>CM057450.1:559060526-561560526 GCA_016271365.2 Neoceratodus forsteri | reverse complement strand
TAGTAAAAACTGCCATCACAGAGGTAACAAGCGTTTGTGTGAAGCAAATAAAACAAAACGATGTAAGAAACCACTATGGTTCTCAAAGGAGGTAGCAGTGAAGGTTCAAGAGAAAAAGAAAGCATTCAGAAAGTACAAGGAATCACAGAAGGAGCAAGACAGAGAATTGTATCAGTTAAAACAAAAGGAAGCTGGGAAGGCAGTCAGAACAGCAAAGGCCCGAACCGAGGAAAAGATGGCCAACTCAGTTAAGAAGGGATAAACCTTTTTGGTACATCAGGGGCGAAGGAAGACTAAGGGAGGATAGTGAGGCTTAATAAAGGAGGGGGGTGAGCAGAGGGTGGACGGTGAAAAAGGCAGAGATACTAAACAAATATTTTGCTCAGTATTTACAAATGAAGAGGGGAGGTACCTAAAACACACAATAGAAATACTCTGGATACAGAAGTTGATACCAGCCCATTTACAGAAGAAAGGGTTCTGAAAGAACTCTTAAAACTGAAGGTGGACAAAGCAATGGGGCCTGATAGGATTCATCCCAGAATTCTAAAGAACTAAGGTAGAACTAGTGACACCACTGACTACCCTCTTTAACAAATCATGGGAGGATGGGGTGGTACCTGAGGACTGGAGGAGGGCAGACGTGATTCCCTTCACAAAAAGTGGGAGCAGGGCAGAAGCAGGAAACTATAGACCTGTTAGTTTAACCTCAATGATAGAAAAATGATGGAATCACTTCTGAAGGAAAGAATTGTCAAGTACCTAGAGGCCAGAGGGCACAGGACCCAAGGCAGCATGGATTCACAGCAGGAAGGTCATGCCAGACAAATCTAATAGATTTCTTTGACTGGGTGACCCTAAGTAGTAGATCAGGGAGGGCTGTGGACATGGCCTATCTAGGCTTTAGCAAGGCATTTGACACAGTCCCACACAAAGATTAATATACAGTTAGCCAGCCTGGAGTGGGTCCCAAGATGATAGCCTGGGTAAAGAATTGGCTGGAGAATAGGACACAGAGGTAACAGTAAATGGAGTCCACTCTGAAGAAAGGGGTTACCAGTGGGGTACACTTGAGGTTCAGTATTAGGACAGTCCTCTTCAATGTCTTTATAAGCGACATTGCAGAGGGACTGGAAGGAAAAATATGTCGCTTTGCAGATGACAAAGATCTGCAACAGAGTTGATGCACAAGGTGGGGTGGAAAGGATGAGAAGGGACTTGGCAAGGTTAGAGAAATGGTCACATGTATGGCAGCTTAGATTCAATTCTAAGAAGTGCAAGGTAATGCACCTGGGAAACAAAAACCAAGTGGAAGAGTACACAATGGGGGGTGAGATACTAACAACAACAAAAATGGAAAGGGACCTGGGGGTAGTCATATCAGATGACTTAAAGGTGGGCAAGCAATGTGAGAGGGCAGTAAGGAGGGCTGGGGGGATACTGGGATGCATAGGGAGAGGCATCACCAGTAGAAAACAGGAAGTTGTTATCCTTCTGTACAGACAGCTGGTAAGACCCCATCTGGAGTACTGTGTGCAGTTCTGGAGACTCAATCTCTGCAAGGACATAGACAAGATGGAAGCTGTCCAGAGGAGGGCAACTGAAATGGTGCAGGGTCTGCACCAGAAGACATATGGAGAGAAAGACTAAAGGAGCTTAATATGTATAGCCTCTAGGAAAGGAGGGAGAGGGGGGACATGATAGAAACTTTCAAGTACTTCAAGGGAATCAACAAAGTCCAAGAGGGTAGCATCTTTCAAAAAAAGAGGTGTGCAAGAACAAGGGGGCACAATTTGAAGATAGAGGGGGGGCTCAGAGGTAATGTAAGGAAGTATTTTCACAGAGAGGGTTGTGGATGCATGGAACGGCCTTCCGGAGGAGGTTGTGGAGTCAAAACAGTGGTTGAATTCAAGCATGCATGGGACAGCCATAAGGCACTTCTCGGGGGTGGGGGTAGAAAGAAGTAGTCTGCTGGTTAACTAGGATCTGCAGCTTATCCATTAGGTAGAAATGGGCAGACTGGGTGGGCGAGTGGTCATATCTGCCGTCAAATTCTATGTTTCTATAACCTAGCCCTTTCCACACCGCCATTGTACCCTTTACTAGTCCCTTGGGTGGCTCTCCCTCATGGCCGCAGTGATTTAATGTTGGGCTCACTAATATTTAAATCACTCCATGACGAAATAATCCTATTATCTGGACTGTTAATAATCAAACAAGGCTCTCAACACCTCAGGTCTTCCGCTCACTGATTACTGGCCTGCCCCAGGTCAAGGACGGACATGGGCAGAGAGTCTTCTTAGTGCCACTCCTAAGTTCTGGAATGCCCTCCCAGAGGAGCTTCAAATCTTTGGGTCACCTCCCAGCGCCATTTTCAAGAGGCACTTCAAAGATGCACTTTATCAAAAAGCTTCATGCACCTGCTAATCCTAAACTCTGCCGTCCCAGATCCTAAAATTAGAATTTGAGTTTGATACTGTTAGTGTTATAGGTAGATGACATGCTAAATTATATTCAATTTCTGTCCATGCTATGTGTCCACAGTGATATTGTCTGTTGTATACTGTTTTGTTGCTTGCTGTGTCAAGGTTGTACCGTTATCTCTAATTCAATATATTAGCTTACTAAGACTACTACTTTATCTCTCATGCTCAGACTTGTACTTCTGTGTTCTAGTGTACTCACCCGACTATCAAATACATAAATAAATAAATAAAATCAATTCTCCGAGACTGTGTATGGAATCATCAACTGAGTTTAAGCAGTGACTTTTGCAATATTGCAATACACACTTAATATACTGTATCTATAGATTATAAAATGTGTAAAAATCCAGCTATGTGTTTGGCTGAGAAGCATTCCAACCCATATAATTATAAGCCCATAATTACACGGATAGTAGTACCAGTCAGAAAGCCTGTCATCTCATTTCAATGTGTCCTAAAATATTCATCCACTCCCTTCAGTTGACAATGAGGAAGTCACTTAAAAAATGCAAGTTGTGTCTTTTTACATCTGCTGTTGCCTGCCACAAATTCATGTTGCTCCCGTGGCAGCATTGCCCACAGGTTGGAATTTGGCAGCAGAAGACATTTTTGCAGAGCTGGCAGCCCCAAACCCAATGACTTTTTGCATGTTTTCACGTTCATGGACATCAGCTTGGCAGTGTGAAAACAGGAGTTTATTTCAGTTCCCCTGCTCCTCTATCAGAACCCGGAACGGTTGCTGGAAACAGTCTCTGTCAGAACCTGGAATGGTTGCTGGAAACAGATCAGCAGAGCGATCAGAAAGTCAGCTGAAGGGAAACAGGTCAGAAGACTGGGGGGACTTAATTTTTTAATTTAAATAATGTACTAAGGTAGTTTTTGTATATGAATTTAATATTTATTTATTTTTATTTTGTTTTTACTGACCGGGAAAGAAGGACTAGAGAATTCTGCTTATTTTCAGCCTCATCCCAGGGGAGGGGTGGATAAAGATGGTTGCCAACTGACACTGAACCAGATTAAGCTGTTGGTGGTATTTTCAGTGAAGAGGGAAATTTGGCCAGGACAATGGTGTTGTTCCCTTTTTTTAAATGTATTGTGCAGGACGCATTTTATAAGTGCAACAAAACACTCCAGGGATGTGTGATTATGGTTAATAATCACATTTCTCTCTCAGGTGTTTGAAGGCACTTGGCGCACATGCCTCATGCTTAACAGAACCCCTGAGAGGTGTGTGATTATTGACCCATAATCACACACCCTGTCGTACTTTTTTGCATACTTAATGTACAGTAGGGGCAATGTGCAACACAGTAAATGTTCAAATGAAAACTATGCAATAAAATAAATGTCTGCATAATATGATTAACTCAGCCTATAAAATGGGATCTGACCCATTCTGGCTCCCTATTGGTCAGAACCCCCTCAAATGGTACTACATTAAAATACTGTTGTACATACCCCTGCTGGAGAAGGCCACAGGGTGCATTATTTGACATTATAACATGGGCTTAAGATTTTGAGTCCTCTGATCCGTTGTTAGCCAAGCACTGAAAGTATCTAGTGCACCACTAAAATCAAGTGCTGCTAGCCTGGACGCAGTACAAAAAACAAAACATATAAATGCTCATTTGTAATGTTTTAAAACATTTAGAATGTTAACGGCCACCATTTTTTTATAGTAATCCTGTTGAACTTCACCATGAAAATGAACAAAAATTCCTCCTTACAATACCATGTACCCTTCAAAGACAATATGCTTCATTAGATGTTGTAAAATTATTTACATTTGTCATTTGCTTCCACCAACTCTGCCTGCTACGATACCTCCCTGCCGCTTGCTTGCTCATTCAATGGCCAACCCACGGCTGCTCCCGGTTTCCTCCTTAGCTGCTCACTGCTTCAACATAGTCACTAACTTTTATTTATTCCCGACAGCTTCCAACATTCATGCTTCTCTCTGTGACTCCTTCATTAACTGCAGCAGGAAGAGTGCTGCTGTAGTTGCGTCTCCTCCTTGGGTGCTGCGGACATCAGTGGCATCTCCTCACCTGCGCTGTCCACTGCTATAGTAGAACTGAATTATTAACAAACACACAAAAAAGAACATGCATATTCAGTGCCTTCTCCAAACACCGGGTTTTCAAAATTTAACATAAACGGGAGTGAGTGTGTGTGTGTGTGTGTGTGTGAGCTATGACAACCAGTTGAGTAAAAAAAAAAAAAAATACAACTACAGAGGCCTTGTGCTAGAAGTGTCTAGTGCACATCTCAGCAAGTCTTTTTGCTTATGCATAACTTGTTGGGGTCAAAATGTCACCATTGATACTCCTTGAATAACAGCCTTCCCCTGGTGTTTGCAATACCCGTAATCACACAAGAATACTGCAGAGCTAGCAGAACACCCAAACCCTGCAACAGTGCTTCCCTGTGACTCACTGTCCTGCCAGCTAATCAGCAGAATAGGGCAGCACATGCTACCAGAAGTGACCCTTCCTCCCCCTCCCCCAGCAGCACTTCAGGAAATTCCTCTGAAAAGCCAGCATAGGTGAGTGAGAAGGCCAGCATACTTTTTTTGGGGAGCTGACAGCAAGAGGGGTGGTAGGAGTGACAGCCAGTGAGCTGGGGAGAGAGCAGTGAGTTTTTCTAAGAGCTATCAGGGAGAGAGACAGTGAGGGAGAGATAGAAAGACAGCAACCTATTTTATAAGTAGAACATTACATTTCCATCAGGGTGATTATGGTAGTTAATCTACTTCAGGGTGGTTGAAATCCCTTGCCCTTCAGGCTCAGGACTCCAACCCACCCCTTGGTACATTAACGTGGCATAATGCTCCCTCTGCCATGCCTTATTATGAGGATATAATCACACATAAAAGGACTATGTACAATAAGATGCAAATAAAACAATATTATTTTATAAATAAATATTTCCTTATTTACTGAAAATGTCAAACAGCAAGAAGTCACTCCTTTGAATGTGTTAAATATGTTAAAGGAATAGAATATGATAGTTAACATGATATTCCAAGTGTGATGCTTTCACCTACAGTAGTTTTTATAAGCAAGCTGACCACCATTAAATATATAGGGCCCTATGCACGCTTCTACGGAGTGGCTACACGCTGTATATCTGTGGCTCATAGCCACTCCACACCCATTGTGCCCCCCGTGCAGGATACGCCAAATGGGGTGTGTAGCCCCTTGACGCACCTGATCCTGGTCACAAGTAGACAACAACACACCAGGGATGAAGGGCTCTGCACTACACACCATTCACAAAGACATGCAGTGTGAGATGCAGGGGCATGGGGTGGGTAGGATATGCCAGGGACACCATGCCATAATGCCACCCCGGCACAGCAGCGGTCCTGAGCACCCTTCCACAACACTAGGTGCCCCATCCCCATCCCTGCAGCTCTGAGACTCCCTGCACATGTATGCCCCATCCACAGTACAAGATGTTTGGTGGGCATTGCCACCAGCTGACCCATGGCCGTGGCACCACCTGCCAGGTCTAGGGGTCAGGGGTGGTGTGGTGTGGTCAGTGCAGCGAGGGGGTCTTGTGGGGAGGTAATGTTCTCTTTAGGGTCATTAGGGCTGAATTAATTGAGGGAGGTGGTTGCTTCTTTGGTGGGCAAAGAGCATTAAGTTTAAAGGTTTAAGTTATTGGACTGGTTGGTAATTTCCATTTTTAAGTAGTTAGGTCCTTTTGGGGGTTTTATATTGGTTATATTGGTTAGGGTGGTTTTATATTGTAGGGGTAGGTAGATTTCCAAGGTTGTACATGCCTTTTAATGTGCCAAGTGACACAAGTCCCTTTATGCACCTATTCCCTGATTCGGCTCCAGCATTATTGTCTATTTATGACACCATGTATCCAGGTAGTGATCACTAACTGCAGCAGGGTTTGGGAAATTTGTAGGAGGTTGAGCACTGGCTGGGAGTTTGATTCAGGGATAGGTGCAGGGTGGGGGTTGGCTCCTGGGCAGGTGTCGGGGGTCTCTACTGCCAAAGGCACCCACCTGTGTGGTCTACAGGTGTAGGCAGGCGATGTACTATCCGGTCTTGCGCAGTCATGCACGGGGATCCACTTTGGGTCACAGTCAGGGCATTCTATTTGCCATCTGCCTGAGACTGCAACTCTGCCCCCATCCACCCCATGCAAACCTGCGCACCGTAGGGACAGGGCCATGGAAAGGTGGCCAGTGGTCATGAATGCCGCCAGGTGCGCACCTGTCCCCAGATGTGGAGCTTCATGGGTGGGGTACCTGCCTGTGGAGCGTACCTTATGCCCCTTCATGCATAGGGACTATAGAGAATAATATATGGAGTGGTGTGCATTATAAGAATTTAATACACACCCGAGGTGTCTGATGCTAAATAAACCCTGAGAGTGAAGCTCGAGAGGTTTATTCAAGCATCACACACCGAGGATGTGTATTACATTTGAGTAACCACACCACAACACACCACTCTACAGAAGCTGATTAATATCTACTGGCACTTAGTTATGGCACAATTTCATATTATTCAACATCTTTCTCACAGACATTACAGCAAATGCTTGACATTGGTAACAGTTTCTGAAACCATGGTCAGACAGTGTTGGGGAAGGGGGTACAAAGGGTTAATGAATGAGGAAGTGAGCTGCTAGCCTGTGCATGTGAAGAAATGTGAAGGCAGTGAAGGCCATCATGGGAGCTATGCTCTGAAGGAGTCAATCTATAAACCCCTAGCACATCCTATTAAGGACTTTGGCCCATTGAATTGATTTTAAATGCTCACCAATGACAGCCTCAGTATCCATGGTACCTTTTAGGGCTGTAATGGGCAGAGCCCTGCAGAGCATTTGCTATGAGAAAAAGGACTCCGCATTCCTGATGAACAAACAACATGTTGGACTTGCATCACAGTCACCTCCGCGTCCGTGAAGCAGTCCACCCATGTTGTCCCTAATTGATGCAACACTGCACTATTTTACAGTGCTGGTAGTCATGGCAGAATACTGCACACTCCATCATGTCCAAGATGGCCATCCGCTGTATTGCGCATGCACTAGCAGTCTCCATCTTGTAGATGAGCGCCCATCTTGGTCATGGTGGAGTGGGCCGTGTTCACCATGACCACCTATTTTAGGTATTTATTTTTTATATTATAAAATTCTCCCCACCACCCATCCCTCTCAGCACCCCCAGAAACATAGAAATGACATGAGGGTGCCAATCCCAGTGTCGTGCTTATATTTCTACCCAAATGATTTTCTTCCCCCACCTAACCCTTCCTCTCAGTCAGCCCACCACCCCCAGAAACATAACTGTGACACTGGGGTGTCCAATCCCTCAGTGTCACGATCAGGGATTCTCTGTCCTGGTTTTTTTTTTTCACCTGTAAAAAGAAATGGTCCAACAACATCTTTTGTGGCCATTCCTTACCCCCTCACCTGACCCTCCCACCCAGCACCCACCATCCCGCACCCCCCAAACCCTTACTTACCCATCGGGGGTCCAACACCGTAATCCTCTCTGGATTGCAGACGTGTCTTCACTATTCATAGCCGGACCACAAACTGAAGACACAGGTATGCAGTTCAATGTATTTCAATGGGGTTTTGAACTTAGTGCCATAACTTGTGCATTTTTACATATTTTTGGCCAACATTTTCAACATGCCTAATTTGGGACCCCACCTCATGAACAATGTTCAATGTCATCAGGCAGATCTGCTCTGACAGGTGATTTTGCAGTCCTTGTGCAAAATCACCTTTCAACTAGAGTTGACCATTTTCTCTGCCCTTGTTCATGAGGTGGGGTCATAAGAAGGCTACATTGAAAATTTGGTGTAAAATATTAAAAAACAAAGTTATGAGCCTATGTAGAATTTTTGTGAATGCAGGTCTCGCAACTTTGGTACTGTTCAATATTTTTACCCCAAATGTACAACATAGCCATACCTTTACAGCACCTTATGAATGTGACAGCTGTCATTTTCAAGTCCTGTCCAATATGTTTGTTTTACATCCCAAAAGTTGATTTGGCAGTCACTGCACAAAATCACCTTTAAGCCTGAGTTGAACATTTTGCCTGCCCGTCTTCATGAGGCAGGGTCATAAAAAGGCTATGTTGAACATTTGGTGTAAAAATATTACAAAACAACCTATTTAGGAGACTATGTTACATTTTACAAATGCAAACTTGTAACTTTAGTAATTTACAATATTTTTACCTCAAATTTCTCAGCTGCAGCCCTACGGCTCTGGCCAGAGTTTGCCTATTATTATTATTATTATTACAGGGGGGCGGTTGGGTAGCACAGTTATTTATTTTATTTTATTTTTTTTACTAGGACTCAGGTCAAACTGGCGGCAGACATCTGATAAGTTCAGACAAATAGGAAGTGTTTGTTTCAAGAAGTAAGCTTCTTTTTTTTTAATTAGCGGAAAAAAATAGAAGCTGCAGCTGCTTTCATTGAATTCGATAACCGTTTGAGTCAGAGTACTGACTCACCGAATGTGCTTGAGACAGCAGATGCTGTTCTGTGAGCATGTGTTTACTATAAGGACTGTCTGATTATTACAGCAAATAATAACTGGCCATCCCCATTGAAAAAATTGATGGCCATGTATTATATAGAGAATAATGTCGGGGATGTTGCACATTATGGCCGGGATATTCAAACTGCGCCAGGCTGTGGTGCAAGCCTGGGCGCAGCTCAACTTTGTTGCGCAGGGGTGTGGCCTGGGCGATATTCAACAGAGCTGCGCTATGGCACAGCAGCTTTGAATATCGCACCCTGGCCACCTCCACTGTGCATGGCGCAGTGGCACTGTGCCAGTGCAAGTGGCCAGAGTGAAGCATGGAGATGCTCTGGCGCAAGTGCCATTGCGCCATGCACAGCACCTGCGATATTGAAAAGGGGACATGCAAATGGGGCCATAATATATGCAAGACACACAGGGGGCCATTTGCATCTCATTATGGCCCCATTTGCATTCCATTAGCATGCAGGTGCGCTGATCCCCAACGACTTGCGCCTGGCGCCGTGCCAGGCAGCAACTGTCAGGGACCGACGTCCCCTGCAGCCTGATCGCGGACATTCCTGAAATATAAAAGCAGTCCAATATCCCTGGTGGTCCAGTGGACCGCACTGAGCACGATTGCGGGCATCATTACTGAGGACCCCCCCAAGTCCAATATCCCTGGTGGTCCAGTGGACCGCACTGAGCCTGATCACAGGCATCATTACTAGGTCCCCCCCAAGTCCAATATCCCTGGTGATCTAGGTACCCCACCCTACCCGCCCACTGAGCCCCACTGCCCGCTCCCTATCAGCCTGCGGGTGGCAGCACCCACCACCTGCCACCCGCCGCCTGACAGCCCAGTAGGGCTGCCGCCCGATGGTTCACAGCATGAGCCAATGGCGGCGCGCTATACTGTACTACTCAGTCCAGATATGTGAATTAATTCATTCAGTCAGTTGGCGGGCGGCAGGCGGGTGGGGTGCTGCTCCCGGCTGGCTGCGGGCGGGCGGTGGGGCTCAGTGGGGGGTGGGGGTACACTAGATCACCAGGGATATTGGACTTGGGGATCCTAGTAATGTTGCTCGCGATCGGGCTCAATGGTCCACTGGACCACCAGGGATATTGGACTTGGGGAGGGCTATAGTGATGCCACAATCGGGACATTGGGGTGCTGCCAGGTGCGGCAGGAACCGGGTGGCCACCAACAGGTGGCAGCTGCTGTGTTGCGCCTGCAATCGACAGCTCACCTGTGGGTGGCCATCGCTTGTTCCTTTTGGGGGCGTGGCTTTGTGCAGGCACCGGTAGGGTTCTTGCATGCAAGACTCTGCACATCCCGGGCTGAATATCGGGCTGTGCAGGTTATGCATGGCCGCCCCCCCCCGCCTGCATACATTACTGATGTGCTCTGGGGCATCGGGATTTGTGACCGCTTTTCCCTTTGAATATCGCGCCAGGGGCACAGCAGTGGGTTGTGCATGGTGCAACACTGTTGCGCCATGCGCAACCATTTTGAATATCTGGGCCTATGAGTTTTTTTTACCCATCTGAGGTGTGTAATATCACATAAA
This sequence comes from Neoceratodus forsteri, assembly GCA_016271365.2. Classification (NCBI taxonomy): domain Eukaryota; kingdom Metazoa; phylum Chordata; order Ceratodontiformes; family Ceratodontidae; genus Neoceratodus; species Neoceratodus forsteri. Next base: position 561,549,953 of record CM057450.1, on the reverse strand, counting down.
CTACGAGTATGAAGCACAAGTGGTTTGTGATGGTATTACGCACCAAGGGTGTGTATAAAAATGAATAATGTACAACATCCCGGCACCAGAGCAGCACACAAGGAGCTACCGGCTGACCGCTACGGCCGTCTCTCCTCGGCAGCTGCCTGGTCGAAAAAGCAACCTTCGACCACCCTCCTGGAAGCAAGTGCCGGATCCCATCAGAAGGGATTTGACCGCGCCAGAGTGGCGCACAAGCAGCTACTGGCGGACCGTTACGGTCATCTCTCTTTGGCCACCGCCCGGTCGATCAAGCAACCTTTGACTGCCCTCCTGGAAGCGAGTACCAGATCCCATCCGAAGGTACTGCCACTGTTTTTTTCATCCCTCCTTGCTCTTGGAGCTGGATTTCCTCAGCGGCTCCTGATTGGTGTGGCGATCCAGCTCCTGGACCCAGATTGGCCCCCCAGTAACCACGGCTCTGCCGATTGGTGCAATTCAGCCTGTTCCACGGACATCTAATTCTCCCTTGATTTCTGCTTCCTTGCTGGCAGATAACTATGTGCTTTTTCTGTTTTAGCACTGCCTGCTTGTGTATGTAGTCTTAACCTGCCTAGCATAGCCTACCTTAAAATCCCTGAATAATCTGCCTAGCGCAGCCTGCCTGCAATTATAACTGCCATCCTAAATTGGGTAGCTGCCCTGTATCTACTTGTATAACCTGCCTAGCATAGCCAGCTTGCATGTAATGTGTTTTACTCTGCCTTACCGCTATTTGCTAGTAATTTGAAAGTTTAATTTGCCTAGCATAGCCTGCCTAATACTAATTACCAGCGTTGAACTGTTTAGCTGTCTCTCTCCCTTCTCTAACTCGCTCCCACTGTCTACTACTTCTACTGTCTCTGAGCCTTTCCAAATACTTCCTTTCCTGCTTTCTCTGGATCCCCCCTCAATTCTAAATCCTTGTAAAGCTTCCTTGGGTCACTGAACTTGGTTCTTGGTGTCATACCCTCCCCCTACTCTGAACTTAATGTTAGCTAGCCTAATACTGTTTGTGAACATGGTGGGTGGCTTGCCGCCACATTCGCAACTTAATCCTCTCCTCTGGCTATAGTCATTCCCTTTCTCTCCACTATTGTTTTTCACTGCAACCTCGCCCCTGCAACTCTTTTTTTCTTTTCACAGACTCTATGGTAATTTCCAGACACCTCCACCCCCCGCAGTTGGGCTGCCGCCAGACTCCCACCCCTTTGCCATGCTACCAACTCCTATATAATAAGTCTGTCCTTTTGTCTATTCCCCTAGGGATTTGACCATGCCAGAGTGGTGCACAAGCAGCTACCAGAGGACCACTATGGCCGTCTCTCTTCGGCCGCCGCCTGGACGATCAAGCAACCTTCAACTGCCTACCCATCAGAAGGTACTGCTGCTGTTTTTTTCAACCATCCTTGCTCTTGGAGCCGGCTTTTCTCAGCGGCTCCTGATTGGTGCAGCGATCCAGCTCCTGGACCCTGACTGGCCCACCAGTAACCATGGCTCTGCCGATTGGTGCACCTCAGCCTGCTCCACGGACATCTAATTCTCCCTTGATTTCTGCCTCCTCGCTGGCAGATAACTATATGCTTTTTCTTCCCAGCCCACCCCGCCCCCTCCCAGGGCTCATTTAAGTACACTATTGCCCCTCCCTCTCCAGTAGATCTCCCATCTGATTGGTCAAAGTGATCTTAACTCAACGTCCATAGCTGTTCTTACTGTAGCCTCCCACAGCTTTCCCCTCCGCTCTATCTCTCCTCTTTATTGGGGTATACAGACAAACCAGAACCTTTCTCTGCATCCCAATTTTCTAATCTGCCCTCTGCTATTGAACCATACTGAATTTCCGTACTACAGCTCAGTTGCTCTGCATGGCTAAACCAACCATGCCGTCTCTACCTACCTGACTTGTCATATTTGTCCTAACCTTCCAACCTCTCAACTATGCTGCCCTATGAGGACGCCAGCGTGGTGCCTGACCCCAATCCTCCCTATAAGGACGGGCCTCCAAACTCCACATCAGCACCTGGCCTGCCAAAGTCTGTAATCTTCCAGCCTACAGGGTCTCAATACTTGCCACTGTATAGATACACTATCTAATCCCCCCACCTGACATAACCTCAGTCCCTCTTGCTCGCTGTTCTGCTCCCCAATCCCCCTACCATTGCCACTCATCTTGCTCTATCAAGCAACTCAAGCTTCTAGCTATCAGGGTTGCCTGGTTACTACTGATGCTATCAGGTAATATCCATCCTAACCCAGGCCCTAGTAAAAGCAAAGTTGGTTCACCTGGCAACAGCCATTTGATCTCAATCGCCTCTATCAACTTCTGCAGCCTTCTGCCAAAACTTGACTTACTCCAAGCTTGGGTCGCTCAGCACAACCCAGATGTCCTGTCCATAACCGAATCATGGCTTACACCCAGGACCCCGGACAATCAAGTCCTGCTCCACAGGTACACCTCTTTCTGGCTCGATAGGCTAGGGAAACGGGGAGGTGGCTGCATAATTTATTTAAAAAAATCACCTCCAGGGCATAGCTCTCCCCCAATTAAAATCAGGCAAAAATGTACAGATACTCTCGGTGAGACTCACCCTAGGCTCCCAGGGCAAGGGTCTTACGGTTGTTGCAGTATATATTCCCCCTAGGGAGAAAGTTGAGGGCTTTACAGTTCTTCACGAACACCTGTCCACCTACGGTCCAATAATGAAGTAATAGTCCTGGGCGACTTCAACGTCAACTGGTTATCAACTGAGTCAGCCACCTATAAGGATGCGACCTCCTCTATCAACTTCCATCAGCTAGTTGACCTACCCACTTGCATAAATTATAAAACAGGAACCAATACCCTGCTAGACTGTGTATTAACAAACCACCCAGAGCGGATCTCAGGTCTAAATGTGCTCCCTGACTCCCTCAGTGACCACTCGCCCATTATCTTCCACTAGTCAAACAAGGCCCCAAAACCCCCAATGAAGGTAATCTTATCCTGTGTGCTAAAAAAGGGACAGCAGAGCTCCTTCAGGCAATACCTTCAACAACAGAGCTGGGCCCCCGTACTAGCTACCAATGACATCGACTTGGCGCTTGATAACTTTATCAAAATTTCCAACGATGCCTGTGATATCTTTGCCCCCATAAAAAAAGAAAAGTCAGAGGAACTCATAAATCATGGGTTACCCCTCACCTCCTAGCCCTGATGCGCACCCGAGATCAGCTATGGTACAAGTACAAAAGTTCTCGCACAACCAACGACATGCAGAACTATAAAGTGGCTCGTAATAACTGTATCCTCACAATCCGCCAGGCTAAAGCCAAATGCTCCAAGTCCGAGCTAAACTCCTCCTGGGGTGATGGACGTAGTTTCTGGAAAAATATCCATGCAGTCACCAGGAAGCACGATACCTCTGAACCCACTTTGGTGAATACCGAAGGGTCCATTACACAAGACTCTAAAACTATCACAGACATCTTTAACAAAGCCTTGGCCGACCTCAGTGCCGTGCTCCCCCCCAACTGCCAGAGCCCTGCGAGTGAGCCTCAAATAAAACTGCCCTGAATGCTTCTGACAAATCATACCCCCCCATTCTACCTTAATGTAATACCCAAAGGAATGGCAAAAAAATACCTCTCCAAAATACTGGGGAGGTCCAGGCATAGTGCCGAGGGCCTAGATCTAAAACTAATCTCCCTGGTACTAGACGAGGTGCAAACACCATTAACCAGAATCATCAACCTATCCCTAACCTCAGATACATTCCGAAAGTTATGGAAATCTGCAGTTGTAACCCCTGTCTTCAAAGCAGATATTAAGACAAGTCATACCAGTTACCGTCCAATTTCAATTCTCCCACCTATCTCAAAAGCCTTAGAGCAGATCGTCTATGTCAACTGATTGAACACCTTTATAAATACCAGCTACAATGCTAACAGCAACATGGCTTCCGTAAACTTCACAGTACTACCACTGCGCTTTTGGAGTTCACGGGGTTCATTCACGAAGCCTTTGATCTAGGACACTTGGTGGGGACTACCTCTATCGACCTCACCAAGGGCTTTGATACAGTCAACCACGACCTCCTCCTGGCCCAGCTAGAAGCTGCAGGATTATCCCCAGATTCACTGTGCTGGTTCCGGACCTACCTCACAGGGTGTGAACAATGGGTAAAAATATCTAATACCCTCCCGGACTCGCAGCAAGTGTCCACCGGTGTTCCCTAAGGATCCATACTAGGCCCACTACTTTTCAGCCTTTTTCTAAACAACCTCCCTCTAGCTTGCCAGCACAAAATCCTTCTATATGCAGATGATGCTGCTATCTACACCAGCCGCACTGACCCTGCTACCTTTGAACAAAGACTTCAACAAGACTTTAACAACGTAGTGGGCTGGTTTGATCAAGCTAAGCAGCTTGTCAACCATAAAAAAACCAAGACAATGCTATTTGCCCCCGCCCATAAGCGTCACAAGACATCCACCATTAACATTCTAAGCAAACAAAATGTAGCCTTAGAAATGGTCCATAGCTTCAAATACCTGGGTCTCACCCTAGACAACTCCCTTTCATTTTTCTCCCACGTTGACAATGTTGCCTCATCCGCAAACTGGAAGCTCGGTCTACTATACAAACACATAACTGCCTCACTGAAAAAGCTCTCCAGCTTGCCATCACTAGTTCAGTCTTCTCAACAATTGACTATGGTCTTCTCATTTATAGTGTGGCTCCTGACAGCACTCTTAGGTGGCTTGCCACTACGCTGAATAAAGCCTGCAGGCTAGCACTAGGGGCTCCACACCTCACCCGTAGCGGTAATCTCTACCTGCAAATGGGGTGGCTAAACCTGGCAGAGAGGACCCGCTACCAAGTCTGTCTCCTCACCAAAAAAGCAATCCTTGGCCTATTACCACCTGGCTGCAGTTCCCTCTCGCACCAAATTGAACCAACTAGGACAACCAGGGCATCAAACAAGCTCTCAGTCAAGGTCCCCTTCCGGCAAACTTCTCAAGGCCAGAGATCCTTTGAATACAGGGCCCCACTCTGGCTCAGTGCGCTACCACCCGATCTTACTGCTATCAGCAAAATCGGCTTCTTCAAATCAGCACTCAGATCTCACCTGGCCAGCCAACAGATTTGCTCCTGCTTCCCCCTGCTCTCCTCTCCCTGTAATCTGACAAGGAATTCCCCCCATCATTTGCACTTATCAGTTGCCCAACCGGCATCGCACCTACCTTCATTCCCATTTCCTCCTGCTCCCCCCTCCCACTCCTGCCCCCTATCCAATTCATCAGGTCCTCAACCCCCTCACTATCCATTTTCTCCTCACTCTCTGCCATTACGGAACTTACCCACTACGACAAAGTGACCCCAAGCCTGAGGTTACTGCCATCCTTTCCCCACCCCCTATCTTTACCCCCTCTCCTCTAATCCAGGTCTATTGTGCTGCTTTATCAACTTCTTACCCTCCAATATTCTTTACTCTTTTAGGTAATGCATGTAACCCCCTTGTTACCCAGGGTTACTAGAATCCCAGTAAGACCTAGAGGTAGGCAGGGAAGGCAGCTTGTGAAACTCCAGTTAAATGGGTTTCACACTGTCTCACTCTGTTCTCAGTCTCAGCTGAGACTGAGGGATGACATCACCAATAGAACTATCGCAGCTGCATGAGCCACATTGGAATCTGCAGCAAGGGAGTTGGAATAGAATGTTGGGAGGTTTGAACAGTGTTCAGTGGTCAGTTGGTGTTGGGAACTTGCTGTGAAAGCAGCACAGCAGCTCAGTGTAGGCTCTAGAAGCCTCAGCCCTGACAGAGGGCTACTTTTAGGTAAAAAGGGTGTGTGTCTCCACCAAAAGAGAGACACAGAAGATAATTGAAGTGGTGGAGACCGCTGTTTCGGGTCTCAGTGCCCCCTCCCTTCGGGGATGGGGGGTAGGAAAGGGTTCCCTGCAGATTCCTGGGGCAATCCCCTAGTTCTGCTAGTAATGGAGAAGCTGCCTATGTGTTCCAGAGTTTATTTGGGGAACAAGAAGACTTGTGAGTCGCCTGTGGGGTACCTGCAACCGGAGGGTGAGTGTCTGCTCTTCCTGAAAGGGCCTATGTTTTTCACCCTGGGACTTGTGTGACAATGTGGGGATTGAACTACTACAATAGTGGGAGGCCTAGAGTAATGGGCCAAGCAACAAGTAAAAGTAGGTTCAAGTCCCGAGCTTATTGGGATGAAAATGAGATGTAGAGATGTGACAGACGTCTACCCATAGAATCTACATTTGCAAGTTTTCAAGTAAAGGAATTGTTCAGTTTCCAGAGAAATGGCCAGGTATGGGCTGTGGGAGCTGGAGGTGGGTGGCCCCCCAACTTTAGTGACCAGGTCCACCTCTACGGATTTGCTCTGTGGATTTCTACTTTACCTCAGACACTTGGCCAGTGATGAGGGAAGTACCCAGATGTGGGACTGTAAGGAAAATTCTCTCTAGGAGTCGAAGGCTCTAGTGTGGTTTGAGGAGCCACAACAGGATAATTGGTTCATTCCCAAAATGGACCGCGGATCAAGTGGCCGGCAGGGGAGCCGGGCCAGTGGGGAAAACTCAAGTAGTGTACAAGTCGGGCTGTGTACCCAAAGCTGCGTGTAAGTCCGGGCTGTGTGCCTGGTGGGTTTAGAGCCTGAGGGCTGGAAATAATGATAAAGTGTTCTGTTGCCTCTAATCTGCATTACCAGGAATGTAGCCCCGTGGGGGTCCGTCTATGCTTTGTTTGTTTCAGCTTGGATGTGAATAAAAGCCACACTGAAGAATCCCATTCCTGGTTCTGGACATTGCAGTTATTGCTTCCTGTGTTCGGATTTACTTGGGTGCCCCTGTGCAGAGTAGCCAAACCTAGGACCCCCGTGCTGAGTAACCTCATCCTCCCCGAACCCAGTCCCCACCAGGTACTGCTGTCAGCTTCAACAGCATGCCACCTGTCATTTTGGTAGAAAGGCAGGGGTGAGGGGTTACATGTATAGTAGCTGCAATAACTGGTCCTTATACTGTATTTATTTCCCTACAGCTTTCTTTGTTTTTTTCTCACATTCCTTGTATTGTACTGTGTATATCTGTTCCTTTATGTCTGGTGTGGAGCCTTTGTAAATGGGCTTGTAGCTCAAAGGTTGTAATCCTACATTTCAATAAATAACTAAAAAAAATTAACATTTATTTTATATAATTGCTGGTTCGTGGCTTTCATCTGACAGCTGTCATTGTCGCTGCTTGATTGCTGTCAGCTCTGCTTTTATGTTAAAAAAATGGTTTTAATAAAATGACTTTTAAACAGTTACCGAGTGATGATGAATTGTGTGTGGGAGGGATGAGACGGCTGCTGTCAGTTTCACAGTGTTACTGCTTATTGTCTGGCAGACACCTGTGCTGTAGTAATTGGCCAGTTATTATGGATGGAACAGGGTTATTACAGCATCAAAAAGTGGTGTCAGTCCAGTCAATAAATAGCACCTCCAGTAATTATGTATAGAATAAATAATGGGTAAGGGTGGTATACAAAGATGTATACCTATCGAGGGGGCTAATGAGGGCTATAAGGCCATGAGCCCAAATGGTGAGTGGCTTTATTGCCCTAATAAGCCCCTGAGATGGTTATACTTCCAAGTGTACCACCCTTACCCATTGTTTATTGAATATAACACATTAGGATGGCTATTGTTATGGAGATCGCATTTGTGATCATATTATGGCACCTGAAGGTCTCTTGCAACAATGAGGGAATTGTGTGTAGTGAGTTGAGGAGATTACTGGGTTTGGGAGGGTTTTGTGTAGGTGTCTTTTCTCTAGGTTCTTTTGCAGCTTATGAATTGGTTTGACTGGCTTCCTAATTCTGTGTTAATTGTCCTATTAGTGGTATCCCATAGGGTTTAATGTAGTGCAGGTGTGTCATTTTTATGTTTGCTTGCGCATATACAAGCAACATTATGTGACAGATTAGTAGAGAAGCGGGTTGTGGAGGCGCGGCAGTCTTACAGCCAAGGGAGGCACTGCATTGTGGGGCTTGGCAATGGTGGACCAATGGAGGCACAGTGTGCCGATGACACTGGTCTCCAAAAAGTGCACCAAGTTGTAATGTTTTCGCCGCAGCGATCAGGGGCCGCCTCATCATTGCAGCATCAGTCATTGTGCTGCAATGCGGGAGCGACCCGTCATTGCAGGGCGGAATGTTAGCTAGCCTAATACTGTTTGTGAACATGGTGGGTGGCTTGCTGCCACATTCGCAAACAATATTAGGCAGCGTCCCATGCCAAGGGGTGCCCAATCCCCCTCGGCAGCATGTGCCCCCCAAACGGTCTTTGTTGGCGGCCGGGGGCCCCAATCCCCACCGACTTCAGTGCCCGCAATTTTTATTCAGCCGACAGGGGAGCCCACTCCCCATCGGCATGAAGTAACCCCCACCCCGGTTTTGTTGCCTGCCAACGGGTGCCCAATCCCTGTCGGCATGATGTCCCCCCCCATTTTCTTGTGTGCCGTCAGTGCCCAATCCCCATCAGCTACAGCTGCCCTCTCAAAAAGAGTCTTCTTGGCATGCTGGGAGCCCACCCCAGCATGCCAAAAATCCTGTAAATTGAAAACCGCCCGTGTTGTCTTTTTGTTTTCTTCCTGTAAAGAAAAACGGTCCCTCACAGTCTGCCAGACCCCCCAACCCCGCGCCACCCTGCGCACCTGCCTCCCCACCCCCTCACCCCACACTTACCTCTGGAGTCTGGTGTGACGATCTTCGGTGGACCAGGAACATGTCTGCGCTCTTCAAAGCTGACCTAGAACTGAGGAAATGCCGGTAAGTTGTATAATGTAATAAATAGGTTTTTTTCAACTTTGCTGCATATCTCAGGCATTTTTTAGAATTTTGGCACCAGATTTTCAACATGGGGTTTTTGGGACCCCTCCTCATGAATTCTGTCACTGTCATGGCGTTAATCGGGCCTGAAGGGTGATTTCACGGTCACTGCGTGAAATCACCTTTTGGGACTGATTAACAAAATGATAGTGCCAGTGTTCATAAGGTGGGCTCTCAAAAAGTCTATGTTGCAAATTTGGTGAAGAAATTCCTAAAAATGACTGTTTTGTGAGTGTGCGTTGCGCAGTTCCTACGCACGCTCAAAAATTCACAAATTTGTAACATTTGCACTCCAGATTTTCAACATTACCATTTTATTACACCTACTTATGAGCAGTATAGCTGTCGTTTTTCACATCTCACCCAAAATGTGTTTCCGCGCATGTAGCGCACAATGGCACCGTCAGTGTGCGAAATCAATGTCTGGGACAGATTAAGAAAATCTCAGCGAAACTGTTCATGAGCAGAGGTCTTAAAATGGCTATGTTGAAAATTTGGTGAAAAAATGCCTAAAAATTACTGTTTTACAAGCTTTCGTTGCACAGTTCCTACGTACACTCGTAAGTGCGTGAATTTTTAATATTTGCAGTCCAGAATTTCAACAATACCATTTTACCACACCTACTTATGAGCAGTACAGCTTTAATTTTGCACATCTTGCCCAAAATGTGTTTCTTCGCATGTAGCGCACAATGGCGCAGTTGGTGTGCAAAATCAATGTTTGGGACAGATTAAGAAAATCACAGTGACACTGTTCATTAGCAGAGGTCCTAAAATGTCTATGTTGAAAATTTGGTCACAAAAGTCCATAAACTAATTGTGTTACGAGCGTGCATTGTGCAGTTTCCACATGCGCTAGTAACTTCGCACATTTGCAATATTCTCACATATATTTTCAACATTGCCATTTTTCCGCACCTCCTTATGAACAGTACAGCTGTCATTTTTCACATCCTGGCCGAAATGTGTTTTTGCACTTCCAGCACAGAATAGCGCAGTTGCTGTGGAAAATCACTGCTTAGGGCATATTACAAAAATCACAGTGACAGTGTTCATTAGCAGAGATCCTAAAATGCCTATGTTGAACATTTGGTGATGAAAGTCCATACAGTAACTGTGTTACAAGTCTGCGTTGCGCAGTTTCCATGCACGCTTATAACTTTGCACATTTGTAATATTTTCACTCCAGATTGTCAACATAGCCATTTTCCCACACCTCCTTATGAACAGCACAGCTGTCATTTTTCACATCCTGGTTGAAATGTGTTTTTGCAGTTCTGTGGTAGAATACCGTGGTTGCTGTGGGAAATCAGTGTTCAGGACACAGTAACAAAATCACAGTGATGCTGTTCATGACCGCAGGTTGTTAAATGCCTATGTTGAAAATCTGGTGATGAAACTCCATAAAATGACCGTGTTACGCGCATGCGTTGTGCGATTTCCACGTATGCTCGGAAGTGCAAGCATTTTTAATATTCCCACTACACATTTTCAACATTGCCATCTCTTCATACCTCCCCATGGATGGTACCGCTGTCATTCTTCACATCCTGCCCGATCTGTGTTTTCGTACATGTGGTGCAGAATGGCACTGTCACTGTTGGAAGTCAGTTTTCAGGACACATTGACAAAATCACACCGTCACTGTTCATGGCAAGAATTCCCAAATGCTTTCATGAGGTGGGGTCACAAAAAGGCCATGTTCAAAATTTGTACCGTGAATACCAACAAATACCTGAGGCATTACAGTTTCTAACCATAACGTCCTACCCTGTACAGACAAACAGGCATCGGGGTGTGCCTTTGGATTGCCAACTGTACTGCTCATGCCATCCCACCCCCCACCCCCCAGCCACTGACAGGCATCGAGGTGTACCTTGGACTCTTTGTCCAAAGATTTCACCCCATTCTCTTATGCTGCACCCATTTCAACGTATGTCCTTATGGAATGGGGTGACTGTAAAGCCAAACACCCTAAGGCACAGCTCAACACGTGTCGGTGTCTGCAGAATAGGGTGAGGTGACATGGCTTGACCGTCATGGGTAAAGATCCAAAACCTTACCCAAATCTTGTCCGTTTCTACAGGATGGAGGTGGGGTTCATGTGAAGTTCAACACTTCACTGCCGTTCCTATTCTGCATCTGTCTAACTCCTGCATTTCTAATGCTAATACCAGCAAGCAAACATTCGGCATGGACAAATGCTTGTTATTAGTGCAGGTATATACTTTTTTTTTTTTGCTCCTTACTTCCTCCTGACCTGCCTCTCCTTCCAGCTGCTCATGGCTTCCTCCGACCCCCTCACCCCGACCCCCTTTCCCTCACCTCAGATCGCAGCCAACCCAGGAGGTGGCCCGGCATATCCCTTCACCGGGTGGGTCCTCCTCCTCCGAGGGGGAAGGCGCCAGGAGGGGCGGCCAACGCACTAAGCAATCAGACCCCTGGGCACTGCTGAGGTGGGTTCGGGGGCGTCAGGACATCTCGGGTCGGCAGGAGCTTGGCAGCCATTATCTGGCAGGTCAGAAGGCCAGACTTTTTCCGCTTTTCTCCCCGGGGGCGTGGTGTGCCACGAACGTCAAGGCAAAGCCAACGTTGACCACGCCCCCTGTGCAATGGGGCTCGCTTATGCTGCTGCTCTCCCGGCTTCCACCAGGAGGCAGCAGACAACGAATCACATCCTCCCTCCCCAGAGTAGGCGAGCAGTCGCAGGGCGCTCAAGTCTACTCTCCCCAGCTGGCTCTCCAGCGACCTGAGTCCGTTCCTGAACCCGGGTCGCCGGCGTCGCAAGCGGAAATCCAACCGCTGTGCCGACGAGCCGGCTTAGGTATATACTTTTAATTGATCGATTAGTGTAGGTATATAGCTTTAATGAGTGCAGGTATATAACTTTAATTAGTGTAGGTATATAGCAGTAACTGTTTGATTAGTGCAGGTATACCGCTATAATTGATTGATTAGTGCAGTTATATAACTTTAATTGAGAGATTTGTCACAGGTATACAGGGAAATAAATAATGGCCTTTTCTATGGGGAAAGTCCCCATCCATGTATTATAAAATAATATACTGTGGCCCAGATATTCAAAAGGGTTGCGCATGGCGCAACAGTGTTGCGCCATGTGCAACTCACTGATGCGCCCCGACGTGATATTCAAAAGGGAAAAGTGTGCGGCACAAATCCTGATGCACCGGTGTGCATCAGTAATGTATGCAGGTGCAGGTGCAGGTAGGGGGGCCTGCCCATGCATACTCTGCACAGCCCGATATTCAGCCCGGGATGCATGGAGCCATGCATGCGCCAGCCCCCTGTGCCAGCACAAAGTTAAGCAAAAAAAATGAGCAAGGGCTGGCCACCCACAGGTGAGCTGCACCGTGTGCAGGGCGCAACACGGCAGCTGCCGCGTAATTGTACCCAACTCCAACTGCACCTCCGTGGTGGTGCCCACCCCCTCATGCCTGATCGCGGGCTTAAGTCAATAAAAACAATTCCTATATCCCTGGTGGTCAGTGGACCACTGTCTGCCGATCGCGGGCTAAGTACAAAAGAATAATCTAACCTCTATCCCTGGTGGTCCAGTGGACCTGTCTGCCGATCGCGGGCTGAATTAAAAATAGGAGAAACCTATATGCCTGGTGGTCCAGTGGACCCCCTCACCCACCGCCCACTGATCCCCACCACCCGCTTCCCCGGTCAGGCGGCGGCAGCACCACCCACCTGCCGCCCACCACCTGCCAACTGACACCGTCGGTAGGGCTGTCCGCCCATTGGTTCTAGCGTAAGCCAATGGGCTTGCAGCCATACTGCACCACATATTCCAGATATGTGAATGGATCCATTCACATATCTGGAATGTAAGTTCGGTATGGGCTGCATGCCCGTGGCTCGCGCTGTGGACCATAGTGGCTGCTGATCGGTCGGCGGTGTGGGTTGGCAGGTGGGTGGGGTGCTGCCGCCCGCTGCTGACTGGGAGGGCAGGGCGGTGAGGATCAGTGGACGGGTGGGGAGGGTCCACTGGACCATCGGATAATAGGTTTCTTCTACTTTTAATTCAGCCCGTGAGTTGGGCAGACAGGTCCACTGAAACCACCAGAAGACAAGGTAGATGATTCTTTTACCAAGCCCACGATCAGTGAACAACAGTCCACTGGACCCTGAGAATTTATGATTATTCTTTTTGTACTCGCCCGCCGCCGGGTGGGCAGCGGTCCACTGGACCACCGGGATTTATGATTATTCTTTTTTGTACTTAGCCTCGTCGGTAGGCAGCGGTCCACTGGACTACCAGGGATTTATGATTTTCCTTTTTTTACTGCAGCCCGCGATCGGGCTGTGGGGCACATTGCCGTGCTGCAGGGGACATTGGTCCCTGATGGCTGCTGCCTGGCAGGGCGCCAGGCGCAAGTTGTTGGGGATCGGTGCACCTGCATGCAAATGGGGCCATAATGACATGCAAATGGCCCCATGTGCGTCTTGCATACATTATGGCTCCATTAGCATGTCAACTTTTGAATATCGCAGTTGCTGCGCCTTGCGCAATGGAATTTGCGCTAGCGCATCCCCATGGTCCACTCTGGCCACTGGCACTTGCGCAGTGCCACTGCTCCATGCGCACTGTGGGTGGCCAGGGTGTGATATTCAACGCTGCTGAGCCATGGCGCAGCACCGTTGAATATCATCCAGTCCACACTCCTGCGCAGCCAAGTTGTGCTGCGCCCAGGCTTGTGCCCCAGCCTGGCTCAGTTTGAATATCTGGGCTTGTATGTGCAAAAGTGTATTGCAAGTTTTTATTACAAACACCTGTGGTGTCTGTGATACCTCTTAACACCCAGGAGCAAAACTCTTGGGTTTAATTAAGCATCACACACACTGAAGGTGTGTGAAAAAAATAAGTAATACAACATCTGCACATTATTTATTTTTCATAATTACTGATTAGCAGTGTTCAGCAACATGGCTGGATCCCGTTTCTCGTAAATTCCATTTCTCTTAACACATCCCAGTGAAAAAGTGCAAGCAGAAATGCAAGGTTGTAATGTATTGACTTTTGAACATAACTGTGAAAATTCAGTACTTAAACAGGACAGTTGTAACACTTGTCAGGTCAGAGGTTTCCAGCAGTCAGTGAGTGAAATACTGTCACAGTTCCAGGACTGGTGGATGAACTGCAGAACCGTGAATGCGAGGTGAGATAAACTGTCATGCTGTCTCGAGTGCAAAGGGGAGCTAAGAGATTAGCACAGTGAGAGGAGTCTTTTGTAATGTGTTTTCAATAGCCCACCCTGTAAATGACTAATTGTATGTTTAACGGAGCAGTTTAAGTCATGCCAGACCTTTTTTATGTTGCTTGCACGCATGTGCAAGAAACATAGTGCCATCATCGGAGATTTCGGAGGTGTGTCACCTCCTCCTCCAATTCAGTCAGTGTGTTGGCAGGCGCGGCCCCTGTAAGCCAATGCATTCTGGAGCTGTCTATGACAAGCTCCAAAATGCAGTGGCATACAGTTGAAAGAGGAGCTATGCTTCAGTGAGCACCGATAAGATATCGGCTGCTCACGCGCTCCCCCATGGACACCCATGCGGCGTGCACGCCCGCTCCCCTTGCGCACTGTATAGCCGGCCAGGGTGCCCAATCCCGTCGGCTGGGCTCGTCCCCAGTAGTAGGGTGCCACGCTGGGAGCCCACCCCAGCGTGGCAAGCGGTCCTTGGCCTGACGGGGTGCCCAATCCCCATCGGCTGAACGCCCCGTCCTTGTGCCACACTGGGAGCCCACCCCAGCGTGGCAAGCGTCCACGGCGTCTTTTTTTTTAAACTGTAAAACAAAAACTGTCCGGTCGTCTCTCAACCCCTCTCCACAACCCGGACCCACCCTGCGCACCAGCCTCCCCACCCCCCATACTTACCTCCAGGCCTCGGCGCGACAATCTTTGGTGGACCGGGAACACGTCTGCACTCTTCAAAGCCGACCGCGAACTGAGGAAATGCCGGTAAGCTGTATAATGGGCTAGATAGGGGTTTCAACTTTGTTGCATATCTCAGGCATTTTTTGGAATTTTTGCACCAAATTTTCAACATGGGGTTTTTGGGACCCCTTCTCATGAATGATGTCACTGTCATGGCGTTATTCGGGCCCGAAGGGTGATTTCGCAGTCACTGTGCAAAATCACCCTTCAGGCCTGAACAATGCCATGACATGGCTGACATCATCATGAAGCCAAGCTTCATGTTGCCAATGTAAAATCAAATGACTGTTTCTGGCGTGTGTTGCGCGGTTCCTCACGAGCTCGTAAGTTCACCGAAATTTCAATATTTTCATTCCAGATTTTCAACATTGCCATTTTACCCACCTTCTTATGAGTAGTACAGCTGTCATTTTCACATCTCACCCAAAATGTGTTTCCACCCATGTAGCGCACAATGGAACAGTCGATTGTGCGAAATCAATGTATGGGACAAATTAAGAAAATCACAGTGACACTGTTCATGAGCAGAGGTCTTAAAATGGCTATGTTGAATTTGGTGAAAAAATTCTAAAAATGACTGTTTTACGAGCATGCATTGTACAGTTCCTCATGCGCTCGTAGTTCGCTAATTTTCAATATTTTCACTCAAATTTTCAACATTGCCATTTTACCACACCTTCTTATGAGTAGTACAGCTGTCATTTTCACATCTCACCCAAAAGCGATGTTTCCGCCCATGTGGCGCACAATGGGCGCGGTCGATTGTCTTGAAATCAATGTCTGGGACAAATTAAGAAAATCACAGTGACACTGTTCATGAGCAGAGGTCTTAAAATGGCTATGTTAAAATTTGGTGAAAACCCTTCAGATGTTCTGCAATATTACTAATGAAGACATTGAACAGAACTGGCCCCAGGACCGATCCCTGCAACACCCACTGGTCGCTCCCTCTCCCTAGACTGCATCCATTTACCACCACTCTCTGCCTCCTGTCTGTTAGCCAGTTTCTAGCAGTTTACCACCCTTTCCCCATGTCCAGCCTACCCAGCTAGTTTATCAGCCTCCTATATGGGATGGTGTCAAAGGCTTTGCTGAAATCAAGGTAGCGTTGTCCACTGCCCCACCCTGACTCACTTCCTTTGTCACCCAGTCAAATAAATCAACCAGATTTATCTGACATGATGTCCCCACTGTGAATCCATCTTGTCTATGGCCCTGGGTTCCGATGGCATCTAGATGCCCCTACTATCCTTTCTTTAAGCAATGTCTCCATGATCTTCCCCACTACTGAGGTGAGGCTGAATGGCCTATTGTTCCTGCCTCCTCCTTGCTGCGGACTTGTGTAGAGGGACCACATGACCTCCTCCAATTCACTCATGTTGAATGACTCAGTGAACATGGCTGCCATAGGTACTGCTATCTCCTTCGCAGTTCTGTTAATATCCTTGGGCGTATGCCATCTGGTTCCATCGCTGTCTACCTTCAATTTAGTGAGCTCCTGCAGGACTCTTTTGCCTTTGAATGGACTATTGTCCACCTCTTCACCCCCTTGGCAACTGCTGTACTGCTGTGGCCCTTGCCCTTCCCACTCTTCTGTGAATACTGAACGGAAAGACACAGTGGATGTTTTGGGAGGAAGGCATGAAACTGTCGCTTCCAAATACCTAAACAGCACATACAAGCAAGCAACATTCGGCATTGACAAAATGCTTGTTTACTGATACAGCACACAGCACTGAGTTTTGTTTATATAAACTAGTTACCCAGTTAATTCAGATCTCTGTAATAACCAGGTAACCAGTTGATATTGCTGAAGTTGTTTGTTATGGCTTTTTATAGTAAAGGACAGTCAGTTGATAAACACTGCTGTCAGTAATTTATATAACTTTTCTGCACTTATCTGAAGAGATTTAATTTAGGTCCTTGTTGATATAAGTGTGCTTTTCCTGCTTTGGGGTCTTCGGGTCCCTATGCCTAATTGAATTCTTGCTGTTGAAGGGTAGTGTACCCTTTTATTTTTTTTTTTTGTCACTACTAATTTCTACTGTTTCTGGCCACCTCAGTCTGCTCCACTTCTTGTCCCCACATCTGGTCCTGGGAATCCTTCCACCATCCGCCTCTGCCCGGTCAGTCCCAGGCACCCATATGCCCCTGCAGTTGTCACCTCTACAGCAGGACTGCAGGGAGCCCCCCAGACTCTCTATGGAACATGGATCCAGCCTGGGTGCCCAGCCTCTGGGTGAAACTCGCAGACAGCCATCAAGCTGCTCAACTGGGTGCCCTTTTTTCACCCCTCAGAGCCGAAGGCGTGCAATGACATTGCTGGAGGGGGGCGCGCACGCATCTGCATGTGCTTCCTCCAGACATCTGCCCTCAGCTCCACCCCTCTGTGCAACGTAGCATGCAGTCTCCTAGTCACCGCCAGGCGGCAACCACACACTGACTGCCATGGACCCCCCCCCGGAGAAGGAGAGCAATCCTTTGGATGCTCAATCCTTCTCCTCCCAATGACCCCGGCGACCCGTGCTCATTCCCGAACACCAGTCGCCAGCGTGGAGTGAGGTGTAGCGACCAGCGCCTCAGCCCTCAGTGCCACTGGGCCATCAGTGTACCCTTTCTGGCACATATAGATGGAGGACTTCATGTTTTTCTATACTGATGACAGCTTCATTTGTGAACATGCTGAACCTGATGGAAAGATTCACAGTAAAGGACCCAGAACTTCTATACGTCTAAACCATTTGCTAGCCTAATTATGTCTGTGTAACTAATTGTATGTGGGCTAATGTAAGTAATTTCTATGTGCACTCTCCTTCAGGAGACTTTTATATGTCATGGTGGAGAAAATGCAATACCCACAATAAAAGCATCCTCCTTTTTGAGAACAACCCATCTTCTAGACAACATGCTTGTCAGTAACAAGCAACGTATGTGCTGATTAACCTGGAGAAAACAGGTGCATCATTTGGCAGGCCACTGTCTTAGGAAAATTCTTGGCCATTTCAATTGTAAGTATAGTACAAAAAAGGGGAGTGATACATAGATACATAGATACATAGACAGTGTCGGCAGATAAGGGCCTATGGCCCACCTAGTCTGCTCATTTGAGCTTGTAAGTTCAGTTTGTTTTCCTAGAAGTCTATTTCCCCTTACCCCTGACCTCTAGAATTCCTTTATGTCTATCCCATGCATTCTTAAATCCCGTGATTGTTTCAGCCCCACCACTTCCTCTGGCAGGGTGTTCACTTGTCCACCACCCGTTCTGTGAAGAATTCTTTCTCATGTTTCCTCTGAATCGTCCTCCTCCAACTTCATCCCATGCCTCTAGTCCTGAAACATCTTTTCGCTTAAAAATAGTGTTTTCCTGCACCCTGTTCCTCCCTGTAAGATACTTGTATGTCTCTATCATATCCCTCTCTCCCTCCTCTCCTCCAGGGAGTACATGTTCAGTTCCTTCAACCTGTCTTCATAGGACTTGTGATGCAACCCATGCACCATCTTTGTTGCCCTCCTCTGAACCTTCTCTACCCTGTCTGTGTCCTTACGTGAGTATGGTCTCCCAGAACTGTACACTGTACTCAGGTGGGGCCTCACTAGTGTCTTGTATGCGGAATTATGACCTCCCTTTTCCTGCTGGTGATGCCCTGCCTATACATCCCAGCATCCTATTTGCTTTACCTGATGCCTTGTCCACTGTTTCACCTTGAGGTCATCAGAGATGACCACCAAGATCCCTTTCCTGCTTGGTGCATGCTATATCCTCACCCCCAACTGATATATTGTGCCAGGGTTTTGTGCCCATATGCATTATCTTGCACTTCTTTGCATTGAATTTCAACTGCCAACCCTTGACCATTCTTCAAGTTTCTGGGTTCCTTCTCATTCTGTCTACACCTCTGGTGTGTCTACTCTGTTACAGAGTTTTGTGTCATCAGCGAACAGTGAAATTCTGCCTTCTGTATCCTGTGCAATGTCACTGATGAAGATGTTGAATAGGACCCGGTCCCAGCACTGATCCCTGTGGTACCCACTGGTCACTCTTCCCTCTGTGGAGTGACAGCCATTTACCACCACCCTCTGTGTCCTGCCACCCAGCCAGTTACCTACCCACCACACTACTGTCCTGCCCACACCTATTCCCCAGTCTGTGTAATAGTCTTTTATGTGGCACAGTGTCAAGGCCTTGCTGAAGTCCAGATGGGCCATGTCCTGCCTCCCTGATCCACCTCCCTAGTCACCCAGTCAAAAATTCAATGAGGTTGGTCTGACATGACCTCCCCTGGTGAAACCATGCTGCCTTGGGTCCTGTAGTCCATTGACAGCCAGATGTTCCACCAGTCTCTCCTTCAGTAGTGCTTCCATGATCTTCCCCACTACCAGGTGAGGCTGACTGGTCTGTAGTTCCCTGCTACCTCTTTGTTCCAC
Organism: Neoceratodus forsteri; assembly: GCA_016271365.2. NCBI lineage: Eukaryota > Metazoa > Chordata > Ceratodontiformes > Ceratodontidae > Neoceratodus > Neoceratodus forsteri. The sequence continues at coordinate 561,530,683 of CM057450.1, read as the reverse complement.
TTTTGTATAAGGGACTACATCTGCTGTCCTCCAGTCTTTGGGTACCTCCCTGTTTCCAGTGATTGGCTGAACAGGATAGCCAGAGGTTCAGCCACCACCTCTCTTAGTTCTTTAAGGACCTGGGGTGCACCCCATCTGGCCCCATTGCTTTATCAGCTCTTATTACTTCCAGTTCCTTCAGGACCCTTTCTCGTGTAAAGGGACTTGTGTCCATTTCTGCACCATTCTCACCCTTGTACTCCTTCAAACCCATTACCCCCTCTTCCTCAGTAAAGACTGAGCAGAAATACCTGTTCAATATGTCAGCTTTACTGTTGTCATCCTCCATGCAGCTCCCATCCTCCCCTTCAGTCTCACTACCCTCCCTTTGTCCTTCTTTTTCACTTATGTACCTGTAAAAGGTTTGTCCCTTTAACCACTGATTTTGCAATGTGTTCTTCTGTCTGAGCTTTGGCTTCCTTACTGACTTCCCTGCCTCCCTTTGTTTCTCCTGGTACTTCTCCCTATCCCTTCTGCCTGTGTCTTATTGTATTGCCTGAATGCAATCTTTTGGCTTTCACTTTCTTTGCTACCTCTTTGGAAAACCATAATGGTCTCCTCTTTCTTTTCCTCTTGCTAACCTGCTTAATGCATAATTCTGTTGTTCTTATAATCCCCATTTTAAATACTGCCACTGTTCCTCAATCCTGATTCCTGTCCCATTCCCTTAATGCCTTTCAAGCATCTCCCCATTTTCCCAAAGTCTGCCCCCTAAAATCCAGGATACGTGTTTTTGTGTGGTTTGGTTCTGCTCTTTCTGTGATTTCAAACCACAATGACTGTGGTCACTGTTACCCAGGTGCTCCCCACTGTTACCCCATCACACTGTCCCTGTTTGTGACACAAGGTCCAGTATTGCCTTCTGCAGTTGGTTCCATGACCAGTTGCTTGAGGAAGGCACCTGAAGGAGTCCAGGATAAATCTGCTCCTAGTTGATGCTGCTGCTGGGATGCTCCAGTCCACGTCTGGTATATTGAAGTCTCAACCAGTACTACCTCACCCTTGTCTGCCATCCTTTGGATGGCTAGCATCAACTCCCTATCTGTTTCTTCCTCCTGGGCTGGTGGTCTATAGACCACCTGTGCGGATGCTGGCCCATTTTCCTTTCAGCAACCCACAGTATCTCTCCCCATTTGTTCCTCCTGGATCTGTGTGGCCCTTATGTCATTTTCACATACAGTGCCACTCCTCCTCCCTTCCTGCCTGCTCTGTCTCTTGAATATGTTGTAGCCAGGTATGGCCCTCTCCCAGTCATGGTTATCATTACACCAGGTTTCAGTGATGGCCACAATGTCCAGGTCTGACTGTACCATGACCTCCAGATCTTCCATCTTGTTGCTAAGGCTCCTGGCATTTGCACACATGGCTTTCATGATTTGACCTCCCTAGACTGCTTCACTGTTCTACTCCAGCCCCTTCCTTGGTTGTCATTTATCCCTGGTTCTCCTTGCTGTCTGCCCTTCTGCTGAATTTTGCCCTTTTCTGCTTATCCACCTTTTGGACACTAATCTCCATCTTTGCACACTGCTCTGCAGAATAGCCACTCCTCTGGTTCACTGGTTCCATTACTAGCTGTGAGGGGTGAGCAAGTAGGTATCATCCTTGCTGGCCTGCCACCCCCCTTTGCTAGTTTAAATGCTTGTCAATGTAGTATTTAAACTTATCATTGAGTGCTTGGATTCCCCTCCAGGATGGATGCAGGCCGTCAGGCTTGAACAAACCTCCATCCCTCCAGATGGATCCCCAGTCACCAATGAATCCAAACCCTTCCTCACAGCACCAGTTTTTCAACCATGAGTTAAAGTTCCTGGTGCATGCACTCCTATGCTCTCCCTTGCCTCTCACAGGTAGTACTTCTGAGAAAGTGACAGAAGTAGCTACTTGCTTGAGACCCTTCCCCAGTTTCCTAAACTCTTCCTGAACTTCCTTTGGCTCCCCATTTGCCAAGTCATTAGTACCTAGGTGGATAATGACATCCAGCTCACCCTCCTGTCTTGCCTTCCCAGTGATCCCCAGTATCTTCCTTCCATCCCTCCATGCCGTGGCAATATTTTCTTTTATAAAATGAGTAGGAAAAATTATCTTTGCTGGATGCTTGAAACACGTCACATGACCATGCGTATATCAGAGCGTGACTGCACACCTGCACTTTCCCCTCCCTCCAAAACAATTTTGCCATTTTATAAGACAGATGACCCACTCTAGAGTGTGCAGTCACACTCTGATATACGCACACCTTGGGTGGTTGACGCGCACCAAGGCGTGCGTATATCAGAGCGTGACCACACACCTTAGAGTGGGTTTTCTATTACTCATACAATTTCAACTTTCTAGCCTGCTGTAGAAAATCACAGTTATATATCACATCACAGAGACCACTGTTACAAATGCTTTCACATTCAAACTATTGCAAACCAGTTTTTCAGATGTTGTGACAGAATAGTCTAAAGACGGATTCCTTCAACCAGCCTGTGGCCTTCAAAATTTCTTCCAAGTGTGTGCTGATGCTAATCTGGTGTAATGCTCTTAGTCATTCTCGCCGAATGTGTTTCCAACATGGCAATGTTAGTTACAACATGGTACTCTGCCCAATGGAACTAATAAGAGAGCATAGACAGATAAACCAGCAAGTGCATTGGCAACTGCAATTAGCAGTTGATGACTATTCCAATAATGAAATGGAGCTGTACGTGCCGCATGCTTGTTAGGGTATTGGGCTGAGGCTCCCCATGAATTCAAGTGCACAGAACAGAAGGATAAACTCTTGCGTTTCTCATGGAACTCAGAATCACCCATCTGGAAGTCGGTCCCCTTGAAGGATCCAATATCCTGACATCTGAAACCCCTTTCACTGAAGACATGCATGGCAATATATCCAGCTTGGCAGAGAGCTGTTTCAAAGATATAATTTCATTATCTCCCCAGTCCATCAGGAAAGTGATCTCTTTGTTCCCACACCATCCAGATGATTTGTTGCTTGGTTCTGGGTGGCCTGGATCTTTCATAAACATAGACATAATCTTATTTGGGTCTACAAACTTACCATTCAAAAGATCATATGTATTGGATTAACTGTTACATACTAACCTATTTATACTCCTTACCAGTTTCCAACAAAAAGACATGGGACTTTATTTCATTCACACTAGCTTGCTTAATATGTACTCATTTTTCCAAAGCATGTCATTTATCATAGGATAGAAAAAAAAGGAAAATGGAGAATTTCTATCTATCTGTCTGTCTATCTCTATATCTAACTATCTGTCTATCTATCTACAGTATATATCTATCCACAGTATCTATCTATCTACTGTATCTATCTACAGTATCTATCTATCTACAGTATACAGTATATATATCTATCTAGCTACAGTATCTATCTATCTGTCTATCTAGCTACAGTATCTATCTATCTATCTATCTATCTATCTATCTATCTATCTATCTCTGTCTCTATCTATCTATCTATCTAGCTATCTATCTCTCGTGCACTCGCGCCCCAATCGCTAGGGTTCAATGGTCACTTGTGTGTTCTATTCTGGCTGAGGAACTGGCAGGGCTGCTGGCAGGTCTATTTAATAATTCACTAGAATCTGGCATGGTACTGCAGGACTGGAGAACAGCACATGTGGTGCCTCTCCACAAAAGTGGTCCCATGGATGACCCAGGGAATTACAGACCAGCTAATCTGACCTCAATCATTTGCAAGCTCATGGAGACCATACTTAAGGAAAGGTTGGTAGAATATCTAGAGGAGTATGGTCTGCAGGATGCGAGGCAGCGCAGTTCATGGGGGGAAGATCATGTCAAACGAATCTGATTGACTTCTTTGACTGGGTCACTAAGACGGTAGATAGGGGCCAAGCGGTAGACAGCCTCTGTCTGGATATCAGCAAGGCCTTTGACTGTGTGCCCCACAAAAGGTTGATCAGGAAGTTGGCTGATCTCAGGGTTGGGAATAAGATGTCCAGATGGATGGAAAACTGGCTGAGGGACAGAACCCAAAGGGTGGTTGTGGGGGGAGAGTTATCTGGCACCAGAGAGGTCACCAGTGGGGTCCCACAAGGCTTGGTGCTGGGGCCGGTGTTGTTCAATGTTTTCATCAATAATATTGGGGATGGCATTAAGGGCAAAATGTGCCTATTTATGGATGACACCAAGCTCTGTGGGACATTGGACACAGCTGAAGGGGTACAGGACCTACAGGATAATCTGGAAATGCTGGGGAGGTGGTCTGGGATCTGGCAGCTTGGCTTCAATGCCAAGAAATGCAAAGTTAAGCACACTGGAGTCAAGAATCCCAGCATGGAGTACTACCTGGGTGGAGTCCAGGTATCTGCATCAGAGGAGGAAAAGTACCTGGGAGTGATGATCACTAGTGACCTGAAACACTCCACACAGTGCAAGAAAGCAGCAGCAAAGGCAAACAAGATGCTGGGATGCATATCTAGGGGGATTAGTAGTAGGAGAGAGGAAGTTATACTATCCTTGTACAGGTCACTGGTGAGGCCACATCTAGAGTATGGAGTTCAGTACTGGTGCCCACACCTCAAAAAGGACATTAACCTGCTGGAGAAGGTTCAGAGGATGGCTACAAAGATGATAGCAGGTCAGCAGGTTAAGACATATGAGGAGAGGTTGGCACTGAACATGTACTCCCTGGAGGAAAGGAAAGAGAGAGGGCATGATTGGGACCTTCAAGTACTTGAAAGGGATACATAAGGTGAATAAGGAGGGTCTCTTTAAGCTGAGTGGCAGTCATAACATGAGGGGGCGCAGTCTTAAGCTGGAGGGGGAATGTTTAGGAGGGAGGTAAGGAAGCACTTCTTCATGGAGAGGGTGGTGGACACTTGGAATGCATTGCCAGAAAAGGAGGTCTTATTGAAGACAGTGGGCAGCTTCAAGAGAGGCTGTGATAGGCATAGGGGGAAGGTAAGGATTATGGGTAGGGAGGATGGGAGGAGTGGGGAGTGGCAGGGACAGTAGCTCAAGCTGTGGACCCTGCAATACAAGCAGACTAGACAGATCAAATGGCATTTTTCTGCTGGCTTCTTCATATGCTCATATATTAAACTCAAGATTTTGCACTTTAATAACTTCACAGCTGTTTAACTGATTTGCATGAAATTGTGCATGCATCATCAGGGACACAAGATCTCTTGATGTGGCAAGTTTCATTCCAGTTGGATGTGTGGGGGCAGAGATATGGAGTGTCACAAAATGTGAAAATTAAACTTTTTGTGTAAATTCTTTGTCACACTGTTGTGCAAAAACTATGTGGAACTGTGGTCTGAAACTTTCAGAGTAAACACATCTTTGATCACAGATGTGCCTTTGGAAGGTGTGGTGAAAAAATATGAATCCGTGCCAAAGTTATTAAATTTTGCAGTTTCCCATTATTTCCTAAAGGAAAAGTTAGATGTCCTGCCCAACAAAGAATTCTTTATCGCAAATGCGGAATCCTTTGCCGCAATGCAGAATCCTTTTTTGTGCTGCTGCCATCTTGTTTTCAGTTAGCGAGACAAACAAACTTAAATTGTGAAAAATATAGAGGGCTTTGGTAAACACCAACGGTTGTGTTTTTCTAAGTGGGGCCTTAGGAGTTGGATTCTGGGGTCAGTTTTTTGGAAAAATGTTGAGAAATGTGTTTATTTTATCTGGGGTAATCTTTTACCTCAAATCGTGGAAATCTTTTACCACAAAACAGGATTCTTTTCCACAATTTGTGGTAAAGGATTTCTGTTTTACTGCAAAACAGGATCCTTTTTCACAATTTGTGAAAAAGGATTTTCTTTTATCACAAATTGTGGAAAAGGAAGCTCAGTCAAGGATTCTTTTTCACTATTTGCGGAAAAGGATTTTTTTATATAGCTGTTTCTTTGTCACTTCATAGCAAAGAAATCATTTGAAATTTTGGGCTGAAATTTTCAGGGTACAAAGGGCTTGCCTCACAGGTGTGCCTTTTAGTGGTTTGGTGAAAATATAATACTTTACTCTGGAGTTCTGCAGCTTTAAATTTTGCTTAATTTATCATAGGATAACATTGTAATGTGAGGTGTATGCAAGTGTTTATTTGTCACTCATTGTGAAGAAACGATTTGCAAATGTGCTCTGAGCGTTTCAGAGTACAAAGGGCTTGCCCTAGCAATGTGCCTTTTCATGGTTTCCTTAAAATATATTCATTTGGTGTCCAGTTACAAAGGTTTCAAATTTTCATGTTGTTTCTGTAGGATAACTTTGGTACCGGGTCATTATGTCGTGGACTAAACTGCGCATGAAGAATTGCATGGTCTATAGCATGTAGAGCTTCAGAGTGACAGGGGTATATGAGCGATATGCAAGTATCGCTACCTGTCACTCTGCACAGGAAGGAGAAGTGGGTGTGGAGTGGTGAGAGCACCTGACCCAGCAGTGGAAAGGTGGGGAGGGCTACGGTTTAATTCCCTGCTAGTAAACCTTTTTACTTGTTTTTTGTTCGTGTGCCAAGGACAAGTGTTGATTGGGATATTCTACTTACTCCTGTGTCACACCTCCTCGGGTTGATTATAATAATTGTGGGAGATGCGGGGGGGGGCAAAGGCCCATAAAATAAAGAAACCATTCAGATGTGCGCCATTTCTGTTGTGGCAGCATTATGTGCCACCACTCTGTTGCTGCATGCTGTTTTCCATGCGTGGATTTGATGTGCGAGGTTTCATCCACAACATAATGACCCCGTGCTGATAACACTGCAATGTGAGGTGTTTCTTTGGCACTGTACACCATGGGATGGTAGCGTAGGGCCCAGAGGGTCCTGCACTCCCACAGGCAAATAAGGATTGCATAACAATATCTCAAAAATTATGCATGGATGGGCACCCACACACAAAGATGGATACCATTATGGACTGGCCCTGCACTCCCACAGGGAAATAGGGATACAATTATAATATCTCAATAATTATGGATGGATGGCAATGTACACTCCACATACACATACAAATACAAATACCATTATCGAATGATGGGAGTGCAGGCCTTATGGAATATGGTAGCACAAGGTCCAGAGGACCCTGTGCTCCCACTTGCAAATATGCATAGTATTATGGAGTGATGGCAGAGCAGGGCCCACGGGGACCTGCGCTTCCATAGGGAAATAAGAATACAATTACATTCTCTCAAGAATTATGGATGGTTGGGAACACAGGGCCCAAGGGTCCTGTGCTCCCACAAGCAAATAAGGCTACTACTATACTATCTCAAAAAGTAAGGAAATTCTTTGCAAACAACTTCATTAATGCATCAGTTAGCATTTCAGTGACAAAGATTTGGAATGGAAATGTGGTGTTAGGGTTTCCAACCCTAACACCCCACCCCACCCCATCCTGCATGCTCCAACAGGCATGGGGGGGGGTTGCCTTGGGGTTGTCAGCCCTTATGCTCATCCTATCCTTCTATACTGTACCCATCTCAGCTTATTTACTCATGGAATGGGGTAAGCATTAGGGCTGACAATCCCAAGGCACACACCCTCAATGTGTGTTGGAGCGTGCAGGGTGGGAGTGTGGTGGGGTGGGGTGTTAGGGTTGGAAACCCTAACACCACATTTCCAAACTTTTGTCACTGGAACCCTAATTGATGCATTAACAAAGTTTTTTGCAAATAATTGATAGACAGCTAGATAGATAGATAGATAGATAGATAGATAGATAGATAGATAGATAGATACAGATATAGAATAAATGATGGCAAAGTGTGGTATATGAGGAAATAATACCATCGAGGGGTTGAACAAGCTATAAAGCCACAAGCCCAAACTGCAAGTGTTCTTTTTGAGCTTGTTCAACTACAAGATGGTATTATAGCCTCATATACCATACTTTGCCATCATTTGTTTTATATAATACATAAGGCTGGACACTTTTTGTTGTGTCCTATGTGTCTCTATATGGTAGTAGTATGTGTTAGTGTTAGTTTTGAGAGACGGCATTGCTTGGTGAGTGTGTGCCGAGTGTTAATGTGTTCTGCAGGTGATAATGATACTTTAAATCAGTGTAATTAGCTACTTGGGGTCATAATACCCTAATAAGCAGTCAAAGTAAGTCATAATACCCTCATTGGTAGCTAGCTGAGGTCATAATACCCTAATTGGTAGCTAGCTGAGGTCGTAATACCCTAATTGGTAGCTAGCTGAGGTCATAAATCCTAATAGGCAGCTAGCTGGGGTCTTAAATCTTAATAGGCAACTAGTTAGGGGCAAAATACCCTACTTAGCTACCATCATATATGGGGAAATAAATGATGGCTTTTTCAATGGAGAAAAGGGCTCAACTACATACAGTATTTATTGTCTGTCTGTCTGTCTGTCTACCCAACCATGTATTATCTATCTACCTATCTATCTACCCAACCATGTATTATCTATCTATCTATCTAGCTATCTCTCTGTCTGTCTAGCTACCTATCTGTCTATCTACCCAACCATGTATCATCTATCTATCTATCTATCTAGCTATCTATCTAATAATTTATTTCAAGAGTTTCACTAGGAAAAACAATTCATTTCTAGATATGTCCTGGGGAGAAGGGGATGTGGAGAGTGCAGGAATAAGTTACATTAGTAATGCTACAGTTATAACATAATAATTAAGGATGGTCGGGTACTAAAATACCTAACCACAAAGACAACCCATGGGTACCCTTAAAGTGCCAAGATAAAAAAGGGGATGAAAACTAAGTAACTGGGTCAGGTAGCCACTACCTGACCCATTCTACTACCCAATTACCTGACCCTGACCATAGCAAAAATCATATAAAGACTGTTTTTTGGGACTGTTACAGTGTCTGTTAGGTGCCCCAATCTGTTATACTCATGAGGGCATAGCTGAGGCAGGTATGAGAGGCACAGGCTCTCTTAGCAAGCCTACATAGAAACATAGAATCTGTTGGCAGATAAGGACCATACAGCCCACCTAGTCTGCCCATGTCCCTGCTCACTGCTGTAGCCCCAGATCCTATTTGATCTGCAGCTCTCCTGCTCTGCACATCTCCAGGGTACCCTTATGTTTATCCCATACATACTTGGAACTCCCATATTGTTTTCACCCCCAACCCTTCTGCTAGAAGGCTGTTCCATGGCCAACCACCCTTTCAGTAAAAAGGTACTTCCTAACATGACCCCGAGCCTTCCACCCTTCCGCCTTATATTATGCCCCCTTGTTCTTGTGCAGAGTTTTCTCTGAAATATGCTTTCCACCTGTACCCTGTGTATTCCCCTAAGGTACTTGAAAGTCTCTATCATATCTCCCCTCTCCCTTCTTTCCTCCAGTGAATAGATATTAAGGTCCTTAAGTCTTTCCTCATAGGGCTTCTGGTTCAGTCCATGTTCCAATCTTCATTGCCTTTCTCTGGACTGTCTCTATTTTGTCAATGTCCTTCTGGAGATGTGGTTTCCAGAACTGGACACTGTACTTCAGCTGAGGCCTCACCAGTGATCTGTACAGTGGCATCACCACCTTTTTCCTCCTGTTGGTTATGCCTCCCTATGCACCCCAACATTCTGTTTGCTCTCCCCACTGCCTTTTTTACACTGTTTAGTCACCTTCAGATCATCAGATATGATAACTCCCAGGGCTCTATCCTGAATTGTGGTGGCCAGAATTTCCCCACAAGTCCTGTACTCCTCCCTTGGATTCCTGTGACCCAGGTAAATGATCTTGCACTTTTTAACATTGAAACTCAACTGCCAGACACTCAACCACTCCTTTAGTAGGCTTAGGTCCTTTCTAATTTTTTTCACACACCCCTCGGGTGTGTCCACTCTGTTGCAGATTTTGCTGTCATCTGCGAAGAGGCACACCTTTCCCTCCAGACACTCTGCAATGTCACTAATGAAGACATTAAATAGGACTGGCCCCAGCACCAACCCTTGTGGCACCCCGCTAGTCACCTCCCTCTCCTCAGATTTCATGCCATTTACCACCTCCCTCTGAGTCCTGTCCCTTAGCCAGTTTCCAACCAACTTTAGCACCGCAGGACTCACTCCCAGGCTCCCCAATTTAATTGGCAATCTCCTCTGCATGATGGTGTCAAAGGCCTTGCTGGAATCCAGGTAGGCCACATCCACCACCCCTCCCTGATCTACCACCCTGGTTACCCAGTCAAAGAAATCTATAAGATTTGTCTGACAGGACCTTCCTGCTGAGAATCCATGCTGCCTTGGATCCTGTGCCCCACTGTCCTCCAGAAACTTTACAGTCCTCTCTTTAAGTAAGGACTCCATTAGTTTCCCCACTACTGAGGTCAGGCTTACAGGCCTGTAATTGCCTGCTTCCTCTTTGCTTCCACTCTTGTGGAGAGGGGCCACATCTGCCCTCCTCCAGTCCTCAGGTACCTCCCCCATCTCTAGTGATGCATTGAAAAGGGCAACCAGTGGTTCCACCAGCATGTCCCTGAGTTCTTTTAGTACTATGGGGTGGATCCCATCTGGCACCATTGCCTTATCTGCTTTTATTTTCCCGAGTTCTTCTAGGATGTTTTCCACCGTGAATGGGCTGGTATCTACCTCCTCCTCCCTCCCTGAATGCCCTCTTAATGAGTCTTGGTCCCTCACCTCCCTTCCTGATGAATACTGAGCAAAAGTACTTGTTCAGTATCTCAGTCTTTTCTAGGTCATCCTCCACCCTTTCTCCTCCTTCCTTCTTCAGCCTAATGATCCCATTTCTGGTCTTTTTCCTCTCACTAATGTATCTGAAGAAGGTCTTGTCACCTTGCTATGCATTTTGACACAGTGACCTGTTACTTCTGTTATGACTGTCTTGAGTCTAGAAGACCACTGTTTTTCCACACCTCCTCCTGTGCCATCTGCTGCTAGGGCTCTTTGGAGATTTCTACTCATCTCCTTAAAGTTAGTCTTCCTGAAATCTAGGACCTTTATCCTTGTTTGGTTTGCCTCTTCCTCTGTGGTTACCTTAAACCATACTGTCCTGCGGTCGCTGGTACCAAGTGGACTGCCCCCTCCATATCTGTGATCCTGTCCCCATTGGTCAGGACCAAATCCAGTATAGCCTCCTTGCTGGGTGGTTCTGCTACAAGCTGTCTTAAGTGTGTCCAATTCAGGGCAGTCATGAAGTCCCTGCCCCTTGTTGTACTCACAGTCTGAGTGCTCCAATCTACCTCAGGCAGGTTGAAGTCACTCCCAAGTATTTTGTCCCCCAGACTGCAGGCATTTGTGCATACTACTTTCCAGCCTGCTGCTCTTTCCAGAAATTATACCCATGGTGGGCATTGCTGAGATGGTTACAAGAGGTGTAGCTGCCATGAGTGAGCCTGCTGCTGTTTCCAAAAATTATACCCATGGTGGGCATTGCTGATGTAGGTACGAGAGGCACAGCTGCGATGAGTGAGCCTGCTGCTGTTTCAAAAAATGATATCCTTGGTGGGCATTGCTGAGGCAGGTAAGAGAGAGCCAGCTGCTCTGAGTGAGCCTGCTGCTGTTTCCAAAAATTATACCCATGGTGGGCATCGATCAAACTTACATAATATAAACTGATGACTGACAAAAGAAAACTAAGAGTAGTACTAGTGTGGCACATGTGACTGGCAAGGTGGCAGTGGTGATGGTTCCATTTGTTTCATACTCAACCTAGTCATCATATTCAGTATCACTGTTTGCAGGCTGTTTTTCATTTTCGGGGTCAGACTAGCATAAATCAGTGTTCATGACAATTGGGAAACTGTCAGCATTCATTTTGAGAAATGTAAGCTGTTCCACATTTGCAGGACTTAACAGTGTTCTGTGGTCAGTGACTATTCCTCCAACTGCACTAAATATGCTTTATGAATATACACTTGAGGGGGACAACTGAGGTACATTATTACAAGATTTGCCAGATCTGGCCATATTGTTTTCTTTCGTTTCCAGTACAGTAATGGATCTTCCTCGAGACCAATCACAGTATGGTCTGCAAAGTACTCTAAGATCATTGTGCTGCGTGAGACGGTTACCAGTCTGGCAGATGAACCTGTTGTACTTTCTTTACAGAATACCAGTCCATGTTGTTGCAGGCAGCTCAGAAGTGATTTGCCTTTCTGACACTGAACATAGGATGCCAGAGAAATAGCTGTAGATGTCCTTTCCCTCTCTTATGACGCTGATGACTGTGAAGAATTGATATATGTGCTATTGTCTGGGCCAGAGGCACACTGTGATGGTTCGGCAGGGTTTGACTGCTGTATATCAGTTAATGGTGTTTGTAGGACAATGTCACATTTGGTTAGTAGAAGATCTCTCCAACACTCACGTCCTTCCCCTGCAGGAAGGATGGCTTCAATGTTCCACTTGAAATGGGGATCTAGCAATGTGGCCAACACATAGATGTCATTCTTAAACATGGCATTTATTCTCTGATCAGTCAACAGTCTGAGACTCAAGTCATCTGCCATCATAACAGCAGTGGTGGTGTTTTTTGACTGGAAGTCTTTCTTTATGTCATCAAGAAAAATTTGAATAAATCTGATTTGAGGAAGAATTTGACATAGAGTTGCACTATTTGCACTGACATCACATGTGGCAGCCTCAAATGGCTCCAATAAGGTGACCAAAGATTCCAGTAGAGTCCAGCTGCTGCAACTGAACATGATGTCTACTTTACCTATTTGATTCTGCATGGTATAGTCATGTACAGCTTTTTTCTGTTCAAGAAGCCTCTCCACCATGTGAAATGTTGAATTCCAGCAGGTTGGAATTTCCTGCTTTAATGTATGCAAGGGTAAGTTGTTTGACCTCTGCAGCCCCTTCAGGATTTTTGAACTTTCACAGAGTGGCTGAAATGTCCACATATTTTCCTAGCACGACCTAACAGATTTTCAAGATTTCTGCTTCCATCTAAGAAACCATGGATGAGAAGATTTAAACAATGTGCAAAACAAGGTATGTGTTGGTAGTTGCCATCTCTAACAGCCTTGACTATGCTGGCACCATTATCTGATACTATGAACCCTGGAGATAAGGAATACAGAGTTGAACAATTTCTGGAATTGATTTTGCAGCTCCTGCAAAATATTCACAGCAGTGTGGTTTTCCTCAAAAGAAATACATACTATACTATTATGTTTCAATTGTTCATCCCAGTCTCTCCCTCCACCCCCACCCCCGGACCCAATGTCTCTTTTTTCAATCTCACAGAAGATATACAAAAATATAATATAATAATAACACATAACATAGCCTGCTTCCAACTTCTTATGGTATAGCGGGAATTATTGCTTTCTGACTGAAAACTTGCCCAATGAGCTGTAACAGTCATGTAGTCAATTGTTTGGTTACTAGTTCATATATCCGTGGTTATGTGAACCTGTTTCACCTCAAAGAGTTTCAATTGTTTAGTGACCGCACACTACACACCAAGTCATACAATTGTAGAACAGCCTTTTTTGAGAAATATGTTCGACAGGGAATGGTGTACCATGGTTCAATCTGGTTCAAGAACTTAAGGTAACCTTTCTGGGCAACAAAAACAAAAGGGAGCTGGCAATTGTCCAACAGCTCTGCAATGGCTTTGTTTAACAGCTGGTATGTTGCATGCTTGCAGGCAAATGTTGATGTCCTCGCAACACTTTCTTTTAATGTTAGTTGATGAGAGAGATGAGATATTTTTAATTTCGGGGGGATTGTACTTTTCACACCTTTTTCCTGTGGAGTACTACCGTGGGATTTTGCAATACTCGATGGTGTTGGAAGAAAACAATCTATGTTTGTCTGGGAAGACTGCAAGGACACATCAAGTGATTTTTTTCATTTTTCATTTTATTTTTATTTAAACTGGTTAACAGATTAGCAAAAATGCCATTTGTCACAGCGACCAGTTCATAACTACATAAAATACATTAAACATTATACAAAAACACAATTGGAATCCAACAACAACTGATTATACAAACCAAATTTAAATGATGACAGAGATACAACATTACTAATCGACATAGGCAAATTATTATACAAATTAATTGCTTTGTATTTAAAAGATCTCTGACCAAAGGCTGAATTAAAATGAGGAATAGAAAATACATGTTTGTTTTGAGATCTAGTGGTATAGGTGTTGGCTAGGTGATTCAGTGTGACTTCCTGCTTCCAGGTCATTGTCACTATGGGCACTATCACCACCACCACCTCCTCTACTGCTTATACCAACCACACTGTCCCTTGCCCTGCAGCCCCACTCAATTGGGTGTTTTGCCTTTACATATCGTATCATTACCGATGTTCCAAAATGTTCCACTTTGCCAACACGAGTGACACTCTTTTTGCACAGACTGCGTACAGCTCAAGAATTGTCTGCAGGGTCAACTCAACTCTGGGAGCATTAGAACCACCAGGGCTAAATGGTAGAGGTGAATTGATGTCACATATTAAGAAAAAGTAATGATGCAAACTGTCTTTCTTGCTCTGACTTATTCTCTTTAAGCAGGGAAACCAGTTCCTTGACCAGGTACTTATCCATTATTGTTTGTGTATTTTTACAGATGCCTAGGGAACAAGAGTGAAATTCCTGTCCATTGAATGTTATAATTAAAGAACGACAATATGGACTTGTTCGTATTCAGCAATTGCAATTGCACTGCTGGAATCTGGCATGCTTTTTAAATATTTATGTAATAAAGCTTATTTTTGTCTTCAGCTTGGGTGACACTGGTATTGCTTGTGACTGTGGACTTTTACTCAAGCACACTCTGTACAGCAGAGCAGTTTTGTTTCTGTTACTTTCCTCTTATGCCCTACAGCAGCATCTTCTCCAACCCTTCATCAAAACTAGTACCAACCTCATCGCCACAAGATTCAGAAGAACTGGAAGTGCCATCATCATCAGGTGGGACATAGCCTGGGCTATCCCATTCCCAGTCCTCACTATCACCACCATCTTTAGCAGCATTTGCTGCCTCAGTATCTGAGGTTAAATTTGAGGAAGATATCTCCCCTCCTTGCATGCTGCTTCAGCAGCTGGAAGTCTCCTGGCACATGTGACAAAACGCTTAGTACCTCTGTGAGTAACTCCTGTCAGTTCTTTTTGAAACTCTACTATCATTTAATTGGTAACATGCTTTTTTGGTTCAGGAGGACATTTAGTGCCAGTCCTGGTGATATTATTGTTATTATTGTTGCTATGTTCTTCATTAGTGCTAGGATTCACATTGTCCACATCATTTTCAGTTGCATGTGCAGCAGCACTGTGCTTCCTTTTAGTAGACTTAGTCTGGGAAATATGTGATATAGTAGACACAGCCTTGGCTTTCACTATGCCATAGAGAGACATCACACACAGTGTTGCAATGACAGGGCTCAGGGCACCTAACAGGCTAACAGACAGTGTAATACAGCCTAAATGGCTTTTGCTATACTGCAGAGAGACACAGAGTAGCTATGTCACAGACAGGGCTTTGGGCATCTGACAATGTGTACTACAGCCTAAATGGTTTTTGCCATGCTGCAGAGAGACACAGATTAGCTATGTCACAGACAGGGCTAGGGCTCCTAACAGACAGTGTGTAATACAGCCTAACTGGCTTTTGTTATGCTGCAGAGAGATGCATAGTAGTTATGTCACAGACAGGGCTTGGGGCACTTAACAGTGTGTGATACAGCTTAAATGGCTTTCACTATACTGCAGAGAAACACAGAGTAGCTATGTCACAGAGAGGGCTCAGGGCACCTAACAAACAGTGTGTAATATGGCTTAAATGGCTTTTGCTATGCTGCAGAGAGACACAGAGTAGCTATGTCACAGACAGGGCTCGGGTCACCTAACAGACAGTGTGTAATACAGCCTAAATGGCTTTCACTATACTGCAGGAGACACAGAGTATATGTCACAGACAGGGTTCAGGGCACCTATAGACTGTGTGTGTATTTATTTATTTATTTAAGAGTTTCACCAGGAAGGCATACTGAATGGAGTACCGCTCGATTCCAGATGCATCCTGGGGGAAGGGGAGATGACAAGACAACAATTGAGGCTCAACAATACAATACAGTTGAGTTATAGAGTAGAACAAACATGATAAATAACCAGACAGAGCAAGTGTCTACAATATCTGTGCAACAGCTAACAGGGTACCAGCTACTAAACTTCTAGTGAGTACTGAAACAACTAAGCAGTTTAGGTGAAATGGGTAACGTTGGAAGGACATTTGCGAATTGTGGTGGGAACTACAGGCCAGATAACTCCAGGCTCAGGGCTGGGGCCTGGGACAGCCGAATGGTGAGGGCCAGAGGTGGAAGGATTAGGTGTGGGAGAGGGATTTAAGGCAACTCCTAGGGGGAGGACTGCATGAACAGGAGCGGGGGAGGATGACTTGAGGAGCTGGGTTAGCCGCTGGGGGTGTCTGTATGTCTAATGACAGCTGGCAGAGTGTTCCAGAGTTTAGGCATGCGGTAGCTGAAAGTGGTCTGTCCTTTGGCTGTGGTCCTTAGGGGGACATGCAATAACCAGGAGTCCGTGTTCCTTAGAGAATATGCCAAGGGTGGTTGTACTGCAAAAGCAGGTTCTAGGTAGGAGGGGAGGGACTGCGACCAGAATTTTGCCGTTAACTTCACAATATGGGTAAGTCATCAGTCCTGTAATGAGGGAAGGTCTAGCAACTTGTAGAGATCACAGTGGTGCTCAGAGGGCATGCAGTCCAGAGCAAAGCGACAAAATTAATGGAAGAGGGGGTCAAGCCTTGCAAGGGTGGCCTTGGGGGAGGCGCTGTAGACTACATCACCATAGTCAATTATAGGGAGGATCATTTGTTGTAGGATTGATTTGCAAGTAGCCAGGGGTAAACAACCCTTGTTACGGTATAAGACACCCAGCTTGGGGTGAAATCTTTTGAGTAATGATTCGATGTGAGCTGAGAAGTCGAGGTGCTGATCGAGCCAGAGTCCAAGGTACCTGAATGAGGTGCAGGCCTCCAATGGAGTCCTGTTGATAGTTTGCTAAGTGGGGGTTGTGGGGAGCCAGGTGAGCCTCTGACTTGTACCGAAGGTTAGGGAGATCATTTTTTTGGGATTGAGGAAGAGCTGGTTTGACTGGAACCAGAGCTGGACAGCATTGAAGTCGTCCTGCAGTCTAGAGGTCACTTTAGAGGGTGAGGGACCAGCGGAATACAAGACCATGTCGTCTGCGTACATTTGGATGGATGTGTGTTTACTTACGGAGGGCAGGTCATTCAGAAAAATTGAGAACAGGATCGGGCCAGTATTGAACCTTGGGAGACTCCTAAAGTTACAGGGAGGGGGGCCGAGGTGCGATGACCGATTCTTACTGATTGGGATCTGCCGGTTAAGTAGGAATGCAGCCTAAATGGTTTTACTATTCTGCAGAAACACCCAGAGTAGCTATATCACAAACAGGGCTCAGGGCACCAACAACAGACAGTGTGTAATACAGCCTAAATGGATTCACTATACAGAGTATATGTCACAGACGGTTCCATGTAATAAGGGTGACGACAGAATAGCACCCAGCACTGGCCTGAATGTCAAAATAGTGAACGGCCCAGGTTTAAAAAAAACAACGTTGCCCCTACCACTACAAAACACAGGACACTGAATGCATGACACACAACAAAGGACAGCACAGCATGAAGAGGATGGGGACAAGCGACCACAGGGAGACGCAACCAGACCAGACAAATGATCACCCCTGCTGGTACTGGGAGCATGGCCAATGAGGCACAGGGTGTTGCATGTGACAACACAGGGTCCAAGATGCATGGTCGGCCAGACAGGATGGGTGTGGGATGGAGTGGGAGAGCCACAGCAGTGTGTACCATGGAAGGAGGTGCCAGGCATGTGCAGAAGCATGCTTTGGTCAGGGGAGGAGCATGCAATGCTACATGGCAGGGGGGGTCACAGCACCAATGGCAGTATGGGACAGGGACTAACACTGCACTGCAGAACAGGGCCAACAGCCCAGCTGGTGGCACACCCGACTACACCTGCAGCTGGAAATTGTATGCCAGCCCACGCAGATAGTCAGGTGTGCTGCACTTACCATATTCGCCCATGATGGCCTCTATGCACCGGGTCTGGTCCCGGTAGGTCTTCTTCTGTGAGGTGACACCTGACATGGAGAGCAGCTGCTCCATATGAAGGTTACTGAGCCGTTGCTCCTCCTGGAAGCAGTCAAGGAACCTCCAGATGCTAGGGTGGCTGGCACTGAGCCTAGTGCTGAATCCTCGGTGCCAACCCTCCACCACATTGTTCAACCTTGCCAGACTTGTAAGTGTGGGCTTGTACGTGTTCCAAAATGATACCTGGAACAGTGGCCATCTCCAAGCTGACCTGCCGATGGGGTGCCCAACCCGTGACTCCTCCACGTATTCGAGGATGGGATGCATGAGTTCCTCATGGTCCCTGTAGAAGGGCTGGTCAAGTAGCTGTCTGTGCACTGCATCAATGGAGCACACAGGCATGAATGCCAGGGTGAGGAGCAGGCAGAGCTGCAGTGCAAACTCCTCATCCCTGCAGTACCGGGTGTGCACCTCAGGTGTGTGCTAGACCTTGTGCCAGACGGCCTCGCAGAAGTGAAAGAAACAGCCCCTGAGGGCAGCATCCTCAAAAATGGATGCAAAGGCATGCCAGGCAGCACACTCAAAGTTGAGGAGTGCTGTCTTTGGCTGTCCACCTCCCACCAGCAGGTGTACCTCTGTGAAGACCTACATGCATGCCTTCTCTGTGCAGGATGTCATGAGGATGTATATGGCCAGCACAACAACCCTGGATCACATCCCGTGCACAGTACACAGCTGCCCAAAGAGTGGCGGTGAGCAGTAGAAGGTCCCGTCGAGGAACCAGTCTTCACATCCAGCAAGGCACAGCAGGGACCGTTGGGTGGCATAGATCAGGACACGATCCCCTGCTGGCCCACTTGTCATACTGTAGGAAGGTGTCGTTCCCACCCCACCCAGTGACGATGTACTCCAGGGGAATACACAGCTCTGCAAGGGACACTGGTGTGGCAGGGAACCCCCTCTCTGCCTGCCTTACACGTTGCACAGTATGCTTAAGTAGGGGTAGTGCTGGCAGCCTGCCAGTCACTGCATCAGGCACATTGGTGGTGCACTGTATGAGCACCTGAGAGGTGCTCTTCATACTGGTGCATGCCCATTCCTGAACCTGTGCAAGCACACTCCACATACCAACATCGCCCACATCGGGGACGTGATTGTGCGGGTGACCAGTGTACACCACATGATCGGCCTCAATGTGCACTTGTACAGGGCACCTATATTTGAGATTCTGCATGCATCTCCAATATACTTTAGCCTTTAACTCCTTGTCCTTATGGTAAATATAACCACGGTGGGCAAGGAGCAGTTTCCCCTTTTGACTTTGCAGGAACTGGACATCTTCCATCTTCCTTTCTCACCTATATTTTGGAACGGTGTTACTTCCACATGGTGTCCCTTTAAAGTGACTGGAAGGGTCAGGTGGTCTCGCACCTGTGTGACGTTTGTGCAAGAGTGCCACCCCCCCCAGTGGCAGCAGATAAAAGGCTGTTGAGTACTTGAGCTGGGTCCCATAGTGGGACGGCTTATTCTGCGTATGTCTGGAACCCTCTACATGTGACTGACTGCATGCAAAGGGATCTACGAGTGTACAGTGTGACCGTGGAGGCTGTACTCAGAACTGGCTATGAGTATATATTTTATGCTGTGTATAGCACTCCCCATCCTGTCCTCTGACTGGTTGTACAGCACATTATCCGGATGGGGGCACTTGTGGCGCCATGTGGGATCCGATCCCCCAACACGCGGACTCCCACCCCACTGCTGTGTCAGATGCTGACATCCAATGAAGCATGCTATGACAGTGGCATGCCAGTCCTTTGTCGGCTGACCACCTTGGCCTCTATGGGATATCGCCCAGGCACAGGGACGGTTCGTACTGTGGTGGTGGGTGGGTGTGTTGCACTGGGAGGGTGTGTCTGCTGCAGTGGGCATGAGGGTTGTTGTTCCAGGTGGGTCTTCTGCAGTGTGGCTGTGTTTCTTGCACTGGGAGGGTGGGTCTGTGGCAGTGGGTGTTGGGTTTGTCTTGCACTGGGGAGGGTTGCATTCCTGTGTGTGGCCTCTGTCCTTGGGCTTCTACGTGTAGCACGCGCAATTTTGGTGTTCACCATTTTCAGGGTTGCTCTTCTTGATAGTCACCCACATACATATCACCCTCTATCCTAGTCACTGTGCTTACTGTTGCTGTCATTCCCAGTCGTGATTTTGATATTCACCTATATGCTGCCATATTCATTATTACGGTCACTATCTTACATTAGTTTGTCCTACATTAGCCCTTCCTCAGTAGCCATCATCACTGGATACCATCATGGGCAGGATTCAGGGCACTTACAAACAGTGTGTGTGTATACAGCCTAAATGGCTTTCACTATACTGCAGAAACACACAGAGTAGCAATACCACAAACAGGGTTCAGGACACCAACAACAGACAGTGTGTAATACAGCCTAAATGGCTTCACTATACTACAGAGAGACACAGAGTATATATCACAGACAGGGCACCAAACAAAAGACAGTGTGTATACGCCTAAATGGCTTTCACAGCTGCTGCCAGCAGCAACGAGTGCCTCCCTCCCTTCTTCTCTCCCGAGTGCCGCCACACTTGATGACCCCCATCCTGATTATTCACCATTTTTTCAGTCCCCAACCCTTGCTCCCCCTTCTTTCCTGGACAAAAGTTGTGCTTAAACTTTTTGTTTGTTTGTTTTTACAACTTTTCACTGTGGTTGCAGTGAATGCCTAATCTTGTTCACTCTCCCACCAATCTCCAGAGCTAGTCTGCATGCTCACACAGCAGACAAGGAGCTCAGACACCAGCACTAATCAATCAGATTGTCAGGCTGGTGTCATGTGCCCTTGTCTGCTGAGAGGACCCTACAGGCTGCTTGGAATGCCCAATTAGAGATCAGGAAGAGTCCCAGGACCCCACAGGCTTTCTGAAAAATGCCTTTTAATGTTGGTTGCACACATGCGCAAACCAACGTATTTGTTGTAGTACAGGATTTTGGGGGGGTCGCTGCCAAGGCGATTGCAGCGAACAAAACCAGGGGTTCACAATGGTCTTGTCAGTCTACCCCAATGACCACTTGGTGTGATCCTGACATAACTCTGTGCTGGGTGAGCTGAACAGTCATGCACTTCAAAGGACCAAAGCCACTCCAATCAGAGAGGGCTTCGGTCCTTTGATTGCCATAAGTAACTCCGGCCATGCGCATTACAGTTGACACTAATACACGTGGTAGGAGTTACGTGAATCCTGCCGCCCACTGCCCTGCCTCTAGTGGTCAACATGACTCCTGCCACCCACTACGCATTCCCTGGTGCTCATTCCTCAGATTCCCCCCCCCCCCGGCCGATTTCAATATGAAGTGTGGCGCAGCTTTTCATATTGGTGGCTCCTGCCACCTGCAACACACTCCCCAGTGCTCACTCCTCTGATCCCCCCCCCACTTCAACATGAGCCGTGATGTGGCTTCTCATACTTGGCTCCTGCCGCCTGCAACACACTCCCCTGTGACAAGCAACCAACATTCAGCATTGACAAATGCTGGTTTAAATTTATGCTTAAATGTGGGGACAGAGCACCCAGCCCGACCTGGTTCAGACACGGACCAGACACATCCTGGGGGTCAAGGTGCAGGACATCAATCCCGCATGTGACCCCACTCATACCACAAACAGCCGTGTACACCAGGGATACACTAGAAGAAGGGACACAGTGATATCACTACCCAACTGACCTCATTCGATCTCGGTCCAGACACTCAGAATAGCCAGAGGATTCAGTACAAGAATGAACTCAAAGAGCCCAGCCCTCACCCATTTTGGTACAGTCCCTCCCTCCTTCCTGCCGCCAACACCCTATGGGTTCGATATATCGAAGAAAACAAATACCAAACTTGACCTGGGTTAAGGATGTACAGCTGCCCCACAGTATTATCATTTCTGTAATGCCACGCCAATTACACCCATTTGTATTGTAGCACCCACTCTATGCCTTCCAAAGGTAACATAGAAACATAAAAACACAGACTTTGACAGCAGATAAGGACTACTTGGCCCACCCAGTCTGCCCATTTCCCTTCCTATTGGATAAGCTGCAGATTCTAGTTAACCAAAAGCCTATTTCCTGCAACCCACCACTACAATTGCCTTATGTCTGTCCCATGCATGTTTGAATTCCCCCACTGTTTTAGACCCAACAACCTCCCCAGGAAGGCGGTTCCATGCATCCACCACTCTCTCCGTGAAAAAATTTCCTCACATTACCCCTGAGCCGTCCCACCTCTATCTTTAAATTGTGCCCCCTTGTTCTTATACATCTCTTTTTCTGAAAGATGCTACCCTCCTGGACTTTGTTGATTCCCTTGAGGTACTTAAAAGTTTCTATCATGTCCCCCGTCCCTCCTTTCATCAAGGGTATACATATTAAGCTCTCTCAGTCTCTCTTCATATGGTTTCTGATGCAGACCCTGCACCATTTTAGTTGCCCTCCTCTGGACTGCTTCCATTCTGTCTATCCTTGGTGAGATGGGGTCTCAAACTGCACACAGTATTCCAGATGGGGTCTCACCAACTGTCTGTACAGAGGGATAACCACTTCCCTTTTTCTACTTGTGATGCCCCTTCCTATGCATCCCAGTATCTCCCTGGCTCTCCTTACTGACTTCTCACATTGCTTACCCACCTTTAAGTCATTTGATATGACTACCCCAAGTCCCTTTCCATTTTTGCTGTTGTTAGTACCTCCCCTGCTATTGTGTACTCTTCTCCTGGGTTTTTGTTTCCCAGGTGCATTACTTTGCACTTCTTTGCATTGAATCTAAGTTGCCATATGTCTGACCATTCCTCCAACCTTGACAAGTCCCTTCTCATCCTTTCTACCCCCTCTTGTGTATCAACTCTGTTACAGATCTTTGTGTCATCTGCAAAGAGGCATACCTTTCCCTCAAACCCTCTGCAATGTCACCTATAAAGATGTTAAGAGGACTGGACCCAGTACTGAGCCCTGAGGTACCTCCACTATAACCCCTTTCTTCGAATGTGTTCCATTCACTATTACCTTCTGTGTCCTGTTGTGCAGCCAGTTTGCTACCCAGGCTACCACCCTGGAACCCACTCCCAGGCTGGCTAACTTGATTATTAGTCTTTGTGCGGGACTGTGTCAAATGCCTTGTTAAAGTCTAGGTAGGCCATATCCACAGCCCTCCCTGGTCTATTACTTTGGTCCCAGTCAAAGAAATCAATTAGATTCGTCTGACATGACCTTCCTGCTGTAAATCCATGCTGCTTTGGGTCCCGTGCCCCGCTGGCCTCTAGGTAATCAACAATTCTTTCTTTCAGAATTGATTCCATCATTTTCCCTACCACTGAGGTCAAACTTATAGGTCTGTAGTTTCCTGCTTCTGCCTTGCTCCCACTTTTGTGAAGGGGAATCACATCTGCCCTACTCCAGTCCTCAGGTACCACCCCATCCTCCCATGATTTGTTAAAAAGTGTGGTCAGTGGTGTCACTAGGTCCTCCCTTAGTTCTTTTGGGATTCTGGGGTGCATCCCGTCAGGCCCCATTGCTTTGTCCACCTTGAGTTTTAGGAGTTCTTTCAGGACTCTTTCTTCTGTAAATGGATTTGTGTCAACCCCCCTACCCAGAGTGCTTCTATTGTCTGGTTTAGGTAACTCCTCCTCATCTTCTTTTGTTAATACTGAGCAAAAGTATTCATTCAGTATCTCTGCCTTTTCACTGTCTCCCTCTGCCCACCTCCCCTCTCCTTTATTAATCTTCACTATTCCTCCCTTAACCTTTCTATGCTCCCTAATGTACCTGTAAAAGGTTTTATCCCCCTTCTTAACTGAGTTGGCTATTTTTTCCTCGGTTTGGGCCTTTGCTATTTTGACTGCCTTCCCCACTTCTTTCTGATTTAATTGATACAGTTCCCTGTTGTGCTCCTTCTGTGATTCCTTATACTTTCTGAATGCAGCCTTTATCTCCTTAACCTTCCCTGCCACCTCTTTTGAGAACCTCAGCGTTTTACTCCGCTTTGTTTTCTTTATTTGTCCCACACAAATACTTGTTGCTTCTATGATAGCAGTTTTGATTTTTCTCCATTGTTCTTCCACTCCTCCTTTTTGGCCATTTGCTAGTGCATTCCTCAGGTATTCAATAATTTTGCAAAAGTCGGCCCTTCTAAAGTCCAATATCCTTGCTTTTGTATGGCTTGTCTCCATGGTTGTGCTTATTGTGACGCACACTGTGCAGTGGTCACTTGTTCCCAGATGTCTACTGACTTCTAAATTTGTGATCCTCTCTCCATTTGAGAGTACCAGGTCTAGTATTGCTCCCTCCCGAGTGGGTTCCAACACTAGCTGTCTAAGGCCTGCCCCCTGCAGGGCATCGAGAGGTAATACCGCTCACAACACATGCCCACTATTACACCCATCTCCTGCAAAACCCAAGGCAGTCTTTGTACCTCACTTGCTCCACCTCCGGTTACCATCAACACCCGTTCCCAAGCCCAAGTTTAATAACCTCCCGAGCAGTGAGAAACTTGATACACCCAAACAACTGAGCACGAATGTCTCATTTGCCATTTTCAGGGTTACGCTGTGGCCTAAACCGGGTTGGTTTCATTTACAGGTTGTGGCTTGCTTATTAAGGGAAACACCATGAATCAAACTGCAGCTTCTGTCAGTGTCGACACTTGATATGAGGTGAGAATTCAAGAGTGAGCGGTCGACTCGGCTTTTTTATTTATGTATTTATTTATTCAAGTCTCAGATTACAGTACCTTTGAGTCAAAGAGTCTTTTACAAAGGTTCCACGTCAGAGTAAAGACAACACAACAGAGAACTAAATACAAGACAAGTGGAATACATGATACATGGAGTTGGGTACAATCCTTCATGAAAGTTACAGACAGGTAAAGAGTGAACAATTCAGGTTACAGCAAGAGGTACAATCTGGTTAAACTTTTACATTAAAGTTTCAGTAAGAAGTGCAGTAGGTTTTGAGACTTAAGGAGGTACACAAGGGCAAGGGTGGAGAGGGATGCTGTCAGGAATCTGACATTGTCATAGGAGTGCAGAGGAGAGAGATCAGGTGTAATCCCCCTAGGTGGTGCTATCCCAAGGGCTACTACTCCTGCCTGCTTGGCTAGTAGCAGGTTAAAGGGCCTGAGTTCTGAAACGGGTGCCTCCACCCGGAGGCCAGGGTTGGTAGTAGTCAGGCTAACCTGGGCACAGCCCTCTGGGACACTGAAACCCCCCTCTTTCCTTACTAGTGGCCAGAACAATACACAATAATCACTTTCACAATACCCCTGATACACCACACAAGTACCCACGCTGTTTGCACTTACAACCAGGGCTTTCCTCTGGCCTGGCCCTGGGGACCCCCTGTAAAACAAGGTTATACACAGAAAATAACAGCAGTGCAGTACTCTTGCACAAACTGGAACCACTGTCAGGATAAAAGCAAAAAAGAGGTAGATCTGATTTATTTAAGGGGCTTGACAAGGGAGGGGCGTAATCAGGTTAATTTGCTTAGAGGCTCTATCAATCAATCAAACAGTTATGCATGCACTTAAAGGCTCATAAACAGTCACACACTCTGGGTACCCAGATGGAGAATGGTGGGCTTGCCAGGACCATTGCAGCTGGTTGGGGCCCTGTGATGGAAGAAAACAACATGCACAACACACACTATATGTAATCCGGAGCCAGAGGGCTCAGTTCATGAAAAGAAAACAACAAGACAATCAGATGACACACTTTTAGATTAGGTTGTTGTTGCAGGGAGCTTCCTTGATGATTACTCATGATGCCCAAGACTGGACACAGGCTGGATGAAAATCGAGACAGCAGGTGGTTAATCTGGAGTGCCAGGAGAAGCAGGGCCCACATGATTTGCGAGGCGTCGTTCCTGTTTAGCATGGAGCAGGGGGCTGATCCCCAGGCAGGTCTTACTCGTTGGTGGCTTTCTCTGTGCAGTGGGGTAGTCTGGCAGGGCCAGCGTGACATGGCCCAGGCCGAATGGAGATGAACGCGGATTCAGTCTGATTAGGCTGGATAAAGTTTCCAGCAAGCAGAACACAGGTCACACAGTGGGGAACCAAATCACAACCCACTTTCAATACACAGCACATTTACATGTAAAAGATTTTATGGTACCGGCAAGCAGAACACAGTTCACACAGTGGGGAACCAAATCACGAGCCACTTTCAATACACAGCACATTTACATGTAAGGAAACTCTACTGTACCAGGCAAACCACTCCTCGGTCATGATCGCAAAGTCTCTGCTCAAACCGGGGATTCAAAAGCAGCTGGAAATCCTGACAGGCCGATCGCATTCAGCAAATCTTTAGTCTTCTTCAGGTTAAAGCATGGTCACAGTCCAGTGGCTTAAATAGCCCTCACAACTCAGATTCAGTCTGAATAAACTCTATTTTCCCTCTCAGGGACAGCAGGCAGACAGGCAGGCCAAAACTCAGCCCTTTCATAGTTCTCCCATGCAAAACTATACAGAACTGCTGCTCAAAATCACTTGAACTGTTACTTCTTCACTTCTCAGCTTAAAACTGAAACTAGCTGCAGCAGCCTGGGAAATTCCCGAAGATCCAAAAGGTTCGGTTGGCTGATCCTCCTGTCAGTCACAACAAAGGCTCCCCCTTCAGGTGCAAAAAAGGCACAAAAAGCCCCAAACTACCATTCCTACAGATTCTGACTCCAGACAGCTCCTGCAATCCGGCTTCATTTTAGGTCCCACCAGTACTGATTGGTCCAATTCGCAGGCCAGGACCAAGACAGTGGAGATAAACAAAACAGTCCTTGCCACAAAGAAGGCAGGTTAGACAAACTACATTATCATTATCACTCTGAATGATTTTCAGCAAATAGTTACATCTTTCAGCAGAGCTCCCTCTCAGATTACTTATGACTGCAATCCAGGCAGCTCTTAAAGAGACAGTACACAGAGGCTATACAGGCACTCTCTGGCAAGCACATTTAAACTGCTAAAATGCAGGACACCAGCCTGGCAGTGAGCATTTAGGCAAGCTCAAGGAAAACTTTTTAGGAGGATTACAAAGGGAAGGATGATGTCAGGATTTGACATTGTCAAGCGGAGAACTGGGAGATGAGAGGGAGGACAGAGGGTTGGGAGGGAGTGTAGTGGGTGATGGGAGGGGAGACAGAGGTGGGAGTAGGATGGGGTAAGGGAGAAAGGGGAGGCAGGGATCTGTGAAAAGTGTTTGGAGTGGAAGTGCAAGGAGAGGAGGGAGCACAGGAATGGAGAAGGGAAGGAGAGTCAGGGAGGGGAAGGGAGAGGAGGAACAAGTAACAGGAACAAGGAAACAGAGAGGGGGAGAAGGGGTGCGACAATGGACGTGGGGAGGTCAGGATGGTGAGAGTGCAGGGAGAAGGCAACATGTGAGGTTGAAAAGGGCCTAAGTGTAGCAATCACAGCTGCTAATAGCAGTGAGGTGTTGTCTAAGTTTCTGTTTGAATGGGCCTGATTTAGGTTCTTCTAGGATGTCGATGGGGAGTTTATTTAGCCAGTTAGAGCATGAAATATGAAGGACTGTTGGGCTTGCGTGGTCCAACAGACAGGGGTCAGGTAAGTATGCCTGGAGGCACTTCTGGTGCCGCACCAGTTGGGAGCATGCATGATGAACTGCCGAGAGGATGGGGGAGTCAGCCCCAGTGAGATTTTCTTCACGAGCAGACAGGTACGATAAGTAGTCCTACCACTGAGGTTCAACCATATGGTAAGGGTGTAGAGGTCGCATGTAAGCATGCATCTGGGTGCATCTGAGACTAGACGACAGGAATTGTTGAGGGTCATGCGTATGCTTTTAAGAGATGTCTCACAGGCTGAGATATAAATGACTGGGCCATAATCTATTATGGAGAGCACAGAGCTAGTAACAGCAAGTCGAAGGGCATCAGGTGTCATGTTCGGTCTGTGCCTGTAAAGGAGCCCTAGTTTTGAGCTAACCATCTTGGAGACATTACTGATATGCTCACAAAAAGATAAGGTACTGTCAAGGGTTATTTCAAAGTACTTAAAGGTACAGACCTGCTCTATAGGGACATCAAGGTTGTTCTGTATGATTAGTGGTGTAGATTTTTGTTTATTACGAGGGCTGGCGAAAATCATAGATTTTGTTTTTTTGTAATTCATAACTAACTTGTGCTTGGAGAAGCAGGTCTCCATAGTTGCGAAATTGCGTTGTAGGCTATCGGCTAATAGGAGTGGATCTGAGTGGCTGGAGAATGTAACGATGTCATCTGCATAAAATAGGAGATTATTGGTGCGGACAAGTGGGAGGGAGTTTAGAAAGAGGCTGAAAAGCAGCAGCCCCAGTATGGAGCCTTGGGGAACACTGGAGAGAACTGGCTGTCTGTCTGAGAGGATGACACCTATTTCGACCTGCTGGGACCTTCCAGCTAGATAGCTTTTAAATCAAGCTACTGCATCCGTCGATAAACCAATATCAAGAAGGGAATTGAGTAGGAGGGGGTGATTAACAGTATCAAACACCTCAGTGAGGTCAGTGTACACTGACCTCACTAAGTGCTCATGATCAATTGCCTGGTATATGAAATCTGTGTACTGGAGGAGGGCAGATGTGGTACAGTCACTGCTTAACTCAAGCAGCATACTTGTGTTCACTGTCACAAACTCGCTCAGTCGGTCAACCCTCTACTCCCAAAGTGCCAACCTCTGAGCGTATGATTTGTGTACAGTGTGACAGACAAGGTAACCCTCTTGTCTGTTTTGTGGGTTCAAGTCACCTTAGTCTCAAGCTCCGGATGGATTCAAACTGATAACCACTTGTTAGCGTACCCAATTATCAGGCTCAGATCATTCTGTCTTCGGGGGGCCAGATATCTTTGCCTACGGGCACCCAACCAGGTCTTTCAAATGAACCCTTAGAACTCTGTGCAAGACTTTAGAGAACGCTATCCATTTCCCAGTTTGGTATACAATAAGCCCGTACACAGTGTTACTATAACCTTTAAAAGCTCCACTTAAAATAAAAAGAAATGTCAAGGCACTCCAGACAGTTTCCGTTGTAAAAATATCTCTTTACTTTAAAATACCAAAACAGAACAATAAACACAGAACAAATATTCCAAACACATACAATCTTAAAAACAAAACAGGTTTTTAAAGGTACAAACTAAGCTCTCTTATCCAGATATTACTTCTCTCCTACAGTGCTGATGTTGTTCTTCTCTCAGTCAGGAATATTGTCTTGTGTGTCTCTAAGGCTTGCTCAGTTGGATAAAAGAGTTCTGAGCCGGCCTCCTCTCCGTGATCATTAAACTCCACCTTGGTGTATTAAAAGTTATATGTTACCACACAGGATGTCCCAACAAGATTAAAAAAAATGATAAGTGACATACTCAATTTCCTCTCCTCAGGGTAACTGGTCAGAATTGGTTTTTGCTCTGCTACACATATATCTCAAAAGTTTCTTTGATCTAAGTCACTGCATTCAAAGCAAAAGTGTATTTTCCTCTTTAATCCCATCTGGACCTTGGAATCTACACCTCAAAGGTCTCTCTGATGTAATTCAAGGGTTCCCCCGGGAATGTATATTGGACCTTCCAGATTCGTCTGGGTCCTTCCTGGCTCAGACATCAACCTCTCTTCAATGTCCATTCTGGCTTCTCTCCGACATCCCTCCTTCTCATGTTCTTCCTGATAACTATTGCAAGTCAAAGGATTTTCTCTGAGGGAATTATGAATGGCTAATCTTATTTCCCGGGATGAAAGTAAATTGACAAGGTAATTGCACCTCAGATCTCTGCAGTTTAAAATACCTCCTGTCCTTTGAACTTATCCCTGGGGGTTTTTGATGTGTCAGTTCAGCAAGACTGTGTTTCGTCAAACTGACCTTCCCATCACATATTTTATATATAATAAATAAATTAATACAGCACTCAAAGCACTCAGAGCTGGCTGTCTACGTCATATTCACTATCTCGCTACTAGCTGGGGTGCTTCAGTGGGCTGGTTTATAACTCCTCACCAATTATTAGAATGTGCTGCACCTGAGAAGGTTAGGGAGTGGGGCAAAAGTAGTTGTCGGTAAGGAATGTGGACAAAGCAATATGAAAAGTTAGAGTAATGAGCAAATTGGCATGGAAGGTTAGGGAGAGAGACCAAGGCACAGAGAAGGTATAGGAGTGAAACAACAGGAAAGGTTAGAGAATGGGGCAAAGGGTAGAGGGGCTTTAGGAGTGGAGTTATAAAACAAGAATAGGTTAGGGAGTAGGGCCAAAGTACAGAGCAGGTGTAAGAGTGGAGTTAAATGAAAGAACAGTGGGGTCAGGTTTGGGAGCTAAGTTACAGTGTTGAATATGTTAGGAACTGGGGCCAAATGACAGAACAGCTGTGGGAGTGGAGTTAAAGAACAGAACAGTTTAGGGAGTGGAGTCAGGTTTTGGAGTGGAGTTAAAGAGCTGGTTATATAATGATGCCCAAGAATCACTGATTCTGATTGGCTAATTTACATTTTTGAGTGTGGGTAAATCCTATGTAAGACCCCCAAATGGGCTTACTTTGTGAGGGCTATGGCCCCAACGCTCCCCCACTGGCATCTTGTAGTAGCCTGGTGGGATTCGGGCCAGGTGGCCCTGTTGTGCTCTGTGGCTGTGGCCACCGACCTCCCATTGTCGCAGTCCCATGTTTAGATGGGGGCCGAGCTCTGGACTTGTTCCTGCGCCTCTGGGTGTAAAAATAACAGTTTACTGGTTCCGGGACCTGCCACGGGTCAGGACCTGCTGAATGTAAACAAATATGGTGGCCCACACTTTACTGGGCATGTGTAGCCTTCAGGAGTCTAAAATTTAAAGGAGCAGCAGCTCCATTTGGGTATTTGGCCATGCGGCCACTATTAGAATATATCCTCGGCTCCAGGGCAGGCAGCAGAGCTGGAGACCAGGTGAAATAAAGACTAGAAAGCCTCTGGTCTGGGGGAGGGGATGTTTTCAGCCTTCTTAAGGGCATAAGTATCAAAAATAAGGGCTAGACTGTTTTGGGGGCTTAATGTACACCAATAGGGCAGCCCCCATGGAATTACTGAGGCAAGAGGGCTGCTGGGTAAAGGTCAGAGAGCAGCCAAAAAGCCCAGGAGTTAGGCAGCCTATGAGGAGATGAGCTGCCAAAAGCTATATAAGGGATTGTTTTGCCTGCCAGGGAGGGAGGAGCAAGAGCTGTGAGTGCAAGACAGACTGCTGTGGGGCTTCCCAGCCCAAGGCCTGATCCTGGCATCCAACGGCTTCTCTGCCCAAAGCAAGAAGGGAATTGCAGAGCATTTTTTGTAGCAAAAGAGAAGACTTTGCCAGTTTTGCTGCAGCAAAAGAGATTTGGCAATGCTGCGAAGAGAGCAACTGGGAGTTCAGTGCAGAGAGAAAACCCGTCCCGGAGTTGTTCAGTAGAGAAGCTAAAAGTGTCTGGAGCTGCAGTGTGAGAGCAGAGGCTGTAAATTATGCAGCCTGAAGTTAAAAGTGCTGTAGCTATGAGTACAAATAAGAGTGACCTGAGATCCCCTCGGAGGGGTAAGCCACTCCAATCAGAGAGGACTTCGGTCCTTTGATTGGCATAAGTAACTCCGGCCATGCTCATTACAGTTAACACTAATGTACATGGTTGGAGTCACATGGCTCCTGCTGCCCGCCACCCTGTCTCCAGTG
Organism: Neoceratodus forsteri; assembly: GCA_016271365.2. NCBI lineage: Eukaryota > Metazoa > Chordata > Ceratodontiformes > Ceratodontidae > Neoceratodus > Neoceratodus forsteri. The sequence goes on along the minus strand of CM057450.1, from coordinate 561,498,907 downwards.
GTCAACATGAGCCATGGTGCGGCTTTTCATATTGGCGGCTCCTAACGCTTGCTACACATTCCCCGGTGCTCACCCTCAGATCCTCCGCTTTCAACATGAGCCGCGACATGGCTTTTTCATATTGGTGGCTCCTGCCAAGATGCAACACACCCTCCGGTGCTTGCTCCTCTGACCCCCATTTGTAGGGGGGGTTACACCCTTCCCTGCCTGGGAAAACTTGGCATCCGCATCAAGTCTGTACCATCATAACATTGAAAATGCAACATATACAAGACATTTATACCATTAGTATGCTATACAAGTACTATCTGATTCATCAATTGGCATAACTTGTCACTTTACTATACATTTCAATGTATTCCACTATATCATTTCCATTCTGACAATACATTATGCATATGTTACACAGGTAAATTGAACATTACTATACAGAATCATGTAATAACTTCTTGTACTCTAAACAATGCAAGAGGGGGCCCTTCCCTATCAGCTAACTTGGGGCTGGAAGGGGCAGAGGCACAATGGTGAGAGGGCAAAACAAGTAACCTGGAATGGGCCATCAAGCTCAATTTGGGCAGTGAGCTCTGAGAGACATAAACACCTTTGTGGACTGCATTGAGAGGCAAATCCACTGACCTCCTGGGGGAATCGTAACTGAAGCACACCACTGGCATGACAGCTCAGCCAGTCTTTCTGGGGTGAACAACCACAGTCTCTGTACTTTCAGCAATGGTCTTGGAGCTTTCATCACCTGTGAGGGGTACCTCTGCATGAAGGGGACTGTCCAAACTGGGAGCACTGTCAGCCCCTTGCTCTGTAGTCTCTGTTTCTACAACACTTGGCTCATTTTGAAAACACTGGCACTGAAGGGAGGTTGTCAGCACTCTAATAGTGTTCCTCAAGTTCTGGCATGTCACCAGAAAGACTCATACCATCAGCCTCTCCTTCAGGCAAATCATACAGTTCCATGATCCTCAAACGTGATACTTTGCACTTCACCTTCAGGGAGCATTGGCTCCAAGGATGATGCCGGAGCGTTAGGCAGCTCAGAAGGCCCAGCTTCATCCCCATAATTCAACATAGGATTTCCACGAAACAACTGACTCAGTTCATATGAGGGGGTAATAGGCATTATCACACTCACTGTCGTCCGAGTTAGACTGGCAGTCACTATCATTCTGGGCCTGCTGCGGGGGAAGTCTTAAATCAGCAACCACGGGGGCAGGCTGACTCTGTTTCTTTCTTGCAGCAGTATGAGTCACTGGTCCAGGGGAATCAATCTCGGTGGGTTCAGCCTCAATTATAACTTGACCAATAGGTAGCAAGTGGTTACAGTGCATGGTCTTGACAACTTTGGCGTTATTCTCTGGGCGCACTTTGTACACTGGCAAATCATCCAACTTTCCACCTACGACATGGGGAAGATGGTGCCATCGATCAGCAATTTTGTGTTTACCATGCAATCCTAAATTTTGCAACAACACACGGTCTCCAGGCCTAAGCTCTTGAACCTTTACTTTTCTATCATGTCTCTCTTTGTTGGCTAGATTTGTTTTGTCGGCCATTGTCTGGGCCAGTTTATAGGCATGGTTCAATTGAGCTTTCAGTTTTTGTACATATTGCAGGTAATCTTCAGCTCAGACCCCATCAGGAGAAACCCCAAAACAGACATCAACAGGCAGTCGGGCCTCTCTCCCGAACATGAGGCGGTAGAGAGAGAACCCGGTAGCATCATTCTTCGTGCAATTGTATGCGTGTACCAAGGTGCTAATCTGCTGGCTCCATTTATGCTTATCTTTTGGGTGGAGGGTGCCTAGCATGTCTAGCAGGGTGCGGTTAAAGCGTTCTGGTTGAGGATTCCCCTGCGGGTGATAAGGGGTGGTTCTTGATTTTCACACCCCCCATAGAGAGAGCATTTCTTTGATTAGCCGACTCTCAAAGTCCCGGCCCTGATCAGAGTGAATTCACTGGGGGGACACCATAGTGGACGAAGAAATTTTCCACTAGCACCTTGGCCACGGTAGATGCTTTTTGATCTTTGGTGGGAAAAGCTTGTGCATACCGTGTGAAATGGTCGGTAACCACTAACACATTGCCAATGTTTCGCTGATCAGGCTCTAATCTCAAGAAGTCTATGCAGACTAGTTCCATTGGGGTGCTGGTAGTAATGCTGACAAGGGGGGGCAGCCCTCTGAGGCAGGGCTTTTCTCTGCAGGCAGTGACTACAAGTCCTTACATGATGCTCAACATCGGCCCCCATCTTGGGCCAGCAGAATCGAGATCGTACTAGGTCAAGGGTCCGGTCGATACCGAGGTGGCCTATATGATTGTGGAGGGACCTCAGTACCAAATCTTTGAAGGCTGTGGGCAGGACCAATTGTTGCTTGTCTATTTGGCTACCCCAATCTACATTCTCTCTATACAGTAACTGATTAAGCAGCTTCAACCTGGGGCCTTCTTTAAACAATAAAGCGGTTCTCAGATCAGAGGAACGCAACTTGGACACATCTTTTCCTGCACGAAGGGCATCAAGTGCTGGCTGAATCATAGGATCTTGGGATTGAGCCCACTGAATGCTGTCATTGTCAAACTGAGGTAGTGCACTAATATCTAGAGCAGAGAAGTGGCAATACACAGCCGGTATGCAGGTGTCAGAGGGGCCCAAGCAATCTACTAAGCAGTCTGCTGTGTCCGTAGACATCTGTTCATTTCTATCAAACTTTTGGCACAATGCTCGGATGTCAGGTTCAGACAGCCTGACCCAGTCGCTCTTGGAAATGGGCCTCCAGGATAGGGCGTCAGCATCAACATGATTCAGGCCTGGTCTGTAATCGACAGCATAATCATATGTTGACAATGCAGAAAGCCACTGGTGCCCCATGGCGTCTAACTTAGCTGAAGTATGTACATAGGTCAATGGGTTATTGTCAGTCCTCACCAATATTTTTGCCCCATAGAGGTAATCATGAAACTGGTCAACAATGGCCCATTTTAACACAAGGAACTCCAACTTATGCACAGGGTAGTTTCGCTCTGACGGGATCAAGCTCCTACTGGCAAATGCCACTGGTCTCAAACCATCCTCATGGTCTTGATACAGTACAGTTCCTAGACCCTGCAGACTGGTGTCAATATGCAGCACATAGGGTTTGGTGGGATCAGCATAAGCGAGGATGGGGGCATGAGTGAGCTGGCATATGACTTCGTGGAAAGCTGCTTCACAGTCAGGCATCCAACAGGACCCGAAAAGTTCAGCTGGGCAGAAATATGCTTTGTCTAGTTCTTTGACAGACCCTTTTTTGTATTTCCGATTGGTAGGAGGGTAATCCTGGGTAAGATTCAAGAGTGGCCGAATCACTTTGGAATAGTCCTTTATGAACCGGCGGTAGTAGCCACAGAATCCCAGGAAACGCTGTAGTTCTTTCAAATTGTGGGGCTGGGGCCAAGTAGTCAAGGCTTCAACTTTACTAGGATCAGTCTCTATTCCCTCTGTAAACACTATGTGCCCTACATACTTCACAGAGTTTTGGAAAAACTGGCATTTGTCGATGGACAGCTTGAGGCCAAAATCTTCCAGCTGGTCTGGTACTTTGAACAGTCGACTCTCATGTTCCTCTAGGGACTCCCGAACACAATGACATCGTCCAAGTACACCAGGCATTCTAGCAAATTCATGTCTCCCACTGCTCGTTCCATCAGTCGCTGGAAGGTGGCTGGGGTGCCCGACATCCCCTGTGGCATTCTCAGGAATTGGTAGAACCCCAAAGGACAGATGAAGGCTGTCTTCTCATGGTCCTCCGGAGCCATCGGAATCTGGTAATATCCACTGCGAAGATCCAGCACCGAGAACCATTTGCTCCCATTCAAACAATCCAGAGCATCTTGTATATGGGGTGTGGTGTATTGATCGAGGGTGGTCCACCGATTCAGAGTTCGATAATCAACATACATTCTCACAGATCCATTCTTCTTATGCACAACCACAATGGGAGAAGCATATGGGCTCCTGGATTCTTGTATCACACCAGCCGTGAGCATTTCCTGCAAGTGTCTTCTCACATCGTCTATGTCTGCAGGAGCTAGGCGTCGAGACCGCTCTCAAAATGGCCGTTCATCGTGCCGGCGTATGTGATGCTCCGCACCCTGGACACATCCCACGTCCCATTCCTTCAATGAAAACACTTGATCTTTCTGGGCAAGTTTCTGGCTAATTCTAGACTTCCATTCAGCTGGCAACGGGGAGTCACCAAATTCAAACAAGTCGGGAGTCACTCTATCTGTCTTGCCAGGGTGCTTGTTACTGGGCAACACTGCAGTGTCTGCACAATGTACCATAGCTAGGGTGCATCCTCTGTTCACCCAGATCTCCTGATCTGACACATTATGAATCTGGACCATCACTCATCGTGTATAGGCATGAGCACGAGCTGGCAAGATGCTGGGCTTAACCAATAATCCTTCTGCCAATTTTTCATCGCCTGGCGTGTCCAACATCAGTACTTTGTTCTTGACATCTTTGCGGAGGTGGACCTCCCCTTGAACGGTACCTTGGGTGTTAGGGGCCAGTACCATTGAATCGGGATCCTTCTTCCACACGACCCCTACCGGTTCACCCTGGTCCACTCCCTTGGGGTTCTGCTGCAAATCATAGGCCTCTTGATCAGTGCAGGAATTCTTAGGGCCCTCCCAGTCCATCAAACTTGTTTCTTGCGACAGAGTTGTGCCAGTCTCCCAAACATATGGGCGTTGGTCCCAATTAACAGGGGAACTCCATCATACAGTCCAGTAGGGAGGGACACACTAAGGCCAGTGTCTCGACTTGCTCTTCTACACCAGTTACAGCTGCAGGAAATGACAACGAGAGGTGGACATATCCTAGGTAGGGATAAGACTTGTCGCTCAGCCCCCACACATGTAGGTCTTCCAGGGATTGTAAGGGCACAGCAGATAAGTGTCTGTCATACCAGTCCTTAAATACAATGGTCACTTGCGACCCACTGTCCAGCACAGCCCAAGTAGGAATACCATTCACAGCCATGGTAGTCTCTATTGAAGGGCCCACTATTTTGGACCAGTTTGGAGGGACAGCAGCAGGGGCCTGGATGTACGCTTTAGCCACAAAGAGGTTTGAGTTAGGATGTCTGAAGCCTTCACTGCAGTCATTTTGTGCACCCTTTGACCACTGATTAGTTTTCTGAAGCTCTCCTTGAAGCCGGTTCACCACTTTCTCTAGGTCTTTCTGAGACCGGCATTCCCCCTTCATATGGCCATCCTTTCAACAGTTGTGACAAATGATAGACTCCTGGGTCATCCTTGGAGAGAACATTGCATGAGGAACTGAAGTAGTAGCAAGGGATCGGGGTCCAATATCTGCTTGCAGCAGTGAGAGGGGTGCAATGTGTCTCAATAGTTCCTTTAGGGTGGCAGTCAATTCTTTGATTTCAGCCTGGGAGCTATCCTCGGTATCTGGGAGCTATCCTTGGTAGAGGATGCCTGAGGGTGCACTCCCACCCCCATGGCAGTCACATCCTGAAAGGGACCAGAAACTGGTTCCATGGGGGAAACCCTTGCAGAGGCACCCGTCTTCAACTCTGAGACTTCCTTTAGTAGCTCATCTTTCCAAAACTGGGCCCAGGGCAGGAAGTCCTTTGCATTCTCAGAGTGCTTGTTAGGTGCCAACGTTTTCCCCTGAACCCCACTTGGATGATCACTTTCTGTCGCTTTCGCAGTAGCAGCAGATATTAGTGAAATCCCACCCCAGGGTCACCTTTGCTCAACCCCTCCAAATTTCTTTCATTAGCTCGTCATAAGAGGGGGTCTATTTCAGTCGGTTGGCGAGGCGCAACTGAAGCAGTAAAAATTCTGAAAATGGAGCAGACTTAAGGATCCGGTCCAGCCTAGTTCGATCTAAGCCATTTGATGGCAAACTAACCTTTCTGAGGCACTCTTGTAGCAGCTTTTCAAGCCGAGGTACATACTCAGACAATGGCTCCCCTGAGTACTGCTGGGCGTTTCTTACTCTCCACCACAGGTCCTCATCTGAATCCAGGCTCCCATACACATTCTCCAATGCATCAAGATAGTCCTGTGCAGTTGCTTCGGGGTTATTGGCCTGCTTGGCATGGATGGTAGCCAGGGCAGGACCTCAGAGGCTCTCACTCAACCTCTTTCATGAGCCAGGAGCACATCTAAGATTTCTTTGGGGTGGGTAGCTACACAAACCTAAGGGGCTTGGGAAATAGAAAACTATGACATTTTTATTTTAAAAGCATTGATTTTAATATGCTCTGGCGCCCTATGTGTTTCTCTCTTTTTACTTTACTGTAATTGATTGCCTCCTGTTTTTCAGTTTATGAAAATTGCTGTAACTGTTAGACAACTGTTATTTTTTGACACTGTTCTATATAACAAAACCACTTGTTTGGATTGTTTCCCCTGTATAGATCTTGTTTCTGTTAGACTCTGTTTTGTATTGTCATACCTTCTTGGTATCTGTTACACTGGACATTTGTGAAAATGAGCATTTGTGCTCACATACTTTCCAGTATACAAATAAAGATTGGATAACATATTTTTCTTTAACATCGTCCTTTCATCAGCCCAAGGGAAACAGTACACAGGCATAATGCTATACTATTTCTGTTCCTATATAGGATGATATATGTACCCCAGGAATGCCTACTTTAAGATTTCAAATTATTTACTGAGGTTTATTTTTGTACCATACATGATCCAAAGCTTTGTTTTTAGGATGAAAGGACATGCTAGGTGGGATAAGGGTGGGACTGTATGGATGGTGATGGCTGGCATGGTCCATTTAGAAGAGCTGGGGACCCCCTACACTTGCCAGTAATGGCAGCTATGGATCTGAGGATGGTTATTCCAGAGTCTGGTCTGAAGTGGTGTTCAGGGAAAGAACAGAGTTACAGATCTGGAGAGGAAAGGGAAGTTATGGTGAGGCTGGGATAACACCCACCACTTGCAGGGCCGACCCTGTATACCTCTTCGCATTTTATCACTGAAATGTTGGATACAGACATTCAAAATGTAGGGAAATGAGGGGAACTGGTCTTAATAATGTAACCCCTAGGTGGCACTATCCCAAGGGCTACTACCTCTGCCTGCTTGGCTAGTAGCAGGTTAAGGGGCCTGAGTTCTGAAACGGGTGCCTCCACCCAGAGGTCAGGGTTGGTAGTGGTCAAGCTAACCTGGGCACAGCCCTCTGGGACACTGTAACCCCCCCTCTTTCCCCTCTAGTGGCCTGAACACTGTACAATAATCACTTTCACAATACCCCTGATACACCACACATGTACCTACACTGTTTGCACTTACCACCAGGGCTGGTTCCTCTGGCTCGACCCCGGGGACCCCCTGTAAAACAAGGTTTATGCAGAGCAAATAGTAACAGTATAGTACTTTGAGCACAAACTAGAACCACAGATTACATGCAGAAAAAGTTAGATCTGATTTATTCAGGGGACTTGAACAAGGAAGGGGGCAAAATCAGGTTAATTAGCTTAAAGGTTATATCAATCAAGCAGTTATGCATGCGCTTTGAGTCCTCCCACACAGTCACACTTCTGGGTAACCAGGTGGAGAAGAGATGGGCTAGCCAGGACTGTTGCCTGGGGTTGCAGCTGGTTGGGGCCCTGTGATGGAAAACACAACATGCACAGTACACAGTATTTGTAATCTGGAGCCAGAGGGCTCAGTTTGTAAAGGAAATGAAACAACAAGACAATCAGATGACACACTCAGATTAAGCTGTTGTTGCAGGGAGCTACTCTGGTATTTACTCACGATACCCAAGACTGGACACAGGCTGAACGAAAATCGAGACTGCAGATGGTTAATCTGGAACGCCAGGAGAAGCAGGGCCCACACGAGTCACAGAGGCATCGTTCCTGTTCAAGCATGGAGCAGGTGGCTGATCCCCAGGCAGGTCTCTCATCAATGGCTCCTCTGTGTAGCGGGTAGTCTGGCTGGGCCAGTCTGGCAAGGCCCAGACCGCATGGAGACAAATTTGGATGCAGTCCTTGTTGGGCTGGATACAGTTTCCAGCAAGCAGAACACAGTTCACACAGTGGGGAACTAACTCACGACCCACTAGCAGTTCATAGCACATTTACATGTAAGGGAATTCTACTGTACCAGGTAAAGCGCTTCCCCGGTCACAATCGCAAAGTCTCTGCACACACCAGGAGCTTAGGGGTAGCTGGAACTCCTGACAGGCCGATCGCATTCAGCAAAATCTTCGGTCTTCTTCAGGTTGAGCCTGGCCCACTTCAGTAGCTTACTTTAGTCACACAAACTTGGATTTAGTCCAAAATAATTCTCTTCTCTCCCTCTCAGGAGCAGCAGGCAGACGTGCAAGTCAAAACTCAGCCTTTTCACAGTTCTCCCATGAGAATCCACTGAAGATTGCTGCTCAGAATTACTTCAGCTCCTCTCATTTCACTTCCCAGCTCAGAACTAACTGAAAATTGCAAGCAGTGTGGGATTTCCCCAAGATCCAAAAGGTTTGGTTGGCTGATTTGGCTGTCAGTCAAAGCAAGAGCTCCCCCTTCAGTTGCAAAAAAGGCGTAAAAAAAAAGTCCCAAACTACAGTTCCTACAGATTTTGAATTCAGACAGCTGCTGTAGTCCGGCTACATTTTAGGTCCCACCAGAACTGATTGGTCCAATTTGCAGTCCAGGACCAAGGTAGTGGCGACAAAACAAAACAGTCCTTGCTACAAAGAAAGCAGGTTAGACAAACTACATTATCATTATCACTCTAAATGATTTTCAGCAAATAGTTACATCTTTCAGCAGAGCTCCATCTCAGATTACTTATGCTGCAATCAGGCAGCTCTTAAAGAAACAGCACACAGAGGCCACACAGGCTCTGGCAATCACATTTAAACTGCTAAAACGCGGGACACCAGCCTGGCAGTGAGCATTTAGGCAAGCTCAAGGAAGACTTTTTGGGAACCACCATTTGTAGGGGTGTTACAATAATGTAGGACAAATCGTTAGAGACACATTTAGAAAACTGGAAGCTAGTGACTTAACAGCACTCTTCCCTTGATCACACCCTGGATACTAGCTGAAAGTCCTAACAGTGGAGTGATAATGACTTACATTGAGTCTTTTGTGGGACCCCCCTCTTGAACTGCCAGATAATTGCAGCTCTTAATTAGCTAGTAATCACACCAGGCCATCTGGAACACTGAGAGAGATTAGCATGCAGACTAGATCCTGCTAAAGTAGAGACTTTTTAAACTTCATTCACAGCCATGAAAACCTGCACTAGTCAAAACGGACAAGTAGAGAGTTAGCTGCACTAGCTCTGGCCAATTTGCACTAGGGTTTGGGCTAGTAAAACAATGTTAAGATCGACCCCTGGGAAGGAGTGTATGGAGGATGGACTAGTGGGATTAGCCTGGGATCAGCAGCAACTGCAGGAGTAAGTGGTACAGTCATGGAGGAGGTATTGTAGTGATAAGTTTGGGGAAGCAGAAGGAGAAAGGAGCTTGACCAGCAGAGGATTTTACAGGGGGAGAGTGAGATAATATGTGTCAGAGTTGTGAAGGGAGTAGGAGGTGGAAGGAGGGGAGGAGAAGAGGGAGGAAAGGTAGGGGGAGGGAGCTCAGCAGCTCAGCCAGAATTTGGAGATGAAGATGGCATAATGAGTGAGATGCCTGGAATCAAGGGAGGGCAAGGAGAGGGAGAGGGAGAAATACATGGAACAGTGGTGGGTTCTGGAGAGGCCATCCAGGGCAAAGCAGCAGAAGCAATGAAAGAGGGGATCTAGCCTGGCAAGGGTAGACTTGGGGACAGCACTATATACAATGTTGCCACAATCAAAGATAGGTATAATCATCTTTGTGACAATCTCTCTATGAGCAGGAAGCAGGATACTTGCTTTGTTCCTGCAAAATACCCCAAGTTTGGGGTCCAGCTTCTTGTGGATGGCATCTAGATGAGTAGAGAAGTCCTGATGACAATCCAATCATATCTCAAGGTATTTAAAGGAGGAGACATCCTCAATCACAGCTCTATCAAGGATCTGGAAGGTGGGTGGTGGGGAGAGCTTGCCAAGTCTCTGCCTAGTGCCAAAGATCATTGAGACCATTCTTTTGACATTGAGGGACAGCTGGTTGACCATAAACCAGTGCTAGATGTTATTGAAAGCCAGTTGGAGATGGATTGTGAGGTCAGAGGCAGGGGAACCAGAGGCGTACAGAACTGTGTCATCTGTGTACGTATGAATAGAAGCAGAGGAGCAGGCAAGGGAAAGGTCACTTAGGAAAATGGAGACTAGGATAGGGTCAAGGATGGATCCTTGGGGATGCCAAAGCAGATAGGGAGAGGAGGAGAGATGGCATCACCAATATGGACAGCTTGAACCCTACCCTCAAGGTATAAGTGAAACCACTCAACAGGGGAAGGGGAGTGCCCAGTTGCTTTTAGCTTGCCCTGGAGGATGGGCCAGGCAGCAGTGTCAAAGGTTTTGGCTAGGTCCATAAAGATGGTGGAGGTTACCAGTCCCTCGTCCATGCCAGAAAGAATGGTGTCAGTGAGAGTAAGGAAGGAGGTGGTGGTGGTGGTGGAGTGGGATTTCCTGATGGCAGACCAGAAGGGAGTGAAGAAGGAGGAGGTGTCATCAAGGAAAGGGGAGAGTTGGGAAAGGATCAAGTGTTCCTGAAGTTTAGGAAGGGAGGGAGGGAGATGGGACCGTAGTTGCCAAGGAGGGAGGGGTGTCCCCCTTTCAGAAGGAGGATGACAGTGGTCTGCTTCCACAGATCAGGGACTAAGGCAAGTGACAATGAGCGACTGAGGAGGTGGGTGGTGAGAAGGATAATGACGGAAGCAGAGAGAGACAAGAGTTTGGGATTAAAGCCATTGGGGCTCCCTCCTTTGTGTGGGTTGAGAGCAAGGAGGGCTTTGAAGGTTACAGAGAGGGTGGAAGAGGAGAAGGAAAAGAGATGGTGGGGGGGTAGGAGGAGAGGGTTGAGGAGGTGGAACAAAGGAGAGAGAGGGCATAGGTGGTGAAAAAGGAGTTGAAACATGAAACAACTGCAGCGGGATCAGAAATGGGGAAGTCACCCACTTTGAGGATGGGGGAGGAGGCTGAGAGGGCAGGGAGAAGAGGGTGTGGATGACCTTCCAGAAGTTTGAGAGGTGGTTAAGGTTGTTCTGGAGTGTGGATGCAAAGCAGTCAGCCTTTGCAAGCCTAGTAGCTCTGGTACAGGCATTACAAGGTGATTTATATTTAAAAAGGTCAGATGGGTAGCCAGTGAACTTGAGGGACTGCCAAGCAAGGTCACGTGCATGGTGGCAGGCTAGCACTCAGCCATGATCCAAGGGAGGTGTGAATCGCAGATCTGAGTTTTTCTAAGGGGGGTGATGATCCCAGGCTGACAGGAATTGGAAATTAAAGAGCTCAGGAGCTGTGTTAATGTTGCAGATGTTGGTATGGAGAACCAGTCCATTGCCATCAGGTCAGCAAGTAATAAGGAAAGATCCAGGGAGTGAAAGGATCTAAGCTAGATGAATTTGGGGGCTTTGGGAAGTGGATGTTGCACATGCAGTAGACCATATGACGGTCACTGAGGGCATCAGGGAAGGCACCCACATCCACAATGCAGTGGGGGTAGGAGGAGAGGATACAGTCCAAAAAAGGAGGGTTTGGGGGTTTTAGGGCTCAGTCTGGTGAGATCCGAGACCAGTTGGGTAAGCTGGAGCAATTTTACATTTTGGCATCATTTATGAATGGAGGATGAGAGCCAAAAGAAGTTGAAGTCACCTAGGTTGAGCAACTCAACAGAGGAGGTATGTGTATATATATATATATATATATATATATATATATATATATATATATATAGGCACTCGTGAGATATCCAGAGCTCACGATGCAGGAGTGACAATATTTGCCATAGCACACGATCTGATCATCATGTATTCGATATATACAATAGGGCCAAGAGTTTTAGAAGTTTTGTTATGCTCTCTTGTGTTCTGTTCCTGTTTATGTGTTTGCTCATTCTGTGTGTGAGCTTTTCTGAATGGGCTGGCAGTGTTATAAACTGGGAGACACAAGTGTGTTTTGCAATGCTAAATGAGTTAGTTTTAGGTAGGAGTGAGAAACATATTTTTGTGAGGCTGTATTGTTTAGAAGTCTGGCTGCAGTGAAGCTGGGCGCATCACAGTAATTGTAATGAGCTGAGAGGCAGAGTGTCAGAACAGCTGATACTGTTTTCAGTGGTAATTAAGTTAGCTGCAGAGTGTTCTGTGAAACTGTGCTCTTTAGGATTCTGGCTGTAGTCAAGCTGATAGTATCACAGTAATTGTAATGGATGAAAATCAGAGTTTGAGGAACAAGTGAGAGTGTGCTTCAGTGGTAGTTGAGTTAACTGCAGGCAGTAGTTTAGACTGTTCTGTGAGGCTGTGCTGTTTAGAATTCTGGCTGCAGTCACAGTAATGAGCTGGAAGTTGGTGGGTGGGGATAGGTGTGTTTTGTAATGCTCACTGAGGCCCCGTCCACACTGCACCGCTCAGACCCCGTAACGGATAGAAACCATTACAACCGGGGAGCAGTGCAGTGTGTCCACACTGCCGCGGTGTCCATTATGGGACCGGCACCGCCGGTCCACACTTCAGGAGCCGGGCGACCGTTACCGTGGCATCCGATCCCACAATGCAGCTCACACTGCACTAGGGGACCAGTGCCACGCGTCCACAGTACGCCCGGTAACGTTACTGAGGCGTAACCGATTTCATAACCAAAACCACCTCATATGTGGTTTCAACAACGGTTACGAAAACGCCTTCTGTAACGTTACAGGTGTAAACGCAAACCGTTGCGGTAACGTTTGGGCACTCTGTAACATTACAGAGGGGTAGTGTGGGCAGGGCCTGAGTTAGCTGTAGGCAGCAGTGAGACCTCTGAAGTAGTTCTGCATTTGTGTCTATGGTAACAGCACTGGTGTTTCTTGCATGCTGAGGGGAAAGCTGCCTAGAGTGATGACCTTTTGTGACCTGTGTGTGTAAATGGCTGATATCATCACAGTAGAGCAGAGGATAAAAATATCACACTGCAGTGGATGATACACTGTTTTATCTCACTCATTTACCACTCACCCCTATTGTGTGTGTGTGTGTATATATATATATATATATATATATATATATATATATATATATACACATACATATATGTATGTATATATATATATATATATATATATATATATATATATATATATATATATATATATATACACACACACACACACACACACATATATATTAAAGGGTTCAGCGGTCACTTCTATGTTAAACCCACAAATTTGCAACCATTCAACCGATTTGCATGACATTTTGCATGCTTCATTAGGCACCAAATATCTCTTGATGTGGCAAGTTTCGTTCTGGTCTGATGTGTGGGTGCGGAGATGCGGAGTGTCAAAAAAAATTGAAAATTACTATTTTTATGTAAATTCTTTGTCGACATTTCTCAGAAATGGCTTGGCCGTTTGCTCTGAAATTTATAGGGTGTATCGGGCTTGGGACGCAGCTGTGCCCTTTGAAGGTTTGGTGAAAAAATATCAATCCGTTCAAAAGTTATTAAAGTTTCAATTTTCCCATTATTTCCTATGGGAAAGATTAGATGTGCTGTGTGAAATAAGTTTTATTGCCACAATAGTGGTATTTATTGTGGCAAATGTGAAATGCAGTGTTGAGATTCTGCCATATTGTTTTCAGTTAGTGAGGCAAAAAAACTTACATATTTTAATAAATACTGCAACTTGGTAAACACTAACACTTGTGTTTACCTAATCGGGTTCCGAGAAATCTGATTTTGTGGTCAGTTTTCCCCCAAAATGTTCAGAAATATGTTTATTTTATCCACAAGGTTTTACTGCAGAAAATTGTGGCAAAATTTCCATGAAATGAGGGGGGTTCTGCTGCAAATTTTGGCAAAATAACTCAGTGTTGCAGCAGACCCCCCATTTTGTGAAAATAGTGCCCACAATTTGTGGCACTAAAACCTCTGTGGATAAAAAAAAATTTCTGCCCATTTTGGGGGGGCAAACTGACCCCAGAATCCAATTCCTCAGCCCCTGATTAGGTAAACACCTGTTGGTGTTTACTTAATTCTAGTGTTGTTTTAGGATTTTAAGCCTTCTAAGGGGAAGTGGGCTGAGGCACGGCAATACCATATATTTGCTGACATCGGGGGCCCCAATCCCCATGTCGGCACTAGTGTAGGACACTGGGGAGCCCATTCCCAGTGTCCCAAGATATGTTTACCCCCCCAGCAGTGTGGGACACTGGGGAGCCCATTCCCAGTGTCCCAAAATATGTATTTAATTAAAACCTATAAAAAGAAATAGAAGTCCCCACCAGTGTGGGACACTGGGGAGCCCACCCCAGTGTCCCAAGATATGTATCCCCCAGTAATGTGGGACACTGAGGAGCCTACTCCCAGTGTCCCGAGATATGTATCCCCCCAGCAGTGTGGGACACTGGGGAACCCACTCCCAGTGTCCAAAAATATGTCTTTAATTAAAACCTGTAAAAAGAAAACAGTGCCCTGACATCTTCTTTGTTAAACCTGAAAAAAAGAAAATGATCCCTCATCGTCTCTGCCATATCTCTCCCCCATCCTAACCCTCCTTCTGAGCACCCACCACCCCACACACCCCTTACCCTATACTTACCTTCCGAGGTCATAGTCTGTCATCTTCTGTGGACCTGGACACGTCTGCACTCTTTAAAGCTGAACCGCAAACTGAGGACTCATGGTAAGTGCCGTGTAATGCATTTCAATGGTATTTTGAACTTATGTTCATAAAGTTGCAATTTTTAGGTATTTTTTCACCAAATTTTCAACATGGGCTTTTTGGGACCTCACTTCAAGATCACTGCAACTGTTGTTTTGATAACCAGGCCAAGAATGTGGTTTCATGGTCATGTCACGAAATCACCTTTCGGGAGAGAGTAACGAAATTTTACCACCAGTGTTCATGAAGTGGGGTCCCAAAAAGGCCATGTTGAAAATTTGGTGAAAAAATGTCCTATAAATAGCTGAGTTAGAGTGTTTGTTGAAACCTTTCTATGCACGCACATAACTTTGGTAATTTTCAATATTTGGAATATAAATTTTTAACATTGACATTTTTTCACACCACCTCATGAACAGTATAGCTGTCATTTTTCACATCCTGTCTAAAACATGTTTTTGCACCTGTGGCGTGGAATGGTGTTTTGGCATGGATTTGAAAAATTTCATTTATGGATTTTATGAGTTGGGATCATAAGAAGACAATGTTGAAAATTTGGGGTCAAAACATGAGAAAATGCTAAAGTGATGACCATTCATTGCAATTTCATTACGCCTGCTCAGAACTTTGGAAATGTTAAACATTTTTACCCCATATTTTCAACATAGCCTTCTTATTATCCCACTTCATGTATGTCACAGCTGTCATTTTCCAAATCTTAGTCAAAATGTGTTTCCATGCCTGTGGCATGGAACGGCATTTCAGTTGCACAGAATTAAGTTTTGGCAGGGATTCTAAAATTTTCTGTGCCAGGTACATGAAGTGGGGTAATAAGATGCCTATGCTGTCAATTTGGTCACTGTTGTCCTATGAATGGAAGCGTAGGGCTCAGAGGGTCCTGCACTTCCATGACCACATACATATACATATCTATGGAGGGATGGGAGTGCAGGGCCCTCCCAGAGACAAATAAGGATATGATCATACTATCTGAAAAAGTAAGGAAATTCATTGCAAAAACCTTTGTTAATTCATCAATTCAGGTTGTTACTAAAGTGACAAAAGCAAGGAAATGTGGTGTTAGGGTTTCCAACCCTAACACCTCACCCCCACCCTGCAGACACTGACAGGCATTGGGGTGTGCCTTGGGGTCATCAACCCTAATGCTCACCCCATTCCATAAGTAAATAAGCTGAGATGGGTACAGTATAGGAGAATGGGGTGAGCATTAGGGCTGATGACCCCAAGACACTCCCACACCTGTTAGTGTCTGCAAGGTGGGGGTGGGGTATTCTGCAGGTGGGAGTGGGATGTTAGGATTGGAAACCCTAACACCACATTTCCCTGCTTTTATCACTTTAGTAACAACCCTAACTGATGCATTAATGATGTTTTTTGCAATGAATTTCCTTACTTTTTCAGGTAGTATAAACATATCTTTATTTGTCTCTGGGAGCGCAGGGCCCCATCCCTCCATAGATATGTATATCTATGTAGTCAAGGAAGCACAGGACCCTCTGAGCCCTGCACTTCCATTCATAGGACAACAGTGACCAAATTGTCAGCACAGTCATCTTATTACCCCACCTCATGTACCCAAAGGGCCCTGCACCAAATGTGGAGGTCTAGCAGGCTGTGGAAGCAGAAAAAAAGTCAATGTTCACAAATAACTTGGTCATTGCACCATATTTTTACACCAAATTTTAAACATAGCCTTCTTAAGACCTCACCTCATGAAGCTGGTAGGTGAAAATTTTCAAATCACCACTGAAACGTCATTTCACACCACAGGTGCGAAAACACATTTTAGCCAGGATTTTAAAAACAACATCTGTTACGTTCATGAAGTGGTGTAAAAAGATGTCTATGTTGAAAATTTGGGGTCAAAATATTGAAAATCGCCAAATGTATGAGCAAGCATTGAAAATCTCAATTTAAGTTTATTTATTTTTACCTGTAATTTTTCATCATAGTTTTTATGGTTCACTCTATGAACTCAGTAGGTGAAAATGTTCAATTCCATCCAAAAGGTGATTTTGTGACGTGACTGCAAAATCACCTTTCAGGTCAGAGTTGTAGAATTTCACCTACTTGTTCATGAGGTGGGGTCCCAAAAAGGCTATGTTGAAAATTTGGGTGAACAATATTAAAAAATGACCAAGATATGAGTACAAGTTCAAAACACATTGAAATACCTTGACCACATACCTGATTTCCTCAGTTCATGGTGCGATGTTGAAGGTGAAGATGTGCCACTGGTCCAGAGAAGATAATGGCATTGGACCCCCATTAGGTAAGTACGGGGTGAGTGCTGAGTGCAAGGGTTGGATAGAGGGAGGGTAACTGCAGCGGCAGCAGACATCAATTGAACATTTTCTTGTTTACTGGCATTTAAAAAATAAAAAAAAGACTGTGAGGGACAATTTTGTTTCATTGAGTTACCAATACTGGGCATTGGGCACCCCAGCGTCAATGTCATGCTTTCCCTCTCTCTCTGTCTCTCATACACACTCACTATCTTGCTCACTAACATACACACACAGTCAGTTCCTTCCCTCTTCCATAAACTAGTTTCACCTATTTGTCGTTGTTGCTGCTGTTCTGCAAGATGGAGGAAGCATGTATGTAAGTGCAATGTTCTCAATTATAAAAAACTCATGTAAACGCACATTTTTACATAAACACATAGAATAGATATATTTAAATATATTGATAATCCATATGAGAGTATGCATCCTGTTGGCTGCAATAAGCTACTATAACTAACTTCCTTAATTTGAAACATCACCCTTCTGCGCCTTACTTCTGTCCCAAAACTACAGTGTTCTGTTTTTTAAATATTTGCATATTAAAATGGCTGTTCATGTTTTCGTGCTCTGATATATGCGATTGTCTAGGATTTGGACCAAGTTGTCATGTGAGGGATGTGGCAGCTGTCCTTTCACTATCCACCGAGGGCAACTGCATGCGAAGTGCAAAAGCATTCAACCTTCCCGGGCCACCCGAGCTATAACCGTCTGCAGGACTGAGCCACGCATGCACCCCAGCAGTTAGTAGCCAGTCACTTGACTAAATGCATGTGCGACCCCAACTCCTACATTCTACATATCCCTCTGGATTCCACTCATAACAGCTGGATTGGGAATGTCATCACTGCCACAAATCCCTCAGCCGACGACGACTACGTCCTGGCAGCAGTCTGACTGACAGCAGAGGGCTGGCTGTTGTTGCCATTGACATTATTGCCACCAGTCCCTGACAGAAAATTAAATGTCCAGGTTGCCTACCAAGTTATGACAACTATTCGCTTCCTTTAACAAAGTCCCGGCTGTGACTGGTGTGCCAATGGGCGCAGTTGGTAGGCTGGACACCGGCTCCAAGCTCCTCTGCTGCTGCTCAGGGAGTTGCTATACCACTGAAAGCTGGCTATATCACTTATTGCACAGGCAGATTGCAGAGCACTGTACTGGGGATGCAGCAAAGCCACTGAAGCCTTCAATGACCATCTTGGTAAAGAAGGTGCTCAGAGGACAAGAAGGGGGAAAACAAAACTATTAAATCGGAAAAATCTGGTCTATTTACCCATTGTCTAAATGTCAAGCACTGAATACTTTCTTGTAGGTTTCCCAGTATCAAAAGATCTTATGTCAGTTGCCACATTGTTGAATTATGTGCTGCCTAGTTACAGAGATTTTATTCTTGATCAGGTGTAGCTAATGTGGTGTGAAGGAAGTCTGCAGTGGGAGAAACAGATCGCACTCCCTTCGCACTGCCCAGCTGGTTGCTGGGTGGCCCGATGTAGAAGAAATGAGCCAACTGCTGTCTGATAGGAGCAACTGGCTCCTTTCAACTTTGTGCAGTTTCTGCCCACCAAACAGTGAGTAGTGTCATGACCAGAATGCCTGGTCATTGGTCTGTCACCGACGACCCCATTGTAGCTTGAGCTGCAGTGGGCACAGTAATGACACACCTCTTAAATGCCATTCTTAACAACATTTGTTGTGCATGCATGCACATACAAATATAAAAAGTAGGCAGTTCTGCCCTGCACATCTAAGTATTTACAGAGAGAAAGAAAGCGCATTAAGAGAGACATCACAGAGACCAACCGACTGGCTGAGAGAGATCGCCACAAGCTGTGACAGCAGAGCCCTGCACAGTGAGGGAGATCTACCAGTGGGAAGAGGCTAGCACACTCAGTGCAGGAGGGCGAGATCACTTCACTATATCGCACACTGTGGTGTGAGTTTGGGCTGCAGTGCTGTGCCTTGACAGGCATTTTTAGTAACAGCCCGAAAAAGCATTTGATTTGGCCTAGTCTGTTCAGAGCAAGTGAAGAGCAGCTAAATGTGCTATCAGGCTGAGCCTTTGTTGGGTAATGGAAGTCTGGCCATTCCATATTACACTATCTCAATTTGCTGCAAACCCCTTTCCCCCCTTTGGGTCTGCTACCCTAATAAAACTGATCTACTGTTTGAATTTATTTGCTGACTATCTGTTTCAAGTTTAAGTGCATGCTTAGTGGGGACTGCATAGCCCTGGTGTGGGTTTACTGGTCTGTTGACCCCAGTGGGGAGATGGGAAAGTACAGTATCCCTGAGGATTATACTGCACTGTCACCAGACCCACTATAGTCTTTCTCTGGGTAGTAGCACCATGCTGTTTCTAACTTTCAGTGCATACAACTCTTCTCACATACCAATGGAAACAAACCCAGGCATCATCACGACATCTACAACAACCCAGTGACTTTGTAAGGTAGTTGTGCGGGTACCACTAAGGCATCTGAGTGGGCTCTCAGACCGTGGTGACCCTACCCTGAGGACACCTTACATAACGAATCTACAAGGGTCTGGCTTCTTGCACTCCTACCTGATGATAATGGGGCCCCTCATTTTGGCTCTGTTTTCAGCATGTTTGCTCTGATTCCCATGTTTGTGGAGCCAGCATATTTAAATGCTGGGAGAAAGAGGGGCTTGGTAGGGTGCAACAGAAAGCACAGACGTGTCATCATAAATGCCATGTCTCACAAACCTGGTATGACAATGAAGAGCAAAGAAGGACAGCTGGCCTACAAGTGGGCCCTTGTATGAAAATACTGTATTTACATGAAAGTACCACAATAATGGGATGGGGCCAGGGTGTTTCTGCGGGTTGTTCTCTACGTTATTGATATGCTCATGTTACGTTTATCTGTACTGTGGATGGAAACAAAGAAGAGTGCTCCACTTGAAATTGGACCCTTCATGGGGTGATTTACACATAGCCCAGTCTCATTGTTCTATGGTATTTGTAACTGATATAAGAACATGATTCTGCAATCAGCATACAGTACCTCCCAGCCTTTGTTTAATTACAATGGTATAGTACACAGTTATGGCAGATGTCACTTGTATGTTTTCTTTTTCTTTTGGTGGGGGATTATTTATGTGATTATGAGTTGAAAGACGTGACACCTGTGGTTGAATGTACAATGCCCCCCCCCTCCGAAAACTCTCGTAAGCTATAGCCAGCAGGAAAACATATTTAGAACACTCTGAAACGGCATGTTGAAGAGTTAGATTGGAAGAACAGCAGTGTATAGGATCCACAAAAGGATACTAGGAGAGAAGAAATATCCATTTGGGGTTTTTTTTTGTGCATCTCTTCGGACCCCACCTGTACAATCTAAAGCTTCAAACCTGGTGCAAGGAATTATGGGTGCAATCTGTAAATCCTTGTGCAGTGCAGTCTGACAAGACTTAACCAGAACAGAAATCGCTTTGTGTACAGGCTTTTACATCTTACATCTGTCACGTGTTTTGTCCTGAGACTCTTTAGTGTAGTGCAGTGAATGTTTCAGCCGACTACCAAATCAGACTGTAATAGCATTGCCAAAGCAGGATGATTCTGACCTTTTTACAGGAATCTTTTCCCACAAACATCCAGCAACTGGTGTAGATGGTTGTTAGTCTGGTGGCTAAGAAGTTAGTAGAATCTGTCATCAGAAACAGGCCCCCTTGACCCACTGTGTTTGCCAATCCTACCTAACTAATGCTGAATGAGTGAGCCCTAGTGGCTCTTTACTCTCCCCTCCCGTCACTTCTTTTGTGGTCTTTACCAAGCCCTTGTATCTGTCACACCCTTGTTGAATTCCTCCCGCCCCACACTGATTTCACATGAACCACCTCCTCTGGCAGCCTATTCCATCCCTCCACCACCCTCTCTCCATGAAGAAGTGCTTCCTGGTATCTCTCTTAAAATTGTCCCCTCCAGCTTCATGGAGTTGCCCCTGGTGTTTGTGCTCCTACTTAGTCTGAACAATGCTCCATTAACCCCATTATCCACTTTATTCGCCCTATGGAGGCATTTGTACATTTCAGTCACGTTCCCTCTCTTCCTTCTCTCCTCAAGTGTGTACATGTACAGCTCTACCAGCCCCCCTTCGTACGTCCTTTCCTGCTGTCCCCAGATCATCTTGGTTACCCTCCCCTGCAATGCTTGCACCCTGCCCCTACCCTTCTTTAAATGCAGACACCAAATCTGCACACAGTACTCCAGGTGAGGATGAACCAGTGACTGATACAGTGGTAGCAGCACTTCCCTTTTCCTGCTGCTGAGCCTCTTCCCGTGCACAGCAGCAGCATCCCATTTGCCCTACCCACCACCCTACTGCATTGTGCTGATGTCTTCAGATCATCGGAAATGATTACACCCAAGTCCTTTTCCTTAGTAGTGCTTTCCACTACTAGCTCACCCATGCTATATAACATCAACAAAAGCGAAATAAATAAATAAAATATATAAATATGTAGTATTATGATTATTTGCTCCATGTGTATCACTTTGCATGTTTTAGTGTTAAACTTTAATTGTTATACTTTTCGCCACCTTTTGAATCTACCCAGATTCTCCTTCATAAAGCCCAGTTCATAAAGGGCTATAGCTTCCCTCTACTTGCACTCTCTGCTCTCTCTCCCCCGCTGGTGGCACAGTTCTCCCACTAGGCCATCCTGGTCGACTCCCTTGGGCTCCGCTCTCACTCCCTTGCCATATCTGGTCTTCTTCTTTCCTCTGCCCTACCCTACTTGACCGATCGTATGATAAAGCCTACCCTCTCGGCTGCCTCCTTAGTCAATTTCTTAAGTGTGTGAAACTACTCAGTGCCTTGTAGTTTGTTATTTGGGTAACTTTAGGTACCTTAAATTAGTTTATCAATATCTGTATCCATTGTACATGTGATTGTGACTTTGCATAATGTGTTTTTGTAAAATTACTCCATGTGTTTTTGTCTTCACATACACTGACGTGGAACCTTTAAAAAAGAGCATCCTGCTCAAAGGTGATCCCTGATTCATGAAATAAATAAATAAATAAATAATAAATAAAATAATGTTGACACCTTTGTCAATGTCCACTCAATCACAGATCATAGTATCTGGGAGCAGGAAAAAGAAGGTGGGGGAGGATAACACCAGGGAGAATGGAGAGGGGGGCAGCTCTAGTAAAATAGACCGAGCTGCACACTCGAGCAGACTTCATAGACCATTATGGCATGGTTCTGCCAGCATTTTCATATGTTCTTATGTAAAAAGACATATCTTGCCCTGAATCCCTACCCCTATGTCACAGATGAAGATGTTGAAGAGGGCCAGTCCAATGACCAATCCCTGTGGAACCCCACTAGTGAGCCCCTGGCCTCTGAGAACTCCCCATTTATTATGTTCCTCTATGCACTGTCACCCAACCAATTTCCCACCCACCAAGTAATTTTGTCGCCTATCCCGAAGACCTGCATTTTATAAAACAACTGTCCACATGAGATGGAATCAAAGGCTTTACTGAAGTCAGACTACAATATGTCCAGTCCCTGTCCCTTGTCCACTGCCTCTGTGACCCAATCCGAGAAATCAGTAAGGTTTATCTGACATAATCTTTTGTCTGCAGGACACTGTCTTTTGCCCTGAAGTCCATTTTCCTCCATGAACCTTACAATCCTTTCTTTTATTATGGCATCTAGCAGCTTACCCACAATAGATATTAGGCTGAAAGGTCTGTAGTTCCGTGGACTACCCTTGCTCCTGCTTTTATGCAGGGAAATACATTCACTGTCCCCCAGTCCTGGGTACTACACCTGTCTCCAGTGAGATTCTGAATCACTCAGCTAGTGGTTCAGCTAGACCCTGCCCCATATATTTAAGCACACAGGTATTTAGCCCTATCTGGGCCCAGCCACTTATCCATTTTTAGTACACTTAAGCTCACCAGTATCCTTTCAACTGTAATGGGATCCACGCCGACCCCTCCCCAACACCTGTTCAGGATGTCCACATTACTTTTATCTTCCTTTTATTTATTTAGCTTTTGTTTACCAGGTAAGTACACTAGACAAGTAGTATGCCTATTTTCAGGAACGACCCAGGAGAGCACAAAACATACAGTATACATACATGGCAACATTGGAGAAACAGCATGATACAGTAAAAAACAGCTATAACAACGCTTGTATAAGGGCAGAGATACTGCCACACATAGTACAAATTGTTACAGGACATAGATAGACTTTAGAATTAGTGAATACATATTTCATAGACCATCATGGACTCAGAGTGGACAATAGTGGACTGCAGAGTATTACATTACAGAGACTAGGAGCAGTCACATCTTGTCGTTTGTTTTAGGTGGGACCACAGGAAGGAGCGAAAGGTCCCATGGGAAGGGGCAGAGTGAACAGAGACTGGAATGGAGTTCCAGAGCCTAGGCACAAAAGCGGCAAAGTCACGATCCCCCATAAGGGTCCGAGTAGGGGGAACTTTAAGCAACTCGGCGGTCTGTGACCTGAGCTGGTAGAGGATGGTGTCCAGTTTTGGGAGGAGATGCGCCAGTCCCGAAGGGATGCCCGTGGCAAGCACTTTCCTGGTGAAGTTTCCTACACCAAGGATCAGGAATTCCACAGGGGGAAGCCAGTTGAGTTTGTCATAGAGCTCACATCGGTGGGTGAGTTTGGGAGCAGCAAGTGCAAATCGACAGATATCATTATATGCCGTGTTCCCTACTTCAGTCTGACTATACCTTCCCTGGTCTTCTTTTTCTCATGTATGTTACAAAAGAAGGTCCTGTCTCCCTTCTTCATGTCCTATGAAATTCTCAGTTCCATGTCAGCCTTAGACTTCTTTACTATCCCATTAAAATGCCATTTTCAGCACAAAGGGTAACTGTGATAAAAATCCCGCAGTCACACCCATCTCCACAAACAAGCTATTGTCAGAGGCAGTGCCAGATTGATGCAGAGTGCCTCTGGGATGGACCTGTGGCTTTTGTAGTTGCTTGATGCCCCCTGTTAGTCTAGGAGGAGGGAGAAGAGCAGGAAGATCCCTCCCCTTTTCCACCTCTTTTTGTGATGCACAACTGGGGCTACAGTTGGAGCAGGGTTGTAAAGGTGGCACAAGCTCAGATCCTACTTGCTGACATCACCAGCACTGCTTGCTATCAAACCCACCTCTCTGACTACTTGTGGACTTGGTTGTTTGTCTCCCCTTGGACTAGATGCCTGCTATGAGAGTATTCGGAGGTATCTCAGGTGTTGGGAGTGGCAGTGTCAGTGCACTTCTCCTCTCCTGCACTGGTGCAAGGAGGCTGTAGAAGGGGAGCCATTATAAGGTGGGTGAAAGTAAAGGGCATGTAAATGGTGCACAGACAGAAAGACAGAGGAACAGACGGACACGCAGACATGAGAGAAGACAAATACTAGATAGAAAGATAGATGGAGGGATAGAAAGATATAAACAGTAGAGATAAAAAAGGCTGTTAAAAATTGAGCCTTATAACAGCACCTTCTGTGTAACAGATGCCTGTGGATTTATGCCCAATGTTTCTATAGACCTTAGATAGAGGCTGTAGGAAATGAACAGTGAAATACTGAGAGGATTCCACTTCCGGCCACTTGGGGGAGCTAGAACCTACAGTGTCAGGATAGCGTGACTGAATACAAGCTCATAAAGAAAAGTTTTGTTATGCTTCATGCATGCTACTTTTTACTCTTTTTGGAGAATAGTTTTTTTCTGACCATAAACTACACTTGTCCACTTCTTTAGAATTCTCCATCACCAGTCCAATGGGACTTGAATTAAATGCAGTGCCGCAGCCTGAGCTTTGCAAAGGCACTAATGGGAACTCTTATTACTGAGCCTGACTACTGCCAGGCAGCTAACAGTCCAACACTGTGCGCTTGACACACTGGGGCTAAACAGCCCACCTCACTGAGTGCAACTACAATCTTCCTCGAGAGCAACTGATTCAAAAGTTTCATTCTCCCCCTGCCCCAACTTATTGGGCACCTCAGTGTACTGTACAAAAGCTCACTTCTTTCTTGTAATTTTTTTTTTAGGTTTTGGCAATCGGGTGGGAGCACTAGACAAAATGCCAGTTTTCAGACTATGCCCACACTGTACATATCATTTATAAGAAATATGTAACCTCCTATAGAAATATAGGGCATACTAGGGGTTTGTTTTGTGTTTTGACTTTACATTACAATTTGCACTAAGGGTTAATATTCTAGAGTCTGACTGAAATGTAATTATTTATTTCTAGGGACTTGGATATGGTGTACTATCGGCACTTCTGGCAGTATCCTTTCCCTTTCAAAAATATTGCCGGAAGGTCTTCAAGTTGGCTCTTCCACCCACCCAGGTGGTAACTCCCTCTGCACCACACCATGATGCCAGATCTTCCTTTTCACTGGAAGAAGAAGGTTCCCTCTTTGTGCTCTGCATTTGAGTAGGCATTTTGCTTCTAAAAAACTTTGTCTTCAAGTCTGTTTTCAAATTCAGTTCAAAATCATTATCGTCACTATGAACAACTCAAAGTCAACGCCCGGTTTTAAAAAGTGCAACTGCAGGCAGAAGATGTCCTGGATGGACCTGCACACCTCATGTGTCTACTACCTGGGGCCATGATCACAATTCCCAGGCTTGCAATTTATGTTGCACTTTGAATCCAAACACTATGGAGAACCGGCACACTAGTCTTCTTCTCGGGTGTCCAGTGCATGAGACCCTTCTGTTCACTCAAAAGACACCTGATGGACAGTCGCCATGGCTGTGGAGTCCACTGAACAACTTGCAGTCTTCGAGGAGGCAGCAGCTCAGGCAGTGAAGCATGCCTCTTCAGCTTTGTCTTTTGTGCTGCTTTCTTTTGGTGTCACCTTTATGTGGGATTTTGGGATTTGTGCCAATCCCTTCCTACCGCTGGGCAGGGTCCCTCTAAGGCCCCAAAATCCTCTAAGTCTTCTAAAAAAGAGACTAAAAAAATGGTCTTGTTGACAATTGTGGGATCAGGAGTGCTCTCCTTGGAGGTTTCGACTATGATTGATTCTTCGGTCCAGCCCACTGGCTCCACGGTCTCCCCATTGGGCCCATTGGCTGAGATGCATGTTGACCAGCCAGCTGGGATTTTTCTTGAGTTGATCGATGTGTTGTCGCAGGATGAGGGAGATACTTCACTCTCTAGGACTCTGGTTCTATCTATCGCCTCCTAGGGAGGGTCAGACCAGCTTCCTGATCTGGTACCAAACCCTCGGGATCCCATTCCCTGGGGAGAGTCTTGGTTTTTGCCTGCTCCCTCTCTTTCTCAATGTCAGGTTCCCTAACGGTCGAGGTCGAGCTCCTATAGCTGGAGTTGAGCAGCCCTTGCTGGCATAAGCGCTCTCACTCTCGGCACTCGGGCAAGAGTGCCACTGCTACTCTTCCTGTTCTTCCTTCTCAGGTGAGGAGAGGATCCAATGCAAAATGTGCCAGCACTATGAAGAGCTATCTTCAGGAAGCACATCCCATAAATCTAATGCAAATCCCACTAACCTCCCCCAAAAACAAAACCCAGAAAATAATGACAGACAACAAACAAGCACATGATATCAAATGCCTACTAATGCACAAAGTTTAAACAATAAAATCGGGGGATTACAGGCAATGTTAACCTCCAATAACAAAGTTGACATTACACTTATTACAGAAACTTGGTGGGTAAAAGATTATTTGCGGAATAAAAACATTCCTGGTTACTCACTCACAAGACGATAGAAATTGTAAAAAAGGAGGCAGAGTGGCCACATTTATATCAGATTCTATCATAGTTACAGATATTTCAGACAGAATTAGGTCACTGGATAAAAAAACTGAAACCATCTGGCTGAATGTAAACCCTAACTATACTAAGCGGTTCACACTAGGTCTATGTTATAGACCTCCAAATACAGATCGTAATATACATAATTAAGAAATAGATGAATTGACAAAAGCCTGTGAAATGGCAAAAAATATACTCATGGGTGATTTAATTTATAATTATTTAAACTGGCAAGAAGAAAGTGCCAGCAATAAACAGAGTAGTGATTTTCTGAACATAAGTAAAGAACATAATCTCTTACATGTTGAAACTCCCACAAGAGGAGAAAATATATTAGATACAGTAATCAGTTCTGAAACTATTAACATACAAAATTGTGAGGATTGTGAGGTTACCGCCCCACTTGGTAATAGTGATCATGCATGTGTTCTGTTTTCAATACACAGTTCAAACATTAAAACAAAAGGCTGCACAGAAATGTATTTATATAGAACGGCAAACAAGGAAGCTATGAACACAGAAATGACAAACATAGACTGGTACAGTCAATTCCAGGACAAAACAGTCGAAGAATGCTGGGTATACTTTAAGGTGAAAACTCAGTCAATAATAAGCAAACATGTTAAGAAAGTAAAAACAGGCATTTGTCAATGCCGAATGTTGATTGCTTATATGTGCTGCTTAGGTATTTGGAAGTGAAAGTACCATGCCTAAGAACTGTCATGTGCCTTCTCCCCCCCCCCCCAAGACATCCACTGTGTCTTTCTGTTCAGTATTCACAGAAGAGGGAGGGCAAGGACCACAGCAGTACAGCAGTTGCAAAGGCATGGAGAGGTGGACAATAGTCCATTCACAGGCAGAAGAATCCTGCAGAAGGTGGGTAAATTGAAGGTGGACAAAGCGATGGGACCAGATGGCATACACCCAAGGATATTAAAAGAAATGTGAAGGGAAACAGCAGTACCTGTGGCAGACATTTTCACCGAGTCATTCAACAGAGGGGTGGTACCAGAGAATTGGAGGAGGGCACATGTGGTCCCACTATAGAAATCCAGCAGTAGGGAGGAGGTGGGGAACTATAGGCCAGTCAGTCTCACTTCAGTAGTGGGGAAGATCATGGAGACATTGGTTAAAGAAAGGATAGTGGGGCATCTAGAAGCCATCGGAGCCCAGGACCACAGGCAACATGGATTCACAGTGGGGAGGTCATGTCAAACAAATCTGGTTGATCTCTTTGACTAGGTGGTAAAGGAAGTAAATCAGGGTGGGGCAGTGGACAACGCTTACCTTGATGTAAACAAAGCGTTTGACACTGTCCCATGTAGGAGGCTGATAAACTAGCTGAGTAGGGTGGGCATGAGGAAAGGGTGGTAAAGTGGGTTAGAAACTGGATAACGGACAGGAGACAGAGAGTGGTGGTAAATGGGGCTCAGTCTGGGGAGAGGGGGTGACCAGTGGGGTGCTGCAGGGATTGGTCCTGGGGCCAGTCTTGTTCAAGTGACATTGCAGAAGGGGTGAAGGGAAAGGTCTGCCTGTTTGCAGATGACACCAATATCTGTAACACAGTGGACAGCCCAGAGGGGGTGGAGAAAATGAGGAGGGACCTGGGGAAGCTTGCGAAATGGTCTGAGGACTGGCAAGTAAACTTAATTCAAAAAAGTGCAAAATTATGGACCTGGGATACAGAAACCCTGGGGAAAGGTACAGGATGGGGGGAGGAGTTGCTGACAGTCACAAAGAAGGAAAGGGACCTGGGGGTTCTTATTTCAGATGACCTGAAAATGTCAAAGTGGTAAGGCAGCTGGGAGGGCCAGTGACATGCTGGGGTGCATAGGCAGGGGTATCATCAGCATAAGGAGGGAGGTAGTGATGCCATTATATAAAACCATGGTCAGCCTTCACACGGAGTACTGTGTGCAGTTCTGGAGGTCGCACCTTCGTAAGGATATTAACAGGCTGGAGATGGTCCAGAGAAGGGCGAATGACATGGTACAGAGCTTGCAACACAAGACTTATGAGGAGAAATTAAGGCTCCTCAATATGTTCACTGGAAGAGAGGAGGGAAAGAGGGGATATGATAGAAACATTCAAGTACCTCAAGGGTATAAATATAACTACTGAGAAGCAACAGACAGCTGATATAGACACATGTGCCAGCTTCTGTGTGATATTCTTTTGTTCTTATAAATCTGTAATCTCCAGTATTTCAGTAACCACATGACCACATCACCTTCTTTAGGCTATTTTATGCTGGTTGATGCCTGGTGTCAGACGGCAGACAGAGGGCTCACCAGATTGTGTTGCCATTTGAAAAACTTCATAGAGTGTTCTTTTACTGGTAAGCGTTTTGGAAAGCTGGTGAAGGTCTCACAATTTTTATAATGATTTTATCTCCTTATGTCTGTCCCCTTTGGTACCCCATCCCCACAGTCATCAGTGGCCACAGCTTCAGCCTTCTTCTTGCCAAGATGGTGGGTGAGAAACATAGAAACAAAGAATTTGAAGGCAGATAAGGACCGCTTGACCCACCTAGTCTGCCCATTTCCCTACCTGACGGATAAGCTGCAGATTCTAGTTAATCAGCAGCTTACTTCCTTCTACCCCCCAGTAGAATTGCTTTATGTCTGTCTGTGAGCAGCTGCCTTCACAGTCTGTGAAGTCTGACGTCTTTCAGTGCCGCTTATTGGTCATCTTCCAACACAGGCGAGGCACTGCCAGCCCAAAAGTAACTCAGGACAAGCAGGTTTCAAAGTGGGGAAGAAATGGAGTGAGCAAGAATCAAGTACTCATTCAGATGCGGTGTTGATTTTAAGATCAGCATACTGGTGTGGACACTGCAATTAGAATTCCAGCTCTTTAAGTAGCCTTATGAAGAGTAAAGGCTTCTCAAAGCACTGGGGTTCTGTTTATTGTACTGTAAGTGGGCTGCATCTAATTCAGTAATTTACTGTACCTTACATCTGGATGTATGGTAGGCCCAACATTAAATAAACACTGCACCTGAATTAACACATGATGCAATAGAAACGTAGAATTAGTCAACAGAAAAGGACCATTCAGCCCACCCAGTCTGCCCAAGTGTTCTCTACCTACTTGTAGCTCCTGCCTGTATATGTTACTGCATGTCTTATTCTACCTGCGTCCATCAGGACCTCCTTGTGAATAAGCTTGCTCAATGGATTTTTCCTGCAGTAAACTTGAACCTACTCCACTTCCATAGCCCTATTGATCTCCGTTGACCCCCTCCTTCCCCTTTCTGTAATATTCCCCTATGTTTATCACATGCATGCTTAATGCCCCATATCATTTTAGCTTCCACCACTTCTCCTGGCAGTCTGTTCAAGGCGCCTGCCACCCTTTCAGTAAATAAATATTTCTACACATCTATCCTGAATGCTCCCCCCCCCAGCTTCATTGTATGTCCCTTGGTTTGGGTGCTCATCCTCATCTGAAGGAAACTCCCCAACTATACCCTCTGTACCCCTGTGAGGTACTTTGTAGGTCTTGATCATGTCACCTCTCACACTCCTCTCTTCCAGAGTCTACATGTTGATATTCTTCAGCCTTTCCTTGTAGGGATTCCTGTGAAAATTCTGAAGCACCATTTTAGTTGTCCTCCTCTGGAAAACCTCCACCTTATGTCCTTTCTGAAGTTTGGACTCTAAAACTGGACACAGTACTCCAGCTGATGGTATACCAGGGAGTGATACAATGGCAGCACAACGTCCCTCCTCCTCCTACTGGAGATGCCAGTCCTTATGCACCCCAGAATCCAATGTGCCCTGCCCATCGCCTTGTCACACTGTACTGCCATCTTGAGGTCCTCTGATATAATAACCTCAAGTACCCTTTCATGTCTAGTGCGTATCAGTACCCCCCCCCATCCTCTACCCAGAATCGGGGTTCCTATGCCCTAGGTACCTGATTTTACACTTGTTGGCATTGAACCCCAAGTAAGTAGGAAAATGAAGTTGATTTGAATGAACTGCAGGCTTTTAAGCAGCTTTTTGGGAAGTGTGTATGTGTGTGTGTGTGGGGGGGGCTCTGGTACCGGCATTACCTCCAAGAATGCCACCGACTTCCCAACCCCCTCACACTGCCTGCCCAAGTGCTCAAACCTCCCCCTCACTACTTTCACAGTGTCCCCTGCCAAGTCGTTTTTTACCCACTTGCAACAGTAACTGAGGTGTCTTCCTGCCCCTGGCTGCAAGCTTGAGCAGTGCCTGCCCTGCCCCTCCTGCACTCAACCTGGGCACAGCTTCAATCCAACTATGGCTGTGCCTTTCCCCTTTCCACCCCATCTCACCCATTTCAGTATAGAATCTCCCAGGACGAGTACCCTCTTCCCTTCTAATGCCTGCCCCTTACACCACCCCAGTATTCACTCTTCCCTGTCCCTTACCCCCACCAACTGCATCCTCTGTGACTTCTGTATCCGTACCCCCTACTTCCACCTCACCCCTTTTCTCTGCTTTATTTCTCACATCCCCCTTGAACCCCTTCCCAGCCTGACTACTTCCTACTGGGCTTCCCATGTCGACCACCCCTCCTCCCCTGCTGATTTCCAACCCCTCTCCTATCCCCGCTGTTGACAATTTAGAGCCCCATACCTTCTGACTGTGACAGTGATGCCCTCCCATCCTTCCCCCTTCCCATAGCCTTCTCTCCTTCATGTCACCACCCCTTCTTCCTTACTAGCCCCCTTCTACCCTTTCGTCCTCACTATCTCTTCCCCTACCTGTTGCCATCCCTCTCATGCCCTGCTTGTCCTCTCCCCTTCAGCATGTTCCCGCTCCCCCTCTGTCCCATAGCAGAGGTTCTAATCTATTCGTAGTCGATACCTGTCCTACATCTCTTCACCCTATCGGTTCTCCCCTCCTGCTTGTTCCCCTCCATGCCACCCCTGGTGCCTCCCTACCCGCAGCCATCTGCTCTTTCCCCTGGTACTCCTCATGGTCTCTTCCTATCCCATCAGGAGGGCCCCCTGCCCTCGCCTCGGGCACCCCCTCCCTTCTCCTCTCTTTCTGCAAGTGCCTCTGATACTGGGGCCGTTTCAGTCCCTAGTTATTCCTCCTCCGTCCCTTGCCTTCCCTCTCCCCCCAGGATGCTCACCATACCATCTGCCCTGCCACTTACAGTCCTCCCTAACCTCCACAGTTCCTCCCTCAAACTAGCCAGTCATCTACAGACCATACACCCCCATCCTCTAAGCCCAGTCCAGGATCATGGCACACCCACACCATGTACACCCCTTCACCCTTCCAAAGATGCCCGCCCTATTGACATGTGGCACCTGCCCCACTTTGGACCCATCTTATGTTACGGGCTCTTACTCCCAGGTTCTGTACCCTACTACAACTGTTAGGCCCCTATTTACTCAAATTCCTGTCGACCCCGCCCCCCCACTCAGTCCCCTACTGACCCCTTGCCGATGGGGAGTAATTCAGGCTCAAATGTCATCCCTTAGACACTGTATTACTGTAGCAATCCTAAAGCCTCCTTGTCCGTTTTTCATCCCTCAGCTACCATACTTTTTGTTCTCGGCTCTCATATAGTTTCACTTAGCCCAGTTAGAAATCCTATTGCACTCCAAGTATTATTCAGCTCAGTTAGAGAAATAAACAGAACAAATAAATATGTATTATTACAGCAATCATGAGTATAGCTCAGTACTTAGCTCAGTTAGAGAAAGAAACAGAAGAAGTAAATCTGTATTATTACAGCAATCCTAAAGTACCCAATCATTGCTTTGTCTCCACTCCAGAGACCCTGCTGTAACAGAGGACCACAGAGGACCCTGGGCAGGATGGTGGGAAACTGTAAAGTCCCGGTAGAGCTCCATTGAGCTCGCTCACCCCCCCCCCACTCGCTCGTTCTATTTCTCCCAACGCTGCAGGCTGCCCCTTTGTACTGGGCTCCTGCCTGCGTTGGCACCTTTTTCTGCCCACAAAGAAATCTCAGCAGTCCCAATAGAGCTCCGTTGAGATCGCTCACTCCCCCTCTCTCACTCGCTCATTCTGTTTCTCTGGGAGCTGCAGGCTTCCCTTTTGTACTGGGCTCCTGCCTGCATTGGTACCTTTTTCTGCCCACAAAGAAATCTGCAGCAGTACTGACACAGCTTCATTAAGCTCGCTCACTCCCCCTCTCTCACTTGCTCGTTCTGTTTCTCCCGGCGCTGCAGGCTGCCCTTTTGTACTGGACTCCTGCCTGTGTTGGTGCCTTTTTCTGCCCACAAAGAAGTTCACAGCTGTCCCGACAGAGCTCTGTTGAGCTCATTCACTCCCCCTCTTTCATTCACTCATTCTGTTTCTTCCCGCACTGCAGGCTACTCATTTGTACTGGGCTCCTGCCTCCATTGGCGCCTTTTTCTGCCCATGAAGAAATCTGCAGCAGTCCCGACAGAGCTCTGTTGAGCTTGCTCACTCCCCCTCTCTCACTTGCTAGTTCCATTTCTCCTAGCGCTGCAGGCTGCCCTTTTGTACTGGGCTCCTTCCTGTGTTGGCACCTTTTTCTGCCCACAAAGAAATCTGCAGCAGTCCCGATAGAGCTCCGTTGAGCTCACTCACTCCCCCTCACTCACTCGCTCATTCTGTTTCTCCCGGCGCTGCAGGCTGCCCTTTTGTACTGGGCTCCTACCTGTGTTGGCGCCTTTTTCTGCCCACAAAGAAATCCTCAGCAGTCCCGACAGAGCTCTGTTGAGCTTGCACACTCCCCCCTCACTCACTCATTCTATTTCTCCCCACGCTGCAGGCTGCCCTTTTGTACTGGGCACCTGCCTGGATTGATGCCTTTTTCTGCCCACAAAGAAATCCGCAGCAGTCTTGACAGAGCTCCGTTGAGCTCACTCACTCCCCCTCCCTCACTCGCTCATTCTGTTTCTCCCGGCGCTGCAGGCTGCCCTTTTGTACTGGGCTCCTACCTGTGTTGGCGCCTTTTTCTGCCCACAAAGAAATCTGCACCAGTCCTGACAGAGCTCAGTTGAGCTCGGTCACTCCCCCTCTCTCACTCGCTCAATCCTAATCTGTCCCAAACACTGATTTCCCAAAGCGACTGCACTATTCTGAGCCGGAAGCGCGGAAACACATTTCGGCCAGGATGTGAAAAATAACAGCTGTACTGTTCATAAGGAGGTGTGAAAAATTGCCAGTGTTGAAAATCTGGCATGAAAATATTACTAATTTGCGAAGTTACAAGGGTGCATGGAAACTGCACAGTGCACGCTCGTAACACATTCATTTTAAGGACTTTCATCACAAAATGTTCAACATAGGCATTTTAGGACCTCTGCTCATGAACAGTGTCACGGTGGTTTTCTTACTGTGTCCCAAACACTGATTTCCCGCAGCAGTCCCAAAAGAGCTCCGTTGAGCTCGCTCACTCCCACTCTCTCACTCGCTCATTCTATTTCTCCTGCCGCAGCAGGCTGCCCTTTTGTACTGGGCCACTGCCTGCATTGATGCCTTTTTCTGCCCACAAAGAAATCTGCACCAGTCCCAAAAGAGCTCACTTGAGCTCGGTCACTCCCCCTCTCTCACTCACTCGATCCTAATCTGCCCCAAACACTGATTTCCCAAAGCGACTGCTCTATTCTGAGCCGGAAGCACAAAAACACATTTTGGCCAGGATGTGAAACATGATAGCTGTACTGTTCATAAGGAGGTGTGAAAAAATGGCAGTGTTGAAAATCTGGCGTGAAAATATTACTAACTTGCGAAGTTACAAGGGTGCGTGGAAACTGCACAATGCACGCTCGTAACACAGTCATTTTATAGACTTTCATCACAAAATGTTCAACATAGGCATTTTAGGACCTCTGCCCATGAACAGTGTCACTGTGGTTTTCCTAATGTGTCCCGAACACTGATTTCCCACAGCGACCGCGCTATTCTGTACCGGAAGTGCGAAAACGCATTTCGGCCAGGATGTGAAAAATTACAGCCATACTGTTCATAAGAAAGTGTGAAAAAATGGCAATGCTGAAAATCTGGAGTGAAAATATTGCAAACTGGCGAAGTTACAAGCGTGCGTAGCAACTGCACAACTCACGCTCATAAAGCAGTCATTTTTTGGATTTTTTCAACCAAATTTATTACTCAGCTCAGTTAGAGAAATAAACAGAACAAATAAATATGTATTATTACAGCAACCATAACAGTATAGCTCAGTATTTAGATCAGAGAAATAAACAGAAGAACTTAATCTGTATTATTAGAGCAATCCTAAAAGTATCCAATTATTGCTTTTTAATATATGGATCATGAAAATAATATAGTACAAAAGCATACAAAAAATTCCCCATAATAGCATCACTCCCAAAGTGATAATACTACACTTCAGGAGTGATAATACCATTGTTCAGGTGCCGTAATACTATCGTTGGGGACCTGAACGATAGTATTATCACCAAATCACAACAGCACATGCGCTAGTCCAGCTCCCAACGTCTTTTAAAACGTGCCTTCCAATTGGCCACTTTTCCTGTTAGGGCGGGCAGAACAGTTCGAAAAACATGGCGGCCACTGTCTCGCTTACCGAGAGTTTCCCAACCGTAACATTTCACAGCCTTTTTTTAAAAATACCTGAAAAATACAGATATCAAGCTGACCCTGCATTCCCCAGACATGGAAAAGGTAGGCTGTCCTTCACTAAAAAAAAAAAAAAAAACGAGCAGTGAGACAGTGTGGCGCGTGGCCAGAACGGAGAGACTTGTTTGGGCTGCAGCTGCCGACTGCCTCAGAGAAACGAAAATCACATCCATATGTTAAAAAAATTAAAAAATATGTTCCTGTGCATTACAATGTAGTAAATCCATCTCGAGGTTCTGGGGACATGGAACCTCTCGAGCTTCGCTCTCGAGGTTCCCAATGTCCCCAGAACCTCTCGATGGAATTACTACATTGTAATGCACAGGAACCTATCTATTATTCTATTTGTCTCCACTCCAGAGACCCTGCTGTAAAATAGGACCACAGAGGGCACTAGGCGGGAGGGTGGGCAACTCTAAAGTTCTGGCAGAGCTCCATTGAGCTCGCTCACTCCCCCTCTCTCACTTGCTTGTTCTATTTCTCCTGATGCTGCATGCTGCCCTTTTGTACTGGGCTCCGGTTTGCGTTAGTGCCTTTTTCTGCTCACAAAGAAATCCTCAGCAGTCCCGACACAGCTCTGTTGAGCTAGTTCACTCCCCCTCTCTCCCCATGCTGCAGGTTGCCCTTTTGTACTGAGCTCCTGCCTGTGTTGGCGCCTTTTTCGGCCCACAACGAAGTTCACAGCTGTCCCGACAGAGCTCAGTTGAGTTCGGTCACTCTCCCTCTCTCACTCGCTCATTCTGTTTCCCCTGGCGCTGCAGGCTGTCCTTTTGCACTTGGCTCCTGCCTGCATTGGCGCCTTTTTTTGCCCTCAAAGAAATCCGCAGCAGCCCTGATAGAGCTCCTTTGAGCTCATTCAGTCCCCCTCTCTCACTCGCTCGCTCATACTGTTTTTCCCACTGCTGCAGGCCCCCCTTTTGTACTGAAACCCTGCTTGCATTGACACCTTTTTCTGTCCACAAAGAAATCCATAGCAGTCCTGACAGAGCTCCGGTGAGATTGCTCACTCCCCCCTCTCACTTGCTGTCTCGTTCTGTTTCTCCTGGAGCAGTAGGCTGTCCTTTTGTACTGTGCTCCTGCCTGCATTGGGGCCTTTTTCTGCCCACAAAGAAATCTGCAGCAGTCCCGACAGAGCTCAGTTGAGTTCGATCATTCCCTCCCTCACTCGCTCGATCTTAATCTGTCCCAAACACTGATTTCCCACAGTGACTGTGCTATTCTGTGCCAGAAGTGCAAAAACATATTTTGGCCAGGATGCGAAAAATGACAGCTGTACTGTTCATAAGGAGGTGTGAAAAAAATGCTAGTGTTGAATATACGGCGGGAAAATATTACAAATTTGCGAAGTTACAAGGGTGCATGGAAACAATTAAATGCACACTTGTAACACAGTCATTTTATGGATGTTTGTCTCCAAATTTTCAGCATAGGGATTTTAGGACCTCTGCTCATGAACAGTGTCACTGTCATTTTCTTAATCTTTCCCGAACACTGATTTCCCACAGCGACCATGCTATTCTGCACTGGAAGTGCAAAAACACATTTCGGCCAGGATGGGAAAAATGTCAGCTGTACTGTTCATAATGAGGTGTGAAAAAATGCCAGTGTTGAAAGCCTGGTGTGAAAATATTGCAAATTTGCAAAGTTACGAGCGTGCTTAGCAACTGCGCAATGCATGCTCGTAAAACAGTCACTTTTTGGATTTTTTCCACCAAATTTGCATCATAGGCTTTTTGAGAGCCCACCTCATGAACACTGGCACTGTCATTTCATTGTAACCCCTCACCCCTGCCTTTTTGCCAAACGACAGGTGGCATGCTGTTGAAGCTGACAGCAGTACCTGGTGGGGACCTGGGTCGGGAGGATGAGGTTACTCGGCACAGGGGGACCTAGGTTTGGCTACTCTGCACAGGGGCACGTAAGTAAATCCGAACACAGGAAGCAATAACTGTAATATCCAGAACCAGGAATGGGATTCTACAGTGTGGCTTTTATTCACAAACTAGCTGAACACAACAAAGCATAGACGGACCCCCATGGGACTACATTTACTGGTAATGCAGATTAGAGACTACAACGTGGTCCACTGGAAGAATGAACCAGTGATACTGTTTTCAGGCTCTGGACCCACCAGGCACACAGCCCGGACTTGCACGTGCTTTGGGTACACAGCCCGACTGGCCCGGTTCCTCCGCTGGTCACTTAATCCACGGTCCATTGGAAGAATGAACCAATTATCCTGCTGTGGCTCCCCACACCACTTAGAGTCTGCGACTCCTAGAGAGATTTCTTCCTTACTTGTTATGACTCCCCATCTCACAAAGAGAATTCTTCTTTACACTTGTTGTGGCTTCCCACACCACTTAGAGTCTGTGACTCCTAGAGAGATTTTCCTTTGCAACCCCATCGCCTGGGTACTTCCTCATCACTGGCCAAGTGCATGAGGCAAAGTAGCAACCACAGCAGAAATCAGAGAGGTGGACCTGGTTACTAAAGATGGGGTGTGCCCACCTCCAGCTCCTACAGCCCATACCGCCATTTCTCTGGAAAACTGAAACTTGAATGTAGATTAAATGGTAGATTTAACTGTCGATCCGCTCTACAATTTACTTGAAATCACACAGCACTCTAGCATTTGACACTACTCCATTTGTTTGATCTGGTCCTATAGGCTTCCCAAATTGTAGCTCAATTCCTAGATTTCCTCACATGTCCCAGGCTGAAGAAACATATTTTTTGCCCTCTCATGTTAGAGCAAACACTCACCCTTTAGTTGCAGGTGCCCCACAGGCGAATCACAAATCTTCCAACTTTCAAAAACAAAGGCTGAACTGAATAGGCAGCTTTTTCTTCCTCCTGGCAGAATTAAGGGGATTGCCCCAGGAATCTGCATGGGGATCTTTACATCTCGGAGGGAGGGAGCACTGAGACCCGAATAGTGGTCTCCACCACTTGAGCACACCTTACTCTTCAAAACCAAACTGCAGACTGACTACTAACCTTTGAAAACTCCCAACGTTCTATCTAACTCCCTGTGCTGCAGATTCCAATGTGGCTTATGCAGCTGTGAAAGTTCTATTGGTGATGTCATCCCTCAGTCTCAGCTGAGACTGAGAACAGAGTGAGACAGTGTGAAACCCATTTAACTGGAGTTTCACAAGCTGCCTTCCCCGCCTACCACTAGGTCTTACTGGGATTCTAGTAACTCCGGGTAACAAGGGGTTACACTCGCCCTTGACCAGGAAAATGACTGTAGCAGTCATTATTTA
This sequence comes from Neoceratodus forsteri, assembly GCA_016271365.2. Classification (NCBI taxonomy): domain Eukaryota; kingdom Metazoa; phylum Chordata; order Ceratodontiformes; family Ceratodontidae; genus Neoceratodus; species Neoceratodus forsteri. Next base: position 561,460,172 of record CM057450.1, on the reverse strand, counting down.
CCTGGCCTTAGGCCATCCCACCCTATGTACTACCTGCGGAGGGGGTTGATCAGGCCCCCTCCTACCATGTGCAAGCACAGGCAGGCAACACTAAGGGCCTAGAGGCCTGTAGCTGACATGTCAGCCTCTACTCTATCCACTTACTATGGACACCTAGTGGCTCTGGTAGAACCATCCAGAGCATAGCCCTGATAGATCAGCACTGCAGTCCCTATGGCCGTTCAGGACCACAGCCTGTCTATCCCCCCTAACCCTCTAGGGAAAACCTATCTGCCTCTAACATAATATTCCAAAACAAAAACAACCCAGGGACCTCCCTGACCTTGGGCAACCTGCAACCACACCATTAAAATACCAATTACTGCCTCCTCCCTACCCCCACAACCACACCTGTGGAAGGAAAGGGTTAATACAGCAATAACCATAACAATAACACCACAGTACTTTAAATTTCTACACAATAAAGCACTGACGAGGAACTCCGATGAGCCCCTCCTCCTCTTCTTGTCTTCTCTCTTCTGTCTTCCCAGGAACACCTGTAAGAAAACGAAAGACAAAACATACGCTCTTAATCTGCATACACAGTCTACCTAAAACCCCTACCATCAAAACACTGCAGAAACCCAAAAAGATTTTCTTTAGAAAAAAAAGGTAGAAAAAACAATATTTACATTAGAATACAATGACATTATTTACAATACACATTTGGGGAGATGGAGTGCCCTAAAAGTCCCAACTAATGACCACAAGGCCCGAAGGCTAGTCCAATAAAGAGTCTCTCCTGGGCCGGAGCCCAGTGAAGCACAGTTCTAACAGGCCAAAGTCCCGAAGGGGAGAGTCTTTGTGGACAGTTCACACATTTTGAAGTCTGTAGTGTAGGGTGTGTACTGCAATGTCATAAAGATAGAAAAGTTCGGACTTACCAGCCACTTGTAGTACAAGACTAGGCACTGACCTGCACCTCAGCCGAAGACTCTCCCTGGCAGCATTTCTTCTGATACAGCTGGGCAGACATCTTCTGGGAACCACAGGAGGGCACATCTGGGAACAGCTGGGTTGATGTCATCTCTGGAGATGGAACCTTAGAACAGGAACAAAAAGAAAACAGCTGGTCCGATGTCATCCGATTACCAGGCGATGAACTGGAAACAGCTGGGCTGGTGTCCTCTCTGGATCTGAAGTCATCTGGTGGGCCAGTTGATCGTTGCTGGACAGGACAGTACACTGTAGACTGATGAATGTGGGGCACCTGAGTCCTGGATATTCATCTTGGTGGATCAATAAGGCACTTCACAGTCTGGTGTGGTAGTATTGACTACCACTGCTCGGCTCTCCATTTTGTAGGCACGGGCACATTTGCTGAGAGGTCCTTGCACTGAGGCCAATAGTACCAGGGATCAGGGGCTTGAATTATTACCCCGTCTGGGCACACATAATTCACACAGTGGGAGATTTCACGTCCCTCTCTGTCCACTATTCTCACTCTGTCCATAAACAGTGTCCTGCCTGTCTTCCACTGGGTATACTTTTCGTGGAACAGTCTATTCTTTACATGCTTTTTGGCCCCAGGATGCACACTTTTCATGGCTTCATCCCAGATCCAGGATTTCCTGCAGTTCTCAATCTCTTCCCAGACTTTCCGAGGAAAGGTCATACCATAGATTTCATTTGCCTTCCTACGTATCAGTCTCTCTTCTTTACTTGCTTTGGTCAATCTGAGAGCGCTGGCCTGGCTTGGGGGTGGCCAGTCCTGGTTCTGCCAGCTACGCTTCCTTAAGGAAATTAGAAACGGATCCCTGACTTCTTCCTCCTGTAAAGCCAGGGTAGTGGCATCACCACTTTCTTCCATACATTCCTCCGAGGCAAGATCTTGAGGCTGTGTACCCGTTCCTTTTTCACAAGGCCACATATGTTCCCCCTCATCTTCCTCTTCACTGAGGATCTGAGCCCAGGAGTGAGCAGTCGTTCTCACCCCTGAGACTATCCACTCATCACTAGGCGTGGAGGTCGACACCTCCCACTCAAAGGCCTCCCGCATCTCATCTTCACCTAAGAGACTTGGGCTAGGCGCCCCCTCCAGGGGTCTATCGATGCTTTATCCGAACTTTCTTTCTGGGATCCAGCATCCGAAACTTTAACTTCTGGTTCTGTCTCTAACTCTGCACCCTCTAGCTTTGTGCCACACTCCTCCAAGGGGTCATCCTCCACAGGCTCCTCCTGGTGCTGTGTGCTGCCAACTGCAGATTCCTGAATTTTTGTCCATGTGGGGGCCAAACGAATTGGAGGCACTTTATACAAGCCATATTTTTGTAGGCATCCAGCACAGTGAGGAATCATGAAGACGTCCCTTCCAGGTCCCAAGCATATTTGGCATACACGCACTGGATAATTAGGAATCGCCACATCAGGAGGCAGTTGCCCTCCATAGCACCACTTTTCAATATCTCTCAGTCTATTTACTGCTGCTGTTACTGCAACCCGGGCATGATCCGGGTAACGAGCTGGTCCTGAGGCCATAACTGCAGGAAAATAAACAAAAGTTCACTGTAACTGAAAGTCCCACTTTATTGAACACACTCTGTAGTTTTAAAATGGCTCCTCTGCTGCTGTGTTTACTTTACTACCCCACCCTGTAATGGCGACAGCAGCACTCCTGTGCATCAACATTTAGAATCTGGGTCAAGCCACTGTGCACCCGATTTACTCAAGCTACTGATAACTTTTACTCAAACTGCACAACTTGCTCTGATCTGGCTCCAAACACATTTACAGGATTTGCCTTGGACTTTTTACATGCTGGTATCATTTATTTTATTCACAGTCCCTTAAAGCTTCAGGTTTTTAGCACAGGATTGCCTGCTTTTACTAGTGCTGCATTTTGCTACAACCCACAGTCTCTCTCTGGCTGCAAACTTTAAACTGAGGCTAATTTCATTTACTATGCACACAGTCAATGGCTTAACAGACTTGCACTTGCTGGCAGGACTTTAAACAGTCGTTACTTGCAAAGCGACTACACTGCTGCACACACATTTCATATGGCGTAGACCGTAAATCACTGTTTGAGCAGTTTCTGGGTTGTATACTTACTGTTATCAGTAGCAGCTTGCTGCGATGGGGAAAAATGGCCTGCAGCCAGTTCTTGAAGGCCTCTGTACACAAACGGGTGGGCAGTCCTAGCGAGCGTCGTTTTAAACACCAAACTTGCAATTTCCATGATCGATTAACGGGTTGAGCCCGATTTTAAGCAAGAAAATCTATTTTTGGACTGTTTACAATGTTTGAATACTCCACGACGCTCCAGCACTGCCAGTACACGCACTGCACTCTCACTCCCTCTCGAATGCTGGGGCAGTCTCTGTAGAGCTGGCTGAGGGCCGGGACTGATTGCAGCCTGACCAACCACACGACGCCATGCAAATGAGCCTCTTCTTCCGCGCGAGGGCTCTTCTCCTCACGGCGATCGCCAAGCAGGCAAATTTAAACTGCAGAATGCAACTTTTTTTTTTTTTAAACTGACTCCACAGCGGGAGCCCATTTCAGCCATTTAACATAGCCATTTACTCTGCAGTCTCTCAATTCACTCAGAAAGCATTTCCAACGTCCAGGGCATAATTTTCCTTTTGCTACCCCTAGTCTTCCACACTTTCCTTCACAACAGTTCATTTTAAAAGCATTTCAAATGTCCAGGGCACAATTTTCCTATTGCTACCCCTAGTCTTCCACACTTTCCTTCACAACAATTCATTTTAAAAGCATTTCAAATGTCCAGGGCACAATTTTCCTGTTGCTACCCCTAGTCTTCCACACTTTTCTTCACAACAGTTTATTTTTAAAAGCATTTCAAACGTTGTAAACTATTTTGATGCAGGACAAGGGCACACTCTTAGGCTTTACAGCTCCTTGGTAAACAGTTGCCATTTTTAAACAGCAGCACAAGATTCACAGCACACAGCAACACACTAGGGAAATTGCTTCAGCTTTTTGGGCTACCCACTGCCAGATAGCCAAAACGCTAGCCCCCCTTGCCCAAGCACCTTCCTTCCCAAACAAATCCAAAGAGGTGCCTCCATTTTTGTAACCCCTCACCCCTGCCTTTTTGCTAAATGACAGGTGGCATGCTGTTGAAGCTGACAGCAGTACCTGGTGGGGACCTGGGTTCGGGGAGGATGAGGTTACTCGGCACAGGGGGACCTAGGTTTGGCTACTCTGCACAGGGGCACCCAAGTAAATCTGAACACAGGAAGCAATAACTGTAATGTCCAGAACTAGGAATGGGATTCTACAGTGTGGCTTTTATTCACAAACTAGCTGAACACAACAAAGCATAGACGGACCCCCATGGGACTACATTTACTGGTAATGCAGATTAGAGACTACAACGCGGTCCACTGGAAGAATGAACCAATGATACTGTTTTCAGGCTCTGGACCCACCAGGCACACAGCCCGGACTTGCACGCACTTTGGGTACAGAGCCCAACTGGCCCGGCTCCCCCGCCGGCCTCTTGATCCACGGTCCATTGGAAGAATGAACCAATTATCCTGTCGTGGCTCCCCACACCACTTAGAGTCTGCAACTCCTAGAGAGATTTCTTCCTTACTTGTTATGACTTCCCATCTCACAAAGAGAATTCTTCTTTACACTTGTTGTGGCTCCCCACACCACTTAGAGTCTGCGACTCCTAGAGAGATTTTACCTTTTGCAACCCCACGTCTGGGTACTTCCCTCATCACTGGCCAAGTGCATGAGGCAAAGTAGCAACCACAGCAGAAATCCGTAGAGGTGGACCTGATTACTAAAGATGGGGGGTGTGCCCACCTCCAGCTCCCACAGCCCATACCCGGCCATTTCTCTGGAAAACTGAAACTTCTGAATGTAGATTAAATGGCAGACGAACTGTCGCATCCCCTCTACAATTTACTTGAAATCACACAGCACTCTAGCATTTGACACTACTCCATTTGTTTGACCTGGTCCTATAGGCTTCCCAAATTGTAGCTCAATTCCTAGATTTCCTCACATGTCCCAGGCTGAAGAAACACATTTTTTGCCCTCTCATGTTAGAGCAAACGCTCACCCTTTAGTTGCAGGTGCCCCACAGGCGAATCACAAATCTTCCAACTTTCAAAAACAAAGGCTGAACTGAATAGGCAGCTTGTTCTTCCTCCTGGCAGAATTAAGGGGATTGCCCCAGGAATCTGCATGGGGATCTTTACATCCCCCCTCCGCCGGAGGGAGGGGGCACTGAGACCCAAATAGCGGTCTCCACCACTTGAGCACACCTTACTCTTCAAAACCAAACTGCAGACTGACTACTAACCTTTGAAAACTCCCAACGTTCTATCTAACTCCCTGTGCTGCAGATTCCAATGTGGCTTGTGCAGCTGCGAAAGTTCTATTTGGTGATGTCATCCCTCAGTCTCAGCTGAGACTGAGAACAGAGTGAGACAGTGTGAAACCCTTTTACTGGAGTTTCACAAGCTGCCTTTCCTGCCTACCACTAGGTCTTACTGGGATTCTAGTAACCCCGGGTAACAAGGGGTTATATCATTAATCAGTCCCAAAAGGTAATTCCGCGCAGTGACCGCAAAATAAGCTTTCAGGACCGAATAACATCACGACAGTGGCTGAATTCTTGAGGACGGGTCCCAATAACCCCATGTTGAAAATGTGGTGCCAAAATTCCTAAAAATGTCTGATATATGCAGCAAAGTTGAAAAAAACCCTATTTATGCCATTATACAGCTTACTGGCATTTCTTCAGTTCGCGGTCGGCTTTGAAGAGTGCAGACGTGTTCCCGGTTCACCAAAGATCGTCGCGTCCAGCTCCAGAGGTAAGTATGGGGTCGGGGGGATGTGGGGAGGTGAGATACGCAGTGGGTGGGTATGGGTCGGAGGAGAAGGCGCAGACGGCGAGGGACCATTTTCTTCTTTACAGGGTTGAAAAAAATAGACATCATGGGATAGTTTTTCATTTTAGCAGGTACTTTTGGCATGCTGGGGTGGGCTTCCAGCATGCCACCTGCGTGTTTTGGGGTGGGGGGAACTGGAGCCAACAGGGATTGGGCACCCCCTTGCACATACTGGTGGGGATCTTATGCGCCTAGGGTGATTGGGCACCCCCTCGACAGCCAAGAAATGGGGGGGACATGATGCCGAGGGGATTGGCACCCTCTTGGCAGGCAATACAAACCAATGGGGACTGGGCTCCCCGTCAGCAAACTAGGTCGGGAGAATGCAAGGGATCGCCTTGCAATGACGGGTTGCTCCCTCATTGCAGCGCAATGGCTGATGCTGCAATGACGAGGCGGCCCCTGATTGCAGCAGCTAAAATGTTTCAAGGTGGTGGCACACTGGCTGAACTAGTGTCAGCAGCAGCATGCCACCCCATTGAGGAAAGCGGGCCAAGCCTCAAATGGCAGTGGGGGCACTGGCCACAACAGTGCCATGCCTCCACAACCTGCTTCTGCAGCAAGCTGCCGCAACATGTTTCTTGAGCATGCGTGCAAGCAACATAAAAATTTAATAATAGAGGACGCAAACCAAAATGGCTACACAGAAACATTTTCAAACTGATTAAATGTAGAAACTAGCTATCCACAAAAAACAAAGCAGAAAATATTTCAAACAGTTGGGAAGACTTTAAAAAAATAAGCAAAGAAAATGTAAAAATACCATAAACAAAGCCAAACATAAATTTGAGGAAAATATAGCATTAACTGCAACAAAACAAAACAGCAAACAATTCTGTGGTTATATAAACTCATTAAGAAACTCACAAACAAGACTAAATGTAGTCACAGACCAAAATAAAATCACCACTGAACCCTTGGAAACAGCAGAGGTGTTTAATGAATACTTCAGTACCACACAAACAAAAACCAACGTGATGAAAAATGATTTTCTGTTGGTAAGAAAGGGGACTACTATATAGAAATAGATGCGATAAAAAGAAAAATAGATGACTTAAAAGCACATGGAGCACCGGGAATGGACAAAATAACACCCAGATGTTAAAATTACTTAGGGAGACTATCTGTTATCCTCTCAGGATATTATTTGACAAATCATTGAACACAGGAGAAATTCCACAGAGCTGGAAAACAGGCAGAATCACACCAAAACATAAAAAAGGAAATAAACAATGGGTGAACTATTGCCTGATAAGTTTGACATCGGTTCCAGGAAAAATGTTAGAATCCATCATAAGGTTCAAGTCCCAGCTAGCCTGAGGCACTTACTTTTTTCTCACCTCTGTTTGTATGTGTTCCATAAATATGCACACCGCACTGCTGTGTGATTGTTACAAGTAAATATTTGTGTTGACATTGGGCTGTGCATTTGAGAAAGAGTAATGTGCTCAGGGATGGCCCCTGGTTCCAGTTGTCTCAGTGGCGCAGTTGGTTAACGCAGTCGGAACAGTATTCTGGGTGGCCTGGGTTCAAGTTCTGGCTGAGGCACTTATTTCTTTCTCATCTCTGTTTGTTTGTGTTCCATCACAAAGGATAAAATATTAACACATATCACTACAGAAAACAAAACTGACAGTAATCAGCGTGGATTCACATGGGGTCTGTCCTGTACCACAAATCTGGTATGTTTTTTTTTTCTATTATATGTTTTTGTCCTCTGGAGCCCTGGCAGGCAACTATGGCCCTCCAAATGGAGGGACTCTCTCTCTCCAGTCCCGTGGCTCCCATGCTATGCAGTCCCTGGTTGTTCCCCCACAGATTTACCCCTGCGGCGGGGCCAGAAGGAGGTTGCTGGCTTCTTCCCCCTCCCAGAGACCAAATCCAGAATCCAGGGATGGCTCCCAGGAGCAGCAGATCATCACTGAGCCTGCCAGGCTTGTTTTCCCTCGATTTTGCCCACCCCCCCCTCCAGCCACCGCCAAACGGCAGTCAACGAGCAGCATAGGCACTGGGTTGTATGGACCCATAGGACATTGGCCCCAGCAATATTTTTGAGCTGGTCTGAGCCCCAGCACTATTTGCCACATGCTGCCTTTGCCTTTTTCAGCAATTTTTTCCCTGGTTTCTGTCATTGCGCCTTCTGCCATAACCGCTCCCCAGCCAATTAATTGGGCTGGTGATTGGCGGCCCGGCTGGCGATATATTTAAAATTGGCGCCTTTGTCTTGTTGCCTTGCCGCTGCCCCCGAAAATCACTGCAGTTCAGTGGCCCTTTTCCTTCAAACTTGCCGCACGTTGATTGGCCGGGGGGGGAGCTTGTTTGGGTGCGTTATGAGTGCATGTGTGTAAGGACTCTCAGAGGTGATGGTTGCTTGTGTGGCACACTGACGGGCTGACCTAGAAGACAAGCAGTGGTGGTGGATCATCATGTCTGGTCCAGCCAGAAAACAGAAGCCTGAAAGAACAGCCAAGAGACTAGGGGTGCATCGGGAGCTGGCAGTCGTCCAGGAGGGCACCACATCAGCAGCAGCCAGGAAGCACAGCAGGCCAGTCAAGTCAGAGTTGGGCCAGCAAGGAGGGAAAAGAAAGGCAAGTCCTGTGCTCGGGTGACTGAGGAGTGAAACCAGGTGTGTGGATGTGGTCACCGGCGCGGGCAGCAGACTAGCGCTGCAGAGGGGAGCAGAGTCAGAGTGTGAGGGTGACCTGAGCATTTCCGGGTGGGGTTAGGGAGGTTTAGTCAGATGGCAGGCCTACATGTGGCCAGGTGGGTTCCTTCTGTTTGGGCAGCTGGCAGCAGCACAGAGCAGGTCGCCTCGAAGAGGAGGAGCAACAGAGGAGGAGAACGCCAGCAAAGGTAGGCAATAGCAGCAGAACTGTTCCATGGATTTCAGATTTTGTGTATGATATCTGCACTGTACTACTTGCATATGTAGTATTTAACCTGTGATCGGGGTTGTGGCTGGAAAGAGACACAACTCAGTGCACCTTACATGGCTGGTTTAAACTAATAAAAGTATACTATCGAACTAAACTACTCAAAAGGTTATATTAAGGCACTAATTGATATGCTGAGTTTGGAACTTAACATTGTTACTTATTTTAAGTTCTGATGTTAAAAAGCCATGTTGTAGCTCCTGTTTATATCTGTATTTATAGTACTGTCAGTTGCTCAGTAGGTAGCACGCTCAGCTCTGGGGCTGGAAGATCAGAAGATTGTGGGTTCTAGCCCCGCAGAATACCCATAACTGACATTGTAGTACTAAGTGCAGTACCAATGGGGTACTGCACTGGTGAGTACAATCCTTCGGATGAGATTTTAAATGTAGCATAGCCTAGAGGTCAGGGCAATGAACAGTAAAAGAGCTTGGTACATCCAGCAGACCTGGGTTTGAGTTCCACAACCTCCACTTGGATACTGTGTGACCCTGAGCAAGTCCGTTAACCTCCCCAGTGCTCCTGGTTTGCCCCTGTAAACGGGCATTGAGTCTACTGACTAATACTGGGTTACCAAAGAATTAAAAAAAAATTTAGATCTTTTCTGCCCATTTTTGGTCACTGTCCAGGTGGAAGTAAAAGATCCCATGGCACTTATCGATGAAGAGTAGGGAGTTTTCCTAGTGACATGGTCAACATTCTGTCATCAATAAAAAAAAAAAAAACAGATCCATGTAACCCAGCCTCAGGATGCAACTGGAAACAAGCCATCACAAGTAAACGTGCCTTTCCCGGTCAAAAATAACAAACAAATAACACTTAATACTGGATGGTGCTGCTGTATTGCTACACTGTCGAATAAAATATAGAATGGAAGGTTAGACGGATGGTTGTATTTTCAACCACTTATGATCAGCTTTAAACTGTAAATTTCTTTTTTAAATGTATGTGTATACGTATACATATATATATATATATATATATGTGCAATGTGATTTATTGTATACATACGGACTCATTTTCTAATAAAAAATGTTAACGTGATCAATTTTGGTCACTCAAACTTCTGAACTGAACTTTTTTTTTTCCCCCCAATTGTTTAACCAGGAGAGAGACACTAAGCTGAAAGCTTGTTTACAGGTGCGACCTGGGAGCACAGGGAAGTTGAGTGACTTGCTCAGGGTCATACAGGATGCAAGTAGGGACTGTGGGATTCAAACCCAGGTCTCCAGATTTGCAGCTCAGAGCTTTAAACCACTGCGCTATTCTGATACTGCACTGACCTGACTGGGTTACCAATAAATAAATAAAACTAGCCATTGAGAACGGGTTTGGAATGGAAGTCAAATACTTACACAGGTCCAAATTTGGAAGTGATTTTAGTTTTTTGGAAGTCAAACTACTTCTCAAGGCTCAGCATTGTCACAGTAGCACAACCCCTCACTACACTGGTGACCTGACTGGGGTCGCTCAGGGGCCAGCCTGGGGAGAGTAGATCTAGCAGCCTAAGGACAGCTTTTTCCCCACAGTACAGGGTGAGGACTCTGAGCTTCTCTGCTTGACTGTTTCCTGGTGGAGACCAGGTGGAAGCACACTGGGAGCAGCTAGTCGGAGGTGAGTGGCAGCCAGCTGTCACCAAGCATGCATGCATGCTGCTGCACACATGTGTATCACTACAGTCCAGCACCTTCACAGAAAGAAACAGAAGCTGGAGGAAAATGTCCTGGTCCATACCACCGGCAATCCCGCTGCTGGTGTGGGGTGCACATTCACAGAGTGTCTCCTGGCAATCTGGCTAGGAAACCAACCCTGCTCCTCAGGAATGTCAGCTCATCATGGTATACTCTGGGCTGCTTAGCCCATGCTGGGTGAGGGGCTGCCACATTTAAACTTATTTTAACAATAACAAACACCAGTCTGTCTTTTGTTAGGAAATATTGATTCTTGATTGTGATTTGGTAAATGTTACCCATGCAGTAACTAAATAAGAATGGGACAGCTTGGGGAGCTTCATGATGGGAAGAGAGACCTAGCCTACTGACTAGCTTGCTAACTTGCTTGCTGTCTTGCTGAAGCCTTCAGTAAGCAAGTTATCAAGTTAGCCAGTAGGCTAGGTCTGCATTCCCATCTCAAAGGCCCTGTCATGGGGGTAAGCACTGCAGTAACCAGGTAATAAGGTGTGGTGGCCTCTGTGGGGATGGATGGGAGGGATGCTGATGTTGCCTCTGTGGGGATGGATGGGAGGGATGCTGATGGTGCCTCTGTGGAATGGATGGGAGGGATGCTGATGTTGCCTCTGTGGGGATGGATGGAAGGGATGCTGATGTTGCCTGTGTGGGGATGGATGGGAGGGATGCTGATGTTGCCTTGTGGGGATGGACAGGAAGGATGCTGATTGTGGCGGTGCCTCTGTGGGGTTGGATGGGAGGGATGCTGATGTTGCCTCTGTAAGAATGGATGGCAGGGATGCTGATGTTGCCTCTGTGGGGATGGATGGGAGGGATGCTGATGGTGCCTCTGTGGAATGGATGGGAGGGATGCTGATGTTGCCTCTGTGGGGATGGATGGAAGGGATGCTGATGGTGCCTCTGTGGGAATGGATGGGAGGGACGCTGATGTTGCCTCTGTGGGGATGGATCGGAGGGATGCTGAGTCCAGAGACTGAAATGAGTGTGGTGGTCTGTCTCTGCATCAGTGTGTGACTGTCTGATGGGCAAGGGTGTGGACTGTTTCTGGTAGCTCTGCAGTGTCTGATGCACGGGGGGAACAGCCTGAGGAGCATTAGGATGGGAAGAGAGACCTAGCCTACTGACTAGCTTTATAATTTGCTTATTGTGTTGCTGACGCCTTCAGCAAGCAAGTTAGTAAGCTAGCCAGTGCACTAGGTCTCGGTTTCCATCCTAAAGGCCCCGTCATGGGATAAGCAGCATGTAGCAACACAGCCCGGGCATGTTTCTTCCCTCCTGAAAATATAAGAACAAAGTCATGTAGTACCAGTAGTTTCTGAAATATGAGCATCCTTTACCTTTCCTATGAGTGCAATCATGGCCCTAATCAGATCATTGTTTTGCGTCTACCTGATCTCATATTCAGCTAACAAATCATTGCCACCACTACTGTGATTAATGTGTATTTGTTTATCAGTTTCTTAAAAATACCACAGGGGAAAAGAAAAAATGCTTATTAACATAGAAACATAGAAACATAGAAGTTGACTGCAGATAAGGACCTCAAGGCCCATCCAGTCTGCCCATTTCTTTTTCTACCTTATAAATGTGCCATTGGCCTTTGCTCTGTCAGTGACCTATCTATTCATAGTCATTTGTATTGCTCCCTTATGCCTATCCCATGCCTGTTTGAAGCCCTGCACTGTATTCATAGCCACCACTTCTTGTGGTAAGCCATTCCATGCATCTACACCCTTTCTGTGAAAAAGAATTTCCTCACATTCCCCCTTAATCGGCCTCCCTCTAATCTCATGCTGTGTCCTCTTGTCCTGCTATTTTTCTTATATTTAAACATGTTTGACTCTTTCACCTTGTTTATGCCCTTAAGGTGTTTAAATGTCTCGATCATATCACCTCTCTCCCTCCTTTGCTCAAGGGTATACATATTGAGCTCCATTAATCTGTCCTCATATGTCTTCTGATGCAGTCCCTGCACCATTTTGGTTGCCCTTCTCTGGACTGCCTCAATTTGGTTAATGTCCTTGTGAGGTGTGGCCTCCAATACTGCACGCAGTACTCAGATGGGGCCTAACCAATGTCTTGTACAGAGGATTATTACCTCCCTCTTACGACTTGTGATACCCTACTAATACACCCTAACACCCCCTAGCTTACCTACTGCTTTAGAGGTCTGCTTGGATGATTTTAGGTCATCAGTGATGATGATGCCCAAGTCTCTTTCTTCCTTTGTGACTGCTAGCAACTCCCTCCAGCCTATAAGTGGCTTCAGGGTTTCTCTTCCCTATGTGCATGATTTTGCACTTCTTTGCATTAAATCCCAGTTGCCACTCTTCTGATCATTTTGCTAGTTTATCCAGATCTCTTCTCATTCTGCCACCCCATCTGGATCATCTACTCTGTTGCAGATCTTGGTGTCATCTGCAAACAGACAAGCCTTACCCTCTAGTCCATCTGCGAGGTCACTAATGAAGATGTTGAATAGGACTGGCCCCAGGACTGATCCCTGAGGTACCCGACTTGTGACTTGCATCTCTTCTGACTCTTCTGATTAGCAATAACTAATGATTTGGCAAAAAAATGTAACATACTGTTTTCAGCCCAACAGAAATATCACTGAACTGGGGTTTATTTAAGCAATAAGGCACGGCAAGGTGTGTGTTGTGTAATAACGTCACTCCTGGGGTGGGTTGAAGCACTTGGCAGAGCCGAGTGCTTCCACCAGCCCAGGAGTGATGTTATTACACAATAATACACACCTTGGAGTGCCTTACTGCAATTATACAATGGCTCGATGTTATACAAAATAAAAAAAAAATTAAAAAAAAATAAAAAATGTTTTTAGTAGATTTTTAGTGTGGCAATATATCTTTCTTTCTTGAGAACAAACAATGCTAATCATGTGGCAACAAATCAATACAGTTCGGTTATTGTGTAATAACATCACTGTCTCAGGTACACACTGACCAATTTACACGAAATTTCCTTGCCATTGTATAATTCATCTCTCTAGTAATGTCCCACTGGGAGCAAGTCTGTAATATTTGATTATAGCTTTAAGTGAATTCCCAGACTTTTTTGTCAATCGCAATCTGAAACATGGTAAAGATTTCAGCAGGGGATACATACTTCACATATAAAATATAAGCCTGCAACCTTTAATTAGAATTTTGCAGTTTGTTTTCTGCCCCTTGAGCAGCTTTCTGCACCTTTTTCAAGGTGTCGGGCTCAAGGGGCAGAAAACACACTACAGAATTCTAATTAAAAGTTGCAGTCTTATACTTTACATGTGAAGTATGTACCCCTGATGAAATAGACTTTACCATGTTTCAGATTGTTATTGACAAAAAGTTTGGAAATCCACTTAAAGCTATAATCAAACATTACAGACTTGTTCCCAATGGGATGTGTGCTAGTGAGATGAATCCCAGTTCGGTGATATTTCTGTTGGGCTGAAAACTGTATGTTACATTTTTTATTGCTAAAGCATTTGTCAACATTAATCAGAGATTTTGAAGGGGGGTAAGCTACGTGGAAGAAGAGTGGTCTGGTGATGAGATGGGGGCACAAATGTGACCTGAGAGGGGTCAAAAAGATCAGGTGGCGAGAGTGACCATTATAGCATACTGAGAAAGTAAAACAACAAAAAAGGCAGCTGCATTTCTCAATAAACTGCACAGGGAAGCATGAAAAAGCAACAGCTGCCAGCCGAGTTATTTCTAGAGTTCTTCCTTTTTCACTCTTGTTATGTGGGCCCATGGCTACTAAAAAGCAGGTTTACTGTATATAATGGCTCTTGGATTTCTAGGACACAACTGTGCTACTGGAAATGTCTGTTGGGCTGGTGTGTTTTCCCAGTCACTAGCCCTTTTTGGCTACTGGCTGAAAAACTTAATTTTGACGCCTGGTCTTCTATGTGTTTATGGCCATGTCCAAAAAATAATATATTAAGTATCTGTCCTTGAGAGATGTAGTACTTCATATATACTTTCTTTGGACATGGATGGCCATGGGCACATAGAGAGAGTCTGATTCTTTCTCTGTAACCTTCCTACCTGGTGATAATGGCGTATATGGGTATGCAGTGAAATGCAGTACTGACTCCATTTATGCCATTCTCTCTAGCTCTCTCTCTGTCTCTCGCTCGCTCTCTCTCCCGACATCTGCTAAACAGATACGGCATCCTGGAAGGGGATGCACTGTGCTCAGAAATTGTGTGAGTGACTTGATGTGGCGGGGTGGGGATTCTCTCATGACTATTGCTTCCTTTACTAGCCTATAGATAACAAAACCTGGTGTATCCTGCTCTGTTTTGGACTTTGTTCCTTGCAGTGGGCAGGGCCTTGACTCCTGGGCCAGGAGGTGGGGCCTTGACTCCTGGGCCGGGGGCGGAGCTTGACCCCTGACCCCAGGGCCCCACCAAAAATTCTACAAACCCGGATCCTATGGCCAACGGGTTGTTTCCCTTGATGGGAAGCCCTCCACGGGTTCTCACACCCTACTTGTGGCCCCACTAGAAACATAGAAATATAGAATTTGTTGGCAAAAAAGGATCGCTTTGGCCCACCCAGTCTGCCCTGAAGGTCCATGCCTAGTATGTCTCCGCAGACCCTAACTAGTCCCTAGTGACCATCCCTCCTCCTTGCCTATTTTGTCATATTTTTCTACATCTATCCCATGCATGCTTGAAGCCCCCTTTTTTTTGCCTCCACCCCTTCCACTGGTAGTCCGTTCCAGGTGTCCCCCACCCCTTTCAGTAAAGTAGTACTTTCTCACATTCCTCTTAAACTTCACCCTTCCAGCTTCATTGCATGCCTGCTTGTCCTGGTGCACTTTCTCATTTGAAAGAGACTCCCCTCTTGTACCCTGTTCACCCAGTGAGGTACTTGTAGATCTCCATCATGTCCCTTCTCGCTTTCCTTTTTTCCAAGGTGTACATGTTGAGATCTCACAGTCTCTCTTCATAGGGCTTTTGGTGTAACATCTGCACTATTTTATTTGCCCTTCTTTGATTGCCTCTACCCTCTCTATGTCCTTTCTGAGGTGTGGCCTCCAGAACTGGCCACAGTACTCCAGGTGGAGTCTCGCAAGCAAGCAATACAGTGACAGCACCACCTCCCTCCTCCTGCTGGAGACATCTTTCTTTATGCATCCCACTAATCAGTTGGCCATACCCACTGCTTTGTCACATTGCCCTATCACTCTGAGGTCATCAGATGTGATAACACCACTGTTTCTTTCCTGCTTAGTGACTTTCAGCAACCCCCACCCCCCATCCTATACTCAGCTCCTGGGTTCCTATGCCCTATTTGCATGATTTTGCACTTTTTGGCACTGAACTCGAGCTGCCATGCCCTTGACTGCTCCTTGAGTTTTCCTAGGTCCCTACGTACAGTATTCTTTCTACCCCCTCTTGAGTATCCACCCTGTTACAGATTTTGGTGTCATCTGCAAAAATGCATACCTTCCCTTCCAGTTCTACATTGTCACTTATGAAGACATTGAAGAGGACCAATCCCAGTACTGAGCCCTGCATCAATCCGCTAGTCAGTGGTCACTCTTCTCTCATTAGAGTGAGTGCTATTCACCACCACCACCCTCTGTCACCTATCTATTAATCAGATTCTTACCCAATTTACCACTTCAGATCCCACCCCTAGGCTGCTCAATTTCTTTATCAGTCTCCTGTGTGGCAGAGTGTCGAAGGCCTTGCTAAAGTCCAGATAGGCCATGTCCACTGCCCTCCCCTGATCTATTTCCCTGGTCACCCAGTTGTTAGAAGCTGCCCATGAAGCAAGGGCTGTACTGGATGTACAGTATATGGTGATAATCCCTAATAAAGAAAATAGATCCAGGCCTCTCTTGTATTTCTGCAGGCCTGATTCAAGGCTGCCCCTCGGTCTGCTCCTGACTGATTCAGGCTGGCCTAGACCGATGATGCACTTTATTCCTAAACTCCTTCCACACAGCTACACCTGAGACCCTGCACCATAATCTTGTGCTCTACTGGGAGGAGGGGGTTGTTAAAGTACACGTTGAAATGTGACTAAAAATTCTGTTTTCTCAAAGTCTCCCCTGTTACATCAGGGGCTCTTTAAGTGACTTGCCCAAGATCAAACAGTGAGCCTTTGGCTCCTGAAGAGTTTAAGTCTGTGATCTGGTTCTTATAGTGGTACACTAACAGCTAGAACTAACTGTCTCCTCAAAGTTACAAGAGACAGTCTCTTTTACATTTGCTCACCCCTTCTGAAAGACATTACTCCAAATGGTAGATAACTCAAACACCCAGCCCAGCAGGCACAAACAAAACTGTTCCATGAAACGCAGATAGCAGTGTCATATTAAAAGTGTGTGACACTGGGCTGCAGGCTAAGAGAAACATGATACTCTCTATCAGACAGGTGGAAACCAAGTGTCAGGCCCCCTACTTACAGAAGAGCCTTTATTCTGTGGGAAGACTCTAAGAAGATGCTGCTGCTGTAGTTTGAAGTTTCACAATTCTGCACCGCACTGCAGACACACATGGCCGCATCTGATACCTCTTTAATTACAGTACAAACAGCAGTTCTATTAACACAGAGCGTATGCAGTGATGGAGTTCAGTGGAACTGGACCATCAGCTTGCTTGGTAGGTTCCCCATGTGCCATTGGGTTTTCAGCATTGCAGCACAGCCCAAGGGACAGATTATTTCCACAGCTGTGTAGTCACTCACTTGAAATGTGTGAACTTATTAATGAGTACTGTCTAGCCACTCTGCAGCTCAGTTACGAGCTGACGCAGCAGGTTACTAATGAAGTGCAGGATTAGCAAACATATTAAATAAGCAGTAAGACTGATGGAGCATGCATTATACTGATCTAACTGTGCACCAGAGGCATAGTAAGGTATAATGCTGCTGGTGGAGTGCTTTCTGCCCATGGAAGTGCTGTTAGATCAGCATAATGCACACCTCTGAAGTGTCTTATGGCGCCTATAAAATGGGCAAACTAAGAAAATGTTTCAAAAACAGCCA
Source organism: Neoceratodus forsteri (assembly GCA_016271365.2). Classification (NCBI taxonomy): domain Eukaryota; kingdom Metazoa; phylum Chordata; order Ceratodontiformes; family Ceratodontidae; genus Neoceratodus; species Neoceratodus forsteri. The sequence continues at coordinate 561,442,626 of CM057450.1, read as the reverse complement.
ACTTTTTTTTCTTTTTATTAGAAATACAGTAGCTAGTAAAAAGTAGTCCCTCCCCAGCTGTCAAGCATCTGTCTATCCACACATTCAGTAGATGTCATGTTTATCATGGAATGCAGGAATTTAAACATCTGCAGATTTCTACTGGTTGAATGTTCACCTCTCCCCATACAAAAACATATGACAGAAGGCCCCAGTAAAGCCTGGGCATCAGTTGTACGTGAGGCAGGGAAACCAGTAAAGATTTCCCTGGCAGGTAGGCAAGGAAGGGGAGGTGGTGCTTCCATGATCAGTGAGGAAGCTCCAAAAAATAAAACTGAGCAGTGCTTCAGTTTCTTAATTTGTGTATATGCGTAAGGAGGGGAACGTAAAAGTAAAGAACATTTAATAAAGTTGTTCTTTTTATTTTGAGGGAGGTTTATTTTTAGGACTTAGAAGATTTTTTAGTGAGTAAAAGTGGCAACCATGTTTGTAATTGCAATCAAGAATTTTTGAAAAAGGCATTAATATTGTTCGTTCGCTGTGTCCCGATTGCCGGCAGTTTTCATTACCTGTGCATTTGACAGATCTTAGACATACATTGCAGCCGATCAGGATGCAGGATTTCCCTACCCATTTTAAAACATCATAGAAACATAGAATTGGACAGCAGATAAGGCCCGCTTGGCCCACCCAGTCTGCCCATTTTTCCCTACCTACAGAATCACTGCAGACCCTTCTTGCTCTTTTTCCCTCACCCCTTCCTTTCCACTAAGATTCTTTTATGACTATCCCATGTGTAACCCCTAGGTGGCACTATCCCAAGGGCTACTACCCCTGCCTGCTTGGCTAGTAGCAGGTTAAGGGGCCTGATTTGTGAAACGGGTGCCTCCACCCGGAGGTCAGGGTTGGTAGTGGTCAAGCTAACCTGGGCACAGCCCTCTGGGACACTGTAACCCCCCTCTTTCCTTACTAGTGGCCAGAACAATACGCAATAATCACTTTCACAATACCCCGGTACACCACACAAGTACCCACGCTGTTTGCACTTACCACCAGGGCTTTCCTCTGGCCTGGCCCTAGGGACCCCTGTAAAACAAGGTTATACACAGCAAATAACAGCAGTATAGTACTCTTGCACAGACTGGAACCACAGTCAAGGTAAATGCAAAAAAGAGTTTGATCTGATTTATTTAAGGTGCTTGAACAAGGAAGGGGCGTAATCAGGTTAATTTGCTTAAAAGCTGTATCAATCAAACAATTATGCATGCACTTCAGGGTCCATTAACAGTCACACACTCTGGGTACCCAGATGGAGAACGATGGGCTAGCCAGGAACGTTGCAGCTGGTTGGGGCCCTGTGGTGGAAGAAAACCACATGCACTACACACACTAATTGTAATCCAAAGCCGGAGGGCTCATTTCGTGAAAAGAAAACAACAAGACAATCGGATGACACACTTTTAGATTAGGCTGTTGTAGCAGGGAGCTACCCTGATGATTATTCATGATACCCAAGACTGGACACAGGCTGGACAAAAATTGAGACTGCAGGTGGTTGATCTGGAGTGCCAGGAGAAGCAGAGTCCACATGATTCGCCAAGGCGTTGTTCCTGTTCGAGTATGGAGCAGGGGGCTGATCCCCAGGCAGGTCTCTCATCGATGGCTTTCTCTGTGGCTGGGCCAGTGTGGCAAGGCCCAGGCCAGATGGAGACAAATTCGGATACAGTCCATTTGGGGCTGGATACAGCTTCCAGCAAGCAGAACACAGTTCACACAGTGGGGAACCAAATCATGACCCACTAACAACTCACAGCACATTTATATGTAAGTGTAACCCCCCTGTTACCCGGGGTTACTAGAATCCCAGTAAGACCTAGTAGTAGGCAGGGAAGGCAGCTTGTGAAACTCCAGTTAAATGGATTTCACACTGTCTCACTCTGTTCTTAGTCTCAGCTGAGACTGAGGGATGACATCATTTTAGAACTGTCCCAGCTACATAAGCCACACTGGAATGTTGCAGTTGGAGGTTAGAGTAGAACGTTGGGGAATTTGAAGTGAGTTCAGTAGAGTTTGTGGCAGTCTGTAGAAGAGGTGCTCTGCTGTAAGCAGCCCCTCAGAACTCTAAGCTCTGTCAAAGAGCTATTATTTTGGTATAGGTGTGTGTTCTCACCTGAAGAGGAACACAAGAAGAGCACATTGAAGTGGTAGAGACCGCTTTCAGTGGTTCAGGGCCCCATCCCTGTGGGGATGGGGGAAGGAATCAGCCTGCTTCCAGGGGCAACCCCCGGTCTGGCTAGGGAAAAAGAAGCTGCCTGATTTAAGTTTGTGCTGAGGCACCAGAAGTTCTGGACGAGATTTCCTTTGAGTAAAAAACGCCTGTGGGGCATCTGCAACCAAGGGGTGAGTTCGCTCTGCTAAACGGCCAATGTGTTGTCACCTGAATCAAGATGAAACTAAAGTGACTGTTACTTTGGGTCAGGAAAAGACAGCCAAGTACAGTTTGGAAGATGTGGGGATTGGACTGCTTAAATCTGTGGGGGGTCTAGAGTAATGGACGCAGCCACTTATTAAGTAAGTTCAAGTACAGCACAAATGGGATGTAAAGACAGTAGATTGAATGTGAATACATTTCAAAAGAATCTACACAGCAAAGTGTTTTAAAAGATGAGGTGTTACAGTCCAGAGAAATGGTCGGGTATGAATTCACCTCTACGGGTTTACTTTGGGGCACCAGTTGCTTTCTCTCAGGTACTTGGCCAGTGCCTGAGAAAAGTACCCAGATGTGGGATTGATGTGGAAGATTCCCTTATGGAGCAGAAGTGCTCTTAGGTGGTTTAGGTAGCCACCAGTAAATGTTTCCTTGCAAAATGGAAAGTGTGCAAGTGGCTGGCAAGGGAGCCGAGCCAGGGAAAACCCAGAGCAGCGTACAAGTTCAGGCTGTGTGCCCAGTGTGTTTCAGAGACTGAGGGCTAAAGTGAATAGAATGTGTTCTGATCTCCATTAAATCTGCATTACCAGGAGTGTAGCCTGTGGGGGTCCATCTATGCTTTGTTTATTCTGTTGGATGTGAATAAAAGCCACACTTTAGAATCCCACTTCTGGTGTTGGACATTACAGTTATTGCTTCCTTTGTCCGGAGTTACTTGGGTGCCCCTGTTGCAGAGTAGCCAAACCTAGCCAATGTGCCAAGTGACATATTTCTCCCAGAACCCAGCCCACCAGGTAGAGCTGTCAAGACAGAAATGGCATACCTGGATGGGGGTTACATAAGGAAATTCTACAGTACTAGGCAAACCGCTCTCCAGTCACGATCGCAAAGTCTCTGCATAAACCGGGGATTCAAAAACAGCTGGAAATCCTGACAGGCCGATCGCATTCAGCAAAATCTTCGGTCTTCTTCAGGTATGAGCCTGGTAAAAAATCAGTGGCTTATTTCGTTCTCACAAACTTGGATTTAGTCCGAAATAATTATCTTCTCTCCCTCTCAGGGGCAGCAGGCAGACATGCAGGCCACAATTCAGGCCTTTCCACAGTTCTCACACACAAAACTACTCAGACGGCTGCTTGATTGTCTCAAGTTGTTGCTTCTTCAGCTCCCAGCTTAGATTTGACTCAACTGCCAGCAAGCCTGGGACTTTCCTCTGAATCCAAAAGGTTCAGTTGGCTGATCTGCCTGTCAGTCACAACAAAGACTCCCCCTTCAGGTGCAAAAAGGTGCCAAAAGCCCCAAACTACAATTCCTACAGATTTTGACTCCAAACAGCTCCTGTAGTCCGGCTCCATTTTAGATCCCACCAGTACTGATTGGTCCAATTCAGCAGTCCAGGACCAAGATAGTGGAGATAAACAAAACAGTCCTTGCTGCAAAGAAGGCAGGTTAGACAAACTACATTATCATTATCACTCTAAATGATTTTCAGCAAATAGTTACATCTTTCAAACAGAGCTCTCTCTCAGATTACTTATGACTGCAATCCAGGCAGCTCTTAAAGAGACAGTGCACAGAGGCTATACAGGCACTCTCTGGCAATCACATTTAAACTGCTAAAACGCAGGACACCAGCCTGGCAGTGAGCATTTAGGCAAGCTCAAGGAAGACTTTTTGGGAACCCCCATTTGTAGGGGGGTTACACATGCATTCTTGAATCCCACCACCTCTGCTGGAAGGCTGTTCCATGATTTCACCACTCTTTCTGTGAAGAAGTACTTCCTCACATCTCTCCTGAATCTACTCCCCCCAGCTTCATAGCATGTCCCTTTGCTCTTGAGCACCGTTTCTCCTGAAAAATACTTCCCTCCTGTACCTTTTGTACCCCATAAGGTATTTAAAGGTCTCTATCATATTTCCCCTCTCCCTCCTTGTACATATTGGGGTGCTTTAGTGTCTCCTCATAGGGCTTTTGATGCAGAACCTGCACCATTTTATTTATTTATTTATTTATTTATTTATTTAGTGTTTGTTGACCGGGTAAGTGCACTAGACAAATCCTGCCTATTTTCAGGCATGACCAAGGGGGAGGGAGATACAGATGAATGCCAACTGACCTTGAACCAGATTAAGCTGTTGGTGATATTTTTAGTCCTCTTTTGGACTGCCTCCACTCTGTGTTCTTCAGGAAATGTGGTCTCCACTACTGGAAACAGTACTCTAGGAGAGTTCTTACCATGGTCTACACAGAGGCAGCACCACGTTCCTCTTTGTACTGGTGATACCCCTCCCTATGCACCCCAGCATCCCACTAGCCCTCCCAACTGCCTTGTTGCACTGGCTGACCACTTTTACATCATCAGACATGATTACTCCCAGGTCTTCCCCTACTTGGTGGTCATCAATACCACTCCACCCATGCTGTACCCTATTTCTGTGCCCTAAGTGCATTATTTTGCACTTTTTCACACTGAAACCCACATGCCATTCCCTTGACAATTCCTCAAGTTTTCTGAGTTCTGTGCTTATCCTTTAACCCCCCCCCCCCGGAGTGTCCACTCTATTGCAGATTAAGGTGTCATCTGCAAAGAAGCAGACCTTGCCTTTCAGCTCCTCTTCAATGTCACTTATAAAGACACTAAAGAGAACCGATCCCAGCACTGATCCCTGAGACACCCCGTTGGTCACCCTCCCTACCCTCCCTTCCTTGGAGTGAACATTATTTACCACCACCCTCTGTCAGCTATCACCTAACCAGTTCCTTACCCATCTTACTACCTTTGGATCCACTCTTAAGCTACCCAGCTTGTCTACTAATCTCCTATGTGGAATGGTATTGAAAGCCTTACTGAATTCTATGTAGACCACATCCTCTGCACCACCCTCGTTAAATTTCTTGGTCACCCATTCAAAGATATCTATTAGATGCATTTGACATGCCCCCCCTTCCCCCCGTGAATCCATGCAGCCTCGGATCTTGCAACCCACTGGATTCAAGATATTCCACAATCCTTTCCTTCAGCTGTGATTCCATGAACTTTCCCACCACCAATATCAGTCGGACTGGCCTGCCAGCTTCCTCCCTGTTAATACATTTGTGAAGTGTGAAGGCATGTTCCCTCCTCCAGTCCTCCAGAACCACTCCTGTTTCCAGTGAGCTGTTAAATAGGACTGTCAAATAGATGTTAAATAGGACTGTGCAGCAAGTACCTCCCTGAGCTCCCTTAATACCCTTGGATGCATCCTGTGTGGCCCCATTGCTTTGTTCGCTTTCAGATTAGTGAGTCCCTTCAGGACTCTCCTCCTCTGAAAAGGACTAGTGTCCACCTCCCTCCAAAGCCCCTCTTACTTTTTTGTACCCCCTGCCCTTCTCCTTCCTCTGTGAACACTGAACAAAAGTATTTGTTCAGGATGTCTGCCTTTTCCTGATCCCCGTCTTCACAGTCCCCCCTTCCCTTGCTAACCTTACAATCCCTCCCCTGGTCTTCCTCTTTTCACTTACATATCTAAAAAATGTCTTGTGAATCCGGCCCGGTGATGCTGAGGGTTGAGATGCTGGACGCCACATCTCGCACCATGCCGGCGACCCGTGTTCAGGAATGAGTACAGGCCATCGGGGGTTGGCAGGGGAGGGTGAGGATCAAGTGTCCGGAGGACAGCCCTTCTCTCCCAGGGATGGAGGACTGGCATGCCCACCAAATGACTGCCACCAGGTGGAGGCCTGGTGGAAGTGCGGAAGGGAGGGTACTGCGGGACTTCTGCAGGCACACGCACACCTCCACGTGTGCACATCCTGCATGTGCACCCCCGCAATGGGGAAGGAATAAAAATGAAGGAAAAACACCTCACAGCTGCAGGATGACGATCGACCCATCGCAGGCTCCACACCCGGCAACTGGGCGAGCTCTGGGTAAGTCCTGGCAAGGCCAGGGTGACGGGGCTGGGGAGGTCAGTTACAGTGGGCAGCTGTGAGGAGGAAGGCGATAAACACCTATATATTAAAAAAATGTCATGCCCCCTTTTGTTACCGCCTGGGCTATACTGTCTTCAGTTTGTACCTTCTCTCTCCTTACTGCTTTTCCTGCTTCCCTTTGTTTCCCCCTGATACACTTCTCTGTCCTCCTTCCTCTGCATCTCCTTATACCTCCTGAATTCTACCCCTTTAGCCTTTATACTAAGGTTCATATTAAGGTAGAATAGGAGCAAAGAGGCGGATGTGCCCATTCAACAGAAAGTTGTCTAATCTATGTTTAACTTCTGTCTTTGGTTTGCTAGCAATTAAGTCAATTGAAAGAGAGTTCCACAGATTGATAACCCACTGGGTGAAAAAGTACATCCTTTTAGTTGTTTTAAAGGTTTTCCCCATTAGTTGAAAAGTTTAAAATTAAAATTCAATTCTGATAAAAGATATGGATCGTGCATGATATGATACAAGGTTAAGAGATCACCCCTTAAGTGGAGCCGTTCTAACGTCATTAAATTCAAGTGCTCGAGTCTAGATTCATATGGTAACTTACATCTACTATTGATGGCCTCAGTAGCTTTTCATTGAACTTTTTCAATATTATCAATATGTCTGCATTTATAAGGACACCAAACTGGGATGGCATAATCAAGAGGCGGATGGACATATGCTCTTTAAAGAGGAAAGATTACTGCTTTATCCCTTGATCTTATATTTCTTTTTATAGTCCCCAGCACTCTGTTAGCACAAGTAATAGCAAGGGATGAATGGAATGTGTGGTCAAGTTTCTCAGTAATGACAATGCCCAAATCCTTCTCATTACTGGTTTGAGACAAGATTTTGCCCCCCAGTGTATAGGAATAAATTCCATTCTTACTACCCAGATGCATTACTTTGCATTTATTCGTATTAAACTTCATCTCCAATTTGGCGGACCTTAATTGTTAGTTTATTAAGGTCATCCTGTATTAGTTTGTGATCAGCCTCTGTGAGGCATTATTCCCCCCCCACACACACACAACTTTGTATCATCTGTGTATTTAATTGCCCCTAATATCAGATTCTTGGTTAGATCTGAAATAAAGATATTGAAAAGTAAGGGCTCATACTGAGCCCTACGGAATACCACTGGACACATTATACAGTAATTACATGAAGCATGTCCACTAATTATTACACACTGTTGTCTGTTGATAAGCCAGTTAGCTATCCAATTTATAAGTCTTTTGTGTATGTTTTCTTGTTTATGTTATGTTTCACCTGCCACCTTTTTCAAGAACCATAGAAGTCTCCTTTTTCCTCTTGCTCTTGCTCATTTGCTTGACACAGAGGTTTGTTGCTTTTACTATGCCCTTCTTTTAGCTTCGCTTACTGTTCCTCCACCCCACCTAGGTCACCACCGTCAGGTCATCCCTGAGGCATTCACCCATCTTTCCTGAAGTCCAGGACCCTCGCCCTTGTGTGGTTCAGTTCTGCAGCCGTCCTTATATTGAACCTCACTGTACGGTGATCACAGGTCCCCAGACGTCTGCAACACTGTCCTTGTTAGTGAGGACCAGGTCCAGTATTGCCCCATCATAAGTGGGTTCGCTGACTAGTTGCTTGAGGAATGCCCCCTGCAGGGAGTCCCGGATGTCCCTGCTTCTAGCTGAAGCTGCAGTTGGAAGGCTACAATCTGCATCCAGCAGATTGAAGTCCCTCACCAGCAGCACTTCCCTTTTTCCATATCAGTAATATATCTTCCCTCCTGCATGCCTGGAAATGTATGGGAAAACATCATTCACTGTAGTGTTAGGTTGGATATTTAGCTGTAACAGACAACACTCCCTTATACCACTCTACTTCACTTGTCCACAGGTTGCCTGGGCCTGGGCCCGTCAGGTGAAGCTCCACTGAACATCAGAGACCTGAAACAGAAGATATTTGTTCTTTTGATACATTTTTTTTCCTCAGTTCTTTTTTCACCTCCAGACCCCAGAACTCTCTTGGGCTGCTCAGTGAACCCACCACTTCTGTCGCCCTCTGTGATCCTACCTCCACAAGGGCGTTACTTTCTCCTCACTGAACCCCCCTGGCCCAGGGTCCGCGAGGAGATCGAATGGGTGGAGGCAGAGATCCAGCATTAGGCATGTGGCAGCGAGCACAGAGAGCCGTCGCCTATCTGGGCTGGAGTTTTTTTCTTCTTGAATCCCTCCCATGGACATGGGTCATGCAGTGCTGCCCAGCTTGTTACGTGAGTGCTCCCACTCATGTCCAAAAGGCAGCCACCCAATGTCCTTACCCTGTACGTGATCCTGACATCTGTAATAACACTCAATCTGCACTGGGTGTCACTATCTACACGGAATATGACCCCCCCCTCCCAGGAGAGTAGGGCTGTCCACTGAATGCTCAGTCCTCTCTTTCCCTTTGCCTACTCCCCAGCGGCCCAGGCTCACTCCCGAATCTGGGTTGCCGGCATGGTGCAAGGTGTGGCGTCCAGCGCCTCAACCCTCAGCACCACTGGGCCAGCCCTGTTCTTTTGATACTTTGATACTACAACTCATCAATGTTAATTCAACCAATCAGCAATGTGAGGACCTCTTACAACCATGCAAGCGCTTCACATGTAGTATTCAAAAAAGTGGAATGGTTCACTTTTGAAATGAGGGGTTCCATTTTTTATATTCAAAAATACAAAAGTTTTGAGACATTAAAAATATTTTAACTCATCAAACATAGTTCCACCTTCAGTTTGCAGTGCACTAACCCAAGAATAGGTGAGGAGACTATGGATGATATGGTGTCAAATTTTGATAATATGATAACCATGACTCATTATACCATGATTACCGTGAATACCATGGTATTATGGAAGCAGTCATTTTTGTAGAAAAAATGTCTCCTTAAACTCCTGTGTCAGGGAGAGTTGGTGCAGAAGAAACATTTGTTCCTAAAAGCACCCCTCAAAATTAGTTTAAAGGCTTCAAAACCATGGTATACCATAATAAATAATAATAATAAAACTTTATTTTTAAGGCGCCTTTCAAAAACCAAGGCGCCGCACAAATCAACATACAATAAAAGACAGTCTCATTAAAAAAATAAATACAAAATCAATTATAAAACCACTACTAAAATCAGAAGGACTTCAATCACCGAAAGCTTGTCTCCTGTATCCTGTATCCTCAAAAAAAAAAAAAAAAAAAAAACTGTACACTGTTTCTCTGTACTAAGTTGTTACCACTGTATTGTCTTCTCTGTGACGAGGTACCTTTGTAAACGAGCCTCTGGCTCAAAGGTTGTAAACTGATGTTTAATAAATAAATAAATAAAGTTTTCAATGCCTGTTTAAAACCCTCCACAGTCAGGCACTCCCATAAATGACGGGGTAGAGAATTCCAGAGGGTAGGAGCCACAAACATAAATGCCCGGGCCCCAGCAGATCTTAAACGCACCCTCGGAATCTCTAGCAAGCCCTCGTCAGCTGAGCGAAGCGATCGCCCGGGGCGGTAAGGAACCAGGAGCTCTTTCAGATAGTCCGGTCCCGGTCCATGTAGGGCTTTGAAAGTCAATAAAATGACTTTAAAGGTAATCCGCCACTGTACAGGTAGCCAGTGCAGTTCACGCTGCACCAGCAAAATATGACTAAATCGAGATGTTCCAGTCAAAAGTCGGGCCGCAGCATTCTGCATCAGCTGCAGGTGGCAGATTTCTGCCCCAGATAGCCCTAGGTATAAGGAATTGCAATAGTCCAAGCATGTGGACACAAAGGCGTGGACCAGCATAGGAAGATCACCAGGGGAAGAAGGTGCTTGATCCTAGAGATATTCCTCAGATGATAAAAAGAGGATTTGATGATGGCAGACACCTGCGAATGCAGCTAAGTCCATCATCAAAAATTACCCCAGGTTCCGCACCTGTTCAGAGGCTAGGAGAGACACGCCCCCAAGGAATAACCCAGAGGGCGAACCTACTCTGAACCCCCCAGTCCGACACGTTGGATCCACAGCCAATACCTCAGTCTTATCAGAGTTCAACTTCAACCAACTCCCACTCCCGGATTTCACTGAGGCAGTTATTAAAGACCGAGAGAGCACCATCCTGGTCAGGTGCAAAAGAAAGGTAAAGCTGGGTATCATCAGCATAGCAGTGAAACCTCAGCCCATACCTTCTTACAATGTCTCCGAGGGCAGCATATGCACTCTTGGTAACATAGGGGACAATGCAGACACCCTGAGGAACCCCACATGACAGAGAGTCTGGACCTGAGGAATAAATCCCAGATACCACTCTCTGAGTTCTTCCAGTGAGATAAGATGTAAACCACCTGAGAACTACACCAGATAGTCCACAGATGCACCTCAGATGGTTCAGCAATACCCCATGGTCCACAGCGTCAAATGCTGATGAGAGATCTAGTAGAACCAGAATAGAGCAGCTCTCCTGATCTCTAGCCATCAAGAGATCATTGAGCACCCAAACCAGCGCTGTCTCAGTACTATGTCTCTTTCGAAAACTGGACTGGAGGGGTTCATAGATATCATGGATGATCAAATGGTTCCCCATTTGGATGGCCACTACTTTCTCAATCATCTTCCCTATAAAGGGAAGATTAGAGATCGGCCTGTAGTTAACATGAGAGTCGGGATCCAAAGAAGCTTTCTTCAGAAGGGGCGTAACCACTGCCTCCTTCAGGGAGCTGGGAAACCCACCTGTTTCCAAGGAGCACCCGACTATCTGTGTAAGGACTGGACTGATAGATTCAACACAACCTAAAATCAGGGAGTTTGGTCCAGGATCCAAACTACAGCATGTAGGGCGCATACCCTGGACAATCCGCATGACATCCATGAACTCCGGTCAGTCGAAGGTACTCCAAGAGGACAGAGGGAAGGCAGCCATATGTCGGTCTACCACAATACCAGAGTGTGCTGGATGAAGTGCCGCCCTGATGTCAGCCACCCTATCTGCAAAGAACCGAGCAAGCTCATCACACTACCTGTGAAAAAGCTTTTCGCACCTGCAGGCAGACTGGGTAGCACAGTCTGTCTGTAGTGCAAAAAAGCTGAGCTGGTCAATTCTGAGCAACAGCAATCTCCCTGAACAGGAATTCTGCCTTCTTATGGGAGATTGCCAATTGATAGGCCTCATAATGCTCCATCAATTTAAGGCTGTCAGCATCAAGGGAGGATTTCTGCCAGCAATGCTCTAACCTTCATCCCAGTTGCCGCATCTCCCTCAATGTCCCATCAAACCATGGGGACCGAGGGTGAAGGGAGAGGGGTCGAACTCGGACAGGAGCACTGAGATTCAGGGCCACTGATATAGCATTATTATAGGCTACAACGAGGGCCTCTGGGTCGCTGTTTGCTACTGGAAGAGACAATAGGTCAAGTACTTCCGCTAGGCCTTCAGAGCTAATACCTCATAAAGGGCGATACCTGACCATCTCCACAGGGGTAGGCCTACAAAGGGGGGGGGGCTAAAACTTAACCCCACGTTGTAATGATCAGACCATCCAACTGGTTCCACCCCCAAGTTTGAGGCCTCGATCCACAGGAGGAAAACTAAATCGAGAGAGTGACCGTACTTATGAGTAGCAGTAATAACTATCTGTGTCAGGCCCAGAGATGACATCAACTGGAGGAAGTGTTATCCAAGCTCTGAGAGTTTGTCATCGACCCAGGCATTAAAATCGCCCGGAATCATCAATCTGGGTGATTCAAATGCCATGTCGATGACAAAGTCCACCACATCCTGAAGGAAACACTTCTCGTCACGGGGTGGACGGTAAACAAGAGCGATCCTACAACCTGCACCTGCTACAACAGTACACTCAAATGACTCAGCCTCCTCAACTGGTACATTTGCAAGGTTTAGTTCGGTCTTGAAACAGATGGCACCCCCCTCCCCCCCGAGATCCAATCTCAGGCAGTGAATCACCGAGTACCCAGCTGGAGTTAAAGCCTCCAAAATGGGGCCAGAGTTCTCATCCAGCCAGGTCTCAGTGATACAAGCCAGGTCCACCGATCCCACAAGATCTGCAATAATTACAGTCTTGTTTTTGATGGACCTGGCATTGCATAACACCGCCTGAGCTGGATGAACTTCCAGAGCCGGCTGAACCACCTGCCCATCAAAATTGATGGTGCCCTTGGGTATGGAAACCAGGCATGGTGGACCATGTTCCTGGTTCCATTTCACCCCAGGGCATCTCCTGGACCTCACAACCCTGATGTGATGGCTCAGCTCATTCACCCTCCCCTGTTCATGCCCCCACTCCCCTCCTCCCCCTACGAGTGATACCCAGCGCCCTACAGTGCTGGTAAGTTGTAAACTGCAATGGAGGGGTGAAAAAGGGGCGGAGATCATAGAGAGTGGAGGGTGAATAGCGCACAACCGTGGGGGCAGGCCTCCAACACATACTAATAGTCACTTTAACAGATGACCCACACTCAACTAGTAACCTAAACACAGTAATAACCAAAAATATAGAAACATTTAAATAAGCACACCCACGTTGTCCCCTAAACATTATAAAACATTTCAAATAATAAAACAAATAAATAAATAAAATGAACCATGATTATCACAGTATCAGAAATGTGCCATGGTAACAATACCATGATTTCTCATACAGTTCCATGGTATACCATGAAACCTTGATAACAAGACATCCCTAGGGGAAACAGTCCTAAAGTAATATAACAGACTGTCCTGGTGCCATGGAAACGTTGAAAAGACTCAAGAAGCACAGTACAGGTACTTTTTTTCCTTCTGAAATTACTATTTCTACACCCCCCGCCCCAACAGGTCCTGCATCATCAGGAGCGTCAATGAGGCCTGTCCCCCACCTCTGCCACCTTACCTGACTTCTCGGTCGACTCCCATGGAGCCTCGGTTCAACCCTCCAGGCAGGGACGAGGTGGGGCGAATTACACCCCGTACAGCTGGTTTTGTTGGGGACCGTGGAGTCAGGCAGGTGGGGGCAATGAGAGGACTACCTCGATGTTCCGTCTCCTTGGAGCCTGCCAGGCATTTTCCCTGTTCATGGGAGAGTGGCACGCACCCAGACACCAAGACTTCACCACCGATGTCTCCACTCCCCATCCCTCAGTGTCAGTTCAACACTTGCTGTGCTCCCGGGGCCAGTCAAATGCTGAACCATGACCCCCCTCCCTCCCGAGAGAGGAGAGCTGTCCTCCAGATGCTTGATTCTCTCTCTCTCTCTCTCGCTCTCTCTCTCTCTCTCCCTCCTGCTGACCCCCGACTGCCGGGGTTCATTTCCGAATCCAGGTCGCCGACGTGGTGCGAGGTGTGGCGTGTACAGGTACTTTTTAAACATCACACAATAGTAGTATTATTTAAGAACATATTTTAGTTATATCATTTATGACTGATTACATACATATTGTTATAGATCACAAGGGAGTGCTCTAAACCAGTGAGAATGTTCTGTTTTCTTGTATGTGAGATGCTTATTCAGCCAAGAGTGTCTCATGATCAGTTGTTCTGGAAAAACTGTCATTTTTTGGAGGGCCTTTTTAAAATGTTTTACATTTGGGCCGGCCCGGTGACGCTGAGGGTTGAGGCGCTGGACGCCTTACCTCACGCTACACTGGTGACCCAGGTTCAGGAACGACCTTGGGTCATCGGGGTGCTGGCATGGGGAGGCAGAGCAGGATCGTGCATGCCGATGGGCAGATCTCCTCTCCCGAGGGTGGTGAAGGTGGGTTGGCACCCCTCCCGTAGTTCCGCTCCCACCAGGTGGAGGTCCAGTGGGTAGCGTATGTGGAGAAGGGGTGGCAAAAAGTTACAGGAGGTGGAAGGGGCTGAGCTGGTGCCACAGGGTATGTGCGTAGCTCCACATGCTCACATGGCCGTGTGCGAGGGCCTTGCAGCGGGAGGGCAAGGGGAGAAAACTTGTAAAAATACCTATGTGTCCCCATTGCCAGTTGGTGGGAGGAGGCAACAGGGACCAAACAGATGAATAATAAAAAAAAAATATTTACGTTTAAAAATAACTTGGGTCCCCTTCACTCTGTATAACATAAATAGATTCCCCCAAAGACACTCTTCTAGTTATGAGGGTTCTCACTTGCATTGTTAGGTGAGATCACCCCTCGTTAGGTTTGATGCACATGTGCAGCAAACCTTTTGTTATGAGTGGAAGGAGATTTCAGAGGGGTGTCTCTGTGAGCCTATTGCAGTTAAAAACTGTAGGGGCAAAGCAGTCTAGACCAATAACCATGCACTTTAACTGTGACACCACTGTTCTTCTGCTGAATGCACTTCAGAAGAACCAAGCCAATAAATTAGATGGCTTCAGTGCTTTGATGTGAATGAAGCTATTCAATAAACAGCTGATGGGCTGTCAACACCAGCAGCCTGCCATTAAAATCAGCAGCAGTGACAACCTGAACAGACTACATCAGAAAATTGAGGGGAAATCTGCAGAAAGTTTAAACTGTGTTGTGCCAGTCTTTATTATTTTATTACTGTTAAAGGTTTTCCTACTTCTTCTGCCTAGTCTGTAGGCAGTTTGAAACTGGCCATGATGTCTCAAATGACAGCCTTTTTTCCTCCTAAACTAGCAAGTCTCCTAAAGAAAAATTAACCCTTGCCTGCCTTTCTGTAGTATGGAAGTTAGTCTCCTTACTGTGGCAACTTTTAAATATAGGAAAACAAATAATAATATACCTCTGTTTCTCTCCACCAGCAAGTGTATATTGCAAACAATGTTAACCTAGGCAAAGACACATATTCATTCTAAACTTTTTTGTGTCTGTATTACATGAATACCATTTGAAAGGTGAACCCACACTTACAGAACTGTGGATATATGGATGTCACCAACTTTTGCAATCCTCTCCTGCCCCCTTTCCTCCTTATTTCCTTTTTCACCACCCCTCCTCCCTTTACTCTTATGTTCCTCATCCCATGCCCTAGCCATCCATACCCCTCCCCTGTATGATATCTTTACTCCTCCCTTTTTAACTCTTGCATATGCATCAAGACCTGCAATGATCTGAGTGATTCGTAGATCTTAACATGGTTATGATAGTACATATATTGAAATTCAATAAAAAGAATAACTGGCAGATCCCAACATGTATTCTCTTTTTTTTTTTGTACGCTACTGTTGTCTTTGCTATCCTTCCTGCAGTGATCGCAGTATTTGCCTTCTGTCCATGGTGATCCTCTGCACCAGCTCTCTCCTAGCCTCAAGACAGTTATTATTCTCCTAAATGCCCTGTCTAGTCGGTACCCTTGATATCTGTCTAGGTGTAAAAAAAATAATGGATTTTTCCCCAAAGTGAATCCGGCACACTCAGTGTTGTCCATAGCATCCTGTAAGAGAGCTGTTTGCCGTACCCAACATTCCTTGCACTCGCAGCCCAAGTGCCCATATAACATCTGAGGATGTACTGGTGCAAAGCATCAAACCTTCAGCATTGATAAATGCTTGTTATTATTGTTACGGTTTATTTAGCCAGGCGAGTCCAGATGGAATGCAGTATCTTGCTTCCATTTGGGTCCTACTTCTACCCATTTCTGCAGCCAGGTAAACTGGAGTTTCAGAAGGTTAAGTGACTTGCTCAAGGTCACACAGTGAATTGTAACTTAGGAGTGTCATTGGGGTACCTGTTGTAGTTCCCATGTGCTACTGATGGGTTAATAGTCTGGTCTGTCCCCTCTGGCTGAGTGTCAGCTCACATGACCTGCAGATAGTAAAAGAGGCCAAGCCATTTTGAGAGCGTTCCGGAAGGGCACAGCTTCCAGACAGAGAAGAGCTGGTGCCTGTGTTATGCCCATCAGGCCTGCACAGTAGCTCCCCAGTGAGCGAGGGCATACTTCTTCTTATGTTTGTTTGCGTGTGCATGCTCGAGCAAACATGTTGTGTCTACTAGCAGAGTAGGGGCAGCAGAGGTGTTGCAGTGTCACCTCCAGTGCAGCTCAGACTGCAGGAGTCTTGTCCGTGACAGTCCAATGAGGAGCAGGCTGACAGTGATGCTGTTCAGCCTGGCTGCTAGGCATAAACTTTGAGTAGTTGAAAAGATTGGGCCATACATATCAGTGGGCAGCTGCCTCCTTTCATGTACAAAATGCAACCCAGCAGCCTTTTGAGTGGTGTTATATTCAGCTTGCTTCTTGCCCTTTCTAAGTCCCTACCACCCCCTTTCTCATAATAGAAACAACCAACCTGCTACCGAGCATCCCTCCCTCTTCCCAGTCACCTCATCGGTAACCTTGCAGGCACTTCAATAGCTAGGATCCTGATCACCTCACCAGTAACCCTGCAGGAACTTCAGAACAACCCAACCACTACCGAGCATCCCTCCCTCCTCCCAATCACCTCACCGGTAACCCTGCAGGAACTTCAATGGATAGGATACCAATCATCTCACTGGTAACCCTGCAGGAACTTAATGGATAGGATACCAATCACCTCACTGGTAACCCTGCAGGAACTTCAATGGATAGGATACCGATCACCTCACTGGTAACCCTACAGGCACTTTAGTGGATAGGATACCAATCACCTCACTGGTAACCCTGCAGGAACTTAATAAATAGGATACCGATCACCTCACTGGTAACCCTGCAGGAACTTCAAAACAACCCACTTGCTACCATGCATCCCTCGCTCCTCCCGATTGCCTCACCAGTAACCCTGCAGGCACTTCAAAACAACCCACTCTCTACCGAGCATCCTTCCCTCCTCCTGATTGCCTCACCGGTAACCCTGCAGGCACTTCAATGGCTATGTCACTGTCATGTCTTTGGTTGTGGGATTCATGAAAAGGAGTGTGAGAATAAGTATACGAAACGGTCCATGAATTGGGTGTTTCTTACAGTTATCATCTCACAGTCTTTTCCTAGAGAAGCTGAACTTCACTGTCACTGATCTTTAACTGAATTATAATAACTGGGAAACACTGATTATCACTTGCCTGCTGAACTTGTCAAACTCCATTATACAAAAGTGTATAGCAAGGTGTGTATAACAGAGTTTGATTAAGCACCTTTTGAAAAGAACTTTTCAAAGGGAAAACAATCTTTTCCCTTTCAGCAAGTGTTCATTCGGCAGCAGTCTCAGTTGCTCATGGTCAAGCTGATCCAGAAACATCCTATCTTGAGTGCTGGAAAACAGTATAAACAAAATGTCGCAGACGGACTTCTAGCATGCATGACCTAAAAGAAAACAAAGAACAGTCATCCAACATAGGCTATTCACCTGTTTTATGTTGAGAAACTGTATGTAAACACATATACTGCACTAAGCAGACAATTATTGCTGTCGAAAAATGTGTTAAATCTTGGCTCCTGAAAACAATGCTCATTATGTGAAGCTGTACACAAAAGGATTGGAGTTTTAGTAGGTGGGGAAGGGGCAGGGATAGGTTATGGTAATCCACATATTGGAGGGGTAATCATGGGGAGGAGTTGTTACCGATGAAGGAGTTCACTACTTTTAACACTGTGTGGTGTGATGTTACTAAATAAAGTGCAATTTACAGCACACACAATGTGTCAGTCTATTTTTTTCAATTATCAGAAATGAAACATAAGAAGGTGTGTTAACTCAGTTTTTATGCACACCCTTGGTGTGTGATGCCTTAATTAACCATCAAGCTTCACTCTCGGGGTTTCTGAGACATCATACACCTCAAGTATACATAAAAACCTCATTACATATACCTTCCCATGCATTATTCTATATCTACGCACTAGCTCTGATGATCTCAGATCATTCTCCATGGTGGTGGCAGCTGCAGTCTGCCCAGACTTTTGTCAGTGCTGGCCCCCTGTGCAACCTTTCTTTGGCTTGTCACCACCCTCCCCCCCCCCAGCAGCATCCATGTGGTATACAAGATCCACACTCTCGCGCCTCCACACTTAGAAATCATTTTGAAAATCTAAGTTGTCGGTTCCCCTGGTCAGCTTTGCTCCTGAAAATATACAACTATAACGTGACCATTGTGTTCCACATCACCCTGCATCTAGTGGTGATTCAATCACCAGGCTGTGTTAAAAAGATTATTTTAGGGAGCAAAGCTGAGCAGAGTAAAACCCGCTTAGAATTTGAAAATTTAAAAAAAAAGTGTGCTCCATTCATAAAAATAAATGAGTACTCTCAACTTTTTGAGTTAAAAATATGTTGGCGCTTGATCGCTATTATATGCGACTGATTCAACTGCTGTGAGAACTAAAAAAAGCATTGTTTTATTTTTACTTAATGGATAGGGAAAATCATGTGTTCAGGGAAAATCATGCGCCCTGATTGGTCAGAACCTGTGTCGTTATAGGACAACAATGCTGGGGCTGACACTTTTAATGCCAAGTAGGATGCAGAACAGCCCACAAATCCGTGCCCAACAGAAACTTTGGAAATAAATATCTGGCAACTATTTTAGTAAAGTTAAGAAGCTTTACACACATTACTTGCCCTAACCCACAAATAATACCTGAAATATTTTCATAACTTCCCTCTCCCCCCTCCCCGCACAGCACAGAAAGACTTCTCATAGTAAATAAAAAGGTTCAGGATTTAACTAACCTGTTTTGAAAAGTTTCTTTTTCAGTTTTTATTTTTAGGCCAGAAATCTGTGGACTGTGGTAATCGATCATCCATGCCCATGCCCCGCTCTGTGCCGCCGTCCCCACATAAGTGATTCTTTTTCATTTCCAGTTACATTTTAAATCTCACTTGCCAAATGCCGCCACAGTTAACAGGTCTAAATAGCATCACATTTCCTGATGGGCAAATGCAACCATCAGAGCCGACCACAACTTTAACCTGAAACTGGAAGTTGATATCTCTCTCTCTCTCCCCACTGAAAGTGCTGTTGGTCCACTGTCTGTAGCATGCCTCAAACATTTCAGCATAACTTTTAAGAAATACAAAACTATGGCAAAAAACAAACTGAATTCTTGAGCATGGTGGGAGGAATATGAGGCAGAGAGTTTCTGCAGGACTAATGTAAGGCTACAGAACTGAAAACACAGATACCACTGCCTGCTAATGGCCTCCAACGCCATTACAAAAGCATATTAAAAACAGTATTAAAGGACTAATTGTCTGCTTTTTTATTTTTATATTTGTCTATATTTTTCACTCTTCTTAAGTTATGTTGCCTAATTTTATTACATTTATTTCCACAAGAACCTATTTTATAAATGCAATAAGACACTTCAGGATATGGGGTGTTGCCTGATAACAGCACTTCCCAGGTGCTGAAGGCACTCAGTACACCCTGTTGTGCCTTATTGCTTACATTTAGATTGCTGACTCACTGGTTTAAAGAGATTTTATAACATGGGTAACTGCAAGCATGCACTTTGACTGGAGGAGTCCCTCTCCATGGTCATGCATTAAATTCCCATTTTAATGCACAGTTCTGTGGAGGGACTCAAGGCAGCAGATGTGAGCTCTCGTTCTTTACTTCAGAAATAAAGAGAGAACAGGAGCCATGACAGAATGTGCAGAAGAGAGTGTGCTACTGTGAGTCACATACTGTGTCATACCCATAAAGGAGTGAATGTATGGTACCAATGTGATAGTAGCACAGCACTGTGTAACTGTAATCCCTGAGCCATTGGCAAGAGAATAATGGTACTGACACAGAGGGTGAGCAAGTCTGTTGCAGGATATGATCAACAAGCACCCGATCACAACAGGCAAGACAGATGTTGTGTGCACCTAGCAGTTGGGGATGCCCCCAGAGCACAGCAAACACTCCCCCCCATGACAGCCACCGGTTCCCCCTCACCAACACATACAGTGAACATCGCCCATCCATGTTACAACTAGCAGAGACGTGGACTGCAACCGTGGTAGCTGTCTGTATTTCACTGTGCGATCACTGGCACTGCTTGTCCAGTAATCAGATGAATTACTGGTAGTGTGTACAGACAGGCTAGTACCACTCCCTCTGTCCCCTGGTATGTGACTGGCAAGCAGTAGGGACATGGGGTGTAGTTGTAGCAGGTGGACTTGCTTCCCATGCAACAGCAAATACCTCCTGGCACCCACACACAGGTGGAATGACAGAAATCGTGGGTCAGTACATATGAGTAACAAACTGGCTACTTTCCTGAGGACTGCTTTTGGGGGGGCAGCCCTCTTCCACATGCGTTATAAGCAGTAACGAAGTGTGTGATAAAGCAGAAATGTAAGAGAGCACATCAGGATGGTCCATATGAAATCTGTGTGTGGAGAACAGGCTTGCAGTGTGTTGTTTCGTCGAGGGATTATTTTCCAGGCAACAGGATACACTGTGCCTTTTTGGCTTTGAACAGTGAAGACAGTAGTTTCCTTAACTCACATGACATTTTCCTGGGAATCCCATGTTATAAGTGCAATAACCCACTTCAGGGTGTGGGTATATAGGCATTTAATGCATGTCTTGGGTGCTTTGAGGACACTTGACCCGCGGCCTTGTGTCTCACAACACACCCCAGGCATGCATTAAATGTCTATAAACCCACACCCTGTTGTGGGTAATTGCTTACTTCAAGCACACATCTATGGTAAGAAATTATTCTGAGACAGACACTTACAAAAGGAATTTTTTTTTTCATAAACACAGGATGTGCTTTTGCTCTTGAAGTGATTATTCCAAAGGCAGGCTATACCACAGTGGAAATTTTATGTGAAGACTGAGGGCAAAGTGTTTTAAGTTTGCAACTCAGAATGAGTACCAGAACAGAGCTGACAGGGACAAAGAATAGATATGCCTGTTTTCCCATTTATTTTGTTAGTGAAGGCAGTTTAATGTTTTGATATAAATAATTTCAAATTCATTTATTCCATAATGAAATACATTAATATTATATTATTTTATATCAAAATGTTGTTGTATTTATGAGAGACCTAAGAGAACATGGTGCATATGTATCTGATTATATGAAATAACTGGATGAAATATACAATGAAGTGGAACACTAAACTAGAGCCTAACACACACATTACAGTAATACATGGCTGCACTGACAGCCTCTAGTGTTGCTGCGTAAGGGTAACGTAAATGTTTGGAGTAGGTAAAGTTAGTCTATGGTGGGTGTGAACCCCAGGACTGGATGTATTTGCTGTTCTGTGTGCTGAAGAGGTGCTTACTGCCTCCCTTTAGTTGCAGCTGCATACAAGAACTCACACTTTGGGGCTGATTGGAATGGGTAGTGTCACGTCACTCTCACTTATTTTTCAATAAGGATGGTTGTGGGATGAGAGGAGCAAGCTGGTGAGACAGTCTGTTCATCAGTGCAGTCTGCAGTTTGCATGTGTTCGTTAATGAGCTCTGACTTAAACTGCTGCCCTTAGCTTCCCCACACACACACACACACACACACACACACACACACACACACAACTCACTGCCTGCTTTTCTCTAATTATTTGGATGAATACGGCTCTCCAGGGATGAGAATATTAAGTCTCTCCAACAGAAAGACAAGCATACATCCTTAGAATTCTGCTTTATCTTGTTGTAAAGGGGGTGCCCCTTTGCATCAGTTTCACTAGACATCTGATGTGCTTCCCTTTCTGTAAGGGAGACTTAATATTCCTGGTCCATGTATTCAGGCAAACTTCTCCTTTTCCAGTGGTTGAAGTGACTTCCAATGTGAATTGCACAACTTCAAGTGGTAAGCCATACTAATTGCGGTTTATTTTCCAGACACAATTGCCATGGTAAGTAGCATAGCTAAGCCCACTTAAAGATGGAGATACTGTCAAATCCCCCTTCCCTTTTAAGTAAATGAGCTGAAAAGCAAGTTGTATGTATATATGTGTGTGTGTGTGTGTGTATATATATATATATATATATATATATATATACACATATATATATGTAATAGATATACCACTCTGAGGTGTGTGGTGGCTCTGATATCGCCGCCGCCTTGGTATGCGTTATGCGCCGCGAGGGCGCAGGCGAGTGCATCAACAGCGTAAGGCGTGCGTATATCAGAGCATGACCGCACACCTCAGAGTGGTATATCTATCTTATAAAATGTCAAAATTGTTTTGAGGGGGTAAAAGTGCAGGTGTTGCGGTCGCGCTCTAATATCACGCGGTCATGTGATGCTCAGCAGCCAATAAGTTCAATAAATTTCCCTACCCATTTTATAAATATATATATATTCATGGCAAAAAACATTTGCATCAGTTAGGGTTGTTCCCACAGCGGCGAAAGTGTGGAAATTCAGCGTTAGGGTTACCAACCCGCCCCGCCCCATCCTCAGACCCCTAACTGTGCATTCCCCCACCCCACACATGCAAGCAGGGGAAGGGCCAAGGCAACACAACCAATCAGAGACAACCAGCATCAGGTAACAGAAGTAACATAGAACTCTCTAAACGTAGTACAAGACTCATCCATCATCTTGGTCCAGCAACTGTATGAGTTCTGCTGCCATCAGAGTGCCTTGTGGGTACACACGCATTCTGGGCAACCATGGGAGATGGCCAACAGTAAGCATTTTTCTGTTACAAACATCAATAACAAGATTTAAGCAGATGCCTATATTTCAGTTGTTAAGAAATGATGAAACACACAGAAAGTTATCTATAGATAGCTGTATTGGAAATAAGAGTTTGGATAGCCCTAGCAACAGTCATTGGACGTTTGCATATTTTGTTTCTGATCACGTGAGTCAGTCCTGATAACAAATGGCAGTAATAATAAAAGTAATGCTTTGTAGTATCGTTCACAAGCAACATGTGACAGCAACAGTTGTAACATCCAAAGCTAACCATAACATGCTGCTAATGAGTATTTCCAGGCAACGCAGCAGTATTGCAACATGTGATGGTGCTAGCTTCATACCTGAACAGTATCTGAAAAGTACTATCGTATGTGTCAACTCTATCTTTCCTGCTACCACATGCCTATGTGGTAGCAGTGATACCTGCAGTGAGCCAATTGTTGAATTATGACACATAAAAATCAAGATCCAGAAAATTTGTACAGGCTAAGTTTCACTGCATGAAAAAGATATGCCAGCTATAATGTGTCATCATACTGTGCTGGCAATATAGAATCAATCATGCTGTATTTGTTTTTTCATTACATAGTGTTATATGAAAGGAGTACAGTGTAGTGATTGTTATGCTTACAGATGTGATTGACTTGTATAGTGTCTTACAATCTTGCATGTGTATGTATGTATGTGTATGGGGTTGGGGGGAATGCGGAGTTAGGGGTTTGAGGATGGGGGTGTGAGGATGGGGTGGTGGGGTGGTAACCCTAACTTTGAATTTCCACACTTTTGTCACTGTGGAAACAACCATAGCTGATGCATTAATGGATTTTTTTGCCATGAATTTCCCTTCTTTTTGAGAAAGTGTAATGTAAGTGGTATGTGTTAGTGGAAGCGTGGGCCCTCCAGGCCCTGCGCTCCCTTTACATTGTCCATTTTTTCGCATAATGTTATGCATATGTGGGAGCATGGGCCCTCCAGGTCCTGCGCTCCCACTTATACTGTACATAAGTACGGAGCCATACAGCAGCCCTATAGGGCATGGAAGCCTTGTAACAGTAATTTGCTAATATTCAACTGTAGCAGCTAGGAAAAAAATTCCAGTGCTGGTGTTATCATAACATTGAGTACTTCACGTGATCTATATAGTTGCCCAAATCCATATCTCACATCATTTCTGAGATATGGGTACTGAAAACCACTGAGAAGGCACCCTTCGAACCCTTGGAATATGTATTTGCCAATATCTCTGTAACTGTAGCAAGTAGGAAAAAAATTCCACTGCAGGCGTCATCTACTATTTCCAAACTTCTTTCAGCAGATTAGTTCACCTAGAGATGAACCAAACTGCCAGTAGTGAAAACTCTGTATCTCGCTTAATTTTTGAGATACAGGCGCTGAAAGACGGACCAGGCTCCGCAATGTTATCCTATGGGAAATTTCTCAACTTCAGAACACTGTGACTTTGGGCCCCTTGAGTGTTTTGGCACCAAACCACAAAAAGGCACATCTGTGTGACCAGGGCTTGCCACCCTGCAAAGTTTGGCCCAAAAGACTAAACCATTTTGTTGCAGGAGGATGGAAAATATTTGCACTTATTTTGAAATACTAAGTTTCGCAAAAGAAAATCACAAAACGTTCACATTTGCAAAAGTATTTTGCGAAAGTACTTTTTCCTCAAAGTTGGAAAAGGCATTTCTGTGGGGTTTAACCCTCAAAAAAGATAGGGCTAGTATCCTCAGGACCCCACTAGGTAAACACAACAGTCAGTGTTTACATAGCAGGTCCCAATTTTAAACACCAGGCATTTTTCTGTGTCACTAACTGAAAACAAGATGGCAGAATCATAAAAGTAACAGGGCCATTTGCGAAAGTAAAAATGGCATTTGCGAAACTTTTGTGCTGCACAGCTAATTTTCCCCATTGACTATGATGGTAAATTTGTTTTTTGAATAACTTTTGAACGGTTTAATATTTTTTCACCAAATCTTCGAAAGGCACATCGGTGACCAAGACTGCATCTTCCCTGAACATTTTGGACCAAACAGACAAATCATGCAGACTGTGGACGCAAGCAAAGAAATGTGCAAAAAGTCCATTTTTTTTTTGTTTTTTGGCGTTCTGTAGCTCTGCAACCATACATCCAACCATAACGCAACTTGCCAGATCCAGGAATCTATGGTACCAGACCGTGCATGCAAAATTTCAGGCAAATCTGTCCTACGGTGGCAAAGTTATTAAGGTGCAAAATTTGAGGTTTAACATTAAAGTGCTTAATCAACCCTAACTATAGTGGCACTACTGTGCCACTATAATATATATATATGTGTGTGTATATATATATATATATATATATATATATATTTATATATACATATTTATAAAATGGGTAGGAAAATGAGGATATCCTATAGGATGATGGCAATCACATGACCATGCGTATATCAGAGCGCGACCACACACCTGCACTTTTACCCACCAAAAAAACAATTTTATCATTTTATAAGATAGATAACCCACTCTAGGATGTGCGGTCATGCTCTGATATATGCACGCCTTGGGTGGTTCACGCATTCGGCCTGCAGCCTCATGCGTACAACGCACACCAAGACGTGTGCATATCAGAGTGTGACCGCACACCTAAGAGTGGGTTATCTATTACATATACAATAGGGGTGAGCAGATAAACCATTGCATAAATCCATGCATCTTCACAGCCACCAAATAAATCTTCATAACCATAACTTAAACTCCATTTACGTAATGGCATGCAGATTTATCCAATGATATGCATCGTATGTGGCCCTATTGTATAAATTGAATATGTGATGGCCATCCCTTGAATACACCATTTACCTGAACTCATGGAGAGTGACCTCGGGAACCATCACTCATGGCTCTGCTACGCTCCACCACTCATGAGGTTACCCGAGGTCACACTCCATTCATTCAGATAAATAGTGCATTCAATGGCCGGCCATCACATATCCCCTATATATATATATATATAAACAGTGTGTGTGTGTGTGTGTGAAAACTGTGTTAATGTCCCAGCTAGGGTTCAACTGAATGCCACAAAAGTAAGGAAATGAGCCATTAGGGTTTCCAACCATAACTCCCCACCCCCTCCTCCACACAACAAAAGGACAAGACCACACAAGCAACCACAGCCAGCCATCAACAGGTAAGATAAACAACATACAATGGTTTCCAGATGACATAAATGCACTGATGTGCTACCTTTGTGGATTTGTATCTGTGGTACACACACTGCAACATATACTCACTCACTTCTGGCTGCAGATAGAAATACATGATACTCAAATCACAGCACACCTTCTGTCTGCAGAAGCATAGGCCCCTGAAACCACAGATACAAATTCATGATACCCAAAATACAACAGTTCTTTTGTCTGCAGAAGCACAAGCCCTTGTGGAGCCAGGGCTTCTGTAACAACAGGTGCTTATGCACACTGTAAGACATACATACGTACACTTCTGATAGCAGAAGCGCAGGTGCCTCATGAGCCTGCACCTCTGCAGTTGCATGTGTAAGATATACAAACCAACCTCTGGCTGCAAAGTGCAGGCACCATGAAATCCTTGATACCAAAATTGCAACAATACTTCTGTCTGCAGAAGCCGTGGCCCCTGAGGGGCCTGTGTCTCTTCAGCCAAAGGTGTAAGACATACACACCAACTTCTGGCTCCAGAAGTGCAGGCCATGTGGTGCCTGCAGTTATGCAGTTGTATGTAGAAAACCATGCAGTAGTGGATCCAGCTATGTAGCAAGGTACCACCTGCTACCCCTTTAGGCGAGCAAAAAGTAGCTGTGTTAACCTAATCTAAGCAGAAAAGGTAACATTTAACTTTTTCAGGTGAAAGTGCTTACCTTTTAGACAAAAACTGCTATCCTCTTGAACATTTCTAAATCTGCTGCTGAAACCATGATACCTATACTACGATGGTACTTCAGTGTGCAGAAGCACAGGCCCTCATGGGGTCTGTGCTTCTGCAGCCAGAGGTAACCATGGACACTATATCTCTCTATGGGGGTAAAATTGATGATGTTCTCTCATTTTAGTACCTCGGTGTCTGGCATGACCGCCACCTTGGTTTTTCTCAGCACATAGATGCCATGCACAAAAACTCCACCCTAAGTTTGGTGCACTTTATAGGAACAAAAGATGTATCCCTATATCTGCCCACCAGGACATCATCACTAAAATGATCCTCCTCATTTTTGATTATGGTGACTTAGTCTATGGTGCTGCACCTAAATTCACCCTGGCCAGACTGGATCCCGCTTCCACTCCTTTTGCTATTTTGCCTTGCCCTGTCCCCCAAGACTCACCATTGTTCTCTGTACATTGATCTCGCTCTCTCTCTCTCTCTCTCTCTCTCTCTCTCTCACTCCCTTCCTTGAATTACCACCATCTCATCCACTGTGCCTTCTTTATTTCTAAATTCTGGTTGGCTTCGCTCCCTCCTTACCTCAGCTCTCTCCTCTCCCCTATGCCCCCTCAACATACTCTCTCCACAACTCAAGTTATCTTTCTCTTTTGATCCCCTCTCATAAATCCCTAGCTGGCCAGTCTGGTTTCTCCTTCTGCCTTCCTAATCTTTGGAACTCCCTTTCACAAACAATTTGTTCTGCCACCTCCAAACATTCTCTTTTCTTTCTTCTTCAAGGCCACACTGACCCCTCCTGTAAATGTCCTTAGCCCCACTGCCCTACATTTCTCCTTATCTACTGCAACCTCTATACTTCTCTCCACCCCACCTCATCCCCCCTTCCTCTCCCCTTCCCCTCCACTGCTTCCTCCCACTCCCATACTTCTTTCTCACTCACTCCCACCCCAATAATCATCCTTTCTACCTCTTCCTAATCCTCAACACTCTATTCCCACACCCTACCCACCATAATCTGTTCTCTTTTCCTCTCTTTTTTACTCCCACCACCACTTTACCTTTTCACCCCCCTCCCAGCCTTTCTTTCTCACCCTCCTCTACTAACTCTCTCTCTTACTCTTTCCTATATTTGTAATGTTACTTTATTGCATGAGCTGGATACTTCACACTTCTGGTGTTTAACCTGCATTATTATTTGCCCTGGTAATGTATATTATTGTACATACCGTGTATTGTTGTATTGTTATTACTGGTAATGTATATTTATTGTACATACCGTATATCGTTGTATTGTTATTATTGGTAATGTATATTATTGTACATACCGTGTATTGTTGTATTGTTATTACTGGTAATGTATATGTATTGTTATTACTGGTAATGTATATTATTGTACATACCATGTATTGTTGTATTGTTATTACTGGTAATGCATATTATTGTACATACCATGTATTGTTGTATTGTTATTACTGTGCTTCTACTTGTTTGTACTTATCCCTTACCCCTTCCCCCATGATGCATTTGGAAATGAGTTTCATGGCTTAGTATGTCTTTCCTGGTAAATCTCTATTAAATAAGTTAAATAAATAAATGCAGCTACAGATACAAATCCACAAAGGTACCACATCAGTGCTACTGCATTTGTGTCATCTGGAAACAGTTGTTTGTCTTACCTAATGATGGCTGTCTGTGGTTGTTTCTGTGGTCTTGTCCTTTTGCTGCCTGGGGAGGAGGTGGGGAGTTAGGGTTGGAAACCCTAATGCCACATTTCCCTACTTTTATTGAGTTAAGTTGAACCCTAACTGGGGCAGTAACAGTTTTTTGCAAAAATTTCCCTTCTTTTTGAGGTAGTGGAATTGTTTCCTCATTAACACAGGTCCCTTCAAGACCTATGTAAACAGATACAAATGCACAGAGCACTCTACTCTGGGTCTGCACCAAGAGAAGAGACCGCTTGCCTACCCTGTGGGCCCTGCACTTACATGCAGCAATGGATGTCAAGAATTTTTGGGCTTGTCTGGTGGGCTGTGGAAATACAGGGCCCTCTGGTGACAGATACAGAGACACATGGCAAAGAGTCCATCTGTCAGCCAAAGCACAGGGCCCTGTGGGCCTCACAGGTACAGAAATACAGGGGCCCAATGCCAAGAGAAGAGTTCTCCTCATTATATGGTATTTGGCCTCGTGTGGGCAATGCGGCACCTTCCCTTCCCAGGCTGGTGGGGGATGATGCCACATGACTGCATCGTACCCCCAGCCTCGGTTGATCAAGCTGGCTCATTGAGATCATCCCCCAAACTCTTCTCACTGGCATGGGATCACAGAGGACTACCGCTGGGGTAAAAGCTGACAGTACACACGTTTATTAAAATTTTTTTTTTTTACTTTTGACCACAATTTTCAAGATAGTCATTTTATGACTCCCCTTATAAACATGATGTGGGATTTATAGAATAGTGGCCGAAACGTCATTTTACACCACAAGTGTGAAAACACATCTTGTCTAGCATTTGAAAAAGGACACCTGTCATATTTATGAGGTAGTGTGAAAAAATGGCTATGTTGAGAGTTTAGATTCAAATATTGATAATTACCAAAGTTATGAGCAAGCATGGAAATTTAAA
The DNA here is from genome assembly GCA_016271365.2 of Neoceratodus forsteri. Taxonomy (NCBI): domain Eukaryota; kingdom Metazoa; phylum Chordata; order Ceratodontiformes; family Ceratodontidae; genus Neoceratodus; species Neoceratodus forsteri. The sequence goes on along the minus strand of CM057450.1, from coordinate 561,413,249 downwards.
CATACATTCATAACTTTGTTGTGTGTTAATATTTTGACCCACATTTTGAACATACTGCTCTTGTGACCCCATGTCATGTACTTGATAGGTGAAAATGTTCAAATCCAACCCAAAACATGATTTAGTGGAGTACTGCAAAATCATCTTTCAGCCTGATTTTAAAAATGTTCACCTTCCTTGTTCACGAGATGGGGTCACAAAAAAACATGTTGAAAGTTTGGTGGAAAAATATTGAAAATTAGCAAAGTTACAAGTGACTGTTGAAATATTTCAATGTTCACTCATATCATGGTCATGTTACCATATCTTGCCAGCAGATTTTTCACCATAGTCTTCCTATGAACCCGCCTCATGAATCTGGTAGGTGAAAATGTTCAAATCACGTGCAAAAGGCGATTTCATGGAGCAGTTGTGAAATCACCTTTCAGGACAGATTGGAAAAATTTCACATACATTGTTCTTGAGGTGGGGTGAGAGCCCTAAAAAAGTTGAAAATTTGGCGAAAAATACTAAAAAGTGACCAATCTATGAGTAAAATTTCAAAATGCATTGAAATACTTTAACGGGCTTGACTTATTTTCTCATATCACATTCACAGTTCCAGCAGTAGGGTTTCTTTTCAATCAGAGAGGGAATGTACATTATGGGACACTTTTAGGTGAGTGAAGGAGTATGGGATGTGGTGTGGTGGGTGCTGAGTGGGGGATCAGGGTGGGTGGGACAAGGTCGACGAGGGAACATTTTATTTTTTGCAGGTTAAAATAAAAAATATCAATGAGGGAAGGTTTTCTATTTTTACAAGGGGACCTTAGCCAATATTGGCGGTTGGGCACCCCAGTGTTGGGATAGTCTTCGGCAGCACTAGGGGGTGGGCACCTCGGTACTTCCCCCAGTGTACTGGAGGGGCGGGCACTCTGGAGGGGAGAGGTATATGCATCAGTACCAGGGGTGAGCACCTCGGTACTTCTCCCAGTGTACTGGAGGGGTGGGCACTCTGGAGGGGAGAGGTATAATGCATCAGTACCAGGGGTGGGCACCTCGGTACTTCCCCCAGTGTACTGGAGGGGAGGGCACTCTGGAGGGGAGAGGTATAATGCATCAGTACCAGGGGTGGGCACCTCAGTACTTCCCCCAGTGTACTGGAGGGGCGGGCACTCTGAAGGGGAGAGGTATTATGCATCAGTACCAGGGGTGGGCACCGCAATCCACTGACTAGATAGGATGGATAGATAGATAGATAGATAGATAGATAGATAGATAGATAGATAGATAGATAGATAGATAGATAGAACGAAAAGGGTTTAAAGGCTGTACCAGCAGGGAATAGTTTCTATTTTGATTTGTTAAATATATGCATATCAGACACTTTACCCAAATAGTCACAGCCCTAGCATGGCATGCTAAAGTCTGAAAGCCTGACTTCATAACATGCTACTTCCTACCGCTTCCTTACACTATTTTGTGCACCAGATATCCATTTGATACTGGCATGTGCTTTACACACAGAGACTCATAAATAATTGGCCATATGGTTATGTGTATCCTTACCTTCGATGCCCGAGATAACTTTGATTAAAAGGAACATTAAAATCAGCATTTTTTGTCTAGCCTTTGACCCTTGGATCAGCATTTTCAGAGATCCCTTTAACTCATTTGGACTGGTTTGTTGCCTATTACACTAGAAGCCTCCACAATTTAACATTCTTCTTGAGAGCTCTGCTACTCTAAAAACATCTACAAATTACATTTGTTGTGACAATGACTGCTCTTTGAGCATGCAGCCCACAGACCACTGGCTCCCTGCTGGCACTCAGACTGGCAACACATCTCCATCTGCAGTAATGAGGATACATCTTGCTGTTCTCATACAACAAATGCGGTTGCCTCACCGATGGCTAATGCTGTTTTTGGGGTGCCCAGAAAAGTTATTTCTGGCTATAAATTAAAAAATAACACACACACACCGGAATCTAGCTAAATGGGTTCCATTTAGCAAGGTTCTGGTGTCTGTCTTGTTTTTAACATCATTTTTAGGTATAGCCCATGTTTTTAGTTGGAAAAAAAAACAAGATTGCAACTGTCATGACAGTTCATGAGAGACATTTTTGGTTTGTGACAATTTTTGATGTGAACCAAAAATGCTCCTCCAAACCAAAGTTTTATGGTTTGTATCAGAAACTTATTCAAAAACTCTACAGAGCACGCTAAAAAAAAAAAAAAAACCTTTAAATCCTGATAACTTTGGAACTGATGAATATATTTTTGTGAAACCTTTGAAAGGCACTACTTAGCACAGGCCTAAAAGTTTCAGAAAGAAAATTGCAGACTGCCTAGGCTGTACACTGGAGCAAAAAAACATGTATTAAGTATAGGAAAAAACATTGTAATTCATTAAAAACAGACATTCCTTATCTTGAAAACCACATAAGATGCCATCACAAAACTTTTCACATCTTAAGACCCTGCCAGCCAGACAGCGCATGCCAAATTTTGGGCTATTTTGTTGAACACTGCCAAAGTTATTAAGGTGCAAAAATTGGCATTTAACTTTTAAACAAACACCTTACTCAACCCTAAATACTGGTTGTACCATGCCAGTATGATACATATACATACTTAAAAAAACAAATGTTTTATATATTTTGTGCTCTCAAATCAACCTGTATGAGTCTTGCTCAACCATGTGTATTTCATTTTGGTTAAGAAATCACTTTAAGTTACAGAGGAACTTCCCAGTATTCGACATGGTCATTGCGGCATTAAAAAACATAGTTCAGTATTTTGTTCAGGAGTCTCTACTGTCCCAGCAGATTGGTTGTAGTTTCTGCAGCACACTTCCTTTTATCATAATCACTAGTATCCCAGCATATGCTGGCAGAGTTCTGGTCCCTCAAACACTACTGCCCAGCAGATCTGCATTTGCTGGGATACTTTATCTAGCACAGGCACTATTGTACTAGCAAATGCTGGGACACTTGCCTCCACCACAGGAACTAGTGTCACAGCAGATGCTGGCAGAGTTCTGTTACCATATACACAACTGTCCCAGCAGATCTGCATCTGCTGGGACACTTTACCTAGTGCAGACAGTACTGTCCCAACACATGCTGGAACACTTACCTGCACCACAGATACCAGTGTCCTGGAAGATGCTGGCAGAATTCCATTCCTGCAGGCACTATTGTCCCAGCAGATTCCCATCTGCTGGGACATGTTACCTAGCACAAACACTGCTGTCCCAGCAGATGATCTTGCCTTCGCCACCGGCACTACTGTACCAGCAGATGATGGCAAAATTCCATTAACGCAGGCACTACTACCCAGCAGATGCACACCTGCTGGGATACTTTACCTAGCACAGATACTACTGTACAAGAAAATGCTGGCAGAGTTCTTTTATCGCAGCAGTACTGTTCCAGTACATGTACATTATATCTACAGTTCTAGTATGCCATGCTGATGCTGGTGCACTCATAGAATCATAGAAGCTTGATGGCAGAAAAGGGCCACACCGCCCATCTAGTCTGCTCTATTTGCTCCCTACACCTCTCAACCCCTGCCAGCCCCCGCCCTCTCCTTGCTACTCAGCCCCACCATGCCCTCTTGAATCCCTCTACTGATTCAGCCCCCACCACTTCTTCTGGTAGTCTGTTCCAGGGCTCCACCACCTTCTCTGTAAAGAATTGCCCTCTCACATTGCCTCTGTATATTTTTTCCCTGCAGTCTGAGGTTATGCCCTCTAGTTCTGGCCCCCTCCTTCTTCTTAAGTAAACCCCCTTCCCTTACTTTGTTGAGTCCCTTCACATATTTAAAAGTTACTTTGCTGTAAGTGCTCCTAGGCTTTGGAACTGCCTTCCTGCCCATGTTCGCTCCTCCCCGCTCCCACCAGTGCCTCCTGTATTCCCTGTGGGAGCATCTGAAGCTGACCTCTGTGTGCGAGTGTCCCAAGCCTCCTTAATATATGGTCTCAGTACTGGACACTCACTTGGCTGCATGAGATCCGCTTCATGACATACTCAGGAACCAACGTTTTCTATGGATCTGCCTTATGTATACTGTGGTTTCTGTCCCTGCTATTGAATGACCTAGACCATTAGTCATTGTATATTTGTATATTTATTCTTTGTATATATGAATATTACCTATTACTGCTTTCAGTAGACTATCTATGTTAGCCTGTCTTTTCGATTCAATGTACTTGCACCACACATTGCTATGTACTCTGCCTGTACCTGTGTCATCATTGTACTCTCCCAGGTCGTTCCTAAAAATAGGCATGTAATTGTCTAGTGTACTTACCTGGTCAACAAAAGCTAAATAAATAAATAAATGTCTCCCCTTTCGCTCTTAGTCTCCAGCGTGTACAGATCCAGCTCCTTACACCTCTGCTCATATGTCTTCCCTTGCATACCCTGTACCATCTTGGTTGCCCTTCTCTGAACCTTCTCCATCTCATCTATATCCTTGCAGAGGTGTGGTCTCCAGAACTGGACCCCGTACTCTAGATGAGGCCTCACCATGGCTTTGTAGAGGGGCATTATTACCTCCCTACTTCTACTAGTAATGTCCCTGCTGATGCATGCCAACTTTCCACTGGCCTTTCCCACCGCCCTGCTACACTGGTTTCCTACCTTAAGGTTGGATGAGACTATGCTCCCCAGATCCCGCTCCTGTTCTGTTACGTTGATTGCCTCACCTTCCAGGGGGTATCCTGCTCATGTGTTTCTACTCCCCATGTGCATCACAGTGCACTTTCTGGCATTAAATTTCAGCTGCCATGTCACTGACCACTCCTTGAGTGTCTTCAGGTCCTGCCTCATGTCCTCCACCCACTCGGAGTGTCCACCCTATTGCAGATCTTTTTATCATCAGCAAATAGGCACACCTTCCACCTCAGATGCTCCGCTATATCACTGATGTAAATGTTAAAAAGGACCGGTCCCAAAACTGACCCTTGGGGCACACCACTCTTCACCCCCCCTGCCCTGGAGTACACCCCATTTTTTGTTTGTTTGTTTATTGTTCTAGGAATTATTACCTTTGAGCCAAGGCTCTTTTACAAAGGTTCCACGTCAAATTAAGTACAAACAAAAAAGGTTACATTGAGTGGCACAACAAAGTACGTTGTGGTAATAAAAAAGAAAACCTAGACAGTCAAGTATCAAAGACATTTGTGCAAGGACAGATAATTACCAAATGAACACTTTTCACCAATAAGAAAACAAGTGAGGAGGGGGAAAAGTCAAGTTAAGGAAGTGTAATAGATAGAGCAGGTGAGAGAAAAGGTGGGAGGAGCAGACCATAGCAAGAGAAAAGGATCCTCTAACAAGCCTTTGTCAAGTAAATGGGCAGGGTGGAGAAATGAAATAGGTAAGGATTTAGCACCACCCTCTGGATTCTTCCCGCAAGCCAGGCCTCCACCCACCTTATTTTCCCATCCACCCCTAGGCTTTCCAGTTTGCTCACCAGCCTTCTGTGGGGAATGGTGTCAAAGGCCTTACTGAAGTCCAGAGAGGCCATGTCCACCACCCTTCCCTGGTCAATCACCTGAGTCACCCAGTCGAAGAACTCAATCAGGTTCATCTGGCATGACTTTCCTTTCATGAAGCCATGCTGCCTGCTGTCCCGCAAGCCACTCTCCTTGATTAGTGCCTCCATTACCTTCCCCATCACTAAGGTGAGACTGACAGGTCGATAGTTCTCTGTCACCTCCCTACATCCTCCCTTGTGTAAAGGCACCACATCCACCCTCTTCCAGTCCTCCGGCACCCTCCTCATATCCAGGAACAAGTTGAAAGCCTTGTCAATGGGGAGGCCAACTCCTCCTTCAATTTCCTGATCACCCTGGGGTGTAACCCATCTGGCCCCATTGTGTTGTCCACCCTCAATCTTTCTAGCTGTTCCTTAACCCTATCCACGGTGAATGGGCTCTGATCCACCAATTTGCCCTCCTTCCCCATCATCTTTTGGTCAGGTCCCCCTACCGTCTTCCTCCTTCCTAAATACCGAGCAAAAGTTATTTATTCAGTACCTCTGCTTTTTCACAATCCCCTTCCAATTTTATCCCTCCCTGTGGCAGAGTTTGGCTACACCCTCAGCTGTGACTGATGGACCACTTTTCTATCTCCTTATTTCCTAGCTACCCAAACTTCTGTTGCGCAACAGTTAACACTTTTCTCTTTGCTTTTCTTCTTTTTTCCCCCTACCCTAGGTTGGTCACCTAGCGTAGCTCTTTACTATCCCTACTAAACTTCCTACTAGTTCTCCCTTTTCACTCTTTTTTCCATTTCCATCCATCCAGTCCCTGGAATGGTGCCAAACACCCAGAGAGGTGTGTAAAGTGCATAAATGCATTTTGTGTGTACAAAAAGCATGAAGGCTATTTGAGATAGTAGGAATGAATACAATTAATAAAACCTTTTTAAAGAAAAAAGGACTCAGAAGCCATATAAAACAATAATAATTTCATGATTAATACAGTTGTAAGAAATCCTTAAGGTATTTTCATAAATTCACACTACAAACCTGTTACTGTATATGGTTCTATGTATAAAAGAGCTTAGTCACTGTGGATCAGAGATGTAGAAAGTCAATATTTGTGGATATATACACTGTACCTTTAACTGGACCAGGAAATCCCCTGACACAATCCCCTCCCTCCTTGGTTTTGAAACATGTCCAGACATGTAAGGGCTCAGTCAGGTGACACTACCAAAAATATATATAATACCTTTGCACAGAGTTTACTTCAGTTCAGTGTAGTAGAGTTCAGTCTTGAGTGAAGGAGAGAGGTGCTACTGTAGACAAGCTGTTGAATGCAGATGGGAAGGGTCGTAGGAGCTCTAGAATCCAGGACTGTATTGTGTGAGAAACTACTGATGTTAAGTGGTGATTTTCTTTGTAATTGTTTTGTTTTCATTTATTATTTTTTGAACTTTTGAAAAATAAATATCACACCAAGGTGTGTTTTAAACCTGTAAATTTGCCTCGTCTGAAGTTTATTCCTACACGCTGTGTCACTCCCTTCCCCCTCAGTTTTTCAATCCCCTGCCTTGCCTTCCTCCTTTCCCTCACATATCTGAAAAATTTTGTCCGCCCTTTTGGCTTTTTTGGCTATTTTCTCCTCGGTATCTGCTTTTGCCCCCCTGATTTTCTTCCCTGCCAGTCTCCTCTTCTCCCTATAATCTTCCCTATCTTCTACGCTGAGTGTCCTTTTAAATTTTCTGAAAGCCCTCCTCCTTTCTCTGACTGCCCCTGCTGCTTCCTTTGTAAACCAAAGTGGTCTCCTCTTAACATTTTTTATTCACATTTCCATGGCTTTCAGTATCTCTCCTTTACTAGATTCCCATAACTCCTCCACTGCCCCTATATTCTCTGTTCCCTCCATTGCTTCATTTGCTATCCTTTTCCTTCTATTGAAGTCTGCATGTCTGAAGTCCATAACTGTAGTACTGGTTCAATTAGTCTCTCTCCCTGCCCTAACCCTGAACCTTACAGTTCTGTGATCGTTGGTGCCCAGGACTTCTCCCACCTGCACCTCCCCCACACTCTCCTCATTTGTCAGGACCACGTCCAGCAGGTTGTTTCCCCTTGTTGACTCCCTGACCAACTGTTGAAGGAATATCCCCTGCAGCGCAGCTTGAATCTCTCTGCTTCTAGTCAATACTGCATCCGGGATTCCCCAGTCTGTATCTGTGAAGTTTAGGTCCCCTACCAGTAATAGTTCTCCTTTCAGGGCCATCCGTGTGACTGCCTGAAGTAGCTGTCTATCCCCCTCCTCCCCCTGTGTAAGTGGTCTGTATACCACCCCCAGTTGCAAGGATTCCGCAGTCCTCCTGTCTAGTGTTACCCACAGTAGCTCAGTCTCACCGTCTTCCTCTCATCCCTTGGTTACTCTTATGTCGTCCCTGATGTATAAAGCAACTCCCCCCTTGCCCTCCTTATCCCTTCTAAACAGTCTGTAGCCTGGAATAGTCATCTCCCAGATATGATGCTCTGTCCACCAAGTCTCGTTTATTGCTACTATATCCAGTCCTTCATCCCCCTTGATGACCTCCAAGTCTACCATTTTGTTCCTTAAGCTCCTGGCATTGGCTGCTAAGCCCTTCCACCAAGTTCCCCTTCCATTCCCCCCTTTCAAGTGACACCCTCTTGCCCAACATTTTATCTCTATCCTGGGGGGGGCTGGTAGACCCCAATTCTCCTGCCTTGTGGTGTGGATCTCCGATTTAGTTTAAATTAAAGGTTTCTTCTATGAACTCTCCTAACTTGCTCTTTAGTACTGCTGCACCCTCCATAGTCAGGTGCAATCTGTCCAGGGCAAATAGGCTCGCATCCCCCCACGTTGATCCCCAGTCCCTTACTAACCCATACACCATCTATTCACATCATCCCATCAGTCATTTATTAAACTCCTCCATACTCAGCCTCCTTTCAGTACTTGCCTTTGATACAGGCAACACCTCCAAAAAAGCCACAGATTGGAACCCCAGACTGCTACAGTACTGAGCAAGCTCCCTGAATCTTGCTTGCACCTCCAACAGGCTTTTTCCCACCAGATCATTTGTTCCCAGGTGAAACATCAGGTGTGTTTTCCCATCCTGCTGTTCCCCCTTGAGGGGATATTGTGAATAACCTCTGTCACCGTCATACCTGGTAGGCACTTAACCCATACTGCACCTCTCATGTCCTCCCCTGCCCCTCATCAGATTCCTTTTATTACTGAGTCCTCAACAAGTAAGACCCTGCTCTTCTTTATCGTCTGCTTGTACTTCTCTTCTATCCTTCTCCCAGCCCCTTGCATCCCATTTTTTACCCTATTCTCACTTTCCCCTTTACCTATTGCATCTCCCTGAGTACTGACTTCCCCCTGCACTTTACATGCTCCATGCCACCATGGGTGTTTTCTACTAATCTGCTTGCCCCTGCCCCACTATTTGTGAGTTCTATCTCTCCCCTTTGCCCCACCCCTTCCCATGCCCTGACTGAATTTCCAGGTGATTGGGTTGCTCCCTCATTCCCATCTTGTTTTAGCCCCTCTAAACCTGAGCTCACTGTCTCCCCTCCCTTTGAGGGTTAGCCCTTTCTGGAGTGTGTTCATCCCTGCGTCCTTATCTTTATGTTTGATACCCTCTTTGCTCTTTCCTGAAGGGGCATCCCCCTTTCCTCTTTCCACTGAACCTTTCTTGACGTTTGCTTTTCCTGTTACCCCTTAGATCCTCCTCAACCCCATTGTGCTGATTCTCTCCCCATTATGTGCTTCTAGTGGTGAAAATCTGTTTTTCTGCTCTATACCCACTGCCTGTATCCCTCTGACTGGGGCTCCTCCCCCTGCTTTGTCATCTCTTCCCTTCTGTGCAGACTTTGGACCTTTGGATCTTATCTTCTGCCATTCCCCCCATGTCCTTCTTGAGTTCCATGCCACTTCTACCTGAGCCCCCTGAAGCCCCTCTTATGCCCTCCTCATCCCCTCCTTCCCTGCTTACATACTCCTTTGTTTCCTTCCAATCCCCATCCCATCTTCCCCTGCCTATTGCTGTATTTTCTCCTTGTCCCCCTACCGCTCCCCCTTTCCTCACTCTTCTACCCCCTCCCAACTTACCTCCTCAGTGGATCCCCTCCTGCCCTCCCCTCTACTCCTCTACCCCTCTCCCTTACCAATAGAATCATCCATCTCAACCACCCCACCTCCTCCCTTAGCTGTGCAAGCTGCCTACATACCATGTAGCCCCCCACATCTTCCATGCTATAGCCAGTACCATGGCTGACCCACAACCAGTGCACCTTACCACCCTTTCAAAGATACCCCCTGCTCTTGCAGTCTGAGACCATGCCCCAGACCTGCCCCTGCTCTGCTCCATTGGCCCTTCCAATTTGCTTGCCTCTCCATTTACCCTAGGTCTAGTGCAGGCAGATCTCCCCCTCAATTGTACCTATTTAAGGCCTTCTACCATTAGGTTTTGTTCTGATACAACATCAAAATATAACATTTGAATCACAGACCTTCAAGTGATTCCCCAATCACAGTACTATAGAATCCAGGCCTATTTCCCTTAGGTTTTGTGCACATATGCTATAGAAAAATAAGTGATTTAGATCACCGACCCTTGAGCAATTTCCCCTTTCTCTGTACCCTTGAATCCACAGTACCATTTGCTATTTCCCCATACTTTAACATCCATTTAAAAAGATACTTTCAAATATAAGAAAAGATAAGTTTCAGAACTTAATATTTTGCAGTTTTCCTCTAAGTGCCCCAAGCCCGATGCAATTTGCAATGAATGCCCAGTCACAATACAGTACCTGCAAAGTCTTCTATTAATGTCCCAGTAACCAGTATGAGCCCCTTGCCAGCCCTTTGTGCTGTTACCTTCAGTCAATGGATCCCCCTCTCCAATCTGACTTGCTGCCACTCCCCTTGCTTTACCTCCTCCTGGCCCCTTCTGATTGGTGTAGCCTCTACTGGAAGGGGCCCAGTGAGACCATTTGATTAGGAGGCAGTGTGGGGTGGGTGAGTGGGAGAAAAATAGCTCCTACAACTCCTTTGGGTGTACAGCTCCTACAGCTCCTTCAGGGTGCTTGCTTGAAATGTTGCGGCTGGGCTCAGGCTTATATAGCCCAGCCCCAGATTCAAAAGTTTGCGCCCTTTCTTCTGACTGGTGCATGACTCCATTGATTTCTCCTGGCTGTGGTGTGGCCGATCACTGCGGGTGGCTACGGCCGCAGGTCCCCTTCCTTCTGCAGCACTACCTGCACTGGTTCTGCTGGCAGCGGGTGCGGCACTGATCACTGCTGGTGGCTATGTCTGCTGGCCCCCTTCCTTCTGCTGCAATGGCCACACTGGTCCTTCTGGCCACTGTGCAGCTGATCACTGTGGGTGCCTATGGCCTCCGGTCCCCTTCCTTCTGTGGAGGCCACAGGTGTGGCCACAGCTCCTACAAGTCCTTGGGATGTTTGCTTGAAATGTTGCGGCTGGGCTCAGGCTTATATAGCCCAGCCGAAGATTCAAAAGGTCGTACCCTTTCTCTTGATTGGTGCACGGGCCTCCTTTCATTTCTCCTGGCCAGGGTGCGGCCAATCATTGCGGGCGGCTATGGCCACTGGTCCCCTTCCTTTTGTGGCAACAGCTGCGCTGGTCCTGCTGACTGCAGATGTGGTGCCGATCACTGCTAGCAACTACGACCACCAGCTCCCTTCCTTCTGCAGCAACAGCCACGCTGGTCCTTCTGGCCGCTGTGCAGCTGATCACTGTGGGTGGCTACAGCCTCCGGTCCCCTTCCTTCTGCAGCAATGGCCACACAGATTCCTCCAGTCTGCAGGTATGGCCACAGCTCCTTGGGATGTTTGCAAGTTAGACAGTTACAAGTCTAGCAGTGCACTGCTAGACTTGTAACTGTAGTTCTCTAGTAACCAAATAACCAATGAAACACAACAGCTTGCCTTCTCCAGGGAGGGTTGAGGCTGAAGCCTGCTCACTTGCCTGACTCCGAGCAGAGGCTCAGAGTACCATAAAGATAAATAACTGCTCAGCTGCTTTGAACAGCATAAACAATAACAGTGCCCACCCCCGCAGCAATGCAAACAGTACAGACCTTCTCACAACTAGTGCCAGTTTTCCCCAGTTAACTGAATGGGAGCTCCCAGTATCTTTGCTGGGACCCAGCCATTGGAACAGTGCAGGCCTGAAGATGGTGCAGCTGCTTGGTGCACTTTCAGAAAATATATTAACCCAGGTGTCCGGTCAAAACCGCGACAGCAAATCCGTGCAGTCAAAAACTGCACAGTCATAACAGTCCCGCATGGTTTCGGAGTTTGTATATATAATCTAGCATGGTTTTGTACTGACCACATGCCGTGGTTACTAACTGCGCTGTTTTTGACTGTGCAGTCTTGACACAGTGCCATTAACCCAAACCCACACAGGCTATGCAATTGCGAAAATGGCTTTTACTGAAGAAAACAATTGTAAATCCTAGCTCAATGGCGAAACAGAAGCCTTGCTGGAACTATTTACAAAATCCCCTGGTGTAGAACAAGCCCTGATGTTACTCACGGTTCTGGAGTTACCAGTCTCCGGGTCTTTTCAGGATGTAGATCTTTCAGCCTGCAGCTCTGGGGTGCTCTGAACCTGGATACAGGTCTTGAATGGCTGAATTGATGGCAATCTCTTCTGTTTTTCAGAACATGTCTTCTGCTTCTCTTGCAAACAACTGGAAGGACCATTCATAGGGACCAGGGCCACATGCCTCACCCACCCATCCTGGCATCCAGCCCTCAGGGTAAAGTGATAGCCAGCAGCTAGCGGCGGCACTGACCGACCGATTCCTCAGACCATCCGCAGGTTTGGACTTTTCTCCTGGGTCTCAGGAACACAGTCTTCAGCCTCACTACAGGCTAGCCACTCTGACACAAAGTCCAAATGAAGGCAAATACAGTCTCTCAGTACTTTGCAGGTGCTCTGGCTCTGTTCAGCAAAAACAGCATTTCAGTTCTGGATAGCAGCTCCTTCCAGATATTGAAATGCAAAAATAGGGCACCTCCTGGGCTTCGGGCTGGTGGCTGTGAAAGCCTCAGGCAGGCCTCCAGGCTTTTGCAGGAACACAGTCCAAGCCCTCCTCACTCTCTAAGAGCTCCAGGCAGACTGCCGCAAGCTGGATCTGCCCTCTGGGTCTGAAGAGGTTAGGGCAGCATCCCATTGGTCAAACAGGCTGTCAATTCACAAAATGAGTATGCAGAACATTCACTCTTCGCCTGGTTGGCTGGATGAAGAGGTGCCAAGAGACAGTCCTCTCCTTTTTCCCAGGAGCTATTGCTGTAGTCCTCTGGGCTCCTTGACCTCCCATTGGCTACTTGTTGGGTCAGAGGGGACAAATATGGCTGCTACAGTTCAGTTCAGACAGAGTCCCAACTTTTAGTTTATTTTGCAGGGCTCCTGTATTAAGTTAAATTTAACTGCCTCCATGAAATTATAGCTGCCCCATGCCCTGGTGTCCGGTGGCAGAGTGGGGCATGAAAAGAACTCCCCCTGCCTGTTGCAAGCACCATAGAGCTCTCTCCCTAGGCCGCAGGCATGGCTTCCATGTACATAGCAACTTCGGTTGCTTCTTAAAGTGATAGCGCTTCTTAAAGAAGTTGCACTTTTAAGCACTTTAACAAAGTTTATTTTGTCTCCTCCCTCCTAGTGTGCCTCCAGACCCCCACTGCTGCTGCTAAAGTCCTTCTAAAGTCCTTGGGGCTGTGGTGGGATAAAGCCATACCTTATTGTTCTAATCAAATTTCATGTTATTTTATGTGGGTAATACATCAGAGATGCACGGATGGCCCAGTCTAACTTGCAAGGGACCATGAGTAAAAAGAAAACATGGGCCATGGAATGATGCAATTCCTTGTTGCTAGGCAGAAACTCTTTGCTACTTAGCCAGAGACTGGGGTTTGATTAGACCATTTAAAGGAAACAAAAGGGCTAATTAAGCATAGCTGGAAGGCCATGCACAGCAATTTGCTTGTGAAAGGCCCAGACCTCGAGAGGAGCCGAGATGTCGGAAAATCTTTTGTCCTGAAGATCTACCCTGAGTTAATCTAATTACAGCTGAATGAACTAGCATTTAGGTAAATTGCTGCACTGAGTTTAGCTTAATTGCAGTCATCAAAAGGGGGTAGGGGAAGGCTAATGCTAGCCCAAGGTTGTTTCAAACTGGCTTGCCTCAGAGCCCTTTGCTCTCCTACTCAGAAATGACCATTTGTTTTTTTGTAATAAAATATTAAAACCTGATTGGTTGCATAGGCATGGAGACAGAATGCTAGCCAATCGCAGGGCAAGCCAGTATTCACTGGACCTGCCTTTTGAGAACCCCATAAAACAGGAGTGCAGGATTTAACCAGAGCCTTTTGCATTTTGTGAAAGAAACTACATTTGGAGCCCTGTCCTGCTGAAGGAGCAGAGACATTTCTTTTCAAGAATTTTCTCCTGGACCACAAGAGCCAAGATTCAACTATTTTTCTAAGGACACTTTGCACTTCAAATTCAGCAACCAAAGACTTGTGATAGAACTTTAAACTTGGAATTTTAAAGTGTAGGTTTTTATTGTATATTTCCATTCTCTTTTTCATATCCTGTAACCAATGTCTAAAATATTCTGTCTTTAAGTTATTTAATGTATTAATTAATTAGTAAAGCTTCTGACTTACTTTAAGATAATTCTGCCAGTGTCTTTTCTGTGTGTTGTTTTGGGAAAAAGAGCTGTTCAAATGATACTACACCTGTATGACTGCTTAAGGGCCAAAAACTACCAAAGTAAAGTACCACTGGCTGACCTGGTGGTGTTGAGGGTTGAGGCGTTGGACACCTCACCTTGCGCCGGTGACCCATGTTCCAGAATGAGCATGGGCCACTGGGGGTTGGCAGAGGAGGAGATGGATTGCGCATCCGACAGACTGTTCTCCATCTCCGGGAAGGGGGGAATCCAGTGGCTGGTGCCCGCCTGACCCCTAGCAGAGTCGGGGGCTTGGCAACAAGGAGCCACAACAGCGTGTGGTGGGAGCACGGCAGATGCTTGACATGGGCACACACAGGAGCATGTGCAACCCCATCACAGGTGTCATTGCACACCGCACACCCGCATGGAAAAATGAGGAAAAGTAAGAAGTACGGCAGGATGAAGGAGGACGCCTCATAGGCCCCACTCCCAGCTAGCCATGGTGCTGGCCACACTGGATCCAGTTTCCGATGGGGATTGGGGAACCCCACTGGCCCCATTGGGGGGGCAAGCCCTGGAGCTAAGTGCCAGGGCTGGCTGGTGGACATTGAGCGATGGAGCTGAGGGTGCCCTCCAGATGGGAGACTGCACTGAAGGAGCAGAAAAAAAAAGTAAAGTACCACAAGGGACTCTGTGGATGGAAGGAGGGGAGAAATATGAACGGTCTCAAGAAGAGGTTGTGGGGATTTGAACCGGTCTCTCAGTTTCTGGGGAAAGACAAATATAGGGTGTATAGGGCAATCCCCAAAGGCCTATACACGCCTGTGTCTTTTCTGGTTCACTGGTACAATGGCCAAGAGGGTTCTCTGTCAGGAACACAGACTCAAGACTGTATTTGCACCCCTCATCACAGAGAGAGGGAGCCTCACAATCCTCTGGCATACGTTCAGTTGTGAAACAGCGAGCGTACTAAAAGGACAGAGGCGGGGTATCCCTGGCCCTGATCACAAGGGGATTCACTGTAGTCCAGAGAATTTCTGTCCCACTGGTGTGGGCTTGTGATAGATTTGGTGGGCAGTGGTGTGACTAGTGAACTGTTTGAACAAACCATGTACAAAGAAGGCAAAAATTTGGGAAAAGGGAAAATTGGTACAAGATGTAGTTCCCTACCCTGTTATTTTTTTGGTTCAAGTAATGGCAGACTAGTGGTAGTGTAGGGAAGAAAGATGACTTCCAAGTACAGCAACTGCATTGCAGAAAAGCTGAAGCAACTGTACCAAGAGAAGGGGGTCCAGTATGAGGCAGGCAGTGAGAAGCACCTCATGGAAGTCCTCTTGGCAGCCGATGAACAGGTGGCAACCCGGGGCACTGAGTCACAGCCAGTGACTGAAAGGGACCAGACCTTGGGAGTGGGGTGCCGGGGACATCACGGTGTCCAGTCCCAGGGAGGAGGACAGCGAGATCAAAGGCAAGCCAGAGCCACAGCACCAAGTGAAGTCCACATTAGATGGGGAGCTGGAGAAGCTGGAGCTTCAGTTGGAGCAGCAGAGAGTACAGCTTGCCATATAGGACAGACAGCTTGCCCTACAAGCCCAGCAGCAGAGTGAAGTCCAGCAGCGGAGGGAACTCAAGCAGAAAATACTCAAAATGGAGATGGAGGGCAAGCAGCATCAAAGTGAGTTCGAACTGGACTGGCTGAAGCTTCAACCACCAGCACCAGGGCAGGTAAGTGGCAGGGGTGAACCTGAAACTCCAGGGCTGGGGTATAAATTAAATTCCAAATTAATAGCAAAATTTAAAGAGGGGGAGGATGTGGAAGCATTTTTGAATTTGTTTGAAAAGGTCTGTATCCAGGCCAAGATGCCCAAGGGGGCCTGGAGCTTTCAGCTATCCTCGCTGCTTACTGACAAGGAGTGTGAGGCACTAGGCCAAATGGACAATGAGGACAGTAAAGACTGAAAAACTTAAAACTGCTTTACTAAAAAATATGAACTAACTCCTGAGGCCTACAGAGTTAAATTTTGGAAGCTCAGAAAGAGCTCGGAAATTAGCTTTGAGGAACTTGCTACAAAGCAACGTCAGTTTTTGAAACGTTGGTGGAAGGGGGTGGAAGCCAACTCTGTGTGGAAAATTGAGGAGGTTATGTTACTGGAACAATTCTTTTGGGCTTGCCCAGTGGAGCTGAAAACCTGGCTAGAAGACAGAGATCCTAAAACAGCACAGCAAGCTGCTGAGCTCTTGGATCTCTATGCCAGGAGCAGGCCTGCTCTGAAAGGAAATGGGGGAGCAGGTGCTGCAGGGACAAAAGAGAAAAGTGTGCCTTCGAGGCAGCTAAAACTCTCTCTTCCTCTGCAGAACTGGGGAAGCACCAAGTTACCAAAAAGGGATTTCTTCGATAAAAAAAGTGATGAATGTTGGTTTTGTAAGCAGTCAAGGCATATTGCTAGACAGTGTCCTCAAAAGACACAGAGTGGACAAAGTGTCCCTCAGAAGGTGGGTGCACTGTGTATCCCTGGGAGTATGCCTGTAAACATGAGTGAGCACATACACCCAGTTACCATAAATGGGGTGCAGACCCAAGAGTTAAGGGACACTGGAGTGTCTCTTACCCTGGTAAAAGGGGATTTGGTTGGCCTGAACTTATACCTAATCAGTTTGTAACTGTGAGGGGAGTCACTGGGGAGGAGAAAACCCTGCTACTAGCTAGTGTTCTTCTGGATTGGGGTGAGACAGAAGAGAGGGTGCAAAAAGTGGCAGACAACCTCACCCTGGATGTGATTATAGGGAATAATCTTGAGCAGGGGGTGGTTTGGGTGGTTACCCACAGTCAGACGGCTAAGGCCACTTGTGATTCCCTGAACCCCACAGAAGCACTTATGGAAAAGAATAGGAGACTGGTTCCCCAGCCTGTGTCTCCTGAAATGGAGAATAGAGAAAGGGAGGTAGGACTTCTCCAAGTAGCTGTTCACCAAACAGCTACAAAAGTTTACTCTGAGGAGGGAACAAATGGTAAGAAAGATAGGGATGGCAGTGACTCTGAATCCCTGATGCTAGAGCTAAGAACCCCAGTTTAGGAACGGAGGGGGACATGTCCCATGCTTTGGGAAAATATGAAGATTTTGCAGCCGCTCAGAGGACTGACCCTAGTTTGAAGAGGCTGAGGGCTTGTGCAGAATCTGACAGGACACAGGGAGGTGACATGAGACATAGGGTATTTAGGGACAACAGACTGTTGTATACACAGGACATTAGGACAGAGGGAGGGGTGATGGGCAGGCAGCTTGTCATTCCCCGTGGGTATCATGAGAGGTTGCTCAAGATCACTCATGATATCCCTATGTCTGGATATCTGGGCACCACTCACACTATGCAACAATTAGCCCCAAATTTCTATTGGTCCAACTTCACCCAGCAGGTGAAGGAATATTGCAGATCTTGTCACCGGTGCCAACAGATAGGGAAGGCAGGTAGTAAAACAAAAGCTGTCCTAATTCCTTTGCCCATTGTGGAGGAGCCATTCCAGAAGGTAGAAATGGATATTTTGGGACCCTTGAGTACCCAAGCTGCTCCAGGAAAAAGTATATCCTGACAGTGGTCGATTTCACCACCTGATACCCAGAGGTTGTTGTCCTCTCCTCAATTAAGGCAGACAAAGTGACAGAAGCCTTGCTAGGCATTTTCTCCTGTGTCAGGTTTCCGCAGGAAGGTACCTCTGATCAAGTGGGTAACTTTACATTGGATCTGATGAAGTGTTTGTGGGAGAAGTGTGGGGTGGTGCAGAGACGCATAACACCTTATCACCCACAAGCCAATGGTCTCATGGAACAGTTTATCGGTACCCTAAAAATGATGCTCCAAGCCTTTGCTGAACAGCATGGGTGGGACTGGGAGAAGTACCTTCCCCACCTGTTGTTTACATACAGGGAGGTACCCTAAGAGTCGACAGGTTTCTCCCCCTTTGAACTCTTATATGAGCGTTGGGTGTGTGGACCCCTAGACTTGATCCAGAAAATCTGGGAAAGTGAGCACGCCACCCAGGGAACTCCCATAGTGGAGTATGTCCTTAAGTCTAGGGAGACTCTGAAGGAGCTGATGGGTATGTCCCAAAGCAGCCTGTCAGCTGCCCAGAAGAAACAAAAGGTCTGGTAAGATTGCAGAGCCAAAGCTCACTTGTACAGCACAGGCCAGGAAGTATTGGTCTTAATTCCAGTCCAGAAGGACAAGCTGCAGGACGAGTGAGCAGGACCATGCAAGGTAGTCCAGCAGGCCAATGATGTGAACTATATTGTGGAACTGCCTGACAGGAGAGATAACCATAGGATGTACCATATCAATATGATGAAGCCATATGTAAATAGAGCTGACATAGCATTTGTAGTGTGTAGTCCTAGGGAGGGGATGGATGAGGAAGACCCTTCCTGGACTTGCTAGAGGAAAGCAAGCAGGAGTCATCTGTGGAGACAATCAAGTTGTCTCCCCAGTTGACCCCAGAACAGACCCAGGAAGTGAGAGAGGTTTTAAAGGACTTTGACCCTTTATTTATGACCAAACCCAGATGAACCCCTTATCAACCCATGATGTAGACATGGGGACACAAGCACCCATAAGATGGGCAGCCTATCGGGTGTCTGAGGCCATCCTAAAGGACATTAGAAGGGAGCTGGAGGAAATTCTGGACTTAGAGATAATCCAGAAATCCCACCGTTCCAGGGCCTCGCCCATAGTCCTCGTCCCCAAGCTGGATGGGTCTACTCGCTTCTGTGTGGACTATCGTGGACTCAACGCAGTCATGAAGTCTGACACCCAGCCAATGTCATGGACAGATGAACTATTAGACAAGCTGGAAGGGGCAACATACCTTACCACAGTTGAATTAACAAAAGGTTACTGGCAGGTGGAGTTAACTGCCAGAGCTAGAGAATGGCTGGTCTTCATCACTCCAATAGGATTATTCAAATTCTGGGTAATGCCTTTTGGAATGAAGAACGCCCCTGCCACATTCCAAAGGTTGGTCAACCAGGTGTTACAGGGTACTGAAGAGTACGCAGTGACTTATCTGGATGATACTGCCATCTTCAGTACCAGCTGGAAAGAACACCTGTCCCATCTGAAGGAAGTGTTGGGCAGGATACAGGCTGCAGGGCTCACTGTCAAAGCTGAGAAGCACCAGGTGTCCATGACTGAGGTATCATATCTGGGACATGTAACATAGATCAGGGGCTAATGCCAGTGCAGATGGCCCATCCCGCCAATCAGAGTAAGGGACAGAACCAGTAGAAACCCTTACTGAAAAGGGGTGTGTTCCCCCAGGTTCTATTAAGGAGGGAGAAGTGTGGCAGGATGAAGCCATACCTTATTGTTCTAATCATATTTCATGTTATTTTATGTATGTATGTAATACATCAGGGATGCACATGGTGGCCCAGTCTAACTTGCAAGGGATCATGGGTACAAGAAAACATGGGCACTGGAATGATGTAATTCCTTGTTGCTGGGCAGAAACTGTTAGCTGCTTAGCCAGGGACTGGGGTTTGACTGGACCATTTAAAGGAAACAAAAGGGCTAATTAAGCCTAGCTGGAAGGCCATGCACACCAATTTGCTTGTGAAAGGCCCAGACCTTGAGAGGAGCCAAGATGTCTGAAGATCTTTTGTCCTGAAGGTCTACCCTGAGTTAATCTAATTATAGCTGAATGGACTAGCATTTAGGTAAATTGCTGTACTAAGTTTAGCTTAATTATAGTCATTCAAGGGGGGTAGGGGAAAGCTAATGCTAGCCCAAGGCTGGTTCAGACTGGCTTGCCACTGAGCCCTTTGCTCTCCTACTCAGAAATGAACATTTGTTTTTTTGTAATAAAATATTAAAATCTGATTGGTTGCGTAGCCATGGAGATGGAATGCAAGCCAATCACAGGGAAAGCCAGTATAAAACATAAAAACAGGAGTGCAGGATTTTATCAGAACGGTTTGCCTTTTGCTTTTTGCCTTTTGTGAAAGAAACTACACTTGGGACCCTGTCCTCCTGAGGGAGCAGAGACATTTCTTTTTAAGAATTTTCTCCTGGGCCACAAGAGCCAAGATTCAATTAGTTTTCTAAGGACACTTTGCACTTCAAATTCAGTAATCAAGGACTTGAGGTAGAACTTTAAACTCAGAATTTTAAAGTGTAGGTTTTTTATTGAATAGTTCAATTTTCTTTTCCATATCCTCTAACCAATGTCTAAAATGTTCTGTCTTTAAGTTATTTACTGTATTGAGTAATTAATTAGTAAAACCTCTGGCTTACTTTAAGATAATTCTGCCAGTGTCTTTTGTGTGTGTTGTTTTGGGACAAGAGGTTGTTCAAACGATACTACACCTGTGTGACTGCTTAAGAGCCAAACACTACCAAAATAAAGTACCACAAGGGACTCTGTGGATGAAAGGAAGAGAGGAATGTGAAAGGTCTCAAGAAGGGGTCTGTGGGGGGTTGAACCTGTCTCTGCGTTTCTGGGGAAAGACACATATAGGTTGCATAAGGCAATCCCCAAAGGCCTATACATGCCTGTGGCTTTTCTGGTTCACTGGTGCAGTGGCCAAGAGGGTTCTCTCCCAGGAATACAGACTCGAGCCTGTATTTGCACCCCCTCATCATAGAGAGAGGGAGCCTCATGATCCTCTGGCATACAATCAGTTGTAAAACAGCAAGCATACTAAAAGGACAGAGATGGGGTATCCCTTGATCACAAGGAGATCAAATGTAGCCCAGGGAATTCCTGTCCCACCAGAGTGGGCTTGTGACAGGGGCAAGGGCTCACAAAGGGGAATGATAAAAAGAGCCACCAGAGTGACTTTACAACATTGAGCACCGTAGCGCTAGCAGAGGCTCTGCTTCAAGCAGGAGCCAGCTTGAATGTGCGCACACTGAGCTGTGCCATGCTCACCTGTGCTGTACCATTGAGCTGACTTTTACACACTGCTCCTCCAGCCCCCACCAGCATTTACAATAATGGGGGCCAGCAGAAGCTCAATGGAGGGTAAACCAGGACTGTGACTGGTGGACCAGGTGCTCTGGAAGGTAGACCAGGTAAGCCCCATCTGTGGGGGAGGTTGCAGTGGGGTTGGAGGGAGTGCAGTAGTGATATTGGCACAGCTGGTAACTGAAGAGGGGCTGGAGCGGACTTCCAATGATGTCACCGACAGAATGGTGGCTTGATAGAGGAGATCTCTCCCAGTGTCACCAGAATCTATGGAAATCCAGCTTTCTTCATAGCCATCCTGTTCCTAAATGCAAAATTACTAACTACATGATGACTACATAGTAATGGAGCAAAGAAATCCATTGGGCTTGGTGGTAAAACCATCTAAACACAAAGTGGATGGTTCCCTGCAGACCGCCTGCCACTCACCAGGCTCCACTTCGGCTACCTCCCCTCCTGGCAGTGACATTGAAGAAATAGATTGCATTATCATTTCAGAAAAACTCTGTCTGGCCCTTCAACAAATTAATACAAGCCTTGAATGTTTAGAAGCCAAAGTCTCCGAAGATTGCAGGACTTGAATCTGCTTGAAAGGTGCACCAGAGCTGTGGAAATGTGCTTAGCTGAGTACACCACCACTACAGATATCCATAACTTGGCCCTGGCTGACCTTTCATAGATGGGAACAACTATTAGAACAATGGCTAGAAGACTGGGAAAATAGAAATCGACAAAATAATATACGCATACATTGGGTACCCAAAGGAATGGAGCAAGGCAATGTGTTTCAGTTTATTGATGGATTTATTAAGGAAATCCTGGGCTTACCTGCTGATAAGGCACTTGATATCGTAAGGGCTAACAGGGCACTAATTCCCCAGCCATGGGACCCAAAAGCTCACCCGAGGTCCATCATACTAGCATTCCTGGACTTCCGCATTAAAGAATTTCTACATACTGCCTGATCCAAATAAAAGAGTTGTTTTTGGTGATGCTAGATTGTTTTCTGAGCACAATTATACTCCCTAGACCATGCAATGCTGAAAACAGGTGCTCAACATGATCAAGCAGCTGAAGCAAAAAGGGCACCAAGCTTATGTTGAATACCCTGCCTGCCTGAAAATCATGATGGATTCAGGTCCCAAGTGCTTTTCTAATCTGACAGATGCTAAGCCTTATCTAAAATCACTGGGGCTCGCCTTGGAGGAAGAGTAATTCTTGATGCAGCAGCGTGCAGTGCGGTCATGGTCCTTACAGAGTCAGGGAACAAAGAGCTCCACGGCTAGATTAGAGATAACACATCCCGGGTTGTGGACTTCAGTGGCAGCTAAGCAACTCCTCTCCCACTTACAGTAACAATGTCTGCAACAGATACTGGATCCATCCAGAAGCCACCATCCCAGCCTGATTCCTTGCCTTCCATCGCTACCGCCACTACTTGAAGCTTTACTGAACATGGATTGGTTCATTTTCACCAGTGCGAATAACTGTATTTCACCATTAGACTTTTCTAATGCATAGTTATTAAGTTGTCAGATGTCTATTGAAGCATTCTTTATCATTATTTTTCACACAGCTGGACTTTTGTGGATACTCTGAATTCCCTACTTTCGTCAGGAGTAGTAGGTGAGGGGGGAGGACTCCTCGGCAGCTACAGTGGCACCTGTCCTAGGTGGGCATAGAGGTTTCCAACGGGACATGCATTAGTGGGAGCCATGGTGGTGGTCTGGCAGGGCACTCTGGAGTGCACCTTATTCAAAATCTTTATAATCTGGTGATCATCCCTGGCCTGTCTCAGTGTTGAAAGGAGTCCAGGGCCCCATCTGTTTTGTTGACAGCAGGGGCCTCCCAGATGTTTAATGTGAAGAGGTCTTATGGCTACCCAGATCTTGGGGGGGGGCAGTAGAGTCTCCTTTGCCACCCAGCTCTTTCCTCAACTGAGCCAGGTTTCCTTATTTTCCCCAGTTTATCCCTTAGAGAGAGCCTACATAACTGTGAGGAGAGTCAGGAGTGCCTGCTCTCAATGGAAGGCTCCTTGGGAGGTGGTGTGGGCCCAGTCATAGAATACAGGGCTGGTTCTTCTGTTCTCCGTGGACGGGGCAGGCCTTTTTATTTCTGGATTGTGGCACAATAGTTGGTAGAGGCCCGATGCTGACCTCTTTATAGATAGGATTGGAGTGGTGTGCTCTGGGATTCACCCCTGTTACTTATTCCCAAGGATACATGGGGGGGGGGAGTTGTCCTGGTCCCTTTGAGTGGTTACCTAAGGACAGCTGGAAATGTGGTCACCAGTCCATTTGTCAGTGTTCTGGCTGTGGATAAAGAGGCTTTTATTTTCCTGCAGTGGGGGGGGGGTCCTCGCTCCACTGAACCCATGTGAGGAAGTGCTCTGGCCCACTTGCCTGTGGATAAGCTCACGCCTCCTGGTAGAGCGGGGCTTGGGCCTCACCTTGGGATGAGATGCAGTTGCAGTTACACCCCCTCTTTTTTGGAGGGCAGGAGAGGAGGGTCCAATACCTGGACAGCTTCCATCCTCTTTTTGACTTTTCTCTTTTTTCCCCAGGTATCAAGGGTTGGTATATATATGCTGGGGGGAGTACAATATTTTAGTTTCCTTACTTCTCTGCCCATTAGGGCAACTTGCCATACAGCAGCTCGCTTTCTAGCTTAGAGCCTATACCCATCTGGAGACCTCCCTTCTGGACTTGGGGGGAGGGACACCAGCCTGAGAAGTCATCTAATGTAACCTCTCTCCACACCCCATTGCAAAATCCTCATGTGGGTGTGGGCTGGGTAGTTCTGAAACCTTGAAGTGATTATTATTAGTTTGGATATTTAACTGTTGGACATTGCTTACTTCTGCCTGTTGCAGTTGTTTATTAATGATTGTTACTTTACTGGCCACCTAGTCTGGTCAGGATATTTTCAATGGGATAGCCCTAATGGAGGACCTCACAATTATTTTGTATAATGTTAGAGGAATTAATAGCCCAATCAAGAGAGCCCACATCCTGCAGGAACTGCAGTGTAACAAAGCCATACTGGCCTTCCTGCAAGAGACTCACTTGACCCCCAAGGAACACCTTCAACTACAACGTAGCTGGGTGAGAGAAATCTAAACTTCTCACTATGAAGCTCACCCGCATCACAGAGGTGTCACAATTTTGATACATTGCAATACTCCACTGCAGGTGCTTCAAGTAGATAGTGATCCAGAGAGGAGGGTTACCCACATTCAGGGAGAACACAGGGGACAAAGTTGTATCTTTTTAAATTTACTGTATATACACCTAATGATGAAACTGAAGGCCTCTCATTTGTGAGAAAGGTACTAGTAGACACTGTACAGGACCCCCAGAGTCTGATCATGATACGAGAGGGCTTTAATTCTGTTATGGACACCTCAGTAGATCAGACAGGATCAGATGTTCATCAGCCATTCAGGACAGGGAAAATGCTTTCTAAGCTCTGCTTTCAGATGGGACTAGTTGAGGTATGACGTTTTCTCCACCCTCAAGGCACGGATTACACATAGTATGCCCCAAGATACAATGTGTATGCCAGAATAGACTATTCTCTATTCTCTATTCTCTATTATCGGCAAATTGGATGTCCAAGTTGATGGGTTGTACTATAGGGTCTATCATGACCTCCGACCATGCCCCTGTGTGGTTGCAGCTGGCCACCTCCTCGATACCCAGTGAAATATTATGGCAGCCGAATGTTAGCTTACTACAGTAAATCAAGCAGAGTTTATAGAGCTGGAGATATCTACAGTGGAGACATTTTTCCACACCAACCCTGTACAGGACCTGGGGGAGGGTATGCTTTGGGACACTCTTAAAAGCTATCTTTTGGGGGAAATCATAAAGTATTCTTCTAGGTTAAAAAAAAAAAAAAGATTAAAAACTAGATGGGACTTGGAAAATAGAATAGTTTACTTGGAATTCTGTCACCAAGTGACACTTAATGAGGTGGTTAAAGTAGAGTTAGACCAACAAAAACAATGCTTAAACCAGCTATTGGATGCCCACGTAGAAAAGCGACTTAGATACTCTAGACAAAAATACTTTGAACATGGCAACAGAGTTGGGAAACTTCTTCTGTGGCAGCTGCGCAAAGAAGCAGAGAGTAGGGTGGTGGTCCGACTCCAGGTCCCAGAAGAATACACCTCAATCACATACCTTGCTAAAATATCTCAGATCTTTGCCTGATATTACTCTACCCTCTATGAGGCACAATGATCAGCTGACCATGTGGAAAAAGTGCAGACTTACCTGAGTAAGTTACTCATCCCCACACTTGGTCAGGATGATGATAAGGATAAACTTAATGCTCCGACCACAACCCAAGAGGTCGTAGCAAAAATTAAAAAGCTAAAAAATGGAAAGGCACCCGGAACAGATGGGTTTTCTTCTGAGTTCTATAAAGCATTCACCCCACAATTAATAGAGTTACTACCAACTGGTACTTTTAACAAGGTGTTAGAGGGAAAGCAAGGAGTCCCACCTTCATAGAATCAGGTGCAGATTTCAGTCACACTTAAACCAGATAAAGATCCAGAAATCTGTGGCTCCTATCACTCTAAGTCACTTTCGTCAGTAGCTTTAAACATTTTCACAGGAATCTTAGCCGAAAATTCTCAGTTATGTATTTCCACTCTGGTGCATCCCAACCAAAAGGGGATAATCTCAGGGAGACTTCTTCAGGATAACATCCGTTGGTTCCTAAACATTATTATGGCCCAGCTCACTATAAAGATCCTTTCAACTGGCTATTAGCATGGATGCAGAAAAGGCCCTCAACAGAGTGGACTGGGCCTTCATGGCAGCCACCCTGGAGAGGTTTGTTTTGGGTCCCCGGTTTATCTTGGCAGTTACCGCACTCTACAACACCCCCGAAGTTAGTGTAAAGGTGAATGGATTTCTTTCTGAGCGTATCCCCTTGGCAAGAGGCACCAGGCAGGGACTCCCACTGTCCCCTCTATTATTCACCTTGTTCCATTGGCTAAACAGAGAGGAGAGTCAGGGTGGTACCAGAATGAGGTGGATATGCTTCCAGGCACTGTGGATGCTTCCAACAAGTATGATTCCACCTCATATTTGGCCCCAGGTGTGCAACCCTTAGACAAAACACTCACTGCATATTTTAATGAAACTTATTTATTTAGTCTTTGCTAACCAGATACAGCCCACTAGGCACAAGTGCCTGTTTTTCAGGGGCGGACCAGGAGCTTTGGGCTGGTTAAATGACTTGCTCAGAGTCACACAGTATGCAAGTGGAGGTTGTGGGAATCAAACCCAGGTCTTGCTGGATGTACCAAGCTCATGCACAGCTCATTACTTTAATCTCTAGGCTATACTGCCAACCAAACTGACAGACTTATGAACACACCTAATACTATTGGACCCCTATCCCTTATATGACGTGAAGATTCCCCCAGTTGGACTATGAATATGCCTACTGGGAACGTGAATAGTCTTACTACTTTTATACAATGCATAGATAGCAATGGTTGTATCCCTTTTGCTTGGCTCACGAGGTTCCCTCACGCCTTTAAGGGAAGACCACTTCCATTACTTACAGCTTAGACATTTTCTAATGTCTCCCAAGGCACTACTTAAGCTCCATAGAGACCGCACAAAATTATAGTCTTTTTTGCTGTCACCCTCAAAGAGACATTTTTGTATGTGTCGGAACTCTATAAACTCTTATCTTATTTGGATGTTCCTCCTTTAGATAGTGTAAGGTGTAGTTGGGAACAGGAAAGTGGAACCCTGATAAATGTGACCCAGAGGGCTCAGTGCATTCAAAGAGGGTGGAAGGTAACAACCTCTCCTTCCTGGAGAGAGTTTAACTGGAAAATATTAGTCAGATATTTCAGAATGTCTATGATTACTTAACACTTTAATTCAAGTTACATTGTTCAGTGCTGTTGACAGTGTGTGGGAGCCAGGGGAATGCATTATCATATTTTGGGGACTTGTCTCAAGCTATGAACATACAAAATTTGGCAGCAGATAAAGGCCTAGAGGTCTATCAAGTCTGCTCGAATGTGCAGCTAGCACCCTTTATTCTGCAGCTGCCCTCCCTCCCACCCTTCCTTCCTTGACCCTCCCCTTGCCCTGTCCCAGCCCCTTTGAAGCAGTTCACTGTTCTAATGGATACCACTTCGCTGGTAACGCATTCCACCCAGCTACCACCCTCTCTGTAAAAAAGTGTCTCCTCTTCTCCCTCCTGAACCTTCCTTCCTCCAGTCTCATATCAAGGTCCCGGGTGTCCCTCCCCTCCCTTACTTTGAACAGCCCCTCTGTACCTGTCTTGTTTATTCCTTTCATGTACTTAAAGGTTTCAATCATATTCCCCCCGTCCCTCTTCTCCTCCAGCGAGTACATGTTCAACTCTCTCAGCCTCCTCTCATATGGTAAGTCCCCCAGCCCCTTGATCATCTTTGTCGCCCTGCACTACACCCACTACAGTAACTTAATGTTCCTCTTCAGATTCGGGTGCCAGTACTGCACGCAGTACTCCAGGTGCAGTCCTAATGATCTATACAGTGGCAGAATCACCTCTCCTCTCCTCGAGGATATACCCCTTGCAATGCAACCCAGCATTTTGTTGGCCTTTGCAGCTGCCTTCCTACATTGTGCCGAGTTGTTCGTTGACCCTGTAATGAGCACCCCCAGATCCTTCTCCTCCTCTGTCTGGGCTAGCTGCACTCCCCCTAGCTGGTAACTCCTCCTTGGGTTTTTTGCCCCAAAATGCAGCACATTGTGCTTTTTGGCATTGAACCCCAGTGGCCAGGTGTCCGACCAGGTTTCCAGCTTTGCCAGATCATCCTGCCATCCCCCTAGGTTGTCCACCACTGCTCCCATCTTGGTGTCATCAGCAAACAGATTGGTCTTGCTCTTGATGCTCAGTGGTATGTCTGCAATGAATATCCCAAACAACACTGGTCCCAACACCGAGCCCTGCGGAACATCGCTTGTCACTGCCCTCGGGGATGAGAGCTCCCCACCCACCACCACCCTCTGTTCCCTTCCATGAAGTCAGTTCCCTACTCATATCACCAGCTTTGCACCTGCCCCTGTGCCTTCTAATCTACTTCCCAGACTCCCATGTGGCACCAAGTCGAACGCCTTACTGAAGTCCAGTACAGAATATCTACTGCATGGCCACCATCCAATTGCCTAGTTACCCAGTCATAGAACTCCACCAGGTTGGTTTGGCAGGATCTGCCACATACAAAGCCATGTTGTCTGCTGTCCCATAGTCTTTTGGGCTCCAGGAGGGCCACCAGCCTCTCCTTCAGGATAGTCTCCATCAGCTTACCCACGATGGATGTGAGGCTCACCAGTCTGTAATTCCCTGGTTCATCCTTGGGGCCGCTTTTGTGGAGGGGCACCACATGAGTCCTGAGGTACACACCGTAAGTGTAGCAAGGCATTAAATAGGTCTGCCAAAGGTCCTGCTAGGACCTCTGCCAGCTCCTTCAGTACTCTGGGGTGGATGCCATCTGAGCCTGGCACCTTGTCTACCCTCAGTGCCCTCAAACCCTCCAGAACCCTGCCTTCTATGATTTCCCCATCTGTCACCCCCACATTTCTCTCCTACCTTCCCCCAGGGGCACCACCCCCCTCTTCTCCTTACTAAATACCGAGGAGAAGTAATCATTTAGCGCTTCTACCTTATCACCCCCCTGCTTCCACCTAACCTCCCTCCTTCCTAATCCATACTATATGATCCTTACAGTTCCTTTTCTCCCTGATGTACCTGAAGAAGTCCTTCTCCCTCTTCTTAATGCCCTGCGCCAGCCTGAGCTCCATAGACACCTTGGCTGCCCTTGCTGCCCTTGTCACCTCCTTCGATTCCTTCAGGAACTCCTCCTTGTCCTCCCCCTTCCCTGTTTTCTTGTACCTCCTAAAGGCAGCTCTTTTCCTCCTTACCTTTTTCATGACCTTCTTGCTCACCAGCTAGGTTTCTTTGCCCTAGCCTTCTTGCTCTAGGCCTTGCTGCAGGTTCTGGTTGCCTCCACTATCCCCAGCTTTATGAGCTCCCACCTCTGGTTAGTGCCCATTCTGGGTTGAATTCTGGCCAAGTACCCTTTTACCACTTCTCCCATCCTCCCGAAACTGGTCCTTCTGAAGTCCAGCACCCTTGTGCCAGATTCCACTCCTTCCTTACCCATATCCAATGTGAGCCATACTAAGTGGTGGTCACTCCCCGCCAGCAGTTCTTCAACCCTAAGTTCCCTGACAAACTCCCCATTTGCCAGCACAAGGTCAAGGACATTCCCTAACCTGGTTGGTTCACTGACCATTTGCATCAGGAAGCTGTTCTGGAAGGCATCCAGCAGTACCTGCTCCCTTCTATTCCTGGTAGTTGCGGTACTGCAATCCACTCCTGACATGTTGAAGTCCCCCACAATCACCACACTACCCTTCTTGCAGGTTCCCCAATCTGTCCTGCTAGTTCCCTGTCTACCTCCTCTGTCTGGCAGGGCAGCCTGTACACCACTACCATCCTGAGAGTCCTATTCTTGGAATCCTGAATTTGCATCTGTAGTGACTCTGTACTACCCTCCTCCCCTTCCTCCCGTACACACTTCAGTCCTTCCCTCACATATAGTGCCACCCCCCCCTTTCCCAATCACTCTATCCCTACGAAATAACCTGTACCCTGTACACTAGAGTGGCTGACGTAGAAAGGATGGAATGGATCGCCAACATGCTCAGGCTGGAAACAGACACATTTGTGGAGTTAAGGTGAACATGGCATCATTTGGAAGCAGCAGGACAAGAATTGCCTGTAGAGGGTGGAGGCCATGGAGAAGAATAGAGACTGGGGTTTTGCTGCAGGATCGTTACATAGCAGAGATGCAATCCACAGTCCTCAATCCCTTTATAATGTGAGACCATTGAAAAGAGGATCAGTACTCATACAGTCAGGGAGATACAATATAGTGCGGTGGGAGGGGGGCATGCCAGAGATGGGATTCCGTATGTTTCTCATTTGTTTTTTTCTCTCTTCTTTTCAGTAAGCTATGTATAAATATTTGGAAAAGCTGTTATTTTTTTGCAGCTTTGGACCTCAGGAGTACTAATCCAGCAAGATATTTACTGTATAAGATATGGGGCTTATCATAGCAAGTTGGTGCACAAATATTGCACTTGATAGTTTATCGACTCCCTGAAGCTGGTAGTTTGCAGTTTTGCCTCTTTTATCATGGTACAAAATACATGATGGACATTAACCAGAACACTCGTGGAGCACTAACAATGTACAGGACTAAGCTTCAGAACCAGCCATCTGACTGAGGTTAACGACATGAGCAGGGCATTATGTATTTGTAACATTTTTGTTTACAAACCATCTGATGCCTGTTATGTTATAAACAGATGTATGCAATGTGTCATCTGAAGCTGTCAATACATTTTGTGAGTTAAAAAAAAAATAGGGGCCGGAGGGCGAGTGATGGTGAGACTGGCGCAGCCAGGGACTGAAAAGGGGGAGCAGGGTGCAACAAAATAGTGCTGAATAAACTGAATTAGCACTGAGAGCCAAAGGAGTGAATGGGATTGGGGCTGGGGAGAAGGATGGCAAGGAAGAGGCCAGGGATCACTGGACAATGTTTGCAGGGACAGGGAGGAGGGGGTCCACTGGATAGCAATAGCTAGCTGCTCAAGAGATGTAGTAAGAGGGGAAACCAACAAGGGGGAAGGGACAAAGAAAGACTGAGAGAAAGTGAAGTGATGGAGGAGAGAAAAAGACAGACAAAAAGCACAGGGATCTCATGCATACCAATGATGTGATGAAAGTCCACTGTGCGGAGGGAAAAATGTGTAATTTTTCAGCCATAGAAACATAGAAACATAGACTTTGATGGCAGATAAGGACTGCTTGGCCCACCTAGTCTGCCCATTTCCCTACCTACAGGATAAGCTGCAGATCCTAGTTAACCAACAGCCTATTTCTTCCTGCCCCCCCACAAGAATTACCTTATGTCTGTCCCATGCATTCTTGAATTCTTCCACAGTTTTAGACCCCACAACCTCCTCAGAAAGGCTGTTCCATGCATCCACTACCTCTCTGTGAAAAATACTTCCTCACATTGCCCCTGAACTGCCCCCCATTTTAAACTGTGTCCCCTTGTTCTTGCCGTCTCTTTTCCGAAAGATGCTACCCTCTTGGACTTTGTTGATTCCACTGAGGTGCTTAAAAGTTTCTATCATGTTCCCTCTCTTCCTCCTTTCCTCAAGAGTATACATATTAAGCTCCTTTAGTTTTTCCTCGTATGGCTTCTCTTGCAGACCCTGCAACATTTCAGTTGTCCTTCTCTGGACTGCCTCTGACCTGTCTATGTCCTTGCAGAGATAGGGTCTCCAGAACTGGACGCAGTACTCCAGATGGGGTCTCACCAACTGTCTGTACAAAGGGATAACAACTTCCTGTGTTCTGCTGGTGATGCCTCTCCCTATGCATCCCAGTATACCCCCAGTCCTCCCTACTGCCTTCTCACATTGCTTGCTAACCTTAAGGTCATCTGATATGATTACTCCCAGGTCCCTTTCCTTTGTTGTTGTTGTTACTTACTCAACCCCATTGTGTAATCTTCCCTTGGGTTTTTGTTTCCAGGTGCATTATTTTGCACTTCTTTGCATTGAATCCCAGCTGCCATAATTCCGACCATTCCTCCAACCTTGCCAAGTCCCTTCTCATCCTTTCCATGCCTCCTTGTGTATCAACCCTGTTGCAGATCTTTGTGTCATCTGCAAAGAGGCATACTTTTCCTTCCAGTCCCTCTGCAATGTCACTTAGAAAGACATTAAAAAGGACTGGACCCAATACTGAACCCTGTGGTACCCCACTAGTAACCCCTCTTTCTTCAGAGTGGACTCCATTTACAATTACCTTCTGTGTCCTGTTGTGCAGTCAATGTTTTACCCAGGCTACCACCCTGGGTCCCACTCCCAGGCTGATTAATTTGACTATTAATCTTTTGTGTGGGACTGTGTCAAATGCCTTACTAAAGTCTAGGTAGGCCATGTCCACAGCCCCTCCCTGGTCTACTACTTTGCCATCCTCTCTCTACTTCTGGTTCACAAGATGTCAGCATAGCTCTGCTATGTAGCTGTAAAAAACTACAGACAATGACTTTACTGTAGCAGACAATCAGAGAATACTTTTTTGCTAGCCTTCCAAGGAGGGAAAAGTACAAAGAGGAGGTTGTAGCAGTGGAGAAAGGAGTATAATTTTCCTCTCATGCTGATTTAGCATGAGTTTGAAAAATACAAAAATGAAAACTTTCTTGTCAAGCGTGTGGACAAATCAACTTCCTTTAGTAACTGAAAAAAAAAAACTGAAAGTAAAACAAATCAGTAGTGAATTTCCCATTGTACATGTTACATTTCTCTGTGTGCACCATGGTGTACCTAAACCTCGTGGAACATGGGTCCGTCAGTTTACCAAGTAATTATAGTGAGATTTGTTCTTATTACAATGCTCTGCTATGTTTTGCTCTGCCTTATTCTAACAGTTGCTTTTTCAAAATTAGCTTAATTTTTCAATTAATCACACTACACGACTATGCTAATTACTGTTTTATTTCTAGATCATTCCTAAAAGAAGACACATTGGTAAACACATGTATTTTAATTGTATTTTCAATTTTCAGCATGCAATTAACTTTTGCTTGTGTTGACAGAAAACACATGGATACTACGGGCTCTTCTTTTGTTTTGCTGCCTATGGATGCTTTTTTTCAAATTTAAGTGTCCCCATCTGCTAATATTAGCCTCCACACTATCTATGCCGAACATCTACACAGCAAATATAAGCAAGCAAACATTTTGTATTGACAAATGCTTGTTCTTATGTTGCTGAGCCCAGAGAGCAGTGCAGCTGATGTGGGGTAGGCCTGAACAGATGCATCCTGGGGTTAAGAAGTGGGGCACCCAGCTAGATGGAGCCAAAATGCAGGTAGGAGAGACACCGGCAGCATACCTCTCAACCTCTTACCTCATAAATCAGGGACAAGGCTTTAAAAAAATCAGGGACAAAGACCCCAAATCAGGGACACATCTTAAAAATTGATAGTATTCACTCAGAAAGCTGGCAGAATAAGGGAAGTAGCGTAAGATGCATTTTCTGAAGAAGAACAAGTCTATAACTTTAATGTTTAACATTATTTTGTGCTTACAATCCCCACTGTTCAGTCACAAAAACAGAAATGTTACAAGGGACAGAGGAAGTTTTTAAGGCAAAATCAGGGACATCCCTAAAAATCAGGGACAGTTGGGAGGTATGACCGGCAGAGTGCATCCTGTGGTGTAGGAGATAGTACTGGAATTGCTGACAGGGAAGAGAGTAAGCACCCAGTTTAAAAGGGGGTGGAGCTGACAGAAACGTAGTGCCTAAATAAGAGTACTATAAAAAACTCCCTCACCCAGCATGTTCCATCATTCTCATGTCCTAGCGTGCGAGTGGAACAGCACAAGTATGAGGTTTCTGCCTTAGATGTCTGCAGGCAGCTGCAGATAGCCCACAGACCACAGGAGACCCTGCAGGAGAAATACCAGACCAAGCCAGAAGATAACACATTACTGTGTTGTGGTACACTGAAACAGTCAGCTTCAGGGTAGGTAGGTACAGATAGCACTGTATGTTAACAGCCAGTGGGAAAAGAATAGTAGGCACCAGGATATGGTAGGTGCAGGTAGGAGAATTGAAAAGGGAAATTAGAATATACCCTATCTAGGGTCAGGTAACAAATGAGGTTTAGGTAAGGAGCTAAAAAGTACTTGATACCCAGAGCAAGTTAGACACATGTAGGTGAGTTAAAAAAGGGAAAATAAGGGACACCCTACGTAGGGTAGGGTACCAAATAAATTTCAAACAAGCAAAGGCAGTGGTAGGAATTCAACATGCATAGAAAGCAGGTAGTAAGGTACAGGGAAGTTTCAACAGAACTAAGGCAAAAGGAGGAAAGAGCATGGGAGTGGTGTAGTGTAACAAGTGTGGAGCAATAGTCTTCCGGGAAACTTTCTGGAGACAGAGGTGCGGCCCTATTTCTACTTACCACTCTGGATTGAGGTCAAAGGTTGCTGGACTCCAGGCTGAACTAGCAGAGAGCCTGCTGTCCCACCCAGGGGCCACCAAGTCTGGTGCTGCTCCACCCAGAGAATGCCTAGCCAGGGGCAGAGCAATTGAACCATGGTGGTCTCTGGGAGGGAGGGGGGGAAGGGTGCACTCCTCACTGATGCTACTGTAGAATTCCTTCACCATACTGATGGGACAGGATGGCCTGGTGGAGGAGGCACCCATAGCATTAGACAGGGAAGAAGTGGGGGTCCTCAGAAGTGCCTGAGATGAGGTGTTAATCACTGCTGGTTCACAAGTTTCAAAAGCGGTAACTGCTGACTACTTATTATGCCCTGTCTGCCTATTCTTTGCTTCCTGCTCCCGCGTACAGCTTATATTTTACATCGCTGTCAGGCTCCTGCAAACAGCATACAGCTTACTTCCCTGCTGGTCTCCAGTGTCATGACTCATTTCTTCTACTTCCCATGCTTATACTAATAAAGAGGGATACAGTATACTCAAGGCCCCTGGAATTCTGCGGTTCTGCGGTTGCAGAATTTGCCGCAGAATTTGCATCATGCCGCAGAATATATACAGTGCCACAGAATTCATTGTTTTTGGTGAATTATCATATAAATATACTGTTTTTCCATAGTGTCAGGCTTTCTTTCCCACCTCGTTTATCCTGAAGCCCCTCCTCTATACTCAGCATATGATGTCGTCGATGACATCACATCATATTTAGCCAATGACAGGACTGCATTCTGCCAGAGAAATGAATAAATCATGCCG
Source organism: Neoceratodus forsteri (assembly GCA_016271365.2). Lineage (NCBI taxonomy): Eukaryota > Metazoa > Chordata > Ceratodontiformes > Ceratodontidae > Neoceratodus > Neoceratodus forsteri. The sequence continues at coordinate 561,378,224 of CM057450.1, read as the reverse complement.
CATAAATCAGAAAATGCTGCCGCAGAAGTCAAGGAGCCCTGCCGCAGAAATCAGAAAATTCTGCCGCAGAACACCAGGGGCCCTGAGTATACTCTATGCAATATGCTGCATGCTATATGTGAACTCTGCAAGTATGGTACCTACTAAAAAGGCATATTATAATAAAACAGACAACATCTATAACAGACAATAAGAGGGGGTGACAGACCTGTATGTTATACATGGTGCCTACTGTACCTGTATATGGCCAGTGAGAGGAAAGGACACCCATTACCAGGGCTTTTATCAATTAGATGCAGGCATGGTGCATGGAGGAGGGCTTCAGTTACATTGGGGACAGGGGTCAACCTAGGAAGATATGAACCTCTGTAAAGGAGACGGTCTGCATTCTTCCAGGAAGGGGACCACAGTCGCTGGTGGGAGATTTAAATGCCACTTGGATAAGCATTTAAATTTGCCGGGGGGGGGCTGTAAAACAAAGGGAGGCAACAGTTGCCCCCCAGATAATCAAGCAGCAGGGACGGAGGAGGGTCCAAGGTGAGTAAACTCCACCTGGGCAGGGGCTGAAGAAGACAGGTGGGGACAAGGCAGAGGACAAGGGGTGTAAATCAGGGAAGCAAGAAGAAAAGAGCAAAAATATATAAGTAGTGGAGAAGGTAACAAGGGAAGAGGTGGGTCTTGGGGCGTGTCAGGAAACAGCAAAGGCAGGAGGGGAAGGAAGCAGGCAGGGAGGGAGTAAGATATACAGAGTCATGTGCGAATGTAAGGAGTCTGGGAAATAAAATTCCTGATCAGAAGGCCATCATAGTGAAGGCTAGCCTAGATTTGGTTGCCATAACAGAGTTGTGGTGCAATGACAGCCATGACTGGGACATGGCCATACCGAGCTACTCTCTGTTCAGGAAAGACAGGGAAGGGTGGAAGGGAGGAGGGGTTGCACTATATGTAAGGGAGGGAATCATGGTCATGGAAGTGCAGGGGCTCCTGGAGGAAAAGGAAAGACTGGAGGTGCTGTGTGTTATCTTGGAGACATGATGGGGCCTCTATCCATACATTGGTGGTATACAGACATCCAGCACAGGGAAAAGAGTTGGATAAGTCACTAGGGGGAACCATCATATCTGATAACCTCAAAGCGGGAAGACAGAGGATAGGGCCAGTGGGATGCTGGGATGCATATGGAGAGGTACCTCCAGCAGGAAATGGGAGGCACTGTTGCTACTATATCGCTCGCTGGTGAGACCCCACCTGGAGTATTGTGTCCAGTTCTGGATGCCACACCTCAGAAAGGACAAACACAGGGTGCAGGCAGTCCCGGGATGGCAACTAAAATGATACAGGGGTTGCACCAAAAGCCCTATGAGGACAGACTGCGGGATCTCAACATGTACACCCTGGAAGAGAGGAGAGCGAGAAGGGACAAGATAGAGAACTACAAGTGCCACACAGTGGTGAACAGGGTACAGGAGAGAGTCTCTTTCAAATGAGAAAGAGCACCAGAACCAGGGGGCATGCGATGAAGCTGGAGGGGAGGGGTTTCAGAGGGATGTGAGGAAGTACTGCTTCACTGAAGGAGTTGTAAATTCCTGAAACAGACTGCCAGCAAAAATGGTGGAGATGGCCTGATCACGTGATGCATCAGAGCGGGTGAGACGCGTTTTTTCCAGCTCTGCTCCTCGGCTCCCTAAAACGCTGTTTTTTGGCCCTAATTCACCTGTGACTTGTGCCCAGTGGTAAACCCTCAGTTGGTTTGTGACTCCCTGCTGCCTTCGACTCCTTTTTTTGGGCATCTGTCTCGTGAAATCCTCCTCCCTCGATCTCCGACGAATGGAGATGGAGATTCAGCCTGTGGGGCCTGTCCACACCACGCTGAATATGCTGGAAAAGGGGAAAGCAGCCAAAAAGACCAAAACCAATGAGGCAGCTATTGCTAAGTCGCCTGCTGCACCAATGCCACTAAAGGAGGAAAAGTTCCTCATGGAGTTATCCCCGATTTAGGAAGCGCTTCTGGGGATCACAGCTCAACTCACAGGCCTGCAGGCCACCTCGGATTCCCTGACAAGGAGGATGGGGGACGCTGAAGTCAGGGTTAGCTCCCTGGAGGACTGGCAGGGCAGACTAGAGAGCGATGCAACATCTATGCACCGGAAAATAGCCAAGCTTGAGGAGAAGGTCGAAGACCTAGAGGGCTGAAGCAGGAGAAACAATTTGTTGTTATTAGGTTTACCAGAAGGGTAAGAGGGACAGAACCCAATCCTATTCATCCAAAAGTTTTGCAGCAAAGTGGCGGGGCCCTTCCCCAATGGCCCTAGCTACATTGTGGAAAGTGCACACCAGGCATTAAGGCCAATGCCCCCCAAATGCCCCACCTCATCCACTAATCTTTAGATTGCTCAATTATTTGGACAAAATGCACATTCTGGCCAAGCTCAGGAATTTAAAAGAGCTCATCTGGGAGGGCCATAAATAAAGAATCTCCCAGGATATATTTTGCTCCGTATGACTGAAGAGGGTAGACTTCAACTCTTATCTCCAAGCTTATTGCGGCTGGCATACGACTTAAGATGCTCTCCTCTGCCAAACTTGAAGTCTCACACCAAGGTTCCCTGAGGTCTTTCGACTCTGCCGATCAAGCAAGGCTGGAACTCCCAACTCTGTTCCCGGACTTGTTCCAGGTGCCTAAATGACTGTCATTCAGCCAGACTGAAATCGCCTGACTCCTTACAAGGAGGGCTTTAAATGTGTGGGAGTTTAGTTAAGAACCAGTTCTTTGTTGTTCCAGATTTACAGGAGGCGTTCACTGTTAGACCCTTGGACCTGCCAGGCATTATTCCCCACATGAGCTCATGAAGCACTGGGTCCCATTATGGTGGTCCTTGGACCCAGGCTACTTTGAGGCTGAAGTTGTTACTGGGATGATCAGTGTTGCTTCCACCACACCAGATGACTATTCCCACCTGGAGAGGGCATGGCTGCAGTGATGGGTTGCCGGGATGCATGGAGGTCACTTGGGCGAAGTGAGGTAGGTGCTCCACTGGTGGTACTGTTGGAGGTGGGGGTCCAGCTTGGGTGGGCTTCCCCTCTTTCCTGACGGGGCATGCTGGGTCACAGATGCCTGCAAGCCCCTGCCTATTCTGGAAACTGGGGCTAGATCCAGGAGATGATAGTCCCCTCTCGTTCCTCCCTCTTAGGTTGATATACCTGGACATAGGGCAATGCAGTAGTGGTGGAAATTCATGGGTCTTCCCTCGGCTGGAACCAATTTTATCTCTGACGGCACCTCTGCCTCCCCCCCCCCCGCAGCAAATGTTGAACTAACAGGTCTCAGGGAGGGGGCTCCACCTCCTCTTCTCTGGGATCCTACACTTATCTCCTCCTCGGGCTTAAGTTTGGTGGAGCTATTTGCCACATTTGTAACTATGCGACTCTCAAATTGACTGTCGTGGCAGCTCCTAAGTTTGGGTCTTTCCTGTGGTGGAGATCTGCCCTCAGAGAGGCTAATGGGGGCCCTGGCGTACTGCAATAGCAAGAGGTCGGAGCTCTATTGTTTCTGCCGGCTCATATGGGGTGATACTGGTGTGCCTGGTGATGGGGGGCGTGATCGGGCTTGGTGGTCCCTGACCCTCGGTGGTCAGCTCATGGGGCTCCAGGCCTGCCCACCTGGGATGGTCTCCATGTGTCCAGGCATCTCCGCAGCCTTGGACACGCATGCCTATGCCTGGGTAGTTTAGTTAACGGTGGTGGTTTCTGCATCGATACATTATTACATCTGATGGTCATGAGCTCTGTGGGGGGTTTTCAGACTATTATATTCCTTAAATGGATACTCTAACGTATCTTGGGGGGCTACTTTGCAGTTCGTAAGCTAATAAAGTTATGGCTCCATTAGGGGGTATTCTCTGTTTGGAGTGTTAGGGCCTAGTCCTTTTTTCTTATTTTTCAAGAGTTACCTAACAAAAGAAGGAGCCGGGGGGCCTGCTCTGAGGGTGTACTACATCACGTTGTAGTAAAAGATGTCATGCGGTCTTTAGGGCTGGGGCTAGTTATCCTGTACATAGTTTATATTGTAAGGAAGGGTGGAAGGAGTTGGCATTTGGGGGATTGGATGGGGGAGGAGAGGGGCGAGGGGAGGTGGGGGGTATGTGGACTGTTTGGGTTTGACTTTATCTGTTTGGATTACTACTTCTAATCTGGCACTCTGTGGAAAGGGCGGAGATGCAGAGACACGAGAAGGGCTGGTAGTTGGCCCAGTGGCTTCCTCCTACACCTGGAGGGCCGTTTTTATACCCTTTCTACTACCACTTCGGTATGGGGGCTGTATTTAAATTTGTGTCTTGGAACATTAAGAGGCTAATGTTAAACGTAAGCATTACATGATACTTTGTCACCTTAATAATTACCATCCTGACGTAGTGTTCTTGCAAGAAACTCACCTAAAACAAGAAGATTTCCTTCTTTTTCATCAGGAGTAGGTCGGCCAAGCTTTTGGTGCTGGATCCAGAAGTAAAAAAGGTGATGCAGGCGTTTTAATTAACAGAGGCACCTCGTTTCTCCTGACAGATGAGATATGGATCCCAAGGGCTGCTTCCTTCTTTTGCATGGCCGGCTCGGCCTCACTGAAGTAATACTGGGGTGAATTTATGACCCTAACTCAGACTCTCCCAGCTTTTTTTTACTAATCTCTTGTCTCATCTCTCTTCCCTTCCAGCCGCTGTTCTGATTCTAGTTAAAGACTGGAACCTTGTCTTCCACAATAACATTGACAGATCGGAAGGGCATCGCTGTGGCCTTTACCCAGCTCAAAAGGGGCCTTCGTGAGTTGATGGATACCCTGGGGCTAGGTGACCCATGGAGGATACTATACCCCTCAGACAAACAGTATACATTTTGTTCTAACCCTCATAAATCCCATTCCTGAATTGACTTCTTTTTGACCTCTTTGTCGGCTGTCTCTGGATTGCTAGTGTGCGACATTGGTCCTTTCCGATCATGCTCTGGTTTACATGGAGCACTTTCTTGGGGGAGACGGAGGCTCGGGACAGAACCTGGAGACTCAACACAACCCTCCTGTGAGATGAATCTGTGATCCAGGCTTTAGAACACTTCATAAACAACTTTTTCTCGGACAATCTGGGCTCGACTTCTTCACTAGACCTGCTGTGGGAAGCTGTGAAGTGAGCCATTAGGGGTGAGTGTATTAGGCTGGCAGTCAGAGCCAAGAGAATGAGGGAGGAAGCTTCCCTTCACCTACTCCATGAGATTAGGGCATTAAAACAGGAACTCTCTACTTTAGCCAGCCCGGACTGTTGGCCCCAACTTAATGCAGTACAAGCACAATATTTTGGGCAATTGGCAGAGAAAGCGGACGTAACTCTACAGCAGGTTAAATTTCGCTGTCAAAGCGGGTGAAAAGGCAGGAAAACTGTTAGCCCTATGACTTCAACAGCTGGAAGCCAGGACTATGATCCAAGGCCTTCAGCCTGCGTCGCCTGGACCACTAATACACTCCAGACTCTCTAAATCCAGGTGAAGCTCTGGAAGTAGACAGATTCCTGGACTCTGTCCTCTTGCCGTCTCTTATCCCTGAATAGCAAGCGATCTTAGTGGCCCCAATTTCTGCTGCAGAGGTCAAACAAGTGATAACTAAACTCCCCAAGGCAAAGGCCCTGGGTCCAGATGGTTTTTCTACCATGTTTTATGCAACCTTTCAGGATATACTGACCCCGTTTCTAACTCAACTTCTTAATGCCCTGCACTCCACCGGCCTTTCTGACCACTCCGTCACCCAAGTCTGGATCATGGTTCTTCCTAAACCTGGTAAATCTTCCCTTTTGCCAGGTAATTACCACCCTATTCCTTTATTAAACTCAGCTATCAAGATCTTGGCTAAAGTTTTAGCTAACCGCATGCACCAAGTCTGGCGAAGCTTATTGAGTCATTCACAGGTAGGGTTTGTTTCAGGAAGGGTCTCTTCCGATCACACTTGGAAAGTGTTGCACCTCATGGTCCAGGCAGAACGCAGCTCCATTCCTTCAGTGTTGGTCTCGTTAGACGCTGAAAAAGCATTCGACCATATCTCATGGCCATTCCTGTTTGCAGTGTTAGCTAAATGTGGTGTTCCTTCTTCCTTCTGTGACTGGATTCGAGCACTATCCTCCTTTCCGATGGCCAGAGTGCGTTGTAATGGCGTTCTAGCAGACCTGTTCTCCTTAGCCCATGGCATCAGACAAGGCTGCCCCCTCTCTCCCTTCCTCTTCAGCCTATAACTTTAACCTCTCATTTGCTCCTTACAAGCATGTCAGGAGGTCCAGGGTATACAGGTAGGACAACTCTCACTCTCTTTATCAGCCTATGCGGATGACCTTCTGCTTCACCTGGAACATCCGCAGTCCTCTATCCCTGCTGCCTTACAGATTATTCATCATTTCTCAGCAATCTTGGGCTATAAACTCAATGTGGGGAAATCCTCTGTCATGCATCTCAACCATCTTGTCCAAAAACACTGGGTTATTGCCTTGGTCTGACCTGGGAGCCTACCCGCTTCGCTTACTTATCTAGGGGTCAAGTTACCCTGCATTCTCTCACACACGTTTAAGCTCAATTTTCCACCATTACTCTCTATTATTAAAACTGACTTAGCCCTCTGGCAGCACCTTCCGATATCCCTGTGGGGCCAGGTTAATGTAATCAGGATGAACATTCTACTGAGGCTGTTATACCCCATGGGCATGTTAGGTCCCTACTTTACTAAAAGATGGTTTCTCTGGTTGCAGTCTCTCATTTTTGACTTTTTATGGCAGGGCAAAGCAGTCCGGTGGGCATTCCCGAAACTTACCTATCCAAAAGACAGAGGCGGCCTGTGCCTCCCTAACTTTTTTCTGTATTATTGTGCCATCTATAGTAGCAAAATCTTTAGATGGTGTCCTAACCCAGAAGCAGAACACATGCAAGGCTATATCCCCCTATGGTTAACCTTGGAGCAACAGCTTTGCAGGTCCCAGGGCCTAGACTTGCACTCTCTTCTCTATACTAAACCGTCAGTGTTCCCTCCCTCGCTTAAACTTCCCCCTCTCTGGTGGTCTGTTAAAGCAGTGTGCCAAATTTGTTCCTATCTCTCTCTCTCTCTCTCTCTTTCAGCAAGGACATTGACCAGCTGGTGCTGGGAAATCTGAACTTCAGAATTGCAGGCAGCCCCATTCCGCCTGCTTTTTGCCTCGACTTGTGGAGAACATCTGTCGCAGCATTGTTGGAGGATGGTAACCTAGCCCCAGGGGTAGGATTACAAGAGAAAGGACTTGGCATTTTTAGGGCACTTCAGCTCAAGAGAGCAATCTCTTCCCATCTTGGTCCACAACCCTGGCCTCCGATATCCCATCCAGCCAAGCAATGCTTTGTGGAGACTGCTTTATGACCCCATGCGATTTCCCAATTTTACAAATTACTGCAGTTGCATGACCCTTACTTACCCTCAGGCATTTGCTTTTACTGGTAGCAGGCTCTCACCCTCTCAGCGAATGCTGAAGACTAGCGTAGAGCCTGGCTGAGACTGTATAAATTCATAAAACAGGATCGGCTGCAGTACCTACAGTTCTGACTCCTGCACAACATGTATTTCTCTCCTGCTCGGTTATACCATATGGGGAAGCTCAACTCGCCCCTTTGCCAGGTTTGTGGCAAGGAAGATGGGACTACAAAGCATCTATTTTGGGAGCGTGTCCAAGCCTCCACCTTATGGCAGGAAATCAAAAACTCTCTCAACCCTATCTTGGGGCTAGAGCCATACTTCACCCCAGAAATCTGCCTCCTTGGGCTCCTTCCAAAGGGCATGTTAGGAGTGCAGCAAGCACATATGGCCATCATCGCAGTTACAGCAAAACTTGTAATTGCCTGTCATTGGTTGATCAACATACCTCACTATTCCGGGAGAGGCATGCAGAATTACTCCAGTTTGTAATTTTAGGGGTTTGGATAGGTTGTAGTTTGTTTACCTGGGCCTAATGTGAGATGGTGCATGTCTTTACAGGTCATTTGGCTGTAGGCCCTTTAAATATGTGTTGGACATTTCCTTGTTGATTACTATGATTAACGGAACTTTCTCTGTCGTTAAGTGCTGTGCCCGGAATTGTCCTCCATTGTCTGGATTTTTGTTTTGTTGTAAAATGAAAAAGCAATAAAGTACATTAAATTGTAAAAACAAAATGATGGAGGCAGAAACAGTACAGTACTTCGAGCATGCATGGACTAGACATGGTGGAATAGTAGTACATAGGTAGGGAGGAGAGAGGGTCGCCAGGGACCGCTTAGGGTGTCCTGAGACAGACCAAGCAGAGACCTTCAAGATAGGCTGAGTAGGCCAAGCAGTCCTATTCTGCGGACACATTCTGTGTTTCTGTGTTTCTATGTTTCTAAATGCTGGCAGAATTCAGAAAATAAGGCACAGGAGAAAGAGGGACCACCTTCCCTGTGTGGGTTAACAGAGTAGTGTGCAGTGTACATGGGTCCTAATTTAGCTGTGATCCCCCAGTGGAATTTGTAGACATCCTATTTACCATCTCTGCTAACTGGGGTCCCTTGTGCTGAAGACCACTGAGAAAATTAGGTATGATGTGGAGTAAGTAAAGACCGGAAATGAACTGGGAATTAATTGTTGAAGACCCTCCTCCTAAGTTCACCTAAATTTATTAAGAATGCAAAGGAGTCCTGAGAGGCCAGTGCAGCATTAATTATGATTCAGGGAGGGGCAGAGGCTGCTGCCAATATGGGGGCAGTCCAACAGTGCAGAGGGGACATCAAGGAGAAAGCCTCCAATCGACTAGTGTGCTAATCATATGCCAGTGGGGCCACATGTGTGTGCCATGCTCTGCTGACAGAGGTTATTGTTGCTGCCAAGGGACTTCCAAGAACATCTGCTTGTCCAGAATGCTGTGTAGGAGGGTAGGGTACAATGTAAGGATCAGTGTCAGAACTACAGTGTGTACTAACTCCCTCTCTTGTAATATACAGTGGGAAGTGTAAGGAATGTCCTGTGTGAGTATGTGTGCTGTCTCCCAGGAGGGAGCAGATAAACAAAGAATAAACTGCTGTTGCATAAACTTAGCCCCCCCCCCCCCCATCAGGTGTCCTGTAACCATCTGAGAGTCTGTGGTTATGCATCTTCCTCATGCCTTGCAGCACTTAGTGGACCCACCCTGTATTGGAAATAAACCCCCTTGTGCTTGACCGGAATATTTCTTTGGACAGTGAATTTGTCAGACCACTGCTTAAACTGTTTATAGGTGCCCCACCCGCCTCTGTAACGCAGATGTTCTGTTAAAAAAACTGGCCAGCCCCCTCCTATGCTGGAGGGCTCCAAAGTACCTGACACCCAGGGAAGGTCAGCTATACTATTAAGATATTTATTGGGGGAAAAAAGTATGTTTAAGCATTGCTTCGTGCTGAAGCACAAAGCCACAAAATAAGGGAAATGCAGTGTTAGGCTAAAAAAGTCCATTGACCATTGTCGCATGCCTGGCGTGGTGTTCATTGGGGTTATTGCAATTGCTCAGTGCAGCACTGGATTACCCTGACTTTAGCATTGTCTTTCAGTATCTGGTTGGTCACATCTTTGTATGCAGGCTGTATTTACTCAGGATACCCCAGCTGAAATGCATGCTCTCACTCTTACTGTTGTCCTGAAACATAGAAAAGTGATTGACAGAAAAGACCTGAACAGTCCGTCTAATCTGTTCCAAGATTCCATTCTTGAAGATGTTGTGCAGTAGTCTCCGTCCTCCCTCCCAATCTCCCCATTTAGCAGTCTTATTTTTAATTTTATGTCCCTTAGACACAGGCAATCTGCATGCTTAAAATAGTTTAAATTATATTCAAGGCCACTGTTTTTCGTTTTTTACCAGAAAACCCGGTAAAATTCCGGAATTAGGGCTGCCTGAAAACCGGTAAAAATGAAGATTTCATGGAATCTGGCATTTTCTATCAGATCAGTAAATCTATAAAAAAGTGTGTTTTTCTTTTAATTCCTTCCTGTAATATTTTCAGTTTGCTTTATTTAATGCTCTGTATATTAAGCCTTCTTTAATTCTGATTATTTATGAACATACTAAAAGAATGATAGCAGAATCCCGGTAAAATCCGGAAAATAGAGTAACAATCACCGGTGAAATTCTGGAATCTTAAGTCTTGAAAACAGAATTTAATTGTTTTAATCACCGTAAATCAGTGGCCTTGATTATATTCATTCTCATGGCCGTCACCATACTATGCTTTTGGAAACCCTTCCTTTTGATGGGGACTTTGTGTGAAGGATATCAAATTAAAAAAAAAGATCTGCTAGAATCCAGAAGAAGCAGATTCCCAATACTGTTTGTGCTCTATTGCCCAATACATTTATTCTAGAGAACGGGTGAGTTTGGCAGCATGAAATGTTGATTACTTCATCAGAAGTATTGGGAATAGTGTCTTGAATAAAATATGCTTGACTGTTACTGGTAGGCAGTTCTTTTATTCCACTGCTTGCATGGTATGTCACTTTGGGAACTTGTGCAGCAGACCCCTCCAGGTCTGCTAATATTTTTAGGTATGGAGAGTCACACTACTACAAGATGAAGCTTTTTCATTATTAATATGACCCACAGTGAATACATAAGGTGGTGACGATACAAAGCTACTTTATAAATGTGAAGGACAAACACAAAAAAATGTGTGCAGGGATGGCGGTGTTCCAGGACAAGAAAGTCAAGGTACAAAGCAAAACAGTTGGGCACACACCACCTTAAACAAATTAGAAATGAACAAGTTGGCCCCAATAGTTCAACCTTTGCTGTCCTGCATTAAAAGGTACAATCACATTTTAAAAGCCAGCATATTGACTGCATGCCTAACACATTTTGGAGGTTAGGTCCTTTATCAAAGGTAAAAATAATTAAAAAAAAACTGAAAAACAATAGTTTGAACTATTGGAGACAACGTGTTCATTTTTAATTTTATTTGAGGTGGTGTGTGCTCAACTGTTTTGCTTTGTATATATGTAACAGAACCTATTATCATTATACAGTGCTAAAGTAGATAAAACACGGACCTAAATGCTTAGTTAGCAGTTAAAGCAGCAATGCAACAAGAATGCTTTTCCAAAAAGCTACTTTCAGCTACAGTTGATAAAAATACCAGCATACCTGTCAAATCTATCGTTCTAAGTACCTCATGTGTGGCACGCCATGAGTTTTTAATTTTCTTGATCCTAACCCTTATCAGGTGTACAATGGCATTTCCAAGCCAAATTTGGCACCCATCTTTTTTCTTGTGAAAAAAACTAAATTTAAACATTTATAAAGTGTTAATTGTTTGTATAACTAGAACATTTTACCACCAAATAAAACTGAAAGATGGCTGGAATCTTTCATAGTGAAAAAAAGGTAGGGTCAAATTCTACGGCCACTTTCATTGCACTGCTGTTTTAATTACAGGTGCTCAAATTGCTATACCAAATCAAAACAGAAAGTTACTACTTAATTAGCAATCCATTACATTCATTAATTTGTTTGTTCATTCATTATATAGATTTCTAAATAAATCTCTACATTTAATAAACCTTTGCTTTGTAGTAACTGCACTTTACAGGTTACCATGTTAAAAACTAGAAATACCAGACTGAGTTTGCCAGAGTGTACACCCTTTGGAACATCATGTTGTGGGTGCAAAATACCCTAAGCAGAAATCCACATACCCTAATAAGGGATACATAAGATTTAGAGATGATGGTTCTGGTGTGTGGCTCCCCAGCTCATAAAATGTATTAAATGGCAAAAGTAAATCTAGCTCCATTTTATCAACAACACCCTTCTGTTCATACTTTTGAGCAAGAATGAGTTTTCAAAGAGTCTAGAAAAGATTTGCTCTTTTGTTTACTTGTTTATTTAAAAGTTGGTAACCAGGAAAGGCAAACTGAGTCAAAGTTCGTTTCCAGGTATGACCCGGGGGCGGGAAGTACCGGAGAAACAAATGACAAATTATTGTTCAAATACAAAGACAGCAAAACAGAATATACCAATAAACAATGAGGCTGAATGTTATAATACCATGGGCTACAGAAAAGAAACATGGATAAAGGCGCAAGACATCAAAAATCAAATGCACAGTGCCTGTTGAGGTAGGAGAGTATACAAAACCTCGAAAGAAGGGGGATCAGTTCAAGTCAGATTCAAAGGACAGGATAGGAGCTCAGGGCGGGGGTAGACAGGAACAGGAGGGAGCAGGAAGATTCCTTAGTTGATATCTGAAGGTAGGACAAGAGGGAGGGAGGCAAAGAGGGAAGGGGAGTGGTTTTCAGAGGGAAGGGAGGCAGTAGGAGAAAGCAGCCTGTCCAGCGGAGGAGTGAGGGTGGGGAATGGAGAAAGTGAGGGAATCCCTGGATTAGACAGTGTAGGAGGTGGAGGGAATGGGGGAAACTAGTGAGGAAAGGTAGGAGGGGAGGGACTCGAACCAATAGTTTGGCAATGAAGGCAGCACAGTGGGACTGGCAATATGATGGTAGAGGGAGGATGGAGAGGGAGGAGGAGTAGAGGGAGCAGTCATGAGTACAGAGGGGCTGTTGCTCAAAAGTATGAAGAGTTATTTGTTTTCCTTTTGACAAAATGGTGCTAGATTAATTTTTTGACCTATTGAATGTATAGGGAGCTGAGGACAACTACACATCATCATTTTAACCCTCCAGTGGCCAGCAATGCTTTGCAGCATGTAAACAAGCTGCTGTGAATGGCTTGCCTGTGTACTAATAGTACAGGTACTTTAAAGCCCTTTTGTGAGAAAGTAGATTTATCTGCAAATAGCAAATGTTAGTGATTGCACATAACTCTGCCACCTCTCTGCAGCACAGTAAACAGAGACATAGTGGAGACCATTCCTTTCATTCACTAGGATATTATTATTATCATTCCAAGTTGGTTGGGTCTGTGATGCTGCAGTGCAAATTATATCTTGTAGAATTCTGGGATTACTAAACATAATTAAAAATAAAAAGATTCCAAATTCAAATCCCACCAGGATGCTGATTCACTTTTGGACATTGTCATTTTTAGGCTGCTTGGCATAGCCAGCAGACTCCTTGCAGGCACACTAGATAGATCTACCAGGAGGAAACAGGACAATTACCCAGTGAGTGATGGACTACTTTTGAGTGTCCCTCTGCCACCATCTGCCTGCCCAAGGATATCCCCATAGAGATTACATGTAAGAGAGACTTGTATGTGATCTCTGTGTTATGACTGGTGCAACTGGAGCTACTATGAGGGAAAGAGTGTTGTGAAGTTTAATGTTACCAACAAAGTGTTGGTAAAGTGCCAAACTTCATGCTATGTGTAGCTCTGGCAATGTTACCACTTTGCTAGCAATTCACTGTGCAAAGTTCTTTTTTTTTTTTAATAAAAAGGTTCCCTTCCCCCACCCTCCAACATAAAGGTCTTTGTCCACCTTGGACAGAACTGATGGTTTTTAGCCCTGTCCCCGGGCATCGCTGACTGTCCACTTACCTCTCTCTACTAGTGCCCCTTCTCCTCCATCTCTCTAGTCTGAGCAGTAGGGCAGACTATGGTGCCCTGGGCTGGACTTCACTAGCCCAGTTCCCCCTCCATTTTCCACCTCATTTACACCACAAGTCACAGCAGACATGCAAACACATATGCATGGAGGTGCGCATCTGCTCCAGAACCGCTGGTCCTGCTTCACCCACCCAGGATACAGCCAACCCCAGACATTGGTGCTACCACTGGACTTCCACACGGTGGCAGCCAACAGCCAGGGATCGCCAGCTCCCCAATCTGGGAGAGGAGGGTTGCCAGATGGCCACTCAGTCCTCTCCCAGCCCCCCCCCGTGACCCGAGCTCCTCATTAAACTAGGGTTGCCAACATGGGAGAGGTGAGGTGCCAAGTTGCCTCAGCCCTCTGTGCCACCACGCCAGCTCATCCCCCACCCTCTGGAAGAACCTCATAGCACACTCTTCTCCCCGCCCAGCCCTAACCAGTATGTATTTTACAACCCATATTCCCCCACCCATCCACTGTGTCAGCCAGCACCCACACCAGACGAGGTACATCCCAGGGTGCTGAGGGAGCTGGCAGAGGTCCTGGCAGAGCCACTGGTGGATCTGTTCAACACCTTGCTAAATACAGGATGTGTGCCCAGAGATTGGAGGCAGACACACGTGGTACCACTCCACAAAAGTGGGCCCAAGGACGAACCAGGGAACTACAGACCAGTGAGCCTCACCGCAATTGAGGGGAAACTGATGGAATCTATCCTCAAAGAAAGGCTGGTGCAGTTTCTTACAGATAATGATCTGCAAGATGATAGACAGCACAGGTTCATCGCTGGCAGATCCTGCCAGACTAACTTGATTGATTTTTTTTGACTCAGTCATGAGGGCACTGGACGAGGACCTTGTGGTAGATGTAGTCTACCTGGATTTCAGCAAGGCCTTCGATTCAGTGCCACACAGAAGGTTGACCTGAAAGTTGAGGAGTCTTGGTATAGAATGGAAGCTAGTCCGATGGGTAGAAAACTGGCTGAGGGACAGGCAACAGAAAGTAGTTGTTGGGGAAGAAGCGTCGGAGCCCAGGGCAGTGACAAGTGGTGTCCCACAGGGATCAGTACTGGGACCAGTCCTGTTTAACATTTTCATTGCAGACATAGCAGTTGGGATCAAGAATAAGATCAGCCTCTTCGCCGATGACACCAAGATATGTGCTGAGGTGGATGGGGAGGAGGGTGGCAAATTACTGCAGGAGGACTTGGCAAGACTTAAGGAGTGGTCACACACCTGGCAGCTTGTGTTCAATGCCAAGAAGTGCAAGGTGATGCATTTTGGAGCCAAAAACCTAGGATACAGCTACTGGATGAATGGTATCAAACTGGCCACATCCAATGAGGAGAAGGATCTGGGGGTGCTGGTGACCAGGAAATTAAACCACTCAGCCCAGTGTAGGAAGGCAGCGGCTAAGGCTAACAGGATGCTAGGGTGCATAGCATGGGGGATTACATCCAGATGTAGCAAAGTCATATTGCCCCAGCACAGGTCCCTCGTGAGGCCGCACTTGGAGTACTGCATGCAGTTCTGGCACCCGTACTTGAAAAGAGATATCAAACTACTGGAGGCAGTGCAGCAAACAGCAACAACGATGATCCAGGGGTTGGGGGATAGAACTTACAAGGAAAGACTAAAAGAGCTCAACATGTATACCCTGGAGGATAGAAGAGAGAGAGGGGACATGATCGAGACCTTCAAGTACCTGAAGGGGATGAACAGAGTAGGCTTCCAGGGTGGGTTCACGCTCCAGAATTGAAGAGCTACAAGAGGGCACTCCCTGAAGTTAAAGGGGGGCAGAGTCAGGAGGGAAAGGAGGAGGCACTACTTCACTGAAAGAGTGGTAACAGGGTGGAATGCACTGTCTGAGCAACTCATATCAGTGCAGACTGTGGGGTGCTTCAAGAGGGAGAGGACAAATTCAAGGGGAAAGTACATACCGGGGGGGGCAGTTGGGGGGGAAGAGTTAATGGGAAGGGGGGGCAGCTGCAGTCTAATGGGCTGAAGTGCTGCACACTCGAGCAGACTAGATAGACCATATGGCCTGTATCTGCTGGAAATTTCATACGTTCATATGTACCACCTTGCTCCTTCTCTATCCCCAGCAAGAAAGAATCCTTCCCTTGCCCCCACCCACTCACAGCACCCAATCCCAATCTCCACGGCACCCTTGGGGGGGAAGCTCACAGCATGAAGATTGCTGATACTGCTGGAGCTTGCTAGAGATGAATGGCTATGTCTATTTTGTATTACCTTAATGTGCAAGGTTGTATTGTAGTAAAGTAAACCACAAATGCAATACAACCTTAAACATTAAACTAATCCCAAACTAAAGTAGACATTAGTGACTGTAACCAAACTTTGTTCTTTCTTCGTGTTGCAGTGTCCCGATCTGATACTGTTTTTAATTGCTGCTGTTTTAAGAAGCCCAGTCACAGCCTGCAAAATGGGTAGATTTTGGTTATGATGTTGTGTTGTCACCCAATAACACTATATACAGAGACTGGTGCATGGAGGAGCCCCTCTGCAACAGAGGTACAATGCCAATTTGCAATCCAGCTGTCGATGGGTACAAACTGGGTTTTTACCATTAACAGTCGAGATTGTGCATGTGAACAAGTCACAGTGTGGCACTGCGCCCTGGACAGGGCACAGTGCCATGCTGTGACCCAGTTGCTAGGTTCTGCACACAGGTTTTCAACCCAGAAATATCCCCTCTCCCTAAACTACCCACAAGTTCAGGGCCCTGGTAGACCAGTCCCCCCCCCCCCCAGTGGCACAGTGGCCAGTCAGCCTGGTGGTCCAGTGGGCCCCAACCAGCTCCATCCAGTGTCTCTTTATCTGGTGGTCATGTGGTTCCCCCTCACTATCCAACATATGTGGTATTCCAGTGGCATCCTTTCAATCCTGGTCTAATATCTAGGCAGTTGTACTCTGTTGCAGCCAGGGGCGTAGGGTCAGTGGTTCCAAGTAGATCATGCGCACCACCAATTTTGTCTCTGCTTTCAGAACCATGAAATGCAGCCTGCATCTTCAGCTTCTTCTGTTTTCCTCAACCCCAGTGCTTTGTTCTGAATCAAGCAGCTGGTGCGGCACCACAGGCAGGAGACAGAAGATGGACTATTAGTTGCAACTTGCAACATATAAATGATTGGCACATGGTAGTGTGCGTTCCCTCATCTCTGGTGCATCGTCAGTTAGCAGATTTGTCATTAAAGAGGTTAGCTGGCTATGATTTTTTTCATGTCCTTTTTATGACCATAAGATTTCTGTAAATAGTCAAACAAGATTGCATCCAGTCATTGTCAGTGGGAACGCAAAGCTCATCGGATGTATGAAAACTCCAGATTGGTAACTAACTGCTCTGCTGAATAATCATTATGTATATTTAAGAGGCCCTGATTTCACACTCCAGTCTTTAGAGCAAATGGGGGCAGCTGGTGCTTAAACTCAAGGATGAAAATAAAATAATTACTCACAAAAGTAACAATGTTTCTTCTATGGGATCCAACAATAAGTCATACAAAGCTGCATCATCTCCATCTAGAGGTGTTGCCCTGGAGATAGAAATGAATGCTAACAGAATTTAGAATTCTATTCAAACTCTGCACTGTAGCCACTCTCCATATGCTGTTCTAACCTAAAATTTGTTTCTGGAAAGCAAGGGGAGCAGTGGCCACCAATACCTTTTCTACCAAAAATAAAATAAAATAAAAACCCATTCAATTAAAAAAATAGCAGTCTATTTTTTTATAATGAAGTAACCACAGATTGTTCAAACACTCAGAAAGATCAAAGGGTTCAAACAATAAATGCTCATGGAGCCCCCCCTGCAAATGGGGTTCCCAAAAGTCTTCCAGGAGCTTGCCTGAATGCTCCAAGTCTGGGCAGTGTTCGCCGTTTAAGCTGTTTAAATGTGGTTCCAAGTGAGTGCTATTTGAGCCTCCACGTACTGTCTCTTTAAGAGCTGTCTGCTTGCAGACTTAATTAGTTTGTATGGGGGACTGGGTATTTAATGCTCGAATCCCGCCCGAGCTGCTGGCTACTCGCTATGTTTCTGCCATCGCTATATGCACAGACGGAGCTCTTTCAAAAGATGTAATTGTTTGTGGGTAATCTGTTAGAGTGATAATGAAAATACAGTTTGTCTAACCTGCTTTCCCTTCAGCAAGGACTGTGTGGTGTAGCTCTTTCATTTTGGTCCTGGACTGCTGAAATGGACCAATCAATGGGGAGAGGTTCCCTAAAATGGAGCCTGCTGGCAAATCAGAACTTGGACTCTCAAGTGGAGCCAGCCAAAAGGGGGTTGTATGAAGAGAGCCTCTGGGAAATGTAGTTTAGACCTTGGCGCCTTTTTTCACCAATAGAGGGAGCCTGTTGTGACTGACAAGGAGAATCGGCCAACCAGAACCTGTTGGATCTGAAAGAAAGCCCCAGTGCTGTCTGCTGGGAAGCCAGACTAGTGGTGACTGTGAGAGGGGAAGGAGCTCAACTCCTTGTGGTGAGTAATTCGCGCGGGAAGCTCGTGTGGGGCCCTGAAGTCGGCCTGCTGCCGTCGTAAGCATTAGTTAGACTGAATCCGAGGTTTCTGGGAGAAAAGAAGAACCAGAAGGTGGAAGCCAGGCTTAACCTGTGGAAGACTGGATAAATTGCTGAATCGCGCTCAGTCTTTCAGGAACTGAAGCTGCTGTGTGTACTCCTGGGTATCTTGCAGTAATTGCGATCGGGATTGAGGAGCAGCCTGCCTGGTACAGTAATTTCCTTTACATATAAATGTGTCTAGTGCTAGTGGGGAATCGTGATCCTATTTCCCCTGTACTGTGAATTGTGTGCTGAAGCTGGAAGCAGAACCCAGCTGGATTCGGACTGAATCCGCCTGTTTTTCAAATGCAAGTGAGTCCTGCCACGAGGGCTGGGCCAGCTATTCAGTTTCTCCTGGCAATCCAGGACAATCTGCATCCATCCAGTTTTCAGTATCGAGTCCGTGAGTACAAATCAGGGTAGCTCCCTGCAATCTGTTTATCAAATTGCAAGTGTGTCATCTGATTATTGCTGTTTCATTTCTTCACGAAACTGAGCCCCAGGGCTCCGGATTACAATTTGTGTGTGCATGTGTTTTTCCATCAAAGGGCCCCAACCAGCTGCACCGACCCTGGCTAGCCTCACACCATCCTGGGTACCCAGAGAGTGACATTTTGGACCCTATATGCATGCGCAGTACTGTGATTTGAATATTTCCAAAACAATTAACTTGATTTCCCCCTCCCGTGTTCCATTCCCCCTAAGTAAACCAGATTTGAAGTTTTTGAACTTTAAACTGTCTGAAGTGTCAGTACTTATAAAATAAGCATTGTATTGGGTTGTGTACGTTGATTAACCTTGTTTTACAGGGGGTCCTCAGAGACGTGCTGCAGAATCAGTCTCGAGGGTAAGTGGTATCTATATGAGTGAACAGTGTGTATATGTGGGGTATTGGGATTGTAACTCCTGTGTACTGTGTGAGCCACTAGAGGGAACCAAAGGGGGTCATGGTGTCCCAAAGGGCTGTGACCAAGCTAGTCTAACCACTACAAACCCTGACCTCTGGGTGGAGGCACCCGTCATAGAACCTAGGCCCCTCAACCTGTCCGTAGTCAAGCAGGCAGGGGTAGTAGCCCTTGGGATAGTGCCACCTGGGGGTTACACTCAAATACAAAAGAAATCATTAGACTGAGTCTTGTGAGAACTCTTTTTCAGGCTCTACGAGAGAAGGCATGGTCATGGATTGTATAGCTCATTGTTGGATCCCTTTGAAGAAACATCATTACTACAGTGAGTAATTCTTCTAACAACAGGAATCCAACAATAATGTCATCCAGTACTACAGACTCACTAGCAGTACATCGGGAGGCTGGGTCTGGAACCTATTTAAGAAAAAGGTTCTGCAAAACAGTGGTCCTGAACCTTGAAACCCTCCTGAATTGAATATCCAGACAATAATAACCCAGGTAGTTGCTTTACATGTCTCTTGGGGGGGCCTTGTGACTGCCATAGAGGCAGATGTATCTCTAGTAGAGTGCACCATTAGGCTTCTGGGAAGATTCTTACCAGCTTTCTCATGGCAACACTAGATACAGAAGACTATCCAATCAGAACCAGTCTTTTTGGCTGCTGGTTTACCCTTACCAGCCTCTTCTTAAGTGACAAATAACTGTATGCAAACACCTCCGGTGTCTCCGGTGCTGTCAAGATGATAGCTCAATGTCTACGGCAGGGTAGTGCAGTTTCTGCTCACCTGAGCTGGAATGGATATAGAAAAGCACATGGAAGGTAACAGATTGGCTTAAAGGGAATTCTGACACCACTTTAGGAAGCCATTTTCTATTTGTTCTAGGAATTACCTTATCGCTGTGTGAGATAATGTCATTGAGATCTGTAGAGGGAGCTTGCAGCTGACTAACTCTCCTGGCAGGTGTCCTAGCAATGAGGAAAAAACTGTTTTCTAGACGACATATGTGCTGTCTTCTGTAGCCACTGGCTAAAAAGGAGACTCCATCAGCTGGGTAGGGCATACATTCAAATTCCAGGGATGGACAGGTTCCCTGACAGAGGGATGCAGGTGATTCAAACCTTTGAAAAACTTAAAAAAAATGGGATGTGAAGCCACAGATGTTTCCTTCCCAGCTGACATGTAAGCTAAGACATTTGCCAGATGGACTTCCAGGGTAGATGGTCTGAAACCAAGAGACTGTAAGTATATCAAATACTCCAGTACAACAGGCAGAGCTGCCTGCAAGGGTGAAATTTTCTGTGAGGCACACTAGAATGAAAATATTCTCCATTTAGAAGAATATGCTTCCTTCATAGCTGCTTTTTAGATGTTTCAGTGACCACTCATGATTGCCCTGGCTCATCTTGCTCAATGAATCTTCCAGGGCATTGTCCTTACCAGGCAGGTGAACTGCAGATATCTTGACATCTAAGGAGTATGCCCAGTTCCATATCCTCATTGCCTCTATGCAAGTTTTGAGGATCTGGAACCTCCCTGCTGGTTTATATAATACATGGAGGCAGTACTGCCTGTTCTTTAACTGCTGGCTTTGCCACAGGAAGGAGAAGGACAGCATTAAGAGGACTACCTGCCCTGAGATCAAGCAGGTTTATGTGCTCCATACGCTCTTCAGTGCTCCAGACCCCATTTACTGTTCTGTTCCCAAATGACCTCTCCACTGTTAGAGGCAGGCAACTGTTTTAAGCATCTGAATTGGAGACAGCTGAAGGAATCAAATACAGTACCTTCTCTGATGTTTTCCTTGTCTTTCTACCACTCCAGGGCCCAATGAAACCTTTGTAACTGGTACTGGATGATTCAAAGGGTCCGTCATCAGGTACCAGTACCTGTTTAATAGCACTATAGGTCCCTTATTTATAGGTGAACCCAGGGCACAACCATTGTTGCTGATGCTGTTTGGCCTAGGAGCTGCAGGAATTCCTTGGCAGGTTGTCTTTGGCCTGCCTGGAATGAATTCGCACATGAAATCAGATTTTCTACCCAGTTAAGTAGCAGAAAATCTTTGCCTTGCAGTGTGCCAAGCTCTGCACCTATGAACCACAGTACCTGACTGGGTTCTAGCTCAGACATTTGAAGGTTTATGAGAAATCCCAGCTTATCTAGTGTGCTCCTTACCAAGGAATTGGAGTGCACGGTTTCTTCCTTTATTTTCCCTGATATGAACTAACCATCTAGATAAGAGAAAAGACACTACACCCTACCTTCTCAAATGTGCAGCCACCACAGTTAGGTATTTCATGAACACCTTTGATGCTGAGGTTAGGCTGACTGGTAAGGCTGAAAACTGGTACTGACAGTTCCCAGCCTAAATCTTTGGTACTTTTTGTGTCAGGATCTTATTTGGACATGAAAGGATGCATCTTTTAGGTCCACTGACCTTAAATAGTCTGCTTTTTGCAGAGATGGGATCACTGTGCCCAGTGCCATCATTCTGAAATTTTCCTTTTTGATGTGCCTGTTCAGGAACCTCAGGTCCAAAATAGGTTGTTACTCCTCATTCTTCATGTGGGATAGGGACTATCTGGAGAAAAGGCCCTTCCCCACTGGGATGCAGGGACATTTTATACTGCTTTTGTTTGCAAGAGCTTTTTGACTTCCTGCCCCAGGAGGAGTTTTTCCTCTGGTGTGTGAGCTTTGAAGTTTCTTGGGCCTTACTGTTCTGGACATTTCTGAAACTGCAGGGACAGACCCTGTCCACATGTCTTCCAGGACTCACTTTTTTCCATTCCTGGAAATAGTGTGTCACTTGTCTTCCCACTGGCAATGATTGGCTGGTAACCTGAGCAAAATTGTCAGGGGTTAACCTTGGGATGTAGCTTGGATTCTGGTGCTGCAGCACTCCTGGCACTCCTTCTGCCTCTACTTATGTTAGTGCCCATGTGTACTGGTAGTCATAGCTAGAGCAGTGTCTCTGGTAGTAACCCCGGCTCCTACTTCTCTTTCCATATTTTCTGTAGGAAGTGGATGCCCTGTCTTTGTCAATCAGATTTCTATAGGTGCACTTTTTTGTTCATCCACTTTTTTACATAGGTATCAGTTTTGCCACCAAACAATGACGTGCCCTCAAGAAGAAAACCAATGACTTTGCTCTGAGTGTCCTTGATCAGAATAGTTGTCTTTTGCCAGGACAACCTTTTTAGTACCACTGAGTGTGCCAGAACTCTAGATGCCATGTCATTGGCATCTACTGCCATGTGAAACTGGTATTTTGTGGCTTCAAGGGCAGCTTCAGCTGTTGCTGCCAAATCATCAATCCCATTGCTCTTAACTTTTTCACTCACAGCCATTACTCTGTTCCACAGTGCCTTATGGTACTGAGCAGTGTAAGCCTTATAGACTGCCTGCCTCAGTCATAAGCTGGCTATTGTGTAAACTTTTCTGGCCGTATTATCCAGCTTCCTGGAAACTTTTTCAGGATGATGTGCTGCTAAAGAGAGTTTGGCATTTTCACAGGCTTTTAAGTACTGGTTAAAATGATGTTATTGTTTTATCTATATGGACCTTTTAGTAACCTTACCGGGTAGTAACCTCAGTGGGTGTTACTGCTTTACTGTCTGGTGGTACCATTTTAGAACTGTATGATGTAGTTTATGTCCCTCTCAGTCACAAAGTTATATAGTAGAACTTGGATGCATTGTGCCAGCAATAGAAGAGTAGAACAGGGACATAAATCTTGGGCTGTATATACAGTGGGGTTGGGAGTAGGGACGGGGAGGTCCTGTTGCCATTGTATGTGGCTCTGGAGAGACCTCACTTAGAATATTGTGTACAGTTCTGGTGTCCTTATCCCAAGCAGAATATTAGATGACTCAAGAGAATTCAGAGAAAAACTACCAAAAAAAAAAAGGTTTTTTTTTTTTTTATCTCATAAGCCTTACAGTGCGAGGCTAGTAGATTTGGAACTTTACTTCCTTGAACACAGGAGACTTAGAGGTGACTTATGTTTGGTATTTAAGGCCTTTTGAGATGAGGATTTATGGATTTGCCTTGGTGTAGAAGAAAATTCAGCAGTGAGGGAAACAAAAGCCCACAAACTGCAATTAAAGGGAGACCTCCCCAGAACTAATAAACAGGGAGCCTGGTTTAACCAAAGAGTTGTTGATGTTTGGAACAGACTACCAGAGGAAATAGTTACATGTACTACTTTGAATTCTTTCAAGACTGCTTTGGATAGTAACATGAACAATAAGAAGTCTGAGTTTATGGGTTAGTTTGGCGAGTCACTATGGCCCTTGGCTAATTGACTCATACACCCCTATGATCTTATGATAAACTGCATCATAGAGTTCTAAAATGCTTCTTACCAGCAGCATGTAAATCAGAAACACCCACTAGGATTAATAAAAAGCCTGGATAGTAAGAGCAGTAATTGAATTTGAACCAGTGTTTAAAGGCAGCTTCTACTGCAGAAAATGATTTATAGATTCAGTGCAGTTCTCCTTTAAAGCAAAACCCCAAGGACTTCTGGTCCTATGTTAATGCCAAAGGGAAGGGGGTTAGGAAAGTGAGGCCACTCATGTTAAATGACAAGAGAATTGGGAACGAGACAGAAATAGGTAACACCCTCAATAGATTTTTGGTTTTTGTTTTTCAAGAATCTGAAAGTGATAGAGTCCATATACAGGACCAGGATGAAACTCCACAGGTTGAGGAGTCAGACGTTGAAACAGAAGGAAAATGTAAAGATCAATAAATCTCAGGGGACCTGACTTGGCTACCCACAGGATGGCAGCATAAACCTTTTCCCCTGTTATTTCCCAGTCAGTATCCGGCAAAATCCATCGTCAAGTCCAAACCATATGCAGTCATATTTACAATATTAAACAGCTGTTAACCTGATGAAGTGATCGGTGTCTTTCAAGTGTCAATTGGTGAGTCCTCGGCTCAGTAACTTGACAGCTCTCACTGTCTTCTCCTTCCCCCCCAAGTTTTCTGTCGAGACCACACGGGAAAGTGTTCCACCATGGCTTCTTCAAGCAGCAACTCAGAGAACTCGAACCTACCAGAAATAAAAGCAATGTTTAATCAATTAATGGCTCAGATGAACAACCTGGAGCTAGCAACTAAGCAGACAAATACAGATATTATTGAAATGCCAAGCCAGATTAACATCTTGGAGCAGAGAATAGCAGACATGGAGGTTCACACAGATAAACTGATGGTATATATTTGAGAGCAGGACTACATGATTCAACTTCTATGGGACCATGTGAAGGACCTCAAGAGCCATAGCTGGCACAACAACTTGAGGTTCATAGGCTTCCCTGAGGGCTGTGAGGGCTCCAACACTGTCAGCTTTCTTCAGTCTGCTCTCCCTGACATTTTCTGTCATCAGTGACCTGCTCTGATTGAGACTGATAGAGCACATCAGTCCTTGGCACCACAGCCTGCTTCCAGGCCCGGTCTTAGCCTGATTCTGGCAAGATTCCTCCAATACATGGACAGAGAGATAATCATTCAGGCTGCCTGAGAGAAGCCCTCACTTTCCTGGATAGGGCACAACATCCAGGTTTTTGCAGACTACTTCCAGGCTCTGTCTGAACAGCAAAGGGCCTTCATCACATCTCAGAGAGCCTGCATGGACTTGGGCCTACAGTACTTGCTATGCTGTCCCACCATGTTGAGGGGCAAAGTGAACAAAGTCATACTTGTTAATACTTACTTGGTAATTTTAAAGACAAAGTAGGCGAAGGCCCATTAAATTGTCTCCCACTCCTAGTGGGTTTACCATCTTGATCCATTTTGGACCATGAATACATCAAGATATTTTTTAAAGGTTTCAGCGGTTGGGCATTAACTAAATGGCATGGTAGAGTGTTCCAGGTTCTAAGTGCTCTTACAGTAAAAAAACGTGTTATTTTTTTTGTATTTACTCTGGGGATCATTAACTGTTTGTTATGATATCTAAGATTTTTTGTACTATTATTAAGTTTTATGCCAAATTCGGCCATTAAACTAGGATTTATGAGGATTTTATAAAAAAGTAATAGGTCCCCTCTTTTTCGTCTGGTCTCTAGGGAAAATAATTTTAGTCCTGTAATCCTAGCCTGGTATTCAAGAGATTTCAATCCTTTGATTGACCTTTTGACCTTGTGAAACTCCTTTGACTCCCCGAAGCCAGCAGAGGCATTCCTGCAAAAATGTTCCCCACATCTCAACATGTCCAAATACTGACCCCCGGAGAGAGACAGTGGCAATAGGCCGGGCCCCTCAACAATCAGAGGGTGCCCCAGGGAAGCCCATGTGGAATGGCACTCCTGTCCCAGCCTCTTCTCAAGATGATTACCCTTGGTTTCCCTCCCCAAAGCTGCAGCGCAAAAACAAAAAGACAAACACAGAGCTGGCCGCAGATGAGAAAGATCTCTGAGGGTCCAGTCTTGGAGCTGCAGCAGCAGTAATGACTCTCAGGACTCCTCCAACTCTAACAGGGCCCTGGTGACCAATAATCATTTGGCCCCGCTGCTTCAGGAATCTGCAGCCGACAACCCCTCTCCACCAAACTATGTACCTCAGCCTGTCGACAAGGTGCAGGTCAGGAAGCGTAGGAAAATCAGGAGCAGTTGTAAAATTAGCATCAAGAGTTTTATTATTAACAGTAAAATAAAAAATTAAAAAATTGTTCAGAATAGCTATTTATAATGGCAGTAGAAACATAGAAAGCAGAGTCCTTCTGAGTTTTTCTTCTCAATTTCCAATCTCAGTCTCAGTCTCTGTCTCTCTCCTTTGCAAAACATTGCAGCTCTTTTTTATAAGCCTGTGCAGGGGCTCATTAAGAAAACAGCATGCTTCTCACACAGTGTTCTTGTAAGTTTCCAATGTTCTTGTCAGTCTCAGCAGGTGCAGCAAAAAGACCATTGTGACCCAGAATTGACCTCTTGTTTATATCTTCTGCAAAAGACTTAAAAATTGCATCTCAGGTTAACCCCTTGAGTTCCAAAAAGCTTTGCAATCATTTCAACAGTATAACTGTATACAGTTTTAGCTTTGTAATCATTTCAACATTATAACTATATACAGTTTTAAACAAAGGGATCCCAGTATCAATTACATTTCCACAAAAAGATTCACATATATGTTTATACCAGCAGATATGAAAGGGGGAAGAAAAGACAGAACAGCAAGTGAGGGTAGAGATATAGCGAGAGAAGAGAATTGCAAGATCATCGGGGTGATCAAGTCCTAGGTCTCACGAGAAAATCTGGTTGCACAACCAGACAGAGAAGAGACAGAAGAGAGAATAGAATAGATTTTTGCATTTTTTCACTCTTTCTCCATAACAACTGGGACAGGGCTGTATTCAACCCTATCACATAGCCCCCCTCCTTAAGAGGGAACCTATTTACAAAAACAGGTTTCCAAAACTTTAGTAATTCTCATCTAACATAAGCATATAACCTTTACAGTTCTGGGCATATGCAGCATAGCAAATGGAGAAGTTTCAGCTCACATTTTTTCAACCTTCGGTACTCTCAATTCCTGATCCATATCTTGACAGAAAATCAGCATTGACATGCTTTTTCCCAGATTTGTGTATCACTTTAAATTTAAATGGCTGTAGTGCCAGGTACCACCGTGTGATTCTAGAATTGTTATCCCTCATTTGGTTAAGCCAACAGAGAGGATTGTGATCTGTTACAAGTACAAAATCAGTTCCTAGTAAGTAAAACTTAAGGGACTCCATGGCCCACTTTGCGGCAAGGCATTCCTTTTCAATGGTGGAGTACCACATCTCTCTGTCATGCAATTTCCTACTTAAGTATAGAATAGGATGCTCTTTCCCATCTATATGCTGACTCAAGACTGCACCTAGGCCTACCTCTGATGCATCAGTCTATAACAGAAATTGTTTCTGAAAGTCTGGGCTTCTTAAAACAGGGGCTGAACATAATGCAGCCTTAATGGCTCGAAAAGCCTCATCACACTCTGGGGTCCATTTCACATCATTCAGGAACCATTTCTTTGTGAGTTCAGTGAGGGGACTAGCTAACTCAGCAAAGCTGGGAACAAATCTCCACTAATAACCAGCCAGCCCTAAAAATGACCTGACATGTTTCTTGGTTTTAGGGATGGGGTTGTTAGCTACAGCCTCCAACTTGAAAATCTCTGGCTTGGCTTCTCCATTTCCAAAAGCATAGCCCAAATATCCAGTTTCCTGCATGCCCAATGCACACTTGGCAGGATTATTTATCAGACCTGCCTTTTTGATCGATTGGATAACTGTTCGTAGGTGTTCCAGGTGGCTTTTCCAGTCTGGACTGTACACCATGACATCATCCAGGTATGCAGCACAATAACTAGTGTGAGGGGATAAAATTACAACCATGTACTGCTGGAATGTACCAGAGCGCCATGTAAAACAAACGGCATGGTGGTGAACTGATAGAATCCTATAGGAGTGGCAAATGCAGTTTTGTCTCTGGATACTTTAACTAGGGGGATTTGCCAGTAACCCTTGGTGAGATCGAGGGTACTGATATATTTGGCACTCCCCAGTCTGTCCACCAAATCATCTATTCTGAGCATAGGATAACTGTCAAATTCTGACACTTGATTAAGTTTCCTAAAATCAAAGCAGATTCTTATACCCCCGTCTTTTTTGTTTACAATCACCATTGGTGATGACCAAGCACTTTTCAACTCTTCTGTGATACCCAATTCTTTCATTTTTTTGTATTTTCTTAACCATATCAGCTCTTAGCCGCTCTGGTAATCTGTATGTCTTTTGTCTAATAGGGTGAACATTCCTTGTCACTGTTATATGTTCGACCCCTTTTGCTTGGCCTGGTACTGTGGTAAAAGTACTGTTGTATGTCTTTAGCAAGTTACAAATTTCTGCAGTTTGTTCGGAAGTTAAGGAAATATTCACCTTTACAGCATTAGCAGTTACAGTTTGTTCCAGTCTATCATAAGCTACATCAATATCTCCTTTATCAGTTTCTGGTAAAACCAGCATAACAGCTTTTGGTGATTCTTCAACCAATTTCTTGAGGAGGTTAGCATGGTATATCTTAGTAGGATTTTTCCTATCATGGGTCTCAATCTCATAGTTAACTGTGCCAATACGTCTAAGCACTTCTTAAGGCCCTTGCCACTTTATTGACAGTTTACTTTATGTAGTGGGTAACAGTAGCAAGACCTTTTCACCTGGCTGAAAAAGCTTTCTTTTACCCCATGGTCATAATACACCTTCTGCTGGTTTGGGGCCTCTTCCTGATTACTATGGGTGATTTCAACATATTTTGCAAGCTTCTTTCTCAGGGCACACATATAAGATGTAATAGATTGTTTCTGATGTGGGTTATCTTCCCATGTTTCTTTTATTACATCTAGTGGCCCTCTAGGTTGTCTACCATACAGCATTTCAAATGGTGAAAACCCTGTTGATGTCTGTGGCACCTCTCTGTAAGCAAAAAGCAGGTAAGACAAGTATTGGTCCCAGTCTTTCCCTTCCCCTTTTACAAACCTTTTTAACATGCATTTTAGGGTTTGATTAAAATGCTCAACAAGACCGTCTGTCTGAGGGTGATAAAGGGAGGTTCTTATGGTAATGATACTTAGTAATCAGTACAGCTTCTTCAGTAATGCAGCACCAAAATTACTACCCTGATCAATAATAATCTCTTTAGGTATGCCCACCCTGCTGAAAATTTTGGCAAGCTCTGCCACTGGGACTGTGACAGTACACATTGGAACTGCCTCTGGGTATTGAGTAGCATAGTCACATACTATCAAAATGAATCAATTTCCCTTTTTACTTTTGTCTAAGAGGCCAACCACATCCATTGCGATTCTTTCAAAATGCACATCTATCACGGGTAGGGACACCAGAGGCACCTTGTCTTTTTTAGTCACTGGGGCTACTTTCTGGCACTCAGCACAAGAACTGCAATAGGTAGCAACATCTTCATGAATTCCAGGCCAGTAAAATCTGTACAGCAATATAATTTACACAGTAATGAAGGTTCCGGAGGGGGAAATATTTTCACTGAAAATAAAGGCTGTATACTGTGATACTGATTGGAAGAGTAGAGATCATACAGCTTTGCGGTGATATTCCAGTGGTCCTACCTCATAATCACTGGCACTAAACAGGGTAGATGCATTCCTCACCTAATATTTTAAGAAAACATGTAAGTAGTTCAGTAGTAATGCCATGCTCTTCTCTTCAAGAGGTGTGTAGGCCAACATGGAACCAAGCCACACAAAGAGCCTCAGCAAATGTGGTGCACCATAGATTTGTAACATAGGAGCATCTGGGTGATCTGCTAGGATTTCAGCATACTGTGGCCTCTCGAATTTGTAGAGTAACTGTGTACCCAACATGACATTAAAGTATTCCTTTAACCCCACAGCAACTTCATTGATGGCATACTCTTTATTATCACTATTCCTTTGAGATTTTTTGTAATTTGCATAGTCCTCTAAAATGGAGTCAACATTCTTCTTGGCAGGTAGGCAAAACAACTGTTTTTGTCTGGTGATCAGTTTAGTTTCAGCATTTTCATATGTTAACCCCTTATGTCCAACAGTCTTTTGTTGCCACCGCTTCTTCAGACGTCGCTTTCTTTCCTGGACTTCCGGATCTTGGAGCTGTGCTCAGACAAGTCCGAATCAAAATTAGCGAAAGGAAAATAGTCCCCACCATCTGAGATTTTCTTTGCCTGAGCTCTTGTCACCACAGCTGCTGAAACATCAGGATTTACTCCATCTTTGATTAACTCAGTAAATCCTGGAAAGCCATTTCCAATAATCACAGGTACAGGTAACTGAGGTACTACCCCACTTTCATTTGGTGTGACACCCCATTAATAGTCAGAGTCACTTGGCTGGTGGGATAGTATTGAGTGTCCCCATGGATGCAGATGACACCAGTACCTGGTCCTTTTTGACATTGTTTTCCTAGCACTTCAATATGTACTTGGGTCTGTCTGCTTCCTGAATCTATAGAGCCCTTCACAGTCTTCTCTCCCACCTTTAAATATGTTAAGTACTTGCCCCAATCTGCTAAGGACAAATCTGCTTCAGTGTCACTCTTCTTACTATGGCAATTTCTTGCAATATAACCTGGCTTATTACAGTTATAGCAAATAAAGTCTTTGGGTGCAGATTTGTAACCCTCACCAGAGTTCTTATCAGACTTGGAGTTTAAATGGGGAAAAATAATGTGTTACCAGTGCTTGGCTGATACCTTGCTGCTGTAGCATCTGTCTGGCCATTTGGTAGTCCTCGGCCAAAGAAACAGCCTTTTCGCCATTTTCTGGTCTGTGTTCTTTTACCCAAAGCTGCACAATCTGTAGGCAGGATGTTGATGAATTGCTTCATTGCAAATGTGTTGATGATCTGTGGGACTGTTTTTCCCTCTGGTTGGAGCCATTTTATCAGGAGTTCTCTGAGTCGGGTGAAGGCTTCTCGAGAATTGTCGACTGAGTTATACTTAAGAGACCGAAATCTCTGCCTGTAGGTCTCTCCTGAGTTGTCATACCTTTTCAGGATTTCACTTTTCACCAGGTCATAGTTTTCTGACTGTGCAGTGTCCATATTGCTGTAGGCAAGTTGGGCTTTCCCTGTCAGGTAAGGTACCAGTCTGATTGCCCATTGCTGCTTTGGCCACTGGCAGGCTGCGGCAACCCTTTCAAAAGTTGTCAGGTATGCTTCGATATCAGTGGAGGGACACAACTTTGTAAGTTTAATGTATTTCAAGTTGCCTGTGTCCTGTTCCTTGTCTGGATCTGTGCAGATCCTCTGCTTTTGATAGCTTAAAAGGCATCCAGCTGCCGTTGCTCCTCTCTCTGCATCTCTTCTCTCCACTGCTGCTCAGGTTGTTGCATTTCTTCTTTTCTCTGTTTCTCCATCTCTTTTTGTTGTATAGCCCACCATTTGAAAAAGGCAGTCAGGCTTTCAGGTTCTGTCACTGCCTGTTCTTTTTCTATAACTGGTGCTAGCTGTACAGTCTGAGCTTGGACTTCTGTCTCTGCTAGTTTGGCTGCTGTTCTCCTTGTAACCACTCCTGGGCTTGCTGCTGCAGAATCCATACCTTTTTTCTATGCTTCCCTGGTACCAGGTCTAGTACTCATGCACAAACCTCCTGGCTTAGAGTATGCACAGTGTAAATCCCATTTAGGCTGACACCATCTGTCATCGAGGCACAGGTCAGGATGCATAGAAAAAACAGGAGCAGTTGTAAAATTCACAGCAAGAGTTTTATTATTAGAAACAGTAAAATAAAAAAAATAAAATTGTTCAGAATAACTGTTTACAATGGCAGTAGAATCACAGAAAAACAGAGTCCTTCTGAGTTTTTCCTTCCCTCTCTGTCATGCAATTTCCTACTTAAGTATAGAATAGGATGCTCTTTCCCATCTATATGCTGACTCAAGATTGCACCTAGGTCTACCTCTGATGCATCAGTCTATAACAGAAATTGTTTCTGAAAGTCTGGGCTTCTTAAAACAGGGGCTGAACATAATGCAGCCTCATCACACTCTGGGGTCCATTTCACATTATTCGGGAACCGTTTCTTTGTGAGTTCAGTGAGGGGACTAGCTAACTCAGCAAAGCTGGGAACAAATCTCCAATAATAACCAGCCAGCCCTAAAAATGACCTGACATGTTTATTGGTTTTAGGGATGGGGCTGTTAGCTACAGCCTCCAACTTGAAAATCTCTGGCTTGGCTTCTCCATTTCCAAAAGCATAGCCCAAATATCTGGTTTCCTGCATGCCCAATGCATACTTGGCAGGATTATTTATCAGGCCTGCCTTTTTGATCAATTGGATAACTGCTCGTAGGTGTTCCAGGTGGCTTTTCCAGTCTGGACTGTACACCATGACATCATCCAGGTATGCAGCACAATAACTAGTGTGAGGGGATAAAATTACATCCATGAACTGCTGGAATGTACCAGAGTGCCATGTAAGACAAATGGCATGGTGGTGAACTGATAGAATCCTATAGGAGTGGCAAATGCAGTTTCATCTCTGGATACTTTAGCTAGGGGGATTTGCCAGTAACCCTTGGTGAGATCGAGGGTACTGATATATTTGGCACTCCCCCAGTCTGTCCACCAAATCATCTATTCTGGGCATAGGATAACTGTCAAATTCTGACACTTGATTAAGTTTCCTAAAATCAAAGCAGATTCTTATACTCCCTTCTTTTTTGTTTACAATCACCATTGGTGATGACCAAGCACTTCTCAATTCTTCTGTGATACCCAATTCTTTCATTTTTTGTATTTTTTTAACCACATCAGCTCTTAGCCACTCTGGTAATCTGTATGTCTTTTGTCTAATAGGGTGAACATTCCTTGTCACTGTTATATGCTCGACCCCTTTTGCTTGGCCTGGTACTGTGGTAAAAGTACTGTTGTATGTCTTTAGCAAGTTACAAATTTCTGCAGTTTGTTTGGAGGTTAAGGAAATATTCACCTTTACAGCATTAGCAGTTACAGTTTGTTCCAGTCTATCATAAGCTACATCAATATCTCCTTTATCAGTTTCTGGTAAAACCAGCATAACAGCTTTTGGTGATTCTTCAACCAATTTCTTGAGGAGGTTAGCATGGTATATCTTAGTAGGATTCTTCCTATCATGGGTCTCAATCTCATAGTTAACTGTGCCAGTACGTCTAAGCACTTCTTAAGGCCCTTGCCACTTCATTGACAGTTTACTTTATGTAGTGGGTAACAGTAGCAAGACCTTTTCACCTGGCTGAAAAAGCTTTCTTTTACCCCATGGTCATAATACACCTTCTGCTGGTTTGGGGCCTCTTCCCGATTACAGGGTGATTTCAACATATTTTGCAAGCTTCTTTCTCAGGGCACACATATAAGATGTAATAGATTGTTTCTGATGTGGGTTATCTTCCCATGTTTCTTTTATTACATCTAGTGGCCCTCTAGGTTGTCTACCATACAGCATTTCAAATGGTGAAAACCCTGTTGATGTCTGTGGCACCTCTCTGTAAGCAAAAAGCAGGTAAGACAAGTATTGGTCCCAGTCTTTCCCTTCCCCTTTTGCAAACCTTTTTAACATGCATTTTAGGGTTTGATTAAAATCTCAACAAGACCGTCTGTCTGAGGGTGATAAGGGGAGGTTCTTATGGCAATGATACTTAGTAATCAGTACAGCTCCTTCAGTAATGCAGCACCAAAATTACTACCCTGATCAATAATAATCTCTTTAGGTATGCCCAACCTGCTGAAACTTTTGGCAAGCTCTGCCACTGGGGCTGTGACAGTACACATTGGAACTGCCTCTGAGTATTGAGTAGCATAGTCACATACTATCAAAATTAATCGATTTCCCTTTTTACTTTTGTCTAAGAGGCCAACCACATCCATTGCGATTCTTTCAAAATGCACATCTATCATGGGTAGGGACACCAGAGGCACCTTGTCTTTTTTAGTCACTGGGGCTACTTTCTGGCACTCAGCACAAGAACTGCAATAGGTAGCAACATCTTCATGAATTCCAGGCCAGTAAAATCTGTACAGCAATATAATTTACACAGTAATGAAGGTTTCAGAGGGGGAAATATTTTCACTGAAAATAAAGGCTGTATACTGTGGTACTAATTGGAAGAGTAGAGATCATACAGCTTTGCGGTGATATTCCAGCGGTCCTACCTCAATCACTGGCACTGAACAGGGTAGATGCATTCCTCACTTAATATTTTAAGAAAACATGTAAGTAGTTCAGTAGTAATGCCATGCTCTTCTCATCAAGAGGTGTATAGGCCAACATGGAACCAAGCCACACAAAGAGCCTCAGCAAATGTGGTGCACCATAGATTTGTAACATAGGAGCATCTGGGTGATCTGCTAAGATTTCAGCATACTGTGGCCTCTCAAATTTGTAGAGTAACTGTGTACCCAACATGACATTAAAGTACTCCTTTAACCCCGCAGCAACTTCATTGATGGCATACTCTTTATTATCACTATTCCTTTGAGATTTTTTGTAATTTGCATAGTCCTCTAAAATGGAGTCAACATTCTTCTTGGCAGGTAGGCAAAACAGCTGTTTTTGTCTGGTGATCAGTTTAGTTTCAGCATTTTCATATGTTAACCCCTTATGTCCAACAGTCTTTTGTTGCCACCGCTTCTTCAGACGTTGCTTTCTTTCCTGGACTTCCGGATCTTGGAGCTGTGCTCAGACAAGTCCGAATCAAAATTAGCAAAAGGAAAAGAGTCCCCACCATCTGAGATTTTCTTTGCCTGAGCTCTTGTCACCACAGCTGCTGAAACATCAGGATTTACTCCGTCTTTGATTAACTCAGTAAATCCTGGAAAGTCATTTCCAATAATCACAGGTACAGGTAACTGAGGTACTACCCCACTTTCATTTGGTGTGACACCCCATTAATAGTCAGAATCACTTGGCTGGTGGGATAGTATCGAGTGTCCCCATGGATGCAGATGACACCAGTACCTGGTCCTTTTTGACATTGTTTTCCTAGCACTTCAATATGTGCTTGGGTCTGTCTGCTTCCCAAATCTATAGATCCCTTTACAGTATTCTCTCCCACCTTTACATATGTTAAGTACTTGCCTCAATCTGCTAAGAACAAATCTGCTCCAGTGTCACTTTTCTTACTATGGCAATTTCTTGCAATATAACCTGGCTTATTACAGTTATAGCAAATTAAGTCTTTGGGTGCAGATTTGTAACCCTCACCAGAGTTCTTATCAGACTTGGAGTTTAAATGGGGAAAAATAATGTGTTACCAGTGTTTGGCTGTTACCTTGCTGCTGTGGCATCTGTCTGGCCATTTGGTAGTCCTCGGCCAAAGTAACAGCCTTTTCATCATTTTCTGGTCTGTGTTCTTTTACCCAAAGCTGCACAATCTGTAGGCAGGATGTTGATGAATTGCTTCATTGCAAATGTGTTGATGATCTGCGGGACTGTTTTTCCCTCTGGTTGGAGCCATTTTATCAGGAGTTCATCGAGTGAATGCTTCTCGAGGATTGTCGACTGAGTTATACTTAAGAGACTGAAATCTCTGCCTGTAGGTCTCTCCTGAGTTGTCATACCTTTTCAGGATTTCACTTTTCACCAGGTCATAGTTTTCTGACTGTGCAGTGTCCATATTATTGTAGGCAAGTTGGGCTTTCCCTGTCAGGTAGGGTACCAGTCTGATTGCCCATTGCTGCTTTGGCCACTGGCAGGCTGCGGCAACCCTTTCAAAAGTTGTCAGGTATGCTTCGATATCATTGGAGGGACACAACTTTGTAAGTTTAATGTATTTCAAGTTGTCTGTGTCCTGTTCCTTGTCTGGATCTGTGCAGATCCTCTGCTTTTGATAGCTTAAAAGGCATCCAGCTGCCGTTGCTCCTCTCTCTGCATCTCTTCTCTCCACTGCTGCTCAGGTTGTTGCATTTCTTCTTTTCTCTGTTTCTCCATCTCTTTTTGTTGTATAGCCCACCATTTGAAAAAGGCAGTCAGGCTTTCAGGTTCTGTCACTGCCTGTTCTTTTTCTATAACTGGTGCTAGCTGTACAGTCTGAGCTTGGACTTCTGTCTCTGCCAGTTTGGCTGCTGTTCTCCTTGTAACCACTCCTGGACTTGCTGCTGCAGAATCCATACCTTTCTTCTATGCTTCCCTGGTACCAGGTCTAGTACTCATGCACAAACCTCCTGGCTTAGAGTATGCACAGTGTAAATCCCACTTAGGCTGACACCATCTGTCATCGAGGCACAGGTCAGGATGCATAGAAAAAACAGGAGCAGTTGTAAAATTCACAAGAGTTTTATTATTAAAAACAGTAAAATAAAAAATAAAATTGTTCAGAATAACTATTTACAATGGCAGTAGAATCACAGAAAAACAGAGTCCTTCTGAGTTTTTCCTTCTCAATTTCCAATCTCGGTCTCTCAGTCTCTGTCTGTCTCCTTTACAAAACATTGCAGCTCTTTTTTATAAGTCTGAGCAGGAGCTCGTTAAGAAAACAGCATGCTTCTCACACAGTGTTATTGTCAGTTTCAACAGGTGCAGCAAAAAGAACATTGTGACCCAGAACTGACCTATTTTTTACATCTTCTGTAAAAGGCTTAAAAACTGCATCTCAGGTTAACCTCTTGAGTTCCAAATAGCTTTGCAATCATTTCAACAGTATAACTATACACAGTTTAAGCTTTACAATAATTTCAACAGTAAAACTATATACAGTTTTAAACAAAAGGGATCCCAAATATCAATTACATTTCCACAAAAAGAGTCACATATATTTTTATAGCAGCAGATGTGCAAGGGGGAAGAAAAGACAGACCAGCAAGTGAGGGTAGAGATATAGCAAGAGTCAGAGAATTGCAAGGCCATCGAGGTGATCAAGTCCTAGGTCTCAAGAGAAAATTTGGTTCTGCAGCCAGACAGAGAACAGACAGAAAAGGAGAGAATAGAACAGATCTTTGCAGTTAAACTCTTTTTCCATAACAACTGGGACAGGGCCATATTGAACCCTGTCACATAGCCTTCTGCCAACTTGCCCCCTGCAAAATCCTGGGCTGAAGAAGCTGCTTAAGCTCCCTTACCTTCCAATGGGTTGACAAGCACTGAAGACACTGCTACGCCTTACCCTGGTTGCATGGCTGCCACAGAAACTCCAACCATATCCTCTTCTGTGGGCTGACTGCTGGACTATGGACTCAGTCCTCCTTAATGTACTGTTCACAGCTCTTTTCCTCCCTTTCCATTACAGGGTTATATATCTCTATGCCACGAGAGGTTCAGGCAGGTCCTATCCACAGCAGGCCTGTCAGGACCCTCTAGCAATGAAGGACTCAGGCTTTTAAAGGGGCAATTGACTAGGGGGATGAGGAATGTGCCATGTTGCTATGCTGTACTGTCATTGCTTTTTTAATCTCACCCTACCAGGTTAGTAGCATGTGATGCTCCCAGCTTGTAGACAACATTGCAGACTTAGCTGTTGCATTAATCTTGGCTGTTCCCCATCCCCTGAGGTCACTTAGGAGTTCTCACCAAGGTAAGCTAAGTTGGTATGGGAAGGAGTTGGGGAATGTGCCCTATCTGCCCTATCACTCCCCATCTCCTTACATGACCTGTTTGATGAGCGATCCAGCACCCCACAGCATGTTTTGTTACGCATCCCACTACTACACTCATGGGAGCCCTATTTACATGAGCTGTGTTGGTAGTTCTGTGTCTCTTGACCATAGGTGTTCCACTGATCTGAGGTGTCCAAGGGTGAACATTAGATAGGATGGGGGACAGAGAGCATTTACAGCTGTTGCCAAGTGCATTGTGGCCCCTTCTCTAATGATGACCCCTCACTGATGTTTGCAGACCCCCTCAGCAGGAGTACTGTGGCCAATAGCCACCCAGGTCTATAGGATCCCCACAACATCTGCGTAGTGTGGTCCTACCCTTAACTCCCTGATTATTTCATATAGACATGCACTAATAACAGCCTTCAGGTACTGACAGCATACAATGAAAGGGAATGCTATGCTACATTAGCAGCTGTACCTTTTGCCCTGAAGAGGGCTCAGACAACCAAATTACTTAGGGGAGGGCTGGGATGATTGCACTGCTGGAGACATCTCTCCTCGAGAGGAAACTGTGTCCGCATTGGTGTATAGGGCACCCATGGATTGCACAGTTTTGGCTCTGTGGTGTTTGGGGTAGGTTCAGGGGAAGGTGGAACAAGGAGGTACATTTTTCATGTTTACTGTTCCAGATTGTTTGGCTATGTGTAGGGGTTTTAATGTACAACATATGGTGGCTGTGAGTTTCATGTGTGGGAGGGGTCCTGGCTCCATATGGTGGGAGATCTGGCTGTGTGCAAATGATTCATACATCAGGTATTATGCACTAAGCTCTAATGGATCTTAATATCATCAGCAGGACTGTACGGGATCCAAATTCTCCCATTGAGAGGAGTAAGGTGATCTAAAAATAAATCTTAGTTGCCTTCCTTCAGGAAACTAAACTTTCCACTCAGAAGGCCAAAAAAACTAAAGAGGGACTGGGAGAGGGAGGAAATCCATAGTGTGGGACCAACCAAAAAGGATGGGATATCCATGCTCCTTCATAAAAAACTGCAGTGGAAAATCTTTAAATATAAAACCAATAGAGAGGGCAGGTGGATTTTGGTCTCAGTCACCATTCCAATGGGCCCTTTAATATTGGAAAATATTTACGGCCCAAACTCAGATAGTCCTGCCTTCTTCACTTACTCTCCCAGGACTTAACTGACTGTTCCTCTGATAATGTACCTGTCTCGCTTGGAGGAGGTTTCGGTGTCATTCTGAAAGCTGTTCTAGACAGGAGCGCTGGTAGGCTGGAGCCACATGTCCAGATAGCTAAAGCTCTTGAGTCCCTTATGTCAGAGCATGTACTTATAGATGCACGGAGATGTCAATTCCCAAGGGATAGGGATTTTACATGCTTTTCAGCTATGCACAATACGGCAAGCCACACAGACTTGTGGTTCATGTCACACTGTCTGCTACCCCAAATGGGGAACACACCAATCCACCTTACTGTTATCTCAGACCATGCTCCGCTGACCTTAGCACTTTTCTGGGGGGCCCAGACCGTAGAGTTCCCCATCCTGGCAGCTGGACCTTCTGCTCCTGGAGGACTCCCACTTCCAAATTTGAAGCAGGTAGCTAAGACATTCTGGGAGCTCAGTGACACAAGAGATATGCCAGATTCTACCCTGTGGGAAGCTTTCAAAGCCACCATACAAGGGCACATTATTACATAGGTGGCACATCGGCATAGGAAATGGGAGACTAAACAAATCAACCTTGAACAAATGCTCCAAGAGTTGGAGGACCAATATAAAAAGGCTTCTCCAACGCCCTCTCACTCTTTGATAGTGGAGATTCTCAGTACCCCTACAAGCTTGAACACACTTGTCGACAGGAAGGCAGAGCTCTTCCTCCACTGCACGTGCCATGCCTTTTGGGAGGGAGGAGAGAAGTCAGGTAAGCTTCTTGCATACCATTTAAAGTGCAAATGGGCCACTCAGCTTATACCCTGGCTGAGGGATACTGTGGGCACAGTTCACCGCTCTCCGGGAGCTATTAACTCCATTATAAAAAAAAAGTTTTACAAGAGCCTGTATACATTACCCTCCCCACCTGATCTTGACACAGTTAGAGTCCTTCTGGACTCTCTGCTCATCCCTATGATTGCTTCTGCCCAAACTTTTTTTTATTTTAGTCTTTGGTAACTGGGTAAGGCCCACTAGGCACAAGTACCTGTTTTCAGGGGTGACCTGGGAGCACTGGTCGGTTAAGTGACTTGCTCAGAGTCACACAGCATGCAAGTGGAGGTTGTGAGAATCAAACCCAAGTCTGGTCTTCTGGATGAACCAAGCTCATTCACTGTTCATTACTCTAATCTCTAGGCTACACTGCCAGCCAGCTTCTGCCCTTGATGCTCCTTTAACAGGAAATCCAGCAGGCCATAATCTCCATGAAGTCCTGTAAGGCACCTGGAGAGGACAGCATCCTGGTAGACCTATATAAATTGTTGGGGGGATGTGGTCATGCCATACCTAAGGAGGGCCTTCGAGGACTCTCTCCAAAATGGTACATTGTCCGCTACTCAGGGGGGAAGCTGTGATCACAGTACTTCTAAAGAAAATCAAGGACCCATATAATTTTGGTAGCTACTGACTCATATCAAGGAACAGGGTGCAGGAATGCACTATTTTTAAGCGAAAAAGATGTTCCAGGACTAGAGGGCATGGGATGAAGTTGGAGGGAGGACGATTCAGAGGAAACATGAGGAAGAATTTCTTCACAGAATGGGTGGTGGACAAGTGGAACA
The DNA here is from genome assembly GCA_016271365.2 of Neoceratodus forsteri. Classification (NCBI taxonomy): domain Eukaryota; kingdom Metazoa; phylum Chordata; order Ceratodontiformes; family Ceratodontidae; genus Neoceratodus; species Neoceratodus forsteri. The sequence goes on along the minus strand of CM057450.1, from coordinate 561,338,302 downwards.
CCCTGCCAGAGGAAGTGGTGGGGGCTGAAACAATCACGGGATTTAAGAATGCATGGGATAGACAAAGGAATTCTGGAGGTCAGGGGTAAGGGGCAACAGACTTCCTGGAAAACATAAACTGAACTTACAAACTTAAATGGGCAGACTGAGTGGGCCATAGGCCCTTATCTGCCGACACTGTCTAAGTATCTATGTAACTAAGGTAGCCTGTGATGTGGGCAACTGAATGTCGGTGACTGGTCATAAGGGCTACTGCACAATGGTGCCGATAATGTGGGCAACCTTGGATTTCACCTCTTTCCCCGAGTTGCCCCCCCTGGAGTAGGAATCCTAATTAAGGGGGGGTGTGGGGGAGGCGACCTTGTGGTTGTGTGCCCTTCTGACCAGTTGCTGACATTCAGTCGCCCTTGTCACATAGAACTATGACTAATGCCAATGCCAAAATGTTGGCAAAAGTCCTGGCAGTTCAGCTAGAAATAACTTTGTCCACCATTATTCATCCATCTCAAGTGTGGTTTATTAAGAGCCAGCTCAGCTCCAACCACTTAAAAGCACTTCTTCACCTTAATCATGTCAATCAAAATGACAAAACATCCTGTAGCCACTTTAGCAGTGGACTTTCAGAAGGCCTTCGACTCTCTTAAATATTTTATCTCACGGAAATGCTAACTAAAATGGCATAGGCCCAGCCTTTTGGTGATGGGTCAGTTTCCTTTATACATCCCCATGGCATCAGTACTTACCAATGGCTTGAAATCTACTCCTTTCTCCCTACAAAAAGGAACATGGCAAGGATGTCCACTTTCCCCTTTCTTATTTGTAATGGCTATGGAGCTGCTAGCCATTGCTATTCATGAACACCCGCATATCCAGGGGATACAGGTGGTCAAGGAGGAGGAGTATGAAACTTTTTTACATGCAGATGACCTCCTCACCACTATTTCTTTCTTTCTTTTTTTTTTTTTTTTTTTTTACTTGCCCGGCTCCCATGGCTTCAGAGGAGGCCTCATGCCTCTTCCTACTCTGTCTACCAGGGCACTCCCCAAAGGCATCCCATCCCCAGTTTCATTATGCATGTAGGGCCAGGGGGGTTGCATTTTTTTCTCCTACCCCCCGGGACACTGGCACGAAGGACGTACATCCAGGCTAATGACTTGCCGACGCATGTTAACTGCCAAGCACCTAACAGCATCCCCCCTCCTCCGACTCTGTAGAGCAGAGCTGACAGTGCCCCGAAAGCCGTGCTTCCACTGGCTTCAGGGGCATCAGGTGCTGGAAGCACCCCTGGTGTCCCACCCCAGAAGGAGGAAAGCATCTGTAGGGATGCTCAATCCTCCTTCACCCCACCGACCCTGACAACCCGAGTCCATTCCCGAACCCAGGTTGCCAGCGTAGCATGAGGTGTGGCATCCAGCGCTTCAACCCTCAGTGCCACTGGACCAGCACCACTATTTCTAATGCACATGACTGTCAGGTCTGTGCTCCCTTTACTCCAATAATTTGCCAGAATCTCAGGGCTGAAGGTTAACCAATCTAAAACGGAATGCATACCACTTAACAATCGGTCTTCCTCCTTGTATGTAACGGACCTCAGCCTTAGATGGGCGAAGGATAGCTTTACATATCTAGGGATCCATATTCACAGGAACATTGAAAACAGTGTTTATGAACCTGGAGCCATTACTGGCATCCACTAAAAATGATCTCCGTTTGCGAGCCCTCAACCTATCCTTGGAGGGGAAATATTGAGGCGATCAACTGATGGCGGCACTAAAGTTCCTCCATCTTCTGGCACACCTCCCAATCCCTATCCACTCAAAATGGTTTACTAAAATTGATCAGATGTTTGGTAATTTTCTATGGGAAGACAAACCCCCTAGATACAGCAGAGCCAAGCTGAGAGGGCACTGGAACAGAAGGGAGCTGGGGGCTTCCATGGTGCCTAGGGTATCACATGAGATTTGTGTCAGCACAAATAGCTCAGTGGATCTCTCCTCCCTCAGTGACCAGTCCTCAGTGGCTGGATATTGCATCTAATCTCCTGGAAGACACCTCTCTGGCCACTGCTCTATATGCCCACACAAAGCAGACCCTGCTCTCATCCCCCACAGTGAAAATATCACTACAATACTAGTCCAGAATTCACAGCTGGCTTGGGGAGGACCCCACTCCATTCAAATTTGCCCCACTATGGAATAATCTGAAGATACAGATAGGTGGAGCCATGATACACTGCAGATACTGGGAATCACAGCGTATAAGATAAGATGCGTCGGCGATTTATATCAACCCTGTGCAGACCACATTGACACCTTCCCTGCTCTCAAGCAGAAATACCACTTACATGGGAATGACCTCTGGAAATACTTCCAGATTAGAAATGCCATCCAATTCCAGCGGGACCCACTGAATCCCTCCCAGGAGCAGGGTCATTGCACCCATTCCTCTATGGTAGGATGGTGCAAGCTTTCCAAGGGGTGGATGTGGCAGAGTTAGGCTACACCCTCGGCTGTGACTGATGGACCACTTTTCTATCTCCTTATTATCTAGCTACCAAGACATCTGGGTGCAACAGTTAACACTTTTCTCTTTGCTTTTCTTCTTTTCCCCCACCCTAGGTTGGCCACCTATCGTAGCTCTTTACTGTCCCTACTAAACTTCCTACTAGTTCTCGCTCTTCATTCTTTTTCCATTTTCATCCATCCAGTCCCTGGAATGATGCCAAACACCCAGAGAGGGTTCGTGTAAAGTGCATAAGTGCATTTTGTGTACAAAAAACATGAAGGCTATTTTAAATAGGAATAAATACAGTTAGTAAAGCCTTTTTAAAGAAAAAGGAGCCAGAAGTCATATAAAACAATAATAATGTCTTGATTAGTACAGTTATAAGAAATCCTAAAAGTATTTTCATAAACTTACATTATAAACTTGTTACTGTACAAGATTCTATGTATAAAAGCTTAGTCACTGTGGCTCAGAGATAAAGAAAGTCAATATCTGTGGCTATATACACTGTACCTTTAACTGAACCAGGAAGTCCCCTGAAATAACCTCTCCCCCTTTGGTTTTGAAATAACATGTTTAGACATGAAACAACATGTTCAGACTTATAACTAGAAGAGGGCTCAGTCAGGTGATCCCGCCAAAAATATATAAATACCTCTTCAGTGAGTTTACTTTAGTTCAGTCCAGTGGGGATCAGCCCTGAGACAGAGAGGAGAGAGGTTCTACTGTTACCGTAGACAAGCTGTTGAATGCAGATGAGGAGGGTCTTATGAGCTCTAAGATCCAAGACTGTATTATGGGAGAAACTACTGATGTTAAGTAGTGATTTTCATCCTGGTGGCACTGAGGGTTGAGGCTCTGGATGCTACACCTCATGCTACACCGGCGACCTGGGTTCAGAAATGAGCCCAGGTCATCAGGGGTTGGCAGGGGAGAGAGAGGATTGAGCATCCAGTAGACTGCTCTCCTCTCTCTGGGTGAGGGACCCGGGGCTGCTCGGCATCCTGGTGACCTTCACTGGAGATCGGGGGTAACGCAGGTATGCCATCCAGAAGAAAGGGCTGGAGTGCGGCAGATGTCAGCAGGGAAGCCATGCACAGACGTCATTGCAAGACGCACTCCCGAGGGGAACCAAAAAGCAGAAAATCCCCCGTCTTACCTGTACAGATGAAGAGGATGCCAGGGACACAGCCCACATCCCGACTGCTGGCCCTATGTCTGGAGGACTTCAAGGCCGACCCTTCACCCAGGTAGGATCTCCCTAATTCCAAACAGGCCATTGCAGGAGGACAGACCTGCCCTTGGGGGGTGATCCAGGGGGTTAGGTCTGCTGGGGTGGTCGGGGGACTCCTTCCACTAACTGGGGTTCAGGCAAGAAGTAGAGACTGGGGTCATGTGCATACCCCGGAAGGATGCCCAGGTGAAAAAGGAGCATAAATAAAGTAAAAAAAAAAAAAAAAGTAGTGATTTTCTTTGCAATTTTTTTGTTTTCATTTATTATTTTTCAAAATTTTGAAAAATAAATATCACACCAAGGTGTGTTCTAAACCTGTAAATTTGCCTTGTCTGAAGTTTATTCCCACACACTGTGACAAACTCAGTGTCAGAAGTGGGCTAGTACGGGTTGTCCAGAGAAATGAGGGGGAGACCAGTACCTAGATACTAGCCCTGGTATCCAGACATAGGGGGAAAAGAGCAGGATGGCATACTTCCAGGATCTCATGGATGCCAAGGATCTGTTGAAGGAGGAGGGGCTTACCGGTGTGCATACCAGAGCCCAGGTGAGGAGAAATGGAGAGGAGCTATTGTCTGGATTGGAGTTTGATGGAATGTGGAGGTGGACCAGCACCGGAGAGAGGTGGAGCACTGTTGTCAGGTGCTGATGGAGGGTTCCCAACCAGAGGATTTCATGGTGGAGGCAGAGAACCAGGATCCATGGGTTCTAGAGGATGAGGACCCCCTGATGAAACCTTTGTTGCCAGCCACTTTTGAGATCCCATTGTCGCCCATTTTTCTGGGATGCTGCTACTTGGAGGATGACGAGATGAAGGCCTCAGGTAAGACTGTTTCAGGACATTTGCATACTGGGGAGAAAACTACAAGCAACGGGGAAGACACCATGGTGGCTGAATGGACTTTCCCATGTTTTGAACCCCCTGTGATATGGTATGAAATGTATGAAACATGTAATATTTAAAATGAATATAGCATTAAGGCTGGTGCTAAGCACAATCAGTTGAGGGCACCAGAATGGTGTAAGGGTTAAAAGGAAACCCCTGGTATGTTATAAATAAGGGTTGAAAGGAAATCCCAAAGGTTTTGGAGTTAGGAACTGGTTGGTTGATGGTCAGCATGGAAGGTTCCTTGTCTACCAGAAAATATATGAAAGGGAAATGGATAAATGAAATGTATGAAATGATTACAAGAAATGTATAACATAAAATAAATGCCTACACTGTATGATATAAAATGAGGAACCTGGGTCATGGAGGATCTAGATATGGGGTGGAACCTGTGATTGGGCCCCTGAGTGGAAATGATGCCAAGTGATGGGTATGGAGGAAGCTCTAAGTCAGCATAAAACTGCTGTGTATTACTTCCTCTTTTTTAATGTACTGATGAAGGTACGATAGTGGGTGCACAGGGCTGAAATGATGCCAAGTGATGGGTATGGAGGAAGCTTGAAGTCAACATAAAACTGCTGTGTATTACTTCCTCTCTTTTAATGTAATGATGAAAGTATGATAGTGGGTGCACAAGGTTCTGAAACAATGCCAAGTAATGGATTCTGAAACGATGTTAAGTGATGGGTGCTGAAACGATGCCTATTGATGGGTGCTGAAACGATGCCTATTGATGGGTGCCTGATATTACATATGAAATGTCTGAGTTGTAGTAACCAATGTGAAATAGTTAGTGGAAGACAGTCACTACAGACTTAAGTCCTCTGACAGCATAGATTGGTACTGTGCTGAACTGTATGACAGCACCAGGGTAATGTTGTGAATGTATTGTCGTATTGCAGTAACTTGGTATAGTGGACAACACTAAAAATAGCTGAATTAAGGGACCCTGGGGTGAAGCTCTCATAGTGGATGAGAGAACGTTTCAACCAACCCCCATTCTACTGTTTTGGTAGAATATTTATGACTGAGAGGGGCTGCTTGAAAAAAACAGTATAGTTTTGAGAACTGTTTTTTTCTTAAGGAGGGAGGTGTGTGGCTGAGTTAGGCTATGCCCTTGGCTGTGACCGATGGACCACTTTTCTATCTCCTTATTTCCTGGCTACCAAAACGTCTGTGCACAACAGTTAATGCTTTTCTTCTCCCCATTGGTCACCTAGCGTAGTTCTTTACTGTCCCTACTAAACTTCCTACTAGTTCTCTCTCTTCATTCTTTTTCCATTTCCATCCATCTAGTCCCTGGAATGAAGCCAAACACACAAACAGGTGTTGTGTAAAGTGCATAAGTGCATTTTGTGTACAAAAAGCATGAAGGCTATTTTAAATAGGAATGAATACAGTTAGTAAAGCTTTTTTAAAGAAAAAGGAGTCAGAAGTCATATAAAACAATAATAATGTCTTGAATAGTACAGTTATAAGAAATCCTAAAAGTATTTTCATGAACTCACATTATAAACTTGTTACTGTATAAGGTACTATGTATAAAAGAGCTTAGTCACTGTGGATCAGAGATATAGAAAGTCAATATCTGTGGATATATACACTGTACCTTTAACTGAACCAGGAAGTCCCCTGAAATAACCCTTCCCCCCCTTGGTTTTGAAACAACATGTTCTGACATGAAACAAGATGTCTATACTTGCAACTAGAAGAGGGCTCAGTCAGGTGATCCCACCAAAAATACATAAATACCTCTTCAGTGAGTTTACTTCAGTTCAGCCCAGTGGGGCTCAGCCCTGAGATAGAGAGGAGAGAGGTTCTACTGCTACTGTAGACAAGCTGAATGCAGATGAAAAGGATCTTAGGAACTCTAACATCCAGGACTGTATTATGAGAAAAACTACTGATGTTAAGTAGTGATTTTCTTTGCAATTTTTTGTTTTCATTTATTATTTTGCTAACCTTTGAAAAATAAATATCACACCAACTTGTGTTCTAAACCTGTAAATCTGCCTTGTCTGACATTTATTCCCACATGCTGTGACAGTGAACTATCAGGATCTATTGTGCTATTTGTGATGCTCAACCTGACCCCACTCAGGAGGCCAGAGATCAATGTCAGTCAGATCTGGGACAAACCGTCTCGGAGGGGCAATGTCAGCACTACAGGGACAGGTGGCACAGAGCCTGTAGGGACAGCAGAAGCCACCTTATTCTCCACAAGACCCCACGAGTTTTAGTCTGCATGGGGCTAATGGACAATGACAACTGTGTGGCCAACCTTGGGCTATAATTTACTGTGTCTCATGGACCTGTACCCATATCCAACCCTTCTGGCACAAGGTGACAGAGGTCTGCCAAGAGATTGGTGGCACCACAATTTAAGTTGATGCTCAAGTCCTCTTGCTGGGCTGTTGTCCAGAAACAGTTCCCAGGTGCCTCCCTCAGGCCCAGTGGCTAACAGCTGATTCTGTGCAAATGGAGAACCACTAATACCCCCTCTCTGACAGAGGGGCTTTCAGCAATGGGTCAGCTAGCCATGTTCAAAAGAATGTCCAATTTTGGCAATAGGTCCATGATATGGTTTGAAAAATGCTGGACCCCTTTCCTCCACTCAAGGTTCTGCCATATCTGGCCTGTATCTTCTACTTGTCTGTCAGCCGAGGGGGTGGGTGCAAACACAGTGAGGAGATTCAAGCAGGGATGGGATAGAATGGAAGGAATAATGGTCACTTGGGGTGACAAGACCGGGAAGGAAAATGGGGATAGGATGGGAAGGGTTAATACCCTGGAGAAACAATAGTTCCAGGGATTATAGGAAATATGGACAGAATGGATGGACCTTTGGTCTTCTTCTGCCATTGTGGTCTATGTTTCTGTGTTACTTCATAATTACTCCATGCACTCTCACTGCTGACCTTGTCTATGATACAATGTATAACTGAAGCTGTGGATGTTTTAGAGTTATAGTTTGTAGTTTGTTTGTTGTTTTTTTTTTTTTTTTACTGTAATTTTTCTGGGTTTGCAGACAACTTTTTTTATTCAGCAGAATCTAGTGCTTGAGGTAGCAGCACAGACCTCAATATTATATGAGGGGGCCAGGATCAAATTTTTTTTTTTTTTTTTTTTTTTTTTTTTTTAACATCTCTTTGTCCTCTTCACCGTGGAGTGGATCTCCGCAATTTCCAGCCACCAGCACCTATACTCCCCAGGCCCAATCTGGCACCCCCACAGAGCTGGCCATTATTGCTCATGTACTCTGTGGCAGGATCCTCTCAGGAACCGGGGGGGCGCCAGGTGCAGCCATCAGCTGCCACATCATCGCTCCACCATTTTCTGCCTGATTTTCACCCCTTGCGGAGTGCGGGCATGCAATGACATCGGTGCACTGTGTGCTGACGTCTGCCTCACTCCGCCCCCTTGCTGCCAGCGCTCTGCTAGTGCCCCCGGTCATCGCCAAGGGCCACTACAGAGCGGTGGTACCCTGGATCTCTCCCCAGGTTAGGAGAGCAGTCTTGTGGACTTTCAATCCTATTCCTTCCCTGCCAGCCCCTAGTGGCCTGGGCTTGTGTCCGAAGCCGGGTCACCAGCATGGTACAAGGTATGGTGTCCAGCGCCTCAACCCTCATTGCCACTGTGCCAGCACAGATCAAATCTTTTTTGTTTCAGAGTACTTTACTTTGTTCATGGCATCAGTCCTAGCCGGACCAGTTACCAAGATTTTTAATTTATCACTGGAGACAGGAGAATTACCAGATGCATGGAGAACGGTGGTAGTGGTGCCCATTCATAAAAAGGGTAGCAGAGCAGATAGAACTAACTGCAGACCAGCGAGCCTAAAATCAGTTCTTGGTAAAATGATAGAAACTTGGACAATGGACAAAATAATCACCACTATTATTGACCAAAGTTTAGGTGACTTAACACAGCATGTAGTCACATTAGGAAGGTCATGTTTGACTTGGTAAGTTTTTCCGAAAGGGTTAGTATACCTCTGTATGAGGGGAGACCAGTGGATGTGGTCTGCCTGGGATTTAGCAAGGCTTTTTGATTCAATGCTACATGTGGAGCTGCTAGAAACCTTGATAAAATCCAGAATTAACACCAAGTTTGTTAAGTGGATCAAATCCTGACTCAACAAGAGAACACAGATTGTAAGGGGGAATGGATTCAGGTCTGAACAGGTACTAGTGATTAGTGGGGTTCCTCAGGGTTCAGTCCTGGGACCAGCATTATTTAATATTTATAATACCAGTATGCAGATGGCAAATGAAGGGTGAATGAGCAAGTTTGCCGATGATGCCAAAATAGGTTACATAGTGGACACCAAAGAAAAAACAGCACGTCTTCAGGCAGAACTAGATAGATTATACAGTTGGTCAACTGTGACTAAGATGAGGTTTAACCCCAATAAATGAATGATTATGCACCATGGTATCAACAATCCGGGGGTGAAATACAGTATGAGAGGAGTGGTATTGAGGGAAACAAACTGTGAGACAGACTTAGGGATTACAGTGACAAACACCCCAAAGTACTCCAAACTGTGCGAAGAGGTAGTATCCAAATGCAACAGAATTCTAGCCTGTATTCAGCAAAACTTGACTAGCAGAGACTGAAAGTTTATCATTCCCATGTACAGATCACGGGTCAGACCCATATGGAGTAGTGTGTGTAATTCTGGGTCCCCCAAAACAAGACAGCTGTAGCAAGGTTGGAAAGGTTTCAGAGAAGATCGACCAACCTGATTATGGGGCTGTAAAATGTCATATGAAGAAAGGTTACATAGTTTGGGGCTATTCAGCCTGGAGATGAGGGGTGAGGGGGACCTGATAACTGTCTACAAAACAATAATAAGTATGGACACTATGAGATGCTTCCACTTGGACTTCAAAATCAATAGAAAGAGAATAAGAGGAAATAGCAAACAGCAGAAAGGAACCATTTCAGAACAAAACAAGCATTTGCCAATGCCGAATGTTGGCTTGCTGGCACTGGCATTGCTAGTGCAGGAGTTAAGGAGATGCGAAGTAGGATTGGCAGTGAAGTAGTGAACTGAAGCCAACCCCAGCCCCACCATGCAGAGAGTGACAGGTATCGGGGTGTGCCTTTGGGTTGTCAGCCATAACGCTTTTATGCCATTTCACCTCACCCCACCCCACAGACACTGACAAGTGCCACGGTGCCTTGGGTCTTTTGGGCATTATGCTCACCCATTCATTAAGGAAATATATTGAGATTGGTGCAGTATAGGAGAATGGGGTGAACTTTGGGGTGGAAGAGTCCAAGGCACACCTTGATGCCTGTCACTGGCTGCATGGTGGTGGTGGAATGGTGTGAGCATTACATCCGACAATGCCAAATCATATCCTGTTGCCTGTCAGTCTCTACAGGGTGGGGGCATTATGGTTGTGAACCCTAACACCCCAGGTGTTTGTTGGTATTTTCACTCCAAATTTTCAAAATAGACCTTTTGTGACCCCACCTCATGAACAGTGGCACTATGAGTTTGTTAGCTGAAAGGTGGTTTTGCAAAGTGACTGTACCATTTGGTACCACATGTACAAAAACACATTTTGGACAATGAAAATATGAAAAATCAGTGAAGTCACAAGTGTGCGTAGAATCTGCGCAGTGCATGTCCATAATGCCATTATTTTGGGGATTTTTTTAACCAAATTTTCAATATAGGCATTTTGGGAACTTCGATCATTAACAGTGTCACTTTGATTTTGTTAATCTGTCCCGAACACTGATTTTCCACAGCACAGAGGATGAGTGTGGGTTGGGGAGGCACCCATCAGTGAGGACCATTTTCTTTGTTTTAGGCAATAAAAAAATCAACACGCCAATTTTTTTTCAGGTGTAAGAAAAATGTTCTGCACACTGGGGTGAGTTCCCAGTGTACCCCATGACTTTGAGGGGAGTTGATGTTGGCCATACTGGGGTGGGCTCCAGTGTGGCAAACAAGTGGGGCATGGGCAGGAACATGGTGATGGTGATCGGCTTCCGAATACAGGGAGGCACACTGGGATGGGCTCCCAGTGTGCCCACAATCTTGGGGTATTAAACATGCCGACAGGAGGATTGGGCACCCTGAAGTCAGTCTTGGGATTGTGTACAGACAGCCACCACCATTTATTTAAATGTTTCACCAGGAAAGGCACATCAGAAGGCGTGTCATCGGTGCTATTGCATGATGAGCTTGTCTCTGATTGCAGAGGCACTTTTCTTAGACGTTGTGTACATTTTACGTAATGTTGGTGTCAGGGTTAGAATGCTGGCTTTTTGGAGAATGAGAGATGCACCACTATATCTTGCCCTGCATTCACCAACACAGACGCATCTCTGAAATGTGGTACTAGCCCAAGACGTTCCTTGCGCAAGAGCGCAAGCAAATGCAAAAATGGTCCAATTCAGTGGCAGTGACTTTCCCGGTCAGATTCCCCTTCCCAGGACACACCTGGAATCGAGCAGTACTCTGCTCAGTGTACCCTCCTGACAAAACTTAAAAAAAAAATAAATAATTATATACCTGCCTACTGAGCCTCTTAGGCTCCTCTTAACCTATGCTCCTTTGGACTACTTTCTGTTCCTGCTAAGTCAACATTCAATTATTTACTAAGCACTTTATCAGCATTTTTGCTTTATTATCTATGCTTTGTATGATTATGTTATCCAGGTTTTCAATATTTGCTCCATATCCTTTTTAATTTGTGAATGAGAGCTTACAGTACACACTGCAAGCCCATTGGTTGACAGGGTATACCACTGGACAGGAGTACAGTACACTGTCTTTCACTGACAGCTCAGTTGGCAGGCAACTGTAGTGGTTTGCAGGTGGGTTGTGCTGCCTGCTGACCTTCTGCACCTGCTGGAATGGGGGGAGCATGGTGAGGTGGGGGTGCCTGAGTGGGTGGGGGTCCACTGGACCACAAGGGAGACTGGGATTTCATATAGTACTGTGATTGGGTTGGGGCAGGGAGGGAAGTTCCACTAAACTACCAGGATTCTTGGACTGAATCATTTATTTACGGGGATATGGGCGGGGGAAGGGACCAATGGACTGCCAGGGTAGGCAGGCTGCCGTGCTGCTGTCTGCAGTATTACAGCCTGCCTGTGGGTGGACACTCACTTAGGTCTACTTGTTGTAGACCTAACTTTGGGAGGCGCATCTTTGGACTTGCTCCAAAGATGTGCCTCCCAGCTCGGTTGTGAATAGGGAAGCACCCCATATGCATGTGCATCCCCCTCCATGTGTGTCAAATACCCAATTTATAGGTCATGTTCAGTGCATCAATGATGGGACAATGCATTGGTGATACCCCGGCACATCTCTGCCCTTTGTGGATCATTCTTCGGTGCATCTCCAATGCACTAGGTGCAGTTATTTTGTGAATCTCCCTCATATTGTATAATTTGCTTATATGATTGTTCTTAGAGTTTGATACTAGTTCTCTGCCTGCCATGACATTTTTTGCTTATGATTGTTATAACATTACTCTCCTCTTCCCACCTATCCCCATGATACATCTGAAAATGAGCTGTTATTCATCTCAGTATGCCTTTCCCGGTGACATTTTTGAAAGAAATAAAAAAAAAAACAAGGTTCACCCCCAACTTACCTCGTCTATGTTGTCTCCAAAAAAACAAAACACAAAAGTATTTTCTGCAGGCAGACTGCCAACTGCAGTTAACCCAAACATAAACATGCCACTATGCTACACTCTAAAACAAAAGGTGGTCTCCAGCCTGCCACAAATGCCAAAGTGTTACAAGATGGAGTCAGAGGCCTTCTCCCATTCTCCTCCTTTGCTCCCATTTACTGGAACGCTCTTCCTCGGGGACTGTGTAGCATCTCCCCTCAGAAATGAACTAAAATAGAGAATACTGTCTGGGCAACTGGGCACAACCAGCCTGTGCTGCCACCGAGGGGTTCCGATTCTGTTAGACTTCACGAGGTCACACAGAATCAGGACCCCGAGATAGTAACACAGGCTGTTTGGGCACAGTTTACCCAGCCAGTATTTTTATAGTGTATAGCGACCCCGCAAGATGTTACGCAACAAAAACAATAAAATTATTTAGAATTTTACACGCTCCTCTGCCACTTTCAGAAAAGAAAATCCCGCCATCCTTTCAGAAAATGTACTGTTCAAATTCTGAGATATGCATGTGGCGGTTTTTGCTTTAGTTAAACTGCTGGCTCGTGCACCCTCAAAAACAGCCAAGATGATGTTGTACCACAGTATGGTATTACCGCGTTTCACGAACTTTGAACTATGGTACAACAACATTTTGACTGCAATGGATTTCTATGTGTGACAAGGGATCACTATACACTATAATATCTATTCATTCACTACACTATCTATTCATTAACTACCTATACTTAGGTATAACTTCACGCTTTCTGTAAGAAATATAGACCACTGTCTATAGCTGGTGTGTCCTTTGATGCATTTTCTGTCATTCTCTTCATTGTACACTTGTGCTGAACTTGCTATATTTTGTAATCCTGTTTTTAGTGCAGTCACTACTCTCCAAGCTTGTCAACACTGAAATAGACACTGCATGTTTAGTGCACTTCCCCGGTGCACAAAAACGAAATAAAATCTGCTGAAATAAGGCTTTATAGCTCCTTATGATTAGAAGGACGCCCTGTAGATCAGTTCCATATAGGCAAAGGCATGTCTCGGCCCAGATCCCGCTCTGCAGTGCAGGAATGGATCCCCTATCTGCTTACAGCACTGCCCAGCTGAGCTCCCCCCATTCAAAGGCAGCAGCCCAGCAGCGACCCCTCCAGCGCCTTTACTCACCTCTAAATGAGCGGTCAAACTCGCACACAAACCTTCACGGCGCTCTCTTAAGTCATGTTGCTGCTGGCCGGACTTAGACTAAGCTCTGTGAATGTGCTATAACATTAAATGAATAAGATTCCCGGGCTTCCTCTCCCGGACTGTACACGCTATAACCATAGTTTAAATTTCTACAACTCTTATTGGTCAACGGCTGACCGCACCACTTGCAATGCACAAGGGTAAAAGTAGGTCTGCTACTGTGATATTCAAGGGGCTATGCGAGCAGCTGTTTCTCTTAAGGTCTTGGTCATATATATCCATATAAGCGTTTGCATGTAATTTTTTGAAGCAGGATTGGATGCAGATTGCTTCAGGTTTCTCTTGGCCTCCCCCGTCACGCTTTTGGTAAATGCTGAAGAGTGAGTGTGTTCTGTACGGAAACGGAGAGAGGACAATACAGTTCGGGCGTGGCTCGTTTAGGCGGGTCTCAGTGTCAATTGTGGGTATTTTTGCCTAAATTGAAGCAGCAGCGTTCAGCATATTAAAGGAAGGAACCAGCACCTGAAAGTCTACTAGTACCCATATACAGAGACTAAAAGAAAAAGCAGGGGGTTAAACGTCACCAACCATGCTGATAATAATGGCAACACACACACAAGCAAAGGTCGCTGCGTATGATGAGCTTTGCTTGGATTACGTAGGACCTTTGCTTAGATAGTGCTCGCACCATTATATATGCATGGTGTGGCGCTGGCATGCAGGCTGATTTGGGAATGAGGGACACACCTACTGATGTGTGCCCTGCATTCGTCAACAGCGGCCTGGCCCCCAAATCTGCACTCTCCCAATATGTTGGCAAGCCTGCGGCAAGCCAACAAAAAAAGGAGAGGTTGGTATACACAACAAATAGGAGGAATTTGGAATAACCTTCCAGAATCTGTGGTTGAGAGTGACGCCTTAACCAGCTTCAAGAATATGGTTGACAAGCATCTATTGGAAGGGGGTTTCAGTGGTCTACACCAATGATTACAGCAGACAAGCACGCTAGGCTATGCCTTCTCTTGTCTGGAGTTCCTGGGTTTCAGGCCAGATGTGCCACATAAGGCTTATTCCCAGCATGACCTCAAATACTTGTTACCCAGCACCTGCCACTTTGAAGCCCCCACAGCTTATCCCTCCCAGGGGGTTCCCCAAGAAGGTTTCCCTCCCTGTTTAAACACAGTTTGATGTGAGAGCATCATCAAACACCAAGTGCGAGAATGCACTGGGGCCATCATTTTGGGGTATGCCTGTATTCCTGGCTTTTATTTCTTGCCCTGGGAACTCTTTCCTTTCTGGAAATTACACATGAACCTCTGACAGCTCACCAGAAGCAGCAGAACTTAGCTTGCATGCATATCTTGTCCTACCACAAGGGAGCAAGCACCTGACACACTGCATGGGCATACTGTGCCAGCAGACCCAGAATGGGCCATGCTGTGCCCAGCAGAATTTTCCCCGGGCCCTGGCCACCCAATACAATCTCACAAGTCTGCCTGTGAATCTTGGTCACCAACATGGAAGTGCAATGTGCTTTCCCTGGACCAGCGAGTGAACTATTTGACTGCAGTACATTTTTATGTTGCTTGCGCGCATGCGCAAGAAACATGTTGCGGCAGCTTGCTGCAGAAGCAGGTTGTGCTGGTGCGGGACTGTTGTGGCCAATGCCCCAACTGCTTTAAACGCTTGGCCCGCTTTCCTCAATGGGGTGGCATGCTGCTGCTGACACTAGTCCAGCCAGCGTGCCACCACCTTGAAATGTTTTAGCCGCTGCAATCAGGGGCCATCTCGTCATTGTAGCATCAGCCATTCTGCTGCAATAAGGGAGTGACACGTCATTGCAGGGCAGTACCTTGCATGCCCCCGACCCAGTTTGCCGACAGGGAGCCCAGTCTCCATCTGCATAATGTCCCCACAGCCAAGCTTCTGCTGTATGCCGAGGGGGTGCCCAATCCCCCTCGGCATCATGCCCCCCTCTTTCTTTGCTGATGGGGCGCCCAATCCCTGTCGGCTCAGTCCCCCTTCCCAGTTGAATTTGCTGATGGGGGCCACTCCCCATCAGCATAATCTCCCTCCCCAATTTGTTGTCTGCGAAAGTGCCCAATCTCCTCAGCTCCCAGTATGTGTCAATGGGGTGCCCAATCCCCACTGGCTACAGTCACCCAAAAACCACTCAGGTGGCACACTGAGCCCACCCCAGTGTGCCAAATCTCCTGAAAAAAAAAAACAGTCCCACAATGTTTTTTTTTTTAACCCTATAAACCAGAAAACAGTCCCCCACTGAGTCCATGGCCCCGCCCCAACCCGCAATTCCACCTTCAAGACCCCTGCCTCCCCACACCCCCCTTCACTCATACTTACCTCGGAGCCCAGCACGATGATCTTCGGTGCACGGGAACACGTCTGCACTCTTCAAAGCCGACGCGAACTGAAGAAATGCCGGTAAGCTGTATAATGGCATAAATAGGGTTTTTTCAACTTTGGTGCATATCTCAGGCATTTTGGGGAATTTTGGCACCAAATTTTCAACATGGAGTTATTTGGACCCCTCCTCAGGAATTCAGCCACTGTCATGGCGTTATCTGGTCCAGAAAGGTGATTTTGCGGTCACTGCTTGGAATCATTTTTCGGGACCAATTAATGAAATGACAGTGCCAGTGTTCATGAGGCAAGCTCTCAAAAAGCCTATGTTGCAAATTTGGTGGAAGAATTCCAAAAAATGACTTATTGCTTGCGTTGTGTAGTTGCTATGCACGCTCGTAACTTCACAAATGTGTAATATTTTCACTCCAGATTTTCAACATTGGCATTTTTCCACACCACCTTATAAACAGTACAGCTGTCATTTTTCTCATCCTGGCCAAAATGTGTTTTCGCACTTCCGGTGCAGAATAATGCGGACGCTGGGAAATCAGTGTTGGGACACATTAAGAAAATCACAGTGACACTGTTCATGAGCAGAGGTCCTAAAATGCCTATGTTGAAAATTTTGTGATGAAAGTCCATAAAATGACTGTCGTGCATTGCCAGTTTCCATACACCTTGTAACTTTGCAAATTTGTAATATTTTCATGCCAGATTTTCAACACTAGCATTTTTTCACACCTACTTATGAACAGTACAGCTGTCATTTTTCACATCCTGGCCAAAATGTGTTTTCGCGCTTCCGGCACAGAATAGCGCTGTCGCTTTGGGAAATCAATGTTTGGGACAGATTAAGATAAAGTGAGTGAGAGAAGGGGAGTGAGCGACCTCAACGGAGCTCTGTCAGGACTGCTGTAGATTTCTTTGTGGGCAGAAAAAGGCGTCAATGCAGGCAGGGGCCAGTACAAGAGGGCAGCCTGCAGCGGTGGGAGAAACAAAACGAGCGAGTGAGATGGGGGAGTAAGCAAGCTCAGCGGAGCTCTGTCAGGACTGCTGCAGATTTCTTTGTGAGCAGAAAAAGGCGCCAATGCAGGCTGGAGCCCAGTACAAAAGGGCAGCATGCAGCACTGGGAAAAACGGAACAAGCAAGTGAGAGAGGGGGAGTGAGCGAGCTCAACGGAGCTCTGTCGGGACTGCTGCAGATTTCTTTGTGGGCAGAAAAAGGCACCAATGGATGCAGGAGCCCAGTACAAAAGGTCAGCCTGCAGCACCGGGAGAAACAGAATGAGCGAGTGAGAGAGGGGGAGTGAGCGACCTCAACAGAGCTCTGTCGGGACAGCTGTGAACTTTTTTGTGGGCAGAAAAAGGTACCAATGCAGGCAGGAGCCCAGTACAAAAGGGCAGCCTGCATCTCTGGGAGAAACAGAACAAGCGAGTGAGAGAGGGGGAGTGATTCAACAGAGCTCTGTCAGGACTGCTGAGGATTTCTTTGTGGGCAGAAAAAGGCACCAAGGCAGACAGGAGCCCAGTACAAAAGGGCAGCCTACAGCGTCGGGTGAAACAGAATGAGTGAGTGAGAAAGGGGGAGTGAGTGAGCTCAATGGAGCTCTGCCGGGACTTAGAGTTGCCCACCCTCCGCCCAGTGTCCTCTGTGGTCCTCTATTACAGCAGGGTCTCTGGGGTGGAGACAAAGCAATGACTGAATACTTTTAGGATTGCTGTAATAATACAGATTTAGTTGTTCTGTCTATTTTCTCTAACTGAGCTAAGTACTGAGCTATACTGTTATGATTCCTGTAATAATACATATTCATTTGTTCTGTTTATTTCTCTAACTGAGCTGAGTAATACTTGGAGTGCATTAGGATTTTTAACTGGACTAAGCGAAACTATATAAGAGCTGAGAACAAAAAGTATGGTAGCTGAGGGGTGAAAAACAGACAAGGAGGCTTTAGGATTGCTACAGTAACACTGTGTCTTAATGGATGAGATTTGAGACTGAATTAACCCGGTTGGCAAGGGGGCAGTAGAGGGACTAGTGGGGGGGGGCAGGAATTTGAGTAAATGGGGCCTAACAGTTGCAGTAGGGTACAGAACCTGGGAGTAAGAGCCCCTAAAATAAGATGGGGGACAAAATGGGGCAGGTGCCACATGTCAATAGGGCAGGCATCTTTGGAAGGGTGGTGGGGTGTACAGGGTGTGGGTCCGCCATGATCCTGGACTGGGCTTGTAGGATGGGGGAGTTGGTGTATGGTCTGTAGATGACTGGCTAGTTTGAGGGAGGAACTGTGGAGGTTAGGGAGGAGTCTAAGTGGCAGGGCAGATGAGTATGATAGTCATCCGGGGGGAAAATAGAGGATGGCAAAGGGAGAAGTAGGAAGAACAAGTAGGGAGTGAAACCAACCCCAGTATCAGAGGCACTAACAGAAAAGACAAGAGAAGGCAGGGGTGTCTCCTGATGGGGGAGGAAGAGACCACAAGGAGTACCAGGAGAGAGAGCAGATGACTGAGGGTAGAGAGGGACCAGGGGTGGGACCAGAGGTGGCAAGGAGGGGAACAAGTAGGAGAGGGGAACCAATAGGGGGAAGAGATGTAGAAGGGGTATCGACTAGGAATAGAATCAAACCTCTGCTATGGGAGAGAGAGGGGGAGCAGGAACATACTGAAGGGGGGGAGGACAAGCAGGGCATGAGAGGGATGGCAACAGGTAGCAGAAGAGATAGTAAGGATGAAAGGGTAGAAGGAGGCTAGTAAGGAAGGAGGGGGTGGTGACTGGAGGACAGAAGGCTACAGGAAGGGGTAAGGATGGGAGGGGCATCACTATCGGGGTGGAAGGGAATGGGGGCTCTAAATTGACAACAGCAGGGATAGGAGAGGGGTTGGAAAATCAACAGGGAAGGGGAGGAGAGGAGGTCAACATGAGGAGCCCAGTAGGAAGTAGTCAGGTTGGGTTCAAGGGGGATGGGAGGAATAAGGCACAGAAAAGGGGTGAGGCAGAAGTAGGGGGTACAGATACAGAAGTCACAGAGGGTGCAGCTGGCGGGGGTAAGGGGCAGGGAAGAACAAATACTGGGGTGGTGGAAGGGGCATTAGAAGGGAAAGGAGGTAAGGGATGGGGGGTACTCATCCTGGGGGATTCTATACTGAAATGGGTGAGATTGTGCGGAAAGAGGGAAAGGCACAGCCATATTTGGGTTGAAGCTGTCCCAAGGTTGACTGCAGGAGGGGCAGGCACTGCTCAAGCGTGCAGCGAGGGGGAGGAAGAAACCTCATTTACTGTTACATGTGGGTACAAATGACTTGGTAGGGGACACTGTGGAAGTAGTGCGGGGGAGGTTCGAGTAGTTGGGCAGGCAGTGAGAGGGGGCGGGGAAGTCGGTGGCATTCTTGGAGGTACTGCTGGTACCATGTGCAAGCATGGGGAGGAAGGGTAGGCTTGAGGAGTTCAACTAGTGGCTGAGGGATTGGTGCCACACCAAACATTATGGGTTAGTGACTAACTGGGGTAGGATCTGGGGGGGGGGGGAATGGTGACTTGTACGCGGGGGACACTGGAGCAGGAAGGGAAGGGGAGTATTAAAGGCAGCATTACTGCTGGCCCACTGGTGCTGAGGGTTGAGGCACTGGACGCCACACCTTGTGCCATGCTGGCGACCCAGGTTCAGACGCGAGCCCGGACCACCAGGGGTCGGCAGGGAAGGGATAGGATTGAGCATCCAGAGGACTGCTCTCCTATCCTGGGGCGGAATCCAGGGACCCACCACTCTGTAGCGGCCCCTGGTAACAACCGGGGGCACTGCTAGAACGGTGTAGTAAAGGGGGCGGAGTGTGGCGGACGCTAAGCACACTGTGCCTAAGTGTCATTGCACACCAAGACCAAGAAAGGGGAGAAAGGTGAAATGGGCCACGGACGGGCAGCATGAGCTTCCCACCCCTGCTGCCCACCCCTGGCACCTCCTCAACTGGTACTGCTCTGTGGTCGAGCTGAGAAGCTCCTACCACCCTGCCATGTGGGGTAATCCGTGGAGGTAAGCAAGTCAGCCTGATGTCGGGGGCAGGGCTGGGGAGGGTGTCGGTTGGGATGACCGAGCCGACCGTAGCCTGGGGAGAAAATATGTACCAAAAAAAAAAAAAGGGCAGAATTAGAGGGGTACATCTCTACTAAGGTGGATTTAAACTAGTGGGGGGGGGGTGGCCAAGACACTGAGGTTAGTAGAAAGGTCCGGACAGGGGAGCCTAATCAGCTCACCACCCTAGATATAGGTAAAGGCGGAGGCATAGTAGCCCTAGAAGGGGGCGGGCAGAGTGGTCTGAGTGTAATACAGAAGGCATCACCACCCGGTAAGAATAAAGAGGAGAAAGGTTGCAGACTACCAGGAGAAGGGACACAAGCCAGGGAGGAGAAGAGTGGGGAGAAGGAGGGGTACAGGTGGAAGGTGTTCTGACTAAATGGATAGGGAACTGGTTACAGGGAAGGGTGCAGAGGGTGGTGGTGGTGGGGTAGCTCTCAGTACCCAGAGCAGTGACAAGCGGGGTGCCACAGGGCTCAATGCTTGGCCCAATGCTATTTGGGCTCTTTATCTCTGATGTAGCACATGGAGTGGGGAGCAGGGTTAGTCTGTTGGCATATTATACCAAATCAAAAGCAAATAGTTATAGTAGCAGAGACACACACACACACACACACACACACACACACACACACACACACATAAACACTCCCTGAAAAACTGCTTAAAAGTCTGCAATTAATTCAAATCAATTCCATGTTCTTACTTACTTGGAGTTCAATGCCAACAAGTGTAAAATCATGTACCTAGGGCATAGGAACCCCGATGCTGGGTATAGGATGGGGAGAGGTACTGATACTCACTAGACATGAAAAGGTCCTTGAGGTTATTATATCAGAGGACCTCAAGGTGGCAGTACAGTGTGACAAGGCTATGTGCAGGGCAAATTGGATTCTGGGTTGCATAAGGAGCGGCATCTCCAGTAGGAGGAGGAGGGATGTTGTGCTGCCATTGTATCACTCCCTAGTATACCCCCAGCTGGAGTACTGTCTCCAGTTTTAGAGTCCACACTTCAGAAAGGACATAAGGTGGAGGTTTTTCAGAGGAGGCCAACTAAAATGTTTCAGAATTTTCACAGGAATCCCTACAAGGAAAGGCTGAAGAATCTCAACATGTACACTCTGGTAGAGAGGAGGGCGAGAGGTGACATGATCAAGACCTACAAAGTACCTCACAGGGGAAAAGGGTACAGTTGGGGAGTTTCTTTCAAATAAGGATGAGCACCCAAACCAAGAGACATACAATGAATCTGGGGGGCATTCCGGATAGATATGAAGAAATATTTCTTTACTGAAAGGGTGGTAGACGCCTTGAACAGACTGCCAGGAGAAGTGCTGGAAGCTAAAATGGTAGGCGGCATGAAGCATGCACGGGATAAACATAGGGGTATATTAGAAAAAGGGGAAGGAGGGGGTCAACGGAGATCAATAGGGCTATGGAAGTGGAGTAGGTTCAAGTTCATTGCAGGAAAAATCCATTAAGCAAGCTCATTCACAAGGAGGTCCTGATGGACGCAGGCAGAATAAGACATGCAGTAACATATACAGGCAGGAGCTACAAGTAGGTAGTGAACACTTGGGCAGACTGGGTGGGCTGAGCGGTCCTTTTCTACTGACAAATTCTATGTTTCTATAGCATCATGTGTTCATTCAGGTGCAGTGTTTATTTAATGTCGGGCCTACCATACATACAGATGTAAAGGTACAATAAATTACCGAATTAGATGCAGCCCACTTACGGTACAATAAACAGAACCCCAGTGCTTTTGAGAAGTCTTTACTCTTCATAAGGCTGCTTAAAGATCTGGGGTTCTATTTGCAGTGTCCACATCAGTATGCTGATCTTAAAATCAAAACCGCATCTGACTGAGTACTTGATTCTTGCTCACTGCATTTCTTCCCCACTTTGAAGTCTGCTTGTCCTGAGTTAGTTTGGGGCTGGCAGCGCCTCACCTGTGTGTGACCAATAAGCGGCACTGAAAGACGTCAGACTTCACAGACTGTGACGACAGCTGCTCACACACCATCTTGGCATGAAGAAGGCTGCAGCTGTGGCCACTTATGACTGTTGGGGAATGGGGATGGGGGGACCAAAGGGGACAAACATGAGATAAAATCATAATAAAAATTGTGAGACCTTCACCAGCTTTCCAAAATGCTTACCAGTAAAAGAACACTCTATAGAGTTTTTCAAGTGGCAACATAATCTGGTGAGCCCTCTGTCTGCCGTCTGACACCAGGCATCAACCAGCATAAAATTGCCTAAAAAAGGCAGTGTGGTCATGTGGTTACTGAAATACTGGAGATTACAGATTTATAAGAACAAAAAGAATATCACACAGAAGCTGGCACATGTGTCTGTAGCAGCTGTCTGTTGCTTCTCAGTAGTTATATTTATACCCTTGAGGTACTTGAATGTTTCTATCATATTCCCTCTTTCCCTCCTCTCTTCCAGTGAGTACATATTGAAGTCCCTTAATTTCTCCTCATAAGTCTTGTGTTGCAAGCTCTGTACCATGTCATTCGCCCTTCTCTGGACCATCTCCAGCCTGTTAATATCCTTACAAAGGTGCGATCTCCAGAACTGCACATAGTACTCCATGTAAAGGCTGACCATGGTTTTATATAATGGCATCACTACCTCCTTCCTTATTCTGGTGATACCCCTGCCTATGCACCCCAGCATGTCACTGGCCCTCCCAGCTGCCTTACCACTTTGACATTTTCAGGTCATCTGAAATAAGAACCCCAAGGTCCCTTTCCTTCTTTGTGACTGTCAGCAACTCCTCCCCCCATCCTGTACCTTTCCCCAGGGTTTCTGTGTCCCAGGTGCATAATTCTGCCATTTTTGAATTAACCTTAAGTTGCCAGTCCTCAGACCATTATTTAATCTTACCCAGGTCCCTCCTCATTTTTTCCACCCCCTCTGGGGTATCCACTGTGTTACAGATCTTGGTGTCATCTGCAAACAGGCAGACCCTTCCCTTCAGCCCTTCTGCAATGTCACTAATGAAGACATTGAACAGGACAGGCCACAGGACCAATCCCTGCGGCACCCCACTGGTCACCCCCTCTCCCCAGACTGCACCCTATTTACCACCACTCATTGCCTCCTGTCTGTTAGCCAGTTTCTAACCCAGTTTACCACCCTTTCCCTCATCCCCAGTCTACTCAGCTAGTTTATCAGCCTCCTATGTGGGACGGTGTCAAAGGCTTTGTTAACATCAAGATAAGAGTTGTCCACTGCCCCACTCTGATTTACTTCCTTTGTCACCCAGTCAAAGAAATCAACCAGATTTGTCTGACATGACCTCCCCACTGTGAATCCATGTTACCTATGGTCCTGGGCTCCGACGGCATCTAGATGCACCACTATCCTTTCTTTAAGCAATGTCTCCATGATCTTCCCCACTACTGAGGTGAGGCTGACCGGCCTATAGTTCCTCACCTCTTTCCTACTGCTGAATTTGTATAGAGGGACCACATGTGCCCTCCTTCAATTCTCTGGTACCACCCTTGTGTTGAATGGCTCAAGTGAACATGGCTGCCAGAGGTACTGCTATCTCCCTTCACATCTTAGTGAGTACTAGGTCCAATATTGACCCATCATGAGTGGTTTCACTGACTAGTTGCCTGAGGAATGCCCCCTGCAGCAAGTCCAGGATGCCCCTGCTTCTAACTGAAGCCACAGTTGAAAGATTCCATTCTACATCCGGCAGATTGAAGCACATGCCCCCCTTCCCCCCAGCAGCACCTCTCCCTTTTTTGCCAATTTGCCAGTTGGTTCCACTAGTACCTTATCTAACTTCTCCCCGAGTTGGAAGTCTGTAGGTCATGCCAGTGCACATAGTGGCTCCGCTCCCCATCCCTAGGATGCCCCACAGTACTTCTGCCCCACTGTGTTCCCACTTCTTTTAATATCTTTGTGTGTATGCCATCTGGTCCCATCGCTTTGTCCACCTTTAATTTAGTCACCTTCTGCAGGATTCTTCTGCCTGTAAATGAACTATTGTCCACGTCTTCACACCTTTGCAACTGCTGTACTGCTGTGGCCCTTACACCTCCCCCCATCTGTGAATACTGGACAGAAATACACAGTGGATGTCTTGGGGGGCACATGACAGTTCTTAGGCATGGTACTTTCACTTCCAAATACCTAAACAGCACATATAAGCAAGCAACATTCGGCATTGACAAATGCTTGTTTAAGTTGTCTCCTAGCAGGTAACTGGGAGTTCAGCAATGATCAAGTGGTACAACTGAACCAATGAGGGGGTCATTTTGCAATATATCTTACCAACACCACCACACCCATACCCTCATGTGCCTAGGACAAGCTGGGTTTCAATCTCAACTGAGCATTCAAGTGAAGCTTTGGGCCACAGATATCACAGGTCTTAAGCTGTCTGTCCACGGTCAGCTTTGGAGACATATAGCGGTCCTGGAGTCTGAAGCCTGGTGACTATGAAAAAAGTCTCCCCTTCCCCATGCCCCCCTGCCTAAACCCACCCCGAGAAACTTGTGTTTGGAATGGAGGCCATTGACCTGCAGATGAGAATTCCAGTCAGGTTTGATTACAGTCAATGATGCTGGCTTACCCCATGTATAAACTGCAGCAGTAATGCCACATTTGTTCTTCCCTATTCATAGTTCTATGGTTTTCTACACAAGAAAATATAACATTTGGCTACAGTTTCTCAGGAACTGGCATGCTAGTTCAGTTGGGTGGGCTGGGGGGAGAGTGGATTGTGGAATGCAGGGAGAGCGAAGTACCGCACAAGTCCTAAACTGACTCATTTCTCCAAGGTCACTGACTGGATATTGCTATGGGTAAATCTGGAGCAGTACAGCTATGACCTGTAGTATCTGGTATAAGATATGAAAAAAGAGTGCTACATAAACGCATGGCAGAACCTGACCAACAGAAAATCAAAGGGTTAACCTAAAGTGTACAGGCACACCTGTCAAAGATTGGAAGCTGCTTCTTGGCCTTATAGGGCTTGCAGCTGTCAGTCCTAGTCTGCCACTGAGAAGGGCCCATAAATCAGACCACTGTAAAGAAATCTCTGGCACGTTTCACCCTTCCCCCCGGAATGTCCCCACTCCTCTTGATCAAGAGAGTGCAAATCCCAATCTCCTCTTCCAGTGCTTGTGGATGGAGGGACTCTTGTGTTAGGCTACTGAAAAGTAAATTATGGAAAAAAATGATTGGTTTGGGGGAGGGGTGGGCAATTTACAAGAGGCATGTACCATTGTACTGTTCCCACCTCTTTTCTTTTCCTACCAAACCTCACCCAGGGCTTGTTACACCTGTCTTCAAACATTTCCTTACCCCAAGCTGTGTTTATTGCCTAAGGTCAGCCAATAATAGGAAACTAGCCTGCTCCAGAAGGAATAGAGAATTAGGGGGAAAAAAACATTTTCCCATACTTGCACTTAACGTGCATTCATGTGTTACTCTTAAATACTTTTAAATTTGCATTAGATGATTATCTCATGGTGCAATGTGTGTTCAACTGCTATGGCTACATAATTTTATTTATTGTCATTCTTTGGTAACCACATAAGGCCCACTAGGCACAACTGCCTTTTTTCAAGCACACTGGAGTGGTTAAGTGACTTGCTCAGGGTCAGTATGCAAGCGGAGGTTGTGGGACTGAAACCCCGGTCTGCTGGATATACCAAGCTCATTTGTACTTTGTTACCATAACCTCTAGGCTATATTACCAGTCCAATTTTACAGTTGTTTAGTTCTGTTTTTAACTGTTTATGTATTGTATGTTGCAAGTACCCTGTATATTGACTGTTTTCTAATTAAATGCATTTTTTTAATAAATGCAAGTTTATTTATTTGTAATTTTTGACTGGGAAAGGCACACTAAGCTATGCTAGCTTGTTGCCAGGTGCTTCCTGGGTGGTCAGGTACATAGACCTGTTTTATTGACAGTGGAACACTGACCATGATACTAGGAAACTCCTCTCCTAAATTAATTTTTTCTCCTGTTTCAATTTCTTGTTATTTGAATGTACAACCACAGTGTCACTGAGATTTTCTGTTTTATTTATGGTCTCTCTGTTTACATTTTTTAAATTTTTTTCTGTGCATATTTGGACTGGCATGGTATAAAGTAGTTTCTTTTTTTTTTTTGCTCTGTTATTTACTTTTTCTATGATTGTATGTTTCATTCCTAATAAAAATTTCCCTGCTCTTCATCGATAAGTTCTTTAACTTCCACTTAGTGACCAGAGATGGGCAGAAGGGGCCTCAGTTTAACATCTCATCCAAAGGACGGGTACATATAAAATGTAAAAAAGAGCCATTGTACCATAATGAAGTGTAATGCAGAGGTAAGTGAGTCACCATTACCCCCCAGTTATTTTCCAAGATGGACCCTGTAACTAGTTTCT
The DNA here is from genome assembly GCA_016271365.2 of Neoceratodus forsteri. NCBI lineage: Eukaryota > Metazoa > Chordata > Ceratodontiformes > Ceratodontidae > Neoceratodus > Neoceratodus forsteri. The sequence continues at coordinate 561,311,993 of CM057450.1, read as the reverse complement.
CAGTGAGGTCCTTACACTCCAGTCTGACCCTGGACTGCAGACAATTACATCATTTAAGAGTTGTAGTTAACACATACATAGTACGTGGTAGTTTAAGGTTGAAAAGGACTCTTGATCCATCATGTCCACCTCCTGCTTCATAAGCATGCATTAATAAGTATGCTGTGCAAAGATGTTCTAACTCAAAAGGGGTCCCCTCCTATTCTACTACCCAGAGTACCATGTGACTCCCCTGCATAGCAGAAATGTGTCCAGGCTTATCTTAAAAACCTGTACTGTATTCATGACCACTGTTTCCAACAGTAGGCTGTTCTCTCTTTCAAGGCTGCTTGTCATTAGTGTGAACATGTTAAGGGCCACCAGTCTCTCCTCGTAGCAAAAATGGGGCAAAAATGCCAGACAGCATGCAGTGCTCTTGGACCCTGACATGCTGACTGTCTGCCTGGCCCCTGGAACTATAGCATTCACTGGGGATCCTGGCCCATTTCCCACCACCCCACCTTGAAGGAGGAAGTCTGAGGTAAGAGGGGGCAGGGTGAGCGACAGCTAAGGTGTGGAATGGATGAGTCTGGGAGGTCACCAAGTGTAGGTGTAGATGTGGGAAGCTACCAGGGGAAGGGGATAAAAAAAAAATACAACCCTGTGGTATCGTGTTTGATTTTGTTATATATTATGTTTTCAAATATCTAAGTAATTCTTTCTATACAAATTGAAACAAAAAATGTGTTTTGCTGCCAGGAACAAAGTTGAGTGGGAGGACATTTGCACTGATGTTTTTCTCCATCTCCAAAAGATGTACCGCCAATCATGTTTGCCATCATTCTGTCTGGTAATAGTAATCTTCAAACAGAGACTTCATTTTTTAGCTTTATGTCCCCCGATTTAAAATTAGAGACTACTAAACCACTCCACCCCCAATGTCTTCAAGCGGATGTTTTGTTTTCATTGTGATTCAGAATATGTTGACCAGTCAGCTCCTGACAGATAAAAAAATATGTTAAGCTCCCCAGTAAAACTGAGAATTGGTGGGCAGGATTAGCTGACGCTCTTTACTCTGTGAGATGGAATGTTGAGTATCCTAAATAGGCTCTCATGACCTGCGTGCTGTGATGAGGGTCTTGCAAGTGAAGGTGACATTACACACATGTGGTGAAGCATTGCTTGGGTGGAAAGTGGATCAGTTTACAGTCTCTTGATTTAGCACATTAGTATGTAACAGAGACCTACCACAAGGGTAAGACCTTGTCCAATGACCTCCTCCATCCACCATGCCAACTAAATTTTCCAAAGGACTAAGCACGGCACCAAGCCCTGAGCCTCTGCACCAACACGATCGAGAACCTTGTATTCTACTCATTTAAAGGGACACTGCCCCTCTTGTAGCAGGGGATTCAACAGCAGAACATACTTCTATGAGCTGTCAGCATACTGCTCAACCTTTTTTCACTGAAATGTAAGAGACTCAAAATGTGGGACATTGTGGCACACTGGCCCTCATAATGTGAGACACATTTATCAAACACAGACATACATGAAGAAGCTCCGAACCATGTGCAAATCAGTGCCTCTGTCTGTGCAAAGTTTTAATTTATATTTAGCATAATAGAATATTATGTTTCTGCATTTACAGCACCTTCTCAATGACGACAGCACCTTTGTCATGTGGAACAGAGCAGTGAGGAATGTCACTCATAATGAAGGACAGTTGAGAGGTATGGCTATCAGTGGCAGCTGGGAGCCTGGTGCTATGTGATTCAGTTCAATAGAAGCCTGATGAGAAAGCATCAGTATAGCCCACTGCCCCCATCCCCATTAATCACATGAACAGCAACAAATTGTGCAGGTGTAAGGAACAGTGGTTTCTATGACAAGTCACTTCGAGCAACATTTCCAGAGTAGTCCATACACAAATATATTATATATCAGACAGTCAGCCAAAATAAAAGAAATGTCTATTCTTTTATTCCATCTGCTTGAGAAAAAAGTTACTAATATGACCAAGATATATTTTTTTATCAGAGTTAGGTAAAGTTAAACTGGCCCCTACTGACATGCAATACATGTTTGAAGGCAAATCTTTATTTATTTGTTTGTTTTTGGTATCAAGGGCACAGCAATGTGATGTGTTATAAATATCCTTTCTCTGCAGCTCCAGAGTGGCAATTTACACTCTCAGCCATTTCTAGGCATCTTCTAACCTTTAGTGGATGGCTTTCAAATGTTTCCGGTCTACATGCTTGAATATAAATTATTGTTCTGGATTTTTTCATTTATGCAAATAAGGCTCTACAATATAGATTTTTTCATTTGCTAACCCATGGTTGTTTTCTACAGTCCTTATTCTTGCAAGAATAGTTTTTAAAATGTTTAAGTCTTACTAACATACTATTTGCCAGCAGATTAGGCCTTATGGTCTATTGAGTCTGCTCGAACCTAGATCCTTAGTTGGGTGCCGAGACCCTCCCATCCCTTGTGCTCCAGAAACCCCTATCATCCATCCCCACCCCCCCGGGACAGGCCATCATCTGATACATCCACTTTCTGTGTCTGTCCCACCCTCTCTTGAAGCCCTCCACTGTGGATCTCTGAACCAGCTCACCAGGCAGTGCATTCCAAGGGTCCACCACCTTCTCAGTGAAAAACCTCCTCCTCTTCTCCCCTCACCCTTCCACCTTCCAACTTCAAACCATGCCCTCTGGTGATACCTCCCTGCTTTAGTCTAAAGATCCCCTCCATGTTTACCCTATTTATTCCCTTAAGGTACTTGAAGACCTCAATCATGTCCCCCTGTCTCTCCTCTCTCCAATGAAAACAGGCAGAGCTCCTCAAGTCTGTCCTCATAAGTCAAATCCCTAGCCCTCATATCATCTTTGTTGCCCTCCTCTGTACCTCTCCAGGAGCTGTATGTCCCTCTTCAAGTGTGGTCTCCAGTACTGTACACAGTACTCAAGGTGTGGTCTAACCAGTCCATTGTACAGCGGCAGAATCACTTCCTTGCTCCTAGAGGTGATCCCCCTACGATGCATCCCAACATCCTGTTTGCCTTGCTAGCTGCTCTCCTGCACTGCTCAGAGTTATTCATACATGTATCCACCATGACCCCTAGGTCTTTTTCCCTATTGAGGCCTCCAGCGCCTCCCTCCCAGGGTGTACCTGTGTTTAGGGTTTCCCGACCAAGATGCAACACCTTGCACTTGGTGATATTGAAATTTAATTTCCATGTGTGAGCCCAGCTTTCCAGGGTGTCCAGGTCCCCTTGCAGGGCCAACCTCCCCTCTTCTCCCTCAACTACTGCTCCCATCTTGGAGTCATCCGCGAAGAGACTCATTTCACACCCTATACCCTCCCTGATGTCCGATAAGTATGCATTAAACAGGATTGGACCGAGCCCTGTGGTACCCCACTACCAACCTCTCTAGGGTTCGAGAGCTCCCCACAGACCACTACTCTCTGAGTGCGTCCAGCTAGCCAGTTTTCAATCCATCCTGACCATCAAAGGACCTACTCCTAACCGATCAGTTTCTCCACCAGACCATTGTGGGGGACAGAGTCAAGCATTGCTGAAGTCCAAGAATAATACATCCACAGGCTTACCCCTGTCCAGTTCTGATGTTACCCATTCATAGAACTCCACAAGGTTGGTTTGACATGTCTACTGCCAAACCCATGTTGCCGACTATCCAGACCTCCCACCTCCTCCAAGTACACCCCCAATCGCTCCTTTAGTATACTCTCCATTAATTTTCCCACCACCGAGGTCAAAACTGATGGGTCTATAGTTACCTGGTACTTCCCTCGACCCCTTTATGGATTGGTACCATATGTGCCTCTTGCCCAATCCCTAGGTGCCCTCCCTGTCTCAAGTGACCTGCTGAAAAGCTCATAGAGGTGCAGCCAGTATGTCCTTAATTCCCATAGTACTCTTGGATATGAATGCCATCCATTCAGGAAGTTGTCTTTCTTTAGGGCCTCGAGGGCTAACCAACCCTTTTGGCTGGGATAGCATCATCCGTCCCTCCACCTTACTGGTCTTTTTATCCTTATCCAGATGTGACACCCCTGGGGTACCTTTCCCTCCTTTTGCTCCATTTCTGTTGCTCCCTGATCCCACTTCCTGCGCTTCTATCCCTTTGTGCCTTGCTTTGTAGATATCCCATCCCCCTCCTAGTGAACACAGAGGCAAAGTACTCATTAAATACCTCTGCCTGGTCTCGCCTCTTCCACCCACCCTCCTTCTGATCTCAATCTGCTGAGATGGCCCTTAGTTTTCTCCGCTCCCCAATGTACGGAAGAACCTTTTCCCTCCATGTATCCCTGTGCCAGCCGCTCTCTTACTGGACTTTGCTCCCTCACCATACGGGTGACTTTTCTAGATGCAAGCTGGTACATTTCCTTATCCTATCCCTCTTGTTGTTTTATATTTTTTGTAAGCGCCTTCTTTTTCTCTGACTGCTACCTGTACCTCACTGGACCACCAGCATGGTTTATGTGACCTTGCTCCCTTACATTTCAACTTAGCGCAGATCCTGACTGCCTCATGAAGTCCCGGTTTTATGACCTCCCATCTCCTTTCCACACTTGTCGTTGAGGTAATCCCTTTCAAGTCATCCTTGAGAATATTTCCCATGCCCATAAAGTCTGCCCCCCTGAAGTCCACTGCCAGTGTCCTAGATCTCACCTCCACTCCCACCATGCTTATTTGAAACCAGACAGTATTGTGGTCACTCCCAGTCAGGGGGTCCTGTACAACCATGTCCCTTACCAGACCCCCATCTGCCAGAACCACATCCAGGACATGCCCCTCCCTTGTGGGCTCCATCACGTGCTGTGTTAAGAACACATCCTGGAAGCCATCCAGCAGCCTCTGTTCCTTGGCCACCTTAGAGGACATGGTTCCCCAGTTTGTACCTGGCATATTAAGGTCCCCATCAACACCACTCCTTCCCTTTTGGACCACTGGGCAATGATGTTGTCCAGCAGACCATCCTCTAGAACATCACTCATCCGGGGCTATATGCTACTCCCAGCTTGACCTTATCTCCTGCTGGGGATCGTAGGTAACCCATAAGGCCTCCACGTTTCCCTCTGCCTCTTCTACCATAGCAATTTCTATGTCATCTCTAATGAACATAGCCACTCCACCCCTCTGCCCTCCTTTCTATCCTTCCTAAGCATAGTGTACCCCATTACATTTTGGTCCCAGTCATGGTTTTGTTGTTGGCCCACGTCTCCGTGACCGCCGCCACATCCACCCCGCCTCGAACAGCATGGCCTGGAACTCTGGCAACTTGTTTCCCAAGCTCCTGGCATTTACTAACACCAACCCCCACCCCTTATCCCTGATCCTCTTTGTCGAACCCCACCCAGATTCCTTATACTTCCATCCTCCCCCTGCTCCTCCTGAAACCTCCACCTCCAGTCTGTTTCCCCCTCCCCCTTGGGCTTGAAGGCTACTCCCTCATCAGAGGGGAGGGCTTCTCGGTCAGCCCCTCCTTATCCCTTCCCCCTTACAAGTTTAAACCCCACCTTTCTTGTGATGTAGTCAGCCATCCCCTGTTTAAGGACTTCCTCCCTAATGGGGCAAGATGAAACCTGTCCTTGGCATATAGTCCCTTATCCTCCTAAACTCCATTCCAGTTTCCCAACACCCCCAACCCATTCTCTTCACCCCACTTCCTGAGCCAGTCATTAACCTCTGTGAGCTTCATTTTTTTCTCCACTGAGGCCTTTGGTACTGGCAATATCTCCGAAAAGAAATGTTGCATCCATTATCCGACAGACTCTGGCAAGTTCTTGGAACCTTGTTTGGATTTCCAAATGCTATTTCCCTCTAGATCATTAGTTCCCAAATGCACCAGAAACCAGTTTCCTCCACAATCCCTAACCATTTCATACACCATGAACTTTGCTCTGTGCACTGTCAGCCCAGAGATACTCACTACCTTCACCTGGCTATGACATCCACCCCTGTCCTCCCAATGGATACCCTAATCATCGAGTCTCCCAGTAACAGAACCTAACCGCCATCATCCTTATGGTTACCTCCACTATGCCCTCTCAGCCCCTTTATTCTATGATCTCAATTTCATGGGAGTCTTCCTGCCTTATTAGAGACCCCTGTCACCCCTCCCTTTCTGCCTCCCTTGCTATTTTGCCCACTTAACTCAAACCCCTCTGGATAGGTGTCCCTTTAACCCTCTCTTATCTGGAACCATTTATCCTGGCCCTGATGGTTTCCCTTCCCCACACCACCATCCTCCCCTGTAATAGTACCCTGCCTCCAGAGGCTTTCTGTGGGTCCCCTTTAGCTAGGGCCCCATCCTTGGTACTGACATCCCTGCTGAAGGGGGGCTCCTCTCCCACCTCCTTGTCTCCCAGTTTCTCTCCAATCATGCTCTCCTCCCTCATGTCTGGAATATGTTGCATCTCCCCCATTTGCTTAACATATATGTTTCCTCTTCCCCCTCTGGGACTGTGTCTATCTTTCCATAGCTGGTCTGTGATGCCCTATGGGTATCTGACTCCCTCCCCCCGGCCTCTGTATAAGTTTCCTCATTTCCACCAACCCCTTCCTCCCCCTCTAGGATGCTTAGTAGCTCAAATTTATTGTGACACTCTATGTCAGCCTCCATCAAGTAACCAAGTTTCTCTGACTGCATCTCTAAACTGACCCTCTTCTTCCTCTCTTCTTTCACCTTGGAGCTCCCTCCCCACCACAGTCTGCTGTTTTAAGCTTCCTCACAACAGCCCCTCCTGACTCTTCCCCCTCCAGTCTCTTTGAATTCAGAATGTTCACCCCGTACGCTTTCCCCTTAGCATCAACTTCCCTATCTAAGGGTCCTCTGTCCCCAATATCCCCCCTTCTGCTTGCTGTAACATATTGTCCTGTAATTTCAGAGCATTGCCCAGCCTCCCCTCAGCCCCACCCTTCTGATGCCCATATCCACACCCCTTATCCTTGGACACCCCCCCCAACTCCCAGAGCTTACTCCTTAACCAATATACCTCACTCCTGATACAAGATGGCTGTCTACAGAGTGGGCAGCCTCCCTCTCTCCAGGCCCAATTTAGAATTATGGCCATCCCACAGCCTGTGCAGCCTACAACCCTTCCAAAGATGCCTGCCATGGTGGAATATGGCCACCCTGATTATCCCCCTCCGTTTATAATAGCACACCCCCTTTTCTCAGTCCCTTTCCCTTGGAGTACAGTTTCTCTATACTGACTGTAGTTATTTACAAACCCAATTTCAACCCCACCAATAAAGTTCCCAAGTCTCACAAACACATACAGTCCAGTGTGTGTTGGTCCCACTAACAGTGTGTATAAGCAGACACCAGGTACCGTAGATGATGTCACAGGCCCACCAGCTCCTGTTGTCGAATTTCAGTCCCAACAGAAATACTCAGCCCTTCAATCCCAACCCCAGTGGCTTTTCAGTATTTAAGAAAGCGATACAAACAGGGTGGTGGAGGCTCTACCAAACACCAGGCAAACAACACATTTAAATTTCCTTCTAATTATCCCTGCCAAACAACTATCCCCAAGCCTCCAACGTTACAATATCACAGCCAAAGTAACAGTTCTAATTCAAGGTAATAATTTTTAACACATAGAACTAATTTCACTTACAAACTATTCAAATATTTCAGTTAAAACAGAATATAACTCCTGACCTCTTTTCTACCAGCCTGTTGCTTAAGCTCCCAAGTCTTGTTTTTAGCTTCAGTTTCACTTGAGCTCAATTAAAAGTTAAAGGCTATTCCCAGCACTTCTCTAACCCTATTTTATTAAATGCCTTTTCAACATATCCTGTCCACTAATAACACAGGTTCTAGCTAACTTCACTTCATAACTGTTTGATGTCTGCCACTCCCCCTGTGTCATCTCCTCACACCTACGAGATTACTTCTCTACCTGCTGTGATTTCTAATCCTCCCAAATTCAATGGCCCCACCTCCTCATCCCCAGTCAGGGTTGTATACTGTGGGCTAGATATTCAAAGGGGTTGCACCTGGTGCAACAGAGATGAACTGGTGCAACCCCGCCGTGCACCCCAGCAGGATATTGAGAAGGCTGCCTGGTGCAGCTCAAATCCCAATGCGCCTGGGCGCAATAATATAAGCGGCACAGATGCAGGAGGTGTGCCCATGTATATGTGGCACATCCCGATATTAAGCCGGGATGTGCGATGCACTATGCTTAGCAGAACTCTGCATTGCTCACATAGGTGGGCTCAAAGTTGAGCCCTGAGCGGCAGGAACAAATCCTGGCCACCCACAGGTGGGCTGCTGTATTCAAGGCTCAACAGAGCAGCCACGCATAGTGGGCCACCCGCCCACCCAAGACACCTCCTCCATGAAACCCATGGCACTTCTTCCTCCTAGTCCCAATCACCGAAACAAATGTACATGATATCCTGGTGGTCTAGCTGTACCCCCTCCTCCCACTCACTCAATTATGGTACCAGTAGATGAAACCTAGCCTGTTAGTCTAGTGGTCCTCCAGTCCCCGATTCCCTGGTACACATAATAAAGGACCATCCCTAGTGTTCTAGTGGTCCCCCCTCCCACCTGATTCCCCGAGACAGGTATAAATGTCCATCCTTAGTGGTCTAGTGGCACCCGCCCACCCGTTGCTGCAATTGCGGTAATTTGCGGATATATATGCCCTGATGATCCAGAACACACCCCCACCCTCCCACCCACTGCCTTGCCCACCTCCCCCCGTCAGCCGGTGGGTGGCTGCAACCTACCTGCATACCGTCCGACTGCCGGTGATGACGAGGTACGGTATGGGCTGCAAGCCCATTGGTCCCAGTGTGAATATCATGGGCTAGCAGGGCATATATACTAGGCAGTCCAAATATGTGAATGAAGTCACCACATATTTAGGACTGTCTAGTACAGTATGCCCCTGCAAGCCCATATTGTACCTGTCATTCGTGGGCAGCAGCCGGGCAGGATGTGGATCGGTTGCAGCCGCCCACCGATGATGGGGGGAAAGCGGGTTGGGGGTGCCACTGGATCACCAGGGCAGATATTTCTGGTGGATTACCGTGATCGCGTCAATGAGCGGGGATGCCACTAGACCACCAGGTACGGATATTTATACCTTATTCTTATCTCAGGGAATTGGGTGGGAGGGGGGACCACTAGACCACCAGGGATGGTCCTTTATGACATGTATCAGGGAATCAGGGACCTCGGGAGGCGGACCACTACACTACCAGGGATTGTGCCCATATATTCAGCAACGTGGCTAGTGGTAGGATGCTGGTAACCCCACTGCACATTTTATGCTGTGCAGGGTACCAGGTGCAGGTTGCTGGCTGCTCTCGACAAGGCATACAAATGGGACCATAATGACATGCAAATGGCCCCATTTGCGTCTTGTATATTTTATGGCCTTATTTGCATGCCCCCTTCTGTATATCGCGGGTGCTGCACCTAGTGCAACTGCACTTGCACTGGCACATTCCCATGCTCCCTATCTGTGGCTTGCACTGGCGCAGTACCACTGCACCATGCGCAGTATATGCGCCGACCTTGCCATATTCAATAGTGCTGCACCATGGCGCATCACCATTGACTATAACCTGGCCCTGGCACCGGCGCATCCCAGTTGTACTGCACCCAGTCTGGTGCAGTCTGAATTTCCGGGCCTCTGTAAATAAGAAATTCCGGTCTGTAATTTACACCCTGTGACTTCTGCAAGACAACATGTAACTCAATAATTCTGTTCTATGTATTCATGTGTGCATTCATTCTGTACTATATAGTCATACTTGCATAAGACTGTTGCAATTTTGTATTTTGTTGTTCCTCCCCGAACCCCAGGACGTATCTTGAAATAAGCTATTCTGCTCAGTATGTCTTTCCTGGTGAAACTCTTAAATAAATAAAATAATATCAGTTTGTTAAAAATTGTACGCAAGGGATACGGTCCCACTTCTGCATGTACTAAGATATGGTGACATGAGATACTGGGATTTGTAATAATTATCTACATGCTTTGTAAATTATTACCTCTAATCCATAAGTATTCCTTCGTTATTCCATAAACTTCTACCCTGTATTGTGACTGTGATTTTAGTTTGGTCTTAGTTGCCTTTATTGAGGCTTCAGTACTATTACCTGTGCACATCCCAATAAGTTTGAGACTCTCCTTTGATGTTTCATTTAGTTGTGTCTACCATTTCCACAAGTCTTTTCAATTCCATGGTATCTGAGAGTTTTAGTCCCAGATAACTGTAGTTTTTTGCATGCTCAATTCTTGTTTCCAGTACATGCCATTTATGTTTTTCTTGGTGTGTATTCACTACTATTTTTTTTTTGCATTCTTGCTGTTTATTTCCTGTTTTGACAAGATATATAACTCCTCCACTTTTGTGTGCTTCTTTGGAACTGAGGGGGAGAGAGAGAGGATGAATAACTCATCAGCATATGCTAGCATACTAATTTTTAATTTATTTACTTTGGGTGGATAATACTCCACACTGCTCAGTCTTTCAACAAAATCATACAAATATACAATGAAAAGAAAAGATGGCAAGCAGCCCCATCAGACTGCTTCATTCATTTTGAATTTTTGTGTCATTTCTCCTGTTTGGCCATGTTGGACTTGTGCCCAGGTTGCCTCATGCAAATTTCTTAACGTATTAATACATTAGCTAAATTTGAATATCATTCATAGTTTCTTAATTTTCCCATAAATATATGTGTGTGTATATATTTTCTTTGTAAAAAAAAATTGTTAATGCACTAGTTAGGGTTGAAGTGAGAAAAGTCGGGAAATGTGGCGTTACAGTTTCCAATCCTAACACCCCATCCCCACCCTGCAGGCTGCAGCGTACATGGGGTGTGCCTTGGGATTGTCATCCCTAATGCTCACCCCATTCCATAAGTAAATAAGCTGAGATGGATGGATGCAGTGTATGAGAATGGGTTGAGCATTAGGGATGACAGCCCCAAGGCACACCCCATGCATGTTGTTGCCTGAAGGGTGGGGGTGAGGCGTTAGTGTTGGAAACCCTAATGCCACATTTCCCTGCCTTTGTCACTTCAGCCCTAACCAGTGTATTAAAGGTTTTTGCAATGAATTTCCTTATGTTTTGAGATAGTATAATGGCATCCTTATTTCATATTGCGTAATATGAAAAAATATTCTTTTTCATATCATGAGATATAGAAAAAGATCCTTTCTTTTGAAGAAAAAATACTTTTATTTATATTTTTATTTTTCCTAAGCAGTGGTCCCCACTCCTCCAATTCCCTTGTTAATAATATAATTGCTGTTCCTGGTGGCTAGTGGTTCTCCATCCCGATTCCCCATTCTAATATAATTATTAGTGTCTCTGGTGGCTAGTGGTCCCTTCCCCTCCAATCCCCCATATCCCCAATCATATATTCAGCGCCTGAATAAAGGATCATTTTAAAAATAGTTTGCGACACAACTTTTTAAAAGTTTCTACCTCAAAACCAAAGTCAGACCATTGATAAACAGGCTTTTGTGAATCCCTAGTGTAATCTAGAAAGAGCTCACATTGTAACATGATTTCAAATTCCAGACCCTGCTCACAGAAACTCACAGACAAATTATGTTTCTACTATTCCTTGTCTATGGCAAACTCTTAAATGTTTCAAGTAAGCATTTTAAAGCAACAAAAACATTAATCAATTTAGCTTGCTAAACAAAGATATTATTTAATTGATCAGTCAATCTCATACTATTGGAAAAGGCATACAACCATCTTTTCCTGTACTCTCCTTAAAGTCATTCATTGAAATTGGTAACACTCACAGACACATGGCATTAATTATTAAACACTCTATTTCTCAAAGTTTTACTTTTTAAAAAATGTCTAGATTAGTCATGTTACACATATTTCCAGCACTGCGCTAAAATCCCAGCAATGGAAACAACATGCCTTCTATCCTGCAAGCATCAAACATACACACCAAAAATCATATACACCTACCAGTAACTGATTGAGTCTCATCAGTTATCTTCTCCCATTGAATGTACCACAGTTTTTAGATACTGTATGTTCATTTGAGTGATCATGACATCCAGTCAGGAGGAAGGAGAAGGTTAAGCACTGTGGTTATGGTATTTCATCCAGACACTGCATGCATTTGTATTGAAACTGCTGGCTTTTGATTACAGTTTGCATTTTCCTAACTATGTTCAAGCGTTGTAAGTCAGGAGATGGATATTTTGAATGACAGTACATTGGCATGCTGACCTGGAGGCTAACATTCTGATTTTGTCTGCTGCGTCTGTATGAACTGTATTGCTGATTGGCAGCTTTGCTGACTTCTAATGGAAGATGGACCATGTTATGTATGTGTGTATGAAATATCAGGTGCCCATTGCTTAATGGATCAATACTTTTTATCAGTCTCAGTTTGCTGAGGAGGATTCACTGACTCCTGTTGGTAATCATTTGCTGTGTGTTCTGCTAGTATGCATCATTTGAATTTGGATTGTTTGAACCATTTGAACTGACCATTAACATTTGCTGCTGAGTGCTGACTTGACTGTTCCTGCCAGTTCTTAGCCAGGTTAAACTAATTTTTACAAATAAACACTAAAAACTCTTAAAATAACTCAATTTAACTTTTTTTTAAAGAAAATCCACAGGGCACAAAATAGCTGGCACCATATTGTGAATTGTTCCCTAAAATACTTCTAGAAACTTGTCTGAACAGGGGAGATGTGGCAAAGATACAGTGCTTGTTATATTGTGTGGCTATTAAGATGTATTAAGAAGTACCAGTATCTAGGTATGAATAAAATTTAAAGAAAAACTTTTTTCTTCACAAAAAAGAATCTTTGTTCATATCACGTGATGTGAAAAAAGATCCACTATGTAATATAGAACAATATTTTGAGAGCATTTCTGAAACAGTAAACTGCAGATTGCAGCTAGAAGGGTCCCAGTGAGCAACCTGTATGTATTGGTCGTTCCCCAAATGTGATTGCTGTGGGTTTTCAAATTTGTGAATTTAGAGAAAAATGGAAAAACAAGAAGGTGGCAAAATGAAAAAGGATTTTCCTCAAACGAGAAAGGATGATGTCAATATGACAAAATAATTCCTTTTTTGTTTCATACCGCTATCTTGAGGTGCTTACTAAGCATGCTCAGAACAAATTTATGAACATTTTAAATTGGAATAACTTTGGAATACATTAATATTTTTTCACTGAACTAGCAAAGAACACATCTGTGAGTCAGACCCTTTCTACCCTGAAAATGTCAGACCAAAATTCCAAACCATCTGGGTTCTACAGGTGACAAACAAAAACCCATTATAACCAATGGGAAAACAGTTACATAAATTGTATTTTTGCACTATCGACAACTCGGAAACCACACATCCAACCACAACAAAATGTGGCACATGAAGAGATCCACCCCACAAGACTGTGCATGTAAACATTCATGCCAATCTATTGAACAGTTGCAAAGTTATTAAAGTGCAAAAACTGGGGTTAACATAGAACTGCCAGTACAACTCTAATTATAGGGGCACTACCACACCCCTATAATATATTCTTTCCAAAAAACTGTTAATGCACCAGTTAGGATTCAGATTAACCATTATAGTGAATCACTGCTGGGGTCTTCCTTGGGATTCTCAACAACTCTAATGCTCACCCCATTCCCTGAGCCAACAAGGTTAGATTTGTTGTTTGTTCTTCAGGCAGGAACAACTGTATTTTTTCAAAGACTATGAATCTCTAACATCACATTTACCTACTTTTGTCACTTTAATCTGAACCCCAACTGGTGCATTAATGCAGTTGTTTTGCAAATAATTTCCTTTCTTTTTGAGATAGTAGAATCGTATCCTCATCCATATGACTGTGGAAGTGCATGGCATTCTTTCGTGCCTCCATGTTGCAAGTTACAGAATGACAGGTAAAAATTACAGGTCATGAATGGTAAATATGTGAGGAATGCCAAAGGTAATCCCGATGCACAAAGATAGGTTTGGGTTAGGTCTTTTCATATTAAATACCAGAATTGAGCTAAACAACTGCTGTTTAGCAAAATACAGATGTTGGGGTCTGATTTTACCTTAATATTTGTCTCCTATAACATTATGAACGCAGCTGGTAAATAGTATCACTCAAGTGGTAATTAAAAATACATGTCACATATTAGCACACGCCAGGAAAAAAATTACCTGTCATGAATGGTAAATATCTGAGGAACTGCTAAAGATAATCCCAATGTATAAAGATAGGTTTGGGGAGGTAGTTTTTGAAATTAAATACCAGAATCAAGCTAAACAACTGTCCTTGACCAAAATACAGATTTGGGAGTTTGATTGTACCTTAATATTTGCTCACTATGCCATTTTACAATGTGGTTGGTAAATAGTATCACTTGAATGATAAACAGGAAAAACCTGTCACAAATTGCTGCACGAATGGTAAAATCACATGTCACAACAGGTAAATTTCCTCATGAACAGTAAAAATTATATGTCGCAGCCAGTAAATTTCTGAGGAATGACCAAAGGTAATCATGAAGGCTGAACCAGGCTTTCAGCCTATACCAGTCCTAGGGGTCAGGTGTTGGAGACAGGGCTGCCAGCATGAGTAGAAGCTCCTGAGGGTGTCAGCTGCCACATGAGACAGGTGGTTGAATGTGGCTATTTGTGTCAGGTTAGCTAATAGCGCTTGATATGATGGTATTTCAGGGGTGCACTATCTGCACAAAATAAGTCTTTTGGCCTGCATGCTGAGGAGGGCTAGCCATCCGTGACCTGCTGGTGGTATACGGTATATGGGGCTTCACTTGTGAGGCCTAACAATGACAGGACAGCAGAGCTGGGAATCTGACAATGCAGTACATCAGAGCCCAAGCAACATACTTGCTGCCAGAGGGGTTGGATGAGAGAAGAGGACCACAAAATGTGTAACAAATCCCCCGCCCCCAGACACACATCTCCAACAGTGATCAAGCCCTGACCGAATGTCACCATCTTGATCTTTTCAATTGGATTTTTCTCCTGATGGCAGTGACTTCTGAGAGGGTGACTTCTCAGCTAGTTGGGAAATTGAAACAGCATCCATCATTTCACCTGAGAATTTTTCAGCTAGCAAGTCTTTATACCTGCTGATGTCTGTGAGGCCAGAAGGGAGAAAGGACGCCAGGCTAGCCTTAAATCAGGCATCTACCATTGTGGTCAGTATATAATGTTCCGATTCTAACATCATTTACATTCTGGGGTGCTCTTCCAGAGATATGTGCTGTGAAGGAGGGGTCACTGACCCTTCTTTAGAATCTTTGTAATGGGGACAAGAACAAAAGTTACAAAAAGAGAGGGGAAAAGGAGATGGGGCACAAGGGGAGGAAGGGGGGGGGGATTGCAGGCAGAGTGGGAGCAAAGTGTGGAGGCCCAAGTGTGCAAATGCAAGGAGACTTGGAATTAAAATTCCAGCCCTAGAGGCCATCATTGCAGAGGCAGACCTAGATCATGTAGTGATTACTGAGTCATGGTGCATAGCCAACCACAGCTGGAAGATGGCCATACCAGGATAAACTAAGTTCAGTAAGGATAGTGTGAGAAGGGGTTACGCTGTATGTAAGAGAGGGTATCCAGGTGATGGAAAAGCAAGGGAACCAGGGGAGAAAGGTGGGGTTGGAGGTACTGTGGGTCACCCTGAAGAATGGAGCTGGAGCCATTATTCGCACTGGTGAAATACAGACCTCCAACACAGAGGGAGGAACTGGATAAGGCACTGGGGGAAACCACCAACACATAAGCAGAAAAAGGGAAGGTGCTGCTAGTGAGGGACTTCAATCTGCCGGATGTAAACTGGAGCCTCCCAGCCACAGCCTCAGCTAGAAACAGGGACATTCCAGACTCCCTGCAAGGGGCATTTGTCAGGCAACTAGTCAGGGAGCCCACTCATGATGAGGTAATACTGGACCTGCTTCGCTCCTGTTCATGCTTGACCTCCACCTGGTGCAGGCAGGGTCCCCAGCATTCTGGAGGGGTCAGGCCCTGGCAGACCCTTCTCCTCCACCTCTTGTCTTCCCCTCCACCAAATCCCTCCTTTTCCACCCCCTGCCCTCTGCCCCCCACCACCCACCCATCTTCCCTCCCTTCCTAGCCATAGTTATTGGCTAACGCCTAATCTCTAATGCACTTATAGTCAACCTTGCACTTTTGTTACACCTTGCAAATTTTGTTCTGTGTTTCTCCTCACAATCTTGCCCTAGTTCAACGCTTTTGTATGCTATCCAGCCATTTTCTAACTACAAAGCTATGTCCCACCAAGTGTTTGCCAAAGATTTTTGTGCTGTTGTATTCAAGACTGTTAGTATTGCAGTCCATCTAGTTCATACTTGTTAGCATTCCCCTTTTTCAGTACTTCTGTAGTCTGCTCACTTGATTGAATGTAATCAAAGTATATATCTATATTGTGTACCAAATCTCTGTGTACTATCCACGTTCCCCTACCCCCCAGGTCACACCGGGAGATGAGTAACGTGTTGCTCAGCATGTCTTCCTGGTGAAACATTTCAATAAATAAATAATTCATGACAGCCACTGCAGAGGTGGACAGCTTTCAGCCTCCCCACCAAAAAAAAAAAACAGAAGTGCATGGATTTTCCTTTTTTGACTATTTAGAATAGTACTTGGCTGCCCGTCTCAAAAATGCAAGTAAAATTCTGATGCCATAAAATCTTAACTAGCATGTGAAGGAATGTATTTAGAGGAATTTGTGCAAATAACCACATTTAGAAATACAGACCACTTCTCTGAGTGCAGTTAAGCCCCTGCAAGGCATGTACCACAGAAATCCTAAAACAATAGAAAACAGACACTTGCCAAAGAGTAGAAGGAGGATTCTGGTGTCTGCACGTATTTACATGAAATTCTGTAAATAAACCAGATATCTAGTAATGTCCACAACACACAAATCCTATTTCCTAATAAAATAACAGGTTAACTGCATGACTGTAAAGCTGGTAAAGTGGTCTGTCTGAGAAAATTATAGGCTGCAGCCCTTACCTTGGAAACAAAGCAGCGCAACCTGACAACAACCAAAATGTCAGCAAGTTGAGCAATCTTGAATTGATATAAAATGGAATGGCAGCAAACCCAGATTACTGGCGTGCCAGTGTCAGTTTCCTTGTCGCCCAGTCCTGTCTCAGACAACGAACTGGGGCGTAAGGATCCGGAGGATGATTTTGCCTTTTGTCGCTCACTTGGGTCACTAGACCAGCTTGACAGAGGAGCATAGACCCCTCCATCTCCCTATTATCACCACTGTCTTAGACCAAACACACCCCTAACCAGGAGAACCCCCACCCCTGTGCCAGAGCCAGGCCCTCCCAGTACCAACACCACAAAGCCAAGTCCCAGTTATCCAGTTTGGAAGCAGAAATGAGAAAGCAGGCCCAGGCAGCTTGGCTGCAGGGTCAACTCCCCTTTCATCTCCAGGGAGTGGCACAAACCCTGCTCTATCTGTCCGTCATGGCGCCTGGACTTGCACCACTCTCTCTCCCCCCATCTGTTGCCCTTCCTTGCTCCTGATAAACTGCTACCCTTCATTGAACTTTCTGGCAAAAGTTACTAAACACTGCTGCTCCTATTATTGATCACCCTCGAATTCCCAGTTATTCATACAGTTTGCAAAGAAAGTAAAATCGAGCCTTTACTCATTGCTAGGATTCACCATCCACTAAAAACATCGCCATTATTTCCAGTTCATTCATGCTGTCCTACTCGAGTTGTATCGGACCACAAAAAAAAGTTTGTCTTTGTGTGTGTTTTGGCTTAAGGACGTTTAAATGTGTGAACAAAGGCTGGCCACTGCTGACTTCTATGGGGTGATTAAGGAGAGGCCAGAGAAGGCAGGAATCTGCAACACTGTCCTCCTTCAGCAGCAGCCCCACACAACAGCCACCACATCCACATCCTCTTCCTCTTCCCTGTACCAGCAGGCTTCTCCAGGTCTTCTCGCTTAGCATTTCAGAGGCACAATTCCCACAGGCAACATGGCCCCTTCCCTGCACAAAAATATGCATTTATTGATAAAATATCTGTATGGAAACCACAGAATGCAGGCAGGATGTGGGGCAAGGGTATAGATGTCAGGAGTGATGGGAAAGACTATTATATCTTGAACGCATCACAAGGGACTCTACCAAGACAAAAATAATTAAAACATGGTGACAGCCAGCAGCAAGTAGTTCAACACTATCTATCTCCTATAATTCCATTTGTTTATCTAAAAAAAAAAAAAAACTCGAGAGAGTTTATTTTATTTTATTTCAGGTGGTGACACAGGAGGCTTGGGCACCCCCAGTGTTGCTATGTTTCGGGGGTGGTGGGTGCTGAGTGGGAGGTGGGGTGGGGGGAGTAAGGGCAGGGCAGCAACAGACATCAATATATGGTTTTCTTTGTTACAGGGTGTAATTCCTCATGCCCCTGACGAAGAGGTATTACACCTCGAAGCACTGGGCTGGTTAGGAGTTTGTTCTGGACCAGACTTGAATGTGTTTTATTTACACCTATAAGAAGTATTGTGTCTTGTAAATTATGAATTTCAAATTATAAAAAATTCATACCACTGACACTTAGAGTGCTGGCTTCTTTTATTTATGCTGTAATTCCTCAGCAGGCTGATCAAGACAGATCAGCAGAGCTTGCAGAGTGGCATAGATCAAAGGAAAGAGCTGACCTATGATTGGGTCAGCTCTCTCCTTTGAAATACACAATGTTTCCACCCAGCAAGCCAGAACAGTGTCATAATCAGCCTGGCTGATTGGTGCGACACCGACAAGCCCCCTTGCAGACCACTCTGCATTGGGCTGACAGTGTCACACCCCTCAAAAGTCACTGTCCTAACAAAACATTTGCTGTGATAGACAGACAGACTTTATTTATATAGCACCCTTCTCCGGGGACTCAGAGTGCTTCACAATACAATTTAAAAACATACAATAAAACAAGTGCATCAAATAGTATCCGGCCTAGAAACACACACTATAAAAGCAGGACCCCACTAAAAATGAGATGTCACATCTCACTGTTAATATCCTAGGTAAATGCAGTATCAAAATATATAAAATCAGGACCCCAATGCATGTGACATATTACATCTCATCTTGTCAGCCTCAGCTAACAAGTATACATAGTAAGAATGTGCACAAGTAGAACCCAGCAGACATTCGGCATTGGCAAATTATTGTTTTTTGTTTGATGTGGCAGGGAGTGGATCAGTTGTAGGGAAAGGGGATGTTGCTTCTGGCATCACTCACAAACTGAGAATATATTTTTTCTTTTAAACACAATTCAGCAGTGGCACGTGGAGTGTGACTAATGGTACTGCTTATAGCAGACTCAACTTGTTGCTTTTTTCTGCTTTTTTTGGCAAGCTGTCTGGCAACCCAGCATTATTATTCTTTTTAGTCCCACTTCTGTCCATGTTTTTTCAGCAACCATTTAAAAAAAAAAAAAAAAGCATGATGATTTGGAAAACACAAGAATATTTTTTTCATGTGTAATTTTTTTTTTTTTTTACTAAAGTGCCCAAATAGTCCAGTAGGCTTACAGCACCCTAGCCAATGGGCTTCCGATTTGTAGAATGGTCAGGGTAAGGTCAAGAACAAAATATTTGTTTTTTGACACAATAGGATTATTGGAAAACACACAAGAATATTTGTTCAAATGTGAATTTTTTTTTTTTTTTGTACTAAAGTGCTCATCTAGCCCATTAATCTTATGGCAACCTAGCCAAGGGGCTTCTGCTTTGCAGGATGGTCAGGGTCAAGTTGATAACTTTTGTTTTTAATAAGAAGAAGAATCAGCATTTATATAGTGCTTTTCATACATCCAAAGCACTTTACAAGCAATGCTAGACTGGTAGTGAAATGACAATGTGTGGTGGCAGCCATATCACACATCATCACCCACACACAGCTTGGATAATTGCATGAACCGGTTTATGGGAAGGGGAATGTTGGCCAGAACACCGGGAATGTTCCCTACTCTTTGCGAAGAGTGCCCTGGGTTCTTTAACTTCCACCTGGACACCCACCAGGATGGGCAGAAGGGACCTCAGTTTAACATCTCATCTGAAGGACGGCACACCCCAGCAGTACAGCACCCCCCAATACTGCACTCAGATGCCAGTGATTTTTAGGTGCAAGTACAATCCCGGTGTGGGACGAGAACCCTCAACCTTCTGGTACAGAGGCAGATGTGCTACCAACTGAGCCACGCTGACAGCAAAATGATTTGGAAAACACACAAGAATATTTTTCAAATGCAATGTGTTGGCTAAAGTGCCCAGCCAGCCCAGTAGGCTTTTGGTATGCTAGCCAAGGGGCTTCTAACTTTGCATGATGGTCAGGTCAAGTGAAAGAACAAAAGTGGTTTTTTTTTTTTTTTTTTTTTAACAGCAGGATGATCTGGAATATTTTTTCCAGAAAGATTTTTTAAATAAAGTGGCCACTGTCTTGCTAGCCCAGTAGGCTTATGGCATGCTAGCCAAGAGCTTTAGCTTTGCAGGATGGTGCAGAATACTCTTTTTTAGCCCAGGCTCCAGCTGTAGTGGAACAGACTGTGAGACTCTAAACTGTCTCTCTGCCCCCATTAGTCTTCTTTAATCATCATTTTTTAGATTTTCTGCTGTAAAAAATAAATTTGTGCTTTTTTAATTTCTTGCCTCATAGTAGTGATTTCTCACTTCATTCTCCTTTTAGTTTCAGCTCACACCACCACACCCATGATCGTTTGTCACCCTCCCTCCTATCAGGTTTCCCACCCCCAACCCCAATTTCAGTTTCTTTCCCCTCTCTCTTTTACTTTTTTTTTTTTATTATATTCTTTTCTTTTTCTGTTGTATTACGTAACATGCCTTTCTTTTTTATTTCTCTTTTTCTTATTCTTAGTTTGTCCTCATTCAGCATCCCATCCCCTCAATATTTTGTCACCCTCCCTCTTTTCAACCCATCTACCCAATCCGCAATTTCAGTTTCTTACCCTTCTCTTTTGCTTTTTTATTATAGTCTTATCTTCTTCTGCACTAAAATGCAACTTCTTTTATTTCTTTCCTTCTTAGTTTGTCCTGCTTCAGCACCCCCACAATTGTTTGAATCGTCAGTCACCCTCCAAGTTCCACCACCTCAACCCCCACTTTCACTTTCTCTCCATAAGTCCTGTCCACTTTTTTATTTTAAACTTTTTTATTTTTGTTTTCCACCCAATTGTGCCATGACCTTCCCTCTTCACTCAACAAGAAAGCTCACCATATACTGCCCTTGCCCCGATGAGGCCCTCACGAAGGGACCAAAATGAGCAATCCTTCTCCTCTACTGTCTGGCTAGAATGGTGCCAAAATACAGTGTGGTCTCCTTTTATACCCTGGTTTGTGCCCGTCAATCCAAGGTATGTCTGGGACCACAACTGCAGATACCCTTTCACCTCTCCCATCACCAGCCAAAAGCCATTCACAACTGGCATACCTAGCAAACAGGCTGGAGGGAGGGAGGAAGCAAATTAAGAGAGAGAGAGAGAGAGAGAGAGAGAGAGAGAGAGAGAGAGAAATCCAAGCCAGATTGGCAGCGTTTGGCTCAGTGCTTGCTGAAACTGAGCTGCATGAGTTTGCAGCAGCTCGGTTTCAGCAGAGGGGTGTAGATTTAGCCATCCCTACTGCTGATGTGTCCATTTCTTCAGCTGGAACAGAACAGATCAAACCAGCTTCAACAATGGAATTCAATCCGTCTCCCATGCCATGGAAAAGTCATGTGAGTGTGTGTACTGTGTTTGTGTGTGAGAGGAGAGGGAACAATAGGTGGGTGGGGGAGGAGAGCTAGACAGGGCAGTAAGTAGGGTTACCACCTGTCCCTATTTTCGCAGGACAGTCCTGATTTGGGCAGCTGTGTCCTGCAGAAAAACATGAAAAATACTAAATGTCCTGACATTATAGTGGAAAAAATATTTTCTGATTTTCCTCTAAATGTTGCAAAAAACTATAATACCTTAAACTAAAATACCCTAAAATAATAAAACACAAGAAACAACTAAAAAACTACAACACTGAGTCTTAATTCTGATTATTTAAAGAAAACATATCCGTTGCATTGGTCAAGATGACATATTGTCCTGCATAAAATCCAATTTCAGTAAGAAATGTCCCACTTTGGGCTTCTTAAAAGGTGGTAACCCTAGCAGTAAGGCTAAGTTATTTATAGGAGAAAAGGAATAGTGGCCAAGTTCAGATTTCAGGTTTGCTGTGGCAACACCAGACCTCAGTGTTGAAGCCATAAATCTGCAGCATTCCATGTGAGCACTGTTTTTTGACTCCACCTTCTTACCAAGAGATGATATTTAATGATCCCTCAGCTTCTGTAATTTCATGACCTTCTGACACATTTCAGGAGGGCATCTGCTACAACTGCTGAGGAGTGAGGAGAGAGTCAAACACTTATTTAGTTCCGACTAGGGCCCAATAATTATTTCTTTTGCTTCTTTGACTGTGTATTAATCTCAGTGTGCATTAGTGTTAGATGGCTGTACTTTGTCCATTTCCTATTGCACTGTCTACGACTGCCTTACACTATTTCTTTCCTCTATCCCCCAGGTGTCATTGATGTCTCTCCCAGCCTGGCTGAATCAACTCCAGGTCCTCCCATCTTCAATGTTTTTATGAATGGATTCCCCCCACCTTAGTTTAGGAGGAAAGCGCAATAAAAAGAAATGAGTACTTTATTTATTGATTTATACTTTGATAACTGGGGAGGTGCGCCAATGCCAGGTACCTTTTTCAGGCACAATCGGGGTACTGCAAGTACACTGAAAGAACAGTAAAGTAATAACACAGTACAAAAGGTCTAAGGTGATAGAGACACAGGGTGACATTTTTCATATTTACTAGGCACATCATTTATATGATTGAGAACATTTATAGATTTATAGAGGTAGCCAGCAGATAAGGACCACATGACCCACGAGTCTGCCACGGGCCCCCAAGTAGTGCCCTTCCTTGTGGGAGCCTTCAAACTTGCCCTCCTGCCCACAGAATATCCATGTACTTATCCACGCATGTTTAAACTCTGATTGTTGCCGCCTCCACCACCTCCGGCAGCAAACTATTCCAGTCATTTACCACCTTCTTAGTGAAGAGGAATTTCCTCACATTCCCCTGGATCCTGCCTCCCAATTATTTCATACTGTGGCCCCTAGTGTTAGAGGCTCCACTTCATTGAAACAAACCCTCCACCTGCACCATGTTAATCCCTTTTATATATTTAAATGTCTCAATCAAATCTCCTCTTCTCCTCCTGTCCTCCAGGATGTACAGGTTTAATTCCCCAAGTTTCTCCTCAGAGGACATCCCCTGCATATTCTGCATCATACAGGTAGCCCTCCTCTGCACAGCCTCCAATCTGTCCTTGTTCCTGTGGAGATAGGGCCTCCAAAACTGTACACTGTACAGAAGGTGTGATCGTGCCAGTGATAAATACAGGGAGAGAAGTACCTCTCTCCTCCTGCTGGTGACCCCCTTCCTATGCATCCGAGCATTTGGTTTGCTTTCCCAACTGCTTTTCCACACTGTTTAGCCACCTTAAGGTCATCGGTGATAATTACTCCCAGATCCCTCTTCTCCCTAGTGACCTCCAGCACCTCCACCCCCCCCTCCCCAAGTGTGTATTCTGCCCCTGGGTTCCTGTGGCCCAAGTGCATGATTTTGCATTTCTTAGCATTGAACCTCAGTTTCTACCTGCATACCACTACTGCAACGTTCCCAAGTCTGCCCTCATCCTACCAACACCCCCACATACATCCACTGTTAGATTTTTGTATCATCTGCAAACAGGCATATTCTCCCTCTGACACCCTCTGTTATATCACTGACATAGGCATTAAAAAGCACCGGCCCCAACATAGACCCCAGTGGTACCCTACTGGTCACCCTTCGGCTCCTATCCCTAAGCTGGTTTCCCACCCATTTCTCTATCCTTGTCCCCACCCACAGGCACCTCTATTTTATTACCAATGTCATGTGTGGGACAGTATCAAAAGCCTTTCTGAAGTCTAGATAGGGCCACATCCACTGCAATCCCTCCCCCATCTACCACCTGGTTACATCAAGAATTCTATTAAACTGGTCTGACAGCACCTGCCCCAGTGACCCCATGTTGGCTCGGGCCTGCAGTCCTCTGGTTTCCAGGTAATCCTCAGTCCTTTCCTTGATGAGTGATTCCATTACTTTGCCCACCATTGAGGAAATTCTTACCAGCCTATAGTTCCCTGGATCCTCCCTATTTCCCCCCCTTGTGGATCAGAATGGCATCTGCCATTTTCCAGTCCCTTGGCACTTCCCCTGTATCTAGTGATCAGTTGTACAGGGCAGCCAGAGGCTCAAACAGTGCCTCCTTGAACGGCCTGGGATGTGCTGCATCAGGCCCCATGGTCCTGTCCACCCTGAGCCTGGCCAATTCCCTATGAACTCTGTCTGCAGTGAAAGGACTAGTGTTCACCCCACACCCAGGTCCCATTGTTCCTCTCTCATGAATCTCAGGCTCGTGCCCCTCTCCCTTGACTGTAAAAACTGAGCTGAAATATCCTTTCAAGATTTCAGCCTTCTGTTTATCCTCCACTGAGATTCCTCCCTCCCCCACTAGTCTGAGAACCCCCCCAACCTTCCTTTCCCCCCCCCAATACATCTAAAGAATAATTTATCACCTCCCCTTGTTGTGTTCACTATCCTTTCCTCTGTTCTTGCCTGGGCCATCCTAACTGCCTTCCCCACCTCCCTCTGTCTTCTCTGGTAACCTTCCCTAGTCGTCTCTGTCTGGTTTGCTTTGTGCTGCCTGAAGGCCTTTGTCTTAGTCTTGATCATGAGCAACATGATTGATGACACGTGCAGTGGCTTCTACAGCAAAATTTTAAAATGGCGAAATGAGCTATATAAACAGTGCTGGAGACTTAGCTACAGAACACAAGAGCAAGTTAAGTATCAAGGTCTAACAAATAGTTCTTATGAGAAAGAACGTTATAGGAGGGGTACTGCCTGATGGGGGCAGGTGTGGTGTTCCATAAGGTTCTACATCAAGATACCGACAATGTTGTCGACATCCCCAACAGTGATGGGAACAATGCCAACCGTTGGCATTGTTCCCATCAGACTAAAGTCTTTTTGGAGAGTTTGCCCCCATCCACCTCTAAATAACCAACTCAGAGTCAGAGTTGATTTGGAGTTGGGGCGAACCACCGGGAATCACAGCAACACTGTACAGTGGACCACAACAGCGACCCAATGAGATTTTGTCACTGTGGTGGTTCGCTGTAAGAGTGTCATTGTGATGGTGTGCTACCTTCCATAAGGAGGCAGTCCTGTAACTGAAATATTTCTGACCCATCCCTGTTTGATTAAGCAGGGTCAGAATTAAATTTTTGACTGGAGTGAGAATAAAGGCGGCTGACAGGTGTGAGCAGCTCTTTTAGGCACTGTGGCATATTGCCATATACAGTCTTGTATACAAAGTTGGCCAGCGTGAATTGGGCCCTGTCACTGGCTGCTGCCAACCTAGCTGCTCAAAGCTGGTGCAGTGGTGGTACCTGGGGCCATGGGAGGTGGCAAATCTGACTACCTTAAGATATAGGACTTTTTTTCTTCAATTGTACCGATTTTGGGAGCGTCTTTCACAGAGGTCCCATGATCTAGCAATGAAAGAAAGTTGTTTTGCACAATCCTTACTTTGGTGTCTGCCATGAGTATCGTTTGGATATAGTAGAGATGCCCCAGTTTCTGATGTACGACCTTGATAGCACTGCTCAGCTGGATGTCAAATGTAAAGCAAGGATCAAGGTTTATGACCAGGTATTTGAAATCCACTATCAATTCGAATTTAGTAGCACCTGTGGTAGACATGCCAAGGTCTTTAGTGTTTAATTCTGTGGGCAGACCGAAGGAGCATGGCTTTAGTCTTGGGTACATTCAGAACCAGCATTTCATTTAGCAACCAGCACTGGAGAGCATGGAAGTTTTGCTCAAGGGTTATGTTTGATAGTAGATATATTTCTCCCATGTGAGTAGATGATGCATCATCTACATAAAGCAGGAATTTAGTAGTTGAGCAGGTCTTAGGCAGATTGTTAATTAAAAGCATGAAGAGGAGGGGGCCTAGTATACAGGTGCAGGTGTATGGTCTGCAATCGCAGCAGTACAGGGTCAGTGCAAGGGCTAGGGCAACGAGTCCCAAAATGAAACACTCAGTAAAGAAAAAGACGCCCCACACTAATGCTAGTAGACAAAATTTCAGACAAAATGGCTTGGTAGAAATCTGTTGATCAAAGCGCCGAGGCAAGTCTGTGTGTGTTAGCTACCTGTTTCAGTGCTGTATCAGGACTTCAATAAATAGGATTTTAACCGAGCCATTTTGTCTACTAGAATTATAGTGTGGGGTTTCTTTTGCTTTACTGAGTGTCTAGTATACAGCCCTGCAGCACAACGTAGCTGATGGTGCTGACATCCAAAATTACCTTGCACAGTTGAACCATTTGGGGCCCTATTTTGCAGATAGCTCGAGAACCACTCCATTGCTGCCAGACTCACCCCAAAGGTGCCAAGTCATTGCAGAAGCAGACAGTGATCTACAAGGTCAAAAGCTTTGGTTAGATGCACAAACATGGCACTGGTAATAAGCCCTTTATCCATAGCTTGGCACACAGAGTCCATGAAACAAACCAAGGCAGTACAGGTTCAATTGCCCTTTCTGAAGTCATACTGATCCTCAGAGGAGTTTGTGCTGGTCCATGTAAGAGGTTAGCTGGTTAACTACTATCCTCT
Source organism: Neoceratodus forsteri (assembly GCA_016271365.2). Classification (NCBI taxonomy): domain Eukaryota; kingdom Metazoa; phylum Chordata; order Ceratodontiformes; family Ceratodontidae; genus Neoceratodus; species Neoceratodus forsteri. Next base: position 561,285,161 of record CM057450.1, on the reverse strand, counting down.
CATGCACCTTGGCTTAAGCAGGAGTATGGATATGGGCCTGTAGTTGTCCAAGGCAGTAGCTGTGCCCTTTTTGAAGAGCGGTACTACCATGGCCCATTTCTAGATGTTGGAGATTGTTTCTGTCTCAAATGAGAGACTAAAAATGTTGGCAAATGGTTTGGCGATTAGTGGCACAGCTACCCTAAGAAATTTTGGAGACAAGCTATGACTTTCAGAAGATCAGCCTCTTCAAAGTTGGACTCCGTTCCCACTTGGATCTTGATAAGAGCTGCCGATGCCCTAGCTAAATCACCATGCACTGTTGGCTCCTACCCAACCCTCTTCCACCCCATCTTACCTTTCTATCCACCTACCCCCCTCATTTACCCCTACTGATTGGTACTACCTCCCTCTTCACCCCCACACCCTCTTGAACCCACCGCTACTCTTGACTACTTCCCCCCACTAAGTCCTGCCAACTACATTTTATATAACACTATCAATGCTACAACCAAATGGCAAGGCCTGAATCGGGCAAAAATTAATGACAAAGCCCGATCCTGGCTGCTCTTCCCCCCCACTCAACCATGACCCCATGTCCCCCAACAATGCGCTACTACCACCTTCAGCTATTCCTCCTGTCTAGACAGGACACTTACCCTTGGACTGTAACTAATGCCTCCAAGAACCAAGGCCACACACAGTCGTGCTGGCAGGCTAATGTTTTAACTCACTGCATCTGTAACTCACTCAGCATGTATTTGTGTACACTTATGAAACCACCTGATGTAAATGGCTGTACTATGAGTTTCACACACTATTTACAGTTTACCTTTAAGTGTCTGTTCGTCTCGTAATGTATATGACTGACTTGGAACCTTTGAAAATGAGTCATGGACTGAAAGGTATTGATCCCAAAGTGAAATAAATAAATAAATAAAGTGGATAGTTTCTGGATTTCCTCGACTGACCTTTCTTAGGAAGAAATGAGTAGAGGATGTTTCCAAACATGCCTAGTATAAAACACTTTGCCCCCCATCGAAGTGGAGCTATTAAAAAAAAAAAAAAAAAAACTCAACAGGTTACAGAGATGCTCATTAAACAGATCTGCCATTACCTTTAGGTCAGTGTGTAGTGCCCTCAGACTCAATGGTCATGGGAGACTCGGTAGTTCCGAGGTATAGAATGCTGTTAATACAATTCCAGGGTAGAGCTATGTTTTGGCCGAAATACATTATTAATAAAGATATATGATGAGTTTGTTTTCGGCCAGCAAATACTGCAGCTTTCAATAGACTAATACTTGGCTAAGGGTCTGATGCTAAAGGGTGGAGTTTTTTGTTTCTGGTCAACAGCATAGCTTTCTTGGGCAAGGGATGGCCAGGATATGCTACACCCCTGTCTGGAGGGAGCTGGGGTGCCGACTACAGGGCAATCAAGATGTAACACCCTGCCCAGGCCATCAGTACACACAAGGTTTTCTAGCAGTTACTGCAGGTTCTTTTGCTTCCCTTTCCACTCACCACCACTGGAAGATATGTACGGCTAACTTACTGACCAGACAGTTGTGGGAACCTATGTGGGAAAGAAAAGGTGATGTACTGGGCTGACACTAGAGAGAACAGGAATTGAGACTTGGATGCTTTCAAAGTATGACTGATTCAGTTTTCAGGTGAAATGAAGGTAAATTTACTGGGCTGTTCTGCCAGCATGATAGACACAGCTTGCAAATGATAAACAGTAACACTTTTGCAAATAAACCTCTTAGAAGGACACCGTCAACCTCCTTAGGCCTCAAACTGTCCATAGTTTACAAAACATGTTATGATTGCTCACAGTTTGTAGAATGTGTTGCTGTAGCTGGTAGTTTGATCTGGATTCTATTTTCTTTTCAAAAGTAAAAAACAGACTTCCCACCATACTGGTGTTACCACACAAAACATGCTTGTTTACATTCCTTGATCAACTTCCATTGCATCTTTTCTGGACTTAGGAACATCCCCAATGCAGCCTAGCAACTCACCATGTACTGGGAGGAGAGGAGACTACTGCATCACTAGTGGCTGCACAGTCTGGGGGTATTCTTAATGTTCAGGAAGTATGCAATAAGAGTAGATTAAGTATTTGAAACAAAACATGGTGGGGTATAATAAGACCATTAGCATGCACTTCTGTACTACTAAGAAAGGAAGCAGATAAAGCAACCAGCACTATAAATTAATTTTGGAGAAGGAATTTATTTATTTATTTCAGAAGAATCAGAAATACGTTTGAGTCAAAGACTCCTTTACAAAGGTTCCATGTCACATATAAAAGATCAGATGAACAAATACAAATTAGTACAGATACAAATAGTGATTGATTCCCATAACTTTACTCTGTAATGCAATAAAAATGTTGGTTTTAAAGTAAAATAAGATGCAAAAAGTGTTAACAGTGCCCCTTTACATTCACTGTAACTTGTACTCTATGCACTTTACTTATACTAAATTGCTTTCTTCACACAACTCTACACCTGCAAACTCTGGAGACTAGACTGTACCGGTATTCAGCAGCCCTCCAATATTACCAATGTAGCCAGCACTAGGCCACACCTTAGACTTCAATCGCAGCACTTTCACTATACAGATGTCCTAAGGGTGTACAGAGGTGTCAGTGTGGCTCAGTTGCTAGCAGAGCTGCCGCTGACCCAACAGGTTGTGGGTTCTAGTCCCACACTAGGATTGGGATCCTACCTAAAATGCTGTCACCCAAGTACAGTATTGGGGGGTGCTGTATAGTTGGGGTGTTTAGTCCTTTGGATGAGATGTTAAACCAAGGTCCTTGTACCCACCTCTGATGCTGCCCTGGTGGAAGTAAAGCAACCCAAGGCACTCTTTGTAAGAGTAAGTGAATTTTTTTTTATTTCAATAAAATAAAAAAAAAAAAGAGAACATGTAAGAACAAATATATAGTACTAAATAATCATTAAATTAAACCATCAAAACAAAAAATTTCTTAAATTTAAGGAGGTTTAAAAATATGTCAGGTTTAAAATAAGAATCAAAAAGATAAATTAGAACTAATAATATACAGTATTAAATAAACAATTATTAAATTAAACTAACAAAACAAAAAATACTGATAAACTTAAGGTGGTTTAAAAAGAAAAGCGTTGCTTTCGACCCTGCTGGGTCTTTTCATAATTGCACTAGTAACTGACAAAAGGATTGTACAAAAGGGCCTTCTACAAATAAAGGTTTCAGATACTATGGGTAATTATATGACTATCTGAAGAAGACATCCATGCCAAATTAATTACACTTAAAAAGGTAAAACCAGTACATCTCCAGATAACATATTCGGTCATCTTCTGTACCTATTAACAGATAGCTTGTCCCTACCCCTTAAATTACTATATGAACAGTGTATCAATGATAATTTTGTTCCTGAACTTTGGAAAACAGCATACGTAGTCCCCATCTTCAAGAAAGGTCAAAGGAACCACTGGGAAAACTACAGACCAATCAGCTTAACCTCGCCAATGTGTAAAATCCTGGCAAGTGTAATCAAAGATTTGGTTTCATCCACCCTATGTTGGATGATGAGCAACACAGCTTCAAAAAGGATCAAAGTTGCTTAACCAATTTGTTGCGTTTCTATGAAGATGTAAGCCTACAACTCGACAACAGATCCCCTTACGATGTTTATATAGATTTTAGTAAGGCATTTGATCTGATTCCTCATTGGGTCGTGTTACAAAAACTATATACATTTAACATTAACCATAGCATTGTAAAATGAATAGCAAACTGGTTGACAGATAGTTTATCAAAACTCGTGTTCTGACAGCTTTCAAAATTGGGTTCTGTCACTAGTGGGGTTCCACAAGGTTCCATTTTGGGCCCCTGCCTATTTCAGATTTTCATAGCTGATATAACAAATAGCTGCTGTTCCAATACTATTAAAAAGGCAGACGACATTAAAATTGGTGGACAATGCTCCAACTTGGAGCAAATAACATCTATTCAGAATGATCTTGATCATATTTCCAACTGAGTTGAGAAATGGAGGATGAAATTAAATCATAATAAATGCAGGATTATGCATCTGGGTATTAATAATACCAACCATGCATATATACTGGATGATAGGATGTTGACCAGTACTAGTACAGAAAAAGATTTAGGGGTTCTAGTATCAGAAGACTTCCTTCCCCATTCACAGATCAATGGAGTCATTCTTAAGACTAATAGGATTACTTGGTCAATCAAGAGAAACATCAAATCTAGGGACATAAAATTATTAATGCCCCTATATAGAGCTTGTGTCCGCCCATATTTGGATTTTTCCTGACAACTATGGTGCCCCTCTAGGAAATATATTATGCAGCTTGAAAATGTACAAAGACAATATACTAAACTAGTCAAAGGCCTGCATGATGTCACCTATGAAAATAAATATATTTCTTTGAATCTAATGTCTCTATCACACCGACGTCTGAGGGGTGACCTCCTTCTCATGTATGATATAATGCAAGATCCCTTCTTGCCGACTACTCTGGGTCTAGAGTTTAAAGACAGTGGGCCAGATATTCAAAGCTTTGTCCCTGTGGTAAGTCAACACTGCCCGGCGTGCAAACGTAGCCTGGAGCACAAAGCAAGCTATATTCAAAAGGAATAGCCAGGGGCAAACAGCCTCTGAATATAGCGTGGGAAAGAGGCTGTGCAAACTGGGCTGGGAGTGCAGGGCAACCATAGCCCTGGAATTTGACAGCACTGAATATAGCAACCAGGAAATGCAATCCACAACAACAAACAAACACAACAACAACAACAACGTGCACAGCAACGTGAGAGTAGGTAAAGAGGAACTATGTGGCCAATGTGTGCCCTGGCAAGTGCATGGAACCAGTACAGCGGCAGGCAGCAGGAAACATGAAAAAAAAATAGTGATCAAAACTGTATAGTATTCCCCAAACTGTTAGCGCAGCTTTAGCGTGGAGCTAAGCGGTTTGCCCGGTGCAAACACGTTAGCCCCGCGCTAAACTTTGCCATATTCAAAAGTGACATGCAAATGAGCCTACTTAGATAGTCTCTGGGCAAACATCTTATCATGCCCAGATTTCCATGCTGTTTGCACAGCGTTACTGCAGGGTCCCACAGCTCCACCTGTAGGTCAGTCTGGAGTTACGGGGGCTGGCCAGGTCCAACAGCAGCTCCACCTGTAGGTCAGTCAGGCAGTGCATGATGATAGCTGCAGGCTTCATGTAAACAATACAGCATATCGTACCCCAGGGGACAACACAGCATAGGCACAGGTGGTGGTGGTGCTGCATGCAACCTTCACACTGTAGGTCATGCTACAGTGCACAGCAGACACTACAGTAGCAAGAGGTCTGGTAGTGTGAGGGACATGACACTGTCTATGATATGCAGGGCAGTGATGACCACTGCACTGTACTCTGACAGGCTCAGCTTGCAGGTAATTACTAACAGTGGACAGTACATTCACACTGTTGTGTGATCCACAGATGCTGCACCTGTGGCATGGGATGCACACAATGTCATGTACATGGCCGGAAGTGTGTGCTGTAACATCTGTACAGTTGTATGGTAGGTGGCTGGGGGGGCATGTAGGATCAGACAGGCACACAGGTGGTGGCGTAATCCCATTACTGGCCATGTGCACTGAGCAATGTGTCCCAGCCTTGTGGCCACATCTGGGCTGTGGTGAGGTCTGGCCACCCATACACCTTCCCCTCACTGGCCACCATGCCCACAGTGCTGCATGTGTGTGCTGGCATCTGTTATGCACCACAGAAGTATGGTCTGCAGGTGTGTGCTATATGCCCATGGTTTGCAGGTGTGTGCTATATGCCCACACTACCATGCCGTCCCCTGTGGGTCAGATCACCCCTCACTGTCTGTGCTTGGCTCGGACTGATGGCAGCTGCTGGCATCATGGTGGTGCCATTAGCGAGCAGCATGTGTCCTCCATGTCTGGCATTTTCTAAGTGTTGTACTCCTATGTTAGGGCCGTGCAAGCCGCTCAAATCCCGCGCAAGCACCGCGCAATGCACCAATGATGTAAAACGCTGTTTGCCTAGGGTTAAGACCAGCTTTTCCTGGGCGGTGGTGTACCTTCATGGTCATGCTATATGCGTGCTAAACACCTTAGCCGCGGTAGCTGGTATGAATATCTCATAGTGACTTTATTCATGTTCACTATGCCCCTTGCATATTATTATGCTTAGCCCAGCGCTACTGCTGTTTGCCCGCGCTAGTTGGCCTTTTGAATATGGCAGACCCGCACTATTCCCACGCAAACTGTTTGCAGACTGCGCAAAGCTTTGAATAGCTGGCCCAATATCTATAATATTAGAGGTCATCCACTATAGTTACAAAACAGATTTAATTTAATGCCTCAAAAATATTTTACACTTTATGTACCATCAAACCATGGAATGCATTACCACTAGAAGTGATTACCAGTAGCTCTAAATCAGTTTGAGTCTAGATTGGACAAATTCATTCTTTCTGGCATTACAATTTGTTATTAATTCACAGGAGCAATTATGGACTTCATAGCTCCCTAGCTCCTGACCAATCTTAGTAGGAATCTTAGTATGAAATAAGTGTTTCATGGTTTCAAAAACATTTTCACATCCTTCTCTTGAACATTGTCTTTCATTTATGTTCTTATGCTTTGAATTTATTTTTAAGAGCCAAACTACATCCCACATTCTGGGGGCAGTTCTTTTATCATCCAAATTTTGTTCCATCTTCTTATAATCTAGTAAAAGAATCCCTCTACATATCACTTCTGCACGGCAACATTGTGCCATAATAGTGCTATAAATTTTATCTCTTGAAACACTTTCAATTTGCAAAATTTCCAAATTCCAAACTTTTAATTTCTCTACGAGAGGGAGCAAGTAAAGTGGGACTATTTTTGACTTTAAGTTTTTTTTACCCCTACTTTCCAAGTAGAGGTTAAAGGAGTCATCCAACCTTGTGTCCAATCATTCCGTATCTTAAGCTTTCATTGTCTAAACTGGAAAGTCCCAGAAAATAATTTTTTCAGTTTATTATTGGGTTTATGGGTTGCAACCCCCTCTGCTTAAGCTGCAAATACAGGATACACCTTTTTATAGGATTTAATCTAGTACCCCATGTTATTTGAAATACACAACCCATAGGTTTTATTTCTAGTTCTTTAGGAAGAGGCTAAATAATACTAATAAAAGTCAATTTAGATAGTAGAAGCATTTTAATTAGAGTAACTTTTTTCCTTTTCGTTTGCTGACAATGTTTTCAATTTTTTTTTTCCCCCAATACTTTCTCACCTCGGGGCAGCTAGTTCCACCCTTCCCTGCCATTTATGCCCTTCATACTTCCCCAGTGCAGCTAAGCCCACTTTCCCCAGATTTCCCTCCCAATGGTGGAGCCAGAAAGGGAGGGCTGTCCTCTCCCCACCCAGGACTCATAATCCAGATCAGGGCTTCTTGCGATCTGGCAGCAGAGTGGGATGCCGGTTGGCAGGTACAGCTTTGTGAAGACTATGGTCACCTTTTTTCCCTCCATTTTCATCCCTCCCCTTCCGCAGTCATAAGCAGGCATACGTGAAGGTATGTACATGCTATGTTGCCATGCTCTTGCCTTCCTAACTCCAGTGCTGCCACCGACCACCAGGAGGCAGCCAGAAAGTGGGACAACATTCCCTCCCTCTCTCCCCAGGAGATGAGACGTCCACTGGATGCTTGATCCTCTCCCTCCCCTGCTGACCCCTGGCAACCTGAGTTTGCGCCTGATCCTGGGTCACCAGTGTGGCGTAAGGTGTGGCATACATCGCCTCAACCCTCAGCACCATCAGGCCTGCCCAATGTTTTTAATTAACTTTTCACATCTTTAATTTTCTTCCCAATTCATCATAGCCTGGTTTCCTTTACAAAAGATAACTGGTAACATTTTATTAGTACAATCTGAAATGTCTTTACCTTTTATGTTCATATCATATGGTACTTCTGAATTTAAGACATAACTCCAACTCTTATCCGCATTAACAGTAGCCCCAGAAACCTCTGAAAAAGATGTAAAGATTCCAGCACAACTATTCCTAATTGTGTATCTTTTACATATAAAACAAATGACATCTGCATCTGCTGATACACAGACTTAATCTCAGGGTGCCCAGAGAAAATGCATACCACAGGATTATGTAAAACACATACAATGGCTGGCCCATCAGTGCAGCGGTTGGATTTCCATCTGCGACACCAGCGACCCAGGTTCAGGAATGGACTCGGTTCGCCGGAGATCCGGCCGTGGGAGGGAGGAGGGAGCATCCACAGACCGCTCGCCTTCTCTGTGGGAGGGGGGGAGGGGATGTAGCTCACGTTTGCCTAGTCGTCGGTGCATGTTGCTCCCCAGGAGGAAAAACTTGAAAATGGTGCCCTGGCCGGTCGGATGACTGTCTCCCTGGATCCTCATACCTGGGCTCCTGGACTTCCATCTGCCACCTCAGCAGCACCCAAGGTCATTGTAAATATGGCCAGAAGGCTAATCCCCTATGTAGGTAAGGGACCCACCCGATGAAGGGATATGTTGGGGATACCTGGGATGGCTGCGATGTGGGGCGGTGGGGTCAGGAGTGCCAGGATGGGGCAATCCATGCAGGGCCCAAAGGAGATTGGCCAGGTGCATGGGGGGGGGGTGGATAAATACAGCATACAAAAAAAATATATATAACAATGGGGTGAGAGGACAGTCCAAACAAACTCATTTTTTAATGACCAGCCATTCCCCCAAATATCAATTAATATTTGGAATAAGTTCATCTACTTTGTATAATTTTTGAATCCATGTACAAAATTCTACCAATATACCATAATGTCTTAGAACCTCAAAAAGACAACTGTGAGACACCCTATCAAATGCTTTTTCTTGATCAAGTGACAAGATATAACCACTCTCCTTGCCTTGTTTTCCCATTTCTACTATCTCTTGTAAGATAATTAGATTATCATATATATTTCTACCCGAATTGGAGCAGGTCTGATAGAGACATTAGAAGCCTGGAAATAGATGATAGCCTAAGAACAAAATCTTTCATCAGAATTTTTAAATCTAAGTTCATAAGACTCGATGGTCTCCAATTCCAAAGTTTCTAAGGATCTCCTTTTTGTGCAAAAATATTTGTATAGCTTCTCCAAATGTATTCAACCAGTTAGCCTCTTCCAAAATCCAGTTATGTACTATGTGTAATATTTCTGCCAACTGATCTGTAGGAGTGTTGTAAAATTGAAACACAAGTCCATCAGGACCAGGAACAGTATCATTTGACTTTTTTTTATGGGAAACTTGATTTCATCTATAGTAATAGGATTTGTCAATTTATTAATTTCCTCTTGGAGAAGGAGCAGTACATGGGGATTTTGCAAAAAAAAAAAAACACTGAGTTTGTTGTGTATTTATTTATTTAGTTAGTTTTTGTTGCCTGGGTAAGTACACTAGACAAATTCTTCCTATTTTCAGGCATGACCCGAGGAAGGGGGATACAGATGAATGCCAACTGACCTTGAACCAAATTAAGTTGTTGGTGGCATTCTTAGTGAATGGGGGGAAATTTGGCCAGGGCACTGGGGAAATTCCCTTACTCTTTGAGAAGTGCCATGGGATCTTTAACATCCACCTGAACTACCACCAGAACAGGCAGATGGGACCTCTGATTTGAATCAGTTCTAACAAACATATCCTATAAATATTTCTGCACAATATTCAAAATATTGAATTGTGTTTTCTATTAACCCTTCTTCATTTTGTAACACAGTTATAAATCTCTTTCATGCTCTGTCTTTACAGCTCTCAAATATATTCCATTTCCCTAATTTACCATGAGTGCCACTGCAGTGTTCCATTAATAAAGAAGTATCTCTAGTATACTACAGTTTGGACATTTTTTGCTTAATATTCTGAATTTGATCTTGGTACTGTCCAACCCCTAAATAAGCCAGTGTCAATGATTTTATAAGTTGTGCCTTTCAAGCCAAATACTCCATTGCATTTTTATCACTCCCTTCTGAATGAAGTGGCGTACGGCAAATTTAGTTTCTTCCCACCATATTCCTAAATTCCCATACAAAATGGCCAACAATTTTTTAGCTAAAAAGAGGTCATGAATTTAAAATTTAGTTTTTTCAATGATTGAGCAAAGTGTTTTCAGTCTCCAAAGACCTTTCCCTATTCCCATAAAATCAGAACCACCAAATTGCCCTACTAGTAGTAGATGATCCAAATTCTTCATTAGGTACTAGTCTAATCTTCTGAATTACTAGCTGTGTAGATACAAATAAAAAACCTGTCCTTTTAGCCAATTTTTTTTGTAATAAGTATAACCCTCAGTATCATATAAAACGCTGTAGGCATCTTTCAGCCCAGCATCCTTTATGACAGAATTAAGAAAATTAGCATCACAGAACATCTTAGTGGTACAAGCTTCTCTATCAACAGTAGCTAAACCACAATACAAATCACCTCCACAAACTAAATTTTGAGATGTATACACAATATGGTTGTATTTGTTTACATAAGTAAATTCTGCCTTTTTTGGTTTGTGGAGCATAAACATTTATAGTATATGGTAAGCCTTGATTCTCCACTGCTTTCAGCAGCTGCTGAAATGTTGTTGTAGTACAGTTAAAAGTTCAGATATGTTGTTGTACTATCATTCTGATGTCACATCAATAGTACAACAGTATTTCTGACATTTAAACAGGTGCACTGTTACCGCCGCAAGGAGTCCAAATCCCTGTCTCACTACGAAAATGGGAAAGGCGCAGACAGATAGCCATGATTTCTGACTCCTGTGACTCTGACTAGGTTAGTCTCCACTTCTTTTACTTCTCATACCATTAAAACATCCAATTTATTTGCTAAAATGAACAAAAAATAAAAAGCTGTCACCAAGGTGTTTTTTTTTTTGCAGTCATCGCCTGGTAGAGTGGGTAGGGGGCAAGATGCAACACTCAACTGCTGATATTCATTTCCATGTTGTCCTCACAGGAACTTCGGCCAGGAACTGTGAAGCAGATTGTATGCTTTAAATGGATTATCTCCCTTAAAATGATTCCATTGACTTTTTTTTTTTTTTTCAGCAGACAAATACAAAGAGTTCTGAGCTGTTCCCTTGTTCAGTTTGAATATCCATTTCTAAACATTTCATCATGTATCAGCGTGTTATTCTATTTAATTTGTTTTCTTGAGAGTGAAGAATCGAGGCTTACCATATACTACATAAAACAGAATATGGGTAAGCATACACAGCAATGCTGTGTTTCCATCTCAGGTTTGTGATATCATGGGACCTCTCCAGCTTCACTCTCGAGGTCTGTATGATGTCATCACAAACTCTTGATGGAAACACAGCCTTGTTGTGTATGCTTACCCACACACTATTCTATATGTAATTCATAGTCATTCTGATTGGGATGATAGATCCAATAACATAGCCCTTCTTGGATCACTATCTAGGACTTTAGTGACCGAGAAGCTTGTACCATTTTTCAAAATACCTACACCATTACACCCATCCTCACCAAATGCCCAAAATAATGGACCCCAACAACAAAGCTTTGGGGCTTGAGTTATGTCTGAGATCTTATTCATTATTGCTTCTTAAACAAGGTAAATGTTGAAAGATATATCCTTAAGAATACAGAATGTCAGACATAATTTAGGGTTCTTAATACTATTACCATTTAGTGTTGCTACCTGTATTGTGGAATTATTAGTCATGTGGTGAGGTTAAGAAAAAAAAAAAAAAGTTCAAACTATTCCTAAACAATAAGTCAATTTATCCAGATATTTTCCACTTCTGGTTCTAATACCAGTCCAAGATTTCATCTCTTAAAACAAAAAAAAGTCTGCAGTTAATAAATCTTCCTCTGTTTCAAAAGAGGAGGCAAGCCTTTGGTAGGAGCTGGTGGTTGATGCTTCTGAATCCATGCCACTGTTCCTTCTGTCTGAACCCAAAACCTCATACTCATTTTCTAAAGGAAATTTTGCAAGCTTGGGGTCTGGTCTTAGTGTAAATTTGGGCAGTTGCCTTCGCAGAGCTCTTTTCCTGGAAACAAGAGTCATCTTACAAGGGGGCATTATCTCTTCCTCCTGCTGCCCTTGACTTTTTTGCTCAGGTTCTGTTGATTGTCCTTTCTACCATCTAGTGCTTCTGGTTGTAAATTTAGTATAACTGCTTCTGCTGATTCTTCCGAATTGTTTTGACCATGGTCACTTGATGCGTTAGGATAGGATTATGAATTATTCAAAAGTTCCGAAGGGTGTTGTACAACTGTTGAATTATCTAAACCAGAAGAATGAGCAATTTGTTTTGCTGCTTCTTGCTATCTTTTCTGGATGGATGACTTTCGTGCAGTAGTTAAGACGGCATCCTTTTTGGGCCTATCCTCATGATTGAGTGCCCATTTGCAATTCCAGAAGGAATGGCTGCTCTCCTCATAAAGATTGCATGTAAAGTCATTAGGACAGTACTGACATGGCCATATTCTAGACAGATTGCAACAAACATTGTCACATGCATTGCTAAGATGATTATCAGAGCCACATTTGAAACAGGTCTTTCGTTGGCTCTGGTAGAAACATTGTCCTCTGTCCCTTCCTAGCTAGAATACACTTGAAAGATATTGTAACCCTGCTGGTCAACGTCCTAGCTTCACTTTAAACCACCAACTTCCAATCCAAATTTGTTCTGTATCCATAACAGGCTCAGAGTCTCCTAGAATGTCACATCTCTGTATCAGTAAGTATTTTATGTCAAATACATTAACTCCCTTCATTCTTAAAAATCACTAACTGTTCTTATTGCCAGTTTTGCCAGAGAAATAGCTTGAAATGGTATTCAAAGAGGCAAATTTTTGATAGAAACATTTTGTATCTAAATATGCTACTCTTTTAAAACTTATGTCAAAAATTATATCCCTTGGAGTGCTGATCATGGCATTTATTTTGGTAGAACACATGCATAGATTCTTTCAGAAGAGTTCTCCCTATATATAACCTGTCCAGAGGGAGATCCAAGCCTCCTTTACAACACAGCCATGCAGCATTCCTTCTTTGTGCTGGGGGACGGAGAATTAGTGAATAAATCTGCTCTCCTGGAATTCTTCCATCTCCTGGCAGAATCGTGCTGAAGATTGTTAGACTGAGTAGTGTGTCGTGCAGTGTTTTCTGCAACAGGGGCTTGTGCACAGCTTCCTGCAACTTTAGTTTGTTCAACTCCACCCCCCAAGTAGACTTTGAACTAGGTCCTTCATCTGCAGATAGTGTCCCCATTTCAATTTCAGAGGCTTCACCTACATTTCTACTTGGTAAAAGTGATGGTAAATTAGAGTTACCATCCAGAGGAATAGACCCATTTTCATCTCAAGAAAATGTTGAAGGGGAAGGCAGCAAGCACAACTCTGTCTTTGCTTGAGAATTCAAAAGCTGCAGGTCTTGAGAATTTACCTCTGGACAAGTCAGGGCTTTTACCAAGCTCATTATTATGATCTGCATTTATTTCAGCATTTATTTGTCCAGATAATTCACTGTGGGTAATACTGGGAACAATCACACCAGAATCTACAGACACTTACTGTTTCATGCTCCACAACTGTTGTAGCTCAGATCAAAATACAGGGTGGGGGGGGGAGGAGAGGAGTTAAGACTACATAGGTAGTAGTAGCTGAAAATTGTGCTACCTCAGAAAAAACTATCCATTTTTCTTTGTACAGAAGGGAGGTGTACCTGCAAGTTGTTAACTGCATTTATGAACTGTGTATCATTTTGTAAACATGCCTCACCATTGTTATATGAGGAACTACAGTAGGTCTCTGTTCTAAAGCTGAATTTAGATCATTGTGTACTTTATCAGACAACTCCCCTTCCCCTTGCAATATCAGAAGATGTTGTACCTTAGGTGTTACAGAAGAGACTAAGAGTCCTGTTGTGGATTGGTCTTCTCTGCACTCTCCGTTGCACTGAAGACAGATAAATTAATGATATCTTGGGCTGTTTCAGGGATCCATGGACCTGTAGGGTTTTGAGTTCAACCTACTCCCTTTAGGGCACGTTTCACTGTCCACTCAGCTGTTGGAAACTCAGGCTGTATTTATGAGCCTGAATGTCTGCCATGCCGTAAACCTAATGACTGACCAATATGTTGGTATTTTCAGACAGTGTATTCTGTGCCTCCTGTAAAAGAGGTGCTGATAAGGTGGGTGACATACTAGATTGTTGGACGGACTGGTCAGCCCTAATGCAAATGTGCTACTTTCTAATGTACATCACTCCTCCTCCTCCTCTGCAATAAGACAACAGCACATGTTTTCTTGATTAAACTTGGTCTTCTGCCAGCCCAGTGGTGCTGAGGGTTGACGTGATGGATGCCACACCTCGCACCACACTGATGACCCAGGTTCGGGAACGGACTCAGGCCTCCGGGGGCTAGAAGGGGAAAGGAAGCATTGAGCATCCCATGACTGCTCTCCTTCCACTGGGGTGGGTGAGGGATCTATATTGCACTGCAGTGGCACCTACCAGAGGCTGGGTGCACTGCAGTTGCATGCATAAATAAGGGTAGGAGAGTGGCAGGCGTCTGCATGGAGGTGCGTCAATGCCATTGCACGTCCAGCTTCTCAGGGGTGAAAATTGGGAGGAAAATGCTGGGGCAACTATGGCAGCTGATGGCCGAGCCCTGGACATGAGAGGCATCTTCGTCAGGTCCGTGCCACAGGTCCCTGGGGGGGAGGGGTTCCTGCCAACTGGCCAGCCCATGTAGATGGGGTGTATAAATTCGCATGCCAGACCTGGTCCAGGGGTGAGGCTGCCGGCAGCTGGGGGTTGCCAGGGATCACTCTGCATGGAGGAGGACAAAATAGTGCTATGATAAAAAAAAAAAAAAGAAGAACTTGGTCTTCTAGTCACCCTTATGCCTCCTCCATCAGATCCGAATCCTCCAAACTCTGGCCAAGAATCATGCTAGCTGTTCCATCTGATGGCAAAACCACATTCAACACAACCTCAGGAACATCCATGTCTGCCAACCTCAGCTGTTCATTATTTATCTCAGCAAGCCCAGGTGACAAAAATCTCCAGTATGCAGGTAACTGCCAAAGCACTCTCTGCCATGACTTTAATTGCTACAGGTCTAGTCTCTTCATTAGGTTTGTTCAAACTGGAAATTACTGTATTGGTTTCCTCAATACCCAAGTGGGGAGGGAAGCAAACTCCTCCAGTCGGGCATGCTGACTGACTATTGCTCCCAAGTCCTCCATCTTCCTCAGAGGAAGCAGCAAAGTCCCCTGCGGGAAGAGTAGGGGAATTTATTATAATAACATCAAAAAAATAATGACAAACTGTATTAAATCATACAAAGTAAATACAAATCATAATAGAAAGGAATCAAATAAGTATAGTTTTCATACAGCCTCAAAAGAAAGAAAATAAAGCACAACCCCATAATCCCCATAAATCCCTCCTCTTCCCAAAAAGCATGGAACAGTTTGTCCACATTCAGTTAAATTATTACAAACCCTCCTATATATCTTACTACCCCGGTAGAAAGAAACAAAATATTTTCGTATATAGCATACCACCCAACTCCATCCCAATTCCTGATATCATCCTCTTATTCATTCCTAGGGGACCTAGGACAGCTTATCCCAATACTATATACTACCCTTAACTTATTTATATTTAATAAACTTAGTAAACCCTTTCCACCAATCGTCCACCTGTCTAGTGGTTGCAAATCCTAAATCAAATAAATACACCCACTCCAGGGCTCCCTGAATTAATAACCTTACTGTATCATAAGGCATCATTTTCTGGTACAATACCCATTGGCATCGGGCCTGCCATAAATATATCAAAGCACAACAAAAAATTTGCAGAGTCCCTACATGATACCTCTTCCCTAATTGACAGAAGTTACCCAGCACCAGTGTATCATAATCCAAATACCATAACCACCTCATTTTCCATTTAAAAGCCAGGAATTTCCAAAGAGATTTGGCATATGTACAAAAGAAGAAAAAATGCTCCACTGTTTCCTCCTGAGCCACACATTCTAAAAAAAGGGGCAATTTCTTTCATTCCTGGCCTTATATTTGGCATTGCCTCGCACCCCGACCCTACCATATAATCTCCCACATGTATTCCAGCAGTCTGGAATTATTTAACCTCTGAAGCACTTTATGTGTGTGACCTGAAGGGCAGTTTTTAAAGGCAGGTTCACTTGGGTATAGGAGCTGCATAACTTTGGTATACAGTTGTGTCCCTGTATTATCCCTCACCACTTGAGCCCATAACCATTTAAATAATTTCTTAGCTATTGGTAAACAGTAACCAGGGATAAGCAGTGTGGGAATAGGTTTTGGAGGACTTGTAAGCCAAACTGAATAATACTAGGTTAATACCCGTTTTATCAATATCCCTTCATTTGAGGAAGATGTCTCCCACCCTAATATTTGATGCAATAAATAATGTGGAGAAAAAGAAAACCGTGTCCACCATCCCCAGACCCCCATTCCCTTTAGCCAACTACGTATAATGGTGTTTAACAGGGTTGAGTCTATTTCCCCACACCATCTGAAAAAATAAACTGTACAGCCTTATCTCAAATTTTATTGGTACTGGAAATATCTTTGCCATATAATAAGCTCAGAATGACAAATTGTTTAATAACTTGTACCCGCTTGAGTTTAGATAATTTCCAATGTTTCCAAAGGTTTACTTTCCCCTCTATTGAGTGTAATGCCCCCCCCATTACCTCCGGCAAATTCTGGGCTCCATAAAATAGACCTAAATTTTTTATAGGTTCAGAAGAAACATGCAGTCCTTGCACCCAAATAGTAGCAGGGAAGTCTACCCCAATAAACAAGCCTTGACTTTTGGCTTTATTAAGTTGAGAATTGGAAAGCCTTGCATAGTAGTCCATAAACTACAAAAACTGTTCCACTTGGTGATGTTTCGCAAAGAACATACACAAATCATCTGCGTATGCCTGGACATGTAATTCCTCCAATGGGGGGGAGAACCACAGACCCCATCCCATAGTGGATATTGTGATAAATATTGAATCAAAGTGTCTATAGTGAAAGCACATAATAAAGGGCTCAATGGGCATCCTTGACGCACCTCCGTCAGAACATGAAACCCCTCCCCAATTTCTGTTTGGACTATGGGATGAGTAATAGTGGTCTCATAAATGGACTTAATCCAATTTAAAAAACAGTCAGGCACTCCATAATGAGATAATACCAAAATTAAAAATGGGTGATAACTCGATCGAAGGCCTTCCTTTGGTCCACAGACACAATGCATCCAGAAAGTTTATTCAAATTAGCATACTCTATCCAGTCTTGAATAATCATATGTGTTTGAAAAATTTTTTTTTACCAGGCAACCCACAAAATTGATGGGGAGAAAGAACAGTAACCGTCAACTGCTTTAGCCTTGTATTCAAAATGCTTGCCAATAACTTATAATCTGAATTTAAAAGCGTAATTGGTCTCCAATTCTCCAGGAGGTATCCGTCTCTCTAATATATATATATATATATATATATATATATATATATATATATATATATATATATATATATATATATATATATATATATATATATATATATATATATATATATATATATATATATATATATATATATATATATATATATATATATATATATATATATATATATATATATATATATATATATATATATATATATATATATATATATATATATATATATATATATATATATATATATATATATATATATATATATATATAAATAAAGAGTCCTCAGAGAACCATACCGGAAACTTTACTGAGGCCAGAAAAATGTTATAAACCTTCTCCAAGCATTCAGAGAATTCCTCCGGGAAATATTGGTATAATTCTGCAGCCAGTCCATCAATCCCTGGTGATGTCCCCAATTTTTGAGCTTTAATAGTTAGTGCTATTTCTGTCCGGGAAATGAGGAACCATGTAGGTCTTTGTGATCCAGGTAATTTTATTTTTTCCAAAAACTGCTTCATAGTGTGCATACTAGGTGGTATCTCTGGGCTATGAGCAGAAAAAAAAAATTTTTATTATTGTCTGAAGGTGTTTTGACTCTTACTAGGTGTCCATCCAGATTCCCAAGGGCTTCCAAGGATGTGCTATGTTTATACTTTTTAAAGGCCTCATAAGGATCCCTAGAAGGCTGTTTTTTTACCTCATATTTAAAAAAAAAAAGAGCTTGAACTGTACTGGCCCTATTATACTGAACCTCCTGAAGTTATTGTTTCACCTGTAAGATCTGGGAAAAAAAAAAAAAAAAAAAAACTTTGATGTATTTGCTATTGAGATTAAATAATACAAATGTTGCCGTAATTTAAGGTACTGGAGAAATTTCTCATTTTCTCTTGATCTTCCTTGATTTTTTTAGTAATCTACAAAAATCATCTTTGGAATCCTTCCACCATTGCCCCAAACTGTCATATAAAAAGGCCACGGAAAGTCTTGCCAACAGTAAGGCTTTAATCTTCCCCGCCACCTCAGGACATTTTAACAAAAGTGCATTTAATTTCCATCATGCTCACCATTTCAGTGGTGCTGAATAAGGGAAAAAAAGTACATTGAAGGAGCATGTGATCCGAGAAGGAAACTGGATAAGTGAAATGTAAAGGGAAATTTTTCTGAAATAAAAATATAATCTATTGTTGATGTATAGAGGTGTCTCTGATAAGTGAACTTTAACCCTCCTTGTTGATGGCTGCTGCCGTTAACTAGGCCGGATGATTTTATCAAATGCCGTAATGCGTTGGAATCAAATTTTTTTCCCCCCCCGAACCTTGACTACCCACCGCCTTCAATTCACAATTGAAACCCCCACACAAAAATATCTCAAGAGGTTAATAAAAAAAGGTTTTATCAGATGAGAGTGCCACCTGTGATGCTTTAACTTAAGAACAATATACATTAATAAAGCGGCATGTCAGGGATCTCCATACCCCATCCAGAATCATTAACCGCCCTGGAACTAAGTCCATTGGTTTAATTAAAGAAAAATCATAAGAATTAAAAAGAAATCCAATGCCATCCGCAGTTTGTTGTCCAAAGGACCAATAGGCTGGCCCCCAACACCACTCTTTTTGGAAAAGCCTGGCCTGGTCCAAGGAATACATCCATGTTTCTTGTAGGAGGCAGATATCCAAAGCATGATTATGCAGATATTCATAAATCACTCTCCTCTTTTTAAAGTTTAATAGACTGTGCACATTCACAGAACCAAGTTTAAATGCAGCCAGTTAGAAAAATACATGTCAACCATCTTTTTTCCTCCTTTTTTCTTTTATACCCTTCTTGTACCTGAAAAGGGGAAGGAGGACTATCCTGCATGGGCTGAGAATCTGGTTCATGGCACTCCATTTCTGAATCACCCCATGGAGCTGCCAAGACTGAAAAGGGGTTACTGGTTTCCACCTCTACTGAGTTTCAGGTTACGAGAGGACCTTCTCACTGGAATTACTACCAGAGGTCTTGGGATCTCATGAACTCCTACCTCCTTTTGTGCTGTACAACACACCGGAAAAGGAATAGGGGATCTCCGGCCTAGTGCTTCAGAACACTTTTCCTGCACCATGGCAGGGTGCCCCACTGGGTCACTGCCTTCCTCTCCTGACCTGTTAGGTCCACACCTGTGACCAAGTCCTGGGCTTTCTGTATCAACAAGTCGGGGCTACCACTAAGGCCTTATTTTTGGAGACACACACACACACACACACACACACACACACACACACACACACACTTTCCTCACAAAGGTCACATTTGGTGAAGTTAGCACATTGAAATGCTATATGACCCACTTCCCCACAGTTATCCAAGCGAGGCTCATCACAGGAACTAGATAAATGTGTTCTGTCCCCACATTTATAACAAGCCTGGGGCTGCCCTGCATAAAAGCAGACCCCTCTATCTCTCCCCAACAAAAAGGAGTTTGGAATGTGTTCAATCCCTTTTTCAGTTTGCCGTAACTTAACTTTAAATCGCCATTCCCCAGTCCAAAATTGCTCAGAGTCTAATATAGCTTCTAGTGAACTCAATGTGTCACATTTTTGAGACAACCAGTATGAAATATCCACATGAACACCCTCATTCCGAAACATGATGGTAACATGTTTTATTAATGGTTTTGTTAAGGGAATGACCAAGAAGGGTGTCCATATGGGCAAAAAGTTTGCCTGGTTGTATCGTTCCCAAAAAAGATCTAGAGCATAGGCAGAATGAAAACTCGCATCACAATTGTCCTTCCCAGATACATTTATAAATGCAAATACTTCCCTGGGTGAAAAATGCAAGGATTCCTCTAACAAACTTTTCCCCACATACAACCTATCAGGTCTAACCTCCAGACCCCCTTTATAACGTAAGCGGACCGCATTTCTGCGAGGTACAGCTTCTTTTTTAATTTTAGCAAATAAGTCAGACATCAGGGGTTCTCAGAGACAGGAGTCCCCTGCCCAGTCTCCCCCTGTTGCTCTGCTCCTAAACCAGGAGTAAACAACTGGAGCCTCAGCCTGCAAGGCTATCTCAGAAGGCCTGCCCTACCCTGGCCCCCCTTCAGGAGCCATTGTCGGTACCTGGGGAACAGGTAACTGTGGTCGCCATGCAGGTTCATTTTGTGAAAAATGAAGTTTAGGGTCCCATTCAGGTGTCGGGTGCCAGGACCCTTTATCCAATGTCCAACCTGCCTCACTTAGTGCTTTTTGAGGGGACCATGTTTCCTCGATTAGGGGCTGACCCAAAGGAACAGCATCCGAGGCCGTCTGATCCTTCTTTGCCACAGTAAACTCCTCTGCCCTTTTTTCATCAGGTAACCCCAGGTTCCGTTTAGCAAACAGTACTGCTGTTCTCTTTTCTTTCCCCACCTTTCCCAATTTTTCCTGACCATGTACTGGTCACTTTAGGAAGGAAAAATCCGAAACCCTTTCTTGATGCCAGGGGTCTGTTTTGAAATACATAGTTCTCATCTGCAACAATGGGGGATGTGGATTCTTTAATGTTCCCGAAACACAAACCCCACAGATTTGGTTAATGGAGCACCACTTCCCAAGGACCTGGAGCCTCCGTACTCTGCTCGAGCCCACATCTGGGACCTGCCAAGGCTCCTTAGCAACCCGAGAGATGCCTCCAGATGCCACTGGTGCTTCCAACTCTCCCAAAGGCTTTTGGCACCGAATCTGCCTTGATTCTTCCCTGCCAGCCTTCTCAATAACCCCAACAGTTTTTACGAGCTGCTCCCCAACAGTCTGTGTATTACACTCACCCACCCACTCTCCTCCTGGAGTTATAGCAACACCATCTCCTCCCGACTGACAGCCGTCTTACAGGTAATGACAGTCTGCTCCATCGCACCGAGTGCAGATTTTTTTATTTTTATTAAATAAACTCTTTCTTGTTCCAGCTGTAATTCAATTAGTCATTTCTGTAGTTGCAACTCAGTAGTCGGGAGTATTGCCTGCTTCTTAGTGAGCTTGGGTTTCAAATTACCGGATAAATCCTCTGTGGATACAAATATTTCTCCTTCCATAATGTTAACTGGAGCCAACTGCTCTTCAAGCGCAATATGCTCCTGTGCTTGCAAGGGGGAATCTCCTGTAGTCCTCTCTGCGCTCCATCCTCCACTGAGTCTGACCACAGAGTGATCCGACTCACCATCGCAACGGCCCCCTACTGCCAGCAATGCAGTAGGGGAGTTTCCCTGATGCTCTGGCTAAAACTCCCCCTCCCACAAAACTGGTTCATGCACTTGTCCAATGATGTGTGTGGGTGCTGATGTGAGAAATGGCTGCCACTACACATTCAGTCACTTCACTACCAGTCTAGTATTGCTTCTAAAATGCTTTGGAATACATTATGTATGAAAAGTGCTATATTTCTTCTCCTTCTTAGTCAATACTGACCTCAGTCAACCCACTCACCCAGATGCCCCTCCTTGGTATCTAAACACTTAGGTTTCAGTATTACTCTATATTACTTATACTCTATATTCACTTATACTGTATGGCAAATAGGGTTGCTCTGAATTGGCCAGCACCAATCTGTTGTGAATTCAGATTTTGGTATTTCCAATTGTGATCCAATTCTGCCTTGATCGAAACTGTAATCTGAAATCTGAAATCCTAATCCATAGGGTGTACTAGTACTAATAACACACAATGTGACCACCTGGAAGAACCTGTTAGGAAAAAAAAAAAAAACAAAAAAAACACTGTTTTTAATAGACGATTCTTATACCATGGCTATGATGTACATTTCAAAGTACATTTATTATTATTTTATGTCTATGTATAACTTCCCGAATCCACACAAAAATGTTAGATTCCACTTGCCTTACACATCTTCCATTCTTCTCCAGTTCATACTGTACCTTACAGCAAACAAGGTTTGATCAGTGAACATGTCCCAATGTCCACCAAATGTCAGTTAACTGCAAGTGCAGACAAATGAAAAAGTAAAAGCATGAAGCACAGTGTAAAGTCTGTTATGGATTTATTTTACTATAGGTTCTCTTCTTTTAATGTTCAAAACAAATGTTTTCCAGTAATCCAGGCATTCCAGTAACTTAATCCACATCCATGCCAAAGTCAAATTGAATAATATAGTCTTAAAATAAAATAAATAAAAAACCTCTAATACATAAAAAGTTCTTCCCCAAAAATAATAAAAACAATTTGTAAATGAAATCCACATGAGAAGAAAAAGCAATTTGTTTTGGCATGATAACTGCTCCACTACTCCTGCATTCCATCTAAAAATCACAAACACAAAACAAAAACACAAAGTAACAAACCTCACTTGCCCCCCAATGCAGCCAGGTACTTTTATCATTATTAAATCAATTCAGTCAGTTTCATGCACGTTGTTGTCCTTCTGCAGAATGAACAAAGATAACACCAAGCCCATGGTTATGCTTCACTGAGTGAGTACCAATTTTTCTTTATCACCTGTACCTTTACCACTTTTACTTATGCATGTTCAGTGTTACTTAAACTTACATACCTTATGTGTTGAGTTGTAGACTGCATACTGGCTTTCAACACTGTCTCCCACCCTCTTCTGCTGAAAGCCCTCTGCCACACTGGTCTCTCGGCTGGCCCTCTAGCATGGTGCTAGAGCTATCTAGACACGCGGTCAGTGTGTTAAAATCAATGGGACACTCTCCGATACCCATCCCATACACTCAGGGGTTCCCCAAGGCTCCATCCTGGGCCTCCTTCTCTTCTCACTCTATCTGAACACCCTGCCCAGTGCTTGCTCTGGCAAAATGCTTTTGTATGCTGATGATGCTGTCATTTTTGCCACCAACCGCAATTCCAT
The DNA here is from genome assembly GCA_016271365.2 of Neoceratodus forsteri. Lineage (NCBI taxonomy): Eukaryota > Metazoa > Chordata > Ceratodontiformes > Ceratodontidae > Neoceratodus > Neoceratodus forsteri. Next base: position 561,261,768 of record CM057450.1, on the reverse strand, counting down.
CTCCCTTCAGGAATCCCTACAACAGTCCTTCAATGATGCTGATGCCTGGTTTAAGGAGCACAGACTCATCATTAAAAAAAAAAAAAAAAACAAAGCTATGCTTTTTGCCCACCCCCGAAACAAAGCTAGCAACCACCCACTCCATATCCTTCCTAGTACCAAACAACCTCTGGAACAAGTCTGCTCCTACAAATACCTTGGGATTACCTTCAACTCTGCCCTCACATTCCACTACCACATTGATGCCCTTGCATCCACCACCAACATATGGCTTGGCATCCTCTTCTGCCATAGAAACTACCTCCCCCTCAAATGCTCTCCGGCTCGCTGTTACGTCCTCAGTACTGTCCCTTGTAGACTATAGCTTACCAGTCTATGGTGCTGCTGACATTACTGCCCTCAAAAAAATTCACATAACCCTAAATAAGGCTTGCAAACTGATTACTGGTACCCTCAGGCTCTCACACACACACACACACACCTGTCAACCATATGACGATGTTAAACTCCCGACCCTTGATGAACAGCTTCCACTACTCACACCTGCCTCCTCCTGACACACACACACACACACACACACACACACACACACACACACACACACACACACACACACACACACAAACACACACACACACAAACACACACAAACACACACAAACACACACAAACACACACACACACAAACACACAAACACACACAAACACACACAACACACACACAAACACAAACACACAAACACACACACACACACACACAAACACACCACACACAAACACACACAACACACAAACAACACACAAACACACAAACACACACAACACACAAACACACACACACAAACACACACACACACACACACACAACACACACACAAACACAACACACACACACACACACACACACACACACACACACACACACACACACACACACACACCTCAGGCTCTCCCTCCATCCACCAGATTCACCTACAATTGCAACAGTCCTCCGACAAGACACGCTCTGGTCCCCAGATCAGAACCCACTCATGGTCAGAGTCCTTCTGCTACAGAGCCCCATCCTGGTTTAACTCTCTCCCTGCCCCAATCACCATGGCCACCATGTCTCAAATTCAAAATCACCCTTTAGAGCCCAACTCCTCCCAGCACTTGCTGCTCCTGTCTCGGGATGAGGCCCGACCTCGACCTCTCCACTTGTGATAATGCTCACGAGCTGCCTCCCAGCTAGCCTACCCTTCCACCTCTTCCCAGAACACCAACCCTAAGTATAAGCCTGGCCAGTGCCACTTGCTGTCTTATGGTAATGCCAGTAGATTGCTCAACATATGAAACCAACTTGTGAGACCTATTTCAATTACTTGTACCCTGTAACTCAAACGTATTTTGCTTGACCTCAGTGTGACGTAGTGCCTCTGATGAATGCCTACTTGAGAAAACCTGTACTATGTAACCTAAAATGCTAGGTCCTCAATGTGACGAGGTACCTTTGGAAGCGAGCCCCTGGCTCAAAGGTTGTAAACTGATTCTCACAAATAAATACATACCGACATTAGGAGTGTCCTTGAGTATAACTAACTAACCAACTAACTAACTAACTAACTAACTAACTAACTAACTAACTAACTAACTACAACTAACTAACCAATCAACTAACCAACTACAACTAACTAACTAACTAACTAACTAACTAACTAACTAACTAACTAACTAACTAACTAACTAACTAACTAACTAACTAACCCAACCCACCATTGCTTCAAGAAATCCCCATTGGCAGTGGGGGACTTCATGGCCGTTGGTGATGATTTACAAAGATGAACAGATGTAGTTGCTGTTAGCTGCCGAGACTGAGACTGGAACATCCATTTCTATTTATTCACTGGTTTTACATGTTCCAGGGATGGGGTGTGCTGTAAGCTGTTGTTCATTGGTGTATAGGGGAGTGTAGCCAAGACTGGCTAGTTCAAAAGTCTGGGTGTGCTGGGGTATTCTTCGGTGGGGAGCAGTGGTGGAGGAGTGTACCACAAAGTGGGGGCTCAGAATTGCATAGAACACCTTAGCCCAGGGCACTGTTCAATGTAATGTATGGCCCTTCAGCTACAAAAGTGAGGGGTCACCTGATCCTCTGACCCCCAGCTCCGCCACCTATGGACTGGAGAGTGGAGAGCAGATGGAAACAAGATTAACACTGGCTGTTGCAGGAGGATGACGTTTCCCCTCATTTAAGGGTCTTACATTGGATCAAGAGTCCAGGTGTTCTGGGTGTTCATTGATGGAGAGTGGAGAGGAGAGGAGAACAAGACTAGGATTGGCTGTTGCAGGAGAATGGAGCTTCCCTTCATTCAATGGTCTTACAGTGGTACAAGAGTTCAGGTGTGCTGGGAATTCATTGGTGGAGAACAAACAGGAGAAGAGGAGAAAGACTGGCATCATAGGATAGTTTCTCCACATTTGAGGGCTTCCCTTTGGGTCAAGAACCCAGGTGTGCTTGGCATTCATTGGTGGAGAGTGAAGAGGAGATAAGAATGAGACAGACTGGCTGTTGCAGGAGGATCAAGTGTCTCCTTATGTGAGGGTCTGACATTAATTTAAATGTCTACTGGGTGTTCATTTGTGGAGAGGAACGGAGATGAGACTAAACTGTTGCAGGAGGTGGAGTTTCATTTGAGGGTCTTATGCTGGATCAAGAGTCCAGGAGTCCAATATTCAAAGGTTTGCTTTGAGTCTAGCCAGTGTTTGCCCACAAACCAGGTTTTGAGCTGGATCCCAATATTCAAAAGGGTCGGTTGCACTGGCAAACAGGAGTAGCACCTACACAAACCAAAATCGGGGGTATACAAATGAGGAGGGGGCGCAGATGATATTCAGCAGATTTACATTGTGCAAAAGGGTTTAACAGTCCTTTTGTGCAAAAGGGTTTAACAGTCCTTTTGTGCAACACAAATACCGCTGAACAAAACCCCCCCTTTTACTCTGTGCAACCCTAGTGTTTGCAAGAGGTAATGCAGTCAGCTAGCCAGTTGGCATCTGGGGAGGCACACCCTCCCCCTGTGGTCCGTGGCATCCCCCTGATCACCAGGGGGTAGTTTAACAACAACCCACCCTGGTGCCTAGTGGTCCCCCCACCCACTCGCCAGCCTGTATTAAAGATAAACCTTCCCTGGTGCCCCCCCTTCCCTTCAACCACCAGTTTGTATTAAAAATACATCCTTCCTAGAGCCTAGTGGTCCCACCCAATCACCAGCCCATATTAAAAATACACCCTCCCTGGCATCCAGTGGTCCCTCCAGCACCAATCCATGGTACCACTGGTCACAATCCCATAATCTCTGGTGGCTAGGGGCCCTGCCCACTGTGGCACTGAACACCCACCCCCCCCAGTCACCTTAATTGTACCTTCGGTGTCACAGGTGGGCATAGGGTGACTAGCGCAGCCCTCTTCACACCTCTGCCAGCCACCGTATGTCCAGGCAGGGAGTGCATGTCTTATTTATAGGACAGGGTGCATCCTGTCCTATAAATAAGATGCACGCTCCCAGCCTGGACATATGGCAGCCAGCTAAGAAGATGTAAGGAGGGCTGCACTGGTCACCATATGCGCTCCCGCAGCACTGAGGGTACTAGTAAGCTGACTGGGGGGGTGTTTAGTGCCATGATGGTGGGGCCACTAAATGCCAGGGATTACAAGATTGTGATTGGTGCCGGGGGACCACTGGACACCAGGGAGGTTGTATTTTTAATATGGTCTGGCGATCAGAGGTGGGGACCACTAGGCACCAGGGAGGGTGTATTTTTAGTACAGGCTGGTGATCAGAGGGAGGGGAGACCACTCGGCATCAGGGAGGTTTGATCTTTAATATGGACTTGTGATCGGGGTGGGAAAATCACCAGACACCAGAGAGGGTGTATTTTTAATACGGGCTGGCAATTGGAGGGAGAGAGGACCACCAGGCACCAATGAGGGTTTATGTTTAATATGGGCTGACAATTGGAGGGAGAGGGAACCACTAGACAGCAGGGAGGGTTTATGTTTAATACAGGCTGGTGATCGGAGGAAGGGGAGATCACTAGGCACCAGAGAGGGTGTATTTTAATACAGGCTGGTGATCGGGGAGAAAGTCAATGGAGCACCAGAAAAGGTGTATTTTTAATATGGGCTGGCACCTGGAGGGAGAGGGGACCACCAGGCACCAAGGAGGGTTTATGTTTAATGCGGGCTGACAATCTGAGGGAGGGAGGACCACTAGGCACCAGTGATATGTACACGTGTCTTTGACTGGGGAGGGGATTGGCACTGTGCTAATCTGCCTCCACTACCCATGCAAATGAGCCCATAATGGGCATGCAAATGGTCTCTTAGCACCTTTCATGCCCAGCTAACTCATTTGCATTGTTCTCTTTGAAAACTGCAGATAGCACTCCGGCGCTATCCACTCTTGAGGCCCACTTCAGGAGCGATGTCTGGGTAGCACTAATTGACTTAGCGCTGCACCAACATGGCCTTATGTTCAGTCAGATAGTGTCAGTGTGCCATCTGACTAAATATAGCATTCTCAGACCCCTAGACAATTGCAAAGCACAATGCAAGCCTTTGCGCTCAGTTTTGCACTCTTTTGAATTTTGGGTCCCAGGTATGCAGGGAATTCATTGGTGCAATGTACTGGCAAAAAACTTATCTTTTTGGACAAATTTTACCAACAAAGGGGATGGCCATGGGTAGTACCATAGCACCCATCTATGCAAAACGATATCTGGGAATTTTGAAAAAACACACATTATCAAGAACGATACAAATCCATATTTCAACAACATATTGTACTGGAAAAGATACAGATATTATTAAGCTGTGGACAGGCAGAAATACAAATCTGGAAAGTTTTCATAGGTACCTTCACAGCAGGTCAGAACACCTAGTATTCACTATGACAGCTGACAGAAAATATTTTCTTTCTTGACTTGAACATTTATAAGGGTGGCGGTGGACCCCAGATGGATCCATGATGGGTCATTGACAAAATATTTGTCGAACAGCCCAACAGTGAAACCGGCAGATCAACTGCATTTTGCAGTAGGCTGCCAGTTTACAGAAGCAACAAGTGTTTTCTTCAGAGGTGCAGTGCACCCTACACCCCCCACTTGGGATTCTCAACTCCGAGTTGGAGCCGAGTTGGGGGTGCAGGACCCCCTACAGACCGTGCTGGGTGCCAGCTGGTTCCCTACAGTGACGTGACGCTGTTGTCGCTGTAGGGGACTCTGCTGTTGACATGTCGATGTCGTGGATATATACCACTCCAGACAACCCTTTACAGGAACACTACAGACAGATATACTATCCTCCATAATACAAGGTACCATGGTCCTTAACTGAAATCCAGCATTCCCAAATGTCACTAATGCAAGCAGGAGCTTAGAATGCCAAAGCCCAAGATCAGCTCCCTCAGAGTATACTGTAATAACTCATATTACCTTCTTCCACTATATATTCAATCAAGTTTCTTTAGTTTTTCTTTGTTTTTACTTATCTGTTCTGGAAGCCTGTCCTATAGATTTGCAGCACGCTTCGTGAAGAAGTGTTTTCGTTTGTTTTAAAATGATTTATTTTAACATGTAATAAATGACCCCGAGTAACTGAATTAATATCCTTGAATTCAATATTTAGTCAGTCAAGAATGGATCACATGATGTCATAATAAAATAGGACATCACCACGCTTTCTTCTAATCTCCAGACTGTGCAAGTCTAGATGTTTTAATCTGGATTTATAGGGTTCTATTTTTAGCTTTCCTATAGACTTAGTGATCCACGCTACACCCTCTCTAATCTAGTCACTTCCTTCTTTGTGTAAGGACACCAAATCTGGCTACAGTAGTACAACTGCGGTCTAACATAGGATAAGTATAATGGCATTAGCACATTCGCGTCCAACTTTTAATGTTTCTTTTGATTGCTCCTAAAGTTCGATTTGCTCTTGATACTAAGCTGGCACACTGATCCTTAAAATCCAAGTTGTTACTGATCTCTATACCCAAGTCTTTGTCAGACATATTTAAGTATAGAATGTAGTCATTTGTAACATTTATTTAATGGACTGTTTCAGCCCATGTGTAGGACACTGCATTTAGTAGAATTAAGAGACATTCTCCCACTTACAAGCCCAATTTGATATCAAGTCCAGATCATCTTGAATACTGTTTCCCTGGTCTGTGGTTTCACATGGACCTTTGATTTTTGCCTCAGCATATTTAACTATATGGTTACTAATGTTTTCATCTAGATAAGCCATCAATAGCTGAAACAAAATAAGGCCCAAAACTGACCCCTGAGGCACTCCACTTGTAACCCATCCCTCAGCAGAGGGATAGCCAAATCAGTTTATGCATGCACACGGACATTGTAGTGAACAAATGGAATTTGAAAGGGTGAAGGAGGATATGACTGATAGATTTGTTGACAGAGGATATGCAGCTCACAAAGTTAGAGAAGTTGCTAAGGAAGTAGCAAGAATGCCAAGAGAAGACACACTGAAAACCACACAGGAAACAAATATGGGACAAAGAATAGTGTTCTCTACAGTGCAGAGCCATATCAGTAACAGCATTAGAAACATCCTCACCAGCAACTGGCATATTATAAAGGCAGGGGGTAAACAAGATGTAAGATTCAGAAATGCACCCCGATAGCATCAAGAAAAAAAAACATACTCAGAGAGAGACGGACTAGTACATACTACAAGTCAAATGCAAAGACCAGAAGAGAGATAGTTATTGTTAGGCCCATTATCTAATGAAGGTTTTTCATGTGGACATTACTTCCAATGCGGTAACACCTCAAACAAGCATTTGTCAATGCCAAATGTTGTCTTGCTGGTGTTGACATTGGTAGTGCATTAGTTAGAGAGATGCATAATAAGAATGGCAGTGAAGTATGGAACTGACATCAACCCCACCCTGCCGAGACTGACAGGCATTGGGGTGTGCCTTTGGGTCATCAGCAATAATGCTCACACCATTTCACATCACCCTACTCTGCAGACACTGACAAGTGTTGAGGTGTGCCTTGGGGTGTTCGGGCTTTACACGCACCCCATACCATAAGGAAATATGCTTAAACGGGTGCAGTGTATCAGAATAGGGTGAATTTGGGGGCTGAAGAGTCCAAGACACATGTGTCACTGGCTGCAGGGTGGGGGTGGAATGGCGTGAGCATTACAGTCGACAATCCCAAGTCACATCCCCGACACCCATCAGTCCCTACAGGGTAGGGCATTATGGTGGGAAAGCTAAATGCCCTGGGTGTTTCTTGGTATTTTCACTCCAAGTTTTCAACATGGGCTGTTTGTGACCCCAGCACATGAACAGTGACACTATCAGTTCATTAGCTGAAAGGTGATTTTGCACAATGACTATGCGATTTGGCACCATAGGTGAGAAAACACATTTTGAACAGGATATGAAAAATGACAGCTGCACTGTTCATGAGGAGGTATAAAAAATGGTAATGTTGAAAATGTGGAGTGAAAATAACAAAATTGGTGAAGTGACGAGCGTGCATAGAAACTGTGCAACATATACCCGTAATGCAATTATTTGGGGGATTTCTTACACCAGATCTCCAACATAGGAATTTTGGGACCTCCGCTCATGAACAGTGGCACTGTGATTTTCTTAAACTGTCCCAAACGATGTCGCACAGCGACCACGCCCATTGTGTGCCACAGGTTTGAAAACACGTTTCGGGCAGCATGTGAAAAATGACAGCTGCACCATTCATCAGGCAGTGTGCAAAAGTGATGATTTTGAGAATCTGGAGTAAAAATACAAGAAATTGGCGAACTTACAAACACGTGTAGAAACTGCGCAAAGCACACTGGTAACAGTCATTTTGGGGAATTTTTTCATGGAATTTGCAACATGCACTTTTTGGGACCTCTCCTTAAACACTGTCACTGTGATTTTCTTAATCTGTCCCAAACATTAATTTCACACAGTGACCGTGCTATTGTGCGCCACATGTGCGAAAACACATTTTGGTCCAGATGTGAAAAATGACAGCTGTACTGTTCATAAGGAGGTGTGGAAAATGGCAATGTTGAAAATCTGGAGTAAAACTATTAAAAATTCTTGAAGTTATGAGCGTGCATGGGAACTGCACTATGCACGCCCATAACAGTTATTTTGAGGAGTTTTTTTTTTTACACCAAATTTACAACATAACCTTTTTGGGAGCCTACCTCATGAACTGTGACACTGTTTCATGAATCGGTCCTGAAAGGTGATTCCGAGCAGTGAACGTGAAATCACCTTTCGGGACCAATTAATGAAATAACAGTGACTGAGTTCATGAGGTGGGGTCCCAAGAACTGCATGTTTAAAATTTGGTGCAAAAATGGATAAGATAGCCACAAAAGTTGAAAATAAAACACATTTATGCCATTATAGAGCTTACTGGCATTTCTTCAGTTCGCGGTTGGTTTTGAAGAGTGCAGACATGTTCCCACGCCACTGAAGATCATTGTGCCAGGCTCCGAGGCAAGTATGAGGTGAGAGGGGTGTGGGAGGTGGGTGTGTAGAGGGTGGCTGTGGTTTTTTTTTGGGGCACTGTCAACAAGGACCGCTTTTTAATTTTACAGGTTTTAAAAACACACCCACAAGGCTTTCTATTTTTGCATGCTGGGGTGGGCTCCCAGCATGCTACCAGAGTGTTTTTTTTGTGGGGGTCTGCAGCCGATGGGACTTGGGCACCCTCGTCGGCACATACAGAGTGTGCATGAGCCGAGGGGGGAATTGGGCACCCCCCTTGGCACACAAGAAATGGGGGGCATTATGCTGATGGGGATTGGATCAGCAAATTAATTTGGGAGAGGGCATGCTGACAGGGTGATTGGGCACCCAGTTGGCTTTCAGGGGCTCTGTGAGAGGTGACGACTGTACATCGGTTTCCGTGAGGACTTTGAGAAGCGACGTGGAAGCCACACCGCCACGTTTCTTGTAAGGGATAACCAGACAAGGCAAGCAGTAATTCACTGCTACAATCAGGGACCACCCTGGGCTGCTCCCCGATTGCAGCGGCTAATTTCTTTCCAGTTGGTGGCACACTTCTCAACTGCTGTCATAGCGTGCTGTGCCATTGGTGCCACAGAGCCCCGCCAGAAAAAGCAGTGGTGCCATTGGCTGCAGCAGGACTGCACCTCCAAAACCTGCTTCTCCACTCAAGCAACCACAATGTTGTCTGCGCTATGCGCACAAGACAACATAAAAACTATGTATATGAGCACCCATATACTAATGTGAAACATCTGATTTAACAGCTTATGGAGGAAAGTGATATTAAATATGTAAATAAATCAAATATAGTAAGATGTAACAACAACTACTTGTACCAAGGGCAGCTAGGAAAAAAAAATTTCTTTACTGTTAGGGCAGTAACACTATGGAACAAACTCCCACGACTATAGTTGATGCAACAAAAACTGAATATTTTAAGGGGAAATTGGATAAATATTTCATGGGCACTTAATTTCCCACAAGGAGTGGGGAGGTAGACTCATTGGTCTTTTGGTCTTCTTCTACCTTAGTAACCTGTGCAAATCATGTAAACAGCATATTGACTGTACAATGGACCACGTCATATACCTTTTGCAATGCCCATGTGGTAAACCGTATGTTGGGAAAACCAAAAGAGAACTGTGTGTGTGAATTGGTGAACATATGGGAGACATACAAAAGAAAGAAAAGAATTCAGTGGTAGCGAGACATTTTCAACAAGTTGGCAATTCACTCGGTTACTTCCCTAACATACTAGAGCTTGGAACATATAGCTGCCCCGTCAAGACTATTTGATTTGGACAATCTCCTTTTAAGAAGGGAAGTTTATTGGATATCTACATTGGACTGTCAACCCACAAATTGTTGTGAACAAGGAATGTGATTGATCACTCTTGATAAGTTTCACAAAGCATTGTTCTAACTCAAAAGTTCAGGATGGTACCAGTGACGTGACTATTTTTTTATTATTTGAAACTATTAACCTGAACTTGATGGGCAGTTGAAAGGTCATTGTCAGTCTTGCATGTTCAAATCAGAAACACCTTGGAGAATTAGAGGTTTAGGGACCATTATATACTCCTCTAAATAACTTTTTATGCATTATAATTGAGCGTACTAGGAAGGTCATAAGGCCATTGATATAGTCAAGAATCTTTAAGAGCCGGCTCCATGATGCCGAGTGAAGGAGTTCGCTCAGCACGCTAGTGACCCAGGTTCATGCCCTGAGCCTGGGTATCAGGAGTGGAGACCAGCAGGAAAAGATTCTGGAGCATCCATTGGATGCTTCCCTCCCCAGGTGGGGGTAGGACCTCTGACACCTGGAGGCTAATTGGTGGATGTGCTTGGTGGCGTACAGCCTCGACACATCCTTTCACAGCCCTACCTCAGGTCACCGCAGTGGCCTAATTAGGGGTGGTGGGAGGGCAGAAAAAGGAAAAATTGCCACCTGTGCTGGCTGGATGACAGCAGCCCCACCTCCCCCTCGTTGTGAAGCCAGGAAGCCCCAGAGCTATTCCTCCACCACTAGACCAAGATTCAAGGAAGTGCCTGCAGACACTTAGATCTCCCCTCCCAGTTTCCCCCACAAGTGGGGGCGGGACAGTCGGGATGGCAGGAGGCAGACAGACAATAAACAGGGAAGCAGCAGGGTACAGACTGGCTGCCCAAAGGAGGGCGGGACGGGTTGGCTGGGGGGGGTAAAAAAAAAAAAATAAAAAAAAAATGAATTTTTACTGTTGAGTAATTCACACATAGTTACATATACCAGACTCTAATGTTAAAGGATAGGGTGACATTAAGCTGTCCACACATGCAGTACTTTTTGTTTTATGGATAGCATGACCAAGGTATAAAAAAATGTTTGTAGAAGTGTTTTTCAGCTGAGATATAGCTTTAGCCTTTTGAAGCTTGGAACAAATCACAGCATTTTTTTTTTTTTTTTTTTGACACTTCTGCACACTGATTGCCTGTTACAAATATAGGGTTCAAAAATAAAAAGAATATTTTAAAATCCAACAACTAAACTACATAATGGTTTTTATATTTATATAGTTCAAAAAAGAGCAGAAAGTCTTTAGCTCCGAGAGGTGCTGAAATGCTGAAATTTATAGCTTCAGCTCTAGAAGCGACTCATCCTCTCCCCACTCAGTATACACCCCTGACAGTGAAAGTTTGACTCTGGGGGTCCCCTACAGTGACTACAGGCGCCACGTCACTGTGGGAACTCGACACTGTCAGAGGTCCTGCACTCCCCGCCCCGATCAGCTCTGACTGGAGTTGAGAATCCTAAGTGGGGGTGCAGCCCCCTGTGGGGGGGGGGTTCGGGGGCAAAAACACTTGCTGTTCTCTGAAACTGGCAGCAGACTGCAAAATGCAGTCGACCTGCCGGTTTCACTGTCAGATCGTTAGACAAAAATGTTGTTGAAGACCTGTTGTACATCCCCCCACTCCCTCTCCTTAGCCCTACAAAGCTTCCTCTCAGTAAATTGTACCTGTAGCTAACCCCCCACTCCATCCAACCCCTTCTTCCCAACTTCATCTGCTGCTGCTGGTACTCTGTTTTGCCTCCTCACTCGTTAATTACTGGTTTCATAAGCAGTTAGCACTTACCAAAGTTGCTACTACTGTACTAGTTGTTACAATTTATTTTTATGGCTGCATTTATTTGTACATTATCTTCTGTATTGCACAATGCTGTGTGCTCTATCTTGTAAAATTGCTAGTTCTCACAATGGTTCTTTGATTGCATGTATGTCAAGAATGTACTGCACTAGTACTGTGTACACTGTCTTGTATAACTGCTAATGATCCAATTTGTTTGCTTGTGTGTATGTATGTTTAAAATTGTATTGACCTCCATGTAACCCCCCACCCACCCCCAGATGCACCAGGAGATGAGCAACTTGTTGCTCAGTGTGCCTTTCCTGGTGAAACATTTCAATATATAAATTTCAATAAAAACGTGCGAGGTTCTACCTTAGCCCTCTACTCTATAGCACTTTCTGTAGTACCTGCAGTCCGTGGGCTCCTGTAGCCGCTACAGAGGGCACAGTCATAGATGTCATTTATGAAATTAGCATCCCACCTTTGCAATGCAGTATTTAAATTGACCATGTGCACGAGGCTGGCCACTCCCAATAACTGTAGGAGTCATCTGGCCAGCATTGTTTTTTGCCAGGACTTTGAAGTAAGTTAGTTTGGCATTTTCAAGTAGAGAACATTTCATATTATTCAAGTGAAAAGATATTGGGCAGGATTCACAAAGCAGATGTGCTGGGCACAAATGAGATGCACCGGTATAACATGGAAATGTGCCATGGTGCCATTCACACAGGGCAGAGATTCCCCAGCACATCTCTGATGTGATGTGTCACACCAGATGTGCCAGAGAGTGAAAATATTAATATGCGGCACATCTGGAGGGGGCGTGTATCTGCATACACAGCGCAGAGCCATTCACAGAGCAAAATAAATATGCAAATACGGAGCATTCACAGTGCAAGCACCAAATGCGCCATTAGAAGATAATAAAAGAAGTAGACTTAAGTGCAAGCCCCCAGCAGGCAGATTGCAGGATAGCAACAGCAACTGGCAGAACAGTATCAGCAGAACATAGGCCACAGACATGAATGGTGCACCATTCCGGATGGTGGGAATGATAATGGGGATGAGGAGATGGGCAAACTAGCAACATGGTGTCAGAAGGCACCCTAGGCAGCCTGCCCCATGGTGGTATCATGCCAGACTAATGTTTGAACAACTGACAGACACAGAAACAGTCAGCCGATACCGCCTGATCAGGACTATTCTGAGGCAGCTCTGTGAGCTGTGCCATGATGAAATGCAGGCACCCACTGGAAGGGGTCATGCCATATCAGTGGAGACCAAAGTGACAACAGCAATGTGCCTGCTCACCATGGAAATCTTCCAGAGGCCAGTTGGAGACACCTCTGGCATATCCCAGCCATCCACGTCCCGTCTCCTCACAATTCCTCACCGCACTGCTCCCACATGCTCCGGAATTCATCTACTTCCCAAGCACACAGGCAGAGTGGACAGAAGCCATGCAGCAGTTCCACAGGGTGGCACGTAATGTATGCCAGGCATAATAGCGGCCAGTGACTGCACCCATGTAGCAATCCATGCACCACCTGGCAAGGATGTCACAGCATACATGCATCGCAAGGGGTACCACTGTCAACTGCCAGGTGGTGTGCAATGCCACAGGGTGTATCAGCAATGTCTTCGCCACACACCCTGGGAGTACACATGATGCCTACATATGGCATCAATTCATCCTGTGCCATCAGTTCAAGACTGAGGACATACCCAGCAGCCACCTAGTGGGTGAGTGGGTCATGCATACATGCCCACAAACAGGGCACCATGGCGCAACAAATGAAGGAGAGCAGGTGTGCATGGGCCACAGCAGGGCCTGTGCAGGGGGAGTTGCACAGGTGGAACAATGGAGGTGGGCATGCTGAGAGAACTGCCCATGTGACAAAGGGGACAGTGCAGCAAAACAGCACAATATGGGAGGCAAGTTGATGCACAATGGCAGGGCAGAATGTACCACATTCAGCCAGGCATGGGTGACCGTTGGGCTATGGAGGACAGGCAATGCCGTATGTAACAGGTGTGTGCAGCCAGTGCATGCAGCTGATTGTGTGTGCAGAATGAAGACACACTGGGATGGTCATCACAGGGATGGGGTGGACAGTCAGCAGATGCAGCAGTGCGGCATGGTGGAAGGGGGGCTGTGGGACACAATGCACAGGTATGCAGAGTTGTAACAGACTGCTCTTGCCCCCACAGATGATGCAGCGTATCCCCTGTGACCCTGGCTCCTTACACCCTTCTGCTGACCTGGCACAGAGGCGGAAGAGTGCTACAACAAGTAATGCATCGCTATGCGCGCCATAATCAAGCATGTCTTCAGCATGCGCTTTAGGTGTCTGGATAGGTCGGGTGGTGCCCTACAATATAGCCTAGAGAACGTCTATGGCATATCCCTGGCCTGTTGCATGCTGCACAACATGGCCATTGACCGTGAAATAGCTGTCCAGGCCGAGGAGGGCAACAGTTCCGGGGGAAGAAGGAGGAGGAGGAGGATGCAGCAGATCAGGGGCACCGTGGCTGACCACCACTGGCACATAGGGACCCACGCCTGGTCACCAGGTCCCGGCAACACAGGGACACCATTGTGGAAGAGCACTTCGGGGACTGCAGGTGAGTAACACAGGTTAGTCAAGCACGGCAGCCCCCCAACCCACAAACATGCATATACATGCACCTACACACACCCATCCACCCACAGCCACACCACAGGGCAGACAACGGCAACTCTGCCACCATGTAGCGCACCCATGAGGGGTGACTTCGTTACACACACCCACCCAATGTGGGTCACGGTGTATGTGCTGGGGATGGCATGGATCAGTGTACTGCTGCTGGCACGCATGTACAGCAGACATAGGACTGCACTCATCACGCCCATGCCACACAGCACAACAATGGTGCCCCCAGCCGTGCATGGTACAACACACAGGTGCTCCACAGGTGATGTACTGGGGCAGGCATGTGCCACCCACACCAGCCCAGGCGCAGTCAGTCTTGTGTGTGGGCCGCAATGGGTGCAGGCAACATCATGGTCCCCCGCCACCCTCTGCAGCTCCACAGCACCCTGCTGAACCATGCTGGCAGTTCCTGTCCCCACAACAGCACCAGACACAGAGCCCCCATCAACCACCACCATGGGTGGCTGTGCAGGCTCTGCGGGTGTGCCAGAGGCCGCAGGACTGCCGACGCCACATGGTGCCACCCGTGCATGCATCTGTGCCTCAACCGGTCCACTGTCAGCCATGAGCCCCCATACTTTAGTGGCGTCTGGATCATTATATGCCCCCTGCATACTGGATGCCAGCACCAGCAAGGCGTCCACAATGCCCACCCTGTCCACTGGGTCATCAGCCAAACCCAGAATGCTGACCAGCCATGATCAGTCCAAGCCACCAGCCATGGCATCAATTGCAGAGGGGTCGGACTTCCTGGCCACTACCAGCACTGCAGCCAGGGCTGCTGTGGCATTAGAAGGGCTCAGCGTGGCATCATCCACAGCCCCGGCTGCAGCCCGGTGTGATGGCCCAGCAACAACCCCTGCAAGGCCATCCTGCAGAATGCCCACCATGGCAGCACACATGAGGTGTGATGAAGCTGTAAAACAAAGAAGAGATATATGATTGACATGCGTGACTGTTGCGATCAGACAGGCATGTACGGGGATCATGCATGTGTGCCATAGGTGTGTCTGACATGCCATGCAGGTGACAGTCTACCAAGGGGCCACTGATGCGGCCAAGTACCAGCTAATGCAGGCATGCACCGGTGCCTGTACATGTGCCCTTGGACATGGTTGTGACCGACCCAACACTCTGGACACCACCCACAGGGATGACATCCCAGAGGAGCACCAGCACCCCACACCACACCATGGTTGGACAACCCCCCCCCCGGCCTGCACATGGGTGGCTTGTTGTGCATCTGCAACACACAGAAGACCAATGGGGCATACAGCCCCATGGTCAGTGCATACAAGCACATGATGGCATAGTGACCCACAGAGGCCTTTCAGGACACCCATGGCACACACACAGGGACAGGCACAGTTCCCGGGACATGTATATTCACAGTGCTGCAATGGACTGACACCCATCTGGAAGCCCCCTCTCGGAACTCCCTGCACAGCTGCTCCACCCCTGCTGGCCACCAGCAGCTCCTCTGTGGGTGTGAGACATAAACCTGTCTGTGGTCCACCTTCTGTCCCACCCAGGGAGGCCTCAATGTGTGCCACCTTCTCCTTTGCTCTCTTCTCATCATTAATGTGCTTCCTGCACTCCTGAGGTGTTAGATTACACTTCCCATGGGCGTTGACCTACCTTGCCACTGCCTCCCTGTCCTCATTCCTCTGCTGGTGGCTGCAAACCTCTGTCAGCCAGGATATCCTTCTGGATGAGGTAGGCCTCAATCAGTGCCTGTCCTCATCTGCAGTGAAATTCTGACGTTAGTTAGTTAGTTAACCTTTGAGCCAGAGGCTCATTTACAAAGGTACCTTGTCACAAAGAGGACATCAGAACCGTAGTACAAGGGACACAGTACTTACAAACAAAAAAGTTACAGTTCAATTACAATTTTGTTACAACAGAATACAATCTCCAACGAAGCAAAAGATAACAAAAGGTGCAAAACTTATGGTCGGGGGAGAGCTGGTGGAGGTAGAAGGGAGGGAGATAGGGGAGGAGGAATTAGTAGGGAAAGGAAGGGGGGAGAAAGAGAAGAGAGAGATCTTTGTCCCGCAGCTGCGTCCTGTCCAGACATAGTGGTTTCTGTGGATGATAATAAGCAGGCATTAGCGCAGTACAGGCAATTATGTATGTGTGCATGCACTGTGTCTGGCTGCTGCAGAGACAGCACCCTGTATGCATACTTCTCAACTGCCTGCAGTGCATATCTGGTACATACCAGGTACTACCCAATAGGGAGCAGGCCTGTAACACACTTCTCTGGCAATCTGTTGTACTATGCTACCTTACTTATAACAACTCCCCCCCCCAATCCCATAGCTGGAACAGTGGAACACTGAGGCACACTCAGGGATGTGCCTGATGAACAGGAACAGTTGAGAGGTATGCCTGTATGCCCTAAACTGCATATTGTGCTGACACATTGAATGTGAAAATGTAATCAGACCTGCCTTCGAGGATGCAATTCCTATCGGTCACCTGAGCTCTGTGGAGGCACATTCAGTAGTATTTATAGCTCAGAGCATGCAAATGGGATTGGGAGCAACTGTAATGAGATGCTAAACAGGCGAGATGCCCCCAAATTTGGCAATGAATTGATTTCGGGCATTGTCTGTGAATTGCATAATTACCCCCAGCTCATCTCAATCAGCACTGCACAACTGATGCGTTGAGTGGATCCCCTACGGTGCATTCCCCACGCATGCATGTGAGACATGGGGCGTTTCCTGAATGCAGCGCAAGTGTCATGGTGCACTCCACGCATGCACGATGCAGAATCAGTGGCATGACAGGTGTAGCACAACTGGTCCAGTGTTTCTGACCACATGATTGAGTACAGAGATGCATCCAGGTCCCCATGCATAATTGGTGCTGTGCTGCATGTCTCGTATGCGTTGTAACACGGGGGAAGAGGGGCTGTTACCCAGGGATCTTGTAGGTGGGGATATAAACACTTTCACAGCCCAGGCTGTGCAGCTTAACACAGCAGACTGACTGTGCATTTGTTGGTAAGATTACTGTGAGAGGTGCATTCAAACATAACAGGATGAAAATAAAACAGAAAATACCTAGCTCTTTGTTGAGCACTAACTACACAGTGAACTTTTGTTCCCTCTCTATAACTCAGGTAGCTAAGCCGTTTCCTGGGACATACAAACAAAATTAGCACAGAGTCTCGTTCTAAGTTTCAAAGGAAAATTATTTACCAGTCTCAGGTTTTCAGCCAGTTCAAAGTCAGAATTCAATTCATTCTTGCAGAGTAAACAAAAGGTTCCAAACTAAGCAATCAGTTGATTCAGAGTTCTCTCTTTCCAAAGTAAAATCCTTCTGCAAATGTTCTCCAGCCAGGCTCCAGGTCTGTTTCTAATCAGGTACTGAAACACAAGCAATTGTTTGAGCCCTCTTTTATGCAGGTCATCATTCTCCTGCACCTGCTCTTAATCAAGTACTTAGCTCTGTGAAGTTGTGGTGCAATGCCTTCTGGGACTTGTAGTGTATGCACCACACTTTGTAGTCCTGGCAGAGAGAAAATGGAACATACGTGCTGGAAGGTAACGCCCTTCCACAACTTCACCCAGTGCTGTGTTACAGCGTGTATTGTGCTTTGGTGTGACATTGTGGCAATGTGCACCTGCAGTGCATGGCACAACACTGGCAGTGTGCACAGCAACAGTGCACTGTGGGTGGCATCGTTTTCCACTCACAATATGGCGGATATGCACAGACCACGCATGCGCAACCCGGTCATGACCTGTGACCCTGTGCTCCCACCCATGCGATGCACAGTGCACATGTGTGGTGATGCACAACAGGCGGCAATTGCGCATTGCCATGCCACAGTACTGTGTCGCACGGTGCAGTGCACAATGGCCAGTTGCACATGTGGCACAACTGGTCCATTGCACACCAGCAGCCTGATCTGTGCACACATGACCAGGAGACACAGAGGACACATGCCACGTGAGCAGGCAGTGGGGCCCAGGGCCATGAACTGGGGGGAGGCTGAGTTGGTCAACCTTGTGGCACTGGTGCTGCAGGTGGAAGGACAGCTGCTTGGCTCTGATGACCTCACAGAGCCACGCCCAGCAGTGTGGGTGAGGGCTGCTGAACACTTGATGCACAGGAGCAGGGTGGAGAGCACTGGAGAGCAATGCTGGCACCAGTATGGGGATCTACAGCACCGGGACTTAGACAGGCTCAGGAGCCTCCAAGATTGTGCACACAGGGGTGCAGTGCCACGCCCAGGTAAGTCACATCACCCTACAGATACACAGGCAGGCTGGGGTATGTGTTCGTGGGGGACTGCCACACTGCCCACCACCACACACACACACACACACACACACACACACACACACACACACCTGTGTGGCATGACGTGCACCTTCAGCATGTGTGGTGCAGGCATGGCTACCGGGAATAGCCACGTGCATCATGGTGCACATTAAGGGGGGGAGTGCATGACCACTGTGGTGGGTGATGTGTGGTACAGCTGTTGGCTTGGCACACATCCAGCTGCACACACATGGTGGGTATGGGCTGGGGTGCTATGTGTTGCTGCATGCTGACAGGGGAGCCTTCATTGGGGCACTGTGGGGGTGGTTCCATCACTGCCTGCTGGCACCAGTGCAGTTGCTGTGGGCTGGGGGGGGGAAACGACACACCTAACATCACCTCAGAGTGCTCTGTGCTTGTGTTCCCCTCACAGGGCTGGCAGATAGGTGGAGGGCGGTGGTGGAGGCCAGGCACGCTAGGGCCAGTATTGGAGATCATGGACAAGGTCATGTAGTGCAGGTGAATGCCTGTTTTATGCATCCTCTGTGTGTTAATGGGGGGGGTGCCCTCTGCATGCCATTGCCAGTCCCTTGTGCATGTCCGTGTGATGCATGCTGCACACACGCATGGGGTGTGGTCATGGCGGCGTGTGCTTGGGCCACAGTGCACATGGCCCCTGTGTGTCCATCCACCTTGTGCACATCTGTTGCAGACCGTAGGCACATTGTGGTGCTCCAGTGGTGTTTGAATGAGGCCTGCACACCTGTGTAGCCTGCTGACATCTGCACATGCTGTGTGGGATATGGCTGCATGCCCCTCTGCACCTACCTCTACATGCACATGTGGGCCTTGTGCTGTTTGAGTACCATTGCATGGTCACAGTGTGGCACTGTGTACCAGCCTGTTGCTGGTGTGTGGTGTGCCTGGCGGGCTGTCGATCATTGCCATGGTGGATGCTTCCTGCACACTTGTGTGGTGGGTGGGGGGGGGCTGGTGTGGAGCATGGCACTTATTATCTGTTGTCTGTGTCCCCCACTGTAGGTCCACGGAGAGTACAGCCGGATGTGCTGGGGCATCGGCAGAGACAGGGTATTTTGTGTCTTGCAGGGATGCAGCTCCAGAAGGCACTGAGGAGGACCATACGGCCACTGTACAGGTGGCAGGGACAGCTCCTGCAGGCATTCACTATGCTGGTCCAGGTGCTGAGTACCAGGGGACAGAGGGGTGGCTGCCATTCTGCCGCCCATCTGGCACGTTAAGGCCATGAACATCTGTATATAGCCTCTTTGTTGTTCCACCCCGCACTCCTTGCCCATCCCCATTATCTGTAGCTGTCCCCTGTTCCCCCACCTCCATACCATCACCCTCCTGTGTACTGTTAGTATTGTTCATGTACAGTTTCCCACATCCTATCCTCCTTGTTCCTACTGCCGGTTGTTTCTGTACATAAATTTGCTGTTTCATTCATTTGTTACTAAACTGTTTTCTACTGCAACTGGTGTCTGTGGTCATTCACTGTACCTTGTGCATGTGCTCTGTTATGCTTGCTGGTTTCTGCTGTACCTTTGTTCCCATTCACAAGTGTGCACCTGTAGTACTGCGTACACACACATCCTGTCCCCCTTTCATGCTCACCTCAGTGTGTACCCTCACTGTTGTCTCTGGCATGTGGGTGGGCATTGCAACATGCTGCCTTTCACAGTGCCCCAGTTCTGTATATGGTGCATTACAGCTGCATCTGTTGTGCTGGTCCCCTGTTGTTGTGCCGCTCTTATTGCAGTCCACATTGTATGTGGCCATGTTCCATCTGTGCAGGGCATGGCCTTCAGCCTGTCCACCTGTGTGCACCTGTGTGGCATCTCTCTCGACCACACCACTGGGTACCTGTGCATCAGGCCATGTACAACACCCTCTGTCATGCTGCACAGTGCACCTCTGCTGCTGTGGCCCACCTTATCAGGTACCCCTGTGCATGGCATCTGTGCCTGTTGGGCCCCTGTGTGGGGTGTGTGTCTGGTGCTTCCAGGTGTTTCCATGTGTGCTCTGTCTGCTCACCTCATCTGCTGTGGCCAGTGTCCAGCCCTCTGGCTCTGGCCAGTCCCTGCTGGTCTGTTCCCCTGCATTCTTTGTGCCACTGCAGTCTCTCCCTGTTGCTCCTGTGTCCTTTGCTTACTTGCTCCATATTCAGTGTTGTGCTGTCCAGTGTGTGTCTACGCATCCCTGATGTGCTGGGGCATCTCGGATTGCGCTGTGGCGCTTCTGTGTGATTCATAGGAGGGATGCACCCAATGTATCTTGCGGTACATCTCTTTGTGAATCCCATTATTTGGGGACAGTGAATCTCATTTGCGCCGACGCATCTCATTTGCACCCAGCACATCTGCTTTGTGAATCCTGCCCCTTATGTGTTACCCAAGACCAGGTATTTACCTTCACTAGAGGGAAGGGCAACCTGAACCCCCATGCTTCACAGACCCACAACTATGAGCTAGATTTGTTAACTGTGGTACAGGCATTTCACGACTGTCACAACGGGGTGATTTGAACTAGAGGATATGGGGATGGGTTGGTGCAGGGGATCAACAGAGGCAGGAAACAGATGCAGAGATTCACCCAAGGGGAGGGCAACAGAACAGGGGTGTGCCTGCAGTGAAGATCACCAGGGGCTGACAAGATAGCATAGGAGGGCAAGTATCCTCATTTGCATGTGTAGCCCCTACCCAGTATGCCATTTCTATCTGACAGCTGTACCAGGTGGGCTGGGTTCGGAGAGGAATGTGTCACTCGGCACATAGGCTAGGTTTGGCTACTCTGCACAGGGGCACCCAAGTAATTCCGGACAAAGGAAGCAATAACTGTAATGTCCAATACCAGAAGTGGGATTCTAAAGTGTGGCTTTTATTCACATCCAAACAGAATAAACAAAGCATAGATGGACCCCCACGGGGCTACACTCCTGGTAATGCAGATTAAAGGAGACCAGAACACATGCTCATCACTTTAGCCCTCAGGCTCTGAAACACACTGGGCTCACAGCCCGAACTTGTACACTGCTCTGGGTTTTCCCTGGCTCGGCTCCCCTGCCAGCCACTTGGACACATTCTATATATCATGGAAACATTTACTGGTGGCTCCCTAAACCACCTAAGAGAACCTCTGCTCCATAAGAGAATCTTCCTCATCAATCCCACGTCTGGGTACTTTCTTCAGGCACTGGCCAAGTACCTGAGAGAAAGCAACAGGTATCTCAGAGCAAATCTGTAGAGGTGAATTTGGTTACTACTGATGGGGAGTCTCCCAGCTCTTGCTCCCACAGTTCATACCCGGCCATTTCTCTGGACTGTAACACCTCATCCTCTAAAACTCTTTGCTGTGTAGATTCCTTTTAAATGTCTTTCACATTCAATCTACTGTCTTGCTTCCCATTTGTGCTGGACTTCAACATACTTATAAGTGGCTTTGTCCATTACTCTAGACCCCCCCACAGAGTTAAGCAGTCCAATCCCCACATTCTTTCAACTGTACTTGGCTGTCTTTTCCTGGCCCCACAGTAACAGTCTCTTTAGTTTCATTGTGAATGCAGGTGAAAACACATGGCCCTTTTGCAGAGCGAACTCACCCTTCGGTTGCAGGTGCCCCACAGGCGTTTCCTCCTCAAGGAATCTTTCTTCCAGAGCTTCTGGTGCCTCAGCATGTACTTAAACAGACAGCTTCTTTTCTCCCTAGCCGGACCAAGGGGGTTGCCCCTGAAAAACAGGCTGATACCTTCCCCCCATCCCCGCAGGGATGGGGCCCTGAACCATTGAGAGCGGTCTTCATCACTTCAGTTATGGTTCCTGTGTTCCTCTTCAGGTGGAAACACACACCTAAAACAAAAGTAGCTCTTTAACAGAGCTTAAAGCTCTGAGGGCCTGCACTCAGCAGAGCACCTTTGCTGCACTCCACAGAACTCTCACACAGACTGAACTAGAATCACTTCAAATTCCCCAACGTTCTGCTCTAACCTCCAACTGCAACGTTCCAGTGTGGCTTATGCAGCTGCGACAGTTCTAAATGATGTCATCCCTCAGTCTCAGCTGAGACTGAGAACAGAGTGAGACAGTGTGAAATCCATTTAACTGGAGTTTCACAAGCTGCCTTCCCTGCCTACCACTAGGTCTTACTGGGATTCTGGTAACCCCGGGTAACGGGGGGGTTACACTCACCCTGGGCCAGGAAAATGACTGTCCACCATTATTCACCCGGCTTAGGCCATCTCACCCCATGTGTTGACTATGGGGAGGTAGCGCTACCTTCTCCCCTACCATGTGCTAGCACAGGCAGACAACACTAAGGGCCTAGAGGCCTTCGACTGATGCATCAGCCTCTACCCTACCCACTGACTATGGGTACCTAGTGGCTCCGGTAGAACTATCCAGAGCATAGCCCTATTAGATCAGTACTGCGGCCCCTATGGCCGTTCAGGACCACAGCCTGTCTATCCCCCAAGCCCTCTAGGGAAAACCTGTCTGCTCCTAACTTAAAATTCCCAAAACAAAACAAACAGGGGACCTCCCCAACCCTGGACACCATGCAACCACACACCAAGAACTAATACCATACACTATGCATTACTCCCACATTCCCCCACAACCATACCTGTGGAAGAAAATGTTACACACGGTAACAACAACAACAACAGTACTTTAAACACTACACTCTAAAGTACTACTGAGGAACTCCGCTGAGTCCCTCCTCCTCTTCTTGTCTTCTCTTCTATCTTCTTCAGGAACACCTGCAAGAAAAAGAAAGACAACACACACTCTCCTAATCTGCATACACAGTCTATCTAAACCCCTACCATAAAAACACTGGAGAATCCCAAAAAGATTTTTTTCAGAAAAGTAGAAAAACAGTATAAACATTAGAAAACAGTAGAAAACAATGACATTTTTTACAATACACCATATTTGGGGGATGTAGTGCCCTAAAAGTCCCATCTAGTGACCACAGTGCCTGAAGGCCAGTCCATTGAAGAGTCTCTTCTGGGCCAGAGCCCGGTGAAGCACAGTTCTAGCAGGCCAAAGTCCTGAAGGGGAGAGTCTTTGAGGACAGTTCAAACATCTGGATTCTGCTAGTGCAGGGTGTGTACTGCAACGTCATAAGAATGGAAAAGTCTGGACTTACCAGTCCCTTGTAGAATGAAAATGGCACCAAACCTGGTCCTCAGACGAAGACTCTCCCTGGCAGCATTCTTCCAATACAGCTGGGTGGACATCTTCCAGAAAACAACAGCAGGGCACATCTGGAAACTGCTGGGGTGATGTCATCTCTGGAGATGGAACCTTGGAACAGGAACAAAAAGGAAAACAGCTGGTCTGAAGTCATCCGATACCCAGGCGATGAATCAGGATACAGCTGGGCTGGTGTCTTTTCTGGATCTGAAGTCATCTGGTGGGCCAGTCGATGGATTCTGGGAAGCCAATACACTGTAGAACTGATGAATGTGGGGCACCTGAGTCCTGGACGCCCAGACTGGCAGAATAACATAGGTACTGCAACGGCTGGAGTGGCAGCACTGGCTACCACTGCTCTGCTTTCCATTTGGTAGGCATGGGCATATTCACAGGAAGGTCTTTGCATTGTGCCAATAGCACAATGGGTCAGGTGCTTGAATTATCACCCCATCTGGGCATTCATAATTCACACTGTGAAAGGTTTCATGTCCCTCTCCATCCAGAATTCGTACAGTGTCCATTAACAGTGTCCTGCCTCTTTTCCACTGGCTGTATTTTTCATGAAACATACTGTTCCTGACATGCTTGTTAGCACCAGAATGCACACATTTCATTGCTTCTTCCCAAATCCAGGACTTCCTGCATTTTTCAATCTCCTCCCAGACTCTCCGAGGAAAGGTAGGAAAGGACATCCCATAGATTTCATTCACCTTCCTATGAACCAGTCTTTTTTCTTTACTAGCTTTGGTCAACCTGAGACCTCTGGCCTGGCTTGGGGGAGGTCAGTCCTGGTTCTGCCAGCTACGCATTCTTAAAGACAGAAAAAATAGATCCCTGGCTTCTTCTTGCACAGCCAGGGCAGTGGAATCACCACTCTCTTCCATGCATTCCTCTGAGGCAAGAGCTTGAGACTGTGTACCAGTTCCTTTTTCACAAGGCTACATAGGTTCCCCCTCTTCTTCTTCTTCTTCCTCACTGAGAATCAGTGCCCGGGAGTGAGCAATCGTCCTCACTCCTGAGACTGTCCACTCTTCGCTGGGTGCGGAGATTGAAACCTCCCATTCAAAGGCCTCCCTCATCTCGTCTTCACCTATGAGACTTGGGCTAGGCCCCTCTCTCCAAGGATCTACTGATGCTCTTCCTGAAATGTCTCTCTGCGACTCAGACTCTGAAACATCAGCACATTGTTCTGTCTGTAAATCTGTACCCTCTAGCTTTGTGCCACACTCTGAGGGTCCTTCTCCAACAGGCTCTGTCTGGTTCTGTGTGCTGCCAACTGCAGATTCTTGAACTTTTGTCCATGTGGGAGCCAAACAAATCTTGGGTGCTTTAAATAAACAATATTTCTCTAGGCACCCAGAACAGTGAGGTACCATGAAGACATCCCTTCCAGCATTTAAGCACATTAGACATACTTGCACTGGATATCCAGGAATCACCACATGAGGAGGCAGTCATCCTCCATAGTAACATCTCTCAATGTCCCTTAACTTGTTAACTTCTACTGCTATCACAGCTCGGGAATGATCCGGGTAGTGGGCTGGTCCTGATGCCATGACTGCAGAGAAAAACAAACAACGCTCACTGTTATTTCAAGTCCCACATCACTGAAAATGTTCTTTCTTTTTCAAAATGGCTCCTCTGCTGCTGTGTTTACATTACTACCCCACCCTGTAATGGCGACGGCAGCACTCCTATGCATCAACATTCTGAAACTGGGTCAAACCACTGCGCATCCGATTTACACACTCTACTGATAACTTTGCTCAAACTGCACAAACGTGCACTGTTCTTTTTCCTAGCACATTTATATGATTTACCACGGACTTTTCACTCACTGAAGACATTGCTCTAGCTTACAGTCCCTTAAAGCTTCAGTATTTCATAGCACAGGATTGCCTGTAATTCTTGCTGCATATCTGATACAACTCACAGTCTCTCTCATGGCTTTGAAACTTATACTGACGCTGAACCTATAATTATGCTCACAGTCGATGGCTTAAAATGCTTGCTTTTGCTGGTAAAACTTAACACAGTCCTTCTTTGCAAAGCGATTACACTGCTACACACAGATTCAGCTGGCTTTTGGCAAAATCACTTAGTTTGAGCAATTATTTCTGTTGGTACTCACTGTTAACAGTAGCCATTTGCTGCGATGGAAAAACGGCCTGCAGCCAGTCTTGGAGGCCTCTGGAAAGAAGTGGGTTGGCAGTCCTGCCAATTGTCCCTCTGAACACCACACTCACAGTCCAGTCTATCAAGATGCGGGTTGAGCCTGAATTTAAACAGAACAGACAGTTTTTTAACTTTTTACAGCGCTTTCAGTCACCGCGACGCTCCTCCTGTAAGCCAGTTCGCACACTCCACTCAGTCTCCCTCTCGAGTGCTGTGAAGTCACTCTAGAGCTGGCTTGGGGGCGGGACTGATTGCAGTCTCATCAATCACTCGACGCCATGCAAATGAGCCTCTTTTCCTCTCGTGCTCTTCTCATGGTGATCGTCGAGCAGGCAAAGTTAAACTGCAAAACCACACTTTTTTTTTTTTCAACTGACTCCACGGCGGGAGCCCATTTCAACCATTTTTCATGGCCATTAAGCACAACAAGTCTCTCAGTTCACAAGAAAGCATTTCCAACATCTAGGGCACAATTTTCCCTTTGCTACCCACAGTTTTCCACACTTTTCTTTGTCACAAACAGTTTTAAAAGCTGGCAAATGCTGTAATTTGATGCAGGACAAGGGCATACATTCTCAGGCTTTACTGTTCTTTGGTAATTGGTATTTTAATAGCAGTACATGGATAACAGCACACACAGCAGCACATTAGTTAACATTGCTTCAGCTTTTTGAGCTATCCACTGCCAGATAACCAAAATGCTAGCCCTTGCCTGAGCGACCTTTCTTACATTCCTCCCTAAATTCCAAACCCAAATTCTCCGCGGTGCCTCCATTTTTGTAACCCCTACCTGGTATGCCGTTTCTATCTGACAGCTGTACCAGGTGGGCTGGGTTTGGAGAGGAATGTGTCACTCAGCACATAGGCTAGGTTTGGCTACTCTGCACAGGGGCACCCAAGTAATTCCGGACAAAGGAAGCAATAACTGTAATGTCCAATACCAGAAGTGGGATTCTAAAGTGTGGCTTTTATTCACATCCAAACAGAATAAACAAAGCATAGATGGACCCCCCATGGGGCTACACTCCTGGTAATGCAGATTAAAGGAGACCAGAACACATCCTCATCACTTTAGCCCTCAGGCTCTGAAACACACTGGGCTCACAGCCCGAACTTGTACACTGCTCTGGGTTTTTCCTGGCTCATCTTCCTTGCCAGCCACTTGGACACGTTCCATATATCATGGAAACATTTACTGGTGGCTTCCTAAACCACCTAAGAGATCCTCTGCTCCATAAGGGAATCTTCCTCATCAATCCCACGTCTGGATACTTTCCTCAGGCACTGGCCAAGTACCTGAGAGAAAGCAACAGGTATCTCAGAGCAAATCTGTAGAGGTGAATTTGGTTACTACTGATGGGGGGTCTCCCACCTCTCACTCCCACAATTCATACCCGGCCATTTCTCTGGACTGTAACACCTCATCCTTTAAAACACTTTGCTGTGTAGATTCCTTTTAAATGTCTTTCACATTCAATCTATTGTCTTGCTTCCCATTTGTGCTGGACTTCAACATACTTATAAGTGGCTTTGTCCATTACTCTAGACCCCCCCACAGAGTTAAGCAGTCCAATCCCCACATTCTTTCAACTGTACTTGGCTGTCTTTTCCTGATCCCACAGTAACAGTCCCTTTAGTTTCATTGTGAATGGAGGTGAAAACACATGGCCCTTTTGCAGAGCGAACTCACCCTTCGGTTGCAGGTGCCCCACAGGGGCTTCCTCCTCAAGGAATCTTCCTTCCAGAGCTTCTGGTGCCTCAGTACAAACTTAAACAGACAGCTTCTTTTCTCCCTAGCCGGACCAAGGGGGTTGCCCCTGGAAAACAGGCTGATACCTTCCCCCCATCCCCGCAGGGATGGGGCCTTGAACCATTGAGAGCGGGCTCCACCACTTCAATTACAGTTCCTGTGTTCCTCTTCAGGTGGAAACACACACCTAAAACAAAAGTAGCTCTTTAACAGAGCTTAAAGCTCTGAGGGCCTGCACTCAGCAGAGCACCTCTGCTGTACTCCACAGAACTCTCACACAGACTGAACTAGAATCACTTCAAATTCCCCAATGTTCTACTCTAACCTCCAACTGCAACATTCCAGCGTGGCTTATGCAGCTGCAACAGTTCTAAATTATGTCATCCCTCAGTCTCAGCTGAGACTGAGAACAGAGTGAGACAGTGTGAAATCCATTTAACTGGAGTTTCACAAGCTGCCTTCCCTGCCTACCACTAGGTCTTACTGGGATTCTAGTAACCCCAGGTAACAGGGGGGTTACACATGCAAGATAATATGAGGAGTGCACCCAGCAAAATGGACAAGCTCAAAGGCCATATGCATTTCAATGACCAGGACTTGGTGGCACTTGCAATGACCTGTTTTTTTGGGAGTGTGGAGTGACTCAGACACTTGGCTATAGTGATAAAGTCCTGCTGAATATACTGTATCACACAATCCTTTCAAAGAACTACATGCTTGTACGGCCTAAGGAATAACTCTGTAATCTATGTAAAAACCCACAAAGATATAATACCTCCTAATCCTGACTCAGTTATCTTACCCCTATGCTGCGCAATATGTTTCAGAGTACCCATAGACTAGATTAACCTAGTTAGTTTCAGGGTCATTAAATCAATGCTTTGAAACTATGGTACAGTGGAAGGAGACAGACGGCTACGGTACCCAATCAGGGTGCTGAAGCATGAGCAGACTTGATAGACCAATAGGCCTACTCTGCTGGCGTCTAGTATGTTAGTATGTTAGAATGTTAGTATGTTAGTATGTTAGATAGTTGCAGCTGTTATTAGGATTTTTTTTGTTATCCTAGAGTGTCACAACCTTCCCAAGCATTTTTTATTCCTCCCACTGAAGAATGAATTATTTTGCAACTACTGTATGTCATGTCATTGTGCAAAATATTTATTACAGTGCTGATCTGGGTTTGCCCACTAGTTCTGTTAAACTTGTATTGTCTGTAATTGTCTTGATATTGTTTTGCAAAATTGCCATGTAATTAGCTATTCCATCACTGTTGACTTTGAACTGCCTTGTAAATGCTTGAGATTTTCTGCAAAATTAACATGTGGCTAGATATGCAATTTCTGTTATAAATCTGGATTCAATTTATTTATGTATCATTTATTTGTTCTATCCAAGGACCTCCTTGTAAATGAGCATCACTCGGTAGCGATTTCTCCTGGTAAAGCAAATAAAACACAAAAGCAGACTACTGCAAGGGAATAGGCCTGGCAGAAAAACGGGTGGGGTGGCTCTCTCTTCATAAGAGAGGGAGTCATGGTGGAAGACAATGCAGATAGCAGGGACAGCAGTATCACAGCATCCATTTTGTATGAGCTAGGTGGTAAAGGGGGGCACAACAGCTCAGCCACCAGGATGTCCAGTTGGTTTGAGACATGACGGTCGATCATGGGGAACTTCAGTTTCCCAGGTGTAGACTGGCATCTTATGAATGTAAACCCCCCCTACAAATGGGGGTTCCCAAAAGTCTTCCAAGAGCTTGCCTAATTGCTCACAGCCTGGTTGGTGTTCGGCACCTAAGCCGTTTAAATGTAATTGCCAGTGAGTGCTTTTAAAGCCTCCGTGTACTGTCTCTTTAAGGGCTGCCTGCTTGCAGTCATAATTAATCTGAATGGGGGGACTGTGTGTTTCTATGCCCGAGTCCTTCCCATGCTGCTGAATAATCGCTCCATTTCTGCCATCGCTAAATGTGCAGAGTGAGCCCTTTTGAAAGATGTAACTGATTGATGGTAGATCGTGTAAATAGTAGTAAAAATGTAGTTTGTTCTAATCTGCCTTCTTGCAGCAAGGACTGTTTCTGTTTAGCTCCACCATTTTGGTCCCGGACTGCCGAATGGGACCAATCAGTACTTGGAACTCTCAAATGGAGCCTGCTGAAATGGGCCTGTGTGGAGTGAGACTCTGGGAGTTGTAGTTTCTGGACTGTTGGTGCCTTTTTGCACCTACAGAGGGAGCCTGCTGTGACTGACATCCGAACCAACCAACCAAACCTTTAGGATCTGAGTGAAAGCCCCTCAGCTGTCTGCTGGCAAGCCAGATTCAAGTTGGAAACTGAAGGAGCAGCACCTCTGTGTGTTTGAGCGGCTGTTTACGGCGTAGTTCACGCGGGAGAACCATGGAAGGCCTGAGTCCTGGCCTACTAGCCTGCTATCTGCCCTGAGATGGGGAAGAGGACTTTTTCGGACTGAATCCGAATTTGCAGAGAATGAAGCAAGCTGCTGATTTATAACCAGGCTCACCCTGTAGAAGACTGAAGATTTTGCTGAAAGCAATCGGCCTGTCAGGACTCTAGCTACTGAAGTGCTCCCGGGTTTAGCAGTGATTTTTGCGATTGGGACCGAGGAGTCGTCTGCCTGGTATAGTAAACTTTCTTTAAATATGAATGGGCTATGTGCTGGAAGGGGATCGTGATCAGATTTCCCCATTTGCTGTAAACTGTGTGCTAGCGCTGGAAGTTGTTTTCCCAGCAAGAATCGGACTGAATCCACGCTGCCTGACGCAGATAGGCCCTGCCACGAGGGTCTTGTCTCACTACCCTGTTGCACAGAGAAAAGATCCATCGATGAGGGACCAGCCCCTCACACCTTGCTTGAACAAGAACAGAGCCAAAGCAACTCGTGTGGGCCCTGCTTCCTCTGGAAATCCAGAAAGTTCATCCATCAGCCCTCCTGTGTTTAGCCTGGGTACCGTGAGTAATAATCAAGGTGGCTCCCTGAAACATTACGTAAATCAAAGTGTGCCATCTGATTGTTTTGTGTTTTCATTTCCACGAACTGAGCCCTCCGGCTCCGGATTACAAATTATCTGTGTGCATGTTGTTTTTCCATCACAGGGCCCCACCCAGCTGCAACCCCGGCCTACCCCGGGCAACTATCCTGTATAGCCCATCTGCCTTTTTACCTGGGTACCCAGTGTGTTTGTGACAGTGTGGGGGAATTAAGTACTGCATGCATAACAGTGTGATCATTATAGAGAGTAAGCTAATTAACCTCATTGCCCCTATCCTTGTTAAAACCCCGCTGAATAAATCAGATCTTACTGTTTCTGCATTTAAACTGACTGTGGTTTCCATTTGTATTGGGGGTACTGTACTGTTATCATTTGTGCTGTCTAACCTTGTTTTACAGGGGATCCTCAGGGTCGAACTGGAGAAATCGACCCTGGTGGTAAGTGTCAATTGTGAAGGTTCTCATTGTGTATTGTGTGGGCCACTAGTGGGAATTGAGGAGGGACACAGTGTCCCAGAGGACTGTGCCCAAGCTAGTTTGACCACTACCAACCCTGACCTCTGGGTGGAGGCACCCGTCACCGAACCTAGGCCCCTTAACCTGCTATTATCCAAGCAGGCAGGGGTAGTAACCCTTGGGATAGCGCCACCTAGGGGTTACATGAAGGTTAATGCTGAAACAGAGTTCCAGTCTTTCATTAAGAACAGCTTCATAAAGCAGTATGTCCAGCGGGAGGCCAGGTTTGAGATCACCCTTGATCTTGACATCAGTGGGGGAGGGGTCAGCTCTGCTTTGAATGCCAATTAACTAGTGAGAAGCAGTACCCAAAACTGGGTTACCATCTCCCTGGTGACAGGGAAGATTTGTCAGGCCTCAATTACCATGGCCCAGTACTTCAGAAAGGCAGACCTTGCCAAGGTGAACATCCTGCTGTCCAAGGGTCTGAAGCAGCTGCACGTGGCTGGGAATGCTTAACATTTGTTGGCTTCACTGAAGAAGGGGTTCAAAGTAGTGGCAGCGATCGGCAATCTGCATCCCTACAAGCAACGAAGGGAAAAGTGAAAAGAAGTGCCTCCTCCAACTCAACGAGGACTTAAGACAATTGATTCTGAATAAAATGAGTGTCTATAACCTCCCAGAGGATGGAGAAGCCTTTGAACAGTGTACCAGACCATAAGAGTAGAATTAAGAAAGACAAATGAGGCAAGAAGCCAGGACAACTGTAAGTTCCTTCTTTAAGTACCTAAATGGAAAGAAGACAGTGAGAAAAGGGACTGGCCCCTGAAAACAGGGAAATGGGGGAGACAAATAAGGAGGAAGGCTAGAGGTGCTGGCTGAGATGCTAAATGAATTCTTTGGTTCAGTGTTCATCAAGGGCCCATGGGGAGGGGGAGGGTATTCATCAGGAGTAGCCATGGTGCAGCCTCTGGACATCACAACCACCCTGGGGCTGGCTACCTTGTAGAGATCAAACCAGGTAAGTTCCATGGTTTAGGAGGGTTCCCCCAGGATCATACTGGAGCTAAGGGAACAACTGACAATGTCCAGACAGGTGCAGTGCAAGAGGACTAGAATGTGGCCCCCATCTTCAAGAAGGGGAGAGATTTAGACCCGAGTAGCTACAGCCAGTCATCCTGATATCAGTGCTGGGCAAGACCCTGGAAGCCATTATCAAGGACAGAATAATAGAGTATTTGGGGTTGGTATTATGGTTCTTACCCTGTCTTAGCATGGCTTTATGGAGAGCAGATTGTGCCAAACCAACCTGATCTCCTTCTTTGGGTGAGTAACAAGGGATAAAGACAGTGACAGGGCTGTGCAGATAGTCTATCTGGACTTAAACAAGGTCTATGGAAATGTAGCGTACAACAACCTTCAGAGCAAAGTACATCAGCACAGCATACAGGAGGTGCACACAAGGTGGGATACTAACTAGCTTGGGGGCAAGATGCAGAGAGTTATGGCTGATGGGCACTACTCTGACTGGAGACTCATTGGCATCCTACAGGGATCAGTGCTTGGACCACTGCTGTTCATCATTTTTCATCAACGATCTGGAAACTGGGGTCTTCAACAGCCATGGGTTATGGCGACAAAAGCTATGACGAGAGGCTGGTGGCCCTCAACATGCTCACCCTGAAGAGAAAAAGGATAAAGGGGGCATGATCTCAGTCTTACACATACAGTACTCAAATGTATCTTCAAGACTGAACAGAGATGTTTGAGCTGGTGTCCTCCAGCAGGACACAGGGAGATGTCCTGAAACTTGGAGGTGGTAAGTTAAGAAGAACAGTAGAAGTCTCTTTTTCTCCCAGAAGGTGGTGTACTTATGGAACAGCCTACTTGCAGAGACAGTGAACACGAAGACAGCACAGACCTTCAAGGGAAGCCTTGACAAATTCTGCTTACCAAGAGAATTACAGGGTATCCTGAGTAGCAGAGTGGGTAGAGAACCTGTTTAAATTACTATGTTATCACAGTACACTAATTCATGCCAGTTTATTAAGTGGGGGAGGGGGCATAACTGGCCAGAGTCCCTTCCAACTTTAGCATACTATATTACTACTGTGTTACTAGTTTTTTTTATTGTTACAGAAATGGGAAAACTGTTTTCAAAATGGGGCAACAAGGACTGCAATTATCAAAATCACCACCTGTGCACTCATCAGTGCCCATTAATGGGCTGATAACACCCAACTTACATGAAACCTCTCTTTGCAAGGGCAAGGCGGTTTAATGCTATGAAGCATTCCAGGCCCAGTGTGTCCTGACTCAACCCTGAGTCTTCTTGGTTTTGAATTCCAAATGTTGGCAAGTTATGTGCTTAGTATGAATGCTGTGCATATCAATGGCATGGCTCTCTGATAAATAAACCAGTCTCCTAGATGGAAATTGCTTCAGTTTCAGTTCTAAAAGCGTACCTTTCCTGTTTGATGAGATGGGGGGAGAGCACTAATACTTTTCACATTTTTGGGTGATCGACCCTTTCACACAGTGAGAATCCCTGGACACTGCTCCCTACACAAGTTAATTCAGTTATGCCAGCATGGCTTGCTTGGTGGCGCTCTTTCCTCTAAATATGAAGGTCATGGTTCAGACCCCAAACCTGGGACTTGGGTGCATATCCAGAATTGCCCTGTAGTGCAGTACTAAGAGGGCTGGGCTCTAGAGGAGGCATCCTTCAGCTAAGACATGAGACCAAGGTCAGTACTGCTCTTCTTTTGTGGCTGTTAGAAACACAGAATTTGATGGCAGACAAGAACCGCTTGGCCCACCCAGTCTGCCCATTTCCCTACCTAATGGATAAGCTGCAGATCCTAGTTAACCAACAGCCTAGTTCCTCCTACCCACCACTAGAATTGCCTTATGTCTGTTCCATGCATTCTTGAATTCCCCCACTGTTTTTGACACCACAACCTCCTCAGGAAGGCCGTTCCATGCTTCCACAACCCCCTCTGTGAAATAATACTTCCTCACATTCAGTAGCGGATCTAGCCACAAATGGTTACCAGGGCACAGTTGGGGCACAACCGATGGCAGCCAGGGTACTGATATATGGTTACTATGGGTGAAGCTCTGCACCATGTGGGGCACCAACTGGGGCACAGCATTTTTTTACTGGGGCACATGCCCTGGCGGGCCCTGGAGTAGAGCCGCTACTGCTCACATTACCTCTGAGCCACCCCCCATCTTCAAATTGTGCCCTCTTGTTCTTTCACATCTCTTTTTCTGAAAGATGTTACCCTCTTTGACTTTGTTGATTCCCTTGAGGTGCTTGAAAGTTTCTATCATGTCCCCCCTCTCCCTCCTTTCCTCAAGGGTATACATATTAAGCTCCTTTAGTTTTTCTTTGTATGCCTTCTGGTGCAGACCCTGCACCATTTTAGTTGCCCTCCTCTGGAAATTGCCTTCCTCAGGTGGAAATGAATGATCTGATGGCTCTTTTCAAAAAGAGATCACTTGAATGTTCGCCTTGTCAACATGTCCCTCATTGGTACCTGTACAATTATGTTTGACTGTGTGCATTTTGTGCTTAATAATGTCTGTGGGTTTTGCGTGTATGCATGTATACAATATTCATTGCAAAAATGCTAACATCAGGGTTGAAGAATGCAAAGCGCACAAAGTAAGGAAATGAAAACTATTAGGGCTTGAAATTTCAAGAGTCTTGGCGAATCGGTGGTGTGATGTTTCTTGTGGTTGTCAACCCTAATACTCACCCCCTCCCCCAGCCCATAGCCTCCTGTCCAAAGTACGAGGTACAGCTCCAAGCCAGGGCCTCATAGGCATATACTCTTTGGAGGTAGAGAAGTATGGCTCATCACATGTGGCAAACAGAATCACTCATATATTTTTTCATGCAGGGCCAATGATCTGACCATCTGGGGTAAGGAACCTAACAGGCAGATCAACAGTTAGGCAGGTAGTACACAATGGCTGTGCATGGCTTGTGAGCTGGCAGACCCTCACAGGGATTGTGACATTAGAAGGGTCCATGAGTGCTGGCAAGGGAACTGCCAACTACAGTTGTGACCTCAGGGATCAGAGGAGCTCACATTCAGAGAGCTGTACATCCTTTCTGTGTGCTGTTCGAAGCCAAAGTAACAGCAACAGAGAGACCTTGCTTCATCAGTTTCTAATCCAAATACCATCAGGCAGAACAGAGGGGGACTAGGGATCCCCTGGCACAGCCATGCTTTGACAGGCACGGGGAGGCTACTCTCTCCCTTCAAAATAAACTGCAACATGACTTCAGTAAACTACACTCATGGTTCTCCTCCCAAGGCCTGGTCCTCAACTCCAAGAAAACTAAGGTCATGGTATTCTCAGGCTCTAGGAAGTCCCTAAACTACGGCAACACAATCAAGACAGTCACCACCTTCAAATACCTGTGAATTCACTTGGACTGTCACATGAACTACGAGCTACACGCTCATCAATTAAATAAAAAAATTCACCAAAGACTTGGTATCCTACATCAACTAAGACATTTCCTCATACCAGAAACTAGGGCCTTGCTTGCAAACAGTTTCCTGCTCCCTATTTTAGACTATTTCGCCCACCCTCATATACTCAGCCTCCATCTCGCAGAAAAATCTAGTTAGATTAAAGGCCACATATCACAGCATTATCTAATTAATAAATTGCCTCCCCCTTAGGATGCACCACTGTGATCTGTACTAGGCTGCAAACTGGCTCCCCTGAACGATAGATTTGACAGTAGAATTCTCATTTTTTTTTTTTAATCCAATTGGACTCCATGCCTACTGTAGCAACATCTCCTCCCTCTTCAATAAGTCTGTACACACTAGGACCACCAGGCACTCCAGTACCCACACCTTCATGATTCCTCACTGTCACAGAACCCAGGGGTAACACTCCCTCTCCTACAAAGGTGACAAACTTTTTAACAACCTCCCCTCACCCTTGGTCCTGTAAAACACACTTACATCATTCAAAACCCAATTGAAATACTACCTTTCAGACAAACTCCAATGCAGCTGCCCCTGACCCACCCTCTTAGCTCCAGTCTCTTCTTTTCAATTTCCTGCACTTCTCACCTGGCATATTTTTGCTTTTCTCTTTAAATTTATTATATAGTTATGTTAACCTTAACAGTACCTTCCCTATTATGTCCACCCCATTTGTATGACTGGTATTCCAGATGATGTAATGTTTGCTAATATGTGTTATTGTACCAGTTTTGTATGCACTCTCATTCCAAACTATGTAATGTTTACCGATATGTATTATTGTACCAAATTTTGTCACTGAATGTGTGTGAAAATGAGCAGTTTTCCTCACATACCTTTCCAGTATAAACCATAAAAACGAAATGAAATAAAAAGTATTTTAAATGCACTGTTAAAGAGCAGGTTTCTACATATGGGTGCTCTCTCCCCCCTTAACTGATTTAATAGCTTACCTTCCAGTTTAGCAATCCTTCTGAAGGTGTGATTTTCTGAGCAGTATATTTCTTGCATTTAGATTTGTAAAAACGGAGCCCTGGACCCACAGCCAAAACTCCCCAACCTCCTCTACTGGAGGCATGCCCCCACACTGGCACATTTCATGATGTCTGTACTAGAATTGCATGGGGGTGAGCTCCATAGACCGTAATGGGGCCAGCTTTTATGTGCATTTTTAAATACTTTTAAGTGCCAGTTTTGATAAAAGAAGGCCACCGCTCAACTAACAAGGAAACTCAGAGACTACGTCCCATTAGAGTGAGAGCCATGGCTGCAAGCTGGCAGTGTGGCTGAAGCCATTTACAGCCAGATGTTCCCGAGTACCAGAGAGTGACTGCCTTCCAAGGTCAGTATGGGGAATTAGTCTGGTAGTGTCACTGCTAGGCATTACCAATACATCTCCCCCTGAGGGTTCATGCCTAGACGTGGGAGTTGAGGTGTGCTGGCCCAGGTCCCCAGTGCTGGTCTCTCTGGTTCTATGACACCACTGAAGAGAAGACAAGTTGCCAAAGAAGCTGAGAGGTGCCCAGCTTTCTAAAGAAGCAAGTGCCTGCTGCTGAGAAGGCCCAAGGTGGAAGATGCAGAGAGGGTCCAAGCTGTAAGAGCTGCTGCTCACCTCAGCTATCCTGCTGTCCAGGCTTTACTGATCCAAATACCCTAGATCTACAGTCTGAATGTCATCAGCTGCACAAGCCAAGAGACTTTTCTTCAAAACCGTGAGTAGATCAGGGCTTGCCCTGCTGCAGGGGAACTGTGCAGAGTTGCCACCCAAGGTTTGAGTTTAGCTGCCTAGCTAAAGGTTCAAGGTTTATCAACTAACTGCTGCAACAATGCAAAGAGTTTGAATTAAAATTAGCTTCTTTCCAAAAGTGCACCAATGCCAGCCAACCAGCTTCACTCATCAGGCCTGCAACTGCTCCAACTGGGTACCCGGATAGACTGTGGGAGCTCCATAAGTAGATTCTAGGGGTTAAACTGGTACCAGTTGGGGGGTAGTAATGTAAAGTCCAGTGGGCTAGCATCTATGCTGAATTATATGCTGGTGGGAGGTGGGCACTGGAAATGCATGTTTGGTTTACAGATATGTGACTGATAAGTGTTTTCCATAATGTTAACATGTTGTGTAATCTCTACTTCCATTTCCCTTTTCCTAGTCCTTCCCCATGTAAATAAATTGTTAGTTAAACTTTTTACAAATGTCTCATGAACATATTTTTAGGGAGCAGATTATTTGCTTAAGTCAATAATTGCAAGCATATTGAAATATGGTTTTGATTAATGGTAAGCCATGTGTGGGGTGACTGCAAGGGGAGATGGGTAGGTACAGTATCCCAGGGGGTTGTACTGCTCCAATATCTGGCCCACTATATTTCACTCTGGGTGAGATGCCGTGCTATTTATCTTCTGTCTTCAGGAAAGAACCCCCCTTTTCCATCAGAACCAGAGCCCAGACCCCTCATCTTTGTATGGCTGGCAAGGCAGGGGGAAGTAGCTTGCTGGTACATGGCGTCGGGTTACAGACTTCATTAATTCAGGCACTTTTTTAGCACTCAATCGCCTGTCATGTGACAGACATTTAGGCCTGTTTAAGATAGCTCAAAGTAGCAATCGAGAGCTGCCATGCCCCAATGAACAGCAGAAACACTTTCAAACTCATTTAGATCTGCTAGAGATGTTAATGGGAGAGGTGCTTGTTTGCTGACATGAGAGCGAGCAATAGAGACAGAGAGAGAGAGAGAGAGAGAGAATGGGAGATTGCCTGCTGCTGAAGTAGTTCTAAGACAGAGTGCATGTTTGCCAGAGACAGCACAAAAAGAGTGAGACATAGAGCTCCTGCTGGGAAAAGGAGGTATTTGCATGTAGCTCAGCACAAACCCGAAAGGAGCGTTGCAGCAAATTGCTGAGTGACTTTTACCGTGCTGCAGCCAAGGACAGCCAAAAACTGCCACTCATCTGGGAAGCCACCCAGCCAGTACCACAGCCTGGTGCTGGTTACCACCACATATTAGGGACTGGATGCCAGGATGTGCTGTAATGGGCAGGAAGAATCAGGTTTCTACAAAGCAGCCCTGTGTGCATTGGAGGATTGTGTGCCAAAAACAGGGGTTAAGTGAAGCCTGACAGGAGCGAAAGACAACAGAGCCAGTTACATCAGCCAACACCAGAGGCCTCAGAGGGAAGGAGAGACAGAGAAACCAGCTAGAGAGGCACTTGCTGCAAACCGCGCCATCCCCCCCTGTGCACTGAGGAAGATCCCCTGGTCTGGGAAATTGTGAGCAAACTCAGGGCTTGTCCTGCACTAACAACACTTGTATTATACTTGGTAAAGCATTTAATGGACTTGGCCATCCAGCCGGGATTTGCATGTATCCCTTGTGTAACCCTCCTTTTTACAGTAGGGGAAGGTATTTGTTCACTGGAATGAGTCTGTTGGGATTGATGCATTGGCCTCATTCTCTGAATGTATAGGCAGGAGAGGAGCTACAGAGCAGATGAAGATAGGGTGCCCTCACGGCACCCAGGGAGTAGAGACACTAGGCATTAGTGTGCCCTTGTGATGCTTGGACAGTAGTTAGTTGGGTGCCTGTGCCTGCCCTGGCAGGTGCCCTCATGGTGCCAGGTGTGGGCAGACTGGGATACACTCAATTGGGGTGCCAGTCTGGGAGCAGCAGGCATGGCCAGCAGAAAAATACCAGGTTTTCTCACGTGACAATAGCAGAGAGAGTTGGTGCCCAGGTTATAGCCTGGGTGGTGGCTGGCTGCAAGACACAGAATGGAGGAACATCAGGAACCGGAAGGGAATATTCCCACTGCACAGCACCGGAATGAGCTGGGTGCCAAACAGTATATGGCTGTCAAAAGTGACAGTGGTCCAAGAAACCTTGAGGCTTCAAGGGCATTGTATGAACAGAAAGGGAGATCCTAGTGGCTACCAGAGCCAGACCTAGAGTATCGGGGGAAGATTCCAAGCTGCTGCGGGATCTGTGGGTCATGAAGGCGGCAAGGTGCCCACAGAGGGGAATGGCAGGGGACAACCAAGGAAGATGCAGAAACTATGAGGAGGTTTCTGCTCAAGGGAAAAACAGAAACATAGAAACATCAAATCTGTCGCCAGATGAGGACCACTTGGCCCATCTTGTCTGCCCATTTTTTCAATGCCTATGCTGTCACTGGAGACCCTACCTAATGTCTGGCTACTTCCCCTGCCCCCTTGCTTTCCTAGCCAGATTATAGAAACAGAATCTCGGGAAAGAGCTGTAGCACCTTGAAAAGATCCGCAGTCAGCTGGTCGCATAGGAGGAGGGAGCCGCTCCGAAGCACCGGAAAGAAGGTTGGTGGTCGTGATCGGCAGCAAGGAGCAACGGGGTTGGGTTGCTTCAGAGCACTGGGAGGAAGGCTGGTGGCCATGTTCAGCAGCAAGGAGAGATTGGGCCATGGGAGACATAAGAGGAGGCTGGCAGAGGACCAGGTGACCGAAAATGGCAAGAGGCGGAGTAGATGACGTCCTGTGGCCATTGGGGGAAATGGAGCACAAGAGCGCCAAATTTAAACTGTGTGGCTGGGCTTTAAAAGCAGTGCCCACCTGCAGGAATAAATCTTGGGAAAGAGCTGTAGTACCTTGAAAGGCCCCCCGCCCACCCTGTTGTGAGACCTTACTTAAATACTCAATTGGGCTGTGACTGGGGGGGAAGAGCTTGGAGTGCAATCAGAGCTTATAGACAAAAACTGATTGGGCATAAAGACTAAGGGGGAGGAGCTTGGGGAGCAAAAAGACTTAAAGCTACACAATGGTTCCTTGTCTTAAAATTATTAATTGTTACTTTTTACAGGTCTGGGTTAACTGGGTTAAGGAGGGGTGACTGTTTGCTTGGAGCATGGTACCAGGGGCAGAAGGATGGCGCAGGAAGGGTGGGGCTGGAAGACAGAGCAGTATGGAGGCACACCAGGGGAGGTCAGTGGCAGCATAAGGAGGGAGCAATATAAGGGTCATGCCAGGGTGAGGGCCGGTGGCAACATAAGGGAAGCGATGACCAGCGGAGGGAGGGGAAAAGGGGGCATGAAGGAGGCAGGATCATGGGGTGTAACAACTGTGGTGCAGCATTGTTCATGAACCCTCTGTGGAGGCTGGGGAAATGCCAGGTTTGTCTCAGGCTAGGGAGACTGGAGGCTGAGCTAGCATGGCTAAGAAGGGAATTATCCTGGACAAAAAGTGAAATCATCAGAAGAATCACAGAAGGCAATCAGGTAGGGGGCAGGAGACAGGCTGACCGAGGGGACTGGAGGTGGAGGGAGCAGATAGGGTAGGGGGTTGGAGGGGATGGCCCAGGACAGGGATGGGCATGAGTGCCAGCATATATGAGCATAGATACACAGCAGGCTCAAATAGATATTGGCCTCTAATGGTGATGATGGAGCAGGAAGAAGGAAATGGGATAGAGGCTAGGGGTAACCAGGAGTTGCACCAGGAAAGGCAGGCAAAGTCGGAAGTAAAGGCAGATTGAGCTATGGTGGTCCAGGATGAGAATGGAAGGGGAGACACCATGAAGGAAGGGGGGAAATAGCAGGGAGGGATAAGTTGTAACTGACAGGGGTGAAAATGGGAGGGGGAAGGAAGTGGCAAGGGACATACTGGGGGCAAACAAAAAGGGGCACAGAGTACAGGAATCCAGGGGAGGATGGTTACTAGGGAGAGGGGAGAGAGGAACGGAATAGGCGAGAGCTGGAGGAAGCACTGGGAGAGGGATGAGTCTGGGGACCATCCAGTAGGGCAGGGGGATAAAGGGATAGTGGGGGTAGGAGTGGAGATAGAGGTGGACTGGGGGAAGGTCAGGAAGAATACGAGAAAAAGCCAGATAAGGGTGGTGGAGGCACCCTTGGGGTTAACGCAGGAAAAATCACTGATAGTGTATGGGGACTTTATTATTAAAGGGATTCACTGGTTAAGAAAGGGAGTAGCTTTCAAGGGGAGGTCGGTTTTTGTGAGCCATGGATGGAGGCAAGCAGGGCACTTCCAAAAATTAAGGAGTGCATTCGGTTGATTGATTGGGGGGAGCCTCACCTGGTTTTACACCTTGGCACAAATGACCTGGTGGGGGAGGAGGTGGGAGATGTGCTGAAGAGATTTTTATGGAGCTAGCAAAAGGGTGCAAGAAGAAGGTAAATTCCATCGCTTTTTCAGAAGTTCTGCCAGTTCACTGTGACAGTACAGCTAGACAATTGTGAATCAAAGACTTTAACCACTGGCTAAGGCAGTGGTATGGGTGGGAGGGCTATGAATGTATAGGTGATTGGGGAGACACATGAGTGGACCAGCATCTGTATGCGAGGGACAGGTTGCATATAAATGATGAGGGGGCTAGGTTATTGAGGGGGAAGCTGCAGGGATACAGAGATAAAATACTAGGGAGTGCTTTAATCTAGGAGAGGGGGAGGGCAAAGCTAGGTGTAGCCCAGTGGGAATGGCAGGAGGAACTGACCTAACTCACTCTCCCTCACAGCTGGGAGCAAGAGAAGCTGGAAGGGGGGGGGGAGGAGCAGGACTGGTGAAGGGTTTGCTCACAAATGCCAGGAGTCTAGGTAATAAGATGGGAGAACTGCAGGCGGTGGCGGCAGAGGATGACCTGGACCTAATTGCAGTTACGGAGACCTGGTGGACTGAAAACCACAGCTGGGAGGTGGAAATACCAGGATATGTACTCTACAGGAGGGACAGGACAGGAAAAAGGGGGTGAGGGATTGCTCTTCATGTAAAAGAAGGTATTAGAGCAATGGTGTGCGGGGTTGGGGATGGACCAGCAGAGACCCTATGGGTCACTTTAAGCAAAACAAGGGGGAAGGCAGTGAAGGTAGGGGTGGTCTACAGACCACCAAATGAGGGGGAGGAAGTAGCTAGACAGATGGGTAGGGAGATACAGGAGATGGCCAACAAAGGGGAAGTCGTGGTGGTGGGAGATCTAAATCTACCAGACGTGGATTGGGAAATCCCGGCAGCATCCACAGTAAGGATTAGGAAGTTGTTGGAGGCCTTGCAGGAAGTGTTAGTCAATCAGCTGGTCACAGAACCTACTGGGGAGGTGCAGTACTAGACCTGGTTATGACAAATGGGGGCATTGTTGAGGGGGTGGAGGTTGAGGAAAATTTGGGCGACAGTGACCATAGGACAGTAAGATTTAGAATTAGAAGGGGGCTGGTTAAGAGTAGTTCCAATACTAAGGTGCTAGACTTTGGAAAGGCAGATTTTAGGAGCATGAGGGCAATGGTGCAGGAGGAGCTAGTAGGGAAGGAGGACACAGAGGATGTGGAGGAGCTATGGAGGAAATTATAAGAGGTATATTGAAGTCAACAGAACTATGCGTTAGGATGGTGGGCAAAAATAATAAGGGGAGGAAACCACTTTGGTTCATGACAGAAGTGAGGAATGCAGTTAGGGAGAAAAGGAGGGCATTCAGGGTATATAACGTATCTCAGAGAGCGGCAGACAGAGAGGTACATAAGGAAAAACTGTGGGACGTGGGTAAGGTGATCAGATGGGCAAAGGCAGAATTGGAAGAGCACATAGCAAGGGAGGCAAGAAGGGGAGACAAGAAGTTTTTAGATATGTCAGCAACAGAAGGAAGGGAAAGTGTGGGACTATGAAGCTCAAGGGGAAAGGGGCGGCACTGGTTGAGGGAGATATAAAGAAAGCCAATGTCCTGAATGAATACTTTGCATCGGTCTTCATGGTGGAGGAGGGGAAAGGGCCGAAGTTGGAAAACAGGGGAAGGACAGGTAGTGAGATGAGCTCAAGTCCCTTCTTGGAGGCCAGGATATTGGAAGAAATAGGAAAGCTGCAGACAGATAAGGCGATGGGTCCAGATGGGATTCACCCGAGGGTACTTAAAGAATTAAAACAGGAGCTGGCAAGACCACTCACAAGGTTATTTAACCTGTCACTGCACACGGGAAAGGTTTCTGGGGACTGGAAAAGGGCTGAGGTAGTGCCCCTATATAAAGGGGAGGACGGGAGGAGCCGGGAAACTACCACCTGGTTAGCCTTACTTCCATGGTTGGTAAACTAATGGAGTCACTTATTAAGGAAAGGCTGACAACATATCTAAAAGGAGAAGGCCTCCTAAATGTCAGTCAACATGGATTCACAAGTGGTAGATACTGCCAGACCAACCTGATTGAATTCTTTGACAGAGTGATGGAGGTATGGGACCAGGGTGTGGTGGTTGATGTGGCCTACCTAGACTTCAGGAAGGCCTTTGACACCATGCCCCACAGGAGGCTGATAGGCAGGGTAGGCAGCTTAGGAGTGGGGAGTGACTCACAAATTGGGTAGAACATTGGCTGGAGAGGAGGACACAGAGGGTAGTGGTGAATGGAGTGCACTCAAAGGAAGAAAAGGTGACAAATGGGGTTCCCCAGGGGTCTGTG
Source organism: Neoceratodus forsteri (assembly GCA_016271365.2). Classification (NCBI taxonomy): domain Eukaryota; kingdom Metazoa; phylum Chordata; order Ceratodontiformes; family Ceratodontidae; genus Neoceratodus; species Neoceratodus forsteri. Next base: position 561,217,609 of record CM057450.1, on the reverse strand, counting down.
TTGAGACCCCTACTTTTCAACATATACATAGGGGACATCACAGAGGGTCTACGAGGGAAGGCGTGTCTGTTTGTAGACAACATAAAGATATGTAGTAATAGGGTTGACACGGGGGGCTGGAGGTATGAGGGAAGATCTGACTAGGCTGGAGGAGTGGTCAGAAAAGTGGCAGCTGCAGTTCAATACATAAAAGTGCAGAATTATGCATATAGGGCGTAATAACCCAAAGGCAGAATACTGGCTTGGGGGGGAGGAACTAGATGTAACAGAACAGGAAAGAGACCTGGGGATCACTGTTTCAGACAATATGAAAATCCAGAGTCAGTACGACAGAGCAGTAGGAAAGGCACTCAGTATGCTGGCATGCATAGGGAGCGGATTCACAAGCAGGAGGAGGGAGGTAATCATGCCACTAAAAAAAACATGGTCAGACCACACGTGGAATATGGGGTCCAGTTCTGAAGGCCATACCGGCAAGGGGACAAGGACAAGCTGGAAAGAGTCCAGAGAAGAGCAACCAAAATGGTGAAGGGGCTGCAGGAGAAGTCATATGAGGAGAGACTGGGGGATCTGGGCCTGTACACGCTGGAGGAGAGGAGGGAGAGGGGGGATATGGTGGAGACATTCAAGTACTTAAAGGGCATAAACAGGGTGAGAGTCAACAGCATCTTCAGAATGAGTAAGAACAATTTCACTAGAGGGCATACCTACAAACTGAAGGGGGATGATTCAGAGGGGACGTCAGGGGGAAGTTCTTCACAGAGAGGGCGATACAGCCATGGAACAGACTGCAGGAATGGGTGGTGGGGGTGGATACAGTGGACAAATTCAAAGAGCCTGGAGTACGCACATGGGACTAACCGACAGAGGGCAGGCTGGGGATGGAGTGCAGGGGTCTTCCTAGAGGGATGGTTTTGGGCAGAATGGATGGGCCGTGGTGTCCTTTTCTGCTGACAGATTTCTATGAGAATCTTTCTGAGTCAACTGTTAGCCATCAGGCCTGTGGCATGTTCCCCAGAACACACTGAGGGAAATCCTGCTGATGGCGACTGGAAACTGGCCCGTATGGAGTCATCACATCTGATGACAGTGGATGAAGTATGCCGAGGCTAAAAGCAGCAAGATAAGGTAGGAAATCTGTCTCCAGGGTAGAGGGGAAGTGAAGCTGAATCTTTTGTAGAATGGGGCCCACTGTCTGACTTTTTACCTGAATGTTTAGAATTTATACTTACACACAATCTCTTTGCATTTCACAGTGAATACTACCTTTAAACATGTGCCAACTTATTTTTAGGCTGGTGGAAAATCATGTATGTGCTTAATCCACAACATAACCCATTCTTTAGTAAAGTAAGGAAATTGTGTCATTTTGTGGATGACATTATTTGTGTCTGGAAAGGAGATGACTTGGAAATAACAGACTTTCTGGAATGGTTACACAGTAATGAACGCACCTTCACACATTTTGCCAGCAAAGAAAGTGTGAATGTTTTAGATCTAGCCTTCTACATTTACATCTAAAACAATGAATGCAAGAGCATGTCAGATCAATAATAAAAAAAAATAGATCTGACACTCTTGTAGGGACTCATTTTTCAGACAAACACGGGTCAGATCCAAGTAACATGCACTTCATTGGACTGGAACACATTCTCGTTAAAAAAACAGGTGGCGAGAGAAAGAATCTATTACTCCAAAGGGAGAGTTATTGGATTTTTACTTTGAAAATAGTGAAACCAAAAGGTTTCAATGAAAATTGGGACTTTAAACCGTATCTTAATAAACGTTAATACTTAAAATGCTTTTATTCCCTTTCTTCTTTCCCGCCACCCACCTCCTCGACTCCCTCCACAAAGATCAGTTAATATTCAGCATCAATATAAAATCAATGTTTATAATCCTTTTCTGGTTCTAAGTGAAATGGTGAATCTTCTGTTGTCACATTGCAACTGTTAAGTGCAAACAAATGTTGTACTTTAACGTTTGCTGTTAATAATGTTGTGTATTGTCTTTTCCATAGAGCCTCTGTTGCCTTGTGAGGAAGACACAGTAGCAAACAGGAAGCAATGGTTCTTTGGTGATCTAGTTTTTCCATTTCCTACATTTTGGTACGCTCTTACACTTATTGTCAGCTTTTGATTATAAAGAATCATAAGTAAAATCAAAGAAGTGAATGTTTTTGAAAAGAAGTGTAGTTAAAAATCGACAGATTGTTGTTTTCTACTTAGTACAGTACTTGGTACTACATGTACTTGCCTGTTGCTGTTTTTGATTGTAATTAAATCAAACGAATGTCTGACCTTTTGCAATGAAATTTGACCTCCCACTATTAAGTTCTCATTAATGAAATGCTTCTTTGTTACTTAATATCATTGGGTACTTGCTATTATATCAAATTAATGTTTGACCTTTTGCACCCTAATTTGACCTCTGACTATGAAGTTTTTATTTATAGAAAAAAAAGTTTTGTTTGGGTTCTACTTAGAGCATAAGGATGCTTAATATACTGTACTTTTAGCCCGCACATGACTCCTGTTGTTTAGTGATGGATATAAGCAGCATACTTTGGCAGATATTGCTGGCACCTTAGGATATTTGGCAGGCTGGTAGCCTATGAACTTTGATACCTAAGAGTTAGCGGCTCATCCCATGTACTATGTACATAAATGTTCTTTAATTTTTTTTTTTATTCAACATTATGATCAATACAAAAAATATTTTTGTTTAATAAATAATCAGGTGGGGCTCACTGTTGAATATTAACTGGGGGCCAGTATAAAATGTGCACCTTTAGCTATTTTAGCCACGTCCCCTGAGGAAGGCTCTTGCGACCCGAAGCGCTGGGGAAGAGAGTGTGGCTTTGCTGGCTTGCTGTCACTGACTTGTTTATTTATTATTTGGTGTGCAATAAACTTGATTTAATTTCATATTTTGGATTTAAACTGTCTCCTTGAGTGCGCACATTTGTGGATTTCAGTCTTCAAGCAGGGTGGCCCCTCCAATTCTCCACATAAGCTACCTTGCATTCGCAGTTCTGCCTAGTGGATTTTGTCATACCAAAGCTGACGCATGCTGGGCACACATCATGCAGGCCCTGAAGGCTGTCCCCCCACCCACTAGTGCTATTGCCTGTGGTTACCCAGGTGGCAGCATAGTAGTGACAGAATTAGCCCTTCCTTCTCAGAGGAAGAGAGTGACCTCTAGGATGCTCCATCTTCCTTCCCCTGGCCATCCCCAAATGGCCTGAGCTGGTTCCAACACTCAGGTTCACCAGCATTATGGGTGGTAACCCTATCACTGCACTACAGTCTGCAGGGCTGGCTTTGGGATTGGGGTATGAAATTGCAAAGCATAGCTTGTCATTTGATTAAGTGCATCACTGCCAGTCACAAACAACATCACTGGGCCTGCTATGTTTCCATGGCTGGGTAACCGGTGAAGCACAGGTAGCTCCCAAAAACATCTCAAGGGTATACACTAGTACCAGTAGGGGTAGGGTAGTGCCCTCCAGTACAGGTGAGCAGTAAAAAGCAACTGTATTGTGCATGTGTAGTTTGGGGGCAGGCACTGGTATTGGGCTAAGCCTAGAAGGGTGCTGAAGGCACAGCCCCAAGTTATGTTATTTGGCTGCACCTAAAAGGGGAGTGAAGAGCAGCCCTGAGTTATTATAAGATGGGCCTGGAAGGGCAAAGACGAACCAGCTGGATCTATGCTCTGCTTCCTTATGCTGCTAACCCCCACATTTCCTTTTAGGACCTAAATCCTGCTGCTAAATAAAATACCCCACCATTTTGTTTCTAATCACTGACTCAGGGTTTATCACCTTACTGATTAAGATGCATGGTTTGTGGGACTGTTGCTTCATCACATTTGTTCAGGATGGATTAATCTCGTGGGGAGGTTTGCATCGTAAGGGGTGGTACTACATTTACACCAGGCCCACTTAACCTTCCTTTGGGTGGAGGCACAATGCTATTTATTTCTAACTTTGCATGCGAACCCCCAATGAAGAGTTTAACAGACCCATGCCCCTCAGCATTGTTGTGCCTGCAAGGTGGGTACAGCTAGTGGAACATCAGTTGTGACCCAGTAGCAGCACAAAGGCAGTGAAATATTTAAGCAATAATCCATGACAGGGTGTGGGTTATTGTGGAATCTATCCATGCCTGTTCAGTCACAAGGCTGCAGGCCAGGTGACTTAACCACGCCAGAAGTGAGTAAATCTCACCATAACCCACGCCCTGGAGTGGCTCATTGCAGTTATACAACATCTTGAAAATAAAGAGTTAAAAACAATTATTAAGAAGTTTACATTTATTGATTTTAAACTCTGTTTTTACTGACTTTATTGTGACATCCTTCCTCCCTTCATTAAAAGTTCTGTGTTGCTAGGTAAAATATGGTTGAAGTCAGAAGCTGTCCCCGCGCACACCACACACACACACACACACACACACACACACACATATATATGCTGGGATATTTGTTTTTATGTCATTCATCTTTTTTTTTTTTTTAATTTAAAGAGTGTGATGGGAGCTGTAAGCAGTTCCTGTAGTGGGCTATTTCAGAGAGAGTGTGGTGAGCTGTAAACCACTCCCGGCGGTCAGTGACAGAGACAGCATGGTGTGAGCTGCTCCCATAGTTAAGCTGGTGGTGGTTTGTTTAAAGATCAGCTGGCAAGTTTAGTTATTAAACAGGATAGAAGCTGAGAAAACGCCAAGTAGGGAAGAGAAAGAGACATGGGGCGGGATTTTCAAAGCATGGCGCAGGGCTTCCATCCAGCCCTGTGCTACAACACTTAGGTCCTGGTGGTGACCAAACCTTTCGCCACAACTGTGCCTGATTTTACAATCTCAAGAGCAGTTGCGACAGTTTCCACGAATTATGGCAGCTTGCACCAAATATCTGGTACAAGCGCTGTAAAAACGGCCCCCAGGATTGCCACAAATGAGACCAGAAAAAGTTGGTCTAACTTGTGGTAATTGCCACACAGGAAAGAAAATCCCATTAGATCACCACAAGCCCCATGCGCCATATCATCGGCGCACTCAGGGCTTGCGGCAATTGAAGGCTTTTGAAAATCCTGCCTATAGTTTACAGGTTTGGGGAGAATTAGCTGGTGAGACACAGAGAGTGTGAGTAGATAGAAAGATACAGTGAGGTACAGAAGAGCGGAGTGCAGCTGTAGCTGGAGGGAGCACTAAAGCTGGTAGGAAGCTGAAAATGTTGCTAACAAGTCGCATTAAACTGTGAAAGAATCATGACTGGGGAGTAGAAATGTTGGGTAATTTGTTTACTTCCAGCTGCCGGTTCACTCAGTTTTTCCGTGGTAACTCTGAGAATCAAGAGAGCAGATGAAATGTTTTGAGTGACAGCGTTGTGCAGGGTTTAGTGATTAATTTTAGTTTTGTTTTGTTAAACTGGTCAGCTGGGACTTTACCCATGTCTTATTGTGGGATTTACACACAGGCAAAGACCCCAACCAACCAATCAGGTTACTAGATGTCTTGCCCTTTGTATACTAGCGTGTTAATTTAACTATAAATAGTCAAAACATATCAAAATACAGTACATACACCCAAAAGAAAGTAAGAGGGCATCTAAAGGTATAAAGCTGTTTTCTATCACCGTTAAGGGAAATAGTGGTATGAAAAGCACTACAGACACCAACATTACATTCTCAGTGCTAGTTCAGTCATTTTAATTGGGTTATCCTGTCAGAAACTGAAATATTGTCATGTATAGTTCAGTATAGTATTCTAGGCACTATGGTTGAGCAGGACTGGGAAATGAAGACACTGTTTTCATAGATCTTCCTCTGTCACTCCAGATACAGCAATTGGAATGTTCACTTTAGCAGTCAGCAATCTAAATGCAGCCAATCAGCACTGGCAGAGCTGTGTTACTATGCAAAATGAAATTTAGAGCTGAGCAGACTAACTCACTCAGAGAGGCAGTGAACTGTCTGCTAACAGCTGGTGTATGTGGTGCCGGCTGCCACAGGCTTTGCTAGGACACATGGTTAAATGAACAACTGTCAAAGGAACAGAAAGGATGAGTGAAAGAGAAATCCTACTGAACACAGCAATATAAAACACAGAAACCTGGTACAGCAATGGAACAAGCTCTTCTAGGCAGAAAGATTCTGAGTCTAACAGGATGTCTCACATTGGCTCCTATGTATTGAGGGGCAGATTACCTATGTGCCATGAATAGTGATGCATAGGCAATCCTTAGTCAGAATGCCGTAAACCAGAGGTCCAGCAGACTATTGACAGCATTCACTGAAGGGGCACATGTCCCTTATGCATGCAGTCCTCCAGCCGATCATGCGGATATGTGCCGCTGGTGGTCCAGGAGATGTCTTGGGGTGTGCTCACACTACGTGCCATGCACTAATGCGCAGAGTAATGGGCGAGGGGGTGCACGATATGGCAATTCTGTTGTGTGCCCCCCTAGAAAAAAAACACAGGCTGTGGGACATCACAACCCCTTCTCAGTGCTGCTTCAGTCCAGCTTGCTGGTTAGAAAGGAAGGGCTGGGGGCAGCCATTTGGGCATTCGTCCATCTTTGCAAACTTTTTTCTCCCATGCCTGTCCAGAATTTCCTGCTCATGTGGAGCAGGGGCTCCTCTCTGGGACCCAGGATGGGCATCCAACTGGATGCCCACTTGTGTCCTCCAATCCACCACCATGCAGCAGTGCACTGGGGGGGTAGGGGCGCAGACAGGCACTGCATGGTGGCACATGTATGTGCATGCCAGCCACTGCACACCTGTCCATGGGTGTGGAGCTGCACAGCCAGGATACTCACCTCTTAGGTGCACCCTGTGCCAGTTGGTGCAAATGCACCATTATGCACAGATCCTAAAGGAGCTTCAGGGGTCCAGCCACCTGCACATAACTCACAGTTGACAGAAGCAGAACCCCCAAAAACCTCTAAAAAAAATCTTGATTATGCAATGGACATAAAACAATTGTGTAACCTGATTGGTCAACTAAGGTCTTTACCTGTGGGTTATTCCTGCAAAAACCCATGGCTAAGGAAGGCATTTATGAACAACAAAACATAATTAGACAGATGTTAAATTTATTTTAAACATGGGTCCGTTGTATGAGTGCTGTGACTGTTTACCACCATGTCTGATGACTGTCACTGAGCACCTACGAGCCTGAGTGCAGCTCTTTTTGTTCTGTCCTAGTAGATAATTTGTCCGTAATGCTCAAAACACTTCAAAAGGCGTATCCTCGGATCTTATTTTCGAGTACTTATCAAACTTTGATTTAAACTTGTTTACAGAACTGCTACCTATAATCTCATATGGTAGCCTATTCCATACTGTCACCACCCTCTCAAAAAACCATGACACCCTCCTATTTGTTTGATTCACACTACCTTCCTATTGGCACTCATGTGCTCTTGTGGTGATCTGACAACGCTTTAATTTTAAACTCACACAGTCCCAAAGGTCGTCATTACAGAGTGCTCTGAATACGAAACAAAGGTCCCCCCTCATTCTGCTGTACTCTAGGATGTGTAGGTTCAGGCTGTACATCTAGGGTTTATTCAGGAGCTGGGGCCATAACTCCCTATGCTTCTGACATCACAGTCATTTCCATAGCAACAGACTGAGACAGCACAAGCACAGGAGTATGACTGCAGATACAGTCTCAGGTGTACGTGACAATGATCCAGTTGTGTATACTAGAATGTCTTTAATAATAAAGAAAAAATTGACTCCAGATTTAAATGGTTTGAAACATTTGCACTTGAGTTCTGGTGATGCCAGCTATATTTTGGTAGTCACTTCTCTCGCTTCAATAAATTTTTATGTTGTCTTGCACACGTGCAAGCAACATATTGTGGTGGCTTGGAATAGTAGGTTTTGGAGGTGTGGTCATGTTATGGCCAATGGTGCCACTGCTTTTTTGGGCTGGGCTCTGTGGCATGAGAGAAATCGCACTCTGTCTATGACAGCAGTTGAAAAGCATGCCACCAGCTTAAAACAATTTCACTGCTGCAATGAGGGAGTGACCTGTCATTGCAGGGCGTGCCTTGCCTAGTGTAACATTTCAATAAACATGGCGGTGGCTGTCGCTGTCCGCCTCTCACAGTGCCTTCTAAAAGAAGACGTCGGGTGGTGCCCAATCCCCCTGTCAGCATGCCCCCTCCCCAGTTAATTTGCCGATGGGGAGCCCAGTCCCCATCGGCATAATGTCCCCCTCTTTTAATTTGACTGCTGAGGGGGGTGCCCAATCCCCCTCGGCATCATGCACCCCCTCCAAACACAGATGTATTTTCTGTGCTGACGGGGGGCCCAATCCCCATCAGCTTCAGTCCCCCCTCCCAAAAAAACACAGGTGGCACACTGGGAGCACACCCCAGTGTACCAAGACAAATCTGTGGAAAACAAAAACCTTCCTGCAAAGTCTTTTTGTTTGCTTTAAGCTGTAAAAGACAAAACAGTCCCTCGTTGTGTCCAGTGCCCCCTCCCCCAACCTGCACCCACCCTCTATGCACCCCACATCCTTGCACACCCCTTACCCCATACTTACCTCCGGAGCCCGGTGTAACAATCTTCAGTAGAGTGGGAACACGTCTGCATTCTTCAAAGCCGACCACGAACTGAAGAAATGCTGGTAAGCTGTATAATGGCATAAATGGGGGGGGGGTTCAACTTAGGTGGATATCTCAGCCATTTTTGCGACTTTTGGCACCACATTTTTAACATGGGGTTCTTTGGACCCCACCTCATGAATTCAGTTGCTGTCATGTTGTTCTTTGGTCTCAAAAGGTGATTTTGTGGTCACTGCGGAATCACCTTTTGGGACCATTAACAAAATGACAGAGTCACTGTTCATGAGGTGGGCTTCCAAAATGCCTACATTGTAAATTTGGTGAAACAATTCCAAAAAATTACTGTGTTACGAGCGTGCATTGCGCAGTTTCCATACACGTTCGTATGTTTGAGAATTTTTAATATTTTTAGTCCAGATTTTCAACATTGCCATTTTTTCACACCTCCTTATGAACAGTATAGCTGTCATTTTCCACATCCTGCCCGAAATGTGTTTTTGCACATCTGGCACACAATGGTGCGGTCACTGTGGGAAATGAATGTTCAGGACAGATTAAGAAAATCACAGTGACACTGTTCATGAGCGTAGGTCCCAAAATGCCTATGCTAAAAATTTGGTGACAAACTTCCACAAAATGACTATGTTATGAGCATGTGTTGTGCAGTTTCCATGCACACTCATAACTTCGAGAATTTTTAATATTTTCCCTCTAGATTTTCAACATTGCCATTTTTGTACACCTCCTTATGAACAGTACAGCTGTCATTTTTCACATCCTGCCTAAAATGTAGTTTCACATGTAACCCCTAGATGGCGCTATCCCAGGGGCTACTACCCCTGCCTGATTTGCCACTAACAGGTTGAGGGGCCTGGATCCAATGGCGGGTGCCTCCACCCAGAGGTCAGGGTTTGCAATAGTTAAACTTACTTGGTCACAGCCCTCTGGGACACTGCAACCCCCCTTTCCTCCCACTAGTGGCCCACACAATATATCAGAATTACCTTCACAGTATACACTTACCCCCAGGACTGGTTCCCGCACTGGGACCTCCTGTGAAATAAGATACAGTGCAACAATCACAGTACAGTACTTTAACATAGACAAATACCTCAGGCAGTATAACTTTGCTGGAAACAAGCAGCTCTGATTTATTTAGGGGATATAACAAGGACAGGGGGAAATCAGGTTAATTAGCTTATCACTTTACTCATCTACCTATGGCTCTGTGCACAGGCCTATCCCTACCAGTTACTTTCCCTGGACCCAAGCCCTAGTGGCTAGTCCAAACCGTGGCAGCTGGTAGGGGCCCTTTCACACAGAGAAAAGAAAAATTAGTTTAAACAGTCAGCAGTACAGTGATTCCATTTGGATTTAATGTGGCAATTCAACAGGGAGCGACCCTGAATTAGTACTCACGACCTCCAAACAAGATAGGGTCCTTCAACGTCAGCAGGGCTACTCTTGAGCTCCAAGAGACTCCTCACACATTTATATGGTAAACAGTCACAGGCAAAAGTCACTTAATGGCAGCAGGATTCACTTGAGGTACACAAGCCTCCTCACACATTTATATGGTAAAAAAGAAAGTACTATACCAGGCAGGCTGCTTCTCTATCCCGATCGCAATTACTGCACAATACCCGGGAGAACACACAGCAGATTTAGTTCCTGACAGATCGAGTGCAATTCAGCAATTTCTCCAGTCTTCTACAGGGTGAGCCTGGTTTCTACTCTTCAGATATCCTTTGATTCTCTTCACAGGACGGATTCAGTCCTAACAAGCAGTTACACAAGCTGCAGACCGAACTCTGACCTTACATGTTTTTTGACTAAAACTGTGCAATCAAGGAGCACAGGGTTCCTTTCCTTCACTGCCAGAGCTAAACTGAAACTCCAACAGACAAAACGGGCACTTCCTTTGAGTTCCTCCCAGTTCTTGACTGGATTGGCTGTCACTCACAATAGACTGCTGCTGTTGGTCTAAAAAGGCGCCGAGGTCTAAACTACATCTCCCAGAGTCACTGCCCATACAATCCTCTTGTGGCTGGCTCAGATTATGAGTCCAAGTTCTGATTCGCCCAAGGCACCATTTTAGAGCAGCTTACTCCACACTGATTGGTCCAGTTCAGCAGTTCAAAACCAGAATGGGGAACTAGGCAGACACAGTTCTGACTGCAAAGAAAGCAGGTTAGACAAACTGTAATTTCATTATTACTGTAAATGATTTCTGGCAAACAGTTACATCTTTCAGATAGGTTCCCTTGCACTCTAGTGACTGCAAAATGGAGTGAATTGGCAGCAGCTCGAGTGGTACTCAAACAGAGAAGCACACAGTCCCCCATACAACTAATTATGTCTGCAAGCAGACAGCTCTTAAAGAGACAGTACCAGAGGCTCTAAAACACTCACTGATAAATGGCTTAAACGCCAAACACCATTCAGGCTTGGAGCATTCAAGCAAGCTCCTGGAAGTCTTTTGGGAACCCCCATTTGCAGGGGGTTACACCTTCCTGGTTTGGGAAAGCTTGACGTCCACGCTAAGCAAGTACCCCCATAAGTTTTAACTGCAACCATATACATTTGCATTAGGCTCACACATGTAATCGTCAGTCAGTATATCATTTTACCAAGAACACATTTCTGAAACATTGCAGTACATCACTCTGTACATAGTATTACACACACATTGTACCATAACTCAAGTTATTACCTCTTGTACATGAAACCTGAAGAGAGGGGGCCCTTCCCTATTAGTTACCTTGGGGCTGGACGGGGCAAGGGCACCATACTTAGAGGGCAACACAAGTAACTTGGAGTTAGCACTGACGCTCAGTTTGGGCAATGAGCTCGGGGACACATACACTCCTTTATGGACAACATTGAGAGGCAAGTCCACAGGCCTCCCAAGTGAATCATAACTGAGGTGCACCACAGGCTTTACAGCTCGACCAGTCTTTCTAGGGGGAACTGTTACAGTCTCTGCACTCTGAGCCTCATTTTCAGCATTGTCCTCACTTGTCAGGGAGTCTCCTGGGGTAGAGAGGCTAGAACTGGGCACTTTCAGCTCCAGGAGTTACAGTTTCTGAGTCCACAACATTTGGCTCGCATGGAGAGCTTTCGGACACTGGCAGTGGACTGTCAGGGCACTCAAAATACTCTTCTTGTTCGGTGTATTACCAGTCTGCCCCAATCTATCATTTTCCTCCCCTGAAAGCTCAAACAGTTCAACCATGCACAATGATTCCATTTCATCTGATCTGATGCTTTGCACTTCACTTTCTGGGAGCATTGGCTCCAGGGATGAAGCTGGGGGCTTAGACATTCCAGAAGACCCAGCTTCGTCTCCAGTATTGACTAGGGGATTGCCCTGAAATAATTGACTCAGTTCGTAAGAAGGATAGTATTCAAAGTCACTCTCACTTTCTTCTGATATGGACTGACAGTCATGCTCAACTGGGACTTGTGCAGGGAACACTTTAACTCTGCTTCTGTAGGTGCAGACTTTTTGATCTTTTCTTAGCAGCAGCTCTAGTCACTGGTCCAGAGGGGGCATCTTCTGGGGCTCAGACTCAATCAAGATTTGTCCAATGGGCAGTAAATGATTTCTATGCATTGTTTTTACATCTTTTGAATTATTCTCAGGCCTTACTTTGTACACTGGCAGATCATCTAGTTTGCCCACTACAATGTGAGGGAGATGGTGCCATCTGTCAGCAATCTTGTGTTTGCCATGCAGTCCCAGATTTCTTAGCAATACCCAATCTCCCTCCTGGAGTTCCTGTGCTTTCACCTTTTTATCATACCTTTCTTTGTTGGCCAGATTTCTTTTGGCAGCCATGGTTTGAGCCAGTTGGTACGCATGAGTTAGCTGGGCCTTTAACTTTTGCACATACTGTAAATAGTTGTCAGCTTGAACCCCATCAGAGAGACCCCAAAACACACATCTACCGGTAGTCGAGCTTCTCTTCCAAACATCAGGCGGTAGGGGGAGAACCCAGTGGCATCACTTTTGGTGCAGTTATAAGCATGTACCAGGGTGCTAATTTGTTGGCTCCATCTAGGCTTGTCCTTTGGGTGCAGGGTGCCTAGCATATCTAGCAAAGTGCGTTGAAACGTTCAGGCTGCGGGTCCCCTGGGGTGGTAAGGAGGGTTCTGGACTTCGACTCCCCACAGAGAAAGCATCTCTTTGATGAGATGACTCTCAAAGTCTCTCCCTTGATCAGAATGGATTCTTTGTGGAGCCCCATAGTGAACAAAAAGTTTTCTACAACTACTTTGCCACAGTGGATGCTTTCTGGTCTTTGGTGGGGAAAGCTTGGGCATATCTCGTGAAATGGTCAGTGACCACCAGCACATACTGATATTTCTTTGATCTGACTCCAAACTCAGAAAATCAATACAGACCAGCTCCATGGGTGCACTGGTGGTGATGTTAACAAGGGGGGCAGCCCTCTGGGGCAAAGCTTTCCTCTGTAAGCTGCGACTACAAGTTTGAATGTGTTGCTCCACATCAGCCCCCATCTTAGGCCAATAGAATCTGGATCTCACCAAGTCAAGTGTTCTGTCTATACCAAGGTGCCCCATGTGGTTGTGCAAGGACATCAGTACTGAGTCTCGAAGGCAGTGGGCAGCACTAGTTGTTGTTTGTCTACTTGTCCCCTCTGTCTACTGTTTCTCTGTATAACAGTTTATTGATCAGTTTCAACTTAGGACCTTCTTTGTATAACAGTGCAGTTCTCAAATCAGTGGAGCGTAATTTGAAACATCTTTTCCTGCATAGAGGGCTTCTAAAGCTGCTTTGATCATGGGATCGCGGATTGAGCCCCGAATACTGTCATTGTCCAGCTGAGGCAGTGCACCAATGTCTATTGCAGAAAAGTGGCAATAAGCAGCAGGTATGCAATTTTCAGAGGGTCCCAAGCAATCCACCATGCAGTCCACTGCTCTGTGGACATTTGTTCCTCCCTGTCAAACTTCCGGCAGAGTGCCCGAATGTCAGGTTCTGCCAATCGGACCCAATCATTCTGGGAACAGGCCTCCAGGAGAGAGCATCAGCATCTATGTGGTTCAGACCTGCTCGGTATTCGAGAGCATAGTCATATGTAGATAATGCAGAAAGCCACCTATGGCCAGTGGCATCCAACTTAGCTGAGGTCTGCACATAGGTCAAAAGGATTATTGTCAGTTTTACTAGTATTTTAGCCCCATACAAGTACTCATGGAATTGGTCAACAATAGCCCACTTCAAAGCTAGGAACTCTAACTTATGTACAGGATAGTTTTTTTGGATGGGGTCAGGCTTCTACTGGCAAAGGCCACTGGTCTCAGGCCATTCTCGTGCTCTTGGTACAACACAGCCCCCAACCCTTGCAAGCTAGCATCAGTGTGCAGGACGTAAGGTTTTCTTGGATCGGCATAGGCCAGCACTGGAGCATGGGTAAATTGATAAATGATCTCATGAAAAGCAGTCTTACAATCAGGAGTCCAGCGGGCCCCAAATACTTCACTCGGACGAAAATACACTCTTTCAGTCTTGAGGGACGCTGACTTTTGGTATTTTTTGTGGGTTGGGGGATACCCTTGAGTAAGGTTAAGTAAAGGGCGGATCACTCTTGAATAGTCTTTGATGAAACGCTGATAATAACCACAGAATCCCAGGAATCTTTGCAGTTCTTTTAGATTTTTGGGCTGTGGCCAGGTGGTCAAGGCCTCAACTTTACTTGGGTCGGTCTCTATTCCCTCGGTGGATACTATGTGTCCCACATACTTTACTGATGTTTGAAAGAATTGACACTTATCAATGGACAGTTTAAGGCCAAAGTCCTCCAGTCGGTCCAATACCTTAAATAATCTGCCTCATGTTCCTCTAGTGAGCTGCCAAACACAATAACATCATCTAGGTATACCAGGCATTCTAGTAAGTTCATGTCCCCACTGCACGCCTCCATCAATCGTTGAAAAGTGGCTGGGGCACCTGAAACTCCTTGAGGCATCCTCATGAATTCATAGAAGCCAAGCGGACAGATAAAGGCTGTCTTCTCATGGTCCTCTGGGGCCATCAGGATCTGGTAGTACCCACTGCAGAGATCCAACACAGAGAACCATTTGCTCCCATTTAGGCAGTCCAAGCATCCTGAATCGGGGCATTGTGTACTGATCAGGATAGTCTGTCGGTTTAAGGTGCGATAATCCACGCACATCCTTACTGTCCCATTCTTCTTCCTCACTACCACAATGGGGAAGCATAAGGGCTTCTGGATTCTTGTATTACACCAGCAGCTAACATCTCTTGCAGATGCCATCTCACATCATCTATGTCAGCAGGTGCCAGGCTCGAGACCTCTCTAATAAATGGTCTTTCGTCATGCAGCTGGATATTGTGCTCAGCCTCCTTGCACGCATCCCACGTCCCATTCCTTTAAAGAAAACACCTGGTCTCTCTGGGCAAGCTTCTCACTGATCCTCACTTTCCATTCAGCTGGCAACGGGAGTCGATCAAACAAATCTTAGTGCTACTTCTGTCATTCTTCCTCGAACTCTTGCTGCTGGGTAGCACTGCAGTGTCTGCACAACACACATTAGCCAGGATGCAACCTCTATTTACTCGAATGTCTCTTTCAGACACATTATGAACTTGGACCATCACCCTTCTGGCATAAGCATGGGCTCTAGCGGCAAAATACTAGGCTTGACCAGCAGTCCCTCTGGCAATTTTCCATCGCCTGGTGCATCCAACATTAATATTTTATTCTTAACATCCTTTCTGATACGGACCTCTCCCTGTAAGGTACACTGGGCATTTGGCGCCAGGATCAGAGACTCAGGATCCTTCTTCCATACAATTCCGACCGGTTCCTCTGGTTCTATTTTTTCAGCATCTCTCTGTGCCTCATAGGCCTTCTTAATTAAAGCTGGAACTCTTAAAACTCTACTAGTTTTTGACCCCTGTTTTTCATAACACAACTGTGCCAGCCTTCCGAACATATGAGCATTTGTTCCAGTCAACAAAGGGACACCATCATACAGTCCAGTGGGGGGACACACTAAGGCTAGGGTCTCTACTTGTTCGGCCACTCCAGCCACGGAGGTGGGGAAAGACAGCCAAATTCGGATATACCCGGAATAGGGGTAGGCCTTCTCACTTAACCCCCATACATGCAGTCCTTCTAATGGTTGTAAGGGTACGTCTGACAAATGCTTCTGATACCAATCCTGGAACATAATTGTCACTTGGGAGCCACTGTCTAATACAGCTCTTGTAGACACGCCATTCACCTTTACAGTGGTCTCCATGGAGGGACCCACTATTCTGGACCAGTCTGAGAGGCGATAGTGGGGCCTGGGCAACTTACCTGCCACAAAAGGACATGAGTTAGCATTTTGGTGCCCTCACTGGGATCATTTTGTGCACCTCTTAACCACTGATTTGTTCTCCGAGCTCTCCTTGTAGCCTATATGCAACTTTGTCAGTGTCTTTTGGGGACCGTATTCCCTTTTCATGTGCCCATCCTTCCCACAATTATAGCAAAACATACTTTCTGGAGTTTGAGCTGGCCGAGGTGCCACACTGGGAGCCAGGGCGGGGGTATTACTAACTGGAAACCTTGGTGCCATCTCTGTCTGCGGCGTGATAAGCATTTGGAGACATCTCGTCAGTTTCTCCACTTCCATGGTCAAGGAATTGAGTTTGGAACTGTTATCAGCAGGAGATACATGGGTGGGTATCCCAACCCCCATAGCAGATGCAGTCAGATATAGGTCGGGCCCGCTTTTGCAGGCGTGGCCTTCATAAAGGGACTGTTTTGAATTCTCGATCTCTCTCAACAGTTCGCCCCATTGTGGCATATCTTTTTCCTTGTCAGAGCACTCATTGACTGCCAACCTCTGCCCCTGAACTTCACTTGATGGGTCACCCTCAGTCACTCGGGTCGTAGCCGCAGCTATTGGTGCAGGTCCCTCCCGAGGTCACCTTTTCTCAACTCCTCGAATTTCTCTCATTAACTCATCATAGGAGGGTGGGGATTCCAGTCGATTTGCCAGGCGTAACTGAAGCAACAGCAGTTCTGAGAAGGGGGCAGACTTAAGGATCCTGTCCAGCCTGGGTCGGTCCAGTTCAATCGCTGGCAAACTACCCTTTCTGAGGTATTCTTGCAACAATTTTTCCAGCCGAGATACATACACAGACAACAACTCCCCTTGGTACTGTTGTGCATCTCTTACTCTCCACCATAGGTCCTCATCAGAATCTGGGCTCCCATACACATTCTCCAGGGCCTCAAGATAGGCCTGTGCAGTCACTTCAGGGTTACTGGCCCGCTTAGCACGGGATGGTAGCCAGGGCAGGACCTCGGAGGCTCTCACTAACCCTCTTTCGCTTTTCAGCTTCCGAGCATTGCCATTCTAGCACTTGGGGGGCAACATAGTCTATCCAGGTCTCCCAGTCATCCTCCCCTTGGGGGTTGGGGAGGGTGCCAGAGAAGATCCTCAACCTTCGGTAAGAGTCGTGACTAATGGCAGGTGCAGAAATAGGAGTCTGCATTGGTTCAGCCACCATTACGGGTACTGGAGTGGGAGAGGGTGTTGGGGGAGGAACACCCCCAGGTGGCAAGAATAGTTTCTTCAAGTCCTCCACAGTTTTCCCTTCCCCCAGCAACCATTTAGCAAATTTCTCCTCAAAAGTTTCAGACAGTGGTGGGGGCTCATTCCCCGGTCTTTACTGTACTTAGTTATCACTCTCCAGGCAGTGAGGCTCCTCTGGGGTAATGGTCTGTGGCACTTTGAGCCATCTATGGGATCCTTAAACTCTACTAGGGCCAGGAAAGTGTGGGTGAGCAGATTAGCATGCCGACCCACCACCACAGGGTTTTGTAAACCTTCCACCTTGGAAAGTACTCCCTGTACAGTGTCCGTATTGATACCCAGGGGGATGTCCAGGATAAGCATAGCATTTTGGGGTCAATCTCCTCCCAGTACACCACTCCACCAGCCGTGCACAGCCACTTCTGTCGGGTACCCATTTTTTTTTCTTAACAGTGGTTCAGAATATGGCCACTAGAGGACACACAATCCCAGCGTGAGCCTCCAAGATGTAACCCCTAGATGGCGCTATCCCAGGGGCTACTACCCCTGCCTGATTTGCCACTAACAGGTTGAGGGGCCTGGATCCAATGATGGTGCCTCCACCCAGAGGTCAGGGTTTGCAATAGTTAAACTTACTTGGTCACAGCCCTCTGGGACACTGCAACCCCTTTCTTCCCACTAGTGGCCCACACAATATATCAGAATTACCTTCACAGTATACACTTACCCCCAGGACTGGTTCCGCACTGGGACCTCCTGTGAAATAAGATACAGTGCAACAATCAACAGTACAGTACTTTAACATAGACAAATACCTCAGGCAGTATAACTTTGCTGAAACAAGCAGCTCTGATTTATTTAGGGGATATAACAAGGACAGGGGAAATCAGGTTAATTAGCTTATAACTTTACTCATCTATTTATGGCTCTGTGTACAGGCCTATCCCTACCAGTTACTGTCCCTGGGTACCCAAGCCCTAGTGGCTAGTCCAAACCGGTGGCAGCTGGTAGGGGCCCTTTCACACAGAGAAAAGAAAATTAGTTTAAACAGTCAGCAGTACAGTGATTCCATTTGGATTTAATGGTAATTCAACAGGGAGCGACCCCAACTAGTACTCACGACCTCCAAAACAAGATAGGTCCTTCAACGCCAGCAGGGCTACTCTTGAGCTCCAAGAGACTCCTCACACATTTATATGGTAAACAGTCACAGGCAAAAGTCACTTAATGGCAGCAGGATTCACTTGAGGTACACAAGCCTCCTCACACATTTATATGGTAAAAAAGAAAGTACTATACCAGGCAGGCTGCTTCTCTATCCCGATCGCAATTACTGCACAATACCCGGGAGAACACACAGCAGATTCAGTTCCTGACAGATCGAGTGCAATTCAGCAATTTCTCCAGTCTTCTACAGGGTGAGCCTGGTTTCTACTCTTCAGATATCCTTTGATTCTCTTCACAGGACGGATTCAGTCCTAACAAGCAGTTACACAAGCTGCAGACCGGAACTCTGGACCTTACACATGTTTTTTTTGACTAAAACTGTGCACTGAAGGAGCACAGGTTCCTTTCCCTTCACTGCCAGAGCTAAACTGAAACTCCAACAGACAAAACCGGGCACTTCCTTTGAGTTCCTCCCAGTTCTTGACTGGATTGGCTGTCACCACAATAGACTGCTGCTGTTGGTCCAAAAGGCGCCAAGTCTAAACTACATCTCCCAGAGTCACTGCCCATACAATCCTCTTGTGGCTGACTCAGATTATGAGTCCAAGTTCTGATTCGGCCCAAGGCACCATTTTAGAGCTAGCTTACCCCACACTGATTGGTCCAGTTCAGCAGTTCAAAACCAGAATGGGAACTAGGCAGACACAGTTCTGACTGCAAAGAAAGCAGGTTAGACAAACTGTAATTTCATTATTACTGTAAATGATTTCTGGCAAACAGTTACATCTTTCAGATAGGTTCCTTGCAGTCCTAGTGACTGCAAAATGGAGTGAATTGGCGGTACCGAGTGGTACTCAAACAGCTTAAGCACACAGTCCCCCATACAACTACTATGTCTGCAAGCAGACAGCTCTTAAAGAGACAGTACCAGAGGCTCTAAAAACACTCACTGATAAATGGCTTAAACGCCAAACACCATTCAGGCTTGGAGCACTCAAGCAAGCTCCTGAAGTCTTTGGGAACCCCCATTTGCAGGGGTTACACACATGTGCGCATAATGGCGCAGTCACTGTGGGAAATCAATGTTTGGGACAGATTAAGAAAATCATAGTGACACTGTTCATGAGCAGAGGTCCCAAAATGCCTATGTTGAAAATTTGGTGAAAGAATTCCACAAAATGACTGTGTTATGAGCATGCATTGC
Source organism: Neoceratodus forsteri (assembly GCA_016271365.2). Lineage (NCBI taxonomy): Eukaryota > Metazoa > Chordata > Ceratodontiformes > Ceratodontidae > Neoceratodus > Neoceratodus forsteri. The sequence goes on along the minus strand of CM057450.1, from coordinate 561,198,075 downwards.
GCAGTTTCCACGCACGCTTGTAACTTTGAGAATTTTTAATACGTTCACTCCAGATTTTCAACTTTGGCATCTCTTCACACCTCCTTGTGAATGGTAGAGCTGTCATTTTTCACATATTGCCCGAATTGTGTTTTCGCACATCTGGCACAGAATGGCGTGGTCACTGTAGGAAATCAACGTTCAGGACAGATTAACAAAATCACAGTGCCACTATTCATGGGCAGAGATCCCAAATGCTTTCATGAGGTGGGGTCACAAAAAGGCCATGTTGAAAATCATAAGTGCAAATACCAACAAACACCTGAGGCGTTAGGGTTTCTAACCATAACATCCCACCCTGTACAGACTGACAGGCATCAGGGGTGTGCCTTGGGATTGTAGGCTGTAATGCTCATGCCATTCCACCCCCACCCTTACCCTGCAGCCACTGACAGGCATCAGGGTGTGCCTTGGACTCTTTGGCCACAAAGTTCACCCCATTCTCCTATACTGTGCCCATCTCAACGTACTTCCTTATGGAATGGGGTGAGCGTAAGGCCCAACAAGACACTTGTCAGAGTCTGCAAGGCAGGGTGAAGTGAAATGGCATGAGTGTTATGGCCGTTGACTCAAAGGCACATCTCAATGCCTGTCAGTCTCTGCAGGGTTGGGTGGGGTTGACGGTTCCATACTTCACTGCCATTCCTATTATGCATCTCTCTAACTCCTGCATTACCAGTGCCAGTACCAGCAAGACAACATTCGTCATTGACAAATGCTTGTTTCTTTAGAGATGGTAAATGAAGCTGTGCTTTATTGTTCAAGGGCGGCATTGTGACTGTTCACTGTAAATTAATGCTGCTAGAATATTATCCAAAACAATTGGACACTTTCAGATTTCCCATTTTTTTCTGATTTTGGATGCATCAGATTTTCTAGGTTTTGAGCCAAAATCCAGTCAAGGTCAGCTCTCAGGATGGATAGTAAAATCTAATAATCCAACAACCTGATTTTGTTGGGTTATCCACACTCTTGGTGTTTGTGCACTTCCTCACTTACCTGCCCCCTACCATTAGCATGCCTGGTGTCTAGTGACACTCCTTCCTAACTTGTTGCTATGCCAAGAACATCTCTGGTGTCTAGTAACACACATTCCCTCACCCCATCCCATGCCAGCAGTATCCGAGATATTTAGTGTCATCTTCTTCTCACTCAATCCCATGCCAAGAATCTCAGGTAGTTAGTGGCATTTCTCTTCACACTTGTTCCCAAGCCAAGACCATCCCTAGTGTTCAGTGGCATCCCCTCTCACCCCATCCAATGCCAAAAGCATCCTTGGGGTCTAGTGCACCCCTCTCTCATCCCATCCCATGACAACAGCATCCCTGGTATCCAGTAGCACCCCCTCCCTCACCCCATACCATGTAAACAGAATAGTGGCATCTCCTCCCTCACTCCACCCTGTGCCAAAAGCATTCCTGGTGTCTACAGGTATCTCCTCCCTCACCCCATTCCATGCCAAGACCAACCCTGGTGTCCAGTCATTTCCCACTCTCACCCATCCCATGCCAATACTATCCCTGCTGAATAGTGGCATCTCCTCCCTCACTCTATCCCACGCCAACAGCATCCCTGGTATCTAGTGTCATCTCTTGTCTCACTCCATGTCATACCAAGACCATTACTGGTGTCTAGTGGTAACTCCTCCTACATTCCATCCCAGCCAAAAGTACCCCTGCTGTCCAATGGTACCTCACCACCCCCATTCCACCATTCCCCTCCCAGACAGGGAACCTGCACTGCCCTTCTCTCACTTGCTCTGCAAGCTGCTCTCTGAGTTTAGCTTAATTTAATCAGAGGCCAGCTGTCCAAGGAAGTAAGAGGAGGGTTGTGCCAGTTGCTGTCAGGAGGTGAAAATGGGTAGGTTTTGCCATTTGACTCTAGGGGTACTTGCCAAAGGTGGGAAAGGTATACCACTGGACCAAGAGTCAGACAGTCATATCCAAATATCTGTGATCCAAAATCTGAATTAAGCTCAGTCATATTTCAGATCAGAATTCTGATTTTCTTACCATCTGATCTATTTACCACAGATCGGCTTTGGTTCTGTCCAAACACCTTGACTGTAAATCACACACAATTAAATTTTTCAGGGAGTCATAAAATGCTGCTTAGATATACAACCCACCCACACTGCCAAAGGAAGTATTGTCAAAATAGGACAGGCCCTCTGGAAGGCATGAAAAATAGGGTTGGGCACCTTATTGGTAACAAAGTATTTTAAATATCTCCAAGCACGTTAGAGAAACAGCAACATAGAACCTGATGGCAGATGAGGGCCGCTTGGCCAAACCAGTCTGCCCATTCCCCCTCCCCCACCTTCTCACCACAGACCCTACTTGATGTACAGCTCTTTCTCCTGCACTGCAGCACTGCGGACATTACTGAAACTATGTGTAAAGGCCAATAGGCTTCCCTCACTGTTGGGTAGAGGACCGTCAAATGGGAGGAAATGGCATCTCAGTACCACTAAGACAGTCCCTTTCCCATTGTTATCACATTACCATGGAGAGGGCCACTGGCATTGCACTACAGTGGGTGTGTGCCTGGGGAATTCCATACAACTCCATCACTGCTAGTGGGTATCCCTGCCCCGTTGCTGAGCCACTGATCAAATGAGCACTATGGGATGAGAAAGACTGGCAGTCCTAGGAATAAAGTAGGAAATTCATGGGTATAGAGAAGTCTGTTCTTATTGTGGAAAATATCTTTATTGGGGCTGCAGCAGTGTCCCTTCAAAATGAAATTAACACACTGTGGCACTTGATCCTCCTGTGGAGTGAGGCCAGCAGCTGCAACAGTTCTTAGCTGCTTGTCTTGCGTTCACAACAGCTGTCGGTACAGAAAGACTCTGGCAGCTGATCTAGTATCCTGATTCATAACACACAAAAGAACAAAAGGCAGACAGAAATTGGGAGATGGCAGATGGACAGGGGTTTGAGTCAAGAAGTAGCTAATAGTATTCTATGTTCCTGCAATCTTAATGCAAAATCTTCATTTATAGCTAGAATTCTGTTAAAGAGCAACTCTCTACTGTAATAAAAGGCGTAAAAACACTACTTACATCAGTTATGTTTTAACTTTATTGTTTTCTATTTTCTTTCTTTTCCCTATTGTTGGTCTTCTAAATATTGTAGATAATACAACACTTAGTTCACGGAGTCTTTCAAACTGTATCTGACTCTCCCCTGCTAACCACACAATTATCGTTAGTGACATCACAGTCTGCTGTCATAGTGAACACTATGATGTCATAAACAAAGGCACTGTGAGGTTAACTGGAGAGAGGCAAATATTTTTATACAGACTGCACCAATGTGCTGGACACCTTGAAAAGGAATATATAAAATAAAAAAAAAAAACGTTCTCTAATAAACCATAATAACTGAAACATTTAGCAGAGTACATGCATAAGTGCAGAGTTGCTGATGAAAACCAAGATCTCTAATCATAGTCCTCCTTTTACAAATCATGTGTTAAATTGTAACATTTATTCAGCTCTGCCCTGTAGTTTGTGGGTGTTTTCTTCCCAAAATATTCTGGTGCATGTGGTCGATTTTTTTAATATTTTGAGAATTTCTTTAAACTGTACGTTCCTTACATAGATTGTCCCCTATCAGGTCCCAGGCAGTCTCCTAGCAACATATTTACCAACACCAGCTGACCCTCATGACTCCTTCCCCCCCCCCAAGTCATGGTGGGGTTTTCAGGGAAGCAGTAGTCATCATCTAGGGAATCTGACCCAGTACCCTGCTGAGATTAGACACTGAGTCCAAAAATGCTGGGCAGGGGTAGCACCAAGGTGGGGCATAAGAGGGCTGAAGTCCCCTTAAAACTCTATTTTTACATTTAATTATCTCATCGTTCTGGATCAGTAATGACATGTATTGTGAGCTGAGCACTGAGTGCCCCCCACCTCCCTTGCTCTTTAGGTCTATAGCCTCTCCTGGCACCGGATCATCATTCTGAAGTCTATGCTGCCTTCTTGTGTTCTGTTGAGTCCTGCTAAAGGAACATTGGTGCTACAGATACACAAGCAGACGCACATAATGATGTGTCAATCCAAGGCTGTCTAGCACCTGGCACTGAAGCACTGAGTGTGCTCTCTCCGCTGTGACACAAGGCAACAGGGTGAAACTGCAACAACCTTTCAACTGTCTGATGAGCAACCAGTCAGATGCTATTTCAGTCTCCTTCCAATCTGTAGTGACAACCTGGGCTAGGGCTGCAAAACCAGGTTGCTGAGCTGGCAAGAAGCTCCCCAATGTGGGTGATTTTAATAAAAATTATAAAATGATTAAGAGAAACCAAGAGCCATGACTGGTCAGATGTGACCACAGGACCATGCGTTATTCCACCATGATAGCACAGGTCATAAATACTTAACTTTCTAAACCCCGTTACTTAGTTTTTAAAACAATCACTGGTGCTCTGTTAATAATGTTGTTTATAAGTCTAATTAATTATTAATGAGCCTAGCAAGGCTCTGGATTGGCTACTGGATCAGTCATAGATACACAGATACATAGATACATAGGCAGTGTCGGCAGATAAGGGCCTATGGCCCACCCAGTCTGCCCATTTGAGCTTGTAAGTTCAGTTTGTTTTCCTAGAAGTCTGTTGCCCCTTACCCCTGACCTCCAGAATTCCTTTATGTCTATCCCATGCATTCTTAAATCCCGTGATTGTTTCAGCCCCACCACTTCCTCTGGCAGGGTGCTCCACTTGTCCACCACCCGCTCTGTGAAGAAATTCTTTCTCATGTTTCCTCTGAATCGTCTCTCCTCCAACTTCATCCCATGCCCTCTAGTCCTGGAACATCTTTTTCGCTAAAATAGTGTTTTCCTGCACCCTGTTCCTCCCTGTAAGATACTTGTATGTTTCTATCATATCCCTCTCCCTCTCTCCTCCAGGGAGTACATGTTCAGTTCCTTCAACCTATCTTCATAGGACTTGTGATGCAATCCATGCACCATCTTTGTTGCCCTCCTCTGAACCTTCTCTACCCTGTCTATGTCTCACGAGGTATGTCTCCAGAACTGTACACTGTACTCAGGTGGGCCTCACTAGTGTCTTGTATAGCTGAATTATGACCTCCTTTCCTGCTGGTGATGCCCTGCCTATACATCCCAGCATCCTATTTGCTTTACCTGCTGCCTTGTCACACTGTTTCCTCATTTTGAGGTCATCATCAGAGATGACAACCCCAAGATCCCTTTCCTGCTTGGTGCATGCTATATCCTCACCCCCAACTGATATATTGTGCCAGGGTTTTTGTGCCCATATACATTATCTTGCACTTCTTTGCATTGAATTTCAACTGCCAAACCCCTGACCATTCTTCAAGTTTCTGCAGGGCTTCTCATTCTGTCTACACCTCTGGTGTGTCTACTCTGTTACAGAGCTTTGTGTCATCAGCGTAACAGTGAAATTCTGCCTTCTAGGTCCTGTGCAATGTCACTGATGAAGATGTTGAATAGGACCGGTCCCAGCACTGATCCCTGTGGTACCCCACTGGTCACTCTTCCTCTGTGGAGTGACAGCCATTTACCACCACCCTCTGTGTCCTGCCACCCAGCCAGTTACCTACCCACCACACTACTGTCCTGCCCACACCCATATTCCCCAGTTTGTGTAATAGTCTTCTATGTGGCACAGTGTCAAAGGCCTTGCTGAATTCCAGATAGGCCATGTCCACTGCCCTCCCTGATCCACCTCCCTAGTCACCCAGTCAAAAATTCAACGAGGTTGGTCTGACATGACTTCCCTGGTGAAACCATGCTGCCTTGGGTCCTGTAGTCCATTGACAACCAGATGTTCCACCAATCTCTCCTCTTCAGTAGTGCTTCCATGATCTTCCCACTACTGAGGTGAGGCTGACTGGTCTGTAGTTCTCTGCTTCCTCTTTGTTCCCACTTTTGTATAAGGGGACTACATCTGCTGTCCTCCAGTCTTTGGGTACCTCCCTGTTTCCAGTGATCGGCTAAACAGGATAGCCAGAGGTTCAGCCACCACCTCTCTTAGTTCTTTAAGGACCCTGGGTGCACCCCATCTGGCCCCATTGCTTTATCAACTCTTATTACTTCCAGTTCCTTCAGGACCCTTTGTCGTGTAAAGGGACTTGTGTCCATTTCTGCACCATTCTCACCCCTTGTACTCCCTTCAGACCCATTACCCTCCTCCTCCTACAGTAAAGACTGAGCAGAAATACCTGTTCAATATGTCAGCTTTACTGTTGTCATCCTCCACGCTGCCCCCATCCTCCCCCTTCAGTCTCACTATCCCTCCCTTTGTCTTTCTTTTTTCACTTATGTACCTGTAAAAGGTTTTGTCCCCTCTACCCACTGATTTTGCAATGTGTTCTTCTGTCTGAGCTTTGGCTTCCCTTACTGACCTCCCTGCCTCCCTTTGCTTCTCCTGGTACTTCTCCTGTCCCCTTCTGCCTGTGTCTTTTGTATTGCCTGAATGCAATCCTTTTGGCTTTCACTTTCTTTGCTACCTTTGAAAACCATAATGGTCTCTCTTCCTTCCTCTTGCTAACCTGCTTAATGCATAATTCTGTTGTTCTTGTAATCCCCATTTTAAATACTGCCCACTGTTCCTCAACCCCTGATTCCTGTCCCATTCCCTTAATGCCTCTTTCAAGTATTTCCCATTTTCCCAAAGTCTGCCCCCCTAAAATCCAGGATACGTGTTTTTGTGTGGTTTGGTTCTGCTCTTTCTGTGATTTCAAACCACAATGACTGGTGGTCACTGTTTCCCAGGTGCTCCCCCCACTGTTACCCCCATCACACTGTCCCTGTTTGTGAGCACAAGGTCCAGTATTGCCTTCTGCCGAGTTGGTTCCATCTTGGAAATGACCGATCCAGCTGCAGACTGATGCTGTGTGGTACACAGAGCTCTCACCACACAGCTAAAACCTAAATAAAACCAGCAAAAACTAAAGTTATTATTGTAATTAGACTTATAATCATAATAATAATAACCTCAAAGCTAGTCATTTCTTTTTTACCTAAAACAGGTTTCAGTAAAAGAGACCCAGAAGCTGCTCGCTGGTCTCTCCCCTCATAGCGGGGCGGGGCATGACAGCCTTGAACCGAAACTGCTCAGGCTGGGGGCCCCCCTCCTTTGCCAGGCCTGTCACACATATCTTCAACACCTCCCTAATCTCCAGGATCATACCAGACATATGGAAAGTGGCCAAGGTTATCCCTGTCTTAAAATAGGGTAACCCCAAAGATCTCCAGAACTACCAACCCATCGCTATTCTGTCTGCTACCTGCAAGCTTCAGGAGAAGGTAGTTGCCTCTCAGCTCTCCCACTACATCCAGAACCACAGCCTCCTCTCCCCTGCACAACACGGCTTCAGGAAAGGGTACAGCACGTCTACCGCTCTCGCTGTGGTTACCTCGTTGATTAGGACCGCTGCTGATCAAGGCAATCTTACCGGAGCTATCTTTGTGGATCTCTCCAAGGCCTTTGATCGGGTTGATCACTCCCTCCTCAGCTCTACGCTTCTGTCCCTTGGGTTCTCCCCCCCTGCCCATGTCTGGTTCTCAAACTACCTCTCTAGCAGGCAGCAATACACTAACTTTAACCGGACCCTCTCCAACCCCTCTTCAGTCCTCTGCGGGGTCCCTCAGGGATCCGTCCTTGGACCCATTCTGTTCTCCCTTTTGATTAATGAACCGTCTGTCACTGCCCATGGACATACCACCCTTTATGCGGATGACCTCGTCATCCTGGCCAGCTCCAAGGACATCTCTACCATAAACTCCCAGCTAAATTCTGACTTTATGCACATTCAAACCTGACTAGTGGACCACAAGCTTGCCCTCAATCTCAAAAAAACCCAAGCCATGCTCTTTGGCTCCTTGATCAAGACAAAAACCTGCCCTGCTCCCTTACAGATCTATGGGGCTGATGGCTCTCCCCTGCAGACGGTGGATGCTGTCAAGTATTTGGGCATTACCCTTGACCCGTTACTGGATCTTACCCTACACATTCGGAGCATTTGTAAGGCTACTAATGGTAAGCTCGGTCTTGCCTATAGAGCTAAAAGCTGCCTTACCCTGGCTGCTCAAGTGGCCCTAGCTAGGGGGGTCCTCCTTCCAATGCTCTGCTATGGGCTTGTATCCTTTGCCCCGGTACCAAAATCTAGCCTCTTGAAATGGGACACTGCTTATAACAATATCTGTCGCTTTGCACTCTCAGCCCCTCTTCTCACGCACCGCTGTGATCTCTACACGCATCTGGAGTGGCTCCCTCTGGAGAAGCACCGCACCTTTGTCCTCGAAAACTTCATCGACAACATTGTCAGATCAGCCACGCCCTCTGCCCTCGCCCTTCCCCTCAAACTTGGCACCCCATCCTACCACTTAAGATCGAGGGATACGCTGGATCGCATGGTTACTAAAACCCGCACCCTTGCAGGTGATCGGGCCTTCACTGCCTTTGCACCAAAAATGTGGAACTCCCTTCCTGCCTTAATTTGGTCCTACTCCTTCCATCCCTGCTTTAAAGCCTCCCTTTGGGGTTTCCTAAAATCAGCCTCCACCTGTCACTACACCTCATAGCCCACTAGTGGAGCCATACTCTTCCCCCCAGCCTATGTATGGTGGGGGCATTGGCTCCAGCGCTGGAAACACTTCTCCTCCTGTAACTGGTCAAGCTAATAATTACTTGGCATCTTTGCACTGCGCCCACTCCCTGCCCACCTGTCCCAGTAGAACACCTAGCCTTATCCCTCTTTCCCAGGTCTCTTTCCTGTAATTTGTACTCCTCCTGCTTATCTGCCTAGTGCCCCCCCCCCAGAGGTATGGCTTACCCTACACTGTTTGTCCTGTTGGCACTGACCGTACTTTTCAGTATTATGCTGTTCGCTACCTATTTCATCTAGTATGTACCTTATGTAGATATCTAAACATTATCTGTTTGTGCCTAAAGTCTCTTATGCTGTTGGCTACCTATTAGTCTCTGTTAATGCCTGATAATCTCTGTATGTTAACTTTGACTCCTCTTACTGTTCTTGAATGTATGTACCTTGTAATCCTCCCGGGTCGCTCTTGAAAATAGGCACTTTGCTGTATCTAGTGTACCTTTACCAGTTAACACTCAAATAAATAAATAAATGACTTAATGACTGGCTAGACAGAGGTGTCCCTCAGCTGCGCCTCGGGCCACCTGTTCCCCCCAACCAGTCGTTAACCCTTCAGAAATTGTTATTTTCTCAGTCATTGCTTAATTATAATATCCGACATGACTTTAAACAGGGGAGAACATCTCACTAATTTGATCAACTTCAATCAATCAATCAATCAATCAAGTCTTTATTTAACCAGTCGTTCATCGTTGAGCAGAAGCTCATTTGCAAGATGAACCTGGGTGGAGCATGAACAATTGTATATACAGGTCAACACAGGTTTTTACAAGGCAATACAGATAATACTCTTTACAGAGAGGAAGAAAAGGAAGTTCATATGTACATAGAATTATACAGATATTGTACGGATTACACGGTATTTACGAACATACGAAATTTGCCAGCAGATAAAGGCCTAGAGGTCTATCAAGTCTGCTCGAATGTGCAGCTAGCACCCCTTATTCTGCAGCTGCCCCTCCCTTCCACCCTTCCCCTTCATTAACCCTCCCTTGTCCTGTCCCATCTCGCTTGAAGCAGTCCACTGTTCTACTGCATACCACTTCTGCAGGTAACGATTCCACCCAGCCACCACCCTCTCTGTAAAAAAGTGTCTCCTCATCTCCCTCCTGAACCTTCCTCGCTCCAGTCTCATATCATGGCCCCTGGTGGCCCTCCCCTTCCTTACTTTGAACAGCCCCTCTGTACCTGTCTTGTTTATTCCTTTCATCTATTTAAAGGTCTCAATCATGTCCCCCCTGTCTCTCCTCTCCTCCAGTGAGTACATGTTCAACTCCTTCAACCTCCTCTCATATGATAAGTCCCCCAGACCCTTGATCATCTTTGTCGCCCTGCGCTGCACTCCCTCCAGTAACTTAATGTCCCTCTTCAGATATGGACGCCAGAACTGCACGCAGTACCCAGGTGTGGTCTAACTAATGACCTATACAGTGGCAGAATCACCTCCTCCCTCCTCGAGGATATACCCTTGCAATACAACCCAGCATTTTGTTGGCCTTTGCAGCTGCCTTCCCTACACTGTGCCGAGTTGTTCAATGACCCTGTGATGAGCACACCCAGATCCTTCTCCTCCTCTGTCTGGGCTAGCTGCACTCCCCTAGCTGGTAAGTCCTCCTTGGGTTCTTCATCCCAAAATGCATCACCTTGCACTTTTGGCATTAAAGCCCAGTTGCCAGGTGTCTGACCAGGTTTCAAGCTTTGCCAGATCATCCTGCAACCCCTGCCATCCCCTAGGTCATCCACCACCGCTCCAACCTTGGTATCATCACCAAACAGACTGATCTTGCTCTTGATGTCGATGATATGTCTGCAATGAATATCCCAAACAACACTGGTCCCAACACAGCCCTGTGGGACACCGTCACTGCCCTTGGGTGTGAGAGCTCCCCACCCACCACCACCCTCTGTTGCCTTCCCTGCAGCCAGTTTCCTACCCATCTCACCAGCATTGCACCTGCCCCTGTGCCTACTAACTTCCTTCCCAGCCTCCATGTGGCACTGAGCTCTAATGCCTTACTGAAGTCCAGATACAGGACATCCACTGCATGTCCCCTGTTCAGTTGCCTAGTTACCCAGTCATAGAACTCGACCAGGTTGGTTTGGCAGGATCAGCCACGTATGAAGCCATGCTGTCTGCTGTCCTGTAGTCCTTTGGCCTCTAAGAGGGCCACCAGCCTCTCCTTCAGGATAGTCTCCATTAGCTACCCACGATGGATGTGAGGCTCACTGGTCTGTAGTTTTCCTGTTCATCCTTGGGCCACTCTTGTGGAGGGGCACCACATGAGCCATCCTCCAGTCCTGAGGTACACACCCAATGTAGTGAGGCATTAATAGGTTCGCCAAAGGTCCTGCAAGGACCTCTGCCAGCTCCTTCAGTACCCTGGGTGGATGCTATCTGGGCCTGGCGCCTTGTCCACCCTCAGTGCCTTCAAACCGTCCTCGAACTCTGCCCTCCATGATTTCCCATCTGTCACCACTTCCCCTGCGCCTGCCATTTCTCCCATCTTGGTGTCCCCTCTTCTTTAGTAAATACTGAGCAGAAGTACTCATTTAGTGCTTCCGCCTTATCGCACCCTGCTTCCACCCAACCCTCCTTCCTAATCCTTACTGTGGTCCTTACAGCTCCTTTTCTCCTGATGTACTTAAAGAAGTCCTTCTCCCTTCTTATGCCTTGTGCCAGCCTGAGTTCCGTAGATGCTTTGCCCCTTACTGCCCTTGTCACCTCCTTCGATTCTGTCAAGTACTCCTCTCTGTCCTCCCCTCCCTGTTTCTTGTATTTCCAAAGGCAGCTCTTTTCTCCTTACCTTTTCCATGACCTCCTTGCTCAACCAGCTCCGGTTCTTAGCCCTAGCCTTCTTGCTCTGGGCTTTGCAGCAGGTTTTGGTTGCCTCCACTATCCCCAACGCTATGAGCTCCCATCTCTGGTTAGTATCCATACTAGATTGAATTCTGGCCAGGTACCCTTTTACCACTCCCCATCCTCCCAAAGTTGGCCCTCCTGAAGTCCAGCACTCTTGTGCCAGATTCCACTCCTTCCTTGCCCATATCCAATGTGAGCCATACTGAGTGGTGGTCACTCCCGACAGCGGTTCCTCCACTGTAAGTTCTCTCCACAAAGTCCCCATTTGCCAGCACAGGTCAAGGGTATTCCTCAACCTGGTTGGTTCACTGACCATTTGCAGCAGGAAGCTGTCCTGGAAGGCTTCCAGCAGTACCTGCTCCCTTCTGTTCCTGGTTGTTGGGTGCTCCAGTCCACTCCTGGCATGTTGAAGTCCCCCACAATCACCACACTACCCTTCTCGTAGGTCCTCCTGACTCCCGCTAGTTCCCTGTCTAACTCCTCCATCTGAGATGGTGGCCTGTACACACTCCCATTCTAAGACTCCTATTCTTGGAATCCTGGATTTGCACCCAAAGTGACTCTGTACTACCCTCCTCCCTTCCTCCCTTACACACTTCAGTCCTTCCTTCACATATAGTGCCACCCCTCCTTTCCCAGTCACCCTGTCCCTACGAAATAACCTCGTACCCTGGTACAGACAGGTCCCAGTCATTATATTGCGGCCCATGTTTCCGTGATGGCTGCAATGTCCACTCTCCTCTGCCATGAGAACCTGCAACTCTGCAGTTTTCCTCCCAAGGCTCCTAGCATTATGGGTAACCACCTTCCACCCTTTCCCTCCTCCCATCCTGCCCTCCTTTCCTAGCATCACCAATAGTACTTGCCATTTGTCCTTTGTCACTGTTATGGGGGTAAGCTCATATGATTTCAACCTGTGGTCTCTGCATATCTCTTCCCAACTGCCACCCCCACCCTAGTTTAAACTCCCAACTTCCTCTATATATTGTTCCATCCTCTGCTTCAACACTTTCTTCCTTCCTCACTCAAGTGTAGTCTGTCCTTGCATAGAGACTACTGTCCTCCCAGGTCCCTCCCCACCCCCCAACATCCCATACCCTTTAGCACAACACCAGGTTCTTAACCATCTGTTAAATTCTCTATTCTCAGCTTTCTTGTTGTGCTTGCCTTTGCACCGGAGTATCTCGGAAAAAGTTACTGATCTTCCTGCCCCTCACATAATTGTGCTAGTTCCTCAAACCTCCTCTGACTATATCCACTGTCTTGTCAGCCAGGTCGCTTGTCCCAAGATGTATAATTAAATGAGGCTTGTCCTACTCTTCTAGCATATTTCAGAACAGACTGTCCCACCCTTTCCGCTGTCATTCCTGGCATGGCCTCCACCCAAATGCGACTATGCCTCTCCTTCTGTTACCCCACCTAACTCCTCTTAGTATTGAGTCCTCCAGCACCAAGATTCCACCTCTTACTCCCCGCTTGCTTCCTTTCATCTCCTCCCTCATTTCCAGCTCTCTTCTTCCTCCTGCACATTATTATGCCTCTTTACCCCTGTTGCAGTTCTCCAGCAGAACTTCCCCGCCCAGTTTGGTCCAGGCATTATCAATTACTCCTCTAATTTCATCACTTCCTCCTCCACCTTCTTCCTCTCTAGCAGTACAAAACTATTTTCTGAAGATCCTCACAAATGCCTGCTCCTCTCTCTGCATAGTAACCTGTTCTCTCCTTTCCACTCCATGACTTTGCCACTTCTTCGCCTCCTCACAAGTCCCTATTGCCTCCTTCCATTTGACTTTTGTCTCCTGATCTGGTTTCCCGCAACGCTCTTCCTGGCCTGGGCCCTTTGTCTCTGCTTCCTTCTTCTGACCTCTCCTCACCACTGTTGGCTTAAATTGCCCTCCTCATCTCCCTTCTTCCTCCCTCCAGTATTGGGCTAAACCCACCCCAATCTGCCTTGCCTGTCTTAGTTCCTCCTGCAGACCCTCAATCTCCTTTCTAAGTTTTTCTATGTGGTTGCACACTAAACATCCTCCCACTCTCCAGGCAATGTTTAGAAAGATTGGTGCACCACAGTTGTTGCAGCCTACCACCCCTACCCATTGCTGTCGTTTGCCCACAGCAACCCCCACCCTTCCAGATGCAGGATACCAACACTCCCCAAGTCCCCACTCTCCCCCTCTATCAGTGCAAAACATTCTTTATTTCCTTTACCTTTGTTGCACACGTTAGATATGTTGAGCAACTGCTTTTATATTCCTATCCACACTCAAAATACTTAAGTAGCCATTGCACAACCTTCTTCAACTCCTACTCCTCCTTTACCCAATGCAATAACTATGTGAAGTAGTAATAATGAAAGCACCTAGATTTGCATTTACTTCCCTTCCACTGAGACAGCAGTCACCTCTTCACTTGCTGCAGTTCCTTTCCTGGATGTCTGCTTCTGTTATGACAGGTGCAAATCCTTTGCCTATTTGAGGAAGTGATGTCAGAACCCCTAGTACAAAGGGAATAATTGACCAGGGGTGGGTGGGTGAGGGGTTGGGTAGGACCAGCCCAAGTCTTCCGGAAACAATCAGGTAGCTGAGGCCTCTAGTCAGACAATTAGCACCCTTCCCCCACTCAAAACTTTGCAGCTAGTGAAGCCAGCAACAATGAATCAATTCTACTCAAAGCCCCAACATAGGTTTGCTACCCAAAGAAACAGGACACCAATTCAAACAGCTTCACCCACAATACATCAAAATAGGTTTGGAATTATAAGATATAGGTCTCCAATTCAAAGAAACAGACCAGTTAAATTACACCAATTATGTTTAAAAGAGAAGAAATAGGCCTCTACAAATGCAGCCTGCCACACGTAAACCAAACAAATGAGCCACTTTTAGCTACCAAAACAGGTTTCAAAATTCCAACAGCCCCAAACAATACCCTGCTAGCCCCTTAGTAGTAAGAAGAAAATAAACATTCTACCAAGTAGAATCCATGAAAACAATGTAAAACAAGAAGCTACGTACTGTAGATCTGATCCTGTCCCCCTTCTAGTTCCTTCTGAGAAGCCAAAGCACTGACTCCACACCTGATTCAGCTCTGCCTCCCTGCTGAGTGAGACCTGACCAGACAAATTAGCACCCTTCCACCACTCAAAACTCTGCAGCTAGTGAAGCCAGCAACAATGAATCAATTCTACTCAAAGCCCCAACATAGGTTTGCTACCCAAAGAAACAGGACACCAATTCAAACAGCTTCACCCACAATACATCAAAATAGGTTTGGAATTATAAGATATAGGTCTCCAATTCAAAGAAACAGACCAGTTAAATTACTCCAATTATGTTTAAAAGAGAAGAAATAGGCCTCTACAAATGCAGCCTGCCACACGTAAACCAAACAAATGAGCCCACTTTTAGCTACCAAAACAGGTTTCAAAATTCCAACAGCCCCAAACAATACCCTGCTAGCCCCTTAGTAGTAAGAAAGAAAATAAACATTCTACCAAGTAGAATCCATGAAAAACAATGTAAAACAAGAAGCTACTGTACTGTAGATCTGATCCTGTCCCCCTTCTAGTTCCTTCTCATTTTACATACATAGAAGTGTCTATAGGAAGATAAAGCAGGTTATCTAAGGTTGCAGGAGGAAGTAACGGAAGAAAAAATTAAAAATAAAAATATACACCAGGTAGAGGTGAAGGTAGGGGGGAAGAGAGGGAGGGAAGTAGGGGGAGAAAGGCTAGGAGGGCACGGTACACAGAAAGGAGTAGATAAAATGGGATGTAGAGAAGGTTGATGGAGAAAATGAATATGTGTGAACCCCGGGATTGAATGCTATGAAGTACGGGGCATGGTAGGATGTCACAACCCAGGGTAGTGAGCTCCTATCCGAGGTTGGGAAAGGAAGAATAAGGGGATGGATGGGCCTAGTGTTGATAAGACAGGGGGATAAGAGAGAGAACAATTAGGCTGGTGAGGAGCAAGCTGGGGGTCAGTACTTAAAATTGGGTCTAGGCATGGCTATATACCAGTGCAGACACCGGTACTGGGTCTGAGTGGGTGAAGCAGTTACATACTTCTCTGATTGTACGGAAATAAAGCATCTTGAAAGCATTTATACCGATTAGAGTGCTTAATTTGAGGGTTTTTTGTAGATCGTTCCATAAGGTAGGTAGCACGAAGCTTATGGCTGCCCTGCCGAAGCGGGATTTTGCTTTGGGTACTTTAAGTGTAATAGCTGAGTAACTTCTTAATGCGTATTTCCCAATTATACTCAGGGGAAGACAGCAGGAGATATAGTAAGGCAGCTTATTAGAGATGGCTCTATAGGTCCAGAGAGCATCTTTGTGGTGCCTGAACTTTAGTGATGTCCATCCCACTGCCGCATATAGGGTGCAGTGATGTGTCAAGGGAGTCCCGTATAAACCTCAGTGCTCGATGGTAGAATGTGTCCAGTTTAGCCATGTAAGAGTTGGGGCATTGGCTGTAGAGGAAGTCAGCGTAATCAACTAATGATAGGAGAATGGATTGGACCAGTTGTTTCTTGGCATCTCTGGTGAGAAATTGGCTGATTCTAAAAAACAGTCCAAGCCTTTGCCGAAGTCGTTTTAGCAAGTCCTCGATATGTTCAATGAAGGAGAGTCTTTGGTCTATCCAACTTCTTTGAAATAAAGACTCTATCATATGAGGATAGGTTGAATAAACTGAATATTTTCACCCCGGAGAGAAGGCAGCAGAGGCAAAATATGATTATGGTATACAGAGCATCCAGGGCTCGATCTCTTGTAGATCCACTCAAATTAACATATGAGGTCATAAGCCTACTGGGTCAAGATGTCACATACATAACCACACATGGAATACCGCATGGAACATATCGCACAGTGTACTAGCGCGATAGGGTACAAAACCCCACAAGACATATGTTGCACTCGGTTTTGTACCCTATCACACATGGGTGGGGAGGAGGAGTTACATGGAGGTCAAGACCTCAATTTGGGAGGTGGTCCACCAAGCTGCCAATGTGGCTCAGTGGGATGAGCCATGAGTGCAGGGGGTCACTGTGCATCTGTGGACTAGGACTCGAATCCTGGTCTAAGACTTTTGCTAAACTGCATTGTACGGTTTCTTTTGTTTTTGCTCCCCTGTGGTGTTTCTCCCCAACCCCATGTTGAACCCCCTGGAGTTGATTATATTACTGGGGGGATTGAGGGCCTCCCCATAACGAAGTGCGGGGAGCAGATCCCCTGCAGAAAAGAAAGACAGCACATGTTGCTTTTGCCGAAATCTGTTTCGGCAGTTTATCCAAACGGCAGCAATGTATCCGCTGAATTTACAGTGCGGTACATTGTTGCGCTCTTATGTCATATGACGTAATGACCCCGTGCCGGTGATAAGAGATGGAATGTGAAGGTACTCATACCACATTGCTGGGGATCGCATTAGAAATGTCCAAATAACAAACTAGTTTACACAGAGAGTGGTATCAGACTGGAATAGTCTTCTGGAGAAAGTTGTTAACAGTAAAAGCCTGGCCATGTTCAAAGGACGTTAGATGAACATATGGGCGCTACACCTTTATTTGAATATAATCAGTGAGAACTAACTGGCAATTAACATGGACATACCACCTTTGTTTTCCTGACATTTTCCTATGTTCCTGAGGCACTCTATGGTGTGCATAATTGTGGGATAATGGCACTTTGTGGATGCATAAGGTATTTGGCATTGCATCATACCTCACATCCCAAGGTGTGTGTAGTTATCCCACAATAATATACACCCTGTCGTGCCTTGTTACTTAAATATTTTGCCCTCTGTCTGCCAGTTATACACCAACTGATTGTTGAGTATGTGCAGCTTTGCCTCAGTCCCTTTCTACCCAGTTGATCCTTGATGTCTGGATAAAGTACTGCTATATTCATTGCTCGTTAATGCTTACAAAGTTAATAAAAGCATGTATCATCTCACATCATGCACTGTACTTCTAATACTGAGTGACGAGCTGCAAAAAACAATTTAATGTTTCTTGCTACACATACCCATTTTGTTTCATAGCATTGTATTCCATTTAGAGTACAGTCTCCAGTCCTAACTAAGTAATTCACTGCTTTGCACTGCCGGTTGCTTCACATCTCCTTTTGTCTTCCTGCTACATCACATTATAATTAGAATGATGGAACCAGTCCTTGCTACACAATGTGCATATAATCATACTCTTATCTAGGGCTGTGTGGTCATTGAACACCATTGTTTATAAAAACCAAAAATACATTTTTTTTAAGACTGGACCAAGGATGCACAAGCCCCCCCCCCCAACCTTACGATCCTACCCTGGTCTTAGTCTTTTCACTTACATATCTAAAATTGTCTTGTCCCCTTTCGTTACCTCCTGGGCTATTCTCTCTTCAGTTTGTGCCTTTGTGCTCCTTATTGCTTTCCTTGCTTCTGTTTCTCCTGCTACACCTCCCTGTCCTCCTCCCTCTTCATCTCTATCTATCTGTCTGCCTACCTGCCTGCCTGTCTGTCTATCTATCCATCCATTTGTCTATCTGTTCATTGGCCTATGCAGCCAGTATAGTGTTATGCTTGTGCAACTGTGTTAGTTTGGTTTTGGCCATTCGCACTCTCTATTCCAGAGGAATTACCACCCTGTAGGGGTACAAAGGCAAGGACCCTTGGAGAGGGTTCCACCCCTAGAGGTGCAACAGGATGGTTCCTGTGGCTAAAGGTACCTTAGGAATCCCCCTAAGGAGACAGTGCTGCCACTGGAGGAGGAGGAGGGGAGGATGGTGGGGCAAAGAAAAAATGCTTCACAGTGAGGCTTAGAGGAACTGCTTATATAGCTCAGGAAGTGGGAGTGGCTGGCTGCTTGGCCACCGAACTACAGGCAAGCCTTTCATTTCACTGGCCTATGCAGCCAGTATAGTGTTATGCTTGTGCAACTGTGTTAGTTTGGTTTTGGCCGTTCACACTCTCTATTCCAGAGAAATTACCACCCTGTAGGGGTACGAAGGCAAGGAATCCTCAGAGACGGTTCCACCCCTAGAGGTGCAATGAGACGGCTCCCATGGCTAAAGGTACCTTAGGAATCCCCAAAATGAAATGCAGTATCATCCCCAAAAAGGAGGCAACATGAAGCATATGAGCAAGCAGTAACTGTGACATAGGAGTAATAACTGCAACGTAGTAGTAGAGGAGTATAGGCAGTTTGATACTGCAATGAGATGCTCTGTTGTTGTAATGACTGCCCAGGTTTGCGTAGCATGATACTGATGGTTTACTTTGAGAGAAGGGAATCCCCTAAGGAGAGAGGGAATGGCAGGACATCCTCCACCTCCATCCAACAACAGAACCTACCTAAAGAAACTAGGGGAAAACAACTACGCTAACTAAGTGTCATGACCTGAGGCAATGGAGGAGAGAAAAAACCCTATGAGGAGGAAATCTCTGGGGATCCAAGACCTAGATCGCCTTCCCTCCAGGCTTGGGATAGTTTATTTAGTGATGGCTCTGCAGCTGCAATTTGGAAAACCCAATTAAAGGAAGGTGGAAAATATTCCAATTTGGAGGAAGGCTCTCACTCAGACCCTCTAGCGGGAACGCCATGGAAGGCTGTAAGAAAACTCTGCAACAATACATGCATCCAAGGTGCAGGAGGAGAGCAACAACTGCTGAGGCACTCACCTGGCCTACCCGCCCTAAATCAAACCAGGTGTACCAGAGGCAGTCGTAGGGAGGATGTGTTGAAGGTGCCTTGCTAGGGAAACACTATATAGTGGAACACTAGAGCCAAAGGAGATCGTCGTAACCACCCTTCACTGCTAGTCTTAAATTCTACACCAGGAGCTGCTGTCACGTAGCAGGCAGCTAAAGCCAAGCCCAGGGCGAGGTCATTCCCAGCTATGGGTCAGGTGAGAAGGAGCCCACCCCAAGTTGGACATGCTCGAGATGCAGACTAAAGCAGAGTGAGACTGTCGGCTGCAGGAATCCTGCGCCAGAATAGAATGGCTGGCATGCCCCAGAAAGTGACTGACCTGAAAGCTGGTGAGCTGAATGAGCATGGCTTGCTGAGATCATAATGACCATGGAGTGCTGAGGCCTTGCAAGGTGGAATGCAGATTGAGTGCAGCAGAATCCCAGGCTGAAGCCAAGGGGATGGCAGTAGGCATGAAGCAATGGTTTGCATAAGTAAGGAGCAACGGTTGCATATGCAAGTGTGGACCTGATAGGTCAGTAAGCAGTAGTAATGATAGGTGGACTTGTATAACATACTGTAGAGCAATTAAACAGCACTGAATTGGGGGCAAGCCAGCCAGACATGAATAGCCAAATCAAGGTGACAAACACTCTGAGGATTTTCAGCGGCGAGGCAAGATTTAATAAAGCTATATTAACAGCCTCAGCAGGAGCTTAGTTGACTGACCTCAGAGTTGTAACTGCAATGAAACATGGAGATAAATGCTTTGAAAGCAGGTGTAGCCAGGCAGTGCAATGAAGCTCAAGTAGAATGAGAGCAAAATGAGCAGCAGAGCTAGGGTCAGAGTAAATTGTGTCAGGTGAAAAGAATTAAGTATGCAACATGGAGCAGCTATGGTTGAGCTGAAACACACAGATAATAATAGCAGTTGCATTGCAGTAGTTTGAGTGTGGTGAGCATAGTGTAAAACACAAGCACTGTGTACAATAGTAAGTAAAGTAAACAGCAGAGGCTACAACTGTAGGTAACTGATAGCAGTAGCATGAGCTCTGATTAGGTTTGCAGTTGCAGTGCAGGTAATTTGAGAGTTGCAACTGAAAGCAAGCAATATGAGCTCAGAAGTAGCAGTATGCTAAGAGCTGAAAAAAGGCCCCCCCCCAAAAGAAAGGAAGCACACACAGCCGAAGGCAAAATACAAACCAGAAGGAGGAAATAAACACAGAAACCCAGCAGAGACAAGCAGGAGCAGCGGGGGGGGGCAGGCCCCAGCCAGCCAGGGAGGCCCAACCAGCTCAGAGGACAAACCGACAGAGCCTTCGGCTGCTAAGAAAAAATGCTTCACAGTGAGGCTTAGAAGAACTGCTTATATAGCTCAGGAAGTGGAGTGACTGGCTGCTTGGCCACCGAACTACAGGCAAGCATTTCATTTATTCAACTGTCTATCTATCTATATATCTATTTATCTATCATACACAATGGCCTTACTTAAAATATTCAATTTATCTTCATGCCTGAGGGGGCAGGACCATAATTCATGAGTGGTGAGGTTACCCGAGGTCAAACTGCTCTTGTGCAGATAAATCATGTATTTAACTCATCCCCATTGCATATCCCATATTTATCAGCAAACATTTACCACTACTGGTGTTCTATAAATCTACAGTATGTATGTATGTATGTATGTACCTATCTATCTATCTATCTATCTATCTATCTATCTATCTATCTATCTATCCTTATACAGGAAAGACATCCTACATGCTTGGAAACAGTAGAAGGATTTCTAGCATTCTGATTTAGAATGAAACAGTAGTAATATGGTACTCTTTTGGATCAATATGTAAGAGGATTTGATAACTGCTTAAACTAAGTAGCCAAAAAAATGAAAATTTAAATAACTTTATGTCTTACAGAGAAGCATATTCTCATTGGGGAGACTGTTTTGGATCTCTAAAAGAAATACAGATAAATCTGCAGACTTAGGTATGCTGGTATGGCTGTTGTTATAAAGGAGATATACCCCACATTTGGGGATAGTAAATTGATTTTGCACCACGATGAACAGAGTGTTCGATGTATCTTTATGTTTACAGGAAAGTGTATGCAGATTGAATATTTTAAACAAGCATGCAAATAGAGATTCTAGGTACAGTAGGCTGGCTGTTTCTGTTGCAGTTGAACAAAATACATTTAAACATATATTAAGCTTATGTAAGGTGATACTGTGGACTAATTGTGTTTGTATTTATGTTATAAATGTAAGCAGAACAAAAATCATAAAAACCCTGTGAACAAGCTTCAGAAATGGAGCGAAACATGGGGGAACAAAATAAAAATGAATTGAAAATTACCTGTAACGTTTATGCTGTCTTTGTGAAGACTTTAAAGGGCTTTACCCCCCCCCAGTTTTTGTTGTTGTCTGCAGCAGTCCATAAGGGGGTTAGCCGACTGACTATTGGAATAGAAGAGATTTAAGAGGACATATTATTCATTTCCCACAAAGCTTGGAGTTGGAATTTGCTGTTATTTGCTTGATGGACTGAGCAAATGTTCTTTGTGGATGTTGAGTTATAAAGACTTGGAAAGTTTTTTATTGCAGCATTTTTGCCATTAAGTTTCACTACTACAGTTTCATTGTCAGCCTATATGTATAATGGATCCTGGAGAAATTTTTGCCGATATTGGAGACAGCCTGCACAGCAATATTCATTTCACCATCTTTTCTGAAGATGAAAGGAAAAAGTTATTTTCAGCTATGTATGGGGATAGAGACCTTTCTATGCAGATGGAAGAGGCACCATAGAACTTGTTACACAAAATAGAGAATTTACAGCATAAAAATTGCAGATTGGAGTGGCATCATTTAACCCTTACCCAATACCTCCAATATAATAGAACACCGAGGAGTTTATGAATTAGTGTGGAACCAAATATAGAGTATAAGTCTTCAAAACTGAAACATAAATGGGATGGGATTCGGAACAGAGCCAGTTATGACTTTATGTATGCTCTCATTGAGGCCATCAAAGAGGAATGACAGACTTTGGAAGTAGATATTAAAGGGACACAAGAAGCATTAAAGCTAAAAATACAGGAGGAAGAGTTTAAAAAGAATTTGAAAGAAATTAAACATAAGCTTCAACAATATGAAGAGAGGTTAAAACAACAAAAGATTAAGAAATTTATAAGGGATACTAATGATTATCGAGATGTCAGGGTCTACATGTATAAAGTATTTAATAGGAGGAACCAGTTTTGGAAAACTCCCCAAGATTACTATAGTTCAGATAGTGATAATAGCTATACAAGGGATAGTAATAAAACACCCCCAAATGGATCTACATCTGAAGAACAACCAAGTACATCGGAATAGCTTAAGAGATATGAATTAAGGCAGCAAAATGCACAGAGAAACATCTCACAACAGGGGGAAGGATTTCGGGGTTGGGGGGAGGTACAACAAGGGGAGAAAGGCTATGTGGAAGGTAAACAAGGCAAGGGCAGGTCAACAGAGAGAGAACAATGTGAGAGCTGAACCCATTCCAATTTTTAATTTAAGTAAAAGGCCACTCAATATAGATGAAGTGAAAGTCCTAAGTAAGGGATTATCTTTTGAGCCCTCTCAACAGGTGGATTTATTCAATTTAGAAGTGGATTTACAACATTTCTTTAGAACATTGAGGTTAAAAAACCTTTATGGTTTGCAAGAAAATCCAGATATGAATTACTACCAAAGGGATTTAAAACAAAAAATACAGGTGGAATTTAAATACAGTCCCCCTGTAGGAAGAAATAATGGAGTTGAGGCCTTTATTAAAACTGTCAATAAAGATATCATGAATCTGTTTAAAAACAAGGAGGTTAGATTCCCCTCTTATTTCAATTTATCTGAAAGGGAACAATTAGCCTTAGAAGGATTGAGTGGTGATGCCCATATTGTGATTAAAGGGGCAGATAAAGGTGGGGCAATAGTTATACAGGATAGAGACCAGTATCAAAATATGTGTCTTAAACTACTAAATAATTTAGAAAACTATACCCCATTATCAGTAGATCCCACCTCTGGCATTTTAAATCAACTTAAGAGTTTAGTAGGGGAATATACAGCTATGAACTGGTTATATCCATGGGAAGCTGACTTGCTTGTAAATGAATACCCAAGAACTCTTACATTTTACTCAGTTCCAAAGATCCATAAAAACGTTTTGGATCCCCCTGCCAGACCAGTTGTCTCTGGAATCGGCTCTGGGATTGAGCCTATCTCTAGATTTATAGATTTCCATTTGCAACCTTTGGTAGCAAAAACTAGTGCATTCATAAAGGATTCCATGGATATGATAAATAAACTCAATTTTATATCTGAACAAGGAATTCCAGAAAATATATTCCTAGCTACATTAGATGTTGTGGATTTATATACATCAATACCACATAGGGAGGGAGTTGAATGTCTAGGTATGTTGTTAGACAAAAGAACAAGTGGAGCACATCCCCATACTAGATTTTTACAAGAGTTAGCTGAGTTTGTATTACAAAAAAAATATTTTGAATTTGATAATCAGTTCTTTCAGCAAATTAAAGGTACTGCTATGGGCTCAGCAATGGCTTCAGCATATGCTAATGCATACATGGATAATTTTGAACATCTGCACATATTTAATGAAATAGCAGAATTTTACAATACTAAAATATTCGCTTGGTTCAGATATATAGACAATATATTTATGATGTGGACAGGAAGTGAACAAGAGCTGGGGTATTCCTATGCAGAATTGAATTCAAAAGATCATAATTTAAGCTTTGTCATGAACTTTGATAAAGCTAGGGTACCATTTTTGGATCTAAATATGCACCTAGAAAATTCACATGTTTACACTAGTTTGTATAGAAAAAAATACAGATAGAAACACACTACTGCATAATAAAAGTTTTCATGAGCCAAGTCTAAAGAAAAGTATCCCCTATGCACAATTAATTCAAGCCAAAAGAAATTGTAGTAGGCAAGAATATGCTGAAAGAGAGATAGCCTCAATGATAGTGAGATTTAGAGATGGGGATACCAGTGGGGAACATTAACAGTAGCAGAAGACAGAATAAAACAAAGGGATAGAAAAGAACTACTTAAACAGACTCCTAAAATTTATTCA
Source organism: Neoceratodus forsteri (assembly GCA_016271365.2). NCBI lineage: Eukaryota > Metazoa > Chordata > Ceratodontiformes > Ceratodontidae > Neoceratodus > Neoceratodus forsteri. The sequence continues at coordinate 561,173,681 of CM057450.1, read as the reverse complement.
GAACCAACTTTAGTGATGTCTATTCCATATAATCATAAAATGACCAACATTAGGAAGATTATACGTAAGCATTGGTATTTAGTACAGTATGCTAATCCAAATATCAAGGAGTTACAAAATCCACCCATTGTAACAGCCAAAAAAGTGAGGAATATTAAAGATAGGGTAGTGAAATCACAGTTTAAAATCCCATCAGTCCCAGGAGAACAGCTCCTATTGGGACCCTTGAGCCCAGCAATGCACCCCTGTGGTAGGTGTGCAGTATGTAACAATACATCAAAGAAATGAGTGTTTACAAACCCACACACAGGAGGACGTCATTCAATATTACAGCATATGACTTGTCTTTCAGAAGGGATTATATATGTTATCCAATGCCCTTGTGACCTACTATATGTGGGACAGACCAGTTGGGCACTGAAAACCAGACTATTAAAACACAAAGGGGACTTCAGGAATAGAGACATAAACTCCTCAGTGGCAACACATTTTAACAGCAGGGGTCACACTGGTGTTTCCCTTTGCTTCTGGGGTCTGGAAAAAGTACCACCACTAATCAGAGGTGGTAACTATAGAGATAAATTGCTACAATGTGAAATGAGGTGGATTTTTAAACTACATGTTTAGGAAAATAATATAGGAATGAACACTGAAACGAACTGGCAAGTCTGTTAACCACATGGTATTCTTCCCTAGGTTAGATAAACAGTCCTATAATGTGTGTATAGAATTTTCTTCTATGTTAATAGAGAAATAAGAGTTGGTAACAATATATAATAGTTTTTTAGTGTTTACTAGCTTCTGCAGCTCTCTGGTAAAAATTCCCCCCACCGCCTATTACCCCACTACCCCCTTTTTCCATTTCATCTTCTTTATTTCTTCCTATTATTAGGAGTTCTTTAAATAGTAACTTTCAGAAAATTGTTTTTGATGTAGTTAGATAGAACAAGTAATGTCCAATGAAATTTGCACTAAATAAATGATATGGCATAATTGTTAGGTAGTAATGAATGCTTGTTCAAGAGTGGTGCAATATATGAGCTTCCCCAGAACAATATTATGCCTTTGCGAACTTTGGTGGAGTCCGTGGGCATGCACTATACAGATTTGGTGTGTGCGCATGCATGGACATGCTGTAGTGACGTCAGTACGTCACTCCGCGAACACTCTTCTGGAGAAGCTCGAGAGGAACCAGCATCCAGCATTTTCCACCATTACAACAGAACACTGAGTTATAGGGCATAAAAAACAGGACTTGCAGCATTTTGGTTCAAAGGTAAGAACAGCAGTTTGGTACAAATTGGATTAGTAAATTGGGAGAATGAGTTTACGATTTAAATCAAACAACTAAAAAGTCTTTAAACTATTTTATTCTTACAGAAAAGGATACTGTCCTCAGAAACACTGTTTGAAGTTCTGTGAGAAATGCAGATAAAACCACAGCTCTAGGTACGCTTGCTTTGTTGTCGTTATACAGGAAAGACATCCTATATGCTTGGAAACAGTAGAAGGATTTCTAGCGTTCTGATTTAGAATGAAACAGTAGTAATATGGTACTCTTTTGGATCAATATGTAAGAGGATTTGATAATTGCTTAAAATAAGTAGTCAAAATAATGAAAATTTAAATAACTTTATGTCTTACAGAGAAGCATATTCCCATTGGGAAGACTGTTTTGGAGCCCTAAAAGAAATACAGATAAATTTGCAGACTTAGGTATGCTGGTATGGCTGTTGTTATAAAGGAGATATACCCCACATTTGGGGATAGTAAATTGATTTTGCACCATGATGAACAGAGTGTTCAATATATCTTTATGTTCACAGATTAGTGTATGCAGATTGAATATTTTAAACAAGCATGCAAATAAAGATTCTAGGTAGGCTGGCTGTTTCTGTTGCAGTTGAACAAAATACATTTCAACATATATTAAGCTTATGTAAGGTGATACAGTGGACTAATTGTGTTTGTATTTATGTTATAGATGTAAGCCGAACAAAAATCATAAAACCCCGTGAACAAGTTTCAGAAACAGAGCGAAACATAGGGGAACAAAATAAAAATGAATTGAAAATTACCTGTAACGTTTCTGCTGTTTTTGTGAAGACTTTAAAGGGCTTTACCCCCCCCCCACACACACACACACAGTTTTTGTTGTTGTCTGCAGCAGTCCATAAGGGGGTTAACTGACTGACTATTTGAATAGAAGAGATTTAAGAGAACATATTATTAATTTCCCATGAAACTTGTAGTTGGTAGATTCAAGATGCTCCCTGCTCCACTCACACATGAGAGCTAAGTGTTTGATCTCAGCCAGATACGATTGTCATGACTGACCTGATTTCTGGTGGCAACTGTAGAATTTATAATGTTCAGCCCTTGGAAAAGTTGTTAAACTGTATTGTGCATTCAATTTAGCCTTTAGCTCTTGATACAACAAATCCTCCGTCCGGTCCGGTGTACACAGATTGCATGAACGTTTGAAGATTTCACTCCCCAAGAAAGTACATAAAGCAGCTCAAATAAGCTTATCCTGTTGCTCATCATTAGCAGCTTGTATGGCAGGATTGAGTAATAACCACTGATCAAACAGTCAGGACCGTATATCCCAGTCCGCTCCCATAAAAATGTCAAAGCTAGCTGAAGTTGCCATGATATTGCACAGTTCCAAATTGCTTGCTTGCCTCCAATGCAGAAAGTCACAAAATGGCATAATTCAGTAAGCTGGAGCTGTGAAAATGTCCACCATCCATCGTCGCCACTTCATTGTGTTTGGTGGCTGAAAATAAGTACCTTAAACACACAAGGGTATTGGTAGTAAGAAAACCACGCCACACTGAAATCGAGGCCTTCTCTTTTACTTCCATTCAGCAGCACATACAAGAGGAGACTGGCCTCAAACACATGCACACTTACAGGAAGTGCGCATTCTCTTAAAGCTGTACTGTCTCAAACATTTCTTAAAGCTATACTACACATAACACTCCCTACCCCATCTTGCTCCCTCTTTGTGTCTATTTTTCTTAATTGCCCTGTTATATCTACTCCCTCCTCTTTCATCACATTCCTTGCTGAGCCTGCATGTACTAATGTCAGGTGGAGGCCTTTCTGCCACTCCTCAGTTGTGTGGCTGTGACTATCCCCAATTGATCTGCCTCCCTCCCCTCACCAAGTTGAATTTATTCTCTATGTGTTGTACAAACCTGTGCCCCACCAGCCTTGTGGCCTCCTCATTGTGTGGAGGTCATCTCTTTTAAACAGCCTCTGTTTCCCCAGAGCTGAAAGCCAAGCCCCTCACACCAAACCACTAACCATGCATTAAATTGTTCTGTCTGCTCCCTGCAACTGAAGCATGGCTCTGGTGTGACCTCAGAGAAGGCTGCCACACCTACCCTGTTTCTCAGAGTCATGCCTTGTGTGTAGAAGCTCTCTTTCACCTCCTTTACACCCCTCCTTGCCACATCATTCATGCCTACATGCACTATTGTATCTGGCCTCCTCCTGGTGTGATTCTAAGGGGATTTTGTCTATCAGTGGTTGAAATATGTTATAGGTAGGTACACCTTGCACCTCTCCTTCCTCATCCTTACCTCTCTCTCTCTCTCTCTCTTAACTATAGTCCATTTGCCCTTGTTAGGCCTCTGGGCCCTCTCTGGTAATGGAGCATGTAGTCCCCATGGCTAATCACTGACCATGGTTCTCAGGAAATGGATTGCCACCCTTGTGACCTTGAATTCAGCTCACAACCTCCGCACCCACCTACAGCTGAGGCACTGACCATGGACCCAGAGCACCTTCAGCATTACAATTGCCCTGTACCCTATTCGGGTGGTAGTTAAGAGCTAGGTAAACACTGCTTCACAGTGGCCCCATTACAGCTTATATAGTCCTACTCCAGATAGGGAGTTTGCTATTAGCTCAGTAAACCCTGCTATGCAATGCCCCCAGTAACCACTTATGTAGCCCTATCCCAGATAACGAAATGGATATTAGCAGCATACACTGCTGCAAACTGTCCCCTGTAACCATTTATATAGCTATTCATTGCAAAAAACTGCATTAATGGACCAGTTAGGGTTCATAGTAAAGCAAAAAAAGTAGGGAAATGTGGTGTTAGGGTTTCCAACCCCCTAACACCCCCAACCCCCACCCCATACCCCCAAGCAGCAAAAGGAAAAAATATTATAGTTTTGGCTGCCCTGACTCTTGGCAAACCAGTGGTGGGGTCTTCCTTGGGGTTCTCTACCATACTGCTCACCTGTGCCCCCAGTCTGTAGCCTCCTGTCTGAAGCACAATGTATACTTCTAAGACAGTGCTCATAGTGATATAGTCTTCAAACATACAAAATTACGTCTTCCCATATGTTGCCAACAACCTGTGGGCCCTGCCTGAAGAAAACACATCACATCTGACCTTGTTTGCTCAGGGAATGGGGGGGAGCATTAGGGCTGAGAACCCCAAGGAAGACCCAACCCCTGATTCACTATTGACTAGTGACAGGACAGAACTGGCCACTACGAGGTGCCTAGCATCTGCAGTGAGGTTGACCCAATTTTGGTACAGGGCAATGATAAAGTATTGTCTAGAATTACTCAAGATTTTTAAAAGTTTCCACCTGTTTAACATTTTGTCCCAGGTCATTTTAGATGACAAGGTGTGGTACCTTTCTCCTCAGTGTGGGGCTTCTGAAGACAATGGTCTTGTTTTTGTTGTAATTTAGGACCAGTTTGTGTGAGAGAACCAGCTTTCTATGGCACTGGAGGACAGAGGGGGTGCTGCTAAGTTCAGAGTTTTTTAGATGACAGCATTATCAGGGTGTAGAAGTACATTTGCTGACTGACAGGCATCAGGCAGGTGGATTATGAATAGGCCAAATAAAAGGGGGCCAAAATAGAATCCTGGCAGATGCCAGTGGATACTCTCCTAATGTTAGACAAGCAGCCATCAAGTTTCACACACTGTGGACAATTTGTGAGATCATTCTGGAACCAGGTTACTGTGTCAAGAGATAGATGGAGGCCAAGGAGTTTGCTGAGCAGAAGCTTATGGTTGACCAGGCCGAAGGCTTTTGTCCAGTCAGTATAGATAGCTCCAACCATGTCTCCATTGTCAAGGGCCTCATGAACATAGTTGGAATATTCTATCAGTGCAGTATTGGTGCTGTGTTGTTTATGAAAGCCATGCTGTTGGGCACACTGGATTTTGTACTTTTTGAGATATGAGACAAGATAGACACAATTCTCTTTAGGGCCTTGGAGGAGGGAGAGAATATAAATTAGTCTGTAATTGGTTAAGTTAGAGCAGTCACTGCTTTTAACTGGTGTAATCAGCGCAGATTTCCACTTCTTGGGAAATTAGGAGTAACGCAGGGAAAAGTTGAACATTTTAGAAATGGGATGGCAGAGTTCCTCTACAGTCAGGGCAAATAACTTTATATCAGGTGAGTCTCCACTAACCCTGGCTTTGACAAGCACCTTTCTGATATATTTTGAGGTGTTCTTAACTGATACAGGTTTAAAATAGAATTTAGGGTGACCTGGCTCAGGGTCCAGCAGTAGGACGGCTTCAGGGCCACGTCTGCCATAAGGGAACTGAGCAGGCTAAGGGGGATGACGGAGCTTAGGTCAGTAAAGGCTACATTTAATTTACTGCCAATCTCAATAGGCTCAAGGACTTAACATCCATCAACCACGAGCATTTCCAGTGACATTGTTTCTCCCTTGCCAAGGAATTCTGAGATGTTCTCCCAGAATCTTTTGCCATTACTCCATTTCTGGATTTACTTGGCCTTTGCAGAAGTTGGATTTGAACAATCTAAGCCTACTAAGTGCATTTATTACAGGTTAATCTGTACTTTTGTAGGTGGATTGAGGACCCAGACCTCCTGGCCAGTGCCCACAGATTGTCCCTCTCTCTCATGAGGGCTAGGAGTTCCATGGTTATCCATCCAGAAGGTGTACCTCTTACCTTATGCTTTTTTTAGGGATGCAAATTTATTGTATGAATTTGTGAACTCCGTATCAAAAAATTATAGGGCCCAATCAATATCGGGAATGGCATCCAGGAAGCTCCAGTCAATTTGGGCCACATGTGATTTGAAATCTGGGGCCTTCTTTTTCCTTAGAAGCTGGCTGTTTGTGACCTGGGTGGGGGGGCTAGACTGCTGAACTGCCCACAGGCATTGCACTGGTGAGTGGTCACTAAGGGTACCTGGCAGAACTTTGACATCTTTAACCCTGTCTGGGTGAGTCACTAGAACCCAGAAAAGTAGTGACACAGTGTCTGTTTTATAGTTCGTTCTGGTGTATTCAGTGACCATTTGTGAGAGAAATAGACTGGCAATCTTATCCCTGTGACCTGTGCTTGACTTAGCAGTTCATCTGATGTTGAAATCACCAGTTGCTTTGTATCCCTAGCTCTGGTTGAAATGTTGGAATTAGTAAGTAAGGTGCTCCATGCCAATTTATTGTTTACCAGGTGGGATGCAGACAGGTGGAGAAGAGATCTGTGACCTCGCCCCAGCAGCAGTTTAATGGCCAGGCATTCACGGTCCCTAGTAAGATTTTGATTTCAAGTTTGGAAGCTTGCAGGTCAGATCTAAGATAAGGCAACCCTAACCTTGCTTGCCTAGTCTGTTCTTTCTGAAGATGTTAAAACTTGGTAATGAGATAGTGGAGCCAGGTATGTTGGGATTAAGCCAGGTTTCAGTGAGGGATATATTTGGTTGCACTAATGCAACCCAGGCTTCAACCTGATCACATTTAGGTAGGAGACTACCTATATTTAGGGAGACTATGTTCAGTTTACCTTGACTATCAGTGTCATGCCCAGGGCTATCTACGAGGCCTGGGGTAGGATGAACATTGCCAGACGGCAGGAGTAACATTCAACGTTAGATCCCTAGAAGCTCTAAGGTAGTGTTTCAGACTCCAGGTTTTTTTCTTAAGGGGAAAAGACATATGGGTGATCCTGGAGACACAGCCATAGCATGTAATCCATAGCACTCCCAAAGTGCCACCTGAGTTAGGCATACTTTGTAGTGGGCACAGGACTGAGGGACTGGAATACTAAAAGGGCAGTTCAGGAGGATCGAGTGGGCGAGGATTTAGTATATGGTCAAGGGAGAATGCCACCTTCACCTCAGAGGGCTCTATAGGTTCAGGGAACAATACAGTGAGTAGGTGGGTCAGCAATAGTAGCATTGCAAGAATCATGTTTACAGTATAAGCTGAGTACCAGCAATTATCAAATTAGGTCCACTCAGACAGGGTGTTGACAAGGCCATAGTAGAAGCAGGCTACCAGCTACTAGCAGTTATAAAGTTGTGGCACCCCACAAGGGTGTTGGTAAAGCCTCAGTGAAAGTAGGGTACCAGCAACTACAAAATATATCCACCCAGATAGGGTGTTGGCAAGGCCTCAGTATAAGCAGGGTAAAGGCAACCAGCTATCACAAAACTCAGTCCATCCAGATAGGGTTTTGGCAAGACCTTAGTAGAAGCAGGGTACCAGCAACCAGCAAGTTATACAATTAAGTCAACCCAGTTAGGGTGTAGACAGCAGAGCAGATGAGTAACAAAATTCAAGCTGTAGGATATTAGCAGCAGACAAAGCAAGTAATTGGTTACTGTGTATCCAGATAGCAAATTATAGTGCCTTGGTAGCATTAAACAATCCTAGCAACAGAAGCTAATTATACAATAAGGTCGACCCAGAGAGGGTATAGTCAGTACAGCAAATTACTAGCAACAAAAAAGTTGTAGCAGAACACAATCAGTAGATAAGGCAAGTATTGGTTCAGTGTACCTGGGTAGCATTAAAGTGGCTTAGTAGTATTAGATGCAAGGACTCTTTTACAGTTTTTGTTATCTGTGCCATTTCTTCAAGTACTCATATGTCCTAATTAGGCTGAGACAGCCAGGAATTGGGGCAGCAGGGGGCAGCATGACTGGCTGCCTTCATGACTGACTCAAGGCAGACTCTTCAATGTCCTATGTGCTGCTGGAGTTCACAAGTAGATGGGAGGAGGTTATAATGCTGCTGTACAGATCCTTGATGTGACCTCACCTGGAGTATGGCATGCAATACTGGCGCTTTTACCCGCTCATGGTGGTCTAGAGTAGGCTGATGAAAATGGTTCAGGGGCAGCAGGCCAAGGCATATGAGGACAGGCTGAGAATACTCAACATGTACTCACTCTAGGAGAGGAAGGAGAGAGAAGTCATGATTGACGGTTGGGGTTCAAGAGGGGTTGGGAGAGGTGAAGGGGAGAATTAGAGTTGGTGGGGAGGGGGCATGGCCCACAGAAATTGCTGGATCAGAGACTCTGTAATTGAGAAGACTTGTAAAGCTGTAAGACCTTCTTCTGTTGGCTATTTCATATGTTTGAATGTTCATATCTATCTATCTCTCTACAGTATCTATGTACAGTATCTCTCTATGTACAGTATCTATCTATCTATATAGCTACAGTAACTATCTATGTACAGTATCTATCAATCTATCTAGCTACAGTATCTATCCATCTGTCTATCTACAGTATCTATCTGTCTAACTATCTTCAGACACTACCTATATATCTATTTATCTATCTTTCTACAGCATCTGTCTATAGCTATCTATCTATAGTATGTCTGTCTAATTATGTATCTACAGTATCTGTTTCTGTCTATTCTTCTAAAGTATCTATGTATCTATATATCTATGTGTATGTATGTATGTATGTATCTATCTATCAAAACAGGGTTTGTCGGCAGGAAAGGACTGCTTGGTCCACCCAGTCTGCCCAGAGCTATCTATCTATCAATCTATCTATCTATCTAGCTATCTGTCTCTCTATCTATCTATATGTCACTGTAGTACAGTGGTTAGTATGCTGAACATTGAATTGGGAACGCATAGTAGATGTGAATCTACCACAGCCACTGCTCACTACAAAACCTTGAGCAAGTCGCTTCTCCTCCCTGTACTTCAAGTATTGAGTAGAAGCAGGAACCCCTCTGAGAGCAAGAGGCTGCATCTCAGTCAAGTAGGTAATATAGCCTAGAAGTTAAATCACTGAGCTATGAACCAGAAGACTGAGCAGACTTGGGCTTGAATCTCACAACTGCCACATGCACGCTGTGATTTTTTACCCATACGCAATCGGAGGAAGGCTAGGAAACTCTGCACCAGGTCCTTCAATGAGTGGTTGAAGGCAGGGTGCAGGGAGGAGGGCTTTGGCTACATTTGGGAGTGGGGACACATCTTGTGGGATGGAGGCCTGTACGAGGGAGATGGCTTCCATCCATCCATTAAGGGAATGGCAGTCCTGGGTGGAAGGTTTAAATATTACTTTAACAAGCATTTAAACTAGCATGGGGGGAGGCAGAAAGACTGAGGGAGGCAGAGATCACCCCCCTCCCCAAAGATTTGTACAAAAGGGAAGGTTAACCCAGAGAGAAGAAATTCCTCAGGGGTTGATGGAAGCAAAGAGAAGAGCAGAGCAGACAAGCCTAGAGGAGGCACTTGAGTTGGAAGAGAGAGGAAGGAGAGAAGGCAGGAATACAACATAATAGGGGATGACAGGACCAGGATAATAGTGTGGGCAAGGAGGAAGCAGGAAAGGGAGGCAGGTTAGAGGGAGAGAGGGATGAAGAGAATGGAGAGACATGTATGCCAATGCCAGGAGTCTGGGAAACAGAATTCCTGACCTTGAAGCAATCATTGCAGAGGTGGACCTGGATCTGGTGGCCATAACGGAATCATGGTGCATGGACAACCACAGCTGGGAAGTGGCCATCCCAGGCTACATCATGTTCCAAAAGGACATATCATGAAGGAAAGGTGGAGGATTTGTTTTGTATGTGAAGAAGGGTATAAGGGCCACTGAAATACAGGAGCAACAGAGGGCCAGTTATGGGTTAGCCTAGAGATGGGGTTGGGGGCTGTTATTCATATGGGGGTGGTGTACAGGCCTCCAACACAGAGGGAAGGTTTAGACAGAGCTCTGGAGGAAGCCATTAGCAAAATTACCAGCAAGGGCAAAGTTTTAATTATGGGGGACGTTAATCTCCTGGATGTAGATTGGGACATTCTTGCCACAGCTACATCAAGAGGCAGGATCATCTTTGAACCCATACGAGTGTTATTTCTCAGGCAGCTGGTTTTGGAACCCACTAGGAATGGGGCAGTGCTGGATCTGGTAATTACAAACAGAGACAGGATTGTTGATATCATAGTAGGTAGTCCCTTGAGTAGAAGTGATCACCATACTGTGTAATTTGACAAACAGATAGGACAGGAAAAACAACTCACTAAGATGAAGGTCCTGGACTTCAGGAGGGCAGATTTTGAAGAATTGTGAAACTGCCTCAGAGAATGCCTCAAAGGGGAGGAAGGCAGAGGGGTAGTGGAGGGTCAATGGAGAAAAATTAAGGAGGGTGTAACCCAAGCAATGACATGCTGTTTGAAAGAAGTAAGCAAGGGAAGAGGAGGAAGAGGCCACTATGGTTCTCTAACGAGATGGCAAAGGCAGTGAAGGAAAAGTAAACAGCATTTAGAAAGTACAAAGAGATCCAGAAGGATGAAGACAGGGAGACAGATCTGGCAAAACAAAGGGAGGCAGGAAGGAGAGTAAGGGCAGTTAAAGTGCTAACAGAGGTTGGATAGCCAAGGAGGTCAAAAAAGGAATAAGACCTTCTTCAGGTATATGGGAGGGATGACAAGGGGAGGGATAGTGAGAATCAAGATGGGAGGGGGAGTGTGCAGAGGAAGATCAAGAGAAAGCAGAAATATTAAATGATTACTTCTGCTTGGTCTTCATGGTAGAGGGTGGGGGGATGGACCAGCATGCTGCAGTAAGCACCAGGGAGAGGGGGAGTTGACACCAGCCCATTCTTGGTGGAGAGAGAGAGAGTTCAGAAGGGATTGTAAACCTTAAAGGAAAATAAGATGATGGGGCCAAATGGGATTCATCCAAGGGTCCTAAAGGAACTGAGTACAGTGCTGGCCACCCCACTGACAGTGCTTTTTAGCACCTCAGTGGAGATGGGGAATGTTCCAGAGGACTAGAGGAGGGGGGCAGGATGCCACCTCCATAAAAAAAAGCAATGGTAGGAAAGATGCTAGCAATTACAGGCCAGTCAGTCTCACATCAGTGGTGGGGAAGTTAATGGAAGCACTACTAAAGGAGAGGTCATGGGGCAACTGGAGGCAAAAGCATTGCAGGACCACGGGCAACATGGCTTCACAGGGGGAGGTCATGTCAAACTAATCTTATAGATTTTTTTGCCTGGGTTACTGGGGAGGTGGATCAAGGGAAAGCAGTGGACATGGCCTATCTGGATATAAGTAAGGCTTTTGACACTGTGCCACACAGGAGGCTAGTTAAGAAACTAATCAGCCTGGGGGTAGAGGAGAAAGTGACAAGCAGGGTATCAAACTGATTAAGGGATAAGAGGCAAAGGATGGTGGTAAATGGTAGCCACTCAGGTGATAGAAAAATGATCAGTGGGGTGCCACAGGGTCCAGTGCTGGGACCAGTCCTCTTCAATGTCTCCATAAGTGACACTGAGGATGAGGTTAGGGGTCAGGTGTGTCTCTTTGCAAAAGATACAAAAATATGCAACAGAGCTGAAAAATAATTGCTCAATAAAGAGTGGAGAGAATGCAAAGGGATCTGGGGAAGCTAGAAGAATGGTCTAGGCGTAGCAGCTGGGCTTCAATGTAAAAAAGTGCAAGGTTATGCATTTAGGGCTGTGGAACCCAGGGCTGTGTATAAAATGGGGGGAGTGGAACTTACAGTCGCCAAGCAAAAAAGAGACCTAGGTGTCATCATATCTGATGACCTCAAGGTAGCAAGTCTATGTTACAAAGTGGGAAAGGCTAGCAGGATGCTGGAGTGCACTGGAAGTGTGATTTCTAGCAGGAAGAGGGAGGTAGTTCTGCCATTGTATCACTCACTGGTGAGGCCCCACCTTGAGTACTGTATCCAGTTCTGGAGATCGCAGCTCCACAAGGACTTGAAAGGGTTTCCCAGTACAGAGGAAGGGAACCAAAATGGTGTGGGGGTTGCACGAGAAGCCATACGAGGAAAGTCTGCAGGAACTCAACATGTACTCCCTAGAAGGGAGGAGAGCAAGAGTGACATGATTGAAACCTACAAGTACCTCACAGGAGTGAACAAGGTGCAAGTGGAGGGACTATTTCAGAGAAGGGAAGGCATTAGAACAAGGGAACATAAAATTAAGCTAAGAGGGGAAGTTTAGGAGAGATGTGCAGAAATACTTCTTCACAGATAGAGTGGTAGATGACTGGAACAGCCTGCCAGAGGAAGATGAGAGGCAAAGACTGTGGGGAGCTTCAAACGTGCATGGGATAAGCACAGGGGCATAGTAGGTAGAGGAAGGGGGGGGGGAGTGAAACCTATGACCAACTAGAGTCAGTGGCAATGGAACAGGCATGGACAAGAGGCAGACAGGATGGGCCTAAATGTCCTTTTCTGCCAACAAAATCTATGCTCATATTTAATGATGTGTAGAACCTCTTGCACAGAAACTGAGCCACCCAAACACATGTGGCTTGGTTTTCATGAGACCCGAGACGAACCTTGCTAGCTCAGCTCGGATCCTGGCTCCATGTCCTTTTTTCACCTCCCCCAGCCTCCCAGCTTGCATGACTGTCATGTGAGAGGCTTACGACATGTTAAGAGAGGTCAAAAGGTGCAGACAGGAGTCCATGTGTAACACAGATACTTTAGTTTGTGCATGGGCAAACCAGAGTATACATAGCACAGCTGATCTGACCTCCACATCGTTGCATCTCAGTCAGCGGTGGACAGCCTCTATTAATGCAAGAGGTTTGCCTTGCAGGAGTGGGAACCTTGAGGCTTAATTTTCAGCTTTGTTCCACCAGCAAATCAGGGAGAGAGAGCAGAACTGGAGGAGAACTAAATTAAAAGAATTAGAAAACAGAGAAAAAAACAACACTTCAGCTGAGAGAGACTAAGGACAGAGTCAGAGACTGTGTGTGTGTGTGGGGGGGGGCTGGCACCACATGCCAGACATTAGCTTGCAGAGGAAGACTCTGCAAGACAAACTAAAGTACTTTCCTTTACTAAAGCAAAGTAACTGAAGGAGAAAAAAACAACAACGGAGGGGGCGTACCACACGCCAGACATTGATTCTGTATGAAAAACTAAACTAAATACTAAAAGGCAAGAGAAGACTTGGGGGGAGGGGCACCTATCTGTCCTAGACATAAGTGGCCACGAATCCAAACCCAGAACCAAACCCAGGTATGATCTGGCAAAGCCAAAACCAGAACCTGTTTGGTTCTGCACACCATTATTTATTTGTTCTATGTTTTTATTTCACTTAAGCTCTCCTTGGTAAAAGAAACTTAAAACAAACTTTTATTCTGTAGTAGGTATCCACTTTCAACTTTCTATCTACTTTTACAACATGGTGGGGGGACTGAAACACAGGGGGGTCAAGTAAGTTGCTGAATGGCGTGTCACTCGTCAGTGACTGTGGTGGGGATTCAAACACGGGATCTTCTGAATAACATTGTTAGGCTATAACCACTGGCACATGGAACTACATAGCCTTCCTCTTCATTTTCATTATCTGTGTGCATGTTGGCTCCCTAGGATTTCATAGTTTTAACATGCCTCTCATGAGCCAAGGCCTGCACTGGACAATATTTTGTTTTACTTTGCACACTAGATTTCAGGACTGAATGCAGCTTTTTTCACAGCACTGTATCCTCAGTCTACAGATTTACTTGAAATACCCTACCCTGCTACTTCTTGGAGTCCTCATGATACTGTACATAGAGTTTCATTTTGTTGGTAATCCAACTCTCACACCATGCTTTTTCCAGATATCGTTACCCTTGAGAGAGAAAGATCAGCCACATAATTTCTGAGATGCTGGTATGAAATACTCCTGGGAGCCTTGAAATGGATGGAAAATGAGAGGATGATATGCTCATGGTGCAGAGATTGAGTACAGCTGCATGGGTTGCCAGTAGACAGGACAGTTGAAGTTAGAGAATTTATTAACTGCTCAGCTTCCTTCATAGTCTATGTACAATGATGTAGTTGCTCTAAACCTTATGGGACAAGAACAATATGCCTACGTACCGTTTGTTTTCAGGAGCACATAAGGAGCATCATCAGAGAAGGTGAAGGCACCCCAGTGGGTGCAAATTTTAAAGAGACACATGGCCCCACTCCAAATTATTTACAATTCATGGCTTTGGGATGGGTTCCACTAGGCAGGAGAGGTAGAGACAGGGTCAAAAAGGTTTCACAAAAGAGAAGAGTCACTGGATTTATGCACTGTGGTGCTTAAAACCAAAAGGTCTCAATGAAGAGTGGGATTTCAGGCTATTTCTATGAATTAATATTGTTTTGTATATCACTCAACCCATTATAGCCTATACAGAAGTGTACAGGATTACATTTTAAGTGTCAGTTAACTGCAGTGTAGTTACAGTGTAACTACACTATACGTGCATTGCAACTGCAATGTAGTTACATGCAACAAACATGAAACTATGGGGTAATTACCCCATTGCATGTAATTAATGATAGGTTTAACCGAAACTGAAAATATTTGTCCATAACAAATGTCCCCTTCTCCCGGCCCCTTCGGGGTTATGATACTCTTAGTTCTTAAAGATGAGATTTGAAGTTATGGTTTGAAGTTTGTGAAAAATTGCACTTCTTTAATTATGTCAGTAGGAATATCTGGTTCTGAACAATTGTTCTGGATTTAAAAAGTTTGGTCTTTACTGAACAATTAACTTGCTTTTCTTCCTTCTGTTTTCTGCCTTATGCTACCTTTTCCAATGTTTTAGGATACTCTTGGGAGATATATACTCTTATTTGTGGAACTGATCCCCCAGAGACAAAGAGGGTCATGAACTGAAATATGGATGATTGTACAGATGGCATGAACATCAGGATTAATTCCCATCTTTCTCATCTCTAACTGAATAGATATGATTCCATTATATCAACAGTAAGTGTTTTTCAGTGTATGACTCGAACAATTAATATTTAGGTGGTAGGTATTGCATTTCTGATGCTGCCCATAGTACCTAGTTTATATCAAGTGTGATTTTATGTAGTGATTGATTCCAATATGTTTATGTCATATTAGATGAATGGGTTCCACTCTCATTAGGACTTATGAGAGTTAATTTGGTGAAATGCATATAGTACTGCATTAAGCTACTTAGATACATGAGTTTGACTCCCACTAGGACCCCTTAAGAATATACTTGTTAAGATGCATAAATCACTGTTTTAAAGTCTTTTGTGTGATGTAATATGTCATGATGTTGGATGTCCTTAAATATCTAAGTAATTTATGCACTGTTTTGTGCTAAAGTCCTTTTAAAATTAAGACTCTGGAAAGATTACATCATGGGAGGCATAAAGAAATTGATTCTGGTGTTAAAATATTAGCACCTGTGAATGTAGATGATCTGCCCTGTGAAAGACGTGGTGTGACGCCCGGACCCTGTTACTTGTTGAAACTCTAAATGAGCAAGGCACCAGGGCACCCAGCTGTAACAGGTGCAGCAGCAT
Source organism: Neoceratodus forsteri (assembly GCA_016271365.2). Classification (NCBI taxonomy): domain Eukaryota; kingdom Metazoa; phylum Chordata; order Ceratodontiformes; family Ceratodontidae; genus Neoceratodus; species Neoceratodus forsteri. The sequence goes on along the minus strand of CM057450.1, from coordinate 561,158,101 downwards.
TCAGTCCTACTCATTTTGATCTGTTAAAAAGGGATCTATACTCTAATTGCTGCACTGCTATTAAAGCAACAATGCAATGAAAAAATGCTTTTCCCCAAAAAAACTAGTTTCAGCTATAGTTAATAAAAACAGTAGCATACCTGTCAAATCTACTTTTTTAGGTAAGTTCTATGCTGAGCACCGTGTGTGTGTGTGTGCATGTGTGTATGTGTGTGTGTGTGTGATTGATTTTGTATTTTATTATTTTCTCAGTCCTAACCCTTGCCAGGTCTACAATGCAATTCATGAGCCAAATGTGCTGGCCACTTTTTTTTCTTTTGTCTTGAGAAAAAAAATTAACTAAAACATTTATAAAATACTCAGAATTTGGTAAAACTAGCAATGTTACCACCAAATAAAACTAGATGCCTGGAAACTGTTATGGTGAAAACAAGATAGGGTCAAATCTTTTTGTCCAACTTCGTTGCACTACTGCATTAATGAATTTGCCATTTTTGGAAAACAGTTTGTGGATTCCATTTCAGAGGACCGGTCAGTTTCAAAGTGGAATGCAGCTGTACTTAGCTGACTTTTCTCCAGTCTTGAAATGGAGGCTGTGAGATTTGCCCTCAGTCAGTCTTTGCCTTCAAGAAAGAATATTCTTCCAGTCAGACCTGTGCCATAGAGTAAAACAGCACTGTTGTTCAGAAAATCAATACTGGCTCAGGCTTTTCCTCTGGAGAATTACCCCTTCAGCAGCACCTAAGGGGGGGGGGGGCTGGTAGGACACAGATAAATTTGGTCATTCCTTGTCAAAGAGAAAAACATGTACAACAGCTGTGAAAATGGAAACCATTCAGAACAGAGTACAAAAACATCTTGGTGTCTCATTTTCAGTTTCAACTGTTCCCCTTCTTTCAAGAGTCCTTGCTCTGTACCTCAGAGACATGTATCCAGTTGACCCCTCTGCAAAGCCTGGTTGCTGTCAAGCCATCAACCATTTGACACCACAGTGGTATTTCAGTAGGGTTAGCTCTAGTATGCATAACTGTTCCCCAGGTGACAGGAAGTTCTACAGCTTTTAACATTTGCCTGGACAGTGGGCTGAAGGAGCTGTCATAACATAGTTCAACAAATGAATATTCATTCAGCAAGAAGAATAAAGAAAACGGTTGATGCTACTAATATCACCATGTACTCAGGGATTTAGGTTGCTTGTGTTTTTTGTGGTCAGTGGCCTCTTTATGTTGACATCTATTCTCAATGAGTCATCATATTTAGTGTTGGCAGTTTGCATGGATCAGTCAATAAATTAATCAGTTTATTTAATGAGTTTGTAAAAAGACCATTGAGTGAGGCTAATTGGCATTGGTATCCCTAGAGGAGCTGCATCTTAAATAGAAGAAGTGCTATAGCAAGCTGAAGTATCTGAAATATATTACAAAAGAACTGTGGTTTCTTGTGTTATCTAAATTGTAACATTGCATTCTATTTTATCTTCACTTAGATTACAAAGGATTACAAGTTACAGCATATAGAGGATAATATATGGCTAGCCATACACAACAGGCCTATGTCTGCGTCAAGAGGTTTCTATGGTAACCAAGAACCTCGAGAGTGAAGCTCAAAAGGTTCACTGGTTGCCATAGAAAACTCGAGATGAGGTCACAGGTTAGTCTGTGTATGGATGCCGGTACATTATCTTTTGTAGAGTATGGGAGTCCATGTCCACTTCAGGCACTCCCTTTCAGTGAACTGGGGGTGGGTGCGAGGCACTTGAGGGTTGGCGGTAAGCTCACATTGCTGATTAAATGTGCTGCTACTTTCTCTATAAATTTAGGTTTTAAAAAATTAACAGCTTGCAGCTTGATAGACTGTAGGAAAGAAGCTGTGCGGTGGCATTCAGAGTTGCTGTGCTGCTGTACTGACATATACTGCAACTGACCCAAACCCCCTTAGCTCTCACCTCCTCCCTACCAAGTCTCTCCCTGCTTTTACTGCTCTACTCTACTATATAAATAGCACTTCTCCCCATCTGTCCCGTCCTACCTCCAATTTAGACTCGTCCCCTATCTTCTTCTAGCTTTCCTTCTATCTCCCTTACTCTTATACCCCCTTGCTTTACCCTTAATGTCCCAATCATATACTATAACCTTTACTGTCTATCTTATTTCTCCTCAAAATAAATGTCTTGTAACCTGTATTTATTGAGTATTGTCTCTGCCTATTATTCCCATCACACTGTTACTGGATCTACCCTTTGCTAGCCATTTTCTTTTCATATTACCCTCTTACACTGCAATCTACCCTCTACCTTTGTCTATAGCCACCTTTTTCCTTTTCTCTATGTACTCTGAATGCTATAGCAAATTCTGTATCACTTGTAATGAAACATATACTACTGTCTATTATGTTGTACCTGTAATGATATGTTTTCTGTATGCATTGATGTACTCTACCTATAATTAAATGTTTCTGTATGCACTGATGTACTGTACCCTCCCGGGTCGTGCCTGAAAATAGTCATTGCCATGGCTAGTGCACTTACCCGGTAAACAAAAACTAAATAAATAAACACAACAACGTAATGATGTCACTATTGCAGCACAGCAAGCATATTCCAGGCATGGAATTCCATGCATGACAGGGTCCCACCATGCACTGTATGGGAGATTACACATCTTCAGTTTTAGATATATTGAGTGTTACTGCATGCTGTATATATATATATATATATATATATATATATATATAATGGTTTAACAAGAATGTAAATGACAATAAATCAATAAATGTGCATTAAAAGCAGAGTAAGATTTCATTTGCAAAATATGGTACACGAAGAAGCCAAAAGTTATAGACATTTTAACTGTCATTGATAAAGACATTTAAATGAAAATTTTTGTCAGTGTATTGCAATTGTGCTGGCCACACGTAGCTGAAGGTCCTACAGTGCACAAAACAAGATGCTTGTTTGGCACATGGATTACAAGAAAACAGATATGGCACATACTCTAGTTCATGACTAGAGTACAATATAATATGAATAAATATAGAACGTGAAACCCTAGGACATGTGAAAGTAGGAGCACAGCCAAAACAAAGCTAGACGCATTAAAAAGACCATAGTGCAAGGTAATTGTTACACTGGATGGGCAGTATGACACCAGCCCTTCAAAACCATAGCAGTGTACTATGATATGAAAGGAAAGTACTGATATGGAACAAACTAGTGTTGCATTTTATTTAACATTACATGTTCTCATGTTTTTGTTGTTCTATGTAACCCTTTGTTGGAAGCTGTTAGTACGATTATTTTTCTCCCAGGAACAACTACCCACTCGCACCCTCCCACCCAAACAGAGTGCACCTACAGTACTTCTAACATTAAACCATAGTAAATAATATGTTTACACACAAACATGCGAATTTCCCAGCAGAATCAGGCCATAGTGGTCTATCTAGTCTGCTTGAGTGTGTAGCTCATTTAATTCCCCGAAGCTTCACCACTCCCCTTTATAAGTATATGGTCCTTACACTTTGGCATATTTCCTTGAAATATTTTGTTGCTACCATGGATCTTCAATAGATTAAGGTGCCAATCTACTCAACACCATCTGATGGCCATAGTTCACTTCTAAACAGATACAAGATATTCATATTTTTGAATGGATTCCCAATCCGCTGCATCTGTTACTGTTTTTTCAGACTACTGTGCCAGACCACCCAAGTATATTCTAGAATTGGGTGCTTGTTGTCTCATAAAAAACAAAACAAAAAAAAAAACAGGTCAAAAGATGACAGACTGATCTTTTTAACCAGATCTGGTTACAGCAGCATGTGCGGGCTCTGTAGCTTTGGGCCTCTGCTTGTTGTTTCCATGTCAGTTTGTTGTCACTCGTCAATCAAAATAGATCCTGTCAATCAATACATCCCCCAACATAAGGGAGAGGGGAGCAATTTATTTGAGATGTCCATCATTTGTTTTTTGCTGTTGTTTTTGTGGTTATCTTACACATGGGCTACCACAGACCTGTTGTGTGCTTCTGTTTGTGCTCTTACCATGTTTAAAGTGGTGAACAGGCTGTTGTCCTCTTTCACACTTAGACCATTAATCAAGATTATTTTATTGATTGACGGATGGATGGATTGATTGATTGATTGATTGATTGATTAAAAATTTGGTGTCTGATAGGACAATAAGCCAAGCTCATTTCCATGTGTGACCCAGAAGAGGGAAGGTTTACAAGGAGGGAGAAACCAGGCAACATTACTTTAAAACAGGCAGCACTGTACATACTGTGCAAAGGGCAGTATATACAGAAATACAGTGAGTCAAACAGTACAAATCAACCAAATAAATAAATAATACTGGCATAAAAAAGTACAGGGCAAAGAGTACAGAATGATAGCAAAAGTAACAGCAGCAGCAGCAAACATTTACAAACTGAACTATAATTCAACTTTTATTTCCACATTTGGATGATGGCACCTTATGCTACTCCACCAGTGGGTCACGGATGCTGTCCAGGGTAAGAGTTTTATATAGTTCCATTTTCAGATTTATGACAGATATGCCAATTTGAACACATCATTGTTGCTGATTCAGCTAATCTATTAAGAAAAAATGCCATGTTCCATTTCTGGTCTGTTCCCCACTAGCTAAGTGAGAAGAAACACCAGATCCCAAGATGGTTTCTGTTTTGAAATTCCATTTCATAGGACTTCAGTAGGTCAGAAATCACCTGACTATCATGGGATGATGTCTTACAATAAGACCCTGTACACATCAAGCCACTTAAAAAGTTTTAAGGTGCTTAAAATGTTTTAAGTCACGCAAACATGGCGCCCATCCGCATTTAAGCACGGTTTCAAAGCGTGTTAAGAAACCGTGCTTAAACCCTGCTGCGAGCAAGTCTCAAGTCCGTTTTCAAAAACGTTTTAAAGGAGGAAAGTGTGTTACCTTGTGGTGTGGACGGGCGTGAGATTCTCACTCTATTTCAGTGCCATGCTGAGAGCTTCGGTCCTCCAGTGTCACCCTAAAGTTCCTGGCAAGCAATCCCATAGTGCAGCTGCAGTGAGGCTGTAGAGCGTTGCCATCCAGCAGAGCGTCTAGCGGCGGGAACTTAAAGTGCTCATGGAGGTTGACAGACGAATTGTCTGCATCACTTACCAGTATTTAGTACAGTAAACCAGACACACTCAGCCTGTGTGGTGAATACTTATTCAATAGTTAATTAGTGCTAGTGCTTCCCCGCATAGTGCCCTTCCAGATGATTATAACGCGACTGTGGTAGAATGACTGACCTTCCTGCAAGCTGGACAGAGGAGGCCACTAAACTCCTACATGAGTACTGGTCCCAGGAGTGGGTTCAGGAGGAGTTGGCCAACTATTGCAGAAACACCAAGATTTATCAGAAAATTGCAGACTTCCTATTAGAGAAAGGCATGGAAAGGTCTGCAAAGCAATGCAGGGAAAAGATAAAGCAGCTTAAAGTGAGATACCATAAGGTGAAAGACAACAACAGGCGATCTGGTGGCAAGAGGATCACCTGCCCATTTTTTGATGAACTGGACAGAATTCTTGGTACTCGACCAACCTCAAACCCTGCATTTGTCCTTGAGGGAGCATCTGTTGAGCCACCATGTCCACCTATTGAAGAAGAGTACCCAGATCCAGAACCCCTGCAGTCAGGTACATGCAATGTGATGTCACACATGTAACCCATTATTCGTGAGCACTGTAGTCCCTCCACCCACACCCTGCAGTCACAGACGTGTCTGTGTAGTGTAGCGTCACTGTGGTGGAATCAGCAAACATGATGTTGTGCATTGCTTTGTCTGCACAAAGTATTCTCCATACCTGCACATACTGCCTTTAATGACATAATGACATAACATATATTGCCACTGTGTCTGGTGACAGTGGTGCTGGGGGTGAAGTGCACAGAAAGCATCTCCACATGGAACTGCATTGCCTGGCACTTACCATACAGCTGTCATCAGACACATTAACATTACCAAATGTGATTTGTTTTGTAGACCATGAGGGTTGCCAGGACTCATCAGTGGAAGAGTCTTCTACTACCATCCATGACCCAACTGATGATACCCTAGATGCGTTAGAAGAAGAAGAACCGGGATACAGCCATGCAGCACCATCATCATCTGTGTCATCTGGGAAGAGAACTCAGAAGCGCAGAGCTCTTTCAATCTATGAAAGAAAAAGAGACTGACAAAAATGCATGAGATAGTTGAGTCCGTGTTTGAACCAACACATAAAATGTTGATTGAGCAGCACAGTCAGCTGTTGCAACAAGAGAGAGAAAGGGCTAGGGAAGATAGAGAGATGGAGGAACGGCTAAGAACACGGGAGATGGAACATACTGCATCATTGTTCCATAGCATTATGGCAATGTTTGCACCTTTGGTTGCACAGCGACCAATGCAGATGCAAGTTGCAGTTGCCACGGTCCATGCCAACACCATGCAGTCACCATCCCCTTTCACTGTAATGACCTTGGGAAATACTTCTGCTGCCCATCCTTTTAACAGTAGAGGGGTATTGTATCAGCAACCGAATGTCATGCAGGACAGTCAACCTGTCAACAATAATATGAACTCCCACTCATGAAAATGTTGCTTATGTGGGCCGTACTGTTTTCCAACATACCGCTACTGATGAATATAGACCAAACAGTACTCGTGCAGTCATACAGTGAGCAGCTGAATTCTGATGATTTCACATGGACAAGTCTGTGACATCTTAACTGTTATGTTGCATAAAACAGCAAAGACGGTGTGTGCAACCGATGAGCAGATCCGTGTTGTGTGCTCCTCATGTACACACATGTGGTTATATTTCTGTTTGCTGTTTCACGGACCTGACAGTGTTTTTCCTCACCCCTTACCAGGTTCACCTGGCTGAATTCAAATAGGTTACAGCACCACTTGTCATTTCACATGTGCCACTGTTTGTTACGGCCAATAAACATGTCTTACACTTGTTAAGGTGAAATGCATCAATATTTGTTTGTGCTGCTGTTGTCAAAGGCACAGTTATGATCAGTACAGCAGTTCATAATTTAATAAACAGTTTAAAGATAGAAAACTTGCAACAAACTTTAATGTTGTCACATAACATCCAAACTGCTAAGAATTGTTACAAATCAATTTAATAATATAAAAATGTTCACTATTGTTGAAACAATTAAATGTTACGTACACAAATGTATGTTTGGTACTGCTGTTCCTTTGTATTGTTACCGCCATGTTTTTTAATTGAACAGTACATTGAAGAACATTTTAAAAAATGTAAACCGTTCATAACAGGTTTTTAATCTGCTACTTGCAGAAATACAACTTCTCACTGAATTACTGTTGTTCCCTGTCATGGGACAATAGCATTTGTTATAGAACAGTAACAATGTTTGTTTGCCAATAAAAGTAAATATTTTTAATGAAACAAACTGCTTTATACTTTGTACTGCATATCTATCATAACTGCATTATGAACACATATTACAAATATTGGCTGTGTGACACAGTATCAGCAAGGTTACTACTGGTACACTGCACTTATTACCTTACTGCATTTACTGGAGTGTAAGTGAACATGACATTATCCACCGCAGCAATATGTTACTGCACATGTGGCATTGTAACAAAATAAGCACACAGGGCATCATGGATCAAGACTGCCTGTCTTGTTTGAGATGCAGCTATTGCATCATATGCCTGACGATGTTCAATGTCATGTTGAGGAACAACACCACCATCTGTGTCAGCCAACCACCCAGAGTCGAACAACTCCCCCTTACTCTCACATATATTGTGCAGCACGCAGCATGCAGCAATAATATATGGAATGTTCTCCAGGCTGAACTCGCTTCTTTTTAGCAGACGCCATCTGCCTTTTAGTCTTCCAAAGGCGCATTCAACAACCATACGTGTCTTACTCAGCCTGTAATTAAAGTTCCTCTTATCAGGGTCTGTATAATCAGCATATGGCTTCATAAGCCATGGTAGGAGGGGATATGCAGGATCGCCCAGAATCAGAGCAGGCACCATCACACCATTTATTTCCCGATCACTGTTTGGAAAAAGATCTCCACGCTGCCCTCTACAATACGGGTCACTGTTTTTAAGTACTCTAGCATCATGAACTTTACCAGGCCAACCAACATTTATGTCAATGAATCTGTAATGGTAATCAACAACTGCCTGTATCACCACAGAATAGTAGCACTTCCAGTTGTAGTATTCTGTTGCATTAGCAGGTGGGCATAAAATGGGAAAATGAGTGCCATCAACAGCACCGACGCATTGGGGAAAACCCCATTCTTTATCAAAACCTGCCATTATTGCATCTAGGTTTTGAATGACAATCACTTTAGGTAGAAGGACTTACACAATGACACGACACTCTTCATTTATGATCTCACCCATGCTGGAGTGTCCAACCCCGAACAGATGTCCGAGTGTACGGTACTCAACATTTGTTACTAGCCGCCACAGGGTGATCCCAACACGCTTACTAACTGACACTGCTTGCTGAAATCTTGTATTGCTACGTGCAATGTAAGGTGACAGCTCATCACACAGCAATGTGAATGTCCCTTTACTGAGATGGAAGTTATATATCCATTGCTCATCATCCCAATGGGTCAAGACAACATCATTCCAACAAGATGAGAAACAATCCACACACCATACACACCTATGTAGGGAATTTGAGACATACCCAGCAGTCAGAATACTCTGCATGACAGCTAGCAATTTAATAAGGTGCTGCCGTCTCATTCTGGACCGTGCTGTGCTGAGCAGTGATCTCTGCCTCATCTCATAAGTTCTCCTCTCCAGAGCAAGTGCTGACAGATTCTGATGAGCTGCCAGCAAGCATAATATCAGGGTATACATGTCCCAACTGCAGAACCCCATGTGTAAACAAATGATCACCTAGGTGATACTTGATGTGGACCATGTGACAGGGTCAACTGTTTGCTGGGACAGGCTGCCACAGTTTAGCATTCAGCAGTTTTTTTTGCCCATTTACAACGCTGTAGCACAAATTAGCACATCACACTGATACACTAATGAGCAAAGACACAGTCCAGTTTAAGCACTTTCTGAACAGCAATTTGTGTTGTTTGTTTACATTACTGCTGAGATGCACGCTGGGAGTAACACACAGATGCATCCTGGGTTGATGCTCCCAACTAAATCGTGCTACAATCGCGGAGGATTACCGAGTTTAAAAACGTTACTTGCTGCTGATGGAGACGGAAGTTCACCGTGTTACAATCGAGTTCGAACTCAGTGAACAATAATGTGGACGGGCTGCTGTGGTGAGTTTTAAAATGTTTTGAAACCGTTATTTAAAATGGTACAAATCTTCACTTGTAATGTGTACAGGGCCTAACTTGCCTAATTTGGTCAACTGTTGTCTGTCTATGAATGTTTTTAAATCTTCACTGTACCATTTGTCAATGAAGTAAGTGTGTTGTACATTCGTTTAAAGTTCTATTGTACTGTCAGTGTTTTTGTTTTGTAAGCTGGCCACATTTGTAAATGGGCTAAGTCTACTCAATATGTTTATCTGGGTAATAAATAAATGAAATAAAATGAAAACAATAAAACAATATACATCATACTGTGAGGCAACTAGAGAGATTTAAAGGAAGGAGTAATATTTATTTTTAGAAAGAGGTACAAGTGGGGGTAAAATGAGGTGTTGCAGTGTAAGTGGTGAGGCTTGAAGAAGTAGAGAGAAGAGACAAGATGGATGTGTAGTAGGAGGCTATTCCAAAGGTGACAAAGATAGAAGGAGAAGGCAGACTGACCAGAGGAGACACTGAAGCAAGTTATGGAAAAGGATCAGGAGTCAGAAGAGCAAAGAGAGTAGGAGGGTATCGAGGAGGAAGTAGAGTAGATAGATAGTAGGGAAAGGAAGATAGACTGTTCTTGGCAGGAATGGAGGAGCAGTGGAAAATGCATTGAGGCTCAAGAGGGAGGAGAGACAGAGATTAAGGTAGAGAGCAATGATGTGTTAGGGAAGAAGAACATTAAGGGAAAGGGGAAATTATTTAACCAGGAAAGGCACACTAAGCCAAAGCTTACTTTCAGGTGTGACCTGGGAGCACAAGGAAGTTAAGCAACTTGTTCAGGGTCACACAGTATGCAAGTAGGATTCAAACCCAGGTCTGCAGTTTTGCAGCTCAGAGACCTAGACCACTGCACTATACTGTCTCCTTAAGAGCAAAACGATTTAATGAGTGGCAAGGTTTTCAGTCAGAAAAGGGTAGATTTAGGTGCACCACTGTAAACTACATCCACGTAGTCAAACAGTGAAACAATTATCTTAAGGATGACCTCACAGTGGGCTGCGAGTCGTAGGCACGTCTTATTGTGGTACATATCTTAAGGATGACCACACAGTGGGTTGTGAGTAATAAGCACATCTTGTTGTGGTACATATCTTAAGGATGACCTCATGGTAGGCTGTGAGTGGTAGGCACATCTTGTTGAGGTACATGTCTTAAGGAGGGCCTCCCGGTGTGCTGTGTGTTGTAAGCACATCTTGTTGTGGTACATATCTTAAGGATGACCTCATGGTGGGCTGTGAGTGGTAAGCACATCTTGTTGTGGTATGTATCTTAAGGATGATCTCACAGTGGGCTGTGAGTGGTAGACACAGCTTGTGGTGGTGCAGAGCCCCACACTTGGGACACATTTTTTATAAGCATGGTGACAATATGAGTGGAAAAGTCTAGGCAATGGTTCAGTCGCACACTGAGGTACTTGAAGTGGAAAACAACTTCAAGTGGGGTGCCCTCACTTGGATAAATCAGAGAGTTCAGTTTGGTTCTCTGGGGGAATCCAAACCCAGTTTGATGCATATTTTCTTTGGAGGATTCTGCTAGCTTTGACCAAAATCTTGTGCACCTGAAATTAGACATGATCATGAAATAGGTGCAACAATCCTAGCAATCTGCTTGACCAAGAGCATCATGTGACTGTCCAGTTATTACAGTGTGACCAGCCACCTCAGATCGCATGGCACATTTTTCATTAAATCCTGTATGATGCTGTAAAATTTGTTGATTATTCTATAAGTCGTATTACACACTTCAGGGTGTCCCACTGTGCCAGATATATGGACACATCTGGTCATTGAAAGCACTAAGCTGTGCCACATGCCTTGCAATGCAATGGAAGTGTCCATATATCTCAGCACAACACGAAACCCTGGCATGTATTATTCCATACATAAAGTAAGTCAATAGTTTGCAGAGTAGAACTTATCCATTGTTTACCTTGTTTAGTATTTGTACTACTGACGTGGAACCTTTGTAAATGAGTTGTATTGCTCAAAGATGTTGTAATCCAAGACTCAATAAATAAAAATAAATAAATAAATAGAAGGCTCTGCAACACTTAGAGTCACTCCACATGTGGCTGATCTTGGGCAAAACCAAGCACAGCAAGTCATTAAACCCAGCTCAGGCCCACCAGACAAAAAAGATGGACAACTGTGACCCATTCAAACTTTTACTGCATAACTATTGAGAGAAAGACTAGGCAACTCAGGAGGACTATTGGAGCACACAGGCAACAAGTAGCCACAACTATCATGTAAACAGGCAGCTCAAGCTCGCAACAAGCTGTAAAAAAGTTCTTACTAATTTGTATCATGCTTAAATTTTTCTTGTTGCTGTTAATTTTACAATAAAATGTTTTAAGTATCTTACAAATTAGTTAAAACATTTTATGATCTGTTGTGAGCTTGGGCTACCTGTTTACATGATTACGTAGCTATGGAAAAGGTAACTTACAAAGGTGGGTGTAGCAGAGTGCTTCCCAACCTCTGACTCAGTGCCTTTTAAATATTTATGTAATAAAAGTTTGAAAGGGACAAAGTTGTCTGCCTTTTTCTGGTATGCCTGAGCTGGGTTTAGTGACTTGCTGCAGAGTAGAAAGTTTGCCTGTGACGCAGAGCAATTCTGGTACAGGACTGGAACATCTGTATATTTTGACCACAGCAGCACTTTCACCGTAATGACCAGACTGGAATGACACAAAAGTATTGCTCAACTCCTTCTCTTTGTTTTGTTATATTGAGCACCACTCTACTTCACAAAGAGCTCTGTCTTGTTATCAATGCTCACCAGGCTACGTAAGCATGGGAAACCATTACTATTAGTCAAAACAATAGAAAGGCGAAAGACAGTCCATGCTCAAAGTCAGCCATTTACATTAAGTGCTGTATCCAAAAGAATCTTCTGTAGTGGCCATTGCTCATCTCAGAGATTCTGGTAGGTAACATTTTCAAGTAGTCAAGGATGCCCTTGGTGAGACTCAACTAAACTTCAGGAATCAGTCACCACATTTACATGTCAGTAAGTAATCAGATATCTAAAGAAATCAGATAACTTGAAAACCTGATTGAGTTTTCTACAGTGCTGTTTACATGCAGTCTCTCTTAATAATCTGATTCAGTGCATCTGTTTACATGTCTGAGAGTTATCGGGTTTGATTTACATGGGCTCCAATTGTAACATGGCTATTTTGTCTACATTATACTGTATAGTTAGGATTCAGACAAAAGGCGTTTTGTCCACAAAAAAAGTAAGAGTACAGTACTTACCTTCAACTACCTCACACCCCAACCTCTGCCCCACAGGTATTCCTACTCTTGTAATGCCCTACAGCTAGCACCCAATATTCTGATGTGGAACTGCTCCACCCCAATATCTGACTCACAACTCCCCACTCCAGCATCCCTCTCATAACTACCTAATATTCTGCCCTGTAACTATCCCACCCAAATATCTGTCCACAGATACCCTAACTCTAGTGACATTCTCACAGCTTCCCAACATTCTGTCCTGCAACTATTCACACCCTGTTATCTGAGACACAACTACCCTCACTCTTCCAACACTAATGCATCAGCACAATATTCTGCCCTTCATCTGTCACATGCCACAATATTTACACCACAACTGCCCCAGTGCAAGATTGTCCAGCTACTCAATTTTCTACCCCACAATTACCGCATACTACATTATCTGCCATAGTTACCAACACCCTAGTAGCACTATAGAAGACAACTAATATTTTGTCCTGTAACTACCCCATTCCCCAATCCCTATCCTACAACTACCTTAACCTAGTAAGACATTCTCTCCCAGTGACCCAGTATTTACCCCCAACTACTCCTACAATCACACTATCTGCCCTACAACTACCCCATAATAACTTTCACAGCTACCCAATATTCTGCCCTGCAGTTACCCCTCACTACAATGTCTGAGCACAGCTACCCCCACTCTAGTCACAATTTTTGAACAACCCTATTTTGTGTCCTGCAACTTCCCCACATCCGAATATTTAACCTACAACAACCCCTACAGTAGTAACCTTTTTGTAGTAACCCAATACTTTGCCCTGAGAATACCCACTACCCAACATCTGTTCCAGAACTACCACAAGTCTAGTTATTACACAGTCTCAGTAACCCAATATTCTGCCCTGAAACTATCCTACAATACAATATGTGCCCCACAACTACCCAACAGTAGTAACACTCACAAGAAATGCCTATGCAATACCACTCCGCTACCGCTCTTTCCTATATCTAGCTCATTACATAACACATTTGCCATAGTCTGGCCTCTGCCCCACACACTCTACAGCACCTGACAACTCCACCTTCCTGGCAGCTCCACCCAACCCCCCCCTTATCCTTACCTACCCCCCACCTCTCCTCTCTTCTCATTCTCTTACCTCCCCGTGCCCCTCCCATTCTTTCTTCCACTGTCCTCTTCCTTTCCACTCTACCCTCTCCGTCTGTTTGAATTTAATTTGATATCCTTTACCCTTATCGTGTAACAATTTTGTCTATTGTCATGTGTTACCTATGTCTTGACGTGGAACCTTTGTGAAAGAGCCCTGGGCTCAAAGGCAATTGTAATCCTAGAATTGAAATAAATAAATAAATAAAATAAACAATATACTGCCCTGCAACTACACCCACTACATTGTCTGCCTCACAGTTACCCTCATTCTATTCAGACCATTGTAGCTACCAAATATTCTACCTTGCAACTACCACACAACCCAGTATTTTTCCCACAACTACCCCCACCCTAGTAACACATGCAGTTACCCAGTATTCTGCCTTGCAAATATCCCACTACCCAATATTGATCCCACAACTACCCAGCCTCTAATAACACACTCACAGTAACCCAGTATTCTTTCCTGTACTACCCCAAACCTAAAAATCATCCCCATCATCCCCACTCTAGTAGCACTCACAACTAGCCAATATTCTTCCCTGCTACTACCCCACACAATAGTATCTGCCCCACTGCTACCCTCACTTTAGTAACACTTCTGCAGCTACCATATATTCAGCCCTGCAACTACCCCACACCTTAATATCTTCCCCACCTTGGGTTGGCTGCCAGTGAAGTGTTAGCACTACTACTTGTGATGTCAGTGATCCAGGTTCAGGAACAGCCCAGGGAGTTGGAGGCTGGCTGGGGTAGAAAGCTTGAGCATCTGGGATTGCTTGCCTTCTGGGGCGGGGAGGGGAAAGATTTGGCACTTTGCTGGCCTTTGGTGAAAGCCAGTGGCACCTTGAGCAACAGTCCAGACTTGAGGGGAAAAATGATGGACGTTGGCATATGCACCTTGACATCAAATCACACATCATGCCTCCAGAGAAAATCAGAAAAATGGCCCCAGCACACAAGGAAGACACAGTGCCCAGCACCGATCCAAAACTCCCTTACCTGTCACATTGCCCAGTATCCCAACAAAACTGCAGAATTTTGAGAGCAAGACCTTCGCACCTCATCCATGCATGGGGGGACAGCCACAGCTCCATTGGGGATGACCTCAGTCAATGGGCTCCAGGTAAGGAGGGGATGACAGCTGTGGGGATGCCTTGGAGACTCACAATGTTTCAGTGTGCTGGTGGCAGGGGGGGAGAGGCAGGAGGGGGGAGCATATACATAAAGTAAATAAATAAATATCTGCCCCCACCTACAACTCCAGTCTGACAACACTCTTGCACATGAAGTTGTCTGTAGCTTTTCCATCAAATTGGCACATCTGTGCCATCTCAATTTCAAGGGTGTCCCACCTTGGGACCAGCTTTCAAGGTGCAAGTAATGATCATTTACCTACCCCTGGGAGGAACTACAATTCCCAAAATGAAGTGCTGAAGCCTCCATGCCTGTCTAGTTCATCCTCCCAGGGGAAGGTAACTGATCATTTCTTGTACCTTGAAAGCTGGGCTGCCGATGCTAATGCAGTATATGTGTTACAGTAGTTCAATAAACCTTGTTTTGTGGTGTTCAGTTTCTTATTTTCAGTGTAATTGCTGGCTTGAATACCCAACATGCTTACCCAGTATTCTACTCTACAACTACCCCACACCCGAGTGTGTGCCCTGCAACTATCCCTTACTACTCTTTCTGCTCCATAACTAACCCCACACTGTGGTATCTGCCCAGCTACTATGGTTCACCCCTACATCTGTCTCATAACTGCTCCATACCCCATCACCTGCTCTAAACTAGTACACAACATACTAGTAAATAACCCAAATTGCAGTATCTGCTCCTCTAATACCCACATTCCAGTGTCAGGTTCAAAATTATACAATATACTGTCACACCCCAGTAACTGTATTGTAATTAACCCATCAATGTATTTACCAATAGTCTGCATTCATCATTGTTTCTGCCCCATAATAACCCCAACACCATGGTACTTCACTGGAAACCACCCTTCATCCATGTATCTGCCATACAACTGCACCACATCCTATTATCTGTGTAAACCATCCCATATGTCTGTATCTGCCCACACCTACCACCACAGCTCAGTATTTGCTCCATAATCACCTCATACACATCATCCATTCCAGAACAAATCCTCACTTCACTAAAGAGTAGTACAGAGTCAGCTACTGGGGTGTGGGTTGATTGCATGTAGATTCTGGGATGTAATAGCTGTAAGTTGGAAAGTAGGTTAAGAAAATGTGTAAAGCAAATACGGAAGAATAATAGTGGCTGTGGGCAGTATATGGGGTCTGTCGTGGATCTGGTCAAATATTGGGATGTGAGGTAGTTGTGAGGTAGATACTTGAGTGTGGGGGCTACCTTATATGTATACTTAATATCCAGCTGTCTGCCCCACAGTGGTCCCACTTCATGGTGGATGGCCACAAACATTCAGATATAGAATGAGGACTCCAGAGGCATGGAGTCTTGAGGGTTAGAGACTGGTAGAGGTCACAAAGGCTTGCTTCCTTATGTACTGGGTTACTGAGGCATTTATTTCAGAATGATACAATGTGCATATACTGTATGTGACTTACAAACACACAGATGTGAGAACAAATTAAAGGCCATAACTGGAATTTGAACCTAGGTCCCTCTGCATTTCATTCTGCTGCTCTACCAGTTATGCCACCCAAGCAGCTGTAAACCAGGGGCCCATTTTAAACATGATCAGGACTGGCACAAGAGGCTTGTGTCAAGGAGACATGGCGCAAAGGGCTTCTGAGTCACACCTTGTGCCAGTCCTGTTTTTAGAAGGCGCCCTGCACCACTGGGGAGACTGCCTGCACCAACTGGGCTTGCACCATTCTTGCAATGGCCACACCAGTGCACCATGGCAGAAGAGGGCTTGCAATTGGGAAGTGCTGCAATATCCTCTAAAGTGGGATTTTGCAAGCCTCCCCATGGGAGCATGGAGCCTGGGTCTGATGTAACCCACTGTGCGCCACACCAGGAGACATCTCTGGGCAGGGGATGATCCTGTGCCCCCCCCCAGGAAGGTGCCCTCAGAGCCCCAAACACCTGCCAGACCACTGCTGGAGGGCTGGTGGCCGTGACAGGTATGAGCCTGGGACTCCTAGCCCCCAAAAGTGGTGCTTCTGCATCTGTACCCCCACAGACCTGCACTGCTGGTGGTAGTCATGTTTTTTTTTTCCCCAGTTGGGGGAAGATGCCACTCCCTCCCCTAATCAGGCCTCTTGTAACCCCCCCCACCAACGAGCCAGGGCAAGCCCCAGATGACCCACCAGCCACGAAAGAGACTAGCCTCTGATGCTGCAACCAGTCTCTCATGCACTGGTTTTGCAGTGCAGCTGTCAGCTTGCAGAAAACCTGGGGACTTTGGCACTTGGACCCCACTTTTTGTAAAATCAGGTGCAGGGTCACTGTCGCACCTGGGTTTGTAACAGTCAGTGGTTCACCATAACTTGTGTCGAGCTAACAGTGGCTTTTAAAATCATGTCCCTAAGGCTGGCCCGGTGGTGCTGAGGGTTGAGGTGCTGGACTCTACACCTCGTGCTATGCTGGCAACCCAGCAATCTTAGGTCACCGGGGTGCTGGCACTGGAAGGGGGGGGGTAGGACCAGGATCGAGTGTTGGCTCTCCTCTCCTGGGTAAGGGTTGGGGTCATCTGGCCTTAGTTCCACCACTACTGAATGGAGGTTCAGTACCAGCACAGGTGGTTAATGGTGAGACTGGAAGGGAGGGGCATCCTGAATGGTGTACATATGCACTATATCAAAGTTGCATGGGTATAAGGGCCAGGAGAATACCTGTAAAAACCCAGAAACTGTATATGGAAAAAAAAATCATATCTTTGGCACTCTAAGAGACACCCCCTTCATTCTCATATGCACAATCTGGTGTTACACAAATTTTAAAAATGTTCACCACCCCCAGCAGTGTGGCCCTGACATACAACCCTCATTCTATTAGCCACAGAGGTGGAACCATAATAATAAAAGTGGTGGTTCTGTGGCATCAGTTGTGGGTGGATATTGGTACTGTCATACTCGCAGGAGTGATGGTTTTCAGACTCTTTACTCTCCCAACTCACTGGCCAAAGACTATGCCCCTTGGCTAGGCACTCTAACTGGTGGATGGTGGCTAACATCTTGTGGTCACCCATGACATCAAGGACTTCACCGCTTCCCACAATAGGATGCACTCCACTCAAGCATCACCCCCACCTGAATCAGGACGTGATGCTTACACATTGTGTCCCACACTCACTGGTTCAGAACAGGGGATTCAGACTCAGGATATGAACCTATGTCTCCCATGAGATGGGTCAGCGCAACACACATCACCCTCCCTGTGGATCAGGGCATGATGCTTCCACACTGCACCCCACACTCCACTGGCCAAGGACATGGAAGTCAGGTTCAGAATACAAACCCATGTTTCCCAAGGGGTTGTGCAGTGCAGCACACATAATCTTCCCTCGGGATCAGACCTTGATATATGACAGTTTGACCCAGAGCAAGGCATTTGGTTTACAAGCTTATGTTTCTCATGGGGGGTGCAGGGGAGGACTCATCACACTTCCCCACTGGATCAGGATATGATGCCTCTGTTTTGTGCCCACACCCACTGGCCAGGACAGGGGAGTCCGCTCAGGCTTCAAACCTGTGCATTGGAGCATGTATCATCCTCTCCCTGGGATCAGGATATGATGCCTCTGTATTGTGCCATACTGTGCTGGCCTAGGACAGGGTCAGAACAGGGGTGTCTGCTCACGCTGCAACCTTATGCATTGGAGCATGTATCATCCTCTGCCTGGGATCAGGACAGGACAGGATGCCTCTGCATTGTGCTCCACACCCCACTGGCCCACCTAGGAAAGGAGAGTCCAACTCGGTATACTAACCTGTGTTTCCCTTAGAATGGTGCAGCGTACCACTAACTGGTGATACCTGGACAGACAATAGCCTCCCTGTTGTGGTCGACACCTTGCAGCTACCTCTTACATTTGACTTGGTGTAAACTAAAGAAAAAACTCCTGGTGCAGCCTTACTTTCTGTATCTGTGTCCAGTGGTGCAATCCTCCTGGGTAGTCCTGAATGATTTTTGCTTGCATGGTGCTTGCACCATTCTTGCAATGGCCACACCAGTGCACCTGGCTCCCCTCAAGCTGGCTATGTGGGACCAGACAGCATAAATCCAAGCGGCTGCTTGTCTCTTTTTAAATCATCTCAGCGGCATGCCTGCATTCTGCCAGACATGCAGTGAAAGTTAATCATTTGCTTTCCCAGCCCCTGTGAAGTGGCCAAATGAAGCTGAGCAGTGTGACAGTAAAGTATGAATCTTTTTTTTATAAGTCTCTGTTGCCGGAGTCATACTTCTCAACCTTTTATCACTGAAATGAGGGACAGGGCCATTTTTGGACACTCAAAATGAGGGACTATCAGGGATACAGACCCTCAGAATGAGGGACACATCCTCAAACATGAAGATACAAGCTCAGAACACTGTGAAAACCATAGTGTTTACTTGTACAAAGTTTATTTTGGATTTAGTGTTTTAGAATATTAAGAGTTTCTGCTTTAAAGTCTGAATTCATGCACATTCTCTTTGTGGGCAGCACATTTTTCATGAGGGACAGAGCAATTTTAAGGGGCAAAATGAGGGATGTCCCTCATTTGAGAGGTATGGCTGGAGTTGCACTGATATCCTAACATAATTGGTCTCCCGGCCCCCGGCAGAGTGGACAGAGTGGGCTGGGAAGCATGAAAAACAAATTGCATTTTTTTATATTTATTTGCAACCAGAGCCACACTGATAATGTCACTTGTTTGCTGCCCTGGCCCCTATAAAGTATTCAAATGGGAAGCGTAAAAGCAATTAATTTTTATTCTGCTAGCGTGTTCAATTTCTACTTCTGGAACTGTACTGATAGCCCAGTCTGTGAAGCTGTCAGGCACAGAGCCTGAACCAGTAAGTCCTGTTGCTGTGCCTTCAGTTTGAACCATTCAATCTCCATGTCTCTCTGCCAGAAGGACCATGCAATAGTGGTGGGGAGCAAAGCATAACAAGATAGGACCGTTGTTACAGTTAAAGCAGAAGGCGGGGGGGGGGAGATAATTATTCGAATAGGTTTTAATTGGTTGGACCACTGGACTACCAGGTAACAATGTTTGGAGGGGATAGTAACACCAGTAGAAGTGGGTACATCACAGAGGTTGAGCCACAAGGAACTGACACCAGTTTGGTGCACTTATGAGGAAGGGTGAATGGAATCATTGTGAGGGGTGATTTAAGCAATATTTTTTTTTTTATTATTTAGTTGTTTAACCAGGAGTAGCACACTAAGCTGAAAGCTTTTTTACAGGAGTGACCTGGGAGCACAGGGAAGTTAAGTGACTTGCTCAGGGTCACACAGTATGCAAGTGGAAGCTATGGGATTCAAACCCAGGTCTGGTCTGTTGGATGTCACTAGATTTGCAGCTCAGAGCCTTAAACCACTGCACTATACTGCCTGCCTATACCATGACAAGGTGTGGGTATATGGCAGGATTTACCACACCTTGTGCGGTTTGGTCACAAGGCCACAGAATGAGTGAGTAAACCACACCAGAAGTGGTAAATTCTGCCATATACTCACACCTTGGAGTGGTATAGTGTGATTATGCAATGTCCCCCTTCAGTTTTTGAAAAAAAAAGAGGAAAGTGAATTTTTTTGTCATTTTATACCATTTCTTTTTATTTAGTGTTGAGCTGGAAAAAAAATATCCAGAATACAGTAGATTGAGAGGCAACATCAACTCAGCCCTATCTTGTAAATGATATCTGGCGCAGAATCTGGAAATCTTTGTTTGTTTTACTTCAGTAGGGGGCTGTAGTGGACAAAAGTGTTAACAACATTGAGGATTTTAATTTTTCTCTATGATGATGTAAGATTTTGGGCTACAATGTGAATGTGTAGTGAGGAATGAAGTTCAGTACGTGGGTTTCGTCAGAACGGACGACTGCTGTATCTAACAGCCTGTTTCCGGGTGCCGTTGCTGTTGAAGCACTATCTTTTTTATAATTCTGACTAAACTGATTTTTTTATTTCATTAGTGTTTAACAGCATTCATTGAGTATTCCAACTGTGATGATTTGGGGGGACACTGGAAAGAAGCAGAGGCGATGGTGAAACAGACAAGTGAAAAAAGGTGAGCTGTGAGGAAGTGGTTACCGGGAAACTAGCTAGAACAAAAACTCAGGAGGGGGAAGGGGGGAAAACAGTTTTGGTCCTGGTATGAGTTTTGATTTTGTCTGCTTGATCGCCGCTGTTTAGCGGAGACGCAATGTGTCTAGATGGCTTAACTTCCATTGCTGCCTTTGCAAGTCTTGGGCTGATGATGGTTGGAGTGATTTTAGGGGTAGTTCTTTATGAAGCAGACCGGCAGCTGGCACCTTTTTGCATTGGTACACTGGAGGATTTACAACACTGGAAAGGTGCCAGCCAGCCAATCAGAAAGCAGTATTTACTCTGTATTGACTTGGCCATTGTATAATGCCAGATTTAGACTATTGCCCAGTCTAGTGAACTATTGACCTTTTAGTCTGAAACCAGTCAATAGTCCAAACACCTTTGCTGTTATGTAGGCAGTAGGTAAGGCTAGGGGGGTGTTAGGGTGTATTAGTAGGGGTATCACAAGTCGTAAGAGGGAGGTAATAATCCCTCTTTATAAGACACTGGTTAGGCCCCATCTGGAGTACTGTGTGCAGTATTGGAGGCCACACCTTCACAAGGACATTAACCAAATTGAGGCAGTCCAGAGAAGGGCAACCAAAATGTTGCAGGGACTGCATCAGAAAACGTATGAGGACAGATTAACAGAGCTCAATATGTATACCCTTGAGCAAAGAAGAGAGAGAGAGAGAGGTAATATGATCGAGGCATTCAAACACCTTAAGGGCATTAAAAAGGTGAAAGAATCTAACATGTTTAAATATAAGAAAAATAGCAGGACAAGAGGACACAGCATGAGATTAGAGGGGAGCCGATTAAGGGGGAATGTGAGGAAATTCTTTTTCACAGAAAGGGTGGTGGATGCATGGAATGTCTTACCACAAGAAGTGGTGGCTATGAATACAGTGCAGGGCTTCAAACAGGCATGGAATAGGCATAAGGGAGCAATACAAATGACTATGAATAGATAGGCCACTGACAGAGCAAAGGCCAATGGCACATTTATAAAGTAGAAAAACAAATGAGCAGACTGGATGGGCTTTGCGGTCCTTATCTGCCGTCATCTTCTATGTTTCTATGTGACTGGCTCAGGACTAATCAGAGACCAGGATTTTTTTTTTATTTTAAAAAACATTTTTTGAAATGTGGTCTTCTTTCAGGCAATTTAACCAATCTGTAGAACAGTTTCATCTACGTACACTTCCATCTTGTACATGTAATCACCCAACAAACATTTTATCGCCACCACCCCCAACCAACCCTAAATCTTTCTTGTTTTTGAAGAATTTGCCTGTAAAAACCTTAGAAGACGCTGGTGACTCAAGTTCAGAAGCGAAACAGGACTGCCAGGGGTCAGCCAGGTGGAAGGGCAAGGTGTGAGATTGAGCCATCGGAAGGCAGTTCTCTCCTCCTGGGAGGGACTTGGGCCTCCCCAGCCATTGGACGCCATCCAGTGGAGAACGTGTGGTGGTGCCGAATAGAGGGAGCTCTGGTGCTAGACATGGGAAGGGGTGGAAGGGACTGAGCTGGCATCATGGGGCATGTGTGCACCGCTGTGCATGCACAACACGCATGTGCTGCAGTCCCAGGAATAGGGGAGGAAAAGGGGAAAAAAAAACAATAAAGTACTAATTAAAAAAACCTTAGAAGATATTACTGATAAAAATAATACTCTTTGCAAGGTCTTGTAATTTTGTTAATTATTATGCCCCATCATTTAGAGTACTGATTTCTGCACTGTGGGCAGAGACATTTCATTCAATCAGGCATATGCAAACATAAGAATAATCTGAAAACAATACCAGATCTGTTTACATGAGCCAGTTACCAGATTCAAATAGGAAAAGTCCAGGTATTTGAATCTGGTTTCTAAAAGTTTACATAATCTGATTATAATAAGAATTTTCCTGTTTACATGGATCTGAATAAACTGATTCAGTTATCAGATAATTCAATAATCCAGTTCAAATCAGATATCTACCTGCATGTAAACATGGTGAGTGTTTTAGGAAAAGAATTATCCCTCCCTGTCTCTTCCCTGACTCAGCAGTCCATCAGCATGCATTCCCCATCCAACTGCTTCCCTGATCCAGCAGTCCACCATCACTCAAATACTCTCCCATTCTGATCTCGCATCTGACCCAGCAGTCCACATCATACACATAGTCACACACACAGACAGATATGATACACAGAAAACACACACACCATTCCCTGATCTCTCTCTCCATTCAACAATCCATCATCATACATCTCCACTCTCAGTCACTCTCACAGTCCAGCAGTCCTGATCTGTTTCATTGGGTCAGACTGTGGTGCAGTGGGGCCCCCTTGAAAATTGACACTGGGGACCCAGGACTGACTCACTCATATAGGCATATCAGTTCAATTTAGTACATGATCTGCATACTGTATTACCTTGCAGAGACCTGAAGAATCCAATGTTTAATTAGAAAATAGATGTTATATTTGGTTGCCCAGTATTTCCAAGGTGGGGAGGGGCCGACGTCAGGAGGACCAGCTGGAAATTTCCAGGTATTCAGGAGGCCACTGCCACTGTTGTTCTCTGTCCCAGAAGCCTAGACACACAGAAATGCATGTATGTTCACATATGCATGCGCACACACACACACACACACACACACACACACACACACACACATATGCACCTTTTTAAAAATCTCAACCCATGTGGGTGGCCTGGGTTTGTGCTTCTGCTGGTGGAGGTCTGGGATCAGCACTCTCCAGCTATAGGAAGAAAGTAGATGTGTCCCACTGCACAACCATCTCCTGTGGACAGTGGAGGACCTTGAAATCATGGGTGACCACACAATGTCAGCCCCCATTCACAGGATGGTGCATGGCAGAGACACCATGAAGCAGTATCAGGGAGGTGTCATGGAGCAACAAAATAGTAAAAGTCCTCAGGCTCCAATAACAGCAATCCCCTGCCCCACATCCATAGTTCTGGCTCCATCCACCTCGCCCCTTGACTCCCTGTACCACTGAAAACTAAATAATGGGCCATTATTCCACTATCTAGTATGCAACCTGCCACGGGGAAGAGGATAAGCTTGTGGGATACCTGCTAGAAGGTTGGGGTCTGAGCAAGCAGTTTGGTGGTGCAGGCCAGTGGTTTGACAAGAACATGAGGGTTTCATGTCATAATGGTGATCACCGAACGAAATCGCCATTTGGGTGAGTGTACATCACCAAAAATAAATAATGGTGATGTACACTCACGGTGACTCCAAATGTGGTATATGCACCTCACCACCATGCCACATGGCCAGCTCAGCAGCCAACTGCCACACTTCCTCCCACATACCCTCCCTCCCCTCCTTTCACCCTCATGAGGTATGGTCCCTCCCCCCATGCTCGTGTATACATCCTGTCACCCTCCTTCGCCCACCATGGTATCTTGTTGCTACCCTGTCAAGCAACTCAGAACACAGGCACCGTGACTGAGTCGCCGTTTTTGCAGTCATTCAATAGCGGTTGCCATGTTTACAGGATACCAAATGCGAATGGGTTGGGAGCAGAAGTGAGAAAGATGGGTTATCACCTTGGTGAATGGGGGAAATTGTAAATTATAAAAGTTTTCCCACAGGTGACAGCCACTCATTAACATGTCAATACATGAAAACTGTATTGACATGACTAATCTATGTCAGCATGACTGTAGCATCCCCTTCTTGCCACTAGAGGGCAGAGGCTTTGTTATTTGTGTGCCGGGCCCTCAGCTTACTGACTGACAATGACTCTAACTAAAGAGACTAGTGTGTGGAGCTTAGTGTCAGTGACTGGGGTGCCAGGGTGCCCTTAAGGTCTCTTGCCACTGGTCAGTTTCCAGACTGCCTAAAGTGGCAAGGGCCTCACATCTTGTAGTTGTTGATAGATCCAGCTTTTGAGACCAACTTATCTCAATGTCCAATCACCTGGTAGCCTGCAAGGACAAACCCAAGGCAGCAGTGGACATCTCAGTGAAGAGGTTGGGGATCACCGCTAAATCCTGGGAGTATGTGTGACTGACAAAGTAAGCAGATGTGGGAACCCTGAGGGGTTTCCCTTCAAGGGGAGTCCCTGACAAACTAGTAGCAAAGCGAATGTCCCACAGAAGAGGGGTGTTCACTATTGGGGTGCATTTGTGGCCCTGTGCACAAAGGATGCTGCCAGCTGAGCTGCTTAAGGAGCGATACCTCATGAGAATGAGCTGCAGACTAATGTGAGCGCTATCCCTACACCGATACAGGAGCTCCTGAGGTGGGATGGGTACTGGAGCTAATGCCTCTGGCAGAGGGGCTGGGATAATCACCAGCCTCAGACAGTGGGCAGGCTGGTGTAGGCGATGCCACTGTAAGAGTGGAGATGCTGATGTAAGGTGACCTGTGCAGGGGTGGCCTCAGAGCTTCAGCAAGGAGGCAGATCTGGCATAGAATGGTGGCTCTCATGAAAAGGGAACCCCTGGATGACATCAGCAAACTGAAATCCAAGAGAGAAGACCCTGCAATGGTGATTCCTCCTGCTCCACCCACTGATCAGACGTTACGGTGTCACAAAGTGTGTGCAAAAGTGTAAATCCAAGGCTTTTAACCTAGTGGTAGAAACTGGTTAAGTTATGTGGAGTAGAACAGGCTCTGACCTGAGGTATGACCTCAACTACTGGTGTGTGAAAAGAGGTAAAAGGAGAGATCATGTGGCTCCTGACATGAGAGGAGGGTACAACCTATATACAGTGGCCCTAAGGTCCTGACTCAAGTCCAGGATCAGGATCAAACCTGTCTGCACAGTGCAAACCAGGAGAAATATCAGGTACTGGGTTACTGTGATGTGTAACTGTAAATAGTCCATTACAGTGTGACTACTGTATAAACCTCCTTTGCAGTATGAGTTTTTCTGTCAGGACAGAGGTCTGAGGTGAGTTTGCCCCGCAGTTGGGGAACAAAGGTGCAGGGTGTCTTTGAAGTACAGGGTGACCCTCTGGCAAACAGTCCACAATTTCCCTAGATGCAGAGGGTTTATGTGGGCCATACCCACCCTTGCTGACACCGAGAGCAGGGTTAACATATAGTGCCAGCATCAGCTTGAAAAAATACAACACCATAGCAGCTGAGTGGGTTGCAAGAATGTAAAATGGAACAAGGCATTGCCTGCCTCTGAGCTTTTGTTTGAAATAAAAAAAAATAGGCTCCTAGCCCCAGCAGTTTCACAGTTAACCTTTTCAAAGAAATAATCTTTTCAAAGTGCTAACTTTGGAGATATTAGGACTGGGAACTAATATTTTTTTTATTTAGTGCTTGCACTTAGGTTGAATAGAGGTGGGATGGCTCATGGGCAACATGAGGAAATATTTTTTCACAGAGAGAGTGGTGGATACATGGAACAGCTTTTCAGAGGAGGTAGTGGGGTCAAAAACAGTGGGAGAATTCAAGAATGCATGGGACAGACATAAGACAATTGTAGTGGGGGGTAGGGAGAAGCAGGCGGTTGGTTAACTAGGATCTGCAGCTCATTCGAAAGGTAGCGAAATGGGCAGACTGGGAGGGCCAAGCAGTCCTTATCTGCTGTCAAAGTCTATGTTTTAAAGACTATGATGTACAGTAGTAAGCTCTGTTGATACAGTTACCTTGTATTAATATATTAAAACCATATTGACACATTTTAACATATTAATATTCTTTTAACATGTTGATCCCTGGAAACTGTACATAGCTATCTCAAAAAAACTCCAAGCTTCTG
The DNA here is from genome assembly GCA_016271365.2 of Neoceratodus forsteri. Taxonomy (NCBI): domain Eukaryota; kingdom Metazoa; phylum Chordata; order Ceratodontiformes; family Ceratodontidae; genus Neoceratodus; species Neoceratodus forsteri. The sequence continues at coordinate 561,131,347 of CM057450.1, read as the reverse complement.
TTCTGAAAAAAAAAAAAGTTCCTAGTTCTAACAGTTTCAGGTAGCCCCTTTCAAACAGGCAGAATCGTCAGAAGGTTAAAGCACTAAGCTATGAAGCTGAAAACTAAGAAGATCTGGGTTTGAATCCTCTAACTGACACTTTCATACTCTGTTGCTCGGAGCAGTTCCCAGTTACCAAAATGTATAAATATTTATAACAAGGATAACTTGGGAGCTATTAGCACTAGGAACCTTTTTTTATGTATGATTGCAGAATTCATCAAACATATTGTTACAGTTTTTAGGAGAAAAGCAGGCTCTGGAGGTGTATGAGGCTGTGAGTCATTGAGGTGGCCAGAAATCAGACTTCAACCAACGGTGATTGATATGGCCAATGATGCAGTTTTCTATCGGAAAACACTGTTTTCAAATGGGTTTTACTGCTCCAATGAGTGTGCTTACTTTTGCCATTTTTATGGTGCTGCGCAGCCAAGGCTCCCTGTCTCACTCACTGCACTCACACCTCCAGACACAACACCACTTCCTTTGTGAGCTGCAGCTCACCCAACCTTCAGTATGTTGTGTGTGTGTTTTGTTTACTACAGCAACTCTCCCTGCAAATGCCTGGTACGTTTTTTCAGTTTTCAAGTCCTTGCAACTTCCAAGTAAAATGCAGTAGGATACAAACTATGCAACAATTGAAACTCCTCCTCATGATTTCCAATACTTTTTTTGTTTGTTTGTTTGTTAATGAAGCAACCCTTCCTGCTCCCAGCTCAAGAAAGCCTTCCTGCTGATCCCTGGTATCTTTTCTTTTTTTACAACCATGCTCAAAGGCAATCCTGCCTGCCATGATTAAAGATGATCCTTCCTTTCCATAAGCCACACTCTGCAGTGATCCTGCTCACCCCCTTAGGAGATAGAGATATCCTCGCAGGAGCCATGGCGATCCTGCCTGCACCTCCTCCCTCAGGAGAGGGGGGGCCTCCTTCCACGAGCCACACTCTGCAGTGATCCTGCCTACCCCCTCAGGAGATAGAAATATCCTTGCAGGAGCCATGGCGATCCTGCCTGCACCTCCTCCCCCGGTAGAGGGCATCCTTACACAAGTTGCAGCTCAGCACTATCCTGTCCACCCCCTCCAAAGAGGGAGGCATCCTTACTAAAGTCACAACTCGGTGGCAATCCTGCTCACCCCCCTCGAGAGAGGGGGGATCCTTGCCAGAACTGCAGTGATCCTGCCTGCCACCCTTGGGGGGGGGCATCCTTACTCAAGCCATAGCTTGGTGTGATCATGCTCGCCTACATCTCAGCCTCAGCCCGGACTCAGTGAGAGGAGGACTCACGTGGCATGTGGCATTCTTTCCACCTCGCCAGCTGAACTGTGGCTCAGTGGATCATTTGTCCCAGTAGTTCTGCCCCTCAATTCAATGAATGTGCCTTTTGCACTCTCGGAGTCTGAAGGGTAAGTAGAATTGAGAAGATGGTGGATTCAGCTGGGTAGGACTGTACTATTTAGGAGAACTAATTTCTGCTGTCATTCCCTCCTCTGTCCAACATTCCGCAGCTACACCAGTTGCCTTGCTTGTTTATTCCTCAGAGTACTACTTGCCCTTCTCTGAGGAAGCAAGGTTGTTAAGGAGCTATACAAGTGCCCGCCAAGTGGACTTTCCACCACGATGCCTGTAGGTATTATACATCCCGCTTTCCTTACATACTCTATAAGGGAAACACTGATGAGCCACCCTGTATTTTTTGGCCTAACCCCACCCCCAATCAGTCCAGACCAAACAAGATGAAAAATATAAAAACTTCTCGAAAAGAGTAGGGGAATTGCCCTGGTGCACTGGCCAAATTCCCCCCATTCACTAAAATACCACCAACAGCTTAATCTGGTTCAAAGTCAGTTGGCATTCTTCTGTATCCCTTTCCCCTGGGTCGTGCCTGAAAATAGGCAGAATTTGTCTAGTGCACTTACCTGGTCAACAAAAACTAAATAAATAAATGTTTTTAGGTGGGTGCCTTGTAACAGACAACCCCACTTATACCCCCCACTCAGAGCTGTGCAGAGATCCAGTTGGGTAGACCCACTTACAAATAGTGGCCTGATTTATTTGTTGTGTTTTTTTTTATCCTCCCCTGTCCTGGTTGACCCTCATTCTTGCTGGTCCTCCCAGCCATGTCACCTCAGTTCCCCCAGGGCTTATCCTTCCTGTCTTCATGGCTTGCCCTCCATGGCAGGGTGGGGAGGAGACCCCTTGACTCGCCAGAACAAGATTCAGATTCTGGGAGGTGCCTGGCTGTTGGGTGCAGAGCCTGTGGAGGCCAGTGGTCATCCAGTGCGACCAGGACACTTTTTCCAGTTTCTCCTTTTGGGGGATGTGGCATGCGCTGAAGTCAAGGTGCACGTGCCATCTGCCACCCCCCGCACCTCTTAGAGCTCAGGATGCCTCTCCCCTGGCTTCTGACAAGGGCTAGTCATGCACCAAGCTCATCCCACCCTCCGCCCTCCTCCCAAAGGAGGAGATAGCTGCCCATGGGATGCACAATCCTCCTCCTCCTCCCAGCCAACCCTCTGACTCCTGAGGTCGCTCCTGACCTCGGGTCATTGGTGCTGCAATTAGTAGAACTACTGCTGTGCTGGCAGGCTGGCATAAGGGTCTGATTTAAAGGGGCTAAGGAGACAAGTAGTTAGCTAAACACAAGCACAATTACCAGATCCCACAATACAAAATTTGAACTGTTAAAACTACACTAAATATACAGGTACAAAAACTGGTGCTGCAAAGCCAGCATTTAATGATAAATCTTTTATAAATCTGTTAAGCATACAAAACATGCAGAGAAGTTTGCTAAAAGGCAAATGACATTAGGAAATAGGAGCAATGTACCCGGTCCAAAGATACACATGGGGCCTTTTAACCAGGTAAGTGGATAGCACTACAAACTGATCGCAATCTCCCACACATGGATAAAGATAGCAACGGTCGGGATCAGCTGCAGTATGTTGAATGCTCAGTACACCACACATCTGGAAGAAAGGGAAAGGAGATAGCATATTAAGTCATTTGTCATGGCTCTTTGACACTAACAGAGTGGTGAAAGGCAGATATAATTTGATGTGAATCATATGGTAAGTCTATCTGAATAGGAGAACAAAATCAAGTAACATGTTAATCATAGGAAGGGCTTGAGGTCCCGGTCTTCATTAAGTCCAGGGATTGGAGGCTTTTTACACTAAAAAAACAGTGGGCAGGATTTTCAAAGGCTTAGATCACCCCAAGCCCTGGGTTTGTACCGACAATACAGTGCATGGGGCTTGCGCCGATTTGACAAGAGTTTCTATCCCTTGCAGCAATTGCCACAAGTTAGACAAACCTTTTCAGGTCTAACTTGCAGCAATCCTGGGGGGGCCTTTTTAATGGTGCTTGCACTGGATATTTGACGCAGGCTGCTGTAAATGGTGAAAACTGTGGCAACTGTGCCTGAGATTGTTAAATCAGGCACAGCTGCAGCAAAGGGATTGGTGCACTGCCAGAACCTATGTGTCGTGGCACAGGGCTTGGTACAAACCTGTGCCACATTTTGAAAATTCTGACCAGTACATCTCCCACTGGAGGAGATGGGTTACCCTGCTGCCTCCCCATTTGCCAACAGAGATAGCTTGTATGTGTCCGCGAATGTTATCATTTTGTCATTCCCACAATGTACTTCTTTAAAATGTGCACATACAGAGGTTTCACTGAGGGTTGTTTTATGCTTCGAATATGTTCCTGCATTCTTTTACGTAGGTGATTGATGATACCCCCCCACACACACATATACCTTGTTACAGGGGCATCATAGCATATAAACAACGAAATGTGTGCTGCAGTTTATAAACTGCCTGATCTCAGCCTTTCTACTCACTCCTTTCAAGTGAAACTCCTTCCCCTGAATGCAGTAAAAACAGGCACTGCAATGTCCACTTTTGTGCATCCCCTTAGGAGGTAAAGGTAGCCAGTTTCTGTAAGTGAGGGGGGTTCTCCCTTGTGCTCTCAAACCAGCTGCTAAGACCGCTAACCAGTTTGTCTCTTAACGCAGCAGTGCATGACAAAAGTGAACATTTTGACCAATACTTTTTATTCCATTTTCGAGTGCCCATTATCTCCTGATTTGATTTGATTTTGATTTGATTTGACTTGTATAATGCCGTTTTGGTTCTGTTTTAGCACTTTTTTCACATTTGAAATAATAAAAGGAGAGCTCCTTTTATTATTGCTCGGATCAGATTTTCATCAGTATTCTCAGCTGTTTTTGTACACCTGCTGTCCCATAAGGTCAGAGAACAGTGTCTGCTGCTTGGTAAGTCATTATACTCGCATGTGATCTTAAACAATGGGTGTAAAAAAACAGCAGAGAATGCTACTAAAAACTTGCTCCAAGACATGTTAAAAGGAGCACACCTTTTATTATTTCAACTTTAAAAGTGTGGTAAACTAGACTTAAAGTGGAGGAAAGGGGATATTGTACAAGTCAGGACATAAGGGGCAATCTAAAATAGAATAAAAAAGTATTGGCCAAAATTGTCACCTCTGCCATGCACTGCAGCTTTATGGGAGCTTTTTTGTAAGGATTCTTCTTTGGGCTCTCAAACTGACTGCTAAGCTCGAAGTGTCTCTGCAAGAGAGTCTCAGTTTGTTGCCCAATATAGCAGACAACTCAGGATTCCATTTCAAGATGAGCCAAAACCTAGTTACAATGTTACCTATTATGGCTGACTTGTTAAATTTGGTAACAAAACAGATGGGGTCATCATCTTTTAGGTGCTTTGACTTTGGTTTTAGCAAATCACTTCTACTGAGGCATCTGGCTTTACATACTGCCTGTCTGACCAGCTCTTTATCATATCCAAAGTTCCAAAAATATCAGAGTGAGTTCTTCAGCCTGGGTTTCATAATCTTCCATTGTTAAACAATTTTTTCTTAATCTCAGAAATTGCCTGATGGAATCAGCATAATCAGACTATGGGAACGGAAGCTGTCTGTACACAGTAACCACTGGTGGCAGTGGGCTTCCTATGCTGTACTAGACACAGTTCCGTAAGTGATGGCACATACGGTGATGTCCAAAAAGTTTAGTTTACCATCCCAACTGTGCACAGAAGTCTGAGATTGCAGTCATTTACATTTAACCAGAAAACAAGAGCCCCCTGCTCAGGGCCGTCCCACATACTGACCACATCATCGGTGTACCAGAACCACTTGATGATGTGGCCTGTGTGTGGGTTGTTGTTAGCCTTCAACACAATACTCTTCGCCCATAAACCCAAGAATAAATTTACAAATGAGGGCACCATGGATGCCCTATTGCCGTGCCACAGAGCTGGAGAAAATATTTCTTGGCAGATTCAAAATAGTTGTGACAAAGGAGGAAGTACAGAACCTCCTAAATGAATGATATAGGGAATTCCTCTCTGAGAGAGGGTACTTGCTGAGAGAATGGGTCACAGGCTTGTCCCCCCAGGTCATGTTTAATGCATGTATATAAAGATTCAACATCAGACCCTAAGAATAAATAGTTATCTTTCCAGCTATAGTTTTGAAATTTCTCCAGTACATGCATTGTATCACAAATGACTCAACTGATGGTAACGCAACAAAAAAAAAATCTGCAGATATAATGACCGCATTGATACCCTTGTCTGCAGGCTTGATTATAAGATTTGGCATCTCTGCAAGCGCCGTATACTCTCTAGGAAGCTGGCCTACTTCCAATCACTTCAATCCAGCCACCTAGGCAACCCCAGGCATTTCTGGTCCTCCACTAAAACCTTGCCCCGCCCCCACCAAGCAGTCACTTTCCCCTCTAAACACACAACAAGGCTCCCTCACTGACCCTACTGACATTGCAAATGCACTTAATGCACATTTCTCAAACCTTAGCAGCTACCTGGCTAAGCCCCCCCCCCTCCACCCCTTGCCCTCCTCCACCTTCCTCCTACTAGCCCTCTTTTATTTTAGGTTCATTTCTCCTCCTGGGACATAAGCTCCTCCTCCGCCTACCATCTTGAGGGAGTGCTGGTAGTGACAGTCTATCCCCCCTGCTTCTTAAAACTGGTGGCCCAGGACATTGCCTATCCACTCACCTTCATCTTTAATCTTTCCCTTACTATAGCCTCCATGCCCTCTCTCTGGAAGCAGGCCAGAATTGTACTTATTCATAAATCAGGAGACCCTAGTCTTACAGACAACTACCATCCCATCTCCATTCTGCCCCATCTTGGTAAGCTCCTAGAGAAGGCAGTAAACTACCAAATTACAGAACATATCTCCAAATATAATCTCCTTTGCCCTCAGCAACATGGTTTCTGGAAGGGGCACAGCACTACCATGGCCCTTGCCCTCTTCACTGACCATGTGCTGAGGAATATGGATGAAGGGCAGCTAATTGGTGCAGTGTTTGTAGATCTGTCCAAGGCATTTGACCTTGTAAATCACAACATCCTGATAGCAAAACTCGATGTCCTTGGTTTCTCCTCTGCCTCCACCACCTGGCTCACTAACTACCTCTCTGGTAGAACACAGATGGTCTGCCTTGGTGGTGCCATCTCCGCCTTGTCTCTGTGGGTGTCCCCAAGGGATCTGTCCTTGGCCCCCTCCTCTTTTCCCTCTTCATTAACTCTCTCCCATTGGAAGGCCCATCCTGTAAATCACTCCTCTACGCTGATGACAATACTATACCAAACTGACCCCTCCTCACTATCCGCCACTCTTACCAATGATTTCTGCAAGGCACATTGTTTGTTCTCCATCAACAAACTGTTGGTCAATGCTGCCAAAACAAAGGCCATGGTTTTCGGTTCCAAACTGAAACTCTCCACCCTTGCCCACAACAGCGCCTTCTCATTGTCATATTCCCAGATGGATCTCCCCTTGATACTGTTCCCACCTTCAAGTATCTGGGGTAATCCTGGACCTGTCTCTAACCTACACTGACCACACTGTCTCACTGATCAGGCACATTAACCAGAAGATATGGCTCTGCTATCTCCTGATCGACCACCTCTCGTTGGAAGCCCACCTTGCTATTACCCATGGCAACCTCTTCCCTCTCCTTGACTATGACTGCCGGGGGTACTCCCTCACTTCCATTACTAACCTGAACTGCCTGAACGTTATCTACAGTTGGATATGTGGCCTTGCCCTCTGTGTCCCTCTCCTCACTCACCACTGCTCTCTTTACCAGTCCCTTAACTGGCTCCCTCCACAAGCGCGGTGCTCCTACCTGCTGGCCCGGACCATTGCTGATACCTTGCACAATCCCTCCTACTCTACACTATCCCTTCTTATCCAGCCCAGAACCTACTGCTGCAATCTACATCAGTCTTCCCACCTCCAACTAGAACATCCTAACATAACTACAAGGATAGGCCTAAGAGCCTTCTCCACAGCCAGACACTCACTGTGGAATGACCTCCCCCTCCTCCCTGCATTCCCCCAACCCCCCTCTAAATTTAAATTTTCTGTCCTCCATGACCTGCATCTGCCCACAGGCCGCTAGCACGGCTGCATCTCCCTTGCAGCCCACCCTTCCCCCCTCCCCCTCTAGTGCTCCGCTCTCCTCTCCCTCTCTGAATATTATTGTTATTCCTTTTGTTGAATGATGGAGTAACCTTACCCTGCTCACCTAAATGTTATATACCTTGGTATGCTCAATTGTTGATGTATCTGGTACGGTTTATCTTATATTTTCTCTGTTAGCTTGAGTATGATCCATGCTGTTCTCTCATTGTATTTTACACTGTTTGTGCCAGTTCCTGGCCCGGACCATGCCTGAAAAAGGTCTTCAGATCAGTGCACCAACCCGGTTACCAAATAAATAAATTGTTTAACTCTGCTATGGCAGTCGCCTCTGCAGCAATTAAACTGTGACATACAGGCATGGCAGAACATGCTAAGGCCTTCTAAATCTCCTGCATTATTACACATTCATACATTTTGATTACCAGATTACTGCTTGCTGAGCAGACCAAAACACAGAAACATGGAATTTGATGGCAGACAAGGACCACCTGGCCCATCCAGTCTGCTCATTTCTTCTTACCTACACTATTATCGCAGACCATACCTTTACCCCTCACCGATTCCTTTTCACTATGATTCCTTTGTGCTTATCCCATGCATTCTTGAACCGTACCACTGTTTTTGCCCCCATTACCTGTGCTAGAAGGGTGTTCCAGGAATCCACCACACTTTCTGTGAAGAAGTACTTCCTCACATCTCTCCTGAATCTACCCTCCTCCAGCTTTATAGCATGTCCCCTTGTTCTTGAGCACCTTTTCTTCTGAAACATACTGCCCTCCTGCATTTATTTACCCCATGAGGTATTTAAAGGTCTCTATCATATCCCCCCCTCCTTCCTCTGTTCCAGGGTATACATATTGAGGTCCTTTAGTCCCTCTTCATAGGGTTTTTGATGCAGACCCTGCACCATTTCAGTTGTGCTCCTCACTTCTGCCTCCACTCTATGTCCTTCTGGAGATGTGGTCTCCAGAACTGGACACAGTGCTTTAAGTGGGGTCTTACAAGTGATCTATACAGAGGCAATGCCACCTCCATCTTTCTGCTGGTGATACCCCTCCCTATGTACCCCAGCATCCCACTAGCTTTCCTTACTGCCTTGTTGCACTGCTTGGCCACCTTTAGGTCATTAGATCTAATTATCCCCATGTCTTTCTTACTTGGTGGTCATCAGTACCACTCCACCCAATTTGTACTCCACCCCTGTGTTTCTGTGCCCTAAGTGTATTATTTTGTACTTTTTCACATTGAAACCCAGCTGCCATACCCTTGACCACTCTTTTAGTTTTCTCAGGTCTCTGCTCATCCCTTCCACTCCCCCTGGAGTATCCACCCAATTGCTGATTTTGGTGTCATTCATAAAGAGGCAGACCTTCCCTTCCAGCTCCTCTGCAATGTCACTTATAAGGCACTTTTACACTAAGGTGTCTGTTGCAGAATGTTTCCTGTGTGACACCATTGCAGTCTGTGTCGTTCTGTGTTCCGATATATACCAGGCTCCTATTTCAGAAAATCTCCCTCTTCATTCAGTCTTTTTTTTATTCAGGCATCCTCACAGAAGCGTGTTCCTTATTGATTTCATCAGGAGGTAACGGAACCTCCTGATTGCATGGCAGGGTGTACTGGCACACATCGGGATGAACCGTGGCAAGCAGAGAATGCATTCCAACCAGACATTCCCACTGTGATAGCAGAAGACATCCAATTTATACATGAACAGAGGTAACATTATACTGGTTCTGTAACAGTCATTCCATTACAGACACCGGTGTGTAAAAGCGCCTATAAAGACATTAAAGAGGACTGGTCCCAGTGTGACGCTCTGCCATCTGCTTATGGTTATATGTATGATATTTGTATTATAAATAAATGGAATGTGATGGTCTGCCTAAGACACACCAGTCAGCAGGTACGCTTGACCTTTGACCTCAAAAGTGTTAGTGTGAGGAAGCAGCAGGATGTCATAAATTGACCAGTGAAGAGAAACCCTAATTAAAAGTTTCCTGTTCTGGTTTTTAACAAAAGGGCTTCTTGCCACATGCCAAGTGAAGACATCATAAAATATTCCTTCTGAAGTTGGTTCCCATGTATGCCTTTTATGACATAGCAGGAAGGGAAGTAATTTGGATGATTCCTCTTGGTTTTCTCACTTAGAAGGGGACTAGTGACAGGATGTGGGTTTATGAGCCATCAAAGGAACCTGCTTGCAAAGACTGTCACATATTTTTTTTTTATTGGTAACAGCCAGCAGAAGAATAATATCCTTTTTGCATATCCATACTCAGATTACAGATTTATCACAGATCTAACAGTGACCTCATGGGTGACATCATCAGGAGGCGGAGAAAACTGACTTTTGAATATTGCTTGCAAGAAAAGTTGGTGCAGAAGGACTCTTTGAAAATCAAAGATACACTTATCCTGTGGACTGGTAACTAGACACTTTTAGAAAAATAATTAAACTGGAACTTAAGTATTTTTTTGGTAGAAGTTTGTGTTCTGTAACTTCCCAATTGTTTTATGTGACTGTAAGTTGTTGATATAATTGTTCTGTATTTGATTTTACCTGTTTTACAATTTTTAGTAAACAATATTTTCTTTGAAATACATCCTGTGCTTTTTCTCAGTTTCTTTTGTATGTGAGTGCTGAATCATTGTTTAAGTCTGACAGCTGTTAAGTGCTTGAATGTGTTATTAATCTTGAAAAAGGTAAGACTATACCTAGGTCTCATATTGAGTCATAAGGGTACATTTTGGAAACCTAGCTGGGTGCCACTGGGTGAAGGATTGTACTGCATTCCTGAAGAGGGTACATATCTGAGCCTGTTAACTGGGTATGCTAACATAAGGTTCACATTTTGACCTGCAGGACTCGAGGCTAGTAGGTGATTCAGACTCAAAACAGACAGGAGGGTTACCCTGTCTGTCTCCTGTTCACCTATTGCACTTTGAGGTTGGCACCGTGGGAGCAGAGGGCCTGACCTGCAGAGTGCATTTGTGACACACAGCACTGAACCCTGAGGCACCCCGCTGGTCACCTTCCCATTCTTGGAGTGAACTCCATTTACTACCACCCTCTGTCACCTATCCCCTAACCAATTTCTTATCCAGTTTATCACTTTTGGACCCACTCCTAAGCTACACAGCTTGCTTACTAGTCTCCTATGTTTTTATTTATTTATTTATTTTTATTTATTTATACATCAGTTTACAACCTTTGAGCCAGAGGCTCATTTCCAAAGGTACCTCGTCACAAAGAGGACAAATACATTACAACATTTTGTTACATCATTGCGGTTACAGCTTTGGCAGTCACATGCAGTTATTTCTTTGTTACATCATTTAGGTTACAGGTTTGGCATTCACAAGCTTTTACAGTTATTTGGATACAGAGTAACAGATTAAACATACATTGGTATAAGCATACACGCAGTAGTGTGCAGAGACTGCAGGAGGTAAAAAATTCAGAGGGCTATGGGACATGGTTGCTGATTGGTTTGGGTGAGGAGCCACTCAGTGAGCTTTGTCAGTGCATAGTGAGCTAGATCTCCTTAGAGACAAGCACAGCTACATGTGTTAAATAGCTGACTCCAAAGTTAAGTTTTGAAGCAGGAGATCGTGAGGGTATCAGAGATGGAAGTAGGGAGTGTGTTATACCAGGAGGGAGCTCTGTAACAGAATGACCTTTGTCCATGTGTGGTCCTGTACCTACAGACTAGTAGAGTGGCCTTGCAGGAGGTTCGAGTTTGAACTAAGGGTTGTGCTAGGTGGATGGAGGCTGTCAGCCCAGGCGGGGATAGTCCAAGGAGAGTTTTTTCATCATGAGGCAGGTTTGGTATCTGAGTCGTTCATCCAGGTTAAGCAGCATTGCCATGCCATATAGCTGGCAGGTATGTGTTAGCCTAGGGGCTCCCATAATTAGCCTACAGGCCTTATTCATGGTGAGGCGGATTTTAATGACGGCGGTCGAGTCCGCAGCACCATAAACTGGCAGGCCATAGTCCACAAGGGACATTATTGAGGATGTGACCGCTAGTCAGAGGGCATTGGGGTAGAGGCAGTTTTTGTAGTGGTACAGGATACCTAGCCAAACATTGGTAGCTGAGGCAAGAGCATCAATGTGGTCATGGTATGTGAGGGTTGAGTCAAAGGAGACCCAACGGTACTTGTACGAGCGGACTTGTTCGAGTGGATGCTTGGAATTAGGGAGGATGTAGAGTGGGAAGTTGCTGGCTTTGTTTTGGGGATGGGCAAAGAGCACAGTTTTTGTTTTTTTGAGATTGACTACAAGTCTATGCTCTTTAAACCAGGTTTCGGCATCATTAAAGGATAGTTGCAAGGTGTCCTGTAGGGAGATGGGGTTTCGGTGGGTGGCAAAGATGACAGCATCATCTGCATACAGCAGGATTTTACCAGTGCATGCATTGGGCAGGGTGTTGAGGTAGAGTGAGAAGAGTTGGGGTCCTAGGATGGAGCCCTGGGGAACACCTGAGCAGATAGGACATGTATTGGAAAGGGTCCCATTGATTTTAACACGCTGAGAGCAGGCAGACAGATAGCTGAAGCACCTGGAGACCAGCCCAGTGGTGAAGCTGGTGTGACTGAGGGCATCCAGCAGGAGGGGGTGGGAGACAATGTTGAATGCCTTTGAGAGGTCAATGAACACTGCCCCGGCTAGTGAGCCAGAGTCCAGGGAGGAGTGTAAAAAATTTGAAAACTCTATGAGGGCAGTGCTGGTACTGTGACCTGCACGGAAACCGTGCTGTTCTGGGCAGAAGATGTGTTTGGTCAGGTAATCTGTAATTTGAGTAGCCACCAGTTTTTCTAGGGCTTTGGAGAGGGGTGGGAGAATGGAGATGGGCCAGTAATTCCCGGCTGTGGACCTGTCACCTCCTTTGTGTATGAGTGCAACTGTGGCAGTTTTCCAGGCCGAAGGGAATTGCCCCAGGTGAGGAATTTATTGAGAAGGCTAATGAGTGGAGCAAGGACCTGATCCAGAACCCGGCAGAGGATACTGGGGTCCAGGGAGTCACTGCCAGTACTATTGCTCTTTAGTGCTTTAATCAGGTGTGGGCTGACTTCCTGGACAGTTATCCTGCGTAAGTGGAAACTAGGATGTTGGATGACTGGGGCAGGTAGGGAGGGAGGAGGGAGGGGGAAGGGTCAAAGAAATTGCTAGGGAGGACCGAACTAAGGTCCGTGAAGGATGAGCTGAGGAAGTTGGCTATGCGAGCTGGGTCGGTGGACATAGAGCCGTCAATGGTGATCTGGGAGGGGGGGAGCGCACGCTCCCATTTAGTTGTTTGATGTTGTCCCAGAATGTTCTTGCACTCCTCCAGGAGGAGGTGAGCGTGGCCTGATAGTGATTGGCCTTTGCTTTTCTGATGGCCCAGGTGCATTTGTTTCTTGTGGCATTGTATGCCTGTCTGTCCACCGACCGGCCTGTTTCTGAGGCCAGGTGCCATAGGTTATCCCTGTGCTTGAGCAGTTGAAGCAGGGCAGGGGTAACCCAGGATGCATTACGTACGTTGGTTCGGACTTCTGTTAGGGGTGCAAAAATGTCACAGGCTTTGTTGAAGGTTTGGGAAAAGAAGGTTAGGAAAGCATTTATATCGGGATGTAGTGTATGGGAGACCAGTTAATTTGGGCAAGAAGTTGCTTAAGGCCTTTTAGTCCACCTGGCCTGAGGCGCCGACGTAGAGTGGAAAGGGCTGTGGATCTGGGTGTGGAGGTCGCCCAATGGAAAAGGATAGGGGAGTGGTCACTAAGTGAGTCAGGAAGGACCTGGGTATCATGGATTTGTTTAGGGTGGTTGGTGATGACCACATCTAGAAGAGTGCTGGTACCTCTCTTTGTGTTTACTCTGGTGGGCTGTGAAATGAGTTGAGTCATGTCTATGGCTGCGAAAGAGTCATGGGTTGTGGCGGAGGATGTGCTGAGCCAGTTAACGTTCAGGTCACCCACAAGGATTTGGTCAGCTGTGTGAAGTAGGGTTGTAAGATAATCTGTTAATGAAACCTGTGCCAGGGTTTGTTTCTTTGGGGGAATGTAGGCAGTGGTGAGATAGAGGGGGCCCCTGGAGGTGTCCTCGGTCAGTTTGAGGGTTAGGGCCTGCGCCTCGTATACGAGAGCTGGGGCAGGGAGTGCTTGTCCAGTGAGAGAGTCTCTGGTATAGATTGCACAGTCCCCCCCCCCCCGGTCTACCTACACAATCCTCCCTGTAAAGGGAGTAACCTGGAAGGGAGACAAAGGAGTCTGGAGTGGATTTTGATAGCCAGGTTTTCACCAGCATTATGACATCTGGTCTATGCAACATGACCCAGCATTGGAGGGAATCAAAATTTTTTCAGAAGGCTGCATATATTCATAGATGCTATGCAGAGCCCAGGTGACCCTGCTGGTGGGCTAGTGTGGGCTGGGCCTGGATTGGGATGTATATTGCCTGTCAGGAGTAGTAGAATGACCACCGCCCTGGCCAGGGGACGGTGGAGAGCGAGCTTCAATAGGTATGTGGAGGAGAGGAGAGGAGGGGAGCTTCTGGTCTCAGGGGGTGGGCAGGGTTATCTAGGCTGGAAAAGAGAGAACAATAAGCCTCCAGTGGGAGCCTGCGGAAGCAGCTGGGAGGTGACTGGGGGAGGGTGTCATGGGCTAGGGCACATGGTGAGTGTAGGGTGGGATTGTACTAACTCCGGAACAAGAGAGGGAGCTAGTGCCAGTGAGCCTGGGGGGGGGTGTCAGGTAGGTGGGACAGTGGTATCAGGGTAAGGATGAGAGGGAGGGATTTTAGTAAGAGGTGGGCTAGCATATCGCTAGTGGTAGCAGCAAAGGAAGGTAGGTAGAAATAGTTGTGTTGCCCTCCAGCAAGCGTGGATGCCACTTTGCATCAGTGGTAGTGACACGGACTCTGATGGACAGGGTATCAGGTTCATGACTCACTCAGGGCAGTTGGAAAAGGGACCTGGGTGAGAGCCATGCTCCACGTTCTGGGGGCCAGAAGCAGGCTAGGTTTGGGCCCGAAATGGGATGCAAAATAGCGACTCCTAGTGGTCACTCGGTGTGGGCTTGGTGGTGATGGCAAGAGGTCCGAGAGTGGGCTAGCTATAGGGCTGGGTGTGGGAGGAGGTGTGGGCAGGGTAGCTGTAAGCCGAAGAGAAGAGAAGTGGAATAGGTAGTTAGAAGGGATCCAGGAAGAAGGGAGGAGGCTATCTGAATAGAGGTACATGTGGTAGGATCTCAGGGTCCCTCTAGTGGCTGGCAGGTATAACCTGCAAATGGAGAAATGGGGAGTTAGTATTTCAGACAGCAGGAAGTGATGTCATGAGGCAGGGCCTATAAATCAAGGGACGCCCTGGGTGGGTGGCTGGGGTGGGCGGGGCAGTCGATGCGCACAGCGCGTCAACGGGTTAACCTCCCCTCACAGAGATGCTGCTGTATGAGGTAGTTTATTACCTCAATGCAGCCCCAAGACGTCCGCTCCAGGAGGGAGCTTGCAGGAGGGATCCTTGTGCGACTGGGGAGTCGGGAGGGTGACCGGAGGCCTCAGTGCAGCCCCGAGAAGTCCTCTCCAGGAGGGAGATGTGGAATGGTGTTGAAAGCCATACTGAAATCTAGGCAGAACACATCCACCACTCCACCCTAATCTAAACCCTTTGTCACTCAGTCAAAGAACTCCATCAGATTCATTTGACATGACCTTCCCCTTGTGAAGTCATGCTGCCTCGAGTCTTGTAACCCACTGGATTCAAGATATTCCACAATCCTTTCTTTCAGCAGTTAACCCATTAACTTGCCCACCACCGATGTCAGGCTGACTGGCCTGTAATTGCTGGCCTCCTCCATGTTACCACTTTTGTGAGGATTATATCCACCTTCCTCCAGTCCTCTGGAACCATACCCATTTCCAGTGAGCTGTTAAATAGAACTGTCAGAGGTACAGCCAGTATTTCCCTGAGTTCCCTCAATATCCTTGGGTGCACCCCATCTGGCCTCATTGCTTTGTCCACCTTCAGATTAGCAAGTCCTTTCAGGACTCTTGCCTCCAAAAAAGAAGTAGTGTCCCACCTCCTTTCCTCCAAAGCTTTTGTTACTTTTTTGTGGCCCCTCCCCTTCTCCTTCCTCTGTGAACAAGGAACAAAAGTATTTGTTCGGGATATCTGCTTTTTCCTGGTCCCCTTGTGCAGGCCCCCCCTTTACCTTTGTAACCTTACAATCCCACCCCTGGTCTTTCTCTTTTCACTTACATACCTAAAAAGTGTCTTGTCCCCTTTCATTACTGCCTGGGCTATTCTCTCTTCAGTTTGCGCCTTTGCGCTCTTTATGCTTTCCCTGCTTCCTTCTTCCCCTAATACACCTCCCTATCCCCCTTTCTTCTGTCTCTCTTTATGTCTTCTGATTTCTGAATGCTTACCTTTTAGCCTTTACCTTTTCAGACACCTCTTTTGAGAACCATAGCAGTCTCTTTTTTATTTATTTATTTATTGAATTTTGTTGACCCAGTAAGTCCACTGGGCCTAGAAGTCCCTTTTTCAGGGGTAACTGGGGGAAGGGGGGAACACAGATGGTAAGCAACTGAAATTGAACCAGATTAAGCTCAGATTACTTTTATGTTGATTGCGCGCAGCGCAAGAAACATATTGGGACAGCATTCTCAGAAGCAGGTTGTGGAGGCGCGGCACTGTTGTGGCCAAAGCCCCCACAGCCTGCAAAGACTTGTCCCGCTTCTCCCAATGCCACTGCACACTGCTGCTGACACGAGTTTGGAACCTTGCCACCAACTTGTGACAATTTCGCCACTGCAGTCAGGGGCTGCCTTGTCATTGCAGCGTCAGCTATCCGCTGCAATGAGGGACTGACCCGTCATTGCAGGGTGGAACTTCCAAACCCTGATATTGTTTGTGAACATGGCGGCGGCTTGCCGCCATGTTCACAAACAATATAACCCCCCCCACTGTGTTTATTTGCCGACGAGGGCCCCAATCCCTGTCGGCTTCGGTGCTCCAGTGTTGATTTTGCTGACAGGGGAGCCCACTCCCCGTTGGCATTCTGTAAGCAACCCTCCTACTTTTATTGTCTGCCGACGGGGTGCCCAATCCCCGTCAGCATAATCTAAGGCCCCCCCTTTTGTTGTGTGCAGACAGTGGTGCCCAATCTCCATCGGCTACTGCTGCCCCCCCCAAAGAAAGAGTCCTTTGGAATGCTGGGAGCCCACCCCAGCATGCCACATGCCCTTGTAATGTAAAAAATGGTCCTGCAACATCTTTTTTTTCTTTTGCCTGAAAAAAAGGAAAACGGTCCCCCAGCAGTGTCCCTGGCCCCCCTGCCACAATCCACACCCACCCACTGCACACCCTGCCTCCCCACACCCTCCCACCCCATACTTACCTCTGGAGTCCGGTGCGATGATCTTCGGTGGACCGGGAACACGTCTGCACTCTTCAAAGCCGACCGCAAACTGAGGAAATGACAGTAAGCTGTATAATGGAATAAATAGGGTTTTTCTAACTTTGCTGCATATCTCAGTCATTTTTTTGAATTTTGGCACCAAATTTTCAACATGGGGTTTTTGGGACCCCTCCTCATGAATTCTTGAACTGTCATGGTGTTAATCGGCCCTAAAAGGTGATTTAGCGGTCACTGCGTGGAACCACCTTCCGGGGTCAGTTAACACAATGACAGTGCCAGTGTTCATGAGGTGGGCTCTCAAAAAGCCTATGTTACAAATTTGGTGGAAAACATCCAAAAAATGACTGTTTTACGAGCGTGCGTTGCACAGTTGCTACGCACGCCAGAATTGTGAATTTGGAATATTTTCTCGCCAGATTTTCAACATTGGCATTTTTTCACACCTCTTTGTGAACAGTACAGCTGTCATTGTTCACATCTGGCCGGAAATGTCTTTACGCACTTCCAGCGCAGAATAGCGTGGTCACTGTGGGAAATCAGTGTTCAGGACAGATTAAGAAAATGACAGTGACACTGTTAATGAGTAGAAGTCCTAAAATGCCTATGTTGAAAATTTGGTAATGATACTCCATAAAATGACTGTGTTATGAGCGTTTGTTGCGCAGTTTGCACGCACACCCGTAACTTCGCGAAATTATAATATTTTCACTCCAGATTTCCAACTTTGCCATTTTCCCACACCTACTTATGAACAGTATAGGTGTCATTTTTCCCATCCTGGCAGAAATGTGTTTTCGCATTTCCAGCGCAGACTAGAGCGGTCACTGTGGGAAATCACTGTCCGGGACAGATTAAGAAAATGGCAGTGATACTGTTCATGAGCAGAGGTCCTAAAATGCCTATGTTGAAAATTTGGTGATGATAGCCTATCAAATGACTGTGTTGCAAGTGTGCGTTGCACACTTTCCACACACCCTTATAACTTTGCAAATTTGTAATATTGTCACGCCAGATTTTCAACAGTGGCATTTTTTCACACCTCCTTATGAGCAGTACAGCTTTCATTTTTTAAATCCTGACCGAAATGTGTTTTCACAGTTCCGGCACAGAATAACGTGGTCACTGTTGGAAATCATTGTTCGGGACAGATTAAGAAAATGACAGTGGCACTGTTCATGAGCAGAGGTCCTAAAATGCCTATGTTGAAAATTTGGTAATGAAACTCCATAACATGACTGTGTTACAAGCGTGCATTTAACTGTTTCCACACATCCTTGTAACTTCGCAATTTTGTCATATTTTCACGCCACATTTTCAACACTGGCATTTTTCCACACCTCCTTATGAACAGTACAGCTGCCATTTTTCACATCCTGGGTAAAATATGTTTTTGCACTCCTGCCGGAGAATAGCACGGTCGCTGTGGGAAATCACTGTTTGGGACAGATTAAGATTGAACGAGTGAGAGGGGGGAGTGACCGAGCTCAACTGAGCTCTGTCGGGACTGCTGCAGATTTGTTTGTGGGCAGAAAAGGGCCCCAATGCAAGAGCCCAGTACAAAAGGGCAGCCTACAGCAGTGGAAGAAACAAAACGAGAGAGCGAGTGATGGAGGGGGAGTGAGCAATGTCACCGGAGTGCTGTCAGGACTGCTGCGGATTTCTTTGTGGGCAGAAAAAGGCGTCAATGCAGGCAGGGGCCCAGTACAAATGGCCAGCCTGCAGCGGTGGGAGAAACAGTACGAGCGAGTGAGAAAGGGGGACTGAGTGAGCTCAATGGAGCTCTATCAGGACTGCTGCAGATTTCTTTGTGGGCAGAAAAAGGCGCCAGTGCAGGCAGGAGCCCCGTACAAAAGGGCCGCTTGCAGCAGCAGGACAAACAGAATGAGCACGTGAGAGAGGGAGACTGAGCGACCTCAACAGAGCTCTGTTGGGACAGCTGCAGATTTCTTTGTGGACAGACAAAGGTACCAACGCAGCCAGGAGCCCCATACACAAGTGCAGCCTGCAACGCCAGGAGAAACAGAACGAGTGAGTGATAGAGCGGTAGTGAGCGAGTTCAACGGAGCTCTATTGTGACTGCTGCAGATTTCCTTGTGGGCAGAAAATGCGCCAACTCAGGCAGGAGCCCAGTACAAAATGCCAGCTTGCAGCACCGGCCGAAATGGAATGAGTGAGTGAGAGAGTTCAATGGAGCTGTGTCAGGACTGCTTCAGATTTCTTTCTGGCCAGAACAAGTCACCAATGCAGGCAGGAGTACAGTACAAAAAGGCAGCCTGCAGCGGCGGGAGACACAGAACGAGCGAGTGAGGGAGGGGGAGTGAGTGAGCTCAACGGAGCTCTGTTGGGACTGCTGCAGATTTGTTTGTGGGCAGAAAAAGGCAGCAATGCACGCAGAGGCCCAGTACAAAAGGGCAGCCTGCAGTGGCAGGGAAACCAGAATGAGCAAGTGAGAGAGGGGGAGTGAGCGAGCTCAACGGCACTCTATTATAACTGCTGCAAATTTCTTTGTGGGCAGAAGAAGTCGGCAACACAGGCAGGAGCCCAGTACAAAAGGACAGCCTGCAGCGCCAGGAGAAACACAATGAGCGAGTGAGAGAAGGGGAGTGAGTGAGCTCAATGGAGCTCTATCGTGACTGCTGCAGATTTCTTTGTTGGCAGAAAAAGGCGGCAACGCAGGCAGAAGCCCAGTACAAAAGGGCAGCCTGCAGCACCAGCAGAAACAGGACAAGTGAGTGAGAGAGGGGGAGTCAGCAGGCTCAACAGACCTGTGTCGGAACTGCTGCTGATTTCTTTGTGGGCAGAAAAAGCCACCAACAGAGGCAGGAGCCCAGTACAAAAGGGCAACCTGCAGCACCAGGAGAAACAGAATGAGTGAGTGAAAGAGAGGGAGTGAGCCACCTCAACGGAGCTCTGTCGGGACAGCTGCAGATTTCTTAGTGGGCAGAACAAGGTGCCAATGCAGGCAGGAGCCCAGTACAAAAGAGCAGCCTGCAGCACCGGGAGAAACAGACTGAGCGAGTGACAGAGGGACAGTGAGCGAGCTCAACACACCAACGCAATCAACATTTGGCATTGACAAATGCTTTTTCTGTTTGCTTTTGCTCACTTGCTTGACACAGAAGTTAGTTGCTTTTACTATGCTCCATTTTATCTCACCCACTGTTCTTCCACCACACCCAGCACCCCCCCCCCAACACCGCCAGGTCAGCCCTGAGGCATTCACCCACCTTTATAAAATCTGCCCTCCTGAAGTCCAGGACCCTCGCCCTAGTATGGTTCAGTTCCACAGCCGTTCGTATATTGAACCACATCGCACAGTGATTACTGGTCCTCAAGTAGCCTCCCACCTTGATGTCTGCAACACTGTCCCAGTTCATGAGTACCAGGTCCAATATTGCCTCATCGCGATAGGTTTACTGACTAGTTGCCTAACGGATGCCTCCTGCAAAGAGTCAAGGATGTTCCTGCTTCTAGTTGAAGCCGCTTCTGAAAGGCTCCCATCTATAGCCAGCAGATTGAAGTCCCCCACCAGCAGCACCTCCCCTTTTTCTGCCATTTTGCCAATGGCTTCCACCAGTACCTTATCTAATTCCTCCTCCTGTACTGGAGGTCTGTAGATCACTCCAGTGTGACTAGTGGCTCATTCTCTGTCTTAAGGGTGACCCACAATACCTCTGCATCCCCCTGTATTCTCTGTATCTCTGCCATTTTTATGCTTTCCCTCACATAAATCACCACACCCCTCCTTTTCTTCCCACCTGGTCCTTTCTGAACAGGGTATTGCCTGGTATGGCCATGTCCCAGTCATGGTTTTCAGTGCACCATGACTCAGTAATGGCCACAATATCCAAGTCACACTCTGCCATGATGGCCTCTAGATCCAGAATCTTATTTCCTAGACTTCTACCATTTGCACAGATGAGCATCAAGATTTTATTTCCACTGTGCGTGTTGCCCCCTTTTTTCTTTTTTGCCATCCCTCCTTACCGCCTCTCTTTTTAATGCTCACGTTATTTTCCCCCTTTATCTCTTCCACCTTGCTAGCTTTATTAATTTGCACCCTGGGGGATGCCTCTCCTCTTAGGTTCTCCTTACTCTCTACTTCAGCCTGGGGGGAAGTTTCTGACTCCCAGATTCCTTCTGCCACCCCTCCTTGGCTGGTTTAAATGTTCATTGAAGTAACATTTAAACCATCTACTAAGGACTGCGGTTTCCCTCCTGGATAGATGACAGACATCTCCCATTTATAGGCCCTTATCCTCCCAGGTGGGTCCCTAGTCCTCAAAGTAGTCAAACCCTTCCTCTCTGCACCATTCCTTCAGCCATGAGATGAAGCTCCTGGTGCAAAGATTCCTCTCCTATCCCCTGTCCTAGACAGGCAGTACCTCAGCAAAAGCCACTGAGCAAGCTACCTGTCTAAGTCACCTCCCCAGCTCCCTAAACTCCCCCTTCATCATCCCACCCCTCCCTAGCCAGGTCATTGGACCCCAAGTGAACAATGACATCTGGCTCTCCCTCCCATCCTGCTGCCCTAGCGATCCTCAGGATTTGCTTCACATCTCTCTGGGCCATGGTGCCAGGCTGGCTGCCACCAAACCTGACTCTCCCCCCTTTCCCATTCCTAAATCTATCTCCCTCACAATCGAGTCCCCCATCAGAAGTTGCTTTCTGCTCCTCTGGAATCATCTACCATCCTCCGTGGGGTCTCCATTATGGAGGAACCCCACATCCTCCCTGGTCACTACCAAGGGTGCCTCCTCCCAGCAGTCCTGCCCCACCAGAACAGCGTAGGAATTACATAGTGGTAGCGGTTGAAGAATGTGCCTGTGTCCCACCACCACCCTTCCAGAACCACCACCCTTCCAGAGCCTACCACAGTCCAGCCATTCCTTCTCTCTGGCATCCTCTGAGGTAAAGGTGGCAGATTTGGTGGCCCCTGGGTTTGAGAAGAGGTCTCCAAATTCTAGTCAACTCAACCTGGAGTCTAGCAACTTTCTCCCTCAACCCGGAGAGGCATGTTCAGATGGGGGGAAGCACCGCAGTCTCCAGAAGAGCTTCTGACAATTGCTGTCCCATGGTCACTGCACTGCACCACTCCCATGAAGAAAACTGAACTTGGGAAAGTGCAAATCGACATGAAATGAGGGTTTAAGTGATAAAAATCAGGGTATTAAACTCCAGTTGCGATACCGGGTATGCGCAAATGCATTTGCATATTCCCTGGGATATACAATCATGCATGCCCGGTATTGCAACTGGAGTTTAATACCCTGATTTTTATCACTTTAAGCCCTCGCTTACGTCAATCTCAGACTTTTCCAAGTTCAGCTTTCTCCATATTCTCAAAAATCTGTGTAGCTGAACTCCTCGGGTATGCAGAGCCATAAATGAGCCTTCTGGTGCTTCAGCGCCATCTAGAGATGTGACCGTGCATTGGGAGCTAGTGCAGTAGACCCAGGTGGATTGTGGGGATTTTGCTTTGATAGGACATTATTTTAAATGAAGTAATTTGCAATGGAACTATGTGCTGCATTGCATTCTGCATCAATTCTGACACTGCTACGGAAACTAAAGGTACGTTTAGGGACACCCCTGCAAAAGCGAGTAAAATACTGACAGTCTCCCTTTCACAAGTCAAGCACAATAAGGAACATTGTATCTAGGTTTTGGCCTATCTTGAAATGGGATCCTGATTTGTCTGCCATATTGGCAACAAACTCAGAATCTCTTACAGAAAAGCTCCCAGCTTTAAGAGACAAACTGGTTAGCAGTCGGTTTGAGAGCCCATGAGAGAATCCCCTTATAGAAATTGGCTACTTTCCTCCTAAAGAGATGCATAAATATGGACATTGCAGTGCCTGTTTTTACTGCATTCAGGGGAGGGAACATCACTTGGAGGGTGTGAGTAGAAAGGCTGAGATCAGACAATTTATAAACTGCAGTACATAGTTTGTTGTTTACGTGCTATGGTGACCCTGTAAGGAGGTATATGGTGGTGGGGGGTGTATCATCAGTCCCCTACATAAAAGAATGCAGGATCATATTCAAAGCATGCAAAAATGCTCAGTAAAACCCATTGTGTACATTTCAGAGAAGTCCATTGTGGGAATACAAAATAATGAAATTCATGGGCACAGAAACTGTCTCTGTTGACAAACGGGAAGGCAACAGACTAACCCGTCTCCTCCAGTGGGAAGACGTACTGGATTTTTAGTGTAAAAAGCCTCAAACCCCTGGACTTAATGAGGACTGGGACCTCAAGCTCTTCCTATGATTAACATGTTACTTGATCTTGGTCTCCTATTCATTAACATATGATTCACATAAGATTATATCTGTCTTTCGCCACTCTGTTAGTGTCAAAGTGCTGTGACAAATTACTTAGTATGCTATCTCCTTTCCCTTTCTTCCAAATATGTGGCATACTGGGCATTCGACATACTGCAGCTGATCTCGACAGTTTCTATCTTGATCCGTGTGTGGGTGATCGAAGTCAGTTTTTAGTGCCATCCTCTTACCTGGTTAAAAGGCCCCATGTATACCTGTGCCATGATTACATTTCTCCTATTTCCTAATGACATTTGCCTTTTAGCACACTTCTCTACAAGTTGTGTATGCTTAACAGGTTTAAAAGATGTATCTATCATTAAATGCTGGCTTTGCAGTGCCTGTTTGTGCAACTGTGTGTCTAGTAGTAGTTCAAATTTGGTATTGTGGGATTTGGTAATTGTGTTTGTGTTTGTTTAACTCACTACTTGTCCCCTTGGCCCTGTAAATCAGGCTACTATTTGTAAGTGGGGCTACCCAATTGGATCTCCACACAGCTCTGAGGATGGGTATAAATGGGATTGTCTGTTACAAGGAGCCCACCTCCTGATGGACCTACCTGGCTAAAGTGTTGGGGCACCTTGTGAGTGTGTGTTTACCACTGGTGTATCTTTTTGGAGCATGAAAAGAAATCAACTATTTTTGCAGCTGCCACATTGTGTTTTCATGCCTACTTATCTGCGACTAGGTGTGTGCCTCATTTTGTAACAGTGGAATTTCAAAGGCTGCCAAGTGTGGACACAGGTAACACCTGCATCTGAACCATATTTTCAATATTTGGCTCGACATAATTAACAGTGTTGCTGCCCTTCCCTCGCACTGTCCAGATAATCCATCCTGGTTTGCTAGGCAAACATGAATGAAGTATTGCGATGGCCAATATGCTGTCACTACACTCACCAGCTGGTATCCTTCACCCCTCTGGATGGCATACAGTATAGCCAGTGGTGGGTCACCACCATGCTATCTGTATACCCCACCACCTCCGTTAACTGGCATTACTAGTGGCCAGGATACCCCCTGTCTGGCCACCTGCCAAATCCTCTGGAGTAGCCCACCGTAACACCAACAGCCGCACCAAATATCAGGCACTCACACAACAGTGGTCAACTGTAACACCATCACATGTAGGGATGACCATCTCTAAAGTGCTACTCAGTGCAGTATGCAGCCCTGTGATTGTGCAGTATTACTGCATGGTATATGCAGGTAGAGGACCATACCCCCCTCCCCCCCATTATAGAGGCTTAGCTTTATGGGCTTCCAGGCTCCAGCTGCTGCCCCTCCAACAGACCAGGGATCCCATCCTCACCCTCTGGTGCCCAAGGGACTGGACAGCTGCATTGGTGCAGAGTTCAGCTACAGGAGTCCATGGCAGGAGAGAGTAATGGCTCAAATTTCAGCACCAATGGCAATTCTGAATTTCCACATGGGTGGCTGGCACAGCAGTGGGGGATCCTACTAGTCCATGTCAAGCTGCCCTAGGTATCCCTATGACACTCTGTGTGAAACACAGTAGAGTTAGCCATGTGGCATGTGCAGGGGGTCCTACCTGGACATGGTGTGGTCTGACTGTGGGGCTCAGCAGCATCTGCAGAACCAGCTTTCGGCCTGCTGGGGATGCCAGCCCTGGTACTACCAGGTGTAGCATTTTGAGGCAGCTGGCTCCAAAAATGGACGCAACCTGCTGTAAATCACACAGCTGGATGCAAAATGGCTCTGAGATGGAAAATATGGAGCATTCAGAAATAACCTGTGGGTCCGCAAGTACAGTGAAATGGAAGGGTTTGGGAAATCTGGCCCCTGGCCCCTGGGCCAGATCTTCAAAAGTAGAAAAATTGCGTATGTCAGGAAAAAGGTTGCACACAGGAAGGTTTCCTTGTGCAACTGCAATGTTTTCTGATGGCCCTCAACTTTCAAACAAGTTGCCTTTTTGCAATCGTTTCCAAAGTTTACAGCAACTTGCACATATTTTTTTTTATGCAGCTGTGGAAAACTGTTATGCATGGTATTACCAGTCGTACCATTCTTAGTGCAGCTGTGGATTTTTTTTGGATTAGTTCAAGTTTTATTTATTGTTGATCAGTTAAAACCATTACAACGTTAGAATACAATGCACAGCGCAGCTGTGTAAAAATGCTATGTGTGGTATTACCATGCATACCATTCTTAGCGAAGCTTTATAAAAATGCCATGCGCAGTATTAACAGGCATTCCATTCTTAGCGCAGCTGTGCAAAAATGCTATGCACGGTATTACCAGGCATACCATTCTTAGCGCAGCTGTGCAAAAATTCTATGTGCGGTATTACCAGGCGTACCATTCTTAGGGCAGCTGTGCAAAAATGTTATGTGTGGTATTATCAGGCATACCGTTCTTAGCACAGCTGTGCCAAAATGCTATGCGTGGTATTTCCAGGCGTACCATTCTTAGCGCAGCTGTGTAAAAATGATATGCATGGTATCACCAGGTGTTCCATTCTTAGCACAGCTGCAGGAAAAAAGGAACATGCCGCCCGTGTACATAAAATGCTGAAAGTAGCCATTTTCGCGGATGAGTTGCACACAGGGAGTTAAGTCTCTGGGCCAAATGGAGCCCTTGAGAATCTGACCCCAGATGCCTTGTTCTCCTCTTTGTCTCTACTTTGTTCTGTGCATTTCCCCCTTCTTTGAAACAATTTCCTGTAAGACTGGCAGAGATGTTTGATTGTTAACTGAGAAGATATCAGTGTTATTGCTGCTATAATGCTTCTTCAACCCTTGTTCATGTAGTGTGATTCTTCTTCCCTCTGTAATGCCGTATCTGTGTTTACAATTCATCTGAACTTAAAGTAGTGCAGCAATCTGGTGAAAATGTTGACCTATACTTTTTTCTGCTATTTTAGATTGCCACTTACCTCTTGACTTGTATGATACCCTTCTTTCCAGAATTTGAGTCTGCTTTAGTACTTTTTTTCACATCTGAAATAATAAAAGGAGCGCTCCTTTTAATACAGTTCAGACCAGGTTTTCATCAGTATTTGCAGCTGTTTTTGAACAACTATTGTTCTATAAGGTCAGAGAGCACTGTCTCCTACATAATAGTTAATTTTAGTCACAGCAGAAGCGATATATAAACAACTGATGGACAAACACAGCTGAAAATACTGATGATGACCTGGTGTGCAACGTATTAAAAGGAGTGCTCCTTTTATTATTTCAGACATGAAATAAAAGTATTAAAGTAGACTCAAATTGTGGAAAGAAGGGTATCATACAAGTCAGGAGGTAAGTGGCAATCTAAAATAGCATAAAAAAGTATAGGTCAAAAATTTCACCAGATTGTTGCACTGCTGCTTTAAATAAAATAGAGCACCAACAAAAGGAAATGAGGCAGGAGAGATAACCCCGTGCCCTTCACTTGAGTGTGCCCACTTTCTTTCCAGAGCACTGCTCCTGGCATATGGCATTTTAGTTCAGTAATTTTTAAAATGCAAAGGATCAGACGGTAGCAATCTCAAATAAACTGGGCCCCAGCTTGAGCTCAAGGGAGTGGGTTACAGTCTCCCTGTATTTGCCGGGCAACTTCCCGCACAGTTCCTGATGAGACTCACTGCAGACTGCAACACAAGCCCCTTTTTCTGTTTCTGGACAGCGTACAGAAATAAAACGTAAACACATTTTTTTCCCCAATAGTGCAGAATTCTGTAGAATCTACTAACAACACACGTGAGGTTTTTTTTACAGCTGCAATACTACATTACTGCGTACTGCAAGGAAACAGTTTAAAAGCGCATGGAAGTAAGGGATTACAGAAATCTCATGTTATTTATTGCTAATCCTGAATTACTGACAAACTAGCATACTAAAATGCCAGCAGAGGAGGCCTGTTGGTCTTTCGTGTCGGATGTTCCACATCATTCATTTTGTTGCTATGTAAGCATCTGACATGATACAAATTGGCATGAAATGAAATCAAATAATATTAAGCTTCTAAATGAAGATTTTACTTCCGAAATTTGTAAACATAGAAAGCTTTTTTATTTCAGGGGAAGAGATGCAGATTTTATTTATATTGTATTTACCTGGGATAGCCTAGCTGAGATGCACACGGAACATCTTATTTTAGTGGGGTCCTGCTTTTACGCATTTCTATAACTGGGTGGAAAGGAAGGGGGGGAGAGAGAGACGGACATCAATTAGGGTCTGTGGGGACATGGTGGGTAGGGTAAAACAGGCAGACTGAATGGACCAAATGCTCCTTGTCTTACAGAGCAGGTCTCTTAGCTCACCTGGACAGACTGATATAGACAACGAGCTTGGGGAAAAAATTGGCCACAGTCATGTATTTATTAGCCATTATTCAACAGATACAGCCAAAGTCAGCGTGATGTGCTCAGCAAGGTAGTCTTGGTCGGTAAACTCCTCAATCTACTTGATCTGATTCAGAATTATTGACAGTCGACCCCCCCCTCCCCCTTCACTGGGGGCTGCCTAACCAATCAGAAAGCCTTGAGAGAACACCAGCTCTGGGGCATGAGGAATGGCTCTCAGCCAGCTGCGGACATGTCCTCCCCTACCAGAGGACTCTGCAATGCTGCAAGCAGATCCCCAAAGAGGCTGCCCTCTGACTGCCCCCCTTTGAAGGGAGGAAACCATAGCCATCTGGCCCAGCCCTCCTATCAGCCGCAGGATGATCTGACTGCTCAAGACTTGTGATCCCCTGTTCCCCCCTCTGTACAGACCTTCCAAGACTACCAATCTGCCACTTACACATATACCTGGCTGTGACACCCTATTCTTGCCCTATTTGCTTTTTCTGTTCTCCCCAACCCCTTGCTGGAAAAGGCAAAAACCAAAAAAAATGGGAAAATTCCCTCTCACCCCCTAAGGTGATCTCCCCTTGTGGGACAGCAAATTTCATACTCCCCCCCCCCCTCCATTCCTCCCTGCTTTTACAAGGGTAAGGTTTGGGTTGGTTATGACCAGAGTTAGAGGAGAAAAAGGGCAATCCTCTCAGGTGCAGGCCCTTTTATGGGCTATGCTCCCCCAGTCACAACTCGCTTTCACCCTGGGAACTCCTACCTGCCTGTCCCGCCACTGCTAGTGGGCAGCTAACCTCCCAACCTACCTGCCCACCCAGGTGCCACTCCAGTCCATGCCCACAGACAAAGCCCTGCCTGCAGTGATGCCTTGCAGGCTCTTTCATTGTCTTATAAGGCACATCCCTTAGCTCACCTGGACAGACTGAGACAGACAACGAGTTTTGGAGAAAATGGCCACAGCCATGTATTTATTAGCCATTTATCAACAGATACAGCCAAAGTCAGCAAGGTAGTCTTGGTCAGTAAACTCATCAACCTACTCGATCTGATTCAGAATTACCGGCGGTTGACTCCCATCTCCACCAAGGGCCACATAACCAATCAGAAAACCCACAGAGAACACCAGCTCTGAGGCATGAGGGATGTCTCTTGACCGGCTGCAGAAGTATCCTCCCCCACCAGAGGACTCTGCAAGGCCACAAGTCGATACCCGAGGAGGCTGCCCTTCCAACTGTCCCCTTTTGAAGGAAGGAAACTCCAGGAATCTGGCCCAGCCCTCCTGTCAGCTTCAGGATGATCTAGCTACACAAGACTCTTGATCCCCAGTTCCCCCCTCTGTACAGACCACAAGACTACCGAGCCCCCACAGGTTGAGCACTGCTGCCATGCTTAAACCCCCACCCAAAAGCACCTCACATCAGTGCTTTCTCCACTGCCCTTTGTATGTCCTCTAAAAACCTATCTAACCCTTTCTCTGATATGTGCACTCCATCTTTTCCGTAAGGGTAGGGCCTCTTAATCACAACCTCTGGGTGTCTCATTACAGACCCCCAATACTGTCCATAAATGGTTGCAGGGTTATATTGTGGAATCTGCACACTTTCTTTATTGCCCTGGGTTTGCAAGAATTCTGCCATTGATGACGTTGAACAATATGAGACCAAATAATGTGCACTTGATGGCACATTTCCTTCAACAAAGCTAAGTCCATCTTTACACTGTGCATGGCTTCATGGTCCCCAGATCATCCCCCCCTTTCCAGGTAAATCACCAATTCCCTGGAAGGATACCACTGCTGGGCTTCAGCTCGTAACCTCAGAAGCAGCTCACACTATCTCATTCCCCGTTGCCCCATCCAGTGCACCGCCACACACCGGGGGTCCAGAAATAGGTTCTTGCCACTGTTGTACTGCCCCACCCAGACAGCAGCCCAGTGAATAAAGGAGTGTCCACATACCCAGATCTGTGCCCTCTGGGTGCCATCACCTGTCAAGATAAAATAAGACATTATAGCATATGTGGTCTAATGTAACTTTCAAATGGCTGTGACTTCTACCGACCTAGGGCCTGAATCTGTGCATCTGTTAACCCTTCTGTCCTGGTATAAGAGGCAGCCTCAATCCTAAAGGAGTGGGTATTAAATTATTGTGTATCGTGCCCAAACTGCTACAAAGTTCCCTGCAAAACATGCCTGAATTGATACACCATTATCAGTGTCCCATCCTCATGTCTAACAAAGGCCACTTCCTCTTTCATCTGCTCAGTTATATAATCCAGAACCCATGCCTGGATATCCCATTGCACCACGGGGGGCGCCCTCAGGCTGCACCAACATCCTTGAGCACTGCGCTCGGTTTTGCTCTTCTGCAGTGGGACAAAGACCCCAGCCATGGTTACCACCATGTGCTCATCTCCCAATGCCAATGGCCGCCCCACTGCCTTGCTTGGCTGCATGAGTTCTGACACCCAGAATGCCACAGACAAAGCCATCAAGTAGGCTGTTCTGAACAAGCACATCTCTACCAGTGATGAACAGACCTTTAGGATCTTGTCCCTTACTTGCTTGAACAGAATTGGGCTGATGGGCCATTGGCCATCTGATCTGTTTGGAACTGACCTTGCCCACCCCTGCAGCATCTTGTGAAGGGGGAAGCCCTCATGGTGTCCACATACTCCATGACCTTCTGAAACCATGCTGCACCTGCCAGGTTTTGTTCTACTATGACCAGCATAGCCCCCCTCCTGCATTTTGTGCAGAACATATGCATATGACTGGTCCACTGGGATAGGCCATGCCTTTTTCCACCCCTGTGCCTGCTGCACCCACAAGAAGATGTCTTACCCCCTTTGGTACAATGCCTGCATGTTGGTTACTAGTGAATTTCTAAGCAAGTCCCAGGCTTCTGAGTTACCAATTTCCAAAAATATGTTGGGACTTCCCTGGGATGCCTTTCCGCTCCTAGCACCACTTCTCAAAATCTCACCCACTGTGAATGAGAACGCGCATAAGCAATACTGTTATCAACTCCTGGGACATGCATGGCTTTTAAGTGGATATTAAGCAGCAAACAATTTGGCACAAAGGCCCTCCTCGTGAGGTTGCCCAAGGGACCCTTACCCCCAACTGCCTATTTATGGCATAGACTACCCTGGTGTTGTCAAACCTAAATGTGATCATCTTATCTTTTGGATACACACCCCACACCACCAGGGCCACCATGACTGGAAAAAATTCCAATACTGTAATCTGTTTCAGCACTCCCAACATCCCCCAGGATGCTGGCCACTGGCCAATGCTCCACTTTCCTTGGAAATATGCCCTGAAGCCCAATTCCTCAGGTACGTCTGTAAAGAGCTCTAGCTCCTGACTGGACACTGGGACTGGCCAAAGGGCTACCTCATTGAAGCACCACAAAAATGCTTGCCAAATACCCAAGTCATCCCTCATAGCTTCTGATACCCATATCGTGTATATGGCTTGGAACACCCCACACCAAACCTGGCCAGCCGCACATGAACATCCTATCCATGGGCAGGACCTGGCAAGTGAAGTTCAGCTGCCCTATCAGTTGCTGCAACTCCTGCAAGGTGACCTTACAAGCCTTGGCAACCTTCTTCAGGAGGACCCTAAGGGCTGCCAGCTTATCCTGTAGTACCCGGAAAACCTGTGCCACTGTGTCGATTTCTATGCCCAAGAACGATAGTCACATGCGTGGACCCTCTTTCTTGTCATGCGCCAAGGGGATGCCCAATTTAGCTCATACCTCCTGGAAGGCCTCCATAAGTTGTGTACAATGTGGAGTGACGGCCTATCCCACAAACAAGAAATTGTTCAGAAGAGGGGGAGGTACATAAAACAAACAGTAATAACACTCTGGATACAGAAGTTGATACTGGCCCATTTACAGAAGAAAGGGTTCTGAAAGAACTCTTAAAACTAAAGGTGGACAAAGCAATGGGGCCTGATGGGATTCATCCCATGAATTCTAAAAGAACTAAGGGTAGAATTAGTGACGCCACTGACTACCCTCTTTAACAAATCATGGGAGGATGGGGTGGTACCCGAGGACTGGAGGAGGGTTAGATGTGATTCCCCTTCTCAAAAGTGGGAGCAAGGCAGAAGCAGGAAACTATAGACCTGTTAGTTTAACCTCAGTGATAAGGAAAATGATGGAATCACTTCTAAAGGAAAGAACTGTCGAGTATCTAGAGGCCAGAGGGGCACAGGACCCTAGGCAGCATGGATTCACAGCGGGAAGGTCATGCCAGACAAATCTGATAGATTTCTTTGACTGGGTGACCAAAGTAGTAGATCAGGGAGGGGCTGTGGACATGGCCTACCTAGACTTTAGCAAGGCATTTGACACAGTCCCACACAAAAGATTAATATACAAGTTAGCCAGCCTGGGAGTGGGTCCCAAGATGACAGCCTGGGTAAAGAATTGGCTGGAGAATAGGACACAGAGAGTTATAGTAAATGGAGTCCACTCAGAAGAAAGGAGGGTTACTAGGGCACCAAGAGGGTTCAGTATTAGATCGGGTCCCCCAATGTCTTTATAAGCAACATTGAAGTTAGCGACTGGAAGGAAAAGTATGTCTCTTTGCAGATGACACTAAGATCTGCAACAGAGTTGATGCACAGGGTGGGGTGGAAAGGATGAGAAGGGACTTGGCAAGGTTAGAGGAATGGTCAAATGTATGGCAGCTTAGATTCAATGCTAAGAAGTGAAGGTAATGCACCTGGGAAACAAAATCCTCGGGGAAGAGCACACAATGGGGGTGAGATACTAACAACAACAAGAATGGAAAGGGACCTGGGGTAGTCATATCAGATGACCTAAAGATGGGCAAGCAATGTGAGAGGGCAGCAAGGAGGGCTGGGGGGATACTGGGATGCATAGGGAGAGGCATCACCAGTAGAAAACAGGAAGTTATTATCCCTCTGTACAGACAGCTGGTGAGACCCCATCTGGAGTACTGTGTGCAGTTCTGGAGACCCAATCTCCACAAAGACATAGACAGGATGGAAGCTGTCCAGAGGAGGGCAACTAAAATGGTGCAGGGTCTGCACCGGAAGACATATGAAGAGACTTAAGGAGCTTAATATGTATAGCCTTGAGGAAAGGAGGAGGAGGGGGGGACATGGTAGAGACATTCAAGTACCTCAAGAGAATCAACAAAGTCCAAGAGGTAGCATCTTTCAAAAAGAGGTGTGCAAGAACAAGAGGGCACAATTTGAAGCTAGAGGGGAGGCTCAGAGGTAATTTAGGAGTATTTTTCACAGAGAGGGTTGTGGATGCATGGACCGGCCTTCCAGAGGAGGTTGTGGAGTCAAAATCAGTGGTGGAATTCAAGCATGCATGGGATAGTCATAAGGCAATTCTGGGGGTTGGGGGTAGGAAGAAGTAGGCTGCTGGTTAACTAGGATCTGCAGCTTATCCAGTAGGTAGGGAAATGGGCAGACTGGGTGGGCCAAGCGGTCCTTATCTGCCGTCAAATTCTATGTTTCTATGTTTCTATGTTCAGATAGTGCACCATGTCTGTACGCTGTGATTGTTGTGATGTAGCTCAATGCAGGAATATGTTGAACTGATCAGAAACAGAGCACTCAGCCGGCCCAGAGGCGCTGAGGGCTGAGGCGCTGGACATCTTACCATGTACCACGCTGGTGACCCGTGTTCAGGAGTGGGCACAGATTGCCGGGGATCAGCAGGGGAGGAGAAGGATAGAGCGCCCAACAGCTGCTCTCCTTCTCCAGGGGGACCACCTGCAAGCTCCCGCCATGATACTGCCACCTGGGTGTGCTCGTGTGGGAGGTGCAGAAGTGGGAGGCAGCAGTACGGGGACAGAGCAGGTGTTGGCAGGGGGGCAGAGCAGGAGGCGCGTCTCCTCGCTCATTGGCCCTCACTGCACGCCAACACCTTGGGTTGAACAAGGAAATACCCCCGTCTCTCCTAGGCGATGACTCCTCGCTGCACATTCTTGGTTCATCGGGGCAGACTCCGCTGTGTAGGTCCACTTTGGAACAGTTGATGGGGAGGTTCAAATGGAAGGGTTCCTCTTCACCCCTCACCAGGGGGGGTCAAACCGGGCATCAAGAGTCAAGAAGAAGTGGTACCTTGCACTCTAGGGGCAGACTCCGATGACGAGGTATGTGTGTGGGGTAGTCTGAGAGAATGGAGAGAAGGGGCAGTAAAGCTCAAAAATACAAGTCAAAAAAAAAAAAAAAAAAGAAACAAAGCACTCCACCGCACAGCCCATGGGCATGCAATTGTCAACATAGTATTTTCCTTTGAACTTCATGCCCAACAGTTCTCTATCAGCTGGGTGCATGGGCAAGAGCCGAAAGGCAGATTCTATGTTGGCTTTCCCCAAGAGGGTGCCCTGCCTCACCCTCTGAACCACTGCAACCGCCCTAGCAAATGATGCGTATGACACTGCCATATGTACTGGGTCGATGTAGTGGTTAGACAAGTCCCCCTCTGGATATGACAGATGAATTATTTATTTATTTATTTATTTATTTATTAGCTTTTGGTAAATCTAGAATTCCCACAGCACTTTCTTGGGAAACAACCCTATCTGGGATACCCTGAGCCGAGGGCACGGAGTGATGAAAAGGGTCCACTGAGCTTGACTGCCTCTATGTCCTTCTGTAACTTTCTACACACAACCTCCACTTGCTCTCTAACTGATTTTAGGCTGTCTGCTTCATACACTCTCCATAGTCCTTCATATGGGATGTGAAACCCCATTCTGAACACTTCAGCCAGGGAGCTAGCAGCCATCCTATCCAGGTAGCTGGCCAGCCACTCTTCAAGTCATTCCACCCTTATGGGTGTTGGGAGGCTTGGCATGTCCCTTCGGAAAGGTGCAAAAACTCCCTGTTCCTTTCCAGCACTGCTGGAAGGAGTGCAGTTTGCCACACACCATGCATTCATGATTATATTTGCATTGCTCCACTCTGCACATTCCTTGTTTGTAGTTAAAGTAATGCCCTCTCCCCCCTTCCCACTGCTATTACCTTGAAACCCCTTTTTTGGTGAGGTGGGCCGAGGACTGGAAAGACACTGTCCTTGAGCTGGACCCCTCCTCACCCATATCAATGGTCCAAAGTAAGGGTAGGTCCAGCATGACCCATGATCTCCCAGTGTCATTCTGTTTCCTCTTCCTGAACTCCTCATCATACTCTAGGCACCCCTCCACCCCCCCCAGTTTGCTAGCATTCATTGTCATAATGCAACTGAAATACACCCACAGCCCCTCTGCCTTTGCCAGGCTGCCCTGGGTCAATATCCCTGCACATATCACGAAGCCTGCTACTAGTTTGCCTGCTATTCAGTTTTCCCAAGTGCTACAAATGGTCACTTTACACTTCTTCTCTACCACATCATCGTACTCGTTCTTGTCTTTCTCTTCTTCTAGCTCCTTCAGCTAGTTGGGAAGTGAGAATACATCCACGTACTCCCCATTTATGATTTGCTGTCTGACTTTTTCTGATAAATGCGACCCTACCAGTTCACCCAGTGACACAAAACCCACAATCACCTGTTGCCCTGCTGCCTGCGGCTGTGTTGTAGCCATTATCTCCCACCATCCACTCTGTATCCCTCGGGTGCTAGGGCTAGTTGTCCCATGCCTGACTGGGCTTGCGCCTGTGCAGTGAATAAGGCTTACAGGTAATCAAGCTTCTGCTCTAGCACTGATTGGCCTGTGGATCTGGGTCATTTTTGATGCACTGCCTCCATCTGCCTGGGCAACGCTATGATCTGGGGTAGTGGTATAGGCATAGTCGGGAACTGCATATCTGGATCAGCCCTCATCTGCTGCAGGGTTTGCAACAGCATAGTGGGCAGCATCGGCATCAGTTTCTATTGGTGATCTGGAGCACTGGGAAGTTAAGTGACTTGCCCATGGTCACACAGTATTTTATTTATTTATTTTCATTTATTCATTCTCGGATTACAATACCTTTGAGCACAAAACAGCTCTTTTACAAAGGTTCCACATCAGTGGAAAGGGTGACAGACATACAATGGATGATATTACATAAAATATTGACAAGAAATTATTTAAAATGACAATATGACATTAATATTGCAACTAACATTAAAACTATGAATTGGTAGGAAATCAAAAATAACCTAATAAAAGGAGTCAGCCCAAGGTGCTTTGTCAAGCAGGTATAGTATAGATTTGGGTGAACAAAAGTTCAAGTAAGTGAAGATAAACAGTGGAAAGAAGGTGGAGGATGAGAGGGGTGAGGTGAAAGAAGGATCAGGGAAGGAGGCAGGAAATAGGGCAGAGTAGTTAGGGTGAAAGTGGTCATTTGCAGAGAAAAGGGGAGAAGTAGGTACAAGGATATGTCAATACTGCTGAGGTAGTGTCATGTCAGTTGAAACAGTCACAGGAACTGTTAGCTGTAAGATGTTGATGATGATGAGTGCCTTTAAATTGTCCCAATTTTGGTAAGGAAGAGAAATCTCTGGGCAGCACATTAAACCATAGTGGTGCTCTATATGCAAACGATCGTTGCCCTTGTGTAGTCCGGCATCTTGGGACAGACAAACGTTCGTTGACTGAGCTACGCATGTACTGGAAACTATAAGATGGGCCTAATAAGTTTGTAACACCAGAAGGCAAGAGCCCGAGAAGTGCCTTTTTAGTTAGCAAGCAGGTTTGATAATGAATCCTCTCATTTAGCTGAAGCCAACCTGTTTGCACATACAGTTCACATGTGTGGGTAAGGCATGCTGCTCCAGTAAGAAATCAGCATGCTTTCTTGAGTGCCACTGATATTCTACGGAGGGTAGTGGTGGAAGCTGAGCCGCAGATAACCAGACCATAGTCAACGATGGATACTATGGAGCTATAGGAGTAACCCGATGGATACTATGGAGTAACCCTATCTTGATACTGGCAGACATGGCAACATTCTCAGTAGGCTGGGCATATGATAGTGAGCTATCCACAGTTACCCCTAGATAACTGAAATGTTGAATTTGTTCAAGCGGGACGCCTGAGGAGCTCCTGATGGTTAGGGCACTGGATCTGTGTTTGCTGCGAGCACTGCTGAACAACATGACTTTTGTTTTTTTGTAGTTCAGGATCAGTTTGTGTTTCCTGAACCAGTCCTCCACTTCCTCAAAGCTGAGTTGAAGTTGGTGTTCCAGTGGTTCAGGGTCAGCGTTGCTAGTGTATATGACTGCGTCATCTGCATAGAGGAGGATCTGTTGGCGACAGGAGCGAGGGAGATTGTTAAGAAAGATGCTAAAGAGAAGTGGACCCAGTAAGGAGCCCTGTGGTACTCCAGAGTGGACATGTTGATGGTCAGAGGTGACATTAGCTATCTTCACCCATTGGGAACAGCCTACAAGATAGCTTTTGAACCAGGACACAGTATCTGCCAAGAGGCCAATTGAGGACAGTTGCTTGAGAAGCAGAGCGTGGTTCACTGTATCAAAGGCTGTAGAGTGGTTTGAATCTACATTCTCCTGGTTCTCAAGATGGTGGCCTACACAATAGATTACCCTTTAGCAGGACTCTACTGTATAACAAGCTAACATCCAGGGAACCCCATAAAATACCTGAAACCAGTGCAACACTAAGCCAAGCATGGAGCAGTATGCATGCAACATTTTACTCTTTGGCCTATGGAATTTATTAATACCAATACCATTTGTGATCTACAATGCTAAAGTCTGTGAACCTTCACTATAACGCACTTTGTTATAATGCTACCTCAGATATAAGACTGCTATACTTGGGCTTCCACTTCCACTGAAGTCCATTATAATCCAGCAGCCCCTCACTATAATGCTCAAAATACTTGAGTCCCAAGAACAGCCTTCTAGAGAGAGAGAGGAGAGAGTGTCATGTATATACTGTGGTTCTGTTATGTAATTTATGTTCTGACGATTATGGTAATTTTTTTCTTCTTGAGTGCTGAGATTGAGCAGTTCCTAGCTTCATATTACCTAGACTTTGATGCCAGCTTGTTGTAGCTAGTTCAGGATTATAAATAGACTCAGTACATCCCGCCTGTTTGATGACACAGCACCCAGTAGGAGAACTTCCATAACAGGAATGATGTAGATAATATGTGACTGACTTACTGTACAACATGTGAGAAAATTTGCAGCTCAGTCGACCTCCGGGTCTTGGGGTCAGTTTATATATAGAGCAGCTGCTATGGAGAGGTGCTCCCAAGCTTCCTCTTATAAACTTGGTCCTTCCTTTCAATTCCTGGGAAAATATTGCTTACAGCTGTTCCACTCTATCTGCTGTAATCAGGGTACCCAATGATAGCTATACCTGTGAAATAAAATACAGCAAGACACGCCTCAGAGACACTTCATACAGTATTAAGGCCATAGCAACATGTCTTTTGGTCTAGTCTGCAATGTTGTGGTGCTGCACAACCTGCACGCTAAGGATTCACACTTGCTACAGTGACAACCAAGTTGCCAGCATAAATGTTGGGGCCGGCATGTGGCCAAAAATGCAGCACAGCGCTCCGGCAGTTGGAGCGACAGGAATTGTAGGGGCTATGCCCCCCACAAACCACATTCATTTATATAACAAACTCAGGGTCACACTCTGGTGGCAAAAAGGGCGACCCGGAGAGTGGCAACACTGCCAGATGGCAAAAAAACAAAGTCACACATGCCCTGTGTGACATTACTCCACCGACAACATTCCGGTGGCAATATTATGTCGGCACAATAACAGACTACCCAGGCATGCTAAGGACCCTTTGAAATTTAGAACAGATTCATTGACCCCAGTAAAGCTGCCTTGTACTAGTTTATGTCAAACATTTAAAATACTGACAATCGGAGTCAAAAAAACAAGAAAACTTTAAAGTTAAATGAATCATTGACATGACTTTTTAACTATTTGATCTATTAGATATTTGCTCTGTAACACAGAGAGAGCCATTCCTTTCAAAGAACTTCATCACCCCAGACCCCTCCCACAGTTTATTTCCTTCCACCACCTAATTAATGCCCTCTGTTCACCATCCCACCCTGCTACAGCTGTTGTTGGAAATCTAGATCCTAAACTGTTAAAACACAAGTCACAACTATAATACACTGTCAGACCAGTGTGAAAAGGAGGCAGTGGAGTGTGAATGAGCTGAACATTGTGGGGACACACATGCCTGCATAACTTGGCAGCCTTGGAGCATACCTCTCAACTGTCCCACATTACGAGGAACGTTCCTCATTTTACTTCACAAAAGCTCCCTGTTCCACATTGTGAGGACTTGTTCCACATTCAGTATTAATATTTTAAAGCAAGAATCTATAGTAAATGATGCAAAAATATATTATTCAATTAATAACAGACTTTCTGAACATAAATGCAAACATTTTAACAGTATTCTGAGCCTCCTAGGCAAAGATTTGATTAAGTGTTCCACATTTGCTCATTTATTCCGCATTTTGAGAGGCAGTGTTCCACATTTGGGGGACAAAAGGTTGAGAGGTATGGCTTGGAGTAAAGGCTTCACAATCTTGCCTTAAGCAGATGAAGAGAGGATTCTTCAGTAAGGAGACACCCAGGCTCAGACTGTTCTGTAGCACTGTTCTTACTATTGGACTTCCATGGAGTCAGCTGTACAGGCTGCAGCGGGTTAATTGCTGAACTATTGTTACAGGACTGAGTCTTAGAAGCTTGGTGGATATAATGTACACACACTAATTTTCATGAATGCACTAATGTACCTCGCCTTCTTTTGTCACCTACAGTGGGGCACAGGCCTGTATTCAGGAAAATTACCTAACACCTTACCACTGCTATATTTTGCCTTCACTGACCCTATTCAGCCATGTTTCACTGGACAACATGGGAGATCGCTGAATCACTTTAGTTAAGGCAAAATAAAGTAGTATTACCCTCAGGGGTTATGTTCCTCTATATAGCTCACTGTCCTTCAAAATGTGGGAAAGTGCAAGAATGCATAACGTATCAAACCTTTTTGTGTTTATTTATTTATTTATTTAAACATTGTTAACCAGGAGAGGCGCGCTGAGCCAAGGCTCATTTCCAGGTGTGACACAGCGGAGGGGGTTACAGAAGAAGTAAAACTTTACAAAAAAATATCAGTGGGTGGATACTTAGATAAATCATAACAAGCGCTGCAGCCATGCAACAGCTAGGCAGGTTAACAGCAATATACTGTAACTAAGCAAATGACATGTGGGCGAATGTGGAAGGAGACTACATTATTACAAGTATTGGTGCTAATATAGAAGCCCACAACCCTGCAGGAAGGAATGCTTTCATGTACAGTTTGTTCTTCATTAAGCAGCAAAGATTATTGTGAATTTTTACTGTAAAGGGGATAGGTAGTAGTTTCCACACCTCTAGATACCCTCCTGTTGTCCTTTTAGTGTCTAGCCAATAGTCAGATATGTTTTGACCTTTTTTTAACTTTATCTGCTCACTTCCGCTAGCCAGGACCTCTTTCAGCCATTCCACCAGTGCCTCCTCCCATCTACCAGAGGTCCTCCTACCTATCGTCCTAGCATTCTAGGTCACCTATGACACACCTTGAGGTTGTTCCCTCCTGGCTTGCCCCTCAGGATATGGAGGTGAAGCCAGAAGAATCCAGAAGCAGGTTGGTGGGGACCAATGCAGGCATGCAGGGCTAAGCAGGCTACCATCTCCCTGGCTGGTGGCCTTTTCCACTCTTTCTGGTATCAGGAAGAAGCAGACATGCAGTGGCATCTAGGACATTGTCGTGTGCGATTCTGCACACAGCATGTTGACGTCTGCCAGTGCTGAACTCCCTAGTCTGGCAATCTTGAGCACCCTCAGCCATTGCTAGGGCCAGGCTAATAACCCAGAGAAGGAAAGATATCCAACAGATGCTTGATCGTCCTCACCCGACTGACTCTCCGACACTGTAGGCTCGTTTCCAAACCCACCCATCAT
Organism: Neoceratodus forsteri; assembly: GCA_016271365.2. NCBI lineage: Eukaryota > Metazoa > Chordata > Ceratodontiformes > Ceratodontidae > Neoceratodus > Neoceratodus forsteri. The sequence continues at coordinate 561,090,832 of CM057450.1, read as the reverse complement.
TGCCACAAGCAACAGCACTGCTGCTGTGTAAGCAGGCCAGCTGGACCTGTTTTTTTGTTTGTTTTGTTTTTTGTTAATGGTCACTTTTTTGTCTTTGTAACTATCTGAAATCTTTCACTCCCCAGTAGTTGCTGCTCTCTCTTTTCATACTACTGGCTGAACTCTCTATGATGACATCAGTAACAGCATTTATTTATTTATTTCATATTTGACTACCCAGTGGGTGTGCTAGACACATATAGTGACTATTTTCAGACACGACTCGGTCTAGGCTGTTCAGATCCATTGCATACAATGGTGTGATTGATGTCATGGAACATCCTAGGCCCTGTTCAGACTAGGGTATTTAAAATGGTTTAAGCAACTTAAACCATTTTAAAAGTGCCCTAGCATGGTTCGTGTCCACACTTAACAGGCTTTGTAGTCTGTTTTTTAAAACTGTGTTTAAACCCTGATAAAACCTAGGCTTAAATACGGTTTTAAAAATGTTTCAGGAGTTAAATCGGACTTACCTGCAGAGTGGATGGTCAAGCATGGTTCCTCTTCATGCAGCAGGATGTCTGCGCGTGGGAACTGGCTGCTAGTTAATTTGGTCCAGGGTCAGTAGTGCAGACACTGTAAACCATTTCTAATAACGGTTTACAACATGCTGCCTCAATGGATGCTACAACACGGTAATTAATCCATTTTTTTTTTAAGTTTTCAGTTACCAGTGTGAGCAGGGCCTTAGAAATGTGAAAAGCAAAAGCAGCAGCTGTTGAGTACAGTGACTCTTTATAGAGCTGAGGGTACTCCAAAGCGAGATGATTTTTTAAAAACTGGTCAGAGCATATCAGAATACTGTGCATATGAACATACAACAATTGCTAGCAGAAAAAGGCCTTACGGTCTACCAAGTCTGCTCAGTTGTGCAGCTAGCGGCCCTTATTTTGCAGCTGCCCTTCCCTCCCTAACCCCACTCCCTTGACCCTCCCCCATGTCCTGTCCCATCCCCTTTTGAAGCCCCCCACTCTACTACTGGATGCCACCTCTGCTGATAGTGCATTCCACTCAGCTACCACCCTCTCTGTAAAAAAGTGTCTTCTCATCTCCTTCCTGAACCTTCCCTCCTCCAGTCTCATATCATGGCCTTGGGTGTCCCTCCCCTCCCTTAGTTTGAAAAGCCCATCCGCACAAGACTTGTTTATCCCATTCATATACTTGAAGGTTTCAATCATATCTCCCCTCTCCCTCCTCTCCTTCAGCGAGTACATGTTCAGTTCCCTCAGCCTACTCTCATAAGGTAAGTCCCCCAGACCACTGATCATCTTTGTCACCCTGTGCTGTGCCCCCTCCAGTAACTTAATGTCCCTCTTCAGGTATGGGCACCAGTACTGCACCCAGTACTCCAGGTGTGGCCTAACCAGTGCTTTATACAAGGGCAGAATCACCTCCCCCCTCCTTGAGGATATGCCCCTAGCAATATAACCCAGCATCCTTCTGGCCTTTGCAGCCACCTTTCTACATTGTGCTGAGTTGTTCATTGCTCACGTAATGAGCACCTCCAGATCCTTCTCCTCCTCAGTCACAGATAATTGCTCGCCCCCCAGTTGGTAGCTCCTCTTCAGGTTTTTAGCCCCAAAGTGCAGCACCTTGCATTTTTTGCCATTGAACCCCAGCTGCCAGGTCCGACCAGGACTCCAGCTTTGACAGATCCTCCTATAACCCTTGCCAACCCTCTAGGTCATCCACCACCACTCTCATCTTGGTGTCATCAGCAAACAGACTGATTTTGCTCTTGATACCCACTGAAATGTCTGTAATGAATATCTCAAACAACACTGGTCTCAACACTGAGCCCTGTGGAACTCCGCTCATCTCCATCCTTGGGGATGATAGCTCCTCCCACCACCACCCCTCTCTGCTGCCTCCCTTGCAGCCAGTTAACTATCCAGCCCACAATCTTTGCACCCGCTGCTGTAGCTTGTAGCTTACTACCTAGTCTCCCATGTGGCATCGAGTCAGATGCCGTACTTAAGTCCACGTAAAGGCCGCCCACTGCATGTCCCTTGTCCAGTTGTCTAGTTATCCAATCATAGTACTCCACCAGGTTGATCTGGCAAGATCTGCCAGTGACAAAGCCATGCTGCCTACTGTCCTATAGCCCACTGGTTTCCAGAAAGGACACTAGCCTCTCCTTCAAGATTGTCTCCATTAGTTTACCCGCGATGGATGTGAGGCTCACCGGTCTATAGTTCCCCAGCTCATCCTTAGGGCCACTCTTATGGAGAGGTACCATGTGAGCCATCCTCCAATCCTGAGGTACACACCCTGAATCTAGTGAGGCATTGAATAGGTCTGCCAAAGGACCCACTAGTACCTCTGCCAGTTCTTTCAGTGCCCTGGGATGAACACCATCTGTCCCTGGCGTCTTGTCCACCCTTAGTGCCCTCAAGCCCTCCAGCACCCTGTCCTCTGGGATTTTCCTGTCTGTCACACCTTCCCCCACTGTTCCTGACCTCAAGCTCCCTTTGGGTATCTCTCCCCCTTTTTTAGTAAATACCAAGCAGAAGTAGTCATTTAACACTTCTGCCTTTTCCCCCCTTGCTTCCACCCATCCCCCTTCCCTCCTAATCCTTACTATATTGTCCTTACAGCTCCTTTCCTCCCTGATGTACCTGAAGAAGTCCTTCTCCCCCTTCTTAATGCCTTGCGCCAGCCTGAGCTCCTTTGATGCCTTGGCTGCCCTTACTGCCCTTGTTACCTCCTTCGCTTCCTTCAGTGCATAACTGGCATGGAAAGGAAAATGGGAGGACAGTTCACTATGTACAAATAATTTCCTATCACCTTTAACATCTTAATATAGAATGTTGGTCAGTATCCCCTCCATGTGAAAAAGAGGTCTTCTGAGAGGTACAATTAGTGCCGACTGCCCCTCATAATGTAGAACTGTTGAGAAGGTACAAGGAAATCTTGATTGCAGCAAAATGATTGTGGAAACTGCTGAGCCTTATGGCATTTTTACAATCCCCTTGAGTGAAAACAGTGAACTTATTTCCAGTACCAGAACCTAATGTTAAGAACGTAAGGACTATATGTCTGTTCTTTGGATTTTATAATGTACATAACCCCCTTAGTGATGTTAGAACCGGGGCACCACTGTGAACTTTCTACATTCTCACAGCAGCTGTCTGCTGATTCTAGCAAGGCAGGCTCCACCTATGTATGTGCAGCTTGTGTCCCCTCCCCGGTCCTACTAGCCCCCCCCCCCAAGAGTTTCATGGGAGCAACAGCACTACGAAGCAAGCATAACCCCCTTGTATTAGTTTTCTGGTACTTCAGAAGTGACGCTTATACCGTTATTTTATGCAATTTATAACAGTACTTTGATATTTCATTCAATGCTGACAGTGTACTGGAGTTGCTGTTCTTATGCTGTACTGCCTGCTGTCTTTTCCTTTTTACCCCACCCCCACCATCCACGTCATGACTGCAAAGAGTGCTCTATTGGTCTCTGTTTGATTACCTTGTAAATGATTTTCCAAGTAAATAAATAAATACCAACATTTAATTTTCAGCTAGACCACAGTAACTAAACCAATGGCTGTTCAACTGCAGGGGTCCACTTGTTCAATAAGGGACTCCATTAGCAGCAAATAAGTAAGAGTATGAGCTGACTAGTAATTTATTTCAGTATTAGAGTCACTAGCTATGAGTTAGTAATCTTGTATTGTGATCTTGTATCATGTATTCTCAGTGGAGGATAGCAGGCCACTATCAGAAAGCAGAATAAAGGCTACTGCAGGGGATCACTGAAATGATGCAGGTGGTAATTACAGCAGAAAAAGTTAAAAAAACAAGCATTTGTCAATGCCGAATGTTGCTTGCTTGTATGTGCTGTTTAGGCATTTGGAAGTGATAGTTCCATGCCTTCCTCCCAAATCATCCACTGTGTCTTTCCTTTCAGTATTCAGAGAAGAGTGGGAGGAGCAAGGGCCACAGCAGTACAGCAGTTGCCAAGGTGGTGAAGAGGTGGACAATAGTCCACTCAAAGGCAAAAGAGTCCTGCAGAAGCTCAATAAATTGAAGATGGACAAAGCGATGGAACCAGATGGCATACGCCCAAGGATATTAACAGAACTGTGAAGGGAGATAGCAGTACCTCTGGCAGCCATGTTCACTGAGTCATTCAACATGAGTGAACTGGAGGAGGGCACATGTGGTCCCTCTACACAAGTCCAGCAGCAGGGAGGAGGCAGGGAACAGTAGGCCGTTCAGCCTCACCTCAGTAGTGGGGAAGATCATGGAGATATTGCTTAAAGAAAGGATAGTGGGGCATCTAGATGCCATCAGAGCCCAGGACCACAGACAACATGGATTCACAGTGGGGACATCATGTCAGATAAATCTGGTTGATTTCTTTGACTGGGTGACAAAGGAAATGAATCAGGGTGGGGCAGTGGACAACACTTACCTTGATTTCAGCAAAGCCTTTGACAGCATCCCATATAGGAGGCTGATAAACTAGCTGGGTAGGTTGGGCATGGGGGAAAGGGTGGTAAACTGGGTTAGAAACTGGCTAACAGACAGGAGGCAGAGAGTGGTGGTAAATGGTGTGCAGTCTAGGGAGAGGGGGTGACCAGTGGGGTGCTGCAGGGATCAGTCCTAGGGCCAGTTCTGCTCAATGTCTTCATTAGTAATATTGCAGAACGTCTGAAAGGAATTTTTTCACCAAATTTTCAACATAGCCATTTTAAGATCTCTGCTCATGAACAGTGTCACTGTGATTTTCCTAATCTGTCCCAAACATTGATTGCACACACCGATTGCGCCATTGTGCACTACATGCACGGAAACACATTTTGGGCAATATGTGAAAATGACAGCTGTACTGCTTATAAGGAGGTGTGGTAAAATGGCAATGTTGAAAATCTGAGTGCAAATATTAAAATTTGCGAACTTTTAGCGCTATGAGGAACTGCGCAACACATGCTCGTAGAAACAGTCATTTTAGGAATTTTTCACCAAATTTTCAACATAGCTATTTTAAGACCTCTGCTCATGAACAGTGTCACTGTAATTTTCTTAATCTGTCCCATACATTGATTTTGCACACCGACTGCGCCATTGTGCGCTACATGGGCGGAAACACATTTTGGGTGAGATGTGAAAAATGACAGCTGTACTGCTCATAAGGTGGTGTGGTAAAATGGTAATGTTGAAAATCTGGAGTGAAAATATTGAAAATTCGCGAACTTACGAGCATGCGTAGGAACTGCTCAACACATGCTTGTAAAACAGTCATTTTTAGGAATTTTTTCACCAAATTTTCAACATAGTCATTTTAAGACCTCTGCTCATGAACAGTGTCACTGTGATTTTCTTAATGTGTCCCATACATTGATTTCGCACACCAACTCCGCCATTGTGCACTACATGGGCGGAAACACATTTTGGGTGAGACGTGAAAAATGACAGCTGTACTGCTCAAAAGGAGGTGTGGAAAAATGGTAATGTTGAAAATCTGGAGTGAAAATATTGAAAATTCGCGAACTTACGAGTGTGCATAGGAACTGCAAAACGCACACTCGTAAAACAGTAATTTTTAGGAATTTTTTCACCAAATTTTCAACATAGACTTTTTGAGAGCCCACCTTATGAACATTGGTCCTGTCGTTTCATTAATCAGTCCCAAAAGGTGATTTCACGCAGTGAACGCGAAATCACCCTTAGGGTCCGATTAACACCACAACAGTGCAAGAATTCATGAGGAGGGGTCCCAAAAACCCCATTTTGAAAATTTGGGCCCAAAATTCCCCAAAATGCCTGAGATATGCAACAAAGTTGAAAAAACCCTATCTATCCCATTATACAGCTTACTGGCATTTCCTCAGTTTGTGGTCAGCTTTGAAGAGTGCAGACGTGTTCCCGGTCCACCGAAGATCGTCGCGCCGAGCTCAGAGGAAGTATGGGGTGGGGATGTGGGAGGCAGGGTGTACAGTGGGTGGGTGCGGGTTGTGGGAGGGGGGCAGGGAGAAGCGCCGAGGGACAGTTTTTGTATTTACAGTTGTTTTTTTTAATAAGACTACGAGGGACGAAGACTACGAGGGACGTTTGCCACGCTGGGGTAGGCACCCAGCATGGCAGCTGGAAGACTGTTGGTGGGGGCTGGAGCCGACGGGGGATTGGGCACCCCCGTCGGCCATAAAACATTTGCCACGCTGGGTGGGCTCCCAGCATGGCACCTGGATCTTTTAGGCGTGGGAGCCGGCGAGGATTGGGCACCGCCGTCAGCCGTACAAGGTGGGGGAGGAGGCGCATGAGCACATAGTGTGCGTGCATGCACGTATGTGTTTGGAGGGGCTCTTCTCACTGAAGTGGAGCTCTCCCTTTCAACTGTATGCCACTACATTTTCAACTGCTGTCATAGACAGCTGCAGCAGTGATTGGGGAACTGGGGCCGCGCCTGCAAACACACTGACTGCATTGGAAGACGGGTGCCACACCTCCGAAAACTCGGATGATGGCACTATGTTTCTTGCACATGCATGCAAGCAACATAAAAATTGCATTGGTGAGCATTTAAACTAGCCATGGGGATTGACAGAATGAAGCAAAGTGACTTAAACTGTCCCCCTTACAAGCTGAAGTAGTCAATAGGGAAAACCCTAGGGAAGGGAAATCCCCAAGGGTACCTAATAACAAGAAAAACAAAATGAAGAAAGATGGGAATTAAGGCAAAGGGGATAAGGAGAGTAGGCAAAAGATAAAAAGGGGGTCTGAAGGGAAGGGTGGCAACAGAATTTGGAAGGCCATGTGTGCAAATGTTAGAAGCCTGGGAAAAAAGATCCCGGACTTAGTGGCCATGATGGCAGAGGCAGACCTGTGCATTGCCACCATTAACGAGTTATAGTGCGATGAGAACCATGACTGAGATATAGCCATACCAGGCTTATACTCTGTTCAGGAAGGACAGGTTGGGTAAGAAAGGGGGACGAGTGGATCTTTACGTGAGGGATAGCATTGAAGCAACAGGAATACAGGGAAGTACAGGAAGGGGATGAGGTACTGTGGATCATACTAGAGACGGAGAATGCAGCAGCTATGCACACTGGCATGATATCGGGATGGATAAGGTTCTGGTGGAAGACATCCAAAAAACAGAAAATTAGGGGGAGGTGCTGCTGGTGGGGGACTTCAGTCTGCCGGATATAGATTGCAGCATCCTAACTGCAGCTTCAGCTAGGGGCAGGGACATCTTGGACCCCCTGCAGGGGGTGTTCCTTAGGCAACTAGTAGGAGAGACCACTCATGAGGGAGCAATATTGGACCTTGTACTCAGCAACGGGGACAGTGTTGCAGATGTCACGGTGGGTGGCCACCTGGAGACCAGTGATCACTGTATGGTGTGGTTCAATATAAGAAATGTGGCAGAATCAAACCACGCAAAGGCAAGAGTACTGAACTTCAGGAGGGCTGACTTTACAAAGATAGGGGAATGCCTCAGAAATGCCCTGGTGGAGGGATTTGGGTGGAGTGGAGGAACAGTGGGTGAAACTAAAAGGGCCCATAGTGAGGGCAATAAAATTCTGAGTCAGGCAAGTTAACAGAAGCAAGAGGAAAAGGACACCACTGTGGTTCTCAAATAAGGTGGCTGGAAAGGTAAGGGCAAAAAAGACAGCATTCGGGAGGTATAAGGAGACACAGAGGGAGGAGGAGGATAGGGAGCTGCAGCAGGAGAACCAGAGGGATGCAGGAAACACAGTTAGGAGCATGAAGGCACAAACGGAGGAGAAAATAGCCCAGGCAGTAAAGAAAGGGGATAACACATTTTTTTAGATATGTAAGCAAAAGGAGAAATACCAGGGAAGGGATTGTAAGATTAATGAGGGACGTGGGGAGTATGTGGAAGGGAACCAGGAAAAAGAAGACGTCCTGAACAAATACTTTTGTTCAGTATTGACAGAGGAAAGGGAAGGTGAGGGACCACAGATAATGAACAGGAGCATTGAAGGAAGGGAGGTGAACACAAGCCCATTTACAGAGGAAAGAGTCCTGAAGAAACTCACAAATCTGAAAGTGGACAAGGCAATGGAGCCAGATGGGATGCATCCAAGGATATTGAAGGAGCTCAGAGAGTTACTGGCTGCATCTCTGACAGTCCTGTTTAACCACTCACTGGAGACAAGAGTGGTTCTGGAGGACTGAAGGAGGGAAGATGTAGTCCCATTTCACAAAAGTGGTAGCATAGAGGAGGCTGGAAATTACAGGCCAGTCAGCCTGACTTCGGTGGTGTGGAAATTAATGGAATTACTGCTGACAGAAAGGATTGTGAAATATCTTGAATCTGGTGACTTGTAGGATCCAAGGCAGCATGGATTCACAACTGAGAAGTCATGTCAAACAAATCTGATGAATTTATTTGACTGAGTGACTAGCAAATTAGATCAGGGTGGAGCCGTGAATGTGGCCTACCTAGATTTCAGTAAGGCCTTCAAAACCATTCCATATCAGAAACTCATAAATAAGCTGATCAGCAATAGAGTGGGTCCAAAGATGGTAAACTAGATACGAAACTGGTGGGAGGACAGACAACAGAGGGTGATGGTAAACAGAATTCATTCTGAGGAAGGAAGGGTGACCAATGGGGTGCCACAAGGATCAGTACTGGGACCAGTCCACTTTAATGTCTTTATTGGAAATATTGCAGAGGGACTAGAAGAAAATGTATGCCTTTTTGCAGATGACACAAAGATCTGCAATAGGGTAGACACTCCGGGGTGGGGGATTAATAGAGATTTAAGAAAGCTTGAGGAGTGGTCAAAAGTGTGGCAACTAAGTTTCAATGTGAAGAAATGCAACATCATGCATTTGGGGCACAGAAGCCCAGGGGCAAGGTACAAGATGGGGGTTGGTACAGATGACCACCAAGCAGGAAAGAGACCTGGAGGTAAACATGTCTGATGACCTAAAGGTGGACAAACAGCATGACAAGGTTGTGGGGAGAGCTAGTGGGATGCTAGGGTGCATAGGAAGGGGTATCACCAGCTGAAAGAGGGAGGTAGTGATACCGCTGTATAAATCATTGGTGAGACCTCACCTAATGTACTGTGTCCAGTTATGGAGACCACATCTTTGGAAGGACATAGACAGAGTTGAGGCGATCCAGAGGAGGGCAACTAAAATGGTGCAGGGCCTGTATCAAAAATCCTATGAGGAGAGGCTAAAGGACCGCAATATGTACAACCTGGAGGAAAGGAGGGGGGGGGTATGATAGAGACTTTCAAACACCTGATGGGTATAAATAGGGTACAAAAGGGAAGCATTTTTCAGAAAAAAAGATTCTCAAGAACAAGGAGTCATGCTATGAAGCTGGAGGAGTAGATGCAGGGGAAACATGAAGAAATACTTCTTCACAGAAAGAGTGATGGATACCTGGAACGGCCTGCCAGTGGAGGTGGTCTGGGCAAAAACTGTAACGGGATTCAAGAACACATAGGATAGACATAAGGGAACCTTAATGGTTAGGAAAAGGAGGGTAAAGACGGAGACCAAGTAGGGTCTGTGGTATTACAGTAGGTAGGGAAAATGGCCAGACTAGGTGGATCAAGTGGTCCTTATCTGCTGTCAATTTCTATGTTTCTACATGTATGTTTCTATGCAGCCCTGAAAGTAGATAAGGCCCTGGGGCCAAATGGGATGCACCCAAGGGTGCTCAGTGAATTGGCAGCAGAAATAGCTGAACCCCTGGCAGTACTATTCACCAGCGCTCTACAGTCAGGGGTGGTTCAGAGAGATTAGAGGAATAAAGATGTGAGTCCACTCAACAAGTGAGGGGACAGGGAGGATCTGGGAAATTAAAAGCCCATCAGTGTTACTTTCATGTGGGTAAACTGATAGAGACACTAGTCAAAGAGGACCTAGTGGACTACCTGGAAAGAAATGGGCTCCAGGATAGTAAGCAGCGTGGAGCTGTAGCAGAGATGTCTTGTCAGACCAACCTGATAGTATTCTTTGACTGGGTAACCAGGGCATTGGATAAGGATTAAGCAGTAGATTTACTCTACGTCAACGTTAGCAAGGCATTCAATTCACTGCTCCACAGAAGGTTGTTGAAGATATTGAAAATTGTGTAATTTTGTATTGTGACTATCTGGGTCGGACCTGAAAAAGAACTTCTGTCCAGTGTCCCTACCCAGTTAACAAATGCTTAAATAAAAATAAAAAAATGAATTAGAGGATGTGGGATCAGCGAAGGCCCTAGTTAGATGGTTGGGAAATTGGCTAGGGAAGGGACAGCAGTGAGCAGTTGTAAAAAGAGTCAAATTGAGGGAGAGAGGTCACAAGTGGGCCAGGGGTCAGTCCTGGGACCAGTCCTTTTCAATGTGTTCATCAGAGACATACTGTAGGAGAGGGAATACAGGACAAGAATTGTCTTTTTACAAATGACACTAAGCTCTGTGGCAGGGTAGACAGTGAGAAGGGGTTAAGGGAGTTGCAGAGGGACTTGCAAAGATTAAAGAGGTGATCCAAGGTTTGGCAGCTGAAATTCAACAAAACAAATGCAAGGTGATGCACACAGGAAACTTAGAACCCCAACACGGAATACTGGACATGAGTAGTTAAGTTAGGCCTACTTCAGAGGAAAAGGACTTGGGAGTCATTGTAAACAATGCCCTAAAACAAACTAGCCAATGCAGCAAAGCCTACATACAGCAAGGCAACCAAAATTCTGTGGTGCATTGGGAAGAGTTATGATAGCTGGAGTAAAGCAGTAATACAGTACTACCTCTCTACAGGGGCAGATCTAGAATTTTGTCAAGGCAATACCACTTTCCATGAAAAATGTTAAATACTCACATTTGGAAGGCTTTGCCTGGAGTTCAATGGACAAGCAGCCAGCTACTCCCACTTCCTGAGGTATATAGGCCGTAACACTCAGCCTCCTTGTGCACTTTTTTCTTTGCAGTCGAAGGCTCTGTCGGTCTGTCCTCTCAGCTGGTTGGTCCCCCCACCCCTACCCTGCTGCTCCTGCTTGTCTGCTGGATTTCTGTGTTCAGTTCCTGCTTCTGATTTGTATTTTGCCTTCGGCTGTGTGTGCATCTTTCTGTCTTGTTTCCTGTTTTCTGTGTTTGTGTGTCTTTGGTTTTGTCTTTTTGGGGAGCTCCTGTTTCTAAGCTCCTAGCATAGTGCTCCAGAGCTCCTACTATTTGCTCTGTTACTCACAACTCTCACACTACTGCAATGCAACTGCAATCATTATCTGTGTATTTCAGCTCAACCATAGCTGCTCCATGTTGCATACTCAATTGTTTTCGCCTGAGTCAGGCTTACTCTGAACGTAGCTATGCAGCTCAATCATGCTCTCTCAACTCATTCTACTTACCTCATTGCAGCATCTTCATTGCACTGCCTGGTTACACCTGCTTTCGAGCATTGTGTCTCTTTTATATATATTCATTGCAGCTTTACAACTCACTGTACTCAGTACAGATGTTGCTTCTATGTTCATACAAGCTGTTATACTCAGAGGTCAGCTAAAACTACTGCTGAGGCTGTTACTTAGTTTCAATACTTGCATGTGGGTTTCAGCCCTTTCATCATGTTCTTGTTTTTCCTACGGCGGGGACTTGGAGGTGTCTGGGGAGTCGTGGCCCCATATGGCTAATTCTTCTAAATCCTGTCTCCGCCATTGACAAATCCTCTAAGTATGTGTCACTGTTATTGTTTTTTTGGGATGCTTAGCTGGCTTGCCACACTATTCAGTGCTAATCATTGCTACTATGTTATGCAGTCCTACGTGCAGGTCCACCTAGTACTACTCTGTTTACTGACCTACGTGCAGGTCCACTCTGCTTATGCAATCATTGCTCATGCCTACCGCATCCCCTCAGCTTCAACTTCTGGGATGTCTGCTGCACTCAGTCTTTCGACTTTGCAGGTCTCAGCACTCAATGCTCATTACATTTCAGTATATCAGTGCTCAGCTGCTTACCAGCTTTTCAGCTTTCTATCAGTTTGGGGCATGCCAGCCATACCAATCTGATGCAGGGTTCCCTGCAGCTGACGGTCTCGCTCTGCATTTAGTCCACATCTTGAGCATGCCCAACTTGGGGCAGGGTCCTTCTCATCTGACCCATAGCTGGGAATGTCCTCACTCCGGGATTGGCTTTAGCTGTTTACTACATGACAGCAGCTCCTAGTGTAGAATTTAAGACTAGCTGTGAAGGCTGGAAATCGATACCTCCTTTGGCTCTAGTGTTCCACTATAACAGTTATCTATAGGCTTTAGTGGTTTCCCTAGCAAGGCATCTTCACCACATTCTCCTTATGACTGCCTCTGGTTCACCTGGTTTGAGTTTAGGGCAGGTAGGCCAGGTGAGTGCCTCAGCAGTCGTTGTACTCCTCCTCCCACCTTGGTTGCACATATTATTGCAGAGTTCTCTTGCAACCTTCCACAGCGTTTCCCGCTAGAGGGTTTGAGTGAGAGCCTTTCTCCAAACTGGAATATTTTTCACCTCCCTTTAATTGGGTTTTCCAAATTGCAGCTGCAGAGCCATCACTAAATGAACTATCCTAAGCCTGGAGGGAAGGCGACCTAGGCCTTGGATCCCCAGAGATTTCCTCATAGGGGTGTTTTTCTCTCCTCCATTGCCCCAGGTCGTAACACTTAGTTAGCTTAGTTGTGTCCCCTAGTTTCTTTAGGTAGGTTCCACTGTTTAATGGAGGTGGATGGTGTCCCTGCCATTCCCTCTCTCCTTAGAGGATTCCCTCATTCTCAATGCAAACCATCAGTATCACACTACGTAAACCTGGGTATTTCATTACGTTATCAACTTGAGCATCTCATTACATTATCTACCTGTTTATGCTTATCTACTACTACATCACAGTTACTGCTTGCTTATATGCTTCATACGTCATTCTTATTTGGGGATCCTTCCTAAGGTACCTTTAGCCACAGGAATCATCCTGTGACATCTCTAGGGGTGGTACCCTCTTTGAGGGTTCCTTGCCTTTGGCACCCCTACACGGTGGTAATTCCTCTGGAATAGAGAGTGCAAACAGCCAAAATCCAAACTAATACAGTTCCTCAAGTGTAACACTGTACTGGCTGCGTAGGCCATTGAATTGGAAGGCATTGCCTGGAGTTCAATGGACAAGCAGCCAGACACTCCCACTTCCAGAGCTACATAAGCAGTTCCTCTCAACCTCATAGTAAAGCACTATTTTCTTTGCCCCACCATCCTCCCCTCCTCCTCCAGAAGCAGCACTTCTCTCCTTGGGATCCTTCCTAAGGTACCTTTAGCCATGGGAATCATCCCATGGCACCTCTAGGGGTGGAACCCTTTTCAAGGGTTCCTTGCCTTTGGTACCCCTACGGGGTGGTAATTCCTCTGGAAAAGACAGAGCGAATGGCCAAAACCAAACTAACACAGTTGCACAATCATAACACTATACTGGCTGCGTAGGACATTGAATTAAAGTTATGATAAGGCTAAAACTACTGTCCGATGATTTTCACTACTCAGCTAGATCCACCACTATCTCTCTACAGATCACTAATGAGACCCCATCTGGACTATTATTCCCAGCTTCTTTACCGTACTGCCCCCTACCTCACACCTACTGCAAGGAAGAATATTGCCTTGGCCACCCTTCTTCCTGGCATTTTCTCGGGCCACAATAAGTCACTCTACTAAGGTATCAAATATGGACAAACATAGAATGGCCTATCACAGAACTGCACGCATTGCCGCTGTGGCATCAGCTCGTGCCCACCATTGCGATGTGCTCAACACCTTGTGCTGGCCATCCTCTGACACCAAAATGGATTTCCCTGTGCTCTGCATCACCTTCAGACTTATCCACCTCCCTTCCCTGTCCATCCTCTCCAACCTACTCACCCTGAAAGCTTTCCCAAGGAACCTTAGGTCCTCCCACCTCCCAATCTTAAACCTCCCTAAAACTCGTTTAACAGTTGACAGAAGAGCCTTCTCCACTGTGGCACCTCAGAAATGGAATAACCTCTCCCACACTCTAATGCTGTGTACATCTCTTCCCCTTTTCAAAAGTAATTTCAAGGTAATCTTCTTCCCACCCCAATTTGTAATGGTAACTGCAGCTAAACCCCCTCTCTGTAATCCTAAATCTCCTATATTCTCTCCCTCCTCTCTCTTTCCACTCCATCTCTATCCCAACCCTCGATCCTCTACCCACCCACCCTCATGCTCCACCTATATTCCAATTCCAACTGTCAGCACTAACTGTATCTATAATTATGACTGTACTATCTGTAATATGTTTTATGGCACACCTCATCTCACATTTTTTACCTCATACCTTTACCAAATGATGCTGAATCTCCTGGCTGAGAATCTGCTTGAATATTCAGTTGTTCAATGCTGTATCGCATATTTTGTTTGTACTGTATCCATACCCTGGGTTACCCCTGAAAAAGGGACATGTTTGTCTCAGCGGGCTTACCCCGGTCATCAAAATTAAAATAAATAAATAAATAAATAAGCTATGGAGTCCTCACCTAATAAAATACAGAGACAGGATGGAGACAATGCAACATAGGATGACCAAAGAGATCACTAACTAAAATTCAACATCAAGAAGTGTGCAGTTATGCACCTGGGACACAGTAACCTGAGGGCAAGGTACAAAATGAGAGGGGAGGAAATCAGGGACATGGAGCAGGAGAATGATCTGGATATAGTAGTAACCAGTGACCTTAAGGTGGGGAAACAGTGTACAAGGGCGGTGGGGAAGGCGTATGAAATGCTGGTTAGTATAGGCAGGGGATTCACCAGCAGGAGAAGAGAAGTCCTGATGCCCCTGTACCAAGCTATGGTAAGACCACACCTAGATTACAGAGTCCAGTTCTGGAAGCCTCACTTGCATAAGGACATTGACCTGATGGAAAGGGTTCAGCGAAGAGTGACCAAGATGGTGCAAGGGATGAAGTGCAAACCACATGAACAGAGATGTAATGAGCTGGGACTCTACACACTAGTGACCAGAAGGGAGAGGGGGGACATGATAGAGACCTCCAGATACATCAAACAGATAAACAAAGTAGACCCAGGGTGCTTATTCCACATGAAGGAGGGCACCATTACAGGGTGGCATGCCCTGAGATTGCAGGGGAGGGGCACTTCAGAGGCAGTTCTTTACAGAGAGGGTGGTAGATGCCTGGAACAGGCTACCGGAGGAGGTGGTGGGAGTGGAAACAGTGTCTGGGTTCAAGACAGCTTGGGACAGGCATAATGGGTTATGGGGGGTGGGGTGAGCTCTCAAGGGGGAGGCATACGGTCTAATGGGTGGATAAGGGCAGACTGGATGGACCATGGGGTCCTTTTCTGCCATCAAGTTCTATGATTCTATAATTCTATGATCAGGGCCAACAGGGCAGATCCTATTCAGACTGGCTTAGGGCACTTAATATGCACTCACAGGAAAACATAGGGGAAAGGGGCAACATGACTTGAAAATGTTGCACATTCTCCAAAAGGTTGTTGTACCTGAGTGATGTATATTTATTGTATATTTGATATTGTCTTGTATGAGCTAACTTATGTGTATGTTATAGCATTTTTTAGCGTGTAACTGATATTTTAGTACAGTAGGGCCCAATTGAAAATGAACTTCAGCTAAACTGGGTTATCCTGTTTCTGATATCAGAAATACAATTTTTTACTACTACACGATGGAAATTCTTGAAAGGAATATACAAGGTATACTGTGAGAAACGTTTAGAAGGAACAGCAGATCAAAAACAAGGAGCATTAGCGGAACACAGTGGGGGGCAGAATTCAGGTGGGCTCTAGGAAATTTTGCTTCAAAGAGAGAGTGATTGAGCCATGAAACAGTCTGCCAGCTGAGGTAGTGGGTGCAAAAACCATTAATGGTTTCAGGTACGGCTGGGACAGAGTAAAGGGCTTAACAGACATTCAAGGGGTAGCAGTAAGGCAGGGAGTGAAGGGGGAAGTGAGGCGAAAACCCTGTCTAGACACTAGGTCACGAGTTTGGATAGGGTAAAACAGGGCAGACTGAAAGGGCCAATTGTCTTTTTATGCTGACACTGTCTATGTTTCTGTTGAGTGTTTTGAATGAAAAGGTCAGATAGTCAGTACGAAGTTATGGCTGTTCACACTGTAAGGCCACCAATCAACAGGATGACATTCTGAGTCATAGCCCTCCACCATTTAGGAAAGGAAAGGAATTTGGAGCAATGATACATTATGCTGGGAATGGAAATCTCACATGAACTCTTGTACATACGCTGCACAAATAATTGTATAGCTTTGGAATAAGCGGTAAGCATGCACTGTTTTCATTAACTGTCGTAGGGCATTAAAAGACACAGCAGTAATAGTGTGGATTACATAGTTTGGTTAGGAGGTAAATAGGTATACTGTATATCTTTGTAAGCATGCAAGTTAAAAATAAAACTTCCTTACACTAACAAATGCATTTTGTTTTTCATCAAAAAACACAGGAAAAGAACAAATAAAAATCTGTGCAATCAATACATAGGAGTGAAAAATCATCACTGTACTAATGCATTATTAATAGAGAAATGCAATGCAATAAAAACTAACAAAACTTATGAAGCCAGTTATGCTGCCCATCCAATTAACATAGCTATGGGTGCCAGGTTCCTAACTGGTGCTGTGTCCATTGATGTGGAGAAGAGCATTCGGCTTGGTTGACCTTGCACTCCTATGTGGCTCTGACCTTATTGTCTTGAACACAGCTAAAGTGGGACTACCTCCAAAAGTGCTACATTGCAAACTTAGAATAAGCATACCCCCAATAAATCTCACACCAAAAACTAGGTTTCTACATTACTTTGTTTTAAAGTTATGAGTTATTTTGTAACCCTAATTTCACTACCTGTTCAAAACAGCCAGTTTCAGTGAAGACCTGTTGATGATGTCATCTCCTGAACTCACAGTCTAGTCTTTCTTATCAGTAAGCTTACACGGTAGGACCGGTTTCTCCAAAGTTTAAAGTGATTTATGGAAGGTTGCCATAGTAAATGGGCATAGTAACCAGTAGGAGTTGTGAATCAGTCTCTTACCATTCTAACTGCCAAAAAGTACTGATTTCTATGAAGAAAAAAATTTCATTTCAGTGCTCCTTTTTATTTGCTTGGCTCTGCCCCTTTTTTTCTCAGTGCTGCAACCCCCAAACTTTACATCTCGCAAGGGAAACAATGTTTTTAAAGTGATTTAGCAAGCTTTTCCATAGCAAATTAGCGTAGTAAATTGTACTAACCTGTAGGAGTTGTGATTCAATCTCCTACCTAGCAAACAGCCAAAAAGTGCTTTTTTCCATGAAATAAATGCTTTTATTTCTGTGCTCTGCTTCATTTGCATAACCCACACTTTTTTATATTGGTTAGCAGCCAAAATATTGCATTAGTAGCAGATTTGGAGGTGTGGTCACTGTTGGGCGAATGCAGGGCACGCATCAGTAGGTGCGTCCCTCGTTCCCCAATAAGCCAGCATGCAGGCACCACACCAGGAGTACATAATGTGGTGAGTACATCTAAGGAAAGGTCCGCTGCAATGACAGCAAAGCTCATCATACCCAGCGGCACCTCCTGACATGCCTTCCCTGGTGAAACATTATTGTAAACATGGCGGCACACTGCCTGCCACAATGCCGGCTTTGGGGGTGCCCAGTCCCTCTGTCGGCATGCCCTGACCCAGTTTATGTGCTGATGGGGGAGCCCACTCCCCATCAGCATAATGCCCCCCCATTTGTTATGTGCCGAGGGGGGTGCCCAATCCCCCTCAGCTCTTGCCCCCCCAGTATGTGCCAACGGGGTTCTCAGTCCCCATCAGGTAGGCCCCCCAAACACTCAGGTGGCACACTGGGGAGTCCACCCCAGCATGCCAAATGCCCCTGTAAAGAAAAAGTCCCACAATGTTTTTTTAACCTGTAAAAGAAGAAAACGGTCCCTCACATTCTGTCCAGCTCCCTGCCCCAACCCGCACCCACCCTCTGCACACCCTGCCTCCCCACACACCCCTCACCCATACTTACCTCCGAGTCCAGCGCGATGATCTTCGTGGACCAGGAACATGTCTGCACTCTTCAAAGCCAACCGCAAACTGAAAAATGCCAGTAAGCTGTATAATGGCATAAATAGGGGTTTCAACTTTGGTGCATATCTCAGGCATTTTTGGAATTTTGCACCAAATGTTCAATATGGGGTTATTGGGGCCCCTCCTCATGAATTCAGTCACTGTCATAGCATTATTCAGTCCCGAAAGGTGATTTTGTGGTCACTGCGCGGAATCACCTTTTGGGACCAAGTAACAAAACGACAGTGCCGCTGTTCATGAGTGGGGCTCTCAAAGCCCTATGTTGCAAATTGGTGAAAAATAAAAAATGGCAGTTTTGATTAACGTGTGTTGCACTGTTTCCACGCACGCTCGTAACTTGGTGAATTTGTAATATTTTCACTCCACATTTTCAAAATTAGCATTTTTCGACACCTCCTTATGAACAGTATAGCTGTCATTTTACATATCCTGGCCGAAATGTATTTTAGCACGTCTAGCGCAGAATAGCACGGTCGCTGTGCGAAATCAGTTTTTGGGACAGTTTGAGAAAATGACAGTGGCACTGTTCATGAGCAGAGGTCCTAAAATGCCTATGTTGAAAATTTGGTGACAAAAGTCCATAAAATGACTGTGTTACAAGCGTGCGTTTCGCAGTTTCCACGCACCCTTGTAACTTCACAAATTTGCAATATTTTCATGCCAGATTTTCAACACTGGCATTTTTTCACACCTCCTTATGAACAGTACAGCTGTCATTTTTCACAGCCTGCCCAAAATGTGTTTCCGCACCTGTGGCACACAATGGCATGGTCGCTGTGGGAAATCAACTTTTGGGACAGATTAACAAAATCACAGCACCACTGTTCATGAGGGGAGGTCCCAAAATGCCTATGTTGAAAATGTGGCTAAAAATTCAAAAATAATTGGGTTACAGACGTGTGTTGTGCAGTTTCTATGCATGCTCATGACTTCACCAATTTTTCATATTTTCACTCCAGATTTTCAACTTTGCCATTTTTTTATGCCTCCTCATGAACAATACAGTTGTCATTTTCCACATCCTGCCCAAAATGTGTTTTCACCCCTGTGTCACCAAATGGCATAGCCACTGTGCAAAACCACCTTTCAGCTAACAAACTGATTGTGCCGCTCTTCATGAAGGGGGGTCACAAAAAGCCTATGTTAAAAATTTGGAGTGAAAATACCAACAAACGCCTACAACGTTAGGGTTTCCAACTGTAACACCCCACCCTGTAGAGACTGTCAGGCATCGGGGTGTGACTTGGGATCACTGGCTGTAATGTTTATGCCATTCCACCCCCACCCTGCAGCCAGTGACAGGCATCGAGGTGTGCCTTGGAGTGTTCGGCCCTAAAGTTCACCCCATTCTCCTATACTGCACCTGTCTCAGCGTATTTCCTTATGGAATGGGGTAAGTATAAATCCCAAAGACCCCAAAGCACACCACAACACTTGTCAGTGTCTACAGGGTAGTGTGAGGCCCATTCTCCTATACTGCACCTGTCTCAGCATATTTCCTTATGGAATGGGGTACGTATAAGGCCCAAAGACCCCAAAGCACACCACGACACTTGTCAGTGTCTACAGGGTAGGATGAGGTAAAATGGCATGAGCTTTATAGCTGACGCCCCAAAGGCACACCCCAGCGCCTGTCAGTTCCTGCAGGGTGGGGGTGGGGGTGGGGTTGGAGTCAGTTCCATACTTCACTGCCATTCCTATTATGCATCTCTAACTCCTGCACTACCAATGCCAATGCCAGCAAGACAACATTCGGCATTGACAAATGCTTGCTTCCCCAGTGCTGCAACCCCCAAGCGTGACATCATGCAAGGGAAACAAAGTTTATAAAAAAACATTTTGAAACAGAGACCTCTGTTAGTCAGTCTTGGTATTGCAGACAGCTACACTATCAACATACAGTAGCAGACTACATCTCTCAGTAAAGAACTCTTGTTAGCTAGATACTAGATGCACAATGCCTTGTTTTGAAAATAAACATGACAGCATTTATTGTTGAAGCCACTACAGAGATATGAGACTGCACCTAACAGTAAGGGAACTGGAAAACAACTTCTTAATTGTACCCACAATGCCTTTTATTTTATTTATTTCAATCTAGGATTAGAAAATACCTTTGAGCACAGTGGAGCTCATTTACAAAGGTTCCACATCAATAATGGGGAGAGGGTTACAAAACAGAGTGTATAAAGCACAATAACATGTACAGATAATATCAAATACAGCAAACAGTAGAACAGCACAATACATAGCAAACATAGGTGATTGCAATTAGATACATAGCTGGCATTCTAGGACTTTATAGGCGAAAAAACGTGGGCGAGTAATCCCATTTGGAAATCGGGAAGGGTGAGTCAGGGGATCAAGAGTAGCAGCAGGACAGAGAACGGGGGGGGGATGCAGCTGGGCGGCATTGTCAAGCATATTCAGCGAGGCAGGAAGGGGTAGAACGGGTGGGAATGGGGGCAAGCACAGAAGGAGAAGGTGACAGGAGGGAGGGGATGGTGAGGTGTGGGGGGAGGGAGGAAAGAGGGGGAGGAAGAAAGGTGTGGAAAAGAGTCAGTCAGGGGTCATAGTGGGTGAGTAAGTAGGACAGAGTAGGAGGGTCTGGACGTGACAGGTAGGGGGGAGGGTGAGAGAAGTGATTGAGCAGGGGAGGAAGGATGCAGTCAAGGGCCTTGTCGAGGAGGCTGGGGAATGCAGGTTGCCAGATAAGGTGCAAGTCACATGACTAATTAAAGCAGGTACACTACATATTAGGTGCAGTCACCATCACCAAAATAAGGGACTGCACCTCTGAGTAACTAACATGTAAATCACCTTTATCATTTACCCAGAACTTCTTTGTAATGTAAAACATTGATAGCTCCCTTGCATGACATCATTTTGGGGGTTGTGGCCACACAGAGAAAACTGGAGGACAGGCAGAAACAAAGTGCTGATACATCAGCAAAACTGACTATGACAGATTTTGTTACAAAACAAATTGCAGCTTCAACATCTGAAACATAGCAGGCAATGGCATATTATGTGAAAAAGGCATTTGGGAAACTTCCGTAAATCACTTTAAACTTTGGAGAAACAGATCTTTCTTGTAGAGCTTGCTGACAGGGAGGACTAGACTATGAATTCAGGAGATGACATCAGCAGCGGCTTTTCACTGAAATTAGTTGTTTTGAACTGGCAGTGAATTCAGGGCTGTAAAATTACTTGTAACTTTTACACAATGTAACACAGAGATCTCATTTTCAGCTTGAGGCTGATTTGGTCTATGCCGATCCATATTCTGAATTTACTGATGTCAGAAATCTTGACTATAGTCCCACAGTTTTCTAGCTACCATCATGGCAGGAAGCAACATGTTAAAATTAGTACCTGTGCCTCCAGCATTACCTGTACTTCTGTCGGTGTTCCCCAAGGCTCAGTACTAGGCCCTCTACTTTTCTCTTTTTCATTACTGACCTTAGAAACAGAAACATAGAATTTGTTGGCATAAAAGGACCACTTGGTCCACACAGTCTGCTCAGATGGTCCCGGCCTACTCACTCTCTGCAGACACTAACTGGTATCTGGCAACGCTCCCTCCTCCATGCCTACTTACTAATATTCCCTATGTCTATGTCTACCCTATGCTTTCTTGAAGCACCCTACTGCTGTTGCCTCACCACTTCCACTGGCAGCCTGTTCCACCACTCTTTCAGTGTAGTACTTCCTCCCATCCCTCTTAAACATCTTCCCTCCAGCTTCATTGCATGCCCTCTGGTCCTGGTGCTCTTTCTCATTTGAAAGAGTCTCCCCTCCTGCCCCCTGTTTACCACCATGAGATACGTGGAGGTCTCTGTCTCGTTGTCTCTCACTCTCCTCTTTTCTAGACTGTACATGTTGAGAGCCTTCATTCTCTCCTCATAGAGCTTTTGATGCAACCCCTGTACCATTTTAGTTACATAGAAATACAGACAATGATAGCAGAAAAAGACCTTTGGTCCATCCAGTCTGCTCATAAACCCTAACAAATACAGGACCTAGTGTCCTTGCAGCATTCTAACTCACACTATCCACCCCTATGCTCCCTGCCTTACAGCTGTCACCCTGAGCAACAACTAAGCCCTTCACTCTGTCCCAGCCATGTTTGAAACCATTGATAGTTTTAGCACCCACCACATCGGCTGACAAACTGTTCCATGGCTCCACCACCATTTCTGTAAAATAAAACTTTCTCACTTCCCTCTTGAACCTTTCCTCCATTAGTTTCCACTTGTGCCACCATGTTCTTCATCCACTACTTATGTTAAGTAGTTTCTCACAATTGACCTTGTTCTTTCCTTTCGGGAACTTAAAGGCCTCTG
This sequence comes from Neoceratodus forsteri, assembly GCA_016271365.2. NCBI lineage: Eukaryota > Metazoa > Chordata > Ceratodontiformes > Ceratodontidae > Neoceratodus > Neoceratodus forsteri. The sequence continues at coordinate 561,068,382 of CM057450.1, read as the reverse complement.
TCATATCTGCCCTGTCTTGTCTGGCTGCCAGTGAGTATATGTTCAGTGCCTTGAGCCGATCCATGTAAGAGCAGCCCTGTTGGCCATGAATTATTTTGGTCATCCTATGTTGCACTGTCTCCAGCCTCTCCTTATCGTTCCTTAGGTGAGAACTCCAGAACTGGGCACAGTACTCCAGGCAGGGCCTTAACAGTTATCTGTAAAGAGTTAGTAAGACTACTTTCTGCTGTCATTCCTCCTTCCTATACACCCCAGCATCCTATTTGCCTTACTGTCGGCCTTGTTACACTGGCTTGATTGTTTTAGAGAGTGACTGATGATGACCTCTAAGTCTCTGACCTCAGAGGTCATGCCCAGTTGTACACCCCCCCCCCTCCATCCAGTACTCTGTTCTGGGGTTCTTGTTCCCTGTAAGCATCTCCTTGAACTGTTTGGCATTGAATTTCAACTGCCAAGCCTTTGACCACCTCTCTAGCTTTTGCAAGTCTCTTTGCATCTCCCTAACCCCTCCCTACTGTCTACCCTGCCACAGAGCTTAGTGTAGCCTGTGAAGAGACATATCATGCCCTGGAATCCTTCTCCCATGTCGCTGATGAACATACTGAAAAGGACTGCACCTAAGACCAACCTTTGTGGCACCCCACTGGTGACCTCCCTCTCTTCTGATTTGATTTTGTTGACCACAACCCTCTGATGTCTCCCTTTCAACCAGTTTCTCACCCATCTGTCTCCATTACTGCACTCAGATCCTCCAGTTTCTTATTCGACTTTTGCAAGGCACTAACTCAAAAGCCTAATTGAAATCAAAGTAGAGTAAGTCCACAGCGTGGCCCTTATCTACTACCACTACCCTCATTATCCAGTCAAAGAATACTATCAGGTAGGTCTGAGAAGCCCTCCCTGCCATGAAACCATTCTGTTTACTATCCTGGAGTCCATTACTCTCCAGGAAGTCCACAAGGTCCTTTTTGACTAGTGTCTCTATCAGTTTACCCACAGTGGAGGTAAGACAGATAGGTCTGTAGTTACCCAGTTGTTCCTCATCCCCCCAATAGAGTGGGACTATGTCTGCTACCCTCCAGTCTTTTGGAACTACCCCTGTAGTTACCCTCTTCTGTCCTTTCTGAGGTGTGACTTCCAGAACTGGACAAAATACTCCAGGTGGTGTCTCACAAACAAGCAATACAGCTGCAACATCACCTCCCTCCCTCCTCCTGCTGGAGATACCTCTCCCTATGCATTCCAGCATCCTACTAGCCCTACTCACTGCTTTGTCACACTGTCCTTTCACTAAGAGGTCATCAGATATGATAACCTCAAGGTCCCTTTACTGCTTAGTGACTGCCAGTACCCTTCCCCCCCAATCCTATACTCAGTTCCTTCTGCCATAGGTGCATGATTTTGCACTTTTTAGCATTGGACCCCAAATACCACTCTCTTGACCACACTTCATGTTTCCCAAGATATCTATGCATTCTCTACACCCCCTCCTGAGTATCTACCCTATTGTAGATTTTGGTGTCATCTGCAAAAAGGCATACTGTACCTTTCCCATCCAGTTCTTCTGCAATATAATTTATGAAGCCATTGAAGAGGACTGGTCCCAGTACAGTGTCCTGTGGCACCCTGCTGGTCACTCTCCCCTCATTAGATCCAGTGCCATTAACTACCACCCTCTGTCACCTATTCATTAACCTGTTCCTTACCCAATTCAAGACTTTGGATCCCACCTTTAGGCTGCTCAGTTTCTTAATCAGCCACCTGTGTGGCATAGTGTCAAATGCCTTGCTAAAGTCCAGAAAGCCCATGTCCACAGTCCTCCCCTGAACTATTTCCCTGTTCACCTAGTCAAAGAAATCAATCAAATTTGTCTGGCATTACCCCACCCCCACCCCATGAATCCATGCTGCATTTGCTCTTGTAGCCCATTGTATGGAAGATATTGTACTCCAACCTTTCTTCTAGGTTTCTATTAATTTCTCCACCACTGATTGAGACTGACCAGCCTGTAGTTGCTAGCCTCCTCCCTGCTGCTGCTTTTATTGAGCAAGACCATGTCTGCTCTCCTGAAGTCCTCCAGAACCATGTCTGTTTCCAGTGAGCAGTTGAATAGGGACGTCAGTGGTGCAGTTAGTACCTCCCTGAGTTCCACTATTACCCTTGGGTGTATTCCATCCTGTCTCCTAGTCTTATCCACTTTTAGAGCTGTAGGTCCCTGCAGGGCCCTTTCCTCGGAAAATGGATTTTTGTCCACCTCCCCCCCAACACACACACACACTTGTTCCTGCTGCTCCCTGATGGACCACAACCCCCATCCCTCCAATGTGAAGAGTGAGCAGAAGAACCAGTTCAGGACATGTGCTTTTTCTTGCTCCTCTTCTGTGTAGTCTCCCCCTACTGCCCTCCTTACCTTCACTTTCTCTTTCCTTGCTTTCCTCTTCTCACTTATGTACCTGAAGAAAGTCTTCTTCCCTTTAGCTACCCCTTTGGCTATCCTTTTCTTTGTCTGCACCTTTACTCCCCTCACCACCTTACCTGCTTCCCTCTGTTTTACTTGGTATACTTCCCTGTCTTCCTCCCTCTGCATTTCCTTATACCTCCTGAATGCCACCCTTTCCTTCACCATCGTGGCCACTGCCCTAGAGTACCATACCAGTCTCTTTTTTCTTTTTCTTTTACTCACTTCCTCCACACAGAGGCTGGTTGCTTAATTATGTCCTGCTTTATTTTTTCCCACTGTTCTTCTACCCATGCCTGGAAGTCCACCCCTATTAGACAGTTTCTTAGGCAGTCTCCCATTGCTTTAAAATCTGCCCTCCTAAAGTCCAGGACCCTTGTCTTTGTGTGGTTTTCCTCTGCTTCTGGATAAACCTCACTGTAAGTTAAACATTAATATGGCAGCAGAGACAAACCACACGGGGATTAGGGTCCTGGATTTTAGGATGGGCTTCCCTGTGTCAGTACCCCCTGCAATAATCTGCTGTATCTAACGATTTAGCTGTTTACAGTGTATTTATTTATGTGAACTTTCTCCAACCAGAATAACTTCATGAGATACAGTAGCACATTTTCAGTGGGGTGCCGGGAGAACAGCAGGCAGCAGTATAATTTATCAATGTTAACATAGTTACAAACACACAGTATACACATATAAGGTAGAAATGCATTATAGGATAACACAAATGAAGTGGGACGACAGCTGTATATTGAAAATAGGACTTTAAAGGTATTATGTACTGCGATGAGGCGATGAGGTACAGTACAACAAAGGGACCCTCACCCAGTAGGCAGAGGGCACTGGACCAAAACAGGTACAAAGGGCTCTCAGGTGGAAAGAGAGAGAGAGAGAGAGAGACTGACTTCAAATACAGTACATGTAGGCTAGGGCAATTACTACACTGAGGAGGGATCTTATTTCAAGAATCCAGGGCAAGATATGCAAAAACCTTTCGACCAGAATCTTGCTTCATTCTTGGAACTGAAAAGTTGGGCGTTGCAGATGACCAGAGTGAGTAGGCATTACTCAGTTACTGTTCCTAAAGTCTATCTAACTTTAGACTGCACCTCAGTTGGGAATCTGGAAATATTCTGTCTTGGCTGCTGAAAAATAAGTCGTTGTCAAGTTGTTGGAAAATGAAAGCTATGTTGTTTGGGTCCATAGCTAAACATTTCTCTGGTATCCTCAGCCTCTCTCTCTCTCTCTCATCTAGATGGTTCGCAACCTGATATGGTAAACAAATATAAATACCTGGAGGCTATCTTTTATCCTTCTCTTGATTTTACCTTCCATGTTGCCCCTGTCTATGAAGCTGACAACTCTGAATTGCACTTGGCTTATATGGTGAAACATAATCCAGCTCCCAAAGCAATCCTGAATATAGCTCCAGGTGTCTCAATGCCTAGCCTAATTTATGGTGTCCTGGCTTACTTCACTACCATCAAACATAATTTATTTAAATGGGATGTGGTCTGTAACAATATCTGCCATTGTGGGTCACAATATCTACGGCACTCCCAAATCTTTACATCCTGGGTTATGTCCACCTGAAAGGCTGCTGATGCACATGTAACCTCAAATTCGAAATCTGATACCACCTAGCCTCTGCGTCCTCTCAGGTATCTTAGTTTCTTTGTGTGCATCAGACAGGCTGCATCACAGTGACCTACCTCTTGCTCTGAATCTAGTTTTCCAGATTTGTGGTATGATCCTTCTCAATGTTCCCAATGATCTAACAGGCCTTAATTGATTCTTAGACATACGCTGTTTCATAGCAAGGTCTTTTAAACTAACATTCTTGTTTATCTATTTTTCCTCTATCCCTGGGTTCCTTTGTTTCTCAAGGCAACCTAGGACTGTGCTGGCTCATCAAGCTCTACCCTTGTTTTCTATCTAGCTAGACTGGATTGCTCTATGAAATGTTATAATAATGCCTACCTACATGTGTTGTACAACAGTTTTAAAATGGCACATAGAGCTCTGACTTATCTGCCCTCCCCCCTCCAGCAATGGGGCCAGTGTGTAGGTGTGTGCTTCAGCAGACCCTCACATAGCAGTCATGATTGTAACATGCCATGATCAGCTCCAGAGTGATTCTTTCTCTGCACTACAGCCATATTTGCCTCCACTCTCAGAAAGCTGATCGTGGCTGGTGTCCCCCTGGAGTCCCTACTGCAGTGGCTCCAGGGCAAGACACAAAGGGAATGGCCACCTCAGGGATTACAGGATCACTGAGAGGCACCCCATAAATAAAATAAAAAATTCGCAACATCAAGGTCTATAGAGCACACCCATGCGCTGTCCATATAATGACATCAAGAAACGTACTAGCGTGGAGACAGTTCTCAGTGTCAGGAAGTGGAAGGGATTGGTTGCTCAGCTCCTCGTAGCCAAAATACAATCTCTTCCCTTCAAATATCGGGGGCATATATACATGATAATTGTGGCACCAATGGAATAAGGCCAGGTAAGGTCCTTCCTTGTTTTTGTTGTGAGCACCACAAATGGTGCTCTTTAAAAACCAACCAAATGATAGCTGGTTTTTAAAGAGCATTAATGGCTGAAGTAATGGACACCACAATGGCAACCCATGTATGGGAACGGGCATTGGTGGTCTGCCAGGGAGAGAGGACTGGGTGTCCAGAGGACTGCTCTCCTGTCTCATGGGGTGTTGTCCTGTGCTGCAGGGCTTGTAGACTGCTGAAACATATCAGCATGGTGGCAGAGCAGCAAGTGTGAAATGTCTGAGGACGTCTAGTGGCAAAGTGCATATTATGTGCGTGCTTCCACATGCACATTCAATGACACTCACTTCAGGCTTTCAGGTCCACGGCATAAAGCGGAAAAACAAGACAGCAGATGATGGCAGTGATTGCCCCGTGGCAGAGCTGCAACCCTGTGTCTCCCTGCAGCTCTTGATATGTGCCAGTGAGGTATGGTGGGGTGTGGCTGATGCCCCTACCCCATCTGTGACATGCCACTGGTAGTAATAAAGTGGAAAATGCTGCAGGTAAGTATAGGTGAAATGTGGCACTGGACAGTGACCGTTAAGAGTAGGGGCTGATGGTCTATGAACTGGAAAAAGTTTGTTTCACAAAAAACACCCATCAAATGATCATCACTGCATGTGCGAGCACATCATTCACATGCCATATATTCCCATCCTCTCTGAAGATTTATTACAACATATGTTACTTTTATTTTACTTAGTGTCGAAGGCTGCCACTAAACTCAAAGAGGTGGTATTGAAGAGGAGGCTGCTCAATGACATATTAAAAATGCAACCCAATGCACTGATAAGCTCCATTGAAGAGTACCATAATGTAATACATTTTCCACCTAAGCATACTGCTTACAGATACTGGGGAAAGACATGTAGGTGAGATTAATATTTCACTCAGTTTGGTAATGTTTTTAATGTCACTGCAATATCTTGACACATGGAAAAGGACTGTTGAGCTATAATACAGGTACCATCAATATAGCAATGGCATGTTGTTTTTTATAATTCTGTCAGTTTAGTTTTCATTGCTGCAATGCCCATCACTGTTTGTCCACAGGCAAAGTAGTTTGCTGTGTTGGTAAAAACTGCCAGATCCGAAGAAGGACATGTAGATTGCCGGCACTATATTCAGAGACATGTGCAACTGAGGTGCAGCTAGACAGACAGACAGACAGATAGATAGATAGATAGATAGATAGATAGATAGATAGATAGATAGATATAATGTATGGTAGAACATTGTTATTAGTAAAAATCCATTGTTTCACAGGTTTGTTGTACCCTCAATGTGACATAACGATGTTGTTATACCATCGTGGGTATGTCATGTCAATGGTACAACAACAGGGAACATATTCGTACATGCGCGATATGCAAACCTCAGGTCTTCCAAAACCAGCCGCAGCGGTGAGTGCTGGCGCCAGAATAGGGTAGCAGTGACTAAAAAAAATTTGAAATAAGATCCCAACTCACTTTTTTTGGTTCTGTATGTGGACCACTATTAAAGATATGGCATGGTTCACTATTGGCAACAAGCATGTTTTGCCATCTCGAGGTTACCAAGATGACCGAAACCTCTCGAGCTTCACTCTCAAGGTTTAAATGGTCGCCATGCAACCTCTCGATGGCAAAGATACTTGTTACCAATAGAGGACCATACATTATCCTCTATATTTTTTGGTTTTTTGTAAATGTTTAGATTCAACATACAGATGACATTGACATAAAATTATTGTACTTTTCAGACTGCATCTGGACACTATCCCTGCTGTCGTGACATTGCACAAACACAGGATGGTAAGGATAAGTACAAAGTCAGCTTTCCTAATCATAAGGGGGTGTTGTGGTGCAAAAGCAGCAAATGAGTATCTTGTATGTTAAGTATAGCATGTGCTTTTGAAAAGTTGCTTTGTACACCTCAAACACAGTATGTTGTAACACAGTTATTGAAGCCAACTGGTATAGCCATAACTAATTAAATACTGATATCATTCTGTATAAATGTGTTCCACAGTTCTTAAATAACTGTAATATATGTGTGTGGCAATATACAGATTTCAGTTTTGTTAATACAGAATTACAGTCAGCACTCAGATATCCGTTGCCTTCTGTTCTCAGGTCAGGTGACAGATATCTGAGAGAAACGGATAAGTGGAAACTGGATGCTTCGGTCTGCAGTTTGATCTATGGCTGCTGTGACTGCTTTGGTTTGTGACTGCCTTGCCTGCTTTGGTCTGTGGTTTTCTGTACAATACTCTACTGGGGATGAAAAGGGTCAGTTATCTGAGAGTAAACATTGAGATCCACATAGGAGACAACAGGCATGATGGGAAACGGAAACGGATAACGCGAGGGACGGGTAAATGAGTGTAAACAAAATGGGAAATAAAAAAATCATGCAGTAAAAGATAGATACATGAGAGAAACGGATAAATGAGAGCCAGATAAACAAGTGCTGACTGTAACTGATTTAGTTATTAATCCAGTATTAAACACAACAGTATGCATGTGATAGGCACCATTGTTTGATGGTCTGATTATTGCGTAGTGCACCACCAAGCAGTGCACTGGAAGAGTTAATCTACATAATCACAACATGGTCAATGATTTAACCATGTTGATCACTGTCAGATACTTGTGTGTCTCGAGCATATGAAATACAAGGTAATGTAAGGCAAAGTGTGCATATTGCAAACTTTACTTGGTCATGGGATGTCTTCCCATGAAAGCAACGCAACATTTTTGGTACCCTCATGTGGGCCAGAAGCAATGCCTATGTTGCTTGCTATGTAATGCCTGTAAAAATGAACACAGTAGGAACTGCACAATGCTCAAAGTAAACACATTTGGACGACCCTGTACTGATAAAAGAAACCCAATGATAGGTGTCATTAAAGTTGTTGCTTGCATCAATAAAAAACACCTAGAGAGCAGCGTCACTCGCCCATGTAATAGTCCATTGTTTCATGCACATACATGCGTGTTTTCAAGGCACATTGAAAAGCGCACGTCATTGCACATAACTACAGCATGAATACCTTTTAACGGCACCTAGCAGTGTTTTTTTCTTATTATTGGTACTGGGTAGCCTGAGTCCGTTTGCTTGCAAAGTTTGCATTTTTACCCGTGTGGCACTGTGTGTTCTTGTAGCTGTCTCTTTTGAAACAGTTGAATGCACAACCTTCATCTGTTGTGATGAACACCCTGCTCCCCACAGCATCACATTCAGTATTGTTAATATTGGTTTACTTTTTGTCCTTGATTATAGATAACGTCAGAGAGCTGATGGAGGAAACTGAAAGACTTACTGTTACAGCCCCAGAATCACTCGCATTCATCGATGTTACTGAACCACCACCACCACTACCACTCTGTAGTGGAATCCAGTGGACCACAAAGGAGGTTACAATCAGACAACACTGTTCACAATTTACAAAGCACATTTAACAAACCATTGATCAATCGTTTAAGTAAAACATAAATGTGTATGTAGTCTGTGCATCACCGCACATGGTAATGGGAAATGCACAAGTAGGATTGTGGGGTTGTCCACTACTTGTACATTGGATGTTGATTACAGAATGAATCTCCAAAGCGTTGATGCACATTGCCCACACAGGCTGTCAGGAAACAACTATAACCTACCAGATGACAAGTCACGGGTTTATGAAGAACTCGAACAAGACATGTCCCACTACAGAGGCCACCTTACTATCGTGCTGAATGCAATGTACCCTATCGAGGCACATATCTCACCATCTTGGGAACATTAAACTTTTTATAGAAATACCTCAGCCATGCACTGTGACTTCAACATTTCAGTGGCCGTACAGAGTTAACAACTTTGCAGACGCCAACATGCATGACAATTGCTTCTGTCCACTAACCAGCTCTACACAGTGTCACTTTTTGGGGGTAATTCTGCATATTTATTGTTCTCATTGGCATTTATGACCCCAAGAACATTGTATAGTCATTTAATTTAAAACAAATAAGAGACTTATTTTCATTTTACAAACAATAACATACCAATAATGGGTAAATGACAGTCAGCATGACAGCACAGTAACTGACCACTACATTATCACACACATGAACTGCCATTCAAAGAAACAACAGCCAGCGTTACCCATAAGTGATGTAACTATGAACTATAACTCTATCACTGTAAGATAGTACAGCCAAATCTATAATCAAGTAATATTCTTCTTAATCTAGTGATGGGTATTTGAAGCCTGTGTGGTTCTCTGAGGAGAATTTTGATCTTATCTTCATCACTGCACAGACCGTAGAACAATATGAATCCTTCGACTCAGCCATCACCAGCACCCTCAAGCTAGTTAAGATAAGCCACATATCGGTATCTCCTAAAACATTAACAATAATGACAGTAAGGAAAGTAGTTCACCTGTATACTGTTAATCCCATTTGGATCATTATCTTGTGAAAGAAATAACATATGCCATGATACCGAATGGAAGTAGCCAGCTCAGACCTTTCCGCTGTGCTAACACCTGAGCTCACCCTGGGCACAGTGATATTATGATCAATAGCAACTGTAGCTATGAGTGACTGAAGTACATGGAGGTTACTTGACTTGCTCAAGCTTAGAGAGTGTGTAAGTGGCTATGGTTAGAGTTAGACTTTACACATCATGATTAAATGTTTAATCATCTAACCACTGATGGGCATTCCAGCATCAGGTAAAGTGACAGTAAATCTCCATGGTCCCTGAGACATTTTTAAAAGTTGTCACCCACCCTCCAAAAAATGCACCTTTTTTTTTTTTTACTTTCTTTGTGGCTCAGCTGGGAGTTAAGCCATATCTTTGAATTAAGGACACAACCACCTGACACACCCAATATGCATGGGTTTGGTGAGTGAGCTTACTGTACACACCGCTTGTTGTACTGTATGCACACTAACCGACAGTTTATATACTGCCAATTAGTAGAGCTCGGTGTCAGTTTGTCCCATTCCACTTACTCATTTGTCATTGAGTGCTGGTGTCGGTTTGTCCCATTTCACTTGTTCATTTGTCAGTGAGTGCTAGTGTCCGTTTGTCCCACTCCACCTACTCATTTCTCATTGAGTGCTGGTGTCGGTTTGTCCCATTTCACTTACTCATTTGTCAGTGAGTGCTGGTGTCAGTTTGTCCCACTCCACTTACTCATTTGTCAGTGAGTGCTGGTGTCAATTTGATCCACTCCATTTACTCATTTGTCAGTGAGTGCTGGTGTTGGTTTGTCCCACTCCACTTATTCATTTGTCAGTGATTGCTAGTGTCAATTTGACCCACTCCACCTATTGAATTGTTAGTGAGTGCTGGTGTTGGTTTGTCCCACTCCACTTATTCATTTGTCAGTGATTGCTAGTGTCAATTTGACCCACTCCACCTATTGAATTGTTAGTGAGTGCTGGTGTTGGTTTGTCCCATTCCATTTACTCATTTGTCAGTGAGTGCTGGTGTTGGTTTGTTCCACTCCAATTACTCATTTGTCAGTGAGTGCTGATCTTGGTTTGTCCCATTCCATTTACTCATTTGTCAGTGAGTGCTGGTGTTGGTTTGTTCCGCTCCACTAACTCATTTGTCAGTGAGTGCTGGTGTTGATTTGTCCCATTCCATTTACTAATTTGTCAGTGAGTGCTGCTGTCAGTTTGTTCCACTCCTCTTACTCATTTGTCAATGAGTGCTGGTGTCGGCTTGTCCCATTCCACTTATTCATTTGTCAGTGAGTGCTGGTGTCAGTTTGTCCCATTCCACTTGCTCATTTGTCAGTGAGTGCTGGTGTGAGTTTGTCCCACTCTACTTTCTCATTTGTCAGTGAGTGCAGGTGTTGGTTTGTCCCACTCCACTTACTCATTTGTCAGTAAGTGATGGTATTGGTTTGTCCCACTCCACTTACTCATCTGTCAGTGAGTTCCAGTGTCGATTTGTCCATTCTGCTTACTCATTTGTCAGTGATTGCTGGTGTCTGTTTATCCAACTCCACTTACTCATTTGTCAGTGAGTGTTGGTGTCAGTTTGTCCCATTCCACTTATTGTTTTGTCAGTGAGTGCTGGTGTTGGTTTGTCCCACTCCACTTCCTCATTTGTCAGTGAGTGCTGGTGTTGGTTTGCCCCATTCCACTTACTCATTTGTCAGTGAGTGCTGGTGTTGGTTTGTCCAATTCCATTTACTTATTTGTCAGTGAGTGCCGGTGTTGGTTGGTCCCACTCCACTTACTCATTTGTCAGTGAGTGCTGGTGTCAGTTTGTCCCACTCTCTTATTCATTTGTCAGTGAGTGCCGATGTCAGTTTGTCCCATTTCATTTACTCATTTGTCAGTGAGTGCTGCTGTCAGTTTGTTCCACTCCTCTTACTCATTTGTCAATGAGTGCTGGTGTCGGCTTGTCCCATTCCACTTATTCATTTGTCAGTGAGTGCTGGTGTCAGTTTGTCCCATTCCACTTGCTCATTTGTCAGTGAGTACTGGTGTGAGTTTGTCCCACTCTACTTTCTCATTTGTCAGTGAGTGCAGGTGTTGGTTTGTCCCACTCCACTTACTCATTTGTCAGTAAGTGATGGTATTGGTTTGTCCCACTCCACTTACTCATCTGTCAGTGAGTTCCAGTGTCGATTTGTCCATTCTGCTTACTCATTTGTCAGTGATTGCTGGTGTCTGTTTATCCAACTCCACTTACTCATTTGTCAGTGAGTGTTGGTGTCAGTTTGTCCCATTCCACTTATTGTTTTGTCAGTGAGTGCTGGTGTTGGTTTGTCCCACTCCACTTCCTCATTTGTCAGTGAGTGCTGGTGTTGGTTTGCCCCATTCCACTTACTCATTTGTCAGTGAGTGCTGGTGTTGGTTTGTCCAATTCCATTTACTTATTTGTCAGTGAGTGCCGGTGTTGGTTGGTCCCACTCCACTTACTCATTTGTCAGTGAGTGCTGGTGTCAGTTTGTCCCACTTCTCTTATTCATTTGTCAGTGAGTGCCGATGTCAGTTTGTCCCATTTCATTTACTCATTTGTCAGTGAGTGCTGCTGTCAGTTTGTTCCACCTTTACTCATTTGTCAATGAGTGCTGGTGTCGGCTTGTCCCATTCCACTTATTCATTTGTCAGTGAGTGCTGGTGTCAGTTTGTCCCATTCCACTTGCTCATTTGTCAGTGAGTGCTGGTGTGAGTTTGTCCCACTCTACTTTCTCATTTGTCAGTGAGTGCAGGTGTTGGTTTGTCCCACTCACTTACTCATTTGTCAGTAAGTGATGGTATTGGTTTGTCCCACTCCACTTACTCATCTGTCAGTGAGTTCCAGTGTCGATTTGTCCATTCTGCTTACTCATTTGTCAGTGATTGCTGGTGTCTGTTTATCCAACTCCACTTACTCATTTGTCAGTGAGTGTTGGTGTCAGTTTGTCCCATTCCACTTATTGTTTTGTCAGTGAGTGCTGGTGTTGGTTTGTCCCACTCCACTTCCTCATTTGTCAGTGAGTGCCGGTGTTGGTTTGCCCCATTCCACTTACTCATTTGTCAGTGAGTGCTGGTGTTGGTTTGTCCAATTCCATTTACTTATTTGTCAGTGAGTGCCGGTGTTGGTTGGTCCCACTCCACTTACTCATTTGTCAGTGAGTGCTGGTGTCAGTTTGTCCCACTCCTCTTATTCATTTGTCAGTGAGTGCCGATGTCAGTTTGTCCCATTTCATTTACTCATTTGTCAGTGAGTGCTGGTGTTGGTTTGTCCCATTCCACTTACTCATTTGTCAGTGAGTGCTGGTGTCAATTTCACCCACTCCACTTATTCAATTGTCAGTGAGTGCTGGTGTTGGTTTGTCCCACTCCACTTACTCATTTGTCAGTGAGTGCTGGTGTTGGTTTGTTCCACTCCACTTACTCATTTGTCAGTGAGTGCCGGTGTCGGTTTGTCCAACTCCACTTACTCATTTGTCAGTGAGTGCTGGTGTTGGTTTGTTCCACTCCATTTACTCATTTGTCAGTGACTGCTAGTGTTGGATTCTTCCACTCCACTTACTCATTTGTCACTGAGTGCCCGTGTCGGTTTGTCCCACTACACTTACTCATTTGTCAGTGAGTGCTGGTGTTGGTTTGTCCCATTCCATTTACTCATTTGTCAGCGAGTGCTGGTGTTGGTTTGTTCCACTCCACTTACTTATTTGTCAGTGAGTGCTGATGTTGGTTTGTCCCACTCCATTTACTCATTTGACAGTGAGTGCTGGTATTGGTTTGTTCCACTCCTCTTACTCATTTGTCAGTGAGTGCTGGTGTTGGTTTTTCCCATTCCACTTACTCTTTTGTCAGTGAGTGCTGGTGTCGGTTTGTCCCAGTCCACTTGTTCATTTGTCAGTGAGTGCCAATGTTGGTTTGTCCCACTCCATTTACTCATTTGTCAGTGAGTGCTGGTGTTGGTTTGTCCCACTCCACTTACTCATTTGTCAGTGAGTGCTGCTGTCGGTTTGCTCCACTCCACTTACTCATTTGTCAGTGAGTGCTGCTGTAGGTTTGCTCCACTCCATTTACTCATTTGTCAGTGAGTGCTGGTGTTGGTTTGTCCCACTCCACTTACTTATTTGTCAGTGAGTGCTGGTGTCAATTTGTCTCATTTCACTTACTCATTTCTCAGTGAGTGTTGGTGTCGATTTGTCCCACTCCTCTTATTCATTTGTCAGTGAGTGCCAGTGTTGATTTGTCCCATTCTACTTACCCATTTGTCAGTGAGTGCTGGTGGCGGTTTGTCCCACTGCACTTACTCATTTGTCAATGAGTGCTGGTGTCGGTTTGTCCCATTCCACTTACTGATTTGCCAGTGAGTGCTGGTGTTGGTTTGTCCCACTCCACTTACTTATTTGTTAGTAATTGCCGGTGTCGGTTTGTGCCACTCCACGTACTCATTTGTCAGTGAGGGCTGGTGTCTGTTTGTCTGACTCCACTTACTCATTTGTCAGTGAGTGCTGGTGTCAATGTGTCCAACTCCATTTACTCATTTGTCAGTGAGTGCTGGTGTTGGTTTGTCCCACTCCACTTACTCATTTGTCAGTAAGTGACGGTATTGGTTTGTCCCACTCCACTTACTCATTTGTCAGTTAGTGCTGGTGTTGGTTTGTCCCACTCCACTTACTCATTTCTCAGTCAGTGTTGGTGCTGATTTGTCCCACTCCACTTACTCATCTGTCAGTGAGCTCCAGTGTCGATTTGTCCCATTCTACTTACTCATTTGTCAGTGATTGCTGATGTCTGTTTGTCCAACTCCACTTACTCATTTGTCAGTGAGTGTTGGTGTCAGTTTGTCCCATTCCACTTATTGTTTTGTCAGTGAGTGCTGGTGTTGGTTTGTCCCACTCCACTTCCTCATTTGTCAGTGAGTGCCGGTGCTGGTTTGTCCCATTCCACTTACTCATTTGTCAGTGAGTGCTGGTGTTGGTTTGTCCAATTCCATTTACTTATTTGTCAGTGAGTGCCGGTGTTGGTTTGTCCCACTCCATTTAATCATTTGTCAGTGAGTGCTGGTGTTGGTTTGTTCCACTCCTCTTACTCATTTGTCAGTGAGTGCTGGTGTTGGTTTTTCCCATTCCACTTACTCTTTTGTCAGTGAGTGCTGGTGTCGGTTTGTCCCAGTCCACTTGTTCATTTGTCAGTGAGTGCCAATGTTGGTTTGTCCCACTCTATTTACTAATTTGTCAGTGAGTGCTGGTTTGGTGGTGGTTTGTCCCATTCCACTTACTGATTTGCCAGTGAGTGCTGGTGTTGGTTTGTCCCACTCCACTTACTTATTTGTTAGTAATTGCTGGTGTCAGTTTGTGCCACTCCACGTACTCATTTGTCAGTGAGGGCTGGTGTCTGTTTGTCTGACTCCACTTACTCATTTGTCAGTGAGTGCTGGTGTCAGTGTGTCCAACTCCATTTACTCATTTGTCAGTGAGTGCTGGTGTGAGTTTGTCCCACTCCACTTACTCAATTGTCAGTGAGTGCTGGCGTCAGTTTGTCCCACTCCTCTTACTCATTTGTCAGTGAGTGCCAGTGTCAGTTTGTCCCATTTCATTTACTCATTTGACAGCGAGTGCTGGTGTTGGTTTGTCCCATTCCACTTACACTTTTGTCAGTGAGTGCTGGTGTCAATTTCACCCACTCCACTTATTCAATTGTCAGTGAGTGCTGATGTTGGTTTGTCCCACTCCACTTACTCGTTTGTCACTGAGTGCTGGTGTAGGTTTGTTCCACTCCACTTACTCATTTGTCAGTGAGTGCCGGTGTCGGTTTGTCCAACTCCACTTACTCATTTGTCAGTGAGTGCTGGTGTTGGTTTGTTCAAATCAAATCAAATCAAATCAAATTTATTTAAAAAGACACCCAATCCCGAAGGCTCTGGGTGCCACACAAAATCTGTACAGTGTGTCATACTGTATATATTCAATTACAATATCATACAAATATAAAATACATAAAACTCAGTCACCAAATGCCTGCATAAATAAAAAAGTCTTCAGACGACTCTTAAAGGCCTCTATAGTGGGAGCCTCTCTCACTACAACTGGCAATGAGTTCCAGAAAGCCGGAGCAGCAACTCCAAACGAACGATCCCCTGCAGATTTTAACCTAGCTCTCGGAACTTTGAGGAGGCCCCCACAAGAGGAGCGGAGATCTCGGACAGAGGTGTATGGTACCAGGAGATCAGAAAGGTAACCAGGGCCCTGACCATGTAGGGTCTTATAGGTGAGAAAACCCACCTTGAACAAAACTCTCCACCTGACAGGCAGCCAGTGCAATTCACGCAATACTGGAGTAATATGACAAAACTTACTCTGCCCGGTCAAAAGCCGGGCAGCAGCATTTTGCACTAGCTGCAGTCTGCGAAGAGAAGTTCCAGAGACCCCGAGATAGAGTGCGTTACAGTAGTCAAGTCTAGAGGTAACTAAGGCATGTAACAAGGTAGGGAGGTCCAGAGCCGGAACAAGGGGCTTAATCCTGGCGATATTTCTAAGATGGAAAAAACAGGAATGAACCACGGAGGATATATGAACCTCCATGGACAAGTTCCTGTCAAAGATCACACCAAGATTTCGCACCCATGGGGAGGCCATCAATGACACCGCTCCTAGCACAATGCCAGTCACAGAATCAGAGGCCATCCCATCACGAGCTCTGTTCGACTCCACTACCAGTACCTCAGTCTTATTGGGGTTCAGTCGCAGCCAGCTGGAAGACATCCAGTCATTTATCTCAGCCAGACAGGTGTTCAGCACATCGACTGCATTTGGTGTTCCTGGGACAAAGGATAGGTATAGCTGAGTATCATCTGCATAGCAATGAAAACTCAAGCCATACCTCCTAATGATCCCCACCAGGGGCAGCATGTATACTGCAAACAACATTGGGGCCAATACCGAACCCTGAGGGACTCCACATGAAAGGAGGCAGGGTGCCGATGAGAAATTGCCCATCACAACCCGCTGCCTCCTGTTAGTAAGAATGACTCAAACCATTTGATAACAATACCGGTGAGTCCGCATAACTCCTCAGGCGGAAAAGCAGCACACAATGGTCCACAGTATCAATGTTGAAGAGAGATCAAGGAGAACAAGAATTGTCTTGTCACCCCGATCTCTAGCCCTGAGAAGGTCATTTTGCACCGAACTATGGAAGTTTCCGCTATGTCTGGCCAGAAAAGCTGACTGGAAAGGATCATATAACTCGTGAGTCATGAGATGTTCTCCCAACTGAAGTGATACCACCTCTCTACAACCTTTCCCAGAAATGGAAGATTGGAGATAGGACGGCACTTGCCCTAATCTCCGGGTCCAGAGAAGCTTTTTTGTAAGGGTCTCACCAGAGCCTCCTTCAAGGCATCTGGAAGACACCCTGACTCAAGGAACACCGGACAATCAGGGCAAACACCGGGCCAACAGTGTCAATGCACCTCATCAAGAAGCGCTGCACGGGATCCAGTTCACAGAAGGTATACTTCAGATTAGCCACTATCTCAATGACCCACAATCCTCCACTGGCCTAAACTCTCCCCAACCAGAGAGAGTGCTCAGAAAACAACTGATGACCACTGACAGCAATGATATTACTGGCTGAGGAAACCTCCCACGGATCGCAGACACCCTGTCCGAGAAAAACGAGCAAATTCCTCACAATCCTCATTTGAGGAAGCTCTTCCGGCTGAGACAAGATGGATGAAGAAGTCTATCAACAGTCCGGAAGAGTGAGGCTGGTCGGCTTCTCCCGCAGCAATCTCCCGAGACAAAAATATTGCCTTCTTTTGGTTGATTGCCTCTGATATGCAGAATAATGTGCACACAGGACCAGTTTGTCAGCCTCCAGACGGATTTCTCCAGCGACGCTCCTAATCTCCGACCCAGTTTTTCATCTCCTGAGATCGCCATCATACCAAGGCGATCTCAGGTATGAGGTTCTGGGTCTACACGGACAGGTGCGAGGAGTCAATGGCGCCAGATAACACCGTGATATAGGCGCCAACCCGCATCAACGGCTCCAACGCATGCATCACCCACCTTGATAAATCAGCTGCCGCCAGAAAACCATCAGGAAGATCTTTAACGGGCGACAGCAAATATCTCAGAAGGGAAAATTTATGATGGGAGCACTAAACTTAAACTTCACCGCTGCAATGATCAGACCAGGCTACTCGGTCAATAGCAAGATCAACGATCTTAAGTCCCAGTGAGAACACCAGGTCCAATGTGTGGTCGTCCTGATGAGTAGGCACCCGACAGTTGCTCCAGTCCCAGAAGGGACATACTGTGCAGTAACTCATCGTGTACCTTTGACTTTATTCTTGCCCAACATTGAAGTCCCCAAGAAAGATACATCTTGGGGAATCCAATGTTTCGCTGGCAACAAACTCGGTGAATTCCTGCAGGAACCCCCCCATCGAACCGGAAGGACGGTAGATGAGGAGGATCCTGCAGCCCACACCAAGTCCTCCACGAACGGCCACACACTCAAATGAACCCGGGGTTCCCACTGGGTGCACGGTGAAATCAAGACTAGATTTAAAACAGATAGCTACACCGCCTCCCCTACGATTTCCTCTGGGGCAGTGCACCACAGTATATCCTGGGGGGACTGCAGCCTCAAAACAGGGCCAGCATCATCTCCCACCCAGGTCTCTCAGATGCACGCCAGGTCGATCGATGAAACAAGAGCGCAATAATAGCCGCCTTGTTTCTGATCGACCTGGCATTGCATAGCACCGCCGCCAGAGGTATAGAAGGTGATGCAGCCCTAGTGGTCACCTGGCCACTAGGACTGGTGGCCCCTGAAATAGGGCACCAACCACGCCTGACTTCCCTAGATGCTCTATTTATTCCAGGGCGCTCTGACTTAACCACCTCAATCCTTTGATCAACCCACTCCTGGTCATCCCACAGTGAATACTCAGAACAATCTCTCAATCCCCACTTCCTACAACGCCTGATAGTGATATCAGATACAGGAGGGGAAAAGGACGTAATGCATACAACTGCGAGCTCCCATAAACAATCCTAGGCCCCAAGACTCGTCCAATAGGATTCCTACACATAACTAATTAAAAAGCCAAAATGGCATATACAGACTCATACAACAATACACATAGGTACTCTACTTTATAGTAAAACTAACTGACATATATAAACAGCAATACCATATCTAATTCCCACCTCTCATCCAGAACAAACAGTAATTTCAACTCCGAGTGGCGCGCGCCACTCACAATGATAAGCTCACACGCCAAGGCTATGAAAGCAGCGCTCTGCTTTGTAGACTGCCTCCCACACCCACGCACTCAATCACTGGCAGCCCCTCCAGAAACTCCAGCTCCAGCTGGCGACTGATCTAAATCAGTTGCATACACAGCCTCTCACGCTGTGTTTAGCCGGATAAGGGCAATTGGGCAGGCAGTCAATCACACAGGCTCCAGATGGATAGCGGTGATAATCCAGTAGCACCCGCTGCAACAAGCAGCGCTTTCAACTGACACACAATGCAGGTAATAAAAAGAGTATACAGAAGCTACCACTTGCGAGCAGCGCTTGGCTTTGTAGACTGCCTCCCCACACCCACGCACCAATCACTGGCAGCCCCTCCAGAAACTCCAGCTCCAGCTGGCGTACTATCTAAATCAGTTGCAACATGCTCTCACGCTGTGTTTAGCCGAATAAGGGCAATTGGGCAGGCAGTCAATAAAGACAGGCTCCAGATGGATAGCGGTGATAATCCAAAAGCACCCGCTGCAACAAGCAGCGTTTTCAACTGACACACAATGCAGGTAATAAAAAAGAAAGTATACAGAAGCTACCACTTGAGAGCAGCGCTTCTGCTTTGTAGACTTTGTTCCACTATATTGACTCATTTCTCAGTGAGTGCTAGTGTTGATTTGTTCCACTCCACTTACTCATTTGTCAGTGAGTGCCTGTGTCGGTTTGTCCCACTCCAATTGCTCATTTGTCAGTGAGTGCTGGTGTTGGTTTGTCCCATTACATTTACTCATTTGTCAGTGAGTGCTGGTGTTGGTTTGTTCCACTCCTCTTACTCATTTGTCAGTGAGTGCTGGTGTTGGTTTGTCCCATTTCATTTACTCATTAGTCAGTGAGTGCTGGTGTCAGTTTGTTCCACTCCTCTTACTCATTTGTCAGTGAGTGCTGGTGTCAGTTTCACCCAGTCCACTTACTCATTTATCAGTGAGTGCTGGTATCAGTTTGTCCCATTCCACTTGCTCATTTGTCAGTGAGTGCTGGTATGAGTTTGTCCCACTCTACTTTCTCATTTGTCAGTGAGTGCTGGTGTTGGTTTGTCCCACTCCACTTACTCATTTGTCAGTGAGTGCTGGTGTCAATTTGATCCACTCCATTTACTCATTTGTCAGTGAGTGCCGGTGTTGGTTGGTCCCACTCCACTTACTCATTTGTCAGTGAGTGCTGGCGTCAGTTTGTCCCACTCCTCTTATTCATTTGTCAGTGAGTGCCAATGTCAGTTTGTCCCATTTCATTTACTCATTTGTCAGTGAGCGCTGGTGTTGGTTTGTTCCACTCCACTTACTCATTTGTCAGTGAGTGCTGATGTTGGTTTGTCCCACTCCATTTACTCATTTGTCAGTGAGTGCTGGTGTTGGTTTGTTCCACTCCTCTTACTCATTTGTCAGTGAGTGCTGGTGTTGGTTTTTCCCATTCCACTTACTCTTTTGTCAGTGAGTGCTGGTGTCGGTTTGTCCCAGTCCACTTGTTCATTTGTCAGTGAGTGCCAATGTTGGTTTGTCCCACTCCATTTACTCATTTGTCAGTGAGTGCTGGTGTTGGTTTGTCCCTCCACTTACTCATTTGTCAGTGAGTGCTGCTGTCGGTTTGCTCCACTCCACTTATTCATTTGTCAGTGACTGCTGCTGTCGGTTTGTTCCACTCCACTTACTCATTTGTCAGTGAGTGCTGGTGTTGGTTTGTCCCACCCACTTACTTATTTGTCAGTGAGTGCTGGTGTCAATTTGTCTCATTTCACTTACTCATTTCTCAGTGAGTGTTGGTGTCGATTTGTCCCACTCCTCTTACTCATTTGTCAGTGAGTGCCAGTGTTGATTTGTCCCATTCTACTTACCCATTTGTCAGTGAGTGCTGGTGGCGGTTTGTCCCACTTCACTTACTCATTTGTCAATGAGTGCTGGTGTCGGTTTGTCCCATTCCACTTACTTATTTGTTAGTAATTGCCGGTGTCGGTTTGTGCCACGCCACATACTCATTTGTCAGTGAGGGCTGGTGTCTGTTTGTCTGACTCTACTTACTCATTTGTCAGTGAGTGCTGGTGTCAGTGTGTCCCACTCCATTTACTCATTTGTCAGTGAGTGCTGGTGTTGGTTTGTCCCACTCCACTTACTCATTTGTCAGTAAGTGACGGTATTGGTTTGTCCCACTCCACTTACTCATTTGTCAGTGAGTGCTGGTGTTGGTTTGTCCCACTCCACTTACTCATTTCTCAGTCAGTGTTGGTGTTGATTTGTCCCACTCCACTTACTCATCTGTCAGTGAGTTCCAGTGTCGATTTGTCCCATTCTACTTACTCATTTGTCAGTGATTGCTGGAGTCTGTTTGTCCAACTCCACTTACTCATTTGTCAGTGAGTGTTGGTGTCAGTTTGTCCCATTCCACTTATTGTTTTGTCAGTGAGTGCTGGTGTTGGTTTGTCCAATTCCATTTACTTATTTGTCAGTGAGTGCCGGTGTTGGTTGGTCCCACTCCACTTACTCATTTGTCAGTGAGTGCAGGCGTCAGTTTGTCCCACTCCTCTGATTCATTTGTCAGTGAGTGCCGATGTCAGTTTGTCCTATTTCATTTACTCATTTGTCAGTGAGTGCTGGTGTTGGTTTATCCCATTCTACTTACTCATTTGTCAGTGAGTGCTGGTGTCAATTTCACCCACTCCACTTATTCAATTGTCAGTGAGTGCTGGTGTTGGTTTGTCCCACTCCACTTACTCATTTGTCAGTGAGTGCTGGTGTTGGTTTGTTCCACTCCACTTACTCATTTGTCAGTGAGTGCCGGTGTCGGTTTGTCCAACTCTACTTACTCATTTGTCAGTGAGTGCAGGTGTTGGTTTGTTCCACTCCATTTACTCATTTGTCAGTGACTGCTAGTGTTGGTTTGTTCCACTCCACTTACTCATTTGTCAGTGAGTGCCCATGTCGGTTTGTCACACTCCACTTACTCATTTGTCAGTGAGTGCTGGTGTTGGTTTGTCCCATTCCATTTACTCATTTGTCAGTGAGTGCTGGTGTTGGTTTGTTCCACTCCACTTACTCATTTGTCAGTGAGTGCTGATGTTGGTTTGTTCCACTCCTCTTACTCATTTGTCAGTGAGTGCTGGTGTCGGTTTGTCCCAGTCCACTTGTTCATTTGTCAGTGAGTGCCAATGTTGGTTTGTCCCATTTATTTACTCATTTGTCAGTGAGTGCTGGTGTTGGTTTGTCCCACTCCACTTACTCATTTGTCAGTGAGTGCTGGTGTTGGTTTGTCCCACTCCACTTACTCATTTGTCAGTGAGTGCTGCTGTCGGTTTGCTCCACTCCACTTACTCATTTGTCAGTGAGTGCTGGTGTCGGTTTGTCTCCACTCCACTTACTCATTTGTCAGTGAGTGCTGGTGTTGGTTTGTCCCACTCCACTTACTTATTTGTTAGTGAGTGCTGGTGTCAATTTGTCTCATTTCACTTACTCATTTCTCAGTGAGTGTTGGTGTCGATTTGTCCCACTCCTCTTACTCATTTGTCAGTGAGTGCCAGTGTCGATTTGCCCATTCTACTTACCCATTTGTCAGTGAGTGCTGGTGTGGTTTGTCCCATTACACTTACTGATTTGCCAGTGAGTGCTGGTGTTGGTTTGTCCCACTCTACTTACTTATTTGTTAGTAATTGCCGGTGTCGGTTTGTGCCACTCCACGTACTCATTTGTCAGTGAGGGCTGGTGTCTGTTTGTCTGACTCCACTTACTCATTTGTCAGTGAGTGCTGGTGTCAGTGTGTCCAACTCCATTTACTCATTTGTCAGTGAGTGCTGGTGTGAGTTTGTCCCACTCCACTTACTCAATTGTCAGTGAGTGCTGGTGTCAGTTTGTCCCACTCCACTTACTCATTTGTCTGTGAGTGCTGGTGTCGGCTTGTCCCACTCCACTTACCCATTTGTCAGTGAGTGCTGGTGTTGGTTTGTCCCACTCCACTTACTCATTTGTCACTGAGTGCTGGTGTTAGTTTGTTCCACTCCACTTACCCATTTGTCAGTGAGTGCCGGTGTCGGTTTGTCCAACTCCACTTACTCATTTCTCAGTGAGTGCTGTGTGTGGTTTGTCACCACTCCACTTACTTATTTGTCAGTGAGTGCTGGTGTCAATTTGTCTCATTTCACTTACTCATTTCTCAGTGAGTGTTGGTGTCAATTTGTCCCACTCCTCTTACTCATTTGTCAGTGAGTGCCAGTGTCGATTTGTCCCATTCTACTTACCCATTTGTCAGTGAGTGCTGGTGGTGGTTTGTCCCATTACACTTACTGATTTGCCAGTGAGTGCTGGTGTTGGTTTGTCCCACTCCACTTACTTATTTGTTAGTAATTGCCGGTGTCGGTTTGTGCCACTCCACGTACTCATTTGTCAGTGAGGGCTGGTGTCTGTTTGTCTGACTCCACTTACTCATTTGTCAGTGAGTGCTGGTGTCAGTGTGTCCAACTCCATTTACTCATTTGTCAGTGAGTGCTGGGTGTGAGTTTGTCCCACTCCACTTACTCATTTGTCTGTGAGTGCTGTTGTCGGCTTGTCCCACTCCACTTACTCATTTGTCAGTGAGTGCTGGCGTCAGTTTGTCCCACTCCTCTTACTCATTTGCCAGTGAGTGCCAGTATCAGTTTGTCCCATTTCATTTACTCATTTGTCAGCGAGTGCTGGTGTTGGTTTTTCCCAATCCACTTACTCATTTGTCAGTGAGTGCTGGTGTCAATTTCACCCACTCCACTTATTCAATTGTCAGTGAGTGCTGGTGTTGGTTTGT
The DNA here is from genome assembly GCA_016271365.2 of Neoceratodus forsteri. Taxonomy (NCBI): domain Eukaryota; kingdom Metazoa; phylum Chordata; order Ceratodontiformes; family Ceratodontidae; genus Neoceratodus; species Neoceratodus forsteri. Next base: position 561,044,861 of record CM057450.1, on the reverse strand, counting down.
CCCACTCTACTTACTCGTTTGTCACTGAGTGCTGGTGTTGGTTTGCTCCACTCCACTTACTCATTTGTCAGTGAGTGCCGGTATCGGTTTATCCAACTCTACTTACTCATTTGTCAGTGAGTGCTGGTGTTGGTTTGTTCCACTCCATTTACTCATTTGTTAGTGAGTGCTAGTGTTGATTTGTTCCATTCTACTTTACCCATTTGTCAGTGAGTGCTGGTGGCGGTTTGTCCCACTTCACTTACTCATTTGTCAATGAGTGCTGGTGTCGGTTTGTCCCATTCCACTTACTTATTTGTTAGTAATTGCCGGTGTCGGTTTGTGCCACGCCACGTACTCATTTGTCAGTGAGGGCTGGTGTCTGTTTGTCTGACTCCACTTACTCATTTGTCAGTGAGTGCTGGTGTCAGTGTGTCCCACTCCATTTACTCATTTGTCAGTGAGTGCTGGTGTTGGTTTGTCCCACTCCACTTACTCATTTGTCAGTAAGTGACTGGTATTGGTTTGTCCCACTCCACTTACTCATTTGTCAGTGAGTGCTGGTGTTGGTTTGTCCCACTCCACTTACTCATTTCTCAGTCAGTGTTGGTGTTGATTTGTCCCACTCCACTTACTCATCTGTCAGTGAGTTCCAGTGTCGATTTGTCCCATTCTACTTACTCATTTGTCAGTGATTGCTGGTGTCTGTTTGTCCAACTCCACTTACTCATTTGTCAGTGAGTGTTGGTGTCAGTTTGTCCCATTCCACTTATTGTTTTGTCAGTGAGTGCTGGTGTTGGTTTGTCCCACTCCACTTCCTCATTTGTCAGTGAGTGCTGGTGTTGGTTTGTCCAATTCCATTTACTTATTTGTCAGTGAGTGCCGGTGTTGGTTGGTCCCACTCCACTTACTCATTTGTCAGTGAGTGCTGGCGTCAGTTTGTCCCACTCCTCTTATTCATTTGTCAGTGAGTGCCGATGTCAGTTTGTCCCATTTCATTTACTCATTTGTCAGTGAGTGCTGGTGTTGGTTTGTCCCATTCTACTTACTCATTTGTCAGTGAGTGCTGGTGTCAATTTCACCAACTCCACTTACTCATTTGTCAGTGAGTGCTGGTGTCGGTTTGTCCAACTCTACTTACTCATTTGTCAGTGAGTGCTGGTGTTGGTTTGTCCAACTCCACTTACTCATTTGTCAGTGAGTGCCGGTGTCGGTTTGTCCAACTCTACTTACTCATTTGTCAGTGAGTGCAGGTGTTGGTTTGTTCCACTCCATTTACTCATTTGTCAGTGACTGCTAGTGTTGGTTTGTTCCACTCCACTTACTCATTTGTCAGTGAGTGCCCATGTCGGTTTGTCACACTCCACTTACTCATTTGTCAGTGAGTGCTGGTGTTTGTTTGTCCCATTCCATTTACTCATTTGTCAGTGAGTGCTGGTGTTGGTTTGTTCCACTCCACTTACTCATTTGTCAGTGAGTGCTGATGTTGGTTTGTCCCACTCCATTTACTCATTTGTCAGTGAGTGCTGGTGTTGGTTTGTTCCACTCCTCTTACTCATTTGTCAGTGAGTGCTGGTGTTGGTTTTTCCATTCCACTTACTCATTTGTCAGTGAGTGCTGGTGTCGGTTTGTCCCAGTCCACTTGTTCATTTGTCAGTGAGTGCCAATGTTGGTTTGTCCCACTCCATTTACTCATTTGTCAGTGAGTGCTGGTGTTGGTTTGTCCCACTCCACTTACTCATTTGTCAGTGAGTGCTGCTGTCGGTTTGTCCCAATCCACTTTCTCATTTGTCAGTGAGTGCTGCTGTCGGTTTGCTCCACTCCACTTACTCATTTGTCAGTGAGTGCTGCTGTCGGTTTGCTCCACTCCACTTACTCATTTGTCAGTGAGTGCTGGTGTTGGTTTGTCCCACTCCACTTACTTATTTGTCAGTGAGTGCTGGTGTCAATTTGTCTCATTTCACTTACTCATTTCTCAGTGAGTGTTGGTGTCGATTTGTCCCACTCCTCTTACTCATTTGTCAGTGAGTGCCAGTGTCGATTTGTCCCATTCTACTTACCCATTTGTCAGTGAGTGCTGGTGGTGGTTTGTCCCATTACACTTACTGATTTGCCAGTGAGTGCTGGTGTTGGTTTGTCCCACTCTACTTACTTATTTGTTAGTAATTGCCGGTGTCGGTTTGTGCCACTCCACGTACTCATTTGTCAGTGAGGGCTGGTGTCTGTTTGTCTGACTCCACTTACTCATTTGTCAGTGAGTGCTGGTGTCAGTGTGTCCAACTCCATTTACTCATTTGTCAGTGAGTGCTGGTGTGAGTTTGTCCCACTCCACTTACTCATTTGTCAGTGAGTGCTGGTGTCAGTTTGTCCCACTCCACTTACTCATTTGTCTGTGAGTGCTGGTGTTGGTTTGTCCCACTCCACTTACTCATTTGTCAGTGAGTGCTGGTGTTGGTTTGTCCCACTCCACTTACTCATTTGTCAGTGAGTGCTGGTGTTGAGTTTGTCCACTCCACTTACCCATTTGTCAGTGAGTGCCGGTGACGGTTTGTCCAACTCCACTTACTCATTTGTCAGTGAGTGCTGGTGTTGGTTTGTCCCACTCCACTTACTTATTTGTCAGTGAGTGCTGGTGTCAATTTGTCTCATTTCACTTACTCATTTCTCAGTGAGTGTTGGTGTCAATTTGTCCCACTCCTCTTACTCATTTGTCAGTGAGTGCCAGTGTCGATTTGTCCCATTCTACTTACCCATTTGTCAGTGAGTGCTGGTGGTGGTTTGTCCCATTACACTTATTGATTTGCCAGTGAGTGCTGGTGTTGGTTTGTCCCACTCCACTTACTTATTTGTCAGTGATTGCCGGTGTCAGTTTGTGCCACTCCACTTACTCATTTGTCAGTGAGGGCTGGTGTCTGTTTGTCTGACTCCACTTACTCATTTGTCAGTGAGTGCTGGTGTCAGTGTGTCCAACTCCATTTACTCATTTGTCAGTGAGTGCTGGTGTGGTTTGTCCCACTCCACTTACTCATTTGTCAGTGAGTGCTGTGTCGGTTTGTCCCACTCCACTTACTCATTTGTCAGTGAGTGCTGGTCTGAGTTTGTCCCACTCTCTTACTCATTTGTCAGTGAGTGCCAGTGTCAGTTTGTCCCATTTCATTTACTCATTTGTCAGTGAGTGCTGGTGTTGGTTTTTCCCAATCCACTTACTCATTTGTCAGTGAGTGCTGGTCAATTTCACCCACTCCACTTATTCAATTGTCAGTGAGTGCTGGTGTTGGTTTGTCCCACCACTTACTCATTTGTCAGTGAGTGCTGGTGTTGGTTTGTCCACTCCACTTACTCATTTGTCAGTGAGTGCTGGTGTCGGTTTGTCCAACTCATCTTACTCATTTGTCAGTGAGTGCTGGTGTTGGTTTGTTCCACCCATTTACTCATTTGTCAGTGAGTGCTAGTGTTGTTTGTTCCACTCCACTTACTCATTTGTCAGTGAGTGCCCGTGTCGGTTTGTCCCACTCCACTTACTCATTTGTCAGTGAGTGCTGGTGTTGGTTTGTCCCATTCCATTTACTCATTTGTCAGTGAGTGCTGGTGTTGGTTTGTTCCACTCTCTTACTCATTTGTCAGTGAGTGCTGGTGTTGGTTTGTCCCACTCCATTTACTCATTTGTCAGTGAGTGCTGGTGTTAGTTTGTTCCACTCCTCTTACTCATTTGTCAGTGAGTGCTGGTGTTGGTTTGTCCCAGTCCACTTACTCATTTGTCAGTGAGTGCTGGTGTCAGTTTGTCCCAGTCCACTTACTCATTTGTCAGTGAGTGCTGGTGTGAGTTTGTCCCACTCTACTTTCTCATTTGTCAGTGAGTGCTGGTGTTGGTTTGTCCCACTCCACTTACTCATTTGTCAGTGAGTGCTGGTGTCGAATTTGTCCACTCCATTTACTCATTTGTCAGTGAGTGCTGGTGTTGGTTTGTCCAATTCCACTTTACTTATTTGTCAGTGAGTGCTGGTGTCGGTTTGGTCCCACTCCACTTACTCATTTGTCAGTGAGTGCTGGCGTCAGTTTGTCCCACTCCTCTTATCATTTGTCAGTGAGTGCCATGTCAGTTTGTCCCATTCATTTACTCATTTGTCAGTGAGTGCTGGTGTTGGTTTGTCCCACTCCACTTACTCATTTGTCAGTGAGTGCTGGTGTTGGTTTGTCCACCACTTACTCATTTGTCAGTGAGTGCTGGTGTTGGTTTTCCCATTCCACTTATTCATTTGTCAGTGAGTGCTGGTGTCGGTTTGTCCTATCTTCTTATTCATTTGTCAGTGAGTGCTGGTGTTGGTTTGTCCCACTCACTTACTCATTTGTCAGTGAGTGCTGGTGTTGTTTGTCCCACTCCACTTACTCATTTGTCAGTGAGTTCCAGTGTCGATTTGTCCATCCACTTACTCATTTGTCAGTGAGTGCTGGTGTCAGTTTGTCCCACTCCACTTACTCATTTGTCAGTGAGTGCTGGTGTCAGTTTGTCCCATTCCACTTACTCATTTGTCAGTGAGTGCTGGTGTTGGTTTGTCCCACTCCACTTACTCATTTGTCAGTGAGTGCCGGTGTTGGTTTGTCCCATTCCACTTACTCATTTGTCAGTGAGTGCTGGTGTTGGTTTGTCCAATTCCATTTACTCATTTGTCAGTGAGTGCCGGTGTTGGTTGGTCCCACTCCACTTACTCATTTGTCAGTGAGTGCTGGCGTCAGTTTGTCCCACTCCTCTTATTCATTTGTCAGTGAGTGCCGATGTCAGTTTGTCCCATTTCATTTACTCATTTGTCAGTGAGTGCTGGTGTTGGTTTGTCCCATTCCACTTACTCATTTGTCAGTGAGTGCTGGTGTCAATTTCTCCCACTCCACTTATTCAATTGTCAGTGAGTGCTGGTGTTGGTTTGTCCCACTCCACTTACTCATTTGTCAGTGAGTGCTGGTGTTGGTTTGTTCCACTCCACTTACTCATTTGTCAGTGAGTGCCGGTGTCGGTTTGTCCAACTCTACTTACTCATTTGTCAGTGAGTGCTGGTGTTGGTTTGTTCCACTCCATTTACTCATTTGTCAGTGACTGCTAGTGTTGGTTTGTTCCACTCACTTACTCATTTGTCAGTGAGTGCCCATGTCGGTTTGTCACACTCCACTTACTCATTTGTCAGTGAGTGCTGGTGTTGGTTTGTCCCATTCCATTTACTCATTTGTCAGTGAGTGCTGGTGTTGGTTTGTTCCACTCCACTTACTCATTTGTCAGTGAGTGCTGATGTTGGTTTGTCCCACTCCATTTACTCATTTGTCAGTGAGTGCTGGTGTTGGTTTGTTCCACTCCTCTTACTCATTTGTCAGTGAGTGCTGGTGTTGGTTTTTCCCATTCCACTTACTCTTTTGTCAGTGAGTGCTGGTGTCGGTTTGTCCCAGTCCACTTGTTCATTTGTCAGTGAGTGCTGATGTTGGTTTGTCCCACTCCATTTACTCATTTGTCAGTGAGTGCTGGTGTTGGTTTGTCCCACTCCACTTACTCATTTGTCAGTGAGTTCCAGTGTCGATTTGTCCCATTCTACTTACTCATTTGTCAGTGATTGCTGGTGTCTGTTTGTCCAACTCCACTTACTCATTTGTCAGTGAGTGTTGGTGTCAGTTTGTCCCATTCCACTTATAGTTTTGTCAGTGAGTGCTGGTGTTGGTTTGTCCCACTCCACTTACTCATTTGTCAGTAAGTGACTGTGTTGGTTTGTCCCACTCCACTTACTCATTTGTCAGTGAGTGCTGGTGTTGGTTTGTCCCACTCCACTTACTCATTTCTCAGTCAGTGTTGGTGTTGATTTGTCCCACTCCACTTACTCATCTGTCAGTGAGTTCCAGTGTCGATTTGTCCCATTCTACTTACTCATTTGTCAGTGATTGCTGGTGTCTGTTTGTCCAACTCCACTTACTCATTTGTCAGTGAGTGTTGGTGTCAGTTTGTCCCATTCCACTTATTGTTTTGTCAGTGAGTGCTGGTGTTGGTTTGTCCCACTCCACTTCCTCATTTGTCAGTGAGTGCCGGTGTTGGTTTGTCCCATTCCACTTACTCATTTGTCAGTGAGTGCTGGTGTTGGTTTGTCCAATTCCATTTACTTATTTGTCAGTGAGTGCCGGTGTTGGTTGGTCCCACTCCACTTACTCATTTGTCAGTGAGTGCTGGCGTCAGTTTGTCCCACTCCTCTTATTCATTTGTCAGTGAGTGCCGATGTCAGTTTGTCCCATTTCATTTACTCATTTGTCAGTGAGTGCTGGTGTTGGTTTGTCCCATTCCACTTACTCATTTGTCAGTGAGTGCTGGTGTCAATTTCACCCACTCCACTTATTCAATTGTCAGTGAGTGCTGGTGTTGGTTTGTCCCACTCCACTTACTCATTTGTCAGTGAGTGCTGGTGTTGGTTTGTTCCACTCCACTTACTCATTTGTCAGTGAGTGCTGGTGTCAGTTTGTCCAACTCCACTTACTCATTTGTCAGTGAGTGCTGGTGTTGGTTTGTTCCACTCCATTTACTCATTTGTCAGTGACTGCTAGTGTTGGTTTGTTCCACTCCACTTACTCATTTGTCAGTGAGTGCCCGTGTCGGTTTGTCCCACTCCACTTACTCATTTGTCAGTGAGTGCTGGTGTTGGTTTGTCCCATTCCATTTACTCATTTGTCAGTGAGTGCTGGTGTTGGTTTGTTCCACTCCACTTACTCATTTGTCAGTGAGTGCTGATGTTGGTTTGTCCCACTCCATTTACTCATTTGTCAGTGAGTGCTGGTGTTGGTTTGTTCCACTCCTCTTACTCATTTGTCAGTGAGTGCTGGTGTTGGTTTTTCCCATTCCACTTACTCTTTTGTCAGTGAGTGCTGGTGTCGGTTTGTCCCAGTCCACTTGTTCATTTGTCAGTGAGTGCCAATGTTGGTTTGTCCAATTCTATTTACTCATTTGTCAGTGAGTGCTGGTGTTGGTTTGTCCCACTCCACTTACTTATTTGTCAGTGAGTGCTGGTGTCAATTTGTCTCATTTCACTTACTCATTTCTCAGTGAGTGTTGGTGTCAATTTGTCCCACTCCTCTTACTCATTTGTCAGTGAGTGCCAGTGTCGATTTGTCCCATTCTACTTACCCATTTGTCAGTGAGTGCTGGTGGTGGTTTGTCCCATTCCACTTACTGATTTGCCAGTGAGTGCTGGTGTTGGTTTGTCCCACTCCACTTACTTATTTGTTAGTAATTGCCGGTGTCGGTTTGTGCCACTCCACGTACTCATTTGTCAGTGAGGGCTGGTGTCTGTTTGTCTGACTCCACTTACTCATTTGTCAGTGAGTGCTGGTGTCAGTGTGTCCAACTCCATTTACTCATTTGTCAGTGAGTGCTGGTGTGAGTTTGTCCCACTCCACTTACTCAATTGTCAGTGAGTGCTGATGTCAGTTTGTCCCACTCCACTTACTCATTTGTCTGTGAGTGCTGTTGTCGGCTTGTCCCACTCCACTTACTCATTTGTCAGTGAGTGCTGGTGTCAGTTTGTCCCATTTCATTTACTCATTTGTCAGTGAGTGCTGGTGTTGGTTTGTCCCACTCCACTTACTCATTTGTCAGTGAGTGCTGGTGTCAATTTCCCACTCCACTTATTCATTTGTCAGTGAGTGCTGGTGTTGGTTTGTCCCACTCCACTTACTCATTTGTCAGTGAGTGCTGGTGTTGGTTTGTCCCACTCCACTTACTCATTTGTCAGTGAGTGCTGGTGTTGGTTTGTCCCATTCCATTTACTCATTTGTCAGTGAGTGCTGGTGTTGGTTTGTCCCACTCCACTTACTCATTTGTCAGTGAGTGCTGGTGTTGGTTTGTCCCATTCATTTACTCATTTGTCAGTGAGTGCTGTTGTTGGTTTGTTCCATCTCTTACTCATTTGTCAGTGAGTGCTGGTGTTGGTTTGTTCCACTCCATCTTACTCATTTGTCAGTGAGTACTGATGTTGGTTTGTCCCACTCCACTTACTCATTTGTCAGTGAGTGCTGGTGTCAGTTTGTCCCACTCCACTTACTCATTTGTCAGTGAGTGCTGGTGTTGGTTTGTCCCACTCCACTTACTTATTTGTCAGTGAGTGCTGGTGTCAATTTGTCTCATTTCACTTACTCATTTCTCAGTGAGTGTTGGTGTTGATTTGTCCCACTCCTCTTATTCATTTGTCAGTGAGTGCCAGTGTTGATTTGTCCCATTCTACTTACCCATTTGTCAGTGAGTGCTGGTGGCGGTTTGTCCCACTTCACTTACTCATTTGTCAATGAGTGCTGGTGTCGGTTTGTCCCATTCCACTTACTGATTTGCCAGTGAGTGCTGGTGTTGGTTTGTCCCACTCCACTTACTTATTTGTTAGTAATTGCCGGTGTCGGTTTGCCTCCACTCACTCATTTGTCAGTGAGGGCTGGTGTCTGTTTGTCTGACTCCACTTACTCATTTGTCAGTGAGTGCTGGTGTCAGTGTGTCCAACTCCATTTACTCATTTGTCAGTGAGTGCTGGTGTTGGTTTGTCCCACTCCACTTACTCATTTGTCAGTAAGTGACTGTATTGGTTTGTCCCACTCCACTTACTCATTTGTCAGTGAGTGCTGGTGTTGGTTTGTCCCACTCCACTTACTCATTTCTCAGTCAGTGTTGGTGTTGATTTGTCCCACTCCACTTACTCATCTGTCAGTGAGTTCCAGTGTCGATTTGTCCCATTCTACTTACTCATTTGTCAGTGAGTGTTGGTGTTGATTTCTCCCATTCCACTTATTGTTTTGTCAGTGAGTGCTGGTGTTGGTTTGTCCCACTCCACTTACTCATTTGTCAGTGAGTGCTGGTGTTGGTTTGTCCCATTCCACTTACTCATTTGTCAGTGAGTGCTGGTGTTGGTTTGTCCAATTCCATTTCACTTTGTCAGTGAGTGCTGGTGTTGGTTGTTCCCACTCCACTTACTCATTTGTCAGTGAGTGCTGGTGTCAGTTTGTCCCACTCCTCTTACTCATTTGTCAGTGAGTGCCGGTGTCGGTTTGTCCCATTTCACTTACTCATTTGTCAGTGAGTGCTGGTGTTGGTTTGTCCAATTCCACTTACTCATTTGTCAGTGAGTGCTGGTGTCAATTTCTCCCACTCCACTTATTCAATTGTCAGTGAGTGCTGGTGTTGGTTTGTCCCACTCCACTTACTCATTTGTCAGTGAGTGCTGGTGTTGGTTTGTCCCATTCCATTTACTCATTTGTCAGTGAGTGCTGGTGTTGGTTTGTTCCACTCCACTTACTCATTTGTCAGTGAGTGCTGATGTTGGTTTGTCCCACTTCATTTACTCATTTGTCAATGAGTGCTGGTGTTAGTTTGTTCCACTCCTCTTACTCATTTGTCAGTGAGTGCTGGTGTTGGTTTTTCCCATTCCACTTACTCTTTTGTCAGTGAGTGCTGGTGTCGGTTTGTCCCAGTCCACTTGTTCATTTGTCAGTGAGTGCTGGTGTTGGTTTGTCCCACTCCACTTACTTATTTGTCAGTGAGTGCTGGTGTCGATTTGTCTCATTTCACTTACTCATTTCTCAGTGAGTGTTGGTGTCATTTGTCCCACCTCTTACTCATTTGTCAGTGAGTGCTAGTGTCGATTTGTCCCATTCTACTTACCCATTTGTCAGTGAGTGCTGGTGGTGTTTGTCCCATTCCACTTACTGATTTGCCAGTGAGGCTGGTGTTGGTTTGTCCCACTCCACTTACTTATTTGTTAGTATTTGCCGTGTCGGTTTGTGCCACTCCACGTACTCATTTGTCAGTGAGGGCTGGTGTCTGTTTGTCTGACTCCACTTACTCATTTGTCAGTGAGTGCTGGTGTCAGTGTGTCCAACTCCATTTACTCATTTGTCAGTGAGTGCTGGTGTGAGTTTGTCCCACTCCACTTACTCAATTGTCAGTGAGTGCTGATGTCAGTTTGTCCCACTCCACTTACTCATTTGTCTGTGAGTGCTGTTGTCGGCTTGTCCCACTCCACTTACTCATTTGTCAGTGAGTGCTGGCGTCAGTTTGTCCCACTCCTCTTACTCATTTGTCAGTGAGTGCCAGTGTCAGTTTGTCCCATTTCATTTACTCATTTGTCAGCGAGTGCTGGTGTTGGTTTGTCCCATTCCACTTACTCATTTGTCAGTGAGTGCTGGTGTCAATTTCACCCACTCCACTTATTCAATTGTCAGTGAGTGCTGGTGTTGGTTTTTCCCATTCCACTTACTCTTTTGTCAGTGAGTGCTGGTGTTGGTTTGTCCCACTCCACTTACTCATTTGTCAGTGAGTGCTGGTGTTGGTTTGTCCAATTCCATTTCCTTATTTGTCAGTGAGTGCCGGTGTTGGTTGGTCCCACTCCACTTACTCATTTGTCAGTGAGTGCTGGTGTCAGTTTGTCCCACTACTCTTATTCATTTGTCAGTGAGTGCTGTGTCAGTTTGTCCCATTTCATTTACTCATTTGTCAGTGAGTGCTGGTGTTGGTTTGTCCAATTCCACTTACTCATTTGTCAGTGAGTGCTGGTGTCAATTTCACCCACTCCACTTATTTAATTGTCAGTGAGTGCCGGTGTTGGTTTGTCCCACTCCACTTACTCATTTGTCAGTGAGTGCTGGTGTTGGTTTGTTCCACTCCATGTACTCATTTGTCAGTGACTGCTAGTGTTGGTTTGTTCCACTCCACTTACTCATTTGACAGTGAGTGCCCGTGTCGGTTTGTCCCACTCCACTTACTCATTTCTCAGTGAGTGCTGGTGTTGGTTTCTCCCATTCCATTTACTCATTTGACAGTGAGTGCTGGTGTTGGTTTGTTCCACTCCACTTACTCATTTGTCAGTGAGTGCTGATGTTGGTTTCTCCCACTCCATTTACTCATTTGTCAATGAGTGCTGGTGTTAGTTTGTTCCACTCCTCTTACTCATTTGTCAGTGAGTGCTGGTGTTGGTTTTTCCCATTCCACTTACTCTTTTGTCAGTGAGTGCTGGTGTCGGTTTGTCCCAGTCCACTTTTTCATTTGTCAGTGAGTGCTGGTGTTGGTTTGTCCCACTCCACTTACTTATTTGTCAGTGAGTGCTGGTGTCGATTTGTCTCATTTCACTTACTCATTTCTCAGTGAGTGTTGGTGTCAATTTGTCCCACTCCTCTTACTCATTTGTCAGTGAGTGCCAGTGTCGATTTGTCCCATTCTACTTACCCATTTGTCAGTGAGTGCTGGTGGTGGTTTGTCCCATTCCACTTACTGATTTGCTAGTGAGAGCTGGTGTTGGTTTGTCCCACTCCACTTACTTATTTGTTAGTAATTGCCGGTGTCGGTTTGTGCCACTCCACGTACTCATTTGTCAGTGAGGGCTGGTGTCTGTTTGTCCAACTCCATTTACTCATTTGTCAGTGAGTGCTGGTGTGAGTTTGTCCCACTCCACTTACTCAATTGTCAGTGAGTGCTGATGTCAGTTTGTCCCACTGCACTTACTCATTTGTCTGTGAGTGCTGTTGTCGGCTTGTCCCACTCCACTTACTCATTTGTCAGTGAGTGCTGGCGTCAGTTTGTCCCACTCCTCTTACACATTTGTCAGTGAGTGCCAGTGTCAGTTTGTCCCATTTCATTTACTCATTTGTCAGCGAGTGCTGGTGTTGGTTTGTCCCGTTCCACTTACTCATTTGTCAGTGAGTGCTGGTGGCGGTTAGTCCCACTTCACTTACTCATTTGTCAATGAGTGCTGGTGTCGGTTTGTCCCATTCCACTTACTTATTTGTTAGTAATTGCCGGTGTTGGTTTGTGCCACTCCACGTACTCATTTGTCAGTGAGGGCTGGTGTCTGTTTGTCTGACTCACTTACTCATTTGTCAGTGAGTGCTGGTGTCAGTCTCTCCATTTACTCATTTGTCAGTGAGTGCTGGTGTTGGTTTGCCCCACTCCACTTACTCATTTGTCAGTAAGTGACGGTATTGTTTGTCCCACTCCACTTTCTCATTTGTCAGTGAGTGCTGGTGTTGGTTTGTCCCACTCACTTACTCATTTCTCAGTCAGTGTTGGTGTTGATTTGTCCCACTCCACTTACTCATCTGTCAGTGAGTTCCAGTGTCGATTTGTCCCATTCTACTTACTCATTTGTCAGTGATTGCTGGTGTTGGTTTGTCCAACTCCACTTACTCATTTGTCAGTGAGTGTTGGTGTCAGTTTGTCCCATTCCACTTATTGTTTTGTCAGTGAGTGCTGGTGTTGGTTTGTCCCACTCCACTTCCTCATTTGTCAGTGAGTGCCGGTGTTGGTTTGTCCCATTCCACTTACTCATTTGTCAGTGAGTGCTGGTGTTGGTTTGTCCAATTCCATTTACTTATTTGTCAGTGAGTGCCGGTGTTGGTTGGTCCCACTCCACTTACTCATTTGTCAGTGAGTGCTGGCGTCAGTTTGTCCCACTCCTCTTATTCATTTGTCAGTGAGTGCCGATGTCAGTTTGTCCCATTTCATTTACTCATTTGTCAGTGAGTGCTGGTGTTGGTTTGTCCCATTCTACTTACTCATTTGTCAGTGAGTGCTGGTGTCAATTTCACCCACTCCACTTATTCAATTGTCAGTGAGTGCTGGTGTTGGTTTGTCCCACTCCACTTACTCATTTGTCAGTGAGTGCTGGTGTTGGTTTGTCCCACTCCACTTACTTATTTGTCAGTGAGTGCTGGTGTCAATTTGTCTCATTTCACTTACTCATTTCTCAGTGAGTGTTGGTGTCGATTTGTCCCACTCCTCTTACTCATTTGTCAGTGAGTGCCAGTGTTGATTTGTCCCATTCTACTTACCCATTTGTCAGTGAGTGCTGGTGTCGGTTTGTCCCACTTCACTTACTCATTTGTCAATGAGTGCTGGTGTCGGTTTGTCCCATTCCACTTACTTATTTGTTAGTAATTGCCGGTGTTGGTTTGTGCCACTCCACGTACTCATTTGTCAGTGAGGGCTGGTGTCTGTTTGTCTGACTCCACTTACTCATTTGTCAGTGAGTGCTGGTGTCAGTGTGTCCAACTCCATTTACTCATTTGTCAGTGAGTGCTGGTGTTGGTTTGTCCCACTCCACTTACTCATTTGTCAGTAAGTGACGGTATTGGTTTGTCCCACTCCACTTACTCATTTGTCAGTGAGTGCTGGTGTTGGTTTGTCCCACTCCACTTACTCATTTCTCAGTCAGTGTTGGTGTTGATTTGTCCCACTCCACTTACTCATCTGTCAGTGAGTTCCAGTGTCGATTTGTCCCATTCTACTTACTCATTTGTCAGTGATTGCTGGTGTCTGTTTGTCCAACTCCACTTACTCATTTGTCAGTGAGTGTTGGTGTCAGTTTGTCCCATTCCACTTATTGTTTTGTCAGTGAGTGCTGGTGTTGGTTTGTCCCACTCCACTTCCTCATTTGTCAGTGAGTGCCGGTGTTGGTTTGTCCCATTCCACTTACTCATTTGTCAGTGAGTGCTGGTGTTGGTTTGTCCAATTCCATTTACTTATTTGTCAGTGAGTGCCGGTGTTGGTTGGTCCCACTCCTCTTACTCATTTGTCAGTGAGTGCAGGCGTCAGTTTGTCCCACTCCTCTGATTCATTTGTCAGTGAGTGCCGATGTCAGTTTGTCCCATTTCATTTACTCATTTGTCAGTGAGTGCTGGTGTTGGTTTGTCCCATTCTACTTACTCATTTGTCAGTGAGTGCTGGTGTCAATTTCACCCACTCCACTTATTCAATTGTCAGTGAGTGCTGGTGTTGGTTTGTCCCACTCCACTTACTCATTTGTCAGTGAGTGCTGGTGTTGGTTTGTTCCACTCCACTTACTCATTTGTCAGTGAGTGCCGGTGTCGGTTTGTCCAACTCTACTTACTCATTTGTCAGTGAGTGCAGGTGTTGGTTTGTTCCACTTCATTTACTCATTTGTCAGTGACTGCTAGTGTTGGTTTGTTCCACTCCACTTACTCATTTGTCAGTGAGTGCCCATGTCGGTTTGTCACACTCCACTTACTCATTTGTCAGTGAGTGCTGGTGTTGGTTTGTCCCATTCCATTTACTCATTTGTCAGTGAGTGCTGGTGTTGGTTTGTTCCACTCCACTTACTCATTTGTCAGTGAGTGCGGATGTTGGTTTGTCCCACTCCATTTACTCATTTGTCAGTGAGTGCTGGTGTTGGTTTGTTCCACTTCTCTTACCCATTTGTCAGTGAGTGCTGGTGTTGGTTTTTTCCATTCCACTTACTCTTTTGTCAGTGAGTGCTGGTGTCGGTTTGTCCCAGTCCACTTGTTCATTTGTCATCGAGTGCCAATGTTGGTTTGTCCCACTCTATTTACTTATTTGTTAGTGAGTGCTGGTGTCAATTTGTCTCATTTCACTTACTCATTTCTCAGTGAGGGTTGGTGTCGATTTGTCCCACCCTCTTACTCATTTGTCAGTGAGTGCCAGTGTCGATTTGCTCATTCTACTTACCCATTTGTCAGTGAGTGCTGGTGTGGTTTGTCCCATTCCACTTACTGATTTGCCAGTGAGTGCTGGTGTTGGTTTGTCCCACTCTACTTACTTATTTGTTAGTAATTGCCGGTGTCAGTTTGTGCCACTTCATGTACTCATTTGTCAGTGAGGGCTGGTGTCTGTTTGTCTGACTCCACTTACTCATTTGTCAGTGAGTGCTGGTGTCAGTGTGTCCAACTCCATTTACTCATTTGTCAGTGAGTGCTGGTGTGAGTTTGTCCCACTCCACTTACTCAATTGTCAGTGAGTGCTGGTGTCAGTTTGTCCCACTCCACTTACTCATTTGTCTGTGAGTGCTGGTGTCGGCTTGTCCCACTCCACTTACCCATTTGTCAGTGAGTGCTGGTGTTGGTTTGTCCCACTCCACTTACTCATTTGTCACTGAGTGCTGGTGTTAGTTTGTTCCACTCCACTTACTCATTTGTCAGTGAGTGCCGGTGTCGGTTTGTCCAACTCCACTTACTCATTTGTCAGTGAGTGCTGGTGTTGGTTTGTCCCACTCCACTTACTTATTTGTCAGTGAGTGCTGGTGTCAATTTGTCTCATTTCACTTACTCATTTCTCAGTGAGTGTTGGTGTCAATTTGTCCCACTCCTCTTACTCATTTGTCAGTGAGTGCCAGTGTTGATTTGTCCCATTCTACTTACCCATTTGTCAGTGAGTGCTGGTGGTGGTTTGTCCCATTCCACTTACTGATTTGCCAGTGAGTGCTGGTGTTGGTTTGTCCCACTCCACTTACTTATTTGTTAGTAATTGCCAGTGTCGGTTTGTGCCACCTACGCACTCATTTGTCAGTGAGGGCTGGTGTCTGTTTGTCTGACTCCACTTACTCATTTGTCAGTGAGTGCTGGTGTCAGTGTGTCCAACTCCATTTACTCATTTGTCAGTGAGTGCTGGTGTGAGTTTGTCCCACTCCACTTACTCATTTGTCTGTGAGTGCTGTTGTCGGCTTGTCCCACTCTACTTACTCATTTGTCAGTGAGTGCTGACGTCAGTTTGTCCCACTCCTCTTACTCATTTGCCAGTGAGTGCCAGTATCAGTTTGTCCCATTTCATTTACTCATTTGTCATCGAGTGCTGGTGTTGGTTTTTCCCATTCCACTTACTCATTTGTCAGTGAGTGCTGGTGTCAATTTCACCCACTCCACTTATTCAATTGTCAGTGAGTGCTGGTGTTGGTTTGTCCCACTCTCCTTACTCATTTGTCACTGAGTGCTGGTGATGGTTTGTTCCACTCCACTTACTCATTTGTCAGTGAGTGCCGGTGTCGGTTTATCCAACTCTACTTACTCATTTGTCAGTGAGTGCTGGTGTTGGTTTGTTCCACTCCATTTACTCATTTGTCAGTGAGTGCCAGTGTCGGTTTGTCCCACTTCAATTGCTCATTTGTCAGTGACTGCTGGTGTTGGTTTGTCCCATTACATTTACTCATTTGTCAGTGAGTGCTGGTGTTGGTTTGTTCCACTCCTCTTACTCATTTGTCAGTGAGCGCTGGTGTTGGTTTGTCCCATTTCATTTACTCATTAGTCAGTGAGTGCTGGTGTCAGTTTGTTCCACTCCTCTACTCATTTGTCAGTGAGTGCTGGTGTCAGTTTCACCAGTCCACTTCAGTTATCAGTGAGTGCTGGTGTCAGTTTGTCCCATTCCCCTTGCTCATTTGTCAGTGAGTGCTGGTGAGTTTGTCCCACTCTACTTTCTCATTTGTCAGTGAGTGCTGGTGTTGGTTTGTTCACTCCACTTACTCATTTGTCAGTGAGTGCTGGTGTTGTTTGTCCAACTCACTTACTCATTTGTCAGTGAGTGCTGGTGTTGGTTTGTTCCATTCACTTACTCATTTGTCAGTGAGTGCTGGTGTTGGTTTGTCCCATTCCACTTACTCATTTGTCAGTGAGTGCGTGTGGTTTGCCTCCCTTTCATTTGTCAGTGAGTGCTGGTGTTGGTTTGTCCCACTCCATTACTCATTTGTCAGTGAGTGCTGGTGTTGGTTTGTCCCACTCCACTTACTCATTTGTCAGTGAGTGCCAGTGTCGATTTGTCCCACTCACTTACTCATTTGTCAGTGAGTGCTGGTGTTGGTTTGTCCAACTCCACTTACTCATTTGTCAGTGAGTGCTGGTGTCGGTTTGTCCCATTCCACTTACTCTTTTGTCAGTGAGTGCTGGTGTGGTTTGTCCCACTCCACTTACTCATTTGTCAGTGAGTGCTGGTGTTGGTTTGTCCCATCTCTCATTTACTCATTTGCCATAGTGAGTGCTGGTGTTGGTTTGTCCCACCACTTACTTATTGTCAGTGAGTGCTGGTGTCAATTTGTCTCATTTCACTTACTCATTTCTCAGTGAGTGTTGGTGTCAATTTGTCCCACCTCTTACTCATTTGTCAGTGAGTGCCAGTGTCGATTTGTCCCATTCTACTTACCCATTTGTCAGTGAGTGCTGGTGGTGGTTTGTCCCATTCACTTACTGATTTGTCAGTGAGTGCTGGTGTTGGTTTGTCCCACTTCTACTTATTTGTTAGTAATTGCCGTGTCGGTTTGTGCCACTCCACGACTCATTTGTCAGTGAGGCTGGTGTCTGTTTGTCTGACTCCACTTACTCATTTGTCAGTGAGTGCTGGTGTCAGTGTGTCCAACTCCATTTACTCATTTGTCAGTGAGTGCTGGTGTGAGTTTGTCCCACTCCACTTACTCATTTGTCAGTGAGTGCTGGTGTCGGTTTGTCCCACTCCACTTACTCATTTGTCAGTGAGTGCTGGTTGCAGTTTGTCCCACCTCTTACTCATTTGTCAGTGAGTGCTGATGTCAGTTTGTCCCATTTCATTTACTCATTTGTCAGTGAGTGCTGGTGTTGGTTTGTCCCATTCCACTTACTCATTTGTCAGTGAGTGCTGGTGTCAATTTCACCCACTCCACTTATTCAATTGTCAGTGAGTGCTGGTGTTGGTTTGTCCCACTCCACTTACTCATTTGTCAGTGAGTGCTGGTGTTGGTTTGTTCCACTCCATTTACTCATTTGTCAGTGACTGCTAGTGTTGGTTTGTCCCACTCCACTTACTCATTTGTCAGTGAGTGCTGGTGTTGGTTTGTCCCATTCCATTTACTCATTTGTCAGTGAGTGCTGGTGTTGGTTTGTTCCACTCCACTTACTCATTTGTCAGTGAGTGCTGGTGTTGTTTGTTCCACTCCACTTACTCATTTGTCAGTGAGTGCCGGTGTTGGTTTGTCCAACTCCATGTACTCATTTGTCAGTGAGTGCTGGTGTTGGTTTGTCCCACTCCACTTACTCATTTGTCAGTGAGTGCTGGTGTCAATTTGTCTCATTTCACTTACTCATTTCTCAGTGAGTGTTGGTTCATTTGTCCCACTCCTCTTACTCATTTGTCAGTGAGTGCCAGTGTTGATTTGTCCCATTCACTTACTCCATTTGTCAGTGAGTGCTGGTGGTGGTTTGTCCCATTCACTTACTCATTTGTCAGTGAGTGCTGGTGTTGTTTGTCCCACTCCATCTTACTCATTTGTCAGTGAGTGCTGGTGTTGGTTTGTCCCATTCCACTTACTCATTTGTCAGTGAGTGCTGGTGTCGGTTTGTCCCAGTCCACTTCTTCATTTGTCAGTGAGTGCCGATGTTGGTTTGTCCCACTCCATTTACTCATTTGTCAGTGAGTGCTGGTGTTGGTTTGTCCCACTCCACTTACTCATCTGTCAGTGAGTTCCAGTGTCGATTTGTCCCTTTCTACTGACTCATTTGTCAGTGATTGCTGGTGTCTGTTTGTCCAACTCCACTTACTCATTTGTCAGTGAGTGCTGGTGTCAGTTTGTCCCATTCCACTTATTCATTTGTCAGTGAGTGCTGGTGTTGGTTTGTCCCACCTACTTCCTCATTTGTCAGTGAGTGCTGGTGTTGGTTTGTCCCACTCCATTTACTCATTTGTCAGTGAGTGCTGGTGTTGGTTTGTCCAATTCCATTTACTTATTTGTCAGTGAGTGCGGTGTTGGTTTGGTCCCACTCCACTTACTCATTTGTCAGTGAGTGCTAGTGTGGTTTGTCCCACTCCTCTTACTTCATTTGTCAGTGAGTGCGGTGTCAGTTTGTCCCATTTCATTTACTCATTTGTCAGTGAGTGCTGGTGTTGGTTTGTCCCACTCCACTTACTCATTTGTCAGTGAGTGCTGGTGTCGGTTTGTCCCATTTCATTTACTCATTTGTCAGTGAGTGCTGGTGTTGGTTTGTCCCATTCCACTTACTCATTTGTCAGTGAGTGCTGGTGTCAGTTTCACCCACTCCACTTATTTGTCAGTGAGTGCTGGTGTTGGTTTGTCCCACTCCACTTACTCATTTGTCAGTGAGTGCTGGTGTTGGTTTGTCCCACTCCACTTACTCATTTGTCAGTGAGTGCTGGTGTTGGTTTGTCCCATTCCATTTACTCATTTGTCAGTGAGTGCTGGTGTTGGTTTGTTCCACTCCACTTACTCATTTGTCAGTGAGTGCTGGTGTTGGTTTGTCCCATTCCATTTACTCATTTGTCAGTGAGTGCTGGTGTTGGTTTGTTCCACTCCTCTTACTCATTTGTCAGTGAGTGCTGGTGTTGGTTTGTTCCACTCCTCTTACTCATTTGTCAGTGAGTACCGATGTTGGTTTGTCCCATTCGAATTACTCATTTGTCAGTGAGTGCTGGTGTCAGTTTGTCCCACTCCACTTACTCATCTGTCAGTGAGTGCTGATGTTGGTTTGTCCCACTCCACTTACTCATTTGTCAGTGAGTGCTGGTGTCAATTTGTCTCATTTCACTTACTCATTTCTCAGTGAGTGCTGGTGTCGATTTGTCCCACTCCTCTTATTCATTTGTCAGTGAGTGCCAGTGTTGATTTGTCCCATTCTACTTACCCATTTGTCAGTGAGTGCTGGTGGCGGTTTGTCCCACTTCACTTACTCATTTGTCAGTGAGTGCTGGTGTCGGTTTGTCCCATTCCACTTACTGATTTGCCAGTGAGTGCTGGTGTTGGTTTGTCCCACTCCACTTACTTATTTGTTAGTGAGTGCGGTGTCGGTTTGTCCACTCCACTTACTCATTTGTCAGTGAGGGCTGGTGTCTGTTTGTCTACTCCACTTACTCATTTGTCAGTGAGTGCTGGTGTCATGTGTCCAACTCCATTTACTCATTTGTCAGTGAGTGCTGGTGTTGGTTTGTCCCACTCCACTTACTCATTTGTCAGTGAGTGCTGGTGTTGGTTTGTCCCACCACTTACTCATTTGTCAGTGAGTGCTGGTGTTGGTTTGTCCCACTCCACTTACTCATTTGTCAGTGAGTGCTTGGTGTTGATTTGTCCCACTCCACTTACTCATTTGTCAGTGAGTGCCAGTGTCGTTTGTCCCATTCTACTTACTCATTTGTCAGTGAGTGTTGGTGTCAGTTTGTCCCATTCCACTTACTGATTTGTCAGTGAGTGCTGGTGTTGATTTGTCCCACTCCACTTCCTCATTTGTCAGTGAGTGCTGGTGTTGGTTTGTCCCACTCACTTACTCATTTGTCAGTGAGTGCTGGTGTTGGTTTGTCCAATTCCATTTACTTATTTGTCAGTGAGTGCTGGTGTTGGTTGGTCCCACTCCACTTACTCATTTGTCAGTGAGTGCTGGTGTCGGTTTGTCCCACTCCTCTTATCATTTGTCAGTGAGTGCTGCGTAGTTTGTCCCATTCACTTACTCATTTGTCAGTGAGTGCTGGTGTTGGTTTGTCCAATTCCACTTACTCATTTGTCAGTGAGTGCTGGTGTCAGTTTGTCCCACTCCACTTATCATTTGTCAGTGAGTGCTGGTGTTGGTTTGTCCCACTCCACTTACTCATTTGTCAGTGAGTGCTGGTGTCGGTTGTCCCATTCCATTTACTCATTTGTCAGTGAGTGCTGGTGTTGGTTTGTCCCACTCCACTTACTCATTTGTCAGTGAGTGCTGGTGTTGGTTTGTCCCATTTCATTTACTCATTTGTCAGTGAGTGCTGGTGTCAGTTTGTCCCACTCCACTTACTCATTTGTCAGTGAGTGCTGGTGTTGGTTTGTCCCATCCACTTACTCTTTGTCAGTGAGTGCTGGTGTCGGTTTGTCCCACTCCACTTACTCATTTGTCAGTGAGTGCTGGTGTTGGTTTGTCCCACTCCACTTACTTATTTGTCAGTGAGTGCTGGTGTCAATTTGTCCCATTTCACTTACTCATTTGTCAGTGAGTGTTGGTGTCAATTTGTCCCACTCCTCTTACTCATTTGTCAGTGAGTGCCAGTGTCGATTTGTCCCATTCTACTTACCCATTTGTCTGTGAGTGCTGGTGGTGGTTTGTCCCATTCCACTTACTCATTTGTCAGTGAGTGCTGGTGTTGGTTTGTCCCACTCCACTTACTTATTTGTTAGTAATTGCCGGTGTCGGTTTGTGCCACTCCACTTACTCATTTGTCAGTGAGGGCTGGTGTCTGTTTGTCTGACTCCACTTACTCATTTGTCAGTGAGTGCTGGTGTCAGTGTCCAACTCATTTACTCATTTGTCAGTGAGTGCTGGTGTGAGTTTGTCCACTCCACTTACTCATTTGTCAGTGAGTGCTGTGTCAGTTTGTCCCACTCCACTTACTCATTTGTCAGTGAGTGCTGGTGTCGGTTTGTCCCATTCCACTTACTCATTTGTCAGTGAGTGCTTGGTCGTCAGTTTGTCCCACCACTATTACTCATTTGTCAGTGAGTGCCAGTGTCGAGTTTGTCCCATTCATTTACTCATTTGTCAGTGAGTGCTGGTGTTGGTTTGTCCCATTCCACTTACTCATTTGTCAGTGAGTGCTGGTGTCAGTTTGCCCCACTCCACTTATTCATTTGTCAGTGAGTGCTGGTGTTGGTTTTCCCACTCCACTTACTCATTTGTCAGTGAGTGCTGGTGTTGGTTTGTCCCATTCCACTTACTCATTTGTCAGTGAGTGCTGGTGTTGGTTTGTCCAATTCCATTTACTTATTTGTCAGTGAGTGCTGGTGTTGGTTGTCCCACTCCACTTACTCATTTGTCAGTGAGTGCTGGTGTCAGTTTGTCCCACTCTACTTACTCATTTGTCAGTGAGTGCTGGTGTCAGTTTGTCCCATTCCACTTACTCATTTGTCAGTGAGTGCTGGTGTTGGTTTGTCCCATTCCACTTACTCATTTGTCAGTGAGTGCTGGTGTCAATTTCACCCACTCCACTTATTCATTTGTCAGTGAGTGCTGGTGTTGGTTTGTCCCACTCCACTTACTCATTTGTCAGTGAGTGCTGGTGTTGGTTTGTTCCACTCCCTTACTCATTTGTCAGTGAGTGCTGTGTTGGTTTGTTCACTCCACTTACTCATTTGTCAGTGACTGCTATGTGTGGTTTGTCCCACTCCACTTACTCATTTGTCAGTGAGTGCTGGTGTTGGTTTGTCCCATTCCATTTACTCATTTGTCAGTGAGTGCTGGTGTTGGTTTGTTCCACTCCACTTACTCATTTGTCAGTGAGTGCTGATGTTGGTTTGTCCCACTCCATTTACTCATTTGTCAGTGAGTGCTGGTGTTGGTTTGTTCCACTCCTCTTACTCATTTGTCAGTGAGTGCTGGTGTTGGTTTTTCCCATTCCACTTACTCTTTTGTCAGTGAGTGCTGGTGTCGGTTTGTCCCAGTCCACTTATTCATTTGTCAGTGAGTGCTGGTGTCAGTTTGTCCCACTCCTCTTACTCATTTGTCAGTGAGTGCTGATGTCAGTTTGTCCCATTTCATTCACTCATTTGTCAGTGAGTGCTGGTGTCAATTTGTCCCACTCCTCTTACTCATTTGTCAGTGAGTGCCAGTGTCGATTTGTCCCATTCTACTTACCCATTTGTCTGTGAGTGCTGGTGGTGGTTTGTCCCACTCCACTTACTTATTTGTTAGTGAGTGCTGGTGTTGGTTTGTCCCACTCACTTACTTATTTGTCAGTAATGCTGTGTCGGTTTGTGCCACTCCACTTACTCATTTGTCAGTGAGTGCTGGTGTCTGTTTGTCCACTCCATTTACTCATTTGTCAGTGAGTGCTGGTGTTGAGTTTGTCCCACCTCACTTACTCATTTGTCTGTGACTGCTGGTGTCGGCTTGTCCCACTCCACTTACCCATTTGTCAGTGAGTGCTGGTGGTGGTTTGTCCCACTCCACTTACTCATTTGTCAGTGAGTGCTGGCGTCAGTTTGTCCCACTCCTCTTACTCATTTGTCAGTGAGTGCCAGTGTCAGTTTGTCCCATTTCATTTACTCATTTGTCAGTGAGTGCTGGTGTTGGTTTGTCCCACTCCACTTACTCTTTTGTCAGTGAGTGCTGGTGTCGTTTAGTCCACTCCACTTACTCATTTGTCAGTGAGTGCTGATGTCGGTTTGTCCCATTCCACTTACTTATTTGTTAGTGATGCCGTGTCGGTTTGCCACCATGACTCATTTGTCAGTGAGGGCTGGTGTCTGTTTGTCTGACTCCACTTACTCATTTGTCAGTGAGTGCTGGTGTCAGTGTGTCCCATTCCATTTACTCATTTGTCAGTGAGTGCTGGTGTTGGTTTGTCCCACTCCACTTACTCATTTGTCAGTAAGTGACTGTGTTTTGTCCCACTCCACTTTCTCATTTGTCAGTGAGTGCTGGTGTTGGTTTGTCCCATCCACTTACTCATTTCTCAGTCAGTGTTGGTGTTGATTTGTCCCACTCCACTTACTCATCTGTCAGTGAGTTCCAGTGTCGATTTGTCCCATTCTACTTACTCATTTGTCAGTGATTGCTGGTGTCTGTTTGTCCAACTCCACTTACTCATTTGTCAGTGAGTGTTGGTGTCAGTTTGTCCCATTCCACTTATTGTTTTGTCAGTGAGTGCTGGTGTTGGTTTGTCCCACTCCACTTCCTCATTTGTCAGTGAGTGCCGGTGTTGGTTTGTCCCATTCCACTTACTCATTTGTCAGTGAGTGCTGGTGTTGGTTTGTCCAATTCCATTTACTTATTTGTCAGTGAGTGCCGGTGTTGGTTGGTCCCACTCCACTTACTCATTTGTCAGTGAGTGCAGGCTCAGTTTGTCCCATCCTCTTATTCATTTGTCAGTGAGTGCCGATGTCAGTTTGTCCCATTTCATTTACTCATTTGTCAGTGAGTGCTGGTGTTGGTTTGTCCCATTCTACTTACTCATTTGTCAGTGAGTGCTGGTGTCAATTTCACCCACTCCACTTATTCAATTGTCAGTGAGTGCTGGTGTTGGTTTGTCCCACTCCACTTACTCATTTGTCAGTGAGTGCTGGTGTTGGTTTGTCCCACTCCACTTACTCATTTGTCAGTGAGTGCTGGTGTCAATTTGTCTCATTTCACTTACTCATTTCTCAGTGAGTGTTGGTGTCGATTTGTCCCACTCCTCTTTGTCAGTGAGTCAGTGTTGATTTGTCCCATTCTACTTACCCATTTGTCAGTGAGTGCTGGTGGCGGTTTGTCCCACTTCACTTACTCATTTGTCAATGAGTGCTGGTGTCGGTTTTTCCATTCCACTTACTCTATTTGTTAGTAATTGCGGTGTTGGTTTGTGCCACTCCACGTACTCATTTGTCAGTGAGGGCTGGTGTCTGTTTGTCTGACTCCACTTACTCATTTGTCAGTGAGTGCTGGTGTCAGTGTGTCCAACTCCATTTACTCATTTGTCAGTGAGTGCTGGTGTTGGTTTGTCCCACTCCACTTACTCATTTGTCAGTAAGTGACTGGTATTGGTTTGTCCCACTCCACTTACTCATTTGTCAGTGAGTGCTGGTGTTGGTTTGTCCCACTCCACTTACTCATTTCTCAGTCAGTGTTGGTGTTGATTTGTCCCACTCCACTTACTCATCTGTCAGTGAGTTCCAGTGTCGATTTTTCCCATTCTACTTACTCATTTGTCAGTGATTGCTGGTGTCTGTTTGTCCAACTCCACTTACTCATTTGTCAGTGAGTGTTGGTGTCAGTTTGTCCCATTCCACTGATTGTTTTGTCAGTGAGTGCTGGTGTTGGTTTATCCCACTCCACTTCCTCATTTGTCAGTGAGTGCCGGTGTTGGTTTGTCCCATTCCACTTACTCATTTGTCAGTGAGTGCTGGTGTTGGTTTGTCCAATTCCATTTACTTATTTGTCAGTGAGTGCCGGTGTTGGTTGTCCCACTCCTCTTACTCATTTGTCAGTGAGTGCTGGTGTCAGTTTGTCCCACTCCTCTGATTCATTTGTCAGTGAGTGCCGATGTCAGTTTGTCCCATTTCATTTACTCATTTGTCAGTGAGTGCTGGTGTTGGTTTTCCCATTCCACTTACTCATTTGTCAGTGAGTGCTGGTGTCAATTTCACCCACTCCACTTATTCAATTGTCAGTGAGTGCTGGTGTTGGTTTGTCCCACTCCACTTACTCATTTGTCAGTGAGTGCTGGTGTTGTTTTCCACTCCACTTACTCATTTGTCAGTGAGTGCTGGTGTCGGTTTGTCCAACTCCACTTACTCATTTGTCAGTGAGTGCAGGTGTTGGTTTGTCCCACTTCATTTACTCATTTGTCAGTGAGTGCTAGTGTTGGTTTGTTCCACTCCATTTACTCATTTGTCAGTGACTGCTAATGTTGGTTTGTTCCACTCCACTTACTCATTTGTCAGTGAGTGCTGGTGTTGGTTTGTCCCATTCCATTTACTCATTTGTCAGTGAGTGCTGGTGTTGGTTTGTTCCACTCCACTTACTCATTTGTCAGTGAGTGCTGATGTTGGTTTGTCCCACTCCATTTACTCATTTGTCAGTGAGTGCTGGTGTTGGTTTGTTCCACTTCTCTTACTCATTTGTCAGTGAGTGCTGGTGTTGGTTTTTTCCATTCCACTTACTCATTTGTCAGTGAGTGCTGGTGTCGGTTTGTCCCACTCCACTTACTCATTTGTCAGTGAGTGCTGGTGTTGGTTTGTCCCACTCTACTTACTTATTTGTCAGTGAGTGCTGGTGTCAATTTGTCTCATTTCACTCATTTCTTCAGTGAGTGTTGGTGTCGATTTGTCCCACCTTCTTACTCATTTGTCAGTGAGTGCCAGTGTCGATTTGTCCCATTCTACTTACCCATTTGTCAGTGAGTGCTGGTGGTGGTTTGTCCCATTACACTTACTGATTTGCCAGTGAGTGCTGGTGTTGTTTGTCCCATTCACTTACTTATTTGTTAGTAATTGCCGTGTCAGGTTTGTGCCACTCCACGTACTCATTTGTCAGTGAGGGCTGGTGTCTGTTTGTCTGACCTACTTACTCATTTGTCAGTGAGTGCTGGTGTCAGTGTGTCCAACTCCATTTACTCATTTGTCAGTGAGTGCTGGTGTGAGTTTGTCCCACTCCACTTACTCAATTGTCAGTGAGTGCTGGTGTCAGTTTGTCCCACTCCACTTACTCATTTGTCTGTGAGTGCTGGTGTCGTCTTGTCCCACTCCACTTACCCATTTGTCAGTGAGTGCTGGTGTTGGTTTGTCCCACTCCACTTACTCATTTGTCACTGAGTGCTGGTGTTAGTTTGTTCCACTCCACTTACTCATTTGTCAGTGAGTGCCGGTGTCGGTTTGTCCAACTCCACTTACTCATTTGTCAGTGAGTGCTGGTGTTGGTTTGTCCCACTCCACTTACTTATTTGTCAGTGAGTGCTGGTGTCAATTTGTCTCATTTCACTTACTCATTTCTCAGTGAGTGTTGGTGTCAATTTGTCCCACTCCTCTTACTCATTTGTCAGTGAGTGCCAGTGTCGATTTGTCCCATTCTACTTACCCATTTGTCAGTGAGTGCTGGTGGTGGTTTGTCCCATTACACTTATTGATTTGCCAGTGAGTGCTGGTGTTGGTTTGTCCCACTCCACTTACTTATTTGTTAGTAATTGCCGGTGTCAGTTTGTGCCACTCCACGTACTCATTTGTCAGTGAGGGCTGGTGTCTGTTTGTCTGACTCCACTTACTCATTTGTCAGTGAGTGCTGGTGTTGGTGTGTCCAACTCATTTACTCATTTGTCAGTGAGTGCTGGTGTGAGTTTGTCCCACTCCACTTACTCATTTGTCTGTGAGTGCTGTTGTCGTCTTGTCCCACTCTACTTACTCATTTGTCAGTGAGTGCTGGCGTCAGTTTGTCCCACTCCTCTTACTCATTTGCCAGTGAGTGCCAGTGTCAGTTTGTCCCATTTCATTTACTCATTTGTCAGCGAGTGCTGGTGTTGGTTTTTCCCATTCCACTTACTCATTTGTCAGTGAGTGCTGGTGTCAATTTCACCCACTCCACTTATTCAATTGTCAGTGAGTGCTGGTGTTGGTTTGTCCCACTCTCCTTACTCGTTTGTCACTGAGTGCTGGTGTTGGTTTGTTCCACTCCACTTACTCATTTGTCAGTGAGTGCCGGTGTCGGTTTATCCAACTCTACTTACTCATTTGTCAGTGAGTGCTGGTGTTGGTTTGTTCCACTCCATTTACTCATTTGTCAGTGAGTGCTGTGTTGGTTTGTCCCACTCCATTTACTCATTTGTCAGTGAGTGCTGGTGTTGGTTTGTCCCACTCCACTTACTCATTTGTCAGTGAGTGCTGGTGTTGGTTGTCCACCCTCTTACTCATTTGTCAGTGAGTGCTGGTGTTGGTTTGTCCCACTTCATTTACTCATTTGTCAGTGAGTGCTGGTGTTGAGTTTGTTCCACTCCTCTTACTCATTTGTCAGTGAGTGCTGGTGTCAGTTTGTCCCACTCCACTTACTCATTTGTCAGTGAGTGCTGGTGTCAGTTTGTCCCATTCCCTTACTCATTTGTCAGTGAGTGCTGGTGTGAGTTTGTCCCACTCTACTTTCTCATTTGTCAGTGAGTGCTGGTGTTGGTTTGTTCCACTCCACTTACTCATTTGTCAGTGAGTGCTGATGTTGGTTTGTCCGACTCCATTTACTCATTTGTCAGTGAGTGCTGGTGTTGGTTTGTTCCACCATCTTACTCATTTGTCAGTGAGTGCTGGTGTTGGTTTGTCCCATTCCACTTACTCATTTGTCAGTGAGTGCTGGTGTTGGTTTGTCCTACTCCATTTGTTCATTTGTCAGTGAGTGCTAGTGTTGGTTTGTCCCACTCCACTTACTCATTTGTCAGTGAGTGCTGGTGTTGGTTTGTCCCACTCCACTTACTCATTTGTCAGTGAGTGCTGGTGTGGTTTGTCCCATCCACTTACTCATTTGTCAGTGAGTGCTGGTGTCGTTTGTCCCACTCCACTTACTCATTTGTCAGTGAGTGTTGGTGTCGTTTGTCCCATTCCACTTATTGTTTTGTCAGTGAGTGCTGGTGTTGGTTGTCCCACTCCACTTCCTCATTTGTCAGTGAGTGCTGGTGTTGGTTTGTCCCATTCCACTTACTCATTTGTCAGTGAGTGCTGGTGTCGGTTTGTCCAACTCCACTTACTCATTTGTCAGTGAGTGCTGGTGTTGGTTTGTCCCACTCCACTTACTTATTTGTCAGTGAGTGCTGGTGTCAATTTGTCTCATTTCACTTACTCATTTCTCAGTGAGTGTTGGTGTCAATTTGTCCCACTCCTCTTACTCATTTGTCAGTGAGTGCCAGTGTCGATTTGTCCCATTCTACTTACCCATTTGTCAGTGAGTGCTGGTGGTGGTTTGTCCCATTACACTTACTGATTTGCCAGTGAGTGCTGGTGTTGGTTTGTCCCACTCTTACTTATTTGTTAGTAATTGCCGGTGTCGGTTTGTGCCACTCCACGTACTCATTTGTCAGTGAGGGCTGGTGTCTGTTTGTCTGACTCCACTTACTCATTTGTCAGTGAGTGCTGGTGTCAGTGTGTCCAACTCCATTTACTCATTTGTCAGTGAGTGCTGGTGTGAGTTTGTCCCACTCCACTTACTCATTTGTCTGTGAGTGCTGTTGTCGGCTTGTCCCACTCCACTTACTCATTTGTCAGTGAGTGCTGGCGTCAGTTTGTCCCACTCCTCTTACTCATTTGTCAGTGAGTGCCAGTGTCAGTTTGTCCCATTTCATTTACTCATTTGTCAGTGAGTGCTGGTGTTGGTTTGTCCCATTCCACTTACTCATTTGTCAGTGAGTGCTGGTGTCAATTTCCCCACTCCACTTACTCATTTGTCAGTGAGTGCTGGTGTTGGTTTGTCCACTCCACTTACTCATTTGTCAGTGAGTGCTGGTGTTGGTTTGTTCCACTCCATTTACTCATTTGTCAGTGAGTGCTGTGTTGGTTTGTCCCACTCCACTTACTCATTTGTCAGTGAGTGCTGCTGTTGGTTTGTCCCATTCCATTTACTCATTTGTCAGTGAGTGCTGGTGTTGGATTGTTCCACTCCACTTACTCATTTGTCACTGAGTGCTGGTGTTAGTTTGTTCCACTCCACTTACTCATTTGTCAGTGAGTGCCGGTGTCGGTTTGTCCAACTCCATTTACTCATTTGTCAGTGAGTGCTGGTGTTGGTTTGTCCCACTCCACTTACTTATTTGTCAGTGAGTGCTGGTGTCAATTTGTCTCATTTCACTTACTCATTTCTCAGTGAGTGTTGGTGTCAATTTGTCCCACTCCTCTTACTCATTTGTCAGTGAGTGCCAGTGTCGATTTGTCCCATTCACTTACTCATTTGTCAGTGAGTGCTGGTGTGGTTTGTCCATCTACTTACTCATTTGTCAGTGAGTGCTGGTGTTGGTTTGTCCCACTCCTTTACTCATTTGTCAGTGAGTGCTGGTGTTGGTTTTTCCCATTCCACTTACTCTTTTGTCAGTGAGTGCTGGTGTCGGTTTGTCCCAGTCCTCTTGTTCATTTGTCAGTGAGTGCCAATGTTGGTTTGTCCCACTCCATTTACTCATTTGTCAGTGAGTGCTGGTGTTGGTTTGTCCCACTCCACTTACTCATCTGTCAGTGAGTTCCAGTGTCGATTTGTCCCATTCTACTTACTCATTTGTCAGTGATTGCTGGTGTCTGTTTGTCCAACTCCACTTACTCATTTGTCAGTGAGTGTTGGTGTCAGTTTGTCCCATTCCACTTATTGTTTTGTCAGTGAGTGCTGGTGTTGGTTTGTCCCACTCCACTTCCTCATTTGTCAGTGAGTGCCGGTGTTGGTTTCTCCCATTCCACTTACTCATTTGTCAGTGAGTGCTGGTGTTGGTTTGTCCAATTCCATTTACTTATTTGTCAGTGAGTGCCGGTGTTGGTTGTCCCACTCCACTTACTCATTTGTCAGTGAGTGCTGGTGTCAGTTTGTCCACTCCTCTTATTCATTTGTCAGTGAGTGCTGTGTCAGTTTGTCCCATTTCATTTACTCATTTGTCAGTGAGTGCTGGTGTTAGTTTGTCCCACCACTTACTCATTTGTCAGTGAGTGCTGGTGTGCATTTGTCCCACTCCACTTACTCATTTGTCAGTGAGTGCTGGTGTTGGTTTGTTCCACTCCACTTACTCATTTGTCAGTGAGTGCCGGTGTTGGTTTGTCCAACTCCACTTACTCATTTGTCAGTGAGTGCTGGTGTTGGTTTGTTCCACTCCATTTACTCATTTGTCAGTGAGTGCTGGTGTTGGTTTGTTCCACTCCACTTACTCATTTGTCAGTGAGTGCTGGTGTTGGTTTGTCCCATTCCATTTACTCATTTGTCAGTGGTGAGTGGTGTTGGTTTGTCCACTCCACTTACTCATTTGTCAGTGAGTGCTGATGTTGGTTTGTCCCACTCCATTTACTCATTTGTCAGTGAGTGCTGGTGTTGGTTTGTTCCACTCCTCTTACTCATTTGTCAGTGAGTGCTGGTGTTGGTTTGTCCCATTCCACTTACTCATTTGTCAGTGAGTGCTGGTGTTGGTTTGTCCCACTCCACTTATTCATTTGTCAGTGAGTGCTGGTGTTGGTTTGTCCCACTCCATTTACTCATTTGTCAGTGAGTGCTGGTGTTGGTTTGTCCCACTCCACTTACTCATTTGTCAGTGAGTTCCAGTGTCGATTTGTCCCATTCTACTTACTCATTTGTCAGTGATTGCTGGTGTCTGTTTGTCCAACTCCACTTACTCATTTGTCAGTGAGTGTTGGTGTCAGTTTGTCCCATTCCACTTACTGTTTTGTCAGTGAGTGCTGGTGTTGGTTTGTCCCACTCCACTTCCTCATTTGTCAGTGAGTGCTGGTGTTGGTTTGTCCCATTCCACTTACTCATTTGTCAGTGAGTGCTGGTGTTGGTTTGTCCCACTCCACTTACTCATTTGTCAGTGAGTGCTGGTGTTGGTTTGTCCCACTCCACTTACTTATTTGTCAGTGAGTGCTGGTGTCAATTTGTCTCATTTCACTTACTCATTTCTCAGTGAGTGTTGGTGTCAATTTGTCCCACTCCTCTTACTCATTTGTCAGTGAGTGCCAGTGTCGATTTGTCCCATTCTACTTACCCATTTGTCAGTGAGTGCTGGTGGTGGTTTGTCCCATTCCACTTACTCATTTGTCAGTGAGTGCTGGTGTTGGTTTGTCCCACTCCACTTACTTATTTGTTAGTAATTGCTGGTGTCGGTTTGTGCCACTCCATCTCATTTGTCAGTGAGGGCTGGTGTCTGTTTGTCTGACTCCACTTACTCATTTGTCAGTGAGTGCTGGTGTCAGTGTGTCCAACTCATTTACTCATTTGTCAGTGAGTGCTGGTGTTGGTTTGTCCCACTCCACTTACTCATTTGTCAGTGAGTGCTGGTGTCGGTTTGTCCCACTCCACTTACTCATTTGTCAGTGAGTGCTGGTGTCGGTTTGTCCCACTCACTTACTCATTTGTCAGTGAGTGCGGTGTTCAGTTTGTCCCATTCCATTTACTCATTGTCAGTGAGTGCTGTGTTGGTTTGTCCCATTCCACTTACTCATTTGTCAGTGAGTGCTGGTGTTAATTTCCCACTCCACTTATTCATTTGTCAGTGAGTGCTGGTGTTGGTTTGTCCCACTCCACTTACTCATTTGTCAGTGAGTGCTGGTGTTGGTTTGTCCACTCCATTTACTCATTTGTCAGTGAGTGCTGGTGTTGGTTTGTCCCACTCCACTTACTCATTTGTCAGTGAGTGCTGGTGTTGGTTTGTCCAATTCCATTTACTCATTTGTCAGTGAGTGCTGGTGTTGGTTTGTTCCATCCACTTACTCATTTGTCAGTGAGTGCTGGTGTTGGTTTGTCCCACTCCACTTACTCATTTGTCAGTGAGTGCGGTGTCGGTTTGTCCCACTCCACTTACTCATTTGTCAGTGAGTGCTGGTGTTGGTTTGTCCCACTCCACTTACTCATTTGTCAGTGAGTGCTGGTGTTGATTTGTCCTCATTTCACTTACTCATTTGTCAGTGAGTGTTGGTGTCAATTTGTCCCACTCCTCTTACTCATTTGTCAGTGAGTGCTAGTGTCGATTTGTCCCATTCCACTTACTCATTTGTCAGTGAGTGCTGGTGTTGGTTTGTCCCATTACATTTACTCATTTGTCAGTGAGTGCTGGTGTTGGTTTGTTCCACTCCTCTTACTCATTTGTCAGTGAGTGCTGGTGTTGGTTTGTCCCACTCCACTTACTCATTTGTCAGTGAGTGCTGGTGTCGGTTTGTCCCACTCCTCTTATTCATTTGTCAGTGAGTGCTGTGTGGTTTGTCCCACTCCATTTACTCATTTGTCAGTGAGTGCTGGTGTTAGTTTGTCCCACTCCACTTACTCATTGTCAGTGAGTGCTGGTGTCGATTTGTCCATTCTACTTACTCATTTGTCAGTGAGTGCTGGTGTCTGTTTGTCCAACTCCACTTACTCATTTGTCAGTGAGTGTTGGTGTCAGTTTGTCCCATTCCACTTATTCATTTGTCAGTGAGTGCTGGTGTTGGTTTGTCCCACTCCACTACTCATTTGTCAGTGAGTGCTGGTGTTGGTTTGTCCCATTCCACTTACTCATTTGTCAGTGAGTGCTGGTGTTGGTTTGTCCAATTCCATTTACTTATTTGTCAGTGAGTGCTGGTGTTGGTTTGTCCACTCCACTTATTCATTTGTCAGTGAGTGCTGGCGTCAGTTTGTCCCACTCCTCTTATTCATTTGTCAGTGAGTGCCGATGTCAGTTTGTCCCATTTCATTTACTCATTTGTCAGTGAGTGCTGGTGTTGGTTTGTCCCATTCCACTTACTCATTTGTCAGTGAGTGCTGGTGTCAGTTTGTCCCACTCCACTTACTCATTTGTCAGTGAGTGCTGGTGTTGGTTTGTCCCACTCCACTTACTCATTTGTCAGTGAGTGCTGGTGTCAGTTTGTCCAACTCCACTTACTCATTTGTCAGTGAGTGCTGGTGTTGGTTTGTCCCACTCCATTTACTCATTTGTCAGTGAGTGCTGGTGTTGGTTTGTCCCACTCCACTTACTCATTTGTCAGTGAGTGCTGGTGTTGGTTTGTCCCATTCCACTTTACTCATTTGTCAGTGAGTGCTGGTGTTGGTTTGTTCCACTCCACTTACTCATTTGTCAGTGAGTGCTGTGTTGGTTTGTCCCACTCCACTTACTCATTTGTCAGTGAGTGCTGGTGTGATTTGTCCACTCCTCTTACTCATTTGTCAGTGAGTGCTGGTGTTGGTTTGTCCCATTCCACTTACTCATTTGTCAGTGA
Organism: Neoceratodus forsteri; assembly: GCA_016271365.2. Taxonomy (NCBI): domain Eukaryota; kingdom Metazoa; phylum Chordata; order Ceratodontiformes; family Ceratodontidae; genus Neoceratodus; species Neoceratodus forsteri. The sequence goes on along the minus strand of CM057450.1, from coordinate 561,011,778 downwards.
GTGCTGGTGTCGGTTTGTCCCACTCCACTTACTCATTTGTCAGTGAGTGCGAGTGTTGGTTTGTCCCATTCATTTACTCATTTGTCAGTGAGTGCTGGTGTTGGTTTGTCCCACTCCACTTGCTCATTTGTCAGTGAGTACCGATGTTGGTTTGTCCCATTCGAATTACTCATTTGTCAGTGAGTGCTGGTGTCAGTTTGTCCCACTCCACTTACTCATCTGTCAGTGAGTGCTGGTGTTGGTTTGTCCCACTCCACTTACTCATTTGTCAGTGAGTGCTGGTGTCGGTTTGTCCCATTTCACTTACTCATTTCTCAGTGAGTGCTGGTGTCGATTTGTCCCACTCCTCTTACTCATTTGTCAGTGAGTGCTAGTGTCGATTTGTCCCATTCATCTTACTCATTTGTCAGTGAGTGCTGGTGTGGTTTGTCCACTCCACTTACTCATTTGTCAGTGAGTGCTGGTGTTGGTTTGTCCCACTCTACTTACTCATTTGTCAGTGAGTGCTGGTGTTGGTTTGTTCCACTCCACTTACTCATTTGTCAGTGAGTGCTGGTGTCGTTTGTCCACTCCACTTACTCATTTGTCAGTGAGTGCTGGTGTTGGTTTGTCCAACTCCATTTACTCATTTGTCAGTGAGTGCTGGTGTTGGTTTGTCCCACTCCACTTTACTCATTTGTCAGTGAGTGCTGGTGTTGGTTTGTCCCACTCCACTTACTCATTTGTCAGTGAGTGCTGGTGTCGGTTGTCCCACTCCACTTACTCATTTGTCAGTGAGTGCTGGTGTTGGTTTGTCCCACTCCACTTACTCATTTGTCAGTGAGTGCTGGTGTTAGTTTGTTCCACTCCACTTACTCATTTGTCAGTGAGTGCCGGTGTCGGTTTGTCCAACTCCACTTACTCATTTGTCAGTGAGTGCTGGTGTTGGTTTGTCCCACTCCACTTACTTATTTGTCAGTGAGTGCTGGTGTCAATTTGTCTCATTTCACTTACTCATTTCTCAGTGAGTGTTGGTGTCAATTTGTCCCACTCCTCTTACTCATTTGTCAGTGAGTGCCAGTGTCGATTTGTCCCATTCTACTTACCCATTTGTCAGTGAGTGCTGGTGGTGGTTTGTCCCACTCCACTTACTATTTGTCAGTGAGTGCTGGTGTTGGTTTGTCCCACTCCACTTACTTATTTGTTAGTAATTGTCGGTGTCGGTTTGTCCACTCCATACTCATTTGTCAGTGAGTGCTGGTGTCTGTTTGTCCCACTCCACTTACTCATTTGTCAGTGAGTGCTGGTGTCAGTTGTCCAACTCCATTTACTCATTTGTCAGTGAGTGCTGGTGTTGGTTTGTCCCACTCCACTTACTCATTTGTCAGTGAGTGCTGGTGTGTCGTTTGTCCCACTCCACTTACTCATTTGTCAGTGAGTGCTGGTGTCAGTTTGTCCCACTCCTCTTACTCATTTGTCAGTGAGTGCTGGTGTTGGTTTGTCCTATTCATTTACTCATTTGTCAGTGAGTGCTGGTGTTGGTTTGTCCCATTCCACTTACTCATTTGTCAGTGAGTGCTGGTGTCAGTTTGTCCCACTCCACTTACTCATTTGTCAGTGAGTGCTGGTGTTGGTTTGTCCCACTCCACTTACTCATTTGTCAGTGAGTGCTGGTGTTGGTTTGTCCCACCACTTACTCATTTGTCAGTGAGTGCTGGTGTTGGTTTGTCCCACTCCACTTACTCATTTGTCAGTGAGTGCTGGTGTTGGTTTGTCCCATTCCATTTACTCATTTGTCAGTGAGTGCTGGTGTTGGTTTGTTCCACTCCACTTACTCATTTGTCAGTGAGTGCTGGTGTTGGTTTGTCCCATTCCATTTACTCATTTGTCAGTGAGTGCTGGTGTTGGTTTGTCCCACTCCATCTTACTCATTTGTCAGTGAGTGCTGGTGTTGGTTTGTCCCACTCCACTTACTCATTTGTCAGTGAGTGCTGGTGTCGGTTTGTCCCACTCCACTTACTCATTTGTCAGTGAGTGCTGGTGTTGGTTTGTCCCACTCCATTTACTCATTTGTCAGTGAGTGCTGGTGTTGGTTTGTCCCATTCCACTTACTCATTTGTCAGTGAGTCTGGTGTCAGTTTGTCCACTCCCATCTGCTGGTACAGTAGTGTCTGTGCTAGATAAAGCATCCCTGCATCTGCTGAGACAGTAGTGTTTGTGTTAGGTAAAGTTTCCAGCATCTGCTGAGACAGTAGTTTTTGTGCTAGGTAAAGCATCCCAGCATCTGCTGGCAAAATAGTGTCTGTGCTGGGTAAAGCATTCCAGCATCTGCTGAGACAGTAGTGTCTGTGCTAGGTAAAGTTTCACAGCATCTGCTGAGACAGTTGCTTTGTGTTCGTAAAGCATACCAAAGCATCTGCTGGTACAGTAGTGTCTGTGCTAGATAAAGCATCCTAGCATCTTGTGAGATAGTAGTGTCTGTGCTGGGTAAAGTATCCCAGCATCTGCTGAGACAGTTGTGTTTGTGCTCAGTAAAGTATCCTACTCATCTGATGGCACAGCCGTGTCTGTATGTTCGGTAAAGCATCCCAGCATCTGCAGGCACAGTAGTGTCTGTGCTAGGTAAAGTATCCCAACATCTGTTGAGACAGCAGTGTCTGTGCTTGGTAAAGTATCCCAGCAGCTGCTGAGATAGTAGTGTCTGTGCTAGGTAAAGTATCCCAGCATCTGCTGAGCCAGTAGTGTCTGTGCTAGATAAAGCATCCCACCATCTTCCAGCATTGTAGTGTCTGTGCTAGGTAAAGTATCCCAGCATCTGCTGAGACAGTAGTGTCTTTGTGAGGTAAAGTATCCCAGAATCTTCTGGCATAGTAGTGTCTGTCCTCGGTTAAGCATCCCAGCATCTGCTGGCACAGTAGTGTCTGTGCTCAGTAAAGTATCCCAGCATCTGTTGGCACAGTAGTGCCTGTGCTCGGTAAAGTATTCCAGCATCTTCTGGCACAGTAGTGTCTGTGCTAGGTAAAGCATCCCTGCATCTTCCAGCATAGTAGTGTCTGTGCTAGGTAAAGCATTCCTGCATCTTCCAGCATAGTATTGTCTGTGCTAGGTAAAGAATCCCAGCATCTGCTGGGACAGTAGTGCCTGTGCTAGGTAAAGCATCCCAGTATCTTCTGAGATAGTAGTCTCTGTGCTATGTAAAGTATCCCAGCATCTGCTGAGATAGTAGTTTCTGTGCTAGGTAAAGTATCCCAGCATCCGCTGAGACGAGTAGTGTCTGTGCTAGGTAAATTGTCAGCATCTGCTGGCACAGTAATGTCTGTGCCAGGTAAATTACCCCAGGATCTGCTGAGGATAGTATTGTCTGTGCTAGGTAAAGCATCCCTTCATCTGCTGAGGTAGTGGTCTTTGAAGCTGGTGGTAAAAGCATCCTAGCATCTGGCTGGCACAGTAGGAGCTGTGCTCAGTAAAGTATCCCAGCATCTGCTGAGACAGTAGTGTCTGTGCTAGGTAAAGTATCCCAGCATCTGCTGAGACAGTAGTGTCTGTGCTAGATAAAGCATCCCAGCATCTGCTGGGACAGTAGTGTCTGTGCTAGGTAAAGTATCCCAGCATCTGCTGGCACACTAGTGTCTGTCCTCTAGGTAAAGCATCCCAGCATCTGCTGAGACAGTAGTGTCTGTGCTTGGTAAAGTATCATATCACCTGCTGAGACAGTAGTGTATGTGCTAGGTAAAATATCCCAGCATCTGCTGAGACAGCAGTGTCTGTGCTTGGTAAAGTATCCCAGCATCTACTAAGATAGTAGTGTCTGTGCTAGGTAAAGTATCCGAGCATCTTCCAGCATAGTAGTGTCCGTGCTAGGTACAGCATCCCAGCATCTGCTGGGACAGTAGTGTCTGTGCTAGGTAAAGCTTCCCCAGCATCTGCTGAGATAGTAGTCTCTGTGCTAGGTAAAGTATCCCAGCATCTGCTGAGATAGTAGTGTTTGTGCTAGGTAAAGTATCCCAGCATCTGCTGAGACAGTAGTGTCTGTGCTCAGTAAAGTAACCCAGCATCTCCTGAGACAGCAGTGTCTGTGCTAGGTAAAGTATCCCAGCTTCTGCTGAGACAGTAGTGTCTGTGCTAGGTAATGCCTCCCAGCATCTGCTGAGACAGTAGTATCTGTGCTTGGTAAAGCATCCCAGCATCTGCTGGCACAGTAGTGTTTGCGCTAGGTAAAGCATCCCAGCTTCTGCTGGGGCAGTAGTGTCCGTGCTAGGTAAAGTATCCCAGCATCTGTTGAGATAGTAGTGTCTGCGCTAGGTATAGCATCCCAGCATCTGCTGAGACCGTAGTGTCTGTGCTAGGTAAAGCATCCCAGTATCTGTTGGCACAGTAGTGTGTCTTCTAGGTAAAGTTTCCCAGCATCAGTTGAGACAGTAGTGTCTGTGCTTGGTAAAGCATCCTACCATCTGCTGGGACAGTAGTGTCTTTGCTAGGTGATGTATCCCAGGAGATGCGGATCTGCTGGGACAGTAGTGCCTGCAGGAACAATACTCTGAGACAGGAAAATGAGGTGCGCTGCAGATTAACACAGTGCCACCACAAAGAAGAAGAAGCATGAACACCACAGGAATGAAGCACTTAACCAATTTTAATTTTGTTCCCTGACGAAAAGGTGTTTGTGGAATTCAAAGCACTGGGGCATTTGTCCAGGTCTCTGTGTTGGAATCATGTTTGTTAGTTTTGTATTTCTCAATATTTGAACATGTAGTAAAGCTAGTGAGCAAACTAGAAGTGCTTGAGTTCTTCATTCCTGTGTTGTAGGAACAGAACTCTGCCAGCACCTGCTGGGACAGTGTCTGTGGTGAAAGGAATTCTCCCAACATCTGCTGGGACAAGGTCTGTGGTGAAGGCAAGTATCCCAGCATCTGCTGAGACAGTAGTGTCTGTGCTAGGTAAAGTATCCCTGCCTACAGCAATGGATCTCTGCCAGCCTCTGCTGAGACACTAGTGCTTGTGAAGAAGACAAGTCTCCCAACATCTGCTGGGACAGTAATGTCTGTGTTAAGTAAAGTATCCCAGAAGATATGGATCTGCTGGGACAGTAGTGACTACAGGAACAGAACTCTGCCTGCATGTGCTGGTATACTACTTCCTGTAGTGGAGTGAAGTGAAGTGTCCCATCATCTGCTGGGGCAGTAGTGTCTGTGCTAGGTAAAGTGTACCAGTAGATGAGGCTCTGCAGAAAAGTAGTGCCTGTGGTATGAACTCTGCCAGCATCTGCTGGGACACCTGTTCATGTGATAAAGAGCAGTGTCCCAGCATCTGCTGGGACAGTACTGTCTGTGCTAAAGAAACTACATCCACTTCTGCTGGGACAGTAGACACTTTCTCTCCCCAAAAAACAGAAAGAATATTGTTTTCTAAATGCTTTTTTTCTGCTTTGCAAAAGGCTTTAGTGTTCTAAAAACTGTGATGATATGTATGTGTAGCACCCCCCAATTTGGGTCTTGCTTTAAGTGTCTTCCTGGGCTCCAGTAATGCCCACTGGTAGGGTTACCACCTGTCCTGATTTTCGCAGGACAGTCCTGATTTGGGCAGCTGTGTCCTGCAAAAAAACATGAAAAATGCTACGGCCCAGATATTCAAACTACGCCCAAAATGTACGCAACAGCAGGAGCAAGCACAAGTCAATTGCGCATATGCGCAATAGACGCTGATATTCAAACATGTGAGCAAAACAAATTGCACAAGCAGCCAACGCCTGAATATCGACAAATTGCACCATAGCACAACCAGGAAGGGAAGCTGAGCAGAAAGTGTGCGCCTAGCGCAACAAGGCTAGCCCAGCTTGAGCAGTCCAGAGGTGTCATAGCGTAAGCTGAGCCCCACCCCAGCAGAGCAATGGAACTGCATAACCAGGGAGGCAGGCTGGGCCCACCACCAGCCACACATGGGACAGGAACACACTTAGAACCAACAAGACACCGCACACCCCAAGCACAGCATCACTGGGGGAGGGATGGATGATCCACTGGCCCATGGGGACAAGCCAACAAAGCACAGCAGGGCCATGACGTCCCAGCACAACCACTGTCAAGCTGAGACTGCCACACACAGGGGGTTGACAACCACAGTGCACATCAGCCCCCCATCTGCACAGCACACCCTGCACCGTGACCCCAAGACACCACCCATGTGCAATGACTGTCACTGCAGGAACACCATGCATCCCCCCGCACACGCCAACCCCATGTAGCATAGAACCATACAAGCCAGACCCACCCAGTGCACCCAGCAGGGCGGCAGCAGATGGCAAGACTGACAGAAAGGCACTGCCACACTGGAGACACCCCCCCATGCACACACACACACACACACACACACACACACACACATCCAGTATCATACCACCCCAGATGGCATGCACACCACTGCAACTGAGCAACCATAGCCAGCTGCAAATCAGAAACCACCACAGTATTCACAACAAAATATATATATAATTCAAAAATAGAAAGTAGAACAACAAGAACAATAACAAAACTATGTACAGATATATACAAGGGGGGTAGGGGTACAAGGTAGGGGTGGAAGGGTAGGGGTGAACAACTGGGAGAGGGAAGACAGGGTGGGAGGAATGGGTGAAGTGGGAAGGGGAAGCCTGTCTATGGCCTAGCAGGCTGGTCTGCTGCTTCCTGGTGCCGTCTTGTTTGGCTGTGCCGTCGCCGGGGCCCACGGCGCTGGATGTCCCGGAGGATGTCATGGTTCGCAATGGACACCCTGGTCAGCTGGCAGAGGGCACGCTCAATCCTGCGTAGGATGATGAGGCCTAGGAAAAGGGAACACAGTCAATGGCTGTGACTGTCCACAACCCTGAACACCACCCAAACTGCAAGGCAAATAGCCCAGTGTCCCGCACCTGTGATGGTATGCACCCACCCACAGTGACCATGCACATGACATGCCCAACCAGGCGGCACCAGCTATGTGCACCACTACACACACACACACACTGCCCATGTCCATCACAGCACAAAGAAGGCTGTCAAGTGATGTGGCAATGTGTTGGGATGCCAGTTCCACAGCCATGTGCCCAGTGCATGCATGGACCACCAGTGACGCAACACAGATGTGCAGTGACACTGGACAGTGATGACTGTCGCCTGTGTCGTGCATGGTTGTGTTGTCCATGGCTGGTGGTCATGCCCACCCTCCAGCATGCAATAGCATCCATGATGTAATGATACTCACACTCCTCAAGCAGCTGTGGCTGCTGCTGCCAGCTGTGGTCCACCCTCACAACACTTCCATCTGCCACCTGGGCCCTGCCACGCCCTCCTCATCCCGTGCCCTCATCCTCTCTGCCAGGCCTGTGGGTGACAAATGTTGAGAAAAACATCAGTGTGACTCCAAAGCAGACTGCCCCCTGCCCCAGTGAGTGTGCCTGCCCACACAGCCAGACCCATGCATCTCACACCTGCACACACTGACACAGCCAACCATGGCAGAGCCATCCCCCATGCACCGCCACCAAAACACAGTCACACCCCTATGGAGGATACAGGTGCATAGATGGTACACCCACCTGGCCTAGGCACAATGCCCCTCCTGGCACGTGACCGCAGACGTGCCAGTAGCTCTGGCTCCCTCCATCACAGGTCCCCATACCGGTGCCTGCACTGTTCAGCCATTCTCCTGTGGCCAGTGGCCACCTCCAGGTCAGTGGCCACCTCTTCCCAGACCTGAGTCCTGGCCCTGTCCAGTGGCACCTCCCCAAAGAGTGGGCCATAGTGTGGCTCCACAGTGGCCACAAGGTTTGCCAGCTGGCGGGCATCCCACTGAGGGGCTCTCCGGCGTGCCATCTCTAATGCGATAGTAGGCAATATGGCGATCCGCAGCGCGCAATCCCGATCGGGAAGTGCTGGCGCAGTACATCGCCACTATTCCCCTATCGCTGTCGGTATAACGCCGCTATTCTTCTATTGCGCTGTCACCGAACAGCGCGATAGAGCCGTACACATGCCAGACGTATTGCGCCAGGGGGCAAAGGTCGGCACAAGGTCAGGGTTCAGTGGCGCAAGGCCACGCACAGCGCCTTCGGACATCTACATGTCCTGCGCGAACAGTCACCTGTGTGCCAGTGCCACAGTGGACCATTGTGCAGTTGTGCCACAGCGCCATTTGGTTCCCAGCGCTGTAGCGCCACTGGCACAATGGTGGCCATGTCCTGAATTGCTGATCATGCACAGCACGTCATCAGCATGGCAGATGCCTGCGTAAGCCACCTGGGCATGCGCAATGTGGTGTACTACACAGTCACGGAAATGCGCCATTGGTTCAGCCGGATCAACCGTATTGCGCAAAGCGCAACTGTGCGATATTCAGCCGACACATGCAAATCATCTGATCAGCCATTCAAAGGCGCAGTGGCGTGATTTGCATCTCATTATAGTTGCTGCACTCCTAATTTGCATGCATTGCGCTATAAATGTGTGACATTGGGCTGCGCTGGCCAGATTCGGTTACTGCAGGTGAGAGGTGGGTTGCATGCTGTGTGATGTTCTGGACAATGGTCATGGGATAACACTGTAGACTGCACAGTGACAGGTGTCCACTTCCACCCATACTGATCACCATGACCGAGCAGAGCCAAGGCGAGGGTGAGGATGGTGGGCGGAGGAGGAAGCCCAACTTCACCATGGTGGAGACAGAGGCCCTCTACCAGGCCTACCTGGAGGAGGAGGCACTACTCAGTGGACGGCAGGGCACCCCTCAGGCCCATGTGGCTGCATGGGAGGGGGTAGCTCGGGCAGTGAACCTGCACGGAAGCCACCAGTGCTCCGTGCAGGAATGCAAAAAGAAGATGGGGACAGACCACAGGAGGGTGAAGGAGAAGGTGGCAGCCCTCAGGGCGGCACGTGCTGGCACTGGCGGGGGCCAGCCAGCGGTGGTGGAGCTGACCCCGGCTGAGGACCGACTGGCTGCATCAATGCAGCGCAGTGCTATTGAGGGCATACCAGGAGGTGGATTCCAGACAGGTGGAAGTCCATCACTGCACGGTATGACAGGGGTGGTGGTGTTGGGGGAAGTGTTCACATGCACTCACTATGTCCTCTTTCTGTTACAGATCCTGTTCGTCTTCAGGGACGGTGGTGGTGGGTCCAGGCAGTGAGGAAGACCTGCTGGACATGGAGGAGGTCCATCCACCTCTGTCACCAGCCAGCATGCGCTGCACCAGCATGCATGCCGGGCTGCAACTCTGGTGTCGGTAAGTCGGGTGTGGGGGGTGCACAGCCTGTGTCTCAGCAGTCTGGCATGCAAGCATGCCAGCACGATGTGACTGTGGCTATAGCATGTACCTGCACCATTGATGATGCAAGGACTGCAATGGGCAGTGACATGTGTGTGTCCCATGACGGACACACAGCAGGCCAGCACATGCCCCTGGGCCTACCTGGTTCCAACGTGTGTGCCAGCATGTCGGCACAGTCCCAGGCTGTGCCTGTCAGCACCGGTGGGGCAGCACAGGTGGCTGTGCAGGTGTCTGGCACTGTTGTGGCCACAGCAGTGGAACAAGTGGTCCCTGGGGCACAGCGGTTGGAGGGGCAGCAGCAGCAGTCATCCACCAGGTCTGGGGGTACAGTGTCCAGTGGTGGCACATGCCCGCCGCCCTTTGATATGCCCATTCCTGGTCCTGGTGAACAGCGCCCACCCTCAAGGGGTGTTGAGCATCAGGACCTTCCATACCCTGGGGGACAGGATGCCGTTGTGGCAGAGTACCCATTGGAAGAGCACACCCACCTGCTGCGGGAATCAGTACAGCAGCCAAGGCGGGTTGCAACATCTGTGGAGGCACTGTGTGCGGCTGTGGAGCGGCACAGCAGGGACTGTGCTCTGGACCGTGCAGAGATGGTCCATATGTGGATGGATGTGACCGTCGCCATTGACAGGCTGAACCAGGCATTGGTCGCTGTCGTGGCTGCATTGGGCACACAAGCAGGTGCTCCTGTACCACGCACCCCACACAGTACGCTCTCCACTCCCCATTCCCGGTGTCGTGCAACACCAAGCCTGTCGACCCCAAGTTCTGCTGTGGGCATCCCAAGCACCCCTGGTGCAGGTATGTTTGGCATCCTACAGACTCCACTGCGGACAAGGTCGTGATCGCGCAGTGGGACCCCTGGTGGTCCATCGGTGCCACCCCATCTGGCCCCTGCTCAGCCTGCCAGTGCTGTTGGGTCATGGTGGGGCCGCCCCTGCATCTGCGGTGGCCGTGGAATGGTGCAACCTGACTGACCTGTCTCCCAGTGTGGGCCCTGTCTGGTGCTGCCCTGTATGCACTGCTGTTCATGGTGGGCAGTGCACTGGTGGGTGCCCTGCCCATCATGCCGACATACAGACCACCTGCACACCATCCGACTGCTGTCCACAGGTGCATGTGCATGATGATGCCTGCATTGTACTGTACACCAAGGTGCAAGGGTGCCCAGCATCTGACACAAGTACTTGACAGTACAGGTGGTGGTGTAGTCTGTGGATCTGTGTGTTTGCCATGTCTGTTCCTGCTCTGCTGTGCACCTGCCCATGCGTACGCTGGTGTCTGGTGTGTGTGTGTGTGTGTGTCCATATGACTGTTCGCCCCTCCCTGATGGTGTGTTTGTGTGCCTGGTCCCTTCCACTCCCCTTGCCGTCATGCACCCCTGGTGTGTTACTCTGTGTGCCTGTGGGTTGCGCCAGGACAGTGTTGTTTGCACATGGCCCCTTGACTTGCCTGTGTTGTGCATAATGCTCCTGCGTGATGGTGTCCTGGTGCAGCTGGGCCTGCCGGATCAGTCGGGGGTCCCTCCGTCCAAGGGGGGGCTGCTCATCACCATCAACACCGGCACCGCCAGCGTCCCCATCGCTGTCCCCCTCTTCAACCTGTACGGCTATCCCACAGTCATTGGCCATGTTGTGCAGGATACAACAGGCCAGGAATATCCCACAGGCCTTTGAGGGGCTGTACTGTAGGGCACCGCCGGAGGTGTCTAGGCATCGGAAGCGTGCCTTGAGCATCCCAAACACCTGCTCAATGATGTTGCATGTGGCAGCATGTGCCTCATTATAGCGTTGCTACGATGGGGTCATGGGGCGCTGGTACGGTGTGAGCAGCCAGGGACGGAGTGGGTATCCGCTGTCACCTGTGTGGAGATAGTGGAGATCAGTATCATGTTCAGGTCCATATTGCCCATATCCCTGTGTGCCACTACCATGGCACCTGTGGCATTCCCACCCTTGTCCCGAGTTTGCATTTCCTACATGCGTACTCACCCACTAGATGGCCTGTGGGGATGTCCCCACTCTCGAATCGAAGGCACAGTGCGGACTGATGCCATATGAAGGCATCATGTGCTCCACCAGGGTGTGTGGCACAGACATTGATTATACGCCCAGTGGCATCACACACCGCCTGGCAGTTGACACTGGAGAAGCCCTTTCTGTTTCTATATGCGGCCCCATCGGGGCCAGGTGGCATGCGAATGGCCACATGGGTGCAGTCTATGGCCCCTAGCACGCCAGGCATACGTGCTACCCTGTGGAACGCCTGCATGTTTGCTGTACGCTCTGCCGCAGTGCTGGGGAAATGGATGTGTTCCGCAGCATGTGGCAGCAGTGCGCTGAGGAATTGGGTGAGGATGCATGACGTGGCCAACTGTGTGATGCCTGTGGTGTCCCCTGTTGGCCTCTGGAAGGTGCCCGTGGTGAGCAGGCACATGCAGGCTGTCACCTTGGTCTCCACTGACAGAGCATGACTCCGTCATGAGGGTGCCTGCATCACATCACTGCACAGCTCACAGAGCCGCCTCAGTATTGCCCTGTTCAGGCGGTACCGGCCCACGATCTCTACATCTGTGTACAGCTCAAAGCTGATGCAGGCATGGTACTGCCTGTTGGGGGCGTACCACCGATGGGCCCATCCACGGCCACGTCCCCCTGCACCTTGCATTCTCACCCCCCTCATTACAGCTTCCATGTGGAAGCTGGCACTATCCATCTTCCTGGCTTGTGCCCCTGGCTGATGTTGCTCTGTTACCCCCGCTGTCCTGACTGCTACTTCCACTGCACCGGGCACCCCCCGCTGGCCTCTGCAGCCTATAGCCCACACTGCTTCCCTTGCCTGCCCTGGCCTGTCACTGTCTGTCTTTCTCTCTCTCTCTCTCTTCCCCACTTGGCATCCCTGTAGCATTCTTGCGCCTCTTCCTTGAGCCTTTTAATTTTGGCTCATTTCCGCTGGGGCGCAACTTCCGGCTGTTTCGCTGTTGCACATTGCGCAAGTCTTTGGATATCGCATTGCGCTCTTTATGCATGGATCCACCCCCTTCGGTTGCGCATGCCTTCATTTGCATTACGCTGTTGCTCAGCATGTTTTCGGTGGCGCAACTACCTCCTGCTGAATATCGTGAGAGAATGGCAATTTGGACTTGCGCATGCGCAACCCTATTGCGCATGGCGCAACCCTTTTGAATATCCAGCCCTACATGTCCTGATTTTATAGTAGAAAAAATATTTTCTAACTTTCCACTAAATGTTGCAGAAAACTACAATACCTTAATTAAAGTACCTTAAAATGATAAGAAACAATAGAAGCAACTATGAAACTACAATACTTTGCCTTAATTTTGATTATAAAGAGAAAACAAGTCTGTTGCATTGGTTGAGGTCACGTACTATCCTGCAAAAAATCATGTTTCAAGAAGAACTGTCCCACTTTGGGCTGCTGAAAAGGTGGTAACCCTACCCACTGGCACCCAGCCATCCTGCATAGATAGTACATCCACAGTCATTTGTTTGATTCTGTTGATCTGAGTGAGCGTGCCATGATGTGCCTCTGCACCTGTCCCTTTAAGATATTATCCAGTGTGTGTATAGTGAATGGTCTGGGCTGGGTTCAAGTGCTTCAAAGCTCGCAACCAGCCAGACACCACTTTATTTTGCTTCACTCTGGTGTCAATAGTAGAGCAGAGGGAGCTTTAACCAGTACTGTAAATAGTTACTTCTAACTTGCTGTTATATTTGAACTGGAGAGTTTGTTCTAACCTGCCATCTTGCAGCTTTACTTGTCTGAATGGGAGCCTCAGCCACCATTTTTGGTCTGGGACTTCCAGTAATTGGACCAATAGGACTCAGGGGGTCTTAAGGGTCCTTAGCTCAAGTGCCTTGTGGGAAGGAAAAACTGAAGTTTTTGTAGTTTTTAGGTTGGAGCCTAAACTGAACTGAAGGGGGCATCCAAACTGTAACTGACAGCTCCCCCCAGCCAACCAGAATTCTGAAATCCCTTGGAAAGCCCAGAACTGTTAGAGAACAGAGACACCGTTGGAGTTAGAGCCTTAAGAGTGAGCAGCTGAGGCTGTTGAGAAGCTGCTCCAGGAAGGAGCTCAGGAGAATTAGCAGGGAAGGGCCTGACTTGCCTCTCTGCTACTGTTTTCCTGATTGGAATAATCCAAATTGTGACTTTGAACTGCGGCAGAAAGCTCCAAGATATTAGAAGGTACAGCCTGAGATTTGGACTGAGAAGAAGCTCCTGTGAAGTGATCTGCCCAGAGGTTGTGAGAGACTGATTTAATGATTGAGAGGTTTGCTCAGTGAATCTACTGCAATAACAACTGGCCTGAATACTGAATTGAGATTTAGAGAAGGTGATGCTGTTCTTGTTAAATGTGCTGAATGGTTATCGTGGACTGTGGCCTGTTTTGTCAGTGACTGAACTGTGTTGCCAGCTGGAGGCCTTTACCAGCAAACCAACTGGACTTTTCCAAAATTACCTATTCAGCCATGGGCCTATGCCAGTCTCGGACCAAGCCATTTATTCCTGCACCAGAGACTATTTTTTGACAAGAGACTGGCTTTGGGATCCAGCTCCTGCGCAGAGACAACTTGCAGGTTATGGCCACCTGGAGGGAAAGGCCATGAAGAGGAGATGTGTCGTGTCAGCCCTGCTTGCCCATGCTCATCAGCGAACTCCATGAGGTCTCCATATCACCTGATCCATCACAGCCCACCGGTAGTGTGAGTAAATCCAGGGTAGCTCCCTGTAACACATCCTTTAATTATTTGTGGTATCATCTGATTGTTACAGTAAATTTCTGGGTCACAAGAGACTGGGACAACCAGCCAGGATTACAAATAATCAAAGCTCTGTTGTGCATGCTAACTGCCTTTTTCTTTCCATCAAGGTCCCAAACGACAGCTGCAACACTGGCCACTCCCGGGCAACGCCTCTGGCTAGCCAGTATACTATCCTGGGTACCCAGTGTTGTAGAACTAATTATTTGGGGCTAAAAGTGCATGCCAAATAACCTGAATTCAATCAGTATAGTAATCATTCAACTAAATTCATGTCCCTTTCCTTGTTCACGACCCCTTAATAAATTTTATTGTTGTTTCACGTTTAACCTGGTTTATGAACATATTATTAGTTGGATTACAGTACTGAAAGTGTGTACTTGCTTTGCTAACCTTGTTTTTACAGGGGGTTCCAGGGAAATTGCTGATGGCCAGACCCTGGTGGTAAGTGTAAAGGGTGTGTGCATATTGTTAATGTTATTTGTTGACTGTGTGTTAACTGCTGTTAAAGGCACAAAACCACTAGGAGCGTTGGTGGGTGGTTATAGCTTCCCAGAGATCTATAACAGGTTAGATAGATATCCCAACTATTGTTACTCTGGGTGGAGGCACCTTAATACTGAATACAGGCCCCTCAACATGTGGTCAGAAATACAGGCAGGGGTAGTAACCTTAGGGATAGCGCAGCTTAGGGGTTACATGTATTAATCAGATTAATGAATATTAATGATGTACGCCTGTGTACGTCTCTAGATTTGAATCATACAATAAATATTGGCTGGCGGGCTAAAACCTGCCAGAGTCAAATAGTCTATCTGAATGGAATGTTCTGTTTGTTAGTAAAGTTTTTAGAAAGTACCCTATTTGCCTTGGCCTTTCATTACATGGTGTCAGAAGATGGAGCAGCTGTCACCACCACCCATTTTGGATTTAGCTGGCAACCTTGCTGAGAATTGGTGTCACTTCAAGCAACAAGTGGAAATTTGTTGTTCAGCCTCAGGAGTCTCGGAAAAGTCTCAGTGGACTCAAGCCATGACCTTTCTGCATATTGTGGGCCCTGGAGGTTTACAATACAGTTACCTGGGCAAAGGATGAAGATAAAATGGACCTGCCTCAGATTTTGAAACAGTTTGAGAACTACTGCAGTCCACAGAGAAACCTTATCTATGAGTGGCACCTGTTGAACACATTCAACCAACAGCCAGGTGAAACCTTTGCTGTTTATCTTACTGAACTACGATTGCGTGAGATGCCGACCGCTCTGTGAGGTGGACTGGTCTTTGGCCAAAACTATTGATATTTGCAGGGCTGCTGAATTAAGTGAGAGGCAAGTCGAAACCATAACTGAGCCCCCTGGTCTAGATGCTACAGTTCATTAAGCAACTTTTAAAAAAGGGGGGGGAGAGAAAGAGAGAGAGAGAGAGAGAGAGACTGTGTAGAAAACGAGAGAGACTACCAGCTACAGGGCCAAGACTGAATGTATGTGGTCAATATGGGAGACAGCATGGACTGAACAGATGCCCTGCTGATGGACAGAGATGTAGAATATGCAATAGACAGAGTCATTTTGCAAGAATGTGCACAGCAAGGCAAGGAGTAAGGGTGCATGTAGTTGAGGAAGACAGCAAAAGTGAAAGTGAGAATGTTTCTGTTGTTGAAACACTGACTGACACAGCTGTGAATAAGGACTGAAATGTGCATTTAAGTATTAATGGGAAAATTGTAACTTTCAAACTGGATACTGGTGCTCAGTGTAATGTTCTGCCTATGAGCATGTATTGAACTGTATCCAGAGAGCCTATTCAAAGGTCAAAAGCACAATTGGTTTCCCACTCTGGTCATCATGCAAATATGCGAGGGAAAGTTGTACTGGCTGTGGGATTCAAAAATCAGTATCATGTGGTCATGTTTCACGTTGATGCTGATGTAATGTCCATGTTGGGACTGCCTATCTGTCTTGAG
The DNA here is from genome assembly GCA_016271365.2 of Neoceratodus forsteri. Classification (NCBI taxonomy): domain Eukaryota; kingdom Metazoa; phylum Chordata; order Ceratodontiformes; family Ceratodontidae; genus Neoceratodus; species Neoceratodus forsteri. The sequence continues at coordinate 560,995,749 of CM057450.1, read as the reverse complement.
ATGAAACTTGTTTCCAAATTGTTCTTACTGAATGCAGAGACTGAAGAAACTGATGAGATATTGTTTAAGTTTTTTGATGTTTTCCGGGAGTTGGGGTGTCTCGAGAGTGAACGTCATATTAAGATAGACAAATCTGTTAGTCCAGTGAGCCACCCACCCAGGAAAATACCATTTGCTTTAAAAGACAAGGTTAAGGCAGAGCTGGACAGTATGGAAATGCTGGGTGTTATTGAAAATTTAGAAAGACCCACAAGCTGGGTTAATTCAATGGTGGTAATAGAGAAGCCTGGTAAAGTAAGAATATGCATTGACCCTAGAGATTTGAACAAAGCAAGAAAGAGAGAGCACTATCCAATGAAAACTGTCGAGCAAGTAGCTGCAAGGTAGCAGGTGCCAATATTTTCTTGGTGCTTGATGCGGGTCATGTGTTTTGACAAGTGAGACTTGATGAGCCCAGTTCTGAGTCAGTGATATTTAACACGCTGTTTGGGCATTATAAATATAAAAGAATGCCGTTTGGAATATGGTCTGCCCCTGAGGTGTTTCAAAGGAAAATATCTCAAATAGCTGATGGCATAGAAGGTGTAGAAACCTACATGGATGATACATTAATTTGGGGTGTCAGATTTGCAAGAACATAATGAAAGATTGAAGAAAGTGCTGCAGAGAGCACAAGACAGTCACCTTGTGTTGAATCTTAAAAAATCAAAGATTGGACTGAAAAAGTTCCATATTTTGGACACAGACTGATCCAAAGTGGGCTAGTGGCAGACTCAGAGAAAATTAAAGCTGTGGTGGACATGCCAACACCACAGAATGCCATGGAGCTACAAAGGTTTATAGGAATGGTTAACTACCTAGCCAAATTCATTCCTAATTTGTCAACTGTGAATAAACCACTAAGAGAATTGCTGGGAAAAGAAACAGCCTGGCATCCGGACCCCAGACATGAACAGTGTTTTCATGAGTTAAAGAGATTATTACGCACCCCCCTGCCCGGGCTAGCTTTCTACAATCTGCACCAGCTGGTGGTTCTGTCTGTTGATGCCTCTTCTGAAGGACTGGGAGCATGCTTATTGCAAGCCAACAAACCTGTGGGATTTGCTTCAAGATCCCTGACCAGTAAAGAGAACAATTTTGGCTATTGTGCATGGGTGTTCTAATTTCCACTAATACATCTATGGCAGACAGAAAGTGCTTGTAGATACTGACCACAAAACCCTCAAAAGTCTGTTTAAGAAACCTCTGCATACAGCTCCTCCTCATGTACAGAAAATGATGCTCAAGTTACAGAAATGATTTACAAGTTGTGTGCAAAACAGGAAAAAGGAGCTGTACATCGTTGATGCCCTCAGTAGGGCCGCATAAAAAAGAATCTCACCAGAGACTGACACTGATGACTATAAGGTGAATACTAACGAAAAAAATTCTCATCCCTGACAAGAAACTGAAACAGTTTCAACAGGAAACAGTATGAGACCTGGAACTGTAAAGGTTAAAAGAGTGTTGCAGGGATGGTTCTCAGGATGCTCCCAAGAGGACCCCATCATTAGACCATATTGGCTAGTTTGAGAAGAAATTACAACTGAAAGTGGGCTACTCCTTAAAGGTGAGAGATCAGTGTTGGAATTATACTTCCAGAGGTACCAGGGCCCGAAACTTTGCATCAGGGACTAACTGCAGCTATCTCAAATAGGTATGTAACGCATGCCAGTGGATCAGATGGAAGGCACACTGCATTAAACACTACTCCTTAGTTTGTGTAGCCCATGTTTTCTTAGTAAAACTGAGTATACAGTGTAAAGCCTTGTGTTACATGTTTTTTTTTTTTTTTTTGAAATTAGTATTTATTCGCCTTCCTGCCTGCCATCCCCGACCCTTCAGGAGCCTCAAGGTAAACATCCCTCTGCCCTTCACCCTGCCCGTATGACCCCACAGGAACCCCATAGAGCTTCAGTTTACCCCCTGAGCGGGGATGGGGCAGAGCCCCCTTACCCCAAAAATCAACTTTCGTCAGTCCGGGGCCATCGGGCGGTGAAGGCACATCGAGGCATGTCTCGGGGCTCCATCTTCCGGGCGATGGCAGGTGTTTTTCCACTTTTATCCCACCCCAACACCGTGACCCTGACGCTGGCGGCGCAGAGTGCCGACGTCGCGCTGTGTGTCGGCATCCCTTCCGCTTAACATTGGGGACTTGCAGTACTCCGAGCCTCCGCTAGGAGTCAGACAAGTGTTACGGCTATAGCCTTAACCCTCCCTGGAGTAGGCGAGCTGTCGTGGGACGCTCAAGCCTAACTCCCCCCAGCCGGCCCACCAGCGACCTGAGTCTGCTTCCGAACCCGGGTCGCTGGCGTGGAGCGAGGTGTGGCGTCCAGCGCCTCAACCCTCAGCGCCACCGGGCCGAGTTACATGGTTTTTAATGCATTTTCTAAACACTATGGCCCAGATATTCAAAAGAGTTGAGCCATGCGCAATAGGGTTGTGCCTGCACAAGTCCGAAATTGTGCCATTCTGCGATATTCAGCAGGAGGCAGTTGCGCCCCCGAAATCATGCTGAGCAACAGCGCAATGATAATGAAGGCATGCGCAACCGAAGTGGGAGGAACCATGCATAAATGGCGCAGTGTGATATTCAAAGACTTGCGCAATGCGCAACAGTGGAGCAAACGGAAGTTGCGCCATAGTGGAAATGAGCCAAAATAAAAAGGAGCAAGGAAGAAGCGCAAGAACGCTACAGGGAAGCCACATGAGGCAGAGGCAGACAGACAGGGCAGGTGGCACAAACGGGGCAGGCCAGGGAAAGGTCACAGTGAACAGCCAGGCACAGGGAAGGTGTGGGGAGCCACACAGCACAGAGGCCAGCACAGGCAGGTCTACCCGGTGCAGGGGAGGTAGCAGCCAGGACAGTGGGGGGAATACAGTAACAGCTGCCGGGGGGGGTGAATGCAAGCCAGGGACATGGCCAGTGCCACCTTCCACATGGAGGCCGTAATGAGGGGGGGTGAGAAGATGGGTGGCAGGGGGGCGTGGCAGTGGAAAGGACCGTCGGCGGTATGCCCCCAACAGGCAGTACCGAGCCCGCACCAGCTTTGAGCTGTACACAGATACTGAGATTGTGGGCCGGTACCACCTGAACAGGGCAATTCTGAGGCGGCTCTGTGAGCTGTGCAGTGATGTGATGCAGGCACCCACATGACGGAGCCATGCCCTGTCAGTGGAGACCAAGGTAACAGCCTGCATGTGCTTGCTCACCACAGGTACCTTCCAGAGACCAACTGGGGACACCACAGGCATAACCTAGTCGGCCACATCATGCCACCTCACCCAATTCCTAAGCGCACTGCTGCCACATGCTGAGGAGTACATCCATTTCCCCAGCACAGCGGCGGAGCGCACAGCAAACATACAGGAGTTCCACAGGGTAGCATGTATGCCTGACATGCTAGGGGCAATAGACTGCACCCATGTGGTCATCTGCACACCACCTGGCCCCAAGGGGGCCCCATGCACATAACCGCAAGGGCTATGCCAGCATCAACTGCCAGGTGGTGTGCGATGCCAGGGGTGCATCATCAATGTCTGTGCCATGCACCCTGGGGAGCACACGATTCTTCTATCTGGCACCAGTCGGCACTGTGCCACAGATTCGAGAGTGGGGGACATCCCCACTGGCCACCTAGTGGGTGAGTATGCAAACCATATGGACAATAATAGGGACTGGGGGCATGGCCAGGTGGCATGGGTAGTGGCCTACATGGCCTGGGGCAGGGCGATGCTGATCACCAAACCAACCTCCACCCTCTACACACAGGTGACAGTGGATACCACCGTCCCCGCTACCACATTCTACTTGGTGGCTCGCGACCATCGCAGCAACGCTATTAACAATGAGGCACACGCCACCACACGTAATGTCATTGAGTGTGTGTTTGGGATGCTGAAGGCACGTTTCCGTTGCCTGGACACCTCCGGCAGTGCCCTACAGTACAGCACCTCAAAGGCCTATGGGCTATTCCTGGCCTGTTGCATCCTGCACAACATGGCCAATGAATGTGGGATAGCCATACAGGTCGAAGAGGGGGACAGCGACGGGGACGATGGGGATGCCGGTGATGCCGGTGATGGGCAGCCCCCCCTTGGCCGATGGGACCCCCGACTGTTCCGGCTGGCACAGCTACACCGGGACACCATCATGGAGGAGCACTTCAGCCAACCCAGGTAAGTCGTGGGGCCATGTGCAACCACCAGTGGCCGAGGCACAACCCACAAACACGCAGAGACACACACCAGGGGTGCATGCCGTCAAGGGAAGTGGCAGGGCACAGAGGCACACACACAGCCAGGGATGGGTGAGGATTAACATGCCATGCCGAAGGACACACACACACATGCACACACACAATACAACAAATGTGCACAGAGGGCAGAAGGCACACCGACCCAGAATGCACACCCTAGCAACACACATGTCCACAGGCCACCACGCCCACTACCTGTCCATGTGTGTGTGTCAGATGCTGAGCACCATTGCACATTGGTGTACAGCGCAATGCAGGCATCATCATGCACATGCAACTGTGGACAGCAGCTGGGAGGTGTGCAGGTGGACTGTGTGTCATGCGGCAGGTCCGGTACCCACCCGCACTGCCCACTGACACACACAATGCACACAGGGCAGCACCAGACAGTAGCCGCGCTGGGAGACAGGTCAGTCCCACGACACAGTGCCACGGCTGCCACAGATGCGTGGGTGGCCCCGCCGAGACCCGCCAGCACTGGCAGGCTGACCACTGGCCTCGTGGGGTGGCACCGATGGTCCCCAAGGGGTTCCACTGCGTGAATGTGACCGTGCCCGCGCAGGGGTCTGCAGCACACCAAACATGCCTGCACCAGGAGTGCTCGGGATGCCCACAGCTGAACCCGGTGTCGACAGGGTGGTAGTCGCATGACGCTGGGAACGGGGGGTGGATAATGCACTGCGTGGTGTCCGCGATGCATGGGCACCTGACTGCGTGCCCATTGTGGCCATGACAGCAATGAACGCCTGCGCATGCCTGTCAATGGCAGCAGTCACATCCTCCCGCAAACGGTCCATCCGTGCCAGGATCTGTTCGGTGTCCCTGCTGCAACGCTCCTCTGTCCGCTCCAGAGCCACACACAGTGCATCCACGGATGTCGCAAGCTGCATCTGCTGCTGGACTGATGCTCACAGTAGGCAGGTGTGCTCGTCCAAGAGGTCATCAGCCTCCTTGGCATCCTGTCCCACAGGGTGTGCAAGGCCCTGATGTTCAGCACCCCTTGAGGGTGGGTGCTGCGCACCAGGACCAGGTCTGGGCATGTCCACAGGCGATGCACAGATGCCACCGCTGAGCCCTGTACCCCCAAGCCCAGTGGGTGACTGCTGATGTTGCCCCTCCGGCTGCCACACCCCAGAGCTCAGTGGTACCGCCGCAGTGGCTGCAACAGTCCCACTGTCCTGAACAGACACCAGTGCTGCTCCACTGGTGCTGACAGGCACAGCCTGGGACTGTGCTGACATGCAGGCCTCCACGACGGCACCAGCCACAGCCATGGGTGCGAATTGCCCTGCTGTGTGTCTATCCTGTGGCACACACGTGTCACTGCCCATGACAGTCATGTCATCATCACTGGTGCTGGACTCTGCCCTGGCCACAGCCACAGCATGCTGGCATCCGTGGTCGCCAGCATGCTGGGACACAGGCAGGGCTTCCTCCACACTTGTCACAATGACATCAGTGTGGACAGCCAGGCGGCTCCACTGTCGTAATGATCCACATATACCTGTGGAGGTGGATGATCCCACCTCCGACTCCATCCAACTGTCCGCAGTGGACAGGCCCACCACTACTGACCCATGCAGATGCTCAGGATCTGTAACGGAAAGCAAAGTCGCATTACTGCGTGTGACCTACCCTGCCCCCCCCAGACAGACCATGACTTACCATGCAGTGATGGGCCATCACCCGTCTGGAAGCCACCACCCGGAACACCCTCTATGGCACTTCACTGCATGCTTCCAGCAAGCCTGTCCTCCACTAGGGTGATCTGTACCACCTCTGGCTGTCCCTTACCTGTTGCAGCACATGCAGCCCTGATGGCAGCCACCTTCTCCTTTACTCTCCTCCTGTCCGTGCCCATCTTCTTCTTACACTCCTGCATGGAGCACTGGTGGCTGCCATGCAGGTTCACGGCACATGCCACCTCCTCCCATGCAGCAGCACGGGCCTGGGGGGTTCCCCGCCGTCCACTGAGCAGTGGCTCCTGATCCAGGTAGGCCTCGAAAAGGGCCTCGGTTTCGGCCTTTGTAAAAGTCGGCCTCCTCCTCCTTCCACCACTGTTTTCCTCCTCTCCAACAATGTGCTCAGTCATTATATAGCCTGTAAGAATGGCAGTTGTTACCTGTGACTGTGCAGTCCCATGCATGTCCCTGAATCCACAGTCCACACTCCCAAACAGCATGCTACTCACCAATAAACCGCAGTAACCGACTATGGCCACTGCAGCACATTGTCGCACCTTTATAGTGCAATCCATGCAAATGAGGCGAGGAGCAACTTTAATTAGATGCAAATTGCAGTGCTGTGCCATTGAATGGCTGATTAGATGATTTGCATATGATGGCTGAATATCGCGCTGTTGTGCTTTGTGCAATTGTGTTAAACATGCTGAGCCAATGGCGCAGTTCTGTGGCATGCGTAGTATTCCTCACTGCGCATGCCTGGGCTGCTGACGCAGGCATCTGCCACACTGATGACATGCTGTGCGTGATAGGCAATGCAGGGCATGGCCACCATTGTGCCAGTGGCGCTATAGCGATGGTCACTACATGGCGCTGTGGCACTGGGCCTTCATAGGTGCAATGGCCCAACTGCCCGGTAGTCTGCTATGGCGCTGGCACACAGGCAGCCAATCGCAATACACGCATTGTCATCCGATGGCACTGTGCGTGACCATGCGCCAGAGACCCTTGACCCTGTGCCCGACCTCTGCCCCCTTGGCGCCATGCATCAGGCATAGGTGCACCTCTATCGCGCTGTTCGGTAACAGCGTGATAGGGAATGGCAGCGCTGTACCGCGCAGCATCTGCACATGGGGAGCCACGCTGCAGAGTGCCATATTGCCTACTATAGCTGCTGGAATGGCACGTAGATGAGCTACTCAATGGACAGCTATTGAGCTGGCCAATCTGGTGGCCATAGTTGAGCCACACCATGGGCCTCTCTTCGGGGAAGCCCCCCTGGACAGGGCCAGGACCCAGGTGTGGCAGGAGGTGGCCACTGCCCTGGAAGAGGCAACAGAATGGGGGCGTTCAGCTGAGCAGTGCAGGCACCGCTATGGTGACCTGTGCAGGAGGGAACCGGAGCTACTGGCCTGACTGCGGTCACGTGCCAGGAGGGGCATGGTGCCACGTCCAGGTAGGGGTTCCGTCAACACACTTTATCATCTATATGAGTCACAGTGTTGTATGTGTCCAGCACATAGGGGAGGGACTGTATGGGGTTGGCCGTGGTGGTGTTCACAGGGTGTGGGGTGGGTGGGTCTGGCTGGGTGGGAGGGCACGCACCTTGGGGCAGGGGGACTTTGCTTCGGGAATGTACTGATGTTCTTCTCTCCTTTTTTTCCCCACAGGCCCAGATGAAATCTGCAGGGTGCAGGCAGAGCGGCGGAGGGGTGAGGACAACGCGGCCAGGCGGGCCGAGGACCATCAGCGCCCACCTGACTGGCCCGATGAGGGTGAGTGCCATACCTCCATGATTATTATTACACGCTGTGTGACAGGGTGGGCAGCAGGGCATGGCCACCATCCATCGAGATCACTGCCATGCACGCCACTTGTTACAGTCAACACTGTCTAGTGGCAATGCATGTCTGGTTGTGCGTCACTGGTGGTCCATGCGTGCACCAGGTGCATGGCTGTGCCACTGCCTTTGCACCACATAGCCATGTCACTAAATGGCCACGGTGGTGCTGTGCGTGACTTGGCCGGTGGGTGTGTGCAGATTTCTGCATGGCTGTATGCGCCTGAGTGGGCAGGTCCTGTGGACGTGATCACTGCGGATGGTCACACACCATCACAATGGTATGTCCCATGGCCGTATGCCATGCACAGTGGGCGGGCTGTATGGGGTTGTACATTCACACCTATTGAATGTGCTCCCTTGTCCTAGGTACGAGACATCTCCAGGAAATAAGGGACACCTTGAGGGAGCTCCTTAATCTGGCTTGCGAATCTGTGGTGATCCTGAGGAGGCTCGACTCGACGGGGGTGCTGTGGCGCCACAGAGGAAGGTGGTCCCAGAGCCAGGAACGACGGACGTGAAGACGGTCCTTTGGTCCCTGACTTCCCCTACCCCCCTGGACCCACCCTCACACCCCTCCTATCCCATCCCATTTGTCCACTCCTTCCCCTGCCCACCCCCACCTTGTTTGTGTCCCACCCCAAGCTTGTATATAGTTTTATTATTGTACATAGTTCAGTTTTATATTTACAATACATTTGAATTTTATATGAATACCGTGGTGGTCTCTGATTTGCAGCAGGCTATAGGTGCTCAGCTGCAGTGGTGTGCATGGCATCAGGGGTGGTGCAGTCATGGGTATGTGTGTGTGTGTGTGTCCGTGTGGAGGTGGCTATGGTGTGGAGGTAGATATCAGTCAATGTCTGTGTTGTGTGTGGTGTTCCCTGTGCACTGGATGACTGTGTGCAGTGGTCCATGGCGCGTGCTCTGTGTCCATGGTGCACCCCTCGGCCCGTCCATGGCCTGTGCAGCCAACACACATACCTGTCTGTGACCTGCATGGTCTGCTGGCATGTCAGTGGTGGCATTCTCTGCAGGGCGGACACTGAACCCGTCACTTTGTTGGGTTGCCCATGTCACTGGTGTGGTGCATGCCTGGCTCAGGTGGCACTGTGGGCGACACGGTCATTGTCCCACCTCCATGCTGTGGCTTGTGTGTGTTGCAGGGGATGTGCCCCACTGTCTGTGGCTTGTGCTCTGGGTGACTACTGGTGGTGTACGGGTCCACGGTGCCTGTGCAGGGTGGCTGGCACTCCAGTGCCATGGTGGACTCACGGGTTGTGTACACAACATACATGGGCCTAATGGGGCTTTGCCCTCCCACTGCGTCCCTGTGTTGTTGTGCCCTTGGGTATGGGTGGGTGTCTATCCATACCCTGTGTGATCCGTGTGGTGCATGCTTCCATGCACCACTGTGGGTGTCTGTGCTGGCTGTTGTGGCCAGTGGTAGGCCGGGGTGTGTCACTGGAATACTGTGCAGGGCGCTGTACCCCTGGTGGTGGTGTCAAGGACACGACCTTCCCATATGGGGTACCTCTTGTGCCAATGCATGGTCGGTCTCTCAGCAGTACCTCGGGGGACTGTGCATGGTGGCACTGTGTCTGCTGTTGTTGAATTGCCGTGTGATGCAACCTGCTGATGGGTGCTCATGGTGGGGCTGACTTGCATGGTTCTGTGATGCACAGGGTTGCATTGACACAGTGGGGGTGGTGGTATGCATGGGGTTTCCTGCAGTGGTGGTCACTGCTCATGGGGGGGTGTCTGGGGGTCACGGTGTAGGGTGTGCTGTGCACTGGGGGGGATGGTGTGACACAGGGTGGTCTGCCCTCCTTGTGTGCCAGTCACAGCTTGTCGGTAGGTGTGATGGGGCACCATGGCCAGGCTGTGGGTTGGTTGCTTGTCTCCATGGACCAGTGGTTACTCCAGTCCTCCACCAGTTGTGCTGTGCTTGGGGTGTGGGGGGACGATGTCTGTTCTGCTGTGTGTTCCTGTGCCCATCTGTGGCATGGGTGGTGGGCCCTTACCTCCCTGATTGTGCAGTTACATTGCTCTGCAGCTGGGGGGCTCCCTGGTTGCACTATGGCGCCTCTGGACTGCTAAGCTGTACATCCCTTGTTACGCTATGGCACATCAGATCTGCTCAGCTTCCCCTCCTTAGTTGCACTATGGCGCAGGTGGTGCGATATTCAGTCGTTGGTTGTAGGCGCAATTTGGCCTGCTCCTTTTTTGAATATCGCATCTCTTGTGCATGGGCGCAATAGACTTGCGCTTGCTCCTGCTATTACGCACTTTTGGGGCGCAGTTTGAATATCTGGGCCAATTTATTTAAGCATGGCATAACTGGGAAAGACACACAGAGCCAAAGTTCATTTCTTGGTGCAGTCTGGGAGAGGGAAACAATGGGGTTCCAAGTCAAAAAGAAAAAGTTACAATGCACACTTAGTTATTCATTTATATATTTATTTATTTATTTATTTATCTGAGGATAGGGAGATGGTGGAGAACAGTGCAATCTAACAAGGTGCAATAAATACAAAACAATTACGACTGTAGAAGTAGTAAATACCAGTTGCAGAAAAATACACTACAATAAGGTGCATGAAGTTAAATACATTTGCAAATGCACAAAAGCAATGCACATATGGAGAAGGAACAGTACTGTAAACTGATGAGGGTGGATGGGGGGACAACTACACAGTGCAAATGCAGGGCAGGAGAGAGCCATGTCTGGAGGGTGGTGGTCAGAAGCTTTTGACATGAAGTATTATATTAAGAACATGCTTATACCCTCGGCCAAATTAGCAATTGCTCAAGGTATTCTGCTCCCAACCCTTACTTATGGTGCCTCTATTCTTACCTCTGCCCATAAAACCTCCCTACTAAAATGGGACTTAACTTAAAACAATATATGCCGATTTGCCTCTTCATTGCCTCGACTCAAACATCACTGCCTTCTTTATAAGGATCTGAATTGGCTCTCACCCTCTGCCAGTAGACAATACTACCTTGGATCACTGATGGACTCGATCATCTGGGAAAAAACCCCATCCCAGCTGGCGGCGTTGCTGGTTCCTCAGCCATCCTCCCATGGCCTGCGATCAGCTGACAAATCCTTGCTCTATGTTCCGAGATGTCAGATGACTAAAGGCACAGGGGCCTTCCAGTTCTCTGCTCCCAGGCTATGGAATGCTCTTCCACTCAACCTCCGGTTGTCTCAGTCTCACTTTGGATTTAAAAGTGAATATCGACGTTATCTATCCTTAGCTGATGCTTGTACATGCTTTGACCCAACCTGACGCTCCTGAGACTTACCAGTAATGTCACCCCTGCTCTAATCCAGCTCCAAGACTGTCTCCTCTTCCCCTCCCCATATTTTTCCTTCTCTTTGTAAATAACTTCTTGACTACTAGCTCTTTCCTTCTCAAACCTTGTTGCTGACCATCCACTGTTGTTTTGCCAATTACACCCCTGACCTTCCTTCTGTCAGTCTTTCTTGTTATGTTTGAACATTCCTCACATTTCTCTATATAACCTTACTATCTTATTAACCCTTTTACTCCACAGGTTGGGTCCATGGTATCTGCACTTATTATATATCTTACTGCCATTATCTGTATAATGCTTGCTATTATTTTTTGTTGTTTCTACCCATTGTACTTTTGTAGCACTGCTGTACTGTTCCTCTATTTGTATTATTGTACCCATGTTGCTGTTGTTCAGCTGTTCTCCTTTTGTTGTACTCTCCCAGGTCGTGCCTGAAAATAGTCATTTTATGGCTAGTGCACCTACCTGGTTAACAAAAACTAAATAAATAAAATAAAACAAAGACAATGCAGTTATAAATTGAATAACATGTACTATACAGCAGCACAGACCTACAGCATTTAAATTATACAGCTAAGCTTCTCCATTTAAAATGCAGCTGCTGGCCATGTATACTGCTTCTGGAATATATATACATGCTTCCCATGAACATATTGTATTCATGTCCTGTAGTACTGGCCGAATAACCCCATATCAGTCAGCATTGAATCCAAAGGTGATTGGCAAAAATGAAAACAGTAACAGTTACAAAACACAACAAGGACCCTGGGAACAAGTATAGATCAACAGACTGTTTGACATGCTGTGCTGCTTCTTTAGCATCTTCTGCCAAGGTTTGGGACTAAACAGGCCTGCTACAGCAGCATACAGTACATGCACTGCACAAGAAAAAAAGCCTGCGCTATAGTGACAGAGCTCCTGGTAACCATCAGCTGTCTGAAACAAGCTATGTTGAATAATAACAATGAAACAGCGCAGCAGCAGCACTGTCATTTCAGTGGTTCTCTGTCTACAGCTCTCATCATACTTAAGCAATAAGGCACAACAGGGTGTTGGTTGCACTACGTTTACCCCATGGTCAGGGGCACTGTAAGGCACATCACAAAGTAAAATGGGCCCAAAGGCAAATTTAAAATAAAAATCAAAGACTCTAAAAGTTTTCAAACTCAGAAAAATTATAATAAAATTGTTGCTAAATAATGCAAAATAGTCCCTCCACAGGGGGTCACATGATCACTTCATGGCGTAAAGACGTGCCTTTGTCGAGCTCTAAACCCCGGGTAATTATAAAACGAAAATCCATCGCAATCCGTGTCAAATTCAGCATAAACTGTGGATCACCTCTCATCTGATGCGATTATGGATGAATACATAATCTCGGCGGCAGGTAAATCGCAACAATCTGGGGCTAAAAATAACAAGAAACTGACCGCCAGTGAGGCGAAACGATGTAGGCCCATCTCGATTTCGGCAGCGAAATGACGTCTGTCGGGGAAAGAATTGAAGGATCAGTTTATGGAAGCACTTTTCCCACAATTTGAGAGACTGCAAAATAAGATTGAGGAGACTGGAGACAATGGAAGCACAATTGGAGAGAGGCAGCATGAAAGAATGGAGGGCTACGGAGGGCTCGTTTGATCCACGGAGGATCACAGCACATCCCTGGAAAGAGGATAGGGGAACTGGAGAAACAAGTACTCGACATGAGAAAAATCCTGGACTACCAAGAGAACTATCAGAGAAGGTCTAATCTACAGCTCCGAGGCCTACCTGAAGGCAAGGAAGGCACAGATATCCTAGGATTTTGTGCAAAAACACTACCAATGCTGTTGGGCCTGAAACCTAAAGGAAGAGGCTATAAACTAGAGAGGGCACATCGAGCAGTTCAGCCACGGCCCCAGAACGGACAACCCCCGAGACAGGTGATTTTTAGATTTCACAATTTTCAGGATAGACAAGAAGTCTGGAAGGCTTATAGAGCCCTGCCGGAGCTGAGATATGAGGGTGCGCGCCTGTACATAGCCCAGGACCATTCTGTCAGGGTGGGCAGGAAGAGACAAAAATTTAACGATGTGATTGCCATTTGTCAAAGCCTGAAACTAGAATGGTTTATGATATTTCCAGCTACTATAAAGATTAAGCATGAGGGGTCGACGTATAGTTTCTTGGAGGCTGAGAAAGCGCATAAGTTCGTGAAGGAGCTGCAGAAACAGAATGGGTGATTACTCCTTGAAAACGAAGGAAGGGAGGTGATATGAACTGTGACGAAAAGTCTGTTTGGCTGGATTTTGTAAATAGTTATGAAGTTGCTGTTTATATGCAGAGTTATGTTTGAAGACAAAAGTTTTCGGAGTGCGAAGAAAATGGCTGCATATGAGCTCCGGATGTGGGGCAGAGAGGACTAATCATATAGCAGCCCCCCTATGGAAGCGGACTGTTGGTGTGAATCCCCCATCTGTAAGATTATGTGAATCTGAAAGAAGCTCTAACAGACTGTCTGTGATCCGCTGAATGACAAAGAGTTCTTGGCTTTTTCTTTCCAGAACTGACAGTGATGCATATAAAGACAGTCTTTGCCTTGGAAACATGGTCGGAAGGTGGCGAGGTGAAATGGGCAGAGAGGGGCCAGCACATTAAAGTTGATTCATGCGGCCTACTCTGGCTGTCCAGTCGGAGAAGGAACGTAGCCTAGCTGGAAGGAACAGAACAACGAGGTTCGGCACTGGTGGAGAAAAAGGACTGAAGGGGGGATATGGAAGAGATGGAAGGTGGCTGTCGGGGGGGGCGGCTGAGCGAGACCCTTCTCCTATCCTCTGCCCTAGAATAACGTGGGGAGCAACTGCTGGTGGGGGGGCTTGCACGTTATATTGAATTTGTGAGGCCTAGCCCCGTTAGCATGCAGAATCGAGAAGCCTGGAGGAGGATTAGGCGCTGATAGTGCATTTACAGGCTTGGTCACGAGAGGGAGGGTGACAGGGACGAGGGGCAAACTGAAGAGAAAGATGGAGTGGCTCTCCGGGGGCAGAGGTGGGAGAATGGAATTGGGAGTTCGCACCTCTGTGAATGGCAAGAGGAGGTGGATGATGTGCTCTATGGGATTAGAACTGCATAGAATAAACTGATGGTCAATAGAAGTTCATAACCCGGGGGGAGGGGACAAGGTTGATCGTAAGAGTTTTCTGTGAATCAAACCCTTTAATTGGTTATAGAGAGGGGAACATACTATATAACAGAATGTTGTATGTTTTGTTAAGGAGATGAGAAATTCATACTGTACATAGGTTGGGGGGGTAGTTTCAATGTTTTGTTATGAATGTTATTCAAAAGTTGCATGTTAAGTTCACAATGAGAGAAGGAGTAGACAGGGAAATACCACACATAAAGAGTGTATGGAGGCCATGTACAGAGATGAGGGATGCAGAGGTTTCTTTGGAAATAAGATGGACCAAAAGGAGAGAGTGAAGATAGTCTCCTGGAATGTGAGGGGGGTCTCCTCACCGATTAAGCTTGCCTCTGTTATTACAACCCTTAAAAGAACGAAGGCTCAGGTGGCTATGCTACAAGAGACGCAGTTGACTCCCTCAGAACATCAGAAGTTGGTGAGGAATTGGGTGGGAGCATGTTATGCTGCATCCTTCTCTTCCCACAGGAGGGGAGTAGCAATATTGATACACAAACATCTCCCCCTAAAGGTATTAAGGGTGGTACAAGATAAGAAAGAGGGGAGATATGTGTTTGTGGAGGGAACCTTATATGGTTCCCGAGTAACACTGGGAAGTATTTATGCCCCGGCAATAACTTGAACCATTATTTTACAATAATATCCTAGAGATACTAATGAGGGAACAATTCCAAGGGCTGATCATGGAAGGGGATTTTAACTGCACGCCAGATTCAATTATGGATCACTCGGGCGGGAAGGGCAGAGGGGGGAAGTGCATGAAACACTGGTGGGAGGGCTAAGTAGAATTAGACTTAATAGATGCGTGGCATACAGCTAATCCAAAGAGTAAGGAATTTACTTTCTTCTCTAACCCCCACAAAACCTGGTCCAGATTAGACCACATCTATATTGAAGGAGGGTGGTATCACAGGATGGCGGATGTGGGACATGAGCCGATCCATATCTCAGATCATGCCATGGTGACAATGACAATCGAGATGGATGTGAATAGAGTGAGGCCTGCTACATGGAGGTTCCCCCTATATTTGATGGGGAAGGAAGAGTTCTGAAATTTTCTAATGGAACAATTAGAGAAATGTGGCATTTAATAAGGATACGACCCCTTCTAAGCAGGTTTTTTGGGATGCAGGGAAGGCTTATCTAAGAGGGGCTATCATAGGATATGTGGCGGGATATAAGAGGGAACAGGCCAAAAGGTATGACGAGTTACTCCAACAGGTTAAAGACTTGGAGCGTATGGTAGTGGGGGGAGATGAAGGGAGCACCCAGATCTTAGCGGCAGCCAGAGGGACACTTAACAGTATGCTAACTGATCAGGCAAGAACCCAGGTGTGGTTTGTGAAGCAAAAGTTCTATGAATGGGGCAACAAGCCAGGTCCTATGTTAGTGAACCTCATTAAGGGTAGGAGGGAGAGGACAAGAATTCAGGAGATTCGGGCAGAGGGGGGAGCGTTGTTGAAGGAACCGCAGACTATTGGGGAAAGGTTTAAGAAATTTTACCAGACTCTATACAGAAGTGAAGGAGAGGGTCAATCGGATAGCATGAGGGCTCTTCTGGAGAAGGTCAAGCTTCAGAAGATTACGGAAGAGCAGAGAGAGGAATTAGATAAAGAAATCTCTAAAGAGGAGGTAAAGAAAGCCATACAGGATATGAAGGGAGGCAAGGCGTCGGGGCCGGATGGACTCCCAGCTGAGTTTTACAAGGCAATGGGACAAAAAGTGATAGATTTACTCTGTGAAGTTTTTCGAGAGCCAAGAGAGGGAAATCTGCTCCCCCCCCCATGGGGATGGCAACGATTTGTGTTATCCCAAAGCATGGAAAAGACCCACAGGAGTGTGCTGCATATCGGCCCATATCCTTATTAAATGTGGACGCTAAAATCTATGCTAAGGTGCTGGATGGACGTCTGGAGGAGCTTCTCCCCCGAATGGTGCATCCAGACCAGACGGGCTTCGTAAAAAGAAGACACTCCTACCACAATGTGAGGAGGGTCCTGAATGTGGTGTATGGCTCTTCTCGGCGCCCGGGGCTGACAGCGATCTTGGCTCTGGATGCTGAGAAGACCTTTGATCGCATTGAGTGAGGATTCCTTTTTGAGATTCTGAGTGGATTTGGCTTAGGAGAGGGATTCTTCACCATGGTGAGGGCTTTATATGCCTCCCCACAGGCGACAGTATTAGTTAATGGGGTTGTATCACAGAGCTTTGGCCTGTCCAGGGGAACAAGACAAGGATGCCCTCTTTCCCCACTATTGTTTGATTTGGCAATTGAACCCTTAGCTGTGGCCATAAGACAGAATACAAACATAGAGGGGGTGGTTGGGATGGGAGGTCAACAACATAAGTTGTCGCTGTATTCAGATGACATGATCCTGTATCTTGGTGACCCAGAGAGGTCTGTCCCTCTACTATTAGACCTGATAGGTAGCTTTTCACTGTTCTCAGGATACAAAATAAACTTAGATAAATCAGAAATTATGCTTTTGGGAAGGGGGTGCGTAAGGGGATGCGAGACGTGGGGACTGAAGAAAGTTAGGGTATGCTTTAAGTATCTGGGAGTGAATATTGGTAAAACTATCTCCGAATTGTATGGTCTAAATTATGGACCATTGGTGAATGGGATGACAGCAGAACTGAAAAGGTGGAGAGCGTTACCTATCTCGTGGATCGGTCGCATGAACTTGTTAAAAATAAACGCTCTGCCGAGAATTTTATACCTGTTGCAAATGCTTCCAATGGGCCTTAGTAAAAAGGACAGTAAGAGGCTGGAAAAAAGCTTCTCTGACTTTTTATGGCGGGGGAAGAGGGCTAGGATCAGCTTGGGTAAACTAAAATTGAGCATAAAGGAGGGGGGTTTGAATTTCCCAGATGTGAAGAGCTACTATCTGGCCACACAAATAGGAATAGTGAAGGATTGGCTTCTCTGACTTTTTATGGCGGGGGAAGAGGGCTAGGATCAGCTTGGGTAAACTAAAATTGAGCATAAAGGAGGGGGGTTTGAATTTCCCAGATGTGAAGAGCTACTATCTGGCCACACAAATAAGAATAGTGAAGGATTGGCTAGACCAGAGGTGGCCAGCTGGATAGATCTTGAGGACATGGAAGGGCAGGGCAGGTTATCAGCTTACCTAGCTAGGGAGGGGAAGAAAGCCTATTTAGCGCAGAAGCGAACAAATCCGCTGGTGGTCATGACACTGCACAGCTGGGAACAGATTAAGAAACATATAGGGAACACAGAGGCAGACACGATGCTCCTTCCTTTGAATAAAAACCCTTTCTTTTGCCCTGGGCTGGAAGATCAAGGCTTCGAGGAGTGGAATAAAAGAGGGATACACAGTGTGAGGGACCTTGTAGGGAGGACAAACATAAGTTCCTTCCAGGAGCTAAAGGAAAACAGAGGAATACCAAACAATCATATGTTTAGATTTTTTCTGGCCAGGGACTACTATATGAAATTGAGAAGGCGGGCCCCCCAGTCGCTCCCACTACAACAGATAGAGGCTTTGGTGCTTAGTGCCAGGGGAGACCCTAAAGGTATGATTGGGGAGGCGGCCCATATACTAAGAGACAGCCTCCGGGATATGACAAAGAGCATGAAGGGGTTGTGGGAGAGAGACTTGGGGCTTCTGATTACTGACCATAACTGGGGAATTATGCTAGAGATGCATATGGGTCTTTTAATCGCAAATAAATATAAAGAATCGGCTTATAAGTTTATCCATAGACTGTTTTATCCCCCGGTGGTAGTGCATAGATATCAATCAGAGATATCAGATATGTGCAACAGATGCCAAGAACAAAGGGACACATACTTACATTGTTTCTGGTCCTGTCCTCGCTTGCAGATCTTCTGGAAAAGAGTGGTTCAGAATATGAAGGAAACGATGGGGATAGAGGTCTCCTTGCATCTGATAGACCTTTTATTTGGCATAGAAATAAGGGAGGGGGAGGAATGGGCCCCATATAAGAAATGGGTCAGGATTGTAGTTTCACAGGCCAGACAAGCCATTTTAAATACATGGGTATCGGCCAGGGACCCCTCTATTGAGCAGTGGTGCGCTATAATTATTGGTGCCCTGCCAATGGAGAGAAGGACATATCTTGCACAAGGGAGACTGGATTCCTTCATATCTATGTGGAACCCCTTATTGTCAGCTCTTTCCATGGAAGAAGCTATGATTATACAGAGGGGGACCTAAGGAAGGATGGGAAGAGGAGGGGACCTACACTCTGGAATAATAGGCTAGCTGAGTTGTGTGGTATGAGCGAAAGGTATTTTGGAAATCAAATAAGAGTATAGAAACTGATGGTAAAATTGGATGGGATTTATATGAAAATACATATGAAATGTTGGTGAAGATGTGAACATATGTATATAGTTTTTAGAGCTTTGTGAGGTGGTGTTTTTTTTTTTTTCTTTCCTTCTTTCATTTCGTGCTTTGTTGGGATTTTATGTCTTGTATACTCTAATGTAGGGGTGTGACTATGTGGAGTTGTCTTGCAGTGTATGTTGTGGTTTTACTTTTGGTAAATGTCATGTGTATAAATGTCTGTAGTTGGATAAAATTCAATAAAAATGTTAAACAAAAAAAAAATAGTCCCTCCACAGATGTTTTTCACCTGTCAGTCACCTGTCTTTCTTTATTTTCAGTACACTGTGTTCACCATGGAACAGAAAAATTCAAAGCTCTGCATTATTTCAGTAGTAGAATGCCCCCCACACACACACTCTCAATGGTGACATGGAATACATGAATTTAAAATTCTTCA
The DNA here is from genome assembly GCA_016271365.2 of Neoceratodus forsteri. Taxonomy (NCBI): domain Eukaryota; kingdom Metazoa; phylum Chordata; order Ceratodontiformes; family Ceratodontidae; genus Neoceratodus; species Neoceratodus forsteri. The sequence continues at coordinate 560,976,651 of CM057450.1, read as the reverse complement.
GCGTTCCACTGGCATACACACATAGACACACACAAAATCCTCAGGTGGAGCCACAACCTTAATTTTACCAGTTGCCTGGTAAGGAGCAGGGAGTTCTCTGTCAAACTGGTGGGGTAGGAGGGGAATTTTTTATGGTTATCAAAGAAACACCAGCATAAATGACAAGCATCTGCGATAAACACGGTTTGTCTCATCTTGTCTGTCTGCTGTTCCCTTAAAACTCCTATAATTATGGTGACACTTCTGTAAATGAGTACAACCATTCCATAATGAGAGCCAGTTTCTGAAAGGAATGTGGGGGGGCTGGGGGCGGCAAATGGGAATGTTCAACAAGCATTACACAGTAACACTTGTAGCCAATCATCATCAAGAATTCTCCCTACCCATTTTCTAAAACAAGCACATTACCCTGTCATCTTGGAAAAAAAAGATCATCCCTCAGCTTAGAGCTGGGGGGGGGGGAATCTGATTTTCAAAGGGCCTGGCGTAGCCCTTTGACTAAGTCCCGATGTGCAACTTGCTGATGCAGAGAAAAACCTCACACAACTGAAAATATTATTTTCAGCATTTTTTTTTATAATTTCTTTATTAAAAGAGTCAAATTACAGAATGCAATAAATACCATCAGATCGTTTCAAAAGCTGTATATCTTATATGAATAAGTACGACTATATGGCATTTAATTATTGCAGAATACTTAACGCACAACATTAGAAGCTAGACAGTTTTAAATATGATTCGGACCAACTCTTCTCCACTCAAGGCAGGTCAGTCCCCCCCATGGAACAAATTCTGGATCCTGGGAAGACATATGCAGCACCCATCTATGCCATTTTATTTCGAAGGGGGTTAATTTATTTTGGAGTTTTACAATTAAATATTCTGATTTATAAATCTCCTGGATTATACATCATCAATCCCCCACTGAGGGAGTCAGGGGTGTCATCCATCTACGAGTTATCGCCTTTCTGGCGGCAAGTACGTATACTGGGAGCAAAGTGTGGTCCCATCGTGGTCTGTGATGGGGGTAAATCGAAATGACCACTATTTCTGCTGTCAATTCAATGTTTTCCACCAAACAGTCTCCCCACTCAAGCTGTAACGAACACCAGAATGGAGTCAGTCTGGGGCAAAACCAAAAAACATGGCATAAGTCAGCTAGCTTACAATTACAACCCCTCCAGCAGGTGCCAAATGATGCCGGAAGATATTTTGTTAATATCGTTGGGGATCAAAAGTATTGAGACTGGGATTTCCATGCAAACTCCCTCCAGACGTTGGAAGAGGTTATCTTAATAGCTTTCAAATTTGCTTCCTGCCAGGTTGAAAAAGGAACCTGTAAATCCAGGTCTTTATTCCAGGCTTCTAGGACTGATAACGAAGACTCACCCAATGAAGCCCTGAGCATTTTACATATGTGGCCAATTAAATTCTCCCAGAAATTGCCCTCCAGGTTATCCTTAAGTAAAATCCAGAAAGATGGGGGAGAAGAAGGTGTGTGTGTGTGTGTGTGTGTGTGTGTGTGTGTGTGTGTGTGTGTGTGTGTGTGTGTGTGGTACATGCCATAATGTCCCTCTGCTGTAAAATATAATTTTTCACTTGAGTGCATTGAAATAGGTCTCTGTCTGGGAGAGAAAAAGCATTTTGTAGTTCTGAAAAAGAGTGAATACCTGTATTAAGGAACTGGTAAAAATAATTAAGGCCCAGTCTCCTCCAAGAATGAAAGATAGTATCCATACTAGCAGGAAGAAAATTTTCATCAGCTGATATCAGTACATAAAAAAAAAAGAGAGTTGTTTTAGTGCTTTATGTTGTTTAACCCTATGACATATCTTCAGGATCTGTGCAGTAAATACTGTATAATCCCTCATGGCAGGAAAGCGCACCCAGGAGACAAAAACTACCTTCTCAATGTCATATAGGTTATTAATTAGAAATTCGATATCTTTCCAAATGCAAGAAGTCGCAGATGAGAGCCAAATTATTAAGGTTTTGAGGAAGGCTGCTGTTGCTTACAAGCTTAAGTTTGGGAGGTTTACTCCTCCCTGATCTAGAGATGAACAAAGCAATGAAAATCGAACCCTCGGGCTCTGACCCACCCATATGAAGGAAAAAATAATTTTATTCCAGGATTTGAAATAATAGTTGGCTGGGAAGAGTGGGACATTCTGGAAAAAAAATAGTAGTCTGGGGAGAATGTTTAATTTGATCATTTCTATACGCTGGAAAAGGTTAGCCTTAGCCTCCCCCGTTTTTTAAGTCTTCCTGAATCAGAACGGAAATCAGTTCATAATTTACCAATTCCAAATTATAACATGTTAATTGGAATATGTATTCCCAGATACTTTATTTTAGTGCATCTCCATTTCAAGAGAAGGAATTTCTCAGTGGACCGGGGGGGGGTTGAAAGTAAAATATTAAGGCTTCAGTTTTGGAGGTATTTCGTTTAAAACTGGCTAGTCTTTTGTATTCCTGAAGAATGTCCCATGCTGCAGGTATAGAGGATTCCAGAGAGAGAAGGGTAAAAAGGACATAATCGGCAAATAGGGTAACCTTATAATTCTTTTGTCCCAAGGGGATCCCCTCAATTTGAGGATCAGAGTGCAAAGCTATTGCTAAAGGCTCGATATACGGTGTGAATAGGGCCGGGGAGAGGGGGCACCCCTGTTTAGTGCCCTGGCACAAAAGAATGGGGGGAGGGCCCCATTAATCCTTATATAGGCTCTTGGTTGATCGTATAGGCTCTGGAACCAGGAGAGAAAAGAATTAGGGAACGATAGGACCTCAAGAGTATCCCAAAGGAAACTCCACAAGACCCTGTCAAAAGCTTTTTCAGCATCTAAGCTTAATAAAGCCATAGGGGATTTGTCTGGTATGAATATATTCTATTTGTAGCATAGTTCACCTGATATTATCCATAGTATTCCTAGCTCTAATGAACCAGACTGATCGGGATGTATGAGATCTGGGAGAATTGTCTCAAGTCTTGAGGCCCATATGACCATAAAAATCTTATAATCTACATTCAGTATGGAGACTGGACGGTAGGAGGATATATTGGCAGGGTCCTTATCTGGTTTAAGAATTGGGGCTATTATTGCATGGCTCCATGAAGGGGGAGGAGATTCTCCCTCCACTACCGCCCTATAAGTCAACAGAAGAGGAGGGAGGAGCAGTCCTGAGAATTTCCGATACCACTCTGCGGTAAATCTGCCCACACCAGGACACTTGATAGGCTGAAGAGCCTTAATATGGGTGAGAACCTCATCAGAGCCAATTGGGGCCTCCAAAGAGGACCTTTGGAACTCTGTGAGAGTAGGGAGGGAAAGGTGAGAGAGAAAGGCTCTCCTCTCCTCTGGGGAAGAGGAGTCCGGGGAGTATAGAGGGATTGATAATAAGAGGAGAAGGATGAATGGATATGGTCATTTGAATGCGAATGTCTATTAGTGACCAGATGTTTAACCTTTAGAATAGTTGCCACTTGTTTCTGAGCTCAGAGTTTCCGCGCCAACAAATGAGAGCCCTTAGCCCCTCCCTCATAATTAGACTGTTTTAAGTATGTTAGAGTTTGCATTACCCGTATATCCATTATTTTTTTAATCTCCTGTTTGGTTTGTCTAATGTTTCTCTGAAGGACCCTATCCCCCTCCCTATACAGAAGCTGGTAAGACTATAGTTGTTCTTCCAGATAGTTATAGGAAGCCTCAAGTTCCCTCCTCTTCCTAGATGAATACGCTATAGTTTCTCCCCTAATTACTGCATCAAGGGTATCTCATATAATTGGATCAGAGGTGTCTCCTGTATCATTTTCTCTTAAAACCTGAGGTATTCTGTTATTTAAATGTTCTGTATATCCTGGGTCTCTTAACAGGGACACATTCAAATGCCACGTTTTTGATTTTGGAGCCTTTCTCAATAAAATTTTAAGGGTCAGTGGATGATGATCTGAAAGAATGCGGTGCCCCGATGTTAGATCCCGAATGAGAGAAAAATGTTCACAGGTAATAAAAAAGTAATCAAGGTGAGAATATGTCTGAAAACAAGGGGAGAAAAAGGGGTAATCCCGGGTTATTCATTTTCAGCATTTTGTTTGTGTATTGGTGGGGTTTACTGTTTTTGCCCAGGTACAGCATGCAAAAAATGCTATTTTTAGTACTACCAGATGTAGAATTTTTGCACAGCCATGTAAAAATAAATCTGTGCAAGCTACTCTAAACTGTGGAAAAGGCTGCAAAAAGACAATCTTTTTGAACATTGTATGTATGCCAAATTGCAGCTCTGCAAGGATGCCCACCCTTATGCAACTTTATATGAGCACATGTAGAGTTATTCAGTTTTTGAAAATCTGGCCCAAGGTTCATTAATGTGCTGTACCTGTATGTATCTTCAATGTACCTGGTTTGGGTAGCTCTGATTATCCTTTCACTTTCATAGAGCGCTAAATGCATCATATAAAAGTTCTAAAAAATAGTAACCAACATTCACATGCCTGTCAAAAGTAAAGCAACAGAACATTAGGAGAGTAGTTCTAATATCAAAATGAGTTATTTTGCATTTCTGCTCCTGACATCCCATGGATCACCTGCAGGTTTTCTCAGAAAGTCTCTGGTGCCCACAGGCTAGTAACGAGAGTACACTTACTAGATCAACAAACATTTGCCTCTTTTCACTGGACAAACAGGAATAGTGTCCTTCTCCAAAAAAGGTGTCCTTCTAACACAACAGCAACAGTTCAGGTTTTCTACATTCAAAGTCGAAAAACCGTGGCAGTTTTCATGGCAAACTTCTAACAGTGCTGTTCTCTCTTTGAGATCGAATCCCTGACCCTTCTAGCTCAAAGAGCCATCATTCTCTGTCCCCTCCTCCTGAGAGTCGACTAAAAGAGGACCGAGGAGCATGATGTCATATTTCAGTCTGATAGTACTGAAAATATGTGCTCTTAATTAACTGCACCTGTTACCATCCTCCTTTAAAATAATGAATCCCCAATCTGTCAGACAGAAGGAGTGTCTATGTTATCTCTGGTATTGGTGCCTGCAGCTCTAGAGAAGTGGGGCATACATAACTATTTCTTTAAAGGATTCACAAACATTGCTTAATAATGCACTTAACTGTTTATAGGACCTTAACCCACCAGTGTCTTGCTTCCCACTGCAGTAATAGCCTTGCATAGATTCCTTTCTCAAACATTGCTCTTTTTAGGTCTGAGGGGTTAACCTGCAAGTTCCTAGTGAAGGAAGAGGTACTGGGTGTGACGCTTGACCAGCTGGTTATGATTGCTCTATGATATTTGTACATAGAATGTGGTATGTGATTGTCTCTTATGAGACAGCCTGTGGGATGCCGCTCCCCCAGGTTTCAGTTAAAATGACAGGATATATATTAAACAGAAGATCTCTGTAATGTGATTAACTTCCAAGACATTGCATTTTAGGGCCTGTTACTGCTTTGAAGCGGAAATGAAATGGGACTTTGAGTCTGCCAGAGGATAGAGATCATAAACTTTTATGACATGTTAAGAAGAAGAACATTTAATATCAACTGATGTTAAAAAGCTATATTGCATCTAGGTGAGAAACTGCAGGGTTGTAAAGGTCCTTTGATATTGCCTGGGAACAGGAACTGCTCAAAGATCAAAGAGAAGGAACAGGGAAATGACAGACTTATAATTAGGGAAACTAGTTTTTGCTGAAATCACAGTATTTTAACATATCTCCTGACAGAAAGATCATTGTTTGTATAATTTTTATATTCTAAAGGGAAGAGCTAGATGACATCATGGAAGGGTGTGTGTGAAAGAGACAATTTAAGCTATTCTGTGTCTGATCTTAGTGACACTTTTTTGTGGGCTCTTAAGAAACCAGAACTAACTTAAGCACTGTAAGAAGGTAATACATTAGATAGAAAAAGTATAACTGTATTGTGGTAGGAGTTTATGTTTGTACTTTAACCTTGTTCTTTTAAGTGATTGTATGCTTTGTGATACAGTATTCTGCGTTTACATTTTACCTATTTTTATCCATTTTTTTAAGTAAACCTCTTATTTTAAAGTGACTGCCAGCTATGTCTTCCAAGTTCTTTCTTTTGCATGTGATGTATGGAGGGTTAAGCTTGACAAAACTGTTCATAAGCTTAATGGTGTTACCAGACTGGGAAAAGGTAAGAATTTACCCAAGGTCTTTTATAGAGTTTTAAAGGTTCATTTTGGATACCTGGTTAGGTGCTCTTAGGTGAAAGATATCTGGCATCCCCCCCGAAGAGCAGATTATCTGAGCCTGTACATTTGGGTATGCTAGCGTAAGGTTCACAGTTTGAATCCCCCCAGAACTTGAGACTAAAGGTGATTCGGACCCACAAGAAGAAAGAAGGGTTACCCTGTTCTGTTACCTGTTCACAATACTGCACTCGGAGGTTGGCACTGTGGGAGCGGAGGGCCTGACCTGCTGAGTACATTTGTGACAGATTGGTTGGCAGTGGTGCAGATACATTTGGTAACACAAGCTTTAATTGTTCAGTGTGTCAGCTTAATACTGTACAGCTCACTTGCAAAATAAGGCAGGGATTTATTGTTAAAAAGGAAACAGAACTATATAATTTTGCTTGCAGTCAAGTTCCTACCTGTTTTATTTTTTTTTCACTAAAGTGCAAATTAGAGTAGCCATAGTTAGGGAAGAAGATGGCTTCCAACTACATCAGGTACACTGCAGACTACTTGAGGCAGTTGTGCCAGGACAGAGGAGTCCTGTACGAGGTGAGAGCCCCCAAGCAGAACCTCATGGATGCCCTGATGGCAGCAGATGCCCAGAGCATCGAGTCACAGACTATGACTCTAAAAGACCAAACCTTGAGCATGAAGGGGCCAGTGGCCAGTGCAGTGTCCAGATCCAGTGAGGATAACAGCAGGGCCAGGGCCAGAAAAGGGCCACAGCAGCAGGGGAAGGTCACCAGCATTCTGGAGCCAGAAGCATTCAGACTGCAGATTGAGTTATGCAGAATGGAGCTGGAGTTCCAGGAGAAGAGGGAGCAAGAACAGTGAGAGGCTGACCGTGAAGAACGTGAGTGCCAGCGAGCCACAGAGGAGGAGAAGAGGGAGTGAGCACAGTGAGAAGCTGAATGTGAGGAGCGTGAGCACCAGAGGTGACATGAACTGGAGAAGCTACAACTCCAGCCACCAGCACCAGAGCAGGTAAGTGACTTGAGTTTAACTGAAACTACAGGACTGGGTTACAAACTGAATTCCAAATTGATAGCTGAATTTAAAGAGGGGCAGGATATGGATGCCTTTTTAAATTTCTTTGAAAAAGTTTGTATTCAGGCCAAAATTCCTAGAGGGTCCTGGAGCTTCCAGCTATCCCTGCTACTTACCAGGAAAGCTCGGGCTGCATTGGGTCAAATGGACAATGGGGACAGTAATGATTACAGCAAACTTAAAGCTGCACTGTTAAAAAAGTTTGATTTAACTGCTGAAGCATACAGAGCTAAATTCCATAAGCTCAGGAGAAGCCCTGATATGAGCTACGAGGAGCTCACCATGAAACAATGTCAGTTTTTAAAACATTGATGGGAAGGAATTGAAGCAAACTCTGTAGATAAAACTGAAAATGCTATTTTGTTAGAACAGTTTTTTTGGGCATGCCCAGCAGAGTTGAAAACCTGGCTGGAGGACCGAGATCCCAAAACAGTGCAAGAAGCTGCTGAACTCTCAGACAGCTATGCCAAGAGCAGACCTGCTCTGAGAATGAATGGGGGCATGGCAGAGCAGAATGGGAAAAGAGCACCTTCAGGGCAGCTAAAGCCCTCACTGCCTCCACCGAAACCAGTTAGCCCCAGGTTTCAGAGAAAAGATTTCTCTGAGAAAACAAATGAATGTTGGGTTTGTAAAGAAACTGGGCATATTGCCAGGCAGTGCCCCAAAAGGGCAAACAATACACAACGTGGTGCTAGGAAAGAAGTGGGTTGTTTGTGTGTCCCTGGAAGCATGCCTGTGAACATAAGGGAACACATGCAGAGAGTCACGGTGAATGGAGTATAGGCACAAGGGTTAAGGGACACAAGGGCATCCCTGACATTGGTAAAAGGGAATATGATAGAGCCTGGTCAGCTTATACCCAATAAATATGTCACTGTACAAGACTTCACTGGTGAGGAGAAAACATTGGCACTCGTTAGTGTTCTCCTAGACTGGGGTGAAACAGGGGAAACTGTGCAACAGGTGGCTGTAGCCAAAACTTTAGCAGTGGACGTCATCCTTGGCAACAATCTCAAACAGGGGATGGCGTGTGCAGTTACCCATAGGCAAGCAGCAAGAGAAAATTGTAGCTCCCTGGACCCCACAGAAGCCATTGTGAAAACCACTGGGAGGCTGGTTCCCTAGACTATGTCTTCTGATATGGAGACTAATGAAAAGGGGGTAGAAAGTTCCCCAGTAGCAGTTAACCAAACAGCTACAGAGAGTTACTCCGAAGAAGGAGGGGTGATCCATTGTCAGAGGGTTAGGGATGACAGTAATCCTGAGTGCCCTGACGCTAGTGCTAGGGACCCTAGTTTAGAGACTGAAGGGGACCTGTCCCATGCCTTGGGAGTGTGTAAGAAGTTTGCCGCTGCTCAGAAAAGTGACCCTAGTCTAGAGAAGCTGAGGGCTTGGGAAGACTCTGACGGAGCACTGGGAGGTGACGGTAAACATAAGGTTTATTGGGAAAATGGACTGATGTATACTCAGGCTGTGCAGACAGAGGGAGGGGTGATAGGCAGGCAGCTTGTTGTTCTCCAGGGGTATCGTGAGCTGTTGCTCAAGACTGCACAAGATATTCCCTTGTCTGGTCATTTGGGAATCACGTGCACTATGCAATGATTGGCCCAACTTCACCCAGCAGGTGAAGGAGTATTGCAGGTCTTGTCACCGGTGCCAAGAAACAGGGAAGGCAGGTAAGAAAACCCAAGCCATCCTAATTCCATTGCCCATAGTGAAGGAGCCATTCCAGAGGGTGGGAATGGATATTGTGGGGCCTTTAAATACCCCCAGCTCCTCCGGGAAGATGTTCATCCTGACTGTGGTGGATTATGCCACCTGGTACCCTGAGTCAGTCGCCCTATCCTCACTGAGGACAGACAAAGTGGCAGATGCCTTACTTGGGATTTTCTCCCATGTTGGGTTTCCACAGGAGGCCATCACCGATCGAGGGGGTTCCTTCATGTCAGACCTGATGAAATGTTTGTGGGAGAAGTGTGGTGTGGTGCAGAGATGCACGACACCTTATCACTTGCAAGCCAATGGACTTGTGGAAAGATTTAACGGTACCCTGAAGTCAATGCTCCAAGCATTTGCTGAACAGCATGGAAGGGACTGGGAGAAATACCTTCCCCACCTGTTGTTTGCATACAGGGAGGTGCCCCAAGAGTCAACAGGATTTCCCCCTTCGAGCTTTTATATGGATGCCGGGTATGTTGGCCCCTAGACTTGATCTGGGAGGACCGGGAAGGCAAGCATGCCATCCAGGGAACTCCCATAGTGGATTACATCCTTAGGTTTAGGGAAAGGCTGAAGGAGCATATGGGGACAGCCCAGAGCACCCTGGCAGCTGCCCAACAGAAACAAAAAGTGTGGTACGACCGCAGAACCAGAGCTTGCTCATACGTGGGGTGTCAGGAAGTCATGGTCCTTATTCCGGTCTGGAAAGACAAGCTGCAGGCTGAGTGGGCAGGACTTTACAAAGTAGTTAGGAAGGTAAATGACGTGAACTATATCAGAGTTACCTGACAGAAGACAGACAGAAAGGATGTATCATGTCAACATGATGAAGCCATATGCTAATAGGGCTGACATGGTGTTTGCAGTATGTAGTCCTGGGAAGGGGACAGACGAAGGAGACACCCTTCTGGACTTGCTGGAAGAAAGCAAGCGAGAGTCCTCTGTGGAGGCAGTAAAATTGTCTCATCAGCTGGCCCTGGACAAGATCCAGGAAGTAAGGAAGGTTCTAGGAGACTTTGCCTCACTGTTTAGTGCCAAGCCTGGACTAACCCCCTTAGTGACGCACGATGTAGAGACAGGGACACAGACGCCTATACAGCGGACAGCATATCGAGTGTCAGAGGCTGTCCAAAAGGACATTAGGAGGGAAGTGGAGGAAATGCTGGATTTAGAGGTAATCCAGAGATCCCACAGCCTCTGGGCCTCACGCATAGTCCTTGTGCCCAAGCCAGATAGCTCTACTCATTTCTGTGTGCACTATCATGGACTAAATGCAGTCACGTAGTCAGACGCCCACCCAATGCCCCAGATGGATGAACTCCTGGACAAGTTGGGAGGGGTGACCCACCCTACGACTACTGACCTGACAAAGGGGTATTGGCAGGTAGAATTAACAGACAGAGCTAGGGAGAGGTTGGCCTTCATCACTCCGATTGGCTTTTTTGAATTGAAAGTAATGCCTTTTGGAATGAAGAACGCCTCGGCTACTTTCCAAAGATTGGTGAACCAGGTGTTAAATGGTGCTGAGGCATATGCCGTGACGTACCTGGATGACATTGCTATCTTTAGTGCCAGCTGGGAGGAACACCTGTCCCACCTTAGGGAAGTGCTGGGCAAGATACAGAGGGTTGGGCTCACTGTCAAAGCTGAGAAGTGCCAGGTGGCCATGGCTAAAGTGGCATACCTTGAGCATGTTGTAGACCAGGGACAGCTCCTTCCTAACCAAGTAAAAATAGAAGTGATCAAGGCATGGCCCAGACCAGAAATGCAGAAGCAGGTCAGGAGTTTTCTCGGGACAGCAGGGTACTACAGAAAATTTGTACCGAATTACAGTGCCCTGGCTTCTCCCCTACCTGACCTGGTAAATAAAAGGATGCCTAAGAAAATTACCCGGGAACCAGCCTGTGAAAAAGCCTTTACCAGACTGAAGGAGGCACTGTGCAGTGCTCCTGTACTGACAAGTCCTGACTATAGCAGAACCTTTATAGTTCAGACTGACACCTCAGACGTGGGTATTGGAGCAGTACTGAGTCAGACATCCAGCCAAGGGAAAGATCACCCTGTAGTGTACCTGAGTAAAAAGTTACTTCCCAGGGAGCAGGCATACACTACTGTGGAAAAAGAGTATCTTGCTATGGTGTGGGCCCTTAAGATGTTAGAGCCATGCTTATATGGGCAGCATTTTGAGGTACACATGGACCACAACCCCTGGTTTGGCTGACCCAAATGGGAAAAACTAATGGTAGACTATTAAGATGGAGTCTTGCCTTGCAAGGGTATGACATGACAATCTTACATAGGGCTGGAGCGACCAATCAGAACACAGATGGTCTGTCGTGGGTTTATGAGGAGTGAACTGATTTGGGAAGCTCATCCCATGCAGGGGACAGAGACCCCAAATTCAGTCTAGGTGGGGAGGATTGTGACGCTTGGCCAGCTGTTTATGATTGCTCTATGATATTTGTATATACAATGTGGTATGTGAGTGTGTCTCATGAGACAGCCTTTGGGTGGCCCCCCCACAGGTTTCAGTTAAAATGACAGGATATATATTAAACAGCAGATCTCTGCAATGTGATTAACTTTCAAGACATTACACTTTATGGCCTGTTGCTGCTTTGAAGTGGAAATGAAATGGGACTTTATGAGTCTGCCAGAGGACGGCGATCATAAGCTTTTATGATGTCTTAAGAAGAAGAACATTTAATATCAACTGGTGTTAAAAAGCTATATTGCATCTAGGTGAGAAACTGCAGGGCTGTAGTCCTTTGATATTGCCTGGGAACAGGAACTGCTCAAAGATCAATGGGAAGGAATGGAGAAATCACAGACTTATAATTAGGGAAATTAGTTTTTGTTGAAGTCACAGTATTTTAAAATTTCTCCTGACAGGAAGATCATTGTTTGTATAATTTTTAAATTCTAAAAGGAAGAGCTAGATGACATCATGGAAGGGGTGTGTGTGAAAGAGACAGTTTAAGCTATTCTGTGTCTGATCTTAGTGACACATTTCTTTGTGGGCTCTTAAGAAACAAGAACTAACTTAAGTGTAACCCCCAACCGGTATGCCATTTGTATCTGACAGCAATACCAGGTGGGCTGGGTTCGGGGAGGAATAGGCTACTCGGCACAATGGCCAGGTTTGGCTACTCTGCACAGGGGCACCCAAGTAAGTCCGAACACATGAAGCAATAACTGTAATGTCCAATACCAGAAGTGGGATTCTAAAGTGTGGCTTTTATTCACATCCAAACAGAATAAACAAAGCGTAGATGGACCCCCACTGGGCTACATTCCTGGTAATGCAGATTAAAAAAGATCAGAACCCATCCTCATCCTTTTAGCCCTCAGGCTCTACAACACACTGGGCACACAGCCTAGACTTGTATGCTGCTATGGGTTACACAGCCTGAACTTGTACACTGGTCTGGGTTTTCCCTGGCTCAGCTCCCTTGGCAGCCACTAAACCACCTAAGAGCACATTGGCTCCATCAGGGAATCTTCCTTTTAATCCCACTTCTGGGTACTTTCCTCAGGCACTGGCCAAGTACCTGAGAGAAAGCAAAAGGTGTCTCAGAGCAAATCCGTAGAGGTGAATTTGGTTACTACTGATGGGGAGTCTCCCACCTCTCGCTCCCACAATTCATACCCGGCTATTTCTCTGGACAGTAAACACCTCATCCTTTAGCACTTTGCAATGTAGATTCTTGCTAAATGTATTTCACATTCCATCTACTTGTCTTGCTTCCCATTTGTGATGGACTTGAACATACTTAAATTAAATGGCATTGTCCATTACTCTACACCCCCCCTCAGGTTAAGCAGTCCAATCCTCACATTCTTTCTTTCCATTTGGTGCTGGCCTTGAACATACTTATTAGTGGCATTGTCCATTACTCTAGACCCCCCACTGGTTAAGCAGTCCATTCCCCACATTCTTCCCACTGCACTTGGCTGACTTGTCCTGACCCCACAGTAACAGTCCCTTTAGAGTCCTTCTGTTCAGGTGAAAAACACTTGGCCCTTTTTCAGAGCGAACTCACCCTTTGGTTGCGGGTGCCCCACAGGCATTTCCTCATCAAGGAATCTTCCTCTCAGAGCTTCTGGTGCCTCAGCACAACTCGAACAGGCAGCTTCCTTCCACTAGCCGGACCCAGGGGGTCTGCCCCTGGAAAACAGGCAGACCATTCACCCATCCCCTCAGGGATGGGGCTCTGAACCATTCAGAGTGGTCTCCCCCACTTCAATTACCAGTTCCTGTGTTCCTCTTCAGGTGGAAACACACCCCTTACACAAAAGTAGCTCTGAAACAGAGCTTAAAGCTCTGAGAGCCTGCACACACTCTGCTGCACTACAGTCTCTCTCTCTCTCTCTCTCTGACTGCACACAGACTCTGACTTCAAATTCCCCAACGTTCTACTCTAACCTCCAACTGCAACATTCCAGTGTGGCTTATGCAGCTACGACAGTTCTAAAATGATGTCATCCCTCAGTCTCAGCTGAGACTGAGAACAGAGTGAGACAGTGTGAAAAACATTTAACTAGAGTTTCACAAGCTGCCTTCCCTGCCTACCACTAGGTCTTACTGGGATTCTAGTAACCCCTGGTAACAGGGGGGTTACACTCACCCTGGGCCAGGATAATGACTGTCCACAGTCATTAATCACCCGGCTTAGGCCACCTCTTCCCATGTCTTGACTACGGGGAGGTAGTGCTACCTTCTCCCCTACCATGTGCCAGCACAGGCAGACAACACTAAGAGCCTAGAGGCCTTTGGCTGACACATCAGCCTCTACTCTACCCACTGACTATGGGTACCTAGTGGCTCCGGTAGAACTGTCCAGAGCATAGCCCTAATAGTTCAGCACTGCAACCCCTACTGCAGGTCGGGGCCACAGCCTGTCTATCCCCCCTAGCCCTCTAGGGAAAACCTGTCTGCCTCTAACTCAAATCCTAAAACAAAACAAACAGGGTACCTCCCCGACCCTGGACACCATGCAACCACACACTAGGAGCTAATACCATACACTATGCATTACTCCCACATTCCCCCAGAACCATAACTGTGGAAGGAAAAGTTACACACAGTAACAACAACAACAGTACTTTAAACACTACTCTCTAAAGTACTAGTGAGGAACTCCAATGAGTCCCTCCTCCTCTTCTTGTCTTCTCTTCTATCTTCTTCAGGAATACCTGCAAGAAAAAGAAAGACAACACAGACTCCTAATCTGCATACACAGTCTATCTAAACCCCTACCATCTAAACACTCGAGAATCCCAAAAAGATTTTTTTTAGGAAAGTAGAAAAACAGTATAAACATTGGAAAACAGTAGAAAAATTGACATTATTTACAATACACCATATTTGGGGGGATGGAGTGACCTAAAAGTCCCATCTAGTGACCACAGTGCCCAAAAGCAAGTCCATTAAAGAGTCTCTCCTGGGCCGGATCCCGGTGAAGCACAGTTCTAGCAGGTCAAAGCCCCGAAGGGGAGAGTCTTTGAGGACAGTTCAAACATCTGGAGTCTGCTAGTGTAGAGTGTGTACTGCAATGTCATAAGAATAGAAAAGTCTGGACTTACCAGTCCCTTGTAGAACGAACATGGCACCAACCTGGTCCTCAGCTGAAGACTCTCCCTGGCAGCATTCTTCCGACACAGTTGGGCCGACAACTTCCAGGAATGATAGGAGGGCACATCTGGAAACCTGGCTGGGTTGATGTCATCTCTGGAGAGGGAACCTTAGAACAGGAACAAAAAGGAAAACGGCAGGTCTGAAGTCATCCGGTTACAAGGAGATGAATCAGGATACAGCTGGGCTGGTGTCCTCTCTGGATCTGAAGTCATCTGGTGGGCCAGTCGATGGATTCTGGAAAGTCAGTACACTGTAGAACCGATGAATGTGGGGCACCTGAGTCCTGGACGTCCATACTGGCAGAACAACATAGGTACTGCAATGGCTGGAGTGGCATCACTGGCTACCACTGCTCTACTTTCCATTTAGGAGGCATGGGCATGTTTGCAGGAAGGTCTTTGCATTGTGGTCAATAGCACAATGGGTCAGGTGCTTGAATTATTACCCTGTCTGGGTGCTCATAATTCACACTATGAAAGGTTTCACGTCCCTCTCCATCCACTATTTGAACAGTGTCAATTAACAGTGTCCTGCCTTTTTTCCACTGGCTGTATTTTTCGTGAAACAATCTGTTTCTGACATGCTTGTTTGCACCAGGATGCACACATTT
Organism: Neoceratodus forsteri; assembly: GCA_016271365.2. Lineage (NCBI taxonomy): Eukaryota > Metazoa > Chordata > Ceratodontiformes > Ceratodontidae > Neoceratodus > Neoceratodus forsteri. The sequence continues at coordinate 560,961,435 of CM057450.1, read as the reverse complement.
CATTTCTTCTGCCCAAATTCAGGATTTCCTGCCATTCTCAATCACCTCCCAGACTCTCCGAGGAAAGGTAGGAAAGGACATCCCATAGATTTCATTCGCCTTCCTACAAACCAGTCTTTCCTCTTTACTAGCTTTGGTCAACCTGAGACCTCTGGCCTGGCTTGGGGGTGGCCAGTCCTGGTTCTGCCAGCTACACATTCTCAAAGACACAAAAAATGGATCCCTGACTTTTTCTTGCACAGACAGGGCAGTGGAATCACCACTCTCTTCCATGCATTCCTCTAAGGCAAGAGCTTGAGGCTGTGTACCAGTTCCTTTTTCACAAGGCCACGTAGGTTCCCCCTCTTCTTCTTACTCACTGAGAATCTGTGCCCAGGAGTGAGCAGTCGTCCTCACTCCTGAGACTGCAAATTCTTCGCTGAGCGCAGAGGTCGAAACCTCCCATTCAAAGGCCTCCCTCATCTCATCTTCTCCTATGAGACTTGGGCTAGGCCCCGCTCTCCATGGGTCTACTGATGCTCTTCCTGATATGCCTCTCTGTGACTCAGAATCTGAAACATCAGCACATCGTTCTGTCTGTAAATCTGTACCCTCTAGCTTTGTACCACACTCCCCTGAGGGGCCTTCTCCAACAAGCTCCGTCTGGTGCTGTGTGCTGCCAACTGCAGATTCTTTAACTTTTGTCCTCGTGGGAGCCAAATGAATCTTGGGGGCTTTAAACAAACCATATTTCTCCAAGCACCCAGAACAGTGAGGTACCATGAAGACGTCCCTTCCAGTATTTAAGCACATTAGACATACTTGCACTGGATATCCAGGAATCGCCACACGAGGAGGCAGTTGTCCTCCGTAGTAACATATCTCAGTGTCCCTTAACTTGTTTACTTCTACTGCTACCACAGCCTGGGCATGATCCGGGTAGTGGGCTGGTCCTGAGGCCATGACTGCAGAGAAAAAAACAAACAATGCTCACTGGTATTTCAAGTCCCATATCACTGAAAACTTTCCTTCTCTTTCAAAATGGCTCCTCTGCTGCTGTGTTTACATTACTACCCCACCCTGTAATGGCGATGGCAGCACTCCTACGCATCAACATTCTGAAACTGGGTCAAGCCACTGCGCATCCGATATACACACTCTACTGATAACTTTGCTCAAACTGCACAAACTTTCACTGTTCTTTATTCTAGCAAATTTATGATTTACCACAGACTTTTCACTTGCTGAAGACATTGCTCTAGCTCACAGTCCCTTAAAGCCTCAGTATTAAAAGCACAGGATTGCCTGTAATTCTTGCTGCATATCGGATACAACCCACAGTCTCTCTCATGGCTTTGAAACTTATACTGACGCTGAACCCATAATTATTCTCACAGTCGATGGCTTTAAGTGCTTGCTTTTGCTGGTAAAACTTAACACAGTCTTTCTTTGCAAAGCGATTACACTGCTACACTCAGATTCAGCTGGCTTTTGGCAAAATCACTTAGTTTGAACAATTATTTCTGTTGGTACTCACTGTTATCAGTAGCTGTTTGCTGTAATGGAAAAACGTTCTGCAGCCTGTCTTGGAGGCCTCTTGAAAGAAGTGGGTTGGCAGTCCTGCCGATTGTCCCTCTGAACACCACACTCTCAATCCAGTTGATCGAGATGCAGGTTGAGCCCGAATTTAAACTGAAAAGTCAGTTTTTTTAACTTTTACAGCACTTTCAGTCACGCTGGGAAGTCACTCTAGAGCTGGCTTGGGGGCGGGATTAATTGCAGTCTCACCAATCACACAACGCCATGCAAATGAGACTCTTTCCTTTCGAGTGCTCTTCTCTTCACGGCGATCGTCGAGCAGGCAAATTTAAACTGCAAAACCACACTTTTTTTTTTTCTCTCTGACTCCACGGCGGGAGACCCATTTCAACCATTTTTCATGGCCATTAAGCACAACAAGTCTCTCAGTTCACAAGAAAGCATTTCTAACGTCCAGGGCACAATTTTCCTTTTGCTACCCCTAGTTTTCCACACTTCTCATTGTCACAACAGTTTTAAAAGCTGGCAAACGCTGTAAATTTTGATGCAGGACAAGGACATGCTCTCTCAGGCTTTACTGCTCCTTGGTAAACAGTTGGCATTTTAATAGCAGCACATGGATAACAGCACACAGCGGCACATTAGTTAACATTGCTTCAGATTTTTGGGCTACCAACTGCCAGATAACTAAAATGCTAACCCTTTGCCTGAGCACCTTTCCTCCTTTAATTTCAAACCCAAATCCTCAGCGGTGCCTCCATTTTTGTAACCCCCAGCCGGTATGCCATTTGTATCTGACAGCTGTACCTGGTGGGCTGGGTTCAGGGAGGAATAGGCCACTCTGCACAATGGCTAGGTTTGGCTACTCTGCACAGGGGCACCCAAGTAACTCCGAACACAGGAAGCAATAACTGTAATGTCCAATACCAGAAGTGGGATTCTAAAGTGTGGCTTTTATTCACATCCAAACAGAATAAACAAAGCATAGATGGACCCCCCCCCCCGGGGCTACACTAATGGTAATGCAGATTAAAGGAGACCAGAACACATCCTCATCCTTTAGCCCTTAGGCTCTACAACACACTGGGCATACAGCCCGGACTTGTATGCTGCTTTGGGTTACACAGCCTGGACTTGTACACTGGTCTGGGTTTTCCCTGGCTCGGCTCCCTTGCCAGCCACATGGACACCTTCCATACTTCATGGAAACATTTTCTGGTGGCTCCCTAAACCACCTAAGAGCACCTCGGCTCCATCAGAGAATTTTCCTTTTAATCCCACTTCTGGGTACTTTCCTCAGGCACTGTCAAGTAGCTGAGAGAAAGCAAAAGGTGTCTCAGAGCAAATCGGTAGAGGTGAATTTGGTTACTACTGATGGGGGGGTCTCCCACCTCTCGCTCCCACAATTCATACCCGGCCATTTTTCTGGACAGAAACACCTCGTCCTTTAACACTTTGATGTGTAGATTCTTGCTAAATGTATTTCTCATTCTATCTACTTGTCTTGCTTCCCATTTGTGCTGGACTTGAACATACTTAAATTAAATGGCATTGTCCATTACTCTAGATCCCCCACAGGTTAAGCAGTCCAATCCCCACATTCCTTCTTTCCATTTGTGCTGGCTTTGAACATGCTTATTAGTGGCATTGTCCATTACTCTAGACCCCCCCACTGAGTTAAGCTGTCCAATCCCCATATTCTTCCAACTGCACTTGGCTGTCTTGTCTCTGACTGCACATAGACTCTGACTTCAAATTCTCCAACGTTCTACTCTAACCTCCAACTGCAACATTCTAGTGTGGCTTATACAGCTGCAACAGTTCTAGAATTATGTCATCCCTCAGTCTCAGCTGAGACTGAGAACAGAGTGAGACAGTGTGAAAAACATTTAACTGGAGTTTCATAAGATGCCTTCCCTGCCTACCACTAGGTCTTACTGGGATTCTAGTAACCCCGGGTAACGGGGGGTTACATAAGCACTGTAAGAAGGTAATACATTAGATAGAAAAAGTCTAATTGTATTGTGGTAGGAGTTTATGTTTGTACTTTAACTTTATTTTTTTAAGTGATTGTATGCTTTGTGATACAGTGTTCTGTGTTTACATTTTACCTATTTTTATCCATTTTTGTTTAAGTAAACCTCTTGTTTTAAAGTGACTGCCTGGTGTGTCTTCCCAGTTCTTTCTTTTGCATGTGATGTATGGAGGGTTAAGACTGACAAAACTGTTCATAAGCTTAATGGTGTTACCAGACTGGGAAAAGGTAAGAATATACCCAAGGTCTTTTACAGAGTTTTAAGGGTTCATTTTGGATACCTGGTTAGATGCCTTTAGGCGAAAGATATCAGGCATCCCCCCGAAGAGCAGATTATCTGAGTCTGTACATTTGGGTAAGCTAGCATAAGGTTCACAGTTTGAATCCCCTCAGAACTTGAGACTAAAGGTGATTCGGACCCACAAGCAGACAGGAGGGTTACCCTGTTGTTACCTGATCACAATACTGCGCTCGGAGGTTGACACTGTGGGAGCAGAGGGCCTGACCTGCTGAGTGCGTTTGTGACACTGGGGTCAAAACCTCAGTCCTAGTGCACAGACTTATTTTTAATAGCTACCTGGGCTCCTTGATTAAGTACCAGGGTTCCACTCAGGCAGGCCCCGGCTTAATTCCAACAGTGGGTATGTCATCATTGCTTTAACTTAAAAAATGAAGTAATTTCATTTTATTGTGCTTTGATTATTACTTTGCCTGCCCAGAGCGTTTCTGTGCCTTTTTTTTTTTAGTGAGTGTTCTTGGAGATCAGACTACTGCCACACATGAGGGATGGTGGAACTGAGTGGAGTGACTTATCAGAGCACCAGGAGTTGTTCGAAGTATTGACCTCAGAGCTAGAACCAGCGCTGTATTTGGAGTGCAGACTGTTAGTGTAAAAAGTGAAGTGCAGACCTACCAGAAGCACTGGAGCACTGGAGCACCGGAGTGTTAGGGCAAGGCAGATTTGAAGATCCTGAGCATGTTGAGCTGTAAAATCAGTAAACAGCACTCCAGGCTAGTGAAAAAATATATTATTTTACGTGAAAAAACAGTGCAATTTACACTAAAATAATCAACACAATGTGGGTTCACATAGTGAAAAATACAGCCCAGCGCTTCGAGGTCCTAAAAACCTCTTAGTCAGGGTTGTGGCATACCAGTACATTCCAAATTTTTATAGTGCTTCTGAAACAGGTGTTGCTGGTTCCATGTCATAACGATGATCGCAGAATAGTGATAGCCGTTACAGCAAGTGTACATCACCGAAAATCAGTTTCGGCAGTGCACACTCATAGCGCAGACAAAAACTGTGCTCAAGACCTACATTGGAATCTGCTAGGTACAGATAAAGACCTGGCAGACATGCAAGAGAGGGGTCCTCTGATTTTATTTAGAAGGGGGAAAAAACCTCTGTGCCCTGTTGGTCCATAGTGACTTCCGTAGAGAGTGGCATAATGGCATGGCTCAGTACAAAACCAAATGGCTTTTTTCCATGCCGTAACTATAGTGCATGTAAGTTTGCTGTACAAAGTAACAAGTTTGAAAATGCTAATGATAAGGGGATCAGAGAGGTTGAAGTGCAGCACTTTATCACTGGTACAACGACTTACGTGATTTATGCCCTGTGGTGCTCCTGCGGCCATGTTTATATTGGTCAATCCACATGGAAATTAAAGGACTGGCTGCAGGAGCACTTCAAGGCTATTAAAAGAAGGAATTTATTGGATCCTGTAGCAACACATTTTAGTGAAGTGCAGTATAGAGCTGCACATGAACTCCATTACATGGGCATCGATCATGCACCTTACAAATCACGAGGGGGTGACAGAGGTGCTGTACTGGACCAAAAAGAGTCCCGCTGAATTTTCAGCCAAATGGCTTCAATGATGTTATGGATTGGAATCCTCTTTTGCAATGGATGTTTTGGGATTTGAACCTGCAGATGTAGGAACCCCACCAATGACTTTTTAACAACGTACCATGTCTATACATGGATTATAACATTATCATTAAAAATTGACTAAAGTTGTATATTAATCTGCTAGGATAGATGGTGTCCATGTTTATTGTAGATAAAATAAAAAGAAAACTTTTTGAAATAATTTTTTGAAAATAACATCTCTGTCAATAAAGTTTTGATTTTGTCTTTAATAAATTAGCTTTGTGCAGCATATTAAACACTTTATACTGACGACTGAGGACATACTGTGGTCCAGCCAGCCGCTTGAGTAAAATGCATAATGAGGGGTAATTCACCCATAATCTGGTATAATGCTTTGCTCGAGTGGTTTGAAGCTGAGTGGGCCATAGGTTTTTCTTCACGACTCAGTTTTGAAAGCACAGCAAGAGCACTTATATCTATCCTGGCAGTTATTTAGCTATATTATGTGGTGGCAATGTTTATACAAAGTGCAGATTGCAATTTTTATGTTGCTTGCACGCATGTGCAAGAAACATAGTGCCGTCATCGGAGATTTCAGAGGTGTGTCACCTCCTCCTCCAATTCAGGCAGTGTGCTAGCAGGCGCAGCCCCTGTAAGCCAATGCATTTTGGAGCTGTCTATGACATGCTCCAAAATACAGTGCCACACAGTTGAAAGGGGAGCTACGCCTGAGTGAGCAGCGATGAAGCTGCTCACGCTGACAGCCTCCACTGCGAGGCATGCGCACCCCGCACGCACTCAAGCAGTCGGCTGGGGTGCCCAATCCCCATCGGCTGAGCTGCCATCTCCCCCTGGTTGGTGCCACGCTGGGAGCCCACGCCAGCGTGGCAATCAGTCCTTTTTCGGCCAGGGGTGTCCAATCCCCTCGGCTGAAGGCCCCCACGCCCTTAGCACGTTGAGAGCCCACCCCAGCGTGGCAAACGGTCCCACAATGTCTTTTTTTTTTAACCTGTAAGACAAAACGTCTCGCAGTGCGCCTCCTGACCCTCCCACACCCGCACTCCACCACCCACTGCGCACCCAGCCTCCCCACACCCCTCACCCCATACTTACCTCCGGACTCTGGTGTGATGATCTTCGTGGACTGGAACACGTCTGCACCTTCAAAGCCGACCGCGAACTAGTGAAATGCCGGTAAGCTGTATAATGGGCTAGGATGGGGGTTTCAACTTTATTAGATATCTCAGTTATTTTGATGCATTATTTCAACATGGGTTTTTAGAATCTTCATCGAATGATTCACTGTCATGAGAGCGGGCCGCCGGCGGGTGATTTCGCAGCACCACGTGCAGTGACTGCAAAATCACCCCTTACGGCCTGAATACCACCATGACATTGACATCATTCATGAGAAGGGGGCCCAAAACCCCATGTTGAAAATTTGGTGCCAAAATTCAAAAAAATGACTGTTTTATGAGTGTGCATTGTGCAGTTCCTACGCAGGCTCGTAAGTTCACAAATTTTCAATATTTTCACTAAAAATGACTGTTTTACTAGCGTGCGTTGCTCAGTTCCTACACACGCTCGTAGGTTTGCGAATTTTCAATATTTCCACTCCAGATTTTCAACATTGCCATTTTTCCACACCTTCTTATGAGTAGTATAGCTGTCATTTTTCACATCTCACCCAAAACGCTATTCACACACCTGGACCTGTGCCGACCCACATAGGTAATCCACTCTCAGAGCCAGGATGGGCATCCCACTAGATGCCTGCCGAGGTCTCTAACTCTGCCCCCGGCCACCCTATGGAGTCCTGCATACCAGGGGGCGGCGGAGCTGCAGACAGGTGGTGGCTGTTAGTGAATACCAGCCTGTATGCACCTGTCTGCAGGTGCGCAGCTATGCGTGCGGGGTACGTGTCTCTGGCATGTATTTCCCACCCATTCGTGCATAGGCACTAATACAAATATCAAACTAATACCAAAATAATTATATAGTGTATGGTTCTGCATTGTTGTGTATGGAATTCCATACACCGTAAAAAAGTCATTCTGCTTCAGTAGTGACATAGCCACTGCAGCAGAATTACTTTTTGTTCTGTTGCAGTAGCTATGTCACAGTATGACTCTCCCAATCAGCTCGGTTCATTGAAGAGAAGGCAGTTGATCTATCACACGGGAGAGATGCCGCTGCTGCATGCACGTCCCTGAAGAGCCACTCTTGGACCACAGATGCTGACTGTGCTATTCATTTAAGGGGACCATACACTATAAAGAACAGTGTATGGCATTCAGTACACCACTTGGCTACTCTTCCCCCGTGTGTTTTCTATGACGGCAGAGGGATCTCTCGAGCCTCGCTCTCGAGGTCATCAGCTGTCATAGAAAACACTCAGGGGAAGAATAGCCTTGTTATGTATGGGATGCCATGCACTATCCTATATATTTTTAATATTGGGATATAATAATTTCTCTCTTTTGATGTAAAAGTGCTATTTATTTAAAAATCCTGTTTAAGAAATATGTGCAGTGCTAGCAGCGTACCAACTGTTAATCTTTTTAATTGCTGTTACTACAGAGTGCTTAGTCACTCTATGTTTTTAATGTCCCAACCTAGCTTAAAGAATAACTTGCTGACTTCTGGTTGTACATTTGTTTTTACGTTCACTTGCACACATGCACAAGGAACGTCTTGGGAGAATGGGACACTGTGGAGGTGTGCCCCACTCCTGCAATGCCCTGCTCCATAGAGCAGGCGTGGCAGTCCTGCACCAATCCGGACGCGGTGCTGTGTATGACAGTGGTGGTCTTCTCTTCAAAGAAAACCATGGCTGTCATACACAGCACCACGTCACGCCACCTCCTCCGTGTCACGCCACCCCTGTGTCATGCCGCCCAAATCTTTGCTGCCACGCTGGGAGCCCACCCCAGCGGGCCTATGTCCCGCTCATTCGTCGACGGTGCTAAATCCTGCTGGCCGCTCCCCAGGCTCCCCCCAGCCATCCTTCTGCCATGCTTGAGCCTCCACCCCAGCTGCAGCAAACATCCCACGCCGCTGCTTAAACCTGTAAATCAAAACGTCCCACGGGCTTCTCCCAGGCCCTCCCACAACCCGCACTCCACCCCTGTGCACCCTCGGCTTCCCCAAACACCTTTCACCCCATACTTACCTCCGAGCTCGGGCGCGACGATCTTCGTGGACATGGAACACATCTGCACTCTTCAAAGCCGACTGCGAACTGAGGAAATGCCGTAAGCTGTATAATGGGCTAGATAGGGGTTTTCAACTTTATTGCAGAGTTCAGTTGTTTTTGACGCACTACCTCAACATGGTCTTACTTTAATACTGTCAGTGACATAGAGTCATTCAAGGGTGATTTCACAGTCACTGCATGAAATCACCTCGAGCCCGAATAATGCCATGACAGTGACATCATTCATGAGAAGGGGTCCCAAAAATCCATGTTGAAAATTTGGCAAAATTCCAAAATGACTGTTTTACAAGCTTGCATTGGCGCAGTTCCTATGCAGGCTCGTAAGTCTGCAAATTTTCTCAATATTTTCACTACAGATTACTACGTTGCATTTTACCACACCTCCTTATGAGCAGTACAGCTGTCATTTTTCACATCTCACCTAAATGTGTTTCCACCATGGAAGCAGAATGGCTAGTCGGTGTGCGATATCAATGTACGACAATTAAGAAAATCACAGTGGAACTGTTCATGAGCAGAGGTCTTAAAATGGCTATGTTGAAAATTTGGTGAAAAAATTCCTAAAATGACTGTTTCTGGCGTCGCGTTGCGCGGATTCCTACTGACGCTCATAAGTTTATGATTTTCAATATTTTTACTACAGATTTCAACATTGCCATTTTACCACACCTCCTTATGAGCAGTACAGCTGTCATTTTTCACATCCTGCCCAAAATGTGTTTCCACCCATGTAGCGCACAATGGTGTAGTCAGTGTGTGAAATCAATGTATGGGACACATTAAGAAAATCACAGTGACACTGTTCATGAGCAGAGGTCTTAAAATGGCTATGTTGAAAATTTGGTGAAAATTCCTAAAAATGACTGTTTCTGGCGTGCATTCTTGCCAGTTCCTCGCCGCATAACAAATGCGTTTACTTAATTTTCACCTATATTTTCAACATTGCCATTTTACATCTCCTCATGAGCAGTACAGCTGTCATTTTTCACATCCTGCCCAAAACGTGTTTCCACCCATGTAACGCACAATGGTGTAGTCAGTGTGCGAAATCAATGTATGGGACACATTAAGAAAATCACAGTGACACTGTTCATGAGCAGAGGTCTTAAAATGGCTATGTTGAAAATTTGGTGAAAAAATTCTTAAAAATGACTGTTTTACAAGTGTGCGTTGTGCAGTTCCTACGCACGCTCGTAAGTTCGAATTTTCAATATCTGCACTCCAATGACTTCCAAATACTTAAACAGCACATAGAAGCAAGCAACATTCGGCATTGACAAATGCTTGTACTTCTTCGTCACTTATTTTTTTAAGCCATGTCCAAGTGCCAAATACCACTGCAAATACCTGCAAGTGAACGTTCGGCATTGACAAATGTTTGTTCTTTTTCTCATTGTAGTGGCTGGCCAATGCATTTTTAAATTGTATACTAAGTCTAATATTCCTCATCTGATAATGGGTGACTTAATTAATTTTTAAATATTTTTTACATGTTTTTTGTTTTATACAATGGTTAAACCTTTTTATAATGTTGAGGCAGCTGTGCATTATTTGTGTGTGATTTTAAAATGGCATCTAAGAGAAATCCCCCCAAGCTACAGGCCAATGTATTAAAAACAAAAAAGGAAAATATGGCTCGTGAAGCTAAGGGGGCTCAGGACGAATGAAAATTAATTACAAATAATTATTTCATTTTGTTTAGGTCAGATCTGATTAAAGATCAAGTAAACAAGGGCCTTAGGAAGGAAACACAGCTTAAGTCACAGACTATATCACTTAGTGACACCTCCGAGGTAAATCTAGTGTTGCAGCAGATAAAAGCGCTAGAGGGGTCAGATACGAAGGAGAAGAAAAAAAACTCCTAATTACTGGGTAAACTGAAGAGACAGTTTCTATTTGACTCCTTACAAGAGCAAAATAAGATAGGGGGCGATATAAGAGAAGGGGCTGGTATGGCCCACGAGGTTGAAGGGAAGGAAAGAGAACAAGCAGATATGACGTTAGGGAAGAGACATTCATCCTCCAATTGTAGACAAGTAACTGCATGCATAGAAAGAGGAGAAGCTACTAGAAACAAGTAGATTAGAGATAGCAGGGTATATAAATCATTTCTTAATGATTTTGAAAATGTTATAGTCTCCTATATTCAACATCTAAGTGTGGCCCCACCCACTATGCCTCCCTTGATTTACCTCACCTTTGGCACTCATCTGATAATTCTCATAACTCTGAAAATAACAGTAAAACAGGAATAGGATCAGGGAACCTTGTTAATAGTGAACAATCACAGTTACCAATAGCAGTCGAGTCTTTTGTGAATCAAAACCTTTTTTTGGTAGGCCTATCAGGAAGGAGGAGAAGATCCCGTGGAGAGTTTAAAACCAATGAAGGAGCCAGACAGTGAGCATAGTAAGGGGGTATAAGAGGTGGGGAAGGACATTAATTTTGACAGTGTTGGTCCTGCCCCACAACGTAAGGTGAAGGGAAGTCCATCAGTGGAGGTCTTGTTTAATCGTGGACAGCAGTGAAACATAGAAACATAGAGATTGACGGCAGATAAGGACCGCAAGGCCCCTGCAGTCTGCCCATTTCTTTTTCTACCTTATAAATGTGCCATCGGCCTTTGCTCAGAGAGTGGCCTATCTATTCATACTCATCTGTATTGTTTCCTTATGCCTATTCCATGCCCGTTTGAAGCCCTGCACTGTATTCATATCCACCACTTCCTGAGGTAGGCCGTTCCATGCATCCACCACTCTTTCTGTGAAAAATAACTTCCTCACATTACCCCTTAATCGGCCTCCGATTAATTAGGAAGTGCCAAGAGGCTGAGATGTGAATGCCCAGCCATAAAAAGGAGGACGTGCTCCAAGTGACAGGTAGGGAAGCCAGGTCTTGTCTGCAGATTTTGTGATTGGGGGGGACAGCTATCACTTCTTATATCTGAAGTGTATTTCTTTTCTGATTTGCTAATCAGAACATGTTTTACCGGACTGTGCTAGGCATGATGTGTGAAAAAGCACTCTGCCTGTAGGCTAACATAGTTCTGTTGCTCCCTATACATCATCAGCAATGTGACCTAACTGATAGTGACATAACTAGTAACCAGTAAGAGCCAAGCTTCTGCTGCTTGACTGGCAACTTGTGGCACATGTTACCAATTAGGCAGCAGGGCCTGTGGTGTAACTGTAAATGAGTTCACATGCTGATGATGTAGTGGGAGGAATAGACTCACTGTAGATATGTCTTCTTCCAGGCAAACCACTGTTTTTCATGTCACATCCAGTACTATTAGGTAGAAAACCATCTAATGAGCACATATAAAGAGAAACACTTCAGAAATAAAAAGTAATAAGGAAGTACTATTTCAAAGTACTGAACTGTCCAGTCTACTTTTTTTTTAGCATTAGTAGCTCTTTAAGATAATGGATTACAAGGTTGATGAACTTGAACAACAGGTCTCAGATACAGAGGCTGCAGATTGCTGCACACACCATTTTATGTTACATCTACTAGATACCCAGATGAAACTAAAAGCAAAAAGCATTGACTGGAAGGTAGATTGCGGAGGAAAAATGCATCTATGGAGGGAAAGAGGGCTTAGACATCTGGTGGATTTAACCCTTAGGCTGCCAACAGAATTAGAACATATAGGAATTTTGCACTGATATATCAGTCCATGGCACAGCAAAGGTTAAATATGATAAAGTTTTGCATTTAAACGTAAGATGTTTGCTGGCTAATTTTGACTAATTTCACACTTGTATAACCCCCCTGTTACCCAGGGTTACTAGAACCCTAGTTAGATCTAGTGGCAGGCAGGGACAGGCAGCTAGTGAAACTCCAGTTAAATGGATTTCACTATGTCTTGCTCTGTTTTCAGTCTCTGCTGAGCTGGGGCTATGACATCATTTAGAATTCTGCAGCAGCATAAGCCACAAAGGAATGTTGCAGTCGGGAGTTAGATAGAACATTAGGGAATTTGAAAGTCAATCTGAAATAGGCTCAAGAGAGGGAGAAGGATGTAGATCCTGTAGTGCAGTGGAGGGAGGGGGTGCCCTGCAGGGACAGGCCCCCCCTGCTCTCAGCTGTGACACAGAGCTACCACGGGGTGTGTGCTTCCACCATAAGAGACGCACAAGGAACCAACTCCCAGGGACAACCCCCTGGCCTGGGAAAAGGAAGAAGCTGCCTGATGGAGAGTGCTGGGGCACTACAGTTTTTGTGGAAGAGATTCCTTCAGAGTTTTTGGATATCTGCAACAATGAGGGTGATGAAGCTTTGACAAAAGGCCAGTGTCATTCACCAAAACAGTGAGTAAATAAGTCTCTGGGGCTGTGGGTCAGTCAGGATGCCAAGTCCAGGGCTTATGGAACAGTGAGATGTAATAACTGTTGTATGTGGGGGGTCTTCAAGGAAAAGACAGTTTCTGCATTACAAAGCCATGTACAGTCTGCACTACAGTAGCCAAGTAAGAGGCTTATGGAACAGAGAGATGTAATGACTGATGTATGTGGGGGAGAAAGACAGTTACTGTATTACAAAGCCAAGTACAGTCTGCACTATAGTTACCAAGGATGTGTGTGTGTAAACGAAGGAATGGCCAGGTATGGGTCTATGGAACCAAAGGTGGGAGACCCCCCTACCTGGCGTAACAGGGCTCACCTCTACGGATTCGCTTTGAAACACCAGTCACCTTTCTGTCAGGTATTGGCCAGTGCCTGAAGAGGGTGCCCAGACATTGGGAAGGAGTAGAGGGTGGTAGTGTACCACTAGTTAAGGAGTCCATGACATATGGAAGTTTAGGATCCAAGAATGGATATGTGTCAGTGTCATCACCTTATCTGCATTACAAGGAGTGTAGCCCCGTGGGGGTCCGTCTATGCTTTTCATTCAGTGTTGTTCAATAAAGCCACACTTTAGAATCCCATCTCCTGGTATTGGACATTATGTTATTGCTTCTAGTCTCTGGATTACTTTAGGTGCCCCTGTACAGAGTAGTCAAACCTAGTCACCATGCCGAGTGACACCTTTCTCCCCAAATGTTCAGCTTATAAAATGGAGACACTGCGTCATAGGACCCAGGCCCCCTCAACCTGTTCACTAGCTACACAGGCAGGGGTAGCAGCCCTCTCAGTTTAGTGCTGACTGGGGTTTACACTTGCGTTACACAAAACTCTTTTTGACTTCGTAGCATTAAGTGAAACTTGACTAAAAAAATTGTCCCAAAGTCTCAGATATCACTGATAGGATAAAGCTTCCTGAAGCCGGACAGGGAAACAGGTAAGAAAGGAGAAGGGATGTTATTTTATTTTAGAAATTTGCCTGAATGTAAGTTTAATTGGGAAGGGTCCAAATGGCAACTAAAATTTATTATTTGACAATGAAAGAAGTCCTTGTATTAGATAAGCAATTATTTTGACTTGCTTATATTTTCCCTCAAAATGTAGTGATTTTAATCTAAACTTCATATAAATTTTTTTTTGAAACTATACTTTTATTAATTTTCTTTATGGGGAATAATATAACAAAAAAAAAGGTAAAAAAAAAACCCAAACAGTATAATAACTTCACATGACAGCACAGGTCGGGTTAAAAATACATAAGGTAAAATCCTGAATACAAAGAACTGAGTTCATAGTTCAAACCCAATCTAGGCCTAATTCCATGAATATTCAGAAACCAATAAATGAGTTAAGTAATTAGAGAGAGAGAAGAAAAAAGGAAAAAAAGAGGAGTAGAAAGAAGAACATAACCAGAGAAACAAGACAAGGAGGGAAAAGGAAAGACAAAACAGTGAAAACAAAGAGAATTTCAGGTTATATGCATATAATCCGATAACAGTATAATGGAGGTTGATCACATGAATAATAATGCAATCAGTGGGTGATCTAAACATACTACCAAATTAATCAAGCAAATATTCCCCTCTTCTCCTCCCCGTAGGGAGCAGGCAGGCCCAACCAAAGATTCCTAGGCATATCCAGCCAGGACTTGTAAAATATTTATTTGCTCCCTTTGTGCCTGAAAATGAAAAAAGGGCAGCCATCGAGCCTTGAATGTTTCCTTTTGCAACCTCACCCTAGCAGTAAATTCTTCCATTTCCAGAATAGCTAAACAATTCTTGTACCAGGCCTCCATTGAGGGGGCAGTCATGGGTAACCAACACTGCGTAATTGCTTTAAGGGCCAAAGCCACCAGGATATTATATAAATAGCATTGGGCCTTGTACCCAATCATCTCAGGATATTTCCCCAACACCCAATGCCCTGGATCATTTGGGAGGGTCATCCCAAAAATTTATCCCGTCAGGGCCAGTATTTGACTCTAGTAAGTCTGGATCTTGGGGCATGACCAGAACACATGCATGTGGGTACCCCGCTCCCCACATTCCCTCCAACAGAGGTCTGAAAAGTGCTGGCCATAGTGTTTTGTAATTACCGGGGTACGGAAATAACGAGTAGCTACATTCCACCAAAATTCCCGCCAAGTGTTAGAGGCCATCGTGCAGTGGATAGCTTCCCATATTTTATTCCAGGTCGATTCCTCAAGGGCCCTCCCAGGTTCCAAATTCCAGGTTTGTTTAATATTTTCTGAGGAGTCTAGTTCAAGAGCTGAGAACTGTATAACCAACTGGGAGACATGGAAACAAGATTCTGTATTACCAGTCTCAGCTACTACAAATTCCACCAGTGGGTTACTACTGGCCTCCTCAGAACCCTGTCCCTGGTAGTCCTTTCTTTACAGGGAATGTCTGAACTGCAGGTATTGGAATAAATCATTAGCAGGGAGCGCAAATTCTTGGGAAAGCTGCTGGAAAGATTTAATATTAACATCTGAGTACATCTGACCCACCCTTACCAAACCTCTCCTACCCCATTTCTCGAAACCCAGATCCCAAGCAAGGGGCAAGAAGTCTAGACAGACTTTAATTGGTGAGTTAGGCCCCAAAACCAGCCAAAGGCCCATTTTCTTATTGCTCTCTAGCCAGGAAGATATAATCATCCTGGTCCAGGGATTATTAACATACAATCCCTGGATTCCAAATTGATCCATATGTACCAGGTCCTGGATATCACCCTGGGAGGATTCCGGTCTCTCTATCTCTACCCATAGTGGAGGCTCATCCATGGCCATAACGGACACCAGGGGCTAGTCCTGGGCAGCCCAGTAGTATTTTTTAAGGTCGGGCAAACCCACTCCCCCTTTCCCTTATCCCTAAGTAGAGAATTTCACTTCATTCTGGGAGGCCTACCAGCCCAGATAAAGCTTGACAGAGAAGATTTAAGGGACCTACAGAAACTGGCAGGGGGTCTAAGTGGCAGAGACTGGAATAGGAATAGAAAAAGTGGGAGCACGTTCATCTTCACACACTCATTTCTCCCAAACAAGGAGAGAGGTAATTCCCCCCACTGTCTCAAATCCTCCTGCACAGTTTGAAGGAGTCTCCCATGGTTGATGGCGTACAACTTGGATAGGTCTCTGTGTATCCAAATCCCCAAATACTTAATATTGTCCTTCGCCCACTTATAATTACCTATGGCTGGGAGTGCCCCTTTCAGAGTCCACCCTACGGCCATGAGTTCCGTTTTAGTGTCATTGATTTTAAAACCAGACGCTTTACCAAACTCTTGAATTAGGGAATTGATCAAAGGCATCTGTTTTGCTGAGTCCGTAATATACAAAAGGGTGTCATCTGCTTACAGGGACACCCTGATTTCTACCCCCTGTACTTGTATACCCCTGTATCCATCTGATTGCCTTATGAGAGCCACCAAGGGCTCCATGCATAGGGTGAACAACAGGGGCAACAATGAACAACCCTGTCTAGTTCCCCTATTTATCCTAATCTTATTCAATGTTGCCCCGTTCACCCTTACCATTGCCCAAGGATCCCTATACAAGTTTGCAATCCAGTTTCTAAAATGTATCCCCAAGGCCAATTTTTCTCAGTGTATGATCCAAAAAGACCCAGTCCAAGCAATCAAACACCTACTCAGCAACCAGGGCCATCACCGCCCGGAGTGTTCCAGGCGGGAATGCCCCCGAGGTGGACAAGATGTTGAGCAACAGCCTACTATTGTCCTGGATATGCTGTCCAGGTATGAAGCCCGTCTGGTCTCTATGAACCAGCTCGAGGATATATTCTTGGAGGCGGGAACTCAGGATCTTTGCAAAGATCTTTGCATCCTGATTAATCAGAGAGATGGGGCAGTAGCTCCCACATTCCATCAGGTCTTTATCTGGCTTTGGCAAGAGAGTGATCACTGCTTCCCTCCAAGAAGCCGGGGACTCTCCCTGCTCATGTGCCACATTACAGACCCTGGTTAGTAGAGGGGTCAGCTCTGTAGCAAAAAGTTGATAGAATTCGGCAACAAATCCATCCGGACCTGGGGCTTTCCCCCTGCTGAGATTGTTAATTACCCTTTTAACCTCCTGTTCAGAAAAGGGCAGTTCCAGTTTTTTACTCGCTGAGTCCTCGAGCTTAGGTAATGTAACCTTGCGCAAAAAGCTCTCCACCTCTTTAGAGTGCTCGCTACCTCTCTCCTGGGCATACAGATCTGTGTAATAGCTACAAAAGCTGTCCGCTATTTGCGATGGATCTGAGGAAGTGGATTGAGTCCCCGGCTTTATAAACCGAAGAATATATCTTTCCACTTCCTGCTTTTGGAGTCTAAGAGCCAGGAGACAACTCGCCCATCCCCCAGTTTCATAGTATCTTTGCTTGGTGTACCTCAGGGAATTTTCAGTTGTTCTTTTAATTTCTGCATTGTATTGGTCCCTAGCTTCACTCAACTTAACTAAGGTCGACGGATCCCTATTCTTTTTATGTTCCGCTTCCAGTGATGCAATGCTTTCCAATGACTTTTCCAATTTGGCTTGGTTACATTTGTGTTTGTGGGAGGTATAGCTGATAATTTGGCTCCGGAGGACTGCCTTTAGTCCATCCCAGATAAATCGAACATGTGTATCTTCCTCCCTGTTTTCTATCACATACTGCTTAACAGAATCTTTTATTTGGGCAACAAACACTTTGTTGTTTAGTAGTCCCAGGTCAGATCTCCAGGACCCCATAGTTTTCACCCCTAGCCAAGTCACCTTAGCATTGACCATTGCATGGTCAGAAAAGGTTACCGGGTATATGGTCATAGCGAGCAAATCTTTGGCATTCACCATTTGTGCGTGAAATCTATCAAGCCTGGAGTACGACCTTGCGGAATCAGAGTAGAAAGTAAAATTCTTAGATTCTGGATTTTGTTGCCTCCAGGGATCTACCCAGTCTCCCTCCGACACTAAAGTTCTGAGGAGTTTGGAGCACGCAACCCCACCCCCTCTTTCCAACAGAACTCTTATCTAAAAGAGAATTTTCAACACTATTCCAGTCACCTACCATGACCACCCGGCCTGGTGGGAGGGAGTCCAATATGGAGAAAAAGTGTCTAAAAAAAGCACCAGAAGGTGGGGTAGGAGCATACACAGAAGCTAGATGGAGGGTGTGTCCTATATATTTGCCTGGAATTATAACAAAATGGCCCAACCCCTCTATTTGCACATTATGGACTTTAAGTGGAAGACCCTTATGTACTAGTATGGCCACTCCTGATCCGGAAGCATCTAGGTGAGAATCCTAATACCCCCCCCCCACATTCTCCTCAGTTTGGAGTGTTCCACCCTGGATAATTTTGTCCCCTGAAGATATGCCAAATCACATTTTAATCAGCCTAAATGCTGAAGGACCCGTGCTCGTTTAACCACCCCATTAATATCCTTAACATTGATAGAAACTACCTTAAATGAAGCCATTAAGAAAGGCGCCGTGGAACCCAACACCCTGATCCTCCATGCTCCCTGCAACTCCAACCCCTACCCAATATTCTATAAGTGTATAAGCGTATGCATGTACCTGTTAAAAAAATGTTAAAGCATAAAAACACCAAGATCAAATAAAATAACAAAAGGAAGTATGCTAGGAGCTGGGTTAACTTCACCCAGCTTGTCCCAAAACGTGGGTCAAAATTAAAAACAAGAGTACCAGTTACCTCACTGGGTACCCGAAGCTCTGACAGAGCTTAAAAGCTGGGGCTAGAAGTGGAAATGCTCCAGAAAGCTAGGTGCCCCAAGCCCTAGGCTGATAGGAGAAAAGCACCAAAAACGCACTTGGGGATGAGTCCCTGGTTAATCCAGGAGACCAGACCCTCTGCTAACTAACAAAATCCGGCTGAGGTGACGGTCAGAGTCAAGCACCTTGGGCAATGCACATATTAAATATTGAGATCACCATGCAAAACAATCATGTTTCGGTCCCTATCCAGTTGCAACCCCAAATGATAGGGGCATCTTAAACAGTCAAGGAAAAAAAAGAATAGTAAGGGGAATGCAGCTCCATCACAGCCCCAGGCCAGGTCCCGAAGGGCTCCAAAATGATTCAGGGGATGTCCACAGGGGGCACCCAAATGGAGCTGAAAAGTCACCCTCCATACTCAGTGGGCTCCGGAAGGCTTTAGGAAGCTACCCCCCTCCACACACACTTTCACATAACAAATGTAGCTGTCCAAACAGATAAACCTTTCACTACAGCAGAACACTTTCCCCAGCATTAACCTTTAACAAATCTCCTACGGTGTAACACAATCGCTGCTTTATATTATGATACCAAATGGTATAGTACTGAGAACTGATTTGTTCAACAAAAAGGAGAAAGGAAAGTCATTAACAAAGTCAGGAAATAATCTAGAACTTATCTGAAGTCCAGCTCCAAGCGTCCCCTGTGTGAGGCAGGCCATCCAGGGGAAGGTAAAGACTGTTGCACCGCCCTAGGGTTTCCCCTCAAAGCAGTCCCACTGAAAACTAATGCCATTATCAAAGAGGGCCGTCATCACACCGTGCAGGCAAAACGAATCTGAACAGATCAACAAGGTATTTAAACTAATAGATTAAACTGTTAATAATAAGGCTATCTATGGATCCTGATGATTCAAACAGACTGGACAGGTGTTCTAAATCCATCGTGGTGAAAAGAAGCCCATTAATAGCAGTGGACTTCAAGATTAGGAACCCCCCACGAGGAGCTAGCCAAGGATAAAACAAAAAACATGACCCAATTTGCTGCTCAGGTCTTCTTTGCTTGTAACCATTTGGATGTATCTGCATGCAAAGGCAGCAAAGCGTCGCCTCTTCTCTCCACTCGCTTCCTTGATCCTGGTGCAATGGACTACAACAAGTCTTCGATCTCTTTCTCAGCCTGTTCCTCCTTCGTATCCGGAATGGGAATCCCCTGAGACTCAAGGTAGAGAGTGGCCACTGGTAGAGAATCAAATACCTTTGCTCCTTCCTTATCTTGCACCCACAGCCTCACAGGATATCTGTGGTATGCCTTATGCCCCTTATCTCTCAATGCCTTCACCACAAACAGCACTTTTTTACATCAAGCAAGCATTAAAGGGGGAAAGTCTTGATTCACATACAATTTTTGGCCATCAAGATTGAGATCCCACTTAGCCCATGCCATCCTAAGAATTTTTTGTTTTGTGGTATACCTCAAAAATTTTATGATGACAGACCTTGGGGGTGCACCCTGCTTTGGCTTGGGTACAATAGATCTATGCGCACGTTCAATTTCAGTTTTAAAGTCCTCCTCCAAGCTCAGCTCTGTTTTCAGCCAGGTATCAATGTAGTCCTCCATACATGGGGGGGTCCACCTCCTCTGGAATACCAAAATTGCAGATGTTATTGCAGCAGGCTCTCGCCTCAGCATCCTCCACCCGCATGGTTAACTCCTTCTCCCATCTGTGGAGGTAGGCAAGAGATCTGCCAAAAGCCATGTGCTCTGTCTGGAGGCCCTCAACATGTGTTTCCACTGAGGCTGTATGCGCTTCCAGCTTTTTAAAATCCTTCTGTATGCCTGAGATCTTGGCATCGATGTGATGAAGGATCTTGAGCATTCTATGACCATCTGCTTTTGTGAAGGTTGCTGCAGCCTCTGATCCCGAGCCATCGCAGTCATCTCCTGAGGCTGCAATTAGGAAGGAATGAGACAAGGCTGGGCTTGCAGGCCTCGGAACACTCTGGTCCCATGGATGACTGCCCACTTCCACAGGAGGCTTCTTTTTTGTATGCCCCATGGTGACAGTAAGTATAGGAGCCTTCTTTATCTAAATAAAGCTGGAAAATCCACGTGATGGCGATCGATTCAACTGAAAATTGCACCAGAGGTGACCAATTTTTAAACAATTCTTTGGTAGGGGATAAGGAACATATAGTGCTAGTGATGTAAATTTGAGCTGGTCGAGTTTGCTAGTGTGCCACAAATTCAAGGATAAACTTGCCGCTTTAAAACTTTGTCAAATAATAGACTGCCCAACTTGATTAACCTTGAAATCAGGGCCTCACATAGTAAAAGACTGGTTATTAACCAAGCGATCACAAAATATTTTTGGGTGAATTGTGCTCTCTGTTGCTATATCGGACCGCTCACCAGTAGTTTGTCAGCATAAAGTACACAGGGACAAATTAAACCCCAATTAAACCCCAACTTGTAAGGTCTTGAAGTATCAGAAGTTTGGATGAGGATGTATGCCTTTTCAACGTAATGAGCTTCAAGTAGCACAATTTCAAAAACATTTGTAGGAGTGAGAAATTTGCAGAATTCCTTATAAAGTGCTATTCCACGGCCTGCAAGGCAAATGTACCCCTGATCAACCAGAGTGCAAAAAGGTAGATTTGCTCCCTGGCAGACCAATGAGTTTCATGGAAGGATGAAAGAAAGGGATAATTTCTGTAAGCTTTTTAAGAAGTTCAGGGACCCACAATTAATAAATAAGTATAGATTCTTGAGAAATTAGGCAAATAAATAAATGAATGAATGAATAAATACAAAAAAATATATTACGCTTTTATTGATTTATTTTTTTAGTTTTTCTTGACCTGGTAAGTGCACTAGACAGATTCTGCCTGTTTTCAGGCACAACCCGGGGGAAGGGGACACAGATGAATGCCAACTGACCTTGAACCAGATTAAGCTGTTGGTGGTATTTTCAGAGAATCTAAATTTGAATATTTTAAATCACAACAACTGAAATGCTTGGGTAACCCCAAACTACTTTGGGCTTCAATTTTCTGTTCAAGTTCGAGGATAGGTTAGGTGTACCAGCACTAAATGTGGGCAGGAACATCCTGGAGAAAGAGTCAGAAACTTCTAATCATATTAATAACTGCTTGACAGGGATGACTTCTCTGGTGGTAGACAGAGACTAATGGTAATTGGGCGAACCTGTTCAAACAGAAATTGAGATGCCCTGCTTTCAGTTTTCTTGAAGTTACAGAAGAAGAGATTCTTTCCTACCTTGGAAAGTTGGATGTTGCGGAGGGATGTGGACCAGACTTTATTTCCCCACACTTACTAACAATTGCAAATACTCATATGTTAAAAGCATTGACACAGGGTAAGGTCCCAGGAATCTGGAAACAATGCTGTGTTGAAACAAAGAAACTCTGGCACTCACCACCTCTTTGATTAAAAAAGCGAACACTTGGCTAGAAATGTAGTGAACTTTAATAAGAAGCAATAAAACTCCACCACCTGACACGTTTCGGACAAACAGTCCTTTTTCAATACCAATTTTTGAAGTACAAGATAGGCCAAATACCTTGAAATATAAGCCTATCTCATTGTTATCAGCTATACCAAAGACGTTGGGAGGATTTGTTTCAGCCCAATTGATGGAGCGTATAACCAACCTTGGCCTTCTATCTCAATGTCAGCATGGCTTCAGGAGGGGGTTCAGTATGGCAATGGCCTTGATGGAGCTGATGAGCACTGTCCTAGATGCCTTTGATGAAGGTGGTATGCTGAGTCAGTGTTCATTCACTTAATCAAGGCCTTCAATGTGGTTGATCACAAGCTCACTTTAATGAAAATTAGGGCACTTGGCCTTGGGATGGTGGCCATGGACAAGTTCACAAGTTACTTGAGAAATAGAACTCATAAGGTAAGGATAGGTGTGGCCCTGTCTAATCCTTATGTGGTAAATCAATGAGTCCTAAAAGGATCAGCAGTGAGCCCTTTGCTCTTTTTAGACTTTTTTTTTGTATTGTCTGTTTTACCCTCCTGCCAGCCTAGCCGACCACTCCTTTGGGTGGCCAGGCCATGCTCCTCCTGTTTGCCATCCACTGCTCCTCATCATACTGCCCCAAAGCTGATCTGACATATCCCTTCACTGGGGAGCCCCCTAATGTGGTCATGATCAGGAGGGGAGACTGAATGCCTGGAGGCATTTTTTTCCCTCTCTTCACTGGGGGAACAGTGAGGGTGCAGCATGGGCATCCCGGGCTGTCGTGGTGAAAGGAGGGCATACTGCCATCATATGGATGACTAGGTGGCCATTTTTCTGTTTTTTGTCCCTCCGCCCACTTGAGTGCATGCCACAGCGTCCTGGCCAATCACACTTGTGATGTATGGCCACCCACACCACAAAATGTGATGCCCTACTCGGCCGCCAGGAGCCACCAAAGGGTGGTGCAAACTCAGTCCCCAACCCCGGAAGGAGAGCATCTCATGGACACTCTTAAACCTTCCCTGCTGGCCTCCGCTCCTGTCATTTCAGGCTCGGGTGTGAACCCAGGTTGCCAGCATGCCAGGTGATCCCCCATCGTCTGGTGTCACGGGGCCGGCCCTTTAGACTTTGTTAATGATTTACCTGATGTCTTTTCCATCATTTGGCATATTCTTTACACTAATAACACAATCATTCTTAGTACAGGCTCTTAAGACTCTTCAATGTAGACAGCACTGCAGCTGGGGTTCAATCAGTTAACAAAGTGGCTGGACAAAAACAGATTAATATTAAATGAGCGCAAAAAAAGGGTCATGTTATTTGGTACCAGCCAGAGACTAGCCCAAAATGAGACCAAACTGGTCATCAGTGGGAGGGGTGGACACAACTTGGTTAGTGCAACTTGTTTTAAATATTTACGGGGTCTTTTGGACCCAAGTCTGAACTTTTCTGTTCACTTGGCTCTTGTCTCCAAATGGATCACTCAAATGTTAGGCTACCTATACAGAAATGCAAGGTCTTGGAAGCTAGAGATATTTTCGATTACAGAGGTATGATGTTTGCAATCAGAGTGAAGCATTTCCATGGAAGTATCAAACTGTACTTAATAACATTTCCCCTTTTGTGTAAAGGTCCTATATAGGACCCACCATTGTGACTTGTATTCCAAGATGGGTATTCTTCCACCAGTCTTTCAGATGAATGCAAATATGGCAATATTTGGGCACAGGATGTTCAGATCTGCAACCCCAAAATTCATTTCAAAATTTCAAAATAAATTCCATTTTTTACACAACAAGAAGTTCCAGATTTACAGCATTTAAATTAAAGTCCCCCAAACTTTAGGTTGGCAAGTACTCATTCTCCTGGGTTGATCCCTTTTTGTTTAATAGTTTATCGCCAATTATAGATGTAAACAGTAGTAAATGTCTTTATTTTTATACAGGAAAAAAACTCTTAGGACCCATTGGCCCTATTTACAAGGTTGTCCTGTGTCCATTTGATTAGTTACAGTGCAAATATACAAAGAATAGACATCAAACATAGCTCATTGCTGATTTTACAATAAGACAAAGCAGAATATTACTCAACATGCGACCATCTACTACGTCTTAAAACAATCACAAACCTAGCATATATGCTCTGAGAATTGATATTTAAAGGGAACAAAATAGTTTGTTGTGAACATACCATAATTTATTTTGGGTACTGAGAACCCTCAATTACTCATGGAAACACAGAAACATAGAAGTTGAAGGCAGATGAGGACCACAAGGCCCATCCAGTCTGCCATTTATTTTTCGACCTTATAAATGTGCCATCGGCCTTTGCTCTGTCAGTGACCTATCTATTCATACTCATCTGTATTGCTCCCTTATGCCTATCCCATGCCTGTTTGAAGCCCTGCACTGTATTCATATCCACCACTTCCTGAGGTAGGCCGTTCCATGCATCCACCACACTTTCTGTGAAGAAGAACTTCCTCACATTACCCCTTAACTGGCCTCCCTCTAATCTCATGCTGTGTCCTCTTGTCCTGCTATTTTTTTTTATATTGAAACATGTTAGACTCTTTCACCTTGTTAATGCCCTTAAGGTGTTTGAATGTTTTGATCATATCACCTCTCTCCCTCCTTTGCTCTAGGGTATACATATTGAGCTCTGTTAATCTGTTTTCATATGTTTTCAGATGTAGTCTTTGCACCATTTTGCTTGCCCTTCTCTGGACTGCCTCAGTTTGGTTAATGTCCTTGTGAAGGTGTGGCTTCCAGTACTGCACGAAATACTCCAGATGGGGCCTAACCAGTGTCTTGTAAACAGGGATAATTACCTCCCTCTTCTGACTTGTGATACCCCTACTAATACACCCCAACATCCCCCTAGCCTTACCTACTGCTTTATTGGTCTGCTTGGATGATTTCAGGTCATTGGTGATAATGACGCCCAAGTCTCTTTCTTCCCTTGTGACTGCCAGCAACTCCCCTCCCAGTCTATAGGTGGCTTCAGGGTTTCTCTTCCCTAAATATCCCACAGATAATATTTACTAGGATTATTAGGTGCACATGCAAACGTTATACCATAGAAATACAGAAACATAGAATCTGAAGGCAGATAATAGCTGCTTGCCCCACCCAGTCTGACCATTTTTTCCCTACTTACATTCTTACCACAGACCCTACATGATCTATAGCTCTTTCTCCTTTCCCCCTTCCTTTCTGATTTGATTCCCTTGTGCTTACCCAAGCATTCCTGAAACCCATACACTAGATACCAAACCATTAATAATCTTATAAACCATCATTGTTTTGGGCAAGTTCGTTATAAATGCTGTCTAATCAATCAAGTGACTGATAAGAGGCATTTTATACACTAGGTTGCCATATCCTAACACTGGCAAAATACATTGTGTGGCAATATTTACTTTAGCCTTTCTTGTAGTGGCAAAGGTGTTCTTTTTGTGTGCCAGTTCAGCAATTCACTTTTTTTAATGGTATTGTTTATGTGTTTGTTGATGATGATGATGAAAACTTTATTTTTATACAGGAAATTCTAATCATTAGGATTATACAATCCTGTTCACAAGATAGTCCTGTTTGTATTTCACTTAGTTACATCTAAACATATAATATATAACAATACTCACATAAAGACAAAGCATGAACAATACACAATTTTTCAAATATCCAACAATACATTAAAACTCAAATTAAAATGAAAAAGAAAATACAAAACATAAACATATATCCCATACATATTCATGTACAACAACATTCTATTTTATAAGATTTCAAAATTTCATTTTTAAAAATCGTGTGATCTTCTAGAGATCTTATTGGAGGGGGTAAGATATTCCATACTTTAGCTGCCTGACATAAAATGGAACCATTACCGTATTTATTGTAAATTCTTATGGGACAAACTCTATGTCTATGCACAGATCTTAATAACTCATGCCTACCTTTACTAACTTTAGAAAAGAGTGTTTGTGTAATATAATGTTCTGGATAAAATGTTTTAAATTTATGTATCAATATTAACCAATTTTTTGGAAAAATAATTTCTAAAGACTGCCAATTCAATTTTATAAACATATTACAATGGTGAGTTCTATATGAACACTGTAAAACATATCTAGCTATTCTATATTGCACCATATCCATTCTAATCAATTGATCTTTACTCGCTGTTCTATAAATTAAATCCCCATATGTCAGGATTGGCATAATTAGCTGTTCAGCCACTTTTTTCCTATTCTTAATTTGTAAACATTTAGTAGTTCGTCTCAAAGCTCCTAATTTCTTGGTCACCTTTTTTATATTATTATTTATGTGAATATCGAAAGTTAACATGGAATCAAAAGTCACCCCCAAATAACAGTAACTGTCCACCTGTTCTATGAGTCTATTTGTGTGTGATACAATATAAATCTGTGATTTAGACTTCATATTTGAAAAATGCACCAATTTAGTTTTTTTTTCATTCATCAAGAGCCTTGACCTGGTGAGCCACCCCCCCACCTCGACAAAATCTGTTTGAAGCTTCTGTTGGAGATCCATAACAGAACTACCGGTGGTGATGATCGCAATATCATCAGCATAAAAGCCTCACAGCTGAATGTCTCACCACCTGGGGTAGATCATTAATAAACAAGAGGAATAACAAGGGCCTAAAATGGACCCCTGTGGAACTCCTCTGCTTACATTTCTAGATGTAGATAAAGTCTGTAAAATCTCCACCCTCTGGTGCGTCCTGTTAAATAGGATTTTATCAATTTCTAGGCCCATCAACTATGCCTATATCTTTTAATTTGTCCAGTAAAAGGGAGTGGCTCACCAGGTCAAAGGCCTTAGACAAATCCACAAATACAACAGCAGTTTCCAAACCCAAATTCAAAGAAGAACAAACCAGATCTTTAAACTCTAACAGTGCTGTAGTTGTGGAGTGACCCTTTCTAAACCCAGATTGGTAAGGTGTTAACAGTCCATATTTGTCCAGGTGTTCAGAGATCTGCCTATTTACACATTTCTCTAAGCACTTGGACAAAATGGAAAGTAAGGCTATGGGCGATAATTGTTCAATTCTGTAATAACACCCCTTTATATGTGGGATGAGCACTTTCTCTCCAAGACATGAAGCGTTCAGACTGTAAGCTCCAGTTGAAAATATAAGTTACCATTGGAGCAATATAGTCTGCCGCTAACTTAAGAAATCTACCCTCGATTTCATCTGGCCCTGCTGATTTATAAGCATTTATAGACTTCAATTCCCTGCACACTTCCGATATTTTCAAAACCCTAAATCTGAAAAAAGGTGAACAAGATGAATGCATAGACTTCATATCTCCAGATGGAAAAACTCCCAGGTCATTACAGCCTGGCAGGTCTACAAAAAATGTATTCAATGCCTCAGAGGTACTCTCTGGATTATCAATTAGATTTGCCCCAATCTGTAAATTTAGATTTGATTGTACTCCAGATTTACCAGGATTTGTTAAATAATTAATGGTATGCCAAAATTTTCGAGGGCCAGTATTACAATTCAACTTGTTTTGATAATAATGGGCCCTAGCCTTTCTTATAAGATATTTACATGCATTCCGTTTAACTTTAAACAGCTCCCAATCAGAAGGTAATTTAGATTTTAAGGCCTTTCTCCACAACCTATCTTTTACTCTAATATTTTTCAAAATCCTTTCATTAATCCAGGGTAACTGAGTATGTTTATTACGAGATCTAAATTTTGGTGCTTGATAGTCTCAAATCATACTAAAAGTGGTGGAAAAATATTATACAGCTAGGTCCAATTCTGGTACTAACCTACATCTTTCCCAGTTTTCATTAGCTACACTCTGCAAGAATCTCTGTTCAGAGAAATTCCGCATATCCCTTTTCTTGTTGTTAAAACATTCTGACAAAAACCGAACCTGTTTTGACACCACTGCCCATATTGGGTTATGGTCACTAAGTTGTGGTGGTAAAATTCCTACTGCCTTAATATCTGTTAAGGAATTTGTGAATAAAAGATCCAGTATAGTTCCTTCTGTCCTGTTATTGGTGTTCCGAGTTGGTATCTTAATATGCTGAATTAGTCCCAGAGTTGAGGCAATCTCATCTAATTTCCTACCTCTTGGATTGAACCAATCACAATTCATATCTCCTAATAAAATTAGAGACCTGTCCCCTATGCAACCACAAATCTTGTTCAGTACAATTTCAGTAGATGCTAACTTTGATCTAGGGGGAGAATAGACCACAGCAAAAGCTAATTTAAGTCTATCCACATATATTACCAAATATTCAATATTATTTTCACTCCCCTTTAAAAGAAGTTCCACATGGCCTACCTCAATTTTAACATAAAACATTACCCCCACTCCCCTTTTATCTCTGTCTGATCTAAGAAGTTGATAATTTGGTAAGGTTAGTTCACTATCCCCAATCCTGTTTGATAACCAAGTCTCACTCAGTCCTAGTACAACAGGACCATGTTCCTGTACCAATAAAGCTAATTGATCAGTTTTCGATGCCACACTTCGAGCATTATCATGCATTACTTTACACATATTGTTCACTGGGCCAGGATTCAATTCTATATCTCCTCCCATAATCATCAACATTATAAAACAAGTCCCCTTATAATCAGGTACTATCCTTAATAAACTTACTTTAAAAACCTTAATATTTTGAAAATAATCAAATCTCTCCCAGTTTCTGGTAAAGACATTCCTTCTGCTTGATTTCAATTGCTTCTCTGAGACAGAACTTGGCCAATATGCTCCCAGTTTGTTTCCTTTTACACTAATAGTAGAAGCAGCCATCAGGAAGCAAATAAATGCTAGACTACTTAGTACTTTGAGTACAATCATTTTCAATAGCAGCAAAAACAAAATGCCTTAAACAAAGCCCACTAAAAAACTTTTTTATGCTTGTTTACATAAATACAAGATGATATAAGATGGTATAGGAGTGGTAAGTCCAAATCCAAACTAAACAATATAATAAACAAGCAATACTATTAAATACAAAACAACCACTCTTATCTATAATAATGAGGCACTTACCACCCCTATTCCAAACCGCAGGCAGTCAACAAATATTCATGTTACAAAATACACCTGAGCGTTTTAAAAATATTTCTTCTGAGTGGTACATGACCACGCCATACCACCGCTAGCACTCGGCGAGCGGCACGGGCGTTTAAAACTCGTTAGCCCCACCTCTTCTGCTCATTCACTGGCTGCCGGACTCCCGAGCCCCCACACACAGCAATAAACTCTGTTGAACTGTTACTGAGCCCTCCTACTGAGCAAAATAACATGATCCATAAGATCAAACACTTTTGAGAGGTCGACAAACACCGTGCCCACCGCCTACCCTATCCATGATACCAGCCATAATGGTAACAAATTTTATGAGCGTGGTATCCATTAACCTCCCAGCTCTAAACGCTGATTGTTGGTTAGCCAGTAATCAATATTGCTCCAAGTACTTGGTCAACTGAGTGCTGAACATCCTCTCCAACATCTTGCAGAGGACAGCTAGCAAGTAATTGGACAGATCACCCCCCTCATTTAAAAATGGGCACCACCTTGACACATTTCCATTGTTCAGGAGCTCTTTCTTCCATAAGGCTTTGGTTAAACAATTTAACAAGTATGGGAGAGATTATTTGGGCTAACATTTTCAGAAATTTTATTTCAGTCTGTTCTAATCCTGGCAACTTGTTAATTTTCAGTTTGGTAAATTCTGCTATCAACTCTCTGTTTATGATTCTTTTAAATCTGAATTTAGGGACCTCAGAATTTTCAGAGATAAACATAGAAACAAAGAAGTTGTCAGAAGATAAGGACCTCTTGGCCCATTTAGTCTGCCCTATTTTCCCTACCTACAGTGCCACTGCAGACCCTACTTGATCTCTGGTTTCTCCCACCTTGCCTTATTTCTAAGGTCCGCTTCTGTCTATTCCATACATGCTTGAATCCTGTTACCATTTTAGCACCCACCACCTCCACTGGGAGGCTGTTCCAGGCATCCACCACCTTTTCCGTGAAGAAGAATTCCCTCATATCTCCTCTGAGCCTCCTTCTCTCCAGCTTCATAGCGTGATCCCTTGTCCTTGAACATCTTTTTCTATGTAAAATGCTACCCTCATGCACCTTATTACTACCTGTGAAGCATTTGAATGTTTCTATCATGTCCTCCCTTAACGTTCTTTACTCTAGAGAGTACATATTTAATTATCTGAGTTTTTCCTTGTAGGGCTTTTGATGCAGGCCCTGCATCAGTTTGATTGCACTCTTCTGTACTGCCTCCACCCTATCTATGTCCTTCCTGAGATAGGGCCACCAGAACGGGACGCAATATTCGAGGTGAGGCCTCACCATCAATCTATACAGGGGTAACGCCACCTCCCTCTTTCTGCTTTTATAGGACTGAGATTATCATCATCCCAGGGAATATTAATATTGGGAAGCTGGCAAAAATGCTCATTTAGAACATTTGCTGTGCACTGAGGACATTGATTCATTCCACTTTTGGATATAAAATTGACTTTGGATTGGTTTTAATGTTTTTAGTGGGATTGAAGCTTTTAATCAGATTCCAATAAAAAGATGTATCAGTAGTAGTGTCATTTTTTATGTTATAGTAGTCCTTTTTTTGCTTTACGGATAGATTTTTTTTACACTGTTTTCTTACTCTCTTAAATTTGGTGCAGTCTTCATTATTTAACATTCTGTTTGCTTTTCTCCACATTCTTTCTTTTAGTGTAGTGAGTTTTTTAAGGTTTTCAGTAAACCAAGGCATATGATTTTTTTCAAAGCTTTAAACAAGTTGCACACATCAATAAACATTTTAGAAAATTCCAGGATTGATAACTTAAAATTGGGAATTATATAGTCTATGCCACTTTTCCTTGGATAGCCTATTTAAGAATGCATTCATGTTAACATTTTTAAAACACCGATGGGTGCACTATTGCTGGTCCAACAATCTAATTTTGTTGCTAATTCACAGTATATTGGGTTGTGATCTCTTAAATTTGGCAGGTGCACAGCCAGGATTTGGAGGAGGGTGTTTCCAAATATTTTTCTAGGGGGGTCTGGGGGCATGCTTCCCTGGAAAATTTAGAAAATTTAGGAGTTAAATGGTGCAGTTTTGTGCATTTTTAGGCAATAACTGTTGAGTTGCAAAATGCATCAAAATTGAAGTTGTCGGTGTGTTATCACTCCCCAGTCCTGGGTCTTTGAGTTGAACTCAGGATTCTTTCCCTCCCTTTTTACATTATCATCTTTCTCTTTTCTAGATCTCGTCCCATTCTATTACTATCCTTACACCACATTCGCTATTGTTTCCAGTTCTTTCTTTTAAGTTGTTTATAATTTTCACTTCCCCAGCCACTTTCATATCTGTTTTCACTTGTCTTACCTTTCATATTCCACCACTCCCATTGCATGTATTTTCCCTTTAATTGCTAACTTTCTATGTCTTCTCTTTACATTAGTCTCCCTCCCTTTCGCCTCTACCTGCATTACATGCATAATGCAGACACAACCCCAGCAGCACAGAACTATTACTGTACCCCCCCACCTTGTTCTATTCACCTTTGCCTTCACTTTCTATATAATTACTGGCAACCCCTTTAACAAATGGTTTTCAACACCTTAAAAATGCCGTAATAACTCAAAAGCAGTTATTGACATTCTATTTCCACCTGTCTCTTCGTGTCACTCATCTGTATTCTGTCTTTTCATTGGTTCGCGCTTCTGAGTGGGCGGTTGAATAGCTTTTTAAAAAATGATGTGTTGCTTTCTCTCTTCGTTGTCGACTTGTTGCTTTTATTTACCACCCTCCCCATCTCTATTTGATTTTTAAATGTTTTATCTGGTTGATCCCACCTTCTAAATAGAAAAGGACTATCTGGTTGATCCCGCCGTGTCTCCAGATCGGGAGATGCCGTCGCTGAAAAAAAGGTCAGTCTGAAAGAGAAAGTGTGTGTGTGTGAGAGAGAAAGACAGCGTGTGTGAGAGAGAGAGAGAGAGAGACAGAGTGTGTGTCTGTGTGTGTGTGTGAAAGACAGCGTGTGT
This sequence comes from Neoceratodus forsteri, assembly GCA_016271365.2. Classification (NCBI taxonomy): domain Eukaryota; kingdom Metazoa; phylum Chordata; order Ceratodontiformes; family Ceratodontidae; genus Neoceratodus; species Neoceratodus forsteri. Next base: position 560,929,149 of record CM057450.1, on the reverse strand, counting down.
GTGTGTGTGTGTGTGTGTGAGAGAGAGAGAGAGACAGTGTGTGTGTGTGTGTGTGTGTGAGAGAGAGAGAGAGAGAGAGTGTGTGTGTGTGTTTGTAAATAGCAGATACTCTGCATTTTTTATAAAGGGGGTTGCCAGCAATTATAAAAATTAAAAAATAAGCAACTGTGTGTATGTGGATTTTTTTTTAACACACCCTTGGTGTGTGATTACCTCATAAACCTCTCGAGCTTCGCTCTCGGGGTTTATGGGTTATCACACACCTTGGGTGTGTAAAAAAAATCCATAACACACAGTTGCCTATCTATTATTCTCTATTTATAGTGTATAGTGGAATGTTGTTCTGTATAGAATTCCATCCCTTTCAAAATGCTGTTCTACCACAGTTCTAAGGTTATGGAATGTGATTCTACCCTACCGTGGTAGAACAGCATTCTAGAACCTCTAGGGACTGCATGAGTCAGTTTCATTTTGAAAGCAAAAGAACTCACAAAAACATATTTCATACAGTACCATACACTATAAAAAAGACAGGATGAGCAACTCTTTGCACAACCAGTGTGTTTTGCCACCTCGGTGTTCTGATTCCCATGGACCTTTCGAACTTCGCCCTCGAGGTCAGAGGGACTCAGAATCCCTCTGTGGCAGAACACACTGGTTCTGCATAGTTGCCCATCCAGTATTCTGTATGTCCCAACATGTTGATTCACAAACGTTTCAGTCATTTGACCCAAATATTCTTTTTCCTCCGATCTGACGCAGTTCTATATAGAGGATAGTGTAAGGTCCTCTATCGGTAACCCGGTCTGTTAACCGTCGAGAGGTTGCCAGGGCAACCGTGTAAACCTCGAGAGCGAAGCTCAAGAGGTTTACATCGCCATGGCAACCTCTACACAGTTAACAGTAACTAGTTGCCTATAGAAGGACCATACATTGTTTTTTATAGTGTATGGTCCCAAGAAAAAGTGAAAACGGCTCCTTACTTTTCGAAACTGAGTCACCTCCGCGGTTGTTCAGTCCTTTCTTTACCACTGCATGCATCCATCGGTTCCCAAGTGTAAAAAAAGGCGTGCACATGCGCAGACCGATCCCTGTTGTTAACCTATCGATGTGACGTGGCATCGATAGGTTAACAACATTACTACGTCTCATCGATGGGATAACAACCTTAGGAAATTATGATTTCCTAAGGTTAATAGCATTCTACCATACATTATATTGGAACTCCTTTATTTGCTCCTGTATTTGAATTACATTTGCTGACAGAAATATTACTTTATTTTCCCCCTGCCTTGTTCATCTTTGCCTTCACTTACTATGTTGTCACAAACTTTGTCATTTGACCCAAATATTCTCTTTTCTCTGACAGTATCTGCCCAGGCATTTCTACATTGGGACTCCTAATCACCTGTATTTGAATTTCCTTTACTAATTAGTCCTGCAGGTCAGTATTGACCCATCATCAACTGTTTTGGACTTGAAATAGGAGCAGAAATAAAAATAAATAATAAAAAAAATGAACTCTAAAATGTTGTAGCTTCAGCCTCATAGTCATAATGAATGTTATGGGTTCCCTGATTGTGGATACACATACAGTACAACTGTGGCAGAAATGGGAACAAAAGCACAGTGACTGCTATAAAACATCCAGTGGCCAAGTAGCTAATGGACACTTAATCATCACTGGTCACTATAAAGGATCTACTGGTCCACATTGTTTTGTGCACCTACCCAGTTACTATTTCTATGGCTACCAGTACAGAATAGCTTTGACTACTAACATGTTTATTTAACATTTTTATGCTTTCTGTTTTGCTGTAAGATATAAAGTGTTGGGGGTAGTGGAGGTACAGCAGCAGCAGCCCCCTTCCCCCCACACCGCGATATTCTTTCCTTTTTCCCCCCATCTCTATTCTCACATAATTTGTGGCTTAATACTATGTTTTTCTTTTTTTCTTTTCTGCCAGGAAAATATGCAGACACTATAGTGACAGACTGCTTTTAGGGCAAGGCACATAAGGTTTTGCAATTAAATGCTGCTATGATTAGCTGCCGTGGCTGCAGGGCTACAAACACTGACTTGGGGAGCAACTCTGTACCCCAGCTTACGGACTCTCTCTGAGCTTCTCCAATCTGACCCACAGAGATGACATCAAGTTGAGGAGGGGGAGTCAGAGACCGGGTCCATTTCTATGCCATCACCTGAAATAAACAGTTTTAAAAAACGTAAGTGAGAGCGCTATCAGAGACATACTTCTCCAACTTGACTGTGACAGGGAAGTGGCTGTGTCCTTTAACTCTATGCTCTCTGCTCCTACAACCACCCACATGATGCTGCTCCTCCAGATCCAGCAATGTTCGGCGGTAGCTCCTCAGCTGTCCTGTCCCAAGAGGGAGTTGGGCTTGTGCTGCAGATTCTTGAGCCATTGCCTGCCTCCATGTCTTACTTGCCCTTTGATTTTCCCCGACCCCGCAGTTGCCACAGTTCAGTGCTGACAATGCAAATATTTAAGCAAGCAGAGGAGGGGGGTTTCTGTGCACCCAGGACCCCCCAGCTACGCCTATGTTTGGTGGTAAAATCATATTTTCAGTTTCATTTAGATCTGAGGTGTAAAAAGATCAGGTCTAACAAAGTTCTCTTGATCATTAAGAATCCTTTTCTGGTGGGCTGGGTAATGATCTGTCTTAGGTCAAACAGGGTCAGACTGGCCTCCAGTTTTTCTCCCCTTGGACCTTTCCATGAGGCATTATAGCCTCCCAATAATACTATTGATCTTCCTTTTATATTTGCTTCTATTACCTGAGATAAGTCCTCAAAACTTGTTGGATTAATTTTAGGTGAGGTATAAATTATGCCTACGCAGATCTTGAGTTGAACAATATGTGCTAATATGCATTGTATTCCTTTTACTGATACTGAGTATAATAACTCAGAATGTCCTGGGTTCTGCCTCAAGTATAGCAACCCCACTGGCTCGTTTTGGTCAGTTGTATCTAAAGTGGTAAAAGTCAGCCATTGAGACATCATTCTGTAAAATTCTACTACCCAACCAAGTCTAAGTTAGACCCACGGTATCTCATTCTAAGTTACTAACCCACAGTCTCAAGATGCCTATTTGTTTAATCAGGCTCCTGGCATTATTATGCACAACTCTCAGTACATTTCCAGTAACTGTTGCAGGCCTGGATTTAGTTATGTCCTCCCTGGACCAGTATCAGTGTAAGGGCTATGGAAGTTGACACTAATTTACTTGATTTGGCCATAGATAGATCTAGTAGATTGCTTGTACATCTAACCATATTAAATTACTTCATTTAGTGGAAAACAGATTTTTTCAAGAGGGTATTTTTTTTGGTAACTGTCTCCTGATTAGAGTTCCCCAAATGATTAAGGTAGTGCCAGATGACATCTCATTTGTGTTTTTAGATGTTTGAAGAATATTTATTATTAACACCAGCAACAGAATATTCCATTGGATAACACTACTTCTCAGTTCTGCTGTGGAACAGATACTTTCAGTTTCAGTTTTCAGTTTTTATTTAACATGATAAAACCCTTTAGGCAGAACCTATTTTCAAAGGGTTTAGAGTCAGGTAAAACAAAAAACCTACTATTACAGAGTCAATTACAGCTGTACAACCTGATACAATACAATATAGTACAATACAATACAATGCAGTACAACACGCTACAGTACAATATAGTACAATACAGTACAATGCAGTACAACACGATACAATACAATATAGTACAATACAATACAATGCAGTACAACACGATACAATACAATATAGTACAATACAATACAATGCAGTACAACACGATACAATACAATATAATACAATACAATACAATGCAGTACAACATGATACAATACAATACAATACAATGCAGTACAACATGATACAATACAATACAATACAACACGATACAATACAATACAATACAACACGGTACAGCTACAGCTATAATCCATCGGATATAGGTAAGACAATAACTTAGCAGTTGATAAGGTACAGTCTGAGATAAAACAGTACGTGGGATACAAGTCGGCATTACAGTCAGAGAAAGTGCAGCATACATAAATGCACTCACTATAGGGAAACACTGGTGTCAACGATAGCAATTGTATGTTCCAGGTGGTGGGGTCAGTGAGGAGAGCAATTGGGATTTCAACTGCTCAATGGAGCAACCAGTTTTGAGAGAGTCAGGCAGGTCATTCCATTGCTTGTCAAAATGGTAAGAAAAACAGGACTGGCCAAGGGAGGTTCTTTTTTGTGGAAGCAGCAGAGTGTGCCGCATCACACCCCAGTGGAGTATTTGCTATCCACTGAGGTGAACATTGACCAAAGGCTAGGGGACAGCATGCCTTGCAGTGCCCTTTGCCTGGTGACAAGGGTGTGGTGAGCAGCCTCATGTCGAGGTTTAACCAGCTCAGGCTGCTGTATAGTACACAGGTGTGTGTGTCATTTTTTAGGCCAAGCACAAAGCAGCAGGCCCTATTGAGGGGGACCTCTGACTCTGGAAAGCACACTGTCACTCCCAGCGCCATAAACAACAATTCCATTATCACTAGTACTAATGATGAGGCACTGTACAAGGAGTATCTTAGTTTCTGGAAAGAAACGGTTTCTATGCCTGTATAGCAGTCCTAGTCTAGAATTTGCTGCCTTAACCAGGAGGACAAGATGCGAACTGAAAGACAGTGTGCCGTCAAGTGCAACCCCAAGGTATTTAAAAGTTTGTGCCTGTTCAAGGGGGATCCCAGCTGCAGTGTTAATAGTTAAGACAGGGGAGGTATGGATCTTGTTACGGGTACCAAAAAGCGTGCATTTTGTTTTGTGTTCATATCTAGCAGGTTGGCGGTGAACCATTCCTGGATGGCAGTGAAGTCCAACTGAAATCTCATCCTCAGTTTCTCCAGGCTTTTGTCATTGGAGAGAATGACAGCATCATCTGCATAAAGTAGAGTACTGGTTGCCCTGCAGATGGTTGGTATATTGTTTATAAAAAGACTGAAGAAGAGGGGTCCTAGGATTGACCCTTGGGGAACACCTACTGCAACAGCCTTATCCTTGGAAAGTACGCTGCTGCATTTAATGACTTGGATTATATTAGCTAGGTAGCATTTAAACCAAGAGACAGTCTTTAGAGAGGCTCAGACTAATTAGTTTCTGGCATAGGAGGACATGGTTCACAAGGTCAAAGGCCTTGCTTAGGTCTATGTAAAATGGACCCAGCCAGTTCTCCTCTATCCAGGGCACAGTGAATTGAGTTAGTGAACTCTAGTAGTACTGTCATCATATTGAAATTTTCCCTAAACCAATGTTACTCATTTGCTAGTAGCTCATGCTGATTCAGGCCTTTGGCGAGATGATCATTCACTACCCTTTCTAAGGTTTCAGATAGAGGGGTTAAGATGGATATTGGATGGCAGTCGAATGGCAGGCTATTGTCACTCCCTTTTAATCCTGGGGTCACATGGGCTTTTTTTCCACAGCTCTGGTACTTGCTCAGTGGACAGGGACATATTGAACATTATCTGTAAGGGGTAGGTGACCTCCCTCAGCACTAATCTGAGCACTTTCATATCTATGTTGTCTTGCCTGAGTCTAGTTTTAATTTTGATTCTTGTTAGGAAGCCATACACTGCAGCCCAACTAAGTCTCTTAAAATAAAAAGAAGGTCTAATGGGGTGGACAGGTGTAACTCCTTCAGTGGTGGGGTGGACAGTATGGTCTGGAGTGTATACTGATAGGTCGCAGAAGATTATTTTTATTTAGTTTTTGTTTACCGGGTAAGTACACTAGCCAACACAATGACTATTTTCAGGTACAACCCGGGAGAGTACAACGTAAAATAAGACAGGTACAAAACATTTCCATTTTTAACATGGGGAGAGAGCAAACAGAAGTTTTAGGCAACGGTACATAATGTAAAAACATTTTAACATAACAGAGTTAATAGGAAGCATTTCAGGTTTACACGTGGTGAGGAAACAGATACCAGGACTTAAATAGGAGGTAAACAAAACATCCATAGGCCACGGGGGGCAAGGTAAGTAGCAATTGTTGGGGGCAAACAAGGATAGGTCAAGCAAATTACAGTTCAGCAGAGATTTCTTGTAAAAGGTGAAACTAAAAGGTCTTTAGAAATTAGAGTAGAGGAGGAGAGGCAGGGGAGGAAAGTGAGAAGAGACAAGGGGAAAGAAAGAGTGGCCGGGGAAAAAGAGAAAGGTAGGTGATAGGGCAGGTGAGAGATAGAGCAGAGGAGTCATGGGAGGAGCTGGGGTAGGGAGGGAAACATGTGTAAGAGGGAGGTAGAAAGTAGAGGTCAGGCAAGAGAGCCAGGGCAAAGGGATCATTGCATGAGGAATCTAGAGATGGGATACAGGATGAGGGAGAAACAAGAGCGGGGATACAGGAGGAGGGAGATAGAGGATTGAGAGATTGGAAAAACAACAAGAGAGGGCAAGTCTTTAGGGCTAAGGGAAAAAGTATGGGGAACCAGACTTAATCTGAGAGGAAAAGGAAAGGAAAGAGAGAGAAATCAGGGGCAACGCACCTTAACAAGGCCATCAGGTAGGATCGAAGCAAATGCAGGGGCCAGTGTGCAATAGATAGCAGTGAAGTTCTGTTTTAAATTTCTGATGAGTCTCAGCTGATTTGAGCTGAGGGGGAAGAGTATTCCAGAACATGGGAGCCGCACATTTGAAAGCCCAGTACCTTTTGTGGTACAGCATCTAGGAACTTGGAGTAGAGAGTTTTCCGCAGACCTCAGACTGCGAGGGATGGAGTGCGGAATTAAAAGTTCTGCCAGAAATTTAGGGGATTTGAGCCTTACAACAGAGTCAGTAAGGGAACCAAGATAATATTTTCTTGTGGCCATAGGGGAGAGCCATCCTAAGTCATCATAAAGCTGACAGCGGTGCTTTTGTCTTGAGGATGAGGATGCATATCGACATATTTTATTGTAGGTGACATCCCATTTCTGGAGGGCAGTTTGTGAGCACTAGAGAGGATGGGGGCACTGTAGGTTGGGAAGGTAGGAGTATACCCTGGCAATGGCTTTTTAGCAGATGGCGTAAGCAAGTATCCAGATTTGTAAGCAGCACCGAGTTTGCAGTTTACAGCCTTGCAGATGGATTGAATGTGCAGGCTCAGATCGAGGGATTGGTCAAGCATGACACCAAGATAGTTAAAAGATGAAACAGTTTCTAGTGTTGTATCATCTGAGTCATAGACTGTAAGGGAGACAGGGCTCTTACGGAGTTTAGGGGCAGAGCCAAAAAGCATGGCCTTGGTTTTCTTTATGTTTAGGACCTGCTTGTGCTCATACAGCCAGTTTTGTATATTTGTGAAATCAGTTTGAAGTGCTGAGTTCAGATTCTCCACCTTTTTATCACTGGCAGAAATGACAAGATCATCAGCATACAAGAGAAATGAGCAATTCTGAAGGGCACAGGGGACATTATTTATAAAGAGTGAGAAAAGGAGAGGACCAAGGATGGAGACTTGAGGAACCCCCACATTTACTGAGGCTGAGTCAGAAATGGCTGAGTTAAATTTAACTGCTTGAGACCTATCGGATAGATAGCGACTAAACCAACGTACAACTGGAGAGGAGAAACCTAGGCTATGCAAGCAGGATAGGAGTAGGGGTGGTTCACAAGGTCGAAAGCCTTTGTAAGATCTATGAATACAGCACCTGTGAGTCTACCTCCGTCCTTGTTAGAGATTGTCAGAGGTGAGTTTCGATAGTGCAGTGGATGTACTATGGTTTTTACGGAAACCATGTTGATTTTATTGAAGGAGTTGGCAATGCTCTTGTGCCCTTCAATTTTGGCCACTTGCAAGTTTTATCAGGAAGAACAGTCTCAAACTTAAGTTAGTAGTAATTTGTAGGTGGACCTTCTTAAGATTATGAGCAAAACCTAAGCAAGTCCGGTCCTGAGTGGCTAATTATTTCCAGTGTGTATGTAGATATACAGGACCAATGCAACTCCTACCTTAAACAGGCACAATTAGCTCTGATTTATGCATGGACCGTCTATTTATAATTATGGGCTAGCTCAGACATGAATCAAATCAAAAATACACTGTTCCATTGGATGGACAATATCCAGTACAGGATCTAACAGTCCCAGGTCTGACTTGAACTAAAACTACCTCCTAAAAAGGCAAATGAAAGTCTATAATTGCAAATATAACATTTGTAGGGCTGCAACTACTGCTTATCGTTTACATTTTTTAAAGCTAGATACCACAGATAGCGCTTCATTCTGCATCAAAAACACTCTGTATCACATCTATGAATCCACAACTACCTGCACTTGTTTTGATGTATCTTGATGTGAACATCATTTGTGCACTGTATTACTGTATTTAAATATGCAACCATCAATTTGAGTCTTTAACAATTGTACCTGTTCTGGTGCACTTGATGTTCCCTTCCTTAATATTTTGCTGTATTATGTTGTGATGTTTTTTGTACTATTTTTGTTTGTTTTAATGTCAGTCATGGCAGTAAAAGGGGTTTGTCTCAATCCACTTACTGTTAAGTAAGTAATAAGCCACAACAGGGTGTGCATTATAGGATTTTCATGCATGTCCCAGGGGTGTAGTAAATCATAAGGCCGAAGGCTGAGTGCCCTTATACCCCTGGGAAGTGCATTAAATCCTATGATGCACAACCTGGAGGGGATTATTACACTTATAAAGTAAGTTTTTTGGGGAGAGGTGAATGAGATTCAGCACCTGATTGTGCATTTATAGAGATTTAATGCACAGTCAGGTGACCTCTCTCAGCCAATGAAATGTCTAGATTTTTTCTTGCCATTTTATAAAAAAGAAAAATGAAAAAAAGAGAAATGAGAAGGCGCTTGGATGGTCGATTTTGTGGCAGCCCTGTGCAAAATGCAAAGGGCAGAACTGTTACCAGGGCTGAGAGTTATGCAGTTGTTTGGGAATAAGGTGTGACTATACCTTTATAATTGGGTCAGTTACTTGCTAACCTGGGCAAGAGTCCAGATTTTCATAAGGGTCCTTTACATAAATGAATGGGTTACAGCTATGTGACTGCTCAAGAATGGGGTTGTTGCATTCCAGTTATTATGTTTGCTTACTGGTCCTGGAAGGCTCCAAGTGCTGAGATTTTGTTTAAACTAAAGCACCACGGATAAGTTTGGGATAAGAGTAATGCTTGATTGCTGAAGTTACATTGACATGACTCTCACTAGCTCTAGAATGGCAGTGGACCATGCTTCTGTTTTATTTATGGTGGGGTGGGGTGGGTCTGGTGCTCTTCTCAGGACCATAGCAGCTATATGTGCTCTGGGGGTGGGGTAGTGGGGGGCAGGCAAGGCTGAACTCCTTTTCAAGCTACAAACTATTTGGAACCTTATCTGAAATCCTTGAAGGATTTAGGATTTAGCAGAATAAACTCCCCTGAGGGAACACATTATTGGACTGTGACACATTGCCATATTCCATATTTCAGCTCTGAAATTCCCTTTGTGGGTGAATTGCCCACCCCATGGACAGGTTGCTTTATGCACACTGTGTTTTTTTTTATTATAGGAGGACTGATATGGGGGGGGGGGGCTATTTCAATTTCTTAACCAAAGTATTGTTGCCACATACTAGACTGTTGTAATTCAGTGATCATGGGTACAAATTGGCCTCCTGACAGGGGACTATTGTGAAATTGACTATCTGCTGGGGAATACAACATTGCAGGATTGGGTCCTGGTATTCTTAACATACCTGCATATTTTTCCTAGAGGGCAGGGTGCCTAATACTATTTTTTGTTTGCTTCCTGCAGGCTGATTCGAAACAAATTAAAGGTTAGAGTGGAGCTTGCATAGATGGAATGATGCTCAGGCAGCGGCTACTAATGGTTGTCCCATGTCATCTCATCTGGAATCATTTGTGTGCTGCATTGGACATGCTGAAGGGGTATCAACCCAGGTGTATTGTCAGTCCCCATCTTAGGGTGGTGGATCCAGGTTTGGGATCCCAGCTACCTTAATGTAAAGGACCATACCTTAGGGGTTCCTGCCTTGGAAGCCAAAAATTACAAAAAGTTTCCTCAGATTGTTATCTGTTTGTTTTGTTTTGGTTCTTGGTTACTTGTTGCAGGATATCAGGGATACTGGCCATGAAGTTTATTGGATAATTACTGTTTATTAGGGGTGGGGGCAGGGGGAAGGACAGATGTGTATGACAGCTGGGGAATTATGTTTTTACCTTTAGGATGGGGGTTAAAGATATAACTGTGCTTTGCATAATCCTATGAAATGGTACAAGAAGATGACTATGTTACAAAGTGAGGTGAGGAACTATTGTTTTGCTGCAGGAAATGCACCTAAGTGAGGAGGAGAGTAATAAATTACAGAAATTTGGCTACAGAGAGCAACTTTCATTCAACTCATGAATCAGGGAAGCGGGGTGGTCCAAAATGGTGAGTCCACAATTGGCATTTACAACCTTAAAGGTGGTCCAAGACCCTGAGGGCCATAACGGTTTGGTTCAAGCCACTTTATTTATTTAACTTTGTTGACTGGATGAGTACACTTGCAGTAGCAGTCTTTTTCAGGCATGACCCGGGTGCAAATGCACAGTTAAAAACAGGAGTACAAAGTGTGGTAGGGGTGGCAGTATATACAGACATCATATACATTTACAGCAGCTGAAGAAATAGCAATAAATACACAGTGATATTTACATGAAATAATAACAAGTCGTCATATACAGCAGAAGAAAAATTAACAACATATACAGGGCAACGTTCACATGATACAAAATTACAGAACGTACAAAAGGGCGTAGCAATGTGATTGAAGTGCTGTTTCATTTTAGGAAGAAAGGAAAGAATGCAAGTAAAAAAGAATATAGGCAGTGCAAAGTAAATAGGGAGCAGTAGGATCAATTAGGGGAATTAGGGGTGAGGTTAGTGAAAGCATTGAAAGCGACAGAGGAGTAATGTGATTTCAAGAGATTTGTAAAGGTAGAGGTAGTTTTTCTAATGGGAGGGGGTACTGAGTTCCTCATGGAGGCAGTGCAGAAAGAAAATGATCGCTGGCCCATGCTGGTACAAAACAGTGGGACAACGATACTGTAGTGAGATGCAGATCAGGAGGCAAGGAGATTAACAAGGGGGATCTGCCTGGCTAGGTATGGAGGGTTGCCAGTATGCAAAGTTTTGTTGATGAGGAAGGCAAGAGCAAGGTTTGCTCGGAGCTTGGGAGATAGCCATTTGAGGTTGCTGAGCACTGCAATGGTGTGTGTTGCAGCTGCAGCCAGAGGCAAATTTAGCTATATTAAAATAGTGTACTTTTTTGTAGAGCAGATACCAGCGGCATTGATGACTGTTGAGCTGTAGTCAAGCATGGGACAGAGATTAGTCTGAGCGATTTTGACCTTGGTGTTGGGGTCAAGAAGTGGCAAACTCTGTAGAATGAACCCAGTTTTTTGTGAACACAGGAAGTGGTGTGCTGGAGGTGAGTTTCAAAGGAGAGGGAGGGGTCAAGATGTATTCCAAGGTACTTGAAAGATATGGTCTTTTCAAGGGGGGAGCCATTTCCAGTGTTGACACTAGACAGAGGAGATAGTTTGGAGAGGTTTTGCTTGGATCCAAACAGAATGAACTGAGTTCTTGGTAGATTTAGGACCATTTTTCCTTGAGAGAGCCAAGCTCACAGCCTAGCAAATGCATTACCAAGGGATTTGTCAATGGCGACAATGTTATTGCTATGGGTATAGAGGACGTCAGTGTTAGCACAGAGAAATGATTTTACAGGTCTGCAGATGTTAGGGAGATCATTTCTTTTTTTTTTAAACAATTATTTTACCAGGTAAGACACACTAAGCTGAAAGCTTGTTTGCAGGTGCAACCTGGGAGCACGAGGAAGTTAAGTGACTTGCTTAGGGTCACACAGTATGCAAGTGGAGGCTGTGGGATTCAAACCCAGGTCTCCAGATTTGCCACTCAGAGCCTTAAACCACTGTGCCATACTGCCTCATTAATAAAAATTGAGAACAACAGAGGCCCTAGAATGGAACCTTGGGGGACTCCACTAGAGATGAGATTTGTGCTAGAAATGGTATTTCTAATCTGGACTGTCTGCTGGCATTGGTACAAGTAATCATTGAACCATGCTATGGAAGGGGTCCCTATGCCAAGTGCCAAAAGTATCAAGATGAGTAGTTTATGGATGACAAGGTCGAAGGCTTTTATCAGATCAAAGAACATGGCACCTGTGACGTGGCCTATGTCCATTGCCTGGTAGATGGCGTCAGTGAAGGTTATAAGAGCAGTTTCTGTACTATAGCCTTTACGAAAGCCGTATTGTTCCAGGCAGGTGAGGTCATGTAGCTACAGGCATTCAGTGAGCTGGTGGTGTATTCTCTTGCAACTAGGCTAGGGCTGAGAGAAACGAGACTGCGCGGTAGTTTTCAAGGGAGGTAATTTTCTCTTTCTTGTGTAGGGGGACAACTGTGGATGTTTTCCATAGGGATGGCATGGTACCAGAAGAAAAGGATAAGTTCAAAAACTTTGAGATGAGAAGTGCAATTTGGAGGGCAGCAGGTTTGCAGAATCTAGGGATGAGGCCATTTAGTCCGGCTGATTTGTTTGTTTTGAGACTGATGAGTAATTTAAGTACTTCTCGATGCATGACCCTACTGATGTAGAAAGGGGGCCATTTGGGGTCAGATTGTGTCTTATCAGGGTCAGGTTCAGTGTGACCGTTTGATCTCTATTTAGACAGGTTGCAGAAAAAGTTATTGTAGAGGATGACAATTTTAAGGGGGTCAGTGAAGGTGGTTTCATTCTGTTCGATGGTGATAGTATTGGGGAGATGCTGGAAATGAAGTAGTGTATTGATTGACTGCCAGAACATTTTAGGGTTATGCAGGTTTTTTGTTTGTTGGGCTTTAAGGTACTGGCTTTTGGTACTATGGATTAAATACTTACACTTATTGCGTAGATATCTCTAAGTGTTCCAATCAGAAATGTTGTTTATGGCCTTGTATTTAGCCCAGGATGCATCGCTTTTGTGCATGAAGGTGAATATGTCCTTTGTGAGCCACAGGAATTTTTCGACTTTAACTCTACGAGTGCACAGGGGGGTGTGCTTATCAAGTGCTGATGTGAATACATGGATAAAGAATTCGAGGGCTTTGTTGACATCAGGGACTGTGATGTGCTGCAGGTCGGGCAGGAATGAGTCAGTGTTGAGGATGGAGACTTTTCTATATGAAATGATCCTGGGATGGAGTGTTTAGGGGTGCTGTTGTGCCATTGGCAGTATATAGCATGGTGACATGGGGCAATTTGGTGACTGAAGTCATCCTTGAGAAGTAATAGCAATGCACAGGAAATGATACCAGCACAGAGCCCTTTCAAGGCCATGAAGCTGTCCGCCTATGTGGGGGTATGAAAGGAAAATAAATTATGAGGGAGGGAAGTTATATATTCCACATCTACTTTAGACAATGAAAGATAAAAAATCACTCTTTTGAATGTATATGCCCCATCTAGAGCACTTAAGGTTTTCTTTAAGACTCCATTTGACTTGGTGGCACAGCATGGGGAAGGGGTGGACATCACAGTAATTCAGTGAGTAAGTAAGTGAGTAAGATTTTGCTCTCTTTTCCTGAGGCTCAGTTCGCTGTACAGGATGAAGACAGTACAACATAAAACACAATTCGTAACCACTTACAATTGTTAAAACATACATAAAATAATAATATCATATACTATAAAACAATAGCTAATCATCAGCTGGTACAGTGAGTCTTACTTACTAAGGTCCAAAAGCTTCCCTAAACAGATGTGCCTTCAGGCCCCACTTAAAGTCCTCCAGTGAGAGAGCCTCCCTCAAGCATCTTGGAAGTGTATTCCACAGGGCCGGTCCTGCCACTTCAAATGAACAGTCAACTGATGAGTTGAGCCGGGCCCTGGGAACCACTAGGAGGCCTGCCTCAGAGGAGTGGAGAGAGCACTGGGTACAGTATGGAGTCAGGTAGCCTGAGCCCAGTCTGTGTAGGGCTTTGTAGGTCAGAAGACTAACCTTGAAGATGGTTCTCCACCTCACCGGCAGCCAATGCAGATCCCTCAGGAATGAGGTCACATGACAGGAAGCCAGAAGGCCTGTCAGCAACCTGGCCACTGCATTGTGTACTAGCTGCAGGCAATGCAGGACCACACCACTAACCCCAAGGTAAAGAGAGTTGCAATACTCAGGTCTGGAGGTTACAAAAGCATGCCCTACAGTCGTGTGGTGAACCTGGACAGTGCTGGTGCGTTACCCTCGATCACCACAATCCTTGGCGAGAACTTGGAGTTTGTCACAAAGTTTAAGTACTTGGGAGTGTGGCTTGACCATAATCTCTCATTCACTGAGCACATTGAGGACCTGCTAAAGAGACTAAGGCAGAGGCTGGGTCTCTTCTTTAGGATTAACCAGTTCCTTACCAGAGATGCTAAACTGTGCCTGGTCCAAACAACTTTTCTGTCTCTCTGATAGATTATGCAGACTTCTTATATAGTCAGTGCCCAAACTCCTATCTCGCAAAACTGGATATGCTCTATCACAGAGCATTTAAATTTATAACGGGTCTTCCCCTTTCTACTCATCATTGTTCCCTGTACGCAGCAGTAGGGTGGTCCTCCCTCCTGTTTAGGCGGAACAGAAATGCGGCTCTATGGACCTTCAGAGCTGTCACAAAAAAGTTTCTCCAATATATTATTGACTGCCTCCCCTTCAATATGCCAGGAATCCATGCTCTGAGAAGTTCTGCATGCATCACACTGAACATTCCCAAGGTTACTTCCTGCTTTGGAAGAACGGCAATAAGCTTTGTGCCGCCCTCTCTGTGGAATAAACTGCAAAAATTGCTGAAACTGAGCATCCCCATCAATCTGGATTCCTCAAGACTTTATATGCTTGAACTGTGAGAGAACACTGCAATTGTTCCCCCATCCTTGGCCTATCTCTGTATCCTAGGCCTTCAGTCTAGCGGAATAACTAAAAAACTATTGAAACTGCGCATCCTCTTCAGTTGGGATTCCCTTAAGATATTATATGCTTATTCTGTGAGGGAACCCTGTATTTGCCTCCCACACCCATAATCTGCCTTTGAACCCTAGGTACTTAGCACCCTATGTTTCATTACATCTGATCTTGGTCACCTGTTTCCTTCCCCCCTCCTCCCATTGTGTACTTACCATACTCCCCCCCCAATCGTGTCCTCCTACTGCCTCCTCCCAACCCCTCATCTCTTAGGTACTCACTATGCTTCTCCCCGTGTCCTTATCCCTTTGCGTACCTACTTTACTTCCCTCCCCCGCCATGTGTCCTACTCCTCTCTGCTCTATCGCCATAGTCTCTATGGTAATTCGCTCCTTCTCTTCATCTTAGCTGTGTCTCTCTGACCGGGGTTAGGCACTGTAGTTGTTGCATATCCTCGCTATTCCCTTCCTAGTTGCTAACCCTGCACTCCTGCCAATATTTAGCTCATAGTATCTCTGCACCACCATTATATACTACAGGTTCACCCTCTGATCTGTTGTAAACCTGCCATGTCACTGGCTCAGTCATTCGATACGGCTTTTATTGTACATTTTATTGCATATTTTTTGTATATTGTTGTTTCTTTTTCTTTGTTGTTGTTGATTGTACATGTATTTTTGCAATTGCCTTTGCCGATTGTAATTTGTATGAACTATATCTTGACCCAGCTCCAACCAGGTCCATCTTGTAAATGAGCATTGCTCAATGATGTTCACCTAGATGAATAAAGACTTTGATTGATTGATTGATGCCCTAGTGAGGGCAACTCATCAGATGGAATTAAAGCTTTAATCTGGACAATGTTCCTGAGATGGCAAAAGCCAATCTGGACAACAGATGACACCTTAAACTCCAGTGTCAATCTATCATCCAAAATGACAATCCAGATTTTTTTACCTTGGCAGAGGCAGTAAGTGGGGAGGAGCCCAACATTACCAATCACCTCCTCAACCACCTCTGCACCCTGCCAGCAACAAGGCTCAGTCACCAGCACCTCTGTTTTGTCTTGGCTGAGCCTCAGTCAGTTAGAGGACATCTAATCCTGGATCTTGGCCAGATATGAATTCAGTACCTCAACTGCTCTATGTGTCCTGGGTGTAAACAACAGATACAGCTGGGCGTCATCTGCATAGCAGTGAAACGCCATGTTGTAACTTTCTAATGATCTCTCCCAGGGGCAGCACGTCCACTGCAAACATCATGGGTGAAAGGATCTAGCCTTGGGAAACTCCACAAGCTAGGGGCTTTGAGAATGAGGAGAAACTCTCCATCATCAGCCCCTGCATCCTACCTGTAAGAAAGGACTAGAACCACCTGATGGCAGTGCCAGTGAGTCCACAGAGCTCCCTCAGATGATCTAACATCACACCATGGTTCAGTGTCAAATGCTGAAGAGAGATCAAGAAGAATGAGAATTTATTGTTCCCCTCTATCTCTAGCTCTGAGGAGGTCATTATGTACTCTGACCAATGCGGTCTCCATACTATGTCTAGGCCTAAATTCTGACTGGAGACGCTCATAGATATCAAAGACTGTGAGATGTGTTTCAAGCTGCAGACACTATTTTCTCAAAGACCTTTCCCAGAAAGGGAAGGTTAGAGACTGGTCTGTAATTTGCTAAGCAGTCCAGGACAAGAGATGGTTTCTTCAGAGGGGGCCTCACCAGTGCCTCTTTCAAGGTAGTAGGAAAAGCCCTTCTGAGAGCAAACACTGGACAATCTCAGTGAACAATGGACCTATGGAGCCCACACAACCCGCAATGAGATGGGTCAGGCCTGGGTCCAGTTCACAACAAGTGGGCTGCAGCTTTGATAGTACCTCACAGACCTATTCCAACCCCACTGGCCTAAACCTGCTTCAGATGAGAGGAGTGCTTCTAGCAATGACCATCTCACTAATGTGCAGCTGTGATAACCCTATGGGAAAATCCTGGATTTGATAGCGGACACTCGGTCTGAGAAGAACAGAATGAACTCTTCACACTTTGTGGCTGAAATTTGCATTTTTCAGCTACAAACGGGTAGGATGGAGTAACCTGTCCACAGTCCAAAAGATATGGTCTTTTCTTCCCTGAAGCAATCTCCCCTGACAGGAATATTACCTTCTTATGGGAGATTGCTCTTTGATACTCACCATAGTGAGTTTTCAAAGCCAGTCTGTCCTCTTCAGATCCAGACTTCCACCAACAATGCTTTAACCTCCAATCCCTGGTCTTACATACAAACATATGAACGTATACGAAGACGCTAGCAGAAACAGGCCATAATGGTCTATCAAGTCTGCTCGAGTGTGCAGCTCACAGTAAATTATATTGGATCTTACCCCATCCCCTTTCCCCCCTGTTCACCCCCCCCACTCACCTCCCTGAGCTCCCTATCAGACAACGGGGATCTGAAGTGAGAGGACCTGGATCATATACAAACAGGCGTGGCAGAGTCAAGTGCTGCAACAACAGCTCCATTATAAGTTGCTACTGCCTCACCCACACCTGCCCCCACAAGCTGCCCTCACTTCTGAGAGGTCCATGGCTGCCATAAGTCCTGCTGGGAACAACTCCTTCAAAGGGCAGTAACGGACCAGGACCATCTCCACAGGGGAAGAACTATCAAGAGGGGTCCCGAACGATAACCGTACTGTGGAACTTGATCCCTATGATGAATGCTAACTTGGACTCCACTAGTAACAGACAATCTCAACTGACTCCTAAACAGCAGTTTGTGAAGTTACAGCTTTCAGATTTGGGCCATCAAGATGTTTACTCCTATCCGGCAGTATCAGTTGGCTGGCAAGCTGCAACACACATGAATAAGTCTCTGAAGTGCTCCAACTGGGAAATCAGAAAACACAATACAAAAGTGCACAGAACTGAATAAATGTTTGTAAACTCACTTTATTGTGGACTCCACAAGAGTGAGCAGACCTGTCTTCACTCTGCAGTGCTTTGACTCCAAATCTTTATCGGGGTGGAGTGAGGAAAACAAGGCTTCTTTATATATCCAACCCCTTGTCAGTCAAACAGCTGGAGTACCGTATTTTATTTTCAAAGACAAAATACTGTGTGCAATTAAATTATAATACATACTGAAAGTACACTAAGGAGCATACAAAAAGATTATTGCTGCATCAAAATTAGTGCCAGTTGGCTGGCCCGGTGGTGCTGAGGGTTGAGGCGCTGGATGCCACACCTCGCACCACTCCAGCGACCCGTGTTCAGGAATGAGCACAGGCTGTCGGGGTCAGCAGGGGAGGAGAAGGATTGAGCATCTCAGGGACTGGTCTCCTTCTCGGGGGGGGGGGTGCCAGTGGTTGGCGTATGTCTGGCCCCTAGTGGAGGCTGGGGAGCAGCACGCCAATGCTGTTGAGTTGGGTGGAGATGAGGCAGACACCTGGAGGAACACGCACGGGAGTGTGCACACTGCCACTGCTGGCGTCATTGCATGCTCCATCTTTGAAGGGGGAGAAAACTGAAGGAGGAAAAGGTAGCTGTGGCAGATGATGGAGGGTACCTCGCAGGTCCCACTCTCAGCTAGCCACGGCACTGGCCACACTGGATCTGGTCCTCTGGGGCATTGGTGACCCCTGCTAGCCCCACCAGGGGTGGTAAGCCTTGGGGGTAAGGGTCAGCTTGCAGCTGGTGGACACCAGGGGATGGGACTGGGGGCTCCCTCCAGAGATAGGGCTGCAGCAATAGGAGTACAAACTGACAGCAAAAAAAAAAAAATAGTGCCAATTACTGTTGAAGACTCAGTCAATAAGGATCATTTCCTTTTTGGCTTAAAACATTTTGCAATTTTAACATGTTTTTTAATCCATTTCAAAGTTACCTCATGGGAACAATATCTCTATTATTGAAGGTTTAAAGATTCCCTTGCGAGAGATATCAGGCATAAGAAGGGGGTGTTGCAAAAAACTGATGGGGTAGGATTGTGTAGAGGGAGGGGAAGTGGGGGGTTTGGGAAAAGGATAACAAGTTAGAAAATGGGAGGGATGCCAACTCCTTGGCACCAAACTGACTTGTGTTCATGACGTGAGCCCAGGACACCAGGTGTGGAGGGCAACAGGGAGGGATTCAGAGCATCTTTTGAATGCTTTCTTACCATAGAGTGGGTGGGTTGTGCAGCTCCACTTGTTTAGTGACTCTTGGTGGTGGCACTGTAGAAGTGCACTTGGCAGCGTGAGTGATCGTGCACTGCTGAGTATCCTTGCCACCAGGATGCTGCACAGTAACGTGCTTGTGGGTATGGGCTTCAAATATGGAAAAAGGGGTGGTGCCGGCATGCTAGACAATAGCCTTTCTGATAACCCCTCCTATCCCATCAGGCCCCCAAGTAAATATTACCCCCACCATCAGCAGGCTGATCAAGGTGCTTCTCTCCGTTGGGGGGGTCCAGCCTACCTTATTGCAACCATTTATATAGCTATTCACCATGTACATGGATATGTAACAAACTGGATATGCTTATGTTGGAAAATATCAGAGAAAAGAATAAAGATTCAAAGGCAAATACCCATACCACATGTATCCGCAGGAAGGGATAGTTTCATTTTTTGGTTGGCTCCCTCCACTGAATCCATGGAAGATGTGGATCCCAAAGAATGAAAATTATTCTAAAAGATATAAAAAGACAATTCCTTAACAACATGTTCAAGTTATGTTTGTTGCATGTAACTACATCATAATTACACTGAAGTTACAGTGTAGTTACACTGTAAATACAATGTAGTTAAGGGAACTTACAGTCTTACCAGGATTGTAACATCAAGTAATGATCTGAACAGTAAAGCAAACAGGAATAAACTGCTTTTATAGGGTTACCACCTTTGAAGAAGCCAAAAGTGGGACATTTCTTAATGAAACAAGATTTTTCGCAGGACAATATATAACCTCGACCAATATAACAGACTTGTTTTCACTAAATAATCAGAATTAAGACTAAGTGTTGTAGTTTTTCAGTTGTTTCTAGTGTTTCTTTTCATTTTAAGGTATTTTAATAAAGGTATTATAGTTTTTTGCAACATTTAGAGGAAAGTAAGAAAATATTTTTTCTACTATAATGTCAGGACAAGTAGTATTTTTCATGTTTTTTCGCAGGACACAGCTGCCCAAATCAGGACTGCCCTGCAAAAATCGGGACAGGTGGTAACACTAGCTTTTAACCTACTAACCTGCCTCTAAGTATTTTGTCTTTTCAGGACAGGAGCTTCGTCTCGATCCCTCACTCCAGGTTGGGGCGGAGAAGAAGCAGAGAAAGGTCATGTGGCAGGCAGAGGATCAATCAGGGGCTCTATAGCATAGCTGGAAGTCCCACCTAGAAGATGTTGCACAGGAAGGATATAAGGCTCCACTCTTAATGTGCCCCTTCACACTTGTGTCTCACAACAGGAGTGGAACAGAGCAGGAGTGGAACAGGTGAAGGGATTGGCGTTTTAGGTGTGGCAGGCGTCCACAGGTGATAGCAGGCATGCAGTGAACTCTGCTGGTCCAGTAAGGTAAGGTATAGTACTTGTTAACTGCTGCTGCTGGTGTAGGAAGTACTACAGTATAGGAGGGGTAAAGAGGTAAATACAGGGAAGAAACCATCCTTTAAACAGTGAGTACCTCTTGTGAAGAAAAGGGAAAACATTCTGTCTAAGGTAGTGGTACATAAAAGGGTAAGAAAAGGCAAGAAGGAGAAATCAAATTAGTAAGCAGGTAGAGAGGTAACACGTGGTAGAATACAGGAACAAATAAGGGGTAAAGTAAAGCAAGAAAGGGAAAACTAGAAACATCCTATCTAGGGTAAAGTTACAAAAAGGTAAAGTAAAGAAAAAAGGGGAAAACTAGAAACAGCCCATTTCAGGTAAGGTTACAAAGGAGTAAAGTAAAGCAACATGAGGAAAACTAGAGACACCCTATCTAGAGTAAGTTTACAAAGTAAATTCCAGTAAAAGTAGAGAACAAAGCAATGGGAATTTTGGGAGTGGTGCAGTGTAGTGGCTGTGGAGCTGCAGCCTTCAGCGAGAACTTCTGGAGACAGATGTGCTGTGCCATCTGCATGCACTTTTCTAGGCTGAGGGAGGAGGTCGCTAGATTTCGGGCTGAGACTGCTGAGTTGACTAGGACCCATAGGACCTCTTCCCCCACCCAGAGGCCACTGAGTCTGCCACCATTGCCTCAGAGGTTGCCAAGAAGAAGGGTCAGGATTGTGACGGGCTTGGTGAAGGTAGTGGGTCAGGGGCACATTCCTTAGCCTGTGCCACTATGAAATTCATTCACCGCTCTGGCAGGATGGGACTGCCAGGAGGAGGCACCATTGTAGTGGCAAGGGAGGATGAGGGGGTCCTCCGTATGGCAGGCCCCAAGGTAGGAGGCAGAGGACCCCAGTAGATGAGGAAGCAACTTCTTGTGGGGGACTTGATTGTTAGGAGTGCGGATTTGGGAATAGAAAAGGAGGGAATGAGGGAGGGAAGGTGCATACCTGGTGCCTCAGCTCAGAGGGATGGACAGCGCTTCCTAAGGATCACTAAGCAGCAGGGCAGGGCTGCAGGATGGGGAGCTGGATGTCATTGTTTACCTGGAGACTAATGATTTGGTAAGGGACAAGGTTGGGATTGTGCAGGGAGATTTCAGAGAACTAGGGAGGGGTCTTAGGCAGGTGGCATGCATGGTGGTTTTCACTGAGGTGTTGCCTGTCTATGACAAGGGGGAGAATAGGGTTCTCTGCACCAGGAGCTTCAACTCAATGTTGTAGGAATGGTGTAGAGAAGACAGGTTTGGCTACACTGGTGACTGGGGACCAACCTGGATGGATATGGGCCTATACATGGGAACCACAGTCCTCAGTTGATAGTTTAGATGTTACTTTGATGAACATTTAAACTAGCTGAGGGGCTGTCGGAAGTAAAAGGGGAGGCATAAACTACCCCCCCCCACAGATTAAAACAGAAGGAAGGGAGGATCCATGGGGAGAAGAATCACACAAGGCGCAGGATAAAGAAAACAGCACAGTAGTAGTAGAAAAGGAGGATGGGAATAAAAGTTGTGAAAAGGGAGGGGAAAAGGAGGCAGGGTAAAAGGGAAAGAAGGGGGGCTGTAGGCAAAATGTGAACATAGGTATGGAAGGCCATGTGTACAAACACAGCAGTCTTGGAAATAAAATTCCAGACCTAGAGGCCATCATGGTAGAGGCTACTCTGGATATTGTTGCCATTACTGAGTCATGGTGCACTGATAATCATGACTGAGACATGATCATACCAGGTTATACTCAGTTCAGGAAGGATGGTGTGGGGAGGAAGGGAGGAGGAACAGTGGGCCAAATGAAGGGATGGTATAGTGAAGGCAACAAACATCTGTGCACAAGAAGTGAGCAAAAACAGAAGAAAAGAGACTGCAGTGGTTCTCAAAGGAAATGGCTGAAACGGTTAAGACTACAAGGGTGGCATTTAGAATGTTCAAAGAGATGCAGAGGGAAGAGGACAGGGAAGTGTACCAGGAAAGACAGAAGGAAGCAGAGAAAGTGGTGAGGAGTGCAAAGACAAAAACTAAGGAAAGGATAGCCAAAGGGTAACTAAAGGGGACATGACCTTTTCAGGTGCATAAGTGAGAAGAGAGAGGCAAGAAGAGAGATTATGAGGTTACAAAGGGCAGGGGAGACTGTGCGGAGGAATATCAGAAAAATGCAGTTATCCTGAACAGATATTTCTTTTCAGTTTTCACGGTGGAATGGGAAGGGGATGGACCACACAAATGCAGCAGAAGCACTGGGGGAGGGAGGTAGACACGAGTCCATTTACAGAGGAGAGAGTACTGAAAGGATTTGCAAATCTGAAAGTGGACTAAACTGTGGGATCAGATGGGGGTACACCCAAGGGTGTTGAAGGAGCTCAGGGAGGTACTAGCTGCAACTCTGACAGCCATATTCAGCAGCTCACTGGAAACAGGGGTTGTTCCAGAATACTGGAGGAGGGCAGATGTAATCCTGCTTCACAAAAGTGGTAGCAGGGAGGAGGCTGGCAACTATAGGCTGGTCAGCCTGACATCAGTGTTGGAGAAGCTAATGGAGTCACTTTTGAAGGAAAGGATTGTGGGGTGTCTTGAATGCAGTGGGTTACAACACCCGAGGCAGCATGGCTTAATGGCGGGGAGGAGGTCATGTCAGATGAACCTGGTAGATTTCTTCAACTGGGTGAGCAGGAAAATAGATCAGGGTAAGATGTGGACGGTCACATGGCCTACTTAGACCTCAGCAAGGTCTTCAACACTGTACCACATAGAAGGCTCATTAGGAAACTAGGCAGTTTGGGAGTGGTCCAAAGGTGGTAAACTGGGTACAAAATTGGTTGATGGATAGGAGACAGAGGGTGGTGGTAAATAGAGTTCACTCGGAGGAACGGAAATTGACCAGTGGGGTACCTCATGACTCAGTACTTGGTCCAGTCCTCTTTAATGTCTTTATAAGGGCATTGCAGAAGAAATGGAGAGGAAGGTGTTCCTCTTTGCAGGTGACACCAAAATCTGCAATTAGATGGACAATCTGGAGGGGATGAAGAGAATGTGCAGGGGCATAAGACAACTTGGGGAGTGATCAAGGGTACAGCAGCTGGGTTTCAATGCAAAAAAATGCAAAATCATGCACCTAGGGCACAGAAACCCAGAGACAGAGTATAATATGGGGGAGAGATATTGATGGTCACCAAACAGGACAGGAAGGAGACCTGGGAGTAATCATATCTGATGACCTCTAGGTGGTGAGGCAGTGCAACAAGGCAGTAGGTAAGTCCAGTGGCATGCTGGGGTGCATAGCGAGGGGCATCACCAGCAGAAGGAGGGAGATGGTGTTGCCACTGTATAGATAATCGGTGAGACACCTCCTGGAGTACTGTGTTGTGTTCAGTTCTGTAGGTAACATCTCAGGAAGGACATAGGCAGAGTGGAGCTTGTCCAGAGGACGGCAACCAAAATGATGCAGGGGCTGCATCAGAAGCCCTGTGAAGTGAGACTAAAGGATCTTAATGTGCACACCCTGGGGCGTAGCCTAGCCGAGGAGCTGAATGGAGGTGTTTTAGGAGAGCTCCATCCAAATCCATCTAAAATCAGCTGCATCCTGAGACATAACCTACTAAAAGCTGCTCAATTCGACAAACCTTGAACCTCCAATGTCTACTTTATCTAAATCTATGAAGAAGCAGACTAAACTGAGATTTTCTCAAACCTCCAGGCCAACTACCTCCTCACGGCCTGCGGGCTCTCCTAGTAGCTCTCCAGCCCGGGATCAAGAGTTACAGAAGGATCCTGGAAACGGTACTGAGAATACAAACATGGATTCAGGCTACCAGAATCTAGAGAGATTAATTCGGGACCTAAAATATGATTTGGGCACACAGATGCAGTTTGGATTCGACAACATTACTGCACAGATTCAGCATTTGCAGCAATTAGTCAATACTACTTCCAAGACTGTGGAAGCCCACGAAAAATGCATCAAGGAGACAGAAACCCCAATCAGTAACCAGGAGGATGCCATGACCAGAATGTCTACAGACCTACAACAAGCGCTAAAAGATATTGAAATACTGAAACAGGTAGTGGATGACCATGAAAATAAAGAAAAGTGCTGTAACACAAGGATAGTGGGCCTTTCGGAGGGATTAGAGGGGAGAGACTGTCTATCCTTTATCAAATCCTGGCTAAAAACACACCAGAAAGTAGCCCCGGACCTTACCCTGGAAATCCAGAGGGCCCACTGATCTCCTGGCCAACGACCATCTCCAGATCAGAGACCGAGACATCTCCTTGTTAAATTCTTGTGTTTTCAGGACTATCAGGCAATTTTAACAGCGGCCCGAAAATCTGACCCTATCTTAATCCAAGGCTCCAGGATCAGTATCTTACCGGATTTCTACTGTCCTCTGCAAGCTAGAAGACAAGCATTCGTCGATGTTAAAGACTCCATGAGCTGAACTGCCCCTTTACGATGCAGCCGGCAGGTAGTGTTTACTGACCCAGGGCTGCCATGGAATATGCGAGAGAGCTGTAGAGGTGCAGAGGTGAGGAATGTGTGGAGGACAGTGGAGATCGACTCTGGTGACTGTATGCTAACTCAGCTCTGTCCTGTTTTTACTGTTTCCCGGGAAGGTTTTTTTCGGGAGGGGATCGCTGCGGCACGTAACTCCGAGGTTGGAGGCCTATCAGGGCGCGCTTGAGCAGTTCCCAGAGCTAACCCACCCTCTCTACGGGAAGTTCGAGATTTCGCCTGTTAAAGGCGCCTGGACTCTTTATGAAATGGGCTCCTTTCTCGGGCCTAATCAACCAGGGCTTAGAATTCTATTTGGTCTGTTGTAAACTTTTCTTTTCTTCACTATTAAGCTGTTAATTTTGATTATTGGTATGTTTTTTCCCCTTGACCAGGCTCTCATTGGCCTGAGGGTGTTTGCCTGACTGCTGGGGGGGGGGCAGACCTTGTGGCGCCCAGCTGGGCCGGGATGTAGCTTTGGAAAGCCCACTATCCTTATGTAACAGTACCTTTCTTTATTTTCATGGTCATCCACTACCCGATTGATTTTCACTCCTGAAGGGGAAAGAATGTTACCGCCTTTATTTGTGTGCGGCTTGCTTGGGTGGGGCCCGGGGCCAGACAACTCGCACTTTCAGTGGGGCAAACACACCAGGCCAACCTTTAGGTTTCCACTGTGGCCTGTGGGGGCCTTTGCTAGTTAAGCTAAGGCATGGGGAACTCACTTGGATGAAATATACAGAAGAGCAAAACATGTAGGGAGGGGGAAGAGAACTGGTGGGAGATCCTTCTTTACTCGGAGCAGATGGAGCCTCTCTATAGGTGAATTATAGCTCTCTTCAGCATGATTGGGGCTATATTTTTTTTTAATTAGGTAGAGCTATTATGACAATCTGCAAGAAGCATTTTAGTGCAGAGTGGGGCCCTGTACCATGCCGATCCCGGCTTTGGGGGAGCCTACCCTCTTGACACTGCCCTGCTCTGTGCACAGGAAGGCTGATTTGATGGGATGGTAGAACAAGAGGCTTTCTTGTTTTTTTCTGGTGCGCCAGACTGTGGCTGGTGAAGTGCACTGGCCGTGGATCTTCCCTTGCACGCACATTCTTAGATTTTGTTAAAAGGATGTAACACATAATATATCATGGTTTCCTTTTTTATTTGTGGATTTGGAAGCTCACTCCACGCGGAGTAGAGGAAGTTGATTTTTTTGAGACTGCAAGGGGGAGTGGAGTGGGAGGGATACAGGGTTTTCAAAGTTTTGAATGTGGCAGAAGGGGAACAATGAGGGAAGTAAAGTTTTGGGTGAGGGGGGTGTTCTGCTTTAGAGGGATCCATTCTAGATGAGGGGGACTTTGGGAACTGTTCACTGTTTAAAGAAGTTCAAGTTTGTTCAGGGATAGGGAGGGAGGAGGGAGGGAGATTCTAAGAATGGGAGATTGCTAAAAATCAAAAGTTGAGGACTCTTTGGACATTGCCCTTGTTATTGTTAGTTATATTAAGTACAGGTACAACCATATGGATGAAGCTCTTCATATTTTAATACCGAAACAATGGCTGATCTAACAATTCCATCATGGAATGTCAATGCTTTGAAAACTGTAGTTAAAAGGAAAAGGGTATGGTCCTATATTAAGAAAGTAAGAGGTGATGAGGTATTACTGCAGGAATTACATCTCACCAGGGAGGAAGTAGAGAAGCTAGCCCAGTCATGGTGGGGGGGGAGTCCTCTTGGTGGCACCCTTCTCGTCTAGGGCTTGGGGTGGCCATTTGGCTTTGGCCTGGTCTCCCACATAAGGTGAACAGCTTTGTTGTGGATCCACAAAGCAGAATTGCTATAGCCGAAGTGATTTTGGGGGGCAGGGTGTATACTTTTGTCTTAATATATGGCCCTAATTTCAACTCCCCGGACTTCTTCACACATCTGGGGGTGACCATGGCCCCTTACCAGCATAACTTAGTGTTGGGAGGAGATTTTAACACTTACCTCGAACCCAGATTGGATCACTTGGGTGTATCGGCATTGCAGGAATGTATAGCCAGGAGAGCACTAGCGGAAGTCTGGAGGCACTCATACCCTGGCGACAGGGAATACTCATTTTACTCCCACTCACATCGAGTCTACACTAGGCTAGAATACATTTTTGTTTCCCCTCAGCTGGTCACAGATACCATGAGGACCATGTATGAGCCCATACTGATTTCAGATCACGCCCCACTCCAGTTACATCTATCAGTAGGACTACAGCCTTCTATAGGACCTCAGTGGAGGTTTGATCCCATCCTACTCTTAGATGATCACTGTATTAAATATATAAATGGGAAAATTACAGAAT
Organism: Neoceratodus forsteri; assembly: GCA_016271365.2. Lineage (NCBI taxonomy): Eukaryota > Metazoa > Chordata > Ceratodontiformes > Ceratodontidae > Neoceratodus > Neoceratodus forsteri. Next base: position 560,901,743 of record CM057450.1, on the reverse strand, counting down.
TTATTGACCATAACAAGGGTAAAGGTACACATATACATTTTGTGTGGGAAGCTTTAAAGGCCTTTATCGGTGGGGAGATTATTTCGTAAGCAGCATTTTGAAAAAAACTCAATCCCTTAAGGAGGAAGAACAACTCACAGTTGAAGTCCAGGAATTAGAGAGGAGGGCCATGGTTCACTTTCCAGCCCCAACTTATACAAAACTTAAAATCATTAAAGGGGAAGTTGCACCAGATTGTCTCCTGGAAACTTGAGTGGGATCTAGCGGTCACAAAATCATACACACACTTTGAAGGGGACAAATCAGGCAAATGGTTGGCTAGCCTGGTGAAGCACAAGAAAGCGGAATAGGCAATACTATCAATGGCTAAACCAGATGGCTCTCCTACCTTTGATTGGAAAGAGATCAATGAGGTCCTTAGGGCCTTCTGCTCCAAGTTGTATACTATTCAGGTTCCACCTGAGGGTGACCCAGAGGACTTCCACCAAGGAGTGGAAATGCCATGCCAGAGTGAAGACCTAAGAGATGAATTAAATTCCCCCTATCTCCTGAAGAGATCAGACAAGCGGTTTGGCACACAAATAAGGGGAAGTCACTGGGCCCCGATGGTATCCCTGCTGAATTCTGTAAGTATACCTGGGATGCCCTTGGTCCCCTCATGGGAGAAGTCCTAGAAAATGCTCTAGCACAGAGAGAATTACCAAACTCCCAGAAGATGGCCACCATCATAGTGCTCCCCAAGCCAGGAAAGGATCCTCCCAAATGTGGATCCTACCATCCTATTTCACTCCTCAATGTGGATTATAAAATCCTAGCAAAAATTTTAGCAACTAGGTTGGAGAGGGTCCTACCAGGTCTGGTCCACATAGACCAAGGGGACTTTGTCAAAGGACGGCAGGCTGAGCACAATCTCCGTAGGTTCATCAATGTCATTTATAGATGGAATGGGAGGTGGTCCCATAGAGGTCGTCTAGCACTCAATGTTGAAAAGATGTCTGATCAGGTCGAATGGCCCTTTATGTTTGTTGTGCTCTGCAAGTTTGGACTGGGGGGATTCCATACTTAGCTATTTTATTTAGTTTTTGTTTACCGGGAAGTATCATAGCCAAGACATGACTATTTTCAGGCACGACCTGGGAGATTACAATGAGGAGGGATAAATGGGGAATACATTTTTGCGTACAGGAAAAAAACAACAATACAGAGAGAAACAAGATCACTCAATATGTGAGCATTTAACAGGAAGGATAGCTAAGAGTTCATAAGCAGTACCAAATTCTGTGACAACAACACATGTAGCAAACAACAGTTGGGTTAAAGAGCAGATGAAGCAATTTCAAATGAGACATTAAGTGCCTAACAACATAACTAGATGGACAGGATAAGTAGTGAACAGTTAGCAGCAGGTGGGAAGAGAGACAGCAGACAGAAAGTAATATTCAGGGGGGTTTGAAGCAGGTACAGGAGACCTGGCTAAAGAGGAAGGAGTGACATTTGTTTTTGAATTGGGCATGACAAGGGAGAAACCAAGGGCCAGGAGGCTATCTAGAAGAAGAGGATGATCAACAAGGTCAAATGCCTTTGTGAGGTCGATAAAAACTGCCCCATGAGGTGGCCATTGTCCATAGCAGTTAGAGTATCATTTGTAAGGTGGAGCAAGGCAGTGGAGGTGCTATGACCTTAACGAAAGCCATATTGAATCGGTGAGAGAAGGTTATATTTAGTCAGGAATTCAGTAACTTGGATTGATACTATCTTTTCCATTATTTTGCACAAGACTGGTAGTATAGCTATCGGACGATAATTAGTCATATCTCTTTTATCGCCTTTCTTAAGGACTGGTGTGACCTTGACCATTTTCCAGATACCAGGGACAAATCCATTACAAAGAGAGAAGGTGAAAATCCTAAACAAAGGCTGGGCAATAAATGGTGCAGCCAGTTTTAGAAGTTTAGGCTCAATGCCATCAGAGCCTACACTGGTATTATCAGAAATGGTGTTCAGTAAGCCAAGGACTTCAGATTTAGATACCGCCTTAAAGTAAAAAGGAGAGGGAAGTAAAGAATGGGTGGGTGGAGTGGATAGTGGTAAGGGCTGAGCGGGGAGGAACACCGATGTGAAGCTGGACAGGTCAGAGAATTGCTTATTAAATGATTCAGCAATGGTCCTAGGGTCGTTGCAGTGGACTCCACTAATGATAAAACCATCAGCCAAGTGAGTTTTCTTTGCCCCAGGAATGTTTTCACATGTGCCCAGAATTTCCTAAGGTCACCAGGTGCTTCCAGCAGAAGCCCCTTACGATAAAGAGATTTTTGCTAGTCTGATCTGCTTTTTATAATCACTTCTCTGGGCCCTAGAGGTCTGGTAGTCGGTTATGAGGCCAGATTTTCTGACGCGCCTCCAGCTCTTATCCCTGGCATGCAGTGCAGCTAGGAGATTTATGTGTAACCACCTTGTGGGTTTCACACGAATACATCGGATCACAAGGGGTGTATGCCTGTTCTGAACTGCATGAAATTGGTCTAGAAAGTAGTCAAGAGCTGTTTGGACATCCAGGGACTGAGAAAGATAAGAGCAGTCAATAGATGAGACTTCATGCAGGAACTTCAGCTGATCCAGATTAGTACAGTTCCTGAAGGTGATATAGCGTGGTGGCAGAGACTGGAAAGTAGAGTGTTGCCACACACAAAAATTGGGGGCGTGGTCTGATATAGTATCCAGCAGGATGCCTGCATCCACAATTCTGTCAACCCTATTTGTTAACACCCAATCCAGTAACGTGCTTGATGTTGCTTTTGGGGAGATTCTTGTGGGCACAATTATAACTTGATGCAGGTAATAGTTTTGGACTACAGATAGAAGTGAGCTATGCGTTTGTCCAAGCCAGTTTAGATTCATATCCCCAAGAATAAGCAGTTCTTTATGGCCTTCTAATTTTACCAAATCCTCCAACACATTAGTGAAGGCAGACAGTCCTCCATGGGGTGGATTGTAAGCAACAACTATGTGTAGATTCTTAGCACCCAAATGGAGAAGTGCATGAAGGGATTCACATATGGAGGATTGCGGGATATTATGCAGCGAGATATTGAGATGTGCTTTATAAAACAGAGCAACTCCCCCGCCCTGCTTGGGAGATATCCTGTCTTTCCTGATAAGACTATAGTTTCTTAACAAGCAGACTGAATCCGGGGTAGATGGCTTGAGCCACGTCTCAGACAGGCACAATATGGGTGGAGACCCAAGCCTCCAGATCAGTGAAATTACACAATAGGCTCCTAATGTTTAGATGGGCTAAGCAGAGCCCTGAAGTAGTAGCTCAGGAGACATCATTGCATGGCTGATGATGTGAAGGACCAGGGTTCAATTCTACATCACCTGCCAACAGGATGGTAAGCAGCATAAGATACCAAAGCTTGCGATGAATGAAAGGAGTAACAAGTGTGCTTTTAAAACCGAATCTATAATCTAAGTAGCAGTTACAAGATAATTGAGGAACCTTGGGATTACTAGTGGAGTGAGATCAAAGCAGTCAATAGGTCTGGCTAGCATGTTAGAAAAATGGAAATTCCCATTTGGGTTTTGCTGCTAGGAACTACTATAGGAGCATGGAACCAAGCAAAGCCTTGCAAGTGAAAAGAGCAACAGGCTGGTCACGAGAGAGAACAGAATTTTCTGAGTCATGATCTATGATATCAGCAAAACTGCCAATGTGAGAAGGAGTCAAGCGGCCGTAAAGCAGATAACAAACAGTTAACTATGAATATGCAGTGAGCACCAGTGATAAGCAGTCGCCCCTAGTAGCAGGCTTTTATAAGGAGCAAATGGCAAAACAGCCTGTTAGTTATCAGATGAAACTGACAAACTAAGGCTAAGTTACTAGATGAAACTTACAAACTAAGGCTATTTAAGTAAAATGCCCAGACAGGGTGGGTGGGTGGGGCAGTGCAGATCATCGGCGGGCTCTGGGCTTGCTGCGTGCACTAACAAAGAGCCAGGCTGGCGGTAAAGGAAGCGCTCCCTTGGAACTCCAACTTCCGTAGAGATTCGGATTACCTTCCTTTTAAATTAGGAAGGCGGGTGGTCTCCTGCATGCAGGACCACCGAGGAGTGTTTACTTGGGCTGTCTGAGGGGCCATGGAGGGTATGAGTCGCATCCGAGCGGGCAGGGAAATTCTGGGAAAGAGAGGAGGAGAAGGGTAAAATTAAACAGGGTGAAATAGTAGGCAGGGCTAAAGATACAACTAAAATGGGGCAGCTATGAACAAAAGAGCAGAGTTTGAGTAGCAGGACAGAGGCAGGAGCTGAAATAATTAGATTAAAAAAATCAGAGACACAGGCAGGAGCCGAAATAATTTGATTAATTACAGTACATTCAAATGAAGCTTAAGTCTCTAAAATTTACATTTCACTTATAGCCCTGAGTACAAACTTCTAATTTTAGGTAGGAATCAAATGAAATTGGGCTAGCACAGACTGTATGGCTAGCTAGAAAAAAAGTCCAGACAATGCAAAATGTGCCACTTTTAAGATAAGCTGGAGCAAGATGAGCTTTTGTAGGAATTAAAGTTCAATGCTACAGTGTCCACAGCAGCATCTAAGAGGGACTGCAAGCAGCAATACTACATCCCAATGGCTAGGCTGAAAAAAGTGCCAAAACAAAATTCAAAGTCCTCGGCTTGCTATGTGTACCAACAAGCAGCCGGGCTGGCGGTAAGGGAAGCGCTCCCTTGGAACTCCAACTTCAGTAGACATTCGGATTACCTTTCTTTTTAATTAGGAAGGCGGGCCATCTCCTGCACACAGGACTGCCAAGGAGTGTTTACTTGGGCTGTCCGAGGGGCCGTGGAGGGTCCGAGTCGCGCCCAAGCGGGCGGGGGAGTCCTGGGAAAGAGAGGAGAAAGGCAAAGTTAAGCAGGGTGAAATAGTAGGCAGGGCTAAAGATAAAAAGAAAATGGGGCAGGTATGAACAAAAGAGCAGAGTCTGAGTAGCAGGAGAGAAGCAGGAGCTGAAATAATTAGATAAAAAAACTCAGAGACGCAGACAGGAGCCGAAATAATTAGATTAATTACAGTACGTTCAAATGAAGCTTAAGTCTCTAAAATTTACATTTCACTTACAGACCTGAGTATAAACTTGTAATTTTAGGTGGGAATTAAATAAAATTGGGCTAGCACAGACTGTATGACTAGCTAGAAAAAAGTCCAGACAATGCAAAATGTGCCACTTTTAAGATAAGCTGGAAGAAGATGAGCTTTTGTAGGAATTAAATTAAAGTTCAATGCTACAGTGGCATCTAAGATGGACTGCAAGCAGCAACACTACCTTCCAATGGTTAGGCTGAAAAAAGGCAGCAAAACAAAATTCAGAGTCCTCAGCTTGCTATGTGCACCAACAAGCAGCCGGGCTGGCGGTAAGGGAAGCGCTCCCTTGGAACTCCAATTTCAGTAGAGATTCGGATGACCTTTCTTTTAAATTAGGAAAGCGGGTAGTCTCCTGCACACAGGACCACCAATGAGTGTTTACTTGGCTGTCTAAGGGGCCGTGGAGGGTCCAAGTCACACTCGAGCGGCCGGGGAAGTCCTGGGAAAGCGAGGAGAAGGGCAAAGTTAAGTAGGGTGAAATAGTAGGCAGGACTAAAGATACAAATACAATGGGGCAGGTATGAACAAAAGAGCAGAGTTTGAGTAGCAGGACAGAGGCAGGAGCTGAAATAATTAGATTAATTACAGTACGTTCAAATGAAGCTTAAGTCTCTAAAATTTACATTTCACTTACAGCCCTGAGTACAAACTTCTAATTTTAGGTAGGTATTAAATAAAATTGGGCTAGCACAGACTGTATGACTAGCTAGAAAAAAGTCCAGACAATGCAAAATGTGCCACTTTTAAGATAAGCTGGAGGAAGATGAGCTTTTGTAGGAATTAAATTAAAGTTTAATGCTACAGTGTCCACAGCAGCATCTAAGAGGGACTGCAAGCAGCAATTCTACATCCCAATGGCTAGGCTGAAAAAAGGTGGCAAAACAAAATTCAAAGTCCTCAGCTTGCTATGTGCACCAACAAGCAGCTGGGCTGGCAGTAAGGGAAGTGCTCCCTTGGAACTCCAACTTCAGTAGAGATTCGGATTACCTTCCTTTTTAATTAGGAAGGCGGGCCGTCTCCTGCACACAGGACCACTGAGGAGTGTTTCCTTTGGAGTATCCGAGGGGCCGTGGAGGGTCCGAGTCATGCCCTGGCAGGTGGGAAAGTCCTTTCTTTCAAATTAGGAAGGTGGGCGGTCTTCTGCACACAGAACCGCCGAGGAGTGTTTACTTGGGCTTTCCAAAGGGGCATGGAGGGTCCGAGTCATGCTCGAGCGGGCGGGGAAGTCATTTTTTTTAAATTAGGAAGGCTGGTGGCCTACACACAGGACCGCCAAGGAGTGTTTACTTGTGCTGCCCAAGGGGCCGTGGAGGGTCCGAGTCATGCCAAAGCGGGCCTTATATACCGATCCACAAGCCCAAATCCTAACTAACAGTACTGTCTCAGCCCCTTTCACACTGTCTAGAGGGACAAGGCAGGGCTGCCCCCTGTCGCCCCTGTTATATGTGCTTACTATGGAAGCACTAGCTAATGCCATTCAGGGAAACAGAGAGATCAGGGGATGCAGGGTGGGAAAGGATAAGCAGGTGATATCTTTGTTTGCTGATGACATTTTGTTATTTTTGGATAACCCTGGCGAGGCCCTCTCAGCAGTGAGTAAGATCTTTGAGAAGTATGGCCCCCTCTAAGGACACAAAATCAACTGGGACAAAAGCGAGTAGCTCCCTTTGAGAGACAGGAAGACCTCAATAGAGATAGCTGGGACCATAATAAACCCCACTAAACAGATAAAATATTTGAGGGTCTATGGAAGTATAGGGAAAGGATGGAAGGTAGTCCTGCTAAATGCCAGGAGCTTGGGCAAGAAAATGCCTGAGCTCCAGGTGATGCTAACTGAGGGAGAAGTGGATATGACAGTGGCCACTGAGACCTGGGCCACCACAGGGCATGACTGGGACCTGAACCTGGAGGGTTACACCATGTTTAGGAAGGACAGGGGGGAGGAAAGGGGAGGAGGGGTAGCAATAATAGTGAAAAACTGCATTGCCATAGGAGGAATGGAGGAGGCGGAGGGAACTGTTGAGGCCATTTGGGTCACCTTGATAACAAGACGGGGCAAGAGAGTAAAAATAAGAGTGGTGTATAGACCCCCTGCACTGGTGGAGGAGCTGGAGGAGAGTCTGGTGGCAGATGTTGGGAGACACTGAAGATTGGGCAGGGGAAGGGTGGTGGTGTTGGGGGACTTAAACATGCCAGGAACAGACTGGGAGACTATGACATCCTCAGTGGCCAGGGAACAGAGGTTGTTGGATGTCTTTCAGGACACGTTCCTAACTCAGCAGCTGGGGGAACTGACCAGGGCGGCGTGGATACTGGATGTGGTCCTGGCAGACAGTGAGCAGATTGGGGGCCTGGAGGTAATGGACCTGTTGGCAGGGAGCGACCATGCCATGGTCTGGTTCTGCCTGAACCTAGAAGGGGTAGAATCCTGCACAAAGATGGAGGTAACTGACTTCAGGGGGGTGGATTTCAAGGAAATGGGAAGGATCCTTAAGGAGCACTTGGATGGGATTGGGCCAGACATGGACGCTGACTAAGTGGGAAATCATCAGGAGGAGGGTACAGGATGCTACCAGCAGCTGCGCAAGAGTAAGACAAAAATGTGGCAGGGCCTGAAAACCCTGCTGGTGGACCAGGGAGGTTCAGGAGGTGATGAGGGGAAAGAAGGCGGCCTATAGGCAATTCAAGTGCTCAAGGAGTGAAAGGGATTGAGGGGGAGTATGAGCTGATGACCAGAAGGGCCACTAGGGTGATGAGAGTGGCTAAGGCAAGGAAGGAGCAGAACCTGGCCAGGGAAATTAGGAGAGAGAACAAGGGGTTCTTTAGATAAACTGGGGAAAAATGAATGGTGAAGGGGCAGATGAGCAGGATTAAAACAGCGACGGGATGGGCACAAGACCCAGGGGAGCAGGCTGAGATACTAAATGAGTATTTCGCCTCAGTTTTCACCAAGGAAAATGGGGGGGCTGCATCATACATGGGAGGAGATGGTGAAAGGAGGAAGGGGGACCCTTACCGACTGGCAGGTCTGGGGGGGGCATCACTGGCAGGTGGGGGGGAAGGCAAAGCAGGGGGACGAGGTATCGGAGGTGTTAATCATGGCAGAGAGAGTGAGGGAAGCCCTCAGGTCCCTTAAGATGGAGAAAGCACCGGGGCCGGATAAATTACATCCCAGAGTGCTGAAGGAACTGGTGGATGTCCTGGTGAAACCCCTGGTGGAACTCTTCAGCATCTCTCTGAGGACAGGGTGGGTGCCCCAGGACTGGAAATTGGCACATATAGTGCCTATCCAAAAGGGGGGATCAGGGGAGGTGACAGAGAACTACAGGCCCATCAGCCTCACATCAGTGGTGGGCAGGTTGATGGAGGGCATTGTCAAGGAGAGACTGGGAGGGACCTTGAAAAGTTGGGATGCCTGGATGATAAGACAGCATGGATTCGTCCTGGGGAAATCGTGTCAGACAAACCTTGTGGAGTTCTATGACTGGGCGACGAGTGCCTTGGACCTGGGTAGACCAGTGGATGTCCTCTTTCTTGACTTACTAACATACTAACATACCATTTGCCAGCTGATTAGGCCTTATGGTCTATCGAGTCTGCTCGAACCTCAGATCCCTAGTTGGGTGCCGAGGCCTTCCCCTCCCTTGTGTTCCAGAGACCCCTATCATCCATCCCCACCCCCCAGGACAGGCCATTATCTGATACATCCACTTTCTGTGTCTGTCCTACCCTCTCTTGAAGCCCTCCACTGTGGATCTCTGAACTAGCTCGCCAGGCAGTGCATTCCAAGGGTCCACCACCCTCTCAGTGAAAACCTCCTCCTCTTTCCCTCACCTTCCACCTTCCAACTTCAAACCATGCCCTCTGGTGATACCTCCCTGCTTTAGTCTAAAGATCTCTCCATGTTTACTCCTATTTATTCCCTTGAGGTACTTGAAACCTCAATCATGTCCCCCCATCTCTCCTCTCCTCCAATGAAAACAGGCAGAGCTCCTCAAGTCTGTCCTTATATCAAATCCCCAGCCCCCGTATCATCTTAGTGCCCTCCTCTGTACCCTCTCCAGGAGCTGTATGTCCCTCTTCAAGTGTGGTCTCCAGTACTGTACACAGTACTCAAGGTGTGGTCTAACCAGTCCATTGTACAGCGGCAGAATCACTTCCTTGCTCCTCGAGGTGATCCCTCACGATGCATCCCAACATCCTGTTTGCCTGTAGCCACTCTCCTGCACTGCTCAGAGTTATTCATACATGCATCCACCATGACCCCTAGGTCTCTTTGCCCTATTGAGGCCTCCAGCGCCTCCCTCCCAGGGTGTATCTGTGTTTAGGGTTTTCTCACCCAAGATGCAACACCTTGCACTTGGTGATATTGAAATTTAATTTCCATGTGTGAGCCCAGCTTCAGGGTGTCCAGGTCCCCTGAAGGCCAACCTCCCTCTCCTCAACTACTGCTCCCATCTTGGAGTCATCAGCGAAGAGACTCATTTCACACCCTATACCCTCCCTGATATCCAATATGTATGTATTAAACAGGATCGACCCAGGACCGAGTCTCATGTGCCCCACTACCAACCTCTCTAGGGTTCGAGCTCCCCACAGACCATCACTCTCTGGATGCGCTCCAGCTAGCCAGTTTTCAATCCATCTGACCATCAAAGGGCCTACTCCTAACCCCATCAGTTTCTCCACCAGACCATTGTGGGGACAGAGTCAAACTTGCTGAAGTCCAAGCATAATACATCCACAGGCTTTCCCCTGTCCAGTTCTGATGTTACCCATTCATAGAACTCCACAAGATTGGTTTGACATGATCTACCTGGCACAAACCCATGTTGCCGACTATCCAGACCTCCCATCTCCTCCAAGTACACCCTCAATTGTTCCTTTAGTATACTCTCCATTAATTTTCCAACCACGAGGTCAAATTGATGGGTCTATAGTTACCTGGTACTTCCTCGACCCCCTTTAATGGATTGGCACCACATGTACCTCTTGCCAATCCCAGGTACTCTCCTGTCTCAAGTGACCTTGTGAAGAGCTCCGCCAGGGTGCAGCCAGTATGTCCGCCTATTTCCATAGTACTCTCGGATGAATGCCATCCGCCCAGGAGATTTGTCTTCTTTAGGGCCTTGAGGCTAACCACACCCTTCTGGTGGAGATAGCATCATCCGTCCCTCCACCTTACTGGCCTTTTATCCTTATCCAGATGTGACACCCTGGGGTACCTCCTCCTCCTCTTGCTCCATTTATGTTGCTCCCTGATCCCACTCACTGCCGCTTCTATCCCCATCGTGTCAGATTTTGTAGATATCCCTGCCCTCCCTAGTGAACACAGAGGCAAAGTACTTGTTAATACCTCTGCCTGGTCCTCACCTTCCACCCACCCTCCTTCTAATCTCAATCTGCTGAGATGGCCCTAGTTTTCTCCACTCCCCAATGTACTGAAGAACCCTTTCCCTCCATGTATCCCTGTGCCAGCCGCTGCTTTACTGGACTTTGCTCCCTCACCATCCGGTAACTTTTCTAGATGCAAGATGGTACATTTCTATCCCTATCCCTCTTGTTGTTTTATATTTTTTGTAGGCCGCCTTCTTTTCTCTGACTGCTACCTGTACCTCACTGGACCATCAGCATGGTTTATGTGACCTTGCTCCCTTACGTTTCAACTTAGCACAGATCCTGACTGCCTCATGAAGTCCCCATTTTATGACCTCCCATCTCCTTTCCACACTTGTCATTGATGTAATCCCTTTCAAGTGATCCTTGAGAATATTTCCCATGCCCACAAAGTCTGCACCCCTGAAGTCCACTGCCAGTGTCCTAGATCCCCCCCCATGCTTATGCTTCAGCAAGGCATTTGACTCTGTTCCTCACGGGGGCCTGTTGGATAAGCTGGGAGAAATGGGGGTGGGGAACCAGATGATCAGTTGGATGGGCAATGGTTGGCAGGATAGTCTCATCCCCAAGGAGGGTCATTAGTGGGGTCCCTCAGAGATCGGTCCTTGGGCCTCTCCTGTTCAACACCTACGTCTCTGACATAAGGAAGGGTATTAGCAGTGATCTGAGTCTCTTTGTGGATGACTCAAAACTGGGGCAGTGGTGGATAGGGGAGGGAGGGTGGCTCACAGGGGGACCTGGAGGCTCTGGAAAGGTGGTTTAGAAAGTGGAAGCTGAGGCTCAATGCAGGGCAATGCAAGGAACTGCACCTGGGAGCCAGAAACCCAGGCCAAGTGTACACCCTGGGGAATGCTGCACGTCTTGATGGCTGACAGGGACCTGGGGGTGGTGGTGGATGTCAAGATGAACAACTCTGAGACTTGTAGGAGGACAGCAGCCAAGGCCAACAGGATGCTGGGATGCATTGCTAGGGGGATCACCTCCAGAAGGAGGGAAGTGATACTCCCTCTGTATAACTGCTTGGTGAGGCCGCACCTGGAGTACTGCGTGCAGTTTTGGAGGCCACACTTAAAGAGGGACATTAACCTCCTGGAGAGGGTCCAGAGGAGGGCAACCAAAATGATTTGGGGCTTGGGGGACAGGACCTATGAGGAGAGGCTCGAAGAGCTAAATATGTACACATTGGAAGAGAGAAGGGACCAGGGGGACATGATAGAGGTCTTCAGGTACATGAAGAGGGCAAATAGGGGAGGAACAGTCAGGGTGCTTCGAAGGAAGGAGGAAGGGCCACTAGAGGGCATGGCTGGAAGCTGGAGGGGGGAAGATTCAGGGGAGAAAGGAGGAGGTGCTACTTCACTGAGAGGGTGGTGGAGCCATGGAATGCACTGCCTAGGGGGCTGGTGGAGGCAGAGACAGTGGAGGGGTTCAAGAGGGGGTGGGACAGGTACAGGGGAAGGGTTCTGGAAGCAAAATCCAATGCAGCAAGAGTATCCGGAACTGGGAAGGGAGAAGCCAGAGAAGGCGAGGGGACAGCAAGGTCAGCACCCAGGTTGGGGACTGACCAAACGAGCAGACACGAAAGACCGTTAGGCCTATTCTGCTGGCATTTTAGTATGTTAGTATGTTAGTATGCTTGGATGCATCGCTAGGGGGATCACCTCCAGAAGGAGGGAAGTGATACTCCCACTGTATAACTGCTTGGTGAGGCCGCACTTCGAGTACTGTGTACAGTTTTGGAGGCCACATTTAAAAAGGAACATGGAACTCCTGGAAAGGGTCCAGAGGAGGGCAACCAAAATTATTTGGGGCTTGGGGGATAGGACCTATGGGGAGAGGCTCGAAGAGCTAAATATGTACGCATTGGAAGAAAGAAGGGTCCGGGGGGACATGAGAGAGGTCTTCAGGTACATGAAGTGGGTAAATAGGGGAGGAGCAGTCAGTGTGCTCCAAAGGAAGGAAGGGGTGACAACTAGAGGGCATGGGTGGAAGCTGGGGAGATCAGGGAGAAAGGAGGAGGTGCTACTCACTGAGAGGGTGGTGGAGCCATGGAATGCGCTGCCCAGGGGCTGGTGGAGGCAGAGATGGTGGAGGGTTCCGGGGGGTGGGACAGGTACAGGGAAGGGTTCTGAAGCAAAATCCAGTGCAGCGGGAATATCCATTACTGGGAATGAAGAAGCCAGAGAGGGAGGGGGGACAGCAAGGTCAGCTCCCAGGGTGGGGGCTGACCAAACAAGCAGACATGAAAGACTGTTAGGACTATTCTGCTGGCATTTTAATATGTTAGTGTGTTAGAGGAACTGGCAGCACCTCTTGCAAAGCTGTTCAGTCTATCCCTTGAAGTGGGGAGGGTCCCAGGGGACTGGAAGCAGGCAGAGGTGGTGCCACTCCATGGGGGGAGTATGGACGAGCCTGGCAACTACCGCCCAATTAGTCTTACGTGGTAGGAAAATTGATGGAAATGCTCATAAAAGAAAGACTAGTGTGACATCTAGAAAAAGAGATCCTCATTGATGACAGCCAGCATGGATTCACTGGTGGTAGGTCATGTCAGACCAACCTGATTAACTTCTTCAAGGGTGCTATGGAAGTGTATGATTGGGGGGGGGGTGGATGTGGCCTACCTAGATTTCAGGAAGACATTTGACTCCGTTCCCCACAGGAGGCTGGTAAGCAAGCTATGAAGTTTAGGGTTGGGATGCAAACTGACAAATTGGGTGGAAGACTGGCTGGGAGGAAGGACTCAGAGGGTAGTGGTCAATGGCGTGCATTCCAGGGAATGAGGGGCGACTAGTGGGGTTCCACAAGGATTGGTGTTGGGACCCATATAGTTTAACGTATAGGTATCCTATGGTCTGGGCATGTTGCAAGTGGGCGCCTACTGAAATGGTGACCTACTTGCGGCGCATACCCAGATGGTGAGGGAGTAGGGAGGGTGACCGGATGGGGAGGGTTCGCGAATGGCGATGGGATGTTGCTATATATATACATGCGCAGGGGGAGTGAGCACGCTGAGCGAGAGGTGGGAGGGTTTGTGAGGGGTGGTGCTATGATCAGCCACTGAGCTGGCTCTGTGGCATGGTGGGTGGGTGCTGACCTGGAGTGGCTGGGATGCAGGGCTCGGGTCTGAGCGCAGGTCTGTTTTGTTGCGCCCGGCCTGAGTAGGTAAATGTTTTCTTTTTTCACTGTTGCACCCCCCCAACTTGCACCCCCGTGGAGTTGAGAATCTAATAGTAGGGGGGTGAGGGGGCGACACCCCCGGGGTGTGCGGGGGTGCAGCTCCCTGCATAAAAGTAAACATTACTGTTCCTTGTGCCGTTTTCTCTGTCACCAGGGGTGTACAGTTTCGGTGATGTACACTCACCATAATGACGACCGCCTTTTGGCAATTGCCCTTATGGCATAGAACCAACGTATACGTAGGGAACTTAGCAGAGGGTCTAAATGGGAAAGTGTGTCTGTTTGTGAATGACACAAAAGTCTATCACAGAGTGGACACTCCGGGGGTGGGGGAAGAAAATGGGGCAAGATCTGGCCAAGCTGGAGGAGTGAGCGGAAAGGTGGCATCTTCAATTCAATGCAAAAAAAATGTAAGATAATGCACATAGACCACAGTAACCCCAGGGCTGCATACCGGCTTGGGTGGGAGGCACTGCAGGTTACAGAGCTAGAAAAGGACCGGGGATCTGGATTTCAGATACCCTTAGGTTAGGTATCAGTGTGATTGGGCGGCAGAAAAAGCAACAAGAATGCTGGCGTGCATAGGGAGGGACTTCACAAGTAGGAAGAGGGCGGTGATAATGCCACTCTACAAAGCACTGGTCAGACCACAGCTGGAGTATGGCATGCAGTTCTGGAGGTCACACTTGCAAGGAGACAAGGATAGGCTGGAGAGAGTCCGAAGGAGAGCAACCAAAATGGTCCAGGGGATGCAGGGGAGGCCATATGAGGAAAGGCTGGAAGAATTAGGTCTGTATACACTGGAAATGAGAAGGGAAAGGGGGGATATGGTGGAAACCTTCAATTATCTGAAGAGAATTAACAAAGTGAGGGAAGGTAGCCTCTCAAGGCTGAGCAAAAACACAACCACCAGAGGTCAGGCATTCAAGCTCGAAAGGGGTACATAAGGGGGCATCATTTCTCAGAGAGGATGGTAGGTCCATGGATCAGATTACCCAAATGGGTTGTAGGGGTGGATACAGTGGACAAGTTCAAAAAGATCATGGGACTGTTATATGGGCATAAACAGAAGAGGATAGTACAGAGAAGTAAATGGTAGGAGGGTGGGAGGGTGGACCATTTTCGGGCAGATTAGACGGGCCGGTCGGTTCTTTTCTGCTGACTGGATTCTATGATTGTTATATTTGTTGCTGAATGTATTTTTCTGGCTGTTCCCACCCTCCCACTCCCTTTCTGACCTGAGGGGTGCAGGGCTGGAGTAATGAGTGCTATGAGTTATACTGACTGTTCCCACTCTCCCTCCTTATGATCGATGGTTGCGGGGCTTGCTTATTTAGTGTTACTAATTATAGTTTTTATGCTCCTACCCTGCTCTCTTATGACCCAAGGTGATGTGTTGGTTGACTTATTCAATGTTATTAATTTTGACTTTGCTGTGCCTGTCCTCCCCTAATGACCAGAAGGATGCAGGGCTGGGTTACTGAATATTTTTAATTTTAGTTGCTGCTTCCACACTCCCCACTTCTAACACAAATGTTCTGGGGGCTAGCTTATGGAATGTTCTTTTTTGTTTTTTTCTATTTTTTCCATCTTCCCTGCCCTCCTAATCAGCCACTTCTTCGGGCCGCACAGTGTTGGAACCCCCCCCACTAGACCATCCTCCGTTCCATCTGCTTTGTCCCCACTGGTCCTGTGTCCCTGCAGACCAGCATAACCCTGCCAGGATGGCCCCCCCTCCCCAGGGGGAGGCAGAGAAGGGGAGATAGTTCTACTACTTTGACTGCGGAGAGGCTAGGGGGACCGAAGGGGGCTCTGTGTGAGGATACATGGCACGGGGGAATGAGACTGCTGTCATATGGCAGCTGGGTGTGCGATTTCCACTTTCTGGGGCCCATCCCACCTCCCAGAATTGTGCTGCCGCAGCAGTGTCCTCGGGTTGGGGACGTTTGACAACATGTGGTGGTCCACACTGCCTGGAATACCTCTACTAGCCACCTCCAGAAGCCCCATGTTGAGTGGTCTAGCATGCTCCCCTCCGGAGTGAAGTGTCCAGAGGACACTCTTACTCCCTCCCTGCCGGTCTCTGCTCCTGACATCCGGGCTCGGGGCATGAACCTGAATTGCCAGTGTACCAGAGTGATACCCCATTGCTCCGTGCTATGGAGCCAGCCTTTACTGAGCGTTTTTTTTTTTAAACTTTTTTTATTTAAAGTTATTTCAGTTTACACAAAGTAAAACACACACAGATAAAAAAAAATTTACATCATGTACTAGTTATGCACTGTGTTAAACATGCTATGCTTAAATAGCAGGATAAGAGGAATCACATGTCATATATAAAGAATTAGATCAGTTAATTAGTAAATCTAGATGGCTTGATACTCTACTAATTGTTACAATTGCTTTACTTAGGGAATGAAATCGGGTTTCACATTCATTATATAAATGACCCATCTCCTCCAGAGCAATTCAGACTTTGTTAGCCTTTTGTTAAGGAAGGATGTAAGCCTTTCCATTTGATAGACAGATATCATAAGGTCATGGCAATAGTCTATAGATATGTTATTAGCAGTAAGGCAATTTTTTGTGATCGCGTTCTGGGCTGTTAATAGTAAAATTTTCACCAGTTTTGCCGAGGATGAATCCCTATATCCAGGGGGAAGATCCAGAAAGAAATAAAGCATTTGATTTAGGGTCAGGCCCTGGTCAAATATATTGTATAGTGCCTGCTGGAGCTCATGGAGGAAGGGGGTCAGATGGGCACACTCCCAGAACACATGAACCAAAGTTGCTGGTGTATGTCCACAGCCTCTCCAGCACTGGGTTGAACCCATCCCTTTCCCAAATATCCCTTGTACAGCTGGAGTCCAAAAGAATCTTACAAGCAACTTCCAAGAAAACTCCCTCCAGCATATCACATTTAACCCCAAGTATGTCTTCTCTAGGGCTTCTGACCATATCTTATCAGATGCTTGCATCCCTATATCCTTAGACCATGCTGTCTTAATTGTAAACGTTGAGTCCCCTTCCATTGGAGGATAGCACCATATAGATAGGAGATAATCTTCTCTGAAGGGGCTTGAGAGTCCATTGACAATCTAATAAGATGTAGGATCTGTGGGGGGGGGGGGTGGTGGTGGTCTCCCCCGTGGGTTCAATCTGAGGGATTGGATTACTGAGCGTTCTTAATTACAGTTTTACTGCTCCTGACCTCCCCCTGTATGATCTAAGGGGTGTGGGGGTTGACTTATTGAGTGTTACAGATTTTTTTTATATTGTGTTTTATTGCCTTCACCCCCCGGATGCCCCCTCTGACTGACCTACTCCAACCTCGTCACCCCAGTATCACCGGGACTTACTTGTACAGTGTTCTTTTGCTGCCTGGTCACTGGGTGCGGAGTCTGTGGAGGGTTGGTCATCATCCACAGCCAGGGGATTTTCCTGCATTTCTTCCTTGACCCCGTTGCTGGGGTGCACGAGCCAGACGTGCGTGACGTGGGAAGCAGCAAGATGTTCAATGAAGTCCCACAGCTCTCTCTTCTGTGGCACCCTTGTAGACCCACACTCACCCTCAGGCCTCCACCTGGGGACAGTCATTCAAGCAGGGTCGCCAACCATCCTTCCCTGGGAGAGGAAAGCAGTCTCCGGACACTCAATCCTCTCCCTCCCCAGCCGACCCCTGGTAGCCCGCTCGCATCGCGAACATGGGTCGCTGCCATAGCAGAAGGTAAGACACAGATGCCTCAGCCCTCCATGCCACTGGGCCGACTACTGAGTGTTATTAATTTTAATTGCTACTCCAACCCACCCCCATTATGACCAGTGGGGGTGCAGGAGTTTGCTTTTTTTTAACATTTTTATTCTCTGATAAATCATCAGCAGATCCTACACCCCTTTGGATGCGTATGACAGCCATTTGGGAAGTACATACAGTAGCCATCACTTTGGAGTTGTCTAACTGTGTGTGTGTGTGTGTGTGTGTGTGTGATGCTGGGTGTGTATTCATCACCTGCATCCACTGTGGTAATTCACATACGCCTTTCCCTCTGAAAGGCACTCATATCAGCCTAAGCAGCACAACTTTTGTGCAGATCCACTGCCCCATGCGAAGTTTGAGTACATAGTTCAGAAAATCGGGACTCCAAACATCCTGGCCGCTGAAGTGAACCACTGTTCACAAACTATGAGCTGTACGTCCCTTCGGCAACACTGACCCCTTTGGTAATTTGTACCTAGTAATGCTCACATGGGATTTGAGATACTATTACAGGCTGCTATCCCACTTTTACCTGAATGATTACCTGTGTCTGTGTGTGTTATGAAAGTATTTTATTTATTGAATTTTGTTGACTGGGTAGGCCTACTGAGACGAAAAGTCCCTTTTTCAGGGGTGACCTGGGATTAATTCAAGTTTTCAAGTTCAAGTTCAAGTTTATTGCAGGAAAAACTCAATTGAGCAAGCTCATTCACAAGGAGGTCCTGTGACATAAACACTTCAAGTACAAACACAGATAGGTAATAACAGTATATACATGAAATGTACGTTACATGATACAGGCTGGATATGCATACAAGGGTACCACATAGGGTGACCTCAGGTGATAAACATTGATGTGAGACAGGGAAGCGACTTACAGGTTGCATACTGATAAATGAAACATGATGACTGTTGTGTGCAATACATATACAGTACTTTGGCAGCTAGAACAAACAACAGTCTACAACTGATATGGGGGAGGAGTGATTTGATAGAGTAGCAGTGGAGCATAAGCAAAGATAAAGCCAGCAGTAGAAGGGGAAGGGAAAGCAGTTAATATGACAAATCAATCATACCTTACCAGTGGATAAATATGGCACACATGGGGAAGGAAGAGACTTAATGACAGTTACAGGTGTCTTTTATTTTGGCTGAACTTAGCGATTTGTAGAAGTTTATTGAAACTGTGCTAGTTAGTTTCAGTATGGTTTGTAATTGGTTCCAGATGGAGGAAGGGCATATGCAATACATGCCGTTACAAAGGAAGTGCGTCCTTGGTATGTCAAGCATAATAAAGTCAGATTTTCTTAGCAGTATGCACTATGTGAGATACTAATAAGGGAAGAGAGATAGCTTGGCAATTTCGCAGGAGCAGTTTAAGAGTCCATAGCCCAGCATGGAGCAGGCGTAGTAGTAGGGATGTCCAACCAACAGCTGCATATAAGTCACAGTGGTGCGAACGGTAAGGAGTTGGTAATGAACCGTAACGCACGGTGATAAAGGATGTCCAGTTTACTTAGATTTGCAAGAGTGGTGGAGGAATAGATTACACTTCATGCATAGTCTAGGGAGAAAAGTGGCCTGTACAAGCTTGTTTCGAGCTTCAAGGGAAAGGGACCTATTTCTGTAGAAGAAACCTAACCTTGCTTTTAACCTCTAGAGACATCTTGACGTGGTCACTGAAAGATAATTTATTGTCGATCCAGATACCTAGATATTTAAATTTGGTTACAACTTCCAGAGGCTCGCTTAGCATGGTGACAATGAAGTCTTGGGCAAGGGTATTGGGGGCCTGAGACAGCACTGCGGGAGAATATCATCGCTTTAGTCTTTTAGCATTGAGCAGAAGCTTTGCCTTTATTAGAGTATGCTCAAGTTGTGCGAAGTCGCTTGAAGCACTCCCTAGACTTCAGATAACCGATGAGCCAGAAGTATACACAGTATCATCTGCAAAAAGTGCAGATTGGACGAGATATGTTAGCATCTAAGTCATTAATGTACAGAGAAAACAAGATAGGGCCTAAGATGGATCCTTGGGACTCCTCTTGCAACTGGCAAGGCAGCAGAAAAAAAGCCTTCCGCCTTTACTTTTGGAATCTTCCAGTTAGGTAGCTAGAGAACCACTGGGTGGTATGGTATGTGGCACCCAACTTTGCAAAGGCAATTGACTAATAGTTTGTGATCAACAGTATCAAAAGCTTTGCTGAGGTCCAAAAGACTGCACCAGTTACCTTCTTAGCATCTATAGCAGAGATCCAATCATTGGTTACTTTTGCTAGTGCAGTGATTGTGCTATGATTAGCCGGAAGCCAGATTGAGCTGGGTTAATGAGAGAGAAGGTTTCCAAGTGAAATTTTAACTGAATATGGATCAGTTTTCTGAGAACTTTAGAAAGGTTAGGCAATATAGAGATAGGCCTATAGTTGTTTACATCGCATGGGTCACCAGATTTAAATAGAGGGAGGATATGTGCTGATTTCCAGCAGGACGGCACAGTAGCAGATGTAATGGAAAGATTGAAGATGTGGAGAATTGGGGCAGTGAGATGGGCGTAGCCTGACCTTAGGAAAAAGGGTTGCAAGCCATCGTCCCCTGCGCTTCTTTTGGTGTCTAAGTTAAGAAGAGAATCTTCTACTTCTTTATAAGTTATCTTGCGCAGTTGAAAGGGACTGGGTGCAGGACTAGATGTGGCGGGAGGGGTAAGCTGGCTCACCGCAGCACCAGCATAAGGTGACGAGTCAAAAGCTAATCCAGCTGTGGCAAAGTGGGAGTTAAGTTCCTCCAGGATTAGGGACTTGTTTTCCACAATCTTGCCACTTGCAACTATCTTTGTTGGGACAGAGGGGGCCATGGGCCGTCCTTCTATAGCTTTGATAGTCTTCCATATTTTATGAGGGTTACCTTTAGCTTGTTCGAGAGTAGAAATATAATAGTTTTAGCAGAGCGAAGTTTTTTCACACAGTTATTCCTGGCTGTTCTAAAGGCCTGCCAATCCGAAGATTCTTTGGAATGTCTAGCTTTAGCCCAGAGCTTATCTCGAGCTATAAGGGCTGCCTTGAGATCCGAGGTGAACCAGGTATTGGAATTGTTCCGTACCCTTACTTTGATGAAAGGGGCATGCTTATTTATTATTGTAGTGAGTTTGTCATTAAGGATGCAAGCTGCCTTGTTGACATCTTTGGCTAGTGAAAGATCTTGCCATCTGATCATGCTCAGGTCAGATAGGAAGTTTACTGCACTGAATTTGCGAAAGGATCTTTTTGTTATAAAGATGGGTTGCGGACGGGCCTTAATTTGAGATCTTACGCAAGCAACAATTCCACGATCACTCATGTCGTTGTGAAACACTGCCAAATGAGATATTTTGTGTGAATGGGTGGTTAGTACCACGTCTAGAATGGAACTGTTGGCAGTATTTAGAGTGTTGTTCCTAGTAGGTTCACTGACTAATTGCCCAAGACATAGCTCGTCACAAAGGGATTTGAGGCCGTGTGATTTAGGTGACAGCCAGTCCATATTTAGATCTCCCAGAAATATTGTTTCAGTTTTTGCATCTACGAACATGGATTTCAAAAGATTAAGGACTTCATCACCACCAGACGGGGGTCTATAGCCACCTAGGATAGTGATAGATTCCGAGGAGGGGAGATGAAGGCTCAGTGAAACGAACTCAAATTCCTTGGCTAGAGATTTACAACTAATATTGGTGACCAAGTACTTAGATTTGGCATAGATAACCACACCCCCGCCTCTAGACTCTCTTTATAATTCACGTATAAGCCCCCTCTGGGAGCTTATTACTAGTCTGTCCCGGTGTTTTGTTTGCCTGGTCGGAGGGGTTGGGAGGCCAGGTGCTATATAAGGGAGGATTTGGTGCCTTTTTCAGAGAGAGCAGGCGGGGTGAGTAAGGGGTCAGGAGTCTCAGCCAGTTTTTGGATGGAGGGCCGAGGTTTGGGGCTGGGGTGGGGTGATTGCCACCCCAGCCCACTACCCTTGAAGAGCAGCACCTGGAGTCATCGGGACTGGAATGGTGCTTCTGTAGCATGGCCTGATTTGGGGACCGCCATGCCATGTTAGGGGAACTAGGGCCTGTGGAAAATGAAGCCTGCAACGTGGCCCTTGGCACAAGGGCAGGATGGCATGGAAGGGTCCCTGCAAGTTAGGCTCAGTGGTTGCTACAGGGTCCTAATATGCGGGTCAGTGGTGGCAGCCCAGCTCATTGGAGATGCAGTGGTGGCAGCCTGTGTCCCTTCACTGTTGGATTGGTCCTGTGTCTTCCTTGGGTGTCAGTTTGAAGGCCCCTCAGAGTCCCAGTGCTGTGGGTTTGAGATTGCCTGGAGAAAAGTTGGCCATGGGGTGCTCATTTCAGTGTGGTGTGAACTGGAAGTAAAAGAGAGAGGCATTTAGTCAGAGAGAGAGATGTTCCCTGAGTGATTGCAATGTAACGTTAGGGCCAGAGGGAGTTTTGGGGAGCTGCCTGCTATGCTATAAGCCTGTTTTGGTCGAGGAACAAACTTGCCGCCATCATTTGATAGGAGCCTGATTCTGCTCCCTGGAGTGCCAGCATCAGATCTCTGGATCAGTATGCTGTATCTTGGCCTTGGCCATGCATATTTATGGACTGCCCACCTTATTGCTTTGCCCCTCTCCATGGAGTGACTACTGAATTTTGTCCAATTAAATCAATTCTGGACCTTTTAATCAGTTGCGGGCAATGGATTTAATTTCTGCTTTGCTTGTGATTGTCCTAACCAAGTTTAAGCCCCACCCCCCCCAGCTGCAGCGCCCCTCAAGGATTGTCTGCATCCCCAGACTATCCATCGCTGTACCAGGTAATGAGCAAGTTCCGGACTGTGTTTCTGGCTGTACAGTGCCCCCTTCCCCCTGCAACATCAGTCATGCCCCTAGACCTCAGGAGGTGGGATCTTACACACGTATCTAGAAACATAACTTAGCATACAAGCAGAAGTCAATGGGAGATACATAAGGACCAATGCAATAGCTAGCTACAACCAGCTAGTGAACATCTGACTGCATGTGGATTTAATATGGATTTTTAAAATGTTTTACTAAAAGTAAATTGTTCCCTTTCCTACAAAACTGGGGTTGCTCTTGCATTATGTACTGTGCAGGGATTATGTTTAAACTTTAGATCCCCAAGGATGCTAACAGCCAAGGAAACAGAAACATAGAAACATAGAATTTGACGGCAGATAAGGACTGCTTGGCCCACCCAGTCTGCCCATTTCCCTACCTACTGGATAAGCTGCAGATCCTAGTTAACCAACAGCCTACTTCTTCCTACCCCCACCCCCCAGAACTGCCTTATGACTATCCCATGCATGCTGATTCCACCACTGATTTTGACTCCACAACCTCCTCGGAAGGCGTTCCATGCATCCACAACCCTCTCTGTGAAAAAACACTTCTAAATTACCTCTGAGCCACCCCTCTATCTTCAAATTGTGCCCTCTTGTTCTTGCACACCTCTTTTTTGAAAGATGCTACCCTCTTGGACTTTGTTGATTCCTTGAGGTCCTTGAAAGTTTCTATCATGTCCACCCTCTCCTCCTTTCCGAGGCTATACATATTAAGCTCCTTAAGTCTCTCTTCATATGTCTTCCGGTGCAGACCCTGCACCATTTTAGTTGCCCTCCTCTGGACAGCTTCCATCCTGTCTATGTCTTTCGGAGATTGGGTCTCCAGAACTGCACACAGTACTCCAGATGGGGTCTCACCAGCTGTCTGTACAGAGGATAATAACTTCCTGTTTTCTACTGGTGATGCCTCTCCCTATGCATCCCAGTATTCTCCCAACCCTCCTTGCTGCCCTCTCACATTGCTTGCCCATCTTTAGGTCATCTGATCAGACTACCCCCAGGTCCCTCTCCATTTTGTTGTTGTTAGTATCTCACCCCCATTGTGTACTCTTCCCTGGGTTTTGTTTCCCAGGTGCATTACCTGCACTTCTTAGCATTGAATCTAAGCTGCCATACATTTGACCATTCCTCTAACCTTGCCAAGTCCCTTCTCATCCTTTCCACCCCACCCTGTGCATCAACTCTGTTGCAGATCTTAGTGTCATCTGCAAAGAAACATACTTTTCCTTCCAGTCCTTCTGCAATGTCACTTATAAAGACATTGAAGAGGACCAGTCCTAATCCTGAACCCTGCGGTACCCCACTAGTAACCCTCCTTTCTTCTGAGTGGACTCCATTTACTATTACTCTCTGTGTCCTATTCTCCAGCCAATTCTTTACCCAGGCTGTCATCTTGGGACCCACTCCCAGGCTGGCTAACTTGTATATTAATCTTTTGTGTGGGACTGTGTCAAATTCCTTGCTAAAGTCTAGGTAGGCCATGTCCACAGCCCCTCCCTGATCTACTACTTTGGTCACCCAGTCAAAGAAATCTATCAGATTCGTCTGGCATGACCTTCCCACTGTGAATCCATGCTGCCTAGGGTCCTGTGCCTCTGGCCTCTAGATACTGACAATTCTTTCCTTTAGAAGTGATTCCATCATTTTCCCTATCACTGAGGTTAAACTAACAGGTCTATAGTTTCCTGCTTCTGCCTTGCTCCCACTTTTGTGAAGGGAATCACATCTGCCCTCCTCCAGTCCTCGGGTACCACCCCATCCTCCCATGATTTGTTAAAAGGGTAGTCAGTGGTGTCACTAGTTCTACCCTTAGTTCTTTTAGAATTCTGGGATGAATCCATCAGGCCCCATTGCTTTGTCCACCTTCAGTTTTAAGAGTTCTTTCAGAACCCTTTCTTCTGTAAATGGGCGGTATCAACTTCTTGGTCCAGCGTGTTACTACTGTTTGTTTTATGTACCTCCCCTCTTCCTTTGTAAATAAACAAAAATATTTGTTTAGTATCTCTGCCTTTCACAGTTTCCCTCTGCCCACCCTCCTCCCTTTATTAAGCCTCGCTATCCCTCCTTGGTCTTCCTTCGGCTCACTGATGTACCTATAAAGGTTTTATCCCCCTTCTTAACTGAGTTGGCTATCTTTTCCTCGGTTTGGGCCTTTGCTGTTCTGACTCCTTCCCAGCCTCCTTTTGCTTTAACTGATACAGTTCTCTGTCCTGCTCCTTCTGCGATTCCTTGTACTTCCTGAATGCTTTCTTTTTCTCTTGAACCTTCACTGCCACTTCCTTTGAGAACCATAGTGGTTTCTTACATCGTCTTGTTTTGTTTATTTGCTTCACACAAAGGCTCGTTACCTCTGTGATGGCAGTTTTTATTATTCCCCATTGTTCTTCCACCCCTCCTTCCTGCCCATTTGCTAGTGCATTCCTTAGGCACTCACCCATTTTGGCAAAGTCAGCCCTCCTAAAGTCAGTACTTTTGTCTTTGTATGGCTTGACTCTATTGCTGTGTTTATTGTGAACCATACTGTTCGATGGTCGCTAGTTCCCAGATGGCTACCCACTTCTACATCTGTAATCCTCTCTCCATCTCCATTTGAGAGAATCAAGTCTAATATTGCTCCCTCTCGAGTGGGCTCCAGTACTAGTTGTCAGGCATGCCCCTGTGGGCATCTAGAATAACTGCACTCTTCAAAGTGGCAGCTGCAACTGCACTCCAGTTAACATCTGGCATATTCAGATCACCCATCAGCAGTATCTCCCTTTTTCTGCCATTCTAAGTATACTTTCTATCATTTCCTGTCCATTTCCTCCCCCTGAGAGGAGTCTGTATAACCATATGCGTATTGTGGTGCCATTGCCTGTCTCCAAATTTACCATGTGCTTCTTCTCCTCTCTGTTTACCCTTTTGTTCTGTTGCTTTTATTCCTTCCTTATGTAAGAACTACTCCTCCTCCTCTTTTACCCTCCTGTCCCTCCTGTAGACAGTGTATCCTGGTATGTTTATGTCCCAGTCATGGTTCTGTGTGTACCATGTTTTTGTGACTGCCACGATATCCAGATGTTCCTCCTCCATCAAGGCCACTAATTCAGGAAGCTTGTTACCCAGACTACGGGCATTGGTACTCATTGCTCTCCATTTTTGGATGGCTTTACCTTCTGTTGCAGCATCCCCCACTGACCGTTCTACCTCAGTCTGTTTCTCATTTAGTACCCTGTTTTGTAGGGAGAGGCTGGGATTTTCCTGCTGCTTGTCAGTGCCTCCCCCTTTGACTAGTTTAAAAGCTTGCCAATGAAGCATTTAAACCGATTGCTCAAAAGACTTGTTCCCTTCCTGAACAGATGCAGACCATCCTGCCAGTATAGGCTGGTGTCCCTCCAGGTGGAACCCCAGTCCCCAATGAAGCCAAACCCTGTGCTCCACACCATTTTTCAACCATTCATTAAACTGCATGGTGCCAATTGCCTCGCCTCCCCATGCTTTTGACAGGCAGCACCTCTGAGAAGGATACTGTGTGTGCTACTCGTCTTGAGGTCCCTCCCCAACTCTGCAATGTCCTCCTGCACTGCTCTAATCTCATGATGAGCCAAGTCATTTGTCCCTAGGTGGACAATTATGTCCAGCTCGAATTCCTTGCAGCTGTTCTCGTGACCCTGAGGATCGCTTCCTGTCCCTCAAGCCATGGCACCAGGCAGGCACCTTCACTTCATTTTCCCAGCTCCCCCAGTTCTATACCCCTGATAATTGAGTCCCCAGGGCTGCTTCCTTTCCCTTTGGTGCCCTCTGCCTCCTTTCTGTGGGCCTCCTTGTGACAGATATCATCAGTCTTCTCTGCGGGTGCATCCATGGGGAGCTATGCTCCCCAGAATGGTGTATGGATTGTGGAGTGGAACAATTGACTGGGTGTGCCTCTGTTCCACCTCCTCACCCTCCCTGAGCCCACTGTGGTCCAACTGCTGTGCTTTCGCAACCTCTGAGGTAGTGGTGGTGGCGCTAGTGCTCCCTGGATGGGGAGGTTCCTTTCTACTGTCCAGTGTGGCCTGGGGGAAGGTTTCCTTACTACTGTCCAGTGCGGCCTGAAGACGGGCAACTTCCTCCCTCAGGGCAGATAGTTGTCTGCAAATAGGGCAGCATCTCAGCCTCCAGAAAGACTCCCGGAAGACTGCTGCCCCACAGCCATTACATTGCACTACTCCCCACATGTTTATCTAGTTTTTTTTTTTTATTGTATTTGTGTGTGTGTGTGCGCGCGTGCATGTGTGATTTGTTATATAGAAATATATATATATATATATTTATATATATATATATATATACAACGTGTATGCTTATATTATCAGTGCAGTGTGCTAGAGAGGATATGATAGTGAAATGCACCTTGCACTCGAAGAAATGATGTCAGAACCTCAGGTATAAAGGAACTATTTCCAGGGGGTTGGGCCTAAACTGTGTCCTCACAAAACAATCGACTAAAATCTCTCACCCACTGCTGCGATGAGTGCCTTCCTGTCAGCAAGATACCCTACACAACAATTTGACAGAGAAAGTACCCTGCTAATCAAACAGAGAAAAATCCAGACATCTAAGTCAGACACAGGTAAACCTCTCCAGCCACAAAACAGCCTGGTGGTTTGTTAGCCACAAGGAAAATCAAATATGCAGTTATTTCAGCCCTTCTGAGGATGCTGACAAGATAAGCAGTTTTAAAAAAACCCTTTCTGAATTAAAAACGAAAACAAATACCAAGCAATGCCACTTTAACAGTGAGGAAAACTTCTCTCAGATGTAAGCAAGAGAGAGGGAGAGAGAGTTTAGTTACAGATAATTCGTCCAAAATACTATATCCCACGCAGCTTCTCAGTTGTTTCCAAGCACTCCTGTACACAACTTGGAAGAAGATGGGAGTCCCTAGGCAAGTGATGAGAAGTTGCTTGTTACTGTTAGCAATGTTCCACAACCACCTTGATGTGCATGTGACCAGATGTTTTGAGCATGCTCATTGTCACCCACTGTTATACACACACACACACACACTAACACACAGATGGCACACACACACACACACTAACACACAGATGGCACACACACACACACACACACACTAACACACAGATGGCACACACACACACACACACACACTAACACACAGATGGCACACACACACACACACTAACACACGATGGCACACACACACTAACACACAGATGGCACACACACACACACACACACACTAACACACAGATGGCACACACACACACACACACACACTAACACACAGATGCACACACACACACACACACACACACACTAACACACAGATGGCACACACACACACACACACTAACACACAGATGGCACACACACACTAACACACAGATGGCACACACACACACACACACACAGATGGCACACACACACACACACACACTAACACACAGATCACACACACACACACTAACACACAGATGGCACACACACACACACTAACACACAGATGGCACACACACACTAACACACAGATGGCACACACACACACTAACACACAGATGGCACACACACACACACTAACACACAGATGGCACACACACACACACTAACACACAGATAGCACACACACACACTAACACAGATGGCACACACACACACACACACACAGATGGCACACACACACACACACACTAACACATAGATGGCACACACACACACTAACACACAGATGGCACACACACACACACACTAACACACAGATGGCACACACACACACACACTAACACACAGATGGCACACACACACACTAACACACAGATGCACACAACTAACACGCAGATGCGTAGCGCCTTCTACACACACACACACACACTAATGCCCAGTCCCACCATGCATATGCCTCTTTATAACATGGTGAGAAAATGTGAGCCATTTGATTGGCTGAGAGACCAGTACAGGACTGTAATTATGAGACCATATTTACACTCCTGTACTTCTTTAGCCTGTGCACCAGTTCAACTATAAGGTCTGTAAACCGATGATCAAGTAAATAAATAAATATAATATCAACACGCGCTTCAGACTACGGAGACAGCATTTGAGCTGCTGTCGAGAGTGGGGCACCAATTGTGACAGCCCATAACAAGCATTTGTCAATGCCAAATGTTGCTTGCTTCTATGTGCTGTTTAGGTATTTGAAGTCATTGGAGTGCAAATATTGAAAATTTGCGAACTTACGGCGTGCGTGAGGAACGCTGTGCTTGCGCTCGTAAACAGTCATTTTAAGAATTTTTCACCAAATTTTCAACATAGCCATTTAAGACCTCTGCTCATGAACAGTGTCACTGTGATTTTGTTAATGTCCCATACATTGAGTTTGCACACCGACTGCGCCATTAGAGCGCTACATGAGCAAACACGTTTTGGGCAGGATGTGAAAATGACAGCTGTACTGCTCATAAGGAGGTGTGGTAAAATGGCAATGTTGAAAATCTGGGTGAAAATATTAAAATTTTGAACTTACGAGCCTGCGTAGGAACTGCATAACGCATGCTAAATAAAACAGTCATTTTAGGAATTTTTCACCAAATTTTCAACATAGCCATTTTAAGACCTCTGCTCATGAACAGTGTCACTGTGATTTTCTTAATTTGTCCCATACATTGATTTCGCACACCGACTGCACCATTCTGCACTACATGGGCGGAAACACATTTTGGGTGAGATGTGAAAAATGACAGCTGTACTACTCATAAGAAGGTGTGGTAAAATGGCAATGTTGAAAATCTGGAGTGAAAATATTGAAATTTCGCGAACTTACGAGCCTGCGTAGGAACTGCGCAATGCTCGCTCGTAAAACAGTCATTTTTTGGAATTTTGGCACCAAATTTTCAACATGGGGTTTTGGGACCCCTTCTCATGAATGATGTCACTGTCATGGCGGTGTACCGGGCCCGAAGGTGATTTCGCAGTCATTGTGCGAAATCACCCTTGACGCGACAGACTCTTCATGAGTAAGTCCCAAAACCCCATGTTAATCTGGTGCAAAATTCAAATGCCTGAGATATGCAACAAAGTTGAAACCCCTATCTAGGCCATTATACAGGCTTACTGGCATTTTCCTCAGTTCGCGGTAGGCTTTGAAGAGTGCAGGCGTGTTCCCGGTCCACGAAGATCGTCGTGCGGTCTGGAGAGTAAGTATGGGGTGAGGCGTGGGAGGCTGGGTGCACAGTGGGTGGGTGTGGGTTGTGGGAGGGTCGGAGGCAGCTCCGCGGGACCGTTTCGGTTTCAGGTTAAAAAAAAAAAGACATCGTGGAGACGGTTTGCCACGCTGGGGTGGGCTCCCAGCATGGCACAAGGACGTTGGGGGCGTTCAGCAGACGGGTGATTGGGCACCCCGTCGGCCAAGGACTCATTGCCACGCTGGGTGGGCTCCCAGCGTGGCACCTACAACTGGGGGCGCCAGCTCAGCTGATGGGGATTGGGCACCCGTCGGCTTCGCGGTAGGTGCGGGCGTGCACACCTGCGTGTGGGGGGGGCTGCGCTTCAGTGGGCTTCTTATCTCTGCTCACTGGAGCGTAGCTCCCCCTTTCAACTGTATGCCACTGCATTTTGGAGCATGTCATAGACAGCTCCCAAATGCATTGGCTTACAGGGGCCGCGCCTGCCGGCTCACTGACTGAATTGGAGGAGGAGGTGACACACCTCCGAAATCTCCGATGATGGCACTATGTTTCTTGCACATGCGTGCAAGCAACATAAAAATGAAAGCAGCCTCCCATACAATAGCAAAGTCGCTGAAACCACTGACATTAACAATGTCACTTCAGCTCAGTTCTCTGCATATTTGAAAACCGCTGCCACAGCTATGTTCGCTGAATCAATGTTTGTTGCTTCAAGTGCAGTTGCAAGTCATTTCCCCACAGATTTCAATTCTGCCAACACAGATCAATTCGCCGAACTGGTGTAAGTTTCCTTTACTGCTAGCATACTGGTAGCTGCTCAGTTTCAGGACAGATCCGTTTTTTTCAGGCAGTTTCCACAGCTACTAGTTCCCTTACTGTTCAAAGGGAGTAAAGTGAAGGGGTTACATCTGTTTTCAATAAATTCAATAATTTTGAAGCATTCCAAAGAGGTGTAAGAACATTTATCTCAATCAATGGCTCACAGTTTTTTTCTCGCCCTGTTATAAGTATGATAAGACACTTCAGAGATAGAACAGTTACGTAAAAACTTACCCTAACAGTAGATCTTCAAGAGAATCCATTGCAGCAGTAACACCTTAGAAATTATAGCTGCCAGGCACCAAGACACACGGAAATATTTTTGCTAGCAGTCTTCCTGGGTCCACCCATGGCGAGGTAATCATGCCGATGTCTTGCCTATATAGCCATTGGTGGCCCCTTGCCCTCCTCAGTTCCCCACCAGAGACCAGTCACCGAGGATGAGCTCCCGAGGAAACCGAGGGAGAGCCAGAGACATCTGCCTGAATGATGATGGAATGCAGAGGTTTATCCTCCTGGAAAAGAGAGAACAGGAAAGGGGGAAGTCAGAAGCAAGGAGTAAGGTGAGTGGGACAGCATGACCTGCTGCAGGAGACTCCCTCGAAGATCTACCATTATGGTAATGTTCCACACGACTGTTCTAGCTTCTTTGAGAATATCTCTTGCAGCAGGTCACACCTTAGGAGCGAGTCCAAGCAATACTGCACAGGGAAACAGTCCGGGTGGTTGGAAGGCAACAGTCTACAAAAGGAGACATTGCAACACAGCTAGACCAAAATTTGCCCTCCTTCTTGAGGCACTGTCCAAACTGTAGTGTTTAGTGAAAGTATGGACAGTACTCCAGGTTGCCACAACACGAATCTCAGCTGCAGAGACCCCTCTGAAACAGGCAATGGAAGAGGCCATGCCTCTGGTAGAGTGGCCCTTGACAGTCCCAGGAAGTTCCTTACCATACCTTCTATAGCAGAAAATAATGCAGTTGGCCAACCATTTGGACAGATGCTGTTTAGAAACTGGGATGCTCTATTTCCTGGGGGCAAAGGAAACAAACAGCTGCAAGGACTTTCTGCAGTCCTTCATGCAACAAACGTAATATCTACGCATTCTATATACATCTAAAGTATGGAGTAATGCTTCTGCTGGATTGGCATGCTTCAGAAAATGAACAGAAAAGTGTATGGTCTGATTCAAAGTAAACTCAGACACCACCTTCTACAAAAACTTAGAGTCCGTATGCAAAGACACCATGTCTTTGTGAAAAATCAAATAAGTCTGCTCACACATGAGAGCCAGTAGCTCTGAAATCCTTCGAGCAGAAGTAATAGCTACTAAAAATAATGTTTTCCATGAAAGAAAGTGCAGCTCGCAAGTCACTGCAGGCTCGAAAGGAGCTAAGCTTCTCCAAAACAAAATTCAAGTCCCAGGCTGATACTACGTTATGGATGGGAGGCCTCAAGTGTAGGATGCCTCTCAGAAAGGTATGGGCCACTTCTAATTGGGCTACCACACTACCCTTGATGGGCACATGGAGGACTAATATGGTGGACAAATGCACCTTTTGTAGGCTGGCCCGGTGGTGCTGAGGATCGAGGTGCTGGATGCCAGACCTCACGCCACGCTGGTGACCCTGGTTCAGGAGCGAGCTCAGGCCATCAGGGGTCGGCAGGGGCAGGAAAGGACTGAACATCCGGAGGACTGCTCTCCTTTCCTGGGGGTGGCTGGTTGGACTTGCCACAGTGCTAGTAGCTCCTGGTGGTGACAGGGGGTGGTGCACTTATGGTACGCTATTCAGGGGTTGGGAGTGGCAGTGGATGCCTTACGTGTGGGTGCGGGAGTGCACCCATGGCGTGCGGGGCGTCATTGCATGTACGCACTCTCAGAGCAACACCAAGCAGCAAAAATCCCTGGCCCACGGATAGGTGATGGCAACCTCCAGTGCCTGCTGCCACACACCCAATGCCGAATTTGCCTCACCAGCTCTCCTGATCTCCTGCCTTGCCTTGCATCCAGTTTGTGGAATCACTGGATCAGAGCAGGGTGGGGAGTGTCTGTCCCCAGTTTCCCGGTGGGGCAAGGATCAGGTGGGTGGTAGAGTGGTCGTGGTGAGTGGGGTCTGCCAGAGAGAGTTCCACATGGTCACAGCAGAAATATGCACCTTTTGTGAAGAGTACTTTAGTCCAGCATCTGTCAAGGATAGTAAATACTCCAAAATTTGGTTCACCAGGCAGGTGAAGGGATCCAGGTGATTGGAAGACACTCACAAAGCAAAGCGCTTCCATTTCATGGAGTAAGTTACCCTGGTGGAAGGTTTTCTAGTGGCCACCAGGACATTGGTCACTTTAGGGGAGACACCAAACCTGGCAATGGCTATGTCTTCAGGAGTCAGGCATGCAGATGAAGGAACCAGACATTTGGATGGGCCAAGGTTCCCTGCTCCTGTGACAGCAAGCCTGGGCACAGAGGAAGGAGCACGGGAGGCTCCACTGCTACTTGAGATCTGTCAAGGCCAAAAGGGGTCACCAGAATCAGGGTGGTGCCCTCCATTTGGAGTTTAATTATCACTCTTTGAATAAGATGGAATGGAGGGAAGGCATAGAGGAATATCCCCTTCCAAGAGAGGGACAATATATCTTACAAGAAAACTCTAGGCCCTGGAGCGAGTGAGCAGAACAGCAACAGTTTTGCATTGTGTGGGGATGCAAAAAGGTCCAACTCTGGGCAACCCTACCTGTTGAACAGGTCTTCTACCACTGAGGTGAGAAGTTCCCGTTTGTGCATTCTTGACTGCAACCTGCTTACCTTGTCTGCCAGGGTGTTTTTGACACCTGGAACATGGATGGCCGACAATTCAAGGCCATGGTCCAGCGCCCAGTACCAGACCCTCATCACTTCCCTACACAGGGGGTATCAGTGAGTGCCTCCTTGCTTGTTGATATAGTGCACTGCACTGAAATTGTCTGTCTGCACTAGCAGGTGGCCTGAGGACAGGTGGCACTGGAAGGCCTGCAGGCTGTATAGGACAGACCTCGTCTTGAGGACATTGATATGGAGCAAATCCTTGAGTGCAGCCCACATCCCTTAAGTCCGGTAGGGACCCAGATTTGTCCCCCAGCTCATGCCCAAGGGATCCATGGTGAGGATCTGATGAGGGGAGGGTATGAGGAAGGGAACCCTCTTGAGTAGGTGGCTGGGTTCTATCCACCAAGAGAACCTTCTTTACTGGTGAAGAGACAAGAACTGTCTGCTCCAAATTGTTGGTTCATTTGTCCCACTGTACTCTTAAGGTCCATTGAGGGACATGCATAAGCAGCCTCGCATTGGGAACCATGGGAATGGCTACAGCCATCAGGCCTAGCAGCCTGAGGTATGTCCTAGCTGTAACATAATGGCTGTGATAAAGCTCCTGGGGCTGCACCATCAGGTGCTCTGCCCTGTCATGAGGTAGGAAAGCAGAGCCCTGCACCATCAGGTGCTCTGCCCTGTCATGAGGTAGGAAAGCAGAGCCCTGGGTTGAGTCCAGTATGGCTCCTATGTAGTGAAGCTGCTGGCTCACAGTCAGCATTGACTTGGATAGGTTGACTGTGATCCCCAAACAACTGAACAGGTGCAAGGTACATACCAGGATAAGGGACAGTTGCTCCCTGGAATGGGCCTTGAGCAACCAGTCATCCAGATAAGGGAAGATGTAAAATCCCTCCCTCCCTCCCTCCTGTCAGTCACTGCCATCAGTGTTAGGTATTTGGTGAAAACTTGCGGTACCGAGGACAAACCAAAGGGCAGGACCCTGAACTGACAGTGCTTGCTTTGAAAGAGGAACCTGAAGTACTTCCTGTGGGAAAGGCAGACCTTGATATGCAGGTATGCTTCCTGCATATCCAGGGAGCAGATCCAGTCCCCCTTCCTGACCAGGGGCAATAGACCTGGAAGAGTGACCAGATGGGCCTCAAGACCCGCATGGATTTGGGAACAAGGAAGACATGGGAATAGAACCTCGTGTTCTGTCAAGACTGGGGGATGGGTCCTATGGCTCTTTTTCACAGCAACATGTGGATTTCCTCTAGTAGCATTGGTATGTATTTCAGAGGGCAAGCAGAGGCCTCGGAGGGAGGTCTGGAGGCACCTTCACGAACTCTGAAGCGTGGCCTTGTTCTATACATTGTAGTACACAGGCATCAGTTATGATCTCCTGCCACCCATCCAGATGGAGGGAGAAATTACCCCTACCACCACATCCTGTGACTCCGGCTGGAGGGGCTGGGCAGAGCGTCAGGCTGAGGCTGAGCCAGCCTGTGGCCAGACCCACTTCTTCACTGCTGAAGGACTTCATTGTGGTAGAAGAGGGGGTGGGCAGGGTCACTCCTGCTTTATGCTTGGTCAGCTGTCTGGCGCTGGACCTTGGCCGGTGAGTAGCACACCGAAAGGGAACCCTCTGCCTACTTTTCTAGTTGGTGTGGTAGAGGGAGTGAATGGATCTCAGGGTTTACTCAGAGGCCTGTAAGTCACTGAGAATATCCTGTACATCTGCCCGGAAAAGCTTGTGTCCCCTAAAGGTAGCATATAGGATGGACTGTTGGACATCAAGGTGAAACCGGACACCCTGAGCCAGAAGTGTCTCCTCAGGCAAATACCCACCATGGAGGCTTTGGCAGAGGCATTTAGGGCATCTTAGGTGGCCTGTAAGAGGTGCTTGCCCACATCTGCACCTGTCTGGAGGATCTTTAGCATCTTGTGTTTTTTGGGGCCCTCTGAAAGGGACTGGGCTGCAAACCTTTCCTTTTTCCAGAGGTCATTCTGGAATTTCAACATGTAGCCAATGTAACTGATGACCTTGATAGCCAGAGTAGAAGAGGTGAAGACCCTCTTGCCCATCAGGTCCAGTTTCCTGGAATCCTTGTCCAGAGGGAGGAAGCTAAGATGCTGGGGCCTCTTCGATCTATTGTGGGCTGCATTGATCACCACGGAATCCACCTGTGGGGGCTGTGCAAAAAAAGGCTTCCCTAAGGGGCTTGGTACAGCTTGTCTGCCTTCCTGTGCATAGGCAGGATCAAGTTAGGCCCATACAAGGTGGCCATAGTGACATCCTCATAAGCATTAATTATAGGAGGAATGATTAGAGGAGGGGAATCTGGCAGGTCCAGGTAATCAGCCGGATTCTACTGAGTAATGTCCTGCTTCACAGCATCAAACTCTACAGCAGCCTGCAACTGCTGCATCATGGCTATGAAGGAGGGGTCATGGGGGGGTACCTTGGAATGTAGTTCGCCGAATCTATCTCTGCTGAAGACACAGTGGAGTTGTTGGAGTGAGAACAGGGCTGGCACCCTCATCTTCCTCATCCTCTTCATCAAGGAGTAGGAAGTCAGGACGACAATCATCATCATCCCCTGGCTCTAAGATAGGTGCAGACACCGATGACCTGGAGGGGGCTGGTTGCGGTGCTGCATGGTGAAAGGGTGTTGATGTTTGCCAAGAAGGCCTCACCAGTAATGGGCCCTGAGGTGGAATAACCTTCTGCATAAAATTCCACACAGAGGAAAGCAGGGCCTAGATGTTGATGGTCACTGGCATTGACAGGGAGCCCTATGGCATCGATGGGGGACATTGAGGCCCTGGCGAGGGGGCTGAAGCATGATAAGGGTAGGCTCAGGTACTAACTGAGGGGCCTACATCCCTGATATCACAGGCACAATTTGGGTGTTGAAAGAAAAGGCCTGAAGCCTGACAACCTGTGACTATCACCGGCTACACTCAGGCCAGTGTTGCACCCTGACTGTGGCCCTTGGGAAGGTGGGGGGGGGGCATTCAGTAGGGGCGGTCTTGTCGGCAGGGGCAAGGAAAATCCTGGTGACAAATGGCCAGCATCTGAAGAAGGGAGACCGACAAGCCGCACTGTCAGCATACCCCCCCAGCTAAAAGGGTGAGAGAAGCAATGGAGATCATTGGCGGGAGTAAAAGTAGGTCCATCATCAATGAACCAGTGCTGGACAGAGGGGCACCAGCAGGAAAGACTGCCAAGGCTGATCCCTTGGCTGATAGGGTGTGGGCAGCAGTGGAGGTTGTCACTGGTCTGGTTGACCCTGTAGTGGTCGGTGCTGGGAGCGGTGACCAAGAACACTCTTGGGAGGACTTGTCCTTTTCCCAATGACAGTGCTTCCCTGATGAATTGTTCCAGGCATTAGCAGCATAAGAGCCCGAGGACAGGGCTGGGGAAGTGTAGGAGCTCCTGGCCTGAAGCTTCTTTTCCAGGGTGGTAACCTTCTGCTCCATCAAGAAGGCCTTCATCTCTTTGAGATGCCACTGCCGCCATATAGCTTGATTGAAGCTGCAGCAGATTTCACAGGTCCGGATGTCATGGTGGGTGCCAAAGCAGCAGACGCAGGCCTCATGGTCGTCCTTGTCAAAAATCTTATGCCCGCAGCTGCAGTGACGGAAGAGGTTATTGAAACTGGGCATAAAAGGAAGAAAGAGGTAGAATTACTTTAGGGGATAATGTGATTAGCAACTAGGGTGATAAAATAAAAATGATGAAGGTTCTAGAAAAATGGTGGTCGACTGAAGCGACGGTGCTCCATGGAGTCTGAAATGCGATGGTCGATGGCAGGAAAAGAATTGAGGAGGGCATGGCACCACCCATGGCTATATAGGCAGGACTTCTGTGTGATGACGTTGCCGTGGGCAGCCCCATGAAGACTGCTAGCAAAAATTCCCTTGTTAGTCAATCGGTGACTTTCATTAACCTCTAAGTGGCCATTCTTGAGCTTAAAAATGGAAAAGAAATCGAGCCCCATTCATTTCAGTGCAGCATGCCCCCATGCTCTCCCTTGTCACACATCACCACGTGCTTGAGTGCGGGGGCACATCAGCATCACCAGGGTACTCAGAAAGTATCAGTCGGCTGCTCTCTATACAAGCATTATATCAAAGGTATGGGCTGCTATTGAAAGTTCAAATATGGCTAGAATAAATATCATTGAGGGCAGCTACCACAATATATGAGTAGCTCCCTTGTATCAGAAATGTACTTTACACTCGCAACTATATAGAGAATACTGGATGGGCAACTATGAACCACCAGTGTGTTCTGCCACAGACGGGTTCTGATTCCCTCTGACCTCAAGAGCGAAGCTCTAGATGTCCATAGAAATCAGAACCCCAAGGTGGCACAACACACTGGTTGTGCATGAAGTTACTCATCCTGTATTTTTTATGGTGTATAGTATCGTGAAATGTGTGCATTGTGTTTTCTTCACTTTCACAAAGAAGCTGACTTGTGCAGTCTCTAGAGGTTCTAGAATTCTGTTTTGACACAGAAGGGTATAATCACATTCCATGAACTTTGAACTGTGGTAAAGATGTTGATATGCCTTCTTCCCATCATTTAGCAGAAAAATATCCAAAGCAAGGACAAGGTGCAAACAGCTTTGTACTATAGACAGATCTAGTCCTAACTCCAAGTCTCACACTATAACAAAGTACATAGATACATAGATACATAGACAGTGTCAGCAGATAAGGGCCTATGGCCCACCCAGTCTGCCCATTTGAGCTTGTAAGTTCAGTTTGTTTTCCTAGAAGTCTGTTTCCCCTTACCCATGACCTCTAGAATTCCTTTATGTCTATCCCATGCATTCTTAAATCCCGTGATTGTATCAGCCCCCACAACTTCCTCTGGCAGGGTGTTCCACTTGTCCACCACCCGTTCTGTGAAGAAATTCTTTCTCACGTTTCCTCTGAATCGTCCTCCCTCCAACTTCATCCCATGCCCTCTAGTCCTGGAACATCTTTTTCGCTTAAAAATAGTGTTTTCCTGCACTCTGTTTCTCCCTGTAAGATACTTGTATGTCTCTATCATATCACCTCTCTCCCTCCTCTCCTCCAGGGAGTACATGTTCAGTTCCTTCAACCTGTCTTCATAGGACTTGTGATGCAATCCATGCACCATCTTTGTTGCCCTCCTCTGAACCTTCTCTACCCTGTCTATGTCCTTACGTAGGTATGGTCTCCAGAACTGTACACTGTACTCCAGGTGGGGCCTCACTAGTGTCTTGTATAGCGGAATTATGACCTCCCTTTTCCTGCTGGTGATGCCCCTGCCTATACATCCCAGCATCCTATTTGCTTTATCTGATGCCTTGTCACACTGTTTCCCTACCTTGAGGTTATCAGAGATGACAACCCCAAGATCCCTTTCCTGCTTGGTGCATGCTATATCCTCACCCCCCAACTGATATATTGTGCCAGGGTTTTTGTGCCCCATATGCATTATCTTGCACTTCTTTGCATTGAATTTCAACTGCCAAACCCCTGACCATTCTTCAAGTTTCTGCAGGTCCCTTCTCATTCTGTCTACACCCTCTGGTGTGTCTACTCTATTACAGAACTTTGTGTCATCAGCAAACAGTGAAATTCTGCCTTCTAGGTCCTGCGCAATGTCACTGATGAAGATGTTGAATAGGAACGGTCCCAGCACTGATCCCTGTGGTACCCCACTGGTCACTCTTCCCTCTGTGGAGTGACAGCCATTTACCACCACCCTCTGTGTCCTGCCACCCAGCCAGTTACCTACCCACCACACTACTGTCCTGCCCATACCCATATTCCCCAGTTTGTGTAATAGTCTTCTATGTGGCACAGTGTGAAAGGCCTTGCTGAAGTCCAGATAGGCCATGTCCACTGCCTTCCCCTGATCCACCTCCCTAGTAAACGTTGAGTAGTTGAGCTATAAGGCTTCCCAACCCAATTTGGGGTGAGTTTTTTTTTTACCAACCTTATAGTCTCTTGTGGGGAAGAGTGCCTTCAGTATTATCTTCATAACAGAAATAGAACAGAAAAAATCCACTACTAGGAGATCATAAAAGAATGCATTTACTGTGACAGCACACCTCAGAGGAGATGTGTCCATAGCTGTCACCATTTACGTTTGTCCCTGAAAACATTTCTGGTAGTTTAATAATGTTAATCAAATTTTAAAGCGCAAAAGGAAAGAATGTTTATGTCTTGATTTGCAGACTGTCATGCATTCATTCTCTTAAGGTTGTGGTTCTAATCCTAAAAAAGTCACAGCAAAAGAGTCACTTATCTGTTTAGTCTTCATTTTCAGAGTTTTCACTGGCTCCTTCTGTATGCTCAAATTCCCTACTGGTTTTCTTTTCCCATGTGCCGGCCTCGTTAACATCAGTAAATTGTAATGTATGGCCACCATACTGGATGTGGAGTCTATCAGGCATTAGGAGGGGCTGAACTATTCCTAAACTCTGCCACCAGAGCCGGACAGCATCAAATCTTTTTGCATCAGGATCTGGTGGCAAAAGGGAGATCAGAAAAGATGCGTAAAGGGGTTCCATCATAGGTAAGACCCTGCAACTCTCTGGAAGCTGCCAAGTTGCAAACTGCCTCTCCTGAAGTCACCAACAACACAGTTTGAGGACCCTCTCTGTGAGTTTGCCATTCTCGAGGATATTCTGTATGGCTCTTAAATGGGATAGTCCAAGATTTCAGTATCCCCTTTTAAAACTGGAAGGGGGCAGGTATTTTTTTTTTTAAGTCAGTAATCAGTACCTTCTGAGTTTTCTGGTAGACTGACCAGGCAAACATTGTGCATCTTTGGATATTTTGAACTGCTTCCTGTCTGTCTCTAAGCTAGGTATTTTCTTGTGATAGCTTGATGGCTGCCAATGAGCCTTTTCTAGTGTGGGCCTCCGCTGTGGTAGCCGTTTTATTGGCTAAATCTATTTTTACATTTTGGTTGCCCATCCATTGCAAGATAGTCTTGACTTTGTTATTGATGGCTTTCATTGACACCTTCATCAGCTGCCATGGTGGTTCCACCGTACCTGAAGTATTCTGGGTTGACTGGTTTGTAATTAGGTTTCCCGCTCCTTGCTGTCCTTTGGAGATGCTGCTTCCTGCAATTTTCAATTGTACTATGGTTTAAAGTTGATGGCTAGATTCTCTGAGCAGTAAACTTTCTGATGGGGTAAAAAGGCTGAGCTTTTAACCAGAAGTGTCTATTGATTTTGAGGTAAAAAGTTTATTTTATGCAGAGCATGAGGAGCCCACATCCTTTCAGCTGTAGTGCTCAACAGTGCCCCTGAGAACAGCTTTTAGACTGCATTTCCCAGGAGTCTTTGCTTTGCAGCATACTTCATCACAGACCATTAACATATGCCTGTCAGATGGGGTTGCCATTCTCTGGGGAGCGTGTGGATTGTAAAGCAGCTTCTGTTTCACTCCATAAAAAATTAATGATGCATTTCACTCATGGGGGAAGCTTTCTAAGATCACCATTTGGTCTCTTTAAGCTTTGGAGAATGTAATGCTTTGGAAGTTAAGAACAATTTTTGGACTACATTTCCTAGAAGTGTTTGCTTTGCAACATACTTCATCAATGCCCACCAACATGATGCCTGTCAGATGGGGAAGCCGTTGTCCTGGGAGCCTGTGGTTTGTAAGGCAGCATCAGTTTCACTCCATGAAAATTAATGATGCTTTTCACTCATGGGGGACTGCTTCCAAGATCACCATTTGGTCTAATGCTTATTGAAGTTTTCCCTCATCTTCTGGTTGCAAGGAAGCAATAGCTTTAAGAACACAGCCACATATGTAAAGGGACTCTATCCTTGCTCTCAACCTATGACTGAAGACTTTTGTTTTAAACAAATCAGAGATTTAAATGTCTTGGAAAAACTGAAATATAATTCTGACTTGTTAAATATTAATCAGAAAACCAGGGGTTTGCCATTAGCATATGGACTGTGAGGGAGCCAAGCCTGGCAACTGGCAAGGAAGCAGAGTTTCAATTTGTCTTTAATTAGAACAGTGTCATATAAAAAATGGGTTCAGGCCTGCTGAAACACTAGTGTTCTCTTCACTGGAAGCTCCATTTGTTAATATTAAACTGTTGGTGGTGGTGGTGGTGGTGTTCCTTAAAGAAATCATTTTTTTCCAGATTTTTATTGGGTGTCTTTCCAGGACCCTCCCAGGACACCATACAGAAGAATAAAGAAACATGTATTATAAAACCACATACAGCTGAAATGCAAGTGGTGAAGGAACCAGAGATAATCCATAGTTCATAAAAATCCCTGAAGGAGGGCTCAGGGTAAGCAGCCCTGTTGGCCACTGATTCAGGAGGGCATTAATGCCTGCTGAGGTGGATCTAGAATTTTGTCAAGGGAGTAGTACCTTTCCCCCAGAATGTAAAATGTCCCCTTTTATAACATTGCCTGTGCCCGTACTCTTCTACAGATTGTCTCAGAGAAGCCTGTTTGCAACTTTTTTTCTGTAATATATGTCAAAAATGATCAGATCATGCATATTGGTACAATAATACACAACTTAATTCATGAATTTGATCATTTTGCTAAAACTGTACCTAGAAATAAGGGAGTAGTAAACATATGGCTCACCCTGTAGAGAGCTCCTAGCTCTTACTACATTGACATCACTATGTTTTTACATTTGAGGCCATTTTACAGAGTAGATAGGGCTGACTTTTTCAAATGGGAGGGCTG
This sequence comes from Neoceratodus forsteri, assembly GCA_016271365.2. Classification (NCBI taxonomy): domain Eukaryota; kingdom Metazoa; phylum Chordata; order Ceratodontiformes; family Ceratodontidae; genus Neoceratodus; species Neoceratodus forsteri. Next base: position 560,859,889 of record CM057450.1, on the reverse strand, counting down.
TTCAGATTTTTCAAATGCTACAAAACTACTTTTATGTTAATTAGGTAAATGCAGGTTTCATATCAATGTAAACAACAGCATTTCCTTTAAAACACCACAAAGCCATTTTTTAGAATCTTTTATGGGGAAAAATAAGGGGTTGTGTATCCTTTAAATACATGTTGGTCTATTGGCTTAATGTGTCCATTGGTGCCTGGTGTCCATGCTGGTCCAATGGTGAAGGTCTAGCAGTCCGTCACTGATACGCCAAAAAGAAAAAAAGTGCATTGATGGAGTTATTTCCCCATGGATTACCAATTGCCCATTTCCTCCCCCCACCTGCCAATCCATATCTTCCTTTACAAGACCCCACGACTCTCCTGACCCCATGAAGATACTTGGCACATTTGTTAGTAAACAAATGTTCTGTCACTCCCTCTTCAAATGGAGACTAAACCACAAGCTTTACTGATAATTCTCCCTTCCTTCCCGACTATCACTGCTAAATAATGCATATATGCATAAAGCATCATTTAGCAGTACCTGTCGGGAAGAAAGACAGAAATTATTGGTAATGCTTTCGGTTTTGTAACTGTTTATGGAGGGAGTGGGTAAGCTTTTTTTTTTTTTTACAAACAGGTATGCCAAAGATCTTCATAGGACCAGGAAAGTTTGGGACCTTATAAAGGAGGACATGGACTGGGGGGCGGGGTCGGCAGTGGGTAATTGGTGGAAAAATAATGCTAAAAATGCATTTGTTTCTTTTTGGTGTTAGTAAGGGACTGCTAGACCTGCTCCGCTGGACAGGACATGGACACCAAGCATCAAAAGAAGCATTAAGCCTCTAGACCACCGGCTATTTAAAACACCGTACTGTACTGCAGATCATCTCACAGATGGTTGTTTGCAACTTTATTTCTATAATATATGTTAAAAAATTATCGAAACCATAACCTGACGTGTATTGGTAAAAATAATACGTCAAGTCATAATGTTGTCAATAGTTAGCAAATGCACCAACTCTGGTGAAAGACTATATGTTGACACTAGCTTCAAACACATTTCTGTTTTTATTAATATTATTTTCATCCTTGCCCCAATGTTTCGCTAACCACTGGCTTCTTCTGGGGAACTGTTGAGTAAAATTAAAAATAAAAATGTTTATTTCTTATTCACAGATATTTGTTGTAGCAATTAATATTCCAATTTTTTATGGACATCACCATCAAAATACCTAGAATAAATTATATTCACAGTGCTACCACCACATATATTTGTTGTAGCAATTAATATTCCAATTTTTTATGGACATCACCATCAAAATACCTAGAATAAATGATATTCACAATGCTATCACCACCATATCACTATTTTACATAGCTCCTTGGTCTCATTACAACGCCATATTGCCTGTGTCTGACCAGTCTCAGAATTTGCCAGACTGACTATTCCTCACTTCATTGGCTGAATGCCAACCTTTACTTGCTATTAGTCACAACCATATATTTAATATTCACTGTAATGTCAAAACATTTCAGTAAATACATTTTTGAACAGATCAACATTTCTTGTATCTGTCCCTTTAAATCCTCCTTCAAAGATGTATGCAGTTGCCTATGTGCAAACTCGAGTCTCCGGCTCAGTAATGTTTTCAATAATTATTAAATCACCACAACTCTCTAGTTGCAATTCATTTTCTCCCTAAAACACATATATCAACAATTCACAGACAGGTTCATATTCACCTGTTACAAGTTTCTATATGGCTCTCCAAAGGCCTTATAAATTCTGGCTGCTAGCATGTGTTAACCTAAGGACATACAAAAGTCTCTCCTTCAGTTATATCGTTACATGAATCCAAGTAACCTTTCTCAAAAATAATCATTTTAAGTTACCTAAGTAGCGCGGTTCTATCCATGATATTAGTTGTTTGAATTTTATTTCTTTCCTCTATTCTGTTATGCCTCTTCTGTCCTCCAATGCAAAAATAGACAAGCTTAGTTATTTCTTAAACAATTCCAAAAATAAATCCTTATATTTTTGTAACAAAGTTGTAACTTACTTGATGCTGTCGCTTGTTTAGCTCCTACGGTGTTTATGCAGCAGCAAGAGGTTGGCGTTGGCCTACTTCCTCTTATACCCCTGTGGAAGGAGCTCTGATGTCACCAACCGCGGCGTATGAAGACATTGTGCCTACTAGCTCTCCACTGCTAGGTGAAGCTCTTTCCACACGGGTATTTTCAGACACAAGCACCATATACTGCATTTAAGGGAACTTTTGGAAAGTCTCTACATGAGTCTAGAGAATCCTTTCAAACCCTACAAGTTTTTTATTTTTTATCATTCTTGTATTTTATTCTGTGTTCACCGATGCGTTTAGGTGCCGATTGACATAATAACAGTCCATGATTTAGAACATAAAAGATAGGAGTCCGGTGGGGAGGGGGAGGGAGGAAGACACAGGACATAAAGGTCCATTTATTATTTATCCTACATTGAATGATTTTACCAGCACGCCCGCCACTTGATTTCCTCATTCAGACCCCCCAATCTTTATAATAAGTGCTTAATTCATAGATCCATTTTGTCTCTTCTTTTAACTGTTTTCTGATAATCTCCTCCTCTTTCTGGCTCCTGTACTTTTTCCAACCCCCAAAATCTTAATCGCATAACTGTGTGACCCCTTTTGTTAAAATGCCGTGCTACTCAGGAACTTTCATCCTTAGACCTAATCCTACTCTTGTGTTCTGAAATGTGTTTCTTCAGTTCTCTAGGTGTTTGACCCACATACAATTTATCATTGTGACAAATTGTCTAGATTAATTCATTTTGTGTTTGAAACGTGTTTCTTCAGTTCTTCTAGATAGCTGACCCACATACAATTTATCATTGTGACAAATTGTATGTGGATCAACATCTAGAAAATGGAAGAAACGGATTTCAGAACACAAGAGTAGGATTAGGTCTAAGGATGAAAGTTCCTCATTAGCATGGCATTTTAACGAAAGGGGTCACACAGTTATGCAACTAAGATTTTGAGGATTGGAAAAAGTACAGGAGCCAGAAAGAGGAGATTGTCAGAAAACACTTGAAAGAAGAGACAAAATGGATCTATGAATTAGGCACTTATTATAAAGATTGGGGGTCTGAATGAGGAAATCAAGTGGCAGGCATGCTGGTGAAATCATTCAATGTAGGATAAATAGTAAATGGACCTTTAAGTCCTGTGTTCCCCCCTCCCCGACTCCTATCCTTCATGTTCTAAATCATGGACTGTTATTATGTCAATCGGCACCTAAACGCATCGGTGAACACAGAATAAACCACGAAGATAATAAAAATTAAAAAAACTTGTAGGGTATGAAAGGATTCTCTAGACTCGTGTAGAAACTTTCCAAAAGTTCCCTTAAATGCAGTATATGGTGCTTGTGTCTGAAAATACCCGTGTGGAAAGACTTCACACCCAGTAGTGGAGAGCTAGTAGGCACAATGTCTTCATACGCTGTTGGTGACATCAGAGCTCCTTCCACAGGGGTATAAGAGGAAGTAGGCTAACGCAACCTCTTGCTGCTGCATAAACACCGAGGAGCTAAAAATGTGACAGCATCAAGTAAGTTACAACTTTGTTACAAAAATATAAGGATTTGTTTTTGGAATTGTTTAAGAAATAACTAAGCTTGTCTATTTTTGCATTGGAGGACAGAAGAGGCATAACAGAATAGAGGAAAGAAATAAAATTCAAACTACTAATATCGTGGTTAGAACTACGCTACTTAGGTAACTTAAAATGATTATTTTTGAGAAAGGTTACTTGGATTCATGTAACGATATAACTGAAGGAGAGACTTTTGTATGTCCTTAGGTTAACACATGCTAGCAGCCAGAATTTATAAGGCCTTTGGACAGCAGTATAGAGACTTGTAACAGGTGAACATGAACCTATCTGTGAACTGATGATATATGTGTTTTAGGGAGAAAATGAATTGCAGCTAGAGAGTTGTGGCGTTTTAATAATTATTGAAAAAGTTACTGAGAAGGAGACTCAAGTTTGTACATAGGCAACTGCATATAAAAAGACAGATACAACTTACAAGATATGTTGATCTGTTCAAAAATGTATTTACTGAAATGTTTTGACATTAGAGTGAATATTAAATATATAGTTGTGACTAATATCAAGTAAAGGTTGGCATTCAGCCAGTGAAGTGAGGAATAACCAGTTTGGCAAATTCTGAGACTGGTCAGACACAGGCAATATGGCATTGTAATGAGACCAAGGAGCTATGTAAAATAGTGATATGGTGATGATACCATTGTGAATATCATTTATTCTAGGTATTTTGATGGTGGTGTCCATAAAAAATTGAAATATTAATTGCTACAACACATATCTGTGAATATATCAGATAAATGTTTTTAATTTTATGTTTACTTAACAGTTCCCCGGAAGAAGAAAGTGGCTGGAGAAACATTGGGGCACAGATGAAAATAATACTAATAGAAACATAGAAACATAGAATTTGATGGCAGATAAGGACCGCTTGGCCCACCCAGTCTGCCCATTTCCCTGCCTACTGGATAAGCTGCAGATCCTAGTTAACCAGCAGCCTACTTCTTCCTACCCCCATCCCCTAGAATTGCCTTATGACTGTCCCATGCATGCTTGAATTTCACCACTGTTTTTGACTCCACCACCTCCTCCGAAGGCTGCTCCATGCATCCACAACCCTCTCTGTGAAAAAATACTCTTAAATTACCTCTGAGCTGCCCTCTATCTTCAAATTGTGTCCCTTGTTCTTGCACACCTCTTTTTTGAAAGATGCTACCTCTTGGACTTTGTTGATTCCCTTGAGGTACTTGAAAGTTTCTATCATGTCCCCTCTCCCTCCTTTCCTCGAGGCTATACATATTAAGCTCCTTAAGTCTCTCTTCATATGTCTTCCGTGCAGACCCTGCACCATTTTAGTTGCCCTCCTCTGGACAGCTTCCATCCTGTCTATGTCTTTGCGAAGACTGGGTCTCCAGAACTGCATGCAGTACTCCAGATGGGGTCTGACCAGCTGTCTGTACAGGGGGATAATAAGTTCCTGTTTTCTACTGGTGATGCCTCTCCGTATGCATCCCAGTATCCCCCCAGCCCTCCTTGCTGCCCTCTCACATTGTTTGCCCACCTTAGGTCATCTGATATGACTACCCCCAGGTCCCTTTCCATTTTGTTGTCGTTAGTATCTCACCCCATTGTGTACTTTTCCCTGGGTTTTTGTTTCCCAGGTGCATTACCTTGCACTTCTTAGCATTGAATCTAAGCTGCCATACATTTGACCATTCCTCTAACCTTGCCAAGTCCCTTTTCATCCTTTCCACCTCACCTTGTGCATCAACTCTGTTGCAGATCTTTGTGTCATCTGCAAAGAGACATACTTTTCCTTCCAGTCCCTCTGCAATGTCGCTTATAAAGACATTGAAGAGGACTGGTCCTAATACTGAACCCTGCGGTACCCCACTAGTAACCTCCTTTCATCAGAGTGGACTCCATTTACTATTACTCTCTGTGTCCTATTTTCCAGCCAATTTTTACCCAGGCTGTCATCTTGGGACCCACTCCCAGGCTAGCTAACTTGTATATTAATCTTTGTGGGACTGTGTCAAATGCCTTGCTAAAGTCTAGGTAGGCCATGTCCACAGCCCCCTCTGATCTACTACTTTGGTCACCCAGTCAAAGAAATCTATCAGATTTGTCTGGCATGACCTTCCTGCTGTGAATCCGTGCTGCCTTGGGTCCTGTGCCCCTCTGGCCTCTAGATACTCAACAATTCTTTCCTTCAGAAGTGATTCCATCATTTTCCCTATCACTGAGGTTAAACTAACAGGTCTGTAGTTTCCTGCTTCTGCCTTGCTCCCACTTTTGTGAAGGGGAATCACATCTGCCCTCCTCCAGTCCTCGGGTACCACCCCATCCTCCCATGATTTGTTAAACAGGGTAGTCAGTGCCAATAAAACAGAAACATGTTTGAAAGTGGTTTCAGCGTATGGTCTTTCACCAGAGTTGGTGCATTTGCTAACTATTGAGGATATTCACACATTGAGCACCATCTCCACACTCTAAACAAATAGAGTATATTTCAACAGATTTCCTCTGGAAACTTTCATTTATTGAAGTCAAAATGTTGATCATTTTGCTAAAACTGCACTGAAAAATAAGGGAGTAGTAAACGTTGATAACACTGTAGAGCTCTATCTAGCTTTCATTACATTAATGTCTTTACGTCTCACATCTGTGGCCATTTTACAGAGCAAACAAGGTGGTCTTTTTTTTAATGGGAAGGCTGTTCACATTTTTCAAATGCTACAAAACTGCATTTATGTTAATTATGTAACCCCCATGCCACTTTTGGTAAGTTGGATACCCCCCATAAAAACAGAACTAGTACCCACATATGGCATACCATTAACTTTTAGCAGAAAGTCAAGATTGGTACCACCCTTGGCTTTAGAATGTATACCAGGCTCATTATCTAGGGGAAGGGGGGGTACAAGAACAAAACATGAACCTTTGTAACTTCAACCAGGTCCAGGGTAGAGGATGCTAGGTGTATGCTAGAAATAAACTGCTGAGGGGGGCCCCCCATAATTCCACACAGAAACAAGGATTTGATTGTCCAGAACAGCAACTGGGGGTGCTGTGGAGCAGAAAGATGGCAGCAGCTTTTTAAAGCACCTCTGGGACAGCATTGACTAAAGTGCTGGGAACCTGATACTACAATATACAAAAACCCTTAAAAAGTTATCAAGGCGACGTCGGAAGTTACCCGGTACAGAATGGGGCCAAAGAAGGACTCCAAGAAGGCATCGATTAATCTAGAGTCTTTCTATCTCCTGTTAGCCCTGCGGTGTGTTTGAGGCCTACCATGGCAGGAGGAATGCCTTCACCAGAACTCCCGACCATGCAAATCCTGGCATTGCTCTCCAAGATTCAAAGTAATGGTGAGGAGACAAACAAGCATCTTGCGGCAGTGGAGGCTAAGCTTATGGACAATGACCGTAATATTCAGGACAATGCAGTGGCGATAAAAATACTTCATGAGTTGCAAGAGCGACAAGTGTCCTGCAATGCTGCCTATACCAGGGACCTCTCGTACCTCAAATCCAAAATGGAATCCATCGAGAACATGCAGAAGCAAGTGAACATATGCATAGTGGGCTTCCCTCCCAGATTCGCTGGAGCAACAGAGATCTTATCGTTGGTAACATGGCTCATCTTCAACGATCTACAGCTACTACCTGAGGTTTCAGGTCTGAAAATTCTGTGAGTTTTTACCATCCCCCAGTGATCCAAACAACAGAGGGACAAACAGCAGAGACCACGCATGGCGATTGCCACATTGTTGGTGCCAGAAGCTCGGATCGTACTTCTGCAAACCGCTAGATCAAGGGGAGAGATCATCTGGGAAGGCAGTCGCCTTTGGTTTTCCCCCGACTTTCCACTTCCACACAGGCATGAATAAAGGAGCTTCAGGTAGTAAAAAAAAGATCTGTTGAGCCATGGAATTGAAGCCAGCCTAAATTATCTTGTGCACCTTCACATTAGGCATGATTCCAAAGCCTACACATTTTTGGATCCCATAGTGGCAGTGCAGTTTGCAGAAAAATTCCTGCAAAAGTCGAACCACCAGACTCCACATCTGATGAGGAAGGGTTAGCTGTTTGTCTGCAGTTTTGAAACCGGAATGGTACTCAAGACTGGAGTTATATAAATGGACTCTAAGGGTTATGTACACCTTCACTTAAACTACTCAGGTTCTTTAATAAAAAAAAAATCCCATTTTCTTACTGTTTTCAGGATGATAGTCATGTTTTAACTATTCCTGCCTAAATTACCTAACTGTTCAAGAAGTTGTTGTTGACCTTGATGTAGTCACCTAAATTGCGGCTCCTCTTAGCATATCTTATATATTAAGCTACCTTTTGACTTACACTGTAGTTGATGTCTTTATGGTGAATATGATCACCGCTCAGTTTGTAGACTGTAAGTTTATCCTGTACCGTACTCTGTACCCATAGGGCAGGGTGCCTTGCTCTGCTGTATACTATGGGTTTTACTTTCAACTTAATTGAGCCCAGGCCATCATGATAAATCTCTGTCTATATGTGGATATGTCACTCAGCCCACCACATTATTCAGTTTCTGTGAGAGAACTGCTGTCCTGGCTATATTGTATTTTTGTACTTAGTTGTGTGGTGAGAGTGTCATCACTCTACAGGATAATTAGTTCACACTATTCTCCTGTTGGTTTATATCTTAGCAGCCTTCTGTAGGGCTGGATTTCATAAATCCTGTAGAAATGCACAAGTTTGTACTGTATCTATGTACTGTGGAGGTCCGTGTACCTTCTCCTTTTTTTTTATGTATCGCAGCTGGCTGTAATATCATAAAATCTTTTATAAATAAAAAGTTAATAAAAAAGAACAGCAACTGGGATTTTACAGTATGGCTTTATTCAACAGATGTTGCTAAAGCATCAATGGACCCCAAGGGTCAGTCATGGCACACGTGTACGCTTGTAGAACTCTTCTTGCTAGGCAGTGCACTTTTCCAGAGAAACAACAGTTCCTTCCCCTTCCCATGGTGTATGAACATGGAACTGTGCCACACACCTGAATACATTCCCATTCTCCCAGAGTGTATTTTTGTGAAACTAAGCCACACACTCAGAACATCTTCTTCTTCCTAAACAGGTGTGTACTTGTGGAACTATGCCACACACCTGAACCCGCAGCAATGGCCTTTGCTCAGGTAAAACTGGTGCCCTTACATGAATCAGTTAGCCCTGCCCTGTAAGCTTCCAGATGGCGTTCCTCCCACCCTTTGCCCCAACTGACAGTCTCTGCCATTCCTTTCAGGGTTACACCACAGAAGCCTCCACTCCTCTCTGAAATGCTAGACTCCACATTTTCTGTACTTCACACACTTGGTGAACAAGGGACCCTAACGGGTGTGATCTAGTCTTATCTATGGGCACACATACCCCGGAACAAAACCACCTAAATGGAGAACTTATCTCCCAGAAAAGTACTCAGAACAGTTGCTACTTCCCCAAGGCATGGAGAACAGCTAAAATGCACATTTTCCCTTGGTAGCATGTCAGAACCAGTCTCTCACAAAGTCCTTTTCAAAGGCAGTTGTAAAACACAAGGACCTTCAGGGGATTGCTCCTTGAATCCACTGACTTGCAGTCCATTTCACTCTTCCTGGAGTGAAAATCAGAAAATCCTGCTGAAGAAAGGTCTCCACTACTTCACTGGGAGCTGGTGATTGTAATCCAAAACTGGGTTGAGAAATCCAGGGCCCTAGACACAGAGCCCACTGGCAGAGCTCCTGCCACTCTCACTATCACTACTTAACTCACTGAACATTCTAAGGCTCCCCAGAGCAGCTGTAGACAGAAAAGGGTCATGACAGACAGCATTGGTGAACCCTATCACAAATCCGGACCACCAACCTGTCTTTTCCCCTAGCCCTCTAGGGAAATCTATCTGACCGATACTACCTACCAGGTGCCCAAACCCAAACCATTTTACACCAAAAACTGTAGCCAACTTTAGAAATGTGTATTTACCAGTACATTTCCTGAAATCTACGAACTACAAAAACACTTTACACCTACAAAGCAGAAAAATGGTTAAACATTATACTACATGATTACACAAAACCTAGCAGCTCTACACAAAAGGTCTCTGATGAGTAGCAAGAATCCTCTTCTGGTCTTCTTTCAGGAACACCTGCAAAAGAAAACATTGCAAAACATATTCTGCAAACAACATAACCTGTAACCATTACAGTGGCCAAAACCCTCCCGCTGGAGATAGTGCTAAATCCCAAAAAGCATTTTAAAAGGATTTTCTATAAAAGTACAAAAATAGAAAACATAAAAGTTTTCACAAAAACATTTTGGGGGAGGGAAACCCTAGAAGTCCTAAAATCTAGGGATGACTCCAGAGTGCCAAGGCACTACAAATAGAGTCTCTCCTAGGCTGAAGTCTGCTGAAACACAGTTCTTGGACAGGCACATAACCTGCTAGCACTGCAGTCCAGTTTAAGAATGTCTATAGGTGAATAAAGTTCCAAGGACATCCTCAATGGTAGGGAAAACAGTCAAATTAAAATTAAACAAATGCCTTACCAGTTTCTAGGTGACAAATGGATGTCAACATCACCTCTCTGGACCTGCGACCTGATGATCTTCAGATGCTGGACAGACAAAATCTTTGGATCAGATGCTTCCATGGCCTCCCACTGGACCTTGATGAGAAATCTTCTCCTAATGCTAGGTTGATGAACCTGGATGTTGCTGCAGGTGAACCTGGATGCTGCTGGATCCGAAACTGGATGCTACTGCAGATGAACCTGTAACACCAGAAGAAAGGCACCGCCTCCTGGGTTGCTGCCTCTTCGGTGGCAGATGCTGAGCTGGCATTGCTGCATTTACTTGGCAAGTGGGCACTGTGACTGATGAGTGACACCATTCGGGTGGTACCATTCAGGATATGGGGCATAGACTGTTTCCCCATCTGGACGCTCCATAGAAACATTGTTAAATGTCTCTTGGCCAGACTTGTCCACAAATCTCACAGCATCAATTAACAAAGTCCTGCCACGCTTCCAGAATTGAAGTCTTTCATTAAACACTTTTACTCTAACATATTTGTTTACTTTCGGATGCAGGTTGGCACAAGCTTCCTCCAATAGTCAGGCATGCTGGTTTTCTTCAATTTCTTCCCAGATTTTGTGAGAGTAGAAAGGGTAAGTCTGTCCATAATCAGCCACAGCACGTCTTCAAACAATTCTCTCTTCTTTGCTGCTTTTGACTATCTCCAAACCCATGGCATGGCTTGGGGGTGGCCATTCCCAGTTGAGCCAGCTTTGGACACACAATGCTGAGTAAAAGCAGTCCACCTCTGCACTTGAAGGCACATCTCCACAGCCCTCCTCCATTCCTGCCTCAGGAGACTCCACTGAAGCCACTGCTACTGGCGACCCACTGGGTACCACCATAGCCATTGCAGCTTCTTCTTCTTCCACAATTTCTGCCCAGGAACTGGCAGTTGCACCAGCTTCTGAAGGTGTCCATTCTTCACTGCACTCAGAGGCACTGGCCTCCCAACACAGCACTTCTTCTACCTCAGACTCTCCCATGAGGCTTGGGCCTTCCACCCAAAGATCTACAGAACTTGTATCTACAGCGTTCAAATCCACCCTCTGTAGTGTGGAAAATTCCATGTCTTCCTGACCTCACAAAGAATCTGCACAGACATTCTCCAAAAACTCCTTGACAAACTCAGTGGGGTCTGTCCGACTGCACCCAACCTGCTGCTGCTCTGATCTGTTAGGGTCCCCTGCCAATGTCAAAGTTGGAGCTAAATGGATGTGTTTTGCTTTAGCTACCATAGTACCACCTATCCCACTCATTCCAAATTTATTTCGACAGTCTGTGCAATGTGGAATTGGCAGAACATCTCTCCCTGTCTTCATGCACATAATACACACATTGACAGGAAAATTCAGTAAAGCCACATTGGATGGAGCTGACTCACAAATATACAGATGTTCAAAGTGAGCTAATTCTTGTTCTTGCTGGGTAACCCATGCCCTGGCATGGAGTGGGTAATGAGGTTTAGCTGTGCCATTTTCTGTAAATAAACACAGAAGTCCTCACTAACTACTTTTGCAGTCACATTGAGATTTGGCTTTAACACACTGGTACAATTCGCTAACAGGCTGCCTGGCTTTTTGTTCCACAACATTTAGAACAACCACTTGAAACTTTGTTTGTATTTGAAACACTGTCCAAAATGGCGCTGCGTTGTTAACATTGTGGACTACACCCCAAAATGGCAGCTGAAACTTTCTCCATTACACGCACAGTTCAAAACTGCTAAAAATCTCTTTGGATCTTTTGCATTTTAACTGATTTTCTCAAAGCACAATTTTACTGTTACTTTTGCTCTATGCAGCACATTTATTCTGTCACTACATTTCTCTTGGACCGGATGGATCGCTCTGCCTTAGAGTTCACTCTCTTTAAAACAGTTCTTTCACAGACTATCCAAATTCAAAGTTCACAAAACTCTTTCTCTCTCTCTGTTACTTTGCTTCATTTGCTCGTTACAGTTCTTACACTTTTCCGACTTTCAGTACCACAGTTCATTTGCTTTTGCACAGGGTACTTATTAGGCAGTAGCTGGTTCCCTCCATTGATGTAAAACGGCCTGTTGCTGGTTTTGTAGGCCTTTCTGATGATCAGGCTGGCAGACCCGCAAATCGGTCTCAAAAGCACTGCGATCATGGCTACTGTTGGTCGGAAAACAGGTTGAGCCTGATTTTACTGCGAAAAGTTCAAAAAATGTTGGTTAAGAACCACTTCTCACTGTTAGCAATTCCTCCTGCTGCTGCACTAACTACCACACTGCTCACACACTGTTGACCACTCCTCCTCAAATGATCCACAACTCTGAGGCTCAGTCAAAGGGCGGGGCTTAGGTTCACTCAATCAATCACATGATGTCATGCAAATGAGCTCTCTCTCTCTCTCTCTCTCTCTCTCTTTTTCTCTCAGCCACACTCCTGCATGACGATTGTCGAGAAGGCAAAATTTAAAACACAAACTGTCACTTTTTTCCTCGGCTGGCAATTTCAGTGGGACAAGCATTTTTAAAGCATTTTCGCTCAGTTCTTGGTGCATTTTCCTTAGTGACTCCCTCAGTTTTCACTGTACACACATGAAACTTTCTGAGCACTTAGAAATACTGTAATTAAAGTCCACAAATACTTTTCTCCTGGAATTTGCAATGTTTAGCAGCTTTCTCAAGCACTTAAAACAGCAAGGCAAGGGCAATCATTGCTCAGTTTAACAGTCCATTTTTCCAAGTTAAACACACCAGCCTCACATTTATTCCACTTCCCTTCACAGAAAGACAGGCAGCAAAGTATCCTCAGGTGGCATTTGTCTTGGCACAGACCTTGCTTTTCTGGCCATGATCTTCTGTTTGGGGGGCACCGCCACCAGACAGAAAGATCCTAGACATACCCTCAGCATTTACCTCTCATCCAAACATATCCATTTGCATGAGATCCCATTTTTTGTAACCCCCATGCCACTTTTTGTAAGTTGGACACCCCCCATAAACACAGAACTAGCACCCACATATGGCATACCATTAACTTTTAGCAGAAACTCAAGATTGGTACCATCTTTGGCCATTAGGATGAATACCAGGCTCATTATCTAGAGAGGGGGGTACAAGAACAAAACATGAACCTTTGTAACTACAACCAGGTCCAGAGTAGAGGATGCTAGGTGTATGCTAGACCTAAACTGCTGAGGGACCCCCATAATTCCACACAGAAACAAGGATTTGAATGTCCAGAGCAGCAACTGGGATTTTGCAGTATGGTTTTATTCAACAGATGTTACTAAAGCGTCAATGGACCCCAAGCACACTTGCAGAGCTTTTTCTTGCTAGGCAGTACACTTTTCCAGAGAAACAACAGTTCCTTTCCCTTCCCATGGTGTATGAATGTGGAACTGTGCTACACACCCAAACACATTCCCATTCTCCCAGAGTGTATTTTTGTGAAACTAAACCACACACTCAGAACATCTTCTTCTCAAATAGGTGTATACTTGTGAAACTGTGCCACACACCTGAACACACAGCAATGGCCTTTGCTCAGGTAAAACTGGCACCCTTACATGAATCAGTTAGCTTGCCCTTGTAAGCTTCCAGATGGTGTTCCTCCCACCCTTTGCCCCAACTGACAGTCTCTGCCATTCCTTTCAGGTTACACCACAAAAGCCTCCATTCCCCACTGAAATGCTAAAGATGCCACATTTTCTGTACTTCACACACTTGGTGAAGAAGAGGCCATGATGGGTGTGATCTAGCCTTATCTATAGGCACAGACACCCCAGAACAAAAACCCCTAAATGGAGAACTTGTGTCCCAGAACAGTACTCACCGGTCAGTTGCTCCTTCCTCTAGGTATGGAGAACAACTAAAAGACATCTTTTCCCTTGGTAGCATGTCAGAACCAGTCTCTCATAAAGTCCTTTTCAAAGGCAGCTGTAAAACACAAGGACCTTCTGGGGATTGCCCCTTGGATCCACTGACTAGCAATCCCTTTCACTCCTCCTGGAGCAAAAATCAGGAAATCCTGCTGAAGAAAGGTCTCCACCATTTCACTGGGAGCTGGTAATTGTAATCCAAAACTAGGGTGAGAAATCCAGGGCCCTAGACACAGAGCCCACTGACAGTGCTCCTGCTGCTGTCACTACCACTATTCAACTCACTGAACATTCTAAGGCTCCCCAGAGCAGCTGTACACAGAAAAGGGTTATGCTGCTGCGAGAGTTCCAAATGACATAATCATTCTTCCCTCAGGTTAGCTGAGTAAACAATGATGTCATTGTATAAGAAGAACCTAATGAGCTCCTTACCAGCTTCCTGTTCTACCTGCCTCACACTACCACTGACAGGATTCTAGTAACCCCAGGGGACTGAATGGTTACAATTATATAATTGCAATATCAATGTATTCTTCTACAACAATACAAAGCCATTTTTTTTTATTTGTGGAAAAATGGGTTTAGGCATCTTTTAAAGTTCCTGCCTAGTCCAATCTGCAGTTTAGTAATCTCTGGTGCTATGTGTGTATCACAGTTCAGGTTCTGTTCAGTTGTTTCTTTTATAGCACTTTGGAGCCCACTCTGTGTTTGAATGTTTGGTATCTCATAACTGCTGCACAGTGGTAAGTTTAGGATGTTTCTGGTAATGACTTTTAATTAACTTAGAATGCTCGGTTAATCAGGTGCATATTATCTGAGGGACACAGTCTTGGGTTATGTGTGAATCTGCTTTTCCCCCATAGGTAAATATTTTGGGCCCTATGGATCATATACAGTATATAGGATTTTTCATGCTGCTCTGGGCTACTTCCTAGTGCAATCTTGGGCTCTTATTAACTTGATAGACTTTACCTTCTCAGTTGTACCAAAGTATTTGATAAAAAGATATGGTAGCTGTATTGGTACTTGGAAAACAACAGTCGCTGGATAGCTTGATACCATTTCTGGACGAACACATATCTTGTACAAAGATAATATAGTACACAAGCTTTCAGGGCCTAACTGGTCCCATCATCTGGTGCAATAGCAGTCTACACCTGATGAAGGGACCTGTGAGGCCCTGAAAGCTTGTGTACTTGTACAAGGCATGTGTTGGTCCAATAAAAAGATATCTAACTATCCTGCGACTCCTGTTTATTTAAGACATCCACACTTCTAGTTAAGCAGTAACAAATGGGCTGTAAACGCATCTGTGTTACTTATGTTTCTCAAATGCAATGCATGTTTCTTTTTCTTGTATAATGAAAAATATTATAAATAAAAGGAAAGGGTATGGAGTCCCAGCACATACTGTATGCTGTTGGTTCACAACCAGGTGTGACAGATCACTACCTGTCCTGGTTGATAGTGCCAATTCAACTGTATGTACAGTTGTGTATATAATAAGAGTGACCAGATCCTTGTATGTTATAAAGGTTCTAGTGGCCCTGACCATGGGTATACAGCTGTGGGGCTCATGTCTGGGACACATGGGATCCCCTTTTGCCATTATGCCTATCGGAGGTGGCATATGGCCATTATTAGGATGAGGACAGGTGTTTAAAGCAATTGTAGTGGGATCTTTAGTGCCATATTTTATGTCTCACACTTATTTTGGGGTGTAGGGTCTAAAAGACGTCAGTGCCTCTCTGTGGTGTATAAAAACATTTGTTGGTTCATTCTTCTGGCCCCATTTCATATACACTGCTGCACTCTGTACTCCCAATTGGGTTGGTTATCTCCAATTTGTAGAATAAAATACTTTTTGACTGTACTATCATAGGGCTACTTTTCCCCTAGACGCCTAGGTTCTAGAGGATCTTGTTACTGTGAGCCACTTAAATGGCAGTTTGCACTTGGCACAGTGTCTGCTTAGATGCCAAATTTTGTAGGACATATAGAAAATACTAGTGAACGAGCCTGAACGAGGGGTTCTGATTACATCAGTCCCTGAGAGTGAAGCTCTGAAGCCTGAGATGGCAGCATGGGGTGTGGGGGGACATATCATTGCCCAACCAGTATTTTCTATAGTGTATAGTTATTTTTTGTGTTTTGCTTATTTTAGGATTAGGGTAGTCCTGAGTGAGGGTGAAAATGAAAGCAGAGCCATCTGGAAACTCAGGCTGAAATGACTGTTCAGCAAACAGACATGTTTTAAAACCGGCAAGTTAAAAAAAAAAGAATATGACAGTTAACACAGGACTTATCTGCATTTGCTGTGGAGAGTTTGTGTCCAGTCTTCTCCTGTATCCAGCGACTCAGCGCTTCCCTCTCAAAAAAAAAAACAAAAAAAAAAACACAGTGCCTGCGGCAGTTCTCAGTGCGGGTGTGCTGCACATTTCCAGTCAGCTGATATGTTGTTTTATCACAGAAGGGTACAAAGACATTCCATGACCTCTGAACTGTGGTGCAAGAACGTTTTAACATGAATGGAAATCCATGCTGAAATGCAGCCCACTATACACTGTAAATGGGTTCTAGAGCATTTTCGGTAGCCACACCAGTTTTTCTGAATCACTTACATAATGCTATTCGTAAGATTGGCTCCATCTCCCATTTTAATTATCATCTCTGTAATTATTTATTGGCTGTATTTCAAAAACTTTGCCTACATTTCAATAGGTGGGAGCTACCAGCCACACCCCCCCCTTCCTGAACGATTCAGCTTCCTCCAGCCTTCCCCTGAGGCACTGTTTCTTTGCTACTGCCGGAGGATCTGCCACCCCCCCCTTTCCCCGTGTTTGTCTCCCACTTTCCCTTAGTGCTATTGGACTTTCTGTTTGGTTTGTGCCTCCAGCAGCTTTCTTGGTCAGTATTTTGCTTTCCTACCATCCTGGCTGCAGTTTGTGCTTCTCCTAGTCAACTACTGCTGCTGCACTCCTGTTCTAATGCAACGCCTGTGTTTCTATCTGTTTTGGTTCATGTGTGCTTACTAGTTTTCACAATGTCCTGCATTTGTTGTTCTTTGTTTTGATTTGTGCTATTTCAGACTTCCCATTTTGTGGTTTCTTCCTGACCATTTGCAATGTCCCAGTCCAGCTAAAATCCTTAATTGCCTTCACCTGGCTTCCTAGCAAGGCACATACTCCTATTTGTAGTCTGGTGGTTTAATTAGTTGACTCAGTCCAGCTGCAAACTGCTTCCTTGTTTTCAGTTCTCATATGCTCCAGTTTTCCCAAGCAGTTTTATTTATTGTTCTCTACTGCCTCAACCTACCTGGCATGCAGTGCATCAACAACTAACACTAACCTTTCTTATGGAATTGGTTGGCATGTGTTCACCTTTTGGTCCAGGCATGTATCACTCAGTCTCATACCATGTCTTAGTTGTTATTCAGCCTTGCCCACCTTTTGTTTCCACCTTGTGTTCGTGGCTGTCAAGCTTCAGCATCAGCCTCTCACTACTTCTGCATTCAAATGCATGCCAGCCGTGATCATAGCATGCCTTCCAGGGCTCCCTGTCCTCTATGCCAATGGTCTCGCTCTGTTCCCTTGAAGTCTGCATCTTACAGGTGGGTCCCTCGACTCAGGAGGTATCCTTCTCTTTCTGCCCTTGAATTGGGTCTCTAAATTGCAGTAGCCAAGCTGTCACTAATTTTATCTTTAGCTTGGAGGGAAGGTTACCAAGGTCTTGGATTCCCAGAGGATTCCTCCTCATAGAGGGTTTTTTCTCTCCTGTGTGCCGAAGGTCATAAAAGCTAGGCAGTCTCAGCAGGAATTGGTCCATAATGTAGTATATCTATGTAAGTACAGTGTTTACCTTAGTAGGTTTCCCCTGTGACTTGGGGTTCAATGGCAGTCTTCTTATCCATCCTGCCATTTCCTCTCACCTTACAGAAGTCATGCCTCTGTCTGCTATCAATTACCAATTACTGTCAGTCATTGCTCAACTTAGTCTCTGTCTGTTATCAGTTGTCACTAGCTGCTGACAGTTTGTCCTAACTCAGTCTCTGTGTTCAACACCTGCTGCATAGTACTTTCAGGCTCCTTCCAAAAGTACCTTTAGCCTAAAGGAATTGTGTTTTACCCTCAAGAGGGTTCCTTTGCCTTCATGGTAGCCTGACAAAGTGGCAGTTCCCAAGGGAGAGAGAGTGCGAACAGTCCAAATATCTACGTATAACAGTGAAAAAGCACATTCATTCACCTGCCTTCAGACTATTACCATGTTGCACGATCATAACTCCTCACTAAGCTGCATATGCCCATGAAACACAAAGGCCATGCCTGCAGTTCAGTGAGCTGGAGTTACCAGCAACACCCCCTTTCTGAACTATTTAAGCAAGCTTCCTCCAGCCTCATTCGGAAGCAGTTTCTTTTCCCCACCATCCTCACCTCCTTCTCCAGTGATGTGCCTCTCTCCTTGGAGCTCTTGCCTATACCTTTATCTAAAGAAATTATGTTATGCTGGCACCTTTAGGGGTGGAACCTTTTTCAAGAAGGTTCCTTTACTTTCATGATACCCCAACAGTGTGATAGTTCCCCATGGACAGACGGTGTTAATGGCAAAAGTATCCACAGATGACAATCAACAACACATTTATTCAAATACTTTCAGACTATCAGTGCTGGATAATACTTTAAAAAGGTAGTTGCTAGGGGGATGGTGGGTGGGGGCCCTAGAGTCTGAACTTTCCCTGGGGTTCGGAATTCCTCTCAAGGGGCCTGCTATTAACAATATTGCACAGGCATAACTCCTCACTAAGCTGCGTACGCGCTTTGAATTCGGAGGCTATGCCTGCAGTTCAAAGGGCAGAAGCTATCAGCCACACCCTCTTCCTAAAGTATTTAAATCAGTTTCCACTCGGAAACACTGTTTCTTTTCCCAAAGTTCTCCCCCCCCTCCTCCTCCAGCGGTGTGCCTCTGTCCTTGGGGCTCCTTCCTAAGGTATCTTTAGTCTAAAGGAATTATGTTCCCATGTCACCTCAAGGGGTGAAACCCTTCTCAGGAGGGTTCCTTTGCCTTCACGGTACCCCAGTGGGGTGATAGTTCCCTATGCGACAGAAAGTGCAAACAGCCACAGTATCCTTGTATGACGGTCAACATCACATTCATTCAAATTCCTTCAGACTATTAACAACATCGTGCAAGAATAACTTCTCACTAAGTTGCATACGCCCACTTAACTAAATGTTCTTGTACTTATGTTCTGTATATTTTGTCTTTGTGCTCATTTTTGTTTTTTATTCTGTATATATAGTGCCTTATGGCCTAGTTCAGGCCTGAAAAAGGACCTTGGTCCAGGGCTTTTATCTGGTGACCAAATTTAAAATAAAAACGAAATAAAATAAATATGGAAATTCATGGAGTCGGCCGAGGTAAGTTACTGTGACCTATGATCACTACCATGACAGTACCATAGTGTCCTTATTATACCGTTTGCTACAGTGCAGCTTCCCCATTACATTTCTCAGCATTCTGATGGGCAACCAGCTATGATGGCCCTGGAGTTGCAGGATAGGTGGCCAGGACAGGTGCATGTGGACTAGCCATAGATGCATCTCCTCCATGTGCTGGAGTTGGCTGTTGGTGGAATATGGTGGAGCCATGGTTCACAATGTTGGGGGGGAGGGGACTACTGCTGTCTATGCTGCCTGACCGTGTAGACAGTAGTGTTACTACTGCTACATGTTTATTGTGATATTGGAGACCTATGCCGAGGGGGCACATCCACAGAAGTGGGGTTGATGACTAAGGGTCCACCACCTGAGCAACTGCCCGTGGACCCTGGACAACTCAGTACCCTGCTCATTGTTTGCGGGGCATGCATGGTCATGGAGAAACATTAGTCGCTGTATAAGAAGGCAGCATAGTGCAGTGGGTTAAGGCTCTGAGCTGCAGATCTGGAGACCTGGGTTTGAATACCACAGCCACCTAGGTGCATACTGTGTGATCCTGAGCAAGTCACTTAACTTCCCTGTGCTCCAAGGTCACATCTGGAAACAAGCTTCAGCTTAGTGTGCTTCTCCTGGTTAAACAATGTTCCCCTCCCTTCCCATATCATGGCCACTGTCACGGGAGACACATTATTGTTTATGGGGGGATTTGGTGTTGTATTTGGGGACCCTACCATTGTCCAGTTGTTTGTGGACTACTAACCATGTAGAACAGTTTTCATTTTGGAGTAGGAGGTAGTGTAGTGTAGGAACACAGATCCATTTATCCCCAGTCATGCTGCATGGGTAATGTGTGTGCGTGTGTGTAAGTTACACAAGGGTCACGTGCTGCTCTGGTCATATATGTGTGCATGTTGTACTTAGACCCCATTCTCATATATATGTGTTCAACTGTACATTAAACTTTGCATATCCTGGGCCTACCTGCTGGTGGCAGCAGCAGCATAAGACACCCGATGACCCGAGTTTGGGGACAAGCTTGAGTCATCGGTGGGCTGGCTGTGGGAGGAGGATCAAGCATCCAGGGGAGTGCTCTCCTTTGGGGAGGGAGTGGTGCAGTGCCTGGAGCAGCACTGTTCCCTAGTGAAGGCTGGGGGGAAACTGTACTGAGCTGTGGAGGAGTGATAGGCATCCGGCATGCCATGCACAGGAGTGTGCGTGATGCTGCCATGGACACGACTGCATGCCACTCCTCTGTGCCACAAGGGGAGAATGGTGGATTAGAAAAGGGGAAAAATATCCTAGTGGTCAGGATGATCATCACCCCTTACAGGTCTGGCACCTGGTGACTTGGGAACAGTCGCTAGATGCTTCACTTTGAGCGCGCTCCCCCCAATCTGATATGTGTGTGTGTGTGTGTGTGTTTATGTGTGTGTGGGGGGTAAGAGCCATGAAGCAAGGTCCAGTATGGCCCGAGAGAAGCTGTGGTGATGGGGCTTGGTGGGGGGGGGCAGTGTGATGGGAGCCATGCCAGAATGGATAAACAGGACTTACTGAAAAACAAAAACAAACTATGTACACCCTATGTGCTTGTCTGCAGTTTTATACAGTAGTTGTTGGTGCATTGGGCAATGTCCAAACTCAGCACTCATACTACAGCAGTGTAAAGGGCATTGAGATACTTGACCCCCCCCCCAGCCTGCATGTCAGTTGTGGCATGTGAGATGGGGGACGGTTGTGTGTGCGTGGTGTTCGTTAAAGCATCTGTGTGCTGTGTACATCATTTGTGTTCGGATCACTACTGTTGCAGCTCTTGTGCATACTGTCAGGGCTTGTGGTCCAGAAGTGTAAATTCCTGTCTCATTCTGGGGATCAGCTTCTGCACATGCATGCAGAGTGTATGTACATAGTTGCCCACATGCAGAGGTTCACTGGCACACAGTATGAACGTGTCTGCACTTTACTTCCACATGGTGCACAGTGGGCACAAGGGATAAGTATCCTGCTGACATATGTGACTTTGGCCTAATGCTAGAGAGCCATGTAAGCCTCCCTGGGCCTCTTCTGGATCAGGCTGTAAGTCCCTCGCTATCTACAACACTTGCATGGCCAGGCCTTAGCCGACATGCAACTTCTATAAAGCAGCTGCACAACCACCACTGCAGGACACAGATTCTGTAGCAGGCTTAATTAAAGGTGCAGTAGACTCAGTACACCTCTAGTTGCAAAGGGTATGAGGTGGGCTGTAATTAATCTATGAAACTACTCCTGGTCAGTCCTCTACACCCTACGGGGTCCTTTTCTTCACCTACCCAAGGGCAGGCAGTCACATGGATGTCGTGTCTGTGTCCTTTCCAGAGATTAGTCTCTACAGCGGAAAATGAGAAAAGCAGGCTAGCTTCTCTTGCAGAAATGAAACTTTTCGTGAGGCAACCCCTGCTCTGAAGGCTGAAGTACAGGGCAGGCCCCGCTGTTCTCAGGCTTGGAAACTCTGAGTCCCAGACAGAGAACTGTGACTGAAATTCATTTATGGGCTGTACTGCAGAAAGCATGTCTGTCTGTCTGTCTCTGATGGTCTGGCTGATATGAGCTGACTGAGCACTCTGCAGACATCTCACTTCTTTAAGCAGCACTGTTTACTAACCAAGACACAAGGGAGCTATGGAACCCTCTGATTGGTCAGGTTTTGTGCTGCTTTCTTATTTGAACTACAAGTCTCCTAAACCACCTCTAGCTTCCTGCTGGCCATGATGATTCTAGATTGGCTCCTGACTAGCTTTCCACAGGATGAACAAATTGTTAACCTCTTGGCCCTTTCCACTGTCCTGTGGGGTCAGAGGGATAAAATATAGTAGCTCCCATGCTTGCAAGAGCATCTTTGTTGTTTTAAACTATATTCTGCCCCTCAGAGTGGCTTCTGGTCACCTCTTTTGTGCCAAAGGCCATCTTGAACAAGATAGTAATAGTCCCTTTACTGCCTGAACTCCCTTTCATCTGTCAGGTCAGGCACGATAGTAAGAGCATCCACCAAGCTGTCTGTAACACTCAGCTCCCTAACAACAACTTTAACTTATCGTGCTCCCAGCCAGTTCCTAATAGGGAGCTAAGCGCTTTTGTTTATGTAACCCCCCCCACAAATGGGGGTTCCCGAAAAGTCTTCCTTGAGCTTGCCTAAATGCTCACTGCCAGGCTAGTGTCCTGCATTTTAGCAGTTTAAATGTGATTGACAGAGAGTGCCTGTATAGCCTCTGTGTACTGTCTCTTTAAGAGTTGCCTGGATTGCAGTCATAATTAATCTGAGAGGGAGTTGTTTTTTTTTTTAATTCAAAGTTTATTAAAGTTTTCCACATTAACCAACAACACAAAATAAGATGCATACATTACATCTAAAATTAAACAGAAAAAACCTCAAAAGACCCTCCCCCCTTGCCCCTCCCTCCCCTTCTAATAGGGCCACTTTCTACTGAAAAAAAAGGCACTTACCTCTAATTCCATACCTACCCAACTACACCCTCCCACCCCTGGCTTGCATGGTTAACACTTATTCAGTCCATAGCCCCTCCACCTAAAACTTACTCCTCTACACACTTTGAAGTGAATATAGAGTTAGTAATGGAGCCCAAATTTGATTAAACCTCTTCATTCTATTCCTAACACTAGCCACCATTTTTTCTACCCTGAGATTGGTCAGGAAATCCTGCAACCACTCTGCATATGATATCTCCTCAGTATCTTTCCAATGCCTAAGCAATAATTTTTAACTGACATGGCTATTAGTGCCATGTGGTATTTACGAACAGTTATTGGGATATCGGAGTAATCGCCTAAAAGACATATTTTTATTGTGAACAAATCATTAAGACCTAGTAAGGGATCTGCTCTCAGCTTAATCTATGACCAAAGGGGAGCTATCTTGGAGCAGGACCAGAAAATGTGCACCAAGTTATCATCCCCATGGGCACACCTTGTACAGATAGGGGAAGAGACCAGACCAAATTTGGCCATTTGTGAGGGGAGTAGTATAAATTATGTAATATCTGAAATTGCATAAGGCGGAGCCTGTCTTGTGTAATAAAATGGTGGCAACCTTGCTAGAGGTTCACCCAATTGATAGGTATCTCTGAGAGAAGCTGGGCCCAATAACCAGAAGGTCCAAAAGGTTCGGGGTAAATCCAATCATACAAAACCCCGAATATTTTCGACACCGCATGTGGAAGCCCAGTGATTTGGGCCAGCTCTCCCCTGAAAGCTGGAGACCTAGACAACCGGGGAGACAGTCCTATAACTTTCACAAGCAAATGGCGTAACTGAAAAACTTTAAATACATTAGAAGTTGGAATCTCTAATTTAGCTAAAATCTCCGTGGACGACAACCAGTTCCCTCCTGCGGCATCCCAGAGGCCTGAGAGGCTTTCCAGCCTGCGGGAACCACAAGGGGGAAATAACCCTCCCATCTATTCTAAGATTAGGATTACCTAACAACGGTTGGTCCAAATCTAAACAGTGATTGTACTTAAGAAAATTACAAAATTGGGAGTGTACTTTTACAGATATTGCAATTGGAGAGGAACGCAGCTGCTTAGGAAGATATTTAAGCTTCGTATATAACAAGGAAACTGGAGAAAGATTATAATGTTGAATTTACGCCAATTCAATCTTAAGCCATAAAGGTTCGTAATCAGTGAAGTTTCCAGACGCCGTGCCTTTAACCCATCTTAGATATTTATTCGCATGGCTGGCCCAGAAGTAAAGGGCAACATGAGGCAGGCAGAGGCCACCCTTAATTTTAGGAGCCGCTAACTTATGGAAAGCCAAACGGGGATGTTTTCCAGCCCAGATAAAATTAACAAAAATATTATGCACCTTCTTGAACCATGATAACGGCAGCCACAAATTCGCGTGACTAAGTGGGTAATAGAGACGGGGAAAAATATTCATCTTTATTAAATTAATTTTACCCCAAAGGGATAACGGAAGATGGGACCATCTGTTAAGGTCTTGTGTAATCGTATACAGTAAAGAATCCAAATTTTTCTTTTGAAAAAGCGTCTCACTTCTTGTGAGAACAATACCTAAATATTTCAATGAATCCTTTACCCAGGCCAATTCCAGCTCACTAATCTCGTGTTTCATCACTCTCTGGTTAAGAGGAAATACTGATGTCTTCTCCACATTTAACTTATAATTAGAAAATGAACTATACTCATTTATAATTTCCAGCATGTGTGGTATAGACTTTCTAGGATGGGAAATTTGAAGTAGTAAGTCATCCGCATACGCCGATACTTTCATTTCTATATCATGTATGGCTATACCATGGATCCTGGGACAGGCAACCAACCTCCGTATAAGGGGCTCCAGGTATAAATTAAAAAGTAAAGGCGATAAGGGGCAGCCCTGCTTAGTACCGGAACCCAGAGAAAATAAATCTGATATGTTTCAATTACAAGAGACCCGGGCCTTAGGGGCTTTGTAAATTGCCCGTATCCAGGATTGAAATTCCGAGGGGAAACCAAAAGCATGTAATATCTGGAAGAGGAAATTCCAGTCTACCCTATCAAATGCCTTCTCGGCATCCAGGGACACCAAGGCAGCCAGGAACTCCGCATCCCTGGACACTGAGAAGACATGAGCCAGAGTATGTAAATGATCACTGGATGACCTCCCCTTCATGAAACCCACCTGTTCTGGTCCAATTAAAACAGGCAGGACAGTGCTAATATGATCTGCAAGGAGTTCACACAGAATTTTTATATCCTGGTTTAACAAAGATATAGGCCTATAACTAGCCATAAGTTCCGGCACTCTACCGGGTTTGGGCAATAAGATTATTAATGCTTCAAATAGTGCTTTGTCCGTGTGATCACCAGTGATAACTTGTTGAAAGAGATCAAGAAGTGAAGCGGCTAATTGCTTTGCGAACGTTTTATAAAAATTAGGTGAGAAACTGTCTGGGCCTGGAGATTTGTCTAAGGGAAGATCTTCAATAACTTTAATAATTTCTGCCTCTGTTATGGGAGCACACAGAGAGATTTGCTGTCTTTCCGAGAGAGAAGGCAGATGTGATTTGGCCAAATAATGATCTATATCCATTAAGGATGGAGAATTTGCCATTGGAGTATATAATAATTGAAAAAAATTATGAAATTTTGCTGTAATGTCTGTTTGCTTATTCAACAACACCCCATCAGCTGACCGAATTGAGGCAATAAACCTGGCAGATTCTTGTTGCTTAACTCTTGCAGCAAGTAAACGACCGGCTTTCTCACCCTGGTCGACATAGGTAGCATTTGACTTCAAAATCAGGAATTCTGCCTTCTCCCTTAGGAGATCCAGGTATGCATCTCTCAATTTTACAAGTTCTAGACGGGCTTGTTCGGGCGAGTGCAGAGACATGCTCATCTCAATTGACCTAATCCTAGAAAGCAGGTGGACCAGATGTTGTTCCCTCTCTCTCTTCCTTTTAGATGCTACCCCAATAAGTAAACCCCTCAGATACGCCTTTAGGGCACCCCATTCCATATCAGGTTTCCTGGTAGAATTGGAATTGGCTAACACAAATTGTGTAATGTGATCACTCACATATTTCACTATATTTGGATCCTTAAGGAGTTGGTTATTAATTTTCCAACGTCCCTCCAACTTTGGAATAGTGGAAAAGGAAAACCAACAGGAAATGAGAGAGTGATCCGAAGGGGGCCCTGGATGAATGGCCGAGTCAATCACCCCCGATATTAATCTTTGAGAGATCATGATATAATCAATTCTTCAAGACGTTTTATGAACTGGGGAAGTGAAAGTATAACCCCTTTCCGAGGGGTGCATAACTCGCCAGACATCACGGAGGCCCACCTTGTCCCACATATCTCTCAACGCCCTCTGGGCAGGGGAGAGACCTCCAAATCTATTACTCGAATGATCTATATTGGGATCAAAAGCTAAATTTAGGTCCCCACCCAAAATCATTGGGACTGCTAGGAAAGGAGTTAAAGCGTTAAGTAGTTCCATAAAAAATCCTGAAGAATCACAATTTGGACCATATATGCTCCCTAATAAAATCTCAAAAGCATTTATTCTACCCAGCACTAACAGATACCTGCCCTGAACATCTCTGACTATTTTAGAAGGTGAAAATGGAACATTTCGCTTTAATAAAATCATTACACCACAACTTTGGGTGGTGCCTTCCGATGTATACACTTGACCAATTTGCTGCCTTCTCAACTTAAATTCTTCCGAAATCAATAAATGGGATTCTTGGATAATGGTAATATCAGACTTTAGCAGCTGCAAATGTTTTAAAATTTGGTATTGTTTTAATTTCTGTCTGGCTCCCTTGACATTCCACGTGGTAAAGACTAACTGACTACCCATATGAAAGAGGTGAATATTTATAAGAAACTTTGAGCGGTACCTCAGAAAAGGCTACTTTTAATCGAATTTTGACCAGAAAATCCATGCAAGCCCAACCCCCAAATCTACCTTTCCCCCTCCCCAATCCCTCAAAAAACTGCAACCAGCTCTTAAAGTAAACCAAAATCATTGCAAAGACCCCGTCTCCCCCCCTCTTCCCCTACTACTGCAATCTACGGTCAGCAGAGCACCTTACTACGGTCTCCTCCCCCAGCCTTCCCGACTCCCTATTACACCCACCCTTCGAAGTAACTTTGAAGCTAATATCAGTAAATATCGACACAGGGGCCGTGGCTTAAAACATCTCGAACAACCCACACCCTTCCAACCAGTCTACCTTCCTCGGAAGACTAAAAGGCAAAAATAATATATGAAGGCACACAGTTAATCACCCCTGACTTCTTAACTTCAAAATTGCCTAAAGAAGATAAGTATCTCCCTATCCAATCCCTAGGATGATAACAAGCTACTAAACAACGCATTTCAATATCAGTGCGATCTATCTTACAAAACCTAAAGAAAGTTTCCCAGGAGATATATTGCAGCTCAGCCTGCATCTAATCCCCAACCTCGGGTACCTCAATCACTATCTTCCGGCAATAGCATACACAAAGTCAAACCCACGGCATGAGTTGATTCCCACATTCTAGCTTAAGGCAAATTAACTCCTTTAAAACTAAATTTAAAAAACCTTTAACAACCACCCCGGGCCAGAAATAAATCTTAACTCAATATAGGTCGCCCCCCATTATAGAGGCAGAGAAAGGAGGAAGAACTAACCAGAGCGATCTCCAGAAAAAATGTTACTAAAATAAAATAAAAAAATAAAAAAAAAACAAGGGAGAAAAATCATCAAACCATCTAGTTTACTCTCTCACCTCTACTCTCCCCTGTAAGGTGAGCCTAAGGCAATGGTAAACTCCCATATCCAAGATAGTATTGAATCCCTAAACAGTGCACAAGAGAAACAGGAAACAACACCAGAAAAACAGGAAACTATATTTTATAACAATGTACTGAACTCCCAAGCATTGAATCTTCCTACCTATCAGCGATTCTAATTCGCTCCCATAAATTAGATTATGTACAGTTTTGAAGAGGTAAAATAACAATGCTGTCAACTGAGTAAATGGGAAATCAAGCTGAGCTCCGCATAAATAAGTGTTCAAAAGAAAGTCCATTCACCGAAGGGCACTCCGCTGTGAACCTCTTCTCCGGTTATGTCCCAACATAATTAGACTAATTCCAATTTAATGCTTAGGGCTCCCTCTTGCGACCATAACTAGTTACACCAGATCTTATAAGGAGACCGCACCAAGAAGAAAGCAACAACAGAAAAAGTTCTCGAGTCTCATGCCACAAGTGATAACGTCTTAGTTAACTTAAAACCAAGCCTGATCTCGGCTGAATTTAGGAATAGCTGTAACACAAGTAAACTTGAGTTGCCCCATACAACACTTAGGAAACAAAGCCCCGCTTATAAAACAGAAAGTCTCCGTGGAGAATCCCATTAAGAACTCGGACATAGAAATTCGTCTCTGGGGCAGCACAAGTCTTTAAGTCCTTGGCTTAAACTGCCGTTACCAACCTTGAGCATTACAATAAAATTAAATTAGGTTGCAGCTCTCTCCGGCTTCTATTTACTTCTACCCCTCGTAGAAATTGGGATCATACCAGTGTATAAATACATCATGGCTCTTTGAACAGGTCAGGGAAAGCCTTTCTTAGCTCCTTAGCGGCAATTTTGGGGTCATCAAAAGAGGACCAAGAACCGGAGATCAGAACTCCCAGCTTAGCGGGGTACCCCATTCGGAACTTAATACCGGTGGCAATTAATTTCGAGACCAAAGGATGAAATGTTGCTCTTTTTTGCCTGACCAATGCTGGAAGATCCTGTGCCACACTAATTTTAGAGCCTTCCCATCTTACTTCGTGCAACTCTTTAACTTTCTGGAAAAAATGTTGCCGTTCGAGGTAATTCAAAAATCTGAAGATTAGGGGATGAGGAGGTGCTCTCACCGGTGGCATTGGTCAAAGGGATCGATGTGCCCGCTCAATTGTGTAACTCGGCCCAAATGGCGATGGGCCAGCCAGCTTTGCTATCATTTTTTGAATGAACAGCACCGCATCCGACCCTTCCTCTTTTTCTGGGAGACCGATGAGGACCGCATTGTTTCTGCAGCAACTGCCCTCCAGGTCCTCAATTTTTGCCTCCAATCTTGCCATTCTTTGGCGAGTAGCCACAATTTCAGGTTCAGCTTTCTCAACTCGATTCTTTAGTGAGCAAATACGGGCCTCATTGTCTGTCGCTCGCTGGTGCACGTCTTCTAAAACTTGGGCAATACTTTTAATTTCCAAAGTAATCGCACCTAGCTCTTCTTTGAAAGGAGTTAATTCTTGTAGATGAGAGGGAGCTCTGTAAGAGGATGTACTTGTTTGCTGATCATTTGTTAGAGTAGTAATACTATTGCAGTTTGTTCTAACCTGCCTTCTTTGCAGCATGGACAATTCTGTTTGTTTCCATCATCGTGGTCCTGGACTGTCAGAATGGGCCAATCAGTACATCTGGGACTCTAAAATGGAGCCTGCCTACAGGGGCTTGGTGAGGCCAAAACTTGTAGGAATTGTAGTTTTGGGCTTTTGGCACCTAAAATAACCTGGAGGGGGGGGCCCTTGTTGTGACTGACAGACAGATCAGCCAACCGAACCTTTTGGATCTTGGGGAAAGTCCCACACTGCTTGCAGTTTCAGTTAGATCTGAGTTGGGGAGTGAAGAAGTAACAGCTCAAGACAGTTCGAGCAGCAATCCATAGTGGATTTGCGTGGGAGAACTGTGGAAAGGTCTGAGTTTGGCCTGTATGCCTGCCTGCTGTTCCTGAGAGGGAACCTGTGTTTTTTTCAGACTGAATCCGAACTTGGAGAGTGAATTAAGCCACTGAATTGTGACCAGGCTTTAACCTGATGAAGACTGAAGATTTGTTGAATGCGATCGGCCTGTCAGGACTTCCAGCTACTTCTGAGCTCCTGGATTGTGCAGAGACTCTGTAATTGTGACCGGATGGCCATTTGCCTGGTACAGTGGAATTTTCTTACATGTGAATGTGCTGTGTGCCTATAGTGGGTCATGATTTGATTCTCCACTGTGTGTCTGAACTGTGTTTTGCTTGCTGGAGGCTGTATCCCATTCCATGGACTGAATCCGTATCCATTTCCATTTGCCTGGGCTCTGCTACACTGGCCCAGCCAGAATACCTGCTACGCAGAGAAAGTAATCGATGAGAGACTGGCCTGGGGATCAGCCCCCTGCTCAACGCCTTGAACAGGAACGACGCCTCAGTGATTCGTGTGGGCCCTGCTTCTCTGGGCACTCCAGCTCAACAGTCTGCAGTCTTGATTCATCCTGCCTGTGTTCAGTATTGGGTATCGTGAGTAAACATCAGGGTAGCTCCCTGCAACAACAGCTAAATCTAACAGTGTTGTCATCTGATTGCCTTGTTGCCTTTTATTTCATGAACTGAGCCCTCTGGCTCCAGATTACAAATAGTGTGTGTTGTGCATGTTGCTTTCTTCCATCACAGGGCCCCAACCAGCTACAACGTTCTTGGCTAGTCCGCTGTTTTCCTGCCTTGGTACCCAGAGTGTGTGACTGTGTAGGGACTCTGAACTGCAAGCATAACTGTCTGATTAATGTAGCTTTTAAGCAAATCAACCTGATTACACCCCTCCCTTGTTCAAGTCCCCTGAATAAATCAGATTTAACTTTGTTTGAATTTAACATGACTGTGGTTCCAGTTTGTGCCAAAAGTATTGTACTGTTGTTATTTTCTGTGCTTAGCCTTGTTTTACAGGGGGTCCCCAGGGTCAAGCTAGAGGAACCAGCCCTGGTGGTAAGTGCAAACAGTGTGGGTAATTGCCTGGTGAATAAGGGTCATTGTGAAAGTGATTATTGTGTACTGTTCAGGCCACTAGAAGGAGAAAAGGGGGGGTTACAGTGTCCTGGAGGGCTGTGCCTAGGTCAGCTTGACCACTACCAACCCTGACCTCCGGGTGGAGGCACCCCTATCAGAACCTAGGCCCCTCAACCTGCAACTAGCCAAGCAGGCAGGAGTAGTACCCTTGGGATAGCGCCACCTAGGGGTTACATTTATTTTTCTGTATTTCTCTATTATCGGTTACAGTCCCATAGTGGTGACTTGGGCCATGGCAGTGATATGTGCCAATCAGCGCAAAG
Source organism: Neoceratodus forsteri (assembly GCA_016271365.2). Lineage (NCBI taxonomy): Eukaryota > Metazoa > Chordata > Ceratodontiformes > Ceratodontidae > Neoceratodus > Neoceratodus forsteri. The sequence continues at coordinate 560,828,771 of CM057450.1, read as the reverse complement.
AAGGAAATAGGTATGCCACCTGTGCTGCCCTGACTGCCTGAATCTGTCAGATGGGGGACCAGAAGCTATGCATTCTGTGCAGCTATCATCTAAAACAGGAAGAGTTGCTGGGGGAGGGCACTCTGTGTGCTCTTAGGCAAGGATCTGGAGAAAAAAAACACCCTTCCTTCCTTCCATCATACCATTTATACACAAGGAAAAATGTGTTGTTCCAGGTCCATTATACCTGTGGTAGTATGTTGCACTACCATGTGAGAGAACAGGGTTCATGCTGCGATTCTTACTCCCCTACCTTGAGCCAGAGGCACCTTGGGCAAGCAGTGCAGGCACTATGTTCAGGCCGGGGGAGGGAGGGAGGCATTTATCCCTGAGTTTGAGGACCTTCTCCAGTCAGTGGGGGGCCTTACATCAAGGGTGACTATGTAGCATCAGCTCTCCCTACAGGCCAGTATCAGTAGGCGGATTGGTGCAGTGTTGATTTGGATAACACTGACAACCACCATATACTTTTTGATTGGAGTTAGCCCTTAGGGTTGAGGAGTACAAGTTTTTTTTTTTGCAAGCGATAAGATTTTCTAAATATTCAGTATCTTTACTGTTATGGATTTGATTCCCTGTACTCAATAAGTGGACTTCAATGGTTTGATATCCTAATATTATTTCTGCCCTCATTGTAGATGGCTATTTACAAATCGTTTAATTTAATATTTTGTGCATCATTTATTTTGGAGCACGTTGTAGTTAGTGAACGCCTTGAGTTTAAATAAATTGACTGTTTTTCTGTTTCTTTTTATGTTATTCAACATATAATGGGATTGTCTTGCTTCTGGATATAGCACATAGTTATAATACAGTACTGGACTCTTTCAGTTTACTTATAAGGCCTATGCTGGCTACCTGGGCACTTCAGCTATGGGTGTTTAACTTCGCTAAATCTCAATATCCACTTCTTTTCTTTCCCCCATGGTAGGTGGAATATATGGACATTGGTGGACTATAATATTATGAATGGAACTGAGCTGCTCATGGACTCCATATACAGCATTAGTGGAATTATATTTCACTTTGTGATTGTAGTTTTACAAGTTACCCTCTCAAATACTGTATCTTACTGCATAGCATGCATATTGTGTTCTGTATATTAAGAGGAGTGGTGCCCTCATTCTTGAATTCTATTACATGCATGTGCTATGTTTGTCTGTATTCCATCATAATGTTTATGATTTGGAAATTCTATAAACATAAAGTTAAGAAACAAAACATTATTCATGAGCATGTATGCTTCTACCAGAGGGCACAGAGGCCAGGAAAAGATGTGGAGGCCTTCATCCAACCAACTGCTGTATGAAATGAGAGAACAGTTGGATTTTGGAGCTGCTAAGAAAGAGATCCTGATGAAGACTCTGTTTAGGAGCGGAAGCGCTGGGGTGACTGTGAGGAGGATCTGGGTATCTTGTTACTACTTTTGTATTTGCATGTGACATTTGAGGTGATTTATTTGCACTTTGTTTATTTGCACTTGTGACCTATGGGCACTAGCCTTTAAAGCATACCTTTGTTTTCTGCATAGCAGCTCCTGGTCTGTCTTTGAGTTCCCAGCCGAAAGGTGATGCAAGCTAACAGGCTCCTTTGAATCTGAGAGATTGCCCTGTGGCTGGAATTTAAGAACTCTCCCAGAAGATACATCTCATGACTGAAATGATCTTGGAGCAGGTGACTTTATTGATATGGTAATCAGAGATCACACAATTGCAAGAGATGTAGCAAGGGGTACTATAAATGTTTTAAACCTCAGACCAATAAAGATGTGCCACCATAGGCAAGCTGGGGCCACAGTTGGAATAACAAGCACAGAAAAAAATAATGTCTGCCCTGCCAGCAGGAGATTTTCTAGGAAATGTAAAAGAAATGACATTGGGAGTGGTACTGCCATACCAGAGGACTCAAGGAAGTGACTTGTGCCGCAGGGTCTAATACATTTTTCCCGGGCTACATATCAAGTACTAGCCAGGGAAAATATGCATGGTGCGTGGATGTATAGATTTGTACCATCACAAAACCTTTCAAAATGGACAGTGGAGCGGATACTGTAGTGATCAGTGAAGAGACACACAACAAATCCAACCATAAGCCTACACTGGAGAAGCTAGGAATGACTCTTGAGAACCCAGGGGAGCAACTGAACTGCTGAGGATTTCTCAGAACTCAGACCTCATGTAAAGGGAAAGAGTACAGATTTGTGGGTTCTGTTGTCAAAAATGTCCTATGACAAACAATTTTCAAGGGAGAACTTCAGCCATTGTGATGGGCTTTGTGATTAGGGTACATAGGTTAGAAATTATTTGGGGGGAGAATGGACTGATGAATGGTGACCCAGTCCAAATTTTCATATCGCTAAGAGCAGTTCCCCATGCAGTAAACACAGCTCAATGAGGGCCATTCTTAGTGTCAGCCAAAGTGAGAGAGGAACTTGACCTGATGTAGAGGGGTGGGATAACTGAATGAATAACAAAGCCAACAGTCTGATGTGACCCAATTGTACCAGTAAAGAAGTGGAATGGGGAAGTCTGTGGTGTGGTGGACCAAAAAGACTCAATGTGGCCATAACTAGGGAAATATTTCTTCTTCCTACTGTTGAGCATATCATTTCAGGAGCTTCCATGTTTTCATCATTGCATGCCACCAGTGGATTCTGGCAGGTCCCCCTTCACCCTTTTAGCGCAGAGATAACAACCTGCTTCACGGCATTTGTAGGTTTGTTGCTTACCATTTGGGATTACTAGAGCCCTCCAAATATTCCGAAGGAAAAGGAGTGAGATCATATGTGGGATAGATGGGGCAGAAGTCTACATGGATGACATTTTGGTTTACAACGCTACAAAGGAGGAGCATGATTAGAGATGCAACTGGTTCTATAAGCAGTAGAGGCCATCGGATTAAAACAGGACAAAGTAAAATGTGTGCTATGCCAAGCCAAATTACAGTTCCTAGGTCAAATCATTGACAAAGAGGGAGTATGGTTCGATCCACAACAGACAAAGGCTATTGTGGAGATGTCACTCCCAGCAAATATACACACTATGAGAAGGTTTCTGGGAATAATAAACTTTTGGAGCAAGTAACTTCTGAACTTATCCACAAACGGCCAAGCCTTGTATCAGATCAGATGCTGCTTGGATATGGGATCAAGCATAACAGAGGACTTTTGAGGAGCTGAAAGCACTACTTATGCCATCTCCAGTCCTCAAATACTATGATGTAACACACTGAACAACAATGTCAGTTGTTATTGAGTAGGGGAACGTACTGCTGCAGTTACATTGAGATGACCCTAAGGCAGTGGCATACTGCTTGAGATGGATTTCTAATGTAAATGTCAGGTATACTCAGATTGAGAAGGACTGCCTGGCATGCTTGTGATCTTATGAAAGGTTCACAAGGTATCTGCATGGCTTGCTTGAACAGCTTAAAGCTGATAACAGATCACAAACATTTGGTTCCATTAATAGACAGCAAAGATGTGGATAAAGTCCCCATCAGAAGTCAGAGGTTGTGACTGATGCATTTAACCCTTAAACTGCCAACAAAATTAGAACGTGTTGGAGTTCTGGATGGATATATCAGTCTGCAGCCCTGTAAGGGTTAATGGGAGTAGCAAAGGTATGCCCACAGAAAGATTTTAAGAGTAGTGGATGCCTTATCTATGAGCCCTGTGGGCAAATCTGACTTCTCTGAAGCAGAGAGAGAGATTGAAACATATAAAGAGGAGGTGCTGTGCACTGATATATTGGCACAACATACGGTCACTGATTCCTCATTTAGAGAATATCACTGAACGTATAACAGAATAAAGTTCTTACTGTCTGCTAACTTTCTGTTCCTTCTTGAACTGATACAAAAGTGTCCCCATATTGTGTAGCAAAAAAGTGATCAAAAACTGGATTGTTTAGGTGAGAAATGTTGGTCAAGCGTGCATATTGCCTAATTTTATTCTTTCCAGTGATAATTCTGCTTATGCTGCGCTGATGGACCACATGCAGATACTATGTAATAACAATGCTCTGCTACAATCCATCTGGGAATCTTCAGGTTATCCACCTTAGTAGACCTGCATTACAAATGTGAACTCCCAGCACTTCAGGGGAAAATGCATTTCAGTAGGTGAAGAGTTACTTGATTGAAAATATGTATGCACTAGGGACATAGCCCGAAAAATGGGGGATGAGCCTCTCCAGTTTAGGCTAGTGCCCCCCCCAGTCTTTTCCCCCACCCTTTCATTAAATTATGGGCTTTAGAGCCCAGCAACACCATGCCAGCAGCTTCCCCGGCAGGCTGCCACTCCCAAGTCTCACTTCAACCCTCTGCCACTCCCACTGTAGTCCTCCACCTACCTTCTCCTTGCTGTTTGTGAGACAATGTGCAGTGTCCTGACCCTTCCTCCTGACTTGTGAAGTCACCGGTGCATCTGTCAATGACAATCACTGCTTGAGCTCTGTGGCATTCGGCAGGACTCCGAGTCCTGCCAAGTGCCTCTGATAGAGCTGAATGGACACGAATATGAATGAGCAAAATCAAGTCATATGGCAGCGGATACACTCACAGTCACTCACTGACATGATGTAGCCCTGGCGCCATGTCTACAGAGGGCTACTACCCCTGCCTGGGCGGTCACTAACCAGGTTGAGGGGCCTGGATTCCTATTTTGCTGATACGGGTGTTCTTTCCCAAGATAGAAATTAAAATAGCATGGTGCCTCTGCCCAGAGTACATTTTAAGTGGGTTTAACAGTACAACCCCCTGGGATGCTGTACCAACCCACCTCCCCATACAGTCACCCCAACACATGGATTTACTATACACTTACCCCCCCCAATTTCAACACTTTGAATTAAAGACTTGTGCTAATAATATGCTCACTAAAATATGCTCATGAGTCTGAATTTTCCAGCAACAGTAAACCATTATTTTTTTACACGGGGAGGGTTAGGGCAGGGTGAATGGAGTAGAGGTTAACCGAACATTTTTCATTTTGGATATTGGCATCAGAGATTAGCATTTTTTAGAACCATCATATCCCCTTTTAAAACATATTTCAGTACTTGCAGCTACCAATCCTCTGACTAGCTAACTGCTGCAGATCTTTATCAGTGAACAAACCCCAACTGGTACCAGTTTCCCAGTTCAGACAAAACCCTCAACACTCTGTCCCTGGGTACCCAGCACTAATTTGTTGCAGGATTGAGAAGCAGCTGGTTGGCTGGCATTGGTGCACTTGGTGAAAACAAAATTTAACGTTTACCTTTCTCTTAATTTCTTTAATGCTTTTACTATGACACTGGCCATAAACTTGGAACAACTACATACAGTCCCCAGATGCAGGACAATCTTGGCCTTTACTCACAGTTCTGCAGACAGTCTCGGGTGGCACTGGGATTGTAGACCTGGGAAGTTGAAACAGCAGCACTCTGGATCTTAAAAAGCTCGAAGTGTGGAGCAGGAACTCTGCAGCTGGGACCTTCTGACTTGCTTGATGGTCTAGCAGATTGGCACCTTCAACCTGCTTCAGGCCAGTTGCAGAGCATGAACACAAGGCTTTCCAGGCCACAAGTGAACCCAGACCCAGGAGTGACCCCACAGTCTGGCTCCTTCAATGGGTCCAGAGTGCCCTAGCACCCAGACACGTGCCTCCCTGTGGCCCAGTCTGCCCTACTTGATAGGGGTTTGCAGTTTCCCTACTTGGCTCCAAGGTTGAAGATGAGCAGATTTTCAGTTCCGACAGCTTCCCATCAAGTTGACAATTTTAGTTTAGAAGTTTAGTCACATCCGGCTATTAAAAACATTTTCAGCCACACTACCAACATGGCAGCTGTGGCTAGTTCCATACAGGGCACAGTCTCTGAACTCTCACTGAGCACACCGTCTCAGTAAACCATGGGCACACACACCATGGGTTCCTCCGAGGACCCTGAACCTGGTACTGACTGAACCCACCTTTCACTCAACCAATCCCTTGAGACAGAGAATTGCTTTCCTCACCATGCAGGTGCTCATGAACCAGAAGAGGCTCTCTCTTTTCCTTTTGCAGACCAACCTTGGTAATACTGGCAAGCCCCTGTGAGTTAGGGGGACTCCCATGCCATTTTTCCGCAAACCAAAACTGTTTTCCGTAAACCAAGTTTCCAAAACCAGAACCATACATCTCCATTCCTTCGGCCAAATGTCCATCCCCCTTTTTTGTGATGCTGTGTCATCTAAGGTTGCAGACCGGTTTTCCAAAAACCTGAACCATTCATGAACTACTGTCCATCCCTTTCCTTGTGACATTAAGTCCAACCAGGGTACAGGCAGAACTTTTTTTCCTTTCTTGAACCTTTTATCTGTACTTCTCACCACTTAGATGTAGATTCTCACTGCCCGCTCATGTCTGCAGTTTTCCTTCTCAACAGGGTATTGCTGGGCCCTGCAGCTCTCTCCCAGCTGAAGCTACAAAACCGGATTCCTCGAACTAAAATTCCTCCAACATGGGAAAAGGTATAACACAGGTCCTGGGGGACAGGTAGCTGACAACCCCCAACCAGGCCTTTCCCCCAGCCTTGCAGCCCCATCTTCTACATAGGGGCTGGAGCCCCCCTCTCTCTGGAGGGGCTCCCACGGAACTGAACTCAGTACCAACAGTCCTTTGGTTTGGAGAGCTCTCTGGCAGCTCCCCATTGACTGAAATCACTGTCCCCTTGAAAAATGAATATGCATCAGGCTCCCTCGTTGCCTGATTAGTCATTCAAAAGGGCGCCAAGTATTTTCACAGCCTTTTCCCCCCCATAACTCTTTGTTACTACCCCAGACGTCCTTTCCAGTAATCCTGGCTCCCGATTGGCTGTGCTGAGGTCAAAGGCTGCACAACATGGCTGCTGATAAAACATTTCCAATTGCAGTCCCTATAGTGTCCAACTTCACTGTCATCCTGCAGCCTGAATAAACATTTTTATTTAATTATTGCCCCATGATTCAACAACAGTCCTTGTGCCCTATTAAATGGTTGTCAAACATTTTTATTAAGCCCCTTGCCTGTCACTGACACCGAAATACGCTACCCCCAGGCGCTAAGCAGGCTCCCTCATTGTTATTCATGCGCCTCATTATTATCCATGAGGCTTCCCTCAGCGCTCATTGCTGTTCTTTACCAAAACACTTTTGCTGCTTCTCTTTCACTTTCCCCAGGTCCCTGATTAGCTAAATTTTGCAACTGGGACCACTGGAGAGGCCTCTGTTTGCCCGTAGGAATGGCTGCAAAACACAAATGCGCTACTGTGCATGTGCGGGCTGCCATGATGCACAGAAGTGCAAAAACAGAGTGATGGCACCATGTCTCAACTCCTTCAGCCCCGATTTACACTAACAGCACATGCAGGGACCAAATGGAGAACTCAAGGAGCAAACAGGGATTTGAGCCGGGGTCACAACAGGAGAAAACAGAGCACCGGGGCAGTGGGAGACATCAAAGGTAAGCCCCCACAGGGGTTACAATGCCTGAGCCAGCCAGGCCCCGAAGCCCAGCCAACAGAGCAGCAGTAGTCCTGAACCACCCCTTGCTGGCCTGCCTCCTGACTGCAACACTTACTACTGTGCTTCTCCTCCTCTTGTCTGTCTCTCTCTCTTCTCATGACTGGACCTCCTCTCTCTCTTTCTCTCTCTCTCTCTCTCTCTTTTCAGCTCACTCCTGCAGTTGCTCACTTTTCACCGCCTCACTCTCAGCCTGGACTGTCTGCAGCAGGAGGGAGGGATTTGGGATCATGGCAGGATGGGGACTGAGGGATTGGGACTCCATGTCCCACAACTCAATGTGCCATGACCCTTCACCTTGGGGTTGGGGAGCTGTTGCCTGGCAGTGGCTGGACATGGTGCATGGTGGTGCATCACTTGGGGCAGACTGACCAATATGAGCAGCAGGGGGTGAAGCAGTGGGCTGGGGCTGAACAGTTTGGGCCACATTGAGCAGTAGGAGCAGCAGAGACAGACACAGCAGAGAGGCGGAATAAAAAATCAAATCATAACCAAACAAAAATACATAACAAAAAAAGAACTATACTTTACTGGGGTTAAGGTGGGTGGGAGCGCTACAAAATATTAATGAAAACAAACAGAAAGACAACTAAAGAAAATAAAATAACATTTAACAGTGAAAGAAAGGGTGGAGGGGGGAGACTAGACTGGAGAGTCACTGTAGGCCAGGCCAGCATTTCTTGGCTTAGGCAATCTAGGGTGTCTCACCATGGCTGGTTACTGCCTAATGTGTTAATAATCTGCTAGCTATCCATAGTAAAACAAAAAGAAAATAAAAAGCAACTGAACTTTACTTGTGAAGAAGACCAGGCTAGTGCAGCAGGAAGCCAGGTCTTTGAGTTTCACATACATGGCTGGGAGGGAGTGTTTTTTTAGTTTTACTTAAAATATGCACCGTTTGGCACCAAATCTTTCAAAATTTATTATGGGGTCAAATCCCCCCAAGCTAGTCAATTATCAGTGTAGTGGCCAGACTTTATTGATTCCCTCTACAGGTTGGAAAAGCAAACATATTACTATATTATTCACCTGCCTGTTTTCCAAGAAATTTGGAACAAATGGACACTTAATAAATTAGAAACAGACTCTATTTTTGTGCCATGAGGAAGTATTTATTATGTTTATTATTGTTGTCATTGTCACAATTTTTTTTAACATTTTATAGGACATAATTTATATGAGGAATGACATGCATTATTTTATAACCCAGGACTTGATGCTATTTGAAATGTTGGAAAAATGAACAGAATGATGTTACAGCCTTGCATCTCCTTTTATAAACATTGTAGGCAAGCTGCACAATACCTGCTGTTTGTTGTTGTTCGTATGTATACAGTTCAACCTTTGTTGTCCTCTCTGAAAACCATAATTCTCAACAAAAATATAAAAATAAAACCCCCCAGTCTGTTTTCTTTCTGCTTTTGTGTGCAGTTTGGGTCTGAGGACCTGATTAAAAGACGACTTGTGTTTCTTGAGATTTCATAGAATGTGCTTCTAAAATGCACCATTTGGCACAAAATTCTTCAAAATTTGTTATGGGGGACAAATTGCACAAGACCCCCCCTTTCTGGAAAAAGTCAGTGATGTGGGCATGTGCCTCCCCTTCCCCCCACTTTCAGAATCCTGTTGATGCCCCTGGTATGCACAGCAACTGACATCAAAGCTACCGAGCTAAGGCTGAGGTAAAATCCCGAGAAATCCCAATCCTTTCAAAATGATTTCATTACTGACTTTGACACATTGTTGTGTACATTGGATGAGAGCATCGCCACCACCACCACCACCACCACCACCATCACCACCATCACCATCACCACCACCATCACCATCACCACCACCACCCCCACCATCACCACCATCACCACCACCACCACCACCATCACCACCACCATCACCATCACCACCACCACCACCATCACCATCACCACCACCACCACCACCACCATCACCACCACCACCACCATCACCACCACCACCATCACCACCATCACCACCACCACACCACCACCACCATCACCACCACCACCACCACCATCACCACCACCACCACCATCACCACTCACCACCACCACCATCACCACCACCACCACCACCACCATCACCACCACCACCATCGCCATCACCACCACCACCATCACCATCACCATCACCACCACCACCACCATCACCACCACCACCACCACCATCACCATCACCACCACCACCACCATCACCACCACCACCACCACCACCACCACCACCATCACCATCACCATCACCACCACCACCACTGCAACGTCTAAATGCAACCCTAGTAGCAGTTCCAATACTCTGTGGGCAGCACTATCACAAATGGGTATTGAGGAGTTGGAGGAGGAGGAAAAGGAGGACATCAGCTGTAAGACTGCAGAAAATATGGTGGAGGTGTACCTGACTGAATCAAAGAACTTATTATTTAGTTATTTATTGGAATCTTGGATAACACCTTTGAGCTAAAAGCTCATTTACAAAGGTTCCATGTCGTAAGGCAATGGACAAGGTACGTAGAAATTACAAAACAGATAGGGGTATATACAGCAGGCAAGTTCATTATGGTACATACAGATACAGATTCAAGCAAGTACAGTTAAAATACATCAGGTAGGAGAGGTCAACTTTATTGCAACAGTACTAAGTGCATACCTAAGGTGGACCAGCAATTTATAGTGGTAACTGAGCTTTAGAGCATGCAGGTAGAGTTATGGAGGGTCAGAAGTGGTGGTGACCAAAAGAGGGAGGACAGAATATGAGAGCCGGGGGAGGGTGGGGGCAGAGAAAAAGGGGTGACAGAATAAGGGGATTGAGTAGTCAGAGGGTGGGATTGGATAGAATCTACCCAGGCTTATGTAAGTAGGTGATAGGGCAGGGCTGGGTAATGTGGGGGAGAAAGGGATAAGGGAAAGGGTTTTAAGGTAGGTGTGGTGAGGGGGAAATTGGGGGAGGGGGTGAAAATTGGGGGATTAATATTTGTGAAGAGAAAGCAGGAAGGTGGGGGGGATAAAGAGGGACGTGGGGTAAGTTGCTCAGCAGGGTCACACCAGGCAGGGGAGGAAGTGGGAAGGGGAGATGGGTGCTATGCAGGACAGATAAGCTATCAATAACAGTAGGATTATGCACAGGTGACACAGTCACAGTTACTAAGAGTGGCCAGGTACTGCAGCAGCTTGGCCTTAAATGGGCATAGTTTAGTTTCCTCAATCAGCTCAGAGTTAAGGGAATTTAGCCAGCAGGGGGCCCTATATTGGAAGCACCATTGCCCTAGTGAGGTCCGATGGAATGGGATAGTGAAGGCAGCAAGCTTGATGGCACTTTTGGTGAGGCACTGCCTATGCCAGTAGAGCTGACCTAGTCTGGCACTAGCTGCCTTGGCAACATGGTCTATGTGCTGACTGTAGGAGAGAGAGAGCTGTCAAGGTAGAAACCAAGGTACTTAAAAGTGGTGACCATTTCGAGTGTATCAAACTTGTTATTGTAGATATTGAGGTGATGTGACTTATGACAGTGTTGATGGGAGGCAAATAACATTGTTTAGTCTTAGTGTAGTTGAGTAAGAGCTTAGACTGAAGGAACCATTTTTCCACAGCAGTAAAGTTGTCTTGCGTGTCTTTTTCCAGCTCTTCTGGAGTACAGTGACATGTGTAGAGAACAGCATCATCTGCATATAGAAGGATCTTATTCTGGCAGACTTTGGGGAGTTCATTTAGAAAGAGGCTGAACAGCAGGGGGCCCAAAATGGAACCTTGGGGCACCCCTGTGTTGACATGCCGATGGTTGGATAGAACGTCAAGAATCTTGACCTGCTGGGTCCTGTTAGAGAGATAACTCTGGAACCAGCCTAGAGAGACAGAGGATATGCCAATGTTAGAGAGTTGTGTGAGAAGCAAGTAGTGGTTGACCGTGTCGAAGGCTTTGGCGAGGGCGATGAAAGTGGCCCCCACTAAGAGCCCTTGGTCAAGCGCTTCATGGATATGACTGGTAAACTCAACCAATGCTGTTGAAGTACTATGTACCTTCTGAAAGCCATGCTGTTCCTGGCATTGAAGGTTGTACTTATCAAGGTACGTACCTAACTGATCATATACTATCCTCTCTAGTGCCTTGGAGAGGGGGGCAGAATTGAGATTGGCCTGTAGTTGGCCAGGCAGGTTCTGTCCCTGCTTTTAAAGACTGGGGTGACCACTGCAGTTTTCCAGAACTAGGGGAAAATGCCAGTGGTTAGTGAGAGATTTAAGATCCAGGTTAGAGGCGAGAGTAACACATCCAGGGTGAGAGCCACAATCTTTAGGTCAAGCGAGTCCCCACTGGATCTAGTGTTCCTGAGAACTTTATTCAAGTATTTTTTTGCTTCAGTTGTAGAAATTACCTTCAGGTAGAAGGGAGGTGCTGTGTGTGTTAGAGGGATGTCGGTACAACTAATGGCGGAGCTAGGCACAGGTCAGAGATAGTCTGGAGGAAGGACCCCACTAAGGTCTGTGAAGACCTTGTTGAAGCCATCTGTGATAGTTTTGGGATCCTGGGTAATCGCACCCTCAAAGTTTATTTGCGATGGTGGGAATTTACTTGCTTGGCCTGTTAATGTTTTTGTATTGTCCCAGAATCTGTGGCTGTCATGCCAAGAGTTGTCCAGTTCACTTTTAAAGTGAGATCGTTTTGCAAGGCGGATGGCTTGAGTGCACTTATTACGTCCTGCTTTGTATTTCTGTATGTCAGAGGGGGACCCAGTGCTCTTAGCCCTATGCCACAGGTTATCCCTGATCCCCATGAGCTCAAGAAGCTGTGGTGTGATCCATGATTTGCTGGTTCCTTTGATTTTCCTCATTTTTAGAGGGGCAAAGATGTTGCAGGCTGAGTTAAACTTGTCGATAAAGCACTCGAGCAGCATTCACATCGGCGGCAGTGTAGACCCCCTCCCAGTCTAGCTGGCGGAGGTAGAATTTTAGTGAGGCAAGATGTCCAGCTTCTATAATTCTGGAGGTTATTGTTTTTTTTGGGGGGGGGTTCAGGGTCTTGTTTGTCCAGGAGCATAAGACTGGCAAGTGGTCACTGATAGAGTCGGCTAGCACAGTGGTTCTAGTTCTTCTTTGTGGCCAGTTCGTTAGTACCCAGTCTATGAGAGTACTTGAACCGGTGTGATAGTTTACATGACTGGGAGATTGAATGAGTTGGACCATGTCTATGGCCGCTATTGCCTCCTGTTAAGGTGCAGCATCTGGGGATAACCAATTTATATTAAAATCCCCTAACGTTATGATTTCAGATTGATGATGATTACTAGATAAATAATCAAGTGCTAGTTTGAAACCAGCCTCTTGATCTTTAGGGGGTATGTACACCAAGATTATAGTTAAACACTTTCCCTGGGATCCTAGTTGAACATTGACAGAGAGAATTTGTGATCTTCCACCCTGGGGAGGGATGGGGAGTGCCCTGCACTGAATTGAGTCATTAACATGAATGACACATCCTCCACCTCGTTTCCCTCGCCTGTCCACCCTGAAAGTTGTGTAGCCCTCAAGCTGGATAGCAGAGTCAGGGGGTTCTAGGAGTGAGCCAGGTCTCCACGACTGAGAAGACATCTGGTTTATGTTGGGCCATCCATACCTGGAGAGCATCAAATTTTGCTAGCAGGCTGCATATGTTAAGAGTTGCAATAGTTATTGCCCCAGCCTTGCGGTCTGTTGTTGGTATTGAGGCACTAGTACTCAGTCCTGGGTTTGGGTGAACGTTCCCCGAGAGTAGAAGGAGTAGCCAGGAAATTCTAAGAGCTTGTAGCTTTAAATGTTTCATTAGATAGGACTTGCTGTGGGGGTTGGCTATTTTCTTCTTCACTTTTGTGGTGACTATCAGCATATTCAGCTGAGCCGGCAGGATAGCGGACATATGTTTAACTGAGTCCCCTGCTCTTGTGGGAGAGGGGTGACATAGTGGGATTGCCAAAGGTGGTCTCAGAGCACCTTGTAGTTGGGGCTGGAAGTTGGATTGCATTACACATTATTTTGGAGAAAGGTAAGTCAAGTGTATGATCCTGCCCATTGCTTAGGAAGGCTTTGTTTGGTTGTTTGCCTTGAACGCTATCAAGGGCAGCGGTGTGGGAGTTTGACGGGCAATGGAAGTTGATCAGAGCAGATAATACTATCCTAGCAGAAAGGGTAAGGGGGGTCTGCTTAGAGAATGTTGGGTAGTAGGAGGTGTGAAGGGTTGGAAATGTGTAAGGATTACTGCCTTTTGAGGGAGTTAACTGGGTGGCAGACACCGTTGGGCTTATTTCCAGTCCTTTAGGAGTATTCAGGCAGGATGAGTCTTTCCCGGGATCCAAAATTGGCTCCACTGTCAGAAGGAGGATGTAGCCAATGAGGAGAAGGGGGGGCTGCGGAAGCCATCTCTTGGATTTATTACAATAGCTAATGAAACAGTACTATCTAGAGCTGTCAAACCACAGCCAGGGAAACAGAAAGCAGGGCTTTAAGGAGAAAGTGTCTTATAGTGAAGATGCCTTTAAGAGGAGGGCAGGATCAACAAAGATCAACAAAGGGGGTGGGGAGACAGAAAGCTTTAAGCTCAGAGCACTAGTACTGGGAGCCAATGGGGCAGAATGGGGTAGGGAAGGGAGGAGCTTAAGTGTATTTAAGGGTGGTCTGGGAGGGGGAGGGGGAATTTGGCAGCCAGAGCAGCAGCCAGCGAGGCTGGAGCTGTGTGTAGGCCATACCTGATGCTTGATTCCAGGGGGCTGGTGGCAGCAGGCTCCTTGGCGCTGAGAGAGGCACAGGCGTACAGGAGGCGAACCACGGGTGCGGTAGGTAGCCGGGTAGGCTACAAGGACACCTGTTGGAAAAGGGACAGAACAGGGATTTATAGCCCTGCAAAGGGGTGGAAATGAAACTAAGATTAGCACAGAGACAAAAGAGCTGCAATTTGCTAAAAGTGGGACATATAATGAGTCAAGAAGCAGACATCTAGGCACCAGCTCTGTAACTGAGATTTGTAAAACAGTGTGGGGGCAACTAAGGGAGAAATTAAAATGGTAGTTGCACTGGACTAAAATACAACAATTCAGTATGCTATGTAGACTTTCAGCAAAGAAATATTAAGCTCTGAATCCTGACTCTGAATTCTGTACATTAATAAACATAGACACAGCAACTGAGGTGACAGGTTAAATACAATACAGAAAAAGACCGTCGGTAGAAGCACAGTGAAAAATCAGTAGAGGGAAAGCTGTAAAGCACAGCTTGGCGCACTGAAACTGAGGACTGCACTTGCAGGTGTAACCCCTAGGTGGCGCTATCCCTGTCTGCTTGGCTAGTAGCAGGTTAAGGGGCCTGGGTAATGAAACGGATGCCTCCACCCGGAGGTCAGGGTTGTTAGTTGCAAGCTTATCTGGACACAGCCCTCTGGGACACTGTAACCCCTTCCCCTTTCCCTTCTAGTGGCCTGAACAATATACAATAATTACTTTCACAATGACCCTTATTCACCAGGCAATTACCCATACTGTTTACACTTACCACCAGGGCTGGTTCCTCTAGCTTGACCCTGGGGACCCCCTGTAAAACAAGGTTAAGCACAGCGAATAGCAACAGTACAATACTTTTGGCACAAACTGGAACCACAGTCAGGTTAAATGCAAACAAAGTTAAATCTGATTTATTCAGGGGACTTGAACAAGGGAGGGCATAATCAGGTTGATTTGCTTAAAAGCCATATTAATCAGACAGTTGTGCATGCAGTTCAGAATCCCTACACAGTCACACACTCTGGGTACCGTGGTAGGAAAATGGGGGGATAGCCAGGAATGTTGCAGCTGGTTGGGGCCCTGTGATGGAAGAAAGCAACATGCACAACACACACTATTTGCAATCCGGAGCTGGAGGGCTCAGTTCGTGAAAGAAATGGCAACAAGA
The DNA here is from genome assembly GCA_016271365.2 of Neoceratodus forsteri. Lineage (NCBI taxonomy): Eukaryota > Metazoa > Chordata > Ceratodontiformes > Ceratodontidae > Neoceratodus > Neoceratodus forsteri. The sequence goes on along the minus strand of CM057450.1, from coordinate 560,813,292 downwards.
CAATCAGATGACAACACTTTTAGATTTAGCTGTTGTTGCAGGGATCTACCCTGATGTTTACTCATGATACCCAATACTGGACACAGGCAGGACGAAATCGAGACTGCAGGCTGTTGAGCTGGAGTGCCCGGAGAAGCAGGGCCCACACGAATCACCAAGGCATCATTCCTATTCAAGGCATTGAGCAGGGGATTGATCCCCAGGCTGGTCTCTCGTTGATGACTTTCTCTGCATAGCAGGTATTCTGGCTGGGCCAGTGTAGCAGGGCCCAGGCAAATGGAAATGAATACGGATTCAGTCTGTGGAGCTGGATACAACCTCCAGCAAGCAAAACACAGTTCAGACACACAGTGGGGAACCAAATCAAGACCCAGTATAAGCACACAGCACATTCACATGTAAGGAAATTCTACTGTACCACGCAAATGGCCATCCGGTCTCAAGTACAGAGTCTCTGCACAATCTGGGAGTTCAGAGGTAGCTGGAAGTCCTGACAGGCTGATCGCATTCAGCAAATACTCAGTCTTCTTCAGGTTAAAGCCTGGTCACAATTCAGTGGCTTAATTCGCTCTCCAAATTAGGATTCAGGCCGAAAAAAGCACGTTCCCTCTCAGGGACAGCAGGCAGGCATGCAGGCCAAAGTCAGGCCTTTCCACAGCTCTCCCGTGCAAATCCACTATGGATTGCTGCTCGAACTATCTCAAGCTGTTACTCCTTCACTTCCCAACTCAGATCTAACTGAAACTGCAAGCAGTGTGGGACTTTCCCCAAGATCCAAAAGGTTCGGTTGGCTTATCTGTCTGTCAGTCACAACAAGGGCTCCCCCTCCAGGTTATTTTAGGCACCAAAAGCCCAAAACTACAATTCCTACAAGTTTTGGCCCCACCAAGCCCCTGTAGGCAGGCTCCATTTTAGAGTCCGAGATGTACTGATTGGCCCATTCTGACAGTCCAGGACCAAGATGATGGAAACAAACAGAACTGTCCATGCTGCAAAGAAGGCAGGTTAGAACAAACTGCAATATTATTACTACTCTAACAAATAATCAGCAAACAAGTACATCTTCTAACAGAGCTCCCTCTCAGATTAATTATGACTGCAATCCAGGCAGCTCTTAAAGAGACAGTACACAGAGGCTATACAGGCACTCTCTGGCAATACATTTAAACTGCTAAAACGCAGGACACCAGCCTGGAAGTGAGCATTTAAGCAAGCTCAAGGAAGACTTTTTGGGAACCCCTATTTGTAGAGGGGGGGGGGTTACACAGGGATACAGGAACCCTGTAAGTGCAGGGTTTCAGTTGCAAGAGGGAGCGAAAAACAAATTTATTTATTTACTAGTGCCAGAGTGTTTGAACAGAGGCAGCCCAAATTAATGCACTGGCTTAATATCTAAGAGCTGAGTCCGGTACTGGGAGAGCAAAAAGCCAGTCCATTGGGCAGAAAGTCAGAATGCTCCTTCTCAGGAGCAGCCAGTGAGAATTTTCCAGAGAAAGGTGCTGGTTTTTGAAAACTTTGGCAGCCGGAGCAGCAGCCAGAGAGGCTGGAGCTGTGTATAGGCCATACCTGATGCTTGATTCCAGGGAGCTGGTGGTAGCAGGCTCCTTGGTGCTGAGAGAGGCACAGAGTGGTGTCCAGGCGTGTAGTAGGTGAACCACGAGTGCGGTAGCTAGCCGAGTGGGCTACAAGGATGCCTGATGCTTGATTCCAGGGGGCTGGTGGCAACAGGCTCCTTGGCGCTGAGAGAGGCACAGAGTGGTGTCCAGGTGTGCAGGAGGCGAACCGTGGGGTGTAGTAGGTAGCCGAGTGGGCTACAAGGACATCTGATGCTTGATTCCTGGGGGCTGATGGCAGCAGGCTCCTTGGCGCTAAGAGAGGCACAGAGTGGTGTTATTATTGAGGAAGAGCTCACTTTGTACTAGGCCACAAAGGGCACAGAGGCATAGCTGATGTAATATATTTTCCACAGCTTCTTCAGAGGACACGTTCTGTAAATGGAATCACAGGTTTGCACATTTCAGTTCCAGGGATCAGTCCTTGCATCTCTAGTTTCAGAGGCTGCAGCTCTAACTCTTCATCTAAAAGGAAACCTCCTTTTAACCCAGGTGTTAGACTGGCTCTTGTCCTTGTATACTGCAGTTCTCACTTTCTCCACTAAATGGCATTCTTCATCTAGTTACTGATTCTGTACACATTACAGCTGACCCTGTCTTCTGTGACAATACCCTATCTGAGCTGCCCATCATTTAGAGCCATCTCCAAAAACTGTTCAGTTCGTCAGGGCCATTATTAGTGAGAAACAGACACATAAATGTCAAGACTCACATTCATAAAAATGAATAGCCACTTAATTCCACACATCACATTACTGCTGCCACAGACTAAAGAAGAGTCTGCATCAGAAGTCCTGCCTAAATTCATGTCCAGTTCCAGTTCTAATATTCATGATGGAGAGGGGAATAGTAATATGAAGGTGATGACAAAGACAACTAACTGGATAAAACCGTCATTGATGAGTGAGTCTGTTGGCCTGACTATCTTCAAAAATACTGAAGAGCACTGCAAGGCACGTCCATCCTCCTCAGGGGCCTACTCCAGTGGGACTAACCTCTGTCACTACAATCCTTCTAAGGGGCCTGCTACTTTACTGAGCCTAGCTTCTGTCATTCTAAGCCTCCTCCTCCTCACGTCAGACAGACATAATGCTTCATAAGAGTGGTGGCATATGACAAGGGCTACTGTACTTGCTATTCTGTCAACAACAATAAATATGTCAGACAGATACCATTGTAACCCCCCCCAACATCCCCCCCCCCTTGTTTAACTATCAGGACTTCTCCTCTCACCACAATGTCTAGGGGGGTAAAGTGAGGGGTGGGGGTTTACATTGTAAAATCTATCTACACACATGCACTCTATTCTGCTACAACGGCCACCATATACAAGGTGAACTAGTCTGTTATACAACACAGACAACCAATGTGTGGCACCACACATCGCCTGGTAGGGACCACCATGGCCAACAACCCGTCCCTGGGAGAAAACGTTTGCTCAGGACTACGCTAGGTTTGCACTTCTGGACAGGGGCACCCAAGTAACTCCAGACACAAGGAAGCAATAACATTACTGTCCAAACCAGGCTGGGATTCTAGAGTGTGGTTTTTATTCATGTAACAGAGTAGAAATAATCACAAAATGAAGATGGACCCCCATAGGGCTACAAATACTGGTAATGCAGATTTCTGAGGTACAGATATTCCTGAATTCCCATGTAACATAGGCTGAAGAAAACACGCACTGGTGAACACACTGGTTCCTACTGGAAATTGGCACATTTGGCCAGGTACTGGTACTGTTCCCATATTTCACAGGAGTAGAGGTGGTACACATGACCACCAAGGAGCACATACATGCTGAGAACTTTCAGAACCCACTATACTGGGGTAAACTGAAAGAAAACAACCCACATCCAGGGGTAAACACTCTTCTCAGGCATTGGCCAGTTGCACTGAAGAAAAAGTAAAAGGTGCCCTTCAGAATCCATAGAGGTAAACTGGTTACTTCAGATGGGGGGGGGGTCTCCCACCTTTTGCTTCCAGGCTTATACTTCACCATTCATCCAGTTAATAACACCACACAACTGTAAAAAACTGTAGCTGTTGTCTTAAATGTTTATCACACTTAACATACTACACACACCCTCGGGTGTCAGAATTAAAAGTTCTGTACTTGGACAGTCACATACAGGACTCCAACATAGCCAGAAAGCTTTTAAACCAAAGTCTAGGTGACAGGGACCCTCTGTCAGAGAAAATCACCTCACAGGCATTGCAGGTACTCCTGGGTTTTACTCAGAAAACAAACAAGGTACTCACAGAGCAGTTGTCACAAGGCAGCTTCAAGAGTCCAGAAAGGACCAGGGGATTGCCCCTGCATCCTGAAGTTCACCCCACCCTCCTGGGATGGGATACTGGGACATAGGACAAGGTCTCCACTGCTTCCAGAACTGGTGCAGTTGTCAACCACTAGGGTGAGAACTTAAAAGACGCAAACTGGTAACTCTCTGACAGAGCTGAAGGAGGAGCTACCTAACACTGAAGCCTCCTCCACTGAACTCCAACTACAGACTCACACGCATTCTAAAGCTAGCTCCCTAGCAGCTGGCCAGTGTGGCTTATGCTGCTGCAACAGTTTTATATGACATCATCCCTCCAGAGTTCAGCAGAAACTGAGAACAGAGAGAGACAGAGTGAAACCCATTTAACTGGCATTTCTCTAGCTGCCTTCCCTGCCTACCACTGATTCTAAATGGGATTCTAATAACCCTTGGGAATGAGGGGGTTACACCCACCCTCAGCCAGGAAAATGACTGTCCACATTCATTACCGTACCCGGCACCAGACCATCCTACCCTATGTGTTGACTACGGGGAGTTAGCGCTACCTTCTCTGTTACCATGTGCCAGCACAAGCAGTCAACACTAAGGGCCCAGAGGCCGTTGGATGACGCATCAGCCCCTACACTAAGATCTTACTAGTGAGAATCAGTGGCTCTGGGAGAACTGCCCAGAGCATGCCCTAACAGACTAAAACTGTGACCACTACTGCAGGTCAGGACCACAGCCTGTCTATCCCCCTAACCCTCTAGGGAAAACCTATCTATCCAAAATCTACCCACAGGGCAACCTCCCCCCAACCCAGGGCACCTGCAAACCAAAAACACACAGAGCTAACACTATACCAAAGCATTACACTCCTGCAACCCCCCACACATACACCTGTGGAAGAAAAATTGTTAACACATGTTAACCAATACACAATTCAAAAACACTCTACAAAAACAGGAGAACTTGAATGAGTTCCCACATCCTCTTTTGGTCTTCTCTTCTTTCTTCACCAGGAACACCTGGAAGAGAAAAAGAGACAAACAGAACACCCAAATCTGCAAGACACAGTACCATACCCCCTCCCATCAAAACACTGGAGAATCCCAAAAAATATTTTATAGAAAAGTAGAAAACAGTAGAAAATCTCTAACATTATGTACAATACACCTTTTGGGGGGGATGGAATGCTCTAAATGTCCCAACTAGTAACAAAACAGATGCGCCCGAAGGCAAGGTCCATAAAAGAGTCTCTCCTGGGCCAGAGCCCATCGAAGCACAGTTCTTGAAGTACTGTAACCCAAAAGGGGGAGAGTCTTTGTGGACAGTTCAACAGTTTGTAGTCTGCCAGGTGTAGGATGTGTATTGCAATGTCAATAAAGTAAGAAAAGTCTGGACTTACCAGTCCCTTGAAGAACAAACAAATGGAATCTCCTACTTCTCCAGCCAAAGACTCCCCCTCCCTGGCAGCATTGTTTGGATACAGCTGGGTGGATATCTTCTGGAAAACAGATGATAAAACAGGAAACTTCTGGGTTGATGTCATCTTTGAAATTGAGCCATGGAACAGGAACCAACAGCTGGCTTGATGTCATCCGGAATCCCAGGCGATGAATCAGGAAAAATAACTGGGTTGAGGTCAGCTGGCGATCCAGGCAAGGAAACTGGAAAGGCACACTGCAGGTCTGATGAATCTTGGATGCACCTTGAATCCTGGAACACCAGTCTGGTGGAACACATAGGTATGGCAACTGCTGGATGGCAGACACTTCACTGTCACTGCTTTGCTTCCCTCAGGGTAGGCATGGGCATATTTGCAGGGAGTGGCAACCATTAAGGGCAGTACCACTCTAGGTCAGGTCCAAGAACTATGGCCCCATCTGGGTGTTCATAATTCATGTCATAGAAAGTCTAATTTCCTGCTTTGTCCACATGTTGTACAGTGTCCATGAACAATGTCCTGCCCAATTTCCAAAATGTTAGTCTATCATTTATGAACTCTGTTTTTGACACAAGGGGTCGCACCTGGATGCAGATTCTTGCTGGCTTCCTCCAGTAACCAGGCTTTCTTGTTTTGCTCAATCTCCTCCCAGACTCTTTGAGGGAGAGGTAGGAAAGGACATTCCATATATAGCATTTGCCCTCCTACGAACCTGTCTCTCCTCCTTACTACTCTTCTGTAGTACACGGCCACTGGCATGGCTTGGGGTGGCCAGTCCTGGTTCAACCAGTGCTGCATACTTAAAGCACGGTAAAACTTGTCCCTGACCATATCTGCAGGCAGGGCAGTGGAGTCACCAACTTCTTTCTCTGGTTCCTCTGAGGCAAGAGATTGAGGCTGCAGACTGGGACCCTTAACAGAAAGATACACATCTTCCTCCTCCTTTCCTCACTTAAAACCTGGGCCTAAGAGTGAGCAGTTATCCTCACTCCCGAGACAGTCCATTATTCACTGGGCATGGAGGTAGACACCTCCCATTCTAAAGTTTCTCGAACTTCGTCCACCCTAACTAGACTAGGACTAGGACCCTCTCTCCATGGGTCCACGGATCCTTCCTCCACACTGTCCATTTGCAACACAGGCATGGAAACATCATGAAGAATCTGCCCTTACAGTAAATCTACACTCTCTTCCTTTGGGCCACATTCTGCTGGGACTCCCCCAACAGGTTCAACCTGGTGCTGTGTGCTGCTACATACAGGGTTTTGTACTTTTGTCCAGGTGGGAACCAAATGAATTCTAGGTGCTTTGGACAGACCATACTCCACTAAGCAACCCGAACAGTGAGAAATTAAGAAAATATCCCTTCCAGCCTTGATGCACATTAGACATACTCTCACAGGGTAGTTGGGAATTGCAACACAAGAAGGCAAACTGTCACCATAGAAACATTGCTCTATTTCTTTTAGCTTGGCAACCTTCTCAGATATCATAGCTCGGGCATGATCCAGGTAGCAGGATGGTCCCAAAGCCCTGTCTGTAAATAAACGCATTAAAGTTCATTGTTACTACACAGTTCACAATACTTGGAACAGTCTCTTAAAATGGCTCCCTGCTGCTGTGTTTACATTACTGCCCCACCCTGTAATGGTGGTGGCAGCACTCCTGATGCATCAATAAATCTGTCTTTGACTCAAGCAACTGCACATCCAACTTTCAGCTACTGATAATTTGCTCAAACTGTAACAATTGCACTGCTTTCACATTTCTCAGCACATTCATATGATTTCTGGACTTTACGATTAGCTTTCAATCAATTTTACTTGCTAAAGTCACTAAAAGGCACAGTATTTCTAGGAACAGGAATGCCTGTTTGTTGCAGCCTCTCATACAACTCACAGTCTCTCTAGTTGCTCAGAAAATTATACTGTTGCTGAATCCACAATACATGCTCACAGTCTATTGCTCATAATTCTTGTTTGTTTGGATTTCACTTTACAGTCCTTCTTTGCAAAAACAATCACACTGTTTACACACAGATCCAGCTGGCTTTGTTAAAATCACAACACAGTTTTGAGGCACAGTATTTCTGACTGGTACTCACTGAATCAGTAGCTGGCTTGCTCCGGTGGAAAATCTTGGCCTAAAGCCGATCCTGGAAGGCCTCTGGGTTGAAACAGGCTGGCGATCCCGCCGATTGTCACTACGAACACCACACTTGCTTCCCAGTCAGTCGGATACCGGGTTGAGCCCGAATTTTAACAGAAGAAGTCTGTACTTACAGAATTAAAACATTTACTGTCCCTTCGATGCTTTCTCCTCGCTAACCAGCTCGCACACCACTAGCTCTCTACCTCTTGAACACTGGGCTGCACTCTGAAGCTGGCTAGGGGTGGGACTGATTGCAGTTGCACCAATCACTCGACGCCATGTAAATGAGCCTCTTTTTCTCTCTCTCTCTTCTTGTGCTCTTCCTCCACGGTGATTGTCGAACGGGGCAAAATTTAAACTGAAAATGAACTTTTTTCCTTGGCTGAAATGCCACGGTGGGAGCACTGTTTTTGACCATTTTTTTGCTCAGAACTTGGCTATTTCTTTAGCGACTCCCCATTTCACACAACAAGCACATGAAACTTTCAGGGCACAAATTTCTCTTTGTTTCCTAAAGTTCACAATATTTTATGTCACAGAAAACTTGAGATTTCAAGTTTTGTAAATGCTCTATTTGATACAGGACAAGGGCATACATATTCTGGCTTCACAGTCCCTTGGTAAACGGTGGCACAACACACAGCAGCACATGAACAGCAGGCACACAGTGGCACATATGGATGGCACTATCCTAGGCAGATCCTTTTGCACAAAGCTTCCAGTTTTGGGCTACCAACTGCCAGACAGATAAAGCGCTAGCCATAGCTTGGGCAAACTATCTTTTGTTTTCTCCCAAATTCAAAACATATCCTAGACAAGCCCCCATTTTTGTAACCCCTCTCCCACTGCCCCCCGTTTAACTAGCAGGGCTTCTCCTCTCAGTACAATGTCTAGGGGGTAAAGTGAGGGGTGGGGGTTTACATTGTAAAATCTATCTACCCACATGTACTCTATTCAGCTACAACGGCCACCATATACAAGGTGAACTAGTCTGTTATACAACACAGACAACCAAGTGTGGCAACTACCTGGCACACACCTGGTAGGGACCAATTGCCATGGCCAACAACCTGGGTCCCTGGGAGAAAATGTTTGCTTAGGAATACGCTAGGTTTGCACTTCTGGATGGGGCACCCAAGTAACTCCAGACACAAGGAAGCAATAACATTGCTGTCCAAACCAGGTTGGGATTCTAGAGTGTGGCTTTTATTCATGTAACAGAGTAGGAATAATCACAAAGTGAAGATGGACCCCCATAGGGCTACATTTAGAGGATAATGTATGGTCTTCTATTGGTAACTGTTCTGTTAACCATCGAGAGGTTGCCAGGGTGACTGTAAACCTTGAGAGCGGTTTCTAGAGGTTTACGTCACATAAATCCCGAGATGGTTAACAGTAACTGGTTGTTGATAGAAGGACCATACATTGTTTTTATGTGTATGGTCCCAAGAAAAGGAAAATGGCTCCTTACTTTGAACGGAATCACCACCGCGCCGTTCAGTCCTTCCCTTATGGCTGCGGCGTATCCATCAGTTCCTAAGTGCAAAAAGCGCGCCAGACATGAGATTTATCCTCGTTGTTAACCCATCACGTGAGGTAGCATCGATAGGTTACCAACATTACCACGGGCCATATCAATGGTATAACAACCTTACGAAATGATGATTTCCTAAGGTTAACAGCGTTCTACCATACATTATGTACTGGTAATGCAGATTTCTGAGGTACAGACATTCCTGAATTCCCATTTAACATAGGCTGAAGAAAACACACTCTGGTGAACACACTGGTTCCTACTGGAAATTGGCACATTTGGCCATGTACTGGTACTGTTCTCATATTTCACAGGAGTAGAGGTGGTACACATGACCACCAAAGAGCACATACAGGCTCAGAACTTTCAGAACCCACTATACTCAGGTAAACTGATAGAAAAGAACCCACATACAGGGGTAAACACTCATCTCAGGCATTGGCCAATTGCACTGAAGAAAAAGTAAAAAGTGCCCTTCAGAACCCATAGAGATAAACTGGTTACTCCAGATGGGGGGTCTCCCACCTTTTGCTTCCAGGCTTATACTCGGCCATTCATCCGGTTAATAAGACCACATAACTGGACTTCTGGTAACGTCATCATCCGATGTAGTCACACAGCTACGGACTTCTCCCACACTCCTGACTAAAATATCTTTAATTTCAAACACCACCCGTGGGGCAACTTGACTTTAGAGGCAAACAATACCAGTGATCCGCAAGGCGACCAGAAATAGACCCAAATCGGGGTTGGGCGAAGGACTTAAGTGGCAAAAATTAAACTTACCCTCCAGGCCTTTGGCGCACACTGCAGAGGCCTCAAAGCCCACGGAATCTACTTGGGAGAATGACTCGGAGGAGGAGGAAGGGGAGGACTTCACAATCACCTCTCGCCAGTTATGCCGGGAGCTGCATAGGGTTAGCAACACTTTAGCCACAATAAAAGCGGACATAAAAGAAAATAAAAGCAACATCTCTAAACAAGGCAAGCAGTTAGAAGAGCTGAAAGGCCACTTCACAACATAAATGGAAACATCAGACTTACACAATGGTGCGATTATCCAACTGCACGACTGCATGCAACTCCTTATGGGCAAGATGGAAGATTTAGAAAATCAATCTCGGAGAATTAATCTGAGAATTCACGGGCTTCTAGAGAATACAGAGAATGGCAATATACCAGAGTTCATGGAAAGCCTGATCCGGGAATTGCTGGACATTGAGAAAGATTTCCCTCTCAATATCATCCGTGCTCACAGGGCCCTAGCTGTACTTCATAAAGACCCTAAAGCACAGCCCCACTCTATTATTGTTGCCTTCCTTGATTTTCATATGAAGGAAATGGTCCTTAAAAAAGCTTGGGCCAAGAGAGATATCACTTTTGGAGACACCAAACTATTTTTTAACCGGATTATGCCCTGATGATGATGGCAAGAAGAAAGCGTTGGTTCCCGATAGTGAGAGCTCTGAGAGGAAAGGGTCTTAAAGCAAGAGTGGACTTTCCAGCACGTCTCAGGATTACTTCAGATGCAGTAACTAAAATCTTTGAGTCTGTTGATGAGGCAAAGAAATATCTCACTTCCTTGGAGCTTCAGGTAGACAAACTAACACCTCCTTCAGTCATAAAAGAGATTGAAAAGAGACAGTGGCAGATGGTGTGTGGTGGCCCTGGTGGGAATCGAAGAGCGAAGTTGTCGTGCAAGTCCGGGAACCTGAATATCTGGAATCGCCTGCAAAACCAGGGTCAGGAGTCTGCAGATTGAAGAAAACAGGACTCTGTAGTACAAGCAAGGCCTGAAAGCTTTTAAAAATTGTTTTAAATCTTTGGGTGCCGCTGTAGGCAGGAAGTAAATCCAAGCCTGAAACTGGACTTCAGATGGACCGCCTTTTTTTCTGTATCTTAAGTTTGGTAGCTTGGTCCTCCCTTTCTTTTCCTTTTTTCTAATTTGATAGGGGACTCTGTCATTCCCCTGCTAGTACAAGTTAACAAGCATGGATGTGCCCTGTGAGCAGTAAATCTAGGGGACTGACTCACTGGGGCTTCAAGAATGGGGGGGAGGGACTGTGCTTTCTTTTTGGTTTTTTAAATGTTTGCTTGCAGGAATAAGGTAATTCTTGGCTTGGCTTAAAATGCCTCGTGGGGAAAACTGGTTGGGGGGGGGGTCCCCTCCAACCAAGCTTATCTCAGAGTCTGGGGGGGAGGACTCTACATTGGATAGGTGGTAACCATGAATGCAGCCAGCACCAAGCTTACTATGATGCTCACAGCCAAGTGTTGGGTATACCCCAGCATTGCCCACTAGAGTACATGTGCAATTGGGTGGGTACTTCGTGGTGCTTGGAAGAGACAAAAATGTTCACATAAGCTTAAGTTTGACTCCCTCTTTGGGGATGTGTTAGGTATTAGTATGTTCTTTGTTAATGTTAATATGTTACAGTGGTTCTTTTGTGCTATTTTTATGTTTGCTCTGCTCTCTCTTATAGTCCTGCTCAAACAGGGACCCAGGAGTTTCGCTACTGGGCAGGGTCACTTGGTACGCTGTTGTGATGGAAGGGTTAAATATTACTACTTATAATGTCCGTGGGATCAACCACCTGATTAAAAGATCCAGAATCCTACAGGAATTGGGGAAGTTAAATACTCAAATAGCTCTCCTACAGGAGACCCACCTCACAGAATTAGAGCAGAGAAAATTATGCCAGAAATGGGAGGGTGCGGTTTATTCATCCTCCTATTTGGCACATCTGCATAGGAGAGGCACCACCATATTGATTCACAAATGGACCCTGAAGGAAGATTTATTAAGGTGTTGGGGTCTTATGGGCATACCCCCTGCTCGATAGCAAGCATTTATGCTCCAAATGGGGACAGGGAGGCCGCTTACTTCTTCAGATGCACTTTTCCCAGTCTGGCTGATACAGATGAGAAAATATGTATGGGGGGGGGGATTTCAACACTATATTGTCAGCCTCTCTGGATAAACATGGGGGTGCAAGGTTACCTGGTCTGGGGACTGCCAGCACCACTTTAAACAGGTTGCTCCAAACTTGGGGCTTATTAGATGTTTGGAGATGGAAGAATGGTCAGAAAAGAAATTATTCCCACTATTCCAATAGGCATGGGTGTTACACACGAATAGATATGTTTATATTGTCGAAGGAATGGGCCTATACCGTCAATAAGTGCACTATCTCCCCCGCTCAATTTCAGATCATGCAGCTGTACAGATGTCTTTGACCATAGTACCATCAACTGGAAACTCCCATTGGCGATTCAATACAGGCTTGCTAAATTGTGGTGATTTTAAAACACACATTGAAAAGGTGATTGACGACTTCTCTGCCAATAACCCCATAGAGCAATCGTCACATGCAATCAGATGGTATGCTCTTAAAGCAGTCCTGAGGGGGGCCATTATAAATTTTGCAGCCCGTGAAAAAAGGAAGAGGAATAGTAAAATTAAGGAGCTGGAGGAGGAAGTAGCAGAACTTGAATTTCAACATAAAATGTCTTTAAATCCAGAAACAAAAAGACAGCTTAAAGAGACTAGTAGGTTCCTGGACACAATTTTGACATCATTAATAGAGGGCTCTTATAGAAGGGTACATCAGCTATATTTTGAAGGGGGCAACCAGGCGGGAAAACTCTTGGCCAGCACTCTCTGCTCTCAGCAACCCAGTAGGCTAGTGCTGAGCATTAAAAATCCAGAGGACAACCAGATTACCAGCCACCCTGGGAAAAGCTCAGCTTCCTTTGCCTAATTTTATAGGCAGCTTTACGCTTCAGGAACCCATTAAATTGACCTGAAGGTTCAAACATTTCTCCAGGGGGTGGCGGGTTAGACTTTTAAAGCCAAAAGGATAGAGATTCATTGGAGGCCCAGGAAACCCTACTGGAATTAAAGGAGCAACTGCAGACCCTTAGGAGGGGGAAGTCTCCAGGGCTGGATGGATTCACATCCGAGTTCTATAGGGCCTTCAAGGACAGACTTGCTCCGTTTCTACTAGATGACTTTAGAGAGGTCATGGAGGGTGGAGCTGTCCCCAAGTCCTGGCGTATGGCTCAAATTATTGTTCTGCATAAAGAGGGGAAAAATCCAGTGGAATGCGGGTTATACAGGCCAATTTCATTACTAAGCGTACTGTAGACCTTAAAATATTTACTGGTCTTCTGGCTAGGAGACTGCAGGGGGGTAATCTCTCAAGTGATTCATGAAGATCAAACCGGATTCATATCTGGGAGATATAACCTGGATAATCTTAGAAAGTTATTAAACATTATTTCAGCGCAAAAATCTCACCCCGAATTTCAAATAGCAATCTCTATGGATGCTGAAAAAGCATTTGATAGGGTTATTTGACAATTTCTAAAACAATCCATGGAAATTATGAAGTTTGGCCCTAAATTCCTTCAGATTATCTCCCAACTTTATGCTGAACCAGAAGCCCTTGTAAAAGTTAACATAATTAGCACTAGTCCCTTCCAGGTTTCTAGGGGAACACGGCAGGGTTGCTTTCTATCACCCCTATGTTTTGCACTGAGCCTCGAACCCCTGGCTGCTAAGATTCGTTGAAGACTCGGATTAAAGGAATCACAGTGGGGGGTATGGAACATAAATTTTCCTTATATGCAGACGATTCACTCTTTTTTCTGTCCAGCCCAAAGCAATCTTCACTCCCCCAGGTGGAAGTTCTGGGCTCCTTTGGGGAGATTTCAGGTTATAAAATTAACTCCCTAAAATCCAAAGCAATGGTTTTAAGTGGTCTCCCACCAGCAGAATTCAGGCAGAGGTTCCCCTTTGCATGGGCTCCGAATAACTAAATTAGGTACTTGGGCATCCAGGTTATGTCAGACACATCTAAGTTGTTTTCAGCAAATTATGTAAAGTTATGGAGATCGGTCGAACAGGGCATGGCCAGGTGGAGATTGCTACCCCTCTCATTGGTGGGGTGGGTAGAAGTTATTAAGATGAATGTATTGCCACACCTACTGTTTTTATTCCAGTGTCTCCTCATCCGTATCCTGAACAAGTTCTGGTCCAAATTGAATAAGGATGTGTCTAGATTTATCTGGAACCACAAAAAAACCCGGATTGCTAGGGCTATTCTTCAGTTACCAAAGGAAGTGGGTGGGTTGGGGCTCCCAGATTTATACTCTTATTACTTGGCGGCACAGGCAGCAGGTCTTATGACATGGGCTAAGCAGAGGGTCACATCACAATGGTATGCCATTGAAGATGCGGCTTTAAGCGACAGGCCCTTATTTTCATTAATTTTGACAGATACCCCGCCTGACTATAACAAGCAGGTGGGGAACAGATGGGTTTCACATGGGTTATATGTACTGGGTAGACTCCGAAAGAGGTTGGACACCCAAATTGGGGTTGGGCCCTCTCTCCCTGATTCGGTACACACCCGACTTCTTTCCACCATCCCTAGATTTTGGATACGCCAGATGGGCTGCCAAGGGGATTACTAGGTTCTCTCAATTTATAGAGAGGGGTCACTGCATTTCATTTCAAAGGTAGAAGGAGAAATTTGACTGGCCAAATTCAGAATTTTTACGCTATATGCAAGTAAGACATTTTATAAACTTCCTGGACCATGTTGGGAGACTTTCCTGCCCATACTCCAGCTGGGAGAATTTCCTGTATGGGGTGGTGACGGTAGCAGGCCACACTGGCTATATCTCCTGCATTTACCAATTTTTGTCCAGTAGGGGAGGAAATCTGTTGGGGAATCTTAAGAAAAAGTGGGAGATGGAGGCAGCCATTACAATTGCTAACTTAGAATGATCCCATAGGTTACAATGGGGGTGGAAGGCCACATCCGCTCCAGTTTGGAGATAATTTTTTTGGAAAGTTTTAATGCGATTCTTCCATACCCCTACAATAACTAAGCATTATAAAACTTCTAAAGATAACGGCTGTTGGAGGAAATGTGGGGGAATCGGTAGCCACTGGCACATCTTTTGGAGCTGCACGGTGCTTGCCCCTTTTTGGAGAGAGATACAAGAAACAGTATATAATATAACTAGAGTCAATATCCCTCTAACCTTCGAAGACTGGGTGCTAGGCCTCCCAATTGTGATGCACCAAGCTGCAGAAGTAAGGAAGGTACTTCTGACCATGATTGTGGTAGCCCTGAAATGTATTACTGGGAAGTGGATGAAGCCGGACCCCCCAAGCAGGGTAGAGTGGGTCCATAGGATGAAGGAATTAGTGCTAATGGAATCAATTATGACAAAATTATGTCTAAATCGGGAGAAACATGTGGAGAGATGAAATGGCTATAAATCCTGGCTTAGCAGTGAGGAATCCAACCATTATGGGTAGTATAAACTAAGGTATTCAGGTGGAAGTCGGAGAACTCCCACCTATGTGATGGAGAGAGGGAAGGGGACCTATGCCATCAAAAGGCTGTGGTTAAGACTCCAGGAAGTGGGGGGGGAGTAGATTTGTGCAGCAGATCCCGGGGGCCATGTTGGTAAGGCCTAAGCTCTGGGACCTTGGGTTCAGGCTCCAAAGCCAATTGTTGTTATTGTAACCACTCAGCTGTTAATAGGGGTAACACATAAAACTGCCTCTTTCCAAGAACCAGTTGGTTGAAGTGTAAACGTAAGGAAAATTTTTAATGGCATGATGTATTATGATGGTGTACACTATCGATGTATTCCATAGTGAATTGTCTAGTTTTTGACATATGGAGTCTGGAACACATTCCTATGTAATGCTGTATGACAAAGTTTGTTTTTTCATGGTGAATGTTTGCTGTGGAGAGCTTAAGATGTATGATATGGAAAGCAAATGTATGAAATGCCTCAATAAAGCTGAGTTAAAAAAGAAATAACACCACACAACTGTAAAAAACTGTGGCTGTTGTCTTAAATGTTTATCACACTTAACATACTACACACACCCTCGGGTGTCAGAATTAAAAGTTCCATACTTGGACAGTCACATGCAGGACTCCAACGTAGGCAGACAGCTTTTAAACCAAAGTCTAGGTGACAGGGACCCTTTGTCAGAGAAAAATCACCTCACAGGCATTACAAGTACTCCTGGGTTTTACTCAGAAAACAAACAAGGTACTCACAGAGCAGTTGTCACAAGGCAGCTTCAAGAGTCCAGAAAGGATCAGGGGATTGCCCCTGCATCCTGAAGTTCACCCCATCCCTCTTGGGATGGTGCACTGGGAAAGCCATAGGACAAGGTCTCCACCACTTCCAGAACTGGTACAGTTGTCAACCACCAGGGTGAGAACTTAAAAATCATAAACTGGTAACTCTCTGACAGTGCTGAAGGAGGAGCTGCCTAATACTGCAGCCTCCTCCACTGAACTCCAACTACAGACTCACGAACATTCTAAAGCTGGTGTAACCCCCCTACAAATGGGGGTTCCCAAAAAGTCTTCCTTGAGCTTGCCTAAATGCTCACTGCCAGGCTGGTGTCCTGCGTTTTAGTAGTTTAAATGTGATTACCAGAGCCTGTATAGCCTCTATGTACTGTCTCTTTAAGAGCTGCCTATTGCAGCTTAAGTAATCTGAGAGGGATCTCTGTTGAAAGATGTAACTATTTACTGAAAATCATTTAGAGTGATAATAATAATGTAGTTTGTCTAACCTGCTTTCTTTGTAGCAAGGACTGTTTTGTTTGTCTCCACTATCTTGGTCCTGGACTGCAAATTGGACCAAACAGTACTGGTGGGACCTAAAATGTAGCCGGACTACAGGAGCTGTCTGAATTCAAAATCTGTAGGAACTGTAGTTTGAACTTTTTGCGTCTTTTTTGCAACTGAAGGGGGAGCTCTTGCTTTGACTGACAGCCAAATCAGCCAACCAAATCTTTTGGATCTTGGGGAAGTCCCAAGCTGCTTGCAGTTTTCAGTTAGTTCTGAGCTGGAAGATCAAGAAGAATCAGCTAAAGTAATTCTGAGCAGCAATCCTGAGTGGATTCGCATGGGAGAACTGGGAAAAGGCTGAGTGTTTGGCCTGTATGTCTGCCTGCTGCTCCTGAGAGGGAGAGAAGAGAATTATTTTGGATTAAATCCAAGTTTGTGTGACTGAAGTAAGCTACCGAAGTGGGCCAGGCTCAACCTGAAGAAGACTGAAAATTTTGCTGAATGCGATCGGCCTGTCAGGAGTTCCAACTACCTCTAAGCTCCCGGTGTGTGCAGAGACTTTGCGATTGTGACCGGGGAGCACTTTTGCCTGGTACAGTAGAATTCCCATACATGTAAATGTGCTATGAGCTGCTAGTGGGTTGTGAGTTAGTTCCCCACTGTGTGAACTGTGTTCTGCTTGCTGGAAGCTGTATCCAGCCCAAAACGGACTGCACCTGAATTTGTCTCCATGCGGTCTGGGCCTTGCCAGACTGGCCCAGCTAGACTACCCACTGCACGGAGAAGCCGTCGACGAGAGACCTGCCTGGGGACCAGCCCCCCGCTCCACGCTTGAACAGGAACAACGCCTCTGTGACTCATGTGGGCCCTGCTTCTCCTGGCACTCCAGATCAACCACCTGCAGTCCCCGATTTTCGTCCAACCTGTGTCCAGTCTTGCGTACTGTGTGTAAATACCAGGGTAGCTCCCTGCAGTAGCAGCTTAATCTGAGTGTGTTATCTGATTGTCTTGTTGTTTTGTTTCCTTCACGAACTGAGCCCTCTGGCTCCGGATTACAAATATTGTGTACTGTGCATGTTGTGTTTTCCATCACAGGGCTTAAACCAGCTGCAACCCTGGGCACTGCTCCTGGCTAGCCCATCTCTTCTCCACCTGGGTACCCAGAGATGGACTGTGTGGGGGGACTTAAAGCACACGCATAACTGCTTGATTGATATAACCTTTAAGCTAATTAACCTGATTTTGCCCCTTTCTTGTTCAAGTCCCCTGAATAAATCAGATCTAACTTTTTCTGCATGTAATCTGACAGTGGTTCCAGTTTGTGCTCAAAGTACTGTACTGTTGCTATTTGCTGTGCATAACCTTGTTTTACAGGGGGTCCCCAGGGTTGAGCCAGAGGAACCAGCACTGGTGGTAAGTGCAAACAGTGTGGGTACTTGGGTGGTGTACCAGGAGTATTGTGAAAGTGATTACTGTACAATGTTCAGGCCACTAGAGGGGAAAGGGGGTGTTACAGTGTCCCGGAGGGCTGTGCCCAGGTTAGTTTGACCATTACCAACCCTGACCTCCAGGTGGAGGCACCCGTTTCAGAACTCAGGCCCCTTAACCTGCTACTAGCCAAGCAGGCAGGGGTAGTAGCCCTTGGGATAGCACCACCTAGGGGTTATACTAGCTGCCTAGCAGCTGGCCAGTGTGGCTTATGCTGCTGCGACAGTTCTGTATGACATCATCCCTCCAGAGCTCAGCAGAGACTGAGAACAGAGAGAGACAGAGTGAACCCATTTAACTGGCATTTCACTAGCTGCCTTCCCTGCCTACCACTGATTCTAACTGGGATTCTAGTAACCCCTGGGAATGAGGGGATTACACCATTATTGAAAACAGTGGCGGCTTACCATGTGGGCTGCTGTATATATTATTCTGTCAGTAACAACAAACATGTCAGACAGGCAGCTGAACTTTTTGAAACTCTGTCAGCCTACTATGTGGGCAGTTGTATATGTTTTCTCTGACAACGGTAAACATGTCAGACAGGCATAATTTTTTTAAAGAGTGGTGGTCTACACCCATGGGCCACTGTTGTATGTACCTAAAGTATGCCATACTAACAGCAACAATTAGGTCCCCCCCACCTCTGCTCTCTTAAAGGAGAAGTCCACCCAGAATGTGCAAAAACATATGTTATGTACAGTGTTTTGATATGTATGTTAAGTCCTAGTGTGTCCTTCCCTCTGTCTGCTATTAGGAGTTTTTCCTAAATTAGCCTGCTAGCTGTATGGTAGTTTTACGACCCCTGGGGATCTCCATCACAAATAGGTTTATTGGTTTTTTTTCTCCTACGATGCACCCTGGTTCATGTGACAGTGATGTAGCTATGCCCTTAGATTTAGCAGGGTATGTCACAGCTCAGCCACAAAGATAATACTTCTTTCAGAGAAGTCACATTGCTACATTTTGGGTGAGTGTAATCATTATTATTTTTTGATATTAGTACCTTGTCTTGCTATGTCACAACCTATAGGGTGATGTTTAATTTTTGCTACTTAGTACCGGTACAAAAACTGAAAGTGACTGAGAGGAATACAGTGAACAGTGACATGATTCACACACACGCACACATCACACACACACACACACACACACACACACACACACACACACACACACAGCAGAGCATAGCAGGACAAGGTACTTCTATCAAAAAATAATAATGATTACACTCACTCAAAATCTAGCAGTTTGTCTTCTCTGGAAGAAGTATTTTCTCTGTGGCTGAGCTGTGACAGACCCTGTAACAAGACACTGGCTTACTGCAGGGGCAATCAGACATCACACCAAAGGGCACTCTGGGAAGACTAGCGGCCATAAAAGAAACCAGAATGGCAACCTCCAAGGGCAATAAAACAGTTAGGAAAAGTTAGAAAAAACATCTCTCACAGCCAAAGGAAAAGAAAATGCTGGGAACTGGTTAGAACACAGAAAAAAAGACTACTACATATCTTTTTCTGATTTTAACATGGAGTTTTCCTTTAAAATCCTATAATAGCTATTGTACCAGCAGCACTGAGAATTCAGCCAGGAAATTCACTGGTGCAAAAACACTTTTCTGAAAATCAGGTCACTTCCAAATACAGCTCAGAGCACTGAGAGTGTTCAGTATAACTACAAGTACTGTATCAGTACTGTTTTTAAACTTTTTCCACCCAAAGTTCACTTCCAATCATACCTATAAGCACTCTAAACACCAGCTATTTAAACAATAGCTGCACAAAATTAAATGTTTCTATTTTTGTCTGATGTTCTTTACAGCACAATAAAAACACATCCTATTCCTTCCTCAAACAGCCTAGGACTGTATGTTGTGAGGGGAATCACATGGTTACAAACCTGTGCTTCATGCAGCAATATAACAATGTGATCTGTCTTTTGAACACTTTGCAACCTGCCCAGTAGTTTACTTTTTGTGAAGTAGAGCTGACCTTGCTGATGAAGCACCTGGCATAGTTTTGTGAAGTGCATTATTCCCAAAATTTGGCAAAGTGGGGTCACTTCATGAGGTCTTCATGAAGGGCCAAGTTTGTGGCTGCCACATCTTTGCCAGTTAAGGAAAACTGTAGCGCTGCTAGTTTGTACCCATTTTTACGTTCGCTTGCGCGCATGCGCAAGGAACGATTTGGGAGAGTAGCACACCTTGGAGGTGCCTCCCTTGCAATCCACTGCTCAGTTGAGCAGGCGTGTCGGTCCTGCACCAATGGGTGCGGGAGCTGTGTATGACAGCGGTGGTCTTCACTTCAAAGAAAAACACCGCTGTCATACAGAGCACCGCGTCACGCTGCCCCCCACGTCGCGCCACCCCGGCGTCCGCCACCCCCAAAGCTTTGGTGCCATGCGGAGCCCACCCCAGCGTGGCAACGTCCGCTTTGTTTGCTGATGAAGTGCCCAATCCCCGTCGGCTCCTCGGCCCCCCCAGCCATCTTCTGCCACGCAGGGAGCCCACTCCAGCGTGGCAAAGCGTCCCGTCGTCAATTGTTAAAAAAACAACCTGTAAATTAAAAACCGTCCCACGCAGTCTCCCGCCTCTTCCCACAACCCGCACTCCACCCACTGTGCACCCTGCCTTCCCACACCCCCACACCCCATACTTACCTCCGGAGCTTGGCATGACGATCTCCGGTGGACCGGGAACACGTCTGCACTCTTCAAAGCCGACCGCGAACTGAGGAAATGCTGGTATGCTGTATAATGGGCTAGATAGGGGTTTTCAACTTTATGCATATCTCAGGCATGTTTTGGAATTTTGCCCAAATTTCAATATGGGGTTTTGGGACCCGTCTCATGAATGATGTCACTGTCATGGCGTTATTCGGGCCAAGGGTGATTTCACAGTCAGTGCACAGTCACTGCATGAAATCACTCTTCAGGCCTGAATAACACCATGACAGTGACATCATTCATGAGAAGGGGTCCCAAAAACCCCATGTTGAAAATTTGGTGCAAAAATTCCAAAAAATGACTGTTTTACGAGTGTGTGTTGCGCAATTCCTACGCAGGCTCATAAGTTCGCGAATTTTCAATATTTTCACCCCTGATTTTCAACATTGCCATTTTACCACACCTTCTTATGAGCAGTACAGCTGTCACTTTTCACATCCTGCCCAAAATGTGTTTCCGCCCATGTAGCACACAATGGCGCAGTCGGTGTGCGAAATCAATGTATGGGACACATTAAGAAAATCACAGTGACACTGTTCATTAGCAGAGGTCTTAAAATAGCTATGTTGAAAATATGGTGAAAAATTCTAAAATGACTGTTTTACGAGCGTCGTATGCACGCAGTTCCTACGCCTTCGTGGTTTGTGAATTTTCAATATTTCCACTCCAGATTTTCAACATTGCCATTTTACCACACCTCCTTATGAGCAGTACAGCTGTCATTTTTCACATCCTGCCCAAAACGTGTTTCCACCCATGTAGCACACAATGGCGCAGTCGGTGTGCGAACTCAATGTGTGGGACACATTAAGAAAATCACAGTGTCACTGTTCATGAGCAGAGATCTTAAAATGGCTGTGTTGAAAATTTGGTGATAACATTCCTAAAAGTGACTGTTTTATGAGGGTGCGTTGTGCAGTTCCTACGCACGCTCGTAAGTTTCCGAATTTTCAATATTTTCACTCCAGATTTTAACATTGCCATTTTACCACACCTCCTTATGAGCAGTACAGCTGTCATTTTTCACATCTTGCCCAAAACGTGTTTCCGCCCATGTAGTGTACAATGGCGCAGTCGGTGTACAAAATCAATGTATGGGACACAGTAAGACAATCACAGTGACACTGTTCATTAGCAGAGGTTTTAAAATGCCAATGTTGATAATTTGGTGAAAAAATTCCTAACAATGACTGTTTTTGAGCGTGCGTTGCACAGTTCCCATGCACACTCGTAGGTTTGCGAATTTTCAATATCTCCACTCCAGATTTTCAACATTGCCATTTTACCACACTTCCTTATGAGCAGTACAGCTGTCATTTTTCACATCCTGCCCAAAACGTGTTTCTGCCTATGTAGCGCACAATGGGGGTAACAAAAAGGTCATGCTGAAAATTTATTGTGCAAATACCAGCAATCGCACAGGGCATTAGGGTAAAGCACCATACGTGCCAAACACCACTGCAAATACCTGCAAGTGAACGTTCGGCATTGACAAATGCTTGTTATTACTCTGGATAGGCGGTTTAAAATGGTTATCATAGCAACTGTTGGGTACTGGGGAGACAGTGGGCTGGGGCATACTTTGTACCAGGTAAACCAACGGTGTCCTTCTGCCTTCTGCCTGAACACTGGCATATGGCTCCATTTCTGATTGGTCAGCTCCCAGAGGTACCAAACTCCCCATTGGCTGCTGCTCGTATTTACATCCTTCTGATTGGCTGAACTTGGGTACCAGAGAATCTGACCTTACTGAAGTCGCAGCGTGGATCCTCACTGTCTGGTTTGGAAAACTAGCTGCTTCCCCTGATATTTCTGTTCCCTGTTATTTCTTGTGTCTATATTTTGAAAGTTCAGCTCTTCTACCGCTCTCTGCTAATGATCAGAACTGAAGGAGGAAACATTGAACTGCTTAGAGTAGAATAGCTAAGTAACCATTTTTTGTATAGTTTGGAATGTGTTTCTAAATGTGCCGACTGGGTTATTAACTGTTCACTCTTACCACTACCTCTTATTTTTTATAGCCCTGAAGTACTCTGTACCTAATCCCATAAATAACTGCCTCACAAGGCACACTACTCACAAGTTGCTCAACGCCGCTAAACACAGTACTAGTAGCCCTCCTGCTGCTACTTTCTGGGGGCGTTGAGACTAATCCTGGGCCAACCACCATCCAAATTCCAGGGCTAACTACTACACCCTTCCATCTACCTCGTGGCCTAAAACTGCTGCATCTAAATATCTGCAGTCTACTAAACAAAATGACTGCTCCAGCCAACCATCACCTCTCTGATTCCCGATGTCATGGTTATCTCCAAAACCTAGCTCAAACCCCATAACAAGGATTGTGAAATCTCTATCCCAGGCTACTCAATCATCAGGCATGACCACCCAGGCAACAAAAGGGGAGGTGGAATAGCCATGTACATCTCTTCCTCCTTACAGTTCACCCCAATCTCTCTACCAAGTCTCCCACAACAGATTGACGCAGTATTAATCAAACTCTCCCTCCCCATACTACTCCAGTATTTGTAGCAGGATCTTACTGCTCCCCAGAATCTGCAGCACCAATTATCCTGGAACACCTAGATGCTTTACAATCCCATGCTAAGAGTGGCGAGTTCCATATCCTGGGAGATTTCAATTTAAATTGGCTATCCAGCACCATCTCCAAGTTCTGCATCCAAGTTGCTGGACATAACCTGTCGCAGCTGATCACTGAACTCACTCGACTGAACAAGAAGTCGTCAAACCACTCCCTTCTAGACTGGGCCCTCACCTCCCACCGGCATCACGTAATTGCTTCCGGCACCTTACCTGATGCCCTAAGTGATCACCATATGATTTACTTAATCTGCAAAATTTTCAGGCTCAAAGCCCCCTCCCCTAGGATCATTCTCTCTAGGTCTTTCAAATCCCTGGACCTTGCCTTGCTTATAAATGACCTGTTAGCCACTGACTGGTCCCCCCTCCACAGGGCCTCATCTATTGATGATGTGTGGTGCTATTTCAAACTCAATTTCCTAGCAGCTTGGGACACCCATGCACCACTCAGACGGTCCCGGGTGACGGGTGCCTGCTTGCCATGGATCGCTGTAGACATTATGTCCCTCATCAGAGTCAGAGACCAGGCATGTAAGTCATACAGGGACTCAAGCTCTCCTGTTGACCATGCTAAATACAGATCCCTACGCAACACGTACACTAGGCAAATCAGGCTGGCCAAGGCAACTTACTTCAAATCTTCCTTCCAGGCTAACATAAACAAACCAGCAAAATTCTGGGAAGTGGTCAAATCCTTTTCTCCCCTCCCAGCCCCTCCATTAAATGTGGGAGGAACCGCTGTAACACACCCACTAACAGTAGCATCTGCATTAAATTCCTATTTTACTAGCTGCACCTCGGCCTTGCTGTTCACTCTCCCCACCCTGCTCAACCCCCGCAGCCGCCACCTCACAAGCTCAGTCCCTCCTGCCCCTACTTTCTCCTTCTGTCAACTCACACCCTCTGAAGTTTTCAATGCCTTGATCACCCTAAATCCTAACAAAGGCATATGCCCCACGGGGCTGGATACTAAGATGCTCTACTTAGCCGCTCCTGCCATAGCTGCCCCCCCCCGGCTGATCTCTGTAATCTCTACTTTTCCTTAGCCTCAATTCCCTCAGAATGGAAACACACTACTGTCATCCTGCTTCCACAGGGAAGTGACACCTCAGTCCCTGGTAACTACCATCTGATTTCCCTCCTCCCCATTCTGGCAAAACTCCAGGAGAAACTAGTCCTCTCCCAACTCTCCCCCTTTCTCAACTTCTCCTCCTCCTCCTTTTTCTCACCCTACCAGTCTGGCTTCAGAAGTCCCACTCCACAGCCACCTCACTACTATGGCTCACCGATCACATACTAAGTGGGATGGATAACGGACATATCACCACCACAATTTTTGTCGATCTGGCCAAGGCCTTTGACACGGTCTCCCATGCTCTCCTGCTAGATAAGCTCTCCACTGCAGGGCTATCTGCCAAGGCCACCAGTTGGTTTCTCTCCGATCTGGTAGGCCAATCACAATCCATCAGAATTGGTGGTTCACCTCTCTCTCCTTCCCAGTTACCACTGGAGTCCCCCAAGTTTCGGTCCTTGGTCCACTCCTTTTCTCTATCTTCCTAAATGACCTGCCTACCATCTGCCCACACACCACCTTACACGTATGTGGATGACACGGTCCTGTATGCTTCTGGCCCTTCAACTGCTGAAGTAGCAACCAGGTTGCAGCAGGACTTCAGTGAAATCCAGCTCTGGTTTCATGTGAACCAGTTATTCCTAAATGCCAAGAAGACTGTCTCCATGACCTTTGGCACAAGGCAGAGACTCTCAGCTCGAAACCACCCCATCCTTCCACACCCTGGACGGGACTACTCTGGAGGCTTGCCCTTCCTTTAGGTATCTCAGGATCTGGCTGGATCAGCATCTCAACTTTTCTGTACACGTCAATGCCATCCACAAAAAACTTCACCCCAAACTGGGTGCTCTTTACTGCAATTGTGGCTGCATCCCCCTGCCAGCTCTCAGGGCACTAGTACAGAAAATGATTCTCCCCATCTTCGACTACAGGGACGTAGTTTACAGTGCCACTTCCCAGTCCATCCTAGCCAGATTGGACCCCCTCTTTCACTCCTTCTGCAGATTTGCCCTTGACAGCCCTCCCACTGCACACCACTGTGATCTCTATCATTCCCTAAAACTTCCCTCACTCCATCACCGTCGCCAGGCAAACTGCACCAAGCTCATGGCAAGGTACTGGTCCCAGTCTCTGCCCCCGTACCTCGATGCTGTGCTAGCTAAACATACCACTCCTGCTTATTCCTTGAGAAACGTGGACACCCACCTCCTGTTGGTACCATGTATGTCCTCGTCAACTGGCCAAGTTGCCTTCAGGCACCGCATGCCCAAGTTATGGAACTCCTTCCCTGCAAGCACTCGGCTAACGCCCTCATCAAAACACCGCAGCTACCTCATAAATGAGCATTTCAACACACCCTGTGTGTGTGCCTAGTTGTGCCTGTAACAGTACACTCTGCTCCAGCCTCCCACCAGCATACTGTACAGTTGACTCTGATCATGTTGTATGCTTTGTCTTCCGCAAATACTGTCTAGCATGTGGTGTCATGATTTAAATGACATAAATGTTGTAACGCAATTTGATTTAATGTATTAACTTACCAAATGTCTTGTCACATTCCTCTGTATCTTGTGTTGAAAGTCTATGCTGCACATATTATTCCGCTTCTCTATGTCCCCTTCCCCCAGGATGCACCTGGAATCGAGCAGTACTCTACTCAGTGTGCCCTCCTGGTAAAACTTTAAAATAAATAAATAATTTATTGTTAACTGTTGCCTATTATTGCAAACTTAGGAGAGATTTGTGCACCTGATCCCAGGGAGTCTTGATGATAACAGCCTTCTGCTTGAACCCCTTCAACAGCCCAGGGAGCCTGTAGAGTACAGCCTTTTACTTGTACCTGCCTGAATGCTCTGCTGGGATTTGGAGCCTGGTCTCTGCTAGGTTTAATTTTTAGGGCCAGTTTTACTGCTAAAAGATTATCTTCCTTTTTTCTTCCTTTTCTGCTGTCTTCTAGCTGTCCCCTACTCTCGCCTGTAACTGCCCCCCCCCCCCCCTTGCCTGCCTGCTCTGCTTCTAAGGGCGCTCCCACTAATTTACTAATTTGCATCTCTTTTCTTCTTCACTCTACCCTCACCTTGGAACCCTGCTATTCCCTTGACTCCAGACCCTGTCTGTCCCCTGCCCACTGATCGTCTCCTTGTTTGTCCCCACCCACAGCTTGTCTGCTGCAAGTACTAAATTTTTAATCTCTTTCCCCTTCTCCTTCTCTTCCAGCCCTGAGTGGGTGTTCCTGCAGTGAAGAGGCTCCCTGCCCACACTGGGACGCTGCTTCCTCTGGCCGTTGTCCCCCTCCACAACTCCCAGCTGCAGGAACTTCCAGGTAAACCAATGCTCTCTTCCTGGCTTTGACCTGAACACTGGCATACAGCTCCAATTCCAATTGGTCAGCTCCCAGAGGTATCAAACTCCCCATTGGCTGCCGCTTGTATTTGCAACCTTCTGATTGGCTGAACTGGGGTACCGGAAAGTCCGACCTTACTGAAGCTGCAGTGCAGATCCTCTCTGTCTGGACTGGAAAACTATCTGCTTCCCCCTGATATTTCTATTCCCTGTTATTTCTTTTGTCCCGGCTGCCCTCCATAACCCCAGCCTCTATTAAATCCACTAAAACCCTCCCCTCCTTTACACCCATTCACTCATTGGTTGTTCTGCTCAAACAAACAATTCTACCTATTGGATATTAGGATTAGACTCCCCCATGTCCCCTGGTGAATACGACTTAGAGTTTCTTAACCGTCTTCATCAAAAGCTGCCCACACTGCTGTCCTATAGTGGAACTGCTTCTACAATTCCTTAACTTGCAGTGACATTAACTCCCTCTTTCTCACACAGCCTGGTTTTATATCTGTACTATTCCTACACTGCTCTGCTTAGTTTCCTATGCCCCATCAACCAATAACCTGTCAAAATGAGGCCAATTGGTTGCTGCCTTGCTCTCCTATATCTAGCCATCTTTATATCTTGTGACTCCCTCATCTCCTCCTGTAACTGGGAGCAACACTCTGGTAACCATGACTCGCACCTGCACAGCCCCCCATGGTACTGCTCCAAACATCTTCACAATGCTTCCTTACCCTACCATACCTACCCAAACAACATATTGTTAGACTAGAGCACTGGCTACAAGTCAGTCTATCTATGCCCTTCCCCAAAGCAAGAAAATGGTTTCACCACAAGCTTGCATCCCTTGGCCTTATGCTGCTCCACTTAATTGCTTGTTTGTTACTAGCTGGAGATGTGGAACCCAACCCAGGACCCTCCCCTCACAGCACTCCCTCTCCAATTCCCCAGACCACTTATCGCTGCAACTATAAGGGACTCTACATAGTGCACCTAAACTGCCAGAGTCTGTGTCCAAAAATGGCTGAACTTGAGGCATGGGTCTGTACCCTAAAACTGACAACAATTGGAATCACAGAATCCTGGCTAAAACCCTCTGTCCTACCTCACAAAATAGTCCAACAGGGGTACACTACATTTAGGCAGGACAGGGTTGGTAAGAGAGGTGGAGGCATGCTTATGCATGTCAGATCTGACTTAACAGCCTCAGAAATCACCCTAATGACCCCTCCCACACCGTGGGTGGAATCGCTCTTTGTTTCCATAGCCATTGGATCTAGCAAAAAAGTAATAGTTGGCTGTATCTATATATTGTACCACCAAAAACCTCTTCAGCTGCCCTCCCTGAATTTGTGTCCTCCATCTTGGACCTCTCCCACCAAGAGCTAATAATGTGTGATTACTTCAACATAGACTGGAAGGCCCACAATTTAAGTAATGTCTGCACTTCCCTAGCTGACGCCAACTTAACTCAGTACATTGCTGAACCCACCTGGAGGAACCCTAGAACAGGAAACCATTGTATCTTAGATTGGGTTCTGTCCAACTGCCCACACAGAATAATAGACGCAGGAGTCCTGCTGGATAGCATAAGTGACCACTCACCTGTTTTCTGTGTGTGGAGAAATAAAACTCTCAACCCTCCTCCTAAAATTGTAGAATCATGGAACCTAACTACCTTTGATCGCACCTCCTTTCTCAATTCTCTATTCAGCATAAACTGGTGCCCTATTTGCACCCTGCCTACCATTGACCAGGCCTTGGACTACCTAATAGACTCTGTTTCCACAATTATCAATCATCATGCCCCTCTCACCAGGCGTAGGTCCAAAGGCAAACCAGTCCCCTGGTTGACTAAACACATCAGGAAACACATTGCTGAACGAGACATGACGTGGAAAACTTTCAAGAAAACTGGCCTCCCCTCCGACTGGCACTCCTACAGGTGTGTTTGGAACACCTGCAAATCTACTACGACTAGTGCCAAGAGGAGGCATTATTACACCTTACAAACTGATAAGCTCAGCAACCCCAAAGAATTCTGGTCAGAGATAAATTCCCTCCTTAAAGGAAAAACCTCCTCCATTTCTGACTTGCTTCATGCCAAGGATAAAATATTCTCCTGTCCCTCCTCTATAGCTGAAGGTCTTAACAACTTTTTTACCGACCTCAGCACCTACACTTCTCAATTTACCACAATGCAACATTGCCACCCATCACATACCACCAACCACCCTAAGACCCCTACAGGAACTTTTCATATAAGACTAGCCTCATACAAAGAGGTTCTCAAACTAATGTGCAACCTCAGGGAACACAGTTCACCTGGTCATGACTCCCTAGAACCCCACTCCTTGAAATGGGGAGCCCCGGCACTGGCCCTCCCGGTTGGGGATCTGATCAACCGGTCCTTCCTTGAGGGAAAAGTTCCTACCAAATTGAAATCAGCCTTGGTCATTCCAATTCACAAGGGAGTTCGATCTCATCAGTAGAAAATTACAGACCCACCTCTATACTCTGTCACCTAGCAAAAGTTCAAGAACAAATTCTTTACAACCAGTTACAGAATTTTCTTGAACAACACCAACTACTATCCCCTAACCAACATGGATTCCATAAAAATCATAGCACTCTCTCTGCCCTCATCAAGGTAACCTCTGACATTCAACTCGCCTTTGACCAGGGCCAGACAACTGGGGCCATCTTAGTGGACCCCACTAAAGCCTTTGATTTGGTGAACCATGATCTGCTACTACAGAATCTAACATCTCTGGGGCTTGATCTCCACTTCACAACCTGGATTCGAGACTATCTTACAGGCCGTTCTCAAAGTGTCAAGTGTTCCAATTGACACTTGACCTTCAGACCCATCTTGCTTGGAGTTCCCCAGGGCTCTATATTGGGACCACTTCTTTTCTTGCTATTTATAAATGGGCTGCCGAAAACCTGTGGTGGAGCATCAGTTGAGCTTTATGCAGATGATGCCATACTATACAGGTCTTCTCCGGATTTCTCCTGGCTCAGTCAGCACTTAAACTCTGATTTCCATAAGCTGGAGATGTGGTTCATGTCAAATAAAATGCTCTTGAATACAAAAAAACCCCAAAAACAAGTCTATGCTCTTTTCTCCCACATACCCACTGAACTGATGGCTCATCCCAACTTGCCATTTCCACCCACAATGGTGAACCACTTGAGCTGGTACACTCCTTTAAATATCTTGGCATCCTGCTCGACCCAAGACTCTCCTTTGAGGTGCATCTAAACAAAACTATCTCAGCTCTCCACCAGAAGCTGGGCCTACTCTACCAGCTCCACCCCCCTTCTGTCTGGAGCATCATACCTAAAAATTGCCACAGCCTCCTTCCTACTCCTTCTTCTTTATGGCTCCTCCCTATTCTTGTCACTCAAGACCTCCCTGATGAATCAGTTGAAGCAATGTTATCGCATAATTGGTCGCTTTGCATTAGGAGCGCCCCCCTTGGCAACATCACTGTGCTGTACTCGCATCTCTGGAGTGGCTACAGCTAGAACATAAATTCCAGTATACCTCCCTCTGCCTTACCTATAAGCTCACACACCTTTACACTTCTCCGAGTCTATCGGATATTGTGGTGAGAAAAGCAGCCAGCTGGACCCTACGCTCCTCCTCTCTTCTGCTATTAACTGTGCACTCTACACGCTTTGTTACAAGTAGGAGATCTTTTGCCTATGCTGCTCCCTGGGCCTGGAATTCCCTCCCTCCATATATCCTCTCTTGCACTTCCCTCTCCAGTTTCAAAAATGCACTGCTTAACCACCTCTTCAGCCTATGAACTTGTGGCTGCTTTATCTAAGAAACTCTGTCCTTTACAGACTATTGACAGTCCCTCCTGGCGAGCTTGCTACCTCATCCTATGGTATAGACTAGTTACGAGCGGCACTTACTGTATGCATTCCAGTTGACTGCCTAATCTGATGTATGCATGTCTCCGCTCTACTGAGCATATTCTGCTGTGTTTAACCTGCTGTACATAATGCTGATTACTATGTATATTATGTTGATCATCATCTTTCCCTCTATCAGCCTTGCTCTCCTCCTACCACTACCCCCATATCCCGGAAATATATGTATACAGTTGGTATACAATGTATATCATTGTATATAATGTATAGAATTGTTTTAGCAATGTACTGTGCTCTTTGAGCTTATCTTTGTATCTCTCATAATGTATAGCACTGTATATAATGTATAGCATTGTTTTAGCATTGTACTGTGCTCTTTGAGCTTATCTTTGTATTTCTTTCTTTTGATATCCATGCTGTATCTGAATTTACTGGTCACTATTAGTATTAATGCATCCCGTTTTAATCTGTATTCCTTCATTCCAGTGCTTATGTATTGTATGTTATTGGCTATGTTTATTCATTTGTATTTCTCCTCCCTTGTTCCTTCCCCCAGGTCGCCCCTTAAAAAGGGACTGCATGGTCTCAGTTGGCTTACCTGGCTATCAAAATTCAAATAAATAAATAAATATATAGTGTTCTACTTGTCAAACATCAGCAACTTTTAATATATTTAAGAAACACATTACCCACAACATTTCTCATACTTGTTAATGTCTGGAAAAAATGTGATTTATGTGTATGATTTTGTGTTTTAATGGTTGTATTTTATTTCTTATTTGTATTTACACACCTTTGTATTTAACCTACACAGCCCTTTACTTGTAAACAGAGCAACTGTTCTAATGTAAATGTTCCTGTATAAAAAGAAACTTTTAATCATCATCATCATCATATTTTTTGGGACTGCCCACTGCTGAGAACATTCTGAAATACAGTTCATTATACTGTTTTAAATAGCATGGGAGAAATTTTGACAGCCTCCTCAAAAATATATTTACTGTGGGATTTTTCATTAGAGATCACCCTCTCAAAAATATATCTGCTATGGTATTTCCCAGTAGTGATCACCTCTTCAAAATGTATCTACGGTGAGATTTCCTATTAGAGAGCATCCAAACAAAAATATATCTACTGTTGGATTTCCCAGTAGAGATCATCCTCTCAAAAATATATCTACTATGGGATTTCCCATTACAGGTCATCCTCTCAAAAATATATCTACTGTGGAATTTACTATTAGGGATCACCTCCTCAAAATATAACTACTGTGGAACTCTTCCCATTAGAGATCATCCTCTGAAAAATATATCTACTGTGGGATTTCCCATTAGAGATCACCTCCTCAAAACTATATCTACTGTGAGATTTCCTATAAGAGATCACCTCCTCAAAAATATGTCTACTGTGTGATTTCCTATTAGAGATCACCCTGCAAACATATTTCTGCTATGGGATTTACCATTACAGAGCTTCTCAAACATATAACTACTCTGCGATTTTCCATGAGACATCAGCTCCACAAAAATATGTCTACCGTGGGATTTACCATTACTTCCTCAAAAATATATTTACTGAGGGATTTACCATTAGAAAGTATGTACTGAAACATATATCTACTGTGGTATTTCCCGAGAGCAGCTTCTCAAAGATGTATCTACAGTGGGAGTTTCCATTAGAGATCATTAAAGATATATCTACTGTGGGACTTCCCATTAGAGATCATCCTCTCAAAAATGTACAGTATCTACCATGGGATTTCCCATTAGAGATCACCTCCTCAAAACTATATCTACTGTGAGATTTCCTATAAGAGATCACCTCCTCAAAAATATGTCTACTGTGTGATTTCCTATTAGAGATCACCCTGCAAACATATTTCTGCTATGGGATTTACCATTACAGAGCTTCTCAAACATATAACTACTCTGCGATTTTCCATGAGACATCAGCTCCACAAAAATATGTCTACCGTGGATTTTCATTACCTCCTCAAAATATATTTACTGAGGGATTTACCATTAGAAAGTATGTACTGAAACATATATCTACTGTGGTATTTCCCGAGAGCAGCTTCTCAAAGATGTATCTACAGTGGGAGTTTCCATTAGAGATCATTAAAGATATATCTACTGTGGGACTTCCCATTAGAGATCATCCTCTCAAAAATGTACAGTATCTACCATGGGATTTCCCATTAGAGATCACCTCCTCAAAACTATATCTACTGTGAGATTTCCTATAAGAGATCACCTCCTCAAAAATATGTCTACTGTGTGATTTCCTATTAGAGATCACCCTGCAAACATATTTCTGCTATGGGATTTACCATTACAGAGCTTCTCAAACATATAACTACTCTGCGATTTTCCATGAGACATCAGCTCCACAAAAATATGTCTACCGTGGGATTTACCATTACCTCCTCAAAAATATATTTACTGAGGGATTTACCATTAGAAAGTATGTACTGAAACATATATCTACTGTGGTATTTCCCGAGAGCAGCTTCTCAAAGATGTATCTACAGTGGGAGTTTCCATTAGAGATCATTAAAGATATATCTACTGTGGGACTTCCCATTAGAGATCATCCTCTCAAAAATGTACAGTATCTACCATGGGATTTCCCATTAGAGATCACCTCCTCAAAACTATATCTACTGTGAGATTTCCTATAAGAGATCACCTCCTCAAAGATATGTCTGCTGTGTGGTTTCCCATTAGAGATCACCCTCAAAACATATTTCCACTGTGGGATTTACCATTACGGATTTTCTCCTCAAACATATGTCTACTGTGGGATTTTCCATTAGACATCAGCTCCTCAAAAATATATCTTCTGTAAGATTTACTATTACTTCCTCAAATATATATCTACTGTGGGATTTCCTGAGAGCAATTTCTCAAAGTTGTATCTACTGTGGGATTTCCCATTAGAGATCACCTCTTCAAAGATATATCTATTGTGAGATTGCAGGGATCACCTTCTCAAATATATATATATACTATGGGATTTATCATTAGAGATCACCTCCTCAAAAAATAAGGGCCCAATTCTCAGTTCCATCTTTGTGTACTGCAAAATGTACCACATTGAACTGACAGATACAATTGTTATACTGAGAACATTAGATTTGTGATAGGATTGAAGACTCCATGGTGCAAAGCTTGAAATGCAAACGAGGCATTCCAGCTATTACTGTGCACAGTCTGGGTCTGCAAACATTGAGAGCACACAGTACAAGGTCATGCATGTCTGCACATGGCGCAGTGCCATGCACAGGCATGCATGACCCTGTGCATCTATTTAACTCTTCCCCAAACCTAACTGATCTGTACTGCTAACCCTTCTGTGGGCCAATGGTAATTTTGATGGCACCCTTGCTGTTATCCCTGGTAGTCATATGTCCCTCTCCCTAACCCCAGCACATTGACTGTCCCTGTTAGTCTGGTGGATCCCCTCTTTCTAGCACTATTGCCCCTCATGTGTCTTTTTTGTACTGCAATCCCATGATAATCTCAGTCCCACAATGTCACTGCACAGCTGGTGCAGCATTCTGACACCTCTACCACCCAGTAAAAAATTCCTTACATATGGGGTATCCAAACAATGCTGCATCCACTACTGTGCCACTGATAATTGGCATTGTGAGTGGCCCAGTATTTATTTATTTATTTGCTTTTGTTTACCAGGTAAGCACACTAGACAGCCAAGTGCCTATTTTCAGGAGCAACCTGGGAGGTTACAAAGGTAACAGATATAAACATTACAGGGAACAATACCATCAGCATTAGGCAGAGTCAAGGTAACATACAATAACGTCAAGCATTGACAGATTCATTGATAGATAAATAAAACAACATATATACAGGCATGGTCAGTATCATTCAATCGGGGATTCAGCCATAAATCCTAGGGGTGAGGAAGGGATAGGGATATTAAGAGGAGTGGGGAGGAGAGAGACAGGGGGAAAAGTGGGAAGGGAATTTACTAAGTAAACCCTCAATGAGCAATCTGGGCAGAGAGTGGACCCAGTGCTTAGGGATACAATTAACACAGCTAACTGAATCAAGATCATCAGCAGAAGAAGTGCAATTCGATAAAACAGGATTCTCGACCCCCAGCAGGTTGGGCTGAGAATAAAGAGCCTCAGCCCTGGGTCTAGTTTGCACAGAGACAGTCAGAGACCAATTTAAGGAGGCTCCATAGGGAGGCTTTAAAGCAAGGATGTGAGGTGGTGGAGTGGGTGATGGCAGGAAGGGCGTTCCACACTCTGGGCGTGTAAGTGGCGAAAGCCCGATCAGTATATCATTTACATGCCAACCCTGTCCTTCCGTGCACCAGTGCACATTGGCATGGAAGGGCTTATCAACCCCCTCCCCGAACAAAGCTTGGGGGCATCACAGGCAAGGGACTGTCGCTAAAAATCTCTGCAATGATTTAGTGCCAGTCTCATGTGACTGGGAATTGTGCTAGAAGTGTTAGCCCTTTGAGGTCTGAATTTATACCTTAGTATTTGTTAAGGTTGATTGGCATAGCCAGCAGACATCGCGTCAGCACTCCAGGGTAGGTCTGCAGGAAAGATGTAGGAAAATTACCCAGAGAATGAAGGGCTACTTTTGTGTGCCTCTACCTAGTGCTCCAGAAAAAGCCAAATACTGAACATGTTTTTTTTTTCGTAGATTATGTTTATGCTCCCCCTAGGCTGGGCATCCTTCCAGGGTGTACACACGGCGAGGACTGCTGCTCCCTGCCTGAACCCTGCAGTCCGTCTGGAACTCCTCCAATAACCAGGCAGCCCTAGTGCACCGGATCACCCCCGGGCCGGGCCTGCTCACCTTCAGCAGCCTATCTGAAATTACAGCAGACTTACTGCAGTTGCCGGGTCGACCGGGAGTCCATCGGGGATTGGGCCGATGGTGGGATGTGCATCCTGCCTCTGGTGCCCTCATCATCTCCTCAGTCCCAGGTGGTTTTTTTTGTGGTTGTAGTTGCCCCCTCAGTAATGCAGCGTGCAATGACATCTGCGCACGGCTCACCTGCTGACGTCTGTCACACTCCCACCCCCTCTCGTTCTGGCTGGTGTACCTGTGCTGCCCCCGATCTCTATCGGGGGTTGCTAGGACTCAGAGCAGTCCCGGGGCCCTCCCCAAAGAAGGGAGAGCAGTCCTCCAGATGCTTAGTCCTCTCCCTTTCCCTCTCCCTCTCCTGTCGACCCCCGACAGCTGGGGCTTGTTCCTGAACCCGGTTCGCCGGCATGGTGCAAGGTGTGGTGTTCAGCACCTCAACCCTCAGCACCACCGGGCCAGCTTTACTGTACATGTTAAGCATTCTGTATACACATGGGCAGCAGAATCTGGATGCTGGTGCATAATCTGGTGCTGGAAATAAAGAGCAGAAACCCAGTGATGGGACTGGGAAAGGGAAAGTGAAAGTGCAGTTTCTTTCAAAAATCAATGCACTGGCAGCAGTACAGTCAGCCAGCTTTAAACTACTAATTATGCACGACTATAGCACCACCCTCAAAACTCTGTTCCAATTGTATCAATGGAGTATTATCCCCTTAAAAGCAGTGGGTAGCACTATGTAAATATTTTCATTCATATTTATTAGTTTTAGGCTAATTTATTTTGTCACTGATGTTCCTAACTTCCTTATTAATTGTTTTTCATGGAGCCCCCCCCCCAAAGCAGATTACTTTTTTAGGCTTTAAGCAAAGATTGAAAAACCTGTTGTTGTCATGCAGGTTCTTTTGTGCATTTTAGGAAGATTAAGGTTATGTTTAGTGTGCGGCTGTGGTGAGATTAAAGTGGTGGCTTGGGAAGCAAAATGTAGTACCAGTTGACATACTTACTTTTAAATTACCCCCCCCAAGCCGGCCTAGTGGTGCTGAGGGTTGAGGCGCTGGATGCCACACCTCACGCCACGCTGGCGACCGGGGTTCTGGAACAAGCCCGGGTCATTGGGGGTTGGCAGGGAGAGGAGAGGATTGAGCATCCCCAGGACTGCTCTCCTTCCCCGGGAAGGGGGGATCTATCTGCCAATGCACTGGTGACCTCTAGCAGAGGCTGGAGGCACTACAGTGCTCGGCCACAAGTTGCTGGGATTGGAGCTGTGGCAGATGTCAATCGGGGGTGTGCGGGAGCGTGCACCAGCCGGGCTGGACGTCATTGCATGTCTGAGCTCCAGGGACATAGAAGAACAGGGAAAACAACGGCACCTTGGATAGGCGACGGCACTGAGTCCCCCATGTGCACCACCGGGCCAACCCTGACTGACCTTCCAGGTCCTCCATGGCCGTTCCTACCCTGCAGCTGGAGTCTGTCTGTAAAAGTGCCCAAGAGGAGTAGGGCATCCCACCCTGGGAGGGTTAGACCAGGGGTACCGGCTGCAGGGAGGGAGGGGGAGAGAGGAGGTACAGCTCGAGGGGGGCCTCTGGTGGGCAGGATGCAGACTCAGATGCCTGATAGAGGTTCAAGGTGCTGCGGTCGGAGGGAAATAAAGTTGAAAAAAATTACCCCCTCCATTTGCATATTGAGGATGCTTTGCACTTGGTTTTAGGCTTTAAATGAATACTTGTGGCTTGAAGAGATTTACAAAAAAAATGCAATTTATATGTCTTCTTGTATTGTTTGTGCTTCCTACATACTGATCTTTCAATTTGAACTGCCCCTGTTATGCTGTTTTTTTTGGTATGGTACTTCTGAGTGAAAGGGGTGTTACATATGTACATGGGGCTGTAGTGGACTGTTCATTTTGCTGAAGGAGTGAGTGCTATGTGTACACCACTGCCTTGGCCCTCTGGGTCTGGACATTATTAAACAAGCTTATTGTCTGTATGTTTTTTTGCTGGGCTGCTGCAGAGCAAACAAGTTGCCACCACTTGTGCTCCTCTGAAATGAAGGAAAAGAAAGAATTTGCATTTGTGTAGTAGTTTTCATACTGTATTTCCCAAAGTGCTTTACGCACAACTTATTTACATGAATATTGAAATGCCACATGTCATTTTTGAGGGGGGTCCTTCTTATAACTGGAAAAGCTGAAAGCCTGTTAGTGCCATTTTGATTTTATTTTGACACTACTATTCCTATTCTTCTTGTTAAAGGGAACATCCCTTCAACCAATTTTCTATATATCTGTGTAATCTGTAGGCATGAACAATGATTCCCTCATTCCCTCTCTTGCATCCCTCTAATTTCATCCTAATGTAAATATAAATGAGGTTGCTTCACTCTGTTTTGCCATGGTGTGAAAACCTGTTTGTCACCATTGCAAAGGTCATTACCCTGCTCTTGCAAGGCATCATGGGAGTTGATGATGAGTACCTGCACAAGCCAGCAGAAGTTATTCTCTCATTCAGTTCTATTATATATTTTGTAAAGTCCCTGTATTCTCTAAAATTATTTTTCTAACTCAGATACACTTTAAACTACAGAAAACAGCAGGACACTTACTATGCCTTGAGAAGTTTTCATGGGAGCATAAGACAAGAACTTAGGGACTGCAGAAGACAGCAACAACACTGACTAGTACAGTATAACTACTACAGGCTTTAGCACTAAAACATCATAAAATTTCAGGATGCTTACATGAGTTGGGTCATGACTTTTTGCAATGGAGTCAAGCAGGTTTTCACACCAGATTTAAGTACCTTCATTTACATGTGAATCCTGATGAAATCAGGAGGGTGCAACAGAGGCAGTCATTGTTCATTTATGTATTTAGTTTTTGTTGACTGGGTAAGTGCCATAGACAAATCCTGCCTATTTTCAGGCATGACCTGGGGGAGGGGGATACAGATGAATGCCAACTGACCTTGAACCAGATTAAGCTGTTGGTGGTATTTTCAGTGAATGAGGGAAATTTGGCCAGGACACCAGGGAAATTCTCCTGCTCTTCCAGCAGGGGGCTTGACTTCCTGAGAGCAGAGTGGAGGAGCACAGTTTGGAGCCGGACAGCAGAGGAGGAGGAAGTGCTGATGTGGCAGGGGAGAAGGCCTCCTCCCCTGTCTTGTATACCACTAGAGGCCTGAAAATGAGTTCAGACACTTTTATGGATCAAGAAGATCGAAGTGAGGAGCTGGAAAGGAAAAAGAAGGAATTAAGAGAGAAAACATCTTCCGTGGAGATGGAGGGAGGAGATGTTGTATGCATGAGTAACAAAAATGTTTTGGAAAATAATCAGTAAAACAGTAAAGAAACAGGAGGTCTTATAGAGCCAGATATTTCTGTTGTGGAAAGCAAAGAAAATAGGCTGGACTCCTATCAGGCTAAATTGAAAAGCAATTATGTGGCAGTATCAAAGCAAGCTGCACCTGCTGAGACAGAGAAAAAAACAAGTGAAAGTATCAGCACAGAAAGGAAAGGTGAAAGTAAGTCGGAAACGGTTTGACCTTAAAAGGATTGTAGAAAGCAAGACAGAAAGTAAAGAAAGAGCTAAAACAAATAAAGAAAACACAGATTTTGAAGATATTGAGGAAGATAAAACAAAAGAGATAATTTTTGATGGACTTGATAGCAATAATGAAGAGTCATCTATGGAGCTTGAGCAGAAAACAATCTTAACAGATAAAGAAATGCAGGAGGAAGGGGAAGGCCAGAAGGAGAAACCCTGGGGTGGGAATACTAAAGAAAGATTATTTCCTAAAGATATAAAACCACAGCAAGCTAAAAGAAGAAACGCGGTATGCCTGAGATTTAGAGGGCCCTCTGAGGATGTGCCCTAGAGAATTTTTTATTGGGAAAGAACTCTTAATGAATAAAATGAAGTTTTATCCATATGAAATATATGCTCTTATTCACGTATCAGGAAGTACAGAATTTGACGTAAGTTTTAAACATGGAGGAGGGTTGGACCGCTTTTGGAAATTATATCAGCAAATGAAATATACAGACTTATGGAAGGATTACTCAGTTATTCCCTTATCAAAACCTGCTTCTAGGATAGTGACTGTGTTATTTCGAAATGAAGGCATCAATGTGGTCTACATTAATTTCTGGACTGCCAGAGGGGTGTAATGCATGGGGTCACCGGAACCGATACTGGATGAAAATGGTCTGTGCACAGGTGGATGGAAATATAAACTAACACTTAAACAAGTAGATGGGGAAATTCAACATTTGCCGAACTGTTTCTTTCTAGGCCAAGATAGAGGCATTGTTTTTTATGCAGGCCAAGTGCGGGCCTGCTACAAATGTGGAGAGCGAGGTCACTTTAGTAATGTCTGTGGTAAAGTCAAGTGTGGCCTATGTAGGGTTGTTGGGCATTTTGGGGCAGAATGCACAAACCAAGTTAAATGTAGTTTGTGTGAAGAGGAAGGGCACACCTTTGCAAAATGTCCTTGGACTTCCCATAACAGCCCAGAAACTGGAGAAAGAGCAGAGCAAGATGTCTACCTGGCTGTGGTACACAAAGAGAAAGAGAAGCAAGATAAGGTAATAAGGGAAGCCATTATCAGAGAGGACATGGAAAAAGGAATAAAGTTACAACCTCGGACTAAAAGGTTGGTAATACCCGAGCAAAAAGAATCAAAAGAAAAAACAGGGACTTTTAAAATGGAAGGGAAGACAGAAAAAGAAATTGGATTTACTATGGTTACAAGATCTAAAAACAAAAGGAAGAGTACAGCAAAACAGATAATATAATTGGAACAAGATCATGAAGGTGTGGAGTTAGCAAATAAATGCACCTTATTACAAGACAAGGAATGGTCCACTATGGAGGAGGGCTCTGATCGGTCCAACACGGATCTTTCTGAAGGTGCAGGAGAGGAAGATGGAGACACAACAGACATGCAGGTGTCAAAGAAAAGGAAAAAATCTAAAGAGACAGGGTAAAAGTGAGGGGAGAACAAAATGGGAAGTTTAAAATGCCTAACTCATAATACAAATAGTATTAAATATAGAAGGAAGAGGCTGGTAACTTTTAAAATACTATATGACTTGAAAAGTGACTTATATGTATTCCAAGACAAAAGGTTACACACTACAGATGAAATTCAACAAACTCAGAAAGGCTGGACATGGGGACCATCCTAACGGTCCTTTGGAATAGATAGGTGTACAGGGGTGGGGGTAGCTTTCTCTTCTCATGATGTTCAAATTTTAAAAGTAATAGATTTGGTACCTGGAAGAGCTATGATTATTGATGTTATCTTAAAAAAGAATGCTGTGAGAATTATTGTAATTTATAATCCACAAAGGAAAAAAGAAAGGAATATGCTAATAGATCAAATAGAGGCTTATTTGCATACTTCAAAACTTGTGGTGTGGGGATAGACTTTAACTGTGGGTTATCTGGAGCAGATTGGGGAAGGGCAACATCAACAATTTTTTGTGATACGACTCACTTGAAAAGAATGTTAGATAAAGCTGGGATGGAGGATGGATATAAGTTAAAAGGGAAAAAAGGAGAACACACATATTTCAAGGGTTCACATTCTACTCGTATAGATTTCTGGATGGTACAAAAAAAAGTGGAGGTAGTTGATATTAGGAGTATACCGATTGAGACATCAGATCATATTCCAGTAGAAGTTGAAATTAACTTGGGGAATAGGATGAGAATAGGAAAAGGCTATTGGAGGATGAATACAGCTAAGCTACAAGAAGATACTTGTATAGAAAAGATTAAAATAATACTGGAAGATAAGTTAACAGTTATGTAATTATATGATAGTGGAACAGAATGGTGGGAAGATACTAAAAATGAAATCAAACAATATATGATCGAAGAAGGACAGAAAGTAGAGGCAACAAATTATGGGAAGTATTTAAAATTAAGGGCTAGATTATATAAATATGATTACAAAATTTAATTTATATTACAGAAGTGTCAGTGGCTCAGTAGGTAGCACACTTGCCTCTGAGGCTGGGAGATCAGAGGGCTGTAGGTTCAGTTCCCACATCTGGCACTTGGAATAATATCCCAGTACTGACACTGTAGTGCAGCATGAGAGGGGTGCTGCACTTCTGAGGTGCCGTCTTTCGGATGAGACGTTAAACCGAGGTCCCATCTGCTTGGATTGGTGGTAGTTCAGGTGGATGTTAAAGATCCCATGGCACTTATCGAAAAGAGTAGGGGAATTTTCCTAGGTGTCCTGGCCAAATTTCCCTCATTCACTAAAAATACCACCAACAGCTTAATCTGGTTCAAGGTCAGTTGGCATTCATCTGTATCCCCCTCCCCCGGGTTGTGCCTGAAAATAGGCAAGATTTGTCCAGTGCATTTACCTGGTCAACAAAAAATAAATAAATAAATATAAACTTATGACAAGGCAGGTTAAAGATAAGGTGGATGAATCTAAACAAATTGAAGAAATTAAGGTTAAAATGAAAGAATACCAATATAATAGGGTCACGTCTTTAATTATGGAACAAAAAAGTGGTACCAAGGGAACAAAATATCATATAAATCCTTATGACAGTAGTACAGAAAGAATAGAAAATCGAGTTATGTACAAATTACAGGATGGAAAAGGGAGGATACATACAGATATAGAAAATATTAAATGTACAGTACAAGAGTTTTTGAAGGAAAAATACCAGCAACGAAGAAGTAGGAAAAGTGAGGATTTTCTCTGACAATTGAGATACCAGAATCGGAGGAAGATGAGGCAGAGGCGATAAAGGGGGAAATTAAAGAAGAAGAAGTGAAAGAGGCAATAAAATCTTCGTCAAATAACACGTCACCTGGGGTGGATGGGATTCCGAATATGTTCTATAAAATTTTGGAAAAACAAATCGCTCCCATTTAACAAGAGTATACAATGGTATAATGAATGGAGACAATTTGGCAGAAAGCACGAAAAAAGGAATAACAATTTTTTTTGCATAAAAAAGGAGAAAAAACACAACTTAAAAATTGGAGACCCATTAGTTTATTGACTTCAGATTACAAACTTTTAGCCAAGGTAATAAATAATGGGTTAAGGACTTTTTCAGAGAAATTGATAATGTAGTCTCAAATGTGTGCTATTCCTGGATGAAGCATACAACAAAATTTAATTTATATTCTTTGCAAGGGTATTTGTATGCCTTGGATCAAGAAACGGCATTTGATGTTGTAAAGCATCAGTATGTATGGGATACCTTAGAAAAGTTTAAAATTCCAACAGAATTAATTAGTTTAACAAAAGCAATATATAAGGAAGTGCAAATTTGTCCTATGGTTAATGGGCATCTAGGGACTTCAGTGTGTATAAAGAATGGTGTTCGGCAAGGGTGCCCATTAAGTCCCCTACTATATGTATTTTGTCTAGACCCACTTCTGAGGAGAATAGAGGTGGAGAAAGAGATTAAAAGTATTGTATGGCAAAATAGAGAACTGAATAAAACAAGTGCTTATGCAGATGATTGCTTAGTTTTAGTAAAAGATCAGAGTTCAGGGGATACTGTAAGTTAATAGAGTCAGTAGAGAAGTATAGCCAATATACAGGGATTAAGATAAATAAAGGGAAAAGTAGAATTTATCCATTGGGAGCAGTGGAGAAAAAGAAAAGAGGAGATTTGGAGATAGCAGAAGGAAGCATTAAGGTGCTGGGAATAAGATTTGAAGGGGATGATGCAATACAACACAACTGGGAAGAAAAGTATCAAATAGCCCAAATAAAAGTACATAAATGGAAACAATGGAGTATGACACGAGAGAAAAGAATTTACTTATTAAAAACGTTTATTGTCCCAATATTTTTATTTTTAGCATACATTTTTCCAGTACCATTTCAAATGCAATCCAAAATTCAAAGTCTTTTTTTTCAGTTATTGTG
This sequence comes from Neoceratodus forsteri, assembly GCA_016271365.2. Lineage (NCBI taxonomy): Eukaryota > Metazoa > Chordata > Ceratodontiformes > Ceratodontidae > Neoceratodus > Neoceratodus forsteri. The sequence continues at coordinate 560,769,782 of CM057450.1, read as the reverse complement.
GGGTAGCAAGTTCAATCCTATTAAAAGGGGGATAACGTATAGAACCATAAAAGATGGGGGTCTAAATATGATAAATCCAATGTTTTTTATATTAATATTTTTGTGTTTTCAAATATTGTACCATTAGTAAAATGTGAGAACATGGCTTGGTCTTGGTTAACACAGCAATGGAATGTACCTTTCATTAAATGTTTTGGGAAGAAAAGGAATATAGTAGGAGGTAAAGTGTGGCCAATATATATGGAAATTGGAAGGAAGTATTTAACCCAGTGGGGGGTAACAGTGGATGCTCTAATTAGGGGTAACAGAAAACAGATGTATAAAGAAATTATGGAGAGAAATTTCTGGGAAAAACACATTTTTAAGGTAGAAAAAGGAATAAAAGAGCAGGAAATTTTAGTTGTTACATTAGAAAAAAGAATTCCGGGAAAAATGAAAGATGTAGTATGGATGTGTAGTCATGGGAAGTTAAACCTCAGAGGTAACCATAAACATAAAAGAATGGAGGAAAGAATATTCGGAGAAAGAGATTGTGGGACAAAGGAGGAAAGCATGCAGCATTTATTTTTTGATTGTGATTTTATTAAACCTTTTTGGGGTATGGTAGCCGGTTATTGGGGGATGCAAGCTTTTAAAAATATAACATACTAGATTTTGATCTATGGTCAGTTAACAAAAGAATGGGAAAAAGTTAGTACAAATACAGTCTATGTTATTTTGGCAGTTTTGAAATGGTCTATATGTCAAAACAGATGCTCAAGATTTTTGCAGAATAAGGATTTGACTGTACAGGATGTTTTTTTTAAGTTTCAAGATGAAGTAGATAACATTTTTCAAGATGAATGTAAATTATGGAGAGAAGAGGAAGCAAGAGAGCTGTGGAAAAATGTTACTGGAATTGGGTAGATAATATGGATTTCATAATGACTGTGTGATTTGTTTTTGTTTTAGAAAAAAAGTGTGTTTTTGTTTTAATAAAAACTTCCCCTACTCTTTTCGATAAGTGCCATGGGATCTTTAACATCCACCTGAACTACCACCAATCCAGGCAGATGGGACCTCGGTTTAATGTCTCATCCGAAAGACAGGAATACCCACAAAGTACACAGGTAAACAGAATAAACAGCTGAGGGGACCTTCCCTTTAATTGTTTCACATGGAGGCCACCCATGGAGCAGATTGATCTTTTTAAGGTTGCTTGACACAGCAATTAGGATCACAATGAGTATGGGTCTGACAGGAAGGAAGTGGAAAATGTACCCTACCTTCATGGACTGGTGTGTTTGCTGTGCTAAGAAAAGCCCACATAGACTCTGTAGAAGATGTAGAAACAAGTATAAAGTATAGTGAAATGATTATTAAACTGAAGAGTAAATGTTTTCAAGGGCTGTTTTTTTGTCTGTTTGATAATGTCTGAAGGGGTTAAAAAGTGGTAAAGGGACAGACATAGGGAGAATAAAGAACCAGAGGACAAATGGGAAAACTGGTTCCATGTCATAACGGCGATCATGGAATAGTGATTGCTGCTATGGTGAGTGTACATAATCAAAAATGAATTTCAGCGATGCACACTCACGGCAAAGATAAAGAGAGCACCCGAGAACTACGGGTTTTTATTTAATTCGGGGGCTGTGCCCCCCACACCTCCCTACTAATGGATTCTTAACTCTAGGGAGGTGCATGTCAGGGGGGTGAAAAAATTGGGAAAATAACAAGCCGCCTGCTGGCAAAAAAAAAAAACGTGCTGCGCTGACCAACCCTGCACTCTGCACCTCCTGCCGGCTCACCCACCCCACCATGTTAGCAGTCTAGCTCAGCAGCGCCCAACACATCCCCTCCCACATACCTTCCTCCCCATCCCCTCCATGTGCGTATATACATGTGTACATCCATTTCCCCTACCTCACCCACCCCGGTATCCGCTCGTTACCCTGCCAGGTAGCCCTGTACACAGGCACCATGATTGAGTCACCCTTTTTGTAAGCGCTCAATCACGGTCTCCCTGTACACAATATACAGGGAAAACCTTTACTTGCTCTGGCTGTAACTACCTCTGTAGCCATAGCAGCATTAGGTCAAAGGATGGCTGGAAAAGCCTAATGGTAAAGAGAATGGTTATATCAGCACCAGTGAGAACACAACTAGGCACACTCATAAACTGGGTAATAAATGTACAATGGCAACTGTCTGCCAAGAAGCACAGACAATATATTTTAGTCACAAAAATGCTGAAGGTGTAGCATTAGAACCCCTGCACTTTGCGTCATAAGTGTGACGCTTAGTCGGGGGGGCAGGTCCAGGACATGCAGGGCCTCCTTATATATAAAGGGTGGGATATTCAGAACTGCACCTGGCAGGGGCGCAAGCTGGGGGCAGCACAACTGGGATGCGCCAGGGCGTGGTCTGGGCGATATTCAGCGGTGCTGCTCCATGGCTCAGCACCATTGAATATGGCACTGTGAACACCTGCATTGTGCATGGCGCAGTGGCACTGTGCCAGCACAAGTGGCCAGAGAAGAGCAGGGGGATGCGCTAGCTCAAGTGCCATTGCGCTAGGTGCATCAACCGTGATATTCAACGGTGGACATGCAAATGGGGCCATAATGCATGCAAGGTGCAAATGGGGCCATTAGCAGGTCATTATGGCCCCATTTGCATACAGGTGCACCGATCCCTGGCGACTTGCGCCCTAGTGCCCTGCCAGGCAGCAGCCGCCAGGGACCGATGCCCCCTGCCCCACCGACATCGGCCTACATGCACTGCGCATGAGTATTAAATTAAATCGTCCAATATCTGGTGGTCCAGTGGACCACTTCCATCATCACAGGCATAAGTATTAAATTAAATTGTCCAATATCCCTGGTGGTCTCTTCCCCACTCTGCCCATTGAGCCCCATCACCCCGCCCCGGATCAGCAGCGGCGCAGCTCCCCGTTTTGAACGTTTTCTGGCTGCTGGCCAACGACTCTATACAGTACAGCGTTGTTTATTATCCACAGCGGGGCTATTGGCGGTAGACCATACCGCATTGGCGATAGTTCCAGGTGATAGCGTGAATGGCTTCATCTGCATATCTGACCGTAGCAGTCGGCATTTGTTCGAATGCCCATTGGCCCATGCTGTGGACCAATGGGTGTACAGCCGTACTGTACGCAGTTAGTCAGCGGGCGGCCAGGCGGCTTGTGGGCGGGGAGCTGCCACCCGCCGCTGACCAGGGGAGGGAGCAGGGTGGTGGGGCTCAGTGGGCGGTTGGGGAGGAGGGTACCTCTGAGTCACCAGGGATGGTTTGGATGTTTTAATTTAATACTTATGCCCGTGATCAGGATGGAAGAGGTCCACTGGACCACCAGGGATACTGGACAATTTAATTCAATACTTATGCCCGCGATCAGGCTGGAAGTGGTCCACTGGACCACCAGGGATATTGGACATTGTAATTTAATACCCATGCCCGCGGTTGGGCTGGAAGCGGTCCACTGGACCACCAGGGTTATTGGACGGCTCTAATTCAATACTTATGCCTGTGATCGGGCATGGGGGGGCACTACCACGACAGACTGTGCCGCAGGAGCTCAGGTGGCCACCCACAACTGGCAGCTGCCGTGTTGCACCCTGCAATACGGTGGCTCACCTGTGGGTGGCCAGCTGTTGCTCCTGTTTTATATGGCTCAACTGTGTGCGGCGCAGGTAGGGGCTGCGCCTGCATCTGCTCTGCACATCCCGGGCTGAATATCGGGATGTGTGGAGTATGCATGGGCATGCCCCCATACTTGCACCACATACATTACTGATGTGCCCTGGCGCATCGGGATTTGTGCCACGCACTTTCCCCTTTTGACTATCGCGCTGGAGTGCATCAGTGAGTTGCGCATGGTGCAACTGTGTTGTGCCATGCGCATCCCTTCTGAATATCCTACCCAAAATATTTAAAGTTGTACATCATTCTTTGTTTTTTGTTTGTTTGTTTAACCAGGAGAGATGCACTAAGCTGAAATCTTGTTTACAGGTGTGACCTGGGAGCACAAGGAAGTTAAGTGACTTGCTCAGAACTGAAACTGTGATACACATTTCATTTTTAGCCTACAAAAACCTTAACAGCATGCCAGGAATATGAAATGAGTGAAATAATATAACCAAAAACTCCAAATATAAAAAACAAAAACAAATGATAGATGCAAAAAGAAACAAAGAGGTATATGCAGGGAGAACAAAGCAGTCCGGTAGGGAGGGACAGAAGACCTGATAGAATGAGTCTGCTGTAGCAGAACAAAGGGTATGCAAGGGAATGGACAGAATAGCACCTAAGCCATAGTGGGATAGCGGCAACACATTACCTGTGAGGCAAAAGGCTGTAGTGTGTTTTGTGAGGTAAGTTAGTGCTAATAACATAATGTACTCCTATATGGACGTTATCTGCGCAAAGTGTGTACAGCTGATCTGTTGATGATTAATTGTAAAAACAATTACCATTACCATTCCATAACCATTCCGAAATTCAATACTAGCTTTGGTAGCTCATCCATAGGTTATGCTGTGCCATCACTATGGAACAAACTCCAAAAAGTCCTAAAACTGGTCAACCCCATTAAACTATCAACCTTTAAGACCATATTTACTCAATCCTTTAAGGAGTCCTGCAGGTGTAGTCAATGAGGAATAACCTTCACCTTTCTTACTCCCCATCCTTCCAACTACATCACCATCCTCAATCTCTAGGCTAGACTTCTACCTAGTGACTTCGCCACACCACCATAGAGAATAATCTAATTACTGCAGCCATCTACCTTCCTATCCTTTTGTCCTCCCCTCTCTAATTCCGAGGTAGGAAGACCTGTAGTGGCTCACCTCCTCATATCTTTATCCTGCTTGGCTTCCTGCCAAATGGTCATTGTATCAAAGACTGATACTAGACCTTCTCTCCCTCATGATAATTACTGTACGCAGATTTGTTGATATGCTAAACTGCCTACTGTGTTAGTTTAAATATGCAACAACAGCTGAACTAATCCTCCTGATATGATTACACTGGCTACCATGTTTTTTTTGTTTTTTGTACATGTAACAACAGCTGATCTAACTCAGCCATATTAACTCCACTCCTTTGTTTTGTACCTAGCCATGATTCACCCATATCTAGGCATATTGAGGCCTATGTACTGTGTCTACTGCTCGTACTTGCTGTAAATTGTACATATTGGGCCAGATATTCAGAAATGCACCAAACGGCGACGCAAGTCCGGGTGCAGTACAACTCCAATGCTCCATGGCGCAGTGAGGACAATATTCAAAGGTTGCGCATGGTGACATGCACCAGCGCAACACGGCTGAATATCACAGGGATGCACCATGGCACACCCAGACGTGTGCCAGGGAGCAACCAGACCTGCACCATAGCGCAACCAGAGATGTGCCAGGGAGTAAAAGGAGAAGCACCAAGGCACACAAGGAATAGCCCCAGTCAATGGTGGGAGCATAGCAGCAGAGGGAAAGTGTGAAGCAGGCAGAGGAACACAGCTGGGGATAGTGTCAGGGGGGCACAGTGGTGGGCCACAGGTGACCACCAATAGCAGGGCGCAGACAGGCATCCAATCCCCCCAGCACCACGGCACAGGATGCAGGGAATAGGTGGCACCAAAGGCCAAGGGAGGGCTGCCACTGGAACCCCCCTGCTGCATACCATGCCCCCACACACCCAGACCATGGCCAGCCACACCCTGGACTACGGCACCCAACACACATGCCACACATCCTGAACAGCCAGCCCATGGCCACCCCAAGGCACAGCCACTGACCAAGGGGCAGGACACCACCATGCACGGCCCATACAATGACACAGGCACACCACACAGACACCCACCACACCACTGCAGCATGGCTCCACACACCAGCTGCAAAGCAGACACGGACTCAGGCAGTTAAGCAGGAAATCTGTATTAAACATAACTATATACAATGGAATGGGGTGGGAAAGGGTAGGAGAGTGAGGGAAGGGGACAGGATACAGGGACTATACAGTGGGACGGGGAAGGGATGTCAAGGGTAAAAGGGAAATAGTGGGGTCCAACTATGGGCAGCCACGGCCTGCTGCCGCCTGATGCCTCCTCCATTGCCTGTCCCGGAGCACTATCTGCCTCATCTGTGTGCCACCTCCAGGGTCGTGGATGTAATCAGTATTATTTGCCATAAGAGGCGGCAATACAGGGGAAGTTGTGACCTCCTCTGGTTGCCTATGAGAAAGGAATGGACAGGTGATCAATGCAAGTCCCTAGGCACCATGCCCTCCCACTGTGTGCAAAGGGCAGTGGGAACACACACCCCTGGAGTGGCACCCTGGCCACCCACAGTGGGTAGGCCAACACCTGCCAGCATCCCAGCATGCCATGACAGTGTACAGTGGTGGACACTGCTGCCCAGTGGCCACCTGACCGTGCAGTGACAGGCAGTTGGCAAAGGGCAGCAGCAGCACCGGTGGCAGCCGGGTGCACACCCATCCCACCAACAGCTGGTACATGTGTGCAATGGCTGCCCCACAGTGGCATGCACACTGCACAGTGTGCAGCACACAGCTGACATGGCAAAAAGCACAGGTGGCCATGGCTGCACCCTCACCCCTGCTGACTACCCAGTACTGAGTAGAGGAAGACAACGGTGCCTATCTGCTCGCTGTGGCGCCGCTTGCACCTGTCCCGCTGCCGCTCCACCTCCACTGGTCGGACCCACATCTCCACCAGTTGGTTCTGCAGTGGCCTGCTGTGCCCCTGCCAGGCACCCCTGCCGCTCCTGCACGGCGACTATCTTCAGGGTCTAGGAATGGAACACAGACAGGCACACATCAGAGAACAACCACAGCATGTGCCCACCACCCCCACCCCAGTGCACAGTGTATGCCCCAGCCTGACATGACCCGAAAGGCAGTAGCACAGTGCACCTGGTAGCCGGCAATGCCACACTGCATTGCACACGCCAACAGTGCCCCCCTCACAGGGCATATCAGGCAGCCCAGCCAACACCACAGTATGGCGGATGGGGACACATGCAGCATGTGATAACTTACCTGGCCGTGGCACGGCCCTCCTGTGGACACGTGCCTGCAGCAGCCTCAGTCTCTCATGGTCCCGCTGCATCATGTCCCCATACCGGTGGCGGCATTGCTTACTGGTCCGTGGCACCTCAGTGTCCTGAACCAGGCCTTCAGCGATGGCCTGCCAGATCTCTGTCCTGGCCTGCTGCAGGGGCTCCTGGCCAAACAGACCAGGTGCATGTGGCTGCACATGGGCCACAAGGTTGACCAGCTCCAGGTCTGACCAGTTTTGGGCACGTCGCACACCTCACCATGCCATACTCTCCACTCAAGGTGCTGGTTCAAAATGGCAGCCAGTAGTGCACATGCACAACGTGCGCGAGATGCGCGCCTCGTGTAGGCATGCGCCGCATTTGCCAATCGGGCAGAAAGCCGGGATGCAATGGGTAGGCACGCCCACCCGGCACGTGGTGGTGTAGTCCCAAGGGCATAGGGTCAGGTCAGGGGTCAGGGGTCACCCAGCGCACAGTGTGCTGAAGTGCAGTAGAGGCCATGGTACACAGTGCACCATGGTCCCTATAGCGCTCTGACTGCACTGTGCACAACAGGCTGTAGCACAGGCCACGACACATGCGTACTGCTGGCAGTGCACTGCACATGTCACGGCATTGTGCCATGACATGCGCCAGAGCAAATCCATTGCACAAGGAGCATGTACAGGATATTCAGCCACCGCATGCTAATGAGCTCATCAGCTAATGCATGGCACACCAGGGAAATTAGCATGTCATTACTGCTGTGCCACAGCTCATTTGCATGCAATGTGCTATAAAGGTGCTGCACAACAGCACAGGCCATGGACCGGTATTGCAATCATCTGAAGTAAGTTGTGCCTGCCGTGGGACCAGCCAGCACAGCAGGGTGGATGGGGTGGGCAACTGCAGGCAGTGACACACATGTCCTTGTCCACAGGTAGCACCATGTTCGAGCGTGAGGAGAATGAGGAGCGTGGGCCTGCCCGCAAGTGCAGGCCCAACTTTACGAAGGCAGAGGCTGATGCCCTGTTTGAGGCCTACCTCGACAGGGAGCAACTGCTGAGTGGTGCCACTGGCACACCACAGGCCAGGGTTGTGGCCTGGGTGGAGGTGACAGTGGCTGTGAACCTTCAGGGCAGCCACCAGTGGTCTGTGCAGGAGTGCAGGAAGAAGGTGGGCACTGATAAACGCCACATAAAAGAGAAGGTGGTGGCCATACGGGCAGCCAGGACAGCCACTGGTGGGGGCCATGCTGTTGTGCCACAGCTCACAGCACAAGAGAAGCTGGTGGTGGCCACCATGTGTCACAGCACTGTTGAGGGTGTGCCGGGTGGTGGCTTCCAGACAGGAGGGAGCCCATTACTGCATGGTACGTATGCCATGCCCGGGGGGGCTGCCGGTATTGCAGCACTAACACATTTGTTTTCTCTTACAGCACCGGCACGCCAGCATGCAGGGGCAACAGTGGCAGCCGTGGGGGCAGGCCCAGCCCTGGAAGACTAGCCAGCCACCTCCATGGGCATCTGGGAGCCTGATTGGCTGCAGCACACCACTGCCGTCCAGCCGGATATCCTGGGCTTGGTGTTGGACGAGGCCCTGGCTGTGTTCCAGCAGGATGCCAGCCATGGCGTACTCTGCGTGGAGACACAGATCAGGGCAGGGTCTGACACTGATGACAACATGACCATCATCCTGGACCGCATGGGTGGTGTCGTGGGGAAGACACCCATACCTACTACCATCACTGGAAGCTCGGCCAGTGGCCTGTCAGTGGTGGAACAGCTGCCCAGCACCGCTGCTGGTGCTGCCATGTGCACAGCCATGGCAGTGCTGTGTGGTGGTGGTGGTGCATCCACTCAGGCACTGGCCAGCATACAGGGGCCAGAGGGCCAGCAGCAGCAGATGGCTGGGAACATTGGGCGGCCAGACGCAGAATCCACCGCCGGGGTGCCAGACAGTGACCTACCCCATAGGGACCCTGCTGCGCAGTGTCCACCTGAGCTGGGGGCCATACAGCGCAGTCGTACACCACTGGTGGGATGGCGATATGCCCATGCTCCTCTGGGTGCCGACCCATTGTCAGAGCACACCTGATTGCTGCGGGCCTTCATGGAGCAACAGATGCTGCTCATAGCTGGGGTGCATGCACTTTGCACAGAGGTGTGCCAGGCAGCTGAGCTGCGCGAGGGGGGAACTGCGCAGGTTCTGGAGGCTATACAGCGCCTGTGGGAGGACATGATCGCATCCCTGGATTGCATTGCCAATGCGATCTCAGTTGGTCTTGTACCGTTGGCTGCCACAGGGCGTGGCTGCCAGCCACAGACACCACGGAGTGCACTGTTCACCCCATGGACCCGACGCTAAGCAGCACCCTCCATGTTGGCACCAGGCTCTGCTGTTGGCATCTCAGGCACGCCTGGGGCAGGCCTGTTTGGGTGCCTACACACCCCTGCGTGAACCCGGTCATGTTCCCACAATTCAACCCCTGGGGGGCAGTTGCATACACCCCCTGTGGCCATTGAGCAGCAAGTAGCTACCGAACGGCCCCAGCGTGGCCGCCACATGTCTGTGGCAGCCATGGTTCCACACGGTGGACCTGATGTGTGGGCCGCCCTGCCTGCAGTCTGCTGCCACTGCCCTGTGTGCACATGGGCGATGTGTGTGGGTGCATGCCACAGTCTTGGCAACTGTGTGTCGCACCGCACACTGCCTGTGTGCGCACCTGCCCATCCGCTGGGCCATGTGGCATGTGCGTGATGAGAGCAGAACAGCACTGGTTGCGCCTGTGCACCGGCGCCCTGCATCTGATCCACGCCACGTGTGTCTGTGTGTGTGTGTGTGTGTGAGAGTGTGTGTGTTTGTGTGTGAGTGTGTGTGTGTGTGTGTGTGTGTGTGCTATTGTACGGTGCTGTGTGCTGTTGTGTGTGGCTGTGTGGCACTGCCACCCCCACCCCTGCCCCATGCCTCTGTGTGTGCATGCCCATTGCCATGCCTGCCCATGCCTGCCCATGCCCGTGTGCCTTACCATTGTGTCTGGCCACTGCATCGATGTTGCTCCACCTACCTGCATGCATCAAAGTGCTCCTGTGCAATTGTGTCCCAGTGCTGGCGTGCCATCCTTTGGAGCTGGGGATCCTTCCACCCGGGGGGGAGCTGCCCACCGCCCCCAGCCCATTGTCCTCGTCGTCCCCACTGCTGTCCCCCTCTTTGGCCTCTACAGCTATCCCACAGTCAATGGCCATGTTGTACAGTATGCAGCAGGCCAGGAATAGGCCACAGGCTTTCGAAGGGCTGTACTGTAGGGCACCACCAGACCTGTCAAGGCAACGGAATCGTGCCTTCAGAATCCCAAACACACGCTCAATGATGTTCCACATGCTGGCATGTGCCTCATTGTAACTGTCCTCTGCTGGGGACTACGGGCACCAGTAGGGGGTGAGCAGCCAGGGCCTGAGTGGGTAGCTACTGTCACCTGTGTGGACAGATACATGGTTAGCCTAGTGTCCTATGTCACTGTGCCCCTTGCCCATCCCTGGCGCCCTCACCAGCACACCCGTCATGCCCGCCCCATCCCATGCCCTGCTGTTTCCAGCTCCCTATGACCATCCCATGCTCACACGCTAGGTAGCCTGTGGGGATGTTCCCACGCTGGAACCTGTGGCACAGCGCAGAGCTGTGCCAGATGAATGTATCTTGTGCACTCCCGGGGTGTGTGGCACAGACATTGGTTATGCACCCCCTGGCATCACACACCATCTGGCAATTGACACTGGGGTAGCCCTTCCTGTTGACACATGTTACGCCCTCAGGGCCAGGTGGCATGCGGATGCCCACATGGGTGCAGTCAATGGCCCTGATCACACCAGGCATCCGTGCTACCCTGTGGAAGTCCTGCATGGTTGCTGTACACTCTACCTGTGTGCTGGGGAACTGGATGTAGTCTGCAGCATGTGGCAGCAGGGCGTTGAGGAATTGTGTGAGGAGGCATGACGTGGCTGACTGGGTTATGCCTGTGGTGTCCCCTGTTGGTCTCTGGAAGGTGCCTGTGGTGAGCAGGCACATGATGGCTGTCACCTTCATCTGCACTGACAGGGCTTGGCTCTGTCTAGTGGGTGCCTGCATCTCCTCACTGCACAGCTCACAGAACTGCCTCAAAATTGCCTGGTTCAGGTGATACCGGCCCAAGATCTCCGTATCGGAATAGTTCTTGAAGCTAATGTGGGCAGGGTACCACCTGTTCCAGGTGTACCACCAATGGGCCCTTCCATGGCCACGTCATTCTTCCTCCTTCCTCCTCACACCCCTCATTACAGCCTCCATCTGTAAGGCTGTGCTGGCCATGGCCCCTGCTGTCTTGTCTCCCCCTGGGCGGTCAGCTCCTGTGGTTTGCTTGCCACCGTGAGGCAGTGCCTTTCTCTCTGCCTGGCTCTCTCTGTTGCTTCCCCTGCTCCTGGCTCACACTCCACTGCCGCCTCTCTTCCACACCCCGTGGCTGCCTGTTCCACTCCCTCAGTCCCTTACAGGCTCTGTCTCCCTTTTTCCTTCTGTTCCCTCCCTCCACAGTCTGGTGGCTTGCTCTCTCTCGCTCCCCTCTGGTGCAAGTGCTGTCCCCGTGCTTGTGCCCTGTATTTATAGGCTCAAGTCTGCTTGGTGCATCTGGACATTGCTCTGCACTTGCGCCATGGGTTGGGGGTTGAATATCGCACTGTGCTGCATATTCATGGGTATGCTCCCCTGCACTTGCGCATGCATTCATTAGGGTTGCGCATTGGCGCACTGCTACTTGCGCTGTGCACTGACCGCTGAATATCGCCCATGGCACATTTCTGCAGTTGCACAGGTGCAACCCAGTTGCGCCATGTGCAACTGCTTTGAATATCCAGCCCATTGTGTCCTTTGTACTGTATCTACTGCTTGAACTTGCTGTATATTGTAATTGTCATGTTTTAGGTATACCACATCGAATGTATAAAAGTAATGCTGACTGTCTTCTACTGGCTCAGGTCCACTTTGGCAATGAATTCTTCTCAATGGTGTTTCACCTGGCTAAATAAAGATTTTGAATTGAATTAAAGTCGGAAGTGCTACTTTCTGTGATGTCAGTGGTTAGACTGAGTTTGAGATAATAAAGCTGAAACCGAATTGCAAAGGTACCTGTCAGCAACCACTAAGAGGTAAGTATTCATTATATCTGTGCATGAGCATTAATAGAGTGCATACTCTACTGTGTCATGTAAAGTGAGCAGAACAGTGGGATGCACGTGAATGTAAAAGTTAACTATTTCATTAGTTGGTATGTGCAAAAGGACTAATGTGCGACTTGGCATCTTATACCGACATAAAAACTGTCTCCCCCTGACTGCCCTCCGTATAGCGGTCACTTCCTCTATACTATCCCTGGTCGACTATGGCCTCCCAGTATACGGTGCTGCTGACACAACTGCCCTCAATAAAATTTGCCTCATCTTAAATAAAGCATGCAGGCTAATCACTGGGGCCCCCAGGATGACGCACTCTTGCCAGCTCTATGACATGGCGAAACTGCTGAATCTGGATGAACGTCTATGCTACCAAACTTGCCTAATAACAAAAAAAACCCTTCTAGGACTTTCCCCACCTGGGCTGACAGCCTCGCTCCGACAAGCCCAACCCTTGGTCTGCACATGGTCCTCCTGCAAGGCCACTCTTCTGGTCTCAAGATCCAGAACATCCCATGGACAGAGATCCTTTTGCTTAAGAGCTCCGTCCTGGTATAACTCACTCCCTGCCCCCATCTCAGATGCCCCCACAATTTCCAAATTCAAACTTGCACTTCGCAGCCAACTATTTAACACGCGAAGCTGCACCTGTATATAACTGAGTTGCTGTGCACAGTGCCCTGACAATGCCCACTGGGCAGCATCCACTCCACTTTGCACTAATCCTCATCCATTGCTGTTTATACTGCTTTGACCTTGCTACATCTTGCAAACTTGCTTATCTGCTGACCGGATGTAGTCACTGTGCTTGCTACCATTAATCCAAATGCTGTAACCAAAATTCAGTTGTCTCCTGTGCTTACTACCATTAATGCAAATGCTGTAACCAAAATTCAGTTGTTTGTCTGCATCATATGTAAGTCTGTTATGTATTGTCCTCACTGTGACGAGGTACCTTTGGAAATGAGCCTCTGGCTCAAAGGTTGTAAACCGATTTCTCAAATAAATAAATAAAATAAATAAATATGCAGTACTGTAATCAGCTTTGTAGAACATAACTGTCTGTAGCCTGTGCCAGTATGCTTAATCTCTGTAGAACTGTCATTTATCAGGAGGACCTTAAAAAATTAAAAACACAGTTTACATTGCGGGTAAACAATGTCTTCAGTTCTGCTGCCAGTAGTGTGCATAGAATAAATCAGAATCATATTTTTTTTATAATCATCAGGGGTCAGAAATTATACCTCCACTGTGGATATAGCATTGAAGCTGAACTGAGCTATCCTTAGTAAATGCAGTGTAAAAATACGTAAAGCAAGGACAACTCTCCCCAATACGTGAGATGTTGCTTCTCAGTTTAGCTATCCTGGTAAATAAGTTGTAAAATGTGTTGAAGGACCCAACTGAAAACAGGATGTTGCATTTCTGCTGGGTTATTCTGGGTAAATACATTTTTAAATGGATAAAAGCATAAGGTATTGCTTACTGATCTCTGGTGAGACCACACCTGGAATACTGTACACAAGTCAGGACTCTGCATCTAAAGTAAAAGAGGGGCTACCTGGAGTCCATCCTGACAAGGGCCACAAAAACAGACCAGCAGTAGGAGCAGTAGCAGGGGAACGTGTATGAGGAGGGGCTGGTGAGCCGCAGCATGTACTTACTGACAGTCAGAAGGGAAAGTAGGGGGCACGATAGGTACTTATAAATACTTATGGGGTATCAACAGGGTGACCTACACTAAACTGGTCACAAGAAAGAGGGCAGTATGACAAGAAGTTATGAGTGGCAATGAATGCAGGGAAGGTTCAAGAAGTTTCTTTTATGGAATGGGTGTTGGATGTGTGAAATTATTGCCCAGTGAGGGGGTGCACTCACAATCCATGACTGGGTTCAAACACAGGTGGGACGCACACATGGGAATAGTACAAATTACAGAAAAAGGGGACAGGGTACTCTAGGGAAGGATGTGGACAAACCATTATGGCTAATGGATAATGACTGCAGCTCAGTGTAGACTGAGCATGCTTCAGGTAGTCACATGGACAGGGGGGTTCAAATCAAAATGTTTAGGACTTGCCCAGCCATGACTGTAGCTGAATTTTCACTTGCCCCAATTCATTACAATAAAATTGGCTCTCTCTGTACTTGCCCTTCAAGGAAATTTACTTGCCCCAGACAGGGGGCAATAGGATTTGCACACCCCTGCACAAGGATGGACTACATAGGCCACTGGGTCCTTTTCTGACATCAAATTCTCTTTATCTGTGTATGTAGCTTGTCTGGGCTGGGATATTCTGCGTAAATACAGTCCAAAATGGGAAAAAGCAGAATCGTACAGAAACTGAGATATTGCATCACATTTGCGCTATCCACAGTAACTATAGTTCAAAATGGGTAAAAGCAGGATCCCACAGAAACTAAGATACTGTGCCTGAGCTGGGTAGCCATATTAAATACGTGTACACATTTTGAATGCTTGGGATACTGTTTAAATTTCCTCTACATTTATTTATATTTTCCCCTTTCTGTTGTCTGTCCTCCCTTGTTAACACCCCCCCTACTGGATTGATTCAGGAAATGAATCCTGGTTCCGTGTGCCTTTTCCGATCAATGCACATCATAAGCAGGACCACACTGAAATTAAGATGTAGCATTGCAGCTCAGTTATAATAAGTAAATGTAACCTACAAATGGATAAATGCAGGACCCTACTGAAAATGAGACTTTGCATCTCAGGTGGGCTAATCAAGTTGTACTGTAAAATTGGGCGATTGCAGGATCTTAGTAAAATGATATATTGCATTCCACCTGGGCTATGCTGTTCTGGGTAAATACAGAGTAAAATGCGTAACAGAAGGACTCCACTAGAAAGAAGATATTTTATCTCAGCTGGGCTGTCCCTGGTGAGTACAGCATAACAAATGGGTGAAAGCAGAACTCCACTGAACAGTTCCTACTACTGGATCCAGCATCCAATCCAGACATAAATCACTTACACTGTTGGCATCGTTTTATTGATGAAGTGGAATGTGTATGGAGGGGGAGCAGGACAGAGGCAGTGAACTTTATGATCTGGCTTAATAGCAACTATTTAATGTAAAGTTCACCAGTACTATAGATGAAACCACTTTAAACTTTCTCATTGTGATCTTCATTGTTGCACCTAATAACAGGGTAAACAGTAAAGGAATTTTGCAAACCCACAGCCACTAACGCCCTTCTCAGGTCAGAGAGTGCTTACCTCAAGTCACTTTTAAACTCTGTACCATTTGGGCAGTTTCTGCATGTCTGAAGCAATTGCTCCAATGAGAGTGACTGTGGTACAAGCACTGGAATTGAAAAATAGGTTCCTTGAAAGAGGCTACAAATCAGATATCCTGAAAAGGGAAAGGGAACATTGTTTAACCAGGAGTAGCACACTAAGCTGAAATTTGTTTCCAGATGTGACCTGGGAGAACAAGGAAGTTAAATAACTTGATGAGGATCACACAGTGTGCACCTAGGCAGCTATGGGATTCAAACCCTGGTCTCCAAATCTGCAGCTCAGAGTCTTAACCCACTGTACTATACTGCCTCCTGCATACCAGAAGTGCAAAGTAAAGGACAGAGCAAGTCTCTTAAGCCCCCAGACAAAACTGACTTCCTCCATTGAACCAGTTTACTTTGTGACTAAATGTGACTACATATCAGGAGAAGTTGTTTAACCAGGAAAGGCACACTAAGCCAGAACTTGTTTCCAGGTGCAACCTGGGAGCACAAGAAAGTTAAGTGACTTGCTCAGGGTCATACAGTATGCAAGTGGGGGCTGAGGGGATTCAAACCCACATATCTAAGTTTGTAGCTTAGCGCCCTTAACCACTATACTGGCTCCCTAAGGCACTGGTCAAGCAATACTGGAGAGTACTTCTGAGTGATCCCATTCTAGCCAAACACCTGGGGTCAAGTCCCAGGATGTCATTTTGTAAATCAGTAGCATTAAGGATAAACTGGTTCACAGCCCATTCAGCAGCACCAGGAAGCCCCCTCACTTTCATAAGTGGCTACCAATGTGTCCCAAGGGGATGCACTGGTGCGAACACTGTAATATCTACAAATGTTGTAATCAGGGCAGTACATTACAAGTACAGGGTTGTCTGAAATGTGTTGAGGTAAGGAAATTTGTGACATATAACACCAGCTTTGCAGTTTACTTCCTCTAGCATAATTGCCCCAAAGTGCTTATTGGATGTACCATAGACCCCGAAACAAAGAGTTCAGGAACATGTCACAGCATAGTTAACTACAATGATGTGTAACCCCCCCTACAAATGGGGGTTCCCAAAAAGCCTTCCTTGGGCTTGCCTAAATGCCCACTGCCAGGCTGGCATTGTGTGCCCTGGCAAGTTAAAAGTGTTTGCATGTGAGTGCCCTGTTATCCTCCATGCCTGTCTCTTTAAGAGCTGCCTATTTCATAGTGTATAATTAACCTGGGTAGGGGCCGAGTAGTTTTAGACTCAAGTCCCGCCTGGGCTGCAGCATTATCACTCCATTCTGACATCACTAATTGCACAGAGGGAGCCCTACTAGGATCTGTAACTGTTTACTGATCATTTGCATTAATAGTAAAGATATTGTAGTTTGTCTAACCTGCCTTCATTTGCAGCATGAACATTTCTGTTCATCACCACTATTTTGGTTCTGGACTGCCTACTGGGACCAATCAGTACCTTTGGGGACCCTAAAATGGAGTCTGTCCCCAGGGGTCTTGTGGGAGTGAATTTCTGTAGGAATTGTAGTTTTTGCCCTTTGGCACCTAAATGGATCTGGAGGGGGAGCCCTTGCTTTGACAGACAGATGGATCAACCAACCAAACCTTTTGGATCAGAAAGGAAGTATTGGTGCTGCCTGCAGCAGAGGTTCAGTCTGAGTCTGGAGTTGGAAGAGTGAACAGCTCAAGATATTCGAGCAGCTGCTCCTGTGTAGTGCTCAGGGGAAATTGGCAGAAAGGCTGTGTTTGGGCTGCCTGCCACCATCTTCTCTTATGCTTGTGACCAGAATCCTGAATTGTGACGAACTGAATTTTCCTGAAGTGGACTGAAGATTTGCCTCGGTGCAATCGGCCTGTCAGGACTGAGACTGCCACAGAGCGTACGTTTTGGGCAGAGACACTGTAAATTGCAACCAGACTGTCCTCCGAACTGTGGTATTTACTTGCTTTACTATAAGTGTGCTGATTGTGGAGTGTGGGTTGTGATTTGGTTCCCCATCTTGCTTGATGTGTCACGCTTGCTGGAAGCTGCATCCAGCACTTACTGGACTGAATCCGCATTCATCTCCAACAGTCTGGACCTCAACAACTCAGCCCAGACAGCTGCTCATGCCACAGAGAAAACCATCGACGACAGACCTGCCTGGAGATCAGCCCCCTGCTCAACATCACAAACAGGAACGACACCACGGTGAATCGTGTGGGCCCTGCTTCTCCTGGCAAACCAGCAAGTCATCCTGAAGTCTTCATTTCATCAGTCCTGTGTCCTGTACTGGGTAGTGTGAGTAAACACCAGGGTAGCTCCCTACAACATCAGCTCAAAGTGTGTTATCTGATTTAATTGTTTTGCTTGATTATCACGAACTGAGCCTCCTGGCTCCAGATTACAAGTTGTGGGTTAAAGTGTGTGCATGTTTCTTTCCATCATAGGGCCCCAACCAGCTGCAATGCTGTCCTACCCCGGGCAACGCTTCATGCTAGCTGTAGTTCCAACTGGGTATCCAGAGTGTGTGTGACTGTGTTACAGGGACCCTAAAGTGCATGCCTTATAACCTGAATCTTTCAGATTTCGAATCAACCACCAGATTCTGCCCCTTCCTTGTTACTGCCCCCTTAAATAAATCAGATCTAAATCTTTTTGCATTGAAACTGGTTGTGGTGAATTTCTGTACAAACAGCATTGAAATATTGTCGGTTGTTGTACTAACTCTTATTTTACAGGTGGTCTCTGATGCCGTCGAGTCAGCTGAACCAGCCCTGGTGGTAAGTGCATCAAGTGTGGGGTTAAAACTGCTGTTAGGTGTTAATTGCAATTATGTTTTCTGTGAACCAGTTAGGCCACTGGAGGGAAAAGAGGAAGGTAACAGTATCCCTGAGGGCTGTACCCGGTCAGCTATGCTACCACTAACCCTGTCCTCCAGGTGGAGGCACCTGTTTTCAGTACCCAGGCCCCTCAACCTGCACTTGGTCATGCAGGCAAGGGTAGTATCTCTTGGGGTAGTGCCACCTAGGGGTTACAGATGTCACACCAGTTGATATCCATTTGTCTGAATTTCACCAACGTGATCCTACAGAAATGACATTCATGGGCATAGAATGGATCAAATAGAAAGAGAGAAGAGGAGACATGCTTCAAAGGTTACTGCAAAGAGAATGTTAATGGATCTTTTGTCTGTACACTCTCAAAACTTGTGGTTTGAATCATAACTGGGACTTAAAACCATTTTTATGTTCACCGTGCACGCATGCGCAGTGAACATCTTGCTATGAGACATCACTCTGGAGGGGTCTGTCACTGCCAAGCCTATTGCAGTTCAAAACAGCAGGGGCTTGGCAGTCTACACCAATGATAACGCTATGATGCAACTCTCAGCTTGGTGGGCTGAAACTTTGTGTACTTTAAAGGACCAAAGCCATTCCAATCAGAAAGGGCTTCAGTCCTTTGATTTACATGGAGCCACTTCAGCAAAAAGCTGAGTGGCCTTTAGCTGTGCCTCTTCTTCCTCGCTCTCTCTCGCTCTTTCTTCCTTCTCCCTCAGTGCGTGTTGTCAATCTCATCCCACAATGTTTGTTTTTCAAAAACCCTGTAAAAAAGAAAAACATCCATCGATGTTGGTTTCAGTCACCACCATAACTGCCACCCCCCTGTACCTGCCACCCCCCCTTAGTTATGCAGCACTGGGAGCCCATGTCTGGTGCTGCCAAATATATAACACTAACACTGGGGGTGCCCAATCCCCCAGTGTGCACTGAAATAAAGAAAACATCCCTCCTATGTTTTTTTAACAGCCTGTGTAAGCCCTCCAAATTGGGCTTACCTGGCGAGGGTAATGGTCCCCCTCTCTTAGCGGTGATCTCTGGTGGGATTTGGGCCAGCCAGCCCCCTTGGTGCTCCGTGGTGACTACAATCTGGTGACCTCAGCCCAATTTTCTGAGAGGGGCAGAGGTTTGACAACTGTTTCATGCTTCGGGGCATGTTTTTTGGGGGGTGTTTCAGCGGTCCAGTGAGCTCCAAGAAACTGGACTACCGAGATGTAAACAAACATGGCAGCTGTGGCCCACTCTGCATGTGTAGTTGCCAGGCAGGTAAAATTTAAAGGAAGATGGAGGTTTGTTCAAGCCTGATGGCCTGCATCCATCCTGGAGGGGAATCCAAGCACTCAATGATAAGTTTAAATGCTACATTGACAAGCATTTAAACTAGCAAAGGGGGGTGGCTGGCCAGCAAGGAGGGTACCTACTTGCTCACCCCCCACAGCTAGCAGTGGAACCAGTGAACCAGAGGAGTGGCTATCTCTGCAAAGCAGTGTGCAAAAGATGAGATTAGTGTCCAAGAGGTGGATAGGCAGAAAGGGGCAAAATTCAGCAGAAGAGCAGACAGCAAGGAGAACCAGGGATAAAGGACAACCAAGGAAGGGGCTGGAGTAGAACAGCGAAACAGTCTAGGGAGGTCAAATCATGGAAAGCCATGTGTGCAAATGCCAGGAGCCTTAGCAACAAGATGGAAGATCTGGAGACTATCATGGTGCAGTCAGACCTGGACATTGTGGCCATCACTGAAACCTGGTGTAATGATAACCACGACTGGGAGATGGCCATACCTGGCTACAACATATTCAGAAGAGACAGAGCAGGCAGGAAGGGAGGAGGAGTGGCACTGTATGTGAAAAATGACATAAGGGCCACAGAGATCCAGGAGGAACAAAATGGGGAGAGATACTGTGGGTTAAGCTGGAAAGGAAAATGGGGACAGCCATCTGCACAGGTGTGGTCTATAGACCACCAGCCCAGAAGGAAGAAACAGATAGGGAGCTGATACTGCCATCCAAAGGATGGCAGACAAAGGTGAGGTAGTACTGGTTGGAGACTTCAATATTCCAGATGTGGACTGGAGCATCCCAGCAGCATCAACTAGGAGCAGATTTATCCTGGACTCCTTCAGGGTGCCTTCCTCAAGCAACTGGTCATGGAACCAACTTGGCAGAAGGCAATACTGGATCTTGTGCTCACAAACAGGGACAGTGTGATGGGGTAACAGTGGGGAGCACCTGGGGAACAGTGACCACCAGTCATTGTGGTTTGAAATCACAGAAAGAGCAGAACCAAACCACACAAACACGTATCCTGGATTTTAGGGGCCAGACTTTGGGAAAATGGGGAGATACTTGAAAGAGGCATTAAGGGAATGGGACAGGAATCAGGGTTGAGGAACAGTGGGCAGTATTTAAAATGGGGATTACAAGAACAACAGAATTATGCATTAAGCAGGTTAGCAAAAGAAAAGGAAGAGGAGACCATTATGGTTTTCCAAAGAGGTAGCAAAGAAAGTGAAAGCCAAAAGATTGCATTCAGGCAATACAAAAGACACAGGCAGAAGGGATAGGAGAAGTACCAGGAGAAGCAAAGGAGGCAGGGAGGTCAGTAAGGGAAGCCAAAGCTCAGATAGAAGAACACATTGCAAAATCAGTGGGTAGAGGGGACAAAACCTTTTACAGGTACATAAGTGAAAAAAGAAAGACAAAGGGAGGGATAGTGAGACTGAAGGGGGAGGATGGGGGCTGCATGGAGGATGAACAGTAAAGCTGACATATTGAACAGGTATTTCTGCTCAGTCTTTACTGAGGAAGAGGAGGGTAATGGGTCTGAAGGGAGTACAAGGGTGAAAATGGTGCAGAAATGGACACAAGTCCCTTTACCGAGAAAGGGTCCTGAAGGAACTGGAAGTAATAAGAGTAGATAAAGCAATGGGGCCAGATGGGTGCACCCTAGGGTCCTTAAAGAACTAAGAGAGGTGGTGGCTGAACCTCTGGCTATCCTGTTTAGCCGATCACTAGAAACAGGGAGGTACCCAAAGACTGGAGGATAGATGTACTCCCTTATACAAAAGCGGGAACAAAGAGGAAGCAGGAACCACAGACCAGTCAGCCTCACCTCGTAGTGGGGAAGATCATGGAAGCACTACTGAAGGAGAGATTGGTGGAACATCTGCTGTCAATGGACCACAGGACCCAAGGCAGCATGGTTTCACCAGGGGAGGTCATGTCAGACCAATCTGCTTGAATTTTTGACTGGGTGACTGGGAGGTGGATCAGGGAGGGCAGTGGACATGGCCTATCTGGACTTCAGCAAGGCCTTGACACTGTGCCACATAGAAGACTATTACACAAACTGGGGAACATGGGTGTGGGCAGGACAGTAGTGTGGTGGGTAGGTAACTGGCTGGGTGGCAGGACACAGAGTGGTGGTAAATGGCTGTCACCCACAGAGGGAAGAGTGACCAGTGGGGTACCACAGAGACTCAGGTGCTGGGACCGGTCCTATTCAACATCTTCATCAGTGACATTGCACAGGACCTAGAAGGCAGAATTTCACTGTTCGCTGATGACACAAAGCTCTGTAACAGTGTAGACACACCAGAGGGTGTAGACAGAATAAGAAGGGACCTGCAGAAACTTGAAGAATGGACGGGGTTTGGCAGTTGAAATTCAATGCAAAGAAGTGCAAGATAATGCATATGGGGCACAAAACTCGGCACAATATATCAGTTGAGGGGTGAGGATATAGCATCACCAAGCAGGAAAGGGATCTTGGGGTTATCATCTCTGATGACCTCAAGGTAGGAAACAGTGTGACAAGGCAGCAGGTAAAGCAAATAGGATGCTGGGATGTATAGGCAGGGCATCACCAGCAGGAAAAGGAGGTCATAATTCCGCTATACAAGACACTAGTGAGGCCCCAACTGGAGTACAGTGTACAGTTCTGGGAGACCATACCTCGTAAGGACATAGACAGGGTAGAGAAGGTTCAGAGGAGGGCAACAAAGATGGTGCATGGATTGCATCACAAGTCCTATGAAGACAGGTTGAAGAAACTGAACATGTACTCCTGGAGGAGAGGAGGGAGAGAGGGGATATGATAGAGACATACAAGTATCTCACAGGAGGAACAGGGTGCAGGAATACACTATTTTTAAGCAAAAAGATGTTTCAGGACTAGAGGGCATGGGATGAAGTTGGAGGGAGGACGATTCAGAGGAAACATGAGGAAGAATTTCTTCACAGAATGGGTGGTGGACAAGTGGAACACCCTGCCAGAGGAAGTGGTGGGGGCTGAAACAATCACGGGATTTAAGAATGCATAGGATAGACATAAAGGAATTCTGGAGGTCAGGGGTAAGGGGCAACAGACTTCTAGGAAAACATAAACTGAACTTACAAGCTCAAATGGGCAGATTGGGTGGGCCATAGGCCCTTATCTGCCGACACTGTCTATGTATCTATGTATCTATGAGCCATGGCCCCATATTGGTCTTCCATCCAGCGGCCACATTAACCGATATCCCTGGCTCCAGGGCAGGCAGCAGAGCAAGGGATCATTGAAATAAAGTCTTCAGCTTCGGGAAGGGGGGGAGGTTCTCTGCCACCCAATTACAACTGCAAAAACAGAAAACAGTGTATTGACGTCTATTGCTGGTGTCCCCGCTGGTTCCTCTGTAACCCTCATCCCCACCCGACCCTCCAGAACACCCACCCCCAAACATGACACTGACATTGGGGGTGCCCAGTCCCCCAGTGTCAAAACCTAAAATAAAGAAAACCTTCCCTTAGCATTTCTTTTCTTTTAGTAAACCTTATAAAACAGAAAACCATCCATCGATGCCTGTTGCGCCATTAGTCCCCCCACCTGACCCACCCACTCAGCACCTACCACCCCACACCCCCTAAGCCCTTACTTACCCACCAGGGGTCTGGTGCCATGATCTTCAGTGGACTGCAGACACATTGTCACTCTTCAAAGTTGGACCGTGGACTGAAGAAATCAGGTATGCAGTTCAATGTATTTCAATGGGGGTTTGAACTTAGTGGCATAACTTGGCAATTTTTGGATATTTTTGCCCCAGATTTTCAACATGCCTTTTTTGGGACCCCACTTCATGTACAATGCAAGTGACCTTAGTTAAATCTGTTCTGAAAGGTGATTTTGTGGTCGCTGCATGAAATCACCTTTTGGGCAGCAGCTGGAAATTTTCTCTACTCTTGTTCATGAAGTGGGGTCATAAGAAGGCTATGTTGAAAATTTGGCTTAAAAATATTAAAAAACAACAAAGTTATGAGTCTATGTTGAAATTTGAGAATGCGGGCTCATAACTTTGGTAATTTTCATCATTTTGACCCCAAATTTTCAACATAGCCATTTCATCACAGCACCTCATGAATGTTTCAGTTTCAGTTTATTTATTATACTGGAAAGGCATGTGAGCAAAAGTTGCCCGTTTTTACAAGCGTCCAGTTTTGGACAAAGCAAGACAATTAGGAGTACATTATAGAAAGGGAATACAATACCAGAGGACAGTAATGCAATTACATTGATTTCAAAACCAAAAAAACAGGATAAAATTAAGTGCAAGTGCAGAAACTGAAAAACATGCCAATAAGGCTTGAGCCAAACATAATGTGTCAGAACAGGGGACTAAGGGGTAATCCACCTTAAAGAGTGGGGAACAGTAACAAGTACCAGTTTCTGCATGTAAAACAGGATGAGCAGCAAGTGCGAAACAATCAGGACTGAGGGCAATTACAAAGAAAGGAATGGGAAAGGTGTTTCCTAAGGTTGTGCCTAAAGGAAGCGGTAGAAGGACACTGGATTAAAGTAAATATCTGGGACTTCGGTGAAGTGACCATAATGGTTGGTAGCTGAGACCTGTAGCTCCACGATGCTTTTCCCTGAATCAGACGAAATATCCCGCTAAAACCTGACTGGAAAAGCTTTAAATGTTTGGACAGCCTTGGAGAGATGTCTACAAAACAAAATCACCCAAAAAGTGGGAAACAAAACAAACTGGGGAGCCAGTTGAAACAGCTTATGTTGAAGGACTCGGTGGAGGGCTTTGCGGCCTTCACCTCGAGGGGACGTTCTCCATCCATCTCATCCATTGATTTAGAGTCCGATGATCAAGCATCACCCGAGAACATGGCATATACTTTAAAATGGATTTTAAACACCATAAACAAAACAGACTCATTGCTAGCCGATTTGAGGCAGGATGTCCGCAAGTTAGACTGTAAGGTAACGGATAATACGACTAAAGTATCGGAGCTTGTGGAGGCCCAAGACACCAGTGATCTGCTAATACTGTATTTACTGTGCAGAGATCAGGAAATCCAACTCAGACTGGAGGATTTGGAGAACTGTGTAAGGCGGAACAACTTTCGAGTGCACAGTGTACAGGAGGGGTTAGAAGAGGGCTATGCAACCCCCATCGATTTCATGCAGCATCTCCTACGAACAACCCTCTCACTGCCTTCAGATATTAATTTGGACATTGACAGAGTGCACCGCTTTCTGGGCCCCAGACTCACTGACCCATCAGCTCAGCACAGATCATGGATCATGCGTATGGTTTACTTTCAAAGTAAGGATCAAATTTTGCAGGAAGCCTGGAGGCACAAACAGCTAAAATTTCAAGAAACTCAAATAGACTTTGATCAGGACTTCTCCAGTGCATTACAGGTGGAAAGACAAAATGTTTGAGCCATCATGAAGGAGCTAAAGATTAAAAAAGATATGAAAGCCCATCTTTTTCCAGCCAGGCTGAAGGTGTTTTCAGAGAAGGGAACCAAGGTATACAACTCTCCAGTGGACACTGTTCCTGCACTTTGAGCACTGGATATTGCAATCCCTGATTTGGAAGTGGAACAACTGGAAAAACAACTGCTATCCGGAGCATGGAACATTGTACAACGAGGTAGAGCACAGAGACATGGGACACCAGGAGCGATTCCTAAGACATGCTCTGCAGACATCGCCAAGCTGTTTAACCTGTACGGATCGCAGCACTCAGACCCTACTCCCAAGCCGGCTAAGACTTCAGAGGGATGAATGAGAAGTCACTAACTAGTAGTATCTATAAGGAGACAGCTTTTTGTTAAGGGGATTATTTAGACACTGTTGGGGTACACATTGAGGAAAATGAAAACTTAAACTCTGCAGTAACCAGAGTACCAGATGAACATTTAATCTTACAGTGGGGCTAACTGGTCTGATAGGAGGGACTGCTGATTCATGAATGAAAAGGGGGGGAGCCTATAATTGCAGTGAAAGAGACATTAAGAGATAATACAAGGAACTATTGTCTGGAGGGGAGGGGGAAGACAAGAGACGAGGGGGGCTATCTTAACTAGATGAACGAGTTAACTCCTGCTTGGAAGAAGGGAAATGATTCATTTCTCGCTTACCCCTTACTGACCAAACATATGATTTCAAAGGCAAAGGGTTTAAGGGAAGAAAGAGGGATTACTTATTATGGTGTATTACTTATGCTTAATGTCCTCCTTATCTCTCTTTCCAACTCCATTTGTTGATAACTAATGCTGCACATAGTGGGAAGGGGAGGGAAGGATGTGGAAATGTTAGACAGGTCTTCCTACTGGGGTAATAGTGAATTGCCCAGTTAAAGGTGACGAGTGACTGGGTGAGCCCTGACCACTGAAGTTATTAGGGATCAGAGCCACCCAATTCCCCCAAGACACCGTGGATACCGAATACTCACTTTTTGTGATCCTTCGTGACACTACTGAGTGTCATCTGTACATCTAGGAAGTGAATTAAGCATTCAGATCTACATCCTAAAATAGATAATTCTAATTGTTTACCTAGTTACTAGTTATCTGGTTGAGTGTTTTGCTATACTGGTTTAGCAACTAATGTTTAAGGTGCATTTATGTTTCTTATTTGGAAACCATCACCAAATGATTCAAAGGTGGTTAAAAAAAATGGCAGAGCGATACGTGTTGGGGGGGAGAAACATGTTTTTTCAAATAGAGAGTGTAATCTGAGTGTTTTTTTGTTGCTCACATGGTGCACTTAAAAGTGGTAACACAATGTAAAAGGAATTAACTCTCCTGTTGAAAGAACCAGACTCCTCACAGAACTTAAACATTTAAATTGCAATGCAGCCTATCTTCAAGAAACCCATATGACAGAGGGGGAACACCTGAAACTTAGACAGTTGTGGGTTGGTTGGGTGGTAGCTGCTTCTCATCATAACCCTAGAAAGGCCGGAGTGGCTATTTTGATAGAAAAAAAAAAAACATCCCCATACTAGTACAAGAAACCGACTTTGGTATGCAAGGTCGTTTTGTGAGAATTACAGGAACATTGCTTGGGAAGACTGTCCATTTCATCAATATTTATGCCCCAAATAGCGGTACAGGTCAATTTCTAACAGAAATTTTTGAGAAGGTGGCCAAATTATCACCGGGGCAGATAATATTAGGGGGAGACTTCAACACGGTCATGTGCCCTAAATGGAATAGATCATCATAGCACGCTACCACTAATAGTTCGGTCACCAAAAGGCTCAGAGCTTTGACAACAGAGCTGGGGATGGAGGATGTTTGGAGGACTCAACATAAACAAGAAAGAGATTACTCTTTTTGCTCAGCAGCACAGCAATCCTACTCGCGCATAAACATATTTTTTACCCATTGCTCGGATTTACACACTATAAGGGCCTCCAGACTACACTCAATCACCATCTCAGATCATAGCCCAGTGTCTGTAGCTCTTTCATGGGAAATACAGCCCAAACAAACTAAGTGGAGACTAAACGTCTCATTGTTAAATGACACTAACTTTATTAAACAATTATCTAAAGGGATAGCGGACCTAGCGGTTGACTCCCCTATGAAGGTTTGTTCCCCCATAGTTTGGTGGGACACCCTAAAAGCTGTACTACGGGGACAAATTATTAGCTTTGCCTCAGCAAAGAAACAGAAAATGAATAATGCAACTCAATTACTGAAGAATAAAATCGCCACCTTGGAGGCGAACCACAAAAACAATCCGGGGAACAAGAAAATGTGGAGTGAGTTGAGCAAGGCCCAAGATGAGCTGCAGAGACTAGATTCTTTAAAAGCAGAAGGGATCCTAAGATTTACACGCCCAAAATATCATGAGGTGGGGGGCAAGTCGACTAAACTTCTGGCCTTTCATTTGAAAAAAGACCAGACAGTAAAACATGTCTCACATATTGTGGATGATGTCATACCACAAAAAATATGGACACAACCTAATGAGTTAGCAACTCAATTTAAACAGTTTTACTCATACTTGTATTCTGAGGATGCTGACCCCCATATAACATTAAGAGAAACTCAAGACTTTCTAGACTCCCTCAAATTCCCCACTCTGCCTACTGAAGTACAAGAAAAATTATCCACCCCTATAACAGAGCAGGAAGTCCTGCAGGTAATTACTAAATTACCAGTGGTGAAATGCCCCGGTCCTGACGGATTTAGTACCAAGTTTTATAAAAAATTAAATAAAACTCTGCTCCCCTACCTAACAAAAGTGTTTTTGGCTTGTCTAGAGGAAAATAAGATACCTGATTCCTGGAAAGAAGCTATAATTACCGTTATTCCTAAACCGGGTAAGGCAGGGAATGGTTGTTCAGATTATAGGCCTATTTCCCTCCTGAATCAGGATTTAAAAATATTAACCAAAATTTTAGCTACCCGTCTTCAGAAATACGTAGAACTCCTGATTCACTCCGACCAAATGGGATTTATTCCCAACAGACATATGTCTGACAACATCAGAAAATTATTGAACATCTTAAATTACAAATACCCTGAGAAAAGACCATGAATAGCAATATTTTTAGATGCAGTAAAGGTGTTTGACTGCCTTAATTGGATATACATGAAAGCGGCCTTGGAGAGAATGGGGGTGAAGGGAGATTTCCTGAAATGGGTCTCTCTGTGTTATTCCAAACCCATGGCTTGTGTCCGGGTCAATAGCACCGTCTCTAATCATTTTGAAATAAAAAGAGGAAACAGACAAGACTGTCCTCTATCCCTATTATT
Organism: Neoceratodus forsteri; assembly: GCA_016271365.2. Classification (NCBI taxonomy): domain Eukaryota; kingdom Metazoa; phylum Chordata; order Ceratodontiformes; family Ceratodontidae; genus Neoceratodus; species Neoceratodus forsteri. The sequence goes on along the minus strand of CM057450.1, from coordinate 560,741,413 downwards.
GTTTTCCATTAGCATGGAGCCACTGGCACAGGCTATAAGGGAGAACCGATTAATAAGGGGTATCCATATTGGACAAATGGAGAATAAAATATCACTGTTCGCGGATGATACCTTACTTTATTTGCAGGATCCAGAGAGCTCAGTCCTGCCCCTGCTGCGACTCCTTAAGCATTTCGGTGCATTATCAGGTTTGAAAATAAATATGGAAAAACCAGAGGTGTTACCAATTAGTGGTACAATCCCAACACACCTGAGAGGAAAGATTCCCTTTAAATGGGCTAAAGATAGAATTAGATATTTAAGAATTTGTATCCCCTCAGACCTCTCTAAATTATATGAATTTAATTACAATCGCCTCAAAAAACAGGTTTTGGAAGATATCAACAGATGGAAGATGCTCCCTTTCACTTTCACCAGCAGAGAGGAGACATGAAAATTAACATTCTGCCAAGATATCTATTCCTCTTCTCCACCCTGCCATTGCCCATCCCGGGTGCAGACTAGAAAGAATTAAAAAAGAAACTGTCCTGGTTTATCTGGGCAGGTAGAAAATCTAGAAAGAGATGGAAATTGTTAATAGACACTAAAGGAAAAAGGGGGGTTCAGACTGCCGGACTTCCCAAATTATTATAGAGCTGCCCAACTTCTACCAATTTTAAAGATGTTAGCACAAGAACTGAGAGGGGGATGGTATACAATAGAAAATGAAACCCTATCAAAGACCTCCTTAAGATATCTCCCTGGACCATTATCCGAATGGATCTAAAGAAAATGGTAAATATTTGAACTAGACGTACTTTATCTGTATGGTTGGACACTAAGTAGAGGTGGGGCATACTTAGGCCTATGTGGCAGTATATTCCATTAGGAGAATTACCCAAATTCCCAATGTCTAAAAATGATGAAAGTTTTAAAAGAGGGGCCCAAGTATGGCTCAATCGCCTGACGTAATCCATCCAAGAAAATACAATTAAATCATTCCAAATACTGCAGGAGAATTCATATCCCACGGCAAGACTTTTACATATTCCTTCGGTGCAGACACTATATCAATTACACTAGTGGGTTAGAGGCACTGTTGGAAGAAATTCCTACCCCAATCCTATTAGCACAGCAGAAAAGCTGAATGGGAAATACTAGACATTATGGCCCGGATATTCAGACTGCGCCAGGCAATGGGGCAAGCCTGGGCGCAGCACAACTGGGATGTGCTGGGGCCAGGGCCAGGTGATGTTCAATGGTGATGCGCCATGGTGCAGCACCATTGAATATGGCACAGACAGCGCACACACTGTGCATGGCACAGTGGCACTGCTCCGGCAGAAGCCACAAATAGGGAGCACAGAGAGGCGCCAGCGCAAACACAGTTGTGCTGGGCACATCACCCACGCTATTCAGCAGAGGGCATGCAAATGAGGCCATAATACATGCAAGGCACAAATGGGGTCATTTGCATGACATTATGGCCCCATTTGCATGCCTTGTGCAGGGCATCCTGGTGACTTGTGTGTGGCGCCCTGCACTGCATGACGTATGCAGTGGGGATCCCAGGGCATCCCCCGCCCCGTAGCCACGATCGCAGTAACTGTAAAACAAAACATTCCCTGGTAGTCTAGTGGACCTTCCTCCCTACCGAGTCCCCGATTCCCCGATATATGTAATATATGACCTTCCCTGGTAGTCTAGAGGTCCCCCTTCCCTCCCGAGTCCCCAATACCCTGATATATGTAATATACAACCTTTCCTGGTAGTCTAGTGGTCCCCACTCCCTCCTGAGTCCTCAGTTACCCAATATATGTAATATAAGACCTTCCCTGGTAGTCTAGTGGTACCCCCTCCCTCCTGTGTCTCTGATCGCTGTCACAGACTGTAGAATTATGCGCTGGTAGTCTAGTGGTACCCCCCCGCCCCGTGCTCGCGGTACATCTCCATATATCAATGCTCTGGTGATCCAGTGGTACCCCTCACCCTCCCACCCACACAGCACCGTTGCCCACCCGCTCCCCCTGTCATCAGCAGGATGCTGTAACCCACCCGCATACCGCCCGATCGCCGCATGAATAGACAGGTACAGTATGGCTGCATGCCCATTGGTCCATGGTGTGGATCAGCTGGGCTTGCAGGGCATGCCGTGAACAGTCCCAAATGTGAATGAAGTCATTCACATATCTGGACTGTCTGATACTATATCCTATGACCCATTGGTCCACACTAATGAACAATAGAGCTTGCAACCATACTATACTGTCATTAGTGACAATATAACGTATGTGGAGTGGAGTTGCACCACCAATGATGAAATTGGGCGAAAGTGGGCAATGCTAATGTGTGAAGTGAGGAAGGAGTGAGAAGTCACCACTGGATCACCAGGCGTGCTATGAGATGTACCATGGCTGCGACGATGAAACGGGGTGCCGCCTATATTACAAGGGCATAATACTACAGTATATAGTGATCACAGACGCAGAGTGCCACTAGACTCCAAACACCAATCTACAGCATTTTACGGCGACTGGGGACATGGGGGTGCCACTAGACTACCAGAAACATAATTCTACAGTATTTAGCGAGAGCATGGCAATGGGTGGGGGTTCACTAGACTACCAGGGTTATGTGGGCGCTTGCGGATGGTGTTCTGGGTGGGCGGGTGGCCACCCATGGCTGGCAGCTGCTGTGTTGCACCATACATTACAGCAGCCCGCCTGTGGGTGGCTGGGATTTGTTCCCATTCCTCACGGGCTCAACTCTGAGCCCCCCCATGCTATGCACTGCTGGGTTGTGCCAGCATATGTGCTGCACATCCCGGGCTGAATAACAGGATGTGCTGCATATGCATGGGCATGTCCCCTGCATCTGCTCCACATACCATTACATTACGCCCCGGTGCATCGGGATTTGCACTGTACCTGGCAGCCCTTTCAATATCCCACCGAGTAAATGTGGGGTTGCGCCAGCTCAACTCTGTTGCACCGTGCACAACCCCTTTGAATATCTCGGCCTATATTTCTAATATATATAAATCATTACAGGAAGGAGTTAGCTCAGTGATAGTACAAAATATTGAGGAAAAGTGGCGGGATGACATGGGCTGTAATCTCACAGAGAAAGAATGGGGTACAATATGGAAAGGAGTACACAAGATCACTAATTCCCCTATATAGAGAGAATTTAGGTGGAAAGTGACCAACAGATCTTTTATAACTCCTGTGGTATCCAAGCATTATTTGACTACAAACACTGATAAATGTTGGCGAACATGTAGGCAGAAGGAGTCCTATGTTCACATATTCTGGGAGTGCCCAATTATTCAGCCATTTTGGAGACAGATTGAAGGGGTAATACAACACATTTTTCAGTTGGGAACAGCCCTTACAGGTGTTAATCTGATTCGGGGCCAGCCACCTAATGAGGTAAAGACTAAGTCTGATAGATACCTATTTGCTATCCTGGTAGTATCAGCCTTAAAGACAATCACTCAGCACTGGTTAAAACCAGACCCACTTTCACTTAGTCAATGGTCAAATAACGTAACTTCTATTAAAAATACGGAAGCAATTACAGCACGAGTGAGACTCCAGACAGACCAATTTAATGCAAAATGGCTTCCGTATTTTGATTACATCGAAGCTACAGAAGGAATCCCAATGTTGGAGCAATTTCTTAAATATTAATTAATTTGGGATGTGTGAAAATCTTGCAGCTATATAAACTTTTTCTCTTTGGGGAGGTTTAGACAATATAGTTGAACTAAGAATAGTATAGGTTTTCTAAGTTTCTGTTGTATAGTTAATACTTTATTGTTATTTGTAACTACAGGACAAATGATGGACACTACAATATCTTGTACAATTATATTCAGATGAGGTAATGTAGGCACACAGATGCGGACCCGATGAACTGCAGGAGACAACATTGGCATATTAAAGACTTCTGGAACTATTTATCCTTTCACTGGACTCTCCCGCTCTTCCATTGGACTACAACTACAAGATAAAATAAGAAAATGTTTTTTTTTTTTTTTTTTATGAAATGATGTAATTGTCCTGTGATTATCAGTAAAAATGACAAGTTCAAAAAACAAATAAAGAGAGTTTCCGATGTGGTGTTGTAAGGTATTGGGCTTCATAGCACAATAACTTATAGCAGCATGAGCTCACTACTACACAAATTTAAATTTTTAAGTCAGTAGTTTTAGTAGGGAAAAGATCGCACTGGCTAACCTACAGCCAGCTGATCCCTTCCAGCTTCTGATGAGCCCGCTCCAATCCATCTCCGTTGCGCTCAGAATTGTGACATGTGGCCAGGGAGCTTAGGCTGAGCCCCACAAGTCTAGGGTCTATTTTAATGGCTCAAATTTAGTATTTAGCATTTCAGAGGAAAATTAAAACAGTCGCTTTAACCAGTAGGACCCTACTAGTTATGTGACTGCTTTAATTTTCCTCAGGAGTGTTTAAGATTACTAAAATCTGGTATTTAAAACTGCTCCCATAGATTTGTATGGGGCTCACCCCACGCTCTCCCTGGCCACACGTCACAAATTCTGAGAGCGCGGGGTGGAGGTGTGGCAGAGCGGGCTCATCAAGAAGTTGGAAGGGATCAGCTGGCCGTGGGTTTGCTGCCAGTTGCAATCCCTTCCCCTACTAAAACTACTGACTTGAAAATTAAAATTTGTGTAGCAGTGAGTTCACGACGATATAAGATATTGGGTTATAAAGCGCAATACCTTATATTGGAAAATTCCTTTAAAGCTCGGGGGGGGGGTGTTGCTGAAAAGATTGGAGCCCTTATAGGGGAGGATGTTTTGGGAGGTGTGACAGAAAGGGAAGGAGAAGGAGAAAGAGAGGGTGGAGGACCGTCTGGTGGTCCGAGAGGGGGCTGACTTGGGGAAGAGGGATGAGATGCAGTTAGGAAGGAATCCTAGGGCATGTTTGTGAAAAAGATAAGAATTTTGCTATTGAGGCTGACCTCAAGGGGAGACCAGTTAGTGAGTCTGTTTAGATCGCAGTGGTGGGTGAGTCTAGGGAGGTCAGAGACAAAATGGATAACATTGTGGCTGTCATTTTTCAAATCCTGGCCAAAATATGTTTTCACATCCTGAAAGGTGATTTCGCAGTCGATGTGCAAAAGCACCTTTTGGGCAGGAGTTCAAAATTTTATCTGCACTTGTTCATGAGGAGGGGTCATAAGAAAGCTATGTTGAAAATTTGGCCCACAAATGTTAACAAACAACAAAGTTATGAGCCTGCATTGAAATTTGTGAATGCAGGCTCATAACTTTGATAATTTTCAATATTTTGATCCCAAGTTTTCCACATATCCATTTCTTCACAGCACCTCTGAATGTGACAGCTGTCATTTTTTTCAAATCATGCCCAAAATAGGTTTTCACACTTGTGGAGCAAAGTCTCCTTTTGGGCAGGATTTGAAAATGTTCTCCACCCTTGTTCATGAGGTGGCCTCATAAACGGGCTATGTGGGGTAAGGTACCAAGTGATAAAAGTGACTGCAAAACAGCGTCGACAATTAAAGCAAACACGTAATGCCGAAATTAATGAGAATGAACAGCACTGTAACACGCTGCAAAATCAGTGATTTTCAATACACGCTCTTGTTTCTGCAGGGCCTCCACCCCCACACCCCTCATTGTGGGGTGCTTCGCCACCTACACCACCCATACTTATATATACAAACTCCGGAGGGGGGGGATAAAACACTGGGGCAGGGGAAGACTCGAGAGGAAGGGATTCTGTACAGGGACGGGGCAATGGGGAAGTGTTACAACATCAGGAGAGTGGACAGAACAGCATGGAAAATGGGGAAAGGAGACAAAGTCGGGAACACAGGCAGAACAGCAAAATACAAACTCCTCACTAAACATAAAAAAATGACAACCCCCTCAAGACCAGCATCAAACCCAGGGCTACCAGGCTCAGAGACAGTGCTTCAATTCACTACACTAGGCAGCCAGCTTGAACTTGCCTTGACAAACAAATGCCTACATCCTTTCAGAAGCAACTTCTTACCTAGCACCTTACCCCTTTTACATCACTCTCCTTTACATTTGCTCTTAATGCACCGTAAGTATCGCTAACCATGACATTCGACTTGAAATCACTGTAGCCCTTTTCACAGTTGCTCTTTTGACTTCACTCAGTTTGCTTCACTGTAATTCATTCGCTCAAATCATGGGATACTGTAGGGGTATAAGAAGGCTATGTTGAAAATTTGGGGTAAAAATACAAAAAAAAACAAAATTATGAGTTTACATTGCAGTTTTTCAATGCATGCTCATAACTGGTAATTTTCAATATTCCCACCCCAACTTTTCAACATAGCCATTTTTTTGTCACCAACTCATGAATGTGACAGCTGTCATTTCTCAAATCCTACCCAAAATGTGTTTTAACACTTGCGGTGCTCAATGACATTTCAGCCATTGTTTTATAAATGACACCTGTCATGGTCAGAAGGAGTGCTCATAAAAATATTATGTTGAAAATTTGGGGTAAAAATGTGAAAACCAGTACAAAAGCAATGCCTTACCAGCGGTGAACATTTGGCATTGACAAATGCTTGTTATGATCCTACATCTGTCTGCAAGGTTGTGACTTTGAATGTCTCAGAACAATCAGTGAAATCAAGTTTTTGCCCTAAAAGTTTGCTCTCTCCTTGAATTTGGTCCTATGTCAATACATTAATACATATCCTAGTGTTATCTCTCCTTTTTCATCTCTGTCTTATCTTACCTATCCACCCACCCCATCTCTTTCTAACCTTCCCCTCCCAACAAAACCCAAAGCCCTCCCTTCCCTTGTTGTTTTCTTTGTCCATGTCATCCTAATCTGTTTTCCCCTTATCCCTCCTGTCCCCCAAACAAACTCCCTCCCCACCCCTACTCATTTCTCTTTTTCCTGTCATCTTTTTTTTATTTACAGGATAGTTGAAAGTCGCAAGACAGCTGATCCACCTGCATTTCCAGGCAAACATTCACCAGAGGAGATTGCAGCTTCATTCTATGTTACAATCCACCTGCATTTCTGTTTTTTCTATTGTGAATTACAGGGCCAGGTAACATAGTGTGACTTCACTTATAAAGTATAAAACATTCCTGGCGTATTGTCTGTGCTTATGATTGACAAGTCTGCTGCTCACAGTGTGTTCTTTGATGTACTCCTGTGTGACAATAAACATTTAATATAAAAAAAAATATTCCTGGAGGCTTTTTCAAGAACTGCTTTGGACTACTCCACATTTGTTGTTTAAAGAGAACTGTATTACCTGTAAAATGTTACTAATTTTCTAGTGCAGCTGTTAGAACTTGCTTTTTTCACTGAACAAGTGTTGTGTTTAAGATGCAGTGTAATTTGTGCATTGAACTGTTGTTTTCATTTTAATTATTTAGACATTTGATAACCCCCTCCCAACCTCACCAATCACTTTACATCCACATACCTTAAAAAACAGGCACTCTTGGGCTGGCCCGGTGGCTCTGTGGACTGAGGTGCTGTATGCCTTACCTCATGCTATACTGGTGACCTGGGATCAGGAATGACCTCAGGTCAGTGGGGACCTGGTACGTGGGGGGGAGGGTCGGAGTGGGATTGAGCTGTGGTAGGCAGCTCCCCCTCCCAGTGGTGGTTGTCTGCTTCCCTCAGTAGTCCCACTTCCCACCAAGTGGTGGTCCAGTGGGAAGCATAGGCAAGGGGGAGCAGTGGTGAATGCCAGGGGCGGAAGGGGCTGAGTCGGTATCCGGTGTGTGTGTGCACCTCCATGCACGTGCACATATGTGTCTGACAGGGTCCTGGGTCTGGGGCACAAAAATGGGAAAAAACTCATAAAATACATGTAGAAAAAAAAACCAGGTTCTCTAATTTTTAGGATATTGTCTGGCTATTCACAGTGATTGGTTAACCACAGTTTGTATCTGGGCTTATAGGGTTCTTTAGAAATCCTAGTTCCTGCCCCTGATGAAAATCCATTTAATTGAAGCACTGGGGAACTAGGATAGCTTAGTGGTTGTTGAATGTATGTAACTCAGTGTTATCCTTGTCATTTGTACACAAAAATTTCAGGTAGCAATAAAAATAATTTGTTGCAATTGGCCAGCAGGTCTTACTTGTATTTTCTGGAAACATTGTAAACCTTGGAGCTGGAATGCAAGTACATTTATGTTGTTCTCCACTGAAAATAAGATGTTGCATCTCATCTGCTCTATCCTAGGTAATGGTAAAATTTGTACCACACAGAAAAGAATGTTAAATGCTAAAATGGGTATAAGCCAGCCAGTTAATGCAGCAGTAGTGTTTCTGCTTGCAGTTCAGTCTGGGATGTCTGGTGCTTACAGGCAATTTGAGGTTCTGGAGTGGTATCACTACTGAAAATCGAAACTCATTAGCCGACACCTGGAAGCTCAAGATGAAGATCCTGACACTGAAAATCCTGATAGTGGGATTTTGCCTGTGACGGAGTTAGTTAATAAGTAAGGGGGGTGGGTGGGAAGCCCACTTTAGGGGTTTCAGTGGGTGAGCCCTGAAACATGGAAAAAAATTTTGCCGTGGCCAAAATCCCACTGTCGGGATTTTCGGTGTTGGATCTTCGTCTCGGGCTTCTGAGTGTCAGGCTAATGGATTTCGATCTTACTTAGCAGATCCTCTGGCATTCATCATGGGCATCTCCTGCCTCTGGGAGGGTGGGCATCTCCTTCTTCTGCATGACTGCCCCCTGGTGGTGTCTTGTGGAAAGGAACTAATTTTCCCTTTGAAGTGGCCTTACAGTGGCATGCCCTGCACGCCTGGTGACTAATGCAGCATTAATATTGCTGTGGAACATTGACAAATTACTTTCTGAATATGAGCTCTTTTGTATAAATGGAATAATAATATATATTTTGGTGAGCAGTGTTATATTGTCCAACCTATAGTGTATATGAACTAATGGGGTGGTGTCACATGCCCAGAACAGGTCCAGCAGGAGCATTCCTATTGTTCACCTACCCTTCTGACATCCCTGATAGGCGATCTGCTGGGTGACTCCTCAGGAACATTCCCTGGGAGGAATAAGGGAGAACTTAAATGGGATAAAACTTTCCAGCTACCCCAGACAGATGAAGCCACCCCAATCTCCACACCACAGTATGGCTCAACCCACTCCTTTCATGCCCAATGGGCTGCTCCTTCCAGACCTCAACCATGGAATGCAGATTCTCCTCCAGGCATGGGAAACTTGGGGTCCCACCCACAGGGGACAAGTTGTTGTGGTTGGGAATCCGCAGAGATTGTTGAGGAGAAGCTGGCTGTGGTTTGGCCTCTCAGTGGATTCCTATGGCAGACAGAAGATCTTGAGCAGCTGGCAGGAGGACCTGGAAGGTGGTGTGGAGAAATGGTGCTCTAAACAGAAAGTTTAAAAAATGGGTGAAAGCAGGACTGCACTGAAAATGAGATGATGCATCTTGGCTGGACTATCTTGGTTGATGGCACTCTAAAAGCTGGTAAAGTCTGGACCCTGCTAAAAACAAGATATGAATTTTTAAATCAGAGCTGAGCTATCCTGGGTAAAAACGGTGCAAAAATGGATAACAGCAGGACCCCAATGATAATGAGTTGCTATATTGCATCTCACGTGGGCTATGATTGGTAGATACAGTGTAAAATATGGGCAAATATGGAATCCCACTAAAGATGAGGTATTGCAGCTCAGCTGGGTTATCCTGTGTAGGTGCACTGTAAAAATGGTTGAGAGCTGGACACCACAGAAAATTATATACAATATCTCAGCTCAGCTGCTCCTGTAAAAGACTGTCTAAAACTGGTGAAAACAGGACCCCAAATAAAATGAGAAGTTACATCTCAGATGGGCTATCCAGAGTAAATATAGCCTGAAAATGGATAAACACTGAACTGTACTGAAAATGAGACGGGGGCTGGATTTTAAAAGCTGGACGCGGGTCTTGCATCAAACCCTGCATCCAGCCCTTTCTTTGGCACAGCTGCGCCAAACACCTTTGCCACAACTGCACCTGATTTTAGTAGGTTAATTGCAGTTGCAACACTGTACCTGATTTACGGCAGCTTGCACCAAATATTTGGCTCACGCCCTGTAAAAAGGGTACCCAGGACTGATGCATGCTAGACCAGAAAAAAGTTGGTCTAACTTGCAGCAAATGGTGCACGGGATGGAAAATCCCGATTGATGGCCGGGAAAATGCTGCAAGCCCCATGCTCCATTTGTTTGGCACAGCTGGGGCTTGTGCCATTTGGGATGCATTGAGAATCCTGCCCAATGTTTCTTAACGAGCCTACCCAGGTTATGTGGTGAAACTGGCAAAAGCAGGACCCTACTGAAAATAAGATATTACATCTCATTTAGGCTATCCTGGGTAAATGCAGTGTGACAATAAGTAAAAATAGAACCCCAATGAAACCGAGATGTGACATTGCAGCTGAGCTATCTTGGGTAAATACACTGTAGAAATGGGTGAATGAGGATCCTAGTAAAATGACATTTTGCATTCCAGCTGTGCTGAGCTGTCCCAGGTAAATAAATGTAAAAATGAGTAAAAGCAGGAATCCAGCATAAATGAGATATTTCATCTTATAACATGGGGTAGGCGCAGGCAGAGATGTGATTGGTACAGGGTGATCACCTGAGCATGCATTAATTCCCCATACACGCACAGCAAGTTGTGATCAGTCCCTGTTAAGTGATCAGGGAGCCATCCATGTTTTGTTATGGTATGGCAAAATCAGTAGTACAGGCGGCCATTGTTTTTCTCAGTAAGCAAGTGATCGCCCTGTACCAGTAGTTTCTCTGCAGTCGTACCCCATAATATCTGTACTGACAGTTGTGCCATGTTGCAGTTTGTCCATGTGTGTAGCAACAGCATGTATGTCCAGCAGCACAGTAAAGTACTACATGTTACTGCTCTGCTTTTCCCCACCCACCCTCCCTGCGGACCTCGGAGAACTGGGCCATGAAGTGCTCCTTGGCACTCTGTGTTTCCTGAACAGTCATGCCATTTTACAGTGTCAGGAGCAGCACCTATGAGGAGTGTCTGCAGCATCACATTTAACCATTACCCATCCCTAGTCTGCTTCTACCCACCTGCCCACCCACCCTGCGGACCTCTGAGAACCACACCATCAAGTTTTTGCCTGTTATAAGTCATTCCTGCTGTGATTCTCCCCAGCCACCCACCGTGCATCCTCTGATGACTGCAGCATGAAGTGTTCCTCGTGACACTGGCAGTGCAGCAGTCAGTGTCCTGGTACTGCTACATAGTTAGCCCACCCACCCACCCACTCAGCGGATCTTCTGTTTCCCTGCTGCTTGTCCTGTGGTGCTGGAGAGAGACCGGGAGAGCAGGAGCCACTACCCATAGCCCCGTCCCACTGTATGGCCTTGGCATCAGTATGCTGCTTGGCAGACACCTCCTCACAGTGCAAGCAGAGCAGTAGTGAGCTGACCCATAGCTCTGCCCCACTGTACCCCTGAGTGAGCTGAACTGAATTCCCATAGCCCCATCCCACATTACCACCATGGTTTTAGGGGAGCAGTGAATTCCAGTGAGCAGCAGCAAGTGACAGTTCCAAAGCCCCAGCAGTGCTTCCCCAGTAGGCTGCAATCAGTTGTAATGCTGTGGGCGAACGAGACACAGATGAAACAAGAGAGGCAGAAGTACACAGACAGCAAGGTATGTGTGGCAGCTGCTTTGTATGTCTCTTCCTGCAGCATAGTGACCACTGGTCATGTGATGGAACGGAAGCAGAGGATAGGCTGTGGGAGCTGTACAGGCAGAGAGAGGCACACACACAGTGACAGACAGAGCTGAGGACATGTAGTGCCAATGCAGTGTTGTCTCTCTGTCTGTGTCTTACACTGTCCTCTCTGTCTGTCTCTGATTTAATGTTTACTGATTTTTCTGGGTTCCTTGAAATTCTGCAGTGTCCAGACATGTTGCTGTGCTGAATTCTTGGAGAGAGAGAGAGAGAGAGAGAGAGAGAGAGATTTCAATGCCAAGATCTGCACATCTGCAGTCTGCTCTCTGTGTCTCTGTCCATGTAACATGCAGTCAGTATCCTGTGGATCCTGAAACTGCAACAGCATGACAGAGAGAGAGACAGAGACACACAGGGATAAAGTGAGAGCACAGTCGCAAGTTTTGCACTCTCCTCTCTCTCTCTCAGACAGTAGTGTGCAGTAAGCATTAATTGTTAGGGAATATTTTGCAAGATGGCAGGATATAATACTTTTTTTGCTATTTAAACAGCAAAAAAAAAACAAAAAAACAGCTTTCTGCATATTTTTTTGTCGTTTAAAGAGATCCCATGTTATAAGTGCAGTAACCCACGACAGGGTGTGTGGTTATTGGGGATTAATCAACACCCTGGGTGCTGTGATGACACTCGCAACACACCCGGGGTGTTGACTAATCCCCAATAACCACACACCCTGTCGTGGGTTATTGTTTACTTAGATGGACTGTCCCTAGTAAATGCAGCATAAAAATGGGTGAAAGCTGGACACCACTGAAAATCAGATATTGTATCTCACCTGGACAGTGCTGGATAAATGTACTGTAAAAGTTGGTAAACTCCATACCAAACTACAAGATATAGTGCATTTCAGCTGAGCTAACCTGGATAAATACAATATAAACATGTGCAGAAACAGGAACCCATTGAAAAAGAAATATTGCATTTCAGCTGGATAGTGCACCCTTGGGTAAATAGAATATGAACATTTATTCATTTAATTTTTGTTTAGCAGGTAAGTGCACTAGATAAAGAAGTTCTTATTTCTGGCACAACCTGGGAGGTTTCAACGGGATATAAACATCACTAAACATTCTGTTATATAATACAGTGCAAAAAGGCAGAGGTGCAATACATTTCGGCAGTTACTGATACAGTACTGGTGAGAGAATTCACAATACATAGCAAATCATTAGATAAGTAGATGATTAGGAATAATTGAGGACAAGTTCTGCTTTGTGGATGCAAGCATTTAACTTAAATATCAATATGGTGGTAAACTGTATTTAATCATCTAGGTTGTGGAACCCAGGGGCTGTGTATAAGATGGGGGGAGTGGAGCTTAAGTCACCAAACAAGAAAAAGACCTAAACTTCATCATATCTGATGACCTCAAGGTAGCTGGGACGTGTGAAAAAGTAGTGGGAAAAGCTAGCAGCATGCTGGGGTGCATTGGGACAGGGCTTTCTAACAGGAAGAGGGAGGTGATTGTGACGCTTGGACAGCTGGTTCTGATTACTTTATGATTTTTGTAATATAAAAATGTGTTATTGAACATCTCCATTGAGACATGCTGAGTTGTGGGATGATCCTCCCCCCTCAAGGTTCAACTACAAACTGTTATCCTAAAAGCCAGGAGATAATTACAGGCTAGAAGAGACTTAAATTAAGGCTCTCCTGTTTATCTAGCTTAATTATAGCTGCCAGCTGCTAGGCTGAAAATCATCAACTTTTATGACATTTGGAGGAAGAAACCAGGTTATGTCACTTAGGTGCAAAGTCATAAATGCTCCTTTGATGTCTGTGAAGAGCAGGATGCTGCTCATGGATGAAAGAACTTGGAAAATTACAGACTTGTTTGGGAAGTCATGTGGGGAAATAAGTTTTTGCTAATGTCACCTTAATTAATTTACCTTTTGAGGGATAAGACATCCTGATTGTATAATTTTTAATAAACAGAGGAGGAGCTGGGTGACATCATGGAGAAGGCAGGTTCAAGACAGTGTTTTAATTATGTTGTGACTGACCTGTAGGTGATACACATGTTTGGACTCTGAAGAAGAAACATCTATGTTAGATAGACAAGTCTAATTGTCTGGTGGTAAAAATTAATTTGCACTTTTTTTTTATAACCTTGTTTTTTTAAGTGATTGTGTGGTTTTTGTGATATATTGTTCTGTATTTACATTTGACATATTTTTTTATCTATTTTAAGTAAACCTCTATTTTAAGAGACTACTTGGTGTGCCTTTCAAATTCTTTATTTGACAAGTGAAGCATATCTGGTTAAAGTTGACACTGTGTAAAAGCTTACTGGTTTACCAAACCGGGAAAAGGTATGAGTTTATTCTGAGGTATTCATAGAGTTTTTAAGGGTTCATTTTGTACACCTGGTTAGGTGCCCGTAGGCAAAATATATCTGGCCCACCCGAAGAGCAGAATTATCTGAACCTGTACATTGGGCACGCTAGCAAGAGTTTCACAGTTTGAATCCCTCCAGAACTTGAGACCAAAGGTTGATTCGAACCCACAAAACAGACAGGAGGGTTACCCTGTTGCTGTTCCTGTTCACAATACTGCACTCAGAGGTTGGCACTGTGGCAGCAGAGCGCCTGACCTGCTGAGTGGGGTTGTGACAGTGCTGCTGTTGTATCACTCACTGGTGAGGAACCACCTGGAGTACTGTGCCCAGTTTTGGAGGCTGCACCTCTGCAAGGACATTGAAAGGGTGGCGGTGGTGCACAGGAGGGTAGCCAAAATAGTGAGTGGGTTGCATGAGAAGCCATATGAGCAAAGGCTGCAGGAACTCAACATGTATGTACTCCCTGGAAGAGGGGAGAGCGAGTGGGGACATGACTGAAATTTACAGGTACCTCACAGGAGTGAACAAGGTGCAAGTGGAGGGTCGCTTTCAGAGAAAGGAAGGCACTAGAACAATTGGGCATTCAAAGAAGCTAAAGGGAGAGATGTACAAAAATACTTCTTCACAGAAAAGGTGTTGGATGACAGAAACAGCCTGCTAGAGGAGGTAGTGGGGCAAAGACTGTGGGGAGCTTCAAGCATACATGGGATAGGCACAGGGGCATATGAGGTAGAGGAAACGGGGTGGGGGGAGTGAAACCTATGGCCAACTAGGGTCAGTGATGATGGAATAGGCAGGGACAAGGGACAGACTGGATGGGCCTAAAGGTTCTTTTCTGCTGACAAAATCTATGTTTCTAATTACTGTATTTCAACCTGGTATATAGCTGAGAATAAAAGTCATTCAAGAGGAAGCACATTGCAAGTATGAGTTACATCAATTTATGCTGTTAGTCTCACTTTTTAAAGACTGAAACTGTGGAGCAGAACATAACTGAAGCACAACTGCATTTATAACGTTTCAGAAATAAGTAAAAAAAACACTAATATGAATATTCGTTTTTCAGTAGCATGCTGTGCCTATAAATTTAACATACAGATTGCAATGGTGTTGACAGAGTCAAGGCCAAAAATGAAATGTCATTCTTTTTAGTTCTGAAGAAAAAGTTTAGAATGTCTCTTGATGTGATCCCCATCTCAAAAAAATGTAAATGTCGTATAACTCTCATGCATGAGTTCCCAAAGAGGTCATATTGGCTTATTATTTAAAGTCCGGTTCATTTTTTTCCTCTTATGTTCTTTCATTTTTTAAATTAAAGTTAACTCTTATTTGTGTTCTAAAAATTACAGGTTCATATGCCTTTATTAAGAATCATGAAAGTAAGGCCAAAACCATTCTGAGTGCTCCAACTTTGCTCTTTTCTTGTTTCTCTACACATTTGATCATTTTAACATCAGATACTAAAAACCATTCACATAGTGTTCTACTTTCAAGAATGATACAGAAAAAAGTGCAAACAATAAATACTTCTCCTCCTTCTAGTTCTTCTTCTCCTGGTTGATGAAGCAAATCATACACTAAATGAAGTACAGTTTTCACAACATTTTGCTTGACAGTAGAACTCGATATGATCTATTGAATTCACTAAAAATGAACTCTTAAGCCCTTGAGAAAACAAACAACGAATAACTATTTTTCCAGATTGAATGCATGTTTGTGACATGACATGCCACTGATTGGGATGCAAGTTCAAAGAGAAACTAATGAATCATCTGTAATGAAGTGGTGAAGGAACTGGGCTTTGTAAGAGATAATAAATAGAATGTTTATCAGTATTATATTATTTATTTACTTATATCTCAGAATTACAATACCTTTGAGCCAGAGACTCTTTTACAAAGGTTCCATGTCTGAGTGAAATGACAATACAAGTAGGCATAACATGTTACAGCACTACAACTAGATGATACAGTTACACATCAAGAGCAAAGAAGTGCAGAACATTAACTGCAGTTGGTAAAGGCAACAAGTTACAAGGAGTTTAAATAAGCAATCAGTAAAATGACATTGTCATAAACTATTGTTGTTATTTTTATTAGTGAGGTGTTTGGGAGTACAGCTGTCACTTAAGCAGAAATCTGACTCCCCAGAATAGATACCACCCAGACTGCACTCAAACTGTAGCACTCTCTCTCTAGCTGCTTAAAACACTTAAAAAAATCACAATAAAATATCCTTTATCTCTCTCTAAGCTCTATCCTCCAGAAGGGGTGCTTGGTATTGTGGAGGACCACAAACCAGGAAGGGAAGGACTGTTTAGCTTTGGTGTGAGGAGCAGTTAGTACTGCTTAGAAATGTTGGTGTGGGGAATGTTTTAAGGCACTGGTAAGTGTTTGTGGAGCCTTAGGCTTTTTAAGCCTGTGCTCTACAACTAGCATTAGCACTGAATCCGGAAGTGGGTAGCCACGCCACTTCTGGTGTCAGACCTGTATAGATCACAGCCCTAGTGAGCAGCTGTGAGCACGAGCAGAGGCGATGCACGCAGAGACAAGCATGGATCAGAGCATGTCTGCCAGTATCAGCTGGGGAAGCCAAGGGAGCCGGGAAGCTATTGATATCTTAAGCAAACTCTGTGACATTCTGATAAAAAGGAGATGGTAGACACAATAATTACACTGGATGGGGAGGTAGGATTGAAATGCATAAGTTGTAATATCTACCTGATGGGGGAATTTGTCTGTGAAAAACGTATAGCCTATAAGAAGAAAATGGCCAAAGTAGCTAAAATGTGTGAGAAACTGTATAAATGAGAACATAGTTTAGAAAAAATGGATAAGGAGAAAGAAGCTGGAAATGAATGTGGGAAAAATTAGTTAATTGTTGTGCAGCAGGATAATAAAAGCAATGAGGGGGACCAAATAAACAGTGAACCAGCTAACATTGATTGAAATGGGAAAAGAAAGAGGACATTTACTGAGGAAGAAGAAAACAATGAGTGGTGCATGTTGTGTGGTAACAGAAGAAATAAAAGAGGGAGGCATGCGGTTGGACACCTTCTTAGCCTAGAATTGTCAAATAGTTATTCAGTCCTTGCTAAACCTGAGACCGAATCTATTACAAGCAGAAACATAGATACAGACAATGGCAGCAGAAAAAGACCAATGGTCCAATTAGACTGCCTATTGTACCCTTTCTAACCCTGGAACTTACTGTCCATCAAGGGTCCTAGTCCTCCCCATTCACCCCTCTATCGCTCTCCCAGTTTCTTTCATCCCAAGCAACCACTATACCTTCACTCTGTCCCAGCCATGCTTGAAAGCATGAATGGTTTTAGCACCCACCACCTCGGCTGGTAAAGTGTCCCACGGTTCCACCACCCTTTCTGTAAAAAAAAATACTTCCCCATGTCCCTCCTGAACCTCCCTCCTGTCAGTTTCTACTCATGCCCTCAAGCTGCTACTCATGCTAAATAATTCCCCACAGTCCACCTTGTTAATTCCTTTCAGGAACTTGAAGGTCTCTGTCATATCCCCACTCTGCCTTTTGGTCTACAGTGAGTACATGTTCAGTGCCTTGAGGTACTCCTCATAAGGCCTGCCCTGTTGGTCCTGAATCAACTTAGTCACCCTTCACTGCACTGCCTCCAGCCTGTTCTTATCTTTCCTGAGGTGAGGACTCCAGAACTGGGCACAGTACTCCAGGTGAGGCCTCACCAAAGATCTATAAAGGAGTAGCATTACTTCTTTCCTTCTGCTGTCAATACCCCTCCCAATATACCCCAGCTTCTTGTTTGCCTTACTATAGGTCTTGTTGCACTGGCTTGATTGTTTGAGGGTGTCACTGATGATAACTACTAGGTTCCATTCTTCAGCCATAGTGCTGAGTCTTACCCCACCTATTCAGTACTCTGTCCTGGGATTCTTGTTCCCTAGGTGCATCATCTTGCACTTTTTAGTGTTAAATTTCGACTGCCAAATCTTAGACTATGTCTCCAGCCTTTGTAGGTCACTCTACATTTCTCTTATTTTCTCATAACTATCCACCCTCTCACAGAGCTTTGGGTCATCTGTGAACAGAAACATCCTGCCCTAGATTCCCTCTCCAGTGTTGCTGATGAACATATATATATATATATTTTTTTATACTCCTCCCCTGCACCTGGCCAGTCTCTCCTTCAGGCCCCCACACGAATTCCCCACCGTGGCTACTCTCCGACCCCTGCCGCCCCATATCACAGCCAGCCCCAAGTAACCCTGGTGTATCTCTTCACCAGGTGGGTCTCTTACCTTTGTAGGAGAACAGCCCTGGTGGCCAACAAATGATCCTGAGGTGCTGCTGGGATGGCATATGGAGGTCCGGGAGCCTGGTGGTAAGGGTTCTGGAGGGCTGTCACCCTCCTGGTGCCATTTTCCACTTTGCTCCCCTGAGAAGCGACATGCCACTGACGTCAAGGCATACACCGATGTCCGTCACTCCCCTAATGTATTGGGGCCGACATCCTGCTATACTCCCAGCCTCGCCAGAAGTCAGCGGAGTGTTGAGCTGCATATCCATCCCTCGAGGAGAGGCGAGCCGTCGTCAGGCATCATTTCCCCTGACCTTTCCCAGGCCGACTCCCTCCAGCAACCCAAGTTGGTTCCCGAACCCAGGTCGCTGGCGTCACAAGCAGAAATCCAATCACTGCACCTGCGGGCAGGATGCTGATGAACATATTGAAGAGGACCAGGCCCAGGACAGATCCCTGTAGTACCCTGCTTGTGACCTCCCTGTCTACTCATCTGACCCCATTTACCACAACCCTCTGCTGCCTCCCCCTTAGTCAGTCAGCTACCCATCTTACTATATATACTTCATAAGACAAAAAAGGTGTGCTCTGTAGAAAAGGGGGGTGGGTGCTCACCTACAGATTGTCACAAATGTACTCCGGTGTCAGGCCCTCTGTTCCCACAGTGCCAAACCTCGAAGTGCAATATGTGAACAGAAGACAAACAGGGTAACCCTCCTGTCTATTTTGGGTCCGAACAGCTACCAGTCTCGAGTCCTGAGGTCAAATATGAACCCTTTTTTCACTAGCATACCCAGTTAATAGGTTCAAATATCACACCCTCTTCAAGGAAATGCAGTGCAATACTTAACCCAGCAGGCATCCAACCTGGTTCACAATTCCCCTTTTGACTCAGTTGAGACCTAGGTATTTTTCTTACCTTGGTGCATGTGGTAACATACTGTAAGCACTTAACAGTTCTGTCAGACTTATCAACACTGTCCCAGCATTCACATTCAAAATGAGAAAAAGACTCCGGATTTCAAGAAAAACGTTTACTAAAACTGAAAATTGTAAATGAAATATAAAACATAGAACATATAACATTGGGTGTACAGTCATACAAATTAAATGAACAATTCAAACAAAACTGCCTTATTACTGAATATTTAATCTTACCCTAGTTTCAAGTAATAAATAGTGGTGGTTGATTACTTACTTCAGTAGAAGTGCCCTTGGGAGTGTGTACTGTCAGGATTCCAGAGATAAAAAGCACTATCTTCCCTGAGCTTTGACCCTCTATAGAGAACAAGAGTACCTCCCAGCTGGTGAGGTCACAGCTCACAGTGATGCTGGCTGTGAGGTCACTCAAACCTGGATACTGAATTAATTGATCAGTCACATGCTCCAGCACACTGCTAAACATTCCAATTAAAATCCTAATTAGTGATGCCTCATGACAGGTCAGAGTTACCCCTTTGATGTTTTCAGGAAATTTCCTGATGAGCTAGGTCACCTATTTGTGAAATCTAACAGGTATCTGTCAGAAGTTGTCTTCCTCCTAAGAGGTCATAAAATGCAATACTGTATGGCTAGTTTTCCTGGATTTCACAGTAAGTGGGTGTTTTACAATCTGTCACAACCTGGTATCACTATAGTCCCAGGAAGTCAGCTTTTACAAGCCAGAGGTAGCAATAAGGCCAGCACATTTTTGTTTCTTTTAAAAAAAAAATCCAACATCTCCTGATGGCTTGTGCTGATAGCCATATTTTTCCAGCAGAAATTCACAGAACATATATTTATATCACAAATATAATACAAATAATAACCAACAGATGCTATTGTTGTGACACAGATTACCTGGCTAGGGTTCTTAATACTATATTTCTTTCTTTTATGTGAATTACATAAACAAAAGGGAGCACACACCAGGGATGGTCAGTTAAAGGCTAATTCTCCTTGACTCCATGCAGTTCCAATGGAGCAGAAAAATCTCTACTCGGGGTTTTTCTTCAGAAATTGTAGCTTGTTTTATTCAGTGTAGCACAATAAAAACATATAGGCATATAGACCTGCACCAGTCCTGGCACAGCCAGCCACTACCACCAAACCCCAGTGCTTCACCACACAACCTTCCTCAGGGGGCGTGGTTTCAATCTCACCTCACACATTTAAATACCCTTGCAACCAGGTGCAATAAATTATTAAATATTTCATTGTTTGGAAGGAGGTAATTTAACTGTCAGAGCTCGTAAACAATCAAAATGAAGCAGCTAGTTAACTATCAAAATGAAGCACATAGGTCACTAACCTCATGGCAATTACTACTGGTTGTAACATGGCATAAATACAATCACAGAATAACTAGCTTACATTGGACAAACAGCATCAGGTGACCACAAAGCAAGCATGGATTAATGCCACAGTAGATCCATGGTTGCTTGTGTAGTACCGTAGTTATCCACTATCAGTTCCATGGCAGAGTTTTAATTGGTTCCCACTGACCCACCCAGATGGACACTATTCATTGGCTAAATATCGATCTTTGAGCATAATGGGCCATAAATGTGAAACCAGCTTATGAAGTTATTGGTCATCTGCCACAATTACTAATATAGTTCTTTTTCTACTAACTTACAAGTCAGGATTGGTGCTAAGTTCTTCATATGAGTTACTGTTCAGAAGTTGATTTCTCAGAGCATGAATGAGCTATTGCATTACCCATATTATTTACATACCCATAATGCAGTGCTTGCAGTCACGGAAGTAATCTATTTTCATACATAGTAAAACGCAAGTAAAACAGATGTTATAACATCTTTTATTGATTACTTTAGGAAAGGGGCTATGTTGCTTTGCTTTTCTGTGTTTTGAACACAAAAAAGTATTACATATTTAGGTCATTACAATATAAATAAATAACACTTTGCTTATATATTCTAGGAAGCAAACTATAGTGTTATATATAGTTTAGATACAATATAGTTATGACTCAGAAAATTTGGCTGCTACTTAACATTATTTGTAACATGGCAATTAATAGACATACCAAAGGACAAAATTTAGTTTGTTAAATTGTAATATGTGATTAAAAATCAGCAGAGATTAATTCCATAGTAATGCCACTTAGTGTAATACCTGATATAGCCACATCTGAACCCTGATTGAACACAATAATGCCCACTGCTACAGTACCTGCAAACTCCATTTAAAAAGCACTATCGCATACGATACAAATATTGGAATCCTCATTTGCCATGCACCCGACTGAAGTCAGTGTTCTCAGCTGGCGAGTGTGCTGTACTCATGCAGTCTCCTGCTCCCATTTCCCACCTGGCAGAACTGTGAATTATTTCAATGTATCTTACACAGAAACAAAGAACTCCCCACACAGCAGCCATTTTCAAATGCAAGCGTAGCACGAAGAGAATGCACCGGAGAAACACTCACTGTCTGCACCAATGTATTCTCCCACATCGATCACCTCAAATCCCTTCAATTGAACTCACTTTATTGAATGCAACTAGAATGAATCCGGGAAGTCCTATTTCAAGCCGTGTCCCGAGCGAGGTGTAGAAAAGATGCCTGCTGTCTCCCGTGCCATAAAGTGTCCACGATGTCTTCCTCAGTATAAATGTTTAAAATCGCTGTATACTCCATATGAGTGATACAAAAAAGTGGCCTTCCTCTGTATGCAAATTAGGTGGCATAACATCCCACAATTCATGACAAATGGTCAACAGGGACGTTTTTTGTGTCAAATTTAAAAATATTGCACTCATATTTTTCTTACTAACATATCTTGGTACAATAATCATTCACTTGCCTTTCAATCAACCATTTGTTAATGTTTTTAAAAAAATAAACACCACCATATAAATAAACATGGTTGTAATGAAATCTCACTTTGTTTGTTTATATCCTTACAATGCATATATTGTGAAAAAAATGGATGCATATCTATAAGTAATTTTTTTTGCAGTATGTAATCGCACACTTGTTATACTTTATTTGTCATATTACAAGTGTATTAATCCACTTCAAAGTTGGGCTCTACTAGGGGATTGATGCCTGTTTGATGGTTGGAGACACTAACCCCCCCCCCCAACCAGGCATTAATGCCCTAGTAGTGTTCCACCTTTGTCGTGGATTAATGCTTATGAATAGAAATGGAACAGTTTTCAGCAAGCAATTCTATATGTATTATCTTTATATTTACTAATATAGTACAATCACCTAACTTACTGTCAGGATTGGTGCTAGGTTCTTCATAAGAGCTTTTGTTCAGAAGTTTATTTCTCAGAGCATGACAGAGGTACTGCATTACCCATATTATTTACATATCCACAATGCAGTGCTTACAACTCATGGAAGTAATGTATCCTCTCTCATACAGGGTAAGCAAGTGAAACAGATGTTGTAACACATTTTATTGATTACTTTAGGAAAGGAGTTGTGTTACTTTGCTCACCTGTGTTTTGAACACAAAAAAGTATTAAAGTATTTAGGTCATTACAATACAAGTCCCCTGCTGCAGTGGCACGTAGGCATGTTTGTGGAGGTGCACGTGCCTATGAAATGTGGCCCCTCCCTTTGTGTCACTCAAGGCTGCCAGCACTACCCCAAGCCTCCACCTGGGGGCAGCTAAGGGCCAAGACGGTAAACTACTCCTCCCTGGGAAAGGGAGACATGGGAGGGAGATGTCCTCTGGATGCTCAATCCTCCCGTCTCACCCAGTTGACCCTCAGTGACCTGAGCGTGTGTCCGAATCTGAGTCGCCAGCATGGGAAAAGACACAGAGCACCTCGGCAGTCTCCAACACTGGGCTGGTCGAAGGCTTCACATTTATAAGAAATTGTGCAACTTTCTGTGGACAGTGTGATTATTATGCTAGAGGCAGGCTACATTTAAACAAGAAGGGGGCAGCAGCACTGGGAAACAGAATCCATACAGCTATAAAGCATAATGTAAACTGGAAACCGTTGGGGGTATCAAGCACATCATAATGATAAAAACAGCACATCAGAACACACTGGGGGAGGAAATGGTATGGACAACATCATGCAGGTTAACAAAACAAGAAATATAAAAAAACTGAGCATATTATCCTTAAACACC
Organism: Neoceratodus forsteri; assembly: GCA_016271365.2. Classification (NCBI taxonomy): domain Eukaryota; kingdom Metazoa; phylum Chordata; order Ceratodontiformes; family Ceratodontidae; genus Neoceratodus; species Neoceratodus forsteri. Next base: position 560,717,919 of record CM057450.1, on the reverse strand, counting down.
AGGATCCTGAACAAATAAATTGGATGATTTCGTAGTTACAATCAGTGAACATTGTTATGACCTCATCTCCATTACAGAGACTCAGTGGAAGGATTCCGGCAAGTGGGAATGCTTTAATTTGGATGGGTATACTCTCTATAAGGAAAACAAAAAAAAATAAAAGAAGTGGGGGTAGCTGTATTCATTAAAAATGATTTTTAAAGTAAACAAATTATGGAAAGGAATGTGTACGCTAGCGATGTACAGATTGAAAGTATTCAGACTGAAATTGCAGGCAGAACTAAACTGATGTTTGTTTTTTTGTTTATTTGTTTAATGGATAAGCACACTGGAAATTAATTCCTTTTACAGGTGCAACCCGGAATCATAAACATACAATACATTACTTATGTAATTTACAATTAGCAATGTGATATGAATAAATAGGAATAAACATTCCACGTCATAACATAGTACAAAAATTCAGTTAGAAACATTCACAACCAAGCAGATTACTGTAATGTTAATCGTGGGTGCCCGTTATAGGCCCCATGATAGTAGTCAGGAATATGCTAACAAATTATTAGATACTATCAGAAACTATGGCTGTACAAAAAAAGGATGTGACCACTGTGACCTCTACCAGGTGCTAGGGTGGTTCCCACTCTCCGGTCGTTATGACTATGCACTAGGTTGTATCCTTGACAACATCCTTAGAAATGGCACTGTATCCCCTGATACTGCCTTGCTGAAGGCCAGAGCTCCTCCCAGATGCTTACACATGCCCTCTGTTCCCCCTATGGAAATCCCTATGGTCTCCACTGAAATGCGTAGCAGAGCACTGTCTGTGGCTGCTTCCTCTCTCTCTGGAACAGGCTTCCTGCTTCACTCCAGTTGGCTGATACCCACAGCTCTTTCAAACACTGACTCAAAATCTGGTTACTGAATGAGGCTAAATGCCTGTGCTCTCAAGTGTAATCTCCAACAACATGGTACCTTTCCCGACCATCTTAACTGGTAACTGCTCTCATAATGCCTCATTTAACTGTGAACTAAACTGTAAACTGTCATTTTTTTTTATTTTTTTACTTCCTCCAGCAGAAATACAGGAAAGGGATCTTGGGGTTATCATCTCTGATGACCTCAAGGTAGGGAAACAGTGTGACAAGGCAGCAGGTAAAGCAAATAGGATGCTGGGATGCATAGGCAGGGGCATCACCAGCAGGAAAGGGAGGTCATAATTCCACTATACAAGACACTAGTGTGGCCCCACCTGGAGTCCTGGAGTACAGTGTACAGTTCTGGAGACCTTACCTACGTAAGGACATAGACAGGGTAGAGAAGGTTCAGAGGAGGGCAACAAAGATGGTGCATGGATTGCATCACAAGTCCTATGAAGACAGGTTGAAGGAACTGAACATGTACTCCCTGGAGGAGAGGAGGGAGAGAGAGGTATAGAGACATACAAGTATCTTACAGGGAGGAACAGGTGCAGGAATACACTATTTTTAAGTGAAAAGATGTTCCAGGACTAGAGGGCATGGGATGAAGTTGGAGGAGGGACGATTCAGAGGAAATGTGAGGAAGAATTTCTTCACAGAACGGGTGGAGGACAAGTGGAACACCCTGTCAGAGGAAGTTGTGGGGGCTGAGACAATCACAGGATTTAAGAATGCATGAGATAGACATAAAGGAATTCTGGAAGTCAGGGGTAAGGGGCAACAGACTTCTAGGAAAACATAAACTGAACTTACAAGCTCAAATGGGCAGACTGGGTGGGCCATAGGCCCTTATCTGCCGACATTGTCTATGTATCTATGTATCCAACATATTGTAAATTGTGCTGTATTTATTGTGTTGCTGTATTCCTGAGGATCTGTATGGAACTTGGTAGTGCTATATTTGTGGCCCAGGTCGTGCCTGAAAACAGTCCCTCGGATCAGTGTGTTTACCCCGGTAATCAATCACTAAAATCAATCAATCAAGCAATCAATCAATAAATAATATTGGTACAACTCTAACTGACATTATGGATGAGTGTCAGTTAGATGATCAAATAGGGACTGAGACAACTCAAGGTGAAAATTTAGCGGATCTGGGGCCAGATATTCAAAACTTAGCCCTGGGGTAAAATTAGCATTGCATGGCATACAAAATTAGCCCAGAACCATTTGCACGCTATATTCAAAGGAATAGCCCCGGGGCTATCCTCGGGGCTAAACCAGTTGAATATAGCGTGCAAATGATGGTGTGCAAATAGGGCCTTGAGTGCAGTGCAAACATAGCCCAGCACATTAGACAGCTCTGAATATAGCAACTGGGCAGTGCAAACTACAACAGCAGCCCAGTGCACACAGACGTGGAGTAAGGCAAAGGTGAACTACGTGGGCCAATGTGTGTGCTAGCAAAGAAGTGGATTCACAATAACTGCAAACAACGGTGCGGACCAAAAACTGCAGAACTGTGCTATGGTTCTGACAGTTTTGCGCAGGGCAAACTCATATGCGCAGTGCTCAGACATTTGCCCAGCACTAACACGTTGCCCAGCTCAAAAGTTTGCAATATTCAAAAGTGCTATGCAAATTACCCTTCTTAGGCAATCCATGGGCAAACAGCCACATTAGCATGTCATTATTGCCTGATTTGCATGTAGTTCCATGTGGATTGCCCGGCGCTATTGTAGAGTACACACACCTCCACCTGTAGGTCAGACTGGAACTACAGGTTGATAGCCACAGGCTGGGTCTCCCCACAGTACCACCTGTATATCAGACTTGAGAGACATGTCGGTAGCTGCAGGCTACATCTATACACAGCAGCAGAGTCTAGTGTGCCCCAGGGGATTAGGACCACAGCCACAGGTATTGGTGCTGCATGCCATGGACATATTGTAGTCCCTGCTACAGTGCATAGCAGACTCTACAGTACCATAGTGGCCAGTTTAGTGAGGGCTACAGCAATACCTATGGTGTATCAGGCATCAATGACTGCTGCTCTCCACACAGTGACAGGACCAGCTGGCAGGTGTGTTCTGATAGTGGACACCACTGTCATGCTGTCCCATGTCCCACATATGTTGTGCCACTGGCATGGGATACTCACAGTAACATACACATGGCTGGCTGTGTGTGCTGTGGTGTCTGTACAGATGTGAGGTATGTGCCCGTTGGGGGGTGACACATACCATCAGCAATAAACACCGGTGTCGGGGTATTGCCGACACTGGAACATGTGCACTGTGGGCATGGCCCCAGCCTTGTGGCAAAACCCACTATATGGTGCAGCCTGGCCACCTGTGCACCCTCCCCAACACCCTCCAGTTCCCCAGTACTGCATGTATGTGCTGCTGTACCCCAATGGGGGGACTGGATGTGTATGCTCTCTGGCCGCACTGCCAGTTATTTAATGCTATCATATGTCTTTATTGCTGTGTTGACTGGGTAGCCACAGTGAGCCATGGCCCATGTTCAGGAATGACCCAGAGCCACTACAAGTGATGATGCAGTGTACAATAAATACATACAATGTACAACAACACACAAGTCAAATATAGCAATGCAGTTAGTTTGCTGCTGCAAGTGGGGTTGTAACTCTGTTGTATAATGTGCATGATTGTTAGCTTCATTGTATTCCGCAGTGTGGGTGCCTGTGCATATGGAGTGGCCCAGGGTGGCAGTCCGCCCTTGCTGCCTCCTCATTGGCTGCATACAGCTTTGTTCACTGTTGCTGCCATGTCCATGCCACCCATCCTTGGTTTGCCCGGAGTTAAGACAACCTTTTCATAGGTGGTAATTTGCACCATGCTACACGTCGTACTAACGCACGTTGCACGGTACTATACTTTTGAATATACGATTGCGCATGTATGCATGTCCTCGACCCTATCTTTGCACCGTGCATACATTATCTTTTAGTGCCAGTGTTAACACATTGCACCGGCGCTATTTGGCTTTTTGAATATAGCAATCTGGCACAAATGTGGCCCAATTGCGGCATAATCTGTTTGTGCCCGGCGCAAAGTTTTGAATATCTGGCCCCTGGTCTTAACTAACATCAACGATGGTAATTTAATCTGTTTTGTGATGGAGTTGCTCGGAAACAGTGACCATTACATGATTAAGGTAATATTGACTAGAAGGATCAGGAAAACCCAAAACAAAACTAAATTTTATAACTTTGAGAGAGCAGATTTGGAAGCCATGGACAGAGACCCGGAAATTTTGGACTGGAAGTTCACTTTTGTGGACAAGAATGCAAATGAGAAATGGTAACACTTAAGAGATATATTAAAAACATTGAGGGGCACTTGAGTTCTAAAAAGAAATAGAAATGTCAGTAATAAAATGAGGGCAAAATGTATGACTACAAATATTAACAGGAAAAAAAATTCCCCCTCTCAAAAGCCCTTGAGTGCATTGTCGCTGACCAATTATCCAAGTACCTGGTTAAATATGATATCCAATGCCCGCAGCAGCATAGCTTCCATAAGGCTCACAGCATCACTGCTGCTCTGCTTAAGTATACTGACTTCCTACACAAGGTTCTGGATTGGGGTCACTTAGTGGGGTTAATATATATACTGACCTCGCTAAAGTCTTCAACACTGTTAACCATTCTGTACTACTGGAATCACTCCCTGCCCTAGGTCTCTCCAAGAGGGTATCTAAATGGTTTAAAAACTACCTTTATGGCAGAATGCAACAGGTCAAAATCTGTGCTACTCTCTCAGATAATCACCCAGTTCATTCTGGCATCCCCCAAGGCTCCATCCTTGGCCCATTACTCTTTGGCCTTTTTCTCAACACCCTCCCCCAAGTCTGCATCAACAATATGGTACTTTATGCAGATGATGCCATCTTATTCTCCAGTCAGCCTGACCCCCTCCACCTTACGAGTGACCTTCTATCTAACTTCAGTGTGGTAGAAGCCTGGTTTTCACAACATACACTGCTAATGAACTACAAGAAAATGAAGGTCATGCTATTCGCTAGCCCACACAACAGGCATTAAACAGCCAAATTAACAATTCTAAATAACCTCAGCCTGCCACTTGAACAGGTTCATGTCTTTAAATATCATGTGATAACACTAGGCAGCTCACTCTTGTATGCCACACACGTCAACCATATATCGAAGGTAATTAATTCTAGGATCGGGCTCTTACATAGCCATCAACACTGCATGACCCCAGAAGCCCTTCGATTAGCAGTCACAAGCTCAATTCTCTCCATAATCGATTATGGACTAGCTATTTATGGTGCTGCCACTGTTACAGCCCTTAAAAGAATATATATTGCACTTAAGTCCTGTTGACTGGTATTTGGTGCACACAAGCGCACCCATACCTGTGACCTGTATGAAAAGACCAGTTGGTTGCACCTCAAGGGCAGAGTCACTTATCAGACCTGCCTACTTGCAAAAAAAATCAGCCATGGCCATACCCTGCCAGCTTCCATGTATCTTCTTGCCCGGGCGCTCATTCCATGCAATACCTGTAGTGCGCCAAACAGGCCTTCCTAGTCCCCTTTAGCCGTACCACTCAGGTTCAGTGGACATTTATGTTCAGAGCACCCAGCCTGCTGAATGGTCTTCCCTCAGACATCCTTGTCAAAATGAAGCTTGGACCTTTCAAGTAAAAACTCTGCCAACACCTCACTGTACTTTGCAGCTGTGACTGCCCTCCCTAAGTTATCCTGCCACTCTTTGTACACATATTCACTCTTAGCACTGTCCCTTGCCCACCTCCACCCATTAACTCCTTCCTTCCCTGCACCTATCTAACCTTGCTCCACCCTGCTAGTTACAACATTAAACCCCTAAGGCCCCCTCACTCCTCCACCCCCATATTCTCTCACACCTCCTTTCTCGTCATCCTAGCCTTTCTGGGAACCCAGACCCCCTTTTTTGCCTATCTCCCCTCTTATTCATCTCCACCCTGCCCCCTTCTATTGTTTTCCAATTTGCTCTCCTCCTCACTCAATTGCTCTGACAAGGTCACTCTACTGGCTGCTTCATAGTTGCTCTGAAGTTTACTGTGTGTACATTGCCTGTGACCCTGCTTGTAATGGTTTAATCTCCCACTGTGGTTATATTTCCCATGGTGTGTTAACTGCTTGTCCTTCCATTACATGGAACCTTTGTAAAAGAGATTTGGCTCAAAGGTATTTATAATCTGAGAAATAAATAAAATAAATAAATAAGAAAACAAGGTCATATAGAAACTGGAAAAATTATCAGAGCAGAAGACATAGGGATTATAGTGGTGCGGTAGCACCACTATGGTTAGGGTTAAGCAGGGGTTTCTATGTTAAACCTCGAACTTTGCACTTTAATAGCTTCACAGCCATTTAATGGATTTGCACAAAACCTTGCATGCTCAGTCTCGGGGGGGGGGGGTAGATCTCTTGACATGCCAAGTTTTGTTCTAGTCGAATCTGCAGATTTCAAGATGTGGCTAGTGAAAAAGTGAAAGAATTTATATTTTTTTGCTGTTTTCTGTCATTGCCTAGTGCCCAGATTTGGAATTTTGGTCTGAAATTTTTAGGGTAGAAAGGGCAGGTGCCACAGTTCTGACTTTCACTGGGTTAAGGAAAAATTATTAATCCATTCCAAAGTTATTACATTTTAAAATTTCAATTCTGAACATGCTCAGTATAGTCTTTTGGATAACTGCTTGGAGGGAAAAAAGAATTTGGTTCAAAGGAAAAAGGATCCTTTTTCATATGCGGTAATCAGTTTTCATCAGCAAAAAATCCTTTTTCGTATGGCCACCATTTGTTTCCATTAAAAAAAAAAAATCAAACCCCACAAAAATGACATCCTGGATGCATACCAACACATGTATCTTGCTCACTGGGATCTTGTTATGTAGATTCTTTTTTTTTAGTTGTTTAACCAGGAGTAGCACACTAAGCTAAAAGCTTTTTTACAGGAGCGACCTGGGAGCACAGGGAAGTTAAGTGACTTGCTCAGGGTCACACAGTATGCAAGTGGAAGCTGTGGGATTCAAACCTAGGTCTGATCTGCTGGATGTTATCAGATTTGCAGCTCAGAGCCTTAAACCACTGCACTATACTGCCTCCCTAAAACTTAGTCCTTGGAAAAATGACCCTAAAATGTTTTTTTTTTTTTCATTTTAAAATCCTTCTTCATGACTTGGTTTTTGTTTTTCGTATGGCCATACAAAAAAGGAATTTGGCCATACAAAAAAGGATCCCTTCATACAAAAAAATAATTTGGACTTAGTTTTTTGTATTCTTTTTTCATATGATGGCATCCTTTTTTTTATCATTTATTTATCCACCCCTCGTCCTGCTGACTCTGACTCTTCAGGGCCCCCAAGGAGTCATCCTCCTGCCTCTCACCCTACCCAAACCTACCTCCAGCTCCCATGGAGCTGTGACTTTCCCCCTGAGTGGGGACGAAGTGGGGGACCAAACACCCCATAATTCTTCATTTCATCAGTCTGTGGCTGAGTGAGCAGGGGCACATCAGAGGCATGCTCCTGGAAGCCCATCTTCTCAGCATTGGCAGGCATTTTTCCTCGCTTTTCTCCCCTACAGTGTGCAAGCCCCTGACGTCAAGGTGCAATGTGCCGACATCCACACTGCATGTTGGCCACTCTTCCCCTACAACTGGGGCTTGCAGTACTCCAAGCCTCAACTTGGAGTCAGGCAAGTGTGTGGGCATTGGCCTCCCCCTCCCCGGAGAAGGTGAACTGTCATGGGATGCTCAAACCATTCTCTCCTGGCTGGCCCTCCAGCAACCTGAGTCCACTCCCAAATGGCATCCTTTTTCATATGAATGAAAAACAGTATGAAAAAGGATCCCTTCGTACAAAAAAGAATTAGAAATAATACTAAGTCCAAATTCTTTTTTCGTATGAATGGATCATTTTTATATGTTTTTTTTTCATTCATATGAAAAAGGGTGCCCTCAAACAAAAAAATGTTTGGGACTTTTTTTTTCCTGATTCTTTTTTTGTATGAAAGAATCCTTTTCCATATGGGTTTTTCGTTCATATGAAAAAGGATGTCTTCATAAGAAAAAAAGATTTTGGGCTTAGTTTGTTTGCCAATTCTTTTTTTGTATGAAGGAATCCTTTTTCATATGGGTCTTTTGTTTCAAACAAAAAAGGATCCCATCGTATGAAAAAAGATTTTGGACTTAGTTTTTTTTACCACATTTCAACTTCAACAGGCCATAGCTCCCTTGCTATTTGGAGTTAAGGGACAATCTATATATCACAAGAAAGGCCTTAATGTGGACTACAAGAGTAACACATAATACCCCACCCAAACAATTTAGGGAGCACATAAAAAACCCAAAAATGTAAAACATGAACATTCCTATTGGATAACACTGGAAGTTGAATGACCCATACAGTCAAGAAAATAAATTGATTTTTGGCACAAATGAAAGTGCAGAGCACAGAGGGCCCTGTGCTCCAATACCAACATGGATGTATACATCAATGGAGGGATGGAAGTGCTGGATCCAGAGGGCTCTGCACCTCCACAAGTAAATGGATATGGTAAATGAGGATACAGCTATACTATCTCAAAAAGTAAGGAAATTAATTGCAAAAAAATGTTGTTAATGCACCAGTTAGGGTTAAATTGACAAAAGTAGGGAAATGTCACGTTAGGGTTCCCAACCCTAACACTCACCCCAACCCTGCAGGCAGCAGCAGGAAAAATCTTGTAGTTTCGTCATTTTGAGTCTTCGCAACTCAGGTATGGGTGTACCTTGGGGTTGTCAACCCTAATGCTTACCCCATTTTTGTATAGTCTACATATCTCAGCTTATTTACTGATGAAATGGGGTGGATGTTAGGGTTGACAACCCCAGGGTACACCCCACACCTGATTTGAGAAGACTCAGGAGAGGTGAAACCATAGTGGGTTTCCTGTTGCTGCCCGCGGGGTGGGGATGGGGTGTTAGGATTGGGACCCGTAACACCTCATGTCCCTACTTTTGTCTCTTTAACCCTAACTGGTGCATTAATGAGGTCTTTTTGCAATGAATATATTTAAGAAAGATCAGAGAATGCGCAGAAGGGAGAATAAAAAAAACAAAAGAAAATTTGAACTTTAATGAGTTAATAACAAAAAAAAATCCCAAGGTATTTTTCGGATATATAAATTCGCTGAAGGGCAAGGACAATGCTACAGGCCCACTTGAAACTGAGGGCAAAACTACAGAGTAACCAAGGGAAATGGCAGATAAATTTAATCGTTACTTTGCCTCAGTTTATAGTGAAGAAGAAACTAATTGCAGTCCAGTAAAAATGAATTATCATTCAACCACCAGTCTGAAAAACATGTTCAGCAGAGAAAGGGTACTCCATGAATTATGTAGGTTGGATCCACATAAATCCCCTGGGATGGATATATCCATCCATATTTAGTGAGAAATTTAGCAGAATACTTAGTAAACTTGTAAGTGATGTCTTTAAAACATCAATATTAATGGGAGTAATGCCAGAGGAATGGAAAGAAGTCATGTTTGCCCCTGTTTATAAGAAAGGAAACAAGCACAATGGGCCATATATTCAAAAAGGAACTAAAGTGGAGTGCAAAGGTTTGCACTGTGCGTGCACCTGCAGCTGACCTGGAGTGTGACACATTTAGTTGGATAGCACACTGGCACTATTTGACTGAATATCATTCCCTGTTGGTGCAGTGGAAAGGCAGTTTACCCCGACAGGGACCTGGGCTGCATCCAGCCCATAGGCATTTGTGCACCCCCCAACCAGATAGCACTGGAGCTGTGGTGTGATATTCAGCTGCAGAATGCAGATGAGCCCATTAGACATGTAAGGTGCTAATGGACCTCATGCATACCTATTATCGGCTCATTTGCATGGGAAGCGGTGGCAGGTTAGCACTTATCCCATGGTCACCTGCCACATCAGTCATGGTGGTGACCAACCCCCTAAACCCAAATGCCCAACCTTTCTATGCTAATTTACTCCATGGTGTCTAGTGTACCCCCACCCTATGATCACCTGCCCCAGTACTGTCAATGTCCTCCCTTGTGCCTGGTAGCCCCCTGAGGCCCCATTCAGGTCTGGTGTAATGTTGCCTTGGTGTTCAGTGGCACCTCACCCCTCCGATCCCCTGTTCTGGTCCAAAGTAACATTGCACTGGTATCCAGTGGCATCCCAGACCCCCTGAACACCCGTCTCTGACATGCCTCAGTAGGCTCTGTTTTCTAGTGGTACTTCTGACCTGCCAAGCACCCATTCCAGTGCTACCCCACGTTCTGGTGGCTAGCTGCCCCCCAGCTCTGGTTTCTGGCCCATAGAGTCCCCCAGCTATCATGTGTCCAGTTGCATCCTCCCCCAGCTCCTGTCCCAGGCATCACAGTGAGCCCTGTTGTCCAGTGGTACCCCCCAACTTCCAGTCACCAACTGGACAGGCAAATGATGGTGGTTTAGCTGCCCCTTGTGCACACCCAGCACACCACCCAGCCAAACCTCCCCTGGACCTGTTATGGCAGAGCTGTGTGGGGATCCTGATATAATGACCAGCACAGCTCTCCTCGCTCCTCCACAACTGGCTGCCATACAAGATAACAGGGAGTGCACATACAGTACGGGGTGGAGCCAGGAAAATGCAGGAACATGCTATCAGCATACTGTGTAGGAAGCACAAACAGCAGTGATTGTCCTGTCATGCACTACAAAAAAACCAAAGATGACTGTGCACTTGGAAGCATTGTTTCAAATACCGTTGCAGCAGATAACTGAAAACCACAGAGGTCTGGGGGTGATCAAAGGGTGGTAGGGTGGATTGGCAATTGGCCGGAGAACAGAAAGGCAGAGGGTAAGAGTGGAGGAAGAACTCTCAGGGACATCATAGTGACTAGTGGGGTGCCTCAGGGATCGTTGGTGGGGCAATACTTTTTATTCTTTATCTAAAGGACATGCATGATGGAATTAAGGGCTATATAAACAAATTTGCAGATGATACAAAAATTGTTGGGCCTGCATTAACAACTGAAAACATAAGTGGATTACAGACAGATTTAGATAAACTATACCAGTGGGCTATAAAATGGGGCACGTTGTTTAACTCAGAGAAATGTGTTGTCCCACATATTGGAAATAATGCTTGTGCAACATACAAACTGGTGGGTAAGGAATTAAGGACACTTAAGGAGGAAAGGGACTTGGGAGTCATTTTTCTATCTAATTTGTCATTTAAAAATAATAATTATGCAGCAGTGGCAAAGGTGTCAAGAATTTTGAGTTGCATAAAGAAAAACTTTGTGAACAGACACAGGGAAATTAATCTCTTAATATCAGTCTTTGGCCAGACCCCATCTTGACTATTATGCTCAGTTCTGGGCACCTTATTAGAAGGGGGAAATAAAACACATGGAAACAGTGCAGAGGAGGTTCAGAAAGATGGTGCATAGGAGATAAAAATTACAGAACAAGATTGTAAATAGTAAGACTGCACTGTTTAGAGAAGAGGAGAGTTAGGGGCAACCTACTTTTAATGTTCATTATAATAGATAATAGATAATGAATACTTGTTGGCAGGGATAGGATTTGACAGGAGAGAATGTGAACAAAATAGTAGAAGACATAATAAACAGATCATGGGAAGAACTTATGAGACAAATAAGAGAGGTGCATTTTTCACCCAGAGGGTAGTTAAGTTAATGAACAGTTTGCCCCAGGAGGTAGTGGATGCTCTTGGTATGGACTCTTTTAAGAACCTGCTTGACACATGGATGTATAGATGGTAAGGAATATTTAATATCACTGTGTAGTGGGGGGTAGAGTAGACTAGAAGTGCCCTCTGGTGCATTTCTACTCTAATGCAACCTAAGTACCTATATATGTTTCATGCAGGTTCATAGCTGGCTGAATTGGTGACCCTTCTGTAGCAGTGAAGGAGCTTGGCTTTGTAATAGACTGTTAAGATAAGAGTTCAGTTCCTATGATAGGCAGAATTATCATGAACATTTATATTAATAAAATATGTGTTTCATGAAAATTTAGGTTGAATTTGTAAGCCTACTGTAGTGTAGTTGGGAAGAAGCTGGGCGTTAGAATACAAAGTTACAAGTTCACTTCCCTCAATTGGTTTAATTTTCATGAACATTCATATTATTGAAATTTGTGTTTCTTACTTTGAAATATACATATCCAAATTTTAGGAATAGATGTTATGGGCTACATCAAGCATGTGCTGGGGCCAATAATGTCTGTGTTGTTACATTGTCAGAATCTGTAATACAGTACATGCAATGAAGTTGTCCCCCTCTCCACTATGGTGTTGAATTAAAATGTACCTATTACTCTGATACAAAAGAACTGCCCTTGATATAAACTCAGGAAGCTTGGCTTGCAAGCTCCCCATCATGTATGACAACCTCTCTAAAAACAAAAAAAACTATTACATACTTCAGTGTTCCTTGATAGTGCAGTGCATGTGTCAGCAGGTTCACAAGCAAAATACCTGGGCGATTAAATATGAGTAGGAACCTTGCACTCTTGCTAGACTTTCTGTGGAAGCTGACGTTGAAACCTGTTGGCTGAGTGGTAAGTTCTGCAAGAGCCATGCTAATGCCAATGCAGGTCTGAATCCCATACATGACATGTAAATCAAGTAAAAGTATAGTTAATGAACCTGCAAGAAAGTATTACTTGAGCAGTTCAAAATACCAGCTTTAATTTGGCATTTATAAATGAAAGCACTCAAATATTTTGAAAGTTGAATTCTTCCACCAAGTCGGAAAAGGTGGCAAAAGTGGTGGCGGGCAAGATGGCAGCCTTTAGAAAGTATAGGCATACTCAGGAGGAGGAGGATAGGGTGGACTACATTGCTAATTTTAGTTTCAAGGTTATTGATCGACAATATGTCATTTCATACAAAACAAACAAAATAGTTCACTACAAACGCGACAAGTATTAAAATAAAACCAAATTACAAATCCACTTTCTATTAAAATTCTGCAAAAGGAGTAAAATGCATATATGCCACTATACTGTATCACAATGAATCGTATATGTTTGTGATAAACAATGAAACGTATACATTCATAAGCAATAAAAATAGTCGAAGAGGGTTAGGTCTTTTAATGATCCTGCTGAGAACAATAAATTACATAATTTTCAAGATAAACAAATGTGACAAATATGTTTTGAGTAGCAAAGATAATCAAAAAAGATTAAACCTTTGATAATCCATTTGAATGACAGGAGTAAGTGCTAAATTGCATAGTTTCATAATAGACAAACACAAAGTATATATTCATAAACAATGGGAGGAGTCAGAGAGGATTAGGCCTTTAATAACCCAGTGGAATAGCAGGAGTAAACGGACTACTCAGGGTTCGAGTCTGGATACCTACACCATCAAAGAATTGTAGCCTGTAATCTCTAGGGTTCCAAAAATAATATTAGAACAATATGGCCACTGTTGACAAAACATGGAATTATGCTCTCATGCTCCTGAGTATCAAATATTAGGAGTAACATTTCAATATTCAAATCAAAAGTTGCTTCAAGGTAGCATAATTAATATTCACAATCTCAGTGATAACAAAAAACCAGCAAGTTGATACAAAATTGTCAGATCACGTGTATTTATATGAAGTGCAAATTATTTGATCTGGGGAAAGACTGGACCCAACCAATACCCTCTTATACTGTGGTACAATGGGTAAAAAAGAGTAATATGTTTTAAGTCATCACTGACTTTAGCACCACATATACAGAATGCTGTAATTGTTTCAGGATGGTTTTGCTTATGTTATATATAATTACCTTTATAGAGTTCCATTCTAAACCTAGTGATTACTGTACTTTTCATTTGCGTGGATTGGATAGATATATTAAATAGTATTCGAGATAATGACAAGATTTAAGTTGTTTATATCAATTATAAAACTTCAAAGAGGAGATTTGTGCAAAATCTTGGTCAATTGCAGTGTCCTGGATCCTGGTCTTTATTTGGGTGACAAGCTTATGTTTGGGCTTAAGATATATTTCATATAGCAAATTTCCCAGACCCAGAGGGAACAAATGGTCTTTAATAAGCTTAATAGATGGATAGACTAAATCATTCTGGGCATATTTAGTCTGTTCCTCCAGACATTCTCTGGGTAACCTTTCCTCAGGTAAGAGAAAGAGGCTCAAAAGGAAAATTAAGCATCTCTCTCTTACCAGAGAAGATAAGGAGAACAGGCCTGATTCAATTCTTAATATCTCTGCTGGAATTGAATTCAGTAGAGAAAAGACATATCAATATATTTTATTCTGGATAATTTCCAGAGATGGCAAATTAGTGGAACCCCTAATTTCAGCCGCATAAAGAATACATAAATTAATTTTCGTATTTATGACTGTAAGAAGACCCTTAATAGTACCTTTTCCTAACTTACAGTTAAAAGCATTAAACGTAGTTTTCATTCTAGTTTCCAATAGTCTCAAATGTCCATTCCAGACAAAATTGTCTGAAAACCTTGAGTACGTTACTAAGTCAAAAGAGGTGAGCAGGGCAGTAAAGGAGGCAAAGGCCACAAGAGAGGTACAACTAGCCCATGGGGTAAAAGTGGGTGAGAAGGCCTTTTTCAGGTATATAAGGGAGAAAAGAAACATAAAGCATGAGACTGCCAGGCTAAAAAAGGAGGAGGGTTGGGCAGAGAGGAGTAAAGAAAAGGCAGAGGTGCTTAATGGGTACTTCTGTTCATACTTTATTTGGGAGAAGAGCCAGCCCGGTGGCACTGAGGGCTGAGGCGCTGGATGCCACACATCGAGCTGCACCGGCGACCCGAGTTCAGGAATGGATTCGGGATGCCAGGGGCTGGCATGAGGAAGGAAGGATTTAGCATCCCACGACTGCTCTCCTTTCTTCAAGGAGGGTGAGGGCTATGCACTGCACTTGCAGTGGCACCCAGCGGAGGCTGGGTGCTCCACAGTCACGGGGCATACACTGGGGAGGAGTGCGGTGGGCGTCTGCATGTCAGTGTGATGCCATTGAACATCTGGCTCCTCACTGGGGTGAAAAACAGGAGGAAAATACTGGTGGGGCAACCTCGGTGGCTGATGGCCAGCTCTGTGCCCCCAGAGTCGACTAGGCATCTTTGACAGTACCGAGCCGCAGGTCCCCATGGGGGGGGGGGATGCTGTCATATGCCAGACAGTGGGATGGGGCATATATATCTCCACATGCCGGGCTTGACTCCGGGGGTGTGAGTGCTGGTGGCCAGGGGTCAGTGGGGACTGCTCCAACCAAGGAGGTAAAAAGTGATTAAAAAAACAAAACTTTACTTGGGAGAAGGATGACCAGTACCACAAGGTAGTGGGGGGCTGGGAGGGGAAAGTCACAGATGGCACAATTCAAGCCAACAGTGTATTCAAAGGCCTATGGGCCCCTAAAGGTGGACAGATCACCAGGACCAGATGGCATGAACTTGAGGGTCCTTAGAGAACAGGAGGAGGTTCTGGTAGGTCCCCTAGCAGACCTGTTTAACTCCTCTCTTGAGTCTGGAATCATGGCTCTGGACTGATGAACAGCACATGTGGTGCCTCTCCATAAAACTGGGTCGAGGGACTAACCAGGGAACTACAGGACAGTCAGTCTGACCTCAATAGTAGGTAAGCTGATGGAGACCATCCTGAAAGAGAGACTGATTGACTTTCTGGAGGAAAATGGGCTCCAGGATGACAGGGAGCATGGGTTTGTGATGGGGAGGTCCTGCCAAACTAACTTAACTGACTCCTTTGATTGAGTTACTGGGACAGTGGACAAGGGCCAGGTGGTTAATGTCCTGTATCTGGACTTCAGCAAGGCTTTTGACTCAGACCACAAAGCCTCCCGAATTATTATTCCACAGAGCAAGTTGGTAAACTATCTGACTCTCAGTTGCACATCTGCCAATGAAATTATAGATCCAAATCAATACCATAATGCTACATGGGGATCTGGGTCTCAAATGTACAGAAAAGTTATTAGAAATCCTGGATATAGAAATAAAAGGAAACAAAAATAAGAAAAAATGTGAAGCGAGTGGGATCAATTTTTTTTTTAATTTAAATTTTTGTTTACTGGGTAAACAATATGAGTCAAGGCCCTTTTTCAAATGCGACCCGGGACTATAATCTATGTTACAGTCAAGATGTAATACACAATACATATACACAATACAATCATACAAAAGTAACATAATAACATACAAATAATAAGTTAGTAACAATTACACACAACTAAACTTAAAAAATATCATCTCACTGATGCCTTAAGAGCATGTTTTCCAGCAATATGTTGTAAAGTGCATGGGAGCTTATTCCAATGTACTGGAACATAGTTAGAAAATGCATGCTGACCTAATCTAGATTTTGTTTTTGGAATAGTAAACATAGCAGAAGCATTAGATCATAAATCCCTATTTGGCAACTTAATATTTAACAATGAAGACAAAGGAGAAACTGTACCCAAATGAAGAGTATTATAGACTAAGCAGCTTAAGCTATATTGAAAATATAGAGATGGGGAAGCCAAGATGTTGCTAGATATAAGTCACAATAATGTGTTTTATAAAGGGACAGACTGGCACAGACCTAACTAGCTGCAACGCTATTAAAAACATGGAAATCAAGGAAAAAGAAAACAAACAAACAAACTGTAGTGTACCTATATCTACTTATAGGAAGTAGCTAGGAAACCATTATGGCTGTAGTCCCCAGCCTTAGAATTTGTAGTCTTTCTGTAGTTCCTGTCATGCCCAGTGGGCACCCTTTGTCTGTTGTCCTGCTCGGAGAATAAAGATGGCCACAAGCAAGCTGCTGTTCATCTGAGTCAATCTGTCCCAATTCACCAGATTATTGCAGTGGTGCCAAGGTCTATTCAAATCCACAGGTGTGAGTGTGGTTGGGTAAGCTGCTAAGTATTTGAATACAAGTTTTGAGCCCTGAGTAATTTGGGAGCTGCAAAATCCCCCCTGCTGTCTTGCCTCAGCCGCACAGCCTCCTGCTCTTCTGTCTGTCCCGCTGCCAGCAGCCCTCCCACCTGACAATCACAGTTAAAATTGGGCGTCAGCATGAACAGATGGGGAACACACCTTTGCTACCAAGAGTTAAGTTGCCACTAGAGCAATCACACAGTCACACTAACTATAAGAAAAAAAAAAGGAAGGAAGGTATAAGTTCTGGCAGCCTGATTTCCACACTGCCACTCTGCCTGCCTCTCTCTCTCCTAGTTATTGCCATCAGCAATGCAATCTGGCTGCCCCCCCACCTTTGTTTACAAAAAGAATACAGTACCATGACACTGTCCTGTCAGAACATTCCCTGAGTGCAGTATACAGAAAGGTACAGTGCCAGGAACTGCCTGGAACATTCCATGTTTAACATACAGGGCTACTTACCAGGACGAAACACTCTGTGATAAAGAAGTCACACTTTCCTGTGTGACAAACTGGAATAACTGCCATTTGATTTTATTGTGTTTCTGCAGTATCCTGTGAGATATCTTAGCAGAAACTGTGATAAGACCACTTGATCCAGGTGTCTGATGCTGTAGCTTGTAATATATATGCTCATGAAATCGCAATTGCAAATGGCAGAATGCTGTTTTCATTCTTGCATTCAGATGTGGTTGGCTGAGGAGTTGAGAAGAGGGTTTTGTCAATTGCTATCTGTTAGTTTTTGTTTGATCAGATGGATAGGAAATTGGCTCCAGAACCAGACCCAGAGGGTCGTGGTTGGCGGTATAGTCTCATCCCCAAGGAGGGTCATTAGTGGAGTCCCTCAGGGATCGGTCCTTGGGCCCCGCCTGTTCAACGCCTATGTCTCTGACATAAGGAAGGGTATCAGGAGTGAGATGAGTCTCTTTGTGGATGACTCAAAACTGGGGGTGGTGGTGGATGGGAGGAGGGAGGGTGGCCCTACAGGGGACCTGGAGGCTCTGGAAAGGTGGTCTAGAAAGCAGAAGCTGAGGTTCAATGCAGGGAAATGCAAGGTACTGCACCTGGGAGCCAGAAACCCGGGCCAAGTGTACACCTGGGGGGGGGAATGCTACAAGTCTCGATGGCTGAGAGGGACCTGGGGGTGGTAGTGGATGTCAAGATGAACAACTCGGAGACTTGTAGGAGGGCAGTGGCAAAGGCCAACAGGATGCTTGGATGGATCACTAGGGGGCTCACCTCCAGAAGGAGGGAAGTGATACTCCCAATGTATAACTGCTTGGTGAGGCCGCACCTCGAGTACTGCATGCAGTTTTGGAGGCCACATTTAAAGAGGGACATTGAACTCCTGGAGAGAGTCCAGAGGAGGGCAACCAAAAGGCCAATACAGGACAGGCTCAGTCCACATGACCCCCACCTCCTCCCCCTATGCAGTCACGAAAGAAAGAGACAATCTCTCCTACAAGGGTGTTACAGGATATTCCAGTTGTGACTACCCAACCCTGAAATCTACAGGAGACTCCTACTCCTCTAGTTTCGACAATGCCTGACGGAGGAGAGTTTTAAGTCTGCATTAAAAACTTATTTATTTAATTTGGCATTTTCTGATGCTACTTGATCAACTGCAGATGTTTTTATATGTTTGATAAGTGTAGTTGTTTTTATGTATTTTATGATAATGTACTAGCACTAAAGTTTTAGAATAACACTACTTATAAATACAAATGATTTGATTTGATTTGATTTAGTTGCTCCAGATCCCCAGGAGGTGCCATCTACCCCAGATCCGGTAGTGCTTGTGACTCCCTCAAAGATAATGCCCCCTCCCCCTGTTCCATCAGACCAGATTGGGCACACACCTTTCACCTCCCCTATTACTTCTACAGAGGACCTTACCTCCTTTCAATCTGTGACTAGGTCCAAGAGATCAACAGGCTGTAAAGACCTACCAAGTGGGACTCCCAGCCTGATACACACTTAAAATAGATACGCGGTTATCCAATCATGGGGGGGATGCAATGGATGATGGAGATTCTGATGTGTCATTCCAGTCTACACAAAGTGAGCCTCCCATAGAATCGACGTCTTTGGCTACTAAGGGGACCTCCTCCAAGCCAAATAAAAAGGTTGACTCATGCTAGTAAGAAGATATCATGATAAAGTTTCACTATGATTTCTTCTCTAAGGCTCCTTAGCCTCAGTACAAATAGTATCAAGTCAGAATATAAACGTAAAACAACAATTTCAATACTGATGACTTTGCACTGTGATGTAATTTTTCTTCAGGATATAAGATTGCATTCTTTAGTGGAAACCGAGAAAGCCTCGAAGGAATGGTTTGTGGGTGATTCATATTGGTCATTAGGCTCAGAGCAGTGTGCAGGTTTAGGGATATGTTTTACGACTTCCGCAGTGGTTTTACAAAAATTAAGATGTGGAACCAGGTAGGCCTCTAATCCTGGATGTGTTATACCAGGGTCTTGCCAGCAGGATGATAAATATGTGTGGGCCCCAAACAAAGGCACTTAGAATAAATTTGTTGAAAAAGATTCAGCCTTTTTTGTTCACTAATCAACAAATTCTGTGGGGCAGAGACTTTAATATTAATCTTTCCAAAGCTCGGAGTTTATCATCACAGAATAAAATTTATTGTGATATGGCATTTCTGAAAAACATAATAAAACAGGCTTCCTTAAAGGATGTGTTTGGGGATGGTAAACAGTCTCCGCAGAATACCTTTTTTAAGGGTACGTTAGCCTCTAGAATTGATTATTGGCTAATAACTAAATCATTGCCTATTGTGAAATCTGAAACCAAATTGATAGAAACTTTGGACCATGCTTTTTTGGAACTCCACGTAGCCTCCCACCCACCCAGAGTACCTAGTAGAGGCTTATGGTGCTCAAATTCTAGTTTATTGCAACAGCAGCAGATCTTGGATGTTTTAAAAATTCTTTTGGCAGATATAAAGTCGGTGTTATTTTTATATGATTTAATAATTCCATGGTGGGAAGACACAAAAATTTGTCTGACAGCATTCTTCCAACAGACTCCTGGACAAATTTCAAAGTTGCGTTGTGATCAATATTTGTCTTTAAGAAAGGCTCTCTATGAGCTCATGACTGAACAATTGAGTACTGGACGAGATCTTTCACATGGGCAGATTTAAAACAGCGCATGACAGCCTTGCAATATAACAGGCAAGCTTCCCTAGAATGGGAGCAATGCTTTGGTATGCAGGGGACAAAGGAATTCACTAATCCGTATGAAGACTGTAGGAGTAGAGTATAGTCACGACATATTTTGATTTTACTTAATAGTACTGGTCAGTTAGCCAATGGCGATCGCAGTATCGTGGCCATTTTGGAACAATATGTTGTTCAACAATTTGGGACTTCGATCGAGGAAAATGAGGAAATGGCCACTATTTTGCAAGCAGTGGCACCACCCCATTTACCTCACTCACAAGCCTCTGACTTGATCAAGGAATTTTCTTCTGTTGAGCTTAAAGGGGTTATACAGTCCTTAAAAATTAACACCTCCCAGGGGTCAGATGGGCTTACAGGAGAACTCTACAAAATTCTATGGCATTGCATGCCTACTGAATTATTAGCATTGTGTAATGCCTTTTTACATGGAGACAGACCTGTGGACATGATGTATGCAGGCTTAATGATTTTTTTGTTTAAAAAAGGGTGATTGAATGGATATTAACAATTGGAGGCCCATTACACTTCTAAATGTTAATTTTAACATTTTCTCCAAGTTATTATGTAATCGCTTAGCACGTGTCTTAGATGTTTTGCTCCATCCCACACAATTTGGGTCCATACCTGGTGGGAATCTTACAGATGCACTTATTTTATTATGAGAGATTATGGATGCAGGTTTTAATAAACAAATTGTTGGATACATCATCCGGATTGATCAACAGAAAGCACGTGACCGTGTATCGCATGACTTTTTATGGTTGGCACTTGCTAATTATGGGATTCCAGCTTTGTTTATACACTGGCTACAGCTATGTTATGCCTTGGCTTATGTCAGGCCTTATGATAATGGTAGGGTGGGGGATACATGCCGTGTTTTGGTTGGGGTAAGACAGGGTTGCCCCTTAAGCCCCCTTTTGTATTTATTTGCTATAGATCCATTTATACGTACTATCAATAGGTCACCGAGCATTACGGGGATTCGTACGTCGGATACTTCTGTGTTGAAATCAATTTCTTGTGCAGATGATTTGTGTTTCACAGTTCGGACTGCAGCAGAAGGGAGATTGACTATAGCTGTTTTACATACTTTATTGTCAGTGGTGGGGGCCACCATCAACCTTCTTAAAAGTTCCTGTCTTAATATTCAGCAGACCAGAGATCATGAATCAGATATTGATGGTTTGCAAGTGGCTACTTCTCCGTGCAAAATTTTAGATTTGTTTTTTGGTACGGGTGACATGGCCAGCTATAATTGGGAGTTATGCCTGGCAAAAGGCCAAGCACGGGTCAATAGATGGAACTCATGGAGGATGGGGAAGCTAAAACAAATTTGTATTATTAAAACCTTTTTGGTGCCAATTTTTTTGTTTGTTAGCCACATTTTTCCACTTCTTAAATTGTTGGAAACTAAGGTTTTAGCATGTTTTTTTACATGTTTTTGGAGTAGTCATCTTAATCCTGTTAAAAGAAATACCTTATATATATCTAGAAAAGAAGGAGGGGTAGTAATGATTAATCCTTTAGTGTTTTTCTTTTCTACTTTTTTCTTTACTAATCTATGGCCCCTATTGACTAAAAAGAGGAAACTCTGGAGTTCTTGGATTTCTTTCAAATTGACCCCGATTCTGCTTGAATGGTCCCAGAATAATGTTTTACTCAAAAATAAGAGGGAATATGTTTTGGCCCCTTTGTGGTCATCTATATTTGATTATATAAAGAAATGGAATACTTCCTACAGTGCAGTACACCACTGGACACGTAAGCAACTGTATGCATGTATTATGGGGAGCTGGGTTTTGGAATTGCTTTTTCAACAATTTGTTCAATTGGAACAGGAGAACATACAGAGACTGCTATCAAATAAAAGGATCCCTGGGAAGATGTGGGATTTGGTCTGGTTAGGGGTTCATGGACATATAAATACCAGGGGTAATCATAAACACAAAAGTCTTTTAGAATGTTTTTGCCCTCGACTTACCTGTGGGGAACTGATTGAAGCTATGGATCACATGTATTTTACTTGCTCATATATACTACAGTTTTGGGATATAGTTAAGGAATGATGGAAATTGACACCCGTTGGCTGTCTGACTTCAGCACAATTGTACTGTGGGATCTATCCCTCACTTTGGGCACCATATCCTGTTAGTATGATACAGGTAGTTATGGTGTGTTTTTTGTACTGGATTTGGCAAGTTTGCTGCTGCTTTATCTTCTAGGAGCAAACTATAATGCCATTAGAGCTATATTTTATGATTTTGGATGAGTTATGCAGTATTAGGCAGGCAGAGCGATCTAGGATGTCCAGTACCCAATAGACACAGTGCTGGGATTCTTGTACTTGGTTTTAGGCCTCTATGGCTTTCTTCTATGTTTCACACATTGATGTTGGTTTTTGGTGCTGTTATTTGCCTTTAATTCTGTTTAAGGTTTAAGGTAGCAGGCTATACCGAACGTATGAAGTGGTCAAGTATGAATTAATACGCTATTTTGTACTTAATTTTTTTCCCCTCTTTTCAAAACAGTTTGTGTACTTAATTTTTGTTTGACAAATATGATGGAATCATTTCTTTTGTTTTCCCCTTTGTTTTTATATTATTTGGTGTACATTAACATTGATTGTTATTATTTGTTATGCAATTGTTATAAACAAATTCCCCTACTCTTTGTGTAGGGGGGAGGGGTAATATTTACTACTTAGTTTTGAGGTCACGAAATATTGGGTTAAAGTATGCTGTAATACTTATTTATGTTCCCTATCTTTTCTTATGATTTAGGATAGAGAAACATTACTTTGAGTGCAATATGCTTTTAGGTATGATGTAATACTTATTTATGTTTTTCTGATCTGATGAATTTGTGTGAAGGAACACTATTTGGTATGTATCTTGCTTTATGTTATAATAAAAAATTCCCCTACTCTTTTCGAGAAGTGCCATGGGATCTTTAACACCCATCTGAACTACCACCAGAACAGGCAGATGGGACCTCAGTTTAATGTCTCATCCAAAAGATGGCACCTCAGGAGTACAGCACTCCCCTCATGCTGCACTACACTGTCAGTATTGGGATATTAACCCAAGTGCCTGGTGTGGGGCTAGAACCCACAGCCTTCTGCTCTCGCAGCTTCAGAAGCAAATGTGCTACCTGCTGAGCCACTGACACTGCCACAACCTGTTGTGTATTATTGTTTAATTGGCCAACAGCAAATATCAATTTACTTGTATTTGCTATGTAGTTGCACAGCATAGATTGCACAACAGTTACAGGTGACCTGCAATGTTAGCTGCTGCCTTCTCCCATCCCCACATACTGTGTCATACTGCTGCGGGAGTCAGTGGCTGGTACGAGCAACATTATTGGAGCTATATTTCTATTTTAAATTATTGCCAAAGTAAATCACCAAACCTAGTAGTGCCATGCAGATCCTGATTGAGGGTGTGCAAGGTCTCATGGGTATTCCACCCATTAAGTGACATGAATAACACCATTGCTGTGAATGTAGCAGCAGCAGTGGCGGGAGCTTAAATACGTATTTTATTGCTTCCATGGGTGTCTTGATGCCTAAAATAATACTTACAGCAACATCCTGTCCAAGAGTTGCCATAAGTATTATTTTAGGCATCAAGACCCCGATGGAAACAATAAAAATATGTATATTAGGCTCCAGGCACTGCTGCTACTTTCACAGCAGTGGTGTTATCCATGTCACTAAACAGGTGGAACATACATGAGACCTTCTGCACGTGCTCATTGACAACCTGCACAATACCATCAGGGATGGTGATTTACTTCAGTAGTTTAAAACAGAAACATTGCTCCAATAGTGTTACTTATATCTGTCACTGACTACCTCAGTAGCATGACAAGGAACATACGATCAGGTGATCAGCTAATATCACATGATTTCCTTACATTTCTCTTGTTTCTAAGTAAAGGGATTCATGGATTATACGGTTTAGGCCTTATTTATTTATGCTGCAATGACCAAAATGCTTTAACTTTTGTGTTCAAAGCAAAGGTAAGCAGAGTAATTCAGCTCCTTACCTTAAGTGACCTATGAGTGTAGGAAGATGTTAAAAGATCTGTTTTACTTGCTTTTTACCACATAGGGTAATTATATAAATTTTATGAGTTGCAAGCACTGCATCATGGGTATGCAAATTATATGGGTTGTGTAACATTGTTGCCATTTCCTAAGAAACAAAATTCAAAATGGTAAAACATATGAATGTTGCAAACAGCATAGGTGGAAAAAAAAAGTAGAGGTAAGATTTCAAGTAGAACTTAGGAGTTGCACAAGAAAACATACTACTATACTAGAGAGGGCTAAAGGGTGGGCTCCAATGGCTCAGTTGAAGCCACGCGTCCACCATACTAGAGGAGGGTTGAGGTACCGGTAGATAACAGGAACCTTCTGGAAATGTAAGATAGCAGCACCGGCACACTGTTTTGACAGAAATCTGCTGAGCCAGTTGGGTAACAAGCACCACTGTCAGCAGGGAAGTGAAGAAGCAGATGCACATTGTGGTGACAAAAACAAGGTATGCTCATTTGTCCTTTGCTTGTATAAGCAGTGTGTTACTCGATTTTTGTCAAAAACAGTGTGCCGGTGCTGCTACCATAAGCTTTCAGAAGGGTTCCTGTTTTCTGCCGGCACCTCAACCCTCCTCTAATATGGCAGACGTGCAACTTCAACTGAGCCATTGGAGTCCACCCTCCTGCCTTCTCTAGTTTATATTTGAACTCTATATTTATTTATATGCTTTACAGCCAAATATATTTATTTGATTAATAGAGTATATCAAGTGAGTCTTGTTTATGTATGTTACAATGCTCAAAATGCTTTAATTTTAGTTTTCTAAACAACAGGTAAACACAGTTACAAAGCTCCTGACCTAAACTGATCAATGAGTGAGGGAATATAGCAACTGTTTTTCTTACTTTCTACTATATATGAGAATTTATTAATTAATGTATTTATTAGTTAATGGGGTGGTTACAATGATCCCAGGTACCATTTTGTGGTACAAACAAGGTAAAAAAGAAAAAAATAAACAAAAAAGTACATATGATACAGGGTACAGTAAGCAGTCAATAATACAGATGATAAAAAAAAGTACAGAACTGAACAACTGGGTAAAAGTGACATTAGTGCAAGCAATTGTTATAGTACACAGAGTCTTTAGTAACACAGTTCCCAACACATGTTACCATAACAAAAATAAGTGCCAGAGTCATTGCGGGACCCCAGCATAACAGGGAGATGATGGGGGAGAGCAGATGCTTCACCCATGGACGGGGTCATCATATCTTTGGGGGGGAGGGCATTTACAGATAATAGTAACACTAAAGGAGGTGCTCAAGTGATATTTAAATTGGGAGTGTGATTCCAGGGTCTGTAGTGTGGTAGAAAGGCTGTTCCAAAGACTCGGGGCAGCAGCGGAAAAGGCCTTCTGGCCCACACATGTGGTAACTTGTGAATACTCTAATAGGACTGGATGGCAGAACTTTGGCTTGAATAGGGAGAAGGATCAAAGTTTTTTTTCCCTAATGGATTTGTCAATGAATCAGCTTAATAGGTGATCCCAGCTGGCCTGAGTAGGGAGCCAGTCTAGGGCCTGGTGGCCGGAACAGTGATATGTGAAGTAAGGGGCCATCAGGCCAAACCTACAGATGCTGTTGTAGGTTTTGTTGAGTTTGGACAGACAGGAGGCTGAGGTTTGTGTGTAGATTGGTGAACAGTAGTCCAGCAAGGGTATTTTGGTGCTCTGGGCCATGGTGAGCCATACTGTGGGGGGTCACAAAAGCTTTGAGCTGGAAGCCAGCTCCTTGTCTATGGTTCATGTGCTGGACTGTGAGTCCAATGTGGTCAGAGAATGTCAGGGAGGGGTTGAGGGTGACTCCCAGATATTTGTAGGTAGTCACTAACTCAAGGGATAAGTCATCAGGTGACAGGATGTGAACAGGGGTAGTACAACTCGCCTACCTAGCTAGTCTGAGTTTTGACTCACACAGCATGACTTTAATCTTCTGGGCATTTAGCAAGAGTCTATTGACAAGGAACCAATTTTGGGCAGTGCCAAAATTATCCATGAGTATGCATGATAGTTTGACTGGGGTCTTTGAACTTTGGTAGAGGATAAGGTCATCACCGTATAGTAGCAAGTTGTTCCTGATGCTGTCCTTGGAGAAGTAGTTGATAAGATGGGAAAACGAGATTGGTCCAAGAATGTATCTTTGCAGGACACCAGCTTGGACCCGGGTGCTAGAATTTGCCCCCCTCCCATGCAAACCACCTAGGTACAGCCTGAAAGGTAGTCACAAAATCATGCTGGGTGTGTGGCAAAGCACCCAGTACTGCTCAGTTTAATAAGCAGGATGTGATGATCTATCAGGTCAGATGCCTTGGTGAGATCCACAGAGATGCTGCCAGTAAGCTTACCTTCATCCATGCCTCTGAAAATGTGATTGGTGAAGCAAACCAGTGCAGTGGTAGTGCTGTGGCCTTTCCTTAGGTCATGCTGTTGGGAAGAGAGTAAGTTGTGTGTATACACATGCTCTGAGATGTGGTGAAAAAAAACCTTTTAGTGGATTTTGCTTGGGTGGGAGAGGGTGGAGAATACATTACTTCCATAAATTGCAAGCACTGCATCATGGAGGGATACTGTTGTTACAGCGATGCTGTAACAGTGAAACCCACACAGTGACATAACCCGTTCAACATCCACAGTGTTGAACGGGTTGTTGGAGCGCTGTAAGAGACAGAGAGTCCTGCTGTAAGCCACTCTCCCCTGTAATCTGCCCCCCCAAGTTGACAATCTATAAGTCCAGGGGGTGCGGGGGCAGAGGAAGCCTCCCCGCAAACATTGTAGAAAGCTCCGGTGCCATGGTAGTCTGTTGACGGATTTGCCAGTTGACCTGGTCGATGTCAGCAAATCCGTATCACTGTGGGGGATGCGACAACTTTGTTGTCGAACTGACTTGGTGGAACCCATCATGGGCATGCAAATGATATGGGTTGTGCAATGCCTTTGTTCTTCTCTGAAAAACAAGGTTCAAAACAGTAGCACGCATGAATGTAGTAAGCAGTAACATATGTGGAATGAAAATCAGAGGTAATATTTCAAGCAAGAATTAGGATGTGCACAAGAACCCCCTTGCATTTCTGGAAGTTGTGACTGGGCAAGGATTTCAAAAGGAACAGGAGAAGAAAGGCTGACAGTTTGTGGAATTAGAGAGGAAAGTCAGTTGGTGCTGTGATATGTGGAGCAAGGGCACCCCCCAAAAGCCGTCTCACAGTTCATACTGACATCAATACATTTGCGTGCTTTATAAGCAAACATAGCCACTTGATTCATAGAGTATATGAGTTGATCCTTGTTTGTTTATGTTGCAATGACCAAAATGCTTTACTTTTTAGTGTTCAAAACACAAGTAAGCAAAGTAACACAGCTACATACCTAACATGATCTGTTAGGGTAGGAACATGTTAGATCTTTCCAGTTCCTGGCTATGTTAAGCCAGTACCTCTGCTAACATTGCTAACACCCCTAGTGCATGGGATTTAATTTCTATGTCGCAAGCACCACTCTGAACTACTACTGTTTTAAGTGTCATATTGCAGTATTTACCTCTTTTAGCAGCATTTTAACCCTATTTAGGATACAGGACTGGAAAGAGCACCCTCCTTGCACTCACTGTCTCCTTGTCAGAGAGCAGTGAGCATTCTTGGAGCTTGAGGGTTGTGACTGTATCCACACAAGGCAGCATAATATACTATCCTGTCAGAGGGTTTTCATCAGAAACTGAGTACGCTTAGCAGTCATAGTTTGCAAAACAGCATATAATGGGCAGAAATAATTACTTACTGCAATATTTGGGCCATACCAGTGAGACTGCGAAACCGGAAGTGAGTAGGTGCTATTTCCAGTTTCCTAGGTATATTAAGCTGGCACCTGGCAAGGATCAGTGAGCACGTGGTGGAGACAACACTGGCAGAGGTAAGCGGTGTCTGCCACTGTCTGCCAGGAAAAGCCAGGGACCAGGCCACAAAGCCTACTGAATTATTATTCCACAAGGTAAGTTAGTATACTATCTGACTCTAAGTTGCACATCTGTCAATGAAATTACAGATTCAAATCGATACCATAATAACACTACATGGGGATCTGGGTCTCAAATGTACCATTTGCAATAAAGATGGCCACAAGCAAGCTACTCTGCGTCTTGAGTCCATCTGTCCCTGTCACCCAGATTATCACAGTGGCGACAAGGTCTGTTCAAATCCACAGGTGCCAGTGCGATCACTGCTAAATATTTTAATACAAGTTTTGAGCCCAGGGCCATTTGGGAGCTGCAAAACCCACCCTGCTGCCTTGCTCTCAGCTGCATGTCCTCCTGCTCTTCTTTCGCCCAGCTGCCAGCAACCCTCCTACTTGACAACCGCAGTCAAAATGGGGTGTCAGTACAAATAGATGGGGAATATCACTTTGCTGTCAAAAGTTAAGTTGCTACTAGCACAATCCCACAGTTGCGCTATGAAAAAAAAAAAGAAAGGAAAGTGGAAGTTCTGGCAGCTTGCTTCCCATGCTACCACTCTACTTGCCTCTCTCCTGGCAATTGTGATCAGCAGCGCGATCTGGCTGGACCTCTACATAAATACAATACATGCATACAGAATAATGCAGGGGAAGAATTTTATACACACCTGAAGTGTGGGACACTCGCCCTTGGGGTTTGTCAAAGCATCCCATACCCAGGGTGTGCATAAGATTTGAGTTTACACTCCTCCCCATGTGTTGTTTTATGTAATTGCTGGGTACTTTTTGTTTTGCCAACCCATTCTGTTGAAATAAATCATATGAAAAATTGGAGACTTGTGTGAAGTGTGGATTATTTTAATAATTTTTTTCCACAGATTCAAATGATAAAAGTAATCTTTCACAATTGTGAACAGAAGAATCTTTTTTTTATATAATTTTAAGATACACAGTTCTGTTTTTTTCTCTTCTTTTGGCAGTAGTAACAACTGTTATAAGAACATGACTTTGTGAAGTGCATGAAATCCTGATGAAAATACTATGGGCCAGATATTTAGAGCTCAGCGCCGGGCGCAAAGCCGTTGCGCTGGACTAGCGCTGACCTTGCGCCTGACTGCAATATTGAAATGCACCTTTAGCGCCGGCGCTAGGTGTTAGCGCTGACGCTAAACCAAAATGAAAGCAGGGTGTGGGACAGAGGGGAGGGTCCCTGAATGCCAGCACACTGGCATATTCAAAAGCAGAGCACTGCACTACATGTCGCATACTTGATTGTCCAGACATGT
The DNA here is from genome assembly GCA_016271365.2 of Neoceratodus forsteri. Taxonomy (NCBI): domain Eukaryota; kingdom Metazoa; phylum Chordata; order Ceratodontiformes; family Ceratodontidae; genus Neoceratodus; species Neoceratodus forsteri. Next base: position 560,688,474 of record CM057450.1, on the reverse strand, counting down.
GAACATATCATTACAAATCTGGACTGTCATGTACGAGCAGGGCTGCACGCCCATTGGCTGTAGCTCTGCACCAATGGGCATGCAGCCCTACCGGACAGTCAGTTGGTGGGCGGCGGGCGGCAGGCGGGTGGATGCTGTCGCCTCCGGCCGCGGGGGGGGATGGAGGGGCTTCGTGGGTGGGTGGGGACACTAGACACCAGGGAGATGTTTGGGGGTTGTGATGTGACATTCTGCCCGCGATCGGGCTTTTACGGTCCACTGGACCACCAGGGAGATATTCGCTGGGGGGAGGGTTGGTTACATTCTGCCCGCCGATCGGGCACTGGGGGTTCATATACGTTCTGCCCGCCACCGGGCTGTGGGATATGTGTGGGGGGTTTCATGTAACTGTAATGCCCGCGATCATAGGCTTCGGAATATGTGGGGGTTTTCAACTGTGTTGTCTGCGATCGGGCTGTGGGAGATGTGTGGTGGGGGGTTCATGTTACTCTATGCCCACGATCGGGCTGGTGGGGGTTGATACAGGCTATGCCTGCGATCGGGCTCGGGAGATGTGTGGGGGGGTTGTTTTACGTTCTGCCCAGGATAGGGCTGGTGGGGGCACAGGACCGAGTTGGGGCCAGCCAGTGGTGGCAGCTGCTGTGTTGCGCCCTGCAATACAGCAGCTCACCTGTGGGTGGCCCTCAACTTGATCCTTTTTTTTGGCTCAAGGTTGTGCAGGCGCAGATTGGGTGCGTATGCACAACTCTGCAGCAACCCGACTGAATATCGGGGCGCAGGTTGGGTGCATGGTTCCTCCTCTCCTGTTGAGCATGCATTCATTTGCATTGCTCTTTTGCGCAACCTGTTGTCAGTGGCGACTTTGCCTCCTGCTGAATATCGCAGAATGCATGACGGACTTCCAGTATTATCAAGAACTCCCAGCCAAGTATGACGCAACCCTTTTGAATATCTGGGCCTAGGTGTCCAAGCCAGGATGCCTAGAGACATCTCATAGCTCATGAATAATAATATTCTCATTTGCATACCCATTTTTTTAAATTTAGGAAAGAAGAAAAATTAGGCGAAAACTACAAGCTATCCCTCCTTGGGAAGCTTGATCTATTCAAAATCACCATTTACAATGATTTCTTTTTGGCTTCACCTGTTCACATTGCAAGAAGGACAATTCCTTATGTGCCCCACATTTTCAAAAATGTCAGTGTAAGCCTAGCTAATGAACAATCATGAGCTTATTTGCATACCTTTTTAAAACTATGGGAATTAGAAAAACTGGCCAGATATTTCTGTACTCACTACAGAAATAGGAGACTACATCTCTCAGTAGGTAGGTAGGTAGGTAGGTAAAATTGTATTTGTTCGACATAAGTCATTACAAAGTTCACATAAATGCATTTCATACATAATTATCAAATTTTACAAATATGAAACATCTCAATACATTGTAACTGCATTTTAACTCGATTCATTTATCTGAGATCATTTTGTGTCCAGTACTCAACAAGCATACTTAAAGATTCAAGGATTCCAGATACCTATACAATCTATTAAATACATTCAGATCTTCATTATTAAATAAATACTTAACAAGTTGGTCTTAGGGGAGACCAAGGGTAGCTAATATTGGGGCCAACAATTTTCTCCCTTTTATTTCAAATTGTGGACAATGTAGTAATATGTGTTTAAGATCATCTACTACTCCTCCCATGTGACAACTACAGTTTGAGCTACTTATACCCGATCTTTTTTGATCATAAAAAATATATCTTGCTTTATAAAGCTCAAATCTGTATCTTCTTATCACTCTTCTTTGCTCGGGGTTTCTGAGAATAGTTAAGTATGGCTCTAATTTATGATCTGATTTTATTATTTTATACCATTTAAAATGACACAAATCGTTAATTCTTGCATGATCTTGTTGAACGGTATCATCTCTTAATCTAATCATTACCATTTGTTTAATTTGAGAAAAAGGAAGTTTATATATTTCATATAATATATTTCCAAGCCCCAAGGGAAAATTATGATCATGAATGGTTTTAATTATGTTAGGTGTGAAACCCATACTATGATACTTTATTTGTTCTTCAAGACACATCCAAGGAAGTCGATTATCATGAAGAAGAAATTACCATAATATGAATATGATTCTTCTTTCTGTAGCCAAGGTGCTTAAAGGAAACTGACCCAACTTTCTTCTTAGTATTTCCACTGGTACTGACTGCTGGACTTTCAGAAGATATCTGTATATTTTATTTATTTCTACTTCTAAAGATTTTATGTTAGATGGAGTCCAAATTTCAGTAACATATAACATTCCAGCCTTTATCATAACATTAATCACCGTAATTAATCTTAATATGGAAGATTGTACCAGTCTCCTATGAAATTATTTGAATGCCACAAAAGATGATTTTAATTTTTGTAGCATAATTTTCACTTATAAAGTCCATGATAAATTATTCACAAATCTCAACCCCAAATAATCGTAATATGCTGTTGTGATTACTTTATGTCTATGTATAGGGTATATTGTTTACTAGACTTATTCCCGAACACTACCATATTCATTTTTCCCATGTCATCTCTCAGTAAAAAAATCAGGTCAACTATATACTGTATGCATAATGCCTCATTTTGAAAATAAACATCTGAGATCTTATATTGTTGTAACCACTACAAAATAGGAAAATGCACCTCTCAGTAAGGAAAATAGAAGACACATTCATATTGTACACCCACAATGCCTTGTTATGCACATATACAATATTAGGTGGTATACTGCAGTCAGGACAACTATAATAGGAGACTGCACCTCTGAGTAAGAAACATTTAAGTAACCTGTATGTTTCACCAAGAATTTCTCCTTGCTGTTTTTAAATCAGCCAATTAGTTGTTTAAGTGCCATAACCATTACCAAAATAGAAGTTAGCTGTTTTAGCAAAAAGGGACTAGTTTATGTCCAAATGTGGCACAACTGTCCTATAAATGGCAGGAAGGATCAGTTCTAGTCAGGATAAGTGTATAATTTATAATGGAACTTGTGTAATTCAGTGACTGCATTACAGATGGCAGTAGTGAGCATCAAATTTTGCACTTTAATATTTTTGCAACCATTCAAAGGATTTGCATGAAATTTTGCATGCATGGTTTCGTTGGGCAGATCTCTTGATGTGCCAAATTTTGTTCCATCAGATGTGGAGATTCTGAGATGCAGGTAGCAAAAAAATGTAAAAAAATCTCTGTTTTTTTACTTTTTTTGTCATCAGCTAGTGCCCAGACGGTTTGAAATTTTGGTCTGAAATGTTCAGGGTAGAAGGGCTTGGCCCACAGATGTGCCTTTCGCTGGTTTGGTGAAGAATATTACTCCATTCCAAAGTTATTATCAGGAGTGTGTAAATCTCACAACACACCCTCTCTCGTGCATTATTGTTTAAATGGAACTCATGTGTAATTCAGTGACTGCCCTACAGATGGCAGGAGGGATCACTTCTTGCCAGGTAAATGTGCAATTTATAATGGAACTCATGTGTAATTTAGTGACTGCCCTATGGATGACAGGAAGGATCAGTTCTAACCAGGGTAAGTGTATAATTTCTAATGGGGATGTGTAATTCACCGACTGCCATATAGATAGCAGAAGTGAGCGTAAAAGTGTGCACTTCAATATCTTTGCAACTGTTCAACGAATTTGCATGAAATTTTGCATGCATGGTCTTGTGCGGGTACATTCCTTGATGTGCCAAGTTTTGTTCCAGGCCAATGTGCAGATTCTGAGATGCTGATAGTGAAAAAAACGTAGCAAATCGCTGGTTTTGGCTTTTTTCTGTCATCACATTGCACCCATATGGTTTGGAATTTTGGTCTGAAAATTTCAGGGTAAAAAGGGCTTGGCCCACAGATGTGCCTGTCACTGGTTTGGTGAAAAATATTAATCTGTTTCAAAGTTATATATTTATTGAAGATATCGGATTTACAACCTTTGAGTCATAGACTCATTTACAAAGGCTCCACGTCAGGAACAATAATGACATAGGCGAAACAGTATTCTACAACACACAGAATAATACAGACAAGTTAGGAGACCTAGGCCTATACAGATAGGTAGCTAATTCAGGTTCAGTTAAGGAGCCTGTCAAAGGAGTTATTATTAGGCATGTGTAAATCTCACAACACACCCTCTGTTGTACATTATTGCATAAATGGAACTCATGTGTAATTCAGTGACTGCCTACAGATGGCAGGAGGGATCAGTTCTAGCCAGGTAAGTGTATAATTTATAATGGAATTAATGTGTAATTTAGCAACTGCCCTACAGATCACAGGAGGGATCAGATCTAGCCGGGTAAGTGTATAATTTATAATGGAACTCATGTGTAATTTAGCGACTACCCTACAGATGACAGGAGGGATCAGGTCTAGCCAGGGTAAGTGTATAATTTATAATGAAACTCATGTAATTCAGCCACTGCCCTACAGATGGCAGTAGTGAGCGTTAAATGTTGCACTTTAATATCTTCGCAACCATTCAACGGATTTGCACAACATTTTGCATGTGCAGTCTTGTGGGGTAGATATCGATGTGCCAAGTTTTGTTCTGGTCGGATCTGCAGATTCCGAGATGCGGGTAATGGAAAAATGTGAAACATTGCTATTTTTTGCTTTTTTTTGACATCGCCTTGTGCCCAGATGGTTTGGAATTTTGGTCTGAAATTTTCAGGGTAGAAAGGGCATGGCCCACAGAGATGCCTTTCACTTGTTTGATGAAAAAATATTAATCTGTTCCAAAGTTATAAAATTTAAAGATTTTGGGTTCTGAGCATGACCATGAAGCACTTCAAAATAGCTGTATAAAGGGGTGTGGCTTGGATGCCAAGTGTCACCTTGTAGCTCATGAATAATCATGAACTTATTTACATACCTATTTTTTAAAATTAAGGGAATTAGAAAAATTGAGTGAAAACTACATACTATCCCTCTTTGGGAAGCTTGGTCTGTTCAAAATCACTGTTTACAACAATTTCTTTTTGGTTTCACCTGTTCACATTGCAAGAAGAATTGTTCCTTATGTGTCCCACATTTTCAAAAATGTCACTGTAATCATAGCTCATGAATAATCATGAACGGATTTGCATACCTGTATTTTAAAATTGAGGGGATTAAAAAAATTGGGTGAAAACTACAAGCTATCCCTCTTTGGGAAGTGTGAATTGTTTTGAAACAAGGGCTACAAATCAGTATGTTAAATATTAGGGCTATAGAAGGAAAGTAGTAATTTTTAACTTATGTTAAAATAGACATTTGAGTACTGATTTTGTGTTCATGTGAATTGAAAAACTTTCAGAGAATTCAACAGCTTAGAAATATGCAAAGTTAAAAAAAGACTTTTGGCAATACAGAGAAACAGTAAAGTATTATTGGCTGTTTTAGTTTGGATCTATTTTGACTTAGGATAAGAGAAAACTGACAGAGTGCTATCAAAGGAGGTAATGTACTGTAGTGGCTAAGACTCTGGGCTATGATCCTGAAAACCGGTGTTTGAATCCCTCAGTCCCCAATGAATATGGTCTATAGTTTTATTTTTTCATAGTAATTCATGCGTTTATAAAAACTAATTATAGAAAAACACTCATGTGTTTATAAAAACTAATTACAGGAAAATGACTATTTCAAAATGTATGGAAATTCATTGTAAAAACTTTGTTAATGCACTAGTTAGGGTTAAAGTGGCAAAAGTAGGGAAATGTGGCATTAGGGTCTCCAACCCCAACACTCCACCCCCACCCTCACCCGGGAGGCAGCAACAGGTGTAGGTGTGCCTTAGGGTTGTCAACCCTAACGCTCACCCCATTCTCATATACTGCACCCATCTCAGCTTACTTACTCATGGAATGGGGTGAGTGTTAGGGTTGACAACCCCAAGGCACACTACACGCCTGTTGCTGCCTGTAAGGTGGGGGTGGGGTGTTAGGGTTGGAAACTCTAATGCCACATTTTTTGTCACTTTAACTCTGCATATATCCAACGGAGCCATAAATCTGACAACACCAATCACAGGCAGAAGGAGCAAGCTGGCATCACATTCCCGCAAGCCTGCACAGCGTGTCTGCAACAGTGACCTCTAGGCAAGAGGACCAAACTGCAGGTATCCAGCAGTAAAAGTAGCACAACAGCAGCAGCACCCATTGGCTGAACTGACTACTTGCAGCCAAGTATGGTCAGGGAGCACAGAATAAAAGAAAATAATTTCCAGACAACAGAGCTGTGGAGCAGCATGACCACTGGTGCAACACTGAAAACAGCACACTGCAAGTTACAGGGCCTATGTCTTAAGCACCACATCAAGAATTGTGGTGACATGGTGTCTATTGGAAGTGTACCAGAATTCAACAAATTAAAGGAAAAGGAGGACTTTTAAATCTTATTTGGAGCGTTTTGAACACTGATTGGCAGCAAATAACATCACAGATAACTGAAAGGTAAATGTCTCCCTAGCAGTTTTGGGACCCACAGTCTATGGACTTCTCAAGAGTCTCATCACACCCATCAAGCTGATGGACTTGCGATGTGAGCAACTCACCGAGACACTTGCACAGCATTTCAAGCCCAAGCTAATTTTCATTGCAGAACGCTTTCATTTTCATCGTTGGAATCAAGAGGAGGGGGAGGTTTTTGTTGACTATATCATTGTACTGAAACAACTAACAAGCACCTGTGAGTTCAGCTAGTTTCTGGATGATGCCCTGCAGGTTTGATTTGTCTGGGGTCTGAGAGAACAAGCCTATCACAAATGGCATTTGTCAGAGAAAGACTTAACTTTCAAATCAGCCTGTGATATTGTGATAGATTTGCAGCTCGCCCGGAAGGACATCAGGGAGCTAGCAGGAATTCTGAACCACCAATGAGTGGGGTTCACAAGGTCTTTCATATGCCAGGGGCCAAGGGACATTCCAGACCATGAAGTGGTCCACCACCATTTCAGCAGCAGCCAGAAACGTATTGGAAGCCAGCACTACAAGCCAGTTCTACAAACTCAAGACAATTTTGTTACTGATGTGGGGGTAACTATCAGCAAAGCACATGCCAGTTTCGACAAGAACAATGCCACAACTGTTGAAAAGTGGGTCATCTGCAGAGAGTGTGCAAAAGTGCATCACGGACTGCTCAGGCACAGTACAGTATATCACAGACACCATGCCAGAGACTGAACAGGAAGAAGATTTGTTGAAGCAGTTCACTGTCTGTGCAACGCATTGGAATGGAGAAATAATCTAACTCCAGATGGAGTTGGTGGGCAAACTGGTTAGCATGCAACTTGACACTGAGGCATCAGTATCTACTGTGTCAGAGCACATCTAGAAGAACCTCAAGAAGTGCCCATTGCAACCATCACATATTCAGCTCACATCTTATACCGGAGACAGAATCCCTGTTGGGAGAGATTCAGGTACAAGGCACCTACAAGGAAGGGGTATGGACCTTGCCTCTGGTGGTAGTGCAAGGAAAAAGACCTGCATTGCTGGGAAGAAAGTGGCTCAAAAAGATCAAGTTGAACTGGAAAAGATCTTAACCTTAAAAACTGTGACAAAAACACCTCAAGATGCAGTGAGAAAAGTGTTGGACAAATAAAGTCCTATTTTCTAGGACAGCTATGGCACAATCCAAGATTTTAAGGCAAAGATCTGAGTTTGAACAGGGGCTACTCCAATCTTCCACAAGCCTCAACCAGTACCCAGTGCCTTAAAAGCAGCAGTAGAGAAAGAACTGAATTGTCTGGAAAACCACGGTATCGTTTCGTGAGTAGAGAGGAGCGACTTAGATGCCCCTATCAGTTTGGTACCAAAGCAAGACAAAGCAGTGAGGCTGTATGGTGACTACAATGTTACAGTGGAGCATTGTATATAACCAGAAATATACCCACTACCCAATACAATGGACTTGTTTGCCACATTAGCAGGTGGAAAGTTTATTAGTGAGCTGGACTTGTCTTTTGCATACTAGCAGTTGGAATTGGAACCAGCGTCAGAGATCTTCATATCTCACCACAAACACTCACAAGGGACTTTACCAATATCATTACTTGGCCTATGGAGTTTCAACAGTGACAGCAATTTTCCAGCACACAATGGACCAGATACTACACGTGCTGGACCATGTAATCTGCTTTATGGATGCTATCTTGGTAACAGTGCCCACAGTGGAAGAGCATCTGACAATCCTGGACCAAGTCTTGTCCAGACTGCAGCAGTATGGAGTGAGAGTAAAGCTAGCCAAATGTCCGTTTAGACAAGCTTCTGTTGAGTACCTGGACCATTGGATTGACACCCAGGGCCTGCACCCAACAGAGAGCAAAACAGGTGCAATTGTCAGTGCACCAGTGGCAACAAATGTGACTGGATTAAGATCATTCCTGGGCTTGTCAAACTACTGTGAACATTTTCTGGTAAACTTGTCCATACCATTGCATTCACTACATGACTTGCGACAGAAAGAAGCTAAATGAAATTGACCACTGCAGTGTGAGGAAGCATACCAGTCTTGCAAGCAATGACATTTAAACACAAAGTGGCTAACACACTATGACCAAGCAAAACCTCTGAAATTGGTATGTGATGCATCCTCATATGAGGTGGGTGCAGGAATCTCTCATTTATTACCTTCAGGGGAGGAACACCAAATTGCTTTTGCTTCATGGACCCTATCTCCATGCAAAAGGAATTATGCTCAGATCAAGAAGGAAGCCTTGAGCATATTCAGAGTCCGCTTAATTATAAATAAATATTCGATTTATTTGCTGCAATTTGCCTCTGTGGTCCATCTATTCACTTACCTACGACAGATGGTGTTAAAAGTGGGATATCTGTACTGAATTTGCACACAAATTCTGAATGGACCCACGTGCAAGAAGAGGCAGCAGCTGTGACCGGTGCCACTACAAGGTCCATTGCAAAGAAGCTACAGTTGCCATTACTGACTGGATTGGACCCTGTGGTATGGAGGAAAATGGACAGAAGACCCATGATGGAGAATCTACCCATGGAGGACAAGAAACTTGTGGAAGGAGCCCAGGCAGCTGAACCGGAGGCGGAAGAGCTACCTGAAGAACCCCAGGACTTACTCCGCTGGCTTTGTATTCGACAGATGGAAATGGATAGAGAGAGAGGGAAAGGGAGAGGAGAGAGAATCAAGCCCGCTGTGAAGAAAACCAGGCCAGATGGGCAGATACTCTCAGAGCCATCCAATCAATAGGTACTAGTAGACCTCTCTCACCAATGAATGTACAGAAAGACATCAAATTGGTAAAACTTTCTGTATCTGATGATATAGAAGCATTTTGATTGACCTTTGAGAGGGTGGCAACTGCTTGTGCCTGGCCAAGAGATCAATGGGTGATCCGGTTGGCCCCATACTTGACTGATAAAGCTCAGCTTGCTTACAGCTATGTGGACATTATACATGCTAATGACTATGACCACGTAAAACAGGCTATCCTAAAAAGGTATGATATCAGTACTGAGACATACAGACAACGATTTCGATCTTTTAAGTTTCATAGTACTGATAATCCACAAGATGCCTATACTCAGTTGAAGGATTTATGTAACAAATGGCTACAATCCACGACACGGACAGTTACACAACAACTGGAGAGTATTATTTTAGAGCAATTTATCAAGATCTTGCCTCAGGACGTCCAACTATGGGTCAGAGAACACCAGCCCGAATCAGCAGAGGTGGCCATTAGGTTGGCTGGGACTATATAACAGCACAGCCCCATAGACACCGACCATTGGGAAGTTCTATCACACAGCCACCTACAATAAGACAACCTTCATTTATACCTCATCCACAGCCTAGTAATACCCCTGGAGCCAAACAGAACATTAGATCTGGAAAGGGGTATAGTACAGATATTGTTTGTCATCATTGCAGTGGGAAGGGACATATAGCAAGGTTTTGCCCCAAAAGGAAAATTGATGACACCCACTTAGCCGTAGCCAACTGGAGACATTATGTAGTGCCAGTTCGGGTTGGAAAGAAGGTGGTAACTGGACTGATAGATTCGGGAAGTAAACAAACTTTGATTCACGCTTCCTTGTTTGATACTCATACAAATATAAAAGGTCCAACTACTGGGGTCACATGTGTCCATGGAGATGTATACCAATATCCATTGAAAGACACTACAATAGAGGCAGAGGGACACGCCCAGAAGATGAAGGTGGGTGTGGTTACTCACCTTCCTGTACCAATAGTTATTGGACATGACTTCTCCCATTTTGAAACTGTATTAATGTCCAATAGCAGTGCTGTTACTACTAGAGCCCAAACCAAACAGGAAGAGATTTTAGGGCAGACATTTCCCTTTCAAGAAGATCTGTATGAGACTGGTGGTAAAGACAAGAAGTCAAAAAGCCAGAAGAGAAAAGAGAAGAAATTATGGACTTGTAAATACAAAACAAATGATGTAGCAGACATTAAAACTGATTCTATTTTGGATCACTTGTATACCAATAAGAGTTCTGACTTTTAAAGAAGCACAGAAAGATGATGACTCACAAACACCATTCTTTTCACATGTTGGAAAGGTCAATGAGTCAAAAGGTCATGTTTTTGAACTTAAAGATGAATTATTGTATAGGGTATGCACCAATGCGAAAACAAGGGAGACAGTAGAGCATTTAATGGTGCCTCAAACATATAGAACCCAGTTACTTAACATCACACATGATATTCCTATGGCTGGGCATTTGGGTAGGGATCGAACTCTGAGTCGCCTTCTACATCGCTTTTTCTGGCCCGGCATTCATGAGCAACTAACAGAGTACTGTAGGAGTTGTGAAGAATGCCAAAGGGGTGGCCAAAACTGGTCGTAAGGATAAAGTACCTCTGTTACCTTTGCCACTGGTGTCTACCCCATTTGAATGAGTAGCAATGGATATTGTTGGCCCACTACCTAAAAGTTCAAAAGGAAATAGGTTTATCTTAGTGGTGGTGGATTACGCTACAAAGTATCCAGAAGCTATACCTTTGAGGACCATTACAGCCCCTAAAATAGCTGAGGAACTGATTAAAATTTTCAGTCGGGTAGGAATACCCAGGGAAATTTTAACAGATAGGGGAACAAATTTCTGTTCTGCATTGCTTAAACAGTTATATCAAGCCTTGGGCATTGAAGCACTCTTTACTACACCTTACCAACCCCAAACAGATGGGTTAGTAGAGTGCTTTAACCAAACAATGAAGCAGATGCTAAAGAAATTTGTGGTGGATGAAGGTAGGAATTGGGACATCTATTTACCTTACCTCATGTTTGCGTATAGAGAGGTTCCGCAAGCATCCACAGGTTTTTCCCCATTTGAATTATTATATGGGCAGAACCCAAGGGGACCACTTGACATAATTAAAGAGGAGTGGGAGGACCATAAACAGACCAAAACAATTTTACCCTTACAATACTGGCAGCAATTACGGCAGCACTTAATGACATATATACAAAAAGCCCATAGTAGTAACCTACAACAACAAGTAAAGCTGAAAGAATATTATGATAAAGGGACTGGGTACAAGGAATTTAGTGAAGGAGATAAGGTACTATTGTTGCTACCATCCTCTGATCAAAAGCTTCTGATGAAGTGGCAAGGGCCTTATGTAGTTACCCAAAGGACTGGTCCTGTGACTTATGAGATTGAGATGTCAGATAAAAAAAGAACAAAATGCATTTATCACGTTAATCTGTTAAAGGCTTGGTTAGAAAGACCAACACCTCTATCAGGTTACGTACTGCCTGACTCTGACAATGAATTGGAGACAGTTTATGAACGTTTGGAAACCATGGGACAGATTACTGATTTACAGATTAATCATAATCTAACTAAGGACCAGAGAAATGAGCTAGATAATATTATAGACAGATTTAAAAATACATTTACAGGTACACCAGGGAAGATCAAGCATGCTACGCATCACATAAGGGTAACGAACACACAACCCCTGAGACAAAAACCTTACAGGCTTTCTGAAAGGGTGAGAAAAGATGTTATTCAGGAAGTAAGGAAAATGCAGGAAATGGGTATCATCGAACCATCACATAGTGAATGGTGTTTTCCCATGGTAGTGATAGACAAAAAGGAAGGAGGCATACGTATATGCCTAGACTTTAGGAGACTAAGTGCAGTATCCCAATTTGACAGCTATCTGATGCCCCGCATCAATGATATCCTTGACCATCTAGGGAGTGCCAGGTACATTAGTACCTTAGACTTAACAAAAGGTTATTGGCAGATACCTTTGGACCCGCTGGATAAGGAGAAAACTGCATTTAGTACTCCTTTAGGTTTATTCCACTTTACAGTTATGCCATTTGGTCTTCATGGGGCCCCAGCCACATTTCAAAGGGTAATGGACACTTTACTAGCTCCTCACACTAATTATAGTGCTGCCTACCTAGACGACATTATTGTATTCAGTACTTCCTGGGAGGAACATATAAAACATCTGACGGATGTATTGACTACAATAACTGAAGCCGGGCTAAATATAAATCCTAAAAAGTGTGCCATAGCAATGCAGGAGACAAAATATCTCGGATTCCAGATCGGTAATGGAACCATAAAGCTGGAAATAAGTAAAGTAGTGGCAGTAGCAAGCAGCCCTAGACCCCTAACGAAAAAAGATGTGCGTTCCTTTTTAGGACTTGCTGGCTACTACCAAAGATTCATACCCAATTTTTCCACTTTAGCCGGACCATTAACTGATTTAACCAAGAAAAGGAATCCAGAAAAGATTAAATGGTCAGATGAGTGTGAGGATACTTTTCAGACTATCAAAGCTAAGCTTTGCTCCTCTCCTATTTTAAGAACACCTGATTTTACACAGCCTTTTATTCTTCAAACCGATGCATCCAAATATGGAATAGGGGCTGAGCTGACTCAGATCATAGATGGAGAAGAACATCCTATCATTTATATAAGCCGTAAAATGCATGAAAGAGAAACACACTATTCAGTCATAGAAAAGGAATGTTTGGCCATCAAATGGGCCATAGACACTCTTCGATTCTACTTATGGGGTGCAGAATTCGAGCTATGGACTGATCACAATCCATTGTGCTGGTTACATGTAATGAAGTATAAGAACCCTCGCATTATGCGATGGTATCTTTCTTTACAACCGTATAGATTTACTATAAAACACCGGAAAGGTACAGCACATGGTAATACTGACTTCATGTCCCGTTACGGGATGGAGAATATAGATACTTGTCATCAGACCTCAGGGTAATGTTTGTATTCGATCATGAAGGGACAAGTCTTTCATGATAACTTTTGTTTAGTATTAATAGGGACCCTGAGGTGGAGCCCTAGGTGAGGGTGGGCTATGGCTCCATCTCTCCTTGTGAGAGATCTGATGACAGGTATTCCCTTAGGAATTATCTTTAAACCAAAGCTGCTAGTTTGGTTTTGAGTGGGGAGGAATGTGAAAGAGCAACCCCCCCCCATTTCATTTCTTCATTTATATTATTATTTTCTCTCATGCTGGCAAGATAGTGGATTCTGGGATGTTCGTTTGTTATATGTACTGTCTATTATGTCTTGTTTGTTGGGCTGGCCACCCACTTTGTTTTCTTTTATTGTTAAGTGTTCATCGTTTTATTTTATTTTTGTTGTCCCCCGTGTTTGTCTTGAATCCCTAGCAATCCCTTGTAATCCAGAAGAGAGAGTTGAAATAATAAAATGGGGACGTTTGGACTGTTGTCCTTAAATTAGTATAATATCGCCCCGCGTTTGTTTGTTTATGCACTTGGAGTCTTTTACTCCTGTTTCCCCTGTAAAGTTTCATGTCAATATCTAGATGGAGCTGTGTATGCTCCGTGGGGTTTCATTTCCCGATTTTTAGTTAATTCTGCCTCTGTTTAAAAAGCCTGTATGTGATTATAGCAATTCTTGAGAATATTCCCTGTACCGCAGTCTGCAGGGCTCTGTTTACCTGAGCCAAGCCTCGGTTTGCTTTCTCTGCCGTACAAGTATAATGCCCATGTAGTTAATGCTAGCATTAAGCTTTCTCCTGGTTTCTGAACTTTGAAGTGAGCCCCTAAATGAATGAGGCAGGTCCCCGTTTCTTTCTCTGCAACAGCGCTTAAATAGTTTATGACTGTGCGTAGGCGAGCGCCGGTTGCAGTACCCGCTCGAACATGCACACAGTCGTGTAAACTATTTAAGCGCTGTTGCAGAGAAAGAAACGGGGCCCTGCCTCATTAATTTAGGGGCTCACTTCAAAGTTCAGAAACCGGGAGAAAGCTTAATGCTAGCATTAACTACGTGGGCATTATACTCGTATGGCAGAGAAAGCAAACCGAGGCTTGGCTCAGGTAAACAGAGCTCTGCAGACTGCGGGACAGGGAATATTCTCAAGAATTACTATAATCACATACTTTTTAAACAGGGCAGAATTAACTAAATATCGGGAAATGAAACCCGCGGAGCATACACAGCTCCATCTAGATATCTACATGAAACTTTACAGCGAAAACAGGAGTAAAAGACTCCAAGTGCATAAACAAACAAACACAGGGCGATACTATACTAATTTAAGGACAACAGTCCAAACGTCCCCATTTTATTATTTCAACTCTCTCTTCTGGATTACAAGGGATTGCTAGGGATTCAAGACAAACACAAGAGACAACAAAAATAAAATAAAACGATGAACACTTAACAATAAAAGAAAACAAAGTGGGTGGCCAGCCCAACAAACAAGACATAATAGACAGTACATATAACAAACGAACATCCCAGAATCCACTATCTTTCCAGCATGAGAGAAAATAATAATATAAATGAAGAAATGAAATGGGGGGGGGGTTGCTTTTTCACACTAAAGTATATTGAATAGATACCGCTGTATTACCAATCATGTGCTGTACTGAGGAGAATGGTGAAGTAACTCCTGATATGTTCAATTTTAAAGAGTCCCCCATTCCCGAAGAGTGGAAGGATAAAGTTACTTGTAAGTTGGCACAGTGAAGTAAAGTGTTTTCATTAAAGGAATGGGATGTTGGATGTGTCACCGGTACTGAACATCATATCAGGCTCCATGACGAGAGGCCATTTTGAGAGAGGTCATGCAGATTGGCACCCACTGACACTGATGATGTTTGATGACACTTCCAGGAGATGTTAGCAGCTGGAACTGTCTAGGAATCCTGCAGCCCTTGTGCATCCCCCATTGTGGTGGTTCACAAGAAAATGGTTCAGTAAGGATGTGTGTGACTACAAGACACTTAACGAAGAACCTTACAGGATCAGTATATGATCCTCACATCCAGGATGCCCTTGATTGTCTTAATGGAAGTCAGTGGTTTTCTGTCTTATCTCTCAGAAGTGGGCACTACCAAATCCTGATGGCACCAGAGGATAGAGAAAACTGCATTTATCTGTTCCTGGACTTCTACAATTCTGCACATGTCCCAGGGCATATCTGGAGTGCCAGTCACCTTCCAAAGACTTATGGAGCAAGTTGTAGGAGACATGAATCTCCTGGAATGCCTAGTTTATTTGGATGATGTCATTGTGTTTGGCAAAATGCTCAAAGAACATGAGGCTCATTTGTTCAAGGTCCTGGACCTGTTAGAAGAATTCAGATTAAAACTGTCCAATGACAAATGTCAGTTTTTCTAGCAATCTGTAAAGTATGTGGGCCACACTGTATCTTCTGGAAGGCATCCTGACAGACCTGAGCAAAGCAGAAGCTTTAACCACCTGGCCACAGCCTAACACCTTAAAGAACTGCAAAGATTCCTAGGTCTCTGTGGATACTATCGGCACTTTGTAAAAGATTATACCAAAGTAATTACCACTGCTAAATCTGACCCAAGGGTATCCACCTATCAATCCTAAATACAAAAGGAGTGCTGTAAAGAAAGTGATAAAGTCTACTTTTTTATACTCTTTTATTGATCCATGTTCAACATATAGAGCATACATTATGAACAGTATTACATCTTTCAATTCGTGAGCAACATGCCTCTTCATTTTTGTAACATAATGACATAAGTAGCTTTTACAAGTAAGCATTAATCACCGACAGAGGAGGGCTCTACCGGTGGATTAATGCCCTGCTTGGGGGTTGGTGCACTAGGGTGAAGCCCGAGGGCTTCCAACCACCCAGCAGGCATTAATCACGGTAGAGCCCGACGCTGGAGGTGATTAATGCACTTGTAACATGGCAAGCGCGACTGGAATAATGTGCATCCACTATTTCAGTGCAAAGCAGAGATCCGTCACATCACAGTAGTATTTGTGGATGCTACACAATCCACGGCTTGTCTAGTAACAGCAGAGTGACATGATCGTAGAACGTGCATGCTCACGCTTCCCGATAGACATTCATTTCTATAGTGTGTGGTGTTTTACACTACCGACCATGAGACTACTACTATATGTAAGAGAGAACTAGACTATCATTCTGTGATTTCGGACGCCTGCTCTAATGCTTAGTGGTTCAGCTCACATTCTCGATGCTATATATCGGCTGTGCACTGTTGGACATTTGTTTGCCACTACACTGAGCCGATATAGTATGGAAATAGTCCTGTGTCACTGTGTCACGTTTATTTCTCGGAATTACTGAGCAGATGTACCACACATACACACACAGATGTAGACAAGACAGGGATTGCTTCAGTTGCTGTGTTTCTTTTGCGTGCGCAGCTGTCTTCCTTCTGTCTCCTGGATGAGTATTTTGGTAGCTGTCTTTCCACTTGTCTTCTAGTGGGTACATTGGGTAACGACCGCCATCTGCCGGCACAGACACTGTCATGCACTCACCCAGATGACAGCTCACGGTTACTCTTTGCCTTGCAATTCTCCTCGTGCATGATCCCGATGCCGACCAGCTCCTACGGCATGATTGCATCTGTGTCCTGTTTGTTCCTGCATCACTGCTGCACCCTCTGGCTAATGGACACAAGCAGCACGATTGGAGTCCAGTCATGTGGCCAGTGACAGAGCGCCTGGTATCCTGCTTGTTCTCGCCGTTGGTTGCCTCACCGGCGCTGAGTGTGGCGAGAATAGGTGGTGACCTAGCGGGCTGCAACACTCTGCTGCCTCGGTGGCCACAGCTGGTACTAGCTGAGCGGGCATTACTGGCTTAATCACCACTCGGAGCGGGTCACCTGACGGCTTTGCACCAATCGGTTAGGTGTATTTTGGTCCTGTCTCCAGAGCCATGTTACAAAGTGACATATTGTATAGTCATTTAAGTTCAGGCTTAAACGTAAAAATCCCATAAAAGAGCTGTTAATCTAGTATGTATAAAAACCAATCTAAACAACTCTAGGCTACCAATGTTTCTTTTCTTATTTCCTCTCTCCGGATCTACATCTACGCAAATATTTTAGTGTTCATGTTTTTATTTTGTACACGGGATTTAATTCTTAGTTACATGTTCTGAAATTAATTGGCATGACTCTAGCTTTATATTAACCACCCTTATACTCAGTATAGGTATTTTGCTCTTGTCCCATTGTTCACTCTCCTGTCAGCTAATTATCTAGTGAAGCGGACAACTCCCATCTGTTCCAGATATTATTAAATTGATCCTCTCTTTGGTTTATTTTCCAAGTTATTCTCTCCGAAATTTGTATTTGGTGCACAATGTCTAGCCATTCTGCTCTCTCTGGGGGATTCTCCTGTAGCCATCTTCTCATTATAGCCTTTAAGGCAGCGGCTACAAGATTATTCCAAAAATGCTTCTTATCTCTTCCCTTCATTTCCCTAGGGGGCAACCCTAGTACTAGATGTTCAGGGCCCAAATCTGTATGGTACATGAATATTGTCTGTAATTTATCTATCACTTCAGCCCAAAAGGGTCTCAGCCTGGGACAATGCCAAAAGACATGTGCTTGTGTGGATCTGTCTACCCCACATCCCCTCCATCAAGTTGGGGGAGATCACTTATCATAATGAGTTGCCTGCACAGGAGCCAGAAAATATCTAATTCGTACCTGCCAGCAAAATTGTCTCCAGTTTGGGAAGGAAGTGGTAGTCCATGTATATCTCCATACTTTAGCCCATTCCGTGTCAGTGAGAGTAATGTTCAAATCATTCTCCCACTTTTTCAAGATGGGCAAAGTGGACACCGAGCCCTCTATGATATATGCATTATATAATAAGGTAATTGCTTTTTTACCATATGGTGTATTCCATATTTCTCTGAAAGGGATGCCTGTTTTCCTGACCTCCTCTGTCTTCGCTCCCTGTTTTGCAATTCCTAATATAGTTTCTAATTTGATAGAATCTCAGTAAATCAGTATATGCCCAACCAAAGACATTCTGTGCCTGTTCAAAGGAGATAATCTGTGTGCCCTGTATTAGTTG
This sequence comes from Neoceratodus forsteri, assembly GCA_016271365.2. Taxonomy (NCBI): domain Eukaryota; kingdom Metazoa; phylum Chordata; order Ceratodontiformes; family Ceratodontidae; genus Neoceratodus; species Neoceratodus forsteri. The sequence goes on along the minus strand of CM057450.1, from coordinate 560,670,094 downwards.
ATATGAGATGTGATTCCTCTTCTGCTTGACTCATGAACCACTTGTCTTGTGCTGCTGGGGGATACTAGGTCATACATCCACCATACTCATGATTTCTTGTATTTCTTCCCTGATGCCACCCTCCAGCCCTCCAATACTGTTTTGATGCCTGAGAAATATGTTTGGCAGTTGAATTTGATTTTAGGTTGGAAGATGAGGGCCATCAGCAGGGGATTTGTCTGATCCATAATATCTATTCTTTTCCATAATGCATCATAATTTCTATTTCCCCACAACAGAGCTATTCACATTTGGGATGCTATCCAGTATCCCGCCAGGTCTGGGAAAGCCATGCCCCCTCCCTTTTTGGCAGACATAGTATTTTTTTTTAATCCTAGCACGTGTTTTTCCCCATGCAAAAGAGAGTAATATTTGCTGCCAGTTTGCTAACATTGACTGTGGGACCTCACAGGGGACACACTGGAACAAATACAAGAGTTGAGGTAATGTATTCATTTTCAATGCCTGCACTTTTGCACCAAATGTCAAAGGTAAAAGTTTCCATTGCAGGATGTCTTTTTTTAATTGGGTAATTAGGGGTGGGTAATTTAAATTATATAATTCATCTGAGGTCCTCCCTATAAGAATCCCTAGATACCTCATACTAGGAAGATCCCATTTCATGGGATATCTTCTTCGGACGGTTGATGTGGGTTATAGTAGAGACTCAGTGTTTCTGTTTGTCTTCATTTAATATATACCTCAAACTGCAGAGAATGTTCCCAGCTGCCTCATCAGCTGTGGTAGGGATTCTTCGGGTATGGACCACGTAAACCAAAATCTTCAGTGTACAGGGCCACTTTGTTCTCCCTATCCTTCATCTGTACCCCATGTATCTGGGGGTTCTGTCGAATACTCTCCACTAAGGACTCAATATACAGAGCAAAAAGGAGTGGTGAGAGGGGACAACCCTGTCTTGTACCCTTCTCCAAGGTGAACCCTGTGGAGATATGTTCATTTGCTCATACATATCCAGTAGGTCTCTTGTATAGCTTGAATAGATTCGTAGTGAAGTCTTCCAGGACACCAAACCTAGAAAGGACCCTCCTCAAAAATACCAAGAGGCTTTTATCAAGCTTTTTCTGCATCAAGACTCATGAGCAAAGATGGAATTCTATAGCGATTAATATGATCTACTATGTGTATAGTTCTTCTGAGATTGTCCTGGGCCTGTCTGCCCAGAACAAATCCTGTCTGGTCAAGGTGAACCAAAGATGGTAAGATTTCCTGTAATATATGGGCAATTATAGATGTATATAACTGATAGTCATTGTTTAATAAAGAGATGGGATGATAAGCAATACATTTGGAGGGGGTCCTTTCTGGGCTTGGAGATCACCGAAATGACAGCCAGTGCACAAGAAGGAGGTGGCTCTCCCTCTCCCTTAAAGACTTCCCGCATAGTTTGGAATAAAAGGGGTTGCACCAATTCTATAAAAGTTTTATAGAACTCGGCTGCCAGACCATCATAGCCTGGACATTTTCCTGTCTTCATCCTCCCTATGTTTGTTTTAAGCTCCTGGTATGTAAGAGGTTTAGTAAGGGTTATTCTCTGCTGTTCTGTAAGTGTCAGAAGTGTTACTTTCCCCATAAAATCTTCTGTCAGGGTATCTGAGACTGGGGGGCTAGCTTTATATAATTTAGTATAGTATTCTCGAAAAGCTTCCGCAATTTCTTTTGTTCTTGTCAGCCTCTGATCTGTATTTGGGTGCGTAAGCTGGTTAATCACAGCTTTAGCACTTTGCACCCATAATCTAGCCGCTAATAACTTTAATGAGCGTGGGCCACCCTCATAAAATTTCTGCCTTATAAAAATCTATTTTTGTTCCACCTGGTAATCAAGCAGGTTTCCTAGTTATTTTTTAAGGTTCTGTAGTTCCTTGTTTCTATCCCTCTTATATTGTTGTTTTTGTTTATCCTCTAGCAGTTTTATTTTCTCCTGTAAGTCTAATTTGGTGGCTTCTCATTCCCTTTTTTTATTTGCTGATATTTCAATAAACTTTCCTCTTAAGATGGCCATCGCTTGTCCCACAATATACTTGCTGTAATTTCTGGGGTATTATTCTCTTTTAAATATCTCTCATATGTGTCTTTTATTGTTTTCTGAGTCTCATCATCTTAGAAGAGATACATTAAATCTCCAAATTGTATTTTTTAAAGTCTCCTAGGTCCATTGAAAGAAAGACAGGAGCATGGTCAGATAGAACCATGTCTCTGAACCAAGTTGAGTTCACTCGTTGCATCTCTTCACTATGTAAAAAAAAATAGTCAAGCCTAGAATATGTCTTATGGGGGTTTGAAAAATATGTATAGTCTCTTCTGGTCTTATATATCTGATGCCATACATTTGCCATCCCCAGTTCCACCAGAAGCTTATGCAACTGCCTAGCTATTCTTTTGAATGTCTCAAGGCCTTAGATGACGTGTCCAGAATGGGGTTGAGTGCTAGGTTAAAATCCCCTCCACAAATCAGCATTCCCTCTGCCCAGTTCTGTAACTTTAACAAGAAATCTTTATAGTTCTTATATTCAGAGCCTGGAGGAAGTACACCGATGCTAGAGTAATCCTCTGGCCCCTATACATGCTCTTCAACACCACGTATCTGCCCTCCTTATCAATCCAGGTGTCCTCCTTTTGGAATTATGCCCCTCTCGAAACCAATACTGCCGTCCCTCTTCGTCTCCCCTTTCTATAAGTAGAGGTGAACACCTCCTCAAACCCCATCCTGGACAACTTCTCATGTTCACTTCATGAAAGATGTGTCTCCTGCATGAGTGTGAAGTCTGCCTTTGTCTTTTTAATGTATGTCAAAATTTTACTTTTTTAATAGGACTAGTTGGTTTATAGACATTATAAGAACAGATCAGCGTATTCTTGTTATTCATTTTGATAGGCTAGAAAATGCTGTTCTGATCTCATAATGAGCTATTCCTCGTAGTAAATCCATTGTTCTATGAATAGAGGTCAGTTTTCAAGACCACAATATTTGGTAGCCTTTAACTTACAAAACCAACTGAACTTTAAAAACAATAACCATTTGGAGCTCCATTAGCCAACTGGGCCATTCAGAGTTCCTATCAACTTGATTACTCCCAAGGTAGGAAACCCTATTATCTGGGTTTCTATTCCTAGTGAAACCCCTCACTACTGGGGTACCATCAAGTAGGGGTATGAGTGTCTTTCCCCAAACAGAGGATCTCTCCCTAGGCGGTCATTCTCTGTGAAATTGGCTCTTATACAAGTAACAGCACATCACAAACCTTACAATAATTTAAATCGTTCACGTCTCTTTCCAGCATCCCCACCTCTGACCCTGTTTAATGTTTATGCATATTTCATGTTCTATGCCCCAATAGATGTTTGTCTGAAGAGACGTATTCTTGTCCTATAGAAAGTAACAGAAACAACAATAGGTCATGTTCAACTTACAACATTTCATCTAACTCAGTTCAAGCTCAAGAAAGTATTCCCTGTCATCCCATCAAAATGCTTTGGGTGGGGAGAGTGACAGTCCACATTAAGGAGCTCAATCATGTCTGTTAAGGAGGGGAGTGTTTCCCTCTGAGTCCCTTTCATGCAGAGATTTATGTCACATCAAGTTCTTAGTCCAAAGGACCCACAATGTTATGATACTTGTGCTGCACTCATTTCAGTTTTTGCAAGAGCTGCCTAAACAATGATGCATATTTGCTCCTCCTCGCCCCCTAGAGATTGGATGCTCGTCAGCAACCAGAGCTCTAAGGCTCGGCCAATGAGGCTGATCCCTGGGGACCATCAATATTCAGTACTTGCTGGTTTAAGTTCAGACTTTATCTGCCATTCTAATGGGTTGCTTGTCACATTGTTTCTCAGCATGTTGAAGTAACGCTGCTGCATATCGCGCTGCTTCCCTTGCGTTCAGTCTAGCAGTTCCCTTGTTTCTTTGATGTGTCACTGCCTGCCAGTCTGGATGGAAACGACGTCCTGCAGGTCTCCATTCCATAGGCAAGTCTGGGATTTGCAGACCTCTTTTTATCAAATCTTGTTTTGCTTCTTGGGCAGATCCATATACTACAGTCCCTGCCTCCCAGAGAATTATCAAGCGTGCAGGAAATGGGGTCTGAAATTTGATGTTTTATTCTCAAGCACTTTTAAGATAGGTGAATATCTTTGCTTAGCACTCTGTATTTCTGGTGGATAATCATGATCTAATGTAAGCTTGGAATCCAAATATTTCAGGGTTTTCTGAGACCAGGCTTGGCGCAATATGTCCTCTTTAACTTTGTAGCTTGCACGTTTTATCACTATAGATGTAGGATGCGTCTCTGGGTTGGTTGTCTTTTTACCAGTGAGTGGTGTGCTCTTTCAATTAAGTAGAGCATACCCTGAGGGAGAGGTTCAATACATCTCTAAGGAGATTTTCAATAAACTCTGCCATTGGATACATCTCGGCTCCTTCCCTCAGACCATAAATTTAAGGTTGTCTCTCCTAAATCTACTTTCCAGATCTAGGGTTTTGGCATGTAGCTCTGTTGTTTGTTGGAGGAGGAGTTCCAGAACACCTCCTAGTTGTGTGTGGTCCTCCCATCACTACCTGCTCTCTATCTGGTCCATTCAGGCTTCCAGTTTTGTGAGTTTGTCTGATAAATATTTGAATTCCTTCCTATTTTCCATTCTGGAGCCCTGTATTTCACTGAACAGAGTCTCAAATCTGCTGCGCGAAAGATGTTCCAGCTCTCCGTCTGTATCATGTTCGGAGCTCGTAGTGCTAGATGGGAATCTGCTTCTCTCTCTAGGCCCTTGGCCTCTATTCAATCGATCTGCATCCTCATATGCCAAGCCTTTTTGGGGTCATTTCGGACCCTCCTGCTCTTAGGACCGGCCAACATTTTTCCCTGCTTGGATATCGATTAGCCTTTCAATGGGGATTTTATGCAGTTTACTGAGTCAGGTGGTGCGGAGCCACTTCTCCCAAGTATTTACAGGCCTGTGGCGGAACCGGAAGTCCAATAAAGTCTGCTTCAAGGCATATTAACCTTTTGGATCCAGATGGACCCCTAAGTGTGACACAGCCTTTTATGACATCATTCATCAGCTTACGCATGCCCCAGTACTTGCCTATGCCGATCCAGCTAAGCCGTATGTACTCCACACAGATGCTAGCCTAATGGACTTGGAGCTGTGCTTTGTTAAGAGTATGAGGAAGGCTTGCGCCCTGTGGCATTTACCAGTAGAAGCTTGACACCGTCAGAGAAAAACTATCCTGCACATAAACTCAAATTTCTTGCCTTGAAGTGGGCAATAGTCAACCAGTTTCATGAATATCTATATAGTGCCAAAATTCTGGTAAAAACGGACAATAATCCCCTCATGTATGTCCAAACCTCAGCTAAGTTGGATGCCATTGGGCACAGATGGTTGTCTGGCCTTTCAATAAATGATTATTCAGTGGAATACTGTCCGGGGCTCAATCACATTGATGCCGATGCTCTGTCCAGAAGGCCTACTTCCAACCCTGAGTGGGTGAAAATGTCAGAACAATCCATAAGGGCTGTGTGCCAAAAGTTTGACCGGAATAAACACCCATCTTCTGCCACTGTGGACTGCCTAGCTGATTGCCTGGGACCTTCAGATACCTGTGTGCCTGTAGCCTACTGTAATTTCGCAGCACTAGACCTAAGTACCTTGCTGCAGCTCACCCCATCTGACATTTATAAGGAACAGTATCAGGACCCCGTGATTAGACCAGTCTTAGATGCTTTGTACAAAGGGGAAGATGTCTCCAAGCTATGATCCAATGATCAGTAAACTGCCTTACTGTTTCGAGAGGGTCCCAAACTCAAGCTCTGAGAGAGACTGTTATATCAAGAGCTAATGGATAGCCAGGGAAAAGTCATAAGAAAACAACTGGTGTTACCATCAAGGTTTAAAAATGTGGTCTTAAAAGTCCTCCATGACCAGATGGAATATTTGGGTAGCGAGAGAACCTTGGACTTTGCCCATGCCCATTTCTATTGGCCCAAGATGGGTGCAGACATTGACCAATATATCAGAACTTGTAGCAGATGCCTCCAAAGAAAGGCCCAGCCACAGAGAGCAGCACCCTTGGTTAACATCGCCACTAGTGCACCCATGGAGCTTGATGTATTGACTTTTTAAGTTTAGAGCCTGATGCAAAAAACATTGGCAATGTGCTTGTCATAATGTACCACTTCACAAGACTATCCAACAAAGGACCAGAAAGCAGCCACTGTAGGTAAGGTGCTCATTGAAAAATGTTTTGTCCACTACAGTGCCCAATAGCAGATCCATTTCGACCAGGGAAGAGATTTAGAAAGTTGTTTAATCAAAGAAATGCTCTCACTCTGGGACGTAAGAAAGTCCAGGACCATTCCACATCACCCACAAGGAGATCCACAGTCTGAAAAATTTAGTAGAACATTGCTGGACATGTTGGGCACACTTCACTCAAAGGACAAGCTGAGGTGGAGTCAACAAATAAGTACCTTGTGCATGCTTATGTAACCCCACAAATGGGGGTTCCTAAAAGTCTTCCTTTAGCTTGTCTAAATGCTCACTGCCAGGCTGGTGTCCTGTGTTTTAGCAGTTTAAATGTATTGCAGAGAGTGCCTGTATAGCTTCTGTGTACTGTCTCTTTAAGAGCTGCCTGGATTGCAGTTATAATTAATCTGAGAGGGGATGAGTGTTTCTATGCTTGAGTCCTCCTGGCTGCCAGATAATTGCTCCATTCTGCCATCGCTATTTGCACAGAGGGAGCTCTGTTATAAGATGTGTTTATTTGCTGATTATCTAGTAGAGTGATAGTAATATTGCAGTTTGTTCTAACCTGTATTTTTGCAGCAAGGACTGTTCTGTCTTCTCCACCATCTTGACCTGGGACTGTCAGAATGGGCCAATCAGTACATTTGGAACTCTAAAATGGAGCCTGCCTACAGGGGCTTAGTGGGGCCAAAACTTGTAGGAACTGTAGTTTTGGTCTTTTGGCGCCTAAAATAACCTGGAGGAGGAGCCCTTGTTGTGACTGACAGACAAATCAGCCAACGAAACCTTTTTGATCTTGGGGAAAGTCCCACACTGCTTGCAGTTTCAGTTAGATCTGAGTTGGGAAGTGAAGAAGTAACAGCTCGAGATAGTTCGAGCAGCAATCCATAGTGAATTCGTGCGGGAGAACTGGGGAAAGGTCTGAGTCTGGCCTGCATGCTTGCCTGCTGTTCCTGAAAGGGAACTTGTGCTTTTTTTGGACTGAATCTGAATTTGGAGAGTGAATTAAGCCACTGAATTGTGACCAGGTTTTAACCTGAAGAAGACCGAAGATTTACTGAATGCGATCTGCCTGTCAGGACTTCCAGCTACCTCTGAACTCCTGGTTTGTGCAGAGACTGTAATTGCGACCGGGAAGCCATTTGCCTGGTACAGTGGAATTTCCTTACATGTGAATGTGCTGTGTGCTTATAGTGGGTCATGATTTGGTTTTCCACTGTGTGTCTGAACTGTGTTTTGCTTGCTGGAAGCTGTATCCAGCTCCACGGACTGAATCCGTATCCATTTCCATTTACCTGGGCCCTGCTACAATGGCCCAGACAGAATACCTGCTATGGAGAGAAAGTCATCGATGAGAGACTGGCCTCTGGATCAGCCCCTGCTCAACGCCTTTGAACAGGAATGATGCCTCGGTGATTGTGTGGGCCCTGCTTCTCCGAGCACTCCAGCTCAATAGCCTGCAGTTTCGATTTCGTCTGCCTGTGTCCAGTATTGTATCGTGAGTAAACATCAGGGTAGCTCCTGCAACAACAGCTAAATCTAAAAGTGTTGTCATCTGATTGTCTTGTTGCCTTTTTTTCACGAATTGAGCCCTCTGGCTCCGGATTACAAATAGTGTGTGTTGTGCATGTTGCTTTCTTCCATCACAGGGCCCCAACCAGCTGCAACATTCCTGGCTAGTCCACCGTTTTCCTACCTGGGTACCCAGAGTGCGTGACTGTATAGGGACTCTGAACTGCATGCATAACTGTCTGATTAATATAGGTTTTAAGCAAATCAACCTGATTACGCCCTCCCTTGTTGAAGTCCCCTGAATAAATCAGATTTAACTTTGTTTGCATTTAACCTAACTGTGGTTCCAGTTTATGCCAAAAGTATTGTACTGTTGCTATTTGCTGTGCTTAATCTTGTTTTACAGGGGGTCCCCAGGGTCAGGCTAGAGGAACCAGCCCTGGTGGTAAGTGCAAACAGTGTGGCTAATTGCCTGGTGATTAAGGGTAATTTTGAAAGTAATTATTGTATATTGTTCAGGCCACTAGAAGGGAAAGAGGGGGGTTACAGTGTCCCAGAGGGCTGTGCCCAGGTTAGCTTGACCACTAACAACCCTGACCTCCGAGTGGAGGCACCCGTTTCATTACCCAGGCCCCTTAACCTGCTACTAGCCAAGCAGGCAGGGGTAGTAGCCCTTGGGATAGCGCCACCTAGGGGTCACATCTTGAGGCTCACCGCTGGGATTTTGTGCCTTCTAGTGGTCAAAATTACTAATTATTGTTAAAGATTAATGGCTACCCCAGTAGAAATAGCTGTATACCAGTTGGTGGGTGGTGTACTGGGCAGAGATTGACACCCAAAATGCTTTGCTTATACTGGATATTCCCTGGGTACCAGTAAGGACACTGTAGAGGAGCACTCTCAAAGTTGAATGTTTAAAAACCTCAGTGGTGGGTCGACAGGCTGATTTAGTCGCCCAAACTTTCATAGCCTTGGTAGAGTGTAGTGACCTCATGGACAGCTCTAAAGTGCCACAGACTATTGCCTCAGAAGCGGTCCTAGTCGCCTGGAGACTGACAACAAAAGACAGTAAAGACCCTGGGGAGGATGAGCTCCCACCATTATCTGAGACTTTTGAGGAGAAATTTGCTAAGTTGTTGCTGGAGGAAGGGAAAACCATAGAGGACTTTAAGAAACTATTCCTGCCACCTGGGGGTGTTCCTTCCCCAACACCTCCTCCCACTCCAGCACCTGTTACTGCCCCGCCTTCTGTGCCCATGCCAATGCTGGCCCCTATATCTACACCCGCCATTAGTCACGACTCCTACCGAAGGCTGAGAATCTTCTCGGGCACCCTCCCCACCCCCCAGAGGAGGATGACCGGGAGACCTGGAACAACTATGTTGTCCCCTTGGTACCTGAGTGGCAGTGTGCAGAGGCTGAGAAGTGGAAAAGAATCATAGAAAGTTTGAGGGGCCCCGCCCTTGAAGCCATTACATTTTTGAGGTCCACGAACCATGATGCATCTGCTCAGAAGTACCTATCTGTACTTGAAGGCAAGTTTGGGAGCATTGAGTCAGGAGAGACTTTGATGTGGAAATTCCAAGGTACCAAACAATGGAAGAGGGAAAGTTTTTCTGTGTATGTTACTTGCCTAGAAAGAGCTCTGAAGAAAGCTTACCGGAAAGGTGGGGTAGCTGCCAGTGATTTGAACTATGTGAGATTGGGGCACATACTGCAACATGCCAAGCATTCTAAACTGTAGATCATCCAGTTAAGGCTCCAGGATAGGAGAGGTAACCCACGTGACTACTGTGACTTGATAAAAGAACTCTGGGAGGTAGAAGGTGAAGAGGGAGATCGTAATTATGGGGTGAGTGCAGCCCAAGTGATCATGGCACCGGAAGGCCCTTCCGAAATGACCACTAGGAGTGTCCTATCGTGGGCTAAACGGTGGGGGGAGGAGTTGCTGAAGAAAGTCAGAAAAGTACAACCGGGTGCGTTCGCTGAGGTATCCCCTGCTGACAGAGACCCTGGCCCCTGTCAGGACGTGACTGTTATGGGGTGGGGGTGCACCTTCAGGCATCTTCTACTGAGGGTGGCTTCTCGGCTGAGCTTAAGGAATTGACTGCCACTCTAAAGGAACTTTTGAGACATGGTACACTACCAGCAGAAGTCAGATCACAATCTCTCATCGATGCTCCAGCATCCCCTGCTATGTTCTCCCCAAGGATGCCCTGAGAGGATGTCATTTGTCACAATTGCGGCAAGGATGGCCATATGAAGAGGGAATGCCGGTCTCAGAAGGACTTACAGAAATTGGTGAACTGGCTTCAAGGGGAGGTTTGGAAAATGAGTCAGTGGTCAAGGGGTGCACGAAATGACCGCAGTGAAGGCTTCAGCCATCCTAACTCAAACTCCTCTCTGGCTAAATCATCTGTCCAGGCCCCTGCTGTTGTCCCTTCAGACTGGTCCAAAATAGTGGGCCTTTCAATGAAGACTACTGTGGCTGTGAATGGTATTCCTACTCAGGCTGTGCTTGACAGTGGCTCGCAAGTGACCATTGTATTTCAGGACTGGTATGACAAACACTTATCTGATGTGCCATTACAATCCCTGGAAGGCCTACATGTGTGGGGGGCTGAGCGACAAGTCTTAGCCCTACCTAGGATATGTCCACCTTCTGGTTGTCTTTTCCTGTAACTGTAACTGGTGTAGAGGAGCAAGTAGAGACACTGGCCCTTGTGTGTCCCCCACTGGACTGTATGATGGGGTTCTCCTGTTAATTGGAAGAAATGCCCACATGTTTGGGAGACTAGCACAACTCTGCCATGAAAAACAAGGGCAGCTGACTGGACGGGCCCTAAGAATTCCAGCCTTAGTAAAAAGGGCATATGACTTACAGCAGAAACCCAATGAAGAGGACCCAGATGATCCAGTGGGGACAGTGTGGAAAAAGGAACCTGACTCCTTGGTATGGACCCCCAACGCCCAGTGCACAGTCCATGGAGAAGTCCGCCTAAAGAGAAATGTAAAGAACAAAATATTAATGTTGGATGCACTAGGTGATGGAAAGTTGCCAGAAGGATTACTGGTTAAACCCAGCATCTTGCCTGCCCATGCCCATGCCTATGCATGACGAGTGATGGCCCAGATTCGAAATGTGTCAGATCGGGAGGTCAGAGTGAACAGAGGGTACACTCTAGCTACAGTACACTGTGCAGACACTGCAGTATTACCCAATAACAAGTACTCTGGCCAAAAGGAGAGAGTGACCCCAGACTTATTTGACTTTGGTGATTCCCCACTGCCAACTGAATGGAAGGCTAGGATTAGCAAGAAACTTGCCAAGAAACCAAGTGTTTTTGTTAAAAGAATGGGACATGGGGTGTGTCCAGGGTGCAGAGCATCATATATGCCTGCATGATGACTGGCCATTTTGAGAGAGATCCCGATGCCTTACCCAAGCGGACATAGATGATGTGAGGAGACACCTGCAGGAAATGCTCGCTGCTGGCGTGATACAGGAATCAAGGAGCCCATATGCCTCTCCCATTGTAGTTGTGCATAAGAAGAATGGGTCAGTGAGGATGTGTGTTGATTATCGAACCCTGAACTGGTGGACCATCCCAAATCAATATTCCTTGCCCCGTATACAAGATGCCCTGGATTGCTTGAATGGGAGCAAATGGTTCTCAGTATTGGATCTTCACAGCGGATATTACTAGATTCCGATGGCCACGGAGGACCAGGAGAAAACCGCCTTCAATTGTGCTTTGGGGTTTTACAAATTCCTGAGAATGCCACAGGGGATTTCTGGTGCCCCGGCCACCTTTCAGCGACTAATGGAACGTGGTGGAGATATGAACTTGCTGGAATGCCTAGTGTACCTAGATGATGTCATTGTGTTCGGAACACATTAGAGGAGCATGAGACCCGACTGTTTAAAGTCCTAGACCGATTGGAAGACTTCAGCCTCAAGCTGTCCATTGACAATGCCATTTTTTTTAAACCTCTGTGAAGTATGTGTGGCACATAGTATCTGCAAAAGGGATAGAGACCGATCCCAGTAAGGTCAAGTCACTGACTACTTGGCCCCAGACCCATAACTTGAAAGAACTACATTTTCTGGGGTTCTGTGGCTACTACTGCAGGTTCATAAAAGACTATTCCAAGGTGATTCACCCGCTCCTGAATCTCACCCAGGTTTACCCCCCTACGAACCATAAATACAAGAAAGAGGCTGTCAAAGAACCCAAGAAAGTATACTTCTGAACAGGTGAACCTTTTGGGCCATGCTGGACACCCGAATGTGAAGCAGCCTTCCATGAAGTCATATACCAGCTCACCCCTGCCCCCATCCTTGCCTATGCTGACCCTACCAAGCCCTATATGCTGCATACAGATGCTAGTCTGCAGGGCCTAGGAGCTGTGCTGTATCAAGACCATGAGGATGATTTGAGACCAGTGGCTTTTGCCAGCAGGAGCTTGACCCCATCAGAACGAAACTATCCTGTGCACAAGCTGGAGTTCCTTGCCTTAGAATGGGCCATTGTTGACCAGTTTCATGAGTACCTCTATGGGGCAAAGATATTGGTGAAGACCGACAATAACCCGTTAACCTATGTACAGACTTCAGCTAAGTTGGATGCCACTGGGCACCGGTGGCTCTCTGCTTTATCAACCTATGATTATGCTGTCGAATACTAGCCAGGACTGAACCATATCGATGCTGACACCCCGTCATGAAGGCCAGTCTCCAGAAGTGATTGGGTCAGGTTGTCTGAACCTGACATCTGAGCATTGTGCCAAAAGTTTGATAGAGATGAACAGACGTCTACGGACACAGTGGACTTTTAGTAGATTGCTTGGGCCCTCCTGATACCTGCATACCAGCTGCCTATTGCCATTTCTCTGCTCTAGATATTAGTGCACTACCTCAATTTGACAATGACAGCATCCAGTGGGCTCAATCCCAAGAGCCTATAATTCAGCTAGCACTTGATGCCCCGCGTGTGGGGAAAGATGTGTCCCAGTTAGTGCCTTGACTTGCAAACTGCCCTATTGCTTAAAGAAGGCCCCAGGTTGAAGTTACACAATCAGTTGTTATACAGAGAGACAGTGGATCGCAATGGTTGAGTAGACAAGCAGCAATTGGTCCTGCCCACGGCCTTTAAAGATTTGGTACTGAGGTCCCTCCACAATCACATGGGGCACCTCGGTACTGACAGCACTCTCGACCTGGTACGATCTTGATTCTACTGGCCCAAGATGGGGGCCGATGTTGAGCACCATGTAAAGACCTACAGTCGTTGCCTGCAAAGGAAAGTCCTGCCTCAGAGGGCTGCCCCCCTTGTCAATATTACTACCAGCACCCCCATGGAACTGGTCTGCATAGACTTTTTGTGTTTAGAACCTGATCAGCGGAATATTGGCAATGTGTTAGTGGTTACAGATCATTTCACACGGTATGCACAAGCTTTTCCAACTGAAGATCAAAAGGCCTCTACCGTGGCCAAGGTGCTAGTGGAAAATTTCTTTGTCCGCTATGGTGCACCCCAGTGGATCCACTCTGACCAAGGCAGAGACTTTGAAAGTCGGCTAATCAAAGAAATGCTCTCTCTCTCTGGGGGTGCGGAAGTCAAGAACCACCCCTATCACTCGCATGGGGACCCTCAACCAGAACGTTTTAACCACATCCTTCTAGACATCCTGGCACCCTCCACCCAAAAGACAAGCATAAGTGGAGCCAGCAGATTAGCACCTTGGTACGTATGCATAATTGCACAAAAATGACGCTACTGGGTTCTCCCCTACTGCCTCATATTTCGGAGGGATGCCCGCCTGCCAGTTGATGTCTGTTTTGGGTCTCTCCAGATGGGGTCGAGCTGAGAACTGCCTGCAGTATGTACAGAAACTGAAAGCTCAATTGAACCATGCATATCAATTGGCCCAGACAATGGCCGCTAAAAGAAATTTCGCCAACAAAGAGAGGCACGACAAGAGAGTAAAGGCTCAAGAGCTACGGCCCGGAGACCGTGTGTTGTTACACAATTTGGGACTACATGGCAAGCACAAAATTGCTGATAGGTGGCACCATCTTCCTCATGTAGCAGTTGGAAAGTTGGATGATCTGCCAGTATACAACAGTATACAACAGTATCAGCTTAATCTGGTTCAAGATCAGTTGGCATTCATCTGTATCCCCCTCCCCCGGGTCGTGCCTGAAAATAGGCAGGATTTGTCTAGTGCACTTACCCGGTCAACAAAAAATAAATAAAATAAAATAAACAATGTATGCCCAGAGAATAACTCCAAAGCTGTCAAGACCATGCACTGTAACCACTTGCTGCCTATCGGCCAAGTTATTATTGAAGCTGAGCCAGCAGACATTGCCTCCTCTGGAGCGGTGACTCGTGCTGCTGCAAAAAAGAGACAGAGTCAACCTACCATAGTAGCTACAGAGTTAAGATTTCCCCTGCAGCAGGCCCAGAATGATAGTGACTGTCAGTCCACCGCTGATGAAAGTGACTATGGTAATGCCTATTATCTCTCCTATGAACTGAGTCAGTTGTTTCGTGGAAATCCTATGACTAATTGTGGGGATGAAGCTGGGCCTTCTGGACTGCCTAACCCCCCAGCTTCATCCTTGGAGCCAATTCTCCCTGAAAGTGAGGTGCAAAGCACCACATCTGAGGTTGCGGGCTCTCTGTTTTGTGGAACTGTGTGAATTGTCCAAAGAAGGGGCTGATCGTCTGAGTCTCCCTGCTGACACACCAGAACTTGAACAACAATATGAGAGTGCTGACAGCTCCCCTTCAGTGTCACAAAGCCTAATTGTGCCAGAACCTTCTCTAAATGAGCCAAGTGTTGTGGAAACAGAGCCTACAGAGCAAGGAGCTGACAGTGCTCCCAGTTTGGACATTCCCATCCATGCAGAGGCACCCCTCACAAGTGACGAAAGCTCCAAAGTTAGTGCTGAAAGTACAGAGACTGTGGCTGCTCCCCCCAGAAAGACCGGCCAAGCTGTCAAGCCAGTACTATGCTTTAGTTATGATTCCCCAGGAGGCCAGTGGATCTGCGCCTCAATGTGGTTCACAAAGGAGTTTACGTCTCACCAAGCTCACTGCCCAAATTGAGCTTGACAGCCAATTCCAGGTTACTTGTTTTTCCCTCTCACCATGGTGCCCCTGCCCCATCCGGCCCCAAGTTAGCTGATAG
Source organism: Neoceratodus forsteri (assembly GCA_016271365.2). Lineage (NCBI taxonomy): Eukaryota > Metazoa > Chordata > Ceratodontiformes > Ceratodontidae > Neoceratodus > Neoceratodus forsteri. Next base: position 560,655,082 of record CM057450.1, on the reverse strand, counting down.
GGAAGAGCACCCTCTTACATTGTTTAATGTGCAAGAAGTTATTACCTGAAGCAGTATTGTGATGTTACTAATGTGTTAATCATAGTGGAATCAGCATTACCTGTAAGAAACATGCATAAGTATTGTCAATATGGATGTAGTAATGCGAAGTATATTGAAAGATATAGTGATGTAACAAGCTAATGGTATATATGTCTTGTTCATAATGCATTTTTGATATTGTGATGGTACAGACTTGACGCGGATGCCAAGTTTTCTTCAGACAGGGAAGGGTGTAACCCTCCCTACAAATGGGGGTTCCCAAAAAGTCTTCCTTGAGCTTGCCTAAATGCTCACTGCCAGGCTGGTGTCCTGTGTTTTAGCAGTTTAAATGTATTGCCAGAAAGAGTCTGTATAGCTTCTGTGTACTGTCTCTTTAAGAGCTGCCTGGATTGCAGTTATAATTAATCTGGGAGGGGGCTGAGTGTTTTTATGCTTGAGTTCCACCCGGGCTGCCAGATAATTGCTCTGTTCTGCCATCACTATTTGCACAGAGGGAACTCTGTTATAAGATGTTTTTATTTGCTGATTATCTATTAAAGTGATAATAATATTGCAGTTTGTTCTAACCTGTTTTCTTTGCAGCAAGGACTGTTCTGTCTTCTGGTGTCAGCGTGGCTCAGTTGGTAGCACATCCGCCTCTGGATCAGAAGGTCGTGGGTTCTCATCCCACTCCGAGATGGACTTACACCTAAAAATCGCTGGCATCCGAGTGCAGTATTGGGGGTGCTGTACTGCTGGGGTGCTGCTCTTCAGATGAGATGTTAAACTGAGGTCACTTCTGCCCATCCTGGTGTTGTCCTGTGGTGTCCAGGTGGAAGTAAAAGAACCCAGGGTACTCTTCGTAAAGAGCAGGGAGCATTCCCAGTGTCCTGACCAACATTCTCCTTCCCATAAACTGGTTCATGCAATTATCCAGGCAGTGTGTGGGTGATGATGTGCAATATGGCCGCCACCACACATTCAGTCACTTCACTACCAGTCTAGCATTGCTTGTAAAGTGCTTTGGGATACTGTGTATGAAAAGCGCTATATAAATGCTGATTCTTCTTCTTCTTCTCCACCATCTTGGCCTGGAACTATCAGAATGGGCCAATCAGTACATTTGGGGCTCTAAAATGGTGCCTGCCTACAGGGTCTTGGTGGGGCCAAAACTTGTAGGAATTGTAGTTTTGGGCTTTTGGCACCTAAAATAACCTGGAGGGGGAGCCCTTGTTGTGACTGACAGACAGATCAGCCAAATGAACCTTTTGGATCTTGGGGAAAGTCCCACACTGCTTGCAGTTTCAGTTAGATCTGAGTTGGGAAATGAAGAAGTAACAGCTCAAGATAGTTCGAGCAGCAATCCATAGTGGATTTGCGCAGTAGAACCTGGGGAAAGGCCTGAGTTTGGTCTGCATGCTTGCCTACTGTTCCTGAGAAGGAACTTGTGCTTTTTTTGGACTGAATCCGAATTTGGAGAGTGAATTAAGCCACTAAATTGTTGTGACCAGGCTTTAACCTGAAGAAGACCGAAGATTTGCTGAATGCAATTGGCCTGTCAGGACTTCCAGCTACTTCTGAACTCTCAGATTGTGCAGAGACTCTGTAATTGTGACCGGAGAGCCATTTGCCTGGGACAGTGGAATTTCCTTACATGTGAATGTGCTGTGTGCTTATAGTGGGTCATGATTTGGTTCCCCACTGTGTGTCTGAACTGTGTTTTGCTTGCTGGAAGCTGTATCCAGCTCCACAGACTGAATCTGTATCCATTTCCATTTGCCTGGGCCCTGCTACAATGGCCCAGACAGAGTACCTGCTACGCAGAGAAAGTCATTGACGAGAGACTGGCCTGGGGTCAGCCCCCTGCTCAACGCCTTGAACAGGAATGATGCCTCGGTGATTCGTGTGGGCCCTGCTTCTCCGGGCACTCCAGCTCAACAGCCTGCAGTCTTGATTTCGTCCTGCCTGTGTCCAGTATTGGGAATCGTGAGTAAATATCAGAGTAGCTCCCTGCAACAACAGCTAAATCTAAAAGTGTTGTCATCTGATTGCCTTGTTGCCTTTTCTGTCATGAACTGAGCCCTCTGGCTCCGGATTACAAATAGTGAGTGTTGTGCATGTTGCTTTCTTCCATCACAGGGCCCCAACAAGCTGCAATGTTCCTGGCTAGCCCACTGTTTTCCTACCTGGGTACCTAGAGTGTGTGACTGTGTAGGGACTCTGAACTGCATGCATAACTGTCTGATTAATATAGCTTTTAGCAAATCAACCTGATTATGCCCTTCCCTTGTTGAAATCCCCTGAATAAATCAAATTTAACTTTGTTTGCATTTAAGCTGACTGTGGTTCCAGTTTGTGCAAGTATAGTACTGTTGCTATTTGCTGTACTTAACCTTGTTTTACAGGGGGTCTCCAAGGTCAAGCTAGAGGAACCAGCCCTGGTGGTTAGTGCAAACAGTGTAGGTAATTGCCTGGTGAACAAGAGTCATTGTGAAAGTAATTATTGTATATTGTTCAGGCCACTAGAAGGGAAAGAGGGGGGTTACAGTGTCCCGGAGGGCTGTGCCCAGGTTAGTTTGACCACTAACAACCCTGACCTCCAAGTGGAGGCACCTGTTTCATTACCCAGGCCCCTTAACCTGCTACTAGCCAAGCAGGCAGGGGTAGTAGCCCTTTGGATGGTGCCACCTAGGGGTTACACTTACAAAGGCATTCGCAATGATGCAACTGTTTTTTCACCATATAAACTAATGTTTGATCGAGATGCACTTTTACCTGTAGATATTTGTTTTGAGTGTCACCAGATGAAATTCAAACATATACCTATTTACAGTATGTACAAAACTCAAAGCACAGCTTAATCACGCCTATCAACTTGGACATACAATGGCTGCCAAAAATCTTAGCCAACAAACAGAGGCATAGCAAACATGTTAAAACTCAGCGTTACAACCCGGAGACCATGTATTACTGAGAAATTTGGGTTTGCAAGGAAAACACAAAATCGCTGACCGGTGGAGTCACACCCCATACATTGTTATCAGCAAGCTGGATGATCTGCCAGTCTACAAAGTGTGTTCTGAAAATGACCCATAAACTGTAAAGACAATGCACCAAAATCACCTTTACCCATTGGCCAGATTATTATAGACTCTGTACCTCAAGCTGATATTCCCACGGGCCTGTTACCAGATCTGCTGCTTAAAGGAAACAATCAAATCAACCTCCTGCTGTTCCACCACCAGAGCTTCCGTCACATCCTGCTGCAGTTAATGACGACAATCATTCTGAGTCCGATGAACGTGAACATGGGTCTATGTATTATCCTTCTTTCAAACTATCCCAGTTGTTCCAAGGCAACCCTTTGTGTAGTATGGGAAGACAGTGCTGACAATCACAAAATATCAGATAATCTTGCACTCTCGACCACTCCCTGAAAGTGATGCACAAAGCATAACTTCAGAAGTAGCTGACTCTTTGTCTCGTGGAGCTGTCCGAGATTGAAGTGGCAAGTTCTGACCAAGAAAATGAGGACCCAACCGATGAGTCCTTACCTGAAGCTGAGATATCTGGGCCTAGCTAACCTGACCACAACTCAGAAAGTAGTACTAATTCTGAAAGTACTAGCAGTGTGCTACATGACTTAAATTTTGTTGAAATTCCATCTACTGCTGAACCAGAGTCTCCAGAACAAGCAAATTCAAGTGATGCTGCAAACGAAATGCACGGATACTTCCAACTCTGAGCAAACTGAAAATGCAGAGGTGCTCCTTACTGCAGAAGCTGATTTGTTGCTGGACAATAAGCCTGGAGTAGCTAACCCAAATGCCGATGTTGAAAGGACTGTGCCTGTGACCCTTCCCCCTAGAAGACCTGAAAGAGATGTTAAACCAGTAGTACGCCTTATGCATGATGCGCCAGGAACACCTGTAGACCTTCCTATAAATGTGGTTCATAAAGGGTGTGTATTACAGCCAACTCTCTTCCCAAGATAGGATACATTGCAGCTTCTAAGTTAGTGATAAAACCTGCCAACCAATATGCCCGGGTCATTTTACAAAAATCCCAGAGTCAGCTGACAAGCTCAGGTTATCAGCCATGTGGGTTCGTGTACAAAGAGTGTGTGTACAAAGAGTGGGAAAGACAAGTGTAATGCATATGACTGACTATGTGGGACAGTATAAAAATGAAAGATAAAATGTTGGAATGGGAATAGAATTGTATGGGTTATGGTAAAACTAAAGTTTAATCCCCAAGAGTAAATGCAAAAGGTCAAATGTGTCTATGGTTAACCAGTCCAGAAAAGGGTGATGATTACATGTAAAATGTCATGACAAAATGCTAGATGACTTGAACTAAGTAAAGTGTTTAAGAGGTGTTGTTTAAAGTCATAGCATGATATGCAGTGTACAATACATATGTTATATGTTAGGCCTAACCTTGTACATAGTGTGCATAGTAAATATTATTATACTTGTATAGTAAATGTTATATAGTCTTGGCGTGGACGCCAAGCATTTCAGGCAGGGGAGAGATGTAACCCCCTCAGGGGCTTATCTTAGTTGCCTGAAAGCTCCTGGTTGCCTCTGGCATCCTGCTCCTCCTCTGTTCTTTCCTGAGTTTCCTGGTGTCCCTAAATCTATCCTGTTGGGCCTATTGTTATTTTAGCCCAGTTCGGCTTATCTTTAAATTGTGTCCTCCTGCTATTAAGAATGCATTGTGGTGCAAGCGGAGATCACGAGGTGCAAGCAGTGCCTTTGGTGTTATGACCACCGGTTTGGTAGTCGTGTTTAAGTGCTGCAGTGGTCATGGAGCCCTTCTAAGTTAAATAGGACCCAGTGACCTCACAGAGGCAAAAAGAAAAGGCTCGGTTATTATTTTAAACTAAGTCTGAGGGCAGGGCTTATTCGGGGCTAATTAATATTCATGAACAATGCCGGCCCGGTGGCGCTGAGGGCTGAGGTGCTGGTTGCCTTACCTCATGTTACGCTGGAGACTCGTATTCGGGAATGAGCACGAGCTGCCGGGGGTTGGTGGCAGAGGAGAAGGATCGAGCATCCGTAGGACTGCTGTCCTTCTCTGGGGAGGGGGGACACCAGAGGTTCGGTGCATGACTAGCCCCTGGTGGAGGCTAGGGGCTGGTGCACCAAAAGCTACAGATTGGGGTGTAGGCGAGGCAGATGCTCAGAGGAGCGCATACGGGAGCATGCTTGCTCGCTCCTTGCGGCATCATTGCATGCCTTGCCTGGGGGGACCAAAATTACAGGAGGAAAAAAGGTACTGGCACTGCAGAATGAGGGTCAGTGCCCCACAGGCACCATCCCCATGATGGGCAGTAACACTTCCAGCATTGAATCGCATCGAATCCGGAGTGAGGTGGGTTGAGGGATCCCCGCAGCCCCACCATGGGAGGCAAGCAGTGGGGCAACTGGAAGGGTAGGCTGCGAGTGGGGACAGGGCTGGGGATCCGACAGGATGCATTGCTGCCAGGTACCAGGCGGATAAAGAAATTAACTTTTAAAAATAATTAATATTCATGAGCCCTGGTGAATATTCATTAGATGCTGCCTGCTCCTTGGGGAAAGTACTGCTGCGGCAGTGACAACAAATCTACTGTGTGTTAAAAATAAATGTGGGCTCATTTCAAAGAGAATGGTTGGGGCTACATGTTTGTGGGGAAATATAAATAAATAATATTTCCTTTAGCTACAGCAGAACTTTAAACAGTGGGACTGAGTGAACTGCATAAAACTAAATACAGCAGCCACCATTTTGCAGCCCATCTAGCTCAATCAAAAGCCTGTATTTCAACCAGAGCTCTTAAGTAGTATAATACAGACTTGTGTGAAATAATCAGGGACAAGGTTTGGGCACCTAAAATGTAACCAATTAAAAGATTTAAACAGTTTTAGGCAGCCTGAACAACCAATTGGATTCCTTTGACTTCTGCCTTTATTTAAGAGGGACAGTTTGAATTTCAAGTCAATATGGGAAACTGCAATGAGTTTGGTGAGTGAGCAGCTCGAGCTATAGAGAGGCTGCTCCAAGGAAGGAGCCTAGGAGAATCAGCAGGGAAAGGCCTGACTTGTTTTCCTGCTGGGGTTCTTCAGCTTTGGACTGCCTTATTGCAGTCATCGTAATAATCTGGAAAAAAAGGAACTTTAAATGGCAGCACAAAGCTCTGAGATGTTTGGAAGTACAGCCTGAGATTGTGGACCAAACAGAAGCTCTTGTGGAGCGTTTGGCCCAAAGGTGGTGAGAGACTGTTTTGATGATCTTGAGGTTTGCTCATTGAATTTACTGCAATAGCAACCGGATTGAAACCGATCTGTGAGATAGAGAAATTAATGCTGTTTCTTGTTGAATGTGCTAAATGTTTATCATGGGTCAAGGCTTGTTCTGCCAGTGAGGGAACTGTTAGCCAGCTGGAGGCTTTACCAATAAAACCAACTGAACTTTGCCAGAAGTGTTCATCTAGCCTTTGGGCATTGCTAAATCTGGCCCAAGCCAACTGTGTTTGCATCAGTGACTGTGCTCTCGGTGAGAGACCAGCTTGGGGATCCAGCCCCAGTGCAGACAAATTGCAGGTTGCAGCCACCTGGAGGGAAAGGCCGTAAAGTGGAGGTGTGTCATGATGGCCAAACTTCCCCTTGCTTTCAGTGATCTACAGGAGGTCTTCATGTCGCCAGGCCAAGTACAGCCAACTGGTATTGTGAGTAAATTTAGGGTAGATCCCTGCAACAAATCATCTAATTATTTTGTGGTACCATCTGATTGCTTCAGTGAATTACAGAGTTACAAGAGATGGCCAACCGCCATTATTACAAATAACCAAAGCTTTGTTTGTGCATATTAACCGCCTTTTTCTTTCCATCAAGGGCCCCAACAACAGCTGCAACATTGGCTACCCCCGGGCACCGATTCTGGCCAAGCAGCATAATATTCTGGGTACCCAGTGTTGTCAGACTGTTTACTTTGGGACTAAAGTACATGCATAGTAACCTGAATCTAAGCAATATAGTAATCATTCTTCTAGATTCACAGCCCCTTCCTTGTTCATGACACCTTAATAAATCTGATTTGTTATTTCACGTTCAACCTGGTTTAGGGGCAATTTATTAGTTGGGTTACAGTATTGAAAGTGTATATTTGCCTTGCTAGCCCTACCTTTTCAGGGGGTTCCAGGGAATTTGCAGAAGGTTAGACCCTGGTGGTAAGTGCGAAGGATGTGCGTATATTATTAATGTTCATTGCTGACTGTGTGTTAATTGCTGCACAGGGTTGTTTCCTCCCAAAGGGTACAAGGTTACTAGGTGGGTCTGTGGGTGGTTATAGCTTTCCAGAGAGCTACACCAAGGTAGTTAGATACCCCCACTTATGTTACTCTGGGTGGAGGCACCAAAATATTGAACCCAGGCCCCTCTGCCTGTTTGGAGGAATACAGGCGGGGTAGTAAGTAACCTTAGGGATAGTGCCGCCTAGGGGTTACACAAAACACTCACATGGGTACCCTGCCTCAAAGGGGCTAGAGTTGGGGATGTTAAAAACAAATTGGAGAAATTAAATAAATCACCTTTACCCACTTCTGGATGGTTGTCCATGTAGGGACTAATGACATGTAGGACCTCTGAACAATAAATCATACATATGAAATTGCCGGCAGAAAAGGCCCACAGGTCTATCAAGTCTGCCCGATCTGTGCAGCTCTTAGTTTCATATTACTACAGCTGCCCCAGCCCCACCCAAACCCCTCCCTTCCTGTACTAGTCCTGCCCTTGACTCTATCCCAACTCCGCTTAAAGCTATCCACTATCCTCAGTTCGATTAACTCCTCTGGCAGTGCATTCCATCTTGCCCCCACTCTCTCTTTAAAGTAGTGCCTCCCCATCTCCCTCCTGAACCTTCCCCCTTCCAACTTCAGACTGTGCCCCCCTAGTGACCCTTCCCCCCTTTAAGCGGAGCAATCCTCCCTCTCTGACTTTGTTTATGCCTTTCAAGTACTTAAAGGTCTCTATCATGTCCCTCTTTCCCTTCTCTTCCAGCAAATACATGTTGAGCTCCCTCAGTCTTTCCTCATATGACAACTTTCCCAGTCCCATGACCATTTTCGTAGACCTGCACTGCACCCCCTCCAGTAATGCACACAGTACTCCAAGTGTGGCCTCACCAGTGATCTATACAAGGGCAGAATGACCTCCTCCTCCTTTCTAGAGGTGATCCATCTGGCAGTGCACCCCAGCATCCTATTTACCCTTGCTGCCACCCTCCTACACTGTGCTGATACCTTCATGTCCCTTGTGACTATTTCCCCAAGGTTCCTTTCCTCCTCTGAAGCTATTACCTGCACTCCCCCCAGCCAGTAGCTGGTCCTGGGATTTCTTACTCCGAGGTGCATGACCTTGCACTTCCTAGCATTAAACCCCAACTGCCACTCCCTAGACCAGTGTTTGAGTTTAGCTAGATCCTCCCTGAGTGCCTGCCTCCCTTCCTCATTGTTTTGCAAAAATCTTAGTGTCATCTGTGAACAAGCTGATCTTACTCTTGATCCCTCTGCAATGTCTCCAGTGAAGACATTGAACAAAACCACGCTCAGCACTGAACCCTGTGGTACCCACTTGTTATTGGCTTGGCTTGGATGTCTCCCCCCTTACAACAACCCTCTTTTCTTTTGTCATGTGACCAGCTCTTAACCAACCCCACTAGTTTCTCCCCCAATCCCATGTCCTTCAGCTTGCTCATTAATCTCCCGCGGGGCACCTTGTCAAAAAGCAAAAGCCTGGTTGAAGTCCAGGTACAGGACATCCACAGAGTGGCCTTAGTGAACCGCCCTAGTGACCCAGTTGAAGAAGTCGATCAGGTTAGTTTGACATGATCTTCTTGAGAGAAACCCATGCTGTCTCTCATCCTGTAGACCATTGCTATCGAGAAAGGTTATCAACCTCTCCTTTAGAATGGTCTCCATCAACTCCCCCACTATGGAAGTCAAGCTTACTAGTCTGTAGTTGCTCGGTTGGTCCTTGGATCCATTTGTGAAGGGGCACTACGTGAGCCATCCTCCAGTCCCTGAGTATCTTCCCCAACTCCAAGGAGGTGTTGAAGAGGTCCATCAGAGGCCTGCCAACACCACCAGTTCCTTCAGGACCCTTTGGTGTACACCGCCTGGTCCTGGTGCCTTGTTCACCCACAAGGCTTTAAGACCCTTCAGAAATCTATCCTCTTGGATGACCCCATCTGTTATCTGTGCCCCCTTCACCCTTGCCCCCTTTCCCCTGTAGTATTAGGCATTCCTTTCTTTGTGAACACTGAGCAGAAGTACTCATTGAATGCCTGTGCCTATTCTTTCTCTTGTTCCACCCATCCCCCATCTCTTGATTCTAACAATGTTATCTGTACAACTCCTCTTCTCCTTATGTATTTAAATGTAACCCCTAGGTGGCACTATTCAAGGGCTACTACCCCTGCCTGCTTGGCTAGTAGCAGGTTAAGGGGCTTGAGTTCTGAAACGGGTGCCTCCACCCGGAGGTCAGGGTTAGTAGTGATCAAGCTACCCGGGGAACAGCCCTCCGGGACACTGTAACCCCCCTCTTTCCCCTCTAGTGGCCTGAACACCGTACAATAATCACTTTCACAATACCCCTGGTACACCACATAAGTACCCACACTGTTAGCACTTACCACCAGGGCTGGTTCCTCTGGCTCAACCCTGGGGACCCCCTGTAAAACAAGGTTATGCACAGCAAATAGCAACAGTACAGTACTTTGAGCACAAACTGGAACCACAGTCGGATTACATGCAGAAAAAGTTAGATCTGATTTATTCAGGGGACTTGAACAAGGGAGGGGCAAAATCAGGTTAATTAGCTTAAAGGTTATATCAATCAAGCAGTTATGCATGCGCTTTGAGTCCCCCCACACAGTCCACCTCTGGGTACCCAGGTGGAGAAGAGATGGGCTGGCCAGGACTGATGCCCGGAGTTGCAGCTGGTTGGGGCCCTGTGATGGAAAACACAACATGCACAGTACACAATATTTGTAATCTGAAGGCAGAGGGCTCAGTTCGTAAAAGAAATGAAACAACAAGACAATCAGATGACACACTCAGATTAAGCTGCTGCTGCAGGGAGCACCCTGGTATTTACTCACAATACCCAAGACTGGACACAGGCTGGACGAAAATCGAGACGGCAGGTGGTTGATCTGGAATGCCAGGAGAAGCAGGGCTCACATGAGTCGCAGAGGTGTCATTCCTGTTCAAGCGTGGAGCAGGGGGCTGATCCCCAGGCAGATCTCTCGTCGATGGCTTCTCTGTGCAGTGGGTAGTCTGGCAAGGCCCAGACCGCATGGAGACAAATTCCAATGCAGTCCGTTTCGGGCTGGATACAGCTTCCAGCAAGCAGAACACAGTTCACACAGTGGGGGACTAACTCACGACCCACTAGCAGCTCATAGCACATTTACATGTACAGGAATTCTACTGTACCAGGCAAAGCGCTCCCTGGTCACAGTCGCAAAGTCTCTGCACACACCGGGAGTTTAGGGGTAGCTGGAACTCCTGACAGGCCAATCGCATTCAGAAAAATCTTCGGTCTTCTTAGGTTGAGCCTGGCCCACTTCAGTAGCTTACTTTAGTCACACAAACTTGGATTTAGTCCAAAATAATTCTCTTCTTTCCCTCTCAGGAGCAGCAGGCAGACATAGAGGCCAAACTCTCAGCCTTTTCATAGTTCTCCCATGTGAATCCACTCAGGATTGCTCTCAGAATCACTTCAGAATCACTTTAGCTCTCTCCTTTACTTCCCAGCTCAGAAAACCAACTGAAAACTGCAAGCAGCCCGACTTCCCCAATATCCAAAAGATTTGGTTGGCTGATTTGGCGGTCAGTCAAAGCAAAGCTCCCCTTCAGTTGCAAAAAGGCACAAAACTCAAACTACAGGTCCTATAGGTTTTGAATTCAGACAGCTCCTGTAGTCCAGCTACATTTTAGGTCCCACCAGAATTGATTGGTCCAATTTGCAGCCCAGGACCAAGATAGTAGAGACAAACAAAACAGTCCTTGCTACAAAGAAAGCAGGTTAGACAAACTATATTATCATTATCATTCTAAATGGTTTTCAGCAAATAGTTACATCTTTCAACAGAGCTCCATCTCGGATTATTTATGCTGCAATCAAGCAGCTCTTAAAGAGACAGTACACAGAGGCTATACAGACTCTGGTAATCACATTTAAACTACTAAAATGCAAGACACCAGCCTGGCAGTGAGCATTTAGGCAAGCTCAAGGAAGACTTTTTGGGAACCCCCATTTGTAGGGGGGTTACATAAATAACTAATTTCCCCCTCTCTGATCCCCTGAGCCAACTTCAGCTCCTTGGCTGCCCTGACTGACCTGGTCCCTCCTATATGTTTTAAGAGCAACCTCTCTATCCTCCTCATGGCCCGAGTTTTGAACTTGAAGGCCAATCTTTTTCCTCACCTTCCATTCCACTTCCTTGCTGAGCAAGCTAGGTTCTTTTGGACCTGGACTGCTTACTCTGAGATTTGACACATGTGTTCATGGCTTCATTCAGCCCCTTCCTAATGATTGCCCACTTCTGTTCAGCATCCATCACTGGGTTAATTTTAGCTAAATATCCTTCTAGGATGCTGCCCATTCTGGCAAAATCTGCCTTCCTGAAGTCCAACACTCTTGTTCTGGTCTTAGCCAACTCCCTCCCTGTGTTGAGGAGGATCCACACTGAGCGGTGGTCGATTCCTGCTAGAGGGTCCTGTACTACCACATCCTGGACTTAATCACCATTTGTTAGCCCCAAATCCAGTATGTACCCCTCTCTAGTAGGTTCTATCACCCCTTGCACTAGATAGCTGTCTTAGATAACCTCCAGCAGCACCCATTCCCTGGCATGTGCTATAGTTACTATCTGCCAGTTAACCCCAGGTAGGTTGAAGTCTTCCACTATAACTGTATTTCCCTTGCCACTGACCTTCCTGATTTGTTCCCCCAGCTCCCTATCCACCCTCTCGCTCTGTGAGGGTGGCCTGTACACCACCCCCCATCCTGAGCTTCTTACCTTTAGGGCTTTGGAGCAATATCCATATGGCTTCTGGCCTCCCCTTAACCCCCTCCTCCCTGGTACACAGTATCTCTTCCCTGACATAGATAGTCACCCCTCCAGCCCTTCCACCCTCCTGGTCCCTCATGAACACCTTAACCCAGGATCATAAGATCCCAGTCATGGTATTGGGTGGCCCAGGTCTCTGAGATGGCAGCAAGATCTACCCCTCCCTCTACCATTATAGCCTGGAACTCTGCCACCTTGCATTCATGGATACTACAGTCCACCTTGTGCCCCATCCCTCCTCTTCCCATCTCTCCCCCTTCCACTTTTGTCTTGGTAACTTCCCCTCATTCTCCTCCTTCCTCTCTGGGGGGAGAGGCCTTCCCATCTCCCCTGGAAGGTGCCTCCTCCCTGCTATCTGACTCAGCCCTCCCACCTCCTCAGTTTAAATCTATGTTGCTTTTAATGTACTTCTCCAGCCCCTGTCCCAATGCCCTTGTACCCTCGATGCTGAGATACAGCCTATCCTTGGCGTAAAGCCCCTTATTGTTCCATGTCTCGCCCCACTCCCCTACTACTCATACCCCATTTCTGCACACCACCCCTTCAGCCACCCATTAAACTCCTGTATTCTTAGCTTTCTGGGCTGTGTTGCCCTAGGTACTGGGAGTACCTCAGAGAACATCATTGAGCTTCCCACCCACTGCAGATACCCCCACTTCTCTGAACCTCTCCTGTACTTCTTCCACTGTACTGCCCTCTAGGTCATTTGTTCCTAGGTGCAAAATGATATGAGGTTTCCCACCCTTCTTCTTCACATATTTGAATGCACTACCCAGTCTCGCTGTCATACCAGGTATACACTCCACCCAGATTTGGTTCTTCCTTGTCCCTTACTTCCCCATCCCCCTGAGCATAGAAGCCCTAATACAAGTACTTGCTCCCATCCCTTGCACTTCCCCCATGGCTTGCCCTCCTACAAGTCCCTTTCCTCAGTGTCTCTCCTCTCCTTCCATACACTGCCTTCCCCATCTCCTTCAATTGCACCCACCTGCTCTCCTCCTCCTCCTCCTCCATCCCATCTGTGCTCGTTCCTTCCACAACCACCCCCACTACTTTTCGTCCTTCTACTGCCTGTTGCATTGGACTCCCTCCCACCTCCCAGCATGTTTTGGCCTCCTCCCCTTTATTTAGTGTGTTCGTGCCAACCTGACCTGCTTCTCTGCCACTCCCCACTTCTACCCCACAGTCTACCCTCTTACCTTGTACGCTGTATTTCCCCCTTCCCTCCTGGTCCCCTGACTCTTGTTCTATGGTGCCTTCCCCGACCTCCTGCTCTGTTCCATCAGCCAGTACTGCATACCTGTTTGTTGTCTTTAACCTCCTGCCCCAGCCCTCCCCTGTAATCCCTCCCTGTGTTTGCTTACCCAGAACCTCTTTTCTACTTCCTTTCTGTCTGCCCATGTTCCCTACCACCTGCCAACACCCCCTTTTGGTGCTCCCAGGACATTATGGACTTGGTTCCCCTGGCCAGGCGCCCCTTCTGGCCCTTGGCAGCCTGGTCTCTCCCATGGTGGAGCCTCCCTGCCCTCTGCCCCATCTCCTCACACCTCTCATTCCTGTCCCTCCCCCAGTTCCCATCTCAAGCTCTCTATCTCCAGCTGAGCTGTCTGAACAGCCTGCACACTGACACCCCCACCTTCCTCCAGGTTCCCAGAAACAGTGCTGCCCCACACCCATTGCAGCTCACAACCTCCCGGCCTCCCAGTGCCCCCAATCCCAGCCTTCCTACCCCTCCACTCTTTCACCCCATTCATCCAGCTGCTTCCTTACCCTGGCCTCCACATCTTCTCTGTATTCCCTATGCTCTAAATATTTCACAGATCTTCACAACTGAGTCCGTATTACTTAAGAATTGTAAATCTGCATTTCGTCAAAGCATTGTCCCCAGAATAGGCCTTACCTCAGGAAGAAAATGCACAATCAATACATCTGCATCAGTATTTCTCTAAGACTGTAAACCAGATTTCACCCCCTTTTAATTACTCCACCTCCTGCCCCTTCCTAATGGGTGGAACCACTACTGGGAGTGGTCCACTTGCCTATTTAATAGTGGTGGCGGTGATGGGTGGGGGGTGCAAGCCACATATCCTCCTCCCAGTGCAAGCTATCCAGACCACACTACAAGGTAACCAAACTACAAGAATACATACTTCCCGTTAGTCCCCAGGAACACGCACTGTAGCTCCTGCTTCTTCCAGCTCCAAATGCAAAGTGAGCAATTAACTAAAATGGCTGTTCGCTACCTGCCCCACCCCCAAGTCTAAATCCTGAATGATTTTCAGAGAATGAGGTCTCACTCTGAAAAGAAATAAATGAAAGGCTATATTCTCGGAAATTGTACTGGTAGCAAGGGCTACCCCAAATCAAGCATCCAGGAGCCTTATAGTGCAGTGGTTTAAGGCTCTGAGCTGCAAACCAGGAGACCTGGCTTTGAATCCCACAGCTCCCACTTGCATACTGTGGGACCCTGAGCAAGTCACTTAACTTCCTTGTGCTCCCAGGTCGTACCTGTAAATAAACTTTCAGCTTAGTGTGTCTCTCCTGATAAAACAAATGAACAAAAAAAAAATATGTGAATCATTGGTTAAGAATCTGGGTCATGAGGAGGAATTCAAGTTTGTAAGGAATTGGAGTATTTTCACTGATATAAATGACTTCTGCTTCAAAGATATACTTCATCTTAATACTAGAGGAGCATTTATATTGGGTAAACAACTAAATAGCTATCAAATTCAAATTAAACTAACTGGTATCGGGAGGGCAAGACATAGAGCAATGAAACAAACTCAATAAAGGAATCTTCCTGTACATTGGGACCACACCAGAATATTACCACAAAACTAACTAAACATAATATTATATCACTGAAGGTATTATATCGAAATGCAAGGTTGTTAAATAACAATAATTTTCACAGATCAGACACAAATGTGACAATAAAAACAATATCATCCTATTGGGAGACTTTAATTTCAGCAGAATTAATTGGTGTAACCAAACTACAAATTGTAAAATGGAGACTATTTTACTAGAGATAATGCACGAATTTGGGCTTGGACAGCTGGTAACAGAACCCACTGGAGGTAGCAGGATATTTAACCTTGTACTAACTAATATTAAAATAATTCCTACATGTGTACTGTCAAGGAACCACTGGAGTCCAGCGATCACTGTATGATCAAGGCGTATTTGAGCTGAGAAACACACAAAATAGTCAACAAAACCAACATTTACAATTACAGGGAGGCAAACTACATAGTGTAAGCCACCTCTCTTCTGGCAGAGGCTTGTGCTCTCTTTAGGGATCCCTTCCTCTTGTGTTGCCCCCAGGGGCAGGATAAGTTGTAGAGATGGAGTGCAATTCTGGCAGACCGCCATATGTGGAATCAGAGAGTAGATTGGATTAGGGTATAAACAGGCGTAGATGGTAAGTGAAGGGACTGGCAGGGAGAGATCTGGAAGGAGAGGCAGGCAAGGTAGGAGCTCGGCAGTCCAGGGTGAGCCTAGAAATGGGGACCCCCAAGTGAGCAGACAGGCTCGTGGGTGCAGCCACAGCGCTGGTAAACATGGGTGTTCTGAGGAAGGTGCCCAGGTAGTTAGTGGTGTCATTAGGAAAATGGGTTTCCAGGCAGGGTTTTGAGAGAGCCCAGTAGGAGGGAGCTATAGGGCCTTGAGGATGATCCCATCTTCGGTTTCCCGGAGAGGATTCCTGGGTCACTAGGGCTATGGGGAACCGTAGCAGGGTTCTCACAGGGACAGGCAGTGGCAGTGTCTCCTCCCATTCCCGATGTGGCAGGGCAACCCAGGCTGTTGAGGGGGCACTGGAGGGTGTCCGCCCATTTGTGGGGCCTGCTTGGAGGGGCAGGTCCTGGGGCACAGGGCCGGTTCTAGGATGTACTGGGCCCTGGTGCAAGACTTTGTAGTGGGCTCCCCCCATCCATGGACCCCCCCATCCATGGACCCCCATGAAGTGCCCCCCCACCCCGGTCTCCCAAGCCACCAAAAAATACTGCTGCAGCTATTCCATTTTTTGAACTTAAAGGTGTACTCAGCGGGATTTTGCTGCAACAAATGTTTCAGTCACATCAGAAAAATGTACTTGTCTTATACTATGATTAATTTTTATAATCAGCCTCAGAAGCAAAGCAGTCAGGACAGGTCACATCATCAGAGACTCTGAGGTCAGTCAGAATTTATTTGTGTTGCACTTGTATGTACAGTGACTGACTACAGTAACTCACTCAGAGAAGATGAAGATCTTATGATGCCAGATGTCTGGACTCCGCCTGCCACTGCTCATCTGCCGCCAGTGTAAAATTCTCGACTCGTGAGATACATGCTCCCTGACCCTGACACTGCAACTGCGCAAACATTTTCTGTTCACCCGTGACCCCCGCCCGCCCACAACAACGCAATATATTAATGTTAATTAAAATGACGCCGGCAGCCTTTTAGCTAAGCAGCACCCCCAGCAAATCAGAACATCCGTCCATGGCATCAGCGAGGGAGGGTGAGAGTAGGGGAGGAGCTGCAGAGCAGTGCCAGCATCGGGGGCCGGGTGGAAGCAAAGCAGACCAATGAGCCGCCGGCCGCCAGTGCAGGATACAAGAGAATTGAGCCTGCCAGGGCCCAGGGCAGCATGGAGGAGGAGCTGAAGCAACAGACACACCAGAAGCAAGGACTTGGATGCCGATGGCGGATGGAGTGTGCGAGAGAGGTGCCGACTGCTGAGCCGGAACTGCTCACGCTGGCTGTGACAGCGCCACACTTCCACTGCAGGTACGTCCAAGGAGGTGCGCTTGCTCAGGAGGACAACATGAGCATTTGCAGCAGGGAGGAGGGGATTTAATTTTTAAACGTCCAGGGTGACACGCACACAGGCACACTGAGTGACTGACTCAGGGAGGGACCGCGGGTCTCAGGCGGGGGGGCCGGGCAGGCAGGCGGCGGGCTGATTGCTCTGTGTGTGAGCAGCTTAAAAGTAAAACAAACAAAAAAATACTATTTTGATGTAAGGAGCCATGGGCCCCGCTGGCACTCTGGGCCCTGGTGCAGTGGCATCCCTTGCACCCCCCCTGACGCTGGCCCTGCTGGGGCGTCATTCATATGGTTCAGGCAGGCCACAAGTCATTTGACAGGCTCTGGACGGCCCTCCAGGCTTTTTTTTTTTAATTTACTGTTTTTCTGCCCCCTTATCTCCATCGCAGTGGTTCTCTTCTGGGCACCCTAGGCTGTTGATCCCCTAGTCCCTCCCCGGGTAACTCTCATACAGAGCCACCAGACCTACCTCCATCGTGCCTCAGCCTACCACTCCAGGCAGGGAGGAGGGGGGTTCCCCGATCCCCCCCAGTCCATTAGTGTGTGTCAGGAGATCCTCTGTGGTCTCTGCTGGGAGACCGGTTGTAGGATCTGGAGCAGCCAGGTCCCATCTATGACCACCGTGATGGGGTGTTTTTCCTTGTTCTGGTGCCACTCCTCAGGATGTTGGCATGCTAGGGGAGCCAAGGGGTGGAGCACGACGCAACGTGCAAGTGCTCCAGCTCCCGGCCGATGTCCTCCCACTTGCTTCATGCCATCCCACTACACCTCCACCTGTGGTCACCCAGGTGGTGATAAAGCAGTGGGACAGGCAACCCACCCTCCCCGGAGGAGGAGAGCGGCCTGTGGGTGCTCAATCCTCCTCCCTCCAGCCATCCCTCCAGCAGCCTGAGTCCGTTCCTGAACCTGGGTCACCAGCACCGCGAGCGGTAGCTCTACTGCTACACCGGCAGGCCAGCCAGTGGCCCTCCAGGCTTGATGCTTTCCACAAGCTCTGGTGTTTGAAGAGGGGACACCGTACGATGATTGGGTGGCTTTTCCCCTGTTTCCATTGGTTTTTGAGACACCCATTGGTGAGCTGAAGGGTTTGGATAACATAAAGGGGTTCCTTGAGCTGTTTGGGGGTTCCCGTGTGGTGGCAGGACTTGGGGACCCCTCATGACAGGGCAGCTTGAGGTGGCTGGAGGTTTGAAAGGGGCAGTATAGCCTGGCACACTGTGGGTTTCCATACCGGTCTGAGGCAGGTCCTGTGGCCTCCATTTATGAGCAGGCCTTTAGGCCCATTAGGTCATAGTCCTCAGTTTGAGGTGAATCCAAAGGCTGTACAAGTTTAGCAAGAGTGCATAAGAGAAAGCTCAGGCTTCAAGTTTCCCAAGTGGTTTGGTCAGGGTGAGAAAATTCCTGGGTCCCCTGTAGGGCTTTATGGATTTTGAGGCCCGGTGGAGAGGGGCTGTTTGCTTCTCTGTTAAGAAGAAGGTGCCTGACCAGGGAGTAATGGAGGAGTAAAACAGGAAGACAGTAACATAGTGTTGGAGTTACGGAGCTCTATTCTCTTGGGGAAATATGTTTTGTCCTGGTCATACTGCTCGAGGGCTTGGAAATTACGGGGAACCTTGAGTGTACTGCCTGGTAAACAATAAACACTGTCTCTTTCCTGTGGTAACTGCCAGCCAGTGTATTATAGTTAATGCCCCATGGTGCAGATGTTAAAAAATAAGGGAAGTGATGAACCCCTGGGCCCTGTAGATCATTGGAGTCCAGGAGAATTAAAGTGAGTGTACTGTGGAATATGTTTGAGGTGATTTTCTTTGTATATGTGGCTACCAAAGGTTTAAGTTGGAACTTCTTATTATTCGAGAGTTATTTTTCTCAGTGTGCCAATATCCTCCTACTTACCTCGGTCCTGGGGTTGGTGTGCTCCACTGCTTGGTTGGAGAAGAAGAGGCTGCCATGAATACAAACCGAAGTGGGTGCCTCTTAGATTCAAGGTGAAATTCACTTTCAGAACCCAGCTTAAGGTAGGATCATTCCTTTATTCTATTTTGAGTTAGTGTCTGGGCGGAATGCTTCTGAGTGAGTTCTTGTGTTCCACTGTTAGATAACATCTGGAAGCCCCTAGACCTGGGGGTAGGGGTTTACAATAGAAATGGCTAATCAATTAAAACAGTGGTACTGGAGAAAAGACTTTAAGGATCAAGATGTTACCAAAAGTTGGATATTTCAGAAAAACAAGTTGCTAAACTTAGAGGATGTATGGGATGCATAAGAAGACAGAATATAATAAGAGAGGGGTAAAACCTAAATGCATGACCAAAAATGGCAAGATTGTTAAACAAAAAGAAACACTCATGTAACCCTCTTGTTCCCAGGGGTTACTAGAATCCCATTAGAATCAGTGGCAGGCAGGGAGAGGCAGCTAGTGAAATGCCAGTTACTGTAAATTAATTTCACAGTGTCATTCTCTGGTTTCAGTGTCAGCTGAGCTGGAGGATGATGTAATCATGGAACTGTCGCAGCAGCATAAGCCACACTCGAGCTAGCTGCAGGGAGTTAGCTTTAGAATGTTCATTCAGTCTGTAGTTGGAGTCAGCGGAGGAGGTTGCAGGTAGTGCATCTTCTCTCCTCAGCTCTGTCAGAGAGCTACCAGTAGTGTTTTTGTTTGTTTCTCACCCTAGTGTGAACCAGTATAGCCTAGTGGTGAAGTGGTGGAAACCAAGCCAAGTGGTTTTCACAGTGCCCTATCCCCGGAGGGATGGGGTGGATTCCAGGATTCAGGGGCAATTCCCTGGTCCAGTCTGGACTGTGTTGAAGCTGCCTGAGATTCAGCTGCTCTGTGAGTACCTGTGACTTTTGTTTGGAAAAGTCCTGGGGCACCTGCATTCCTTGTGGTGAATTTTCTCTGTCAAAGAGATCCTGTCACCTAGACTTTTTTCTGTTTAAAAGTGTCTGCTAAAGTTAGGGTCTAGTGAAGAGACAGTGCCAATTACAGAACTTTTAACTTTCCGACACCTCAGAGGTGTGTAATGTAGTATGTTAAGTGTGAAAAACATTTCAAGATAGCATCTACAAGTTTTCTGTGAGGGTGTTATTAACCAGGTGAATGGCCAAGTATAAATTTGGAAGCAAAGGGTGGGAGACCCCCCATCTCGAGCAACCAGTTTACCTCTCTGGGTTCAGTTTGGGCACCTGTGTTTTCTTTCAGTGCATTTGGCCAGTGCCTGAAGAAAATAGTTTACCCCGATGTGGGTTGGATTCTCTGTGAGCCTGTATGTGCTCTTTGGTGGTGAGGGTGCCACCAGTAATTCCTCATGAAATATAGGAAAGTGTCCTAGTACTGGTCATGTGTGCCTAGTCAAGAGGAAATGTACCAGTTCTGGCCATGTGTGCCAACCTCCTAATTCAGAACCAGAGAGTTTGCTGTGTAATTCAGATCAAGAGAGTTTGCTGTTCAAGTCAGAACCTGAGAGTTCGCTGTGTGTGTTCATTATGCCTATGCAAAATGGAAATTCAGGAATTTCTGTACCTCAGTAATCTGCATTACTAGTAGGAGTAGCCCTGTGGGGGACCATCTTCGCTTTGTGATTATTCTCTGTGTATGTGAATAAAAGCCACACTCTAGAATCCCAACCTGGTTTGGACAGTACTGTTATTGCTTCCACTGTGTCTGGATTTACTTGGGTGCCCCTGTCCAGAAGTGCAAACCTAGCATAATTGTGAGCAGACATTTTCTCTCAGGGACCTAGGTTGATGGCCATGGCAAATGGTCCCACCAGGTGTGAGCCAGGTATTTGCCACACTTGGTTTGCCTGTCTGTGTATGGCAGGCTCAGAAGGAAATGTACTGTAAACTGTTTGTAGTGACAACCCCCATCCCTCTCTTTGGCACCATGTGGTGAGAGGAGCAGCCCTGCTAGTTAAACAAGGGGGGGCTGGTGGGGGGTGGTTACACTCATATACTGCCCTTAAAACGTAAGACAATATTATTAAAAGGAGAAAATACAAAAAGGACAATAGAAATTGCAAATATGAAATCAAGAAAAATAAATGACAGAATGAAAGAAGGTTGGCATCAAATGTAAAACAATACCAAGGAATTCCTTGGATACATTAATTCATTCAAAGATGATGTGCAGAAATAGGACCCATAATCAGTAATAGGCAAATATTAGACAAACCAACTGATAAGGCCAATGCAATAAATACTTACTTTGAACAGTGTTTAACTCCAACACCATGAGTGAGGTCATACCCATAAAAGATGATATAACTGTGGGACCAGGGGATATCTTATTAACAGATACAAGAGTGTTGGAAGAAATGAAAAAGTTATACACCCTCACACATCACTAGGAACTGATAAAGTAATCCCCCACCTACATAAAAATCTGGCAGAATTATTGCATAATCAGTGTTCCATTCATGTATGAATGTGCATGATTCACATAAAATTACGAAATTCATGCACATCTATGGGGAGGGTTACACTGCACAAAGGAGCCTCTGTAAGTTCTGTGAATGTTGGCATGTGAGCTGCATTATGTGCACACTGTACCTTAGACAGCATACGCAAACCTCTGGAAGAGAAGCACATCAAAAATCAACCATATAAAAATAACATGGGCAAATAAAAACGAACAATGGACAACCCATCTCCCAAAACAGAACTGGGTAAACATCCATGACAACTACTGATAAGAATTATGCTGACAGAACTGAATTTAACAGAAAAAGCAGAAGTACTATACTAAATTTAGAAACAGAAACATAGACTTTAACGGCAGATAAGGACCGCTTGGCCCATCTAGTCTGCCCATTTCCCTACCTATTGGATAAGCTGTAGATCCTAGTTAACCAACAGCCTACTTTCTCCTACACTCCACTATAATTGCCTTATGTCTGTCCCATGCAGTCTTGAATTCCCCCACTATTTTTGACCCCATGACCTCCTCAGGAAGGCCATTCCTTACGTCCTCCACGCTCTCCATGACAAAATACTTCCTCACATTGCCCCTAGACCGTCCCCATCTATCCTCAAATTGTGCCCCCTTTTTCTTACATCTCTCTTTTCTGAAAGATGCTACCTCTTGGACTTTGTTGATTCTTGAGGTACTTGAAAGTTTCTATCATGCCCCCCACTTTCCTCAAGGGTATACATATTAAGCTCCTTAGCTCTCTTCATATAATTTGTGGTGCAGATCCTGCACCATTTTAGTTGCCTCCCTGGACTGCCTCCATCCTCTCTATGTCCTTGTGGAGATGGGGTCTCCAGAACTTTACACAGTACTCCAGATGGGGTCTCACCAGCTGTCTGTACAGAGGGATAACAACTTCCTGTTTTCTACTGGTGATGCCTCTCCCTATGCATCCCAGTATCCCCCAGCCCTCCTTGCTGCCCTCTCACATTGCTTGCCCACCTTTAGGTCGTCTGATATGACTACCCCCAGGTCCCTTTCCATCTTTGTTGTTGTTAGTATCTCCCCCCATTGTGTACTCTTCCCCTGGGTTTTTGTTTCCCAGGTGTTTATAAATAGAAAGACTATATCTATGCAAGCAAAGCATGGGGGATCAAAAAGAACTCATATACATTTTCAGAGAGCCCCTTATTTAGTAATAAGGCCAAATCTCATGTTCATACCCAAAGTAAAAAGTAATTTATTGGACAAACGAAGAGTCAATTTGTAATTTATAATGCACTCAGTGTCTCCAGGTCTCCTTGAATATTGGCAATGCATTTGAAAAGTAGTAGGTTTGTTTTCCTGATTGATAGATTGTATCTGTTAGAGCAATCCAAAGAATTAATGAGGAGAAATTTAGATTGAAGCCATAGTTCGGTAATCCATTTTTTGGCACACACAAGTAAGATCAGTAAAAGTTTAAATTGTCAGCCTCGAACCATAAAGGTAGCATATGTAAAAGAACCAAAGTGGGGGATTGAAAGAGATCAAACATTGGGTCTAAGACATTAGAAATAGCCATCCATCAGTGCATGCCTATCACAGGCCTCATTGAAGTGTGAGATGAAAAGCTGTAGGACATGATTTACATCCACCATGGTGTTGATCTCAGAACAATCGGTGGAGCGAGTTGTAACTTTAGGGGATCAAGGAGCCCATGTTTTAGCACCCTGTTTCTTACAGTTAGTGGAGGAGGCTTGGAGAATTTATTTGTCCAGGATCATGATACTGGGGAGTGATCACTGAGGGAGTCAGAGTGGACTATTACATTAGTAATGTGTTCAGGGTGGTTTGATAGAATCCAGTCTATTAAAGTGCTTGTTCCTGTTCTATAGTTGCGTCTGGTTGGTAGTTTGAAGAAATGAAAATGAAGTACTATTTCACCTAAATATATTGAATAGATACACGCTGTATTACCAATCATGTGCTGTACTGAGGAGAATGGTGAAGTAACTCTGATATGTTCAATTTTAAAGAGTCCCCATTCCCAAGAGTGGAAGGATAAAGTTACTTGTAAGTTGGCACAGTGAAGTAAAGTGTTTTCATTAAAGGAATGGGATGTTGGATGTGTCACCGGTACTGAACATCATATCAGGCTCCATGACGAGAGGCCATTTTGAGAGAGGTCATGCAGATTGGCACCCACTGACACTGATGATGTTTGATGACACTTCCAGGAGATGTTAGCAGCTGGAACTGTCTAGGAATCCTGCAGCCCTTGTGCATCCCCCATTGTGGTGGTTCACAAGAAAAATGGTTCAGTAAGGATGTGTGTGGACTACAAGACACTTAACCGAAGAACCTTACAGGATCAGTATATGATGCCTCACATCCAGGATGCCCTTGATTGTCTTAATGGAAGTCAGTGGTTTTCTGTCTTATCTCTCAGAAGTGGGCACTACCAAATCCTGATGGCACCAGAGGATAGAGAGAAAACTGCATTTATCTGTTCCCTGGACTTCTACGAATTCTTGCACATGTCCCAGGGCATATCTGGAGTGCCAGTCACCTTCCAAAGACTTATGGAGCAAGTTGTAGGAGACATGAATCTCCTGGAATGCCTAGTTTATTTGGATGATGTCATTGTGTTTGGCAAAATGCTCAAAGAACATGAGGCTCATTTGTTCAAGGTCCTGGACCTGTTAGAAGAATTCAGATTAAAACTGTCCAATGACAAATGTCAGTTTTTCTAGCAATCTGTAAAGTATGTGGGCCACACTGTATCTTCTGAAGGCATCCTGACAGACCTGAGCAAAGCAGAAGCTTTAACCACCTGGCCACAGCCTAACACCCTTAAAGAACTGCAAAGATTCCTAGGTCTCTGTGGATACTATCGGCACTTTGTAAAAGATTATACCAAAGTAATTCGCCCACTGCTAAATCTGACCCAAGGGTATCCACCTATCAATCCTAAATACAAAAGGAGTGCTGTAAAAGAAAGTGATAAAGTCTACTTTTTTTATACTCTTTTATTGATCCATGTTCAACATATAGAGCATACATTATGAACAGTATTACATCTTTCAATTCGTAAGGCAACATGCCTCTTCATTTTTGTAACATAATGACATAAAGTAGCTTTTACAAGTAAGCATTAATCACCGACAGAGGAGGGCTCTACGGTGGATTAATGCCCTGCTTGGGGGTTGGTGCACTAGGTGAAGCCCGAGGGCTTCCAACCACTCCAGCAGGCATTAATCACGGCAGCCCGACGCTGGAGGTGATTAATGACCCTGTAACATGGCAAGCGCGACTGGAATAATGTGCATCCACTATTTCAGTGCAAAGCAGAGATCCGTCACATCACAGTAGTATTTGTGGATGCTACACAATCCACGGCTTGTCTAGTAACAGCAGAGTGACATGATCGTAGAACGTGCATGCTCACGCTTCCCGATAGACATTCATTTCTATAGTGTGTGGTGTTTTACACTACCGACCATGAGACTACTACTATATGTAAGAGAGAAACTAGACTATCATTCTGTGATTTCGGACGCCCGTTCTAATGCTTAGTGGTTCGCGCTCACATCTCGATGCTATATATCGGCGGTGCACTGTGGGACATTTGTTTGCCACCATACACTGAGCCGATACAGTATGGAAATAGTCCTGTGTCACTGTGTCACGCGTCTATTTCTCGGAATTACTGAGCAGATGTACCACACATACACACACAGATGTAGACAAGACAGGGATTGCTTCAGTTGCTGTGTTTCTTTTGCGGCGCGTGCTGTCTTCCTTCTGTCTCCTGGATGAGTATTTTTGGTAGCTGTCTTTCCACTTGTCTTCTAGTGGGTACATTGGGTAACGACCGCCATCTGCCGGCACAGACACTGTCATGCACTCACCCAGATGACAGCTCACGGTTACTCTTTGCCTTGCAATTCTCCTCGTGCATGATCCCGATGCCGACCAGCTCTTACGGCATGATTGCATCTGTGTCCTGTTTGTTCCTGCATCACTGCTGCACCCTCTGGCTAATGGACACAAGCAGCACGATTGGAGTCCAGTCATGTGGCCAGTGACAGAGCGCCTGGTATCCTGCTTGTTCTCGCCGTTGGTTGCCTCACCGGCGCTGAGTGTGGCGAGAATAGGTGGTGACCTAGCGGGCTGCAACACTCTGCTGCCTCGGTGGCCACAGCTGGTACTAGCTGAGCGGGCATTACTGGCTTAATCACCACTCGGAGCGGGTCACCTGACGGCTTTGCACCAATCGGTTAGGTGTATTTTGGTCCTGTCTCCAGAGCCATGTTACAAAGTGACATATTGTATAGTCATTTAAGTTCAGGCTTAAGCGTAAAATCCCATAAAAGAGCTGTTAATCTAGTATGTATAAAACCAATCTAAACAACTCTAGGCTACCAATGTTTCTTTTCTTATTTCCTCTCTCCGGATCTACATCTACGCAAATATTTTAGTGTTCATGTTTTTATTTTGTACACGGGATTTAATTCTTAGTTACATGTTCTGAAATTAATTGGCATGACTGCTTCCTTATATTAACCACCCTTATACTCAGTATAGGTATTTTTGCTCTGTCCCATTGCTTCACTCTCCTGTCAGCTAATTATCTAGTGAAGCGGACAACTCCCATCTGTTCCAGATATTATTAAATTGATCCTCTCTTTGGTTTATTTTCCAAGTTATTCTCTCCGAAATTTGTATTTGGTGCACAATGTCTAGCCATTCTGCTCTCTCTGGGGGATTCTCCTGTAGCCATCTTCTCATTATAGCCTTTAAGGCAGCGGCTACAAGATTATTCCAAAATGCTTCTTATCTCTTCCTTCATTTCCTAGGGGCAACCTAGTACTAGATGTTCAGGGCCCAAATCTGTATGGTACATGAATATTGTCTGTAATTTATCTATCACTTCAGCCCAAAAGGGTCTCAGCCTGGGACAATGCCAAAAGACATGTGCTTGTGTGGATCTGTCTACCCCATATCCCCTCCATCAAGTTGGGGAGATCACTTATCATAATGAGTTGCCTGCACAGGAGCCAGAAAATATCTAATTCAGTACCTGCCAGCAAAATTGTCTCCAGTTTGGGAAGGATAGTAGTCCATGTATATCTCCATACTTTAGCCCATTCCGTGTCAGTGAGAGTAATGTTCAAATCATTCTCCCACTTTTTCAAGATGGGCAAAGTGGACACCGAGCCCTCTATGATATATGCATTATATAATAAGGTAATTGCTTTTTTACCATATGGTGTATTCCATATTTCTCTGAAAGGGATGCCTGTTTTCCTGACCTCCTCTGTCTTCGCTCCCTGTTTTTGCAATTCCCTAATATAGTTTCTAATTTGATAGAATCTCAGTAAATCAGTATATGCCCAACCAAAGACATTCTGTGCCTGTTCAAAGGAGATAATCTGTGTGCCCTGTATTAGTTGATATGGAGATGTGATTCCTCTTTCTGCTTGACTCATGAACCACTTGTCTTGTGCTGCTGGGGGATACTCAGGGTCATACATCCACCATCGAAATAGCCACATGATTTCTTGTATTTTTCTTCCCCTGATGCCACTCCTCCAGCCCTCCAATACTGTTTTGATGCCTGAGAAATATGTTTGGCAGTTGAATTTGATTTTAGGTTGGAAGATGAGGGCCATCAGCAGGGGATTTGTCTGATCCATAATATCTATTCTTTTCCATAATGCATCATAATTTCTATTTCCCCACAACAGAGCTATTCACATTTGGGATGCTATCAGTATCCCGCCAGGTCCTGGGAAAGCCATGCCCCCTCCCTTTTGGCAGACATAGTATTTTTTTTAATCCTGTACGTGTTTTCCCCATGCAAGAGAGTAATATTTGCTGCCAGTTTGCTAACATTGACTGTGGGACCTCACAGGGGACACACTGGAACAAATACAAGAGTTGAGGTAATGTATTCATTTTCAATGCCTGCACTTTTGCACCAAATGTCAAAGGTAAAAGTTTCCATTGCAGGATGTCTTTTTTTAATTGGGTAATTAGGGGTGGGTAATTTAAATTATATAATTCATCTGAGGTCCTCCCTATAAGAATCCCCAGATACCTCATACTAGGAAGATCCCATTTCATGGGATATCTTCTTCGGACGGTTGATGTGGGTTATAGTAGAGACTCAGTGTTTCTGTTTTGTCTTCATTTAATATATACCTCAAACTGCAGAGAATGTTCCCAGCTGCCTCATCAGCTGTGGTAGGGATTCTTCGGGTATGGACACGTAAACCAAAATTTCTTCAGTGTACAGGGCCACTTTGTTCTCCCTATCCTTCATCTGTACCCCATGTATCTGGGGGTTCTGTCGAATACTCTCCACTAAGGACTCAATATACAGAGCAAAAAGGAGTGGTGAGAGGGGACAACCCTGTCTTGTACCCTTCTCCAAGGTGAACCCTGTGGAGATATGTTCATTTGCTCATACATATCCAGTAGGTCTCTTGTATAGCTTGAATAGATTCGTAGTGAAGTCTTCCAGGACACCAAACCTAGAAAGGACCCTCCTCAAAAAATACCAAGAGGCTTTATCAAAAGCTTTTTCTGCATCAAGACTCATGAGCAAAGATGGAATTCTATAGCGATTAATATGATCTACTATGTGTATAGTTCTTCTGAGATTGTCCTGGGCCTGTCTGCCCAGAACAAATCCTGTCTGGTCAAGGTGAACCAAAGATGGTAAGATTTCCTGTAATATATGGGCAATTATAGATGTATATAACTGATAGTCATTGTTTAATAAAGAGATGGGATGATAAGCAATACATTTGGAGGGGGTCCTTTCTGGGCTTGGAGATCACCGAAATGACAGCCAGTGCACAAAAAGGGGGTGGCTCTCCCTCTCCCTTAAAGACTTCCCGCATAGTTTGGAATAAAAGGGGTTGCACCAATTCTATAAAAGTTTTATAGAACTCGGCTGCCAGACCATCATAGCCTGGACATTTTCCTGTCTTCATCCTCCCTATGTTTGTTTTAAGCTCCTGGTATGTAAGAGGTTTAGTAAGGGTTATTCTCTGCTGTTCTGTAAGTGTCAGAAGTGTTACTTTCCCCATAAAATCTTCTGTCAGGGTATCTGAGACTGGGGGCTAGCTTTATATAATTTAGTATAGTATTCTCGAAAAGCTTCCATAATTTCTTTTGTTCTTGTCAGCCTCTGATCTGTATTTGGAGTGCGTCGCTGGTTAATCACAACACCGCTTTGCCTCATAATCTAGCCGCTATTAACTTTAATGGCGTGGGCCACCCTCATAAAATTTCTACCTTATAAAAATCTATTTTTGTTCCACCTGGTAATCAAGCAGGTTTCTAGTTATTTTTAAGGTTCTGTAGTTCCTTGTTTCTATCCCTCTTATATTGTTGTTTTTGTTTATCCTCTAGCAGTTTTATTTTCTCCTGTAAGTCTAATTTGGTGGCTTCTCATTCCCTTTTTTTATTTGCTGATATTTCAATAAACTTTCCTCTTAAGATGGCCATCGCCATGTCCCACAATATACTTGCTGTAATTTCTGGGGTATTATTCTCTTTTAAATATCTCTCATATGTGTCTTTTATTGTTTTCTGAGTCTCATCATCCTTTAGAAGAGATACATTAAATCTCCAAATTGTATTTTTTTAAAGTCTCCTAGGTCCATTGAAAGAAAGACAGGAGCATGGTCAGATAGAACCATGTCTCTGAACCAAGTTGAGTTCACTCGTTGCATCTCTTCACTATGTAAAAAAAAATAGTCAAGCCTAGAATATGTCTTATGGGGGTTTGAAAAATATGTATAGTCTCTTCTGGTCTTATATATCTGATGCCATACATTTGCCATCCCCAGTTCCACCAGAAGCTTATGCAACTGCCTAGCTATTCTTTTTGAATGTCTCAAGGCCTTAGATGACGTGTCCAGAATGGGGTTGAGTGCTAGGTTAAAATCCCCTCCACAAATCAGCATTCCCTCTGCCCAGTTCTGTAACTTTAACAAGAAATCTTTATAGTTCTTATATTCAGAGCCTGGAGGAAGTACACCGATGCTAGAGTAATCCTCTGGCCCCTATACATGCTCTTCAACACCACGTATCTGCCCTCCTTATCAATCCAGGTGTCCTCCTTTTGGAATTATGCCCCTCTCGAAACCAATACTGCCGTCCCTCTTCGTCTCCCCTTTCTATAAGTAGAGGTGAACACCTCCTCAAACCCCATCCTGGACAACTTCTCATGTTCACTTCATGAAAGATGTGTCTCCTGCATGAGTGTGAAGTCTGCCTTTGTCTTTTTAATGTATGTCAAAATTTTACTTCTTTTAATAGGACTAGTTGGCCCATAGACATTATAAGAACAGATCAGCGTATTCTTGTTATTCATTTTGATAGGCTAGAAAATGCTGTTCTGATCTCATAATGAGCTATTCCCCCGTAGTAAATCCATTGTTCTATGAATAGAGGTCAGTTTTCAAGACCACAATATTTGGTAGCCTTTAACTTACAAACCAACTGAACTTTAAAAAAACAATAACCATTTGGAGCTCCATTAGCCAACTGGGCCATTCAGAGTTCCTATCAACTTGATTACTCCCAAGGTAGGAAACCCTATTATCTGGGTTTCTATTCCTAGTGAAACCCCCTCACTACTGGGGTACCATCAAGTAGGGGTATGAGTGTCTTTCCCCCAAACAGAGGATCTCTCCCCCTGAGCCGGTCATTCTCTGTGAAATTGGCTCTTATACAAGTAACAGCACATCACAAACCTTTACAATAATTTAAATCGTTCACGCCCCTTTCCAGCATCCCCACCTCTGACCCTGTTTAATGTTTATGCATATTTCATGTTCTATGCCCCCAATAGATGTTTGTCTGAAGAGACGTATTCCTTGTCCTATAGAAAGTAACAGAAACAACAATAGGTCATGTTCAACTTGCCAACATTTCATCTAACTCAGTTCAAGCTCAAGAAAGTATTCCCCTGTCATCCCATCAAAAAATGCTTTGGGTGGGGAGAGTGACAGTCCACACATTAAGGAGCTCAATCATGTCTGTTAAGGAGGGGGAGTGTTCCCCTCTGAGTCCCTTTCATGCAGAGATTTATGTCCACATCAAGTTCTTAGTCCAAAGGACCCACAATGTTATGATACTTGTGCTGCACTCATTTCAGTTTTTGCAAGAGCTGCCTAAACAATGATGCATATTTGCTCCTCCTCGCCCCCAGAGATTGGATGCCTCGCTCAGCAACCAGAGCTCTAAGGCTCGTCAATGAGGCTGATCCCTGGGGACGATCAATATTCAGTACTTGCTGGTTTAAG
This sequence comes from Neoceratodus forsteri, assembly GCA_016271365.2. Taxonomy (NCBI): domain Eukaryota; kingdom Metazoa; phylum Chordata; order Ceratodontiformes; family Ceratodontidae; genus Neoceratodus; species Neoceratodus forsteri. The sequence goes on along the minus strand of CM057450.1, from coordinate 560,624,404 downwards.
TTCAGACTTTATCTGCCATTCTAATGGGTTGCTTGTCACATTGTTTCTCAGCATGTTGAAGTAGCAGCTGCCATATCGCGCTGCTTCCCTTGCGTTCAGTCTAGCAGTTCCCTTGTTTCTTTGATGTGTCACTGCCTGCCAGTCTGGATGGAAACGACGTCCTGCAGGTCTCCATTCCATAGGCAAGTCTGGGATTTGCAGACCTCTTTTTATCAAATCTTGTTTTGCTTCTTGGGCAGATCCATATACTACAGTCCCTGCCTCCCAGAGAATTATCAAGCGTGCAGGAAATGGGGTCTGAAATTTGATGTTTTATTCTCGAAGCACTTTTAAGATAGGTGAATATCTTTGCTTAGCACTCTGTATTTCTGGTGGATAATCATGATCTAATGTAAGCTTGGAATCCAAATATTTCAGGGTTTTCTGAGACCAGGCTTGGCTCAATATGTCCTCTTTAACTTTGTAGCTTGCACGTTTTATCACTATAGATGTAGGATGCGTCTCTGGGTTGGTTGTCTTTTTTACCAGTGAGTGGTGTGCTCTTTCAATTCGTAGAGCATACCCTGAGGGGAGGTTCAATACATCTCTAAGGAGATTTTCAATAAACTCTGCCATTGGATACATCTCCGCTCCTTCCCTCAGACCATAAATTCTAAGGTTGTCTCTCCTAAATCTACTTTCCAGATCTAGGGTTTTGGCATGTAGCTCTGCTGTTTGTTGGAGGAGGAGTTCCAGAACACCTCCTAGTTGTGTGTGGTCCTCCGTACTCACTACCCGTTCCTCTATCTGGTCCATTCAGGCTTCCAGTTTTGTGAGTTTGTCTGATAAATATTTGAATTCCTTCCTATTTTCCATTCTGGAGCCCTGTATTTCACTGAACAGAGTCTCAAATCTGCTGCGCGAAAGATGTTCCAGCTCTCCGTCTGTATCATGTTCGGAGCTCGTAGTGCTAGATGGGAATCTGCTTCTCTCTCTAGGCCCTTGGCCTCTATTCAATCGATCTGCATCCTCATATGCCAAGCCTTTTTTGGGGGTCATTTTCGGACCCCTCCTGCTCTTAGGACAGCCGCTCAACATTTTTTCCCCGTTTGGATATCGATTAGCCTTTCAATGGGGATTTTTATGCAGTTTACTGAGTCAGGTGGTGCGGAGCCACTTCTCCCAAGTATTTACAGGCCCGTGGCGGAACCGGAAGTCCAATAAAGTCTGCTTCAAGGCATATTAACCTTTTGGATCCAGATGGACCCCTAAGTGTGACACAGCCTTTTATGACATCATTCATCAGCTTACGCATGCCCCAGTACTTGCCTATGCCGATCCAGCTAAGCCGTATGTACTCCACACAGATGCTAGCCTAATGGACTTGGAGCTGTGCTTTGTTAAGAGTATGAGGAAGGCTTGCGCCTGTGGTACTTACCAGAAAGCTTGACACCGCCAGAGAAAACTATCCTGCACATAAACTCAAATTTCTTGCCTTGAAGTGGGCAATAGTCAACCAGTTTCATGAATATCTATATAGTGCCAAAATTCTGGTAAAACGGACAATAATCCCTCATGTATGTCCAAACCTCAGCTAAGTTGGATGCCATTGGGCACAGATGGTTGTCTGGCCTTTCAATAAATGATTATTCAGTGGAATACTGTCCGGGGCTCAATCACATTGATGCCGATGCTCTGTCCAGAAGGCCTACTTCCAACCCTGAGTGGGTGAAAATGTCAGAACAATCCATAAGGGCTGTGTGCCAAAAGTTTGACCGGAATAAACACCCATCTTCTGCCACTGTGGACTGCCTAGCTGATTGCCTGGGACCTTCAGATACCTGTGTGCCTGTAGCCTACTGTAATTTCGCAGCACTAGACCTAAGTACCTTGCTGCAGCTCACCCCATCTGACATTTATAAGGAACAGTATCAGGACCCCGTGATTAGACCAGTCTTAGATGCTTTGTACAAAGGGGAAGATGTCTCAAGCTATGATCCAATGATCAGTAAACTGCCTTACTGTTTCGAGAGGGTCCCAAACTCAAGCTCTGAGAGAGACTGTTATATCAAGAGCTAATGGATAGCCAGGAAAAGTCATAAGAAAACAACTGGTGTTACCATCAAGGTTTAAAAATGTGGTCTTAAAAGTCCTCCATGACCAGATGGAATATTTGGGTAGCGAGAGAACCTTGGACTTTGCCCATGCCCATTTCTATTGGCCCAAGATGGGTGCAGACATTGACCAATATATCAGAACTTGTAGCAGATGCCTCCAAAGAAAGGCCCAGCCACAGAGAGCAGCACCCTTGGTTAACATCGCCACTAGTGCACCCATGGAGCTTGATGTATTGACTTTTAAGTTTAGAGCCTGATGCAAAAACATTGGCAATGTGCTTGTCATAATGTACCACTTCACAAGACTATCCAACAAAGGACCAGAAAGCAGCCACTGTAGGTAAGGTGCTCATTGAAAAATGTTTTGTCCACTACAGTGCCCAATAGCAGATCCATTTCGACCAGGGAAGAGATTTAGAAAGTTGTTTAATCAAAGAAATGCTCTCACTCTGGGACGTAAGAAAGTCCAGGACCATTCCACATCACCCACAAGGAGATCCACAGTCTGAAAAATTTAGTAGAACATTGCTGGACATGTTGGGCACACTTCACTCAAAGGACAAGCTGAGGTGGAGTCAACAAATAAGTACCTTGGTGCATGCTTATGTAACCCCCCTACAAATGGGGGTTCCCGAAAAGTCTTCCTTTAGCTTGTCTAAATGCTCACTGCCAGGCTGGTGTCCTGTGTTTTAGCAGTTTAAATGTATTGCCAGAGAGTGCCTGTATAGCTTCTGTGTACTGTCTCTTTAAGAGCTGCCTGGATTGCAGTTATAATTAATCTGAGAGGGGGATGAGTGTTTCTATGCTTGAGTCCCGCCCGGGCTGCCAGATAATTGCTCCATTCTGCCATCGCTATTTGCACAGAGGGAGCTCTGTTATAAGATGTGTTTATTTGCTGATTATCTAGTAGAGTGATAGTAATATTGCAGTTTGTTCTAACCTGTATTTTTTGCAGCAAGGACTGTTCTGTCTTCTCCACCATCTTGACCTGGGACTGTCAGAATGGGCCAATCAGTACATTTGGAACTCTAAAATGGAGCCTGCCTACAGGGGCTTAGTGGGGCCAAAACTTGTAGGAACTGTAGTTTTGGTCTTTTGGCGCCTAAAATAACCTGGAGGAGGAGCCCTTGTTGTGACTGACAGACAAATCAGCCACGAAACCTTTTTGATCTTGGGAAAGTCCCACACTGCTTGCAGTTTCAGTTAGATCTGAGTTGGGAAGTGAAGAAGTAACAGCTCGAGATAGTTCGAGCAGCAATCCATAGTGAATTCGTGCGGGAGAACTGGGGAAAGGTCTGAGTCTGGCCTGCATGCTTGCCTGCTGTTCCTGAAAGGGAACTTGTGCTTTTTTTGGACTGAATCTGAATTTGGAGAGTGAATTAAGCCACTGAATTGTGACCAGGTTTTAACCTGAAGAAGACCGAAGATTTACTGAATGCGATCTGCCTGTCAGGACTTCCAGCTACCTCTGAACTCCTGGTTTGTGCAGAGACTGTAATTCGACAGGAAGCCATTTGCCTGGTACAGTGGAATTTCCTTACATGTGAATGTGCTGTGTGCTTATAGTGGGTCATGATTTGGTTTTCCACTGTGTGTCTGAACTGTGTTTTGCTTGCTGGAAGCTGTATCCAGCTCCACGGACTGAATCCGTATCCATTTCCATTTACCTGGGCCCTGCTACAATGGCCCAGACAGAATACCTGCTATGGAGAGAAAGTCATCGATGAGAGACTGGCCTGCGGATCAGCCCCCTGCTCAACGCCTTGAACAGGAATGATGCCTCGGTGATTTGTGTGGGCCCTGCTTCTCCGAGCACTCCAGCTCAATAGCCTGCAGTTTCGATTTCGTTCTGCCTGTGTCCAGTATTGGGTATCGTGAGTAAACATCAGGGTAGCTCCCTGCAACAACAGCTAAATCTAAAAGTGTTGTCATCTGATTGTCTTGTTGCCTTTTTTTTCACGAATTGAGCCCTCTGGCTCCGGATTACAAATAGTGTGTGTTGTGCATGTTGCTTTCTTCCATCACAGGGCCCCAACCAGCTGCAACATTCCTGGCTAGTCCACCGTTTTCCTACCTGGGTACCCAGAGTGCGTGACTGTATAGGGACTCTGAACTGCATGCATAACTGTCTGATTAATATAGGTTTTAAGCAAATCAACCTGATTACGCCCCTCCCTTGTTGAAGTCCCCTGAATAAATCAGATTTAACTTTGTTTGCATTTAACCTAACTGTGGTTCCAGTTTATGCCAAAAGTATTGTACTGTTGCTATTTGCTGTGCTTAATCTTGTTTTACAGGGGGTCCCCAGGGTCAGGCTAGAGGAACCAGCCCTGGTGGTAAGTGCAAACAGTGTGGCTAATTGCCTGGTGATTAAGGGTAATTTTGAAAGTAATTATTGTATATTGTTCAGGCCACTAGAAGGGAAAGAGGGGGGTTACAGTGTCCCAGAGGGCTGTGCCCAGGTTAGCTTGACCACTAACAACCCTGACCTCCGAGTGGAGGCACCCGTTTCATTACCCAGGCCCCTTAACCTGCTACTAGCCAAGCAGGCAGGGGTAGTAGCCCTTGGGATAGCGCCACCTAGGGGTCACATCTTGGAGGCTCACCGCTGGGATTTTGTGCCTTCTAGTGGTCAAAAAATTACTAATTATTGTTAAAGATTAATGGCTACCCCAGTAGAAATAGCTGTATACCAGTTGGTGGGGTGGTGTACTGGGCAGGAGATTGACACCCAAAATGCTTTGCTTATACTGGATATTCCCCTGGGTACCAGTAAGGACACTGTAGAGGGAGCACTCTCCAAAGTTGAATGTTTAAAAAACCCTGCGGTGGTGGGTCGACAGGCTGATTTAGTCGCCCAAACTTTCATAGCCTTGGTAGAGTGTAGTGACCTCATGGACAGCTCTAAAGTGCCACAGACTATTGCCTCAGAAGCGGTCCTAGTCGCCTGGAGACTGACAACAAAAGACAGTAAAGACCCTGGGGAGGATGAGCTCCCACCATTATCTGAGACTTTTGAGGAGAAATTTGCTAAGTTGTTGCTGGAGGAAGGGAAAACCATAGAGGACTTTAAGAAACTATTCCTGCCACCTGGGGGTGTTCCTTCCCCAACACCTCCTCCCACTCCAGCACCTGTTACTGCCCCGCCTTCTGTGCCCATGCCAATGCTGGCCCCTATATCTACACCCGCCATTAGTCACGACTCCTACCGAAGGCTGAGAATCTTCTCGGGCACCTTCCCCACCCCACAGGGGAGGATGACCGGGAGACCTGGAACAACTATGTTGTCCCCTTGGTACCTGAGTGGCAGTGTGCAGAGGCTGAGAAGTGGAAAAGAATCATAGAAAGTTTGAGGGGCCCCGCCCTTGAAGCCATTACATTTTTGAGGTCCACGAACCATGATGCATCTGCTCAGAAGTACCTATCTGTACTTGAAGGCAAGTTTGGGAGCATTGAGTCAGGAGAGACTTTGATGTGGAAATTCCAAGGTACCAAACAATGGAAGAGGGAAAGTTTTTCTGTGTATGTTACTTGCCTAGAAAGAGCTCTGAAGAAAGCTTACCGGAAAGGTGGGGTAGCTGCCAGTGATTTGAACTATGTGAGATTGGGGCACATACTGCAACATGCCAAGCATTCTAAACTGTAGATCATCCAGTTAAGGCTCCAGGATAGGAGAGGTAACCCACGTGACTACTGTGACTTGATAAAAGAACTCTGGGAGGTAGAAGGTGAAGAGGAGATCGTAATTATGGGGTGAGTGCAGCCCAAGTGATCATGGCACCGGAGAGGCCCTTCAGAAATGACCACTGGAGTGTCTATCGTGGGCTAGCAGGTGGGGAGGAGTTGCTGAAGAAAGTCAGAAAAGTACAACCGGTGCGTTCGCTGAGGTATCCCCTGCTGACAGAGACCCTGGCCCTGTCAGGACGTGACTGTTATGGGGTGGGGGTGCACCTTCAGGCATCTTCTACTGAGGGTGGCTTCTCGGCTGAGCTTAAGGAATTGACTGCCACTCTAAAGGAACTTTTGAGACATGGTACACTACCAGCAGAAGTCAGATCACAATCTCTCATCGATGCTCCAGCATCCCCTGCTATGTTCTCCCCAAGGATGCCCTGAGAGGATGTCATTTGTCACAATTGCGGCAAGGATGGCCATATGAAGAGGGAATGCCGGTCTCAGAAGGACTTACAGAAATTGGTGAACTGGCTTCAAGGGGAGGTTTGGAAAATGAGTCAGTGGTCAAGGGGTGCACGAAATGACCGCAGTGAAGGCTTCAGCCATCCTAACTCAAACTCCTCTCTGGCTAAATCATCTGTCCAGGCCCCTGCTGTTGTCCCTTCAGACTGGTCCAAAATAGTGGGCCTTTCAATGAAGACTACTGTGGCTGTGAATGGTATTCCTACTCAGGCTGTGCTTGACAGTGGCTGCAAGTGACCATTGTATTTCAGGACTGGTATGACAAACACTTATCTGATGTGCCATTACAATCCCTGGAAGGCCTACATGTGTGGGGCTGGCGACAAGTCTTAGCCCTACCTAGGATATGTCCACCTCTGGTTGTCTTTTCCTGTAACTGTAACTGGTGTAGAGGGCAAGTAGAGACACTGGCCTTGTGTGTCCCCCACTGGACTGTATGATGGGGTTCTCCTGTTAATTGGAAGAAATGCCCACATGTTTGGGAGACTAGCACAACTCTGCCATGAAAAACAAGGGCAGCTGACTGGACAGACCCTAAGAATTCCAGCCTTAGTAAAAAGGGCATATGACTTACAGCAGAAACCCAATGAAGAGGACCCAGATGATCCAGTGGGGACAGTGTGGAAAAAGGAACCTGACTCCTTGGTATGGACCCCCAACGCCCAGTGCACAGTCCATGGAGAAGTCCGCCTAAAGAGAAATGTAAAGAACAAAATATTAATGTTGGATGCACTAGGTGATGAGTTGCCAGAAGGATTACTGGTTAAACCCAGCATCTTGCCTGCCCATGCCCATGCCTATGCATGACGAGTGATGGCCCAGATTAAAATGTGTCAGATCGAGGTCAGAGTGAACAGAGGGTACACTCTAGCTACAGTACACTGTGCAGACACTGCAGTATTACCCAATAACAAGTACTCTGGCCAAAGGAGAGAGTGACCCCAGACTTATTTGACTTTGGTGATTCCCACTGCCAACTGAATGGAAGGCTAGGATTAGCAAGAAACTTGCCAAGAAACCAAGTGTTTTTGTTAAAAGAATGGGACATGGGGTGTGTCCAGGGTGCAGAGCATCATATATGCCTGCATGATGACTGGCCATTTTGAGAGAGATCGATGCCTTACCCAAGCGGACATAGATGATGTGAGGAGACACCTGCAGGAAATGCTCGCTGCTGGCGTGATACAGGAATCAAGGAGCCCATATGCCTCTCCCATTGTAGTTGTGCATAAGAAGAATGGGTCAGTGAGGATGTGTGTTGATTATCGAACCCTGAACTGGTGGACCATCCCAAATCAATATTCCTTGCCCCGTATACAAGATGCCCTGGATTGCTTGAATGGGAGCAAATGGTTCTCAGTATTGGATCTTCACAGCGGATATTACTAGATTCCGATGGCCACGGAGGACCAGGAGAAAACCGCCTTCAATTGTGCTTTGGGGTTTTACAAATTCCTGAGAATGCCACAGGGGATTTCGGGTGCCCCGGCCACCTTTCAGCGACTAATGGAACGTGCGGTGGGAGATATGAACTTGCTGGAATGCCTAGTGTACCTAGATGATGTCATTGTGTTCGGACACACATTAGAGGAGCATGAGACCCGACTGTTTAAAGTCCTAGACCGATTGGAAGACTTCAGCCTCAAGCTGTCCATTGACAATGCCATTTTTTTTAAACCTCTGTGAAGTATGTGTGGCACATAGTATCTGCAAAAGGGATAGAGACCGATCCCAGTAAGGTCAAGTCACTGACTACTTGGCCCCAGACCCATAACTTGAAAGAACTACATTTTCTGGGGTTCTGTGGCTACTACTGCAGGTTCATAAAGACTATTCAAGGTGATTCACCCGCTCCTGAATCTCACCCAGGTTTACCCCCTTACGAACCATAAATACAAGAAAGAGGCTGTCAAAGCCAAGAAAGTATACTTCTGAACAGGTGAACCTTTTGGGCCATGCTGGACACCCGAATGTGAAGCAGCCTTCCATGAAGTCATATACCAGCTCACCCCTGCCCCCATCCTTGCCTATGCTGACCCTACCAAGCCCTATATGCTGCATACAGATGCTAGTCTGCAGGGCCTAGGAGCTGTGCTGTATCAAGACCATGAGGATGATTTGAGACCAGTGGCTTTTGCCAGCAGGAGCTTGACCCCATCAGAACGAAACTATCCTGTGCACAAGCTGGAGTTCCTTGCCTTAGAATGGGCCATTGTTGACCAGTTTCATGAGTACCTCTATGGGGCAAAGATATTGGTGAAGACCGACAATAACCCGTTAACCTATGTACAGACTTCAGCTAAGTTGGATGCCACTGGGCACCGGTGGCTCTCTGCTTTATCAACCTATGATTATGCTGTCGAATACTAGCCAGGACTGAACCATATCGATGCTGACACCCCGTCATGAAGGCCAGTCTCCAGAAGTGATTGGGTCAGGTTGTCTGAACCTGACATCTGAGCATTGTGCCAAAAGTTTGATAGAGATGAACAGACGTCTACGGACACAGTGGACTTTTAGTAGATTGCTTGGGCCCTCCTGATACCTGCATACCAGCTGCCTATTGCCATTTCTCTGCTCTAGATATTAGTGCACTACCTCAATTTGACAATGACAGCATCCAGTGGGCTCAATCCCAAGAGCCTATAATTCAGCTAGCACTTGATGCCCTGCGTGTGGGGAAAGATGTGTCCCAGTTGCGTTCCCTTGACTTGCAAACTGCCCTATTGCTTAAAGAAGGCCCCAGGTTGAAGTTACACAATCAGTTGTTATACAGAGAGACAGTGGATCGCAATGGTTGAGTAGACAAGCAGCAATTGGTCCTGCCCACGGCCTTTAAAGATTTGGTACTGAGGTCCCTCCACAATCACATGGGGCACCTCGGTACTGACAGCACTCTCGACCTGGTACGATCTTGATTCTACTGGCCCAAGATGGGGGCCGATGTTGAGCACCATGTAAAGACCTACAGTCGTTGCCTGCAAAGGAAAGTCCTGCCTCAGAGGGCTGCCCCCCTTGTCAATATTACTACCAGCACCCCCATGGAACTGGTCTGCATAGACTTTTTGTGTTTAGAACCTGATCAGCGGAATATTGGCAATGTGTTAGTGGTTACAGATCATTTCACACGGTATGCACAAGCTTTTCCAACTGAAGATCAAAAGGCCTCTACCGTGGCCAAGGTGCTAGTGGAAAATTTCTTTGTCCGCTATGGTGCACCCCAGTGGATCCACTCTGACCAAGGCAGAGACTTTGAAAGTCGGCTAATCAAAGAAATGCTCTCTCTCTCTGGGGGTGCGGAAGTCAAGAACCACCCCTATCACTCGCAGGGGGACCCTCAACCAGAACGTTTTAACCACACCCTTCTAGACATCCTGGCACCCTCCACCCAAAAGACAAGCATAAGTGGAGCCAGCAGATTAGCACCTTGGTACGTGCGTACAATTGCACAAAAAATGACGCTACTGGGTTCTCCCCCTACTGCCTCATATTTCGGAGGGATGCCCGCCTGCCAGTTGATGTCTGTTTTGGGGTCTCTCCAGATGGGGTCCGAGCTGAGAACTGCCTGCAGTATGTACAGAAACTGAAAGCTCAATTGAACCATGCATATCAATTGGCCCAGACAATGGCCGCTAAAAGAAATTTCGCCAACAAAGAGAGGCACGACAAGAGAGTAAAGGCTCAAAACTACGGCCGGAGACCGTGTGTTGTTACACAATTTGGGACTACATGGCAAGCACAAAATTGCTGATAGGTGGCACCATCTTCCTCATGTAGCAGTTGGAAAGTTGGATGATCTGCCAGTATACAACAGTATACAACAGTATCAGCTTAATCTGGTTCAAGATCAGTTGGCATTCATCTGTATCCCCCTCCCCCGGGTCGTGCCTGAAAATAGGCAGGATTTGTCTAGTGCACTTACCCGGTCAACAAAAAATAAATAAAATAAAATAAACAATGTATGCCCAGAGAATAACTCCAAAGCTGTCAAGACCATGCACTGTAACCACTTGCTGCCTATCGGCCAAGTTATTATTGAAGCTGAGCCAGCAGACATTGCCTCCTCTGGAGCGGTGACTCGTGCTGCTGCAAAAAAGAGACAGAGTCAACCTACCATAGTAGCTACAGAGTTAAGATTTCCCCTGCAGCAGGCCCAGAATGATAGTGACTGTCAGTCCACCGCTGATGAAAGTGACTATGGTAATGCCTATTATCTCTCCTATGAACTGAGTCAGTTGTTTCGTGGAAATCCTATGACTAATTGTGGGGATGAAGCTGGGCCTTCTGGACTGCCTAACCCCCCAGCTTCATCCTTGGAGCCAATTCTCCCTGAAAGTGAGGTGCAAAGCACCACATCTGAGGTTGCGGGCTCTCTGTTTTGTGGAACTGTGTGAATTGTCCAAAGAAGGGGCTGATCGTCTGAGTCTCCCTGCTGACACACCAGAACTTGAACAACAATATGAGAGTGCTGACAGCTCCCCTTCAGTGTCACAAAGCCTAATTGTGCCAGAACCTTCTCTAAATGAGCCAAGTGTTGTGGAAACAGAGCCTACAGAGCAAGGAGCTGACAGTGCTCCCAGTTTGGACATTCCCATCCATGCAAGGCACCCCTCACAAGTGACGAAGCTCCAAAGTTAGTGCTGAAAGTACAGAGACTGTGGCTGCTCCCCAGAAAGACCGGCCAAGCTGTCAAGCCAGTACTATGCTTTAGTTATGATTCCCCAGGAGGCCAGTGGATCTGCGCCTCAATGTAGTTCACAAAGGAGTTTACGTCTCACCAAGCTCACTGCCCAAATTGAGCTTGACAGCCAATTCCAGGTTACTTGTTTTTCCTCTCTCACCATGGTGCCCTGCCCCATCATCTCAAGTTAGCTGATAGGAAGAGCACCTCTTACATTGTTTAATGTGCAGAAGTTATTACCTGAAGCAGTATTGTGATGTTACTAATGTGTTAATCATAGTGGAATCAGCATTACCTGTAAGAAACATGCATAAGTATTGTCAATATGGATGTAGTAATGCGAAGTATATTGAAAGATATAGTGATGTAACAAGCTAATGGTATATATGTCTTGTTCATAATGCATTTTGATATTGTGATGGTACAGACTTGACGCGGATGCCAAGTTTTCTTCAGACAGGAAGGGTGTAACCCTCCTACAAATGAGGGTTCCCAAAAGTCTTCCTTGAGCTTGCCTAAATGCTCACTGCCAGGCTGGTGTCCTGTGTTTAGCAGTTTAAATGTATTGCCAGAAAGAGTCTGTATAGCTTCTGTGTACTGTCTCTTTAAGAGCTGCCTGGATTGCAGTTATAATTAATCTGGGAGGGGGCTGAGTGTTTTTATGCTTGAGTTCCACCCGGGCTGCCAGATAATTGCTCTGTTCTGCCATCACTATTTGCACAGAGGGAACTCTGTTATAAGATGTTTTTATTTGCTGATTATCTATTAAAGTGATAATAATATTGCAGTTTGTTCTAACCTGTTTTCTTTGCAGCAAGGACTGTTCTGTCTTCTGGTGTCAGCGTGGCTCAGTTGGTAGCACATCCGCCTCTGGATCAGAAGGTCGTGGGTTCTCATCCCACTCCGAGATGGACTTACACCTAAAAATCGCTGGCATCCGAGTGCAGTATTGGGGGGTGCTGTACTGCTGGGGTGTGCCGTTCTTCAGATGAGATGTTAAACTGAGGTCACTTCTGCCCATCCTGGTGTTGTCCTGGTGGGTGTCCAGGTGGAAGTAAAAGAACCCAGGGTACTCTTCGTAAAGAGCAGGGAGCATTCCCAGTGTCCTGACCAACATTCTCCTTCCCATAAACTGGTTCATGCAATTATCCAGGCAGTGTGTGGGTGATGATGTGCAATATGGCCGCCACCACACATTCAGTCACTTCACTACCAGTCTAGCATTGCTTGTAAAGTGCTTTGGGATACTGTGTATGAAAAGCTATATAAATGCTGATTCTTCTTCTTCTTCTCCACCATCTTGGCCTGGAACTATCAGAATGGGCCAATCAGTACATTTGGGGCTCTAAAATGGTGCCTGCCTACAGGGTCTTGGTGGGGCCAAAACTTGTAGGAATTGTAGTTTTGGGCTTTTGGCACCTAAAATAACCTGGAGGGGGAGCCCTTGTTGTGACTGACAGACAGATCAGCCAAATGAACCTTTTGGATCTTGGGGAAAGTCCCACACTGCTTGCAGTTTCAGTTAGATCTGAGTTGGGAAATGAAGAAGTAACAGCTCAAGATAGTTCGAGCAGCAATCCATAGTGGATTTCGCAGTAGAACCTGGGGAAAGGCCTGAGTTTGGTCTGCATGCTTGCCTACTGTTCCTGAGAAGGAACTTGTGCTTTTGGACTGAATCGAATTTGGAGAGTGAATTAAGCCACTAAATTGTTGTGACCAGGCTTTAACCTGAAGAAGACCGAAGATTTGCTGAATGCAATTGGCCTGTCAGGACTTCCAGCTACTTCTAAACTCTCAGATTGTGCAGAGACTCTGTAATTGTGACGGAGAGCCATTTGCCTGGGACAGTGGAATTTCCTTACATGTGAATGTGCTGTGTGCTTATAGTGGGTCATGATTTGGTTCCCCACTGTGTGTCTGAACTGTGTTTTGCTTGCTGGAAGCTGTATCCAGCTCCACAGACTGAATCTGTATCCATTTCCATTTGCCTGGGCCCTGCTAATGGCCCAGACAGAGTACCTACTACATGAAAGTCATTGACGAGAGACTGGCCTGGGGTCAGCCCCTGCTCAACGCCTTGAACAGGAATGATGCCTCGGTGATTCGTGTGGCCTGCTTCTCCGGGCACTCCAGCTCAACAGCCTGCAGTCTTGATTTCGTCCTGCCTGTGTCCAGTATTGGGAATCGTGAGTAAATATCAGAGTAGCTCCCTGCAACAACAGCTAAATCTAAAAGTGTTGTCATCTGATTGCCTTGTTGCCTTTTCTGTCATGAACTGAGCCCTCTGGCTCCGGATTACAAATAGTGAGTGTTGTGCATGTTGCTTTCTTCCATCACAGGGCCCCAACAAGCTGCAATGTTCCTGGCTAGCCCACTGTTTTCCTACCTGGGTACCTAGAGTGTGTGACTGTGTAGGGACTCTGAACTGCATGCATAACTGTCTGATTAATATAGCTTTTAAGCAAATCAACCTGATTATGCCCTTCCCTTGTTGAAATCCCCTGAATAAATCAAATTTAACTTTGTTTGCATTTAAGCTGACTGTGGTTCCAGTTTGTGCAAGTATAGTACTGTTGCTATTTGCTGTACTTAACCTTGTTTTACAGGGGTCTCAAGGTCAAGCTAGAGGAACCAGCCCTGGTGGTTAGTGCAAACAGTGTAGGTAATTGCCTGGTGAACAAGAGTCATTGTGAAATAATTATTGTATATTGTTCAGGCCACTAGAAGGAAAGAGGGGTTACAGTGTCCCGGAGGGCTATTGCCCAGTTAGTTTGACCACTAACAACCCTGACCTCCAAGTGGAGGCACCTGTTTCATTACCCAGGCCCCTTAACCTGCTACTAGCCAAGCAGGCAGGGGTAGTAGCCCTTTGGATGGTGCCACCTAGGGGTTACACTTACAAAGGCATTCGCAATGATGCAACTGTTTTTTCACCATATAAACTAATGTTTGATCGAGATGCACTTTTACCTGTAGATATTTGTTTTGGAGTGTCACCAGATGAAATTCAAACATATACCTATTTACAGTATGTACAAAAACTCAAAGCACAGCTTAATCACGCCTATCAACTTGGACATACAATGGCTGCCAAAAAAATCTTAGCCAACAAACAGAGGCATGGCAAACATGTTAAAACTCAAGCGTTACAACCCGGAGACCATGTATTACTGAGAAATTTGGGTTTGCAAGGAAAACACAAAATCGCTGACCGGTGGAGTCACACCCCATACATTGTTATCAGCAAGCTGGATGATCTGCCAGTCTACAAAGTGTGTTCTGAAAATGACCCATAAACTGTAAAGACAATGCACCAAAATCACCTTTTACCCATTGGCCAGATTATTATAGACTCTGTACCTCAAGCTGATATTCCCACGGGGCCTGTTACCAGATCTGCTGCTTAAAGGAAACAATCAAATCAACCTCCTGCTGTTCCACCACCAGAGCTTCCGTCACATCCTGCTGCAGTTAATGACGACAATCATTCTGAGTCCGATGAACGTGAACATGGGTCTATGTATTATCCTTCTTTCAAACTATCCCAGTTGTTCCAAGGCAACCCTTTGTGTAGTATGGGAAGACAGTGCTGACAATCACAAAATATCAGATAATCTTGCACTCTCGACCACTCCCTGAAAGTGATGCACAAAGCATAACTTCAGAAGTAGCTGACTCTTTGTCTCGTGGAGCTGTCCGAGATTGAAGTGGCAAGTTCTGACCAAGAAAATGAGGACCCAACCGATGAGTCCTTACCTGAAGCTGAGATATCTGGGCCTAGCGAACCTGACCACAACTCAGAAAGTAGTACTAATTCTGAAAGTACTAGCAGTGTGCTACATGACTTAAATTTTGTTGAAATTCCATCTACTGCTGAACCAGAGTCTCCAGAACAAGCAAATTCAAGTGATGCTGCAAACGCAAATGCACGTGATACTTCCAACTCTGAGCAAACTGAAAATGCAGAGGTGCTCCTTACTGCAGAAGCTGATTTGTTGCTGGACAATAAGCCTGGAGTAGCTAACCCAAATGCCGATGTTGAAAGGACTGTGCCTGTGACCCTTCCCCCTAGAAGACCTGAAAGAGATGTTAAACCAGTAGTACGCCTTATGCATGATGCGCAGGAACACCTGTAGACCTTCCTATAAATGTGGTTCATAAAGGGTGTGTATTACAGCCAACTCTCTTCCCAAGATAGGATACATTGCAGCTTCTAAGTTAGTGATAAAACCTGCCAACCAATATGCCCGGGTCATTTTACAAAAATCCCAGAGTCAGCTGACAAGCTCAGGTTATCAGCCATGTGGGTTCGTGTACAAAGAGTGTGTGTACAAAGAGTGGGAAAGACAAGTGTAATGCATATGACTGACTATGTGGGACAGTATAAAAATGAAAGATAAAATGTTGGAATGGGAATAGAATTGTATGGGTTATGGTAAAACTAAAGTTTAATCCCGAAGAGTAAATGCAAAAGGTCAAATGTGTCTATGGTTAACCAGTCCAGAAAAGGGTGATGATTACATGTAAAATGTCATGACAAAATGCTAGATGACTTGAACTAAGTAAAGTGTTTAAGAGGTGTTGTTTAAAGTCATAGCATGATATGCAGTGTACAATACATATGTTATATGTTAGGCCTAACCTTGTACATAGTGTGCATAGTAAATATTATTATACTTGTATAGTAAATGTTATATAGTCTTGGCGTGGACGCCAAGCATTTCAGGCAGGGGAGAGATGTAACCCCCTCAGGGGCTTATCTTAGTTGCCTGAAAGCTCCTGGTTGCCTCTGGCATCCTGCTCCTCCTCTGTTCTTTCCTGAGTTTCCTGGTGTCCCTAAATCTATCCTGTTGGGCCCATTAAGTTATTTTAGCCCAGTTCGGGCTTATCTTTTAAATTGTGTCCTCCTGCTATTAAGAATGCATTGTGGTGCAAGCGGAGATCACGCAGGTGCAAGCAGTGCCTTTGGTGTTATGACCACCGGTTTTGCAGTCGTGTTTAAGTGCTGCAGTGGTCATGGAGCCCCTTCTAAGTTAAATAGGACCCAGTGACCTCACAGAGGCAAAAGAAAAGGCTCGGTTATTATTTTAAACTAAGTCTGAGGGCAGGGCTTATTCGGGGCTAATTAATATTCATGAACAATGCCGGCCCGGTGGCGCTGAGGGCTGAGGTGCTGGTTGCCTTACCTCATGTTACGCTGGAGACTCGTATTCGGGAATGAGCACGAGCTGCCGGGGGTTGGTGGCAGAGGAGAAGGATCGAGCATCCGTAGGACTGCTGTCCTTCTCTGGGGAGGGGGGACACCAGAGGTTCGGTGCATGACTAGCCCCTGGTGGAGGCTAGGGGCTGGTGCACCAAAGCTACAGATTGGGGTGTAGGCGAGGTCAGATGCTCAGAGGAGCAGACACGGGAGCATGCTTGCTCGCTTCCTTATGCATCATTGCATGCCTTGCCTGGGGGACAAAATTACAGGAGGAAAAAAGGTACTGGCACTGCAGAATGAGGGTCAGTGCCCCACAGGCACCATCCCCATGATGGGCAGTAACACTTCCAGCATTGAATCGCATCGAATCCGGAGTGAGGTGGGTTGAGGGATCCCCGCAGCCCCACCATGGGAGGCAAGCAGTGGGGCAACTGGAAGGGTAGGCTGCGAGTGGGGGACAGGGCTGGGGGATCCGACAGGATGCATTGCTGCCAGGTACCAGGCGGATAAAGAAATTAACTTTTTAAAAATAATTAATATTCATGAGCCCTGGTGAATATTCATTAGATGCTGCCTGCTGCCCTGGGGGAAAGTACTGCTGCGGCAGTGACAACAAATCTACTGTGTGTTAAAAAATAAATGTGGGCTCATTTCAAAGAGAATGGTTGGGGCTACATGTTTGTGGGGAAAATATAAATAAATAATATTTCCTTTAGCTACAGCAGAACTTTAAACAGTGGGACTGAGTGAACTGCATAAAAACTAAATACAGCAGCCACCATTTTGCAGCCCATCTAGCCAATCAAAAGCCTGTATTTCAACCAGAGCCTCTTGCGAGTATAATACAGACTTGTGTGAAATAATCAGGGACAAGGTTTGGGCACCTAAAATGTAACCAATTAAAAGATTTAAACAGTTTTAGGCAGCCTGAACAACCAATTGGATTCCTTTGACTTCTGCCTTTATTTAAGAGGGACAGTTTGAATTTCAAGTCAATATGGGAAACTGCAATGAGTTTGGTGAGTGAGCAGCTCGAGCTATAGAGAGGCTGCTCCAAGGAAGGAGCCTAGGAGAATCAGCAGGGAAAGGCCTGACTTGTTTTCCTGCTGGGGTTCTTCAGCTTTGGACTGCCTTATTGCAGTCATCGTAATAATCTGGAAAAAAAGGAACTTTAAATGGCAGCACAAAGCTCTGAGATGTTTGGAAGTACAGCCTGAGATTGTGGACCAAACAGAAGCTCTTGTGGAGCGTTTGGCCCAAAGGTGGTGAGAGACTGTTTTGATGATCTTGAGGTTTGCTCATTGAATTTACTGCAATAGCAACCGGATTGAAACCGATCTGTGAGATAGAGAAATTAATGCTGTTTCTTGTTGAATGTGCTAAATGTTTATCATGGGTCAAGGCTTGTTCTGCCAGTGAGGGAACTGTTAGCCAGCTGGAGGCTTTACCAATAAAACCAACTGAACTTTGCCAGAAGTGTTCATCTAGCCTTTGGGCATTGCTAAATCTGGCCCAAGCCAACTGTGTTTGCATCAGTGACTGTGCTCTCGGTGAGAGACCAGCTTGGGGATCCAGCCCCAGTGCAGACAAATTGCAGGTTGCAGCCACCTGGAGGGAAAGGCCGTAAAGTGGAGGTGTGTCATGATGGCCAAACTTCCCCTTGCTTTCAGTGATCTACAGGAGGTCTTCATGTCGCCAGGCCAAGTACAGCCAACTGGTATTGTGAGTAAATTTAGGGTAGATCCCTGCAACAAATCATCTAATTATTTTGTGGTACCATCTGATTGCTTCAGTGAATTACAGAGTTACAAGAGACTGGGCCAACCGGCCATTATTACAAATAACCAAAGCTTTGTTTGTGCATATTAACCGCCTTTTTCTTTCCATCAAGGGCCCCAACAACAGCTGC
Organism: Neoceratodus forsteri; assembly: GCA_016271365.2. Taxonomy (NCBI): domain Eukaryota; kingdom Metazoa; phylum Chordata; order Ceratodontiformes; family Ceratodontidae; genus Neoceratodus; species Neoceratodus forsteri. Next base: position 560,606,318 of record CM057450.1, on the reverse strand, counting down.
AACATTGGCTACCCCCGGGCACCGATTCTGGCCAAGCAGCATAATATTCTGGGTACCCAGTGTTGTCAGACTGTTTACTTTGGGACTAAAGTACATGCATAGTAACCTGAATCTAAGCAATATAGTAATCATTCTTCTAGATTCACAGCCCCTTCCTTGTTCATGACACCTTAATAAATCTGATTTGTTATTTCACGTTCAACCTGGTTTAGGGGCAATTTATTAGTTGGGTTACAGTATTGAAAGTGTATATTTGCCTTGCTAGCCCTACCTTTTCAAGGGGTTCCAGGGAATTTGCAGAAGGTTAGACCCTGGTGGTAGAGTGCAAGGATGTCGATATTATTAATGTTCATTGCTGACTGTGTGTTAATTGCTGCACAGGGTTGTTTCCTCCCAAAGGGTACAAGGTTACTAGGTGGGTCTGTGGGTGGTTATAGCTTTCAGAGAGCTACACCAAGGTAGTTAGATACCCCCACTTATGTTACTCTGGGTGGAGGCACCAAAATATTGAACCCAGGCCCCTCTGCCTGTTTGGAGGAATACAGGCGGGGTAGTAAGTAACCTTAGGGATAGTGCCGCCTAGGGGTTACACAAAAACACTCACATGGGTACCCTGCCTCAAAGGGGCTAGAGTTGGGGATGTTAAAAAACAAATTGGAGAAATTAAATAAATCACCTTTACCCACTTCTGGATGGTTGTCCATGTAGGGACTAATGACATATGTAGGACCTCTGAACAATAAATCATACATATGAAATTGCCGGCAGAAAAAGGCCCACAGGTCTATCAAGTCTGCCCGATTGTGCAGCTCTTAGTTTCATATTACTACAGCTGCCCCAGCCCCACCCAAACCCCCTCCCTTCCTGTACTAGTCCTGCCTTGACTCTATCCCAACTCCGCTTAAAGCTATCCACTATCCTCAGTTCGATTAACTCCTCTGGCAGTGCATTCCATCTTGCCCCACTCTCTTTAAAGTAGTGCCTCCCCATCTCCCTCCTGAACCTTCCCCTTCCAACTTCAGACTGTGCCCCCTAGTGACCCTTCCCCCTTTAGGGAGCAATCCTCCCTCTCTGACTTTGTTTATGCCTTTCAAGTACTTAAAGGTCTCTATCATGTCCCTCTTTCCCTTCTCTTCCAGCAAATACATGTTGAGCTCCCTCAGTCTTTCCTCATATGACAACTTTCCCAGTCCCATGACCATTTTCGTAGACCTGCACTGCACCCCCTCCAGTAATGCACACAGTACTCCAAGTGTGGCCTCACCAGTGATCTATACAAGGGCAGAATGACCTCCTCCTCCTTTCTAGAGGTGATCCATCTGGCAGTGCACCCCAGCATCCTATTTACCCTTGCCACCCTCCTACACTGTGCTGATACCTTCATGTCCCTTGTGACTATTTCCCCAAGGTTCCTTTCCTCCTCTGAAGCTATTACCTGCACTCCCCCCAGCCAGTAGCTGGTCCTGGGATTTCTTACTCCGAGGTGCATGACCTTGCACTTCCTAGCATTAAACCCCAACTGCCACTCCCTAGACCAGTGTTTGAGTTTAGCTAGATCCTCCCTGAGTGCCTGCCTCCCTTCCTCATTGTTTTGCAAAAATCTTAGTGTCATCTGTGAACAAGCTGATCTTACTCTTGATCCCCTCTGCAATGTCTCCAGTGAAGACATTGAACAAAACCACGCTCAGCACTGAACCCTGTGGTACCCCACTTGTTATTGGCTTGGCTTGGATGTCTCCCCCCTTACAACAACCCTCTTTTCTTTTGTCATGTGACCAGCTCTTAACCAACCCCACTAGTTTCTCCCCCAATCCCATGTCCTTCAGCTTGCTCATTAATCTCCCGCGGGGCACCTTGTCAAAAAGCAAAAGCCTGGTTGAAGTCCAGGTACAGGACATCCACAGAGTGGCCTTAGTGAACCGCCCTAGTGACCCAGTTGAAGAAGTCGATCAGGTTAGTTTGACATGATCTTCTTGAGAGAAACCCATGCTGTCTCTCATCCTGTAGACCATTGCTATCGAGAAAGGTTATCAACCTCTCCTTTAGAATGGTCTCCATCAACTCCCCCACTATGGAAGTCAAGCTTACTAGTCTGTAGTTGCTCGGTTGGTCCTTGGATCCATTTGTGAAGGGGCACTACGTGAGCCATCCTCCAGTCCCTGAGTATCTTCCCCAACTCCAAGGAGGTGTTGAAGAGGTCCATCAGAGGGCCTGCCAACACCTCCACCAGTTCCTTCAGGACCCTTTGGTGTACACCGTCTGGTCCTGGTGCCTTGTTCACCCACAAGGCTTTAAGACCCTTCAGAAATCTATCCTCTTGGATGACCCCATCTGTTATCTGTGCCCCCCTTCACCCTTGCCCCCTTTCCCCTGTGGTATTAGGCCATTCCTTTCTTTTGTGAACACTGAGCAGAAGTACTCATTGAATGCCTGTGCCTATTCTTTCTCTTGTTCCACCCATCCCCAATCTCTCTTGATTCTAACAATGTTATCTGTACAACTCCTCTTCTCCCTTATGTATTTAAATGTAACCCCTAGGTGGCACTATTCCAAGGGCTACTACCCCTGCCTGCTTGGCTAGTAGCAGGTTAAGGGGCTTGAGTTCTGAAACGGGTGCCTCCACCCGGAGGTCAGGGTTAGTAGTGATCAAGCTACCCGGGGAACAGCCCTCCGGGACACTGTAACCCCCCTCTTTCCCCTCTAGTGGCCTGAACACCGTACAATAATCACTTTCACAATACCCTGGTACACCACATAAGTACCCACACTGTTAGCACTTACCACCAGGGCTGGTTCCTCTGGCTCAACCCTGGGACCCCTGTAAAACAAGGTTATGCACAGCAAATAGCAACAGTACAGTACTTTGAGCACAAACGGAACCACAGTCGGATTACATGCAGAAAAAGTTAGATCTGATTTATTCAGGGACTTGAACAAGGAGGGCAAAATCAGGTTAATTAGCTTAAAGGTTATATCAATCAAGCAGTTATGCATTGCTTTGAGTCCCCCACACAGTCCACCTCTGGGTACCCAGGTGGAGAAGAGATGGGCTGGCCAGGACTGATGCCGGAGTTGCAGCTGGTTGGGGCCCTGTGATGGAAAACACAACATGCACAGTACACAATATTTGTAATCTGAAGGCAGAGGGCTCAGTTAGTAAAAGAAATGAAACAACAAGACAATCAGATGACACACTCAGATTAAGCTGCTGCTGCAGGGAGCACCCTGGTATTTACTCACAATACCCAAGACTGGACACAGGCTGACGAAAATCGAGGCGGCAGGTGGTTGATCTGGAATGCCAGGAAAGCAGGGCTCACATGAGTCGCAGAGGTGTCATTCCTGTTCAAGCGTGGAGCAGGGGCTGATCCCAGGCAGATCTCTCGTCGATGGCTTCTCTGTGCAGTGGGTAGTCTGGCAAGGCCCAGACCGCATGGAGACAAATTCCAATGCAGTCCGTTTCGGGCTGGATACAGCTTCCAGCAAGCAGAACACAGTTCACACAGTGGGGACTAACTCACGACCCACTAGCAGCTCATAGCACATTTACATGTACAGAATTCTACTGTACCAGGCAAAGCGCCCTGGTCACAGTAAAAGTCTCTGCACACGGGAGTTTAGGGGTAGCTGGAACTCCTGACAGGCCAATCGCATTCAGAAAAATCTTCGGTCTTCTTAGGTTGAGCCTGGCCCACTTCAGTAGCTTACTTTAGTCACACAAACTTGGATTTAGTCCAAAATAATTCTCTTCTTTCCCTCTCAGGAGCAGCAGGCAGACATAGAGGCCAAACTCTCAGCCTTTTCATAGTTCTCCCATGTGAATCCACTCAGGATTGCTCTCAGAATCACTTCAGAATCACTTTAGCTCCTCTCCTTTTACTTCCCAGCTCAGAAAACTAACTGAAAACTGCAAGCAGCCCGGGACTTCCCCAATATCCAAAAGATTTGGTTGGCTGATTTGGCGGTCAGTCAAAGCAAGAGCTCCCCCTTCAGTTGCAAAAAAGGCACAAAAACTCAAACTACAGGTCCTATAGGTTTTGAATTCAGACAGCTCCTGTAGTCCAGCTACATTTTAGGTCCCACCAGAATTGATTGGTCCAATTTGCAGCCCAGGACCAAGATAGTAGAGACAAACAAAACAGTCCTTGCTACAAAGAAAGCAGGTTAGACAAACTATATTATCATTATCATTCTAAATGGTTTTCAGCAAATAGTTACATCTTTCAACAGAGCTCCATCTCGGATTATTTATGCTGCAATCAAGCAGCTCTTAAAGAGACAGTACACAGAGGCTATACAGACTCTGGTAATCACATTTAAACTACTAAAATGCAAGACACCAGCCTGGCAGTGAGCATTTAGGCAAGCTCAAGGAAGACTTTTTGGGAACCCCCATTTGTAGGGGGGTTACATAAATAACTAATTTCCCCCTCTCTGATCCCCTGAGCCAACTTCAGCTCCTTGGCTGCCCTGACTGACCTGGTCCCCTCCCTATATGTTTTTAAGAGCAACCTCTCTCTATCCTCCTCATGGCCCGAGTTTTTGAACTTGAAGGCCAATCTTTTTTCCCTCACCTTCCATTCCACTTCCTTGCTGAGCAAGCTAGGTTCTTTTGGACCTGGACTGCTTACTCTGAGATTTGACACATGTGTTCATGGCTTCATTCAGCCCCTTCCTAATGATTGCCCACTTCTGTTCAGCATCCATCACTGGGTTAATTTTAGCTAAATATCCTTCTAGGATGCTGCCCATTCTGGCAAAATCTGCCTTCCTGAAGTCCAACACTCTTGTTCTGGTCTTAGCCAACTCCCTCCCTGTGTTGAGGAGGATCCACACTGAGCGGTGGTCGATTCCTGCTAGAGGGTCCTGTACTACCACATCCTGGACTTAATCACCATTTGTTAGCCCCAAATCCAGTATGTACCCCTCTCTAGTAGGTTCTATCACCCCTTGCACTAGATAGCTGTCTTAGATAACCTCCAGCAGCACCCATTCCCTGGCATGTGCTATAGTTACTATCTGCCAGTTAACCCCAGGTAGGTTGAAGTCTTCCACTATAACTGTATTTCCCTTGCCACTGACCTTCCTGATTTGTTCCCCCAGCTCCCTATCCACCCTCTCGCTCTGTGAGGGTGGCCTGTACACCACCCCCATCCTGAGCTTCTTACCTTTAGGGCTTTGGAGCAATATCCATATGGCTTCTGGCCTCCCCTTAACCCCCTCCTCCCTGGTACACAGTATCTCTTCCCTGACATAGATAGTCACCCCTCCAGCCCTTCCACCCTCCTGGTCCCTGCGGAACACCTTGTAACCCAGGATCATAAGATCCCAGTCATGGTATTGGGTGGCCCAGGTCTCTGAGATGGCAGCAAGATCTACCCTTCCCTCTACCATTATAGCCTGGAACTCTGCCACCTTGCATTCATGGATACTACAGTCCACCTTGTGCCCCATCCCTCCTCTTCCCATCTCTCCCCCTTCCACTTTTGTCTTGGTAACTTCCCCTCATTCTCCTCCTTCCTCTCTGGGGGGAGAGGCCTTCCCATCTCCCCTGGAAGGTGCCTCCTCCCTGCTATCTGACTCAGCCCTCCCACCTCCTCAGTTTAAATCTATGTTGCTTTTAATGTACTTCTCCAGCCCCTGTCCCAATGCCCTTGTACCCTCGATGCTGAGATACAGCCTATCCTTGACGTAAAGCCCCTTATTGTTCCATGTCTCGCCCCACTCCCCTACTACTCATACCCCATTTCTGCACACCACCCCTTCAGCCACCCATTAAACTCCTGTATTCTTAGCTTTCTCGCTGTGCTTGCCCTAGGTACTGGGAGTACCTCAGAGAACATCATTGAGCTTCCCACCCGACTGCAGATACCCCCCACTTCTCTGAACCTCTCCTGTACTTCTTCCACTGTACTGCCCTCTAGGTCATTTGTTCCTAGGTGCAAAATGATATGAGGTTTCCCTCCCACCTTCTTCACACATTTCTGAATGCACTACCCTAGTCTCCCCGCTGTCATACCAGGTATACACTCCACCCAGATTTGGTTCTTCCTTGCTCCCTTACTTCCCCATCTCCCCCCCTGAGCATAGAAGCCCCTAATACAAGTACTTGCTCCCCCATCCCTTGCACTTCCCCCATGGCTTGCCCTCCTACAAGTCCCTTTTCCTCAGTGTCCTCTCCTCTCCTTCCATACACTGCCCTTCCCCCATCTCCTTCAATTGCACCTCCACCTGCTCTCCTCCTCCTCCTCCTCCATCCCATCTGTGCTCGTTCCCTTCCACAACCACCCCCCACTACTTTTTACGTCCTTCTACTGCCTGTTGCATTGTGACTCCCCCTCCCACCTCCCAGCATGTTTTGGCCTTCCTCCCCCTTTATTTAGTGTGTTCGTGCCAACCTGACCTGCTTCTCTGCCACTCCCCACTTCTACCCCACAGTCTACCCTCTTACCTTGTACGCTGTATTTCCCCCTTCCCTCCTGGTCCCCTGACTCTTGTTCTATGGTGCCTTCCCCGACCTCCTGCTCTGTTCCATCAGCCAGTACTGCATACCTGTTTGTTGTCTTTAACCTCCTGCCCCAGCCCTCCCCTGTAATCCCTCCCTGTGTTTGCTTACCCGAACCTCTTTCTACTTCCTTTCTGTCTGCCCATGTTCCCTACCACCTGCCAACACCCCCTTTTGGTGCTCCCAGGACATTATGGACTTGGTTCCCCTGGCCAGGCGCCCCTTCTGGCCCTTGGCAGCCTGGTCTCTCCTGCGATGGAGCCCTCCCTGCCCCTCTGCCCCATCTCCTCACACTCTCTCATTCCTGTCCCTTCCCCCCAGTTCCCATCTCAAGCTCTCTATCTCCAGCGTAAGCTGTCTGAACAGCCTGCACACTGGACACCCCCACCTTCCTCCAGGTTCCCAGAAACAGTGCTGCCCCACACCCATTGCAGCTCACAACCCTCCCGGCCTCCCAGTGCCCCCAATCCCAGCCTTCCTACCCCTCCACTCTTTCACCCCATTCATCCAGCTGCTTCCTTACCCTGGCCTCCACATCTTCTCTGTATTCCCTATGCTCTAAATATTTCACAGATCTTCACAACTGAGTCCGTATTACTTAAGAATTGTAAATCTGCATTTCTGTCAAAGCATTGTCCCCAGAATAGGCCTTACCTCAGGAAGAAAATGCACAATCAATACATCTGCATCAGTATTTCTCTAAGACTGTAAACCAGATTTCACCCCCTTTTAATTACTCCACCTCCTGCCCCTTCCTAATGGGTGGAACCACTACTGGGAGTGGTCCACTTGCCTATTTAATAGTGGTGGCGGTGATGGGTGGGGGGTGCAAGCCACATATCCTCCTCCCAGTGCAAGCTATCCAGACCACTACAAGGTAACCAAACTACAAGAATACATACTTCCCGTTAGTCCCCAGAAACACGACTGTAGCTCCTGCTTCTCCAGCTCCAAATGCAAAGTGAGCAATTAACTAAAATGGCTGTTCGCTACCTGCCCCACCCCCAAGTCTAAATCCTGAATGATTTTCAGAGAATGAGGTCTCACTCTGAAAAGAAATAAATGAAAGGCTATATTCTCGGAAATTGTACTGGTAGCAAGGGCTACCCCAAATCAAGCATCCAGGAGCCTTATAGTGCAGTGGTTTAAGGCTCTGAGCTGCAAACCAGGAGACCTGGCTTTGAATCCCACAGCTCCCACTTGCATACTGTGGGACCCTGAGCAAGTCACTTAACTTCCTTGTGCTCCCAGGTCGTACCTGTAAATAAACTTTCAGCTTAGTGTGTCTCTCCTGATAAAACAAATGAACAAAAAAAAAGATAAAACATGTGAATCATTGGTTAAGAATCTGGGTCATGAGGGAGGAATTCAAGTTTGTAAGGAATTGGAGTACTTTCACTGATATAAATGACTTCTGCTTCAAAGATATACTTCATCTTAATACTAGAGGAGCATTTATATTGGGTAAACAACTTAACAGCTATCAAATTCAAATTAAACTAACTGGTATCGGGGGAGGGCAAGACATAGAGCAATGAAACAAACTCAATAAAGGAATCTTCCTGTACATTGGGACCACACCAGAATATTACCACAAAACTAACTAAACATAATATTATATCACTGAAGGTATTATATCGAAATGCAAGGTTGTTAAATAACAATAATTTTCACAGATCAGACACAAATGTGACAATAAAAACAATATCATCCTATTGGGAGACTTTAATTTCAGCAGAATTAATTGGTGTAACCAAACTACAAATTGTAAAATGGAGACTATTTTACTAGAGATAATGCACGAATTTGGGCTTGGACAGCTGGTAACAGAACCCACTGGAGGTAGCAGGATATTTAACCTTGTACTAACTAATATTAAAATAATTCTACATGTGTACTGTCAAGGAACCACTGGAGTCCAGCGATCACTGTATGATCAAGGCGTGATTTGAGCTGAGAAACACACAAAATAGTCAACAAAACCAACATTTACAATTACAGGAGGCAAACTACATAGTGTAAGCCACCTCTCTTCTGGCAGAGGCATGCTCTCTTTAGGGATCCCTTCCTCTTGTGTTTGCCCCAGGGCTGGGATAAGTGTAGAGATGGAGTGCAATTCTGGCAGACCGCCATATGTGGAATCAGAGAGTAGATTGGATTAGGGTATAAACAGGCGTAGATGGTAAGTGAAGGGACTGGCAGGGAGAGATCTGGAAGGAGAGGCAGGCAAGGTAGGAGCTCGGCAGTCCAGGGTGAGCCTAGAAATGGGGACCCCCCAAGTGAGCAGACAGGCTCGGTGGGTGCAGCGTCACAGCGCTGGTAAACATGGGTGTTCTGAGGAAGGTGCCCAGGTAGTTAGTGGTGTCATTAGGAAAATGGGTTTCCCAGGCAGGGTTTTTGAGAGAGCCCAGTAGGAGGGAGCTATAGGGCCTTAGGGATGATCCCATCTTCGGTTTCCCGTGAGAGAGGATTCCTGGGTCACTAGGGCTATGGGGAACCGTAGCAGGGTTCTCACAGGGGACAGGCAGTGGCAGTGTCTCCTCCCATTCCCGATGTGGCAGGGCAACCCAGGCTGTTGAGGGGGCACTGGAGGGTGTCCGCCCATTTGTGGGGCCTGCTTGGAGGGGCAGGTCCTGGGGCACAGGGCCGGTTCTAGGATGTACTGGGCCCTGGTGCAAGACTTTGTAGTGGGCTCCCCCATCCATGGACCCCCCATCCATGGACCCCATGAAGTGCCCCCACCGTCTCCCAAGCCACCAAAAATACTGCTGCAGCTATTCCATTTTTGAACTTAAAGGTGTACTCGTGGATTTTGCTGCAACAAATGTTTCAGTCACATCAGAAAAATGTACTTGTCTTATACTATGATTAATTTTTATAATCAGCCTCAGAAGCAAAGCAGTCAGGACAGGTCACATCATCAGAGACTCTGAGGTCAGTCAGAATTTATTTGTGTTGCACTTGTATGTACAGTGACTGACTACAGTAACTCACTCAGAGAAGATGAAGATCTTATGATGCCAGATGTCTGGACTCCGCTCTGCCACTCGTTCATCTGCCGCCAGTGTAAAATTTCTCGACTCGTGAGATACATGCTCCCTGACCCTGACACTGCAACTGCGCAAACATTTTCTGTTCACCCATGACCCCCGCCCGCCCACAACAACGCAATATATTAATGTTAATTAAAATGACGCCGGCAGCCTTTTAGCTAAGCAGCACCCCCAGCAAATCAGAACATCCGTCCATGGCATCAGCGAGGGAGGGTGAGAGTAGGGGAGGAGCTGCAGAGCAGTGCCAGCATCGGGGGCGGGGTGGAAGCAAAGCAGACCAATGAGCCGCCGCAATTGCAGGATACAAGAGAATTGAGCCTGCCAGGGCCCAGGGCAGCATGGAGGAGGAGGAGCTGAAGCAACAGACACACCAGAAGCAAGGACTTGGATGCCGATAGGCGGATGGAGTGTCGAGGAGGTGCCGACTGCTGGCGGAACTGCTCACGCGTGTGACAGCGCCACACTTCCACTGCAGGTGCGTCCAAGGAGGTGCGCTTGCTCAGGAGGACAACATGAGCATTTGCAGCAGGGAGGAGGATTTAATTTTAAACGTCCAGGTGACACATACACAGGCACACTGAGTGACTGACTCAGGGAGGGACCGCGGGTCTCAGGCGGGGCCGGGCAGGCAGGCGGCGGGCTGATTGCTCTGTGTGTGAGCAGCTTAAAAGTAAAACAAACAAAAAATACTATTTTGATGTAAGGAGCCATGGGCCGCTCACTCTGGGCCCTGGTGCAGTGGCATCCTTGCACCCCCTGGACGCTGCCCTGCTGGCGTCATTCATATGGTTCAGGCAGGCCACAAGTCATTTGACAGGCTCTGGACGGCCCTCCAGGCTTTTTTTAATTTACTGTTTTTCTGCCCCCTTATCTCCATCGCAGTGGTTCTCTTCTGGGCACCCTAGGCTGTTGATCCCCTAGTCCCTCCCCGGGTAACTCTCATACAGAGCCACCAGACCTACCTCCATCGTGCCTCAGCCTACCACTCCAGGCAGGGAGGAGGGGTGTCCCCCGATCCCCCCCAGTCCATTAGTGTGTGTCAGGAGATCCTCTGTGGTCTCTGCTGGGAGACCGGTTGTAGGATCTGGAGCAGCCAGGTCCCATCTATGACCACCGTGATGGGGTGTTTTTCCTTGTTCTGGTGCCACTCCTCAGGATGTTGGCATGCTAGGGGAGCCAAGGGGTGGAGCACGGCGAGCGTGCAAGTGCTCCAGCTCCCGGCGATGTCCTCCCCTTCATGCCATCCCTCACACCTCCACCTGTGGTCACCCAGGTGGTGATAAGCAGTGGGACAGGCAACCCACCCTCCCGGAGGAGGAGGCGGCCTGTGGGTGCTCAATCCTCCTCCTCCAGCCATCCCTCCAGCAGCCTGAGTCCGTTCCTGAACCTGGGTCACCAGCACCGGGCCAGGTAGCTCTACTGCTACACAGCAGGCCAGCCAGTGGCCCTCAGGCTTGATGCTTTCACAAGCTCTGGTGTTTGAAGAGGGACACCGTCTGATGATTGGGTGGCTTTCCCCTGTTTCCATTGGTTTTGAGACACCCATTGGTGAGCTGAAGGGTTTGGATAACATAAAGGGGTTCCTTGAGCTGTTTGGGGGTTCCCGAGTGGTGGCAGGACTTGGGGACCCCTCATGACAGGGCAGCTTGAGGTGGCTGGAGGTTTGAAAGGGGCAGTATAGCCTGGGTACACTGTGGGTTTGCCATACCCGTGTCTGAGGCAGGTCCTGTGGCCTCCATTTATGAGCAGGCCTTTAGGCCCATTAGGTCATAGTCCTCAGTTTGAGGTGAATCCAAAGGCTGTACAAGTTTAGCAAGAGTGCATAAGAGAAAGCTCAGGCTTCAAGTTTCCCAAGTGGTTTGGTCAGGGTGAGAAAATTCCTGGGTCCCTGTAGGGCTTTATGGATTTTGAGGCCCGGTGGAGAGGGCTGTTTGCTTCTCTGTTAAGAAGAAGGTGCCTGACCAGGGTAATGGAGGAGTAAAACAGGAAGACAGTAACATAGTGTTGGAGTTAAGACTCTATTCTCTTGGGGGAAATATGTTTTGTCCTGGTCATACTGCTCAGGGGCTTGGAAATCAGGGAACTTGAGTGTACTGCCTGGTAAACAATAAACACTGTCTCTTTCCTGTGGTAACTGCCAGCCAGTGTATTATAGTTAATGCCCCATGGTGCAGATGTTAAAAATAAGGGAAGTGATGAACCCTGGGCCCTGTAGATCATTGGAGTCAGGAGAATTAAAGTGAGTGTACTGTGGAATATGTTTGAGGTGATTTTCTTTGTATATGTGGCTACCAAAGGTTTAAGTTGGAACTTCTTATTATTCGAGAGTTATTTTTCTCAGTGTGCCAATATCCTCCTTACTTACCTCGGTCCTGGGGTTGGTGTGCTCCACGGCTTGGTTGGAGAAGAAGAGGCTGCCATGAATACAAACCGAAGTGGGGGTGCCTCTTAGATTCAAGGTGAAATTCACTTTCAGAACCCAGCTTAAGGTAGGATCATTCCTTTATTCTATTTTGAGTTAGTGTCTGGGCCTGGGAATGCTTCTGAGTGAGTTCTTGTGTTCCACTGTTAGATAACATCTGGAAGCCCCTAGACCTGGGGTGCAGGGGGTTTACAATAGAAATGGCTAATCAATTAAAACAGTGGTACTGGAGAAAAGACTTTAAGGATCAAGATGTTACCAAAAGTTGGATATTTCAGAAAAACAAGTTGCTAAACTTAGAGGATGTATGGGATGCATAAGAAGACAGAATATAATAAGAGGGTAAAACCTAAATGCATGACCAAAAATGGCAAGATTGTTAAACAAAAAACACTCATGTAACCTCTTGTTCCCAGGGGTTACTAGAATCCCATTAGAATCAGTGGCAGGCAGGGAGAGGCAGCTAGTGAAATGCCAGTTACTGTAAATTAATTTCACAGTGTCATTCTCTGGTTTCAGTGTCAGCTGAGCTGGAGGATGATGTAATCATGGAACTGTCGCAGCAGCATAAGCCACACTCGAGCTAGCTGCAGGGAGTTAGCTTTAGAATGTTCATTCAGTCTGTAGTTGGAGTCAGCGGAGGAGGTTGCAGGTAGTGCATCTTCTCTCCTCAGCTCTGTCAGAGAGCTACCAGTAGTGTTTTTGTTTGTTTCTCACCTCAGTGTGAACCAGTATAGCCTAGTGGTGAAGTGGTGGAAACCAAGCCAAGTGGTTTCACAGTGCCCTATCCCGGAGGGATGGGGTGGATTCAGGATTCAGGGGCAATTCCCTGGTCCAGTCTGGACTGTGTTGAAGCTGCCTGAGATTCAGCTGCTCTGTGAGTACCTGTGACTTTTGTTTGGAAAAGTCCTGGGGCACCTGCATTCCTTGTGGTGAATTTTCTCTGTCAAAGAGATCCTGTCACCTAGACTTTTTTCTGTTTAAAAGTGTCTGCTAAAGTTAGGGTCTAGTGAAGAGACAGTGCCAATTACAGAACTTTAACTTTCCGACACCTCAGAGGTGTGTAATGTAGTATGTTAAGTGTGAAAACATTTCAAGATAGCATCTACAAGTTTTCTGTGAGGTGTTATTAACCAGGTGAATGGCCAAGTATAAATTTGGAAGCAAAGGGTGGGAGACCCCATCTCGAGCAACCAGTTTACCTCTCTGGGTTCAGTTTGGGCACCTGTGTTTTCTTTCAGTGCATTTGGCCAGTGCTAAGAAAATAGTTTACCCGATGTGGGTTGGATTCTCTGTGAGCCTGTATGTGCTCTTTGGTGGTGAGGGTGCCACCAGTAATTCCTCATGAAATATAGGAAAGTGTCCTAGTACTGGTCATGTGTGCCTAGTCAAGAGGAAATGTACCAGTTCTGGCCATGTGTGCCAACCTCCTAATTCAGAACCAGAGAGTTTGCTGTGTAATTCAGATCAAGAGAGTTTGCTGTTCAAGTCAGAACCTGAGAGTTCGCTGTGTGTGTTCATTATGCCTATGCAAAATGGAAATTCAGGAATTTCTGTACCTCAGTAATCTGCATTACTAGTAGGAGTAGCCCTGTGGGGGACCATCTTCGCTTTGTGATTATTCTCTGTGTATGTGAATAAAAGCCACACTCTAGAATCCCAACCTGGTTTGGACAGTACTGTTATTGCTTCCACTGTGTCTGGATTTACTTGGGTGCCCCTGTCCAGAAGTGCAAACCTAGCATAATTGTGAGCAGACATTTTCTCTCAGGGACCTAGGTTGATGGCCATGGCAAATGGTCCCACCAGGTGTGAGCCAGGTATTTGCCACACTTGGTTTGCCTGTCTGTGTATGGCAGGCTCAGAAGGAAATGTACTGTAAACTGTTTGTAGTGACAACCCCCATCCCTCTCTTTGGCACCATGTGGTGAGAGGAGCAGCCCTGCTAGTTAAACAAGGGGGGGCTGGTGGGGGGTGGTTACACTCATATACTGCCCTTAAAACGTAAGACAATATTATTAAAAGGAGAAAATACAAAAAGGACAATAGAAATTGCAAATATGAAATCAAGAAAAATAAATGACAGAATGAAAGAAGGTTGGCATCAAAATGTAAAAACAATACCAAGGAATTCCTTGGATACATTAATTCATTCAAAGATGATGTGCCAGAAATAGGACCCATAATCAGTAATAGGCAAATATTAGACAAACCAACTGATAAGGCCAATGCAATAAATACTTACTTTGGAACAGTGTTTAACTCCAACACCATGAGTGAGGTCATACCCATAAAAGATGATATAACTGTGGGACCAGGGGATATCTTATTAACAGATACAAGAGTGTTGGAAGAAATGAAAAAGTTATACACCCTCACACATCACTAGGAACTGATAAAGTAATCCCCCACCTACATAAAAATCTGGCAGAATTATTGCATAATCAGTGTTCCCATTCATGTATGAATGTGCATGATTCACATAAAAATTACGAAATTCATGCACATCTATGGGGGGGGAGGGTTACACTGCACACAAAGGAGCCTCTGTAAGTTCTGTGAATGTTGGCATGTGAGCTGCATTATGTGCACACTGTACCCTTAGACAGCATACGCAAACCTCTGGAAGAGAAGCACATCAAAAATCAACCATATAAAAATAACATGGGCAAATAAAAACGAACAATGGACAACCCATCTCCCAAAACAGAACTGGGTAAACATCCATGACAACTACTGATAAGAATTATGCTGACAGAACTGAATTTAACAGAAAAAAGCAGAAGTACTATACTAAATTTAGAAACACAGAAACATAGACTTTAACGGCAGATAAGGACAGCTTGGCCCATCTAGTCTGCCCATTTCCCTACCTATTGGATAAGCTGTAGATCCTAGTTAACCAACAGCCTACTTTCTCCTACACTCCACTATAATTGCCTTATGTCTGTCCCATGCAGTCTTGAATTCCCCCACTATTTTTGACCCCATGACCTCCTCAGGAAGGCCATTCCTTACGTCCTCCACGCTCTCCATGACAAAATACTTCCTCACATTGCCCCTGAACCGTCCCCCATCTATCCTCAAATTGTGCCCCCTTTTTCTTACGCATCTCTTTTTCTGAAAGATGCTACCCTCTTGGACTTTGTTGATTCCCTTGAGGTACTTGAAAGTTTCTATCATGCCCCCCCACTTTCCTCAAGGGTATACATATTAAGCTCCTTTAGTCTCTCTTCATATAATTTGTGGTGCAGATCCTGCACCATTTTAGTTGCTCTCCTCTGGACTGCCTCCATCCTCTCTATGTCCTTGTGGAGATGGGGTCTCCAGAACTTTACACAGTACTCCAGATGGGGTCTCACCAGCTGTCTGTACAGAGGGATAACAACTTCCTGTTTTCTACTGGTGATGCCTCTCCCTATGCATCCCAGTATCCCCCAGCCCTCCTTGCTGCCCTCTCACATTGCTTGCCCACCTTTAGGTCGTCTGATATGACTACCCCCAGGTCCCTTTCCATCTTTGTTGTTGTTAGTATCTCCCCATTGTGTACTCTTCCCCTGGGTTTTGTTTCCCAGGTGTTTATAAATAGAAAGACTATATCTATGCAAGCAAAGCATGGGGATCAAAAGAACTCATATACATTTTCAGAGAGCCCTTATTTAGTAATAAGGCCAAACTCATGTTCATACCCAAAGTAAAAGTAATTTATTGGACAAACGAAGAGTCAATTTGTAATTTATAATGCACTCAGTGTCTCCAGGTCTCCTTGAATATTGGCAATGCATTTGAAAAGTAGTAGGTTTGTTTTCCTGATTGATAGATTGTATCTGTTAGAGCAATCAAAAATTAATGAGGAGAAATTTAGATTGAAGCCATAGTTAGGTAATCCATTTTTGCACACACAAGTAAAGATCAGTAAAAGTTTAAATTGTCAGCCTCGAACCATAAAGGTAGCATATGTAAAAGAACCAAAGTGGGGGATTGAAAGAGATCAAACATTGGGTCTAAGACATTAGAAATAGCCATCCATCAGTGCATGCCTATCACAGGCCTCATTGAAGTGTGAGATGAAAAGCTGTAGGACATGATTTACATCCACCATGGTGTTGATCTCAGAACAATCGGTGGAGCGCAGTTGTAACTTTAGGGGATCAAGGAGCCCATGTTTTAGCACCCTGTTTCTTACAGTTAGTGGAGGAGGCTTGGAGAATTTATTTGTCCAGGATCATGATACTGGGGAGTGATCACTGAGGGAGTCAGAGTGGACTATTACATTAGTAATGTGTTCAGGGTGGTTTGATAGAATCCAGTCTATTAAAGTGCTTGTTCCTGTTCTATAGTTGCGTCTGGTTGGTAGTTGTACAAGTTGTGAGAGGTGGAGGGTAAATAGGGTATCCTTTATTGGAGCTGTGTGAGGGAGCAAGCAGTTTTGGTTAAAATCACCAAAGTATAGCCTCAGTAGTGAGCGGGTTCCACCCGAAGAATTCCAGTAGGCTACGCAGGCCATTGTCCAGATTTTTAAGAGGTACATAGATTGAGAACAGAGGCAGTGCTTTGTTATGTGCATCTAGGAGTATTTTGATGGCTAAGGCCTGCAAATGGTGCTGAAGGCATATTGCCGGGAGGGTGTGCCCAATAAATGTGTCTTAAATATATAACACAACCCCCACCTCTTTTGGCCAGTCTATCCTGCCTGAAGATATTATATCCTGGAAGAATAACAGCCGAGTCTGGAATAGACGGGGAAAGCCACATTTCCACTATAGACAAGACATCCGGTTTATGGAGGGTGACCCAGGCAAATAGGGAGTCCATTTTTGGGAGAAGGCTGCAAATGTTTAATGACGCTACGGAAATAGTACTAATTCTGCTATTTGTGTGGTTAGTTCCTCACACTGCCCCTGAGCCGTCCCCCCTCTGTCTTCAAATTGTGTCCCCTTGTTTTTACACATCTCTTTTTCTGAAAGATGCTATCCTCTTGGACTTTGTTGATTCCCTTGAGGCACTTAAAAGTTTCTATCATGTCCCCCCTTTCCTCGAGGGTGTACATATTAAGCTCCTTTAGCCTCTTATCATATAATTTCTGGTGCAGACCCTGCACCATTTTAGTTGCCCTCCTCTGGACTGCCTCCATCCT
Organism: Neoceratodus forsteri; assembly: GCA_016271365.2. Classification (NCBI taxonomy): domain Eukaryota; kingdom Metazoa; phylum Chordata; order Ceratodontiformes; family Ceratodontidae; genus Neoceratodus; species Neoceratodus forsteri. The sequence continues at coordinate 560,589,201 of CM057450.1, read as the reverse complement.
CTCTATGTCCTTGCGGAGATGGGGTCTCCAGAACTGCACGCAGTACTCCAGATGCGGTCTCACAAACTGTAGAGAGGGATGACAACTTCCTGTTTTCTACTGGTGATACCTCTCCCTATGCATCCCAGTATCCCCCCAGCCCTCCTTACTGCCTTTTCACATTGCTTGCCTACCTTTAGGTCATCTGATATGACTACCCCAGGTCCCTTTCCTTCTTTGTTGTTGTTAGTATCTCTCCCCATTGTGCACTCTTCCCCATGGTTTTTGTTTCCCAGCTATTTATAAATAGAAAGACTATATCTATCAAGCAAAGCATGGGGGATCAAAAAGAACTCATATACATTTTCAGAGAGACCCTTATTTAGTAATAAGGCCAAATCTCATGTTCATACCCAAAGTAAAAAGTAATTTATTGGACAAATGAAGAGTCAATTGGTAATTTATAAAGCACTCAATGTCTCCAGGTCTCCTCGAATATTAGCAATGCATTTGAAAAGTAGTAGGTTTGTTTTCCTGATTGATAGATTGTATCTGTTAGAGCAATCGAATGAGTTAATGAGGGGAATCTGAGATTGAAGCCATAGTTCGGTAATCCATTTCTTGGCGCACACAAGTAAGATCAGTAGAAGTTTAAATTGTCAGCCTCGAACCGTAAAGGTAGCATATGTAAAAGAACCAAAGGGGGAGAGATTGAGAGAGATCAAACATTGGGTCTAAGACATTAGAAATAGCCATCCAGTAGGAGCGGAGGGCATGACCAAAAATGTGGACATAGTCTGCCATTTGTTTACCACAAGCTCACCAGCAAACCCCTGCCCTTTCACCTAGATAGTTCATCATAATCACTGGTGTCTTAAAAAAATCACATCCCCTCCTTTTTTTTTAATAAGGTTTTTATCCTCCTTAGTCAGACTGGGTGGCTATCAGCCTCGTCCCTGGGCACCGTCAACTGTCCCTTACCTCTCCTCTTTGGTCCAGGACTGGGTTCCCCATGGATTGTCCCCTTTGGCAGGGCCGGGGGGAGGGCCATCCTCCCTCTGGAGCCTCACATCCAGAATCGCCCACTTAGACTGGAGGCAGGACGGCAGATTGTGATGCCTCAGGTAAGGCTTCATGGAGTGCTTGTCCATCATTTTTCTCCTCAGTTTTCACCCAGGTCCTGGTGCTGCAGTGACATTTATTTATTTTTATTTATTTCGATCTCGGATTAACAGCTTTGAGCACAGGTGCTCGTTTACAAAGGTTCCACATCAGTGGTGTAAGGATAACATATAGACAGGAATATTACTGTAAACTGAAATGACAAAAAACAACAGTATGTTTAAAATTATACATTGATAAATACATGAGAGGATAAATACAATTTAGTTAATGATAATAGTAGCAGAAATGACATAAGAACCAGTACCTGGAATTGATAACAGTGTTGGATTCCCAAGTAAAAGTATATAATAAGTCGTGGGTGAGAGAGGCTAGAGAGGGGAGGTAGGATAGGGAAGTGTATAAGATTGAGAGGTGAGGGAGTGCAGACCGTATAAAGACAAGTGTAACATAATTCAATGGTGGGTGGGAGGAAAGGAAATGCGGGGTATACTATCAAAAGGAAGGGAAGGTGGGAGAGTGGGCGTAGGGAGAACCAAGGACAGTAAGAGGCGGCAAGGCCACTGAAAGTACTAGATAGACCATAGGGGTGTAAGGGGCAGATATCATGTGAAGCAGTCACAAGAACTGTTAGCCATGAGTCAGTTTTAGCTTGGTCTCGAATTCACCCAATTTTTGCAGTGTTGAGTCTTCATAATCCAGCGAGTTGAACCTTTGAGGAGCTCTGTAGGCGAAGGAACACTGGCCTTGAGATGTCTGGCATCTAGGAACAATGAGAGACTGGTGAGCAGCTGATCTGGTGATCTTAGTGGGCCAGGGTGGGGGTAAGCAATGCCACCATCCTGGGTGGCATTAGACATAGGAGCGCTTTTTTGACTAGTAAGCAGGTATGATATTTAATCTGATTTTTCAATTGAAGTCAATCCATCTGTTTGTATAGATCACAGGTGTGAGTAAAGCGATCAGACCCTGTACTTAACCTGCAGGCTTTATTTAGTGCAACAGTTGTTCTGCGAATGAAGGTGTCAGTAGTTGATCCATAGATTACGAGACCATAATCAATGGCTGAGAGGATGGAGCTATACACCACCAATTTGAGGGCTTCAGGAGTTAGATTACACTTGATGCAATATAGTAGACCAATTTTTATATTTACCGCCTTTGCTACAGCTTCAATATGATGTGAGAAGGAAAGGTGTTTGTCCAGTGTAATCCCTAAATAAATGAATTGTTCCACTGCATCAAGGGGGACACCTTTTTGATTTTTTTATATTGAGTGCATGCACTTTAAATTTGTTTCTTGTAGAGCTAAACAACATAATTTTAGTTTTTTGTAATTCATCACAAGCTTTTGATTAGAGAATCAGGTTTCAACATCATCAAAGCCACTTTGAAGACGATCCTCAAGTAGACCAGGGTTTGGTTGGATTGAGTAAATGACAGCATCGTCAGTGTATAACAGTATGCCCTGGTGGCAGTGGAGGGGAAGGTCATTTACAAAAATACTAAAAAGTAGAGGGCCAAGGATGGAACTTTGTGGCACACCAGAGCAGACATTCCGTTGGTCAGATAAGACGTTGGAAATCTTTACACACTGAGTTCGATCATCCAGGTAGTTTTTGAATCAAAGCATCACTTCTTTTAGCTGGCCCGGTGGTGCTGAGGGCTAAGGCGCTGGCCGTCTTACCTCGTGCCACACCGGTGACCTGTGTTTGGGAACAGGCATGGGCCACTGGGGGTCAACAGGGGAGGAGAAGGATTGAGCATCCATCCTTCTCTAGGGAGGGGGGTTCACGATAGTCAGTGCCTGATTGCTCCCTGGCAGAGGCTGGAGGGCAAGGCACTGCGCTGTACTTCAGAGGAGGAGTTGGGGCAGACGCCAGGAGGGAGCACGTGTGGACGCGTGCATGCTCCCCTCCACTGGTGTCATGGCACACCCTCAGCTCTGGGGAGAAAACGAGGAAAAAGGTAGACCTGGTTGTTTATTTATTTAGCTTTTGTTTGCCAGGTAAGCACACTAGACAGTCAAGTGCCTATTTTCAGGTGTGACCTGGGAGAGTTACAAAGATACAGGCAATAACAGTACAGAGGCTAGTAACAATTTAAACAAGGTTTAAAAATTTGGGCAGCTGGATGGCTGTCCAATGGAACACGGGCTCTGGGGGTAGTTGATGAATCTGGATCTGGACAGGGTGGGTGAGATGGGGACTCCCCATCACCCCACTGTGGGGGTTAAGCTGCAGGGGAAACAGGCAAGGACCCTAAAGAAGCTCGGGGGTTCTCGGATGGTGGCCAGAGTCCCAAGGAGTTGCCAGGAATGGGAGCAGACCAGGTAGGTCTTGCAGAAAGAGATAACCAAAAAAAAAAAGCATCACTTCTTTTGACATGCCCATGTTGGTTAATTGTTGCAGAAGCAAAGGGCGGCTAACAGTGTCTAATGCCTTCATTAGTTCTATGAAGGCTGCACCCACAAGATTCCCTTGATTGAGAGCATGGTGTATGTATCCAGTAAATTCCAGAAGGGCAGTTGTGGTACTGTGCCCTTTCCTGAAACCATGCTGTTGCGGGCACTGAATGGAGTATTTTTCAAGGTATTCAATTAGTTGATCAGCAACTAGCCGCTCCAGCACTTTGGACAACAGGGGGAGGATGAAATAGGTCTATAGTTGGTATGGGAGGTCCGATCACCTAATTTGTGGATGGGGTAATTTGCACTGACTTCCAATGAGCAGGAATTGGGATAGCCTTAGAGAGAGGTTGAAAATATTTGTGATCGGGGCTATGACCTCATCCAGGGTAAGAGCGATAAATTTTAAGTCAAGGGAATCACCACTATTCCGAGACTTACCTTGGACCTTTCACATGTATCTTTTAGCAAGGAGGCAGTTACTTTCTTAAAGTAGAATGGTGGGATAGGGTTTCAGTTTCCATCGTGTACATGAGAGGCCCTGACTGTCAATTGCTCTGGGGGAGGTGTGGGTTGATTAAAGAAGTCAGGTGGGAGGACACCACTAAGGTCCGTGAAAGCGTTATTAAATATATTTGCAATGGTGAGGGTGTCCATAGTTGAGACACCGTCTGTGTCAGTCACCGAGGGGGCAACTTGTGGGAGTGTTCCGTGACATCTTTTAAGTTGGACCAGAAATTTCTACTGTTCCCCCATGACCTGGTAAGCAATTCTCTATGATGTTTGCATTTTTCTGACCTAATGTCCCGGGTACAGGAATTCCTAGCAGTTTTATAGGCTTGCACATCAGCAGGATTCCCAGAAACTTTAACTCGCAACTACAGGAGATCATGTTGCTTCATATTGGATAGTAGCTTTGATGTGATCCAGGAATTTAATGTGTCTCGGACTTTTGGAGTTTTCATTGGTGCATGCCTATTACAGGCCTCATTGAAGTGTGAGATGAAAAGCTGTAGGGCATGATTTACATCCACCATGGTGCTGATGTCAGACCAATCGATGGAGCACAGTTGTAACTTTAGGGGATCAAGGTGCCCATGTTTTAGCACCCTGTTTCTTACAGTTAGTGGAGGAGGCTTGGAGAATTTATTTGTCCAGGAGTATGCTACTCGGGAGTGATCACTGAGGGAGTCAGAGTGGACTATTACATTAGTAATGTGTTCAGGGTGGTTTAATAGAATCCAGTCTATTAAAGTGCTTGTTCCTGTTCTATAGTTGTGTCTGGTTGGTAGTCGTACAAGTTGTGAGAGGTGGAGGGTAGATAGGGTATCCTTTGTGGAGCTATGTGAGAGCGCAAGCCAGTTTTGGTTAACATCACCCAAAAGTATAGCCTGAATAGTGAGCGGGTTCCGCCCGAAGAAATCCCGTAGGCTACGCAGGCCATTGTCCAGATTTTTAGGAGGTACATAGACTGAGAACACAGGCAGTGCTTTGTTATGTGCATCTAGGAGTAGTTTGACGGCTAAGGCCTGCACATGGTGCTCAAGGCATATTGCTGGAAGGGTGTGCCCAATAAATGTGTCATTTAAATATATAACATAACCCCCACCTCTTTTGGCCTGTCTATCCTGCCTGAAGATATTATATCCTGGAAGAGTAATGGGTGAGTCTGGAATAGACGGGGACAACCACGTTTCAACTATAGACAAGACATCTGGTTTATGAAGGGTGACCCAGGCAAATAGGGAAACAAAGGGAGGGATTGTGAGGCTGAATAGAATGAATGGTGGGTGGGCAGAGGGGGACAGTAAAAAAGCAGGGATACTGAATGAATATTTCTGCTCAGTATTCACAAAAAAGGAGGGGGAAGTGCCTAATCCAATTAACAGAAGCACTCTTGATAGGGGGGTCGATCCCAGCCCTTTCACAGAAGAAAGGGTTCTGCAAGAACTCCTAAAACTGAATGTGGACAAAGCAATGGGGCCAGATGGAATTCACCCCAGAATTCTAAAAGAATTAAGGGGAGAACTAGTGAAACCACTGACTACTCTTTTTAATAAATCATGGGAGGCTGGTGTGGTACCCGAGGACTGGAGGAAGGCAGATACGATTCCCCTTCACAAAAGTGGGACCAAGACAGAGGCAGGAAACTACAGACCTGTCAGTTTGACCTCTGTGGTAGGGAAAGTGATGGAGTCACTTCTGAAGGAAAGAATAGTTGAGTACCTAGAGGCCAGTGGGGCACCGGACCCAAGGCAGCATGGGTTCACAGTGGGAAGGTCATGTCATACAAATCTAATAGATTTCTTTGACTGGGTGACCAAAGTAGTAGGCCAGGCAGGGGCTGTGGACATGGCCTACCTAGACTTTAGCAAGGCATTTGACACAGTCCCACACAAAAGATTAATAGTCAAATTAACCAGCCTGGGAGTGGGTCCCAGGGTGGTAGCCTGGGTAAAACATTGGCTGGACAACAGGACACAGAAGGTAATTGTAAATGGAGTCCACTCTGAAGAAAGAGGGGTTACTAGTGGGGTACCGCAGGGTTCAGTACTGGGTCAAGTCCTTTTTAATGTCTTTATAAGTGACATTGCAGAGGGACTGGAAGGAAAAGTATGCCTCTTTACAGATGACACAAAGATCTGCAACAGGGTTGATACACAAGGAGGCGTGGAAAGGATGAGAAGGGACTTGGCAAGGTTGGAGGAATGGTCAGAAGTATGGCAGATAGGATTTAATGCAAAGAAGTGCAAAATAATGCACCTGGGAAACAAGAACCCAGGGGAAGATTACACAATGGGGGGAGAGTAGTAACAACAACAAAAAAGGAAAGGACATGGGGTACTCATATCAGATGACCTTAAGGTTGCAAGCAATATGTGAGAAGCAGTAGGGAGGGCTGGGGTATACTGGAATGCATAGGGAGAGGCATCACCAGCAGAAAACAGAAGTTGTTATCCCTTTGTACAGACAGTTGGTGAGACCCCATCTGGAGTACTGGGCCCAGTTCTGGAGACCCCATCTCTGCAAGGACATAGACAGGATAGAGGCAGTCCAGAGGAGGGCAACTAAAATGGTGCAGGGTCTGCAGAGAAGCCGTATGAGGAGAGATTAAAGGAGCTTAATATGTATACCCTTGAGCAAAGAAGGGGAGGGGACATGATAGAAACTTTAAGTACCTCAGTGAAATCAACAAAGTCCAAGAGGGTAGCATCTTTCAGAAAAAGAGATGTGCAAGAACAAGGGGACACAATTTAAAGATTGGGGGCGGTTCCGGGGCAATGTGAGGAAGTATTTTTTCACAGAGAGGGTAGTGGATGCATGGAACAGCCTTCCTGAGGAGGTTGTGGGGTCTAAAACTGTGGGAGAATTCAAGAATGCATGGGACCGACATAAGGCAATTCTGGTGGGAGGTAGGAAGAAATAGGCTGTTGGTTAACTAGGTTCTGCGGCCTATCCTGTAGGTAGGGAAATGGGCAGACTAGGTGGGCCAAGCGGTCCTTATCTGCCTCCAAAGTCTATGTTTCTATGTTTCTAAATGTTTAATGACGCTATGGAAATAGTACTATTTCTGCTATTTGTGTGGTTACTTCCTCACATTGCCCCTGAGCCGTCCCCTCTCTGTCTTCACATTGTGTCCCCTTGTTCTTGCACATCTCTTTTTCTGAAAGATGCTACCCTCTTGGACTTTGTTGATTCCCTTGAGGTACTTGAAAGTTTCTATCATGTCCCCCCCTCCCTTTTTTCCTCGATGGTATACATATTAAGCTCCTTTAGTCTCTCTTCATATAATCTTTGGTGCAGACCCTGCACCATTTTAGTTGCCCTCCTCTGGACTGCCTCCATCCTCTCTATGTCCTTGCGGAGATAGGTTCTCCAGAACTGCACGCAGTACTCCAGATGGGGTCTCACCAGCTGTCTGTACAGAGGGGTAACAACTTCCTGTTTTCTACTGGTGATGCCTCTCCCTATGCATCCCAGTATCCCCCAGCCCTCCTTACTGCCTTTTCACATTGCTTGTCTACCTTTAGGTCGTCTGAAATGACTAGCCCCAGGTACCTTTCCATTTTTGTTGTTGTTAGTATCTCCCCTCCCCCATTGTGTACTCTTCACCTGGGCTTTTGTTTCCCAGGTATTTATAAATAGAAAGACTATATTTATGCAAGCAAAGCATGGGGATCAAAACTAACTCATATACATTTTCAGAGAGCCCCTTATTTAATAATAAGGCCAAATCTCATGTTCATACCCAAAGTAAAATATAATTTATTGGACAAATGAAGAGTCAGTTTGTATTTTATAAAGCACTCAATGTCTCCAGGTCTCCTCGAACATTGGCAATGCATTTAAAAAATAGTAGGTTTGTTTTCCTGATTGATCGATTTTATTTGTTAGAGTAATAAAATGAGTTAATGAGGGGAATCTTAGATTAAAGCCATAGTCTAGTAATCCATTTCTTGGCACACACAAGTAAGATCAGTAGAAGTTTAAATTGTCGGCCTCGAACCGTAAAGCTGGCGTAAAAGAACAAAAGCGGGGGAGAGAGATTGAGAGAGAGATCAAACATTGGGTCTAAAGACATTAGAAATAGCCATCCAGTAGGAGCGGAGGGCATGACCAAAAATGTGGACATAGTTTGCCGTTTGTTTACCACAAGCTCACCAGCAAACCCCTGCCCCTTCACCTAGATAGGTCATCATAATCACTGGTGTTTTAAAAAATTGCACCCCCCCCCTTTTTTTTATAAAGGTTTTTATCCTCCTTAGTCAGACTGGGTGGCTATCAGCCTCGTCCCTGGGCACTGTCAACTGTCCCTTACCTCTCCTCTTTGGTCCAGGACTGGGTTCCCCATGGATTGCCCCCTATAGCAGGGCCGGGGGGAGGGCCATCCTCCCTCTGGAGCCTCACATCCAGAATCGCCCTCTTAGACTGGAGGCAGGACGGCAGGTTGCGATGCCTCAGGTAAGGCTTCATGGAGTGCTTGTCCACCATTTTTCTCCTCAGTTTTCACCCAGGTCCTGGTGCTGCAGTGACATTTATTTATTTTTATTTATGTTGATCTCGGATTAACATCGTTGAGCGCAGGCGCTCGTTTACAAAGGTTCCACATCAGTGGTGGAAGGGTAACATATAGACAGGAATATTACTGTAAACTAAAATGACAAAAAAAACAGTATGTTTAAAATTATACATTGATAAATACATGAGAGGATAAATACAATTTAGTTAATGATAACAGTAGCAGAAATGACATAAGAACCAGTACCTGGAATTGATAACAGTGTTGGATTCCCAAGTAAAAGTATATACTAAGTCGTGGGTGAGAGAGGCTAGAGAGGGGAGGTAGGATAGGGAAGAGTATAAGATGGAGAGGTGAAGGGAGGTGCAGACTGTATAAAGACAAGTGTAACCTAATTTAATGGTGGGGTGGGAGGGAGAGGGGAAATGCGGGGGTTAATTTCAAAAGGAAGGGGAGGTGGGAGAGTGGGCATAGGGAGAACCAAGGACAGTAAGAAGTGGCAAGGTCATTGAAAGTACTAGACAGATCATAGGGTTGTAAGGGGCAGATATCATGTGAAGCAGTCACAAGAACTGTTAGCCACGAGAGTCAGTTTTAGCTTGGTCTCGGATTCACCCAATTTTTGCAGTGTTGAGTCTTCAGAGTCCAACGAGTTGAACCACTGAGGAGCTCTGTAGGTGAAGGAACACTGGCCATGAGATGACCAGCATCTAGGAACAAGGAAAGACAGGTGAGCAGCTGATCTGGTGATCTTAGTGGGCCGGGTGGGGGTAAGCAATGCCACCATCCCGGGTGGCATTAGACATAGGAGTACTTTTTTGACTAGTAAGCAGGTATGATATTTAATCTGAGTTTTCAACTGAAGCCAACCCATCTGTTCGTATAGATCACAGGTGTGAGTAAAGTGATCAGACCCTGTACTTAACCTGCAGGCTTTACTTAGTGCAACAGTTATACTGCGAAGCAAGGTGTCAGTAGCCGATCCATAGATTACGGGACTATAATCAATGGCTGAGAGGATGGGATATACACTGCCAATCTGAGGGCTTCAGGGGTTAAATTGCACTTGATGCAATATAGTAGACCACTTTTTATATTTACTGCCTTTGCTACAGCTTCAATATGATGTGAGAAGGAGAGGCGTTTGTCCAGTGTAACCCCTAAATACTTGAATTGTTCCACTAGATCAAGGGGGACACCTTGTTGATTTTTTTATATTGAGTGCATGTGCTTTAAATTTGTTTCTTGTAGAGCTAAACAACATAGCTTTGGTTTTTTTTGTAATTCATCACAAGCTTTTGATTAGAGAACCAGGTTTCAACATCATCAAAGCCACTTTGAAGACGATCCTCAAGTAGAGTGGGGTTAGGTTGGACTGAGTAAATGACAGCATGATCGGCCTATAACAGTGTGCCCTGGTGGCAGTGGAGGGGAAGGTTATTTACAAAAATACTAAAAAGTAGAGAGCCACGGATGGAACTTTGTGGCACACCAGAGCGGATATTCCATTGGTCAGATAAGACGTTGGAAATCTTTTCACACTGAGTTCAATCATCCAGGTAGTTTTTGAATCGAAGCATCACTTCTTTTAGCTGTCCTGGTGGTGCTGAAGGCTGAGGCGCTGGTTGCTTTACCTCGTGCCACGCCGGTGACCTGTGTTCGGGAACGGGCACGGGCCACCGGGGGTCGACAGGCGAGGAGAAGGATTGAGGGTCCATCCTTCTCCAGGGAGTGGGGTCCATGACAGTCGGTGTCTGATTGCCTCCTGGAAGAGGCTGGAGGGCAAGGCACTGTGCTGTACCGGGGGTTGGGGCAGATACCAGGAGGGAGTGCATGCAGATGCGTGCATGCCCCCCCCCACTGGCATCGTGGCACACCCTCAGCTCCGGGGAGAAAATGAGGAAAAAGGTAGACCTTCTGGTCGGGCAGCTTGATGGCCATCCAATGGAACACGGGCTCTGGGGGAAGTTGCCCAATCTGGATCCGGACAGGGTGGGTGAGATGGGGACTCCCCACCACCCCACTGTGGGGGTTAAGCCACAGGGGAAACAGGCAAGGACCCTAAAGGAGCTTGGGGGTTGTTGGATGGTGGCTGGAGTCCCAAGGAGTTGCCAGGAATGGGAGCAGACCAGGTAGGTTGTGCAGAAAGAGATAACCAAAAAAAAAAAAGCATCACTTCTTTTGACATGCCCATGTTGGTTAATTGTTGCAGAAGCAAAGGGTGGCTAACAGTGTCACACACCTTTGTTAGGTCTATGAAGGCTGCACCCACAAGATTCCCTTGATTGAAAGCGCAGTGTATGTATCCAGTAAATTCCAGAAGGGCAGTTGTGGTACTGTGCCCTTTCCTGAAACCATGCTGTTGCGGGCATTGAATGGAGTATTTTTCAAGGTATTCAATTAGTTGATCAGCAACTAGCCGCTCCAGCACTTTGGACAATGGGGGGAGGATGAAATAGGTCTATAGTTGGTATGGGAGGTCCGATCACTCGATTTGTGGATGGGGGTAACTTGCACTGCCTTCCAATCGAGCGGGAATTGGGATAGCCTTAGGGAGAGGTTGAAAATACTTGTGATAGGGGCTATAACCTCATCCAGGGTAAGCGATAAATTTTAAGTCAAGGGAATCATCACTATTCTGAAACTTACCTTGGACCTTTTGCATGTATCTTTTAGCAAGGGAGAAGTTGGTTTCTTAAAGTAGAAGGGTGGGATAGGTTTTCGGTTCCCATCATGTTCATGGGAGGCTCTGACTGTCGATTGCTCTGGGGGAGGTGTGGGTTGATTAAAGAAGTCAGGTGGGAGGACACCACTAAGGTCTGTGAAAGCGTTATTAAAGATATTTGCAATGGTAAGGGGGTCTATAGTTGAGACACCATCTGTGTCAGTCACTGAGGGGGCAATCTTTGGGAGTTTTCTGAGACATCTTTTAAGTTGGACCAGAAATTTCTACTATTCCCCCACGACATGGTAAGCAATTCTCTATGATGTTTGCATTTTTCCGACCTAATGTCCCAGGCATAGGAATTCCTAACAGTTTTATAGGCTTGCACATCAGCAGGATTCCCAGAAGCTTTAACCTGCAACTACAGGAGATCACGTTGCTTCATCTTGGATAGTAGCTCTGATGTGATCCAGGAATTTGACGTTCCTCGGACTTTCCGAGTTTTCATCAGTGCATCCCTATCACAGGCCTCATTGAAGTGTGAGATGAAAAGCTGTAGGACATGATTTACATCTTCCATGGTGTTAATGTTAGACCGATTGGTGGAGCGCAGTTGTAACTTTAGAGGATCAAGGTGCCCACGTTTTAGCACCCTGTTTCTTATAGTTAGTGGAGGAAGCTTGGAGAATTTATTTGTCCAGGAGCATGCTACTGGGGAGTGATCACTGAGGGAGTCAGTGTGGACTATTACATTAGTAATGTGTTCAGTGGGGTTTAATAGAATCCAGTCTATTAAAGTGCTTGTTCCTGTTCTACAGTTGCATCTGGTTGGTAGTCGTACAAGTTGTGAGAGGTGGAGGGTAGATAGGGTATCCTTTGTGGAGCTGTGTGAGGGCGCAAGCCAGTTTTGGTTAAAATCACCCAAAAGTATAGCCTCAGTAGTGAGCGGGTTCCACCCGAAGAATTCCAGCAGGCTACGCAGGCCATTGTCCTGATTTTTAGGAGGAACATAGACTGAGAACACAGGCAGTGCTTTGTTATGTGCACCTAGGAGTATTTTGATGGCTAAGGCCTACACATGGTGCTCAAGGCATATTGTCGGAAGGGTGTGACCAATAAACGTGTCTTTTAAATATATAACACAATCCCCACCTCTTTTGGCCTGTCTATCCTGCCTGAAGATATTATATCCTGGAAGAATAACAGCTGAGTCTGGAATAGACAGGGACAGCCATGTTCCACTATAGACAAGACATCCAGTTTATGGAGGGTGACCCAGGCAAATAGGGAGTCCATTTTCGGGAGAAGGCTGCAAATATTTAATGACGCTACGGAAATAGTACCATTTCTGCTGTTTGTGTGGTTAGGTATAGATCCAGTATCTATGGAGGCAGTATAGCATAGTGGTTAAGAGCACTGAGCTGCAAACCTGGAGACCTGGGTTTGAATCCCACAGCCCCCACTTGCATACTGTGTGACTCTGAGGAAGTCACTTAACTTCCTTGTGCTCCCAGGTCGCACCTGGAAACAAGCTTCAGATTAGTGTGCCTTTCCTGGTAAAACAATTTCTCCTTTCCCATTCCAGTAGGGCCTGGGTTTGGATGAACATTTCCAGAACATAGGATTAGCATTTGGATGAGCAGACGATGCATTCCATTTACTTTCTGGGGCATCAGATACATTTTGAGTCTTATTCCTTGCTTCGATTTTTTTATAGGTATCCAGGAAGGAGCGAGCAATGTGACAGATAGGATTGACACTTTTATAATAACCACTATTTATGGCCCAGTTGAACAGCCGTGGAGGAAGCCAGAGCGGCTGCCAGACTCCTTTAGTTATTAGGAAGAAGTTTCCAGAAGCTAAGCCCGGGTTATAGTGCATGTTCAAGTCAATTTTGGCTTGTGTATAAGGTAATTTAGTCTGAAGGCCAATTGGGCTCCCACTTTTGATGGCAGCAAATATAATTAGCTAGGTTAATGAGAGTCAGAGGCTTGCCATCCTGTCACTGTACAATTGGTATCACTCTAGTGACAGCAGCTGGGACAGAGATGGGTAGAAATAAGAGTGTAAGAAGGGAACCAGAGATAGGTTCGAGAAGTTGCTGTGGGTAAAAGTGATACAACAGTGAGCAGGGCAGTAGACAGAAAAGTGCTGTGATGACTAACAAGGTGAGTAGGGCAGCAGAGATATGCTGTGAGGGTTAAATAGGTCTAAGGTATGGTTCCTCTAGTGGCAGCACCATATAACCATCCAATGGGAAAGTAGACAGAAAAACATGTGACTCAATCTGTCTGTGAGTTAAGATACTGAGTTTGGGCGGAAGGGGGGTGGGTGTGGAGTGCCGTTGGGGTTAGCCAAACCCGGCAGGAACTTCAGTTCCGGCCACTTGGCCTGCGGCTTGTGTCTGGGGAATGGCAGGCGGTGGAGCTGTGGAAGTGCCGCGCCGAGGCAGCCCGCTCAAGGGCTGGTCTGAAAGAGAGGACAAAGGGGGGATTAGATAAGCAAGAGGGCTAGGAACAGGTGGTGCCCGAGAATCAGTGGGGGGTAGGAAGGACAATTCTTATCTAAATCAGTGGGAAGGGATAGTGAAGAGGTGAGAAGGAGCAGGAAGTCTAGCAGACAAACAAATAAGGTGGGACAGAATTAAGCATCAACTCCGGCACTTAGGTAAAATTCAACAAAAAATTCTCTACGTCTAGCTAAAACTGCAGGCTTCACAGTAAAACAGTTTCTAACATCAGCATTAACAGAATACCAATCACAAACAGTTTAAAAAAATGATAGCAGCACTTTTAGAGTGGAAATTGTTCAATAAGGGAGCTGTAATCCTGAGTTGCCGTATTGTCTGAGCTAGCCCTTACAGAGGATTCTGAAACCAGCCAATCGGAGAGAAGCAGGGAGAAAACTGGACAATCAGAGGTGGTCAGCACTCTGGCACCAGATTTTCAAACTTTGTCTGGGGGAGCTAGTGAGCCTGTACCTTTCAGCGGCTGTGGAATCCTTAGCCGAACCTGGCAGGAGCTTCAATTCTGGCTGCTAGGCTTGCGGCTTGTGTCTGGGGAATGGCGGGTGGCAGAGCCATGGAAGCGCCGCACTGAGGCAGCCCGCTCATGGGCTGATCTTTCAATAGCTGTGGAATCTTTAGCCGAACCCAGCAGGAGCTTCAATTCTGGCTGCTAGGCCTGCGGCGCCGTGGAAGTGCCATACTGTGGTAGCCCACTGAAGGGCTGGTCTTTCAACGGCTGTGGAATACTTAGCCGAACCCGTCAGGAGCTTCAATTCTGGCTGCTAGAGGATGCATGCACATGGAGGCATGCATGTGCTCTGGAACCACATCCCCTTTCACCCACCTAGACTAAAGTCAACTTCCCGTGCATTGGCTCTACCACCAGGGCTTCACCTGGTGGCAGCTGAGAGTTGGGAAGGCTTGCCATCTTAGTCTGGGAGAGGAGAACTGCCCAGCAGCTGCTTGATCCTCTCCCAGACTCCCCCTTGGCCAACTCCTGGCAACCCATGGTGGTTAGCAAACTCAGATCACTGGAGCGAGAGAGGTAAGATGCTCAGTGCCTTGGCCTTCTGGCGTGGTTCACCCATGCCACTGCAACAGTCAATGTGCTGACATAAATCACAGAGCAAACAATTTGTCGACAACAGAAATGGCATTGTCAGAGTTTGCCGTCTGACACTATGAGCGACCTGCATGAGGATGAAATCTAACTGAAAGCAAAGTAAACACCATGCAAGTTACTCCACAGCGTATACCATTAGAACAGCAAAGGAATGACAGCGAAGCCACAACATTGACAGCTACACAACGACATCCAGTGCTGCGGTAGGGAGTTTATGTTGACAGGTGCATTCTATCGACAGGGAGGGTATTGGGGAGGTGGGCAGGATGTGCAGTGGTTGGAAGTGTGCTTCAGGAATGGCTGTGGAATGATTGGGGAGGTGGGCGGGATGTGCAGTGGGTGGGTTGTTGTTGTACTGGATCAGGCATGGTCATCGGGTGGTTGTGTGGCCAGGGGAACTTCTATTTTCTCCACTGTCTGTGCAACATGGATTAGGTTATTGGTAGTTCAGAGGTGCAGGGCGGAGCCCCCACACGTGGGGGGTGCACAGGGCGCAGCCCCCCACATTGCTCAGTCTGTATTGCTCTTTGTGGTGTGGTGGTTTGTCGCCCTTGTATTGTGTTGTTGTGTTGGGCATCACTGTTTTGCTGTCGATGTGGTAGATCATGATGTATTTTCTGTCACTGCGGCTTGGTGGAACCACTCCACAGCAGGTCAACATACAAAAACCCACCTATATACCTACCTGTCCCATATTATCCACCTGCACCCACTATCTATTATAAACAACTCCAGATTATGGCTTGTTTGAGATACAGTTGTGATACTGAGATTTTGTACATGGCAGATGGAGACCGAAAGAAACACATGAGGCAGAAATACTCTGCACACTTTAATATAGGCATGAATCAGTATACAGAATGTAACTGCATCAGTATCGGTAACACGCTTCCTATAGCAGGTTACAAACCAAGGAAAAAGAGAAGAGCCATACTATGGCTAAAGCAAAAGAAACAATATAGTACCATTAGCTCTTACACCTGCAACTGGAAGTTCACCGCAATGCCAGTGAGATAATTGGACAGTTTGCATCTTGTACTGTTCCACAATATCCATTATTCTCTGGCTGCAAACCTTATACTGTCATCAGGAAGTAGAAACATTTGTCCCTGAAACAAACTGCTGTATCTTTATTTCATCCATGTGTTGTTCCGACTGTAAGGCATCAGTGAACTTCCACAGACTCGGATGAGCTGCACCAATTAAAGAATTGAAACCACTGTGCCACCCTTCCACAACGTTAATAGTCCAGGCTAGTCCACAACATGCAGCGGCAAAACAATTCCAAAAATCATTGGGGACCCAGGGTCTCCATCTCACACCACTTCTAATGGGACATTCCAACCACGTATCCTCAAAATAATCTAGTAAAGGACCTAACAGTTCATCATGTGTTATAAAAAATTTCCAACCCCTTAGTTCCTCAAAGTCACGTACCACATCTGGAGCTGGCACAAAAGCCAAAGCTGGTAAAAGGCGCACATGCAAGACTAAGTCCTCCTTCTCCATGTACAAATGCTGGACTTCTGGCATCTGCTGAAGTTTGTGCCACACTGATTGACATAGATGAAAAAAGCAGCCTCGTGGTTTATCATCTGGGAAAACAACCCAAAAAGCTTTATAAGCAGCAATCTCAAAGTCTAGCAAAATGGACCTTGGCTTCAAACCAAGATTCAACTCGACCAGTTTCCAAAATACAGCCATTTATGTCATAGTCATCCTGCTTGCCATGACCACATACACAGTTGGAATTACACAGGAAAACTGTGTAGAGGGAGACGATACTTAAAGGTCAAATTAGCGTACCAGTCCCCGCACCTCTCCATGTACTGCAAATTAGCCTGTGTTGAAAATAGCAAGAACCTGTCTGGACCACCACCAGAGTCAAAAAGCAAAAAATCACCTCACTGAGTGAGATTGAATTCCTTTGGAACAGCCAAATCGGCCCGGGGCATGGATTGACAGGGAACTCTACAAGCACCTTTCCTCACATGCTGCACAATATGTTTCAAGTAGTCCAGGCATGGCAACCCTCCACCGACTGACATAGGCAACGAACTACAACAGGCAGCAATCACTTGTTGCAATGATTCTGAAGATGACAAAGCTCTTTTCTTAATATTAACCCTCACCTTCCATACAGCAATACCGGCATGGTCAGGCACATGATTATGGGAGCCAACAACAGTCACGACATGCTCACAAGCTGTATGTGGGCTGGCAGTATAGCCTAGAGGTTAGAGGAACGAGGTGTGAACGAGCTTGATACATCCAGCAGACCAGACCTGAGTTTGATTCTCACAACCTCCACTTGCACACTGTGTGACTCTGAGCAAGTCACTTAACCATCCAGTGCTCCCAGGTTGCCCCAGAAAACAGGCACTTGTGCCTAGTGGGCCTTACCCGGTTACCAAAGACTAAAATAAATTAAAAAAAAAAAAACGCGCTCTGGACATACTCTTGCGCTATGGTAGTCCACACACTTCCAGTATGTCATTTGCTCATGGCAACACTCCTTATAGTGTATGGAGACCCTTGTTCCACACTGAAATCCATTGCAGTCAAAATGTTGTTGTACCACAGCTCAAAGTTCATGGAACGCAGTACACCACACTGTGGTACCACAACATCTTGGCTGTTTTTCAGAGCCCACAAAACAGCACTTCCAGTAATGGAAAAACTGCCACGTGCACATCTCAGTATTCAAACAGTCACTACTGTGACAGGATGGCAGCAGTGTTTTTTTACAAGGTGAGTGAGGAGTGCTTGATGAGCAACAAAATAAGCGGACCAAACGTAAAACTGCAAATGAGTATGTTTGTTTTAATGCCATCATTTTTGAACAAGGGGTCTCTATACACTATATAAAATACTGGCTGGGCTACTGTGCCCAACCAGCCTGTGCTGCCACCTTAGGGTTCTGATTCCATAAAACCTCTCGAGCTTCTCTCTCGAGGTCATATGGCATCAGAACCCCTCAGTGGCAGCAAAGGCTGGTTGCGTGCAGTAGCCCAGCCCATATTCTTTATATGATGAACAAATCCATCATGAACGAGCAACAAATTCCCCTTCGAACTATCCACATACTCCACAGACATACTGGCACTACAGTTCAGTAAAGTACCACATGCGATCCAAAGCACGGAACCCCACACACAGATGGCACAACAACCCACAGTAAACCATCAAGAAAGGTAGGACACACTGCACTAAATATAACTGCACAGACATTAACCAAGAAAACCTGCAGCACCATTACCAGCAACAGACACACACACAATTTCAATTACAAGTTAGACACACCTGGGAACACTAGATCACTCAGCGGCACTCTAAATACACCACGTTGTAAAATACCACCTACAGCATTAACGCCCAAAACACAGCTCGCTAAAAAATCCAAGTAGCAGCAATAGCATGCAACAGCATTCCTTCACTAACATCACGGCAACAACATCGAGTTGCCCTTGTAACATTATACCTTCAGGTGTCTCTGGGCCAGCTTTTTTATTGTCTTTCAGATACCTCTAGCTGGCTGCCAATTGGTCCACACATCAAATCTCCCCTCCCACTTCAACAAACTGAGTTGGCACATTCTGTAGTCAGTCAGCGTTTAGAGGTTGCCACTGTACTGTCTGTAGTCATGGGATTCACATGTGCTGCAGGGCTAGAAAGAAAACAGCATTGCACAGCACAGAGAATGAAGCAGGCCGACTCCCAAGATATCTTGAGATGGAATAGACTTTGCTTTACTCACCGGACTCATGGAGGAATGGATGGGATCCTCAAACTATCTTTATGGACATGCAACATGTATGGGTCTTTATATTTTTACAGGAAAGGAAGAGTAACCAAGTAAACTGTCTCCTGGGAGTTCCAGCCCACATGTTCCTGCCAGCTAGCCTGAGTCCCTCTCGACCATCACCCTCTCACCACACTTTGTAGTTTGTTAGTTGCAGTTTGTCTTTACTGGCGTATTACTATGGCCTAGAGAGTGTGACTTACCTGCCAGCCCGATTTGCTCCGAGCTTGCTTGCTAAAAGTGACTGAGTGATTGTGCCTGCCTCCTCCTGGAAGTCCCAGTCCATGTGTTCCTGACCGACAGCTGAGTCCCTCCTGACCACCCCCATCTCACTGACTGCTGCTGCAAGGTAAATTTGATTTGTGCCTCAGCCTGATTTAGTGTGTCTGCACAGCAAAAGCAAGAACCACGTCATGGAATTAACTTGAACCACAAACAGAAAAAACTGCCACCAGACACAAAGGTTTGAAAAGTGCACCTTTCAAACTCTTGTGTCTGGTGCTGATTTTTTCTGTTTGCAGTTTGTCCGCACACAGCTTTTTATTTTTTGTTTATTGTGGTTCAGAGAGTGTGTGACCTGCCCACCAGCCCAAGTTGCACCCGACCCATTTTGCCTGTTTTTTTTTTTGCTCCTCCTCCTCCTCCTCCTCAGCCAACCTACATCAGCTTTGCAGCTCCCCCAGCTCTGTCACTCATTATATCTGGGGTGTACACTCCTGCTGTTGAACAGTGCCCTCGGATTTCCCCCCCATGGCAGGGCCTCCCGGGAGCCCAGCTCATCCTGGGAGGAGACTGGTGTGGGATGTGGCAGCAGGCAGCCCAGTAGACAGTATGGAGTCTGTGAGGGAGTATGGCATCATCCTGCTCAGCCTTGGCATTTTCTGCCTGGTTTTCACCCCTCCCTTCAGGTGCCCCACAAAGCTGTGACTGGTGGGACGCATGCAAGCACGTGTGTAACAGTCACAAAGCACCTTCCCTCCCTGTGCCATGGCTTCCATGTGCACTACCACCTGTGGTCACCCAGGTGGCAGTGTCGCAGTGGAGGTGACAACCCTCTCTTCACCAGTGTGGTGGCAGAGGAGGCATCCATCTTAGGCCCTATCTTGTTTTCTTTGTACATTAATGACTTAGATGCTAACATATCTACGTCCAATCTGCACTTTTTTGCAGGTGATACTGTGTTGTATACTTCTGGCTCATCGTTATCTGAAGTCAAGGGAGTGCTTCAAGTGGACTTCGTACAACTTGAGCATAATCTAATAAAGGCAAAGCTTCTGCTCAATGCTAAGAAGACTAAAGCGATGATATTCTCCCGCAGTGCTGTCACAGGCCCCCCCAATACCCTTGCCCAAGACTTCATTGTCACCACGCTAAACGAGCCTCTGGAAGTTGTAACCAAATTTAAATATCTGAGTATCTGGATCGACAATAAATTATCTTTCAATGACCACGTCGAAGATGTCTCCAGAAGGTTAAAAGCAAGGTTAGGTTTCTTCTACGAAATAGGCCCTTTTCCCCTTGAAACTCGAAACAAGCTTGTACAGGCCACTTTTCTCCCCTACTTGACTATGATGTAATCTATTCCTCCACCACTCTTGCAAATCTAAGTAAACTGGACATCCTTTATCACCGTGCGTTACGGTTCATTACCAACTCCTTACCGTTCGCACCACTGTGACTTATATGCAGCTGTTGGTTGGACATCCTTACTACTAGGCGCCTGCTCCATGCTGGGCTATGGACTCTTAAACTGCTCCTGCAGAAATTGCCAAGCTATCTCTCTTCCCTTATTAGTATCTCACATAGTGCATACTCGTTAAGAAAATCTGACTTTATTATGCTTGACATACCAAATGGCTGGACTTCCTTTGGTAAGCGTGCTATTGCATATGCCCTTCTCTCCATTTGGAACCAATTACAAACCCGTACTGAAACTAACTAGCACAGTTTCAATAAACTTCTACAAATCGCTAAGTTCAGCCAAAATAAAAGACACCTGTAACTGTCATTAAGTCTCTTCCTTCCCCATGTGTGCCATATTTATCCACTGGTAAGGTATAATTGATTTGTCATATTAACTGCTTTCCCTTCCCCTTCTACTCCTGGCTTTATCTATGCTTACGCTCCACTGCTACTCTATCAAATCACTCCTCCCCCATATCAGTTGTAGTCTGTTGTTTGTTCTAGCTGCCAAAATATATGTATTTCACAGTCATCATGTTTCATTTATCAGTATGCAACCTGTAAGTCGCTTCCCTGTTTCATATCAATGTTTACCACCAGCGGTCACCCTATGTGGTACCCTTGTATGTGTATCCAGCCTGTATCATGTAACGTGCATTTCATGTATATACTGTTATTACCTATCTGTGTTTGTACTTGAAGTGTTTATGTCACAGGACCGCCTTGTAAATGAGCTTGCTCAATGGAGTTTTCCTGCAATAAACTTGAACTTGAACTTGAACAGCCCCTGGCACCACTGGACTGGCCTAGCTTTTTATTTTGTAAACAAAGTTTATTATGGTACTTCTGATACAAAATACAGGTAAAACATTCTGAAGCTTTTTCCTGGTACAGTTACAACCACATACATTCAGTTAGTACATAACCTTCATATACATAGAGAGTAAGGACATATACAGGAAGTGGGCCCTCCCCACTATAGAAGGCGAACTAATGTTTAACAGTTAATACTAAGTCTCCATGTAATAAAACACCATTACTCTAGGCATCTAACTGCCCAGCCCACTAAATTGGAATACAGTTATTTTCTATAGCCCACAACATAGGTTGCCAAGTGCTTTGAAACACGTGACTCAGTTCATTGGCATTAAAATGGTGCTTTTCTAGCTTTATGTACAAGAGTAAATTATTGAGCAATTGTGCTATAGTTGGTGGAGATGCACAAACCCAATTTTGTGCTACTGTTTTCCTGGCATTCACTAGTGCCAGATTCCATAATCTTTGATTGCTGCCCCCTACCTCGTGTTGCAACTGGAGGATCATCTTACCACCTAGCACGTCTATGATACTCTCCAGTCCAGTTTCAGGAAGAGTCATAGTACTGAGACGGTGCTGGTTTGGGGACTTAATGATCTCCTAATAGCGAGAGATCGAAGGAGCCGTCCAGTCTTGGTCCTCCTTGATCCCTCTGCGACATTTGATACCATGAACCATGGTGTGTTGTTGGAGCACCTGCGGATGATCTGTGGTCTGTCTGGGACAGTCCTCAGATGGTTTCATTCTTTCCCTTCAGGCAGGACTCAGAGAGTGGAGTTGGAGATTTTTTCCTTGGCCCCTTTCCCCCTGTCCTATGGGGTGCCACAGGACTCTGTTTTTTCACTCATGTTGTTCGCGATGTACATGCTACCATTAAGAGACATTATAAGGAGGTATGGGCTGAGTTTTTCACTGCTATGCAGATGATACTCGGCTGTACATGTCCATTGTGCCTGAGCATGGTGATGCTGTCTCGGGTTTTTAACAACTGTCTATCTGAGGTACAGGACTGGATGAGTGCTAACTGGCTGAGGTTGAACTCTGATAAGACTGAGGTGTTGGTTGTGGACCCAGGTCATCAGGTAGAGGGGTTGCCTGCTGGGCGGCCATCTGGGCTTTGGCTGGGGGTTAGCCAGCTGACAACCTCTGACTGGGTGCTAAATCTGGTCATTATGCTTGATGGTGGGCTGACACTTAAGTCTCAGGTGTTGGCCATCATCAAAACCTCATTTAATCATCTGAGGAATATTGCCTGGATGAAACACCTGGTCCTGCCTGATGATCTTCCAACGCTGGTCCATGCCTTTGTGACCTCCCGCCTTAACTACTGCAATGCCCTATACCTAGAGTTTGTTTGTTTGTTTATTTGCTTAATGGGGAAACCATACTGGAATGAATTCCATTTACAGATGTGACTCACAAATAACAAAATAGACATACATCACATAATAACTTTTAACATCTAGGACAAAATTTGTCAGCATTAGTCATTTATGTTAAAACAATTAATTAAAACATACACATTCAGATAAAGTGCTAAAGTACTCAAATGCAGCCTTTGAAAAAGCCCCAACAGAAATTGCCTTTCTAATAACAAAAGGAATCTTATTCTAAGTATTAGGGGCACAATATCCAAAAGCCTGTTGTCCAGTTACTGTTTTCTTTAAAGGGACAAATGACCTAGCAGGAGAAATGGTGGAGGTAACAAGGGAGAGGTTTGAGAAAGTGGGATGGTTGTGCGAGGAGACTGGAGAGTCTGTGGCCTTCTTGGAGGTGCTCCCAGTACCCTGCATAAGCACATTGAGAAAGGAGAGGATTGGGGAGTTGAATGCATGATTGGTAAAATGGTGTTCAACTAAGGGGTACAGGGTTGTGGGCGGCTGGGGCAGTACCTGGGATAATAATCTGTTTGCAAGGGATAGGCTGCACCTGAGCGGGGAGAGGAAAGAGGTATTAAAGCAAAGACTGGGGAGGTATATTGTGATAAAGGTGGATTTAAACTAGATGAGGAGGTGGCAAGTGGACAGCAGGGAGGCAGGGATCTGATAGAGTGGAGTCACAGCCTACCCCCCAGGCTAGCAGGGAAGGACTCAGGGTGGCCGGAAAAAGAGAGAGTAGAAGGGAGGAGATGGAGGGTGATGAAGGGAAAGGGCAGGATGGAGGGTGGTCTTGCTAAATGCGAGAAGCTTAGGCAACAAATCAGCTGCGCTATAGGCACTCTTGGCAGTGTGGAAAGTGGATATTGCAGCTGTCATGGAAATGTGGGCACCGAGCACCGGGACTGGGATCTAGCAATCCCAGGGTACAAATTATACAGGAAGGACAGTAAGGAGGGAAGGGGGGTGGGGTGGCAGTCTATGTGAGGGATGGGATGAAATGCACAAGGGATGAGGGGGAGGAAAGGAGAACAGAGGCAATCTGGCTGCAGCTCCTAGACTCAAGGGGTAGGAAACTGAGGTCTGGGGTGGTATACAGGCCGCCGTCCCAGTCTGAGGAGCCTGATAGTGAATTAGCGGGACAAATCTGAAAGGTATGTAGAAAAGGGAAGGTGGCCATCATGTGAGATTTCAACTTGCTGGGGGTTGACTGGAGCATTCTGGCCACCTCCAGTGCTAGGGAGCAAGTGCTCCTGGATGTGATCCAGGAGGGTCTCCTGACGCAGTTGATCAGTGTACCTACTAGGCTAAAGAACACTTTAGATCCGGTATTGTCGAATGGGGAGGCAGTAAGGGAAATAAGGGTGGAGGACCCACTAGCCGACAGTGATCACCAAAACGGTGTGGTTTAATATCATGATGTGTGGGGAGCCAGAGAAATCAGTAACCCGGGTGGTAAACTTCAGGGGGGTGGACTTTGGGAGGATGCAGGAAGTACTGTAAGGGAAACTGGAGGGGATAAGGCAGGAGATGGACGTGGAGCAGAAATTGAATATTATTAAATGGGGGATTACAGAGGCAATGGAAGCCTGCACCAAAACACAGAGTAAGAGGAGCAGAGCAAGGAAACCATGCTGGTTGAACAGTGAGGTCGTGGAGGAGGTGAGGGCAAAATGAGAGGTGCACCAGAGGTATAGGAGGATGGGGAAGAAAGGGGACAGGGAGAAGTATGCAAGATGGTCCAGGGAGGTAACCAGAAAAGAGAGAGAAGCCAAGGCCCAGAGGGAGCTGAGAGTAGCACAGGGAATTAATGGGGGTTGGGGAGAAAGTCTTTTTCAGATACATCAGGGAGAAAAGGAAGTGCAAAGAGACAATAGTGTAGATAAAAAAGGGTGGGGAGTGGACGGAAAAAGGGGAGGAACAGGCGGAAGCACTAAATGAATACTTTTACTCAGTATCCACGGAAGAAGAGGGACTACTAAACCATGGGCTGGGAGGGTGGGGACAGGGGAGAGGAGGTGACAGATGGAAGAATTGAGAGAGGTAGAGTCTTAGAGCGACTGAGGGCACTGAGGGTAGACAAGGCACCAGGGCAGATGGGATCCACCCCAGGGTGCTGAGAGAGATGGTGGAGGTGTTGGCAGAGCCGCTGGTGGATCTGTACAGCACCTTACTGGAGTCGGGATGTGTGCCACTGGACTGGAGAATGGCACATGTAGTGCTGTTACACAAAAGCGGACCAAGGGGCAAACTGGGTAATTATCACCCAGTAAGTCTCACTTCCATAGTGTGCAAACTCATGGAAATGATACTAAAGGAAAGACTAGTGTCATACCTGGAGGACAATGGCCTCCAGGATGTGAGGCAGCATGGGTTCGTTTCAGAGAAGTCTTGTCAAACCAACTTGATACAATGTTATGACTGGGTGACAGGTGAGCTGGATAAGGGTCATGCAGTGGATGCTCTTTACTTGGACATCAGCAAGGTCTTCGATTCAGTACCTCATGGGCAGCTTGGGGGGAAGCTAACTGGCGTAGGGGTAGGGGCAAAAATGACGAACTGGATTACAAGCTGGCTGAGTGGGAGGCTGCAACAGGTGGTGGTGGGAGGGGAGCTCTCAACTCTGAAGCCAGTGATGAGCGGGGTGCCACAGGGCTCTGGGACCAGCATTATTTGGACTCTTCATATCAGACATTGCGCATGGGGTGGTGAGCAAGGCAAGTCTGTTTGCAGATGACACCAAAATGGGAGCAGTGGTGGATGGAGGAGAGGGATGGAAACAGCTGCAGGGGGACATAAGCAAGCTAGAGGAGTGGTCAGAGAGGTGGCAGCTGGGATTCAGTGCAAAGAAGTGGAAGGTTATGCACTTCAGGGCGAAGAACCCAAGGAGAGAATATTGGCTTGGGGGGGGGTTAAGCTGGGGATCACTGAGAAGGAGAAGGACCTAGGGATAATGGTAAGAGGGACCATGAACAACACTGCCCAGTGCAAGAGAGTGGCTGCAAAAGTGAACAGAATGCTAGGGTGCATAGTGAGGGATTTTTTGTCCAGGCGAAGAGAGGTGATCTTGCCCCTCTACAGGTTGCTGGTGAGGTTGCACTTGGAGTATTGTGTGCAGTTTTGGAGGCTGTACCTGAAGCATGATATCAGGCTACTGGAGGGGGTGCAGAGGAGGGCAACAAAGATGATATGTGGAATGGAGGGGAGAGACTATGAGAGCAGGCTGGGAGACCTGAATATGTACACCCTGGAGGATAGAAGGGATGGAGGGCCATGATAGAGACATTCAAGTATCTGAGGGGAATCATTAAGGATGTGGCAGATGGGGCCTTTAAGCTAAGGAGGGGAGGGACACCAGGGGGCATGGGCTAAGACTAGAGGGGGAAGATTTAGGAGGAAAATGAGGAGACACTATTTCACAGAGAGGGTGGTAGCAAAATGGAATGCATTACCAGAATTGGTGGTATCATGTAAATCTGCGAACAGCTTTAAAAGGGCATAGAACAGGGAACAGGGAACTGGGGATAGTGAGGGTGGGGGAGGTGGGAGGCGGTAGTGGGATGACAAAGGGGAGGGGTGGGGCAGCTGCAAACTAGGGGTGCTGGCAGCACACTTGAGCAGACTTAGATATGTCAGGTGGTCTGTTTCTGCTGGCACATTCATATGTTCGTATAATTTTCAAAGACTTATTATCAACCCTATATCTAGTATGTAGAACAGTATTAAAAAACAACAAATTTCTGGGCCAAAGTTACAGAAGTAGCTGACTTAAGAATTCTAAATGTAAAGTTGGCCAGCACATATTTAAAATTCTGCTGGACTGTCATATATCCCATCCTCTTTAAGACCTCACAATGATGTGTGACTTTAGGGACAGAACTTGCAAATTTACCAATTGGTTGTAATAATGCAGATTTTCTAGCAGTAATGCTAGCAGAAGCATTGTCTGTAATCACAGTGGCATAGTTAACAACTGGGGTCAAACACTGCTTAGCAATAAGCATCTTTGAATCATCAGTTAAATAAGAGCGTCATCTATGTAACACTGCCACCTTTGAATGGATCGTATTAGTTACCTTAGTAAAATGTAATTCATAGCTTATTGTGGGATCCAACAACGCTCCCAAATATTGGAAACTATCCACATTTTCAAAATAAGTCCCATCAACAGATTTAACCAATGAATCCTGGTTCACCCCCTTAAGCTTTGCATTTGTCCCAAACATCACAGTTTTTGTTTTCCGCTTACTTAAGACTAACCTGTTGGCTAATAACCACCGCTGCATATTACCCATCTCTTTGGTTAATATCTGATTCAGATCAGAGACTGTAGCACTTTGACAATTAATTCCTGCGTCATCTGCATACAGTGTGAGACAAGCGTCCTCCAGGACTCCAGAAATTTTATCAAAACGAGGGAAAACAAAACAGGACCTAGTATGGAGCCCTGCGGTACGCCATACTTTGCAGAAGCAATATCTGAAACACCACCATCATATTTAACCTTTTGAAACCTACCCCTCAAATAATCCTCAAACCAATTCAATGCAAGTGACTCAAGCCTTTTAATTTAAAGTCCATGGTCCACAAGTTTGAATGCCTTGGTCAAGTCCACGAACGCAGCCCCGGTAAAGAGTTACCAGGTTGTTGACTGGTTTACCTCAATCTTGCCATGTTACACCTGTGCTTCAAGGTCGGGTTACTGAACTGTAAGGCCCTACATGGACAGGGACCATTATCTACACGATCTCCTCTGCCCCTACCGCCCCCTCTGCCCACTCCGCTCCGCCAACGAGGGATTGCTAGAGGTTCCCAGGGTTCACTTGAAGACCTCGGGAGCTAGATCTTTTGCTTTTGCAACCCCGATCCTGTGGAACTCTTTATCTCGTCGGGTTAGAGAGTGCCTGACTGCTAAGGCTTGTAAATCTGCTCTAAAAACCCATTTATTTAACTTGGCATTTTCTGAAGCCTGATATTTCTGCTGCCTGTCATTATTTGTTTTGAATGTGTTTATTTTTTATCTGTAATTTTGTATGTACAAGCACTTTGATAATTGCTGAATTGCACTTTTTAGAAATAAAATTATTGATTGATTGAGTTGGTTTGTAGCAGGGGTCACCCTTAACATTCATGTACTAGCTCAGGTACTAGTGTAGATTGCTGCGGGCTAGTGCAGAATCTTTGTTACTTGCCCGGCTGGGCTAGTGCAATTCCTCCTGTGGAAGCTGCAGTACCATTCTTAACCCCCGTATCAAATAAATAAGCAAACAAATACATAAATATATCTGTTATTTAATTTAAAGCCAGGTCCTTTTCATGGAGGTTTAACTATGTGCTGTCTTAGGATTAGTGAAATGAAAAAAATAGATGTCTGTGTGTAGTGCATTTACAAATTGTCTCATTTTATACTAACTACAGCTTTTGTTTTTTGCTGGTAAAGATCCTTTCTCCTTTTTCTTTCCTTGTTTAGGACAATCCGGTTTTCAGGGTCCTTATCTAGTCATCCAGTTTTGATTATATGTAGTTCAGTTTGTGAGCCATTTTGAGTGCTCAGATAGTATTAAAACTGATTGTATCAAATCATTCACTGTTGCATGCATGTTCAGGTTACAAAAAAAGTTCTGATGTCACTAGTCACATGCCTTTGTTTGTAAACCCAGTCTGTCTAGGAGGTGTAAAGTGTGGCCATTAAGACCATTAGCAGTAAATCAACCTAATCTTTTCAACTCTGAATTTTAAGTACGGTCATTTACTGCCATGACAGGAAACAGCTTTTTAAGCAATAAGTAGCACTGTAAGTATTTTACGGGGGTCATGGATTTCACGATTACCGTGAAATCGGTAGTCCCCCGTGAAATTCCCCAAATTCCTAATCACACCTAATCCTCCTTTCCATGTATATTTAAAATGTATTTATTTGTTTAATGTATGCCATCATTTCTGTACCGGAGAATCAAGGGAGCCAGTTGGGCAGTCGGGTCAGCTGAAAGCATGTAAGTAGGCAGTTTCGTGATCTGCTGTCACAACTACTACACCAACGGGGGGGGGGGGCTTATCTTTACATCCCTGACAGCCGAACTGAGGACCTTGCGGAAAACGCTCTCTCTCTCTCTCTCTCTCTCTCTTTCTCACAGTGACAGTGAGCCACAGTTCTGCTGCACGCCTGCATATCAAGACCCGCTGCCACACGCCCGCATATGCACTACTTTCTTGGAGAGTACTAAGAGTACTGTGATCTGGGCTGGCTGCTTCAAATCTCTGAGTGAAGGAATGCCCCACAGGAGAAGCGGTATTACGTACTGAGATATCAAAATGTTATACCAGGTTTATTATGTCATCTTTCGAATATGTATTTCAGGAGAAAGAAACAATTTTATTCTGTATTGGGATGACAGTGTCACATTAAAGGGCATGCATGGCACAACAGAGGCTGTGCTGCACAGAATCCTGTAGCTGCAGCATGTTTCACCAGGGCAAGGTATGGGTGGGACATGAGGCTATTTCTACCAAGCTGTGCCGTGAAAATAGCTATTTTCTCTGTGAACTTGCAGTGAATTCCGTCCATTTTTACCGTGAAAAAATTACAGCCCTAGCAATAAAGCATGACCAAGGGTTATGTTAATGATCTGTTAATCATCCTCTAGGGGTGTAATGTGGCACAAGGCATAGCCGAGTGCTACATGCCTCTAGAGGGTGATTAACTGACCATTAACATAAACCCTGGGAGTGCCTTATTGCTATTACGATAAAAATGTTTTTTATATAGTGTTAAGCCTTGTTCAGCATGTGATTAGACTGTACATGTATGTTAATCAAAGATTAACATAGGGCTGATAGAATGTTTACAACCAATCAAAAAACTCTATTTCTCAGACCATTTTTATAATACACCTTTATATGCTGTAATGGGTTGCTTTTTGTTTTTCCTATATTCTCATATGTTTTAGACCCACTTTTTCAAATTAGTTTTCACATTTTTATTGCCTTTGTCACTATGTTGATTATTTCTCTCCTAAGTCCTCAGTAGCTGCTGCTCTAATTTTTTTTCTACCAACCTGAACATTCCATGATATTAGCTACACCTTTACAGGCCATTGGAATAAATAGCATGGAATGATGTGTCTGAAATTGTGGAATGTGACGTCTTAGATATTTGAAAGAAACAGCAGTAGCTGATGAGGTAAAGGGAACACAATGTAGTATTGAGGATACCGCAAGTACTGATAGTTCAGTTATCAAAAAGGTAGTCAAAGTATATTAGAATACATGGCTGTCATGGAAAGGAAAACGGGGGAGTGTTTAATAGAGAGAGCAACAGGTTGTGAATGGGCTTTGTACATCCAGCAGATCTGGGTTTAAATTCCCACAGCCTCCACTTGCATACTGTGTGACCCTGAACAAGTCACAACCTCCCTGTGTTCCTGGGCCACCCCTGTAAATGGGTCTTGTGCCCAATGGGAGTTACCTAGTTGCCAAAGAATAAAAGTAAATAAATAACATAATGGGTTGATGCTGTTGAATTTATCCTTACTTTTTTTTAGTGAACATTTTTTAATAGAACTGGGACAATCAAACATTTCTGGGATCTGTGGCCAGGGTGGGAAAAGGAAGAAAAAAGGGAAGAAAAAGACACACACTTTTCTCAACACAACTTTATTAACTACAAATCTGAAAATGTAGAAATACATTAAAGAAGTCAGTAACCCAGCTGACATTAATAGATAGCATGCTCACGAAGACAAACAAATAAAAGATCATGAGTACGGATCGACAAAGCGAAGCCGTCGGTTCCAGCAATATTGGCTAGAAAAATATGACTGGTTGAGATATGATGGTGCAAAAGATTGGATGTTGTGCCATTTGTGTATCAAACTTGAAATACAGTTGGGTAAGGCGGGCAGTAACAATAATTTTTGTTTCAGTACAGATAACTTCTGTCTTGACTCTGTCTCATCCCATAATATCAGTGAAGCTTATGCTAGGGCAAAGGAAAAGGAAAAGCAGGCTGCCAGCACTGCTGCTCCAGGGACAAGTAATGTGGACGGAATGCTGAAGAACATGAATGAAGCAAGACTTAACAGTCTGGATAAACTGTTTCACACGTGCCGTGCAACTGCTAAGAAAGAACGTCCTTTCACAGACTTTGTGTGGATGTGCAGCCTTGATGATATGAAAGGGCTAGATATCAGTTCAGCATATCAGAAGGACAAGTATGCCTGCAACTTTATCCACTATGTAGCCAAGGTTGAACACATGGCGGTATGAGAAAAAATGATGGGAACAAAGTTAATTTCAGTCATCAATGAACAGAACCACTGACTCTTTCAGTCACAGAAGCTGAGATAGTGCATGTGCGGTTTGCAGTTAAAGGCACAGTGCAAAATCAGTTGGTAGGTGTCCAGACTGTTGGCAGGACAAATGTGATTTTATTTTCCTTTTGTTTAACAAATCACTGTTAACCATACTGACTGTGAGCTACTGCAAACTTCTGCAGGCTAGTGCAATCTGTGGTTCACTAGCCTGGCTGACTAGTGCAAAAAAAAGTTAAGGTTGACCCCTGGTTTGCAGTCCAAACCTAGCATATACACTACAGCAGTTGCTGGTAGCTGACATTTCAATACCACCTCCATTAAATGATGGACCTGGTACCAGAATGAGGCCACTTTTGTGCATGTCAGAGTGACATGCATAAAATCACCTTCCTCCACCTTACACTTGGGGTATGGTGGGTCTCTGGAGTTATTATACTGGTGTAGTTTGACTGGGGAGCAAATAAGACCTATACAGATAGCATAGCTGAATTCGTCATAACTTATTTGATTTAGAGCATGCGTGGACCTGGTTTATAGCTATCCACCAGTCTTCATCCGTTATCTGTGTGTCTAGGTCCCACTCCCATTGTACTCTTGCCTTGATCTTAGGATCCAGAACTCCACCTATAAACAACTTATGTAGGGTTGTTAGCAGTTTGCATTTGGATTGGGGCCTGTCAAAGGTTTCTTCAACAGGGGAAGAAAACAAATTGTGCATAGACAGGTGATGTCTCTCTCTTAAATATACAGGAAATCCCCCCCTTGCAAGGATTAATCCTCTTTTATGATCATTAAAGTTTTAAGAATACCTCCATTATATAGCTTCCCCACCTTGGCTAGGCCACATCTATGCCACTGAAGCAAAGCTTGGAAAAGGTTTACATTATATCCCTTCATTTCTTTGACCACCGCTAACAGACTAGCTTGAGACGAGATTCCCCCCACATGACCAATCATTTTGTGCACACCCACCCATATTCTCCATGGTTGCTTTGTGTATGGATTGCCTTGAGGTGCCTTTGGTGCACCTAATAGAGCAGGGAGTAGGCAAGCAGAGATGAGATCACTGTCAAATGGCTTACCCTCCATATGTAGCCAATCTGGTTTAACGGTATCTTTATCCTGCACAATCATTGCAAGTTGTGATGCCCAGTAGTAGTATTTCATATTCAGAAGGGCCAAGCCACCTTTTTGTAGGGGAATTGGAGAATTTGTCTGGATATGCAAGCTATTTTACCATTTCATAGAAAGTTGTGAAGAATACTATTCAAAGATTTAAAGAATTTTTCTGATACCCTGATGGGGAGATTTTGAAACAGGTAGAGGCACCTGGGCAGGATATTCATTTTAATACAGTCTTTATTTTTCCAATTATACTTACTGAAAGTACACTGAGGGCTGAGGCACTGGAAGCCACACCTTGCACCACAATGGTGACCCAGGTTCAGGAGTGGACTCGGGCCACCGGGGGTAGGCATGGGAGGGAAGGGATTGAGCATCCAGAGGACTGCTCTCCCTTCCTGTGGAGGGATCCAGGCCTTGCACCTCTCCTTAGCATCCCCTGATGTAGATTGGGGGCAGCACAAGGAACATGTGGTGCCATGACTTGTGAGTAGAGTGGCTGCAGACATTGGCATGTCAGTGCCAGAACGTCATTGCATGTCCGCACTACAGAGGGGAAACCATCACACAAAAATACCCTGGAGGACCAGGGAGGTAATGAGGGCCCCAGAGACCCAGCCCAAATCCCCAGCACCGGACCATCCCTCCAATGGTCCCCCAAGGCCCTCAACCAGGACGGACCTTCTAATATCAGAAACGCTGCCAGGTAGGTGAGGTGGATCTGGGTGGGCTGGAAGGTCCTGGTGGGGGGAGTCCCGAGTAGGGAGGTCTCGGCGGAGAGTAGAGGTGATGGTCATGTGGGCACCTCCAAGAGATGCCCTTGTCCAATGGAGAATAAATTGAGTCTAAAACAAAAGTACTTATTGGAAGTCCTGCCCAGTACTCACAGTCCTGCCAAACAGCCCCCAGGAATGCATAGTAGTTGTCTTGCAGTAACTTATTTCTGTTGCTGGAAATTTGAATACCTAAATATTTAAGGGAAGTAACTGCCCTCATGCATAAGGAATTGTTCTGAAGATCTGAACTGGAGTTTTTATTGAGTGGAAGTATCTCACTCTTTGCCCAATTTATTTTGAGACTAGACAGCTTACTATATTTAGATACTATTTAGTGGAGCCTAGTTATTCCTTCTTTAGGATGCTGAAAGTAAACTAATAAGTCATCAGCCATCAGAGATATTTTATGTTGGATATCATTGGCTTCTTGGTCCACCAGACCTGGGTCTGCTTTGATAGTCACTGCTGCCAAAGACTTCAGAGAGAGCACATAGAGCAGAGGGGATAAGGGACATCCCTGCTGTGTCCCTCATGTTAGTTCAAAGGGTTGGGAGAGGGCACCGTTAACCAATAACCAATACCTGTGCAGTAGGCCTATGGTATAATGTAGCAATCCAACGTAACATTTGCTCCCCCACACCAAAATGGCCCAGAGTTGCAAACATGTACCCCCCACTCCACTCAGTGGAAGACCTTCTCTCTGTCTAGTGCCACAACCACAGACCCCTTTCCCATTTTTAAAATTCCCCCACTGTCAAATTATATTCATCGCTTCCCACACATTATGCTTCCCTTGTTGGGATTTCACAAAACCCGCCTGATCTAGGTGTATTATTTTAGGCAGTATGGTTTCAAGTCTTGCTGCTAGAATTCTGGCACATATTTTATAGTCTGCTGTGAGAAGCGAGATAGGCCTATAAGGCCCGCATAATGTTAAATCCTTTACAGATTTAGGCAGCACCATAATTGTGGCTAACCAAGTAGAAGGAGGCAAGATACCCATAGCCAGGCTTTCTACTATCATGTCCCCCAGAGGCTCTCTAATCTCCTCTCTGAAGGCACGGGGTCATAATGTCAAGAACATATGCCTCATGTGGCAAAATTCATGAGCCAATACAGCGCTGATTTCTGCCATGAGGCATAAGTCTTTTTCTGTGGGGGCTCCGCCCCCATCACCCCTGTTATAGTCTGCTCTCCAACCCCCCACTAAAGATTCTCAATTCTGGGGGGTTCAACTCTAGGGAGCACACAAATAAATAAAATTAAATATTCTGGGACTGGGAATCAAATTCAGTCCAGACACAGCACCTGGGTTCCTGCTGCTGTGGCTCAGTCCTCATGAACCCGCGGCAGCTGCTCAATGAACCCACTCCCAGCAGAGGTCATATCCTCAGCCTGGGAAAGTGCTACTGGTGCAATACTGCATGCAGCAGTATGCACGGAATTGCACCATTAGCGGTTACAGACTACGCTGTACCCACTTAGCCATAATGTTGCAGGCTATTAAGCGTGCGACATTATGACCTGGTAGGCCTCTGAAGACCTTATAAAAGTCTATGGGGAATCCATCAGGACCAGGAGCTTCCCCCCCTTTCAAATGTTGTATGGCTTTCAAAATTTCTCCCCATTCGCTACTTTTGTCCTGAGCTTTTTTGTCAGTATTATCTAATTTTGCCATTGGAGCTCATGTCAGAAAGTCATCAAGCTCCTTCCGCATTGGTTGTACCTCTGATGTACAAAGGGCTTAATAATATTTCCTGAAGTTTTCCCCGATGTCCTTGTTGTTATTGTGTAAGATTCCTTCATAATCTTGGATCTGTGCTATATTTTTAATACTAGTCTTATGTTTTAGCTACCAAGCTAACCACTTCCCACCTGTATGTCCCTCAAAATAATTGTTTGCTTGGTTCCACAGAACAGATTGCTCAATTCTTGAGCTAGACAATTGACTGAGTTTCCATTTTAGTTGTTGCAAGCCCTGATACAGTGCAACAGTGGGATTTCGCATGTGTTGGTTTTCCATGCTTAGTATCTGCTGTTCGAGCTCAAGAAGGTTTCCAGCCTCTACTTTTCTGGTATGTGCTGAGTAAGATATTATTCCCCTCAGTACTGCTTTTAGAGCCTCCCATCTGACAAAAGCTGAGGTTGATCCTCTGGGGTTATTCAGCAGATATTGTTGTATTTGTTCCCTAATATACATGATAAAGTCCCTATCATTAAACGGCAATGGGTCTGACTTCCAAGATCTGGACATACTAGGAGCACCCATCCCCATAGGTCGAGTAGAACAGGTGCATGGTCAATTATAACAATAGCCTTATGTCCCACTTTACAAATGGAGCTGGACAAACTAGGCGAAATAAGGATTCTGTCAAGCTTAGCATAGTTTGTCATCGAGTGGCAGTAAACTGTGTATTCCCTACCCTTGGGGTGGACATGTCTCTAAGCATCAAACAGGTTGTAATCACAGGCTAGATCATTTAAGGCTCTGGCATTTTTGGGCTCTGGCATCCCAACTCTAGAGGTTCTGTCTAGAATGGTGTCAGCTACACAGTTGTAATAACCACTCAAAACCCATTGGCCCTCAAAGTCAGCCATTTGAATTTTTAACCTGTCGTAAAACTCAGGACATTCTATATTTAGTCCATAAATGGCCCCAAGAACAAATTTTAGTCCATTGTTAAGAATGACCTGTAGTAAGATGAATCTGCCTCCCTGGTCTTGACTTATTTTAGTTACTGTGCCCGGGAAGCGGGGGCGAATCCATATAGCTATTCCCTTCACTTTGGACAAAAAATAGGAGCCAAACCACTTCCTTCCCCAGTTCCTTTCCATGAACCCCTCTTCTTTCTCCATCATGTGGGTTTCTTGTAGACAGAGAATGTCAGTTTCATGCCCTTAATTTTTCAAAGCACTTGTTTTCTTTTTGTTGGAGTCTTGAGCCCACTGACATTCCAGGATTTAATTTTTAGTGTAGTATTATCCATTACTGCTTGTAAATAAATCCAAGTCCAATTAAATATTGTGTAACGTTAATCTGAGCTGTATCTTATAAAATACTGTACCTTGTTTTTTAGCTACTATAATCAGCAAAATAAGAAAGTTGACAATAAAACCCCAACTTTTCCTCTCTGCCCTCTTCCCCTCCCTTATTACAGATTCAAACTCAGTTCTCAGTATCCATTGGTACCTGAGAATACACAAACATTGCAACATTTTCTAACACAGAGCTAGATTTATGGCAATACCCACCCCCCCCGTTGACATAAAGGAGCAACATGCTCAACTAGTGCCAGCATCAACAGTACCAAACCAACACAGAACTTAACTACAATCCCCCCACCCTATGAGCTTCAGCACCTCGAAGGTGCAGTGTCCCGCTAATACCTTGATGGACAAGGTACATTAGGGACCTTCTGGCACTACCATACACTGGTTAACATTGTGATAACATTCAGTAAATTTTAGACCTAACATATGGATCTCTTTTGGGGTGGCATGTTCCTTCACCCCCTGCTGGAAGCAGAGGAAAGCATCCAACTTCCACTTCTGTAATTCCCCCCCCAAAATAATATGTTAATTGCATAGTGCTACTGGAAGTTACTGATGTTGTACCAACTACCATATAATGTTTATGCGTGACTCCGGGTCTTCAACAAGTTCCACTGACCCATGACAACACACATCAACCACCAAATCGTATTCCCTCCAAACCACCTGTGCCTGAGTAATTAACTCCCTACCCCCACAGCAAACATCTATAATAAGGTATGTTCTCTTTGTACTTGAGGCCTTCCCTTACGTCTAGTAAGGTGCCAGGAAGCTCCCAACTGACCAACCACACAGTTTACATTCTGTCCCCCCATATGCCCACCAGGAGCCCCAATTTTGACAACTAATCCCAGCAACAGAAACGCCATTCACGTGGCACA
The DNA here is from genome assembly GCA_016271365.2 of Neoceratodus forsteri. Taxonomy (NCBI): domain Eukaryota; kingdom Metazoa; phylum Chordata; order Ceratodontiformes; family Ceratodontidae; genus Neoceratodus; species Neoceratodus forsteri. The sequence goes on along the minus strand of CM057450.1, from coordinate 560,552,560 downwards.
GTATGAAAGAATGATAACATAATTGCTGGTAAAATTTACATATGATTGCCTTTTGGTGATCCCAAGCCATTCCGTGGTAATCACAAGGCTTTAAGGTGTACCAATGTAACCCCCACTCCCCTTCCCACACTTCCACAGCACATATATCTCATGTCACTTCAGGGAGAGGTGGGGAAGTGGCAGGAATTCACACTGTGTTAATGGCAAGAAGAGATCCCTTCTGCAACCCACTGTCCCTCTCTACTCATGCCAAGCACAGCTGAGCTAGCGTTCGGCAACCTGCATGCTGCCATGTGTGTTAGTACCCACACTCCTTCAAGTAAATCATGGTATAGATTGTTGACATACTTAAATATCCCTATATGGCCAGACCAGCAAATCTCATGCAGAATATACTCATCATTTAGCAACCCATCATGTCATCTAATGAACTGTATACATCATTTACAAGTTCAGGTCTAACACCCATATTGGAACAAGTATATATTATTTACACATTTCAACACAGAAATTTTCTTAGTCTGTGAAGCCATAGTGAGATAACAATCCACCAGTTGCCGGGCATTGTCAAATAACTAGTGTGTACGGCCGAATCCACCACTCTTCTCCCCGCTGACACCTGCAGCCCCAGCTGCAGTTGGAGGAACAGTGGTGGGAGCTGAACCTGCCAACCAAGTAAGTGAGCACACTGGGAGATCAGTCTGGTGCATTTGGTGTCTTCACACATTTTTTTGAGTCAGTCTTCCAATCAGTGTTTCTCACCATGCTCATCTGATCAGCACCCAATATCAGCAATTTAACTGGTGAAACAGATAATCCAGCCAGTGTTCTTGCATCCCACATGGCACGTAGCTGCAACAGTACTAGTAACCCACGAAGTGCAAGCTTCAGAGACAAGAGGAGGGCATTGAAGGTTCCGAGTGGGGCACATTTGTTTGTTTTTGTTTGTTTGACAATGAGTTTTACCTCAAAATGGGGTGCAAACACTCAAAGCATCAAGAGGTAAACCTTCCCCATCAACACAGTCTCCTGCCTACTGGCATCCTGTTGGGACAAGTGGAATGAGGTTTAACATAAGTTCACCTGCTATGCAGACTGCCTTTTGGAAAAATATGAAGTGTCTGGAAAGACATTTTAACAAGTCTGCAGTGTCACAAATATCCTTGTCATTATGCCCTGATCCAACACAAGAGTGATCACGGGGCCGCCACAATTAGGACAAGACTGTAAAAACAGGGTCTCCTGCAAGCTTTGAGAGGGTGCAGCCTGCACAAGTACATGAGGGGACTGCATGGAAAACAACTGATCAGTGTAGACAAGGTCTCCTCGAAGTCCTCGCAGGGCATCACCATGTGGCTTCTGCCAACTCGTTTCTTTTTCCATGCAGATCTCTCCACCAAGCCATAACTATTTATATTTTAAGATACTGACAGAGTCAGATCTACTTGTTATTTACAAAACTATTGATAGCAGATCTGCTTCTCTCAAGTACTCACAGATACTCATGTATCAAAAACAAAGGCAGCTCTTTTTGTCAGAGTCTCAAGTGATGGCTCGGAACCAAGGTGTCTGGCACATTAAATTCAATTTACTTTGACTATTTCCTAGTCAGCATATTCATCTGTTGCACATACCACAGAGCCCTCTGCAAGTCAGCGGTGTCATAAAGGTGATAAAGCAATCGAGAAGCAGGTCTAGCATTCCGGACTTGAGATCTCCCTTACAAGGCAACCTCTTGCTTGCGCACATATTCCTCTGCCTCCATGACTTTGCTGAATATTTTCACTGGTTGTTCCAGGCATGCAACTCGGAGCTTTGCAGGGTATAATAAACCAAACTCCCAGCCCAGCACATGAAGCTTCATCTTGACACCTGTGAATTTCTGTTGCTTGATTTGTAAGTCTCTGCTGTAGTCTTGGTAAACAAAGACTTTGTTATCATCCCAATCAATTGGATCTTTCTGCCGGGCTGCTCGTAGCATTTTTTCTTTCTCCAGGTATGGAAGCTATTTAAGGAGATAATGCCTAGGTCTGTCCCCGGGTCTCGGTTTAGGGCCAGTGCGGTGGGAGCACTGCAACTCATAGCCTCTTGCAGTCGGATCCATATTAAGTTTTTCTGCCAGCAACTGTTGAATGAGCTTGCCCCCTTCTCTGCCCTCCATACCGTCTAGGAGCCAAATAAGCCATACGTTAGAGCGTTGGCCCCAGTTCTCCTGATCATCGGTTCGGTTCTTAAGAATGTCTGTTGGTTCCAGCAGGACAGATCTGTCTCTTGAGAGGCTGATAATCACATCCTTGAGCTCACCAATATGCCTTTCAGCTTCATCCAGCTGGATACCATGAGCAGTCGATGCCTCTGCCAAGCCGGGTACCACACATTGCATATGGGTAAGTTGGTTAGTAATGTTTTCGAACCCTGCTTTCATCTGCTGCTGCAAACTTGCTATCATATCCATCAAAGGCTGGTCCCGATTGCTCAGCCCTTTCTTCTTGGCCTTCCCTATCTCGGATGCCATGCTCTTAGCACAAGCCGTGGTGTCTGTCACGGAACTTTGCTTTCAGTTTGTAGGTTAAAAATTAAGTGTAGATTGCCGCTTTTCTGCCCAGACAGTAGCCACTGACTTCCAATGCAAGATTATATCTAAAAGACAGTGTTTCTGAGGATTTAAATATATTTTAGTTGCTTTGAGATTTTGTGCCAGTCAGTCCCAGTCTAAAAAGTATCTGCCATTCTTGAGTGTTAAGCCATGCCCTGGGGCCAGCCCAGCTTGCTTGTTAATATAATCTAATGTGCCTACTTTCATTGACACAAAGGTGGGGGAGGGTTGGTCAAATTCTATTATGCCAGGAGGTCAAGGGACTGGGAAGAGACTAAGAATGCCTCCCACTTGAGTCCTGACCCAGAAAGTGTGACCCACCTGCCAGCCCCTCATGACTGTCAGCTATGCCATTGAGGCAGTGAAGGGGACCTATCTATGCCACACTGTTGGCTTGGCCTCCATGTGCAAGTCTGCTGCTGCACTAGGTTGGTAACCAGTTCTTTCTGCAAGTGATTACTATTTTCAAATAAATCAATGTTTATCAGGGTGTGATTGGCAATGTGCTTTGCTTAATAGGTTGAGTGGTGGAAATGTGATCGCAGTCACAGTATTATACTGAACACAAACACAATTACATTTGTGTTTATCACACCTTGACCCTGATTTTCCATAGGGGGTCTAACTGATGTAGTAGAGCAGCTGTTAGAGAGCCCTTACTCCCTCCCAGTTAAATGGTTTAACCTAAAATACAGCTTGTGGTTGAGGGAGGATTTGGGTTATTTGGGAAGGAATTTTTGCTGGTTAAAACTAGAGTCACATCTACCCGGTAAATGTTACTTGTTGGTACATTACCTCCTCTCAAAAAATATGACATTTCAAGATTTCCGTGGACTGTCAGAGCAAGGCTAGGAGTTGGAGAAGCACCAGACCAGCTGTTACATTCATAGGTTTCTGAACTTTTTTGAAGAGTTCAGAAGAGTGGTTACTTTGAGCCATATTTTAAAGTGTGACTCAGTTGGCCACTCATCATACAATGTGGCAGAGTAGGGAGGGAGACTTCCATGGACAGACAAAAACACTGAGGCTCAAGTATTAGTCTGGTCTGGTGGTGTGTGCTGCTTCATGCTTCTCCTAAAGCATTGCTGTGTATGTACCGCCTCAGATTGTTTAAAAAGGTACAATGTAACCTCAAAACTCATTCTGTACCCCCTGAGATAGTTTGCCAAGAGTATGTTGCTCCTTCTGTTATGTGACTGCAGTGGGAACACAGTGCATAACCCAAGATGTGATATTTGTAGACAACCTTTCTAACAAGTCACATCCCTGCTGATTAGAAAAATGCAGCAATAATACCAATATTCAAAAAAGGTTAAAAAATCTAGCATTTAATTACAGACCAATCAGCGTCTCACCTCTGTATTGGGCAAAATAATGAAAATAATATTTAAAGGATTATGTCATTGGAAAAAAACGTCAAGAGCATATAATAGACTGTTCACAAAATGGCTTCAGTAAAAACAGATCCCGTGTCACAAACTTAATATCATTTTACAAGTCAATAAGTTAATTACTTGATAATATACCCAATGATATCATTTTGCTTGATTTCAGCAAGGCATTAAACAGAGTACCACACAATAAACTCATTATCAAAATAAATAACATGGGTCTGGATAACAGGATCACCAAATGGATGCAAAGTTGGCTGACAGACTAGCAGTAAAGGGTTAAAATTGGGGAATCAATATCAGAAAACATTGAAAGTAGTCAGCAGAGTGCCACAGGGTTCAGCACTGGGCCCAATTTTATTCATACTGTTCATTACTGCTGCACAGGGTCATTATGTCGTGGCTGAAACCATGCAAAACAACAATGCCACATGCAAAACGACATGTGGCAATATAAGGCTGGGAGAAAATGCAGACCGGAACATTGCACAGCAGACCATTGGCAACAATGCCAAAATCTGTGTTTATGTGGGGGGATCCGCCCCGGCCCCCCACCTCCAACATGATGGGCTTTGCTCCCACACACTCCCAACTAAAATAACCAACTCTGAGGGGGTTGTGGACCGTGGGAAAAAAGGAAAATTGGAACAGGGGTTGTGGACCATGGGGAAAAAGGAAAAATTGGAAGCAGGGGTTGTGGACTGTGGGGAAAAAGGAAAAATTGGAAGCAGGGGTTGTGGACTGTGGGGAAAAAGGAAAAATTGGAAGCAGGGAACTTAGTTTAAAAAAAAAATCTCAGGAGACAGGGAATCAAACCCTGATCCCCGAGTCTCCACTGCATCAGGTGTTTGTGCCTTAGCCACTCCATCAAGGGAGAGGCTCAACCAGGCACAGCACTTCTGGCATCTTCACTCCTTCCTCCAGTTCCTAGTGTGCAACAGGGGTAGCAGTAGTTTCCTACTGCTATTATGCGTTTGTTTCTGTACTTTATTCTACGCTTTGGACCATGCGGTTATTCATGTGCTGTTTCGGTAGCGCTATATTGACCTGGTACCATTACAGCAATGCCCACTGGGATAGACAGTAACTTGATTAAAGCTGCTGCTGATGACATCAAATTGGGGGGACCAGCATTAAGTAAATCAGATGCTGACAGAATACAGAAGGACCTGAATTACATAAATAGGTGGGCTACCAAATGTGGGGTGGAGTTCAACAAGGAAACGTGTCGTGATGCAACTAGGGAATCAGAACAGCAATAAGGAATGCTTTGCAGGATGGACACAACTTAAAAATGTGCAGTGGGAGTGAGACTTGGGAATTATTGTTCAGTCAGATTTACATTTTCACAAACTAGCAAAAATGTCAGTGCAAAAACCCTTAAAATTCTAGCTTGTATTTAAAGAAACTTTAGCAGTAGGCACAAGAGTGTAATTATACTGCTCCCAGTTCTGGTCATCTCACTTGAAGGAGAAAATCAACACCCTAGAAAGGGTATGAAGACATTTCACCAAATGTATTTCTGGACTTCAGAACCTCAAATATAAATCCCATATAGGACTGCATAGTTTGGAAAGGAAATGACAAAAGAGGTGACTTAATCCTACTGTACAGTTTAATACATGATAAAATCTTGTGTGCCGAAGCAGAATTACAATTTAGAAAAAGTGGCCATTACACGAGAGGGCACAATAAACAACTAAAAGGGAGAAAATGCAGGACTAATACCAGGGAATCTTATTATACGAAGAGGGTAATGGCCAATTGGAACAGACTCCAACATACTGCAGTGGATGCCACTGACATAAGTAAGCAATAACCCATGACAGGGTTTGGGGCTACTGGGGATTAATCAACACACTGGGTGTATTGTGAGGCATGAGGCTGCAGGCCGAGTGTCCTCACAGCACGTTGGGTGTTGTTTAATCTAATAACCATACCCTCAGTGAGATTATTGCATAACTTTATGGGTTATGTTTAAACAAGGGAAAATACACAAAGGGTTTTTTCCCCTGTTTAAATAGCTCGAAAGGTACTGTATCCTGCCACCTTGCAAAATAGTCCCCAACAAATAATGCATATCTGAGTGCTGTTATGCACATAGAAATGTCAGCGATATAGTACTTAGATGATTGCTGACATTTCTTGTGCATAATATTCACTCCTACACATCCTACAACATTCACTTTACGCTCATGCAGCTCTTACTATACGCCCCCATGATCTGTACTGCCTAGTACTGTGCCTGTGTTTTCTCTCTCTCTCTCTCTCTCTCTCTCTCTCTCATTCTCCCATTTAGAAAAATAGCGAATTCACAATTTGACTGTCACAGTGGGACATGCCACTGCAGCTACTCATTCAAATAGGACTGCTTCGCTGGGCTAGTGGTGGACTGCCTTCTATGGGACGCTGATATCAGCTTGGGGACATCAGAGAGAGAAGACAGAGTGTTTCATCTGACAGCAAGTGGAATTTTATATGCACAGCACCTCACTCTGTCTGTCACTGGTCTCTCTGTCTCGCTCTCTCTCTCACTTAATTGCTCTCTCTTACCTTATGGTGCACTGTCAGTCTCACTAACCAGCATCCTAGACAGGTATATGATCTGCAACACTGCAATGCGCTCTGTGTCTCCCTCTCTATATACACCATGCCCTCACCTGATCAATCGAATCCGGAATATACTCTTTTGTTTATAACATTTGACACATATGCTCCTCTGTGACTGTGGACACATATACTGGCAGGTCAGAGCCAGGACAGAGTACATGTGCTGAAGCCACCGGAACACGCTGCTGTGATCAGTATCACTGTGCTGTCACTGTGTGTGAGTCACGATGGAGTACATGTACTGACATACAGCTTGCCATTGCATTTTATAACACTGCTTTTACATGGCTTACAAGGAGATCAGCATGGGGACAGATGGACACACCTTGCTACTCAGTTCAGGGATTGGGTCTGTTCTTCGGCAACAGGGAATTCATTCATGGGTGGGTGGGAGGAATGAAGGACCGGCTCTGGGGCTGGGGGACCTCTCACTCTGTATATACTACTTTACAACATGGGTTGCAGAAAACGTATTCACTTGGTCCATGGAATATATAGGTTGAGCCTTGTTTATTTATGTAGCAAGAACCAAAATGCTTTACTTCATAGTATTCAAAGCACAGGTAAGCAGAGTAACACAGCTCCTTACCTAAAGTGATCAATGAGTGTAGGAATATATTAGAATAGCTGTTTTTGCTTGCTTTTCCTTTTTCTTTTTCTATAGGAATTTTTGCCCTCCCCGGCCTGAATGGGCGCCTCTCAACCTAGTCCCTATATCCCCCCAACTTGCAACCAACCAACCTTCCAAGGACTTTCCTGACCCCACGTGATCCCCCACAGATTGTTTCCCCGTGGCAGGGCCAGGAGGGGAAATGCCATCCTCTCCCACAGAATCTCTTATCCGGATACTGGGACAGCATCTTCAAGTGGTGGTGTGGGTCAGGGGATGGCAAGCTATGCTTCATTAAGCCCACTTAGCCAGTTTTCTCATTTTAGCCCACCCCCATGGTGCAGGACAGACATCAGTGTGTGCACACACATACTGCAATAAACCAGCAGCTCTCCCTTTTTTATCTGCCAATCGGCACAACCAACAATGCTCCACCAAGTGGCAACCAACAACAGAGTGACAGCCCCTCCCTCTCCCCAGGGCAGAAGACCATCCTTTTGGATGCTGTATCCTCTTCCCTGCGCTAACCCCAGCAACCATGACTCACTCCTGAATCCATGCTGCTAGCAATGCGGGCTGTAGCGCTACTGCTTACCACATATGAGAATACATTAATTCCGTGAGTTGGAAGCACTGCATCATGGGCATGCAAATTATATGGGTTGTGCAATATCTTTGCCATTCCCTGAGAAACAAAGTTCAAAACAGTAACACATATATAAAAGTAGTAAATAGCAGCGCATGAGAAACAAAAAGCAGAGGTAAGATTTCAAGCAGGATTTGGGAGATGAAAAATTATAAATTAAATGGTGTTCAGAAATATAGATAGAAACGAAAAGAAGTGTACCTAAAGACAATGAGTAGTGATGGCACTGTATTAGGAAGGGTATGGGAAAAAATGAATGCAAGCAGTAAAAATGTGTTATGAATATTACAAACAACAGTAACAAGCAATAGAAAGTAACAGGTAATGTATACAGACTATGGCAGCATGGGAGGGGGGCAAAAGTCAAGGAGGGGAATGATAAGGTGCAAGTGCTGCAGAGAGGCAAATGTAAATTACAATGAATAGCAACAGATTTGAGAGGGACAGAGACAGAGGAGGGGAGGTAAGAGCAAGTGCTGGAGATTTGGGAGGGAGAGAGGAAGTGCCACAAAGCGGCTAATGCATAGTGAGAATAAGTTCATATTAAGGTAGCAAAGATCATGGAAAAGGAGACAGGTGCTGCAGAGCAGCTAATGTGAATGACAGTGAATGGCGACATTTTTTTGGGGGGCGCTAGAGATTGGGGAGGGGAAGAGCAAGTGCTACAACGTGGCTAATGTATACATGAAATGGCAGCAATTTTGGGAGGAGCAGAGTTCGTTGAGGGGAGGGATACAGATCAAGGGGTGAACAGAGGATAATGTGATTTAACAAGAATGGGGGGACATTATGGAAGGCAAAGATAGTAGTGTGGGAGGGGGGAGAAAGAGCAAGTGGTGAACAGCAGGTAATACAAATTACAAGGAATGGTGGCATTTTGGGGTGGGGGCATAGAGTGTGGAATGGAGAAGAGAGCAATTGCTGCACAGCAGCAAGTGTGTACGGACCATGGCAGCATGTTGTGAGGGGGATGGTGGTCAGAGATCAGGGAGGGATAGAGAGCAAGTAGAGAAGAGCGGATCATGTGTTTCATGGCGGAGGGGCGGCAGAGATCAAGGAGGGTTATAAACAGGAAGTGTTGCTGCACGGCAAATGTTAGGTAGTGAGGAATTCCGTTCACTATGTTCACTGTGGCGCAGGAAGTGTTGAAAGCACTGGGGAAGCAGCATAGAAGCCAAACTAAAAGAAAGGACAAGGTTTCCTGCAGAACGTAGGAACTACACAAGAAAAAAATGCTACTTAGTATTTCACAGACTTGTGATTGGACTAGTACTTCAAAAGGTAAGGCAGACAGTGTATAGGCTTTAGAAAGGAAGTTCAGTACTGCAAAGCAATGCCACATGAAAAAGGAGCATACCCCCACCTAACCCCTATTAGACTTATGACTAATACCAATTTACTCACATAAATTTACAAATAATCATGTTTGCTTCCTAGAGAACATGTATTCAGCCTTGTTCATTTATGTTGTGATGTCCAAAGTGCTTTCATTTTAGTTTTCAACACACAGGTAAGCAGAGTAACACAGTTCCTTACCTAAAGTGATCAATGAGTAGGATAGGAGCATGTTAGAACATCTGTTTGCTTTTAACCATGTATGAGTGTAACCCCTAGGTGGCGCTATCCCAAGGGCTACTACCCCTGCCTGCTTGGCTAGTAGCAGGTTAAGGGGCCTGAGTTCTGAAATGGGTGCCTCAACCCGGAGGTCAGGGTTGGTAGTGGTCAAGCTAACTTGGGCACAGCCCTCCGGGACACTGTAACCCCCCTCGTTCCCCTCTAAATGGCCTGAACACTGTACAATAATCACTTTCACGCGCCTGGTACACCACACAAGTACCACACTGTTTGCACTTACCACCAGGGCTGGTTCCTCTGGCTTGACCCTGGGGACCCCCTGTAAAACAAGGTTAAGCACAGCAAATAGCAACAGTACAGTACTTTGAGCACAAACTGGAACCACAGTTAGATTACATGCAGGGAAAGTTAGATCTGATTTATTCAGAGGACTTGAACAAGGGAGGGGCAAAATCAGGTTAATTAGCTAAAAGCGTTATATCAATCAAGCAGTTATGCATCGCTTTGAGTCCCCACAGTCCACCTCTGGGTACCCAGGTAGAGAAGAGATGGGCTAGCCAGGAGGATTGCCGGTTGCAGCTGGTTGGGGCCCTGTGATGGAAAACACAATGCAGTACACAATATTTGTAATCCGGAGCCAGAGGGCTCAGTTCGTAAAAGAAATGAAACAACAAGACAATCAGATGACACACTCAGATTAAGCTGTTGTTGTAGGGAGCTACCCTGGTATTTAGTCACAATACCCAAGACTGGACACAGGCTGGACGAAAATCGAGACTGCAGGTGGTTGATCTGGAATGCCAGGAGAAGCAGGGCCCACACAAGTCACAGAGGCGTCGTTCCTGTTCAAGCGTGGAGCAGGGGGCTGATCCCCAGGCAGGTCTCTCGTCGATGGCTTCTCTGTGCAGTGGGTAGTCTGGCTGGGCCAGTCTGGCAAAGCCCAGACTGCATGGAGACAAGTTCGGAAGCAGTCTGTTTTGGGCTGGATACAGCTTCCAGCAAGCAGAACACAGTTCAAACAGTGGGGAACTAACTCACAACCCACTAGCAGCTCATAGCACATTTACATGTACGGGAATTCTACTGTACCAGGCAAAGCGCTCCCCGGGCACAATTGCAAAGTCTCTGCACACACCGGGAGCGTAGAGGTAGATGGAACTCCTGACAGGCCGATCGCATTCAGCAAAAATATTAGGTCTTCTTCAGGTTGAGCTTGGCCCACTTCAGTAGTTTACTTTAGTTACACAAATTTGGATTTAGTCCAAAATAATTCTCTTCTCTCCCTCTCAGAAGCAGGGCATGCAGGCCAAAAACTTAGCCTTTTCAGAGTTCTCCCATGCGAATCCACTCACGTTTGCTGCTCAAAAACACTTCAGCTCCTTCTTGCTCAGGTTCCAGCTAAGTTCTAACTGAAAAACTGCAAGCAGCCCAGGACTTCCCCAAGATCCAAAATAATTGGTTGGCTGATTTGGCTGTCAGTCAAAGCTAGAGCTCCCCCTTCAGTTGCAAAAAAAGCACAAAAACTCAAACCACAGTTCCTAAGATTTTGAATTCAGACAACTCCTGTAGTCTGGCTACATTTCAGGTCCCACCAGAACTGTTTGGTCCAATTTGCAGTCCAGGACCAACATAGTGGAGACAAACAAAACAGTCCTTGCTACAAAGAAAGCAGTTTAGACAAACTACATTATCATTCTAAATGATTTTCAGTAAATAGTTATATCTTTCAACAGAGCTCCCTCTCAGATTACTTAAGCTGCAATTAGGCAGCTCTTAAAGAGACAGTACACAGAGGCTATACAAGCTCTGGTAATCATATTTAAATTGCTAAGACGCAGGACACCAGCCTAGCAGTGAGCATTTAGGCAAGCTCAAGGAAGACTTTTTGGGAACCCCCATTTGTAGGGGGGTTACATGAGAATACATTAATTCTATGAGTTTCAAGCACTGTATCATGGGTATGCAAATGATATACTTCGTGCAACATTTCTGCCATTACCTGAGAACCAAATCACTAAAGAAAAGAAAAATAAATAAAGATAAGAAAAAAATAAACAGCACATATTATGGAACAGGAAGCAGGGATATAGTTTCAAGTAAGAAGAATTAGGAGTATACAAGAAGCCCTTGCAGCCTGCATTTTTCAGCCTTGTGATTATACAAGGACTGCAAGGAGAAAAGGAAACCAAAGGTGGAAAATGGGTGGAACTAGGCAGGAGAGTTGATATTCTGAAGCTGTGATAGGCGGAGGAGGGAATTGTAACCAAAAGTTCTTTCACAGCAGACTGACACCAAAATGTTCACATGCTTTCCAAGCAAACATAAAAATGTTTTATAATATAATGTTATGAGATTCTGGTGGGCATATGCGTAGCTTAGTCTATGGTCTTGCAGCACCAATCTCCTTTCATGTATGTATGTTTATCAAATAGGGTTCTTTGAGCCTTATTTGGCCTCACAATAGTATCCCCAATGTATGTAACAAAATATAAGTTACATCTTCTACTGTAATAATGTAGCTGTAATTAATTATGAACTTATACCTGGTATTCCTTGTAAATATTTTATATTTAAATGAATAAAAATAAAGTAAAAAAAAATATTCAATACATCCAGCACTGGCGCTGGGCACCCTGTGTTGGAACCGGGGGGGGGGGCGCAGTCTTGGGGGGGCAGTCTTTGACAGCAATCAATCATTTGTTTATTGGATAGGCAAACTGAGAGAAGAAATCTCTCTTTAAGAATTGTGTCCAAACATTAATAAATACATTGACTTACAATACTGATAGTTCCATAAAATGATTTAAAAAATAGAAAATAATCAGGTAATCAGCATAACATACAATTCATTCAACCAAAACAAGTACAGTGTTTATGTGATAAACTTACTAGGGAGGCCCTAAAACATGCAATTGGGAGTAACACAAATAAATTACGAAGAGGGTTAAAGTCCGCGCAAAACATTATGTAGTGGGTTGGCAAGGGGATGGGTGTGGCCATGAATAACCATGCTACCCCATATTCAGCTGCATTGCACCATGCAAAAGGGTTTAGCTTGGTCCTTTAGCACTGTGCAAATACTGCCAAACAAAACCCTAACTTACTTCTGGCAACCCTATCGGCTGCTAGAGGTAATGCAACCCCCTAGCTGGTTGGCCACTGGGGGAGCACACTCATGCCCTGTGGTCTGTGACACTCCTCCTCGTCCCCGATCGCCAGCCTGCATTTATGAAATAAATCCCAGGTGCTAGTGGTTCCCCCCAGTTGTTGGCCCATAATGTAGATCTAAAATTCCCTGGTGCTAGTGGTCCCCTTCCCTCTGATCATCAGCTCCTATATTACAGACACAATCCCTGGTGTTAGTGTTCCCCCCTTCTGATTGCCAACCCATATGTAATAAAAATAATCCCTGGTGCTAATGGTTTCCCACTCTCTCTGGTCACCAGCCTGTATGTTATAAACACAATCCCTAGTGCTAATGTTCTCCCCCGATCACCAGTCCATATGTTATAAACACAATCTCCTGGTGCTAGTGGTCCCCCCCCAATCGTTGGCCCATGATGTAATTCTATAAATCCCTAGTGCTATTTTTCCCCCCTGACCCCTGATCACCAGTCTGTATGTTATAAACCCAATCCCTGGTGCTTGTGGCCCCCCTCCAATTGCCAGCCCATATGTTATAAACACAATCTTTGGTGGTAGTGGTCCCACCCACCCTCTGATGGCCAACCCCTAGTAAAAGTTCCAACACTTCCTGGGGTCCAGTGGCTCCCCTGGGTACCAATCCATGGTACCACCTGTTGCAATCCCCTACTCCCTTGATTCTAGTGCCCCCCCACCATGGCACCGAGCATCTCCTCAATCGCCTTACTAGTATTCTCAGTACTGTGGGTGCATACAGCAACCAGCGTAGCACACCTCACACCTCCTTGGCTGGCCACAGTATGTCCAAGCATGGAGTGCACCCTTATTTATAGGACAGGGCATATCACCATGTCCTATAAATAAGGGTACACTCTATGCCTGGACTTATAGTGGCCGGCCGAGGAGGTGTTACGAGGGCTGTAAAGGTTGTTGTATGCACATGCAGCACCGAGCTTACTGGTAGGATGACTAGGGGAGTGCTCAGTGCCAGGATGGGGGGCTCAGTAGATGCCAGGGAGTTGGGAATTTTGACAGGTGATACTGTGGATCAGTGCCCAGAATGAGAGGGGAACCACTGGACCCCAGGGAGTGTTGGAACTTGTACTATGGGCTGATAGTTAGATGGAGGGGGGACCACTAGCACCAGGGATTGTTAGATCTACATTATGGGATAGCGATCAGAGGGAAGGGGGATCACTAGTGTCACAAACCCACTCAGCAGGTCAGGCCCTCTGTTCCCACAGTGCCAACCTCTCTGCGCATTATTGTGAACAGGTAACAGAACAGGGTAACCCTCCCGTCTGCTTGTGGATCCGAATCACCTTTAGTCTCAAGTTCTGGGGGGATTCAAACTATGAACCTTATGCTAGTGTACCCAAATGTACAGGCTCAGATAACCTGCTCTTCGAGGGATGCCAGATATTTTTCGCCTAAGGGCACCTAACCAGGTCTCTAAAACGAACCCTTAAAACTTTATAAAAGACCTTAGATATATTCTTACCTTTTCCCAGTTTAGTTCACCATCAAGCTTTGAACAGTTAGTCAGTCTGAACCGGCTATACTTCACATGCAGAAGAAAGATCTTTGAAGACCCAGGCAGTCTCTTCAAAATAAGAGGTTTACTTAAAAATGGATAAAAAAATACGTAAAATGTAAACACAGAACACTATATCACAAAGCATACAATCACTTAAAAGAAAATAAGGAAAAGTACAAACATAAACTCCTACCACAATACAATTAGAGTTTCCTATAGAGTTTCCTATCTAATGTATTTCCTTATTACAGTGCTTATAGTTAGTTCTTGTTTCTAAGAGCCCACAAAGAAAATGTGTCTAAAGATCAGACACAGAATAGCTTAAACTGTCTGTCAAACACTCCCCTTCCATGATGTCACCTAGCTCCTCCTTGTTAAATATAAAAAAAAATACAAACAGGATGTCCTATCAGGAGCAGGAGGTATATTAAATAAGGTGACATCAGCAAAAAACTCATTTCCCAATATGACTCCTTAATTAACATCCCCCTCTTTGATCTCGAGCAGATCCTCTTTTCTCAAGGATCAAAGGATTTTATATGACTTTAGCACCATGATGGGAACATGTTTTTCCTCTAAGACATCATAAAAGTTTACGATCCCTATATCCTGGCAGCTGGTCAGCTCCAATTAAGTCAGATAAACAGGAGACCCTTAATTATATCTCTCTAGTCTTTAATCACCTCCTGGTTTCAGGTTAACATATCCTATTGCCTCTCTGAAACCTGGAGGGGGGGCATTCATGGAAACACTGATAATCACACACTATATTCTATATTACAAAATCATAGAACAATCATAACCAGCTGGCCAAGTGTTGCAATCCTCCCCACCTAGACTGAATTTGGGGACTCTAACCCCTACATGGGATGAGCTTCCCAAATCAGTTCACTCCTCATAAATTCACGAAAGGCCATCACTGTTCTGATTGGTCACTTCAGCCCTATGTAGGATTGTCATGTCATACCCTTGTAAGGCAAGACTCCATTTTAACAGTCTACCATTAGTTTTTCCCATTTGCGTCAGCCAAACCAGGAGGTTGTGGTCAGTTTGTACCACAAAATTCTGCCCATATAAGTATGTCTCTAACTTCTTTAGGGCCCACACTATTGCAAGACACTCTTTTTTCACAATAGAGTATGCCTGCTCCGTGGGAAGTAATGTTTCACTCAGGTACACTACCGGGTGATCTTTCCCTTGGTTGGATATCTGACTCAGTACTGCCCCAATACCCACATCTGAGGCGTCATTCTGAACAATAAAGGGTCTGCTATAGTCAGGACTTGTCAATACAGGAGCACTGCACAGTGCCTCCTTCATTCGGGTAAAGGCTTTTTCACAGGCTGGTTCCCAGGGGATTTTCTTAGGCATCCTTTTCTTTACCAGGTCTGACAGGGTAGCAGCCAGGGCACTGTAATTGGGTACAAATTTCCTTTAGATAATGGGTAAATTCAAACTTGCTTCCTGATTGGCTGAAAGAGCCTGGTACCCGGGCCGTTATTTCTTAACAACGGCCCGCAAAGAAAAAGTGCCAGCTCGATCATTTGCAACAGAAACTTGCCAGCCGCCATTGTATTCTCCAGTGACTGAGACGGCAGTCGCAACCCGAACCGCACCATACTACTTAAGTAAAATGCCAGCGACAGCCCGATACCGCCTTCTAAACTCACTGTATTCCTCCTCAGCACCGGAAAAAATACAAAACAGTGATTTTTAACTGCTTACATTGCCAGCTCGCTCGACCTCTTGTAAAGTAAACATACCAGTCTTCTGTGTTCCGTTTCCCTTCACTGTCGCGCTCCCTGTGAAACCTCTGCTCAGTTTTAAACCCATCTACAGACTTGTGCCAACTTGCAACCCATATCAAATGAAAGCTAAAGTACGTGTTAAAAAAAAAACTGACCACTGTACATGTCTCCTGTTCTCAGACAACTATTTTCAATCGGGGTCAGTCTGTGAGAGAAACACAAAGCAGGAGGGCATGCTAATCCGAAACAGCATAAAAAAATACGCAGCAGCGACCTCCTGTGGTGATTCCAGCACTTCACACTGTAAGAACTATTTTACAACAGACATTACTTTTACTTAGTTCTTTATTATTTTTTTATATATATATTTTTTTCTTATATATTCTTCCCCAAAATACTATCTCTAACCCATTATCTAAGTGTAATAATACCCTCCAGTGTGGGTGTTATGGGATATAACGGACCTTCCAGGGGCTATAAGGCCCTCCACCTGCGGCGTCGGGCCTCATTACGCCCCTGGGTGGTCCGTTATATCCCAATAACGCCCACCCTGTCGGGTATTATTACTTACATAGTACCCTGCTGTCCTGAGGAAACTCCTGACCTGCTTCTGCATTTCTGGTCTGGGCCATGCCTTGATCACCTCTATTTTTGCTTGGTTAGGACAGAGCTGTCCCCTGCCTACAACATGCCCGAGGTATGCCACTTCTCCCATGGCCACCTGGCACTTCTCAGCTTTGACAGTGAGCTCGGCCCTCTGTATCCTTCCCAGCACTTCCCTAAGGTGGGATAGGTGTTCCTCCCAGCTGGCACTAAAGATGGAAATGTCATCCAGGTATGCCACGGCGTACTCCTCAGCACCATTTAACACCTGGTTCACCAACCTTTGGAAAGTGGCCGGGGTGTTCTTCATTCCGAAAGGCATTACTTTAAATTCAACTGAGCCTATCGGAGTGAGGAAGGCCGACCTCTTCCTAGCTCTGTCAGTTAACTCGACCTGCCAATACCCCTTTGTCAGGTCAATAGTCATAGGTAGGTCGCCTCTCAACTTGTCCAGGAGTTCATCCATCCGGGCATTGGGTGGGCCTGGCTTCGTGACTGCATTCAGTCCACGATAGTCCACACAGAAACGAGTAGAGCCATCTGGCTTGGGCACAAGGACTACAGGTGAGGCCCAAGGGCTGTGGGATCTCTGGATTACCCCTAAATCCAGCATCTCCTCCACTTCCCTCCTAATGTCTTTTTGGATAGCCTCTGACACCCGATATGTTGTCCCCCGTATGGGCGTCTGTGTCCCTGTCTCCACATCTTGCGTCGCTAAGGGTGTTAGTCCAGGCTTGGCGCTAAACAGTGGGGCAAAATCTGCTAAAACCTCCCTTACTTCCTGGATCTTGTCCGGGGCCAGCTTGGGTGACAGTTTAACTGCCTCCACAGAGGACTCCCACTTGCTTTCTTCCAGAAAGTCCAGAAGGGGGGTCTCCTTCATCCGTCCCCTCCCCAGGACTACATACTGCAAACAACATGTCAGCCCTATTAGCATATGGCTTCATCATGTTGACATAATACATCCTTTCTGTCTGTCTTCTGTTAGGTAACTATGATATAGTTCACGTCATTTATCTTCCTAACTACTTTGTATGGTCCTGCCCACTCAGCCTTCAGCTTGTCTTTCTGGACCGGAATAAGGACCATGACTTCCTGACCTACCATGTACGAGCGAGCTCTGGCTCTGCGGTCGTACCACACTTTTTGTTTCTGTTGGGCATCTGCCAGGTTGCTCTGGGCTGTCCCCATAAGCTCCTTCAGCCTTTCCCTAAACCTAGGACGAATCCACTATGGTGTTCCTGGGTGGCATGCTTGCCTTCCCTTTCCTCCCGGATCAAGTCTAGGGGCCCACGTATCCAGCATCCATATAAGAGCTCAAAGGGGGAAAATCCTGTTGACTCTTGGGGCACCTCCCTGTGGGCAAACAACAGGTGGGGAAGGTATTTCTCCCAGTCCCTCCCATGCTGTTCAGCAAACGCTTGGAGCATTGACTTCAGGGTACCATTAACTCTTTCCACAAACCCATTGGTTTGTGGGTGATACAGTGTCGTGCATCTCTGCACCACCCCACAATTCTCCCACAAACATTTCATCAGGTCTGACATGAAGGAACCCCCTCGATTGGTGATAACCTCCTGCGGAAACCCAACACGGGAGAAAATCCCAAGTAGTAAGGCATCTGCCACTTTGTCTGTCCTCAGTGAGGATAGGGTGACTGCCTTCAGTGTACCAGGTGGCATAATCCACCACGGTCAGGATGAACCTCTTCCCAGAGGAGCTGGGGGTATTTAAAGGTCCCACAATATCCATTCCCACTTTCTGGAATGGCTCCTCCACTATGGGCAATGGCATTAGGACAGCTTGGGTTTTCTTGCCTGCCTTCCCTATTTCTTGACCGGTGACAAGATCTGCAATACTCCTTCCTCTGCTGGGTGAAGTTGGGCCAATAGAAATTCTGGGCCAATAGCTGTGTAGTGCATGCGATTTCCAGATGACCAGACATGGGAATATTATGTGCTATCTTGAGCAACTGCTCTTGATACCCCTGGGGAATGACAAGCTGCCTGCCTATCACCCCTCCTTCTGTCTGCACAGCTTGAGTATACATCAGTTAATTTTCCCAATAAACCTTATGTTTACCGTGACCTCCCTGTGCACCGTGAGAGTCTGCCTAAGCCCTCAGCTTCTCTAGACTAGGGTCACTTTTCTGAGCAGCTGCAAACTCCTTACACATTCCCAAGGCATGAGACAGGTCCCCTTCAGTCTCTAAACTAGGGTCCCTAGCACTAACATCAGGGCACTCAGGATCACTGTCATCCCTAACCCTCTGACAATGGGTCACCCTTCCCTTTTAGGAGTAACCCTCCATAGCTGTGTGGTTAACTGCTACTGGGGAAATTTCTACCCCCTTTTCTTTAGTCTCCATATCAGGAGACACAGGCCGGGTAACTAGCCTCCCAGTGGTTTTCACAATGGCTTCTGTGGGGTCCAGGGAACTACAATTTTCCCTTGCTTCTTGGCTACATGTAACTGCACACACCATCCCCTGTTTAAGATTGTTGCCAAGGATGACATCCACTGCTAATGTTTTGGCCACAGCCACCTGTTGCACAGTTCCCCCTGTTTCACCCCAGTCTAGGAGAACACCAGCGAGGGGCAATGTTTTCTCCTCACCAGTAGTCTTGTACAGTGACATATTTATTATAAGCTGATCAGGCTCTACCAGATCCCTTTTTACCAATGTCAGAGATGTCCCTGTGTCCCTTAACCCTTGTGTCTGTACACTATTCACCATGACTGGGTGCATGTGTTCCCTCATGTTCACAGGCATGCTTCCAGGGACACACAAACAACCCACTTCTTTCCTAGCCCCATGTTGCTTGTTGCTTGCCCTTGTGGGACACTGTCTGGTAATACGCCCAGTTTCTCTACAGACCCAACATTCATTTCTTTTCTCAGAGAACTCTTTTCTCTGAAACATGGGGCTAACTGGTTTCGGTGGAGGCAGTGAGGGTTTTAGCTGCCCTGAAGGCATGCTTTTCCCTTTCTGCACTGCCACGCCCACCCCATTCACTCTCGGAGCAGGTCTGCTCTTGGCATAGCAGTCCAAGAGTTCAGCAGCCTCTTGCACTGTTTTGGGATCTTGGTCCTCCAGCCAGATTTTCAGCTCTGCTGAGCATGCCCAAAAAAACTGTTCTAACGAATAGTATTTTCAATTTTATCTACAGTGTTTGCTTCAATTCCTTCCCACCAACGTTTTGAAAACTGACGTTATGTGGCTAACTCCTCGTAGTTCATATCAGGGCTTCTCCTGAGCTTACAGAATTTAGCTCTGTAGGTTTCAGCAGTTAAATCACACTTTTTTAAAAGTTCCGGTTGAAGTTTGCTGTAATCATTACTGTCCTCATTGTCCATTTGACCCAATGCATCCTGAGCTTTCCCGGTAAGTAGCAGGGATAGCTGGAAGCTCCGGGACCCTCTAGGAATTTTAGCCTGAATACAAACTTTTTCAAAGGAATTTAAAAAGGCATCCATATCCTCCCCCTCTTTAAATTTAGCTATCAATTTGAAATTCAATTTGTAACCCAGTCCTGTAGTTCCAGTTAAACCCAAGCCACTTACCTGCTCTGGTGCTGGTGGTTGGAGTCGTAGCTTCTCCAGTTCACGTCGCCTCTGGCGCTCATACTTCTCACGGTTCATCTCTCGTGGTTCACGGTCTGCCTATTGCCGTTCTTGCTCCCTCTTCTCCTCTGCAGCTCGCTGGAGCTCACAGTCTTCATGGTCAGCCTTTCACTGTTCCCGCTCTGCCTCTCCCCTTTCTCATTCAGCCTCTCGCTGTTCTCGCTCCCTCTTCTCCTGGAACTCCAGCTCCATCCTACACAACTCAATCTGCAGCCTGAGTGCTTCTGGCTCCAGAATGCTGGTGACCTACCCCTGCTGTTGTAGCCCTTCGCTGGCTCTGGTCCTGCTGTCATCCTCATTGTATCTGGACACTGCATTGGCCGCTAGCCCTTCCACGCTCAAGGTTTGGTCTTTTACAGTCACAGTCAGTGACTTGATGCTCTGGGTATCTGCTGCTATCAGGGCATCCACAAGATTCTGCTTGGTGGCTCTCACCTTGTACAGGACTCCTCTATCCTTGCACAACTGCCTCAGGTAGTCTACAGGGTGCCCACTGTAGTTGGAAGCCATCTTCTTCCCTAACTACGGCTACTCTAACTTGCACTTTAGAAAAAAGAAATAAAACAGGTAGGAACTTAACTGTAAGCAAAATGATATAGTTCTGTTTCTTTTTTAAAAATAAATCACTGCCTTTTTTTTTGCAGGTGAGCTGTACAGTATCAAGCTGACACCATGAACAAGTTAAAGCTTGTGTTACCAAATTTATGCACACCGCTGCCAACCAATCTATCACAAACCCACTCAGCAGGTCAGGCCCTCTGCTCCCACAGTGCCAACCTCTCTGCACATTATTATGAACAGGTAACAGAGCAGGGTAACCCTCCTGTCTGCTTGTGGGTCCGAATCACCTTTAGTCTCAAGTTCTGGGGGGATTCGAACTATGAACCTTATGCTAGTGTACCCAAATGTACAGGCACAGATATTCTGCTCTTCGGGGGATGCCAGATATTTTTTGCCTAAGGGCACCTAACCAGGTCTCCAAAATAAACCCTTAAAACTTTATAAAAGACCTTAGGTATATTCTTACCTTTTCCCAGTTTAGTACACCATCAAGCTTTGAACAGTTAGTCAGTTTTAACCATCTATACTTCACATGCAAAACAAAGAACTTCAAAGACTCAGGCAGTCTCTTTAAAATAAGAGGTTTACTTAAAAATCGATAAAAAAATACGTAAAATGTAAACACAGAACACTATATCACAAAGCATACAATCACTTTAAAGAAAACAAGGAAAAGTACAAACATAAACTCCTACCACAATACAATTAGACTTTCCTATTCTAATGTATTTCCTTCTTACAGTGCTTATAGTTAGTTCTTGTTTCTAAGAGCCCACAAAGAAAATGTGTCTAAAGATCAGACACAGAATAGCTTAAACTGTCTGTCAAACACTCCCCTTCCATGATGTCACCTAGCTCCTCCTTGTTAAATATAAAAAAATATATAAACAGGATGTCCTATCAGGAGGTATATTAAATAAGGTGACATCAGCAAAAACTCATTTCCCAATATGACTCCTTAATTAACATCCCCCTCTTTGAACTTGAGCAGATCCTCTTTTCTCAAGGATCAAAGGATTTGATATGACTTTACCACCATGATGGGAACATTACATGTTTTTCCTCTAAGATGTCATAAAAGTATACGAGCCCTATATCCTGGCAGCTGGTGAGCTCCAATTTAGTCAGATAAACAGGAGACCCTTAATTATGTCTCTCAAGTCTTTAATTACCTCCTGGTTTCAGGTTAACATATCCTGTTGCCTCTCTGAAACCTGGGGGGGGAGGGCATTCATGGAAGCACTGACAATCACGCTCTATATTCTATATTACAAAATTATAGAACAATCACAACCAGCTGACCACGCGTAACAACTAGCACCAGGGATTGCATTTATAATCTACAGGCTGGTGATCAGAGTGGGGGACCACTAGCAGCAGGGATTGTATTTATAACATACAGGCTGGAGATCAGAAGGAGGGGGGACCACTAGTACTAGGGATTGTTAGATCTACAATACAGGCCTGTGATTGGAGGGAGGTGGATTTATAGAATTACATCATGGGCCTGCAATGGGGGGGGGGCACTAGCACCAGGGATATCTACTCCACTCTGGGACAAGGCAATTGGGGTGGTGGCACCACGCTAACCTGCCTCACTACCCCAGCAAGTGAGCCCATAATGGGCATGCAAATGGCTCCTTAGCACCTTGCATGCCCAATGGACTCATTTGCATGGGTCCCTTTCAGTATTGCAGATAGCACTCTGGTGCTATCCATTCTGGTGGCGTACTTTGTGATCCATGTCGGTGAAGTGCTACTTGAATTAGTGATGCGCTAATATGACCCTATATTCAGTTAAATAGCTCCGGTGTGCTGTTCAACTGAATATAGCATCCTTGGGCTCCTGAGCAATCACAAGGCACAGCATAAAGTTTTGTGCTCCCCTTTGTGATTTTCTGAATATCAGGCCTGTGTTGTCTGCAAATTTATTTTTGTTTAATTGTTTATGATGGTTGGGTACCCAGTGCTGGATTGGGGGTGGGGGCAAGATTTGTTGCTACCAGAGTTGAGTTTCTGTTGGTTCTAAAGTTTTGTGTTTTTTGTTAAATATTCTTGATGCTGGAGATGAGTACCCGATGTTGGAATGGATAAGGTGAGGGTGGGGGTCTTTGCTGGAACTGGGTTTAGGCTACTGGTGGTTATCCTCTGTTGCAGGGGAATAGAGTGGCATATGATGTGGTCTTATCAGAGACAGTTTTCATATTTTTAATAAGCAATAAGACACAACAGGGTGTGTGTATATGTTTGTAAACCGCACACCCAGTTGCACTGTGTGGCACAAGGCACTTGCGTTGAGTGTCTTCAATCATCTGGAAGTGCAGTTTACAAAATTAAACACACACCCTGATTGTGTTTTACTGCGCTTATAAGATGGGTAACTAAAAAAATATGAAGAAGTTTTGGTGGACAGGGCAGGGCAGCAGTGGGATGGGCATGGGCAGGGGCAGTTTGGGCACTTATGGAGCCAACTAACAGACCTTGCCTGGATGGGCTGCATTGTGCTGCTTAGGGGAGGAGTCTGACCAAGAGGACAATGAAGGAATGGAAGGGAGGGAAGGGTATGGGTCTGCTCTGGCAAAGGCATGGTGTGGTGACCAGCGAGTGACTGTGGCGGGGGGTGGTGGTGGTGAAAATGTTGAAGTCAGGGGGAGTTTACTCTGTCCTAATGCTGTGGACCAGAGTGTGATGTGGACTGGGAGGACCACTGACCTGACCCACGAACAGAACCTTTAGCAATTCAACATGCCGGAGGAGACTGACCATCCCTGTCAGGAGGAGTAGGAAGAACTCATAGAGAGAGAGAGGAGGACCGTTGAGCAGAGGACTTAAGTTGGGGGGGGGCAGACAACTAAAAGTGGGGGAAGTCAGGGGACAGTCACTAGATGGCAGGGAGAGGGTCCCACAGGTTAGGGTGGGAGCTGTGGGGGCATTGGGGTGGGCCACTATTGTGTTTGTGGGTTTGTGGCTGTCACTGCTGTTATGAGGGTGGTGGTACTTTGTTTCTGCAGATGTATTGCACTATTTCAGTGCTGTATCAATGTTAAACTCTTTCACAAGCTGACAGCCTTGGCGTCATCCTCTCTCACCTGCCCCCGGACCAAGAGGGTGAGTATTGGATGAGTTCTCCTGTCAGCAAGTCACCCCTAGCTGATAGTGTCACTCATAGCTGCTACGCTGCTGCTAAGCAACAGCCTGTTCACACAGGCAAGGGTGGGCAATGACACGATGAAGTCATGAATGATGCACAGTGCCGGATGCCTGCCACGTGACTGAGTCTGCCCTCAGTCTGGGACATAAATTTGAATCACCAGAAGTGCACAAAGTGCTAGTAATGTCAATACCCTGACTTTCCCAGGAGATGAGGAGTCATTGTCACTTGATGAGTGTCTCTCTGTGCAGCATGCTATAATATTTGGAAGTAGAACCTAATAGAGCAATAAAGAGACAAATATCTATAGCAAAGGGGGCCTAGTAGACAGAAATATTTACAAACTGTTAGCGCTGAAGCGCTATGTAAGAAAGATAGCTTGGTAAACAAGAGCGCTTGTAACAGCCATTCAGGATCCTAGGATAGTGCTGGAATAATGGAAAACCAGTGAAGAGGCTTATCTCTGTGTAAAATAACAAAGAGACACTGACACACATTTTGAAAGTATTGAAGGTGCAGACTGTAAGAACAGTAACCACACATACACACACACACACACACACACACACAGAAAGCAGAAGGGGTTTTACAGCGGTTGAATACTGTGTGTTTCACTATATTCATTCAAAACATAAAAGGCAGCTCCCTGTCAGTAACTAGAATGAAACACAATGTTTGTAGAGGTCTGGCAGACAGCCTGACCCTCAGTGTATGCTCGGTCCCTAGTCTGGTGATTGCATGTATTAATAAACTGAATAGGAAACTGCAAACAAGATATACATTTCTAAATGTTTAAATGCTGGAAAATATAGTATTTTTTACTTCAACAGAAATGAACTGTTAGACTACCTAGCAGAAGCAGTTGCATGGAAATATTCAAAGAGTAGTGGCATTGTACCACACAGTGGAGGTACTGAAGTACTGCATATAGTATGGGTTTACTGCATCGTAATAGGAGAATGTTATAGGCATAAACTGGCTACACTAGGGAATATTCCTATGAATAATGTTGTTTTACAAAAGAATATCACATGGTGTATATACAAGATATGGAATTATGGTGTATGCATTCTGTGGCACAGACAGTTTGGATAAGGTGATGGTTAAACAGATGAATTACTAGTATGCATATGTTAAAAAAAGTTATGTATTTCCATTATTTTACAGTAATATATGGGTGCTATATTTCCCATTGGGAGTCAGTGATATCAAAAAATCACAAGATCATTGCTCTGACATCAAAAAAATCATAATACTATTGTTCTGACACCAAATCAATGGTATTATGAGATGGAATGTTTGGAGTGTTCCATATATTACATACAGAATAAAGTGTGGGGTGGTGTGTGTAACATATAGAATAAAGTACGGGGTGGTGTGTTTAATGAGAGTTTACAACACCCGAGGGGTTAGATGCTTCACAAACCCCCGAGAGTGAAGCTCGAGGGGTTTGTGTAAAGCATCTAACCCCAAGAGTGTGTGTAAACCTCGAGTTTAAACACACTACCCCGTATTTTATTTTATATAATTGATGGCTCTCACCTTTTTGGCCACAGCAATTATATAAAATAAAATCAGCAGTTTCGTGGCTACGAGTATGCGCCACTTTATTTTTCGTCCAGCTGGATTTTAATTTTCGGCAGCTTCACTTATTTTTTTTAACAATGTTCAAAGTCCCCCATCTGTAAAAGCAGTGCTCGTCTTGATTTTTTTTTAAATTTACTCACCGCTGTGTTTCTTTGGCGGCTCTGTTGTAGGAAGGAAGCACAAGCCAGGAAGGGAGATGCTGGTGTAGGTGCATGCGCAGAGGGAGGAGAACTGTGTGCGTGTTTGCCGTTATAAATGCTGCTTTATAACGACAAATTACGCCACAGTCTATCAATGGAAAAAGGGGAGAGCCATTAATTATAAGAATTTTATACACACACACGGTTTTAGATGCTCCATAAATCCAGAGAGTGAAGTTTGAGGGATTTGTGAAAGCATCTAACACCCAGGGTGTGTGTAAGCTTCCTCGTTTAAACACACCACCCCATATTTTATTTTATATAATTGCTGGGTTTCCATTTCCCCTCACAGCAATTATATAAAATAAGAACAGTTCGTGTACGACCATGGTCCAGTTAGGTTTCAGCATGGTCCGCGGTCACCTTTGTTTATTTATTAAAATGTGTACCGGGTCATAATGTCATATGATTAATAGCGTACGGCATTATGCCGAAACCTGGACTTGTGCGCTCCCCAAGTTGGACCCCCCGTAGTTGAGAATCTTTATTGGGGTCTTGGAACACAGCCCCCCATAACGGGGTGGGTGGGGGGTGGAGCCCCCCACAGAACAAAGACATGATGCCTCATGGCATTAATCGCACAGCGCGATAGTGCCATGCGGCATTATGTCTTGCGACATAATGACCCCGTGCCTCTAAAATGTTTATATTGGTCACCTGCCTGACATTTTCTCTTGGTAGTTGATTTTTGTTTTATTTTAAAAAACGTACCACTGAGTCCAAGTGGCAGTAGTCTCTGGGGGAAGACAAGGTGGCCAACGGTCTGTATGGAAGAACTGCGGTGGGTGCATATGCAGAGCGAGGGAAACCCAGCATGTATTTGCCATAATAAACACTCCTTTATTATGGCAAATTATGCCATGGGTTTCCCTATGGGAAAAAGAGAAAGCCATTTATTATAAAACAACAACAGACAGGAAACCAGCAGTGACTAGGCTTGTCACTGATGATTTCTTATCTATTATTCTATTTGTAAAACAAAAAAACAAGTATGTATGTTTATTCGGATTTGTGACTGAGACACAGCACAAGTGAGAACCAAATAAGCAGAAAGATTTGTTTGGGTACGTACACCATTTTTATGTTTGCTTGCACGCATGTGCAAGAAACATACTGCCATCATCCGAGTTTTTGCAGGTGTGTCACCCCCTCCTCCAATTCAGTCAGTGTGTTGGCAGGCACGGCCCCTGTCCGCCAATGCATGCTGGAGCTGTCTATGACAAACTCCAAAATGCAGTGGAGTACAGTTGAAAGCAGGAGTTACGCTTCAGTGAGCAGCGATAAGATATCGCCTGCTCGTGCGCAGCTCCCCCTACACACACACACACACACACACGCACGCATACTGCGTGCTCCCCCCCCACGCATACACTCTATAGCCGATAGGTGCCCAATCCCCATCAGCTGTGCTGCGCCCTCCCCCAAAGCTTTCCAAATGCCATGCTGAGTGCCCACCCCAGCATGGCAACTCAAAGGTATTGCCGACGAGGTGCCCAATCCCCGTCAGCTTCACTGTCTCTCCCCGAGTAGGGGTGCCACGCTGGGAGTCTACCCCAGCGTGGCAATAAATGCCATGGCCGACGGGGTGCCTAACTCGCCGGCCCACGCCCCCAGTCGTCTCTGCCACGCTGGGAGCCCACCCCAGCGTGGCAAACATCCCAGCGCCGTGTTTTTTTTTAACACCTGTAAATTAAAAACGGTCCCACGGCGCTTCTCCCTGACCCCCTCCCCACAACCCGCACCCACCCACTGCGCACCCAGCCGCCCCACACCCCCCACACCCCAAACTTACCGCCGACCTCGGCGCGACGATCTTCGATGGACTGGGAACACGTCTGCACTCTTCAAAGCCGACCGCGAACTGAGGAAATGCCGGTAAGCTGTATAATGGGCTAGATAGGGGTTTTTCAACTTTGTTGCATATCTCAGGCATTTTTTGGAATGTTTGCACCAAATTTTCAACATGGGTTTTTGGGACCCTTCTCATGAATGCTGTCACTGTCATGGTGTTATTCGGCGGGGTGATTTCGAGTCACTGCGTGAAATCACCTTCGGGACCAATTAATGAAACGACACTGCCAGTGTTCATAAGGTGGGCTCTCAAGAAGCCTATTTTGAAAATTTGATGGAAAATTCAAAAACGACTGCTTCCATTTAGCGCAGCATTGCGCAGTTCCTATGCACGCCAGAAGTTCACTAATTTTTATATTTTCACTCCAGATTTTCAACATTGCCATTTTACCATACCTTCTTATGAGTAGTACAGCTGTCATTTTTCACATCTCACCCAAAATGTGTTTCCGCCCATGTAGCGCACAATGTCGCAGTTGGTGTGTGAAACCAATGTATGGGACAAATTAAGAAAACCACAGTGACACTGTTCATGAGCAGAGGTCTTAAAATGGCTATGTTAAATTTGGTGTAAAATTCTTAAAATGATTCTACGAGCGTATTAGCGCTATAGTTCCTACGCACGCCATAGTTCACAAATTTTCAATATTTTCACTCCAAATTTTCAACATTGCCATTTTACCACACCTTCTTATGAGTAGTACAGCTGTCATTTTTCACATCTCACCCAAAACGTGTTTCCACCCATGTAGCGCACAATGGCGCAGTCGGTGTGCAAAATCAATGTACGGGACAAATTAAGAAAATCACAGTAACACTGTTCATGAGCAGAGGTGTTAAAATGGCTATGTTGAAAATTTGGTGAAAAAATTCCAAAAAATGACTGTTTTACAAGTGTGTGTTGTACAGTTCCTACGCACGCTTCTAAGTTCGCGAATTTTCAATATTTTCACTCCAGATTTTCAACATTGCCATTTTACCACACTTTCTTATGAGTAGTACAGCTGTCATTTTTCACATCTCACCCAAAACGTGTTTCCGCCCATGTAGCGCAAATGGCGCAGTCGGTGCAAAACCAATGTATGGGACAAATTAAAGAAAACCACAGTGACACTGTTCATGAGCAGAGGTCTTAAAATGGCTATGTTGAAAATTTGGTGAAGATTCCAAAATGATGACTTTGTTCTGACGTGCGTTGCGCAATTCCTATGCACACTCTGGATTAGTTCGCGAGTACTAATATTTTCCTCCAGATTTTCAACATTCCCATTTTACCACACCTTCTTATGAGTAGTACAGCTGTCATTTTTCACATCTCACCCAAAATGTGTTTCCGCCCATGTAGCGCACAATGGCGCAGTCGGTGTGCGAAATCAATGTACGGGACAAATTAAGAAAATCACAGTGACACTGTTCATGAGCAGAGGTCTTAAAATGGCTATGTTGAAAATTTGGTGAAAAATTCCTAAAATTGACTGTTTTACGAGCGTGCGTTGCGCAGTTCCTATGCATGCTCATAAGTTTGCGAATTTAATATTTGCACTCCAGATTTTCAACATTGCCATTTTATTACACTTCCTTATGAACAGTACAGCTGCCATTTTTTATATGCCGCCCAAAATGTGTTTTCAAGACATGAAGCGCATAATGGTGCTGTTGGTGTGCGAAAAGCAATGTTTGGGACAGATTAAGAAAATCACAGTTACACTGTTCATGAGCAGAGGTCTTAAATGGCTATGTTGAAAATTTGGTGACAAAAGTCCATAAATGACTGTGTTACGAGTGAGCATTGCGCAGTTTCCACGCACCCTCGTAAGTTCATGACTTTGTAATATTTAAGTCCAGATTTTCACCAGTGGCATTTTTCCACACTTCCTTATTTACAGTACAGCTGTCATTTTTCACAACATGGCCGAAGTGTGTTTTCACACTTTCAGCGCAGAGATGCGTGGTCGCTGTGGGAAATCATTGTTCGGGACAGATAAAGAAAATCACAGTGACACTGTTCATGATCGGAGGCACCAAAATGCCTGAGTTGACAATCTGCTGTAAAAAATTCCCAACCTAATTATATTACGGGTGTGCGTTGCACAGTTTCTATGTACGCTCGTGACTTCACCATTTTTTAAATATTTTTACTGCAGATTTGCAACATTGCCATTTTTTACACCTCCCCATAAACAGTACAGCTGTCATTTTTTACATCCTGTTCGAATGTTTTGCACCTGTGAGCAATGCTGTAGTCGCTGTGCATAAGCAGCTTGCAAACAAACTGATATTCCCCTGTTCATGAGGTGGGTTCACAAAAAAAAAATGTTGAACATTTGGAGTGAAAATACCAACGAATGCCTGAGGTATTAGGGTTTCCAACCATAACGCCCAACCCTGTAGAGAATGACAGGCATCAGGGGTGTGACTTGGGATTCTTGCCTGTAATGCTCATAATATTCCACACCCTGCAGCCAGTGAGAGTCATCGAGGTATGCCTTGGACTCTTCGGCCCCAAAGTTCACCACATTCTCCTATATTGCACCCATCTCACCGTATTTCCTAATGGAATGGGGTGCGCATAAGGGCCAAAGACCCCAAGGAACACCCTGACACTTGTCAGTGTCTGCAGGGTGGGGTGTGGTGAAATGGCATGGCCGTTATGCCTGACGACCCAAAGGCACACCCCAATGCCTGCCACTCTCTGCAGGGTGGTGGTGGGGTTGGCTTCAGTTCAGTACTTCACTGCCATTCCTATTACGCAGCTCTGTAACTTCTACACTACCACTGCCAATGCCAGCAAGCAAACATTCGGCATTGACAAATGCTTGTTTAATATCTTTACTTGTGCTATAAACAATGAATATGATGTTATCTAATGAGTGCCTGTATGTATTTCTTACAAGGCACCACCAATCCCCAATGAAGCCCTAACGGGTAAAACAATGGGCCTCTCACGGACATACTTGAATATAAAATAAATTGTGCAAAGAAACTGAACTTTCTTGTGGTATGGCTATCTTTTTTATTTGGATTTTCTTGGAAGCTGCCTGAATGAGCCCCCGCCTAGATGTAGTGGTGGTTGCTACTAGGGGAGTGTTCCTAGTGGGAAGTGGTGGCCTTTAACAGGGTGCTCCACTTCTGAACATTTTTGATCCCCCTTGTATTTTTGCACCTTACCTGCTCTTGACTTGTCTAACTTACATTTATCACCGTGTTTACTGTAAATTGCATGTCTTGTAAATCCAGTATGTTATATATGTTAAATATTTTTATTTTGTCTGTGTACATTTGCACTGTACCTATGCACTTTGCAATCCCCTCTCACTGACAGCACCAGGAAATAAGCTTCCGACTCAGTGTGCCTTCCCAGGTCACCAAGTTACAAATAAATACATACAGAAGAAAATAAATGAATAACTAACTAAATAAATAAATAACTAACTAAAAAGTTTGCAATCATCTTGCTTGCTCAACACATGTGAAACCGGGTCCTCTGCTGCCATCTTGTGGTGTTTTCATGTGAACACACCAAGCCCAGACTAATAATTCTCGATCTCTGTTCCCCCGTTTTCAGTGATTTGTTCTGAGAGTCACAAATAAGACTATCTTGTTTCCAGTGCAGCCCTGTAAAGATTGTGGTTAACTAATGTTACACAGTATATTACACAACCATTCTGTTTGTCACAAAATCATTTGACAGTGATACATTTTAGCACATGGGCATTTAAGTAGGAAGACAGTAGAATGTGTGTTTCTAGAGGAACTATCCTGAGAAAAGCAAATTAAAATGGGGAAATGGACCCACATTGTTCCTTTTTTATTGATCTTCTCCCCTTCTGTGGCATCGAACTTTAGAGGACCTCCCAGTCCTGGCAACCTCCTTTCAGCTGCTAGCTACCCCATGGCTTGCCCCTCTTTGGGTGGGGGGCTTCAGGACAGGCAATGATTCATCTAATTTCAAATATCCTGTGCTGCTAAGGGAGAAGATGTGGTCAGTGCTGGGTAACTCATCCAGGGACTTCAGCTCTAGCATGGCCAACAGTGGTATGTGGCCTGTCTTTTATTTAGTTGCAGTTTATCTCACCTAGGAGCTACTAATTCAGCTTTTCTGGCTCTTACGCAGTTTGTGTCCCCCCCATCTTGGAGATGATCTTACAGCCTAGTCACTGATCGATGATGTGGAGCCTGAGAGTGATGGAGGGGGCATTACACACTGCTGCTCCAGGGACTTTAACCTCCATTTTTCTCCCCAGACTACACTCCTCCTGTGCAGCTATGCAGTATCACATTGTGATCACAACCACATCAGCATTCTCTGTGGATGGAAAGGGCGCCTCTATGGCCCATCATAGGGATTGCTGATAGTGTGGCCACAGCGCCACGCCATCTAAGTCATGGAGGCACTGACATTAATGGCACTACCATCCCCGGCCACCCCATCTCACCAGCACCAGTCTTGCTCCCAAACCTGGCTCACCAGCACGGTAGTGAGATGCACAACCCCAGGGCGCTGGACATTTTGATCTCCTTTACTACAGAGCGTGATGCAGGTACTTCTAGGAAATGTAACAATTCCTGTACTTTGTTGAATGCGTGTTGGGAGACGGGGCTTAGTTGACACAAATTTACACCAAAAACTGAAGACCTGGGACTAAGCCATTAGACAGGGTGATTTTTGACTCACCAGTCCTTGTGAGTTAAGACAGGACGCTGGAGGATCAGAGAACCATAGGATACTCAGACTGTTGGGTGTTGAGTGGCTGGAGGAATCTGTCAGAGGAGACTGTGATGGGACTGAGAGAGCAAACAGTTATCAAGGTCAAAGCTCATTTGACTGAAGCATTGGGGTAGTAGGTGGTCTGGAAAAAGGTTTGCTTTTAATCTGTTTCATAACTATGTCACTGTTTTTCAGATGTATCACATATAGAATAGTGACTGGGGAAACATGCACAACAGAGCTGTGAGTCCATCAAGTGATTCTGATGACATCAAAAACCACGAGAGCAAAGCTAGAATGGTCTGATGTCATCAGAATCCCGAGACTGAATCCCAGTCCTGTTGTGCTTTTCTTTCCCAGGCACTATTTTTTAAACTGTATGATGGAACATTTTTTAACCAAAATAAATGTTAAACATTGTTCAATCAACATTTTTTTTTGTACAGCAGACAGTGAGTGGGGATAAAAAAATAAAGTTTTCAAGTTATCAAGTCATTAAACACTCAAACTACCTGTAATAAAATACATAGGTAAACCACAATGCTTAAATGTAAACTTTCAGAATTTGTGGAATGCTATGAAATTCTGATGTTCTGTCAACTGTTGTACGATTCTGATGGGCTAAGATGCCCATGCACAACAGCTGGCACCTCCCATACACAACAGATGACTGGCAGCTCTAAACCATTCACAACATAGAGGATCGTCTATGGGGAGTCATCCACAACAAGGATATTCTTGATCGAGAGGTCTCATGGCAACGCTAGACCTCGAGAGCGAAGCTCAAGAGGTTGTCCGTTGACATGGAGACCTCAAGATCAGAGAATATCCTTGTCTGTGAATGACTCACCATAGACAATCTTTTATAGTATATGGTGAGTCCAGACAAGTTTTTAGTGGTATGTGAAGTACCTTCTTGGTGTGGTTTATTCAAGTGCCGCTTGTTTCCTCTGTCCCTTGTCCGTTGTCACCGCTGCGGCCCAACATTGTGCATGCGCAAATGCGTTCGATCTTGTGCTGCACCGGTGACGTACTCGGTGCAGCACAACAAGATCGTGATGCACTGAGTGCAGCACAGCAATGCTGTTCCAGGCATGGATTTCCATGCAGAACAGTGTTCTACCATACACTATAGCTCTGCACTGTGCTGTCACTGAATTCTATTGTTCAAAATGTTCCATCATATACTTTAAGTTAATTTATATGCAATTGCACAGCAAACAGATTAACATGCCAGAATGGGCTTGGAATAAATATGAGTCATTGACACCTTAGCCCTTCAGTTTTCAGTATGCTCATTTATTTTCATGCATAGTAGCTAGGTAATTTCATGTGCACCTCTTTATATTCTTCAGTATTGGTAGAGGTGGCTGCTGCAGGGTTGCACCGGACCTCAGTATCTCAAGCATGGTTTCAATATTGTGTTTCAATAAAGAAGTCCTGGGGTTCTGTACACAGTTGCAATTGATAATGGTGCAAAATCAGGGGGAAACAGGTGCCCCCTCCCTTTGCACCACCACTAAACATGGCACTCACAAATTATGGCAGATTTAATTTTTGGTTCTTTGGCATATCTGACTTGCCTCATGGAGACCTGGCTGAGTGATGACACTGGTCCAGTTTTGGAGATGGTGATCCCAGCCAGATTCTCCGTGGTACACTGCCTGTGGGGGGGTCATGGTGGGGTGTCTATCTGCTTTAGATCTGAACTGAACTTCATGAGCACTCAGTGGGGGAATGTGACTAGGTTGGGTAAGACCCTGTCCCATTTGTTATGCAGACAGAGTTAATAGCAAGGATCTGTTTTGCCCTCTTCTATTCTGCCACTTGTCTGTCTGACTGCACAATCAAATTTTCTTGTGGCACCAGGGAACTGGCCACTCCTATGGTCCTATGGTTTCTGCCTGTTTCCATTCCTTCATTTGCTGTTTTTATTCATTCATTCTTTCTTTCTTTCTTTCTTTCTTTCTTTCTTTCTTTCTTTCTTTCTTTCTTTCTTTCTTCTTCTCCTCTTGCTTCTCTGTGGTTAAAATTTATATGCAAGTCTTCACGTGAAACTGGGATGACTTGGTTTGCAAATGTATATACTTATATTGTTGAAATGATTGCAGAAAGCTATTTGGGTTTCTTAAAAAAAATAATCTGTAATACAGGGGGTTGACCTTGAGATGCATTTTAACTTCCACAAGATCATTTATAGAATTGTCAAAAAGATAAAAGCTCTGGAATAGAATGTTTTGTTGCACCGGTTAAGACTAGATGTACTCTTCAGGCTGGCCTCAGGAAAGAAGTTGGCAGGGTTCTGAACATTTTTGGTGAAAGACATGGGGCCCGACTCTCAAGTCAGTGCAAGCCATGATTGCCAGGTGCACCAGGGACACTGCACCCAATTCTCTATTGGATAGGTTCCCAGCGTTAAAGTCCTGTAGCTTGTGGCAACCTTGGCCTTGCGCCAAACAGATGGCACATTGTGAAGGTGTGCCACAAGCCAGCAGGGCAACTGTGTGGCAAAAGTACCTTGGACAGCAGACCATGGTGGTTAGCACCCCCTGCCCCCAGCCCTGATTGTTGGTATAAAAATAATACAATAATAAAATCCTGTATCCCCGGCAGTCTAGTGGTCACCCCTTCCCCGAACCCCGATTGATATAAAAATAATACAATAATAAAATCCCATATCCCTGGCAGTCTAGCAGCAGTCTAGTAGTCTAGCGGTCTCCCCCAAGCCTCGATCATTATATTAATGATAAACAAACACTGGTATCCCTGGTAGTCTAGTGCTCCCCCCTCCCAAGCCCTGATCTCCTGTTACATAACATTACCAGCCCTGATCACCACTGAATTGAATGTGGATATACCTGGTGGTCCAGTGGACCCCCCACCTGGCAGTGCTCTACCACCCTGCACCCCCAACCCATACCCAAGCCGGTGACTAGCACAGCCCACCACCATGGCCAGCTGCTGACTGAGGTCTGAATGAGTGTGTACTGTATACAATATGTGCTCAGTGAATGACAGCAGTTTTTATAGTTTTGTTAGTTCTGTCATTCTGATTTTTTTATGTAGCTTTTTTTTTACAGCACCTTGAGCTCCCAATAAGTTTACTACTATTAATACTACTACTACTACAAATTGAAGCCTTAGTCACCATTGGTAGGGCTCTTCCCAGTGATTAAGGTGCAATGCCGGTGTAACTCCCCTACAAATGGGGGTTTCCAAAAAGTCTTCCTCGAGCTTGCTTAAATGTTCACTGCCAGGCTGGTGTTCTGCATTTTAGCAGTTTAAATGTGATTGCCAGAGAGTGCCTGTATAGCCTCTGTGTACTGTCTCTTTAAGAACTGCCTGAATTGCAGTGATAAGTAATCTGAGAGGGAGCTCTGTTGAAAGATGTAACTATTTGCTGAAAATCATTTACAGTGATGATAATGTAGTTTGTCTAACCTGCCTTCTTTGCAGCAAAGACTGTTTTGTTTATCTCTGCTATCTCGGTCCTGGACTGCAAATTGGACCAATCAGTTCTGGTGGGACCTAAAATGGAGCCGGACTACAGGAGCTGTCTGGAGTCAAAATCTGTAAGAATTGTAGTTTTGGGCTTTTGGTGCCTTTTTGCACCTGAAGGGGGAGCCTTTATTGTGACTGACAGACAGATCAGCCAACCGAACCCTTTGGATTCTGGGGAAAATCCCAGGCTTGCTGGCAGTTGAATCAGATCTTAATTGGGAGCTGAAGAAGCAAGAGCTTGAGACAGTCAAGCAGCCGTCTGAGTAGTTTTGTGTGAGAGAACTGTGAAAAGGCCTGAGTTGTGGCCTGCATGTCTACCTGCTGCCCCTGAGAGGGAGAGAAGAGAATTATTTCGGACTAAATCCAGGTTTGTGAGAACGAAGTAAGCCACTGATTTTTTACCTGGCTCATACCTGAAGAAGACTGAAGATTCTGCTGAATGCGATCGGCCTGTCAGGATTTCCAGCTGCTTTTGAATCCTCGGTTTATGCAGAGACTTTCCGATCTTGACCGGAGAGCAGTTTGTCTGGTACAGTAGAATTTCCTTACATGTAAATGTGCTGTGTATTGAAAGTGGGTCGTGATTTGGTTCCCCACTGTGTGAACTGTGTTCTGCTTGCTGGAAGCTTTATCCAGCCTAATCGGACTGAATCCGTGTTCATCTCCATTCGGCCTGGGCCATGACACGCTGGCCCTGCCAGACTACTCCACTGCACAGAGAAAGCCACCGACGAGAGACCTGCCTGGGGATCAGCCCCCTGCTCCACGCTTGAACAGGAATGACGCCTTGGCGAATCGTGTGGGCCCTGCTTCTCCTGGCACTCCAGATTAACCACCTGCTGTCTCGATTTTTGCCCAGCCTGTGTCCAGTCTTGGGTATCATGAGTAATCATCAGGTTAGCTCCCTGCAACAACAGCCTAATCTAAAAGTGTGTCATCTGATTGTCTTGTTGTTTTCTTTTCGTGAACTGAGCCCTCCAGCTCCGGATTACAAATAGTGTGTGTTGTGCATGTTGTTTTCTTCCATCACAGGGCCCCAACCAGCTGCAACCTTCCTGGCTAGCCCACCATTCTCCATCTGGGTACCCAGAGTGTGTGACTGTTTATGGACCCTGAAGTGCATGCATAACTGTTTGATTGCTACAGCCTTTAAGCAAATTAACCTGATTATGCCCCTCCCTTGTTCAAGTCCCTTAAATAAATCAGATCTAACTCTTTTTTTTCCATTTACCCTAACTGTGGTTCCAGTTTGTGCAAGAGTACTGTACTGCTGTTATTTGCTGTGTATAACCTTGTTTTACAGGGGTTCCCCAGGGCCGAGCCAGAGGAAAGCCCTGGTCGTAAGTGCAAACAGTGTGGGTACTTATGTGGTGTATCAGGAGTATTGTGAAGATGATTATTGTGTATTGTTCCGGCCACTAGTAAGGAAAGAAGGGGGTTACAGTGTCCTGGAGGGCTGTGCCCAGGTTAGCTTGATCACTACCAACCCTGACCTCCGGGTGGAGGCACCCGTTTCAGAACTCAGGCCCCTTAACCTGCTACTAGCCAAGCAGGCAGGGGTAGTAGCCCTTGGGATAGCGCCACCT
The DNA here is from genome assembly GCA_016271365.2 of Neoceratodus forsteri. NCBI lineage: Eukaryota > Metazoa > Chordata > Ceratodontiformes > Ceratodontidae > Neoceratodus > Neoceratodus forsteri. Next base: position 560,515,331 of record CM057450.1, on the reverse strand, counting down.
AGGGGTTACACCAGTGTGACTGGCAGTTCTGTAATTGTGACTGTTTTTATATAGGTTGTTCTGCATGGTGCCCTGAGCTCCCGGAGAAGGGCCCCTATAAACAAACTTATTACAACTACTGCTACTACTACTACATATGAAGGCCTTAGTCACCAGGGACAGGGCTCTCTCCAGTGACAAAGGTGCAATGCAAGCATGACCAGCAGAGGTTCAGTGGTGCAAACAGAGTTTGTTCCGGTGAAGTAGCCTGACTGACCGCCCATGGTGGCCTGGGCATGGCACAGTATGCCATATTCTTTGCCCAAGAAACATGCTACGGTAGTAGTGCTCCCACCACCTGCTTGCCCCTTACTGTTAGGCCCACTTGTAGACTGACATCAGGATTTTTCTTGTAGTAAATTGTCTGTCTTTGGGGGTCTAGTGCTTAGGCATAGCTGGGGTTGGGGGTCATGGGTGCCAAGAAACCCTCTCTCATCTTGCTTCCATTATGTTTTCATAAAAATGTTTTTGTACACTGTAAAGAAATTATGGGATTTTTTGTGGAACCCCCTCTTCCCAAATCCTGGCTGTTCCTGTGCAGTGTCCCTCCCTGCTCCCTATCCATAGTGATTTCTCTAGTGTCCATTGGTCCCTTCCTCCCTAGTCCTGTTCTCCCACACTGCCTGGTTTTTGTGCTTTCCCAAGTTCTGTCTCCTACAGTCTTTCATTGATTGCAGCAGTAATGCGAAAATCTTCTTTGCCATTCCTTAAGAATCAGACAGATGAGGGCGATGCACGACTCTGTCGCAGTTACAATGAGGGTTTTCATACTCTGAATATATTCCGAGTCCCCTTGCACCATGCAGGGAAAGCGTGTGACTCCATTTGTGCATGGCACAGTGGGGCACAAGTGGAAGGGCTGGTGCTATTTCGTGTTTTAGACAAATAGCACCAGTCTCTTAGCCCTTGGTACAGAGAGGCCAGAGGAAACTGTTGCGGGAGACTGGCAGCACTGGGAATGAGAACTATATAAACACCATTAAAGTGTCATATAGGGTGGGTCAAGCTCAAGAGAGGGACTGGTGCTATTTGTCTAAAACATGAAACAGTACCAGATCAATGAAAATGACCACTGTAATGGAATTCCAGTTCCGGTATGGCTCCTTGAACCATGCTTAACAGAGAGCTCCCGACAGAAATAAAAGTCTCCTAAAACTACTAAAAACCCAGGAAATAACAAGAAAATCTGAACAAATTAAGTCAGGAGACTAAAATTATTCTTGGGTCGGAACCTTGTGAACTGCATAGGGAAACACCGCAATCGCTACCAGCCGCTATTGGACCTAGACGATGCGGAGGATCAGAGGCCTTCAGAGATGGAGCAGCCCAGGAAATCTTCAAGAAATATGCAGCAACCAGCTCAGCACCAAATCCCCGAATCGGGGAAAAAAACCATCAGTGCACAGCAAAAAATAAGAAAGGGCCTGAAGTGACTGAACTAAAGAGGCAATACTCACTGCGATTGTAGAGTTTCACGGACAGATAAGGGAGGCAATCCAGGATCTTTGGGCTGACACAGGGGCCCTGCAGGGCAGAATGAATGAGGTTGATGCCCAAATTTCTGAAAACTCCACGAGGCTGGACTCTCTAGAGAAAGTAGTGCTGTCTCTGGCTAGAGAACAACTGCAAACCTCCCCTAAGACAGGAAGATGCCGAAAATCGGGGACATCGTAAAAATATATGGATTTTCGGCATCCCCAAGGGAGAGGAAGGGGATGATCCCCTAGCACATGCGGACTATCTTTTCTGGTTTATACTTGACCTGGGGCCTGAATATCAGCTAGATTTTGAGCGGGTACATTGTGTACTTGGGCCCAAACCCACAGCAAAGGGTGCCAGACTGCGTTCTCTGGTGGTACGCTTCACGAACTATCAAACTAAGGAAACATTACTCAGAAAAGCCTGGCAGAGGGAGAAGATTATGCTGGGAATGCATGGACTGATTCTAGACAATGACTATGCTCTGTACACCCAAAAGCAAAGAAAGGAATATGCCCCCTTGTTCCCCCTATTGCATGCTCAACAAATTAAATTTCATTCGCCCTTATCCAGCGAGGCTCACAGTACTGCTACCAAATGGGCCAATAACATATAATACAGCTATAGAGGCACTGGCAGATCTAACTAAAAAAGGTGTACTGAATGAAAGTCAACAGGAGCAGACCCTTACAAAAAATGCTGGCCTGAGACGGAGAGAGACTGAGGATCGACTGGTGGAAGCCAACTTTCCCCTGGAGGAACTGTTCAAAAGGATTCATCAACTTCGGAACCCCACATTGCCGATGTGAGAACAGTAAGTCTCTACACACTTAAGCCGGGGACTCTGTTCCTTTGTCTAGGTCGGACGGGGGGGGGGGCTCCAGTGGCCCTGGGCTAGGGGATGGCTACTGATTGATTAAGGTAACCCAAGCAGTGGATATCTAGGCAACAGAAGGCAATATCTAAATCAATAGGCCTACTGCAATGTTGGGTTGCCTTTTCGCTTTGCTTGTTTATCCCAACCCTCTCGATAGTGGGCATGAGGCCAGGCCAGGAGGGTGGATACGGTAAGGTTGATTGAGGAAGTCTCTTTGGCTGGGGGTTTGGGTTGCTCCCTTTTCTCTGCTCCCGCTCTCATTCCATCCTCTGCGTAGCCCAGATGGGTGGGTGGGAAAACAACCTTGGCTGTGGTGAAAGGGAGGAAGTGATGGAGACGGCGAGGAAAGGCTTTTGGGGACAAACAAACTCCTGGAATATTATGCTCCAACAAAGAAGGAGAGCAGACAGATTAGCTTGGTTTGCTCAGCCTGAAGAAGAAGGGATGTGTAAAGCTTAAAAGAACCTCGAGAGGACTCTGCTCCCTGATCCTTCTGTTCTGAGCTGGGACCAGGGAAATAAAAACCATTAACCAGAGAGAACTTGAGGACTTGAAGTACAATCCAATAGAGGGAGGTCATAATGATCCCAAACAGAGGAAACTTATGATTTTACTGATTCAAGAACCTTGATGGGGGGGACAGTTCAGCTGGGGGGGGTGAGACCTTAAAAGCCTATTTATAGCCATGCAAACCAGTATAAGGGTTGCAAAATGGCCTCTTTAAAAGTAGTATTGGGAGGGGGAGAGGAGACATGAAACTAAATATCCAGACTGGGCCTCAAGAACATTTGCCTGGTGGTTATGAGGGATACTGATCCCACCAGTTTCAAGAGGGACCCTAATGTCAGAACCAGATGAATCCTGCAGCATCAAGCAGGTCTGGAAGGAGGCCTAGAGAAAGCATGCCAATTCTGGGGGGAGGAGAGAAGTTTGGTTTCCTGGGGACCCCTTCCCTTCCCTTCCTCTTCCTCTCAGTTTCCCTCAGCATAAGGAGGGGGTCCTAGCCCTGGGTGGACAGACCTTTGTCACCCTCACCCCTTGGGCTGAGCTGGCACTCTTTGGGATAACTAACAGAGTGGTAGATACGAAAGTATATTTATCAACATAAGACGGAGAGAAATACTGACTCAATTCATACAAAGAAGAGGGAGCTTTTTGGGAATGGATCTTTAATTGGTAACATGCCGAACTAACCTGGGGTTTTCTTCCCATTTGGGAGAATAGTCCGACTTAGGATACTCCTTATCATGGAAGGGTGGCTTTTCAACCACCTGATATATATGGAGACCCCTGATCACATCCTGCCCCTCTATAGAGGCCCAGATGGGAGAGATATGAGTTGGTCAGTATGTCCCACCTCAAAGTTGGAAGTAAAACAGTATTTAGTTATACAGGGTAAGTATAGTTAAAAGCTTTGTATTATTGTATAAAGTTAAGGAAAAAAGTTGTTTAAGATATCTAGTTCAAGTTAAAGTTTCTCAGGCTAATGAGACTGAAATAAGACACAGGAGACAGGATGAAAAATATCAAACAAAGAATTTATTGTTGTCAGGTGATGTTCAATGTATGAGATGGAGGGGGGGCAGTGGTTCTCCTCTGGCTTGGCCTGTCCAGTGGCTCTGTTTTTTTCAAGATGAAGTTTATTGTAGAAGGAAGAGCTGGAGACCTGAATGGAGGCGAGAGACAGTGGTCCAGATGGAGGAGACGGGGAAGCACCTAGAGGGTAGCAAAAAAAAACAAAGGAAAGAACATAAATAAGTATGGCCTGATCCTAATTAAAAAATGACTACACAACCGGGTAGAAAATATTCCCTAAACATAAATAGACTACATAATCCTATCAAAAGATCCCGCTTGATGCAACATTTAAATAAACAGAAGGCATATATCATTTATATACAGGAAACTCATTTATCTGATATGGAACACCAAAAACTTAAATGGGGGCAGAGAAAAGGTATATGCCTCATTCCACCCTGGTGGTAGGAAGAGGGGGGTGGCAATCCTAATTCCTACAACCACTCAATTTGACATCAAAAATGCATGCATAGATAGACAGGGTAAATATGTAATCCTACAGGGGTGCCTATACACAAAAGAGGTAACTTTGGTAAATGTGTACCGCCCCCCACAAACTAAAACACTGGTGATTCATCATATATTGAACAAAATATTAGACTCCCTCCAGGGACAACTAATACTTGGAGGAGATCTCAACCTATTAATGCAACCAGGCTCAGACTCCTCGAACCAGACAATATACCATCAGACTAGTGCGGCAAAATTCCTTAAAACCCAAATGGAGACCCTTGGCCTGATTGATATATGGAGAAGACTGTTTCTGTCTTCCCCACGATATACATTTCAGTCGGGAAGGTTCCACTCCTACTCAAGGCTAGACTATTTTATTACAGCGTGCGAACACTTTGACAGTGATCGACATCATAATCTGTCCAAAGCTTCTTTTGGACCATCACCCTCTCCTCCTGCAGCTAGTGTTAGGAAAGAAACCAAAACATACCTTATGGAGACTTAACCCCTTCATGCTTAAAGACCGGGAGTTCATAGAACGAATGAAGGAAAGAATCCCACAATGTTTTGATGAGAATCTTTCCCCCACTGTAACAGAAGCAATGCTATGGGATGCCATGAAGGCAACTATTAGGGGTGAGATCATAGCCTATGCAACAAAAAAGAAAGGGAAAAAGAATACAAGGACCTAACAAACCTCCTCCAAAATTACCAATTACTGTACAGGTAAGGGGACAACGAGCTACAAAAACAAATAAGGGACACCAAAGCTGCACTTCAGAAACTAGCAGACATTAAGATCCAACAGTCCCTAAAATATCAAAAGCTGGCTAATTACGAGGGGGACGTTAAGGGAACCCGTAGACTACCACACTAGCTAAGATCCTGAAAGGGTGCAGTAGCCATACTTAAAATCAAAACCCCTCAAACTGGACAAACCTCGTACAGTGAAGAATAAATTAGGCAAATATTTTCAAACTATTACCGACAGTTATACAAAAAAGATGAGAGCTATGACAGAGAAGAGAGAAACCTTTTTAAAACAGTTACCCCTTCCCAAGTTATCAGAAGACCAAATCAGAAGACTGGAAGCTCCCATCACACTAGAAGAGGTCACTTTGGCCTTAACAAATCAAGCCAAAAACCACTGTCCAGGTCCAGATGGCTTCCCCCAATGAGTGGTGCAGAACCTTCCAAAAGGAGTTAACCAATAGGATGTACTCCTTATTCAAAGAAATAGCAGGAGGTGCCCCTCCACCCCAGTCATGGGATTACGCTATAATATCAGCAATACCCAAACCTGAAAAGAGCAAATTGGAATCATCATCATATCGCCCTATTTCCCTATTAAATACGGACTATAAGATCTATACCTCTATTTGGGCAACAAGAATAGAGACAATACTGCCAAATATAATTCACCCGGATCAGGTGGGCTTCATAAAACAACGGAACACGACAGTTAATATTAGGAAAACCTCAATACTGATAGAACATATCCAAAATATAAAAATTCCAGCAGCCTTTTTAAGTTTAGATGCCGAAAGGCGTTCGATAGAGTATCCCAAAGGAAGGGCCATGACACCCTATCAGCATTTCATTTTCCAGAACTCACGCTAACATGGTTTAAAGTTTTATACACATCTCCAAAAGCATATGTACAAATCAATGGCGGCTTATCATCCCCCTTCCTATTATATTGAGGAATCCATCAGGGATGCCCGCTAGCCCCTCTTCTCTTTACACTATATATAGAGCCCCTGGCAGTGGCCTTGAGAGAAAATACTAAAATTGAAGGCATCCCACTTCACCAGACAGAATATAGGGCCAGTCTGTTCACAGATTACCTTCTCCTGACCCTTCTATCCCCTATCGAATCTATTCCAGAGGCTTGGAATGTACTAGAACAATATGAAATTCTGGCAGGATTTAAGTCAAACATTACAAAAATGAAAGTCCTCCTGTTTAATTACATCCCCCCCTTCAAGTGTTACGTAAACCTACCATTTAAAATGGAGATCCACCAAGATGAAGTACCTGGATATATATATTCCTCCAAACTAAGTGTCATGGAACTGATCAACTATGAACCTTTATCTAATTCTATCCAATGAGACTTGGAAAAAAGGGGGGAAACTTCCTTTGTCATTTTTCCAAAGAATAGAAACCATAAGGATGAACATTCTTCCCCGATTACTGTATTTGTTTCAGAATGTCCCATTTTTTCCATCTAAATATTATTTTAAATCATGGGATAACATTATATCTAGATTTGTCTGAGGAAATGGTCCCCCATGGATCAGATTAAAAATCTTAACTATCCTTATCACAGGGGGGAGTGAATTTCCCAGACCTGAAATTATATGCTGAGACAGCTTTTTCCTGTATCCACCTACTGTGGTTATCCCGAAACTATCACGCCCCATGGAAAATCTTATAGTTTCATATGAACGATTTCCATGACATCAAAAAAATTCTATTCTCTTCCCTTAGTAGGACTGTACCCCTGAAGGATTTTTTAAATATAATATCACAGGTGTTAAAAATATGGTACAGGGGGAGGAGGAGAGGAACCCTTCAGTCTACACATGAATATTGCAAATATAAAGAAATATATAGACATAAAGGAATTCTGGAGGTCGGGGTAAGGGGAAACAGACTTCTAGGAAAACATAAACTGAACTTACAAGCTCAAATGAGCAGACTGGGTGGGCCATAGGCCCTTATCTGCTGACACTGTCTATGTATCTATGTATCTATGTAATTTCAGAAGAGGATCTTTTTTTGCCATCCCAATTGGATTTGACCTTTTCCCTCTGGCTACAGTTGGGACTAGAATAAGTGTTTCAGTTCTTAGGGCCTTCAGGAGTCTTATCATTTAAAGAATTGGACCTCGAATATGGGCTACTGAAAACAGACCGATTTAGGCATTTTCAGGTTAGAGATTACATTTTGAGAAGCCGAGTAATTTCAGCTAGAATTCCATGCCAGACTCCTCCTCTCCTCAAACTATATACTGACCATGTTCAGGGGAACCACTGGGGACACCTTATAGGATCCCTATATGAAATACTGAGAGATTTAACCTCAGAAACTACAAGCACTATATTGCATAGTTGGAACAAAGACCTAGACCAGATGGTTCCAGCCGAACAATGGTCAGCAGCAGCTTTAGCTGCAGTAAAGATCATCTCCTCAAGCTCTTGGAGGGAATTCTCCTGGAAGTGTCAGTATAGATACTTCTGTTCCCATGCAAAACTTATTAAATACTTGCCTGAGAGGTTTGGAAGGTGTTGGCGGGAATGCGGCAGCCAGTTGGCTGACTTAGCACAAATCATGTGGCAATGCCCATTACTGATGCCATTTTGGATTCCCTTACAAACAGAAATATCAAAAAGCATAGGAGAGACAACAGAGATTACAGCTGAAATGTTTTTATTAGATATGTATCCGGACCACTCTCCCCCCAGACCAAAACCCTTTTACCTACATACCTGCTGGCAGCAAAGAAGACCATAACAAGAAGGACGATGACAACCAAAATACCAGAAATTGGTGACTGGAGAAGAAGAATGATACTATCTACCACATGGAATCTATGTCTGCTAAAATGGCAGACAAGGAGGAGACATTTAGAATAAAAAGGCAGAGGTGGATCTTTTATCTAATGGAGGCCGATCCAGAATTTTGTCCTTAGAATGAGATTCCAGGGAGGAGAGGTTAAGGTTGCCTAAGTAAGAATGGTATCTGTTGACATACCTATAAAATCAGGTAAAAAAATGTTAACGGACAATGCCTAAAGTATTGTAAATTATCCTGTTGTAACGTGCCTTGAATGAATGCTAAAACCAAAAACTCAATAAAAAAATGTAACCCCTAGGTGGTGCTATCCCAAGGGCTACTACCCCTGCCTGTGTGGCTAGTTGCAGGTTAAGAGGCCTGGGTACTGAAACGGGTGCCTCCACCTGGAGGTCAGGGTTGTTAGTGGTCAAGCTAACCTGGGTACAGCCCTCCGGGACACTGTAATCCCCCCTCTTTCCCTTCTAGTGGCCTGAACAATAGACAATCACTTTCACAATGACCCTTATTCACCAGGCAATTACCCACACCATTTGCACTTACCACCAGGGCTGGTTCCTCTAGCTCAACCCTGGAGACCCCCTGTAAAACAAGGTTAAGGTAGTGCAAAAGATGGAGATTAGCGCCCAAGAGGTGGATAGGCAGAAAAGGAGCAAAATTCAGCAGAAGGGCAGACAACAAGGAGAACCAGGGATAAAGGACAACCAAGGAAGGGGCTGGAGTAGAACAGCAAAACAGTCTAGGGAGGTCAAATCATGGAAAGCCATGTGTGCAAATGCCAGGAGCCTTAGCAACAAGATGGAAGATCTGGAGGCTGTCATGGTGCAGTCAGACCTGACATTTTGGCCATCACTGAAACCTGGTGCAATGATAACCACGACTGGGAGATGGCCATACCTGGCTACAACATATTCAGAAGAGACAGGGCAGGCAGGAAGGGAGGAGGAGTGGCACTGTATGTGAAAAATGACATAAGGGCCACAGAGATCCAGGAGGAACAAAATGGGGGAGAGATAATGTGGGTTAAACTGGAAAGGAAAATGGGGCTAGCCATCCGCACAGGTGTGGTCTATAGACCACCAGCCCAGGAGGAAGAAACAGATAGGGAGCTGATGCTAGCCATCCAAAGGATGGCAGACAAGGGTGAGGTAGTACTGGTTGGAGACTTCAATATTCCAGACGTGGACTGAGCATCCCAGCAGCAGCATCAACTAGAGCAGATTTATCCTGGACTCCCTTCAGGGTGCCTTCCTCAAGCAACTGGTCATGGAACCAACTCAGCAGAAGGCAATACTGGACCTTGTGCTCACAAACAGGGACAGTGTGATGGAGTTAACAGTGGGGGAGCACCTGGGGAATAGTGACCACTAGTCATTGTGGTTTGAAATCACAGAAAGAGCAGAACCAAACCACACAAAAACACGTATCCTGGATTTTAGGGGGGCAGACTTTGGGAAAATGGGGAGATACTTGAAAGAGGCATTAAGGGAATGGGGCAGGAATCAGGGTTGAGGAACAGTGGCGTATTTAAAATGGGGATTACAAGAGCAACAGAATTATGCATTAAGCAGGTTAGCAAGAGGAAAATGAAGAGGAGACCATTATGGTTTTCCAAAGAGGCAGCAAAGAAAGTAAAAGCCAAAAAGATTACATTCAGGCAATACAAAAAGACACAGGCAGAAGGGGATAGGGAGAAGTACCAGGAAAAGCAAAGGGAGGCAGAAAGGTCAGTAAGGGAAGCCAAAGCTCAGACAGAAGAACACATTGCAAAAACAGAAGGGTAGAGGGACAAAACCTTTTACAGGTACATAAATGAAAAAAGAAAGGCAAAGGGAGGGATAGTGAGACTGAAGGGGGAGGATGGACTGCAGGAGGATGACAACAATAAAGCTGACATATTGAACAGGTATTTCTGCTCAGTCTTTACTGAGGAAGAGGAGGGTAATGGGTCTGAAGGGGTACAAGGGGTGAGAATGGTGCAGAAACGGACACAAGTCCCTTTACGAGAAAGGGTCTTGAAGGAACTGGAAGTAATAAGAGTTGATAAAGCAATGGGGCCAGATGGGGTGCACCCAGGGTCCTTAAGAACTAGAGAGGTGGTGGCTGAACCTCTGGCTATCCTGTTTAGCCGATTACTGGAAACAGGGGAGGTACCCAAAGACTGGAGGATAGCAGATGTAGTCCCCTTATACAAAAGTGGTAACAAAGAGGAAGCGGAGAACTACAGACCAGTCAGCCTCACCTCGGTAGTGGGGAAGATCATGGAAGCACTACTGAAGGAGAGATTGGTGGAACATCTGGTTGTCAATGGACTACAGGACCTGAGGCAGCATGGTTTCACCAGGGGGAGGTCATGTCAGACCAACCTCGTTGAATTTTTTGACTGGGTGACTAGGGAGGTGGATCAGGGGAGGGCAGTGGACATGGTCTATCTGGACTTCAGCAAGGCCTTTGACACTGTGCACATAGAAGACTATTACACAAACTGGGGAATATGGGTGTGGGCAGGACAGTAGTGTGGTGGGTAGGTAACTGGCTGGGCAGCAGGACACATAGGGTGGTGGTAAATGGCTGTCACTCCACAGAGGGAAGAGTGACCAGTGGGGTACCACAGGGATCAGTGCTGGGACCAGTCCTATTCAACATCTTCATCAGTGACATTGCGCAGGACCTAGAAGGTATAATTTCACTGTTCGCTGATGACACAAAGCTCTGTAACAGAGTAGACACACCAGAGGGTGTAGACAGAATGAGAAGGGATCTGCAGAAACTTGAAGAATAGTCAGGGGTTTGGTAGTTGAAATTCAATGCAAAGAAGTGCAAGATAATGCATATGGGGCACAAAAACCCTGGCACAATATATCAGTTGGGGGGTGAGGATATAGCATGTACCATGCAGGAAAGGGATCTTGGGGTTATCATCTCTGATGACCTCAAGGTAGGGAAACAGTGTGACAAGGCAGCAGGTAAAGCAAATAGGATGCTGGGATGCATAGGCAGGGGCATCACCAGCTGGAAAAGGGAGGTCATAATTCCACTATTACAAGACACTAGTGAGGCCCCACCTGCAGTACAGTGTACAGTTCTGGAGACCTTACCTACGTAAGGATATAGACAGGGTAGAGAAGGTTCAGAGGAGAGCAACAAAGATGGTGCATGGATTGCATCACAAGTCCTATGAGGACAGGTTGAAGGAACTGAACATGCACTCCCTGGAGGAGAGGAGGGAGAGAGGGGATATGATAGAGACATACAAGTATCTTACAGGGAGGAACAGGGTGCAGTAATACACTATTTTTAAGTGAAAAAGATGTTCCAGGACTAGAGGGCATGGGATGAAGTTGGAGGGAGGACGATTCAGAGGAAACGTGAGGAAGAATTTCTTCACAGAACACGTGGTGGACAAGTGGAACACCCTGCCAGAGGAAGTGGTGAGGGCTGAAACAATCACGGGATTTAAGAATGCATGGGATAGACATAAAGGAATTCTGGAGGTCAGGGGTAAGGGGCAACAGACTTCTAGGAAAACATAAACTGAACTTACAAGCTCAAATGGGCAGACTGGGTGTGCCATAGGCCCTTATCTGCCGACACTGTCTATGTATCTATGTATCTATGTGCAGCAAATAGCAACAGTACAGTACTTTTGGCACAAACTGGAACCACAGTCAGGTTAAATGCAAAAAGAGTTAGATCCGATTTATTCAGGGGATTTGAACAAGGGAGGGGCATAATCAGGTTGATTTGCTTAAAGGCTATATCAATCAAACAGTCATGCATGCACTTCAGAGTCCCTACACAGTCACACACACTGGGTACCCAGGTAGGAGGAAGGTGGGCTAACCAGGCTCATTGCCTGGGGTAGGCTGATGTCGCAACTGGTTGGGGCCCTGTGATGGAAAAAAGCAACATGCACAACACACACTATTTGTAATCCAGAGCTGGAGGGCTCAGTACGTGACAGAAAAGACAATAAAGCATTCAGATGACAACATTTTAGATTTAGCTGTTGTTGCAGGGAGCTACCCCAAAGCAGGACAGAGGCAGAACGAAATCGAGACTGCAGGTTGTTGAGTTGGAGTGCCAGGAGAAGCAGGGCCCACATGAATCACAGAGGCATCATTCCTGTTCAAAGCATTGAGCAGGGGGCTGATCCCCAGGCAGGTCTCTCGTTGATGGCTTCCTCTGTGCAGCAGGTATTCTGGCTGGGCCACTGTGGCAAGACCCAGGCCCAATGGAGATGAATACGGATTCAGTCCGTGGGAGCTGGATGCAGCCTCCAGCAAGCAGAACACAGTTCAGCACACAATGGGGAACCAAATCACGACCCACTAACAGCACACAGCACATTTACATGTAAGAAATTCTATTGTACCAGGCAAATTGCTATCCGGACGCAATTATGGAGTCTTTGCACAAACCAGGAGTTCAGAGGTGGCTGGAAATCCTGACAGGCAGATCACATTCAGCAAATCTTCGGTATTCTTCAGGTTAAAGCCTGGTCACAGTCCGGTGGCTTAAATCGTTTTCACAACTCGGATTCAGTCCAAATCAACTTTATTTTCCCTCTCAGGGACAGCAGGCAGGCAGACAGACAGGCAGGCAGGCAGGCCAAAACTCAGCCCTTTCACAGTTCTCCCACACGAATCCATGCAGGATTGCTGCTCAACTATCTCGAGCTGTTACTCCTTCACTTCCCAACTCAGATCTGAACTGAAACTGCAAGCAGTCTGGGACTTTCCCCAGGATCCAAAAGATTTGGTTGACTGATTCCTGTCAGTCACAACAAGGGCTCCCCCTCCAGGTTAATTTAGGTGCCAAAAGCCCAAAACTACAATTCCTACAGAAGTTTGCTCCCACAAAGCCCCTGGGGACAGGTTCCATTTTAGAGTGCCCAAAGGTACTGATTGGCTCATTTCAGCAGTCCAGGACCAAGATGGTGGAGATAAACAGAAATGTGCATGCTGCAAAGAAGGCAGGTTAGACAAACTGCAATATTATTACTATTCTAATAAATGATCAGCAGACAAGTACATATTCTAACAGAGCTCCCTCTCAGATTAATTATGACTGCAATCCAGGCAGCTCTTTAAGAGACAGCACACAGAGGCTATACAGGCCCTCTCTGGCAATACATTTAAACTGCTAAAGCGCAGGGCACCAGCCTGGCAGTGAGCATTTAGGCAAGCTCAAGGAAGACTTTTCGGGAACCCCCATTTGTAGGGTGGTTACAAAAATATATATATATAAAAGAAAATGACCACTGTAATGTGCCTCTGATCCATCCCTTAGAAGATGGAATCAATGACCCTAAGTAGAGGTGATGATGCAATAATTCTTCCTAAAAACAGATTAGAAGGGGGAGAGGAAGTTGGAGGAATAAGAACATAAGAAGTAGCTGGCAGATGGGGACCACATGATCCATCTAGTCTGCCCCAAAATTTCTACCCCCCTCCCTGTTTTATTACCTCTTCAGGTGCCCGCATTGCCTATCCTATGCTAGTTTGAATTCCCATACTGTTTTTAATGCTACTACCTCTGAGGGCAGGCTGTTCTACGGTTCTGTCACCCTCTCTGTAAAAAAGTATTTCCTTGTATTGGTTCTAAATCTGCCTCCCACTAGGCACAGAGTGTGCCCTCTTGTATGTGTTGTTTGTTTTCCTGTCTGGGCTGTGTTGATTCCCTTTATGTACTGGAATGTTTCTATCATGTCCCCTCTTTTTCTTCTTTACTCTAGAATGTATAAGTTTAATTCACTGAGTCTTGGCATGGAAGAAGTCAGCAAGCCGTACATAAACCAGTTTCTCTTACAGCTTTGCAAGAGAAGGGAGGAGGGAGCTAGGGCAGAAGTTACCAGGGGTGGAGGTTTCACCCCCCTTTGTGGGGGGAGGGAGAACCGTGGCAAACTTCCAAGACTGAAGGACAGTGCAAAGGGTGACACAGAGAGTTAGGAAGTGAGTGAAGGTGGGGTGGGAGGTGATGGCAGGATCTCACAGATGGAGAAGTTTAGGGCCCAGATCACCGGGGCTAGATTTGGAAGGACTGAGTGAGGAGAGGACAAGTAGGGAAGTCAAATCCAAGGGGAGGGTGAGGTTGGGGAGAGGGGGGAGGAGAAGGGTGGAAACAAGAGAAGCCAGGGGGTCAGGGGAGGGAGAGCACTGCACAAGTGGTAAAAAACTCATTGAAGTGAGCTGCAACAGGGAGGATCAGATACTGGTGAACAGTTGGCCAAGAGGACTGGCTGTGTGGGGTGGGGTGGGTGGGAACAAAAAGGGGCCAATTACCTTTCAGAATTTGACAGAGGAGTTAATATTATTCTGGAGGCTGTCCTTAAAATAAAGGGACTTGGCGGTATGGATGGCTTAGTGCAAGAGTTCCTAACTGCTTTGTAGGAGAGGAGGTCCTGGAGGGAGCAGGATAATTTGTACTTGGCCCAGGCATAGTCACGACTCTTGCCCAAGTCAATGAAACCGCAGGTGATCCCGGGATGGTGAGATGATTTTACCCTGGATTTCCTGATGGGGGCCTGCTTATCCCAGACAGAAGTGAATAATGAGTGGAAGAGGGATAGGGCCATATCAGTGTCTGGGGCGGTGATCATGGGGGACCAATCAGTAGCAGCCAGGTTGCTCAGTAGAACTTCAGTGTTCAGTGACTAGAGGGACCTTGACCAAATGTATTTGGGGAAGAGGGAGGGAGACAGGCTTTTCTGACACAGAATGTAATACAGTGGTCACGGAAGGCATCCGGAAGTATACCTGCTGCAACCGTGCAGGGGGGGTGAGAGGGGAGAACCCAGTTCAGGAGGGTGTGGTTAGATGGGTGGGGACTGAGTTGGGTGGGTTTAGTGATGAGTTGTGAAATTTTAAGGGATGCTCAGTCTTATGGGTAGTCAGCCTGGAGGTCAGGGAAAGTCAATTAATGTTGAAGTCACCCAAGAGTACGAGCTCCCCAGCAGAGGAGTGTGAGTAGAGAGTTGAGAGTGAATCCACCAGAGAGCAGAAAGAGTTTCTTGGTGAGACATAGAAAATACTAACAAAAATGGGTAATAAAGAGGGAAAGGAAAGTTTAGCTAACAGAAACTCGTAGGAGGAGGGTGCAGCCTCTCTGAAAGTGGTGATACAAGATCAGTTTTAAAAAAACAATCTCATCAAGAGCTCACAAGATAAGAACCAGAAGCGGGGAACTCCCTCAAAGGAGCTGTAATAGCCAGAATCCCCACAGAAAGCTAGTACGGCTGAGGGGGGAGTCAAACCCTAGTCTGCTAGGGTCTCATTCACCTTACGTTGCTGTAACCCACAACAGTACAGTCAGCCTCCAAGGTAATTCCCCTGCCAAGACAGGCTGCTGAAAATGCAGAAGCAGTGGGTCGATGGCTTACATCAGCAGTATTCTTTCATCTAGAATGGAAAGAGAGGGGGGACAGAGACCCTCTCCCAATGCTTGCAGGCAACTGTCAAAGGCTCGGCTGGAGCACCCACCATCTTGAGTGTGGCAAAGGCAGCAGTTTGACAGGCACAAAACAAGTTTTTTTTATTAATTTAAACATTTGTTAACCAGGAAAGGCACACTGAGCAGAGGCTCAATTCCAGGTGCGACCCGGGGGCAGGGGAGAGAGGAACACAACACTTCCAAGTGCAATAATCTATGTTACAGTGTAGCTGACAAGACACCACAGGTAAACATTAAAGCAGTACACATGTAGTTACAAATGCAGTTACACAGCAGTCATTTAGAGCAGAAATACAGCATACAGGGTAGATTACAAGACATAGTAGGTTGAAGCATCAATAAATATTGTGAGATGAGTGCTTTGGGGCATCCTTCAGTTGGAGAGCAGAGTGAAGCATAAGCAGGTTCAATTGTGACATTGATAGGGGTGGTGGGAGGAGACAAAATTGTTGCTTGCAGGCCAGGTGGGAGGAGGAACTTCTAGTGAGGGGGGAGAGATCGTTCCATAAACTGGGGAGCTGATAGGCGAAAGCAGCTTTGCTGGCTGAGGAAGCTGATCGAGGCAGGGTGAAGTATCTTCCATTTCTGTGACTCCAAGATGGCCACCAAGTCTTGCATTTTGCAAGATCCTTCGGGTTACAGAGACATGGCCTCCAAATCTCGAACTCTGTGGGGTTCGCTAAGATAAAGGGAGAGGGGCATACAGGGCATGTAATACAAATGGCATCTAGGGGAGCAGTTGAGCGTTCTCTGTAACAGAGGCACACAGTGTAAGTGGTGGGAGAGAGAAACCCATGTCCACAGCATCAAGACTACTGAACCCAGGGAATGGCCTGCTCAAACAATGGTTTAACCTGCTTGCTCCATTTCTCTGCCTTGAGCTGTGGCTGGGAGGTGAGGAAAGGGACTGCCAACAAACACAAGAAGGAGCTTATAGCCTCAACACCCTGGCTGAACAAGGTAAGCTGAGGGGAGAAATCTGAGGAGCAAGGCTCTCTGAAAGGGTTGAGGTGGGAGAGAGAGAGAACAAACTGCCGAGCAGTTGGGAGTGAGATGGCAGACTCCCTCAGCAAGAGTGGACCTGCCCTACCAGGTTCAAAAACTGTCAACCAGTAGAAAGCCAATAAGCAGCCAGGGAGGCAAAAGAAAAACTTTAAAACATCCAGCACTTAACCAACACTAAACTAGCTGGCTTGGTGGCACTGAGGGTTGAGGCACTGGAAATGACACATCGCACCATGTAGGCGACCTGGGTTTGGGAACGGACTTGGGGTGCCAGAGGTCAGTAGAGAGGGAGGGGATTGAGTATCCATAGGACTGCTGTCCGCTCCCGGGGTGGGTTCTGGGGGAAGCCTTACTCCATAGTGGCTCCTGGTGGAGACCGGGGACCCTATGGGTAGCGAGGTTTGATGGATCGTAGGGGACGGAGTGGCCGTCTGCATGTTAGTTGCACTGACATCATTGCACATTCGTGCTCTGAGGGGAGCAACACAAGGAAGTACCCTGGTGGCCTAGTGGAGGTGAAGGGGGCCCTGGAGACCTACCCACATCCCACTGTCGGACCTGCCTCATTGGGTCTCCTGCCCCTTACCCGTTCCAGCAGATGTCCCTCTAATCTCAGAAAGGCCACCAAGGGTGGGAGGGCCCTCCCCCATGGGGGAGTGATCCAAGGGGCTGGACAAGCTGTGGGGGTCAGGTGGAAGACAGCTAGAGGAGGTTTCAGGCTGGGAGTAGAGGCAGCTGTCATGTGGGTACCATAGAGAGATGCCCTGGGTCTCCAGAGAATAAAAATAGAGTTAACAAAAAAAACTCAACCCCCCCAACACTGAACTAATGAGCTGAATGGAATAGTTTGCATGGGGCCCATCCTGCCGGGTCTCGAGCACCACACTAAGCCCCCCCAAAATTTCAGGATAACAGGCAGTAGTAAGGGAAAAATAACAGTGCAGGGATAGAAATACAGGCTGTAGGTTCAACAGAGGAGCAAACTAAAGGAGGAAATTGATTTCTTATCGTAGAGAGTGTAGAGGTTGGCACAGAGCCACAGATGGTTTCATAGGTTTCATGGGTAGATTCAATCAAAAAATGTACGATAAGTCCATGGTGCTTGCCAGTGTTTTTACCCAAAACAAAATTTCTCATCATCTGTAACCGCTTGGTCAAAGCTTGATTTGAAAGAATCCATATCAGGGCACTTTACAACAGCAAGTGGGAGATTATTCCATATTTGGACAACTCTGTTACTAAACCAATTTTTTCTTTGCAGCATATTCCATTTAGTCAAAACTAGTTGTTAGTTACATTTTCTAGTACTTGTTCTGTATTCGCTCGGTATAATCCCCAAATCATCTCGGAGGATTGGATCAGTCATAGCTTTGAAAAGGAGGCACATAGCCCCTCTGAGTCTCCTCTAGCGGAAAGTGTACATGTTTAGTGATGCAAGTCTATCTTTATAGGACTTATTACTCATCCCAACTATGGCCTTAGTGGCCCTACATTGGACTGCCTCAATCCCTATGATATCAGCTTTTACATACTACAGGTGGGGTCTGACCAAGGCAGTGTACAGTAGGAGAATTACTTCCTTTTTTCTGCTAGAAATGTGTCTGAAGATACAATTTAGTATTTGGTTGGCTTTTTTGATTTGGGTACTGCAGTGGGATCTAAATTTCAAGTCTGGAGTGACAATTATTCCCAAGTCTTTTTCTTGGTCAGTTTCTGCAAGATCATTATTCCCTAGCTTATATGCATAATGATTATATGCATTCCCAGGTGCATCACTTTGTATTTAGTAGTATTTAAGAGTAATTTACTATGGTCTATCCAACTGAAAATTTTATCGAGGGCTAGTTGGAGAGCGGCATAATTTTCAGGGCCATTAACCACAGTACCTGCCAAAAGCTAGCAACAAGGAAGTCTAACTGCAGACACCTGGTTTACTTCTGCCTAAGCAACCAGCCTGGAGGGATGCACAAACAGAACTGAGAAAGGAGCTGGAAGGAAGAGAAGGAGACAGGTTGGGTTTCACTCATCTGAATACTTTGTACATCATCCTATGAGGAGGCATTCACTATGAACCAGTTGTGACTTTGGAGTGCTGTAAAAAGGTGTAACAGATAATGATCTGCTAGCTTTTGGCAGAGAGCACTCTTGCTATCAGAGCAAGGAGGCAGCTGACTGAGAAGCTAGAACTTTACTACTAGAACACTTCTGACTCAGCAAGAGAGTCAGAGCCTGTTGGGATTAAGCAAACAGATACTTTATTAGAAGTTTAGGGTCTCAATTAGGGTAAAAACAAACAAACAAAAAAGTTAGTGTGCTTCTCTGACTTGGGCACAGGGGACTGTATCATCTTCAAAAGCAACAGAAGGTGGCTGCATGAAACTATCACCTGTGCCACAACATAGTAGTATGAGTAGAGAGCAGAGGAGAAGGGCTACTTGGCTCACCAACAAAGGTTAGACCTCAAATGTTGGGTCAAGTTACAAAATCATTTATTCAAAAGTTAAAAGTAACTTGCAGACTGCCAGCACCCACTGTATCATCTTGGCAGTTTGCTAAGTCAGGAGGAGAGTTGTTAATTGGAGGTGGGGTGGGGGGTGACTTAGGCAGAAGTAAGCCAGCTGTCTGCAGTAAGGCTTCCCTGCTGCTAGCTTTTGGCAGAGAGCAATCTTGCTATCAGAGCAAGCAGGAGGCAGCTGAATAAGGAGCTGGAACTTTACTACTCAAACACGTCTGACTCAGCAAGAGAGCCTGTTAAGAAGAGAGCCTGTTACACATTGGTATTGCCCTCCCACTCTCCCACCCTTAGCCAGTTCCACTTTTATAGGCACTGGATTTAACTGACAACAGAACTTCCTGTTTGGGAGCAAGAAGGGAAGGATCACCAAGACACATAAGATTCACCATCCTTGAAGGAAAAGAGTAGCCCCCCCCCACCAGCTGCTGAAGGTCTGATTCTGAGCAAGGAAGAAGGAGACTACTGAGGAACACAGGAAGTTTCTGTCCCAGAATAGGAAGGGCGGGAGCTGTAGGGGCACAAAGGTAGTAAGAAAATAGGGAGAAAAAATAAACAGAGGGAGGAGAGAGTAAGCATGCAAAGCAACAGGACAGGGGCCACAAATAAGACATGATGGGAGTAATGCAGTACAGTGACTGTGGTACGGCAATCTTCTGGGAGACGTTCTGGAGGATGTGGTATTGTCCCATCTGCAGGCATCTCCCTGGGTTGAGGGAGGAGGTTGTTCGTCTCCACGCCGAGTTGGACAGGATTTGGGGGACTTTGTCCTTCTTCCAGGGATCACCGAATCAGTCCCCACTGTCTCAAAGATTGCTTGGGTGGAGGAGTGGCTGGACTGCGGTGGGCTCAGGAGGGGTGAGGGTGATGGGATAGAGGCACATCCCTCAGACAGTTAAACTCCACAACCCTATGCTGCACTGGCAGGGTGGGACTGTCCCAAGGAGGCATGCACAGTGGAGACCAAGAAGGATGTGGGTGTCCTCCACGGTGGAGACCCCAGGGGAGAGGCAGAGGACCCCAGAGGAGGAGGAGGAAGCAACTCCTGGTGGGGGATTCAATTGTTAGGGGGGTAGACTTGGGGGTGAATGGAGTGGGAAAGAGGGAGGTTACGTGCCTACCTGGTGCCACAACTTGGAGGGATGGAAAACAATTCAATGGATTGCTGGGGCAGCAGGATGGAAGGGAGAGCTAGACATCTCAGACATGCTCAGGATGCATGGGAAGCCCTATGAGGAGAGGTTGATGGAGCTGGATCTGTACCCACTAGAGACCAGGAAGGGGGGGGGACATGATAGAAACATTTATGTACTTGAAGGGGAGCAATAAGGCAGGGAGCATATTCACAAGGAAAGAAGGAGCTAAAACTAGGGGCCACAGACTAAGGTTAGAGGGAGGAAGGTTTAGGGGCAATCTGAGGGGGCAATTCTTCACAGAGAGGGTGGTGGAGCCCTGGAACAGTCTGCAGAAGGAGGTAGTGGGGTTGAAATGGTGGAGGGATTCAAGAGGTCATGAGACAGACACAAGGGGTGACCAGGGGGCGAGGGAGAGGATCTCTGGTAGAAGAGGCCAATTAGGAAGGGGGAGGTAAAGGGCAGACTCGATGGGCCAAAAAGGTCCTTTTCTGCAGTCATGTTTCTATGATTCTATGATCATTGTCCACCTGAGGAAAAATGATCTGGCTGATTATGAGGATAGGGTAGTGCAGGAAGACTTCAGGGAGCTGGGGAGTGGTTTTAAACAAGTGTCATGCACTGTAACCTTTTCAGAGGTTCTACCAGTCAATGACAAGGGGGAAGGCAGGGCACTCCACACTATGAGATTCAATGCATGGTTGAAGGACTGGTGCCAGAACAGAGGGCTTCAGCTTCATTGGGGACTGGGGTCCCACCTGGATTGATGCAGGCCTATATAAGTGGAATGATCTGCATCTATTCAGAGGGGAACCAAGATATTTAGTGCGAGGTTTAAATGCTTCATTGGCAAGCATTTAAACTAGCCAAGGGAGAGGTGATACTAGGCAGGAAGAAGTTAATTGCCCCCCCCCACACACAGTATGAAGCAATCAGTAGGGAGTACTCTAGGGTTGGGAAATTGACACTAAAACCTAAAACTGAGTTGGGTAGAATGGCAGAGATAAGGATGAATGGGAGTAAAAACAGGAGATGAAGGGAGGGAAGACATGGGAATAGGAGGGGAGCTACTAGAAGGGGAGGTTGCAAAACTTGGAAGACCATGTGCACAAATGCCCGCAGCCTGGGAAATAAAATCCCAGACCTAGTAGCCTTGATGGCAGAGGCAGACCTGGACATTGTTGCTGTTACTGAGACATGGTACACAGCGAACCATGAATGTGATAAAGCCATACCAGATTACATTATATTTAGAAAAAACAGGGTGGGAAACAAGGGTGGAAGGGTGGCTATCTACGTCAGGGAGGGAATTAAAGTTCAGACAATACAGGAGGGAGTGGAAGCACTGTGGGTCACCCTGGAGACAGGAAATGGCACTGCCATTTGCACAGGTATGAGCTACAGACCTTCAGCACAAGGGAAAGAGATGGACGGGGTACTAGTGGAAGCCATCCACAAAATGACAGCCAAAGATGAAGTGCTGCTGGCGGGAGACTTCAGCTTGCCTGATGTGGATTAGAGCACCTGTGCTGTAGCCACAGCCAGGAGCAGAGGCGTCCTGGATGTCCTGCAGGGGGCATGCCTCAAGCAGCTTGTGGTGGAACCCACCAGAGAAGGAGGTTGAATCACTAGCCTGCTGCTCACTGCATGTACTTGCAGTTCTCTAATGAAACGTTTATACTGTCTGTGTATTTTTTAACAGGAAAATAAGTTGAAATCCGTGTTTGTTTACACATTTGAGCCCCATTTCCTGCAACCACAGGAAACAGGAAGAGGAGTGGGTAGTTCAGAGCTGCATAGTGTAAACTACCACTCATTTGAACTATTCTGTTTTTACATTTTAAAACTAACGCTAGGTAGATTTAGAGCAACAAAAGCATATTGGAGCCCTTATAGCCTTTTTTTAGGATGTAGCAGTAGTGCTTTACTTTGTGACCCATGGGAGTTGATTCTGGGTCATGAGAGCACTATACCTTGCTACCCTCAGTGAGCAGGGTGAGCAACAGCAGGGTGAGCATCGCGCGCAAAGACACGGATGTCATAACATGTGTGTAGCGGGGCAAGCAGGGTAAGTGAACAAAAAGTGAAGCATACCATACGTAGGTGTTCTGTTGCAATAAAAGGAACTTATTAAGGATCTAGCTCTGAATCACTAATAGAATAATTGTTTATAAATTACTGCGATGGCAGATATAATTAAGATGCAAGATGGAACCTAGGCATTAAATGTGAAGGCTGTAACGTGTATTTGCTTGCAGAAACTACTATGTATAACCACCCATTTCAATGTGACAAACGTTTATGAAATCAGGAAAGTGATTCATAGTCAGTGATTTCAGTGGTAGGCTGTTAGCGATGGAGGCAAGCCAAAAGGACATGGCTAAAAAACTTCAAACACCCATTGTGGAAACGATAACCTTAGCACCTTTTAACAATGAAACCGATCTGAAGGCAGGAGAGTTACATATTAACCAAATACGAAAATGAAAGAATGCCTGATAATAATCACACAAACAATAAAAGAAGAAGTACAGTGGAAGATAACAGTGATGTATTAGACACTGAGTGGTACACTACACAGGGTAAAAAAACTGCCAAAAGGGGATGTAAAGCAGAAACCTATACCACCCCATTATTAAATCATTTCAATCCCCTTGTTAACTTGATTGATACTGAAGATGCAGTGATTCCAAAGTCTATACATACGGGGATAATAAACTATGAGCCACTAATACCAACTACGGAATCACAACCCTTGGTAAATAATTCAAGCATCTAAAAAGACCTGGTGTCCCCAGAGCCAACCACCCAAATAATGTCATTGGCTTTAATAGATAATGTAGTTCCTTCCACAAAGGAATTAGATCCTGTAACTCCCAATAGAGAGATAATAGTTGTGGGAGATTTGATAATTAAATATCTGGATAGGGTGATATGCGAACCAGATAAAGCCACCTGGACACTTTTAAGCTCCAGTGGGGCAAAAAATAAGTGACATTACTTGAATGTTGAAGACTTTTACAAATAACCTACCTGAACACCCCCTAGTCATTGTACATGTTGGTGCTAATGATGCCTTCTTTAAAACTGTGGACAACATAAAACATGATTATGTAGCTCTAACTAGCAAACTAACAAAGCTAAAGTATGAGATTGCAATTTCAGAAATTCTCCCAATTCCAAAAACAGGGGTAGGACAATATAAAATTAAAGAAAGAAATAATTGGTTAAGGAGTTGGTGTTTGAAACAAGAGATAGACTGCCTTACACATTGGGAAGAATTTTCAGGTAGGCCTGAACTTTACTGCTGCAATGGTTTACATCTCAGCAGAAGAGGCAGTAGATTCCTGGGAAAACAATTTGAAAAATACATTAACATACATTTAAACTAGGGTGAAACGGGGTGAGCAATGACTACGTTCCTGCTCTAGAAACTTCAACTACTCTGGAAAATTCACAACATATGAATACAATATCTAATCAACCAACTGTAAATAAAAATAGAGTCAAAAGGTACATTGTGGTAGTAACCAAATTAAAATGTTATTAGTAAATACTCACAGTCTAACATCCAAAAAAGAAGAATTAACCAACCTTCTTAAGCAAGACTGCATGCTGCGGTATAACTGAAACTTGGTTCAAAGACAATGATTGGAATATGGAGATACCTGGTTATCAATAAATAAAACAAGCATTTGTCAATGCCGAATGTTGCTTGCTTGTATGTGCTGTTTAGGTATTTGGAAGTGATAGTTCCATGCCTTCCTCCCAAGACATCCACTGTGTCTTTCCATTCAGTATTCACAGAAGAGTAGGAGGAGCAAGGGCTACAGCAGTACAGCAGTTGCTAAGGGGGTGAAGAGGTGGACAATAGTCCATTCAAAGGCAAAAGAGTCCTGCAGGAGTTCACTAAATTGAAGGGTGGACAAAGCGATGGAACCAGATGGCATACACCCAAGGATATTAAGAGAACTGCGAAGGGAGATAGATAGCAGTACCTCTGGCAGCCATGTTCACTGAGTTATTCAACATGAATGAATTGGAGGAGGGACATGTGGTCCCTCTACACAAGTCCGCAGCAGGGAGGAGGGGAACAATAGGCGTCAGTCTCACCTCAGTAGTGGGAAGACCATGGAGACATTGCTTAAAGAAAGGATAGTGGGGCATCTAGAAGCCATCAGAGCCCAGGACCATAGACAACATGGATTCACAGTGGGGACAGCATGTCAGACAAATCTGGTTGATTTCTTTGACTGAGTGACAAAGGAAGTGAATCAGGGTGGGGCAGTGGACAATGCTTACCTTGGTTTCAGCAAAGTCTTTGACACCATCCCATATAGGAGGCTGATAAACTAGCTGGGTAGGCTGGACATGGGGGAAAGGGTAGTAAACTGAGTTAGAAACTGGCTAACAGACAGGAGGCAGAGAGTGGTGGTAAATGGTGTGAAGTCTAGGGAGAGGAGGTGACCAGTGGGGGTGCTGCAGGGATCAGTACTGGGGCCAGTCCTGTTCAATGTCTTCATTAGTAACATTGCAGAATGTCTGGACGGAATTTTTTTACCAAATTTTCAACATAGCCATTTTAAGACCTCTGCTCATGAACAGTGTCACTGTGATTTTCTTAAACTGTCCCAACATTGATTGCACACACACTGAATCGTCATTGTGTGCTACATGCGTCATAAACATGTTTTGGGGCAGATGTGAAAAATGATAGCTGTACTGCTCATAAGGAGGTGTGGTAAAATGGCAATGTTGAAAATCTGGAGTGAAAATATTGAAAATTGAGAACTTATGAGCGTGCATAGGATCAGCGCAACAAATGCTCGTAAAACAGTCATTTTTGGGAATTTTTTCACCAAATGTTCAACATAGCCATTTTAAGACCTCTGCTCATGAACAGTGTCACTATGATTTTCTTAATCTGTCCCAAACATTGATTGCGCACACTGACTGCACCATTTTGTGCTACATGCATGGAAACACATTTTGGGTGACGTGAAAAATGACAGCTGTACTGCTCATAAGGAGGTGTGGTAAAATGGCAATGTTGAAAATCTGGAGTGAAAATATTAAAAATTTGTGAACTTATGAGCTGTAGAACTCCGTAATGCATTATAAAACAAAGTTATATTTTTGGAATGCCACTAATTTTTGCAACATAGGCTTTTGAGAGCCCACCTTATAAACACTGGCACTGTCATTTCATTAATTGTCCTGAAAGGTGATTTCACGCAGTGACTGCAAAATCACCCTTCGGGCCTGATTAACACCATGACAGTGACAGAATTCATGAGGAGGGGTCCCAAAAACCCCATGTTGAAAATTTGGTGCCAAAATTCCAAAAAATGCCTGAGATATGCAGCAAAGTTGAAAAAACCCTATCTATCCCATTGTACAGCTTACTGGCATTTCCTCAGTTCGTGTCGGCTTTGAAGAGTGCAGATGTGTGCCCGGTCCACCAAAGATCATCACGCTGTGGTCCAGAGGTAAGTATGGGGTGAGGGAGGTGGGGAGGCAGCGAAGTGAGGGTGGGTGGGTTGTGGGAGGGGGCAGGAGTAGCTCAGGACAGTTTTGTATTTGCAGGTTTATTTTTTAATAAGGCGATGAGGGATGTTTGCCTATGGAGTGGGCTCCCAGCGTGGCAGCTGGAAGAAACTGTTTAGGGGGCGTTGGAGCCGATGGGGGATTGGGCACCCCCATCAGCCATAACACATTTTGCTACACTGGGATGGGCTCCCAGCATGGCACCTGGTTGCTTTGTGGGGGCATGGAGCCGATGGGGGATTGGGCACCCCTGTCAGCCATAACACATTTTGTCACTCTGGGGTGGGCTCCCAGCATGGCATCTGGAAGCTTTGGGGGTGTGTGGAGCCGATGGGGGATTGGGCACCCCAGTCGGCAGTACAGTGTGTGCATGGGGGGAGGGGAAGCACGAGCACGAGTATGCATGCGCAGTGTGTGTGTGTGTGTGTGTGTGGGGGGAGTTATACTCAATGAAGCAGAGCTCTCCCTTTCAATTGTACGACCACTGCATTTTCAACTGCTGTCATAGACAGCTGCAGCAGTGATTGGGGAACTGGGGCAGCGTCTGCAAACACACTGACTGACTTGGAAGACGGGTGCCACACCTCCGAAAACTTGGATGATGGCACTATGTTTCTTGCACATGCGTGCAAGCAACATAAAAACAAACAGAAAAGACAAAAGAGGAGGGGAAGTTGCATTCTATATTCAAGAAAAATATAAAGCATATGAAATAACAAACAGTACAATATCAACAAATGAAATAATATGGGCTAAGATCACCTTAACTCCCAAAGTACTTACTATGGGTCTAGCATAAAGATAACCCAGTTTAAATAAGGAGGAATCAGAAATATTCTTATCAGAAATAGAAAATATGACCATTCAGGGAGACATCATCTTAATGGGTGATTTTAATTTTCCAGCTATTAACTGAACTTCATTAAAAGGGGCAAACTGTGCAGAAAATCAATTCCTAGATATCACCTTACTGCACAATCTTGACCAGTTAGTAACAAAACCCACTAGGGGAGATAATATACTTTGACCTAATATTGACAAACAGTACTGAAGATATTAAAGACATCCAAATATTACCACCTTTGGGAGACAGTGATCATAAAATTATACTACTGGATTACAACACTATCACTAAATACACCAAGGGAATTACAGTTCTTAAAGAGTTCAATAAAGCACACTACACTAAAATGCAATAATATTTATGTGGCTTGGATTGGAAAAATTAATTAAAAAACCAGGACTTAGAAACCATCTGGGATATTATTAAAATTATAATTGATCATTGCATTAAAGAATGGGTTCCTTTAAGAGCAAAGTATGAAAATAATAGGCCTATACCTCCATGGTGGAACAAAACTATTAAAAGGCAAATTAAGACTAAAAATTACTTTACAAAAAGTACAAAACAAAATCCAACTGCAGGCACTCAGTTAAACTATAAAAATCAGTTAAAATCCTAAAAAAATTAATTAGAAAGGCTAAAACTAGATTAGAAATAAAACTTGCAATGAAAGTTAAAAACAACCCAAAACAATTTTATAATTACATAGGTTTTTTACAGGATACGCAAAAAACTATAAGCCCCTTGAAAACTGGATCACGTATTATTTCAGAACTTGGAACTTCATACTTGGAACTTCATTGAAAATGAGCTATACTCAAGTGAATGTATCCAATTATTCGTATTCGAATAAAAAATGATTTACTACTACTACTACTACTACATTTCAGATGAGAAAGAAATGACCTGCAAATTTAATGAATACTTTGTTAATGTAATTGAAACTAAAGAAAATGTTACAGTACTCAAAACAGAATCAAATCCCAACATTCCTAGACTCCCTCCCTCCCAGAGGATGTAATTAAAGTAATTTCAACATTTAGAAACAACAGCTCCCCAGGTCCTGATGGTATCATAGCAAAATTCTTAAAGGAACTAAAGAATTAAATTGCAGGTCCACTATCTTGTTCATTTAACAAATCAATAAAGGCAGGGAAAACATTAACAGACTGGAGGGATGCAGTAATTACTCCTATTCACAAAGGTGGTATCTTAACAGATTCTAATAATTATCGACCTATAAGCCTAACGTTGACAATTTGAAAAATCATGGAAAAACATCTCCAAACACTTATATTACAGCACATAAACAACATATGGATGTTTGACCCCACTCAACATGGTTTCACAAAAGGCAGATTATGTTTGAAAAACCTTATTCATTTTTTGAACCCATAAGTGCAGCACTTGACAAAGGGGCTCCTGTAGATATCATCTTCCTTGATTTTGCCAAAGCCTTCGATGAGGTTTCACATATTTTTCTTTCCTTATTACACACGATCCAACTACATCCTAACATCATTAACTGGATTAATTCCTGGCTGGATTCCCACAGACAAAAGGTTGCCATTAAAGGACACTATTCTAACTGGTCATTAGTCAGCATCGGGGCACCCCAGGGCTCTGTACTTGGCCCCACCCTATTTAACTTACTTATATCCACTTTACAAACCCTTAGAAATGCATGGCTCTGCAAATATGCAGATGACTGCAAGCTGGGTGGAATAGTACAAACTAGCTGATGGGAGGCAGTTACAGACAAATCTTGATTTGATTTCCAATTGGGCTACCTTAAACAAAATGAAATTTAATGAAACTAAAAGCAGAGTGATGCACCTGGGGGTTAATAATCCAATGAGTGAATACACATTAAATGGGACAGTATTAGAAACTACAACAGAGGAAAAAGATCTCTGAATATGGATTAACAACAACTTAACATTTGAAAACCACTCAAGGATAACAGTTAAAAAATGTCAAAGGATACTGGAGTGTATTCTAAAAAAATATTATATCAAGAAAAAAATAAATCCTGTTACCACTGTGTAAGAATTTGGTGCATACACATATGGAATACTGCTCACAGTTCTGTACTCACCATACCTTAAGAAGCAATAAACTGATCAAAGGTGTCCAAAGAATATTAACTAAAAAAATTAACAACGTTAGAAACTTGAGTTATAGCCAAAGATTGAATACCCTGGGGTTGTATTCGGTAAAGTACAGGCAACTAAGAGGAGATATTTGCTTAACCTACAAAGCAATTTGAGATCCAATAATGAAAGAAACCATAGGTTTAGTATCACACGATACACAAACACTAACAAGAACTCATACACTTAAACTTAAGGAGAAAAGTGTGCAACAAAAAGAAGAATTGGATTCTTTACTCAAAGAATATTTAACCTTTGGAATACTCTTCCAGAAGAGATAGTTGATAGCCCCAACATACAGTAGCTATATTTAAACATCGGCTAGATTAATACAAAGGAAAACATGTTTTTGATTTCCACCCATGACCTAAGGGTGGCAAATTCACTAAAAGGCATTTCTGTCTATCAAATTCGTAACTAACTATGAAAACTGGACCTGGTACTCACCAATGGGGACAGAGTTACTAATGTAATGGTGGGTAGCCACCTGAGGGCCAGTGATCATCGTGTAACCCCCACCTTCCTGCCCTGTCTAGGGGCATACTTTTCAAATTGCAGATGTTCTGGGCAA
The DNA here is from genome assembly GCA_016271365.2 of Neoceratodus forsteri. NCBI lineage: Eukaryota > Metazoa > Chordata > Ceratodontiformes > Ceratodontidae > Neoceratodus > Neoceratodus forsteri. The sequence goes on along the minus strand of CM057450.1, from coordinate 560,486,109 downwards.
AAAAGGGGAAGCACTACTAAGTGCTAACATTCAAGATCTGTGTACCTCAGAAAAGTAGGGAAACAGCTGGTCTCCTACCTGTTCAGCATTTTCCACAGCTGTGCATTTTACCTCCCCTCTCTCTCTCTCTCTGCATTTGATTTCCTCCCTGAACCTGTCCACCAGACCAGGACCTCGCTCGGCACCTCAGCTGTCTTGGAAGCCCTCATGGCCCCAGCCAGGCTGGATGGATATTGCCACTGGAATGTAACTCATGGAAAAATAATTAGACTGCGAATGCAGGGGGAAAAAAAGGATTTAATTTAATTTTGCCTCCACCCCCACAGTCAAATAATACAAAAACCACTATTTCCTCCCCAAACTGGCTTTAATTTTTACCTGCATGACAAATGATTCCAATGATACAGGGATCACTCACTTCATTGAAAAAATAGATAAAGCAGCTTCATGGGGATATGCAAACTTTTTTTTACAAATATTGTCTGGAAATGAAATAAGGCAGCAGAAACTGATGGATTCATGCAGACACAAGCAAGGATTCTTCTCTGCCTTCTATACCTCTCAGGTGCTCTACCCGAGACCTTCTTGAACTCAAATCCCTGCAATCTTCTATCTTCTTTGGATCTGGTAAGCCAAACTTCTTTTTTTCCTTGGATCACTCTTTCCTCTCCGGTACTGGTTGTCCCCCCTTTTTCTCTGGCATGGGAAGGTGAGTGGCCTTCCCCACCTGGACCTTTGGGTGCTGGCCCAAGCCACAGGGGCATCCAGGAATTTTCCTGATGACCCAGGCCTCAACCCTCTTGCATACGTTGGCACTAATCCCGGTGCTAAGGCAACATCTGCCACTGTCACTCAGCTCTGCCTCAGTACCTGCCTTACCACACCATGGCCAAACTCACTCCAGGGATTCCACTGGTCTTACTTCCTCGGGGGTCCCTGCCAGGACCACATCCCTTCTTTTACCACTTTGGCTTGAGTTAAGCACCAGCATGGGGCCACCTTCAAGGTCTGTTGTTTTGGCCAGTGACCCACCCGGACCTCAATGTACTAGTGCCCCAGGACCTGTTCCTCCAGTCAGGCCCCCTGATTTGGATGAAAGGCTCCTCAGCTCCCTTGACCCCCCCAGACAGCCCTGCCACACCGGGTGCAGGGGAATCACTGCCTATGGTTCCCCTCCTGGAAGGGCCCTGCCACTGCCCTCCGAGCCCTGGTGACCTGAGGGTATTACACACACAGACTTCCTAAGGGCTCCTATTCTCTTCTGGCTGGCTAAGCTGCCTACTGCCCTAGTCCCCAATGACACAGGACCTGGTTACCTATTCCCCTATGGCGCTTCATATGCCACTCCTCATTGACCATGGTGCATAGAAAAGCCATCCTGACTGTACCTTTTGGGGGGATCCCCCCGGCCCTCCTGGACCGCTGAGCTCCCTCACTTGCCCACCTTATCTGCTCCTAACTCTACACTTCTAGCCTCCCCGCTCCAGTCCCATGCCTAATGCCTGGGTTGGAAAGGCCCTGATACTTCCTGTCAGTCCCCTTATATACCTTCTGATTTTACTCTCTGCTGCCACTTTGAGGTGTCCAGAGCAATATACCCCTGAGCACTAACCCATTTCCTAGCCTGAGGGGGAGGGTAGGAGGGGGAAGGGATCCCTAAAATGTGGGAATATAAGGCCCTCTTTTACAGGGGGCTTACACTCTTCCTCCACCCAGGGAATCATTCCCTCCTGGGAATGATGGCAAGGGTCCAGTGATGGTCCTCTCCACCAGACTGAGTATGCACACTCCCCAGCCTTCTGGGAATGGACACATCATACCTGGCCACCAGGCACCACCCAATCTGCCTACCTAATCCAAAGTACATACAAATACTAATCCCTAAACTCTACCTGCACCAGGAGACAATCTGAAGTGCTAGTCACAATCTTCATTATTTTTTTAAACAGCAATAGCAATCACTTTCCATAATGATAAGGCATTTCAAAAAGTTTTCCTTCAGCGTTTGCTAACAGCAACAATGAGGTAGAAAACTGTTTAGTCATTCCCACAAATATCTCCCACCAAATTTTAAAATAAGTTTCACTGTGTACAACCTCAGACCACTCATTCACACACACATTCTCTCAATCTTCCAAAACATATTTTATTATGATCATAAACATTAACAGTAGAAAACTTTTTTCAAATCTAAGAGCTTGATTTTAAGAAAACTGAATACAGTCACCACATCAGCTCCATGGAGCAATTGTCCTGGTGCAGTCCATAAGTCTCAGACCAAGAGGCCTAGGTTGCAGGCCCCCCACTTGGAAGGAAGTATAACACTGGATCTGGCTTAGTGGTCACTTCTCCAAAGGAATCCCAGTCCAAAAGGTAGCACTCGGTCCGAGTCAAGTCCTGGACCATAGCAAAATGCTTGAACAGAGTTAATCCAGCCCAGGTACCTGTGCAGCATATTGACCATGCTGGCTGGAACAACTGCTGAGATGGGGCACATCCTCCTCCTCCTCCTGGATGATTCTTCAACTGCTCCACCAGCTCCTTGAAAATCTAGTCCTCCTGCATCTCCTCAATAATGTCTGAAATCCATTCTGGCACATATGGATAATTGGGATATTCTACCTGTACCTCCTATGGACCCACCTTTCAGCCTGACTCCACCTCGGGCAGGTCCCTCATGCTGGTTCTTCTGGCTTGTCCCATTGGTAGCCATATCCCCGTTGATATTTTAAATTCAACAGGTCATTTGGGTTCAACCTGTCCATCCCGGTCCAGAGGGTCTTAGCCCAGACCAGGAGCAGTGGGGTAGCATCTCCAAAGGTGATAACTGGGTGGTGGTAAGGTCTAGGTATTGCCCTGACCACCATATGGTCCTGGAACTGGAACTGGCTGCCAACATACTTTTCTTCATCCAGCTCCCTTAACTCTTTTGGGTCACTGACCCTCTCTCTGGCTGACACTGGTGCATGCCCATGCCCAGGCTCGGTGCTTCTCTCCATGGGTTTAATTCTGAACTTGGCTCCCGAGACAGGCTCTGATTTCCTGGATAAGTCCTGTGGACTACCGTTGGGCAGGGGTCATGATGAAGGTTCCCTGGGCCCTGGAGGATACCCAACTGGTTGTCTGAGGCCCCTGCCCCATCCTCTGCCAGTCTGATAGCTGGTGGTGGGAAGCAGGGCAGACAACTGTGCTCTCTGTCACCTTCGTCCCTCTCTGGTGCACCTGCATCCTCCACCTCTACAGCCTCCACTACCACATCCGGGGATTTGCTGTGGGTTTCTTCCATCTGGACACAGGTGCTTTCTCCCAGGAACAGACTCTCAAACCCCTCTGAATCCTCACTGGCTGGTGACCATGGTATAAACAAGCTGGTGGTGGAACTGGGAGCATACATCCCCCTATTTGGGACTGGTGGACTGCTTATACAATAGGGGCATAAGGCAACCCGGTTACTGCCTCCCCATGAACCCACATCTCACACAAGCATTCATGTCTTTTACATTTTCCCCCAGCTTTCTAGAGCCAGGAGAACAGTGAGGCTGGAACTGTAGCCAGGGGTTCCTCCTGAGGGGTCACTTCATGTCTCTCTGCATCGCTCCCTGCAACCACTTGCTGCCAATCCATGGTGGATGCTTGTGCTCAATTTTTCCTCTCAGAGAGAGAGAGACAGAGAGATGGCTAGACATGGATAGCGATTGATAGGTATAGATGGATAGTGATAGACAGAGACATAGACAGACAAAGACATAAAGACAGAGACATAGAGAGACAGAGAGACAGAGACATAGAGCGACAGAGAGACAGAGACAGAGACACAGAGAGACAGAGACATAGAGAGACAGAGAGACAGAGACAGAGAGAGACAGAGACATAGAGAGATGGAGACAGAGAGAGACAGAGACTTAGAGAGACAGAGACTTAGACAGAGAGACAGAGACACAGAGAGACAGAGACATAGACAGAGACATAGAGAGAGACAGAGAGACAGAAACATAGAGACATAGAGACAGAGAGACTGAGAGACAGAGACATAGAGAGACAGAGACATAGAGAGACAGAGAGAGACATAGAGAGAGATAGAGAGACAGAGACATACAGAGACGTAGAGAGACAGAGAGACAGAGACACAGAGAGACATAGAGAGACAGAGACATAGAGAGACATAGAGAGACAGAGAGACATAGAGAGACAGAGACACAGAGAGACAGAGACATAGAGAGACAGACAGACAGAGACATAGAGACATAGAGAGACAGAGACATAGAGAGACATAGACAGAGAGACAGAGACTCAGAGAGACAGAGACAGAGACACAGAGAGACAGACAGAGACTCAGAGAGACAGACAGAGACAGAGACACAGAGAGACAGAGACACAGACAGACAGACAGAGACACAGACATACAGACACGGACACAGAGACAGATAGCGATAGATAGCTAGAGAGAGACAGAGAGCGAAAGAGAGTGATAGATAGCAATAGAAACAGATATAGATAGATACAGATATATAGAGATATATAGTGATAGATATATAGAGATAGATATACAGAGATAGAGTGAGACAGAGGTAGATAGAGATAGATAGAAATAGAGATAGAGATAGACATAGATAGAGATACATAAATATAGATAGATAGAGATAGATATACATAAATAAAAATAGGTAGAGTTATACAGAGATTCATAAATAGAGATAGATAGAGATAGACAGAGATAGATGCATAGAGAGAGAGAGAGAGATGGAGATAGGGACAACAATAGAGATAGGGATAGACAGATATATATATATATATATATATAGAGAGAGAGAGAGAGAGAGAGAGAGAGAGAGAGAGATGAGAGAGAGAAGATAGAGATATAGGAGATAGAGAGTATATATATATATATAGATAGAAATAGATAGAGCTAGAGATAGAGATAAATAGAGATAGTTGGGGATAGAGACATATAGCGATAGATATAGATAGAGATAGACAGAGATAGATAGAGCTAGAGATAGATAGAGATAGAGATATAGAGAGAGATAGATAGAGATAGATAGAGATAGATAGAGACAGATAGAGATACAGATAGAGACAGACAGAGATAGACACATAGATAGATAGAGATAGATAGATACAGAGAGATAGAGATAAAGATAGAGAGAGATATATGGAGATAAATAGAGCTAGAGATAGATAAAGATAGAGATAGAGATGGCTAGCGATAGAAAGAGATAGATAGATAGAGATAAATAGATAGAGTAGATAGTGATACATAGAGACAGATAGAGATGGCTAAAGGTAGAGAGAGATAGATAGAGACATATAAAGATAGATAGAGATAGACAGAGATAGATAAATAAAGATAGATAGAGGCAGCTAGAGATAGATAGAGATAGATAGATAAAGATAGAGATAGATAGATAGAGACAGATAGAGAGAGATAGAGATATATAGAGATAGAGACAGATAGAGATAGATAGATATATAGAGATAGATAGTGACAGATAGAGATAGATAGAGATAGAGAAAGATGGAGATAATGAATAGATTGCTAGAGATAGATAGAGATAGAAATATAGATGCATAGAGATAGCGATAGCTAGAGATAGAGATAGAGAGAGGCAGATATAGATAGATAGAGAAAGACAGATAGAGATATAGAAATAGAGATAGATAGACAGAGATTGATAGATATAGATAGAAATAGAGATAGATTTATAGATATAGATAGATAAAGATCAATAGATTGAGATGGATAGAGATAAATAGATAGAGATGGACAGAGATAGAGATAGACAGAGATAGATATAGAGAGATAGATAGATAGAGATAGAAAGAGAGAGATAGAGATAGATAAATAGAGATAGATAGAGATAGATAGAGATAGACAGAGATAGAGATAGATAAAAATAGATGGATAGAAAGAGATAGAGATAGAGAGAGATAGAGACAGATAGAGATAGAGATAGATAGAGAGAGATAGAGATAGATAGAGAGAGATAGAGATATATATAGATATAGAGATAACTAGATAGAAATAGATAAAGATAGACAGAGATAGATAGAGACAGATATAGATAGATAGAGACAGATATAGATAGCTATATAGAGATAGAGATAGATAGAGATAGAGATAGATAGAGATAGGGATAGCTAGAGATAGAGACAGATAGAAATATAGGTAGATAGAGATAGATAGATAGAGAAAGATATATAGAGCTAGATAGAGATAGGGATAGATAGACAGAGATAGATAGATAGATAGATAGATAGAAAGATAGCTAGATAGATAGCTAGATAGATAGAGATAGACAGATAGAGATAGAAAGAGCTAGATAGAGCTAGAGATATATAGAGATACAGATAGAAAGAGATAGCTAGAGATAGATAGAGATAGAGATAGACAGAGATGGATAGAGATAGATAGGGATAGAGATAGATAGGTAGAGATAGACAGAGATAGATAGACAGAGATAGACACATAGAGATAGAGAGAGATAGAGATATAGATAATAGAGATAGAGATACATAGAAATGGGCAGAGATAGAGAGATAGATAGAGATATAGAAAGACAGAGATAGACAGAGACAGAGACAGATAGAGATGCAGATAGAGATACAGATAGAGAGAGATAGAGATAGATAGAGAAAGAGATAGTGATAGAGAAAGAGATAGCGATAGATAGAAATAGAGATAGCTAGAGATAGATACATTGAGATAGATATAGATAGAGATAGAAAGAGATAGAGATAGAAAGAGATAGAGATAGATAAATAGAGATAGATAGAAATCAATAGATAGAGACAGATAGAGATAGATAGAGATATAGATAGATAGAGATAGAGAGATTTATTTAGCTTTTGTTGACTGCGTAAGTGCACTAGACAAATCCCGCCTATTTTCAGGCACCAATCAGGGGAGGGGACAGATGAATGGGCAACTGACCTTGAACCAGATTAAGCTGTTGGTGGTATTTTTAGTGAATAGATAGATAGATATAGATAGATAGATAGCGATAAATAGAGAGAGATAGATAGAGTTAGACAGATAGAAATAGATCGAGAGATAGAGATAGAGAAAGCTAGAGATAGAGATAGATAAAGATAGATGGATAGAGATAGATAGAGATAGATATAGATAGATAGCAATAGACAGATAGAGATAGATATAGATAGATAGCAATAGCTAGATAGAGATAGAGAGACAGATAGATATAGATAGAGATAGATAGAGATAGACAGGTAGAGATAGATAGGGAGAACTAGAGATAGAGATAGATAGAGATAGAGATGGGAATAGAGATAGAGAAATGGATAGATATAGAGATAGAGACAGAGAGAGATAGAGATAGAGATAGAGATAGATAGAGATAAATGGAGATATAGATAGAGATAGAGAGAGAGAGATAGAGAGATACAGTGAGAGATAGAGAGAGAGAGAGATAGCTAGAGATAGAGATAGATAGAGAGAGATAGATAGCTAGAGATATAGAGATAACGATAGATAAAGAGAGATACAGATAGATAGAGATAGAGATAGATAGAGAGATAGATAGATAGAAATAGATAGAGATAGATACAGATATCTAGAGATAGAGACAGAGATAGATAGATTGAGATAGGGATAGAGATAGAGAGAGATATAGATAGTGAAATAGAGATAGAGGTAGAAATAGATGGAGATAGAGATAGATGTAGACAGAGATAGCTAGAGATAGAAAGATATATATAGAGATAGAGATAGATATAGAGATAGACAGAGATAGATGGATAAACAGAGATAGAGATAGAGACAGAGACAGATAGAGAGACATAGTTAGAGATAGAGAAAGAGAGAGATAGAGATAGAAAGAGATAGATCAATATAGAGATATATAGAGTTAGATAAGTAGAGATAGAGATAGACAGAGATGAATAGAGAGATAGAGACAGATTGGTAGATAGAGATACATAGATAGAGACAGATAGAGATAAATAGATAGATAGAGACAGATATAGATAGATAGATAGCGATAGACAGATAGAGATAGAGAGGGATAGATAGATATAGATGTAGATAGAGATAGACAACTAGAAATAGAGATAGACAGAGATAGAGATAGATAGGGAGAGATCGAGAGTGAGATAGATATGGGTTAGAGATAGATATAGAGATAGGGATAGAGCTAGAGATAGAGATAGATATAGATAGAGAAAGGGATAGAGATAGAGATATATAGAGATAGATAGAAATAAATATATATAGAGAGATAGATAGAGAGAAATAGAGATAGATAGAGATAAATGGAGATACAGATAGATAGAGATAGAAATATATATAAATAGAGAGAGATAGAGATAGAGATAGATATAGACAGAGATAGAAATAGATAGAGATTGATAGCTAGAGAAGGATAGCTAGAGATATATAGAGATAGAGAGATGGAGAAAGAGATAGAGAAATAGAGATAGAGATAGAGAAAGATAGATAGAGATAGAGAGATAGCGATAGAGATGGATAGATAGAGATATGTAGATAGAGATAGATAGAGATAGATAAATATAAATGATAGAGATAGAGCTAGATAGAGATAGAGGTAGATAGAGATAGATAGATATAGACAGATAGAGATAGAGTGATAGAAATAGAGATAGATAAAGATAGATGGACAGAGATAGATAGATAGATATAGATAGAGGTAGAGATATATAGAGAGATAGAGATAGATAGAGATAGGGATGGCTAGAGATAGAGAGATATATATAGATGATAGAGATAGATAGATAAAGATAGATAGATAGAAATGGATAGAGACAGATACAGATAGATAGAGATAGACAGAGACAGATAGAGATAGAGATAGATTGCGATAGAGATAGAGACAGAGATTGATAGAGATAGAGAAAGAGATAGTGATAGGTAGGAATTGAGACAGAGAGAGATAGATAGATTGAGATAGATATAGATAGATAGAGATATATAGAGATATATAAATAGAGATAGATATAGATAGAGATCAATAGATATAGACAGATAGAGCTAGATAGAGAGATATAGATAGATTGAGATATATATAGATAGAGATAGAAAGAGAGAGATAGAGATAGTGATAGATAAAGATAGGGACAGATAGAGATAAAGACAGATATAGAGATAGATTAGATATAGATAGAGATAGATGGACAGAGATAGACTTGGACAGAGATAGAGATAGATATAGAGATGGTATTAGACAGACAGCGATAGATAGCTAGAGATAGATAGATGAGATATAGATAGACATATATAGATAGAGACAGCATTGGTGAAGATAGATAGATAGACAGATAGAGAGAGAGATAGACAGAGATAGAGATAGAGATAGAGATAGGGATAGAGAAAGGGATAGATATAGAGATAGAGAAAGGGATAGAGACAGAGAGAGAGCTAGAGATAGATAGAAAGATAGATATAGAGATAGAAATAGAGATAAAGACAGAGAGATAGAGATAACTGGAGATAGAGATAGAGATAGACAGAGATTGATAGCTAGAGATAGAGAGATAGAGATAAATAGAGATATAGAGCTAGATAGAGATAGTGATATATACAGAGAGCTAGATAGAGACAGATACATAGAGATAGATAGAAATAGATAGAGATAGATAGAGATAGATAGAGATAGAGATAGAGATAGATAGATTGAGATAGGGATAGAGATAGAGATATAGATAGACAGTTAGGGAGAGACAGAGTGTAGAGATAGATGGAGATATGAGAGGAGATATAGTAGAGAATAGAGATAGAGATATATATAGAGGTAGAGAGATATAGAGATAGACAGAGATAGATGGATAAATAGAGATAGAGAGGATAGAGATGAGATGATAGAGATAGATAGATATACATAGATAAAGAAAGAGATAGAAATAGAGATAGAGATAGACAGAGATAGAGATAGATAGATAGAGATGGATTGAAATAGATAGAGATAGAGAGACAGAGATTGATGGAGACAGAGATTGAGACAAGTAGAGATAGATAGAGATGGATAGAGATAGAGATGGATAGAGATAGAGATAGATAGAGAACGACAGATAGAGATAGATAAAGATATAGATAGATACAGAGAGAGAGAAAGAGAGAGAGATAGAGAGAGATAGACAAAGATAGATTGAAACAGATAGAGATAGATAGAGATAGAGACAGATAGAGATATGGATAAATAGAGATAGATAGAGATATATATAGATAGAGATAGAGATAGATAGAGATAGAAATAGGTAGAGATAGAAATAGAGGTAGAGCTAGAGCTAGATAGCGATAGACAGATAGAGATATAAATATATTGAGATAGATGGAGATAGAGCTAGATACATAGAGATAGAGATAGCTAACTAGAGATAGATAGCGATGGATAGAGATAGATAGAGATAGGCAGAGATAGATAGAGATAGATAGAGATAGAGATAGATAGAGATAGAGATAGGTAGATAGAGGGAGATAGAGATAGATAGAGATAGAAAGATAGAGATAGAGAGAGATAGACAGACTTAGACACAGTTAGATAGATAGAGATAGATATAGATATTGATAGAAATAGAGGTAGATAGAGATAGATAGAGAAAGAGGAAGAGATAGAGATAGATAGATATAGATATAGATAGACAGAGATAGATAGAGATAGAGATAGAGATAGAGATAGGTAGACATAGAGATATAGACAGAGATAGAGATAGATAGAAATAGATAGAGATGGATAGAGATAGATTGAGAGAGAGATAGATAGAGATAGAGATAGAGACAGATAGATAGCGATAGATAGACATAGATAGAGACAGACAGAGATAGAGACAGAGATAGAGAGATAAATAGAGACAGATAGAGGTACATAGATAGAGATAGATAGAGATAGATAGATAGATAGATAGATAGATAGATGTAGATAGATAGAGAAAGATTGAGTTAGATAGATAGAGAGATGGATGGAGGTGTGGATAGAGATAGATAGATAGATAGATATAGGTAGAGATAGATAGAGAATGATAGATAGAGAAAGCTATAGATAAAGATATATAGGTACAGACAGAGAAAGGATATATGAGCTGGATTATATATAAGATAGATTGAAACAGATAGCTAGAGATAGAGACAGATAGATAGAGATAGAGACAGATAGGTAGAGATAGATAGATATATAAAGACAGATAGAGACATTGTAGACAAAGAGAGAGACGATAGAGACAGAGATAGATATAGAGAGAGATAGAGAGATAGAGACAGATAGCTATAGACAGAGATAGAGAGAGATAGATAGAGGTACATAGAGATATATAAATAGATATAGATAGAGAAAGATAGTGAGAGAGATAGGGATAGACATAGAGATAGAAAGAAAGAGAGAGGGATACAGATAGCTAGAAATAGATAGAGATTGAGACAGAGATAGAAATAGATGGATATAGACAGATAGAGATAGAGCTAGAGCTACAGCTGGATAGAGATAGATAGAGATCGATAGTGATAGAGATAGATAGAGCTAGAGCTAGAGATAGATAGAGATAGAGACAGATAGAGATAGATGGAGATAGATATAGATATATAGATAGAGATAGATAGAGATAGAGAGAGATATAGGTAGATTGATAGAGATAGATAGAGATAGAGAGAGAGATATCTAGAGATATATAGAGATAGCGATAGAAAGATAGAGATAGATTGAAATGGATAGAGATATAGAGATATAGAGAGAGATAGATAGCGATGGATAGCGATAGATAGAGGTATATAGAGAAAGATAGAGATAGATAGGAGATAGAGATGGAGATAGAGATAGAAATAGAGATAGGTAGAGATATAGATACAGAGATAAAGATAGAGACAGAGATTGATAGAGTTAGATGAAAACGAGAGAGATACATGAGATATAGATGTAGTAGATAGAGAGACATAGAGGTAGAAAGAGATAGAGAGAGATAGGGATAGACAGATAAGTGGATAGAGAGAGATAGATGAGATAGATTGAGATAGATAGGTGTATATATAGATAGAGATAGAGATAGATAGAGATAGAGATATAGAGATAGATAGAGACATAGGACATAGAGATAGATAAGATTGAGAGAGAGAAATCGGATAGAGAGAGAGATAGATAGAGATAGACAGATAGATAGATACAGATGGATAGATAGAGCTAGAGATAGATGTAGAGATATAGATACACAGAGTTAGAGATAGATATATATAGAGAGATTGAGATAGATAGATAGATGGATAGATTGGGGTAGACAGAGATAGTCAGACAGAGATACAGATACAGAGAGAGAGAGAGAGAGACCCAGAGATAGAGATAGAGATAGAGATACAGATACAGATACAGATACAGAGACAGAGACAGAGACAGAGACAGAGATTGATTTATATACTGATAGATATAGATAGATTGATAGAGATAGAGATAGAGATATTAAGATAGTTATAGATGGAGACATAGAGATAGAGATAAATATATACAGAGAGAGATAGACAGATAGAGAGAGATAGATATTTGTAGAATGATAGATAGTGATAGAGATAGATATAGATATAGGAGACAGAGATAGTAGATAGAGATAGATAGAGACGTATAGATATAGACAGAGACAAGAGAGAGAGAGATATAGTGATAGAGATACAGATAAATATAGGTAGATAGAGACAGAAATAGAGCTAGAGACAGATAGAAATACAGATAGAGATAGATAGAAATACAGATAGAGATAGATTGAGATAGATAGCTAGATAGAGATAGAGATATAGATACATAGAGATAGAGATAGAGATAGATATAGATATATAGAGAGATAGAGATAGAGAGATAGCTAGAGAAAGAGATAGATAGACAGAGATAGAGATATATAGAGACGGATAGAGATAGGTAGATAGAGATAGATGGAGATAGATAGAGATATATAGATGAGATAGATAGACAGATAGAGATAGAGATGGAGATAGATAAAGATAGAGACAGATAGAGATAGATAGAGATAAATACAGATAGATAGAGATAGAGATAGAGAGAGATTGATGAATAGGTAGAGATAGAGCTAGAGAAAGATAGAGATAGAGATAGATAAAGAGACAGATATGGACAGAGATAGATGACATAGATAGTTAGAGAGATAGAGGTAGAGAGATAGATAGAAAGATAGAGACAGTAGAGATATATATAAAGATAGATAAATAGAGATAGAAGGATATAGATAGATAGAGAGATAGAGAGATAGATAGAGAGATATATAGATAGATATATAGATAGATAGATAGATAGACAGACAGACATAGAGGTAGATAGAGATAGATAGAGATGGATAGAGATAGATGGAGATTGATAGAAAGAGATTATAGATAGAGATAGAGAGATAGAGATAGATAAACATAGACAGAGATAGACTGAGATAGCTACAGATAGAGAGAGATAGAGATAGAGATAAATAGAGATAGATAGAATTAGATAGAGATAGAGATAGATAGGTAGATAGATATAAATAGATAGAGACATATAGAGATAGATAGAGACAGACAGAGATAGATAGAGACAGATAGAAACATATAGACAGAGATAGAGATAGATAAATAGAGATAGATGAGATAGATAGTGATAGCTAGAGTAAGAGTGAGATAAACACAGGTACATAGATAGAGATAGATAGCAAGAGATAAAGTATATAGAGATAGAGATAGAGGAGATAGAGATAAAGACAGATAGAGATATAGAGAGAGATGAAAGATAGAGATAGACATAGATTGAGATAGAGCCAGATAGACACTAGAGATTGAGATAGATTAGATAGAGATAGATAGAGAGATAGAGAAGAGATAGCTTATAGATGGAGATAGATATATATAGAGATAGAGACAGATATGATAGTTAGAGATAATCTAGATATATATATAGATAATTGATATGAGATAGAGATAGATAGAGATATAGATATATAGAGATAGATAGCTTTTGGACAGAGACAGAGATATAGAGAAAGATAGAGATAGATATAGATAGAAAGAGATAAAGATAGAGATAGGGATAGAGACAGAGATAGAGATGAGATAGTTATGGATAGATAAAGATAGTTGGATTGAGATAGATAGAGACAGATAGAGATACATAGAGTTATAGATAGAGATAGAGCTAGATAGATGGAGACCGGAGATAGATAGAGATATAGTGATAGATAGAGAGAGAGGAGATATAGAGATGGATAGAGATAGATAGAGATAGTTAGATACACATAGAGATAGTTAGAGATAGATAGAGGTAGATAGAGATAGATAGATAGAGAGATAGATAGATAGAGAAAGAGATAGAGACAGGTAGAGATAGATAGAGATAAAGATATAGATAGATAGAGATAGAAGGATATAAATAAATAGAGAGATATATAGTTAGATAGATAGATATAGATAGAGAGATAGATATAGATAGGAGATAGAGATATAAAGTATGGATAGACAGAGATATAGAGAAAGATAGATGATATATAGAAAATAGAAAGAGATAGTGATAGAGAGTGGATAGATAGAGAGACAGAGACAGATAGAGATAGATAGAGATATAAATATAGATGCAAGGATGTGAGATAGATAAAGATAGATTGATTGAGATAGATAGAGATAGAGATAGATAGATAGATATATAGACTGAGAGCATTAGAGATAGTTTAGAGATAGAGAGAGATATATAGAGATGGTATAGAGATAGAGATGATAGAGATAGATATGTGCATAAATAAAGTAGATATAAAGAGTACAAAGAGATAGATAGAGATAGACAAATAGACATAGATGGATAGAGATAGATGAGTACGGTGATAGATTTAGTTTGTCCCACTCCACTTACTCATTTGTCAGTGAGTGCTGGTGTTGGTTTGTCCCACTCCACTTACTCATTTGTCAGTGAGTGCTGGTGTCGATTTGTCCCATTTCATTCACTCATTTGTCAGTGAGTGTTGGTGTCAATTTGTCCACTCCTCTTATCATTTGTCAGTGAGTGCCAGTGTCGTTTGTCCCATTCTACTTACTCCATTTGTCAGTGAGTGCTGGTGGTGGTTTGTCCCATTCCACTTACTGATTTGTCAGTGAGTGCTGGTGTTGGTTTGTCCCACTCCACTTACTTATTTGTTAGTAATTGCCGGTGTCGGTTTGTGCCACTCCACGACTCATTTGTCAGTGAGTGCTGGTGTCTGTTTGTCTGACTCCACTTACTCATTTGTCAGAGTGCTGGTGTCAGTGTGTCCAACTCACTTACTCATTTGTCAGTGAGTGCTGGTGTGAGTTTGTCCCACTCCACTTACTCATTTGTCAGTGAGTGCTGTGTCAGTTTGTCCCACTTCCACTTACTCATTTGTCAGTGAGTGCTGGTGTCGGTTTGTCCACTCCACTTACTCATTTGTCAGTGAGTGCTGGTGTCAGTTTGTCCCACTTCACTTACTCATTTGTCAGTGAGTGCTGGTGTTGGTTTGTCCCACTCTCATTTACTCATTTGTCAGTGAGTGCTGGTGTTGGTTTTCCCATTCCACTTACTCATTTGTCAGTGAGTGCTGGTGTCAGTTTGTCCCATCCACTTACTCATTTGTCAGTGAGTGCTGGTGTTGGTTGTCCCACTCACTTACTCATTTGTCAGTGAGTGCTGGTGTCGGTTTGTCCCACTCCACTTACTCATTTGTCAGTGAGTGCTGGTGTTGGTTTGTCCCACTCCATTTACTCATTTGTCAGTGAGTGCTGGTGTTGGTTTGTTCCACCCACTTACTCATTTGTCAGTGAGTGCTGGTGTTGGTTTGTCCCACTCCACTTACTCATTGTCAGTGAGTGCTGGTGTCAATTTGTCCCATTTCACTTACTCATTTGTCAGTGAGTGTTGGTGTCGTTTGTCCCACTCTCTCTACTCATTTGTCAGTGAGTGCCAGTGTTGATTTGTCCCATTCTACTTACCCATTTGTCAGTGAGTGCTGGTGTCGGTTTGTCCCACTCCACTTACTCATTTGTCAGTGAGTGCTGGTGTTGGTTTGTCCCATTCCACTTACTTATTTGTCAGTGAGTGCCGGTGTCGGTTTGTCCACTCCACTACTCATTTGTCAGTGAGTGCTGGTGTCTGTTTGTCTACTCCACTTACTCATTTGTCAGTGAGTGCTGGTGTCAGTGTGTCCCACTCCATTTACTCATTTGTCAGTGAGTGCTGGTGTTGTTTGTCCCACTCCACTTACTCATTTGTCAGTGAGTGACGTATTGGTTTGTCCCACTCTACTTACTCATTTGTCAGTGAGTGCTGGTGTTGGTTTGTCCCATTCCACTTACTCATTTTCAGTGAGTGCTGGTGTTGGATTTGTCCCACTCCACTTACTCATTTGTCAGTGAGTTCCGGTGTCGTTTGTCCCATTCACTTACTCATTTGTCAGTGAGTGCTGGTGTCTGTTTGTCCAACTCCACTTACTCATTTGTCAGTGAGTGTTGCTGTAGTTGTCCCATTCCACTTATTGATTTGTCAGTGAGTGCTGGTGTTGGTTTGTCCCACTCACTTACCTCATTTGTCAGTGAGTGCCGGTGTTGGTTTGTCCCATTCCACTTACTCATTTGTCAGTGAGTGCTGGTGTTGGTTTGTCCAATTCCATTTACTTATTTGTCAGTGAGTGCCGGTGTTGGTTGGTCCCACTCCACTTACTCATTTGTCAGTGAGTGCTGGTGTCAGTTTGTCCCACTCCTCTTATTCATTTGTCAGTGAGTGCCGATGTCAGTTTGTCCCATTTCATTTACTCATTTGTCAGTGAGTGCTGGTGTTGGTTTGTCCCATTCCACTTACTCATTTGTCAGTGAGTGCTGGTGTCAATTTCCCATCCACTTATTCATTGTCAGTGAGTGCTGGTGTTGGTTTGTCCCACTCCACTTACTCATTTGTCAGTGAGTGCTGGTGTTGGTTTGTTCCACTCCACTTACTCATTTGTCAGTGAGTGCTGGTGTCGGTTTGTCCACTCACTTACTCATTTGTCAGTGAGTGCTGGTGTTGGTTTGTTCCACTCCATTTACTCATTTGTCAGTGAGTGCTAGTGTTGGTTTGTCACTTCATTACTCATTTGTCAGTGAGTGCGTGTGGTTTGTCCCACTCCACTTACTCATTTGTCAGTGAGTGCTGGTGTTGGTTTGTCCCATTCCATTTACTCATTTGTCAGTGAGTGCTGGTGTTGGTTTGTTCCACTCCACTTACTCATTTGTCAGTGAGTGCTGATGTTGGTTTGTCCACTCCATTTACTCATTTGTCAGTGAGTGCTGGTGTTGGTTTGTCCCATTCCTCTTACTCATTGTCAGTGAGTGCTGGTGTTGGTTTGTCCCTCCACTTACTCATTTGTCAGTGAGTGCTGGTGTTGGTTTGTCCCACTCCACTTACTCATTTGTCAGTGAGTGCTGATGTTGGTTTGTCCCACTCCATTTACTCATTTGTCAGTGAGTGCTGGTGTTGGTTTGTTCCACTCCTCTTACTCATTTGTCAGTGAGTGCTGGTGTTGGTTTTCCCATTCCACTTACTCTTTTGTCAGTGAGTGCTGGTGTCGGTTTGTCCCACTCCACTTACTCATTTGTCAGTGAGTGCTAGTGCTGTTTGTCCCCTCATTTACTCATTTGTCAGTGAGTGCTGGTGTTGGTTTGTCCCACTCCACTTACTCATTTGTCAGTGAGTGCTGGTGTCGGTTTGTCCCACTCCACTTACTCATTTGTCAGTGAGTGCTGGTGTCGGTTTGTTCCACTCCACTTACTCATTTGTCAGTGAGTGCTGGTGTCGGTTTGCTCCACTCCACTTACTCATTTGTCAGTGAGTGCTGGTGTTGGTTTGTCCCACTCCACTTACTTATTTGTCAGTGAGTGCTGGTGTCAATTTGTCTCATTTCACTTACTCATTTCTCAGTGAGTGTTGGTGTCGATTTGTCCCACTCCTCTTACTCATTTGTCAGTGAGTGCCAGTGTCGATTTGTCCCATTCTACTTACCCATTTGTCAGTGAGTGCTGGTGTGGTTTGTCCCATTACTTACTGATTTGCCAGTGAGTGCTGGTGTTGGTTTGTCCCACTTACTTACTTATTTGTTAGTAATTGCCGGTGTCGGTTTGTGCCACTCCACGTACTCATTTGTCAGTGAGGGCTGGTGTCTGTTTGTCTGACTCCACTTACTCATTTGTCAGTGAGTGCTGGTGTCAGTGTGTCCAACTTCTTTTACTCATTTGTCAGTGAGTGCTGGTGTGAGTTTGTCCCACTCCACTTACTCAATTGTCAGTGAGTGCTGGTGTCAGTTTGTCCCACTCCACTTACTCATTTGTCTGTGAGTGCTGGTGTCGGCTTGTCCCACTCCACTTACTCATTTGTCAGTGAGTGCTGGTGTTGGTTTTCCACTCCACTTACTCATTTGTCAGTGAGCGCTGGCGTCTGTTTGTCCCACTCCTCTTACTCATTTGTCAGTGAGTGCCAGTGTCAGTTTGTCCCATTTCATTTACTCATTTGTCAGTGAGTGCTGGTGTTGGTTTGTCCCACTCCACTTACTCATTTGTCAGTGAGTGCTGGCGTCAGTTTGTCCCACTCCTCTTATTCATTTGTCAGTGAGTGCCGATGTCAGTTTGTCCCATTTCATTTACTCATTTGTCAGTGAGTGCTGGTGTTGGTTTGTCCCATTCCACTTACTCATTTGTCAGTGAGTGCTGTGTATATTTCACCCACTCCACTTACTCATTTGTCAGTGAGTGCTGGTGTTGGTTTGTCCCACTCCACTTACTCATTTGTCAGTGAGTGCTGGTGTCAGTGTGTCCAACTCCTCTTACTCATTTGTCAGTGAGTGCTGGTGTTGGTTTGTCCCACTCCACTTACTCATTTGTCAGTGAGTGCTGGTGTTGGTTTGTCCCACTCCACTTACTCATTTGTCAGTGAGTGCTGGTGTCAGTTTGTCCCACTCCTCTTACTCATTTGTCAGTGAGTGCTGGTGTTGGTTTGTCCACTCCACTTACTCATTTGTCAGTGAGTGCTGGTGTGGTTTGTCCACTCTACTACTCATTTGTCAGTGAGTGCTGGTGTGATTTTCCCTCCACTTACTCATTTGTCAGTGAGTGCTGGTGTTGGTTTTCCCATTCCACTTACTCATTTGTCAGTGAGTGCTGGTGTGGTTTGTCCCACTCCACTTGTTCATTTGTCAGTGAGTGCTGGTGTTGGTTTGTCCCACTCCATTTACTCATTTGTCAGTGAGTGCTGGTGTCGGTTTGCTCCACTCCACTTACTCATTTGTCAGTGAGTGCTGGTGTTGGTTTGTCCCACTCCACTTACTTATTTGTCAGTGAGTGCTGGTGTCAATTTGTCTCATTTCACTTACTCATTTCTCAGTGAGTGTTGGTGTCGATTTGTCCCACTCCTCTTACTCATTTGTCAGTGAGTGCCAGTGTTGATTTGTCCCATTCTACTTACCCATTTGTCAGTGAGTGCTGGTGGCGGTTTGTCCCACTTCACTTACTCATTTGTCAATGAGTGCTGGTGTCGGTTTGTCCCATTCCACTTACTTATTTGTTAGTAATTGCCGGTGTTGGTTTGTGCCACTCCACGTACTCATTTGTCAGTGAGGGCTGGTGTCTGTTTGTCTGACTCCACTTACTCATTTGTCAGTGAGTGCTGGTGTCAGTGTGTCCCACTCCATTTACTCATTTGTCAGTGAGTGCTGGTGTTGGTTTGTCCCACTCCACTTACTCATTTGTCAGTGAGTGCCGTGTATGTTTGTCCCACTCCACTTACTCATTTGTCAGTGAGTGCTGGTGTTGTTTGTCCAACTCACTTACTCATTTGTCAGTGAGTGCTGGTGTTGAGTTTGTCCCATCTCCACTTACTCATTTGTCAGTGAGTGCTGGTGTTGGTTTGTCCCACTCCACTTCTCATTTGTCAGTGAGTGCTGGTGTTGGTTTGTCCCATTCCACTTACTCATTTGTCAGTGAGTGCTGGTGTTGGTTTGTCCAATTCCATTTACTCATTTGTCAGTGAGTGCCGGTTGGTTGGTCCCACTCCACTTACTCATTTGTCAGTGAGTGCTGGTGCAGTTTGTCCCACTCCTCTTATTCATTTGTCAGTGAGTGCTGGATGTCAGTTTGTCCCATTTCATTTACTCATTTGTCAGTGAGTGCTGGTGTTGGTTTGTCCCATTCACTTACTCATTTGTCAGTGAGTGCTGGTGTCAGTTGTCCACCCACTTACTTCATTTGTCAGTGAGTGCTGGTGTTGGTTTGTCCCACTCCACTTACTCATTTGTCAGTGAGTGCTGGTGTTGGTTTGTTCCACTCCACTTACTCATTTGTCAGTGAGTGCCGGTGTCGGTTTGTCCAACTCACTTACCATTTGTCAGTGAGTGCTGGTGTTGGTTTGTTCCACTCCATTTACTCATTTGTCAGTGAGTGCTAGTGTTGGTTTGTTCCACTCCACTTACTCATTTGTCAGTGAGTGCTGCATGTCGGTTTGTCCCACTCCACTTACTCATTTGTCAGTGAGTGCATTCTTTCTGGTGTGTGTTTGTCCCACTCCACTTACTCATTTGTCAGTGAGTGCTGGTGTGGTTTGTCCCACTCCACTTACTCATTTGTCAGTGAGTGCTGGTGTTGGTTTGTCCACTCCACTTACTCATTTGTCAGTGAGTGCTGGTGTTGGTTTGTCCCACTCCACTTACTTATTTGTCAGTGAGTGCTGGTGTCAATTTGTCTCATTTCACTTACTCATTTCTCAGTGAGTGTTGGTGTCGATTTGTCCCACCTCTTACTCATTTGTCAGTGAGTGCCAGTGTCGATTTGTCCCATTCATTCTACCCATTTGTCAGTGAGTGCTGGTGTGGTTTGTCCCATTCCACTTACTCATTTGTCAGTGAGTTGGTGTTGGTTTGTCCCACTCCACTTACTTATTTGTTAGTAATTGCTGGTGTCGGTTTGTGCCACTCACTTACTCATTTGTCAGTGAGGGCTGGTGTCTGTTTGTCTGACTCCACTTACTCATTTGTCAGTGAGTGCTGGTGTCAGTTTGTCCAACTCCTTTACTCATTTGTCAGTGAGTGCTGGTGTGAGTTTGTCCCACTCCACTTACTCATTTGTCAGTGAGTGCTGGTGTCAGTTTGTCCCACTCCACTTACTCATTTGTCTGTGAGTGCTGGTGTCGGTTTGTCCCACTCCACTTACCCATTTGTCAGTGAGTGCTGGTGTTGGTTTGTCCACTCCACTTACTCATTTGTCAGTGAGCGCTGGCGTCGGTTTGTCCCACTCCTCTTACTCATTTGTCAGTGAGTGCTGGTGTCAGTTTGTCCCACTTTCATTTACTCATTTGTCAGTGAGTGCTGGTGTTGGTTTGTCCCACTCCACTTACTCATTTGTCAGTGAGTGCTGGTGCGTTTGTCCAATCTTTACTCATTTGTCAGTGAGTGCCGTGTCGAGTTTGTCCCATTTCATTTACTCATTTGTCAGTGAGTGCTGGTGTTGGTTTGTCCCAGTCCACTTACTCATTTGTCAGTGAGTGCTGGTGTCATTTGTCCCACTCCACTTACTCATTTGTCAGTGAGTGCTGGTGTTGGTTTGTCCCACTCCACTTACTCATTTGTCAGTGAGTGCTGGTGTTGGTTTGTTCCACTCCACTTACTCATTTGTCAGTGAGTGCTGGTGTCGGTTTGTCCAACTCTACTTACTCATTTGTCAGTGAGTGCTGGTGTTGGTTTGTTCCACTCCATTTACTCATTTGTCAGTGAGTGCTAGTGTTGGTTTGTTCCACTCCACTTACTCATTTGTCAGTGAGTGCCCGTGTCGGTTTGTCCCACTCCACTTACTCATTTGTCAGTGAGTGCTGGTGTTGGTTTGTCCCATTCCATTTACTCATTTGTCAGTGAGTGCTGGTGTTGGTTTGTTCCACTCCACTTACTCATTTGTCAGTGAGTGCTGGTGTCAATTTGTCCTCATTTCACTTACTCATTTGTCAGTGAGTGTTGGTGTCGGTTTGTCCCTCCTCTTACTCATTTGTCAGTGAGTGCTAGTGTTGGTTTGTCCCATTCTACTTTCTCATTTGTCAGTGAGTGCTGGTGTGGTTTGTCCCATTCACTTACTCATTTGTCAGTGAGTGCTGGTGTCGGTTTGTCCATTCACTTACTATTTGTCAGTGAGTGCTGGTGTTGTTTGTCCCACTCCACTTACTCATTTGTCAGTGAGTTGCTGGTGTCGTTTGTCCCACTCACTTACTCATTTGTCAGTGAGTGCTGGTGTCTGTTTGTCTACTCCACTTACTCATTTGTCAGTGAGTGCTGGTGTCGATGTGTCCAACTCCACTTACTCATTTGTCAGTGAGTGCTGGTGTTGGTTGTTCCACTCCACTTACTCATTTGTCAGTGAGTGCTGTGTTGGTTTGTCCCACTCACTTACTCATTTGTCAGTGAGTGCTGGTGTCGTTTGTCCCATTCTACTTACTCATTTGTCAGTGATGCTGGTGTCTGTTTGTCCACTCCACTTACTCATTTGTCAGTGAGTGCTGGTGTCAGTTTGTCCCACTCCACTTATTCATTTGTCAGTGAGTGCTGGTGTTGGTTTGTCCCACTCCACTTACTCATTTGTCAGTGAGTGCTGGTGTTGGTTTTTCCCATTCCACTTACTCATTTGTCAGTGAGTGCTGGTGTTGGTTTGTCCAATTCACTTACTCATTTGTCAGTGAGTGCTGGTGTTGGTTGGTCCCACTCCACTTACTCATTTGTCAGTGAGTGCTGGTGTCAGTTTGTCCCACTCCTCTTACTCATTTGTCAGTGAGTGCTGGTGTCAGTTTGTCCAACTCCATTTACTCATTTGTCAGTGAGTGCTGGTGTCAGTTTCTCCCACTCCACTTACTCAATTGTCAGTGAGTGCTGGTGTTGGTTTGTCCACTCCACTTACTCATTTGTCACTGAGTGCTGGTGTTGGTTTGTTCCACTCCACTTACTCATTTGTCAGTGAGTGCTGGTGTCGGTTTGTCCAACTCCACTTACTCATTTGTCAGTGAGTGCTGGTGTTGGTTTGTTCCACTCCATTTACTCATTTGTCAGTGAGTGCTAGTGTTGGTTTGTTCCACTCCACTTACTCATTTGTCAGTGAGTGCTGTGTCGGTTTGTCCACTCCACTTACTCATTTGTCAGTGAGTGCTGGTGTTGGTTTGTCCCATTCCATTTACTCATTTGTCAGTGAGTGCTGGTGTTGGTTTGTTCCACTCCACTTACTCATTTGTCAGTGAGTGCTGGTGTTGGTTTGTCCCACTCCACTTACTCATTTGTCAGTGAGTGCTGGTGTTGGTTTGTTCCACTCCTCTTACTCATTTGTCAGTGAGTGCTGGTGTTGGTTTGTCCCATTCCACTTACTCATTTGTCAGTGAGTGCTGGTGTCGGTTTGTCCCACTCCACTTGCTCATTTGTCAGTGAGTGCTGATGTTGGTTTGTCCCACTCTATTTACTCATTTGTCAGTGAGTGCTGGTGTTGGTTTGTCCCACCACTTACTCATTTGTCAGTGAGTGCTGGTGTCAGTTTGTCTCATTCACTTACTCATTTGTCAGTGAGTGTTGGTGTCATTTGTCCACTCCTCTTACTCATTTGTCAGTGAGTGCCGTGTCAGTTTGTCCCATTCTACTTACTCATTTGTCAGTGAGTGCTGGTGTTTGTCCCATTCCACTTACTCATTTGTCAGTGAGTGCTGGTGTTGGTTTGTCCCACTCCACTTACTCATTTGTCAGTGAGTGCGGTGTTGGTTTGTCCCACTCCACGTACTCATTTGTCAGTGAGGGCTGGTGTTGTTTGTCTGACTCCACTTACTCATTTGTCAGTGAGTGCTGGTGTCATGTGTCCAACTCCATTTACTCATTTGTCAGTGAGTGCTGGTGTGAGTTTGTCCCACTCCACTTACTCATTTGTCAGTGAGTGCTGGTGTCGGTTTGTCCCACTCACTTACTCATTTGTCAGTGAGTGCGTTGTCGGCTTGTCCACTCCACTTACTCATTTGTCAGTGAGTGCTGGTGTCAGTTTGTCCCACTCCTCTTACTCATTTGTCAGTGAGTGCCGTGTTGTTTGTCCCATTCCATTTACTCATTTGTCAGTGAGTGCTGGTGTTGGTTTGTCCCATTCCACTTACTCATTTGTCAGTGAGTGCTGGTGTCGATTTTCCCACTCCACTTATTCATTTGTCAGTGAGTGCTGGTGTTGGTTTGTCCCACTCCACTTACTCATTTGTCAGTGAGTGCTGGTGTTGGTTTGTTCCACTCCACTTACTCATTTGTCAGTGAGTGCTGGTGTTGGTTTGTCCCACTCCACTTACTCATTTGTCAGTGAGTGCTGGTGTTAGTTTGTTCCACTCCACTTACTCATTTGTCAGTGAGTGCTGGTGTTGGTTTGTTCCACTCCACTTACTCATTTGTCAGTGAGTGCTGGTGTCGGTTTGTCCCACTCCACTTACTCATTTGTCAGTGAGTGCTGGTGTTGGTTTGTTCCCATTTCATTTGTCAGTGAGTGCTGGTGTTGGTTTGCTCCTCACTCTCAGTGAGGCGTTTACTCTTTTCATTTCAGTGAGTGCTGGTGTTGGTTTGTCCCCATTCATTTACTCATTTGTCAGTGAGTGCTGGTGTCAGTTTGTCCCACTCCACTTACTCATTTGTCAGTGAGTGCTGATGTTGGTTTGTCCCACTCACTTACTCATTTGTCAGTGAGTGCTGGTGTCAGTTTGTCCATTTCACTTACTCATTTGTCAGTGAGTGTGGTGTCGATTTGTCCCACCTCTTATTCATTTGTCAGTGAGTTGCTAGTGTTGGTTTGTCCCATTCACTTACCCATTTGTCAGTGAGTGCTGGTGGTGGTTTGTCCCACTCCACTTACTCATTTGTCAGTGAGTGCTGGTGTTGGTTTGTCCCATTCCACTTACTCATTTGTCAGTGAGTGCTGGTGTTGGTTTGTCCCACTCCACTTACTTATTTGTCAGTGAGTGCTGGTGTCGGTTTGTGCCACTCCACTTACTCATTTGTCAGTGAGTGCTGGTGTCTGTTTGTCTCACTCCACTTACTCATTTGTCAGTGAGTGCTGGTGTCAGTTTGTCCAACTCCACTTACTCATTTGTCAGTGAGTGCTGGTGTTGGTTTGTTCCACCCATTTACTCATTTGTCAGTGAGTGCTGGTGTTGGTTTGTTCCACCCACTTACTCATTTGTCAGTGAGTGCTGGTGTCGTTTGTCCAACTCACTTACTCATTTGTCAGTGAGTGCTGGTGTTGGTTTGTCCCACTCCATTTACTCATTTGTCAGTGAGTGCTGGTGTTGGTTTGTCCACTCCACTTACTCATTTGTCAGTGAGTGCTGGTGTTGGTTTGTCCACTCCATTACTCATTTGTCAGTGAGTGTGTGTTGTTTGTCACTCCTCTTACTCATTTGTCAGTGAGTGCTGGTGTTAGTTTGTCCCATTCCACTTACTCATTTGTCAGTGAGTGCTGGTGTCGGTTTGTCCCATTCCACTTACTCATTTGTCAGTGAGTGCTGGTGTTGGTTTGTCCCACTCCACTTACTCATTTGTCAGTGAGTGCTGGTGTTGGTTTGTCCCACTCCACTTACTCATTTGTCAGTGAGTGCTGGTGTTGGTTTGTCCCACTCCACTTACTCATTTGTCAGTGAGTGCTGGTGTCATTTGTCTCATTCACTTACTCATTTGTCAGTGAGTGTTGGTGTCGTTTGTCCCCTCCTCTTACTCATTTGTCAGTGAGTGCCAGTGTCGATTTGTCCCATTCTACTTACCCATTTGTCAGTGAGTGCTGCTGGTGGTTTGTCCCATTACACTTACTCATTTGCCAGTGAGTGCTGGTGTTGGTTTGTCCCACTTCACTTACTTATTTGTTAGTGATTGCTGGTGTCGGTTTGTGCCACTCACGTACTCATTTGTCAGTGAGGGCTGGTGTCTGTTTGTCTGACTCACTTACTCATTTGTCAGTGAGTGCTGGTGTCAGTGTGTCCAACTCCATTTACTCATTTGTCAGTGATGCTGGTGTGGTTTGTCCCACTCCACTTACTCATTTGTCAGTGAGTGCTGGTGTCAGTTTGTCCCACTCCACTTACTCATTTGTCAGTGAGTGCTGGTGTCGGTTTTTGTCCCCTCACTTACTCATTTGTCAGTGAGTGCTGGTGTTGGTTTGTCCACTCCACTTACTCATTTGTCAGTGAGTGCTGGTGCAGTTTGTCCCACTCCACTTACTCATTTGTCAGTGAGTGCTAGTGTCAGTTTGTCCCATTTCATTTACTCATTTGTCAGTGAGTGCTGGTGTTGGTTGTCCCACTCCACTTACTCATTTGTCAGTGAGTGCTGGTGTCAGTTTGTCCCACCTCTTATTCATTTGTCAGTGAGTGCCGGTGTCAGTTTGTCCCATTTCATTTACTCATTTGTCAGTGAGTGCTGGTGTTGGTTTGTCCCATTCCACTTACTCATTTGTCAGTGAGTGCTGGTGTCAATTTCACCCTCCACTTATTCATTTGTCAGTGAGTGCTGGTGTTGGTTTGTCCCACTCCACTTACTCATTTGTCAGTGAGGCTGGTGTTGGTTTGTCCCACTCCACTTACTCATTTGTCAGTGAGTGCGGTGTCAGTTTGTCCACTCTATTTACTCATTTGTCAGTGAGTGGTGTTGGTTTGTTCCACTCCATTTACTCATTTGTCAGTGACTGCTAGTTTTGGTTTGTTCCACTCCACTTACTCATTTGTCAGTGAGTGCCCGTGTCGGTTTGTCCCACTCCACTTACTCATTTGTCAGTGAGTGCTGGTGTAGGTTTGTCCCATTCCATTTACTCATTTGTCAGTGAGTGCTGGTGTTGGTTTGTTCCACTCCACTTACTTATTTGTCAGTGAGTGCTGGTGTCAATTTGTCTCATTTCACTTACTCATTTCTCAGTGAGTGTTGGTGTCGATTTGTCCCTCCTCTTACTCATTTGTCAGTGAGTGCCAGTGTGATTTGTCCCATTCTACTTACTCATTTGTCAGTGAGTGCTGGTGTTGGTTTGTCCCACTTCACTTACTCATTTGTCAGTGAGTGCTGGTGTCGGTTTGTCCATTCCACTTACTCATTTGTCAGTGAGTGCTGGTGTTGGTTTGTCCCACTCCACTTACTCATTTGTCAGTGAGTGCTGGTGTCGTTTGTCCACTCATTACTCATTTGTCAGTGAGTGCTGGTGTTGTTTGTCTCACTCACTTACTCATTTGTCAGTGAGTGCTTGGTGTCAGTTTGTCCCATTCCACTTACTTTTTGTCAGTGAGTGCTGGTGTTATTTGTCCCACTCCACTTACTCATTTGTCAGTGAGTGCGTGTCTGGTTTGTCCCATTCCACTTACTCATTTGTCAGTGAGTGCTGGTGTTGGTTTGTCCCATTCCACTTACTCATTTGTCAGTGAGTGCCGGTCTTGGTAGGTCCCACTCCACTTACTCATTTGTCAGTGAGTGCTGGTGTCAGTTTGTCCCACTCCTCTTATTCATTTGTCAGTGAGTGCCGATGTCAGTTTGTCCCATTTCATTTACTCATTTGTCAGTGAGTGCTGGTGTCAATTTCTCCCACTCCACTTATTCATTTGTCAGTGAGTGCTGGTGTTGGTTTGTCCCACTCCACTTACTCATTTGTCAGTGAGTGCTGGTGTTGGTTTGTCCACTCCACTTACTCATTTGTCAGTGAGTGCTGGTGTCAGTTTGTCCAACTCCACTTACTCATTTGTCAGTGAGTGCTGGTGTTGGTTTGTTCCACTCCATTTACTCATTTGTCAGTGACTGCTAGTGTTGGTTTGTTCCACTCCACTTACTCATTTGTCAGTGAGTGCCCGTGTCGGTTTGTCCCACTCCACTTACTCATTTGTCAGTGAGTGCTGGTGTTGGTTTGTCCCATTCCATTTACTCATTTGTCAGTGAGTGCTGGTGTTGGTTTGTTCCACTCCACTTACTCATTTGTCAGTGAGTGCTGATGTTGGTTTGTCCCACTCCATTTACTCATTTGTCAGTGAGTGCTGTGTTGGTTTGTTCCACCTCTTACTCATTTGTCAGTGAGTGCTGGTGTTGGTTTTCCCATTCCACTTACTCATTTGTCAGTGAGTGCTGGTGTCGGTTTGTCCCACTCCACTTACTCATTTGTCAGTGAGTGCTGAATTGGTTTGTCCCACTCTATTTACTCATTTGTCAGTGAGTGCTGGTGTTGGTTTGTCCCACTCCACTTACTTATTTGTCAGTGAGTGCTGGTGTCAATTTGTCTCATTTCACTTACTCATTTCTCAGTGAGTGTTGGTGTCAATTTGTCCCACTCCTCTTACTCATTTGTCAGTGAGTGCCAGTGTCGATTTGTCCCATTCTACTTACCCATTTGTCAGTGAGTGCTGGTGGTGGTTTGTCCCATTCCACTTACTGATTTGCCAGTGAGTGCTGGTGTTGGTTTGTCCCACTCCACTTACTTATTTGTTAGTAATTGCCGGTGTCGGTTTGTGCCACTCCACGTACTCATTTGTCAGTGAGGGCTGGTGGTTGTTTATCTGACTCCACTTACTCATTTGTCAGTGAGTGCTGGTGTCAGTGTGTCCAACTCCATTTACTCATTTGTCAGTGAGTGCTGGTGTGAGTTTGTCCCACTCCACTTACTCAATTGTCAGTGAGTGCTGATGTCGGTTTGTCCCACTCCACTTACTCATTTGTCAGTGAGTGCTGTTGTCGGTTTGTCCCACTCCACTTACTCATTTGTCAGTGAGTGCTGGCTCGTTCCATCCTTACTCATTTGTCAGTGAGTGCTGGTGTCAATTTCTCCCACTCCACTTATTCAATTGTCAGTGAGTGCTGGTGTTGGTTTGTCCCATTCCACTTACTCATTTGTCAGTGAGTGCTGGTGTCAATTTCACCCACTCCACTTATTCAATTGTCAGTGAGTGCTGGTGTTGGTTTGTCCCACTCCACTTACTCATTTGTCAGTGAGTGCTGGTGTTGGTTTGTTCCACTCCACTTACTCATTTGTCAGTGAGTGCCGGTGTCGGTTTGTCCAACTCCACTTACTCATTTGTCAGTGAGTGCTGGTGTTGGTTTGTTCCACTCCATTTACTCATTTGTCAGTGAGTGCTAGTGTTGGTTTGTTCCACTCCACTTACTCATTTGTCAGTGAGTGCCCGTGTCGGTTTGTCCCTCTCCAATTGCTCATTTGTCAGTGAGTGCTGGTGTTGGTTTGTCCCATTACATTTACTCATTTGTCAGTGAGTGCTGGTGTTGGTTTGTTCCACTCCTCTTACTCATTTGTCAGTGAGTGCTGGTGTTGGTTTGTTCCACTCCTCTTATTCATTTCTCAGTGAGTACCGATGTTGGTTTGCCCATTTGAATTACTCATTTGTCAGTGAGTGCTGGTGTCAGTTTGTCCCACTCCACTTACTCATCTGTCAGTGAGTGCTGATGTTGGTTTGTCCCACTCCACTTACTCATTTGTCAGTGAGTGCAGGTGTCAATTTGTCTCATTTCACTTACTCATTTCTCAGTGAGTGTCGGTGTCAATTTGTCCCACTCCTCTTATTCATTTGTCAGTGAGTTCCAGTGTTGATTTGTCCCATTCTACTTACCCATTTGTCAGTGAGTGCTGGTGGCGGTTTGTCCCACTTCACTTACTCATTTGTCAATGAGTGCTGGTGTCGGTTTGTCCCATTCCACTTACTGATTTGCCAGTGAGTGCTGGTGTTGGTTTGTCCCACTCCACTTACTTATTTGTTAGTAATTGCCGGTGTCGGTTTGTGCCACTCAACGTACTCATTTGTCAGTGAGGGCTGGTGTCTGTTTGTCTGACTCCACTTACTCATTTGTCAGTGAGTGCTGGTGTCAGTGTGTCCAACTCTACATACTCATTTGTCAGTGAGTGCTGGTGTTGGTTTGCTCCACTTATCTCATTTGTCAGTGAGTGCTGGTGTTGGTTTGTTCCACTCCACTTACTCATTTGTCAGTGAGTGCTGGTGTCGGTTTGTCCAACTCTACTTACTCATTTGTCAGTGAGTGCTGGTGTTGGTTTGTCCCACTCCATTTACTCATTTGTCAGTGAGTGCTAGTGTTGGTTTGTTCCACTCCACTTACTCATTTGTCAGTGAGTGCTGATGTTGGTTTGTCCCACTCCACTTTACTCATTTGTCAGTGAGTGCTGGTGTTGGTTTGTCCACCCACTCCACTTACTCATTTGTCAGTGAGTGCTGGTGTTGGTTTTTCCCATTCCACTTACTCTTTTGTCAGTGAGTGCTGGTGTCGGTTTGTCCCAGTCCACTTGTTCATTTGTCAGTGAGTGCCAATGTTGGTTTGTCCCACTCCATTTACTCATTTGTCAGTGAGTGCTGGTGTTGGTTTGTCCCACTCCACTTACTCATTTGTCAGTGAGTGCTGCTGTTGGTTTGTTCCACTCCACTTACTCATTTGTCAGTGAGTGCTGGTGTCGGTTTGTCCATTCCACTTACTCATTTGTCAGTGAGTGCTGGTGTCGGTTTGTCCCACTCCACTTACTCATTTGTCAGTGAGTGCTGGTGTTGGTTTGTCCCACCTCACTTTACTCATTTGTCAGTGAGTGCTGGTGTCAATTTGTCTCATTTCACTTACTCATTTGTCAGTGAGTGTTGGTGTCGATTTGTCCCACTCCTCTTACTCATTTGTCAGTGAGTGCCAGTGTCGATTTGTCCCATTCTACTTACCCATTTGTCAGTGAGTGCTGGTGGTGGTTTGTCCCATTACACTTACTGATTTGCCAGTGAGTGCTGGTGTTGGTTTGTCCCACTCTACTTACTTATTTGTTAGTAATTGCCGGTGTCGGTTTGTGCCACTCCACGTACTCATTTGTCAGTGAGGGCTGGTGTCTGTTTGTCTGACTCCACTTACTCATTTGTCAGTGAGTGCTGGTGTCAGTGTGTCCAACTCCATTTACTCATTTGTCAGTGAGTGCTGGTGTTGGTTTGTCCCACTCCACTTACTCATTTGTCAGTGAGTGCTGGTGTCAGTTTGTCCCACTCCACTTACTCATTTGTCAGTGAGTGCTGGTGTCGGTTTGTCCCACTCCACTTACTCATTTGTCAGTGAGTGCTGGTGTTGGTTTGTCCCACTCCACTTACTCATTTGTCAGTGAGTGCTGGTGTCGTTTTCCTCCTCTTACTCATTTGTCAGTGAGTGCTGGTGTCAGTTTGTCCCATTCACTTACTCATTTGTCAGTGAGTGCTGGTGTTGGTTTGTCCCACTCCACTTACTCATTTGTCAGTGAGTGCTGGTGTCAGTTTGTCCCACTCCTCTTACTCATTTGTCAGTGAGTGCTGGTGTCAGTTTGTCCCATTCATTTACTCATTTGTCAGTGAGTGCTGGTGTTGGTTTGTCCCATTCCACTTACTCATTTGTCAGTGAGTGCTGGTGTCAATTTCACCACTCCACTTATTCAATTGTCAGTGCTGGTGTTGGTTTGTCCCACTCACTTACTCATTTGTCAGTGAGTGCTGGTGTTGGTTTGTCCACTCCACTTACTCATTTGTCAGTGAGTGCTGGTGTCAGTTTGTCCAACTCTACTTACTCATTTGTCAGTGAGTGCTGGTGTTGGTTTGTTCCACTCATTACTCATTTGTCAGTGAGTGCTGGTGTTGGTTTGTTCCACTCCACTTACTCATTTGTCAGTGAGTGCCCATGTCGGTTTGTCCCACTCCACTTACTCATTTGTCAGTGAGTGCTGGTGTAGGTTTGTCCCATTCCATTTACTCATTTGTCAGTGAGTGCTGGTGTTGGTTTGTTCCACTCCACTTACTATTTGTCAGTGAGTGCTGGTGTCAATTTGTCTCATTCACTTACTCATTTCTCAGTGAGTGTTGGTGTCATTTGTCCCACTTCTCTACTCATTTGTCAGTGAGTGCCAGTGTTGATTTGTCCCATTCTACTTACCCATTTGTCAGTGAGTGCTGGTGGTGGTTTGTCCCTTCACTTACTCATTTGTCAGTGAGTGCTGGTGTCGGTTTGTCCCATTCCACTTACTGATTTGCCAGTGAGTGCTGGTGTTGGTTTGTCCCACTCCACTTACTTATTTGATAGTAATTGCCGGTGTCTGTTTGTGCCACTCCACGTACTCATTTGTCAGTGAGGGCTGGTGTCTGTTTGTCTGACTCCACTTACTCATTTGTCAGTGAGTGCTGGTGTCAGTGTGTCCAACTCCATTTACTCATTTGTCAGTGAGTGCTGGTGTTGGTTTGTCCCACTCCACTTACTCATTTGTCAGTAAGTGACTGTATTGGTTTGTCCCACTCCACTTACTCATTTGTCAGTGAGTGCTGGTGTTGGTTTGTCCCACTCCACTTACTCATTTCTCAGTCAGTGTTGGTGTTGATTTGTCCCATTCCTTACTCATCTGTCAGTGAGTTCCAGTGTCGATTTGTCCCATTCTACTTACTCATTTGTCAGTGATTGCTGGTGTCTGTTTGTCCAACTCCACTTACTCATTTGTCAGTGAGTGTTGGTGTCAGTTTGTCCCATTCCACTTATTGTTTTGTCAGTGAGTGCTGGTGTCAGTTTGTCCCACTCCACTTCTCATTTGTCAGTGAGTGCTGGTGTCAGTTTGTCCCATTTCACTTACTCATTTGTCAGTGAGTGCTGGTGTTGTTTGTCCCACTCCACTTATTCATTTGTCAGTGTTTTCATTTGTCAGTGAGTGCTGGTGTTGTTTGTCCAACTCCACTTACTCATTTGTCAGTGAGTGCTGGTGTTGGTTTGTTCCACTCCATTTACTCATTTGTCAGTGAGTGCTAGTGTTGGTTTGTTCCACTCCACTTACTCATTTGTCAGTGAGTGCTGGTGTCGGTTTGTCCCACTCCACTTACTCATTTGTCAGTGAGTGCTGGTGTTGGTTTGTCCCATTCCATTTACTCATTTGTCAGTGAGTGCTGGTGTTGGTTTGTTCCACTCCACTTACTCATTTGTCAGTGAGTGCTGATGTTGGTTTGTCCCACTCCATTTACTCATTTGTCAGTGAGTGCTGGTGTTGGTTTGTTCCACTCCTCTTACTCATTTGTCAGTGAGTGCTGGTGTTGGTTTTTCCCATTCCACTTACTCTTTTGTCAGTGAGTGCTGGTGTCGGTTTGTCCCAGTCCACTTGTTCATTTGTCAGTGAGTGCCAATGTTGGTTTGTCCCACTCTATTTACTCATTTGTCAGTGAGTGCTGGTGTTGGTTTGTCCCACTCCACTTACTTATTTGTCAGTGAGTGCTGGTGTCAATTTGTCTCATTTCACTTACTCATTTCTCAGTGAGTGTTGGTGTCAATTTGTCCCACTCCTCTTACTCATTTGTCAGTGAGTGCCAGTGTCGATTTGTCCCATTCTACTTACCCATTTGTCAGTGAGTGCTGGTGGTGGTTTGTCCCATTCACTTACCCATTTGTCAGTGAGTGCTGGTGTTGGTTTGTCCCACTCCACTTACTTATTTGTTAGTAATTGCCGGTGTCGGTTTGTGCCACTCCACGTACTCATTTGTCAGTGAGGGCTGGTGTCTGTTTGTCTGACTCCACTTACTCATTTGTCAGTGAGTGCTGGTGTCAGTGTGTCCAACTCCATTTACTCATTTGTCAGTGAGTGCTGGTGTGAGTTTGTCCCACTCCACTTACTCATTTGTCTGTGAGTGCTGTTGTCGGCTTGTCCCACTCCACTTACTCATTTGTCAGTGAGTGCTGGCGTCAGTTTGTCCCACTCCTCTTACTCATTTGTCAGTGAGTGCCAGTGTCAGTTTGTCCCATTTCATTTACTCATTTGTCAGCGAGTGCTGGTGTTGGTTTGTCCCATTCCACTTACTCATTTGTCAGTGAGTGCTGGTGTCAATTTCACCCACTCCACTTATTCAATTGTCAGTGAGTGCTGGTGTTGGTTTGTCCCACTCCACTTACTCATTTGTCACTGAGTGCTGGTGTTGGTTTGTTCCACTCCACTTACTCATTTGTCAGTGAGTGCCGGTGTCGGTTTGTCCAACTCCACTTACTCATTTGTCAGTGAGTGCTGGTGTTGGTTTGTTCCACTCCATTTACTCATTTGTCAGTGAGTGCTAGTGTTGGTTTGTTCCACTCCACTTACTCATTTGTCAGTGAGTGCTGGTGTCGGTTTGTCCCACTCCACTTACTCATTTGTCAGTGAGTGCTGGTGTTGGTTTGTCCCATTCCATTTACTCATTTGTCAGTGAGTGCTGGTGTTGGTTTGTCCCACTCCTCTTACTCATTTGTCAGTGAGTGCTGGTGTTGGTTTGTCCCACTCCTCTTACTCATTTGTCAGTGAGTACCGATGTTGGTTTGTCCCATTCGAATTACTCATTTGTCAGTGAGTGCTGGTGTCAGTTTGTCCCACTCCACTTACTCATTTGTCAGTGAGTGCTGATGTTGGTTTGTCCCACTCCACTTACTCATTTGTCAGTGAGTGCTGGTGTCAATTTGTCTCATTTCACTTACTCATTTCTCAGTGAGTGTCGGTGTCGATTTGTCCCACTCCTCTTATTCATTTGTCAGTGAGTTCCAGTGTTGATTTGTCCCATTCTACTTTCCCATTTGTCAGTGAGTGCTGGTGGCGTTTGTCCCACTTCACTTACTCATTTGTCAGTGAGTGCTGGTGTCGGTTTGTCCCATTCCACTTACTGATTTGCCAGTGAGTGCTGGTGTTGGTTTGTCCCACTCCACTTACTTATTTGTTAGTAATTGCCGGTGTCGGTTTGTGCCACTCCACGTACTCATTTGTCAGTGAGGGCTGGTGTCTGTTTGTCTGACTCCACTTACTCATTTGTCAGTGAGTGCTGGTGTCAGTGTGTCCAACTCCATTTACTCATTTGTCAGTGAGTGCTGGTGTTGGTTTGTCCCACTCCACTTACTCATTTTGTCAGTAAGTGACTGTATTGGTTTGTCCCACTCCACTTACTCATTTGTCAGTGAGTGCTGGTGTTGGTTTGTCCCATCCACTTACTCATTTCTCAGTCAGTGTTGGTGTTGATTTGTCCCTCCACTTACTCATCTGTCAGTGAGTTCCAGTGTCGATTTGTCCCATTCTACTTACTCATTTGTCAGTGATTGCTGGTGTTGGTTTGTCCAACTCCACTTACTCATTTGTCAGTGAGTGTTGGTGTCAGTTTGTCCCATTCCACTTATTGTTTGTCAGTGAGTGCTGGTGTTGGTTTGTCCCTACCACTTCCTCATTTGTCAGTGAGTGCTGGTGTGGTTTGTCCCATTCCACTTACTCATTTGTCAGTGAGTGCTGGTGTTGGTTTGTCCAATTCCATTTACTTATTTGTCAGTGAGTGCCGGTGTTGGTTGGTCCCACTCCACTTACTCATTTGTCAGTGAGTGCTGGCGTCAGTTTGTCCCACTCCTCTTATTCATTTGTCAGTGAGTGCCGATGTCAGTTTGTCCCATTTCATTTACTCATTTGTCAGTGAGTGCTGGTGTTGGTTTGTCCCATTCCACTTACTCATTTGTCAGTGAGTGCTGGTGTCAATTTCACCCACTCCACTTATTCAATTGTCAGTGAGTGCTGGTGTTGGTTTGTCCCACTCCACTTACTCATTTGTCAGTGAGTGCTGGTGTTGGTTTGTTCCACTCCACTTACTCATTTGTCAGTGAGTGCTGGTGTCAGTTTGTCCAACTCACTTACTCATTTGTCAGTGAGTGCTGGTGTTGGTTTGTTCCACTCCATTTACTCATTTGTCAGTGAGTGCTGGTGTTGGTTTGTTCCACTCCACTTACTCATTTGTCAGTGAGTGCTGCTGTTGGTTTGTCCCATTCCATTTACTCATTTGTCAGTGAGTGCTGGTGTTGGTTTGTTCCACTCCACTTACTCATTTGTCAGTGAGTGCTGATGTTGGTTTGTCCCACTCCATTTACTCATTTGTCAGTGAGTGCTGGTGTTGGTTTGTTCCACTCCTCTTACTCATTTGTCAGTGAGTGCTGGTGTTGGTTTTTCCCATTCCACTTACTCTTTTGTCAGTGAGTGCTGGTGTCGGTTTGTCCCAGTCCACTTGTTCATTTGTCAGTGAGTGCCAATGTTGGTTTGTCCTCATTTACTCATTTGTCAGTGAGTGCTGGTGTTGGTTTGTCCCACTCCACTTACTTATTTGTCAGTGAGTGCTGGTGTCAATTTGTCTCATTCACTTACTCAGTGGTGTTGGTGCAGTTTGTCCCTCCTCTACTCATTTGTCAGTGAGTGCCAGTGTCGATTTGTCCCATTCTACTTACCCATTTGTCAGTGAGTACTGCTGGGTGATTTGTCCCATTCCACTTACTGATTTGTCAGTGAGTGCTGGTGTTGGTTTGTCCCACTCCACTTACTCTATTTGTAGTAATTGCGGTGTCGGTTTGTCCTCACTACTCATTTGTCAGTGAGTGCTGGTGTCTGTTTGTCTCACTCCACTTACTCATTTGTCAGTGAGTGCTGGTGTGATGTGTGTCCAACTCCATTTACTCATTTGTCAGTGAGTGCTGGTGTGGTTTCTCACTCCACTTACTCATTGTCAGTGAGTGCTGGTGTCAGTTTGTCCCACTCCACTTACTCATTTGTCTGTGAGTGCTGGTGTCTGGCTTGTCCCACTCCACTTACTCATTTGTCAGTGAGTGCTGGTGTCAGTTTGTCCCATTTCATTACTCATTTGTCAGTGAGTGCTGGTGTTGGTTTGTCCCACTCCACTTACTCATTTGTCAGTGAGTGCTGGTGTTGGTTTGTCCCATTCCATTTACTCATTTGTCAGTGAGTGCTGGTGTTGGTTGTCCACTCCACTTACTTATTTGTCAGTGAGTGCTGGTGTCAATTTGTCTCATTTCACTTACTCATTTCTCAGTGAGTGTTGGTGTCATTTGTCCACTCCTCTTACTCATTTGTCAGTGAGTGCCAGTGTCGTTTGTCCCATTCTACTTACTCATTTGTCAGTGAGTGCTGGTGTTGGTTTGTCCCATTCCACTTACTCATTTGTCAGTGAGTGCTGGTGTTGGTTTGTCCCACTCCACTTACTTATTTGTTAGTAATTGCCGGTGTCGGTTTGTGCCACTCCACGTACTCATTTGTCAGTGAGGGCTGGTGTCTGTTTGTATCTCACTTCCATTTGTCAGTGAGTGCTGGTGTCGTGTGTCCACTCCATTTACTCATTTGTCAGTGAGTGCTGGTGTTGGTTTGTCCCACTCACTTACTCATTTGTCAGTGAGTGCATGTATTGGTTTGTCCCATTCCACTTACTCATTTGTCAGTGAGTGCTGGTGTTGGTTTGTCCCACCACTTACTCATTTCTCAGTGAGTGTTGGTGTTGGTTTGTCCCATTCCACTTACTCATTTGTCAGTGAGTGCCAGTGTTGATTTGTCCCATTCTACTTACTCATTTGTCAGTGATTGCTGGTGTCTGTTTGTCCAACTCCACTTACTCATTTGTCAGTGAGTGCTTGGTGTCAGTTTGTCCCATTCCACTTATTATTTGTCAGTGAGTGCTGGTGTCAGTTTGTCCCATCCTCTTACTCATTTGTCAGTGAGTGCTGATGTCAGTTTGTCCCATTTCATTACTCATTTGTCAGTGAGTGCTGGTGTCAATTTCACCACTCCACTTATTCAATTGTCAGTGAGTGCTGGTGTTGGTTTGTCCACTCCACTTACTCATTTGTCAGTGAGTGCTGGTGTTGGTTTGTCCCACTCCACTTACTCATTTGTCAGTGAGTGCTGGTGTCGTTGTCCAACTCCACTTACTCATTTGTCAGTGAGTGCTGGTGTTGGTTTGTTCCACTCCACTTACTCATTTGTCAGTGAGTGCTAGTGTTGGTTTGTTCCACTCCACTTACTCATTTGTCAGTGAGTGCCGTGTCGGTTTGTCCACCCCTTACTCATTTGTCAGTGAGTGCTGGTGTTGGTTTGTCCATTCCATTTACTCATTTGTCAGTGAGTGCTGGTGTTGGTTTGTTCCATCTCCACTTACTCATTTGTCAGTGAGTGCTGGTGTTGGTTTGTCCCTCCACTTTACCATTTGTCAGTGAGTGCTGGTGTTGGTTTGTCCCACTCCATCTTACTCATTTGTCAGTGAGTGCTGGTGTTGGTTTTCCCATTCCACTTACTCATTTGTCAGTGAGTGCTGGTGTCGGTTTGTCCCACTCCACTTTCATTTGTCAGTGAGTGCCGTGTTGGTTTGTCCCACTCCACTTACTCATTTGTCAGTGAGTGCTGGTGTTGGTTTGTCCCACTCCACTTACTTATTTGTCAGTGAGTGCTGGTGTCAATTTGTCTCATTTCACTTACTCATTTCTCAGTGAGTGTTGGTGTCGATTTGTCCCACTCCTCTTACTCATTTGTCAGTGAGTGCCAGTGTCGATTTGTCCCATTCTACTTACCCATTTGTCAGTGAGTGCTGGTGGTGGTTTGTCCCATTCACTTACTGATTTGCCAGTGAGTGCTGGTGTTGGTTTGTCCCACTCCACTTACTTATTTGTTAGTAATTGCCGGTGTCGGTTTGTGCCACTCCACGTACTCATTTGTCAGTGAGGGCTGGTGTCTGTTTGTCTGACTCCACTTACTCATTTGTCAGTGAGTGCTGGTGTCAGTGTGTCCAACTCCATTTACTCATTTGTCAGTGAGTGCTGGTGTGAGTTTGTCCCACTCCACTTACTCATTTGTCAGTGAGTGCTGGTGTGGTTGTCCCACTCCACTTACTCATTTGTCAGTGAGTGCTGGTGTTCGATTGTCCCCTCACTTATTCATTTGTCAGTGCTGGTGTTGGTTTGTCCACTCCACTTACTCATTTGTCAGTGAGTGCTGGTGTTGGTTTGTTCCACTCCACTTACTCATTTGTCAGTGAGTGCCGGTGTCGGTTTGTCCAACTCCACTTACTCATTTGTCAGTGAGTGCTGGTGTTGGTTTGTTCCACTCTTACTCATTTGTCAGTGAGTGCTGGTGTTGGTTTGTCCAACTCCACTTACTCATTTGTCAGTGAGTGCTGGTGTTGGTTTGTTCCACTCCATTTACTCATTTGTCAGTGAGTGCTGGTGTTGGTTTGTCCCATTCATTTACTCATTTGTCAGTGAGTGCTGGTGTTGGTTTGTTCACTCCATCTTACTCATTTGTCAGTGAGTGCTGGTGTTGGTTTGTCCACTCCATTTACTCATTTGTCAGTGAGTGCTGGTGTTGGTTTGTTCCACCTCTTACTCATTTGTCAGTGAGTGCTGGTGTTGGTTTGTCCCTCCACTTACTCATTTGTCAGTGAGTGCTGATGTTGGTTTGTCCCTCCACTTACTCATTTGTCAGTGAGTGCGGTGTCAGTTTGTCCCACTCCACTTACTCATTTGTCAGTGAGTGCTGGTGTTGTTTGTCCCACTCCACTTACTCATTTGTCAGTGAGTGCCGGTGTTGGTTTGTCCCATTCCACTTACTCATTTGTCAGTGAGTGCTGGTGGCGTTTGTCCCACTTCACTTACTCATTTGTCAGTGAGTGCTGGTGTCGGTTTGTCCCATTCCACTTACCATTTGTCCAGTGAGTGCTGGTGTTGTTTGTCCACTCACTTACTATTTGTCAGTGATTGCCGGTGTCGGTTTGTCCCACTCCACTTACTCATTTGTCAGTGAGTGCTGGTGTCTGTTTGTCCCACTCCACTTACTCATTTGTCAGTGAGTGCTGGTGTCAGTTTGTCCACTCCATTTACTCATTTGTCAGTGAGTGCTGGTGTTGGTTGTCCCACTCCACTCTTTGTCAGTAGTGCTGTGTTGGTTTGTCCACTCCACTTACTCATTTGTCAGTGAGTGCTGGTGTTGGTTTGTCCACTCCACTTACTCATTTGTCAGTGAGTGTTGGTGTTGGTTTGTCCCACTCCACTTACTCATTTGTCAGTGAGTGCTGGTGTCGGTTTGTCCCACTCCACTTACTCATTTGTCAGTGAGTGCTGGTGTTGTTTGTCCAACTCACTTACTCATTTGTCAGTGAGTGTTGGTGTCAGTTTGTCCCATTCCACTTATTCATTTGTCAGTGAGTGCTGGTGTTGGTTTGTCCCACTCCACTTCCTCATTTGTCAGTGAGTGCTGTGTCTGGTTTGTCCCATCTCCACTTACTCATTTGTCAGTGAGTGCTGGTGTTGGTTTGTCCCATTCCATTTACTTATTTGTCAGTGAGTGCTGGTGTTGGTTTGGTCCCACTCCACTTACTCATTTGTCAGTGAGTGCTGGTGTCAGTTTGTCCCACTCCTCTTATTCATTTGTCAGTGAGTGCCGATGTCAGTTTGTCCCATTTCATTTACTCATTTGTCAGTGAGTGCTGGTGTTGGTTTGTCCCATTCCACTTACTCATTTGTCAGTGAGTGCTGGTGTCAATTTCACCCACTCCACTTATTCAATTGTCAGTGAGTGCTGGTGTTGGTTTGTCCCACTCCACTTACTCATTTGTCAGTGAGTGCTGGTGTTGGTTTGTTCCACTCCACTTACTCATTTGTCAGTGAGTGCTGGTGTCGGTTTGTCCAACTCTACTTACTCATTTGTCAGTGAGTGCTGGTGTTGGTTTGTTCCACTCCATTTACTCATTTGTCAGTGAGTGCTAGTGTTGGTTGTCCACTCTACTTACTCATTTGTCAGTGAGTGCTGGTGTCGGTTTGTCCACTCCACTTACTCATTTGTCAGTGAGTGCTGGTGTTGGTTTGTCAAATTCCATTTACTCATTTGTCAGTGAGTGCTGGTGTTGGTTTGTTCCACTCCACTTACTCATTTGTCAGTGAGTGCTGATGTGGGTTGTCCTCCATTTACTCATTTGTCAGTGAGTGCTGGTGTTGGTTTGTTCCCTCCTCTTACTCATTTGTCAGTGAGTGCTGGTGTTGGTTTTCCCATTCACTTACTCTTTTGTCAGTGAGTGCTGGTGTTGGTTTGTCCCACTCCACTTGTTCATTTGTCAGTGAGTGCTGGTGTTGGTTTGTCCCACTCTATTTACTCATTTGTCAGTGAGTGCTGGTGTTGGTTTGTCCCTCCACTTACTCATTTGTCAGTGAGGGCTGGTGTCATTTGTCTCATTCCACTTACTCATTTGTCAGTGAGTGTTGGTGTCAGTTTGTCCCACTCCTCTTACTCATTTGTCAGTAGTGCCAGTGTCGATTTGTCCCATTCTACTTACCCATTTGTCAGTGAGTCTGCTGGTGGTGATTTGTCCCATTCCACTTACTGATTTGTCCAGTGAGTGCTGGTGTTGGTTTGTCCCTCCACTTACTTATTTGTTAGTAATTGCCGGTGTCGGTTTGTCCATTCCACGTACTCATTTGTCAGTGAGGGCTGGTGTCTGTTTGTCTGACTCCACTTACTCATTTGTCAGTGAGTGCTGGTGTCAGTGTGTCCAACTCCATTTACTCATTTGTCAGTGAGTGCTGGTGTGAGTTTGTCCACTCCACTTACTCATTGTCAGTGAGTGCTGATGTCAGTTTGTCCCACTCCACTTACTCATTTGTCTGTGAGTGCTGTTGTCGGTTTGTCCCACTCC
Organism: Neoceratodus forsteri; assembly: GCA_016271365.2. Lineage (NCBI taxonomy): Eukaryota > Metazoa > Chordata > Ceratodontiformes > Ceratodontidae > Neoceratodus > Neoceratodus forsteri. The sequence goes on along the minus strand of CM057450.1, from coordinate 560,444,683 downwards.
ACTTACTCATTTGTCAGTGAGTGCTGAGTGTCAGTTTGTCCCATTTCACTTACTCATTTGTCAGTGAGTGCTGGTGTTGTTTGTCCCATTCCACTTACTCATTTGTCAGTGAGTGCTGGTGTCAATTTCACCCACTCCAGTTATTCAATTGTCAGTGAGTGCTGGTTTTGGTTTGTCCCACTCCACTTACTCATTTGTCACTGAGTGCTGGTGTTGGTTTCTTCCACTCCACTTACTCATTTGTCAGTGAGTGCCGGTGTCGGTTTGTCCAACTCCACTTACTCATTTGTCAGTGAGTGCCCATGTCGGTTTGTCCCACTCCAATTGCTCATTTGTCAGTGAGTGCTGGTGTTGGTTTGTCCCATTACATTTACTCATTTGTCAGTGAGTGCTGGTGTTGGTTTGTTCCTCTTACTCATTTGTCAGTGAGTGCTGGTGTTGATTTGTCCCATTCCATTTACTCATTTGTCAGTGAGTGCTGTCAGTTTTTTCCACTCCTCTTACTCATTTGTCAGTGAGTGCTGGTGTCAGTTTGTCCCAGTCCACTTACTCATTTGTCAGTGAGTGCTGGTGTCAGTTTGTCCCATTCCACTTGCTCATTTGTCAGTGAGTGCTGGTGTGAGTTTGTCCCACTCTACTTACTCATTTGTCAGTGAGTGCTGGTGTTGGTTTGTCCCACTCCACTTACTCATTTGTCAGTGTGTGCTGGGGTCAATTTGATCCACTCCATTTACTCATTTGTCAGTGAGTGCTGGTGTTGGTTTGTCCAATTCCATTTACTTATTTGTCAGTGAGTGCCGGTGTTGGTTGGTCCCACTCCACTTACTCATTTGTCAGTGAGTGCTGGCGTCAGTTTGTCCCACTCCTCTTATTCATTTGTCAGTGAGTGCCAATGTCAGTTTGTCCCATTTCATTTACTCATTTGTCAGTGAGTGCTGGTGTTAGTTTGTCCACTCCACTTACTCATTTGTCAGTGAGTGCTGATGTCGGTTTGTCCGACTCCACTTACTCATTTGTCAGTGAGTGCTGGTGGTGGTTTGTCCCACTCCACTTACTCATTTGTCAGTGAGTGCTGGTGTCGGTTTGTCCCACTCCTCTTACTCATTTGTCAGTGAGTGCCAGTGTCAGTTTGTCCCATTTCATTTACTCATTTGTCAGCGAGTGCTGGTGTTGGTTTGTCCCATTCCACTTACTCATTTGTCAGTGAGTGCTGGTGTCAATTTCACCCACTCCAGTTATTCAATTGTCAGTGAGTGCTGGTGTTGGTTTGTCCCACTCCACTTACTCATTTGTCAGTGAGTGCTGGTGTTGGTTTGTTCCACTCCACTTACTCATTTGTCAGTGAGTGCTGGTGTCGGTTTGTCCCACTCCACTTACTCATTTGTCAGTGAGTGCCCATGTTGGTTTGTCCCACTCCAATTGCTCATTTGTCAGTGAGTGCTGGTGTTGGTTTGTCCCATTGCATTTACTCATTTGTCAGTGAGTGCTGGTGTTGGTTTGTTCCACTCCTCTTACTCATTTGTCAGTGAGTGCTGGTGTTGGTTTGTCCCATTTCATTTACTCATTAGTCAGTGAGTGCTGGTGTCAGTTTGTTCCACTCCTCTTACTCATTTGTCAGTGAGTGCTGGTGTCGGTTTGTCCTACTCCACTTACTCATTTGTCAGTGAGTGCTGGTGTTGGTTTGTTCCACTCCATTTACTCATTTGTCAGTGAGTGCTAGTGTTGGTTTGTTCCACTCCACTTACTCATTTGTCAGTGAGTGCCCGTGTCGGTTTCTCCCACTCCAATTGCTCATTTGTCAGTGAGTGCTGGTGTTGGTTTGTCCCATTGCATTTACTCATTTGTCAGTGAGTGCTGGTGTTGGTTTGTTCCACTCCTCTTACTCATTTGTCAGTGAGTGCTGGTGTTGGTTTGTTCCACTCCTCTTACTCATTTTCTCAGTGAGTACCGATGTTGGTTTGTCCCATTCGAATTACTCATTTGTCAGTGAGTGCTGGTGTCAGTTTGTCCCACTCCACTTACTCATCTGTCAGTGAGTGCTGATGTTGGTTTGTCCTACTCCACTTACTCATTTGTCAGTGAGTGCAGGTGTCAATTTGTCTCATTTCACTTACTCATTTCTCAGTGAGTGTCGGTGTCGATTTGTCCCACTCCTCTTATTCATTTGTCAGTGAGTTCCAGTGTTGATTTGTCCCATTCTACTTTCCCATTTGTCAGTGAGTGCTGGTGGCAGTTTGTCCCACTTCACTTACTCAATTGTCAATGAGTGCTGGTGTCGGTTTGTCCCATTCCACTTACTGATTTGCCAGTGAGTGCTGGTGTTGGTTTGTCCCACTCCACTTACTTATTTGTTAGTAATTGCCGGTGTTGGTTTGTGCCACTCCACGTACTCATTTGTCAGTGAGGGCTGGTGTCTGTTTGTCTGACTCCACTTACTCATTTGTCAGTGAGTGCTGGTGTCAGTGTGTCCAACTCCATTTACTCATTTGTCAGTGAGTGCTGGTGTTGGTTGTCCCACTCACTTACTCATTTTGTCAGTAAGTGACTGTATGTTTGTCCCACTCACTTACTCATTTGTCAGTGAGTGCTGGTGTTGTTTGTCCCATTCCACTTACTCATTTCTCAGTCAGTGTTGGTGTTGGTTTGTCCCACTCACTTACTCATCTGTCAGTGAGTTCCAGTGTCGATTTGTCCCATTCTACTTACTCATTTGTCAGTGATTGCTGGTGTCTGTTTGTCCAACTCCACTTACTCATTTGTCAGTGAGTGCTGGTGTCAGTTTGTCCCATTCCACTTATTGATTTGTCAGTGAGTGCTGGTGTTGTTTGTCCCACCCACTTACTCATTTGTCAGTGAGTGCTGGTGCTGGTTTGTCCCATTCCACTTACTCATTTGTCAGTGAGTGCTGGTGTTGGTTTGTCCAATTCCATTTACTTATTTGTCAGTGAGTGCCGGTGTTGGTTGGTCCCACTCACTTACTCATTTGTCAGTGAGTGCTGGTGTCCAGTTTGTCCCACTCCTCTTATTCATTTGTCAGTGAGTGCCGTGTCAGTTTGTCCCATTTCATTTACTCATTTGTCAGTGAGTGCTGGTGTTGGTTTGTCCCATTCCACTTACTCATTTGTCAGTGAGTGCTGGTGTCAATTTCACCCACTCCACTTATTCAATTGTCAGTGAGTGCTGGTGTTGGTTTGTCCCACTCCACTTACTCATTTGTCAGTGAGTGCTGGTGTTGGTTTGTTCCACTCCACTTACTCATTTGTCAGTGAGTGCTGGTGTCGGTTTGTCCACTCCACTTACTCATTTGTCAGTGAGTGCTGGTGTTGGTTTGTTCCACTCCATTTACTCATTTGTCAGTGAGTGCTGGTGTTGGTTTGTTCCTCCTCACTTACTCATTTGTCAGTGAGTGCCGGTGTCGGTTGTCCCACTCCACTTACTCATTTGTCAGTGAGTGCTGGTGTTGGTTTGTCCAATTCCATTTACTCATTTGTCAGTGAGTGCTGGTGTTGGTTTGTTCCACTCCACTTACTCATTTGTCAGTGAGTGCTGATGTTGGTTTGTCCCTCATTTACTCATTTGTCAGTGAGTGCTGGTGTTGGTTTGTCCCATCCTCTTACTCATTTGTCAGTGAGTGCTGGTGTTGGTTTGTCCCATTCCACTTACTCATTTGTCAGTGAGTGCTGGTGTCGGTTTGTCCCACTCCACTTGTTCATTTGTCAGTGAGTGCTAATGTTGGTTTGTCCCACTCTATTTACTCATTTGTCAGTGAGTGCTGGTGTTGGTTTGTCCCACTCCACTTACTTATTTGTCAGTGAGGGCTGGTGTCAATTTGTCTCATTTCACTTACTCATTTCTCAGTGAGTGTTGGTGTCAATTTGTCCCACTCCTCTTACTCATTTGTCAGTAAGTGCCAGTGTCGATTTGTCCCATTCTACTTACCCATTTGTCAGTGAGTGCTGGTGGTGATTTGTACCATTCCACTTGCTGATTTGCCAGTGAGTACTGGTGTTGGTTTGTCCCACTCCACTTACTTATTTGTTAGTAATTGCCGGTGTCGGTTTGTGCCATTCCACGTACTCATTTGTCAGTGAGGGCTGGTGTCTGTTTGTCTGACTCCACTTACTCATTTGTCAGTGAGTGCTGGTGTCAGTGTGTCCAACTCCATTTACTCATTTGTCAGTGAGTGCTGGTGTGAGTTTGTCCCACTCCACTTACTCAATTGTCAGTGAGTGCTGATGTCAGTTTGTCCCACTCCACTTACTCATTTGTCTGTGAGTGCTGTTGTCGGCTTGTCCCACTCCACTTACTCATTTGTCAGTGAGTGCTGGCGTCAGTTTGTCCCACTCCTCTTACTCATTTGTCAGTGAGTGCCAGTGTCAGTTTGTCCCATTTCATTTACTCATTTGTCAGCGAGTGCTGGTGTTGGTTTGTCCCATTCCACTTACTCATTTGTCAGTGAGTGCTGGTGTCAATTTCACCCACTCCACTTATTCAATTGTCAGTGAGTGCTGGTGTTGGTTTGTCCCACTCCACTTACTCATTTGTCACTGAGTGCTGGTGTTGGTTTGTTCCACTCCACTTACTCATTTGTCAGTGAGTGCCGGTGTCGGTTTGTCCAACTCCACTTACTCATTTGTCAGTGAGTGCTCATGTTGGTTTGTCCCACTCCAATTGCTCATTTGTCAGTGAGTGCTGGTGTTGGTTTGTCCCATTACATTTACTCATTTGTCAGTGAGTGCTGGTGTTGGTTTGTTCCACTCCTCTTACTCATTTGTCAGTGAGTGCTGGTGTTGATTTGTCCCATTTCATTTACTCATTAGTCAGTGAGTGCTGGTGTCAGTTTTTCCACTCTCTTACTCATTTGTCAGTGAGTGCTGGTGTCAGTTTCACCCAGTCCACTACTCATTTGTCAGTGAGTGCTGGTGTCAGTTTCACCCAGTCCACTTACTCATTTATCAGTGAGTGCTGGTGTGAGTTTGTCCCACTCTACTTTCCCATTTGTCAGTGAGTGCTGGTGTTGGTTTGTCCCACTCCACTTACTCATTTGTCAGTGTGTGCTGGGGTCAATTTGATCCACTCCATTTACTCATTTGTCAGTGAGTGCTGGTGTTGGTTTGTCCAATTCCATTTACTTATTTGTCAGTGAGTGCTGGTGTTGGTTTGTCCCTCCACTTACTCATTTGTCAGTGAGTGCTGGTGTCAGTTTGTCCCTCCTCTTACTCATTTGTCAGTGAGTGCCAATGTCAGTTTGTCCCATTTCATTTACTCATTTGTCAGTGAGTGCTGGTGTTGGTTGTTCCATCCACTTACTCATTTGTCAGTGAGTGTGGTGTTGTTTTTCCCATTCCACTTACTCATTTGTCAGTGAGTGCTGGTGTCGGTTTGTCCCACTCCACTTACTCATTTGTCAGTGAGTGCTGGTGTTGGTTTGTCCCACTCCATTTACTCATTTGTCAGTGAGTGCTGGTGTTGGTTTGTCCCACTCCACTTACTCATTTGTCAGTGAGTGCTGGTGTCAGTTTGTTCCACTCCACTTACTCATTTGTCAGTGAGTGCTGGTGTCGGTTTGTCCCACTCCATTTACTCATTTGTCAGTGAGTGCTGGTGTTGGTTTGTCCCACTCCACTTACTTATTTGTCAGTGAGTGCTGGTGTCAATTTGTCTCATTTCACTTACTCATTTCTCAGTGAGTGTTGGTGTCGATTTGTCCCACTCCTCTTACTCATTTGTCAGTGAGTGCCAGTGTTGATTTGTCCCATTCTACTTACCCATTTGTCAGTGAGTGCTGGTGGCGGTTTGTCCCACTTCACTTACTCATTTGTCAATGAGTGCTGGTGTCGGTTTGTCCCATTCCACTTACTTATTTGTTAGTAATTGCGGTGTCGGTTTGTGCCACTCCGTACTCATTTGTCAGTGAGGGCTGGTGTCTGTTTGTCTGACCTCACTTACTCATTTGTCAGTGAGTGCTGGTGTCAGTGTGTCCACTCCATTTACTCATTTGTCAGTGAGTGCTGGTGTTGGTTTGTCCCACTCCACTTACTCATTTGTCAGTAAGTGACGGTGTTGTTTGTCCACTCCACTTACTCATTTGTCAGTGAGTGCGTGTTGGTTTGTCCCACTCACTTACTCATTTCTCAGTGAGTGTTGGTGTTGATTGTCCACTCCACTTACTCATCTGTCAGTGAGTGCCAGTGTCGATTTGTCCCATTCTACTTACTCATTTGTCAGTGAGTGCTGGTGTCTGTTTGTCCAACTCCACTTACTCATTTGTCAGTGAGTGCTGGTGTCAGTTTGTCCCATTCCACTTATTGTTTGTCAGTGAGTGCTGGTGTTGGTTTGTCCCACTCCACTTCTCATTTGTCAGTGAGTGCGTGTTGGTTTCTCCACTCATTTACTCATTTGTCAGTGAGTGCTGGTGTTGGTTTGTCCAATTCCATTCACTTATTTGTCAGTGAGTGCCGGTGTTGGTTGTCCCACTCCACTTACTCATTTGTCAGTGAGTGCTGGTGCTCAGTTTGTCCCACTCCTCTTATTCATTTGTCAGTGAGTGCTGGTGTCAGTTTGTCCCATTTCATTTACTCATTTGTCAGTGAGTGCTGGTGTTCAATTTGCCACTCCACTTACTCATTTGTCAGTGAGTGCTGGTGTTGGTTTGTCCCACTCCACTTACTCATTTGTCAGTGAGTGCTGGTGTTGGTTTGTTCCACTCCACTTACTCATTTGTCAGTGAGTGCTGGTGTCGGTTTGTCCAACTCTACTTACTCATTTGTCAGTGAGTGCTGGTGTTGGTTTGTTCCACTCCATTTACTCATTTGTCAGTGAGTGCTAGTGTTGGTTTGTTCCACTCCACTTACTCATTTGTCAGTGAGTGCCCGTGTCGGTTTGTCCCACTCCACTTACTCATTTGTCAGTGAGTGCTGGTGTTGGTTTGTCCCATTCCATTTACTCATTTGTCAGTGAGTGCTGGTGTTGGTTTGTTCCACTCACTTACTCATTTGTCAGTGAGTGCTGGTGTTGGTTTGTCCCATTCCATTTACTCATTTGTCAGTGAGTGCTGGTGTCTGTTTGTCTACTCCACTTACTCATTTGTCAGTGAGTGCTGGTGTCAGTTTGTCCAACTCCATTTACTCATTTGTCAGTGAGTGCTGGTGTTGGTTTGTCCCACTCCACTTACTCATTTGTCAGTGAGTGCTGGTGTCAGTTTGTCCCACTCCACTTACTCATTTGTCAGTGAGTGCTGGTGTCGGTTTGTCCCACTCCACTTACCCATTTGTCAGTGAGTGCTGGTGTTGGTTTGTCCCACTCCACTTACTCATTTGTCAGTGAGCGCTGGCGTCAGTTTATCCCACTCCTCTTACTCATTTGTCAGTGAGTGCCAGTGTCAGTTTGTCCCATTTCATTTACTCATTTGTCAGTGAGTGCTGGTGTTGATTTGCCCCACTCCACTTACTCATTTGTCAGTGAGTGCTGGCGTCAGTTTATCCCACTCCTCTTATTCATTTGTCAGTGAGTGCCGATGTCAGTTTGTCCCATTTCATTTACTCATTTGTCAGTGAGTGCTGGTGTTGGTTTGTCCCATTCCACTTACTCATTTGTCAGTGAGTGCTGGTGTTGGTTTGTCCCACTCCACTTACTTATTTGTCAGTGAGTGCTGGTGTCAATTTGTCTCATTTCACTTACTCATTTCTCAGTGAGTGTTGGTGTCAATTTGTCCCACTCCTCTTACTCATTTGTCAGTGAGTGCCAGTGTCGATTTGTCCCATTCTACTTACCCATTTGTCAGTGAGTGCTGGTGGTGGTTTGTCCCATTCCACTTACTTGATTTGCCAGTGAGTGCTGGTGTTGGTTTGTCCCACTCCACTTACTTATTTGTTAGTAATGCCGGTGTCGTTTGTGCCATTCCACGACTCATTTGTCAGTGAGGGCTGGTGTCTGTTTGTCTGACTCACTTACTCATTTGTCAGTGAGTGCTGGTGTCAGTGTGTCCAACTCCATTTACTCATTTGTCAGTGAGTGCTGGTGTGAGTTTGTCCCACTCCACTTACTCAATTGTCAGTGAGTGCTGATGTCAGTTTGTCCCACTCCACTTACTCATTTGTCAGTGAGTGCTGGTGTTGGTTTGTCCCATTACATTTACTCATTTGTCAGTGAGTGCTGGTGTTGGTTTGTTCCACTCCTCTTACTCATTTGTCAGTGAGTGCTGGTGTTGATTTGTCCCATTTCATTTACTCATTAGTCAGTGAGTGCTGGTGTCAGTTTGTTCCACTCCTCTTACTCATTTGTCAGTGAGTGCTGGTGTCAGTTTCACCCAGTCCACTTACTCATTTATCAGTGAGTGCTGGTGTCAGTTTGTCCCATTCCACTTGCTCATTTGTCAGTGAGTGCTGGTGTGAGTTTGTCCCACTCTACTTTCTCATTTGTCAGTGAGTGCTGGTGTTGGTTTGTCCCACTCCACTTACTCATTTGTCAGTGAGTGCTGGTGTCAATTTGATCCACTCCATTTACTCATTTGTCAGTGAGTGCTGGTGTTGGTTTGTCCAATTCCATTTACTTATTTGTCAGTGAGTGCCGGTGTTGGTTGGTCCCACTCCACTTACTCATTTGTCAGTGAGTGCTGGCGTCAGTTTGTCCCACTCCTCTTATTCATTTGTCAGTGAGTGCCAATGTCAGTTTGTCCCATTTCATTTACTCATTTGTCAGTGAGCGCTGGTGTTGGTTAGTTCCACTCCACTTACTCATTTGTCAGTGAGTGCTGGTGTTGTTTTTTCCCATTCCACTTACTCTTTTGTCAGTGAGTGCTGGTGTCGGTTTGTCCCAGTCCACTTGTTCATTTGTCAGTGAGTGCCAATGCTGTTTTGTCCCACTCCATTTACTCATTTGTCAGTGAGTGCTGGTGTTGGTTTGTCCCACTCCACTTACTCATTTGTCAGTGAGTGCTGCTGTCGGTTTGCTCCACTCCACTTACTCATTTGTCAGTGACTGCTGCTGTCGGTTTGCTCCACTCCACTTACTCATTTGTCAGTGAGTGCTGGTGTTGGTTTGTCCCACTCCACTTACTTATTTGTCAGTGAGTGCTGGTGTCAATTTGTCTCATTTCACTTACTCATTTCTCAGTGAGTGTTGGTGTCGATTTGTCCCACTCCTCTTACTCATTTGTCAGTGAGTGCCAGTTTTGATTTGTCCCATTCTACTTACCCATTTGTCAGTGAGTGCTGGTGGCGGTTTGTCCCACTTCACTTACTCATTTGTCAATGAGTGCTTGAGTCGGTTTGTCCCATTCCACTTACTTATTTGTTAGTAATTGCCGGTGTCGGTTTGTGCCACTCCACGTACCCATTTGTCAGTGAGGGCTGGTGTCTGTTTGTCTGACTCCACTTACTCATTTGTCAGTGAGTGCTGGTGTCAGTGTGTCCCACTCCATTTACTCATTTGTCAGTGAGTGCTGGTGTTGGTTTGTCCCACTCCACTTACTCATTTGTCAGTAAGTGACGGTATTGGTTTGTCCCACTCCACTTACTCATTTGTGAGTGAGTGCTGGTGTTGGTTTGTCCCACTCCACTTACTCATTTCTCAGTCAGTGTTGGTGTTGATTTGTCCCACTCCACTTACTCATCTGTCAGTGAGTTCCAGTGTCGATTTGTCCCATTCTACTTACTCATTTGTCAGTGATTGCTGGTGTCTGTTTGTCCAACTCCACTTACTCATTTGTCAGTGAGTGTTGGTGTCAGTTTGTCCCATTCCACTTATTGTTTTGTCATTGAGTGCTGGTGTTGGGTTGTCCCACTCCACTTCCTCATTTGTCAGTGAGTGCCGGTGTTGGTTTCTCCCATTCCACTTACTCATTTGTCAGTGAGTGCTGGTGTTGGTTTGTCCAATTCCATTTACTTATTTGTCAGTGAGTGCCGATGTTGGTTGGTCCCACTCCACTTACTCATTTGTCAGTGAGTGCTGGCGTCAGTTTGTCCCACTCCTCTTATTCATTTGTCAGTGAGTGCCGATGTCAGTTTGTCCCATTTCATTTACTCATTTGTCAGTGAGTGCTGGTGTCAATTTCACCCACTCCACTTATTCAATTGTCAGTGAGTGCTGGTGTTGGTTTGTCCCACTCCACTTACTCATTTGTCAGTGAGTGCTGGTGTTGGTTTGTTCCACTCCACTTACTCATTTGTCAGTGAGTGCTGGTGTCGGTTTGTCCAACTCTACTTACTCATTTGTCAGTGAGTGCTGGTGTTGGTTTGTTCCTCCATTTACTCATTTGTCAGTGACTGCTAGTGTTGGTTTGTTTCACTCCACTTACTCATTTGTCAGTGAGTGCCCATGTCGGTTTGTCACACTCCACTTACTCATTTGTCAGTGAGTGCTGGTGTTGGTTTGTCCCATTCCATTTACTCATTTGTCAGTGAGTGCTGGTGTTGGTTTGTTCCACTCCACTTACTCATTTGTCAGTGAGTGCTGATGTTGGTTTGTCCCACTCCATTTACTCATTTGTCAGTGAGTGCTGGTGTCGGTTTGTCCGACTCCACTTACTCATTTGTCAGTGAGTGCTGGTGTCAGTTGTCCAACTCCATTTACTCATTTGTCAGTGAGTGCTGGTGTGAGTTTGTCCTACTCCACTTACTCAATTGTCAGTGAGTGCTGGTGTCAGTTTGTCCCACTCCACTTACTCATTTGTCTGTGAGTGCTGGTGTCGGCTTGTCCCACTCCACTTACCCATTTGTCAGTGAGTGCTGGTGGTGGTTTGTCCCACTCCACTTACTTATTTGTCAGTGAGTGCTGGTGTCAATTTGTCTCATTTCACTTACTCATTTCTCAGTGAGTGTTGGTGTCGATTTGTCCCACTCCTCTTACTCATTTGTCAGTGAGTGCCAGTTTTGATTTGTCCCATTCTACTTACCCATTTGTCAGTGAGTGCTGGTGGCGGTTTGTCCCACTTCACTTACTCATTTGTCAATGAGTGCTGTGTGTCGGTTTGTCCCATTCCACTTACTTATTTGTTAGTAATTGCCGGTGTCGGTTTGTGCCACTCCACGTACTCATTTGTCAGTGAGGGCTGGTGTCTGTTTGTCTGACTCCACTTACTCATTTGTCAGTGAGTGCTGGTGTCAGTGTGTCCCACTCCATTTACTCATTTGTCAGTGAGTGCTGGTGTTGGTTTGTCCCACTCCACTTACTCATTTGTCAGTAAGTGACGGTATTGGTTTGTCCCACTCCACTTACTCATTTGTCAGTGAGTGCTGGTGTTGGTTTGTCCCACTCCACTTACTCATTTCTCAGTCAGTGTTGGTGTTGATTTGTCCCACTCCACTTACTCATCTGTCAGTGAGTTCCAGTGTCGATTTGTCCCATTCTACTTACTCATTTGTCAGTGATTGCTGGTGTCTGTTTGTCCAACTCCACTTACTCATTTGTCAGTGAGTGTTGGTGTCAGTTTGTCCCATTCCACTTATTGTTTTGTCATTGAGTGCTGGTGTTGGGTTGTCCCACTCCACTTCCTCATTTGTCAGTGAGTGCCGGTGTTGGTTTCTCCCATTCCACTTACTCATTTGTCAGTGAGTGCTGGTGTTGGTTTGTCCAATTCCATTTACTTATTTGTCAGTGAGTGCCGCTGTTGGTTGGTCCCACTCCACTTACTCATTTGTCAGTGAGTGCTGGCGTCAGTTTGTCCCACTCCTCTTATTCATTTGTCAGTGAGTGCCGATGTCAGTTTGTCCCATTTCATTTACTCATTTGTCAGTGAGTGCTGGTGTCAATTTCACCCACTCCACTTATTCAATTGTCAGTGAGTGCTGGTGTTGGTTTGTCCCACTCCACTTACTCATTTGTCAGTGAGTGCTGGTGTTGGTTTGTTCCACTCCACTTACTCATTTGTCAGTGAGTGCTGGTGTCGGTTTGTCCAACTCTACTTACTCATTTGTCAGTGAGTGCTGGTGTTGGTTTGTTCCACTCCATTTACTCATTTGTCAGTGACTGCTAGTGTTGGTTTGTTTCACTCCACTTACTCATTTGTCAGTGAGTGCCCATGTCGGTTTGTCACACTCCACTTACTCATTTGTCAGTGAGTGCTGGTGTTGGTTTGTCCCATTCCATTTACTCATTTGTCAGTGAGTGCTGGTGTTGGTTTGTTCCACTCCACTTACTCATTTGTCAGTGAGTGCTGATGTTGGTTTGTCCCACTCCATTTACTCATTTGTCAGTGAGGGCTGGTGTCTGTTTGTCTGACTCCACTTACTCATTTGTCAGTGAGTGCTGGTGTCAGTGTGTCCAACTCCATTTACTCATTTGTCAGTGAGTGCTGGTGTGAGTTTGTCCTACTCCACTTACTCAATTGTCAGTGAGTGCTGGTGTCAGTTTGTCCCACTCCACTTACTCATTTGTCTGTGAGTGCTGGTGTCGGCTTGTCCCACTCCACTTACCCATTTGTCAGTGAGTGCTGGTGGTGGTTTGTCCCACTCCACTTACTCATTTTTCAGTGAGTGCTGGCATCAGTTTATCCCACTCCTCTTACTCATTTGTCAGTGAGTGCCAGTGTCAGTTTGTCCCATTTCATTTACTCATTTGTCAGTGAGTGCTGGTGTTGGTTTGCCCCACTCCACTTACTCATTTGTCAGTGAGTGCTGGCGTCAGTTTATCCCACTCCTCTTATTCATTTGTCAGTGAGTGCCGATGTCAGTTTGTCCCATTTCATTTACTCATTTGTCAGTGAGTGCTGGTGTTGGTTTGTCCCATTCCACTTACTCATTTGTCAGTGAGTGCTGGTGTCAATTTCACCCACTCCACTTATTCAATTGTCAGTGAGTGCTGGTGTTGGTTTGTCCCACTCCACTGACTCATTTGTCAGTGAGTGCTGGTGTTGGTTTGTTCCACTCCACTTACACATTTGTCAGTGAGTGCCGGTGTCGGTTTGTCCAACTCTACTTACTCATTTGTCAGTGAGTGCTGGTGTTGGTTTGTTCCACTCCATTTACTCATTTGTCAGTGACTGCTAGTTTTGGTTTGTTCCACTCCACTTACTCATTTGTCAGTGAGTGCCCGTGTCAGTTTGTCCCACTCCACTTACTCATTTGTCAGTGAGTGCTGGTGTTGGTTTGTCCCATTCCATTTACTCATTCGTCAGTGAGTGCTGGTGTTGGTTTGTTCCACTCCACTTACTCATTTGTCAGTGAGTGCTGATGTTGGTTTGTCCCATTCCATTTTCTCATTTGTCAGTGAGTGCTGGTGTTGGCTTGTTCCACTCCTCTTACTCATTTGTCAGTGAGTGCTGGTGTTGGTTTTTCCCATTCCACTTACTCTTTTGTCAGTGAGTGCTGGTGTCGGTTTGTCCCAGTCCACTTGTTCATTTGTCAGTGAGTGCCAATGTTGGTTTGTCCCACTCTATTTACTCATTTGTCAGTGAGTGCTGGTGTTGGTTTGTCCCACTCCACTTACTCATTTGTCAGTGAGTGCTGCTGTCGGTTTGTCCCACTCCACTTACTCATTTGTCAGTGAGTGCTGCTGTCGGTTTGCTCCACTCCACTTACTCATTTGTCAGTGAGTGCTGCTGTCGGTTTGCTCCACTCCACTTACTCATTTGTCAGTGAGTGCTGGTGTTGGTTTGTCCCACTCCACTTACTTATTTGTCAGTGAGTGCTGGTGTCAATTTGTCTCATTTCACTTACTCATTTCTCAGTGAGTGTTGGTGTCGATTTGTCCCACTCCTCTTACTCATTTGTCAGTGAGTGCCAGTGTCGATTTGTCCCATTCTACTTACCCATTTGTCAGTGAGTGCTGGTGGTGGTTTGTCCGATTCCACTTACTGATTTGCCAGTGTGTGCTGGTGTTGGTTTGTCCCACTCCACTTACTTATTTGTTAGTAATTGCCAGTGTCGGTTTGTGCCACTCCACGTACTCATTTGTCAGTGAGGGCTGGTGTCTGTTTGTCTGACTCCACTTACTCATTTGTCAGTGAGTGCTGGTGTCAGTGTGTCCAGCTCCATTTACTCATTTGTCAGTGAGTGCTGGTGTGAGTTTGTCCCACTCCACTTACTCAATTGTCAGTGAGTGCTGGTGTTGGTTTGTCCCACTCCACTTACTCATTTGTCACTGAGTGCTGGTGTTAGTTTGTTCCACTCCACTTACTCATTTGTCAGTGAGTGCCGATGTCGGTTTGTCCAACTCCACTTACTCATTTGTCAGTGAGTGCTAGTGTTGGTTTGTTCCACTGCATTTACTCATTTGTCAGTGAGTGCTACTGTTGGTTTGTTCCACTCCACTTACTCATTTGTCAGTGAGTGCCCATGTCGGTTTGTCCCACTCCAATTGCTCATTTGTCAGTGAGTGCTGGTGTTGGTTTGTCCCATTACATTTACTCATTTGTCAGTGAGTGCTGGTGTTGGTTTCTTCCACTCCTCTTACTCATTTGTCAGTGAGTGCTGGTGTTGGTTTGTCCCTTTCCATTTACTCATTAGTCAGTGAGTGCTGGTGTCAGTTTGTTCCACTCCTCTTACTCATTTGTCAGTGAGTGCTGGTGTCAGTTTCACCCAGTCCACTTACTCATTTATCAGTGAGCGCTGGTGTCAGTTTGTCCCGTTCCACTTGCTCATTTGTCATTGAGTGCTGTTGTGAGTTTGTCCCACTCTACTTTCTCATTTGTCAGTGAGTGCTGGTGTTGGTTTGTCCCACTCCACTTACTCATTTGTCAGTATATGATGGTATTGATTTGTCCCACTCCACTTACTCATTTGTCAGTGAGTGCTGGTGTTGGTTTGTCCCACTCCACTTACTCAATTCTCAGTCAGTGTTGGTGTTGATTTGTCCCACTCCACTTACTCATCTGTCAATGAGTTCCAGTGTTGATTTGTCCCATTCTACTTACTCATTTTTCAGTGATTGATGGTGTCTGTTTGTCCAACTCCACTTACTCATTTGTCAGTGAGTGTTGGTGTCAGTTTGTCCCATTCCACTTACTGTTTTGTCAGTGAGTGCTAGTGTTGGTTTGTCCCACTCCACTTCTTCATTTTTCAGTGAGTGCCGGTGTCGGTTTGTCCCATTCCACTTACTCATTTGTCAGTGAGTGCTGGTGTTGGTTTGTCCAATTCCATTTACTTATTTGCCAGTGAGTGCCAGTGTTGGTTTGTCCCACTCCACTTACTCATTTGTCAGTGAGTGCTTTTGTCAGTTTGTCCCACTCCACTTACTCATTTGTCAGTGAGTGCAGGTGTCAGTTTGTCCCATTCCACTTACTCATTTGTCAGTGAGTGCTGGTGTCAGTTTGTCCCACTCCACTTACTCATTTGTCAGTGAGTGCCGGAGTTGGTTTGTCCCATTTCACTGACTCATTTGTCAGTGAGTGTCGGTTTGTCCTATTTCACTTACTGATTTTTCAGTGAATGCTGGTGTTGATTTGTCCCACTACACCTACTTGTTTGTCAGTGAGTGCTGGTGTTGGTTTGTCCCACTCCACTTGCTCATTTGTCAGTGAGTACCGATGTTGGTTTGTCCCATTCGAATTACTCATTTGTCAGTGAGTGCTGGTGTCAGTTTGTCCCACTCCACTTACTCATCTGTCAGTGAGTGCTGGTGTCTGTTTGTCCCACTCCACTTGCTCATTTGTCAGTGAGCGCTGGAAACCTGGGTGAGGTGGTGATGCCAGTGGAATGCCACTTATTTAAATCCAGGAAAGGTACTGTGCTATTGGTTTCTAGCATGCCTCAGGGGCATGCAGCTGAAGTATTGATGCAATTCCTTTGGGGGATGTGGTAGTTTGCATGCTTTTCAGGGGAAAGGGAACATTGTTTAACCAGAAGTAGCACATTAAGCCAAGGCTTGTTTCTAGATGTGACCTGGGAGCACAAGGAAGTTAAGTGACTTGCTCATGATCACACAGTATGCACCTAGGTGGCTATGGTATTCAAACCCAGCTCTACAGATCTGCAGCTCAGAGGCTTATCCCACTGCACTATTCTTACTCATTTGTCCCACTCCACTGTGGGAGTGTGGATGAAATGTAGTGCAGTAAATCAGTAAGTGAAATGGGACAAACCAACTCACTGACAAATAGTAAAGTGAAATCATTAACGTGTCCAGTATCAGTGGCTCAGTAGGTACTTGCACACCTGCCTCTGAGGCTGGGAGATCAGAGGGCTATGGGTTCAGTTCCCACATCTGGCACTTGGGTTACTATCCCAGTACTGACACTGCAGTGCAGCATGAGTGGGGTGCTGCATTTCTGAGGTGCCATCTTTCAGATGAGACGTTAAGCCGAGGTCCCATCTGCCTGGATTGGTGGTAGTTCAGGTGGATGTTAAAGATCCCATGGCACTTATCGAAAAGAGTAGGGGAATTTCCCCAATGTCCTTTGCAAATTTCTCTCATTCACTAAAAATACCACAAAAAAGCTTAATCTGGTTCAAGGTCAGTTGGCATTCATCTGTATCCCCCTCCCCCGGGTCATGCCTGAAAATAGGTAGAATCTGTCTAGTGCACTTACCTGGTCAACAAAAACTAAATAAAATAAATTCTGCCTCCTGCCCACTCCTCTTGCTCATTTGTCAGGGAGTGCTGGTATCACAGAGATAACAGGTTGTTTGTGGTGTTGCAAACAGAACAGCAGGGGTGAGTGTTTACCTCTGTAGAAAAAGGTGACCAATGGTGCTGCACCTCTGTGCATGAGTGGACTCTGTCATCTGCTTCATGAAGCACGTTTGACTTGTTCCTAACCTTGGAATATCATTGCCTAAGGTTGCTGTGCTGATGACAATATAGTTTAAGTATGATTACTGGAAAAAGTGAACCAAGCAACAGAATAAAATGTTGTTGTTCTTATTTTTATGCATAAGAATGAGACGGGATGTGTCAGAACAGAAAAAGAAGTTCAACAAGCAAAATGGATGTCTGCAAACTTCTACCACAAAAGACATGTTTGATTCAGTTCAATACAATTTAAAACAGTTCCTAAACACTCCAGTGAGAGAAAACTTGCTGTATGAACTCCACATAACAGAATCAATAAAATACTGTTTTGTACAATGTGAGAACATTTACTTGTTAACTTTATTATTCCAGTGACAATGCTGATCCCTGTGCTCTGCCAACAGCAGTACTGTACTTGTCATCAACAGCAGAGCAATTGTACACCTTGAAGGGTAGGGTTAGTCAACACCTTGTGGGGGAGGCTTTGTGCAAATGTGCTCACTGTAATGCAGTGAATGTTCACTTTTCTGCCATGTAAAACATCACCGAACAATACAGTGAATTATGATGATCACGCCTTGTGGTAAAGGGTGGTGACAGCAACAGGGGACAACATGTGGATTACAGTTAGGGTTTCAGGAGAGGTTGTGCAGCAGAGTCTGCTATCAGATTAGATTGTCCTATGTCTGAAAGGGCATGCATAAGGTCTTCTGAGTGTTCAGTCGATACCTGTAAGTTGACTCAGTCACTCAGACAGCTTGTTGTTATAAAATTAAAAAAGAATAAAAATAAAAAAAGGTCTTCTGAATGTTCAAGCGGTACCTGTAAGTTGACTCAGACAACTTGTTACAAAAATATAAAAAGTTGCACTGTAATACTTTGTGTGCACGAAAAACAAGCATACAGTGAATAAATGTAAAGTTACATACTTATGAATGTCTGTCACCTTTGGTATCCCATGCGCCTGACTGTACTGGTAATAAGCCCTTTGTAGTATTGGAATACGCAGGCAAAAATCTTGAAACCAAAATGTTCAACGATGCATAGGAAACCAAAATGTTCGATGATGCATGACTGTTCCACACTGTGCTCTTCAAATTTCAACATAACCTGCTCTATCTCATAGCAACATCGGCATTCAAGCTCAGTTGACATTGTCTCACAGTTACCGCAGGATCACCTAAATATTGAAAATATACACAGAAAGCTTTTTAGAATATAAAAATAAAAGGAATTTAAAATAACACTGATGAGTGATGCAGTCAAACTGTTTTTGGATTGATCTATGGTATACTCCTATTCAACTGCATCCAGAATTCACAGCAAACAACAATGCATGCAATATGCACATTACCATTAAATAATCATTACTGCCAATATAGTAGTGGGTAGCAGTGTTTGCATATCTGTAGTATTAGACACATACCAGTGCCATCATTCTTATCTGTATAGATCCATTGTCTGCAAATTATACTCCAGTGGGAGACATCACTCATAGTACTGCATGCTCCAAGTGTGGCAAGTGTGGCAATAGTCATTATGCACTGTCAGTAAACAGTTGTCTATTGTGCCACAGACTTCCAAAATATAGCTTGACCATGGACACTACAGAATAAAACCAAACAGCGGATAAATCATATTATAGTGGCACAGTAGCACCACTGTAGTTAGCATTGAGTAGGCTGTTTAATACTCAATTCAATTCAATTCTTTATTTTACCAGGAAAAGGATCCATTGAGCAAGTTCACTCATAAGGAGGTCCTGGGTAGGACAGTTGAAAATACAATACAATACAACATAGTACATTGAACAGGTATTGAAAAATACAGTACAATATAGTACATTGAGCAGGAATAAGATACAATAACATAGTACATTTGATGAGTCCTAGGTATATATACACCACTGGCCTATGTTATTTATTTAAAAAAGCCTAACA
The DNA here is from genome assembly GCA_016271365.2 of Neoceratodus forsteri. Lineage (NCBI taxonomy): Eukaryota > Metazoa > Chordata > Ceratodontiformes > Ceratodontidae > Neoceratodus > Neoceratodus forsteri. Next base: position 560,426,075 of record CM057450.1, on the reverse strand, counting down.
AGATAGTATAATATGTGTTATTATACCATAGAGCCCAGTTAGTATAAAGGAATCCTGTTATGGTATTCTATTTTCATGTACATACTTCTGGTCTAGTGTTATCGATGAGGGATTTAAAGTACTTTCTCCCAACCAGAGAGTTAAGTTTGAGTGTACTTGTTCCAGGCCACTGGTACAATGTTGCTGATGGCAGATTTTCCAACGTGCATGGAGTACAACGGCATATCTTGGAGAAAGATATTGCTATTCCTCAGCATATAAGAGCAAGTGGCCCTCTTGTAGAGCTCTAAGATGTATCCAGATAAGTCATTAGTCAGCATCTTGTGGGTCCAAATGTATAGGTTATGTAACCTCCTTTTGGCTAGTGAGGTCCACCCAATTGTTGCATAAAGGATGCAGTGGAGAGTTAGTGGCAATAAATTTGTAACAAACCTTAGTGCCCTATGGTAAAGTACATCAAGTGTGTTTAGACAATTAACAGTGCAGTGACTATAGACGATGTCCGCATAGTCTATTATAGGTATAAATGTTGCTTGTACGAGGTGTGTTCTAACATTCATGGGGAAACAGTGCTGATTTCTGTAGTAGAACCCAAGTCTGATTCACAACATTTTGCAAACTGCATCAGTGTGATCTGCAAAGGATAACTTGCTGTCAGTCCACACTCCTCAGTATTTGTATTTGGCACTTCTTCAAGGTGTTTCCCAAGCAACATGCTGATGGGCTGGAGAGGGGCATGCTTTGCTCTAGGATTGGTGAGCCACATCACCTTAGTTTTGCTGGCATTAAGCGATAGTTTTGATTGAAATAGTTTTGTTTGTAGTGTGTTAAAAGCTGTCTGCAGATCCAAGTGCGTTGTAGATACATTGTGTCATGAGGTGTAAAACACTGCGTCATCAGCATAGAAGTGCAGTGTTATATTTACATTGTAGCACAAGTTATTGGTGTAGATCATGAAGAATAGTGTTCCTAGGACTAATCCCTAGGGAAACTCCTTTGGAGAGGAAAGTGTGTGTTGATAGTAGACACTCCACCTTAACTTGCTGAAATTGTCCTGTTAGGTAATTGTGGACCCAAAGCAAGGCTGATGCAGAGAAACCAATAACTTGCAGTCTGTCCAACAGCACAGTGTGAGCAACTGTGTCAAATGCCTTGCTTAGACTGAGGAAAATGGTACCCATGGCTTGTTTGCACTGTATGGCACACAACCAGTCATTTGTGACCTTGACTAAGGTGGTTGTGGTATTATGTTTAGGTCTAAACCCAGATTGATGAGGCAATAATGTATTTGTCTGTTCTAGGTATTCCCTTATTTGGTTATTTGCTATTTTTTCCAGCAGCTTTGCAAGTACAGGTAATATGGAAATTGGTCTGTAATTATTTAGAAGACTTGTATCCCCAGATTTATGTAGGGGGATGATATGAGCTGCTTTCCAACTTGATGGTAATTCACTGCTGTGTAAAGATAGATTAACAAGATGGGTTAATGGGGCTGTGAGCTGTCTGAATCCAGTTTTTAGGAAGGCTGGCTCAGGGCCACCTGCTCCTGCACTTTTTTGACATCTAGTCCCAATAGAAATTCCTTGACTTGCTTGAAGGAGACTGGCTAGAATGAGAAGGAATTAGGAGAGCGTTCTTGAGTCAAGGGTGAAACGGGGTATATTGCAGCTGTAGAGTTATCAAAGGTCAATCCAGCAGATGTGAAATGGCTGTTCATTCCCTCTAGTATTTGTTAGTCTGATATCTCTTTGTCATCAACGACAATTTTTTGCAGGAGAGAGGGAGAGGATGTGACTCGCTCCAGTGATTTGATTAAACTCCAGAACTTGTATGCATCCTTTTTATTATTCTCTATTGAGTTGCAATAGTATTTTGCTTTTCTCGTGTCCCTGATTAGTTTTGTGCAGGCATTCCTTTTTCTTCTGAAGGCAGTCCAACCCTCCTCCATTTTTGTGCACCTGGCCATGGCCCAGCACCTATCTCTGTTCTTTAGAATGTCTTTAAGCTCTTTGTTGAACCAAGGAGCAGATACTTTTTTAACTCTTCTTTTTTGTAATGGTGCATGGATAGTTACAACATCCATGACATTGCATTTGAATATTTCTGCCGCTTCTTGGACCATTGGTGCGAAATAGAATTTTTGCCATTTAATGTTTGCTAGGTCTTTTATAAATTCTGCATTATTGTATCGGTTGAAGCGCCTTATATATATATATATATATATATATATATATATATATATATATATATAGAGAGAGAGAGAGAGAGAGAGAGTTTTCTTTTTGGCTTGGGATAGGTGTGTTTTGTAGCCTCTGACACAAGCAACAATACTGTAGTCACTTATGTCATTGTGGAATACAGTTGCTCTGGTTATTTTATGAGGTCTGTTTGTGAGTACAAAATCCAATAAGGAAGCATTCACTGGGTTCTTTGGGTTGGGTCTTGTGGGTTCTTTAATGATTTGTGTGAGTCCTGTGTTATCACAAAGAATATTCAGGCTGTCAGATTTTGGGGAGAGCTAGTCAAAATTCAGATATCCCATTATCAACGATTCATGTGGGTGACTCTTGATTAGCTGGGATAATTTCATTAGTAACTGTGTGCCTCCTTTGGAAGGTCTGTAACATTCTATTACACTATTATATATATATATATATATATATATGGTTTCATTTTTTTGATAGCGTGAGTTTAATTTTCATGCATTCAAACTCATTATGTACTGTTAGAGAGCTGGCAATAGAAGCTGTGTATATATATCCTTGATGTAGCAAACCAGTCCACCTTCTCTAGTATCTCTGTCTAAGTAAAACAAGTTATAGGGGGTATGGTTACTGCAGCATCTGGCACCAAGACATTTAGCCAGCTCTCAGTGATCATGAGGTTGTCAGGTTTGATATGCGAGATCCATACTTTCACATCATCTAAATCTACTCAGTAAGCTATGGGTATTCATTAAAAGGAGCTTTAGGCCTTTGACAGATGCAAATTCTGTTGGGGACATTGTGGAGTCACCTGGTCCAGGATTTATTTCAACATTGCCTGAGCAGATTAGTGGGAGCAATATTATCTGCCTGTACATGCACATTCTGCCATTGCTTCTATGACATTTCAGATGAAGCAGTCTGCTTTTTGTGGTGCTAGGTTTGGTAATGGTATGAGACCTAAATACTCCTGATGTCACCCACAGTATGCTGAAAACCCTAAGGATTAATGGTAGGGGTAAACTTGGTTTGGTTACCCATACTTTGGGCTCAGGTAGGCAGTATGTGGTGAATGGAACAGAGGAGTGAAGATGGGGAGGAGTAGTAGGTGCACCGGTGTTGCTGCTATATTGTATTGGCAGCCTGATGCAGAAAATGAGTAGAGCCCCTAATATCCACGTTTCTGTAAGGTCAACCTCTCTGCTAAATTATGTGGAATTGTACAGCCGTAGGCTACTGTTATGTTCTTGCAGGCGTGATTCCCTTGTATTCCTACCACTATGACTCTCTCAACTGTGTTATTTCGTTCAGGTATATTGCACAGTTTTGGCTCTAATTATAACAGCACCGTCTATTGATATAATAAGACCCAAACTGCTTTCTTTGCATTTTAATACTGTCACCCCCATTCAATGGATTTACATGAGATTTTGCAAGTGTGGTCACAAGGGCAAGATCTCTTCACGTGTCTAGTATCGTTCCACTGGGATGTGTGGATCTTGAGATCCGGATAGTGAAACAGTGAAAAAAACAGAGGTTTTTGCTGTTTTTTTTTTTTTTGGGCATCGTCTAGCGCCCAGACAGTTTGTAAGTTTGGTCTGAAATGTTCAGGGTAGAAAGGGCTTGGCCCAGAATGGTGCCTTTCATTTTGGGGGTGAAAATATATTAATCTGTTCCAGAGTTATAAGGATTTGATCATTTGGTTTTGATCATTCCCAGTACACCCTTTTGGATAGCTGTTTCATCTGAAAAATAATTTAGCCATTCAAAATGATTCTGTTTCATATGAGGGGTAATCCTGTTTTGTGAGAAAACTTTTTTTGTATGGCAGCCATCTTGTTTCCATTTAAAAAACAATAAACTTTTTTTTGAAAACCCATTAAAATGATATCATGGAAAGAAACCAACACATGTATCTTGCAAATTGGGACCCCACTAGCTGGATTCTGCAGTCAGTTTTTGGAAAAAGTACCCAAAAATGTGTTGTGACACATTTTAAAAAATCTTTTTTTGTGAGATGATTTTCTTTTTCACATTCTTTTTTCATATGAAGGAATCCTGTGTCATCAATATGACACAATCTCACAAAAAAGAATTCCGTCATACAAAAAAAAGAATTATGACTTAGTTTTTTTTTCCACCTATCAACTACAATGAGCCATAACTCCATCAATATTTGCAGATAAGGAACAATCTATATATCAAAAAAGGTCTTGAGGGGTTCTACAATATTAACACATAATACCCTACAAAAGAATTCAGGGTCCATATAAAAAACCTAAACATTTAGATATTACAATTCCCATAGGATAACACTGCAACTTTAACAAGCTGTAACTCTGTCAGTCTTTGGTGTTAAGGGACAATCCATATACAAAAAAGAGTCTCAATGAGCACTACAGCAGTACACATAATACCCTCAAAAAATTAGGGGCCATATAAAAAATAAGCATTGAAAAATGAAAATTCCCACAGGATAACATTGTGACGTGGACAACCAGTTATGAGTGCTGTATCATTTTGTTTTAAATATAAAAATGTATTACTGGTTGTCTCTGCTGTAATATCTGGTGCTCTTAGAATGACCTCACTCATCCCCCCTCCCAGGTTTCAGCTGAAAGATGAAAGCCATGAGAAAAATGCTGAAAACAGCATGTGAGATCACACATACAGGTTTTAGAGACAAGTGGCCAGATATTCAAACCACTGCACCTAGCGCAAAACCATAGTGCTGGAATAGCACTGGATTTGTACAAGGCTGCAATATTCTGAAGCCCTATTAGCACCAGCGCTGTGTGGTAGTGCCGACGCTAATAGATAATGGCATGCAGGGATAGGGTAAGGAGAGCGCCCATGAATGCCAGCAGCACAGCATATTCAAAGGGCTAGTGCCACACTACAGGCATTAGCGAGACCTGTAGCACGGTACTAGATACCACCAAAAGAAAGCTGGTGGTAATGTGGTGGTGCACCCCCCCATCGTGGACCTGCGTAGCCGCGATATAGCACAAAGAGCCCTGGTAGTCTAGTGGTCCCCCACCCAGCATGAATCCTGTCCCCGTTAAATGTCAATTAACATTTATCCCTGGTAGTCTAGTGGTCCCCCTGCACGAATCACGACCCCCGTGAAATATGAAATACACTGTTCCCTAGTAGTCTAATTGCCCCAGCATGAATCCTGACCCCCGTGAAATAGCAAATACACTGTTCCTAGTAGTCTTGTGGTCCCGCCCCAGCATGAATCCCAACCCCCGTGAAATAAGACATACATTTTTCCCTGGTAGTCTAGTGGTCCCCCACACACACACACACACACACAGCAGTGAAGCCCTCGCTCATGCCACTGATGTTTGGCCAAGTGAGCTAGCGATTGGCTCTGCTCTCCTCTCACCACCATGGCCAGCCACTGACTGTGGTATGTATGAGCTCTATGGAAATGAATGAGCACCGATTCATTTCCGTAGCACTCATGCATACCGCAGTCGTCGGCCAGCCATGTTGGTGAGAGGAGGGCAGAGCTGTTCGCCGGCTCACTTTGCCAAATGTCAGTGGCATGAGTGAGGGCTTCATTGTCGGGTGTGTGTGTGGGGGGGGCCACTAGACTACCAGGAAAAGTGTATGTCTTACATCACGGGTCGGGATTTGTGCTGGGGGACCACTGGACCACCAGAGAAACTGTTTCTTTAATTTTCACGGAGTCAGGATTCATGCTGGGGTGGGGGACCACTGGACTACCAGGGAAAACTGTTTATTTCATTCTTCACAGAGTCAGGATTTGTGCTGGGGTGGGGGACCACTGACCGCCAGGGAAACTATTTATTTAATTTTTCACGGAGTCGGATTCGTGCTGGGTGTGGGGGGACCACTGGACTACCAGGGAAAACTGTTTATTTCATTCTTCAGGGAGTTGGGATCCATGCTGGGGGTTGGGGGGACCACTAGACTGCCAGGGAAACATATTATTTATTATTTAAACCGGGGGTCGGTATACATGCTAGGAGGGGGAACCACTGCACTACCAGGGAGTGGAACCAACACAGGTGGGAACAGGGACCATGATGGCTGAGAAGGGCTGCCTGGCCTAGCCTGTCTGCCCAGGTCCCTGTTTACTGGATGGCTGCACTTCACAGCCCAGTGACCTTACAGCTGATATCCCCCGCCCCCAGCAGGCTTGCCTTATGCCTGTCCCATGCATACTTGTGTTCCACCCACACCTGCTGTGGGCTGCCCATGTTGGTGTGGGGTGTGGCATCATCCAGGGTACGTGGAGCCACTGGTAGTATAATATATATATATATATTCATGTGTCTTTGTCTCTGTATCTATCTATAGTTATAGATCACTACAGATCTACATCTATATATATATATATATATATATATATAGATATGTAGATCATTTTGTACTGCTTGCAGTACTGCATAGGTATGTTGTATGCACTGCTTGTACCTGCCAGCACACAGTTCCTGCTGCTTCCAGCCTGTGCTTCTGTTCCGACCAACAGGGGATGCTGTGAGCATGCCTTGGCCTGCAGCATCCAGCCTATACTTCCATTCTGACCAAAAGGGGGAGCGTTGTGCTCCATACAGTAGCACCGGGCAAACTGCATGGTAATGTATGCTAAACAGCACTTAATGAGATGCAAATGTACCTGTTTGCCCACGGATTACCTAAGTAGGCTCATTTGCATGGGAGCTTTGAATATAGCTCCCATTTGCCCAGGGCTAACCAGTTTGTACCGGGCTAATGTGTTAGCACTGTGCAATCAGGTTAGCCCCGGGCAAACCTCACTTCAGCACAGCACAGTTCTGCAGTGCATGGCTTACATTGTTGTTTGCAGCCATACCTCTCAACTGTCCCTAATTTTCAGATGTCCCTGATTTTACCTCAGTGTTTTACTCTGTCCCTCCTAAAACTTGTGTTTCCATGACCAAACAGTGGGGGTTGTACGCATAAAATAATGTCAGACATTAATGTTACAGTCGTGTTCTTCCTTAGAAAATGCATTTTACACTACACCACTTATCCTACCAGCTTCCTGAGTGGATAGCACCAATTGTTAAGATGTGTCCCTGATTTTAAACCTTTGTCCCTGATTTTTTTAAGCCTTGTCCCTGATTGATGAGGCAGGGGGTTGAGAGGTGTGTTTGCAGTAGCTGTGAGACATCTCTGTGCAATCACACACAATGTTCTCCACCTGCAATGCTGGCTTGCTACAGAGTCTAATGAGCTGCAGTTGCAGTTGCAGTTTGCACTTCCCTGTTGCTATATTCAGTGCTGTCTTATTCCCGGGCTATTTTTGCCCTGCACTCCCAGGCCAATTTGCCCGGCTTCCTTAGATTGCTATATTCAGCTGGATTAGCACCGGGCTATTTCCTTTTCAATATAGCTTGCTTTGTGCTCCGGGCTAAGTTTGCCTACCGGGCAGTGCTAATTTCGCCCCGGGGCAAAGTTTTGAATATCTGGCCCTATGTGTTACATGGAAGGCCTTAATCAATGACCTCCTATTTTTTTCTGCGTTAATTACATCTTTACCTCAGGAGTACCTCAGGGATCAGTCCTGGGGCCAGTCCTCTTCAATATCTTCATTAGTGACCTTGCAGATGGACTAGAGGATAAGGCTTGTCTGTTTGCAGATGACATCAAGATCTGCAACAGACTAGATGATCCAGATGGGGTGGGCAGAATTAGAAGAGATCTGGATAAACTAGCAAAATGGTCAGAAGAGTGGCAACTGGGATTTAAGGCAAAGAAGTGCAAGATCATGCACATAGGGAAGACAAACCCTGAAGCCACCTATAGGCTGGGAGGGGAGTTGCTGGCAGTCACAAAGGAAGAAAGAGACTTGGGCATCATCACCAATGACCTGAAATCATCCAAGCAAACCTCTAAAGCAGTAGGTAAGGCTAGGGGGATGTTAGGATGTATTAGTAGGGGTATCAGAAGTCGTAAGAGGGCGGTAATAATCCCTCTTTACAAGACACTGGTTAGGCCCCATCTGGAGTACTTCACAAGGACATTAACCAAATTGAGGCAGTCCAGAGAAGGGCAACCAAAATGGTGCAGGGACTGCTTCAGAAGACATATGAGGACAGATTAACGGAGCTCAATATGTATACCCTTAAGCAAAGGAGGGACAGAGGTGATATGATTGAAAAATTCAAACACCTTAAGGGCATTAACAAGGTGAAAGAGTCTAACATGTTTAAATACAAGAAAAATAGCAGGACAAGAGGACACAGCAAGAGATTAGAGTGAGGCTGATTAAGGAGGAATGTGAGGAAATTCTTTTTCACAGAAAGGGTGGTGGATGCATGGAACGGCCTACCTCAGGAAGTGGTGGCTCTGAATACAGTGCTTCAAACAGGCATGGGATAGGCATAAGGGAGCAATACAGATGAGTATGAATAGATAGGCCACTGACAGAGCAAAGGCCGATGGCACATTTATAGGGTAGAAAAAGAAATAGGCAGACTGGATGGGCCTTGCGGTCCTTATCTGCCATCAACTTCTATGTTTCTATGTAGTTGTTAAGATGGAAGATCATATCCATTTTATGACGTTGGAGGGAAAACCTAGCTTGTGACACAGGAGTGTGAAAATCATAAAGATGCTTTCGTGTCCTGGAAGAGGGAAGCTTATCCTGAGAGCAAAGCGATGTCATTTGAAGAACATATGAGTCATGCTGAGGATTACAAAATTAATACTTTGAAAAGACATCCTATTTTTTTATTAGATAAATTTTTATACATATTCTGACAGAGGAGGAGCTAGATGACCTCACACACAAGGGGTTGGCAAATACAGTTTACTTTAAGGAATAATTCTGTTTTACTTAGAGACTTTTTATCTAGACTCTGACAAGGAAAGATCTGTGAGCACTTGTAAACAAGTATTTAGAAAGATAATCAAATCTAAGTATTGTAAGTAGGAATTTGCACTGTTTAAACCTTGTTCTTTTAAAAGATTTGTATGTCTTGAGATATAACAGTTCTGTATTTTGGTGTTTTACATATTTTTATCTATTTTTAGTAAAACTCTTTTTAGAACATATTTGGTCTGTCTTTGAATTTCTTTTAGTTGTAAGAAAAGTATATATGGTTAAAGCAGACAATAGACATAAGCTTGAATGGTGGTACCAAACTGGAAAGAGAAGCATTTTAAATCTGAGGTCTTTATTAAAGTTTTTAAGGGTTCATCTCTGTATACCTGGTTAGATGCCCATAGGCAAAGATATCTGGCCCCCCGAAGACAGAAATATCTGAGCCTGCACATTGGGTATGCTAACAAGTGGTTAATAGTTTGAATCCCTCCAAGACTTGAGACCAATGGTTGATCCAAACTCACAAAACAGACAAGAGGGTTACCTTGTTCTGTTAAACTGTTCACAAGACTGTGCTCAGAGGTTGGCATTTTGGGAGTAGAGGGCTGACCTGCTGAGTGAGTTTGTGACAGATTGGTTGGCAGCGGTGGCATAATTTTGGTATCACTAGCTTTTATTGTTCTGTGTCAGCTGAGACCATAAGCTCTCTTTCAAAGAAAGAAAAAGACAGAGTTTTATTTTAAAAAAGGAAACAGAACTTTATATCACTTGACATACAGTCAAGTTCCTACCCGTTATATTTTTTTTTTTCCCTAAAGGGCAGTCAGAGTAGCAGTAGTCAGGAAAGATGACTTCCAACTACAGCAGGCACACTACAGATTACTTAAGGCAGTTGTGCAGGGACAGAGGAGTCCTGCTCGAGGTGAAAGCAAGCAAGCAGAGCCTCATAGATGCCCTGATGGTAGCAGATACCCAGAGCAGCGAGTCACCAACCATGACTGGAAAGGACCAAACCTCAAGTGTGGAAGGGCCAGTGGCCAGTGAAGGGTCCAGAGCCAATGAGGAGGACAGCAGGGCCACTGTCAGTGAAGGGCCACAGCAGCAGGGGAAGGTCACCAGTATCCTGAATCCAGAGGTACTCAGGCTGCAAACTGGGTTGCGCAGGATGGAGCTGGAGTTCCAGAAGAAGAGAGAGTGAGAGAAGTGACAGGCGGACCATGAGACAGAGCGAGAATGCAAAGAGGCAGAGAGGGAACAGCGAGAGGCAGAGAGAGACAACAGAGGGAGGCAGACCATGAGGAGCATGAGTGCCAGTGAGCTGCAGAGGAGAAGAGAGAATGAGAACGCTGAGACACAGAACATGAGAAGCAGGAGTGCCAGAGGCAACATGAACTGGAGAAGATACGACTCCGACCAGCAGCACCAGAGCAGGTAAGTGGCTTGGGTTTAACTGGGACTGCAGGACTGGGTTACAAATTGAACTCCAAATTAATAGCCGAATTTAAGGAGGGGGAAGATATGGATGCCTTTTTAAACTCTTTTGAAAAAGTTTGTTTTCAGGCTAAAATTCCTAGAGAGTCCTGGAGCTTTCAGCTATCCCCGCTACTCACCGGGAAAGCTCCGGATGCATTGGGTCACATGGACAATGAGGACAGTAATAATTACAGCAATCTAAAAGCTGCACTGTTAAAAAAGTTTGAATTAAATGCTGAATCTTACAGAGCTAAATTCTGTAAACTCAGGAGAAGCCCTGATATGAGCTATGAGGAGCTGGCCACAAAACAACGTCAGTTTTTAAAATGTTGGTGGGAAGGAATTGAGGCAAACTCTGTTGATAAAATTGAAAATGTGATTTTATTAGAACAGTTTTATTGGGCTTGCCCAGCAGATCTAAAAACCTGGTTAGAGGACTGAGATCCCAAAACAGTCCAAGAGACTGCTGAACTCTTGGACCGCTATGCCAAGAGCAGACCTGCTCTGAGAGTGAATGGGGTGGGCGTGGCAGTGCAGAAAGGGAAAAGCATGCCTTCAGGCAGCTCAAACTGTCACTGCCACCACCAAAACCAGTTAGCCCCAGGTTTCAACGAAAAGATTTCTCTGAAGTAAGAAGTGCCTGTTGGTTGTGTAAAGAAACTGGGCATATTGCCAGACAGTGTCCCAGAAAGGTGAGCCATAATACACAACAGGGTGCTAGAAAAGAAGTGGGTTGTTTGTGTGTCCCTGGAAGCATGCCAGTGAACATGAGGGAACACATGCACCCAGTCATAGTAAATGGTGTGCAGACGTAGGGGTTAAGGGACACAGGGGCATCCCTAACCTTGGTAAAGGGAGATCTGGTACAGCAAGATCAGTTTATACCCAATAAATACATCACTGAACAGGACTTTGCAGGTGAAGAGAAAACATTGCCACTGGCTAGTGTTCTCCTAGACTGGGGTGAAACAGGGGGAACTGTACAACAGGTGGTTGTAGCCAAAACGTTAGCTGTGGATGTGATCCTGGGTAACAATCTCCAACAGGGAATGGTATGTGCAGTTAGCTGTAGCCAAGTGGCAAGGGAAAATTGTGATTCCCTGAACCCCACAAAACCAGTGTGGAAACCACTGGGAGGCGCCTTCCCCAGCCTGTGTCTCCTGATATAGAGACTGATAAAAAGGGGGCAGAAATTTCGCCGCTAGCAAGTGACCACACAGCTACAGAAGGTTACTCTGAAGAAGGAGGTGTGACCCATTGTCAGAGGGTTGGAATTGACAGTGATCCTGAGGGCCCTGACGCTAGTGCTAGGGACCCTAGTTTAGCGACTGAAGGGGACCTGTCCCATGCCTTGGGACTGTGTGAGGGGTTTGCAGCTGCTCAGAGGAGTGACTCTAGTTTAGAGAAGCTGAGGGCTTGGACAGACTTGGACGGCACACAGGGAGGTGATGGCCAACATAAGGTTTATTGGGAAAATTGACTTTTGCATACTCAGGCAGTACAGACAGAGGGAAGGATGCTAGGCAGGCAGCTTGTCATTCCCCAGGGGTATCGTGAGCAGTTGCTCAAAATTGCACATGATATTCCCCTGTCTGGTCATCTGGGAATCATGCGCATGATGCAGCAGTTGGCCCAAAACTTCTACTGGCCTAACTTCACCCAGCAGGTGAAGGAGTATTGCAGGTCTTGTCACCAGTGCCAAGAAATAGGGAAGGCGGGCAAGAAAACCCAAGCCACCCTGATTCCATTGCCCACAGTGGAGGAGTCATTTCAGAGGGTGGGAATGGATATTGTGGGGCCTTTAAATATCCCCAGCTCCTCAGGGAAGAGATTCATCCTGACTGTGGTGGATTATGCCACCCAGTACCCAGAGGCAGTCACCCTATCCTCACTGAGGATGGACAAAGTGGCAGGTGCCTTACTTGGGATTTTCTCCTGTGTTGGGTTTCCGCAGGAGGTAATCACCGATCAAGGGGGTTCCTTCATGTCGGACCTGATGAAATGTTTATGGGAGAAGTGTGGGGCAGTGCAGAGGTGCACAACTCTGTATCACCCACAAGCCAATGGACTTGTGGAAAGATTCAATGGTACCCTAAAGTCAATGCTCCAGGTGTTTGCTGAATAGCATGGGAGGGACTGGGAGAAATACCTTCCCCACCTGTTGTTTGCACACAGGGAGGTGCCCCAAGAGTCAACAGGGTTTCCCCCTTTGAACTCTTATATGGATGCCGGGTACATGGGCCCCTAGACTTGATCTGGGAGGACTGGGAAGGCAAGCATGCCACCCAGGGAACTCCCATTGTGAATTACATCCTAAGGTTTAGGGAAAGGCTGAAGGAGCTTATGCGGATAGCCCAGAGCAACCTGACAGCTGCCCAACAGAAACAAAAAGTGTGATATGACCGCAGAACCAGAGCTCACTCGTACATGGTGGGTCAGGAAGTCATGGTCCTTATTCCGGTCCAGAGAGACAAGCTGCAAGCTGAGTGGGCAGGACCGTATAAAGTTGTTAGGAAGGAAAATGACATGAACTACGTTGTGGAGTTACTTGACAGAAGACAGACAGAAAGGGTGTACCATGTCAACATGATGAAGCCATATGCAAATAGGTCTGACATGGTGTTTGCAGTGTGTAGTCATGGGAAGGGGACAGATGAAGGAGACACCCTTCTGGACTTGCTGGAGGAAAGCAAGTGGGAGTCCTCTGTTGAAGCAGAAAAATTGTCTCCCCAGCTGGCCCCGGACCAGGTCCAGAAACTAAGGAAGGTTTTAGCAGACTTTGCCCCGTTATTTAGCACCAAGCCTGGACTAACCCCCTTAACAACACACGATGTGGAGACAGGAACACAGACACCCATACAGTGGACAGCATACTGGGTGTCAGAGGCTGTCCAAAAGGACATTAGGAGGGAAGTGGAGGAGATGCTGGATTTAGGGGTAATCCAGAGATCCCACAGCCCCTGGGCCTCACCTATAGTCCTTGTGCCCAAGCCAGATGGCTCAACTTGTTTCTGTGTGGACTATCATGGACTGAATGCAGTCACAAAGTCCGACACCCACTCGATGCCCCAAACGGATGAACTTCTGGACAAGTTGGGAGGGGCAACCTACCTTATGACCATTGATCTGACATAGGGTATTGGCAGGTAGAGTTGACATACAGAGCTAGGGAGAGGTTGGCCTTCTTCACTCCGATAGGCTTATTTGAGTTTAAAGTAATGCCTTTCAGAAGGAAGAACGCCCTGGCCACTTTCCAAAGGTTGGTGAACCAGGTGTTAAATGGAGCTGAGGAGTACGCCATGGTGTACCTGCATGACACTGCCATCTTTAGTACTAACTGGGAGGAGCAACTATCCCACCTTAGGAAAGTGCTGGACAGAATACAGAGGGCCGGGCTCACTGTCAAAGCTGAGAAGTGCCAGGTGGCCATGGGGGAAGTGGTGTACCTTGAGCATGTGGTAGGCCAAGGACAGCTCAGTCCTAACCAAATAAAAATAGAGGTGATCCAGGCATGGCCCAGACCAGAAACCCAGTAGCAGGTCAGGAGCTTTCTAGGGTCAGCAGGGTACTACAGAAAATTTGTACCCAATTACAGTGCCCTGGCTGCTCCCCTATCTGACCTGACAAAGAAAAAGATGCCAAAGAAGATTACCTGGGGCCCAGCCTGTGAGGAAGCCTTTACCAGACTAAAGGAGGCACTGTGCAGTGCTCCTGTTTTGACAAGTCCTGACTATAGCAAAACCTTTATAGTTCAGACGGATGCCTCAGATGTGGGTATTGGGGCAGTACTGAGCCGAGCATCCAGCCAAGGGACAGATCACCAGTAGTGTAGCTGAGTAGGAAGCTTCTTCCCAGGAAGCAAACGTACTCCTCGGTGGAAAAGGAGTGTCTTGCCATAGTGTGGGCCCTAAAGAAATTAGAGCCATACTTGTATGGGCAGCATTTTGTGGTGCAGACTGACCACAACCCCCGGTTTGGCTGACACAGATGGGGAAGAACAATGGGAGACTGCTAAGATGGAGTCTTGCTTTACAAGGGTATGATCTAAAAATCATATATAGAGCTGGAGTGAAGAACCAGAACTCAGATGGGCTGTCTAGGGTCTATGAGGAGTGAACTGATTTGGAAAGCTCATCCCATGTAGGGGATAGAACCCCCAAATTCAGTCTAGGTGGGGAGGAATTGTGACGTGGACAGCCAGTTCTGACTGCTGCATCATTTTGTTTTAAATATAGAAATGTATTACTGGTTGTCTCTGTTGAAAAATCTGGTGCTCTTAGAATGACCTAACTCATCCCCCCCCCCCAGGTTTCAGCTGAGAGATGAAAACTATGAGAAAATGCTGAAAACAGCATGTGAGATCACACACACAGTTTTAGAGACAATGTGTGATTACTTATATTAGGGATACATAGTGCCCTGATCTGAATTCTGCCGATTACGGTAGTGCCTCTTGAAACGCGGCAATTAGCCACGCCCCTTTTTAATGTCATTCTCCACACCCATGTTACTGTACTGTCTCTCTCTCCCCCCCCGAACAAATAGGTAACATCAAAGCATGAGACTCACTTATTCTTTCTGTTATGCCTTTTTATTAGGTTTAACACTGAAAGCAAGAATATACAACCGGCTTCATAAAATAACAAACATGGATTGTATACAATATTTACAACAGCAGTCAGTTCAGTCCTGGAAAATAGAGTCACTCAGGAACGTTCTCTTCATTCTCTATAGCGGGATTGCTGTCCTGGTATAAGCGATTGATTACAAGATTAGCATCGAGTGCAAATGTGTGTATCGTTAGGATTAGCACTGCTGTATACTATAAAGTGATTAGAAGATTAAGATCGCTAACAAGATTAAACTATAAAGTGGCACAGTTTATCGTCAAGCGAGCGATTACAAGATTAAGTATGTTTTGCTATTGCAAAAGCTACACATTTTGGTCGTTTGTTCTGTGGGGGCGCTCCGCCCCCCCACACACCCCCAGGTCCAGGAATGTTTTGCTATTGCAAAAACTACACATTTTGGTCGTTTGTTCTGTGGGGTGCCCGCTCGGTCCAGGAATATGTTTTGCTATTGCAAAAGCTACATTTTGGTCGTTTGTTCTGTGGGCGCGCCACCCACGCCTCGGTCCAGGAATATGTTTAAACAATTAAACTGAATATTTTACGTTAGGCCATTGCATATTTGATTTACACATCCTCAGTTTAAACTACACATTTTGGTCGTTCTGTGTGGACGTGAATTATCAGTGACTGCGGCCGTATTCCTCACTAGGAGCACTCACTTCCAAGGTGTGTCCCCTAAAGTAAATATATGCCCAATGTATTACATGGAAGGCCTTAATCAAGGACCTCCTGTCTTTTCTGAGTTAATTACAGCTGTAGTTGCTAAGTTGGAAAATCATATCCATTTTATGACATTGGAGAGAAAATCCAGCTTATGACACAGGAGTGCGAAAATCATAAAGATGCTTTCATGTCCTGAAAGGGGGAAGCTTATCCTGAGAGCAAAGAGATGTAATTTGAAGAACATAAGAGTCATGCTGAGGATTGCAAAATTAATACTTTGAAAAGACATCCTTTTTTTTTATTAGATATATTTTTATATATATTCTGACAGAGGAGAAGCTAGATGACCTCACACAAAAGGGGTTGGCAAAAACAGTTTACTTTAAGGAATAATTATGTTTTATTTGGAGACTTTTTATCTAGACTCTGACAAGGAAAGTTCTCTGAGCACTTGTAAATAAGTATTTAGAAAGAGAGTCAAATCTAAGTATTGTAGGTAGGAATTTGCACTGTTTAAACCTTGTTCTTTTAAAAGATTTGTATGTCTTGTGATATAACAGTTCCGTATTTTGGTGTTTTACATATTTTTATCTATTTTTAGTAAAACTCTTTTTAGAACATATTTAGTCTGTCTTTGAATTTCTTTTAGTTGTAAGAAAAGTATATATGGTCAAAGCAGACAATAGACATAAGCTTGAATGGTCGTACTAAATTGGAAAGAGAAGCATTTTAAATCTGAGGTCTTTATTAAAGTTTTTAAGGGTTCATCTCTGTATACCTGGTTAGGTGCCCGTAGGCATAGATATCTGACCCCTGAAGACAGAAATATCTGAGCCTGTACATTGGGTATGCTAGCAAGAGGTTCATAGTTTGAATCCCTCCAAGACTTGAGACCAAAGGTTGATCCGAACTCACAAAACAGACAAGAGGGTTACCTTGTCTGTTAAACTGTTCACAAGACTGCACTTGGAGGTTGGCACTTTGGGAGTAGAGGGCCTGAATTGCTGAGTGAGTTTGTGACAAACATTATAACTTTAACATGCCATAATGCTGTCACTATGTGAAGTTAAGGGACAATCTATGTATCCAAAAAAAAGGTCTCAATGAGTACTACAACACTAACATGTAATAACCCCAAAAATATAGGGGCTATATGAAAAAAAACATAAAAATGGTTAAGGGACAATCTATGTATCAAAAAAGGTCTCAGTGAGTACTACAACACTAACACGTAATACCCCCCCAAAATATAGGGGCCATATGAAAAAAAAAACACATAAAAATGGTTAAGGGACAATCTATGTATCAAAAAAGGTCTCAGTGAATACTACAACACTAACACGTAATATCCCCCCAAAATATAGGGGCCATATGAAAAAAAAATACAAATTAAAATATGAAAATTCCTATAGGATAACATTGCGACTTTAACAAGCCATAAGTCTGTCAATAACTGGAGTTAAGGGGCAATGTATATATCAAGAAAAGATGTCAAAGAGTACTCAGCACTAACACATAATCCCCCCAAACATTCATGGGGTAAGCACTGCACCCCAAAATTAACTCCAAGCTTAACCATGGTACCAAATCCACAATAAAATTCCAATCATCTTCAAAAATGCACCTAGCAGTATCTCGTCTCCCACTACAACCATAGCAAATTTCAGAGTAAACTAACAAAAATTTGCTGACTCATGGGTAACAAAGTGAAAACCACTTTTTGCCCATACACAATGAACCACGGGCAGTTAAAAGGGACATTTAATATATTGTTTTCTTTGAAGTGAGCCCCACAAAAACAGTTACAACCAAGAACAGAGCACCCTGTGCTTCCACAGCCAGATGAATGTTTACATCTATGGAGGGATGAAAGTACAGGACCTAGAAGGACCTACACATCCCTACCCTGATGGATGTGTTCACACAGGTCACAAAGGGACCTGTGTGAATGAGGATATGATAATACTATCTTAAAAAGTAAGAAAATTCTTTGAAAAAAAACTGTATTAATGCATCTGTTAGAGGTCAGATTAAACTGACAAAAGTAGGGAAGCATGGAGTTAGGGTTTGCAACCCTAACTCCACCCCAATGCCCCCCAAGCAAGAATAGGAAAAAACATTGTTCACTGTTCTGATTGTTGGTAAATCAGTGGTGGGGTCTCCTTGAGGTTCTCAACCCTAACGCTCACCACATTCCATGACCAGATAAGGTAACGTGATATTGCTTTCTTCAAGCAGGGCCTACCGGTTGTTGGCAACATGTTGGGAGACAGAGTTCTGCATATTTGAAGACTGTCACAAAGGGGTAAGTGTTAGGGTTGAGAACCCCAAGGACGACCCCACTCCAATTTGCCAACAGTCAGTATTCCACAGTACACAGTATTGCGCATGGGAACACACAAGTGAAAAAGTACATCTTCATTAATTGCACAAGCCCACATCTAAACCCACAAGTCAAAAAGTACCTACATGAAGCCACCCATTTACACTAAATGCATATTCCCACTTCTAAAGACACACAAACAACATATTGACAGTTAGTCAACTATTCCAATAACCACCAATGTAAATACAGACAAAAAAATTATGGCACACTTCTACAGCCATTACACTACAGCGTACACACCTTGACCAAGATCACCTAGATTACCTTGTAGCATAATGAATTATAAAACAATTGTGAGTAGCCCTGGTTACAATCAAGCTTGGTGGTCTGCCTTGGCTTGGGAGTACCATATTGGCTTGGATACACAACCCGCCATACAGATGGTGTTGAAGTAAAGAGGTACTGCAAGTTAGGTGGTGGTTATATGGCGGTCGTGTCCTGTAGTCATAAGTTGTAGAATACTTTGCCCATGTTCCATTTGTTTCTCTTTCATAGGTTCATTATATTTCATTCATCTTCTTTTGTTTGCATAATATCTTCATTGATTTTAATCAACAACCAACAAAACTAAAAATACATGAGAACATGACACTTAGACAACACTTATAACAAATAACCATGCGTGTTGTACTGTTTTTTTGTTCCGTTTTAAATTGTCCCTTACTTCCTGTCATGTATAAAACCCTTAGTCACACTTGAAATTATAAAAGAAGCTTTTCATATGGCTCCGACCAGGTCTTCCACCGTATTCTCAACTGTTTTAGTACACATCTTGTCCCATAATGTCAGAGAGCAGTGTTTGCTGCATGCTAGTTTATTGTACATAGAAAATGACAGCAGAAAAAAGATCACTGGTCCACTGCCCGTAACAAACTATTATACCTTAAGACCTCAGGATTTCTTATTTTCCATACCACCTCATGCTTGAGGTGTGTATTACCATGCCCTGTATGTACTGCTGTGATCTGTGTTGTTTGCCACTTTGTGGCCCGGGTCGTGACTGAAAACGGTCCTTTGGATCAGCGCACCTACCTGGTTACCAAAGACATAAATAAATAAATAACAAATCACCAAGCAATGACAGCAATAGAACACAATTCATTCCATAGCAATAGATAGACAAGCAAAAATAACAGAAAATTAGGGTAATCTGTCAAAGCGGCAACTGAACCCCGAAACAACGCTTCATGGCGACTCAGGTTCAACACTCGTTTTGTGAGCGACCCTGAAAGGGTAGCGACAGGCGAAGAACAAGGCAACCAGAAGAACTGGATGGGGAATGGAAGAGGAGGGAAGGTATGTGAGAGGTAGTCCGGCAAGAGGCTGCTGAGCTGGCCGTGTGGTGTGGTGGTGAGCATGGCTGGCTACAGTGGGGAGGGTGCAGAGTTCGAAGCTGGGGAAGAGCACAATATTTTGCCTTTTGCATGTGGGAGTTCATTTGTTTTTAAAAGGTTCTCCCTCTCCCGGACATGCACCCTCCTGGAGTTGGGAATCATTTTTAAGGGGGGGAGTACATGGGGCACAGTCCCCCACATAAATAACATATAAGACATGTGTTTTCACTGGTGTTGCCTCGCTGGAAGTGTACATCGCCATTTTGTTTTTTCGGTGATGTACACTCGGCGTAACAGTGATTGCTATTTGGCAATCGCAGTTATGACATGGAACCAAAATTAGCACTGTCTGGGAATTAAAGAAACAGTGCACCCTTCCAGGCAACATCCCAGAGGAATCCCCCCAAAGTCAGCCCCATCCACTTCATTATCCCCCAAAGTATCAGCGGAAACCACCCTGTGGCATAGTCACCTTGGCAGATGTCAGGGTGTCTATAGTATACACCTGCCCCAACTGCTGAGAAATAATTTTTACCACCCTCTCAAAGAGAAAGTAAGCCTTCCAATAACAGTCAGGACAGACAAAAGAGACCAGCACTCCACGTTCGGAAAGGGAGTGTATCTTCCAAGCAAATAATCAGAGCCACACTCTGGATAGTGAGGCAAAAGGTATTTATTTCCAAAACCAAAACATGAATAGGTAAAGTACACTCCCAGAAAAACAGACCAGTCTGAAACTATTACCCAGGTGCCTCAGAACTTAACTCGATAAAGAGCTTCCTCAGGGGAGCTCCCCTTGAACCTCAGAGTGCTGATCTGGATTTTGCTTGGGGTTAGTAGCCCCAGACCAGCACTCTGCCCCACACCAGTGTGAGCTGCACTTCCTGGTTTCTCACTCTTTCCAATGACAGTGCCGTCAGGCGTAATGTTTTCCACTGAGTCAGTGCAGGGCTAACACATCGCTGATGGGCTTAAACAAACAATACTCTGATCCACCTAGGATAGGGCCCCTACCCCTCTTCTCCCATATCCTCCATACCCAGTAATGTCAAAAGGGCTATACACAGTGCTACTGCTCCCTGCAGCACCATCAATTCATTGGCAATATCAGCCCAAAATGGTTGTAGAGTTGGGCACTCCCAAAAGTAATGCCAATACGTACCCCTGGCATTCTGACACCTCCCACAGGTCGGTGATATTGTAGGATTAAAACAATGCACCATCACAGAATGGCAATACAATCTATTTTAAAAATTGTATTGAGATTCCTTATATTTATTACATAGCAGCAAACCCAGATGTGTCTTCATTAAAATAGCCCAATTTTCCTCTGAACACCTAAATCCCTTTCCCATTATGTATGAACCTTCTGTGATAAGTCTGGAAAAAATTCTCTGTTTTCTTTAGTCAACCATAAAATCTCCCCTTTCACTGACATCCATAGCTAATAGGTTGCCTGTTCCAGGGAGGCCAGTAGGAAGGCCCCCACCGAGTGCCTCATCTGGCTCCTTCCAAATGCCCTCACTTGCAGGTACCAAAAGAGGTGTGAAGCTGGTACCTGTAATCTCTCCTGTGTTTCTTCAAAGGACCTGATGCCATTCTGTGTATACAGATCTCCCAGGCACCTGACACCTGTCCTCTCCCATTCCCTGAACCCCACATCTTCCAAGCCCAGTTGGAACCCTGGGTTGCCAGCAATCAGGACAAGCAAAGTGTTATCCTGCCTTGTCCCACTCCACACCCGGGCCCTTTCCCAGGCCATCAGAGTATACATCACTAGTGTGTTAGGAGTCTCCAATAATGGTATTTACCTCCAAGGGACAGACATGCCAACAATCTATATGGACTATCCATCTCCTCTAAATCAAGTCTGCTGGCAGCTAGCCCTCCATTCACCAAGTCCTGAACATATTGATACTGTGTTGCTATCTGGAAGCCCTGTATATCAGGGAAAGCAAGTCTACCCTGGTCCACCCCATTCTTCAGATGCTGCAGACTCATATTGGATCTTTTCCCCCCTGTCATATAAAATTAGTAAATCCCCATGCCAGTCCATCAGTGAAGCGGTTGGATTTCTGTTTGTGATGCCAGCAACCTGGGTTCAGGAATGGACCCGGGTCATTGGAGGGCCAGCCAGAGGAGAAGGATGGAGCATCCCCAGGACTGCTCTCTTCTCTGGGGGGAGGGTGGGGAGAATGTCCGGTGCTTGACAGACCCCTGGCAGAGGCCAGGGGTACTGCAGCAATCAGCATCAGAGCACTTCAGGGGGCAGGGTGGACACAGAACATCGTTGCACGTCCCTGCCCCCAAGAAAAACTCTGAAAATACTTCACTGCTGGCCACCCTTAATGAAGCCTGCCTCAGCTTCAATTAGCCTCCAGGCCAGCCCTCCAACCTAGTCCCGTCGTTGTGTCACTGTTGGGGAGTCGGTGCCACATCCCCACCCTGGGGGGCAAGCCATGGGGTATCAGAGGGCCACAGTCAAATGTGGAGGTGGAAGCCAAGGTCTGCCACTGGGCTGAGGTGCCAGGCAGCTGGCAGTAGGGGCAAAAAGTATAATAAATATAAAAAATAAAAAATATAAAAAAAAAAATGTAGTAAATCCCTGCTCTTATTTCTTGATATCCTTTTCAGTGGGGCCCATAGGAAGCATCTGTAATAAATACTGCAAGCGTGGAAGTGTGTTCGTGTTAAGATTTATCCTACCCAGCCAAGAAATAGAGAGAGCTCTCCACCTTTCCAGTTCTGCCAGCACCTTATTAAACAGGGGTGCATAATTAAAGGCATAAAGGCCATGGAGCTCTCTATCCACCTTTACACTCAGGTATGCAATGGCTTTCCCTGACACCTTCAAGCCCCAATTATCCCTTGGCCAAGCCTCCTGGGGTTCCCCAACAACCATCAGCTCAGACTTGTGTTGGTTCACTTTATATCCTGAGGAAATGGCGAACTAGGAAATAACCTGCAGCAAGGCTGACCTTAAAGATCCATCACATACAGGAGCAAATCATTGGCATTCAGCATAAACTTATGCCATCTAGCTGATTTACCTAGCACCCCATTTATGTCCTCCAGCCCCGATCTTAAGAAAACAATGACTCTATGGCCAAAGCAAAAATCAGGGGTGACAAAGGACCCCCTTGCTGAGTGCTCTTAAAAAGCCAAAACTCCTCAAAGAGACCGTCATTTGCCAGTATCTGAGCCCGGGGATGGACATAAAGCAACTTTGCCAGGCACACAAACTTATCCCCCAAACCAAACCTACCCAGGACCTCAAACAGGTACTCCCACTCTATTGAAGGTCTTCTTGGCATCCATTGACAGCATGAGTGCCGCATCTGGACACTAAGAGCCCCAATGCACCACATTCAGCTGATACCACAATCTTCCCTGCACAAAACCTGTTTGGGCCATGTGCACTAATTGTGGGAGCACCTGTTCCAAGCACCTTGCCAGCACTTTGGGAAATATTTTGAAGTCACAGTTTAGGAGGGAGATGGACCTCTATGAGGTGCATTCCAAAGGGTCCTTCCCCGGCTTAGGCAACACACAGATGGCAGCCTCATAACACATAGTGGGCAAGCTCCCCTCCTCTCGAGACTCTTCAAACATATTTGTCAGGGGCCCCACCACAGACTCACCCAACTCCTTGGAATATTTGGCTCCAAAGTCATTCAGCTTATTTGCCTTCCCTTGTTTCAGTGTCCCCACCACCTGAGTCACCTCCACCTGCATTATACGAGCCCCAAGAATCTCTCTCTCTCTCTCTCTCTCTGCTCTGCAGTAAGCGTGGGGATCATTATACTATCAAGGAAGGTACTAGCCACTTCCCCAGTACCCTCGCACTCGGCTTTGTATAAAGATTCATAAGAAGCTTTAAAAGCACTTCTGATTCCTGGGAGTGCATCTCCACCCCACCCCACCCCACCCTGTTGATTGTAGATACTCAGTATCTGGGTCGCGACCTGTCTCCCCTTTACCAATCTAACTAAAGAACAGTTACATACTTACCGTAACAGTAGATCTTCAAGAGAATCTCTTTCATCAGGCCGCAGTTTGGAACATAGCTGCCAGGCACTAGAACCACGTGGAAACTTTTGCAATCAGTCAGCCAGGGGCCACCCACGATGATGTCAGATATCAGCGTATAAACAAACATGGGTGACACCTCCTCTCCTCAGTTCCCCACTGAAGATCTGCTCGGAAGACTTCTCTCTATGGGAACTGGGAGAGACCCTAGAACCTCCACACACCAGGCAAGACAGATGGTTGAAAAATGTAGCCATGGAGACAATAGCACAAGAATCCTTTGTTGCAGCCCCTAAGGGGGAAGGAGAGGAGAAAAGCATGGCTTGATGAAAGAGATTCTCTTGAAGATCTATTGTTACAGTTAGTACATAACTGTTCTATCTTCTTTGAAGCTATCTCTTTCATCAGGCCACACCTTTGGAATGAGTCTCAAGCAGTACCAAAAGCTAACAGTCTGGGCAGCTAAAGACAATAGGCTTATGATAATAGACCTTGTAGCACAGCTAGGCCAAACCCAGTTCATCTATGAGATAAAATGTCCAGAATGTAGTGCTTAGTGAAAGTATGGACTGTACTTCAGGTAGCAGCTGCATAGATCTGTGCAGCGGAAACCTTCCGAAAACAAGCAACAGAGGTGGCCAATGCTCTGGTGGAATGACCATGAACCACATCAGGAAGTTTCTTGCCATACTTCCTGTAACAGAATGTAATGCAGTTTGCTAGCCACTTGGACAGGCAGGCACTGTTTAAAAACTGGGTTCCCTCTTTCCCAAGGGTGAACGAAACAAAAAACTGTGAGGACGTTCTACAGTCCTTTGTATGGTGTGTATAGTACCTGAGTATTCTATGCACATGTAAGGTATGGAGCAATGCTTGCCCTGGACTGGCATGCTCCAGATAATAGACTGGCAGGTGGATGGCTTGATTTCAAGTAAACTGAGACACCACCTTTGGGAGAAACTTAGGATTAGTATGCAAAGACATCCTTAGTGAAAAATCAAGTAAGAAGGCTCACACATTAGAGCTTGCAGCTCTGAAATCCTACAAGCAGAAGTAATTGCAGCTAAAAATAATGCTTTCTAAGAAAGAAAGCGTAAGTAGCACATCGCGGCTGGCTCAAAAGGAGCCAAAGTCAACTTCTTCAGAACAAAATTCAAGTCCAAAGCCAGGACTAGATTACAGAAAGAATTTTATGTGTAAAATGCCTTTCAAGAATGTATGGGCTACCTCCAGCTGAGTAACCATATGGCCATCAACAAGTAGATGGAAAGCTGATATGGCAGGTAGGTGCACTTCCAGCAATGAATTCTGTAGGCCTAAGTCCAATAAGGACAGCAGGTACTCTAGAACCTGATTGACTCGGCAGGTAAACGGATCCAGGTTATATGAAGCGGCCCATGAAGCATACCACTTCCACATCATAGAGTAAGTAGTTCTGGTGGACATTTTCTACCAGCCACCAGAACATCTGCCATTTTTGGGGAAACCCCAAAGCGAGCTATGGCTATGTCTTCAGGAGCCATGCATGTTGGCGAAGAAACTTCAGGTCTGGATGGACCAGGTTTCCCTGTTCCTGTGACAGTAGGCCCTGCACAGCTGCAGAGGTATTTGGGATTCCACTGCCAGTTGTTGCAGCAGGGGGAAACCAGATCTGATGAGGCCATAGGGGAGCAATTAGTATCAGAATTGCCCCTCCATTTGCAACTTGAGTAGTACTCTCTAAATTAGAGGGAAGGGAGGGAAGGCATACAGAAAAATCCCTTTCCAAGAGAGGAAAAATGCATCTCACCAGAAAGCTCCAGGCCCTGGAGCAAGTAAGCAGAAAAGTGGCAGTTTTGCATTGTGTGGGGACACAAAAAGGTCTGACTCTGGATAACCCCATCATTCAAATAGGTCATCTACCACCAAGGTCACCAGTTTCCACTTGTGCATCATGGACTGTGACCTGCTTAGCTTGTTTGCCAAGACATTTTGGATGCCTGGAACATGTACCATTGATAGTTCTAGACCATGTTCCAGAGCCCAATACCAAACCCTCATTGCTTCCCTGCACAGCGGATAGGAATGAGTCCTCCATTGTTTGTTGATGTAATGCATCACACTGACATTGTCAATCTGTATTAACAGAGGACCAGGGGACAAGTGGTTCTGGAAGGCCTGCAATTCACATACAACTGCCCACATTTCCAGAACATTGATGTATAAAGTGTGCTCCACTGGGTCTACATTCCCTGTGTCTGGTGATGGTCCACGTGAGCTCCCCAGCCCAACCCAGAAGCATCCTTGGTGAGGATCTGAAGAGGGAAGGGGATCAGGATTGGAACCCCCTTGAGCAGGTTGGTGCATTCCATCCACCACTTGAGCAATGTGCACACAGGGACATAACTAGAACCATCCGTTCTAGATCATCCATGAGCTGGTCCCACTGGACTCTTAGGGTCCACTGGGGAATCTGCATGTGCAGCCTGGCCAGTGGTACTGTGACAATGGCTGCAGCCATGAGTCCCAGAAGGCACAGAAATGTCCTTACTGAGACATAATGGCTGCCATGCACTAATTGTGCTTGAGCAATCAGGTGGTCAGTCCTGTCCAGGGGAGGAAAGCTGAGCCCTGTGCCATGTCCAGGACTGCCTCTATATACTGCAGTCACTGGCAGGGTGTCCACAGTGATTTTGGTATGCTGACTGTCACCCCCACAGCATCATGTAGCTGTCTGTTTCGAGCTAAAGCCATCAACAGCTTGTCCCTGGAGTGGGTTTTCAATAGCCAATTGTCCAGGTAAGGGAAGACATATATGTCTTCCCTGTGAAGGGCTGCCACCACTTCCAAGCATTTGGTAAAGACCTGTGGTGCAGAAGGCAATCCAAAGGGCAACACACTGAATTGATAATGCTCCCCTTGAAACAGGAACCTCATGTATTTTCTGTTAGGTTTCTGGATCTTGATATGGAGATACTCATCCTTCATATCCAGGGAACATATCCAATCCCCTTTTTGCAGTAATGGAAGGAGACCCTGCAAAGCAAACATTCTGAACTTCTTATATTCAAAGAAGAAGTTTAGACCTTGTAGATCCAGGATAGGTCTCAAGTCTCCTGTCCACTTTGGAACAAGGAAGTACCGGGAGTAAAAACTTGTGTTGATCTGTTCTAGAGGGCCAGGTTCTATGGCTGCTTTTTGAAGCAGAGTCATTACTTTTTCCTGCAAAAGGGCAGGTGCCCTGGAGGGAATGAGGATACCACTGGGGGATGATCTGGGAGATTGTCCAGAAGTTCCAGAGTATGACCCTTTTCTATCATCTCCAGAACCCATGCATCTGTTGTCACCTCCCACCACTGGACTAACTGGAGGGAGGGGCGACTCCCTACAACCACCCCTGAAGGCAAAGGTGGTTGGGGGTGTATAAGGAGTTAGGCTGAGCCAGTGGGGGCAGCCATACCAGCCCCACCACCTCTATGTGCTTTTGAATGGGCACCTGGGGTACTGCTGGGGACTGGCAAGATCCCTGCTCCTTTGTCCTTCCCCTGCTGTCTGGTGACTAGGCACCGTCCCCTAACACCAGCTGGGTGAAAGGCACCCCTGCTCCTACCCCTGAGTTGGAAATGGTAGAGAGAGAATGCAATGATTTCAAAGTGCTGCCTGCAACTTTTGCCCTTTGAATGGGGCAGTGAAAATTGTTTATTGCACCTCTGTGGCAAACCCTTCTACTCTGATCCAAGAATATCTCCTGAGATAAATGTTAGAGGTGGCAGCCCTGGCAGAAGCATCAAAGACATCATAGAATGTACAGAGCAAATGCTTGCCCACATCAGCCCCAGCTGCCAGAGTTGTCAGCAACTCCTGTTTTGAGGGGCCCTCAGGCAAGGCCTGTGCAGGAGCCTTAGCCTTCCTCCAGAGGGTGTTCTGATACTTCATCATGTGGGCCTGGTAGTCATCAATACGAAACCTCAATGACACAGAGGCATATGTCCTCTTGCCTAGGACATCCAACCTCCTAGATTCTTTGATCAGGAGGAAGAGAGCTCAGTTGTTTAGATGCTGTAGACCTGTCAAGGGCAGCCCTGATCACCACTGAGCCAGTCTCAGGCTATGCAGCATAAGAAGGCTTCCCAGAAGGGGCAGAATACTTTTGTCTGCTTTTCTGGGGACAGCTGGTATATTGTTTGGGCTGTACCAAGCTGCATAGGTGGCATCCTCTAATGCTAGATGCAAAGGAGGCACCACAAGGGAGGGAGACTCTGGCAGCTCCATGAGCTCCACCAGGATCTTTCTTAGTAGTATCCTGCTCTTCTAGAGCAAAGCCCATTGCTGCTTGCATCTGCTACATCATGGTGAAAAATGTAGGGTCTTCTGGAGGGGACCTTGGTGTGTTCACCACAGAGTCCTCACTGCAAGTAGAGACTGGACTGGTGCCATATTCATATTGGCTCTCAGCATAGCCTTCTGCTTTCTTATACTCTTCCTGCATCACCAGATCAGGATTATATCCATATTCATCATTGACTGGGTTGACATCGCCAGTAGTGGCATAGGAGGATTCTGAGGTAAGGAAGTACCTTGTGTCGTTGAGGGGTTATGTATAGAAGACCCCATTGACAGGCTCCCAGGAACAGGGAGACCAGGCAGCAGGCACCTTATATCAAAAAAGGAGATAAGGACTGTCTGAGGATCCGCATCATTTTGGTTAGCGGGCATTACTGGAGTAATCAACAGGGGAGACTGAGTCCCTGTCAGTGACAGCGATTTACTAGCCATAATAGGACCAGTAGTGCCTACGCCAAGCTCCAACCTTGGTGTCAGGTCAACAGTAGGGGGGGTTGGTTGGCGTCATCACCACAGTGGACGACGTCAAAGCAGAGGTTATACCTGTAGAGCACACTGGGGCATGCCAGGGAAGACTTCTTGTCCTGGTGCTTGTGCTTATGACTCCCTGAAGTTTTCTCCTGGGATTTGGATGACCTTGATTTGGTCGACAGAGCCAGCAATGTAGATTTCTCTTGGAGCTGCTTCTCTATCCTCTCTACAATCTTTTGTAGTAAAAACTTTTCCAAAACCTCTTTTCTGCATTGCCAGGTTGTGGAATTAACCCCCCGGCAGATTTCACAAGTTTTCACATTGTGGTCTAGGCCTAAGCAGCAGACACAAACTTCATGAGAGTCTAGATCTTTTCTTCACACTCACAGTACTGGAAAAGTTTGGATAGTTCCTTTGACGACATGCAGGTCATCAAAAATCACTATAAACGTGATTTACTTTTAATAAGTGAAAGAAACAAAATGGCAGCAATAGCAGTGACATTTTCTACAGCAATCTGATGAGTCTGATCAATGGTGGGAAAAGAACTGATGAGGGGCCACCCACGTTTATGTATATGATGATGTCTGACATTGTCATGGGCAAACCCTGGCTAACTGCTTGTAAAAGTTTCTATGTAGTCCTAGTGCCTGGTGTCTGTAAGTTCCAAAGGTGTGGCCTGATGAAAGAGATATCCTCAAAGTAAATCAATGGGCCTGGCGTGTCACTCCATTCAAAAGTTTGCTGGCAAGTGAAAATTAATGCCATCTTGGCCTCCATGCGCCTTCTTTCTGCCTCTACAAATTTGTCATCAGCCTATACCATCTATTGCAGAAATTGTTCTGCTATGGCAGACAAAGCTGACTCAGTATGTCACGCATGCCCTCGCTGCAACGCTGGAGTTTTCAGAAGAGGCTGGAAAGCAAAAGATGAGGTGGGTTGTTCAACAGTGAGGACCTGTGATGATGACCCATCATTGGAAAATGGCTTCTACCTGCTCATCCTTATCTGACGCTCCATCATTGACCATATTCTATCTACTGGGGTCGTGGCACTCCACAGTACCATTTCCAGTGTCCAGTGGGATCAATGGCTCTGTGGCTGAGCATGTGCCAAGAATGGCATCAAACTCATAAAAAAAGGGGTACTCAATGTGACCTGGTACACTTTGGTTATTATTGTTCTGCACCCAATGTAGCGATGTTTGAGGCCTTTGATGGTGTTCCAGCACTGGGTCTCCGTATGATCATAGCCAAGCTCATACAGTTTCAATTATATATCTTGGTACATACTATATGTACTATAAATTTTTCCATTGATCTTTCAGTGCTACCTGTATATGCTGATCCCCTCCCCCAAGATGGCAATCAAGGATCTGGTCTCCTTGTCACTCCAGTTAAAGCTGTGCATTTCTGCCACCATTTCTAAAAACTTAAAACAAACATGTATTAGCCACAAATATTAGCCAATGTGTTACCAAACCACAATCATACCATGGGCATGACCCATAAGACAACATTGCTGCTGTGGAGAGGGATTGACAAAAATGGATATCAGAAGCAGTAGTGGGATGCCCCAAGGCCAAACCTTAGGCCGCATGTCCATGCTCCCAGCCCTATACCTCCCACAGAAAGAAGGCCATACCAACTTCACTGGCCATATACCTGGTCTGGGTCCCTGAGAGAGAGGCTGGATGGCCATGTTCCCAAGGACCCTAACCCCCCCGACCAGACAAAGTGCGCATCACTGGCCACATGCCTCAAATATCCCATTGACCATGCCCAAAGCAACCATCCTCCCAAAGGATAGGCAAAGCAAGCTTGTCTGGTCACATGCCTTAACCAACCCACTGTTGAGATTTCCACCATCACCCACAGCAACCAAGTGTGCCATCTACACTGACCCTTTGCCACCACCACCCTGTCTAGCAAGTGGACCAGCCACATAATCCACATCCTTCCATGCCCATCAAAACCATCTGGGAGTTTTTCATCTTCAGAGACTGCTGCATAATCTACTGCTTAAGCCCAGCAACCATGGCAAAGTAAACTGACAGAGCTGAGTCCCTACCTGAGGTCACATGGCCATGTCCCAATCCCTTCACCTCCTCCCACATGGAAGACCAAGCCAACTTCACTGACCACATGCCTTGGCCTTTTTTGCCTCCCTGTTGAAGGCTGCATGGCCATGTTCCCAAGGTCTCCAACCCCCCAAGACTAGGCAAAGTACATCTCACTGGACAACCACATTATCCACGCCCCTCCTTACCCATAAAAACCGGTCAAGAGTTTCTGGTCACCAGAGATAGCTAGTTAAACTGTGAGTCAAGCCCAGCAACCACAGTAGGATTAATTCCCAGAGCTGGGTTTCTGCCTTAGGCCGCATGGCCACCCTCCCAAGGCTCCTCACCCACCCCACTGAAGGCCATATTCCTCAAACACCCCACTCCAGGAAGGACCACGTTAGGCAAGCTCGGTCAGCAAAGTACCAGAGCTATATCCCTACCCAAAGCTGCAGGGGGATTGTGGCACTGTGGGTGGGGGAGTTTGTTTGCTGGTGGAAGCTAGCACCAGGAGTGTTAAGCTTCCCCTGGACAAATTCTTAGGGACAGGCAACATTTCCATACCAACTGTCCAGTGGTGCCATGGCATTGATTAATAGGGTGAGCATTGAATGGAGTTCAAGTTCAACTTTATTGCTTAGTAAACATACCATTACAACATACTAAAAGCATTGCAGCATTCTAAAAAATCATCAAATGTTTGAAAAGACAATATAAAAAGAGTGAGAGTCCATCCCCAAATTAATTCTCAGAGGCAGGGAGATGTTTTTCTTTATACTTCATTACTTGATGAAAAAAAATTGAGGCCATCTTAGCCTCCTTTAATGTCTGAGGATGTAAAAGTATGAATAAAGGATCATATTTTGCATTTACATATTTAATAAGAAAATCATTTAACAAATTGAACTGCAAAGTTTTATATAAAGGGCATTGTACCGTAATATGATAGAGATTTTCTTGAAAGCCCCATTACACTTACATAATTCTAATCCTGAATTGGGTAAAGTTTTTCTATTAAAAAATATATATTTAGAACAGATAATTCCCATTCTTGCCCAAGTAATCATTTTCCTTTCTAACGGGGTCAGCGAAAGAATTAAATAGTTCTCTATAAATGCATCAATCTTATTTTGTGCTAGCCAGCTAGCCTGGCGTTGGACTCTAAGAAGATCCATTTGCTTTTCATGAGCAGACCTGAGTATTTTCTTTTTAACAAACTCCTTAAATGAGGGAGATATTGAAATTGATTTCTCCCAATCTGTCCAAAGATAAAACATATCAACACTACCCAAAATACTCTGAATATTTTTAACCCAGGGTGACCTAAAGTCTTGTTTATGCCAAGAAAGCTTTTCTTTCAGGCACAATAAAGGCCAAAAATGTACCTGCTGATTAATAATTTTTAAACAATAACCCATGGAACGTATATCAATTATTGTGTCGATGGGAACTCTACCTAATTCTGCCCTAACTATAACATTGGATGTGGCTAATGGGACCTGCAATAAAGATTTATAATAAAAGGAGAGTGGAGTTTCCAGCCATAAAAGAACATTATTGTTCCAAACCTCTGCTCCATATGTGAGAATTGGATTAATCTTTGCTTACCAGCAACCAATGCTGGTAAGATCGAATGACCTGCATATTTCCTGCTAAAGCATAACAAAGCTTTGACTATCATTTTTGCCCTTGTCACTTGTTCCCTCCAATGCTCTATCCAGTTTCCATTTGATACAAACTTCATCCCCAAATATGTAAAGGTGGGTACCCCCTCTATAGGTTCATTATTTAAATAAATCCTTGATTTAATTTGGTATCCCTGTTGTGGGTCGAAGATCATCAACTTGGTTTTTTTCATATTTATTATTAAATCCAAATGTTTACATTTAGAATAAAGTTGATGTATTTTATTTTATTTTGTAAACCTTGAATGGATAAAGCAAGAATAATTAAATCATCTGCATAGGCAAGGCTGTGCACTAGCATATTCTTAATTTTAGGGGAATCAAGACTAGATACATCCCTATAGGTCAAAAGAGAGTCAATATACAAACTAAATAAGAAGGGAGCCAAAAGGCATCCCCATTTGACTCCTGAAGTTGTACTAAAATAATCAGTGATATTACCCTTATTGTCATATCTAACAGCCGAAGTTGTATGTGAGTATAACATATAAATTGGGATCAATAAATTTAAGGGTACACGTCTATTTATTAATATCTCCCATAATTTGGCTCTGTTAACAGAGTCAAATGCTGCAGAAAAGTATACAAACACAACTTACAGCTTCATTTTATGAAATGACCTATATTTTTCTATCAAATGTGCTAGAATATAAATATTATCTATCGTAGAAAAGTCCTTATGAAAACCTGCTTAAAACATAGATAAAGAGGAATTTACAGATGACCAATCTTGTAATTTATGTAATATTATTTTAGCAAAGATTTTTCCACTGATATCAATGAGGCTGATTGGACAATAGTTAGATGGAGATTAAAACTGCCCTTTTTTATGAACTGGAACTATTATATTTCTTGTCCAAGAAGGTAGTATGAATTTCTCTCTTAAACAAATATTAAAAAAGTTTGTAAGAAAAACTACCCAATAACTCAAATACCTTTTATAAACTTCTCCCGGTATCAAATCAGGTCCAGGTGCTTTCTTATTTGGTAAGTTCACAATAACATCTTCCACCTCTTCAAATGTAAGCACTAGAGGTATATACCCCTGTTAAAAGTATCTAACACATCACCCCCACTATTAGGATGTTTATTAAGTAGTGAGATGTAATATGTTATCCAAGTTTCTTTAGGAATAGATATAGGTGGTCTAAAGTTCTGATTAACAGCCCCCTTAGATACTAAGACCCAGAAAAGCCTAGGATCACCCTCCATGATGGCTTGATACATTACTTCCCACTGTTTATCAGTAAACTCTCTTTTTTTTTGGAGAAGTTCTTTATACTCACTTCAAAATTTATTTAGATTTAAAATCGCCCTCTTACTCTGATTTTTTTTAGTCTGCCTAATAAGCCTCGCTATATTCCTTTTCTCTCTCCTACAATGCCCATCAAACCAAAATACTGGCTGAGGCTTAATGCTATTAGTTGAATAAATCACTGTATTTATTTGTTGATACCCTAAATTCAATAAATCACTAATCCGTTCGCCTTTAGGGTCAATATATACTTGATGATATAAATAAGCAAAAGTGGGAGAATATATAAGGTTTGAAACTCCATACATCATCTTATTATTCAGCCTTAGCCTCTTTTTCCCATTAATCTCAAGCTCTGCCATAGGCTTCTTTAAAGAGGAGATATTACTATCGGAGTTCCTAAAATCCAACAAGATTGCTGCATGATCACTTTCTGTTCTCATAACCACCTCCAATCTCCTGAAAAAATGATAACTAAGGGGAGAACATAACATAAAATCAATTACACTCTTACCTACTGTGGAGAAAAAAGTACTTTCTCCACATCGGTCCCCTTCTAATCTCCCATTAAGAATCAAAAAATTATTTTCTGTAATGAAGGTTCGAAAACATCTCCCTGCCTCATTAAGAGTGATATCAGTTGTATTTCTTTGTTCCAAATCTGACATATATAATAATTCTTGTAACATTGATAAATTGTCAAAGTTTGCTATCCTAGCATTAAAGTCCCCTGCTAAAAGAACAGTATCTACCACATTTGATTGTGTAATTAAATGTATTTCCACATACAATTTAGACCAGAAATCATATGTTGGATGAGTATGAAAACTTGGTGGGATATATATATTTACAATCAGGACTATACTTAAATCCCAGTTAACAACTACCATAAGAATCTCAGGAGTGGGTGAATGACTTTTTATTACCCTTAATCCATCCCTAATTTTGATCATAGTAACCAAACCTCCTTTATTTCTCCCATGCATTTTTCCTTTAATTGCATGAACAAAATTGGATTCATAGCCATTCAAATAGGGGGATGTTAACACCCATGTCTCCTGAAGAATGATGGCTTCATGTCTAGCATTAAAGGTAACCCACTGTGGGTCTGCAAACTTATTGTGAAGTCTTGCTATATTCCAATTAAGGACATTACAACCAGAATTGCTTTCTGACCCCCAATCCTGCTCTAATGAGGTATCATTACTTTGAGTTTCTGCTAAGTATAGTCAAGGTTGTACAGTTCTAGACTGTGCTAGTATATCCCATTCATTTAATTCCACCAAGTAGATACCCACCTCATCCAACATATGTCTATTTTTAAAAAGTAATGCCAATAATTGTGCAGAACCAATAAGGCAATTTATCTGGGTACCCTCTTTACCATTCCAAACTCTATTCACCTCCACA
Source organism: Neoceratodus forsteri (assembly GCA_016271365.2). Lineage (NCBI taxonomy): Eukaryota > Metazoa > Chordata > Ceratodontiformes > Ceratodontidae > Neoceratodus > Neoceratodus forsteri. The sequence continues at coordinate 560,391,326 of CM057450.1, read as the reverse complement.
AATTCTTCGGGAAGTATATGGGTTTTAATAATAGTTGAAAGAATCATCCTGTAGATCATGTAGACAAATTAGCAACAGTTTCTCCCTCCAGTGTCTCTAACCCAAAAATAGAGACCATCGAAAATTCTGAGGAAACTCAAAACTCCCAATTCAATATTGCAAGAGTAGATTTAAATTTATCATATGTTAACATTTTTCCTGTTTTCGCCCCATTATAAGTTTTTTCCAGATTGTTGTCCAAGTAACTGATGTTGATAACAGCAATCCCAATGAGTTTACCAGGCCTTGTTTAGCCCAGACTAATTTTGCCATGTCCATATTAGGAAGCATAAAATAAACTGAATTGGAAGCATTGGATGTATCCCTGATCACCATAATAAGAGCATCCGCAACAGCTGGTAACCCCAATTCAGCTCTTAACATATGCGCTATCATGTTAGTCAATGATGCTTTAGTTTCATAATGTTTAAAGTACATCTCATCTATTTTAAAAACTACTTCTTTATCTGTACATTTTAAATTATTTACTTCAAAATCATTCCCATCAAAATTACTACCCTCCATAACTAACAATGGGTTTAAATGGAAGTCTTTATTGAGCTTATCTCCAATAGTTGAATTCTCTATAGAATTTGTCTTTTGTTCCACAATGAAGTTACCCTTCCCCTTTCCCTGCTCTTTTATGGATATCCGTTCCTCAACCATAGGCTTATTTTTTTACTTCAGAATTCTTTCTGTTCGGTATATAATTTTCTTTATCTACCTGTATCTCTTCTACCTTAGTGTGACCTTTAATCCCAACTTTATTTATATTTTCATCATTAATTTTTGTTTTATGATTCTGTCTTCCTGGTTTATTGGTCTTAATAAGTCCATCAGCCTTAGTCTCCTTTTTTCCCCCTTTTTTCTTACTTAATCCCCCCTCTTTTTACCCTTTTTGCCTTTTAGGGGCACAGGGATATTTAAGGAAGAGAATGACAAATTATGCCTTGGTTTAAAAACTTCCTTTTCCTCTGATAACTGTGAGATTTGTTGTTTAGGTGAGGCAAATTTCTCTGCACAAAAACATGAGAGGTTTTCTAATGTTGTTTTAATAGCATTATATGCCTCCAATAAGACAACCTTGGACATCACCGGATGAGCAAGGGCCTTAATAGTATGTTTCGATATGGTATCAGGACATTGAATAAAAAAATCATGATCTAACTGAATATCCAGAACCTCTCTGTCCATTCTTTCAAATAACTCATCAGGGGCACCATCCAAAATTGTATGCAATGATTCTTTAGGGCCCATTATACAGCTCCCTGCCTCACTTGATATCTCTAATGGACTAAACAAGTTCATACCAGATGGAAAACATGAGATACCATCATCCTTATCTACATAATCCCCTTGACCTGCCACCACATTTCGATGACTGGATTCTACCTCCCTGACCCAGTCATCATAAATATAAACCCTTGAATAATCCACTGTATTTACTTGCTCCCCCAAGGTGGCACTAACTTCACCACCCACACCATGTAGGAAACGTGGACCATTCATTTTTATAAGTTCCTGAGATTTATTGGGGGATTTATTAAGGTTTTTTTTTTAAAAAAAAAAATCAGTAATTTTTCCCTGACAAGCTGATTTTGCACAAATAAATGGGCCTCTAGTTACTTCCAATTCAGGAGTTATAATATTACTATCAATAGAAATCGGTTGTTTTGCCTCCAACCTTTCCCTTATGTTCCTTTCACATTCACTATAATGATTCTCCAACAATTTTACCATAATGTCTTGATTTGTATTATTCAAACTATCCAGAGCATTCATATCCTGTTTCTTAACAATCTTTTTTACAAAATGTGGCTTTCTCCCATTATGCTGTAAATTGTCTCCACATAGATCCAATCTGGGATTATCAACAAAATGCTCCTTTAAAAAGTAAGGTGAATGAGATATTGAAATGCTTCCTACCGGTTCCTTAGGGGGCGAAGCCGTAATAACCAGTTCCTGAGTATATACACAACAATTACCTTTTGTGTTGTTATTAACATTTGGCGGTTGTTCCCCTTTATTTTTCCCCTTGGTAATCTTGTTCACCATCTTACCACTGCAGGTATACATAAAAGAAGAAAACCCTCACTCTATTTAAAAATTCAAGCTAGCCCAATCAGTCTGATGGAAGCCAATTTGAGCTCTATATCTTCCCTAATAAGTCTACCAAAATGTAAACTATATAGGGAGTATATGATTGATAGTATATAACCTATAATATAAAAATAAATATGTATATCAGACTCAAATTCTAGCTCAAACTTAGACTAAAAATATTAAAAAGTGACAAATAAATAAACTAGTTTGCTTCAGATTTATATTACCATGCTAATATTCAGGATTAAATTGAAAACTGCGTAGAATGACCAGTATTAGAGTAAATTGTCCCAGGCAATCAATCTTTAGTTTTATAATAAACCCACTTACTTAAACACAATCAGTCATATCACTTTAAACCCGAGGACTAAAATATTAATAAATATAACCTGTAACACCTTATTTAAGATAGAACACCTTTTTCTGTTATTTAGATTACCTGTGTAAATCTTCTCCGAGTGGCGCTCGCACCACTCATGCTCCACACACACGCACGCTATGCATGAGCGCAATGTTTAAATATAGGAGCGTACCCTCCCACAGAGGCAAACCTGCTTGATTATTGACTCACCCCTGAGCCCCGAATTTACATGCAGGTAATTAACTTCTTGCACACACCTGGGGACTTCCCGAAACTTCAGCAAAGCAGTAAATGGCAGATAAATATAAGTTTCAGTCACTAGATCACAAATGTGCTGTGCTCACAGTCATTTACGGAAGACAAAAGACGTCAGTTGAATTACCCGGCTGTTCAAATAGCACAGTTCTCTTTCGGCAGACAGTACTTCAAAAGACTTTAGGTAGCAGCCACTCTGGATATTTTACATAGATGTCCCACAGGAAATAACAAAGCTGGTGTTCTTGCAGGGATGGTAATTTCCATTGAATGGGGTTGCTGGTGGTCCACTGTAGCTGAGATACTTAATCCTCACCTGGCTGGCATGGAGGGATGGCAGACCCTACCAGACAGGATACAGAACACATGGAGGGGGGGTTGACAATTATGGAGCCCGTGAGAGAAGGGTGGAGCACAGATGGGGCACACAGCCTGTGTGGGGAGATGGGTCCTGATGAGAGAGATTATGATCCCATGCATGATGAGAGAGGGAACACAAGCAGATGGGGTTTGGAGTCTGGTGGTAGACCACAAGGGGTATGGAGCCCATGCAAAGGGCATGCAAGCAGTCATCTGCACTGGGAGCCATGCTCCTTCACTATACAGTATGGACCAGAGAGGGGAGATGGATTGTTTTTTAGAAATATAGCACATCTAGCAGCAGGGAGATTTGAGGCGCACTAGAAGCTCTGAACCACAAAACCCACACAAACCATCCATCCTCACCACCTCTGTAAGCCACAACCCCCACCTCCTCTCTCCCTTTTCCATCATACACCCAACACAGAGCGTTGTCCCCACAGTACCTGTGTGTTCCTGGTTCACATTGTCAAGCCAGTGCTTAAGAATTGTGCCGTCGTTAGCAAGATGAAGCTGTTTAGTAAGGCATGAACAATTACATAGCAATCTTATAGTGTGGTATTGTGAGGCAAACAAGACAATTGAGGACACTGGTGAGCATGAACATGGGAGCCCAGACAATAGCCCTGAAACGTGCAGCACTTCCTGATTTTGTTACAAGCACAGGGTGATGGAAGTGATATCACTGTCTATCACTGCTCATCATCATCATCATAACCCCCACATCCTCCCTACTGATGGAAATTCAGCGTGCAACTCCAGAAGTACAGTGGGGCAATGCAACCTGAGCTGGCACAACATGGAGGCCATTACTGGGAAGATGCATCAGTATCACAGTTACAGTGTGATGGAGATCGAAACACGTCACAACTGTAAGTAGTGTAAATGTGCCTTGGAGTCCGGCCAAAAATTTCATGCATCAATAAATTCAGAATTAGGTTCAGCATATCCCCAATTAACTGCATGCCCAAAATGAGATCTCTAAGTTACTTTGTTTAAAACATGCAAGCATGTGACAACTGTAGAATTTATAATGTTCAGCCCTTGGGAAAGTAGTTAAACTGTATTGTGCATTCAATTTAGCCTTTAGCTCTTGATATGACAAATCCTCCTGCTGATCCGGTGCACACAGACTACATAAAAGTTTGAAGGTTTCACTTCTCAAGAAAGTACAAAAAGCAGCTCAAATAAGTATATCCTGACACTCAAGATTTGCAGATTGTGTGGCAGGATTAAGTAGTAACCACTGATCAAACCATCTGGAACATGTATCCCAGTCTGTTCCTGTAAAAATCTCAAAGCTGGATGAAGTTTCCATACCACTGTACAGTTTCAAATATCTTACTCATCTCCAGTGCTGAAAGTCACAAGATGATGTCATTCAGTAAGCTAGAACTATGAAAATGTGTACCATCCTTGTCACCAGTTTGTTGTATTTGGTGACCGAAAATAAGTTTCTTAAACACATCAGGGTCTTGGTAGAAAGAAAAACATGCACCACAGAAATTTAGGCCTTCTCTGTTTACTTCTATACAGCTCAGATACACAAGGGAAAAACTGTTCTCAACACACACACACACACACAGGAAGACTCACAGGAAGTAGTTTTCTTAAAGATGTACTGCCTAACATTTCTTAAAGCTGCACTACACATAACAAGAAAGGACTTGGCAAGGTTGGAGGAATGGTCAAATGTATGGGTGCTTAGATTCAACACAAGGAAGTGCAAAGTAATGCACCTGGGAAACAAAAACACAGGGGAAGAGACACAACGGGGGTGAAATACAAACAACAAAAATAGAAAGGGACCTGGAGGTAGTCATATCAGATGACCTAAAGGTGGGCAAGCAATGTGAGAAGGCAGTGAGGAGGGTTGGCGGGATACTGAGATGCACAGGGTGAGGCATCACCAGTAGAAAACAGGAAGTTGTTATCCCTCTGTACAGACAGTTGGTGAGACCCCATCTGGAGTACTGCATGCAGTGCTGGAGACCCCATCTCCACAAGGACACAGACAGGATGGAGGCTGTCCAGAGGAGGGCAACTAAAATGGTGCAGGGTCTGTACCAGAAGACATGCAAAGAGAGATTAAAAGAGCTTAATATGTATACCCTTGAGGAAAGGGGCGGGGGGACATGATAGAAACATTCAAGTACCTCAAGGGAATCAATAAAGTCCAAGAGGGTAGCATCTTTCAGAAAACAAGAAGCGCAAGAACAAGGGGGGCACAATTTGAAGATAGAGGGGGGACAGCTCAGAGGCAATGTGAGGAAGTATTTTTTCACAGAGAGGGTGCTGGATGCATGGAATGACCTTCCTGAGGAGGTAGTGGAGTCAAAAACAGGGGGGGAATTCAAGAATGCATAGGACAGATATAAGGCAATTCTAGTGGGGGTAGGTGGAAGTAGGCTGTTGGTTAACTAGGATCTCCCACTTATCCATTAGGTAGGGAAATGGGCAGACTAGGAAGGTCAAGCAGTCATCTGTTGTCAAATTCTGTTTCTATGTTTAACCAACGTTACTTAAAACTGTGGTTCTAATAAATATTTGAAAAAGGAAAGCTGACACTAGTGAACACAGGCATGCTTTCTGAATGTGATAGGGGGAGTGGAAATGCAGCAGCGAACATGGCTTTAGAATGCCAAGATTGTGTACTATTTTTAGAGTACTGCAGGGATCAGATTTCAGAATGCCACCATGTTGCCGTTTTGGAATGCTGCAATAGCACAATCTTAGAAGATAGCTGGGACACACAAATTTGGAGTGTTGGAGGAACGCTGAAATTTGGAATGTACTGGTTTCAAACATTTTTAGAATGTAGCAGAGCTATGCAATGTTGAAATGCAGGAGTCCAGAGACACATAGTTGCAGAATGTTTTGTCATCTGGTGGTGATGCACAATTTCAAAATGTAGTGGTAATGCTTGATTTCAAATGGTGGTGACAACATGGAATTTCACAATGTAGCATGGACACACAGTTTCAGAATGTGGTGGTAACATGCAATTTCAGAATGTGGCAGTGATGCACATATTTGAAATGTGATGGGATGTGTAATTTTAGAGCATTGCAGAGAAATACGGTTTTAAAATGTGATAGGGATGCACAATTTTGGAATGTGGTGGGATGCACAATTTCAGAACAGAAACATAGAAACACAGAATTTGTCTGCAGCAAAGGACCACTTGGCCCACCCAGTCTGCCCAGATGATTCCTGCCTAGTCTGGCCCCATAGATCCTAACTGGTTTCCAGTGACCCCCCCCGCCTATTCACCAATATTCCTTTATGTCTAACTCAGTTCACGCATGCTTGAAGCCGCCTACTGTTTTCACCTCCACCTCTTTCTTGGAAGTCTATTCTGGGCATCTACCACTCTTTCTGAGAAGTAGTGCTTCTTCACATCCCTCTTAAACTCCCCCCCTCCCCCAGTTTCATTGCATGCCCTCTAGTCCTGGTGCTCTTTCTCTTTTGAAAGAGGCTTTCCACCTGCACCCTGTTCCCCCATGAGGTACTCGTAGGTTTCTGTCATATCCCTCTCTCTTCTCTGTATAAGTTGAGATCCCTCAGTCTCTCCTTGTATGGCTTTTAGTGCAATCCCTGCACCATTTTAGATGCCCTTCTCTGGACTGGCTCCACCCTGTCTGTGTCCTTTCTGAGGTGCAGACTCCAGAACTGGACACAATATTCTAGGTGGGGTCTCACCAGTGAGCGATACAGTGGCAACAGCATCTCCTTCCCCTGCTGGACATACCTCTCCCAGTGCATCCCAGCATCGCAGTGGCCCTACCTACTGCTTTGTCACATGGTCCTGCCACTTTGAGGTTGTCAGAGATGATAATCCCAAAATTTCTTTCCTGCTTAGGGACTGGCAGCATATCCTGTACTCACTTTCTGGGTTCCTATGCCCTAGGTGCATAATTTTGCATGTTTTGGTATTTTTTTTTTTTTTACTCTTCAGTTTCTTCTCCTCCCGACCAGAACTCTCTCAGGCTACCTCGCTTGCCGTTGTCACTCTACTGCCCGCTGTGTACTCCACCATCTTTGGAGACATTATGACTCCCCAGGGACATGTGGGGGCTATTGCCGGGGGGAGATCGAAGGGGCAGTGGCGAAGAACCAGCATTGGGCGTGTGGCGACGGTGGCACTAGAGAAGCTGTTGCCTATCCAGTGGAAGGGGCTTTCCCCCCTTTTAGTGTGTGTGTGCTCCTCCTCCTCCTCCCTCCCTCTCCCTTCATGATACATGTCCCGGTCGGCACATGGCAACCCTGCCAATGTCAGACCATGCCAACTTACATGCAGTCCAGTGCTCAGCAGCGCCCCTGGTCTCCACCAGGGGCTGCTGGTGCACCGGACACCCCAGAGCCCTCCCCCTGGGATAGGAGAGCAGCCCTGGCAGGCGCTCAATCCGACCCCACCCCTGCCGACCCCCGGCACCTGAGCTTGCTCCCGAACCTAGGTCGCTGGCATGGCACGAGGTGTGGCATCCAGCACTTCAACCCTCAGTGCCACCGGGCCGGCACGTTTTGTTGTTGAACCACAACTGCAATATTTTTGACCACTTTTTGAGTTTCCCAAGCTCCCTACACATTCCTTCCACCCTCTTCTAACTGTCCACCCTATTACAGATTTTGGTATCATCAGCAAAAAGGCATACCTTCCCTTTCAGTTCATCTGCAATGCCACTTATGAAGACATTAAAATGGATTGTTCCCAATACTGAGCCCTGCAGCACCCCACTGGTCACTCCTCCATCCTTAGAGTGAGTGCTATTAACTGCCACCACCTTCTGTCTCCTATCTGTTGACCAATTTCTATCCTACTTCACCACTTTGGATCCTACCTCTAGGCTGCTCAATTTTTTAATTAGACTCCTGTGGAGCACAATGTTGAAGGCCTTGCTAAAATCCAGATGAGCCACGGCCACGTCCCTCCCCGATCAATCTCTCTGGTCACCCAGTCACAGAAGTCAATCAGGTTCATTTGGCATTACCCCGAACCCATGCTGCCTTTGGTCTTGCAGCTCATTTGATTCAAGATACTCTAACCTTTACTTTAACAATATTTCCATTAATTTTCCCATCCACTGAAATCTAGATTTAGTAGTTGCCATATTGGTCCTTGCAAGAACAGATCCAGAAGCAAATGATTTGATACCTTTTAATGGACCAACATAGATGTAACAACAAGAACAAAGTGCTTTAGATTTTGGACCAACCAGTCCTTCGTCAGAAGCCTAATGGCAGTTGTTTAGAAAAAATAATACTTTAACAGCTAGATCATGCAGAAAAAAACAGAAAAAATCCCCATTGGTTTAAAATACTCATTTGAAAAATACAGAAAATGATGTCAGAGAAGTTTAACAGCACCATAATACTTTCAGCCAGGAGTGCCCCAGGGTTAAAGGTGTTTGGTGGAACACACATACAAAGAATCCTACTGCCAAGGCTCTTGGAATTCTGCGGTTCTGCGGTTGCGGAATTTGAAGCAGAATTTGCATTATGCCACAGAATATATATAGTGCAGCAGAATTCATTGTTTTTGGTAAATTTTCATATAAATATACTGTTTTTTCATAGTGTCAGTCTTTCTTTCCCACCTCGTTTATCCTGAAGCTCCTCATCTATGCTCAGCATTATGATGTCATTGATGACATCACATCATATTTAGCCAATGACAGGACTGCATTCTGCCAGAGAAATTAATAAATCATGCCTCAGAAATCAGAAAATGCTGCCGCAGAAGTCAAGGAGCCCTGCCGCAGAAATCGGAAAATTCTGCCGCAGAACACCAGGGGCCCTGCCTACTGCATATAAATTGAATTGACATAAGATAACACTGCTGGAGCACCACCACTGAAGTGGGACTCACTGGCCTATAGTTACTAGCCTCTTCCCTGCTGCTGCCCTTATGTACAATGACCACGACTGCTTTCCTCCAGTCCTCCAGAATACACCCAATTCCAGTGAGCTGTTGAATAAGACCATCAGTGGGGCAGCCAACACCTCCCTGAATTCTTTCAGTACTTTTGAATTTATTCCATCCTGTGCCATAGCCTTGTTCACTTTCAGAGCTGCAAGTCCCTTCAGTACCTTTCCTCTGAAAATGGACTTGAGTCCATCCCCACTTTGTTCCTTCTGCTCCCTGGTAGTCCATCACCCCCCCCCCATGAAGACTGAGCAGAAGTACCTGTCTAGGATGTCTGCTTTTCTTGGGCCTCTTGTGCGCAGTCTCCCTCCACCATCCTCCTTATTCTCACAATTCCCCCCTTGCTTTCCTCTTCTCACTTATGTACATGAAGAAATGCTTACCCCATTTGCTACCCCTTTGGCAATACTTGACTTTGCACTTTTGCCCTCCTCACTGCCTTAGCTGCTCTTCTCTGTTTTACCTGGTGTAAGCCCCCCACGTTTGGGAGGGCTTACTATAGTGGCCCCTCCTCCCTTGTAGTTCATATAAGGGCCTGGGTGGTTTTGGTCTCTGCTTTTTGGGTGAAGTCTGTCCAGTCCCGGGGGGGGGAGATTAGGCCGGCTGGGTTGGCATGAGGAGAGAGCTCAATGGGAGATAAACATCTACAGTTGGCCAGGAGATCAATCCCCAGCCTGGGAGATCAGGCCTTGGTGCAGTGTTGTGGTTTTAGTCCGCCTGTGAGATCTGGGTGGTTGGCAGGCACTGCAGCCATTTGGGAACTGGGTCCATATGCGGGAAGCTGTGGCCCATGGAGAAGGAGTAGGCCCACCTTGTGCTCTGTGGCACTGGGGTGGGCCAGGGCCTAGTTCGTGGTGAAGGTAGTGTGAGCAGGCACAGTGGGGACATCTCAGTGGTGGCAGCCTGTGGTGTGGGAAGCCCTCTGGTCCCTTACCCGTGTGGCACTCTGTGCCTGGAAGCTGACAGCCTATGGAGAGAGTTTTGGGGTCCACCTTTGCCCTGACATGAATGGTCCATGCTGAGCCTGTCTCTAGGTATTGCAGGGAGGTCACCCCAAGTGCCCTGTTTTGCAAGATGGAGGAGTCTGTGTGGAAGAGCTGCAGCCTGTGCATGGGAGCCATGAAGTAGCAGAGTGCGGTCTAATGAGCAGCGAAGTGGCCAGTTTGGAAGGAGGGGTGAAGGCAGCATGAGAGTACAAAGTGGCTATAGCCCAGAAATCTCGAAGTGGAAGGGCCATAGCAGTGAAGGTGCTGGGGGGTTGAAAAGGGAGCCCATGGCCAGTATGTGTTGCTGCTGCTCAGTTTAGGAGCCCTTAGCTCCAGGGAGAAGTACAGCTATTGGGCCTGCGTCGGCCCTTAAGCTTGTGCCGTGGCATTTCGCCACTGAATTTTGTGCCTGTTTATAGTCTGTGACCCGCAGCTCCAGGGAGCTGTTATATTTGTTTTAACTAATAAATTAATTTGTTTTATTTATTGTAAACTGAGTGTGCCTCCTCTGTGTAAATGAATTTAGGCTGTTATTGTAAACTGAGTGTGCCTCCTCTGTGTATATGAATTTAGACTGTTTGCTAACACCTTTGCTCTCAGCATTTCAGGTTTGAATCTGCCCCGGGATGTGGTGTGGGTTGCTCTGCCTACAAGATCTCTGCTTTGAACCCTGACAGAAACCATTGATTTTAAGGTATGTGCCATTCTTTCTATGTCTTTGGATGATCTGCTACTGTTTTGGGCCCCCTCCTCACTGAATTACATCTGGCCCCCAGACACAGGTGGAGGGGGGTGCTACAAACATGAGGGTTTGTCCAGAATGTAGACAATGGGGTGCAGACTGTACCTGTTTATCCTGGGACTTGACAGCCATATGGGATCTTTTCAAAATGTTATCCTGCGTCATCTCTTGAGGCCGCCATGAGGGTCCGTTTCGTGCCATGCTGTCCAGGTGCCATGTTGATTTAGTGTTTGCATAGTCAATCTGATGCAAGCTACCCTTAAAGGTCACTGACTGGCTGTAGGAAAGGTGTGGCATCCTGGGAGAGAAAGGGAGATGAGCGCCATTTTGCCTTGACACGCTGTGTGGAGCGGAAGAACCGCAGGCCTTAGTACCAGTCTCCCTGTTGTCTTGGCTGTAGAGCAATGCAGGGAGAGGAGCTCCAGCCAATCTCTGCATTTGTTGTAGCTTTCAGGGCATTGGGGTGGCATGCCTTCCCCTTTGCTCCAACTGTGTTTGTGGGATACCACCTGTGGGAACCTATTATTCATTGCCCCCTTACAACCCATTTTGGACTCGGCCTCCTGTCCCCGCCTCAGGAGCAACCTCTATTTTGTCTACAGAAAGCCTAGAGAACTGGGACAAACTGAGATTAGTGACCCCATCTGTGGAGCCCACTGCCCTCAAGGTCCCCAAAAATGAAGGTGAGGAGAAAGAAGTTGAGGAAGAGGACTTATATGGTGAGAAAGGGTCCAGACGTCTGCCCAGCCCTTCTCCACCACTGCCTGCTGAGCCTCCCCATGGCAGAGGGAGAGGGCATGGGAAGCAGGAGAAACCTGCTGACCTCCTAGGGCCCAGGGGGTCAGACCGCACTTCCTCACCCGCCAGGAGCAGCAGTGCATCCGTTAAGCAGGAATCAGCCTCAGGGAAGGAGTCCCCAGTGGTTGTGGAGCAGAGGTGTAAAACCAGCCAGCCAGAGTATGTGGAGCCTCCAGTCTTGCCCCCTGGACAAGCAGCAAAGCCATTGGTCTTCCAGAACCAGGAGACTTGACCATGCCATACCACACCCTTACAAGTGGCCTACATTAAATTTATCAGACAGCATCCCACACCTCCTGGGGATGTCTGCGGCCTTGAAAGATTAAATGGATGGGTTATTGCCCAATGATCCACTGAATGTGAAATACCACAATGTGCCTTGGTTGGAGGAGGGCCAGGCCAGGAGGTGCCCAATCCCCCTCAGCTCATGCACACTCCCCCCCCCCAAGCACACTCTATGTCCGACGGGAGTGCCCAATCCCCATTGGCTCCACTGCCTCCCCCAAACAAACTTCCAGGTGCCACGCTGGGAGCCCACCCCAGCATGGCAAAAGTCCCATGTCGTCTTTATTAAAAAAAAAACCTGTAACAAATGAAAACGGTCCCTCGTTGACTCTCTTGTCCCCTCACCCAACCCGCACCCACCCTCTGCATACCCCACCTCCCCACACACACCCTCTCCCCATACTTACCTCCGGAGGCCGGTGTGACAATCTTCGGTGGACCCGGAACACGTCTGCACTCTTCAAAGCTGACAACAAACTGAAGAAATGTCGGTAACCTGTATAATGGCATAAATAGAGTTTTTTTCAACTTTGGTGCATATCTCTGTCTTTTTTTTTTTTGCACCAAATGTTTAACTTGGGAACCATCTCATGAATTCAGTGACTGTCATCTGGTTATTTGATCCCGAAAGGTGATTTCGCGGTCACTGCGCGGAATCACCTTTCGGGACCGAGTAACAAAATGGCAGTGTCACTATTCATGAGATGGGCTCTCAAAAAGCCTATGTTGCAAATTTGGTAAAAAAAATTCCCAAATATGACTGTGTTATGAGCGTGCATTGCAAAGTTTCCATGCATACTCGCAAGTTTGCGAACTTGTAATATTTTCACTCCAGATTTTCAACATTGGCATTTTGTCGCACCTCCTTATGAACAGTGCAGCTGTCATTTTTCACATCATGGCTGAAATGTGTTTTCGCACTTCCAGCACAGAATAGCACCATAGTTGTGGGAAATCAGTGTTCAGAACAGATTAAGAACATCACAGTGACACTGTTCATGAGCAGAGGTCCTAAAATGCCTATGTTGAAAATTTGGTGACAAAAGTCCATAAAATGACTGCATTACGAGCATGCATTGCGCAGTTTCTATGCACCCTCGTAACTTCACAAATTTGTAATATTTTCGCTCCAGATTTTCAACATTGGCATTTTTTTACACCTCCTTATGAGCAGTACAGCTGTCATTTTTCACATCCTGGCTGAAATGTGTTTTTGCACTTCCGGCACAGAATACCTCGGTCACTGTGGGAAATCAGTGTTCGGGACAGATTAAGAAAATCACAGTTACACTGTTCATGAGTGCAGGTCCCAAAATGCCTATATTGAAAATCTGGTGCAAAAAATCTGCAAAATAATTGCGTTGCACAGTTTCTATGCACGCTCGTGACTTCACCAGTTTTTTAAATTTTCAGTCCAGATTTTCAACATTACCATTTATTTTACACCTCCTCATGAACAGTACAGCTGTCATTTTTCACATTGTGTTTGAAATGTGTTTTCGCACCTGTGGCGCCAAATGGTGCAGTCACTGTTCAAAATCACCTTCTGGCTAACAAACTGATAGTGTCACTGTTCTTGCAGTGGGGTCACAAAAAGCCCATGTTGAAAACTTGGAGGAAAAATACCAAGAAACACCCAGGGCGTTAGGGTTTCCGACCATAATGCCCTACCCTGTAGGGACTGACAGGCATCAGGGGTGTGACTTGGGATTGTCGACAGTAGTAATGCTCATGCCATTCCATCCCCACCCTGCAGCCAGTGACAGCCATCGAGGTGCACCTTGACTCTTTGGCCCCAGAGTTCACCCCATTCTCTTATACTGCACCATTTCAGCGTATTTCCTTATGCAATGAGGTGAGTGTAAAGCCCAAACATCCCAAGGCACACTTCGACACTTGTCAGTGTCTGCAGGGCAGGGTGAGGTGAAATGTCATGACCGTTATGGGCAATGACCCAAAAGCACACCCCAATGCCTGTCCACCTCTGCAGGGTGGGGTGGAGTCGGTGCCAGTTCAATACCTCACTGCCATTTCTGTACTGCATCTAACTTCTGCACTTCCACTGCTAATGCCAGCAAGCAAACATTTGGCATTGACAAATGCTTGTTATAATACTGTTTAATAGAGAGGGAATACCACACTGATCCCATGCAGAAGGAGATGAACATCATTTGAACCATGCCTGTTTGTTTTTGGCTGGTTAAAGGTGGACTTTGTTGCACTATGAACATTCTGGGACATTTTAGATTCCAGCATATTTGGGACTATATCTGTGAACTCCTTTTTACCATTCTGTCACTGTACAGTCAGGGGTTGGGGGTATGATCAACAGTGAAACTAGTGTGCTGGTGTGCAAGGTGACTGGGAGTGTTTGGTGGATGTTTTTGTGTGTGTGTGTGTGTGTGTGTTTGTGTGTGTGTGTGTGTGTGCGTGCTTGGCTGTGAGTGTCAGTGAGGACAACTCTGTTGTTAAAAACCCAGAAGAATCACAGTTATTTAAATTGTCCTGACATGTATTATTTGATAGTGTTCATCAATTGGTTTAAGGGGAGGGTTAAAGCTGGTAGTTGGTACTGTTATTATAGCTGGGCTTCCCATTTGAACAGTGGCAACTTGGGGTTGGGAGTTTGCTTTGGGTCCCTATAGGTTGTCTTTTGGGGAGCTGGCAGGAGAGTGAGCATATCCCGTTGGCCTTCCCCTGAGGGAAAGCTGAGTACCCCATTCCACAGGTGGGCAATGGATTTTAAAGGGGGACAAGAGTAAGCCCCCCCCCTTGGGAGGGCTTACTATAGTGGCCGCTCCTCCCTTGTAGTCCATATAAGGGCCTGGGTGGATTTGGTCTCTGCCTTTTGGGTGGAATCTGTCCAGGCCTGGGGGGTAGATTAGGCCGACTTGGTCGGTGTGAGGAGAGAGACCCACAAGAGATAGACATCTACAGTGGGCCAGGGTTTTGATCCCCAGCCTGAGAGATTGAGCCTTGGTGCAGTGTTGTGGTTTTGGTCCGCCCATGAGATCTGGGTGGCTGGCAGGTATTGCAGACATTGGAGGACTAGGTCCATAACTGGGGAGCTGCAGCTCAGGGAGAAGGAGTAAGCCCACCTTGTGCTCTGCAGCACTGGAGTGGGCCAGGGCCTAGCTCGTGGTGAAGGTGATGTGGGCAGATATGGTGAGGAAGTCTCAGTGGTGGCAGCCTGTGGCGTGGGCCCGAAGGTTGTGGCAGCCCTCTGGTCCCTTACCCATGTGGCACTCCATGATTGGAAGCTGACAGCCTGCAGGGAGAGTTTTAGAATCCACCTTTGTCACTTCCCTAGAGTACCATAACAGTTTATTTTTCCTTTGGCTTTTCATTCATTTCTTTTATACAGAAGTGATTGCTTTTATTATGCCCTCCCTTATTTTTCCCAGTGTTCCTCTACCCCTCCCTGGCAATGCCCGGCTTCTAGGCAGTTTCTATGGCAGTCTTCCATTTCTTTAAAAATTTCCCTCCTCCGCTGGTGCAGTAGTTGGATTTCTGCTTGTGATGCCGGCAACCCAGGTTCAGGAACAGACCTGGGTCTTCGGAGGGCTGGCCGGGGGGGAGAGGGATCGCACATCCTTGGACTGCACTCCTTCTCTGGGGGGAGGGAGCATGAGTGTTCAGTGTCTAGCAAAACCCAGCAAAGGCTGGGCATGCTGCAAGAACACCGATGCCTGTGTCTTCAGGGGCGGGGAGGACACTGGTCACTATTGTACATCCCCGCCCCTGTCTACAGGGGAAGAAAAATTTGGGCCTAGTCCATCTCCATTATGCCCTCCACCCTGGGCCTCTATTAGCCTCTGATGCCAGCTCCCCAAGCAGATACTGGATTTGCGGCGTTAGGGCCGGTGCCACAACCCTGCCCTCTGGGGGGCATGCCCGGGGGTAACTGGGGAGCGCAGGCTACGATCGGAGGTGGAGGTATGAGGGATCTGTGATTAGGGTAGAATAATGATGGACCAGGTACTACAAAAAGCATAATAAATAAAATAAAACTGCCCTCCTTGGGGCCACCTGATGATGGCTCAGTGGTACACTGCCTGCTTCCGTACTGGTGACCCAGGTTTGGAAGCGAGCCTGGGTTTGCACAGGTCAGGCATCCAGGCTGATGAGTGCTCCCAATCAGAGCATGAGCCAGTCAGAGAGGGAGATGGCCTGGACCTGGCACAGTAGCAGCCCCTCGCGATGAGCCAGGGAGCTTACTCCCTTGTGAGGGGTGGCGCATGTCCAGTGTGCATTATTGCATCTGAGGCCACCAGAGGCTATACTGGATGTCTGGAGTGGAGGGCATGACTAAGGGGAGAAAAGAGAAAAACCTATGTGCACAGCCACCCAAGTGACTGCCCCTGTGGTCCTCGGGTCCTGCATCATGTGACTCTTCACTGGCTTGACGATGGGGGAGTGGCAACAGGACTGGAGACCAGTGGTGGGGCCCAATGGCAGAAGCAGGAGGTGGTCAGGGCCAAAAAGCTCTTTAAAAAAAAAAGTCTGCCCTTCTAAAGTCCAGGACCCTTGTCCTTGTGTGGTTTGCCTCTGCTCCCATCTTAATTCTAAACCACACTGTACAGTGATCACTGGTACTAAGGGCACTACCCACCGAGAAGTCTGCAAAGCTATCCCTGGTTGTAAGCACCAGGTCCAACACTGCCCCTTCCCCAGTGGATCTGTTGACTAGCTGCCAGAGAAAAGCCCCTTGTATGGAGTCAAAGGTAGCCTTGCTCCTT
Organism: Neoceratodus forsteri; assembly: GCA_016271365.2. Lineage (NCBI taxonomy): Eukaryota > Metazoa > Chordata > Ceratodontiformes > Ceratodontidae > Neoceratodus > Neoceratodus forsteri. Next base: position 560,374,732 of record CM057450.1, on the reverse strand, counting down.
GATGAAGCTGCAGCTGGAAGACTCCAATCCACATCTGGCAGACTGAAGTCACAACTAGCAGCACCTCCCACTTATTTGCCAACCTGATGATATTTACCCCAAGTGCCTTATCCAAGTCCTCTCCCTGTGCTGGAGGTCTGTGTACCACCACTGTACAGATAGCAGCCACACCTCCGGTCTCCAGGATGACCCACAGTACCTCCAACCCTTCCTTTTTCTACAGGTGCTCCTATATTTCCATATCCTTTATTCCCTTACATATAGTACAACCACTGCTCCCCTCCTCCCTTCCTCATCTCTCCTGAAAAGAGAGTAGCCTGGTATGGCCATATCCCAGTTATGTCTATCAGTGCACCATGACTCCATTATGGCCACCAAATCTAGGCTAGCCTCCTCCATGATGGTCTCCAGATGTGGAATTTTATTCCCCAGGCTCTTAACATTGGCACACATGGTTCTCCATACTTTTATCCTTCCCTGTCTGCCCCCCTGCTTTCTCACACCCCTCCTAACAGTGCTGCACCCGGACGTTCCCCCGGCACCCTTCTTCCCTTGTTATCCTCCCTGTTTCCTGTCTTTGACTCCTCTCTTCTTGCATTCTTTTTTTATACCCACCTTGCTGCCTGCCTTGTCCCTACCCCTTTCTTCTTGCACCCCTGCCCTGGGAGAGCTTCCTCCCCTGAGGCCCTCCCTCCTTGCTGCTTCATCATTTGGGAGGGCAATTTTTGCCTCCCTTGGTATTACAGCCATGGAATGTGGCAAGGATGTACAATTTCAGAATGTGGCTTGAACATGCAGTTTTAGAATATGGCAGGTACACTCATTTTCAGGATGTGGTAGGGTTGCAAATTTTTTGGAACATGGTAAGAATTCCGTTTTTTAGAATGTGAAAAGGACAGGTAATTTTGTAACATTGCAGTGATACACAATTTCCAAATGTGGTGGGAAAATACAGTTTCAAAATATATTTGGTACACACAATTTTAGAAAGTGGTGGGGACACACACTTTTGGAATGTGTCTTGGAAGCACAATATCAGAATGTGGTGGGGATGTATAATTTGGGAATGTAGCAATGACACAATATTGGAATGTGGTAGGGATGCACAATTTTGGGATTTGGCAGGGACACACAATTTCAGAATGTGGCAGGGGCATACGATTTCAGAATGCGGTAGTGACACACAATTTCAGAATATGGCAGTTTAGAGCAATTTTGGAACATGACTGGAACACACATTTTTAGAATATGGTGGGGACACACAATGTTGGAATGTGTCGGGGATGCACAATGTCGGAAAATGGTTCGGACATGTAGAGATGGAATCTGGTGGGGAGATGACATTATGGAATGTGGTGGAGATGTACAATTTCAGAATGTGATGGTGATACAATTTTGGAACGTATTGATGAAACAGTTTTGGAACGTGGCATTGATGCACAACTTTGGAATGCAGTGAGGACATACAATTTTGGAATATGAAAGGGATGCACACTTTTGGAATGTGGCAGGAATGCACAATGTCAGAATGTGGCAGCAATGTACAATGTCAGAACGTGGCTGGGATGGACAATTTTGAAATGTGGTGGGTTTGTGCAATTCTGGAGTGCGACAGAGACAAGCTACATAGCATAAAATGGTGGGTCCTGTCACATTCTAGCAACGTGCCAACAGACTATATTCCGAAATTGTCAGTCCCTGCCAAATTCTTAGATGTATATCACTGTCACATTCTGAAGTTGCATTTCGCCACCACATTTTGAGACTGTGCATCCCTGCTGCATTCTGAGATTGTGTGTCCCTCCAACATTCTGATATGGCACACAGTCTTGACGTTCCATATCTTTGTCTAGTGCTGCATTCGAAAGTCATGTCCTACTACACTTTAACGTACAGTACCATGCATCTGAACATTCTGTAACTCCAAGTACTGCGCACCCAAATGATTATTGCAACTACCTTTTCTTGAAGGTTGTAGAAATAAAGTCCTATAAGGTTGCTTTCAGGGAGGACTAGGCCATGAGTCCTGGTTATGACTTCATCCGTGGCTCTTCACTGAAACTGGCTTTTTATAATAAGGAAATGAAGTCAGGGTTATAAAATGACTTGTTACTTTTCAACAAAGTACATTAAAAATCTAATATTTAGTATGATGCTTAATGAAGATATGCCAATTCTTTTTTTTTCATTTTGCATTTTTTTCCACCTCTTCACTCTCCACCTGATCTCATTCCCATCTCCAAGGTGAACCATCATTCACCCTCACCTGAACTAACTCGAAATGCCATCCCCCACAGAGCCATGACTTTTCCTCCAGATGGGGACACAGTGGGAGGAATATACCCCCAACAAATTCTTGTTTCATCAGGAGGCAGTCTCAGAGTTCCAGGCAGGGAGTTCTTGTGGTGCCAGGAGACCTTCGCCATCAGGTATGGAGCTCTACAGTTTTCACGTTTTTATCCCTGACTGCCCTCGGGAGCTGTATGTGTAAGGGCTTCAATGGTGCACACATGCAAGTGTGATGTCACCCACAGCCAGCGTGGTTCCTCCCACCCCAAGTCTTGTTGAGACCTACTGATCCCTGCATCCAGGGGGCAGTGTAACAGCAGCAGATGAGACCCACCCTCCCTGGGGAAGGACAGAGTCCTCTGAGATGATTAATACTCCCCTCCCAGATGACACCTGATGACCTGGGCTCATTCCCGAACTTGGGACACCAGCATCACAAGTGGTAGCACTACCATTGCGCTGACGGGCTAGTCCCTGGGGAAATGCTAATTCTAATTCTGCAGTGTGGCACTTTTGGCCAGACTTCCTCTTTAAGGCTGTTTGTCCTGCACAACAATAAGACTCACTAAAGAGTAAGGCAAGGTAAGGAATTTATTTTTGTATAGCACCCCATCTAACATTGGCTAGGATCACCTCACACAATTCAATAAATCAAATACAGTACATATAAACATAACACAGATATAATAAACAAGTAGCCCCAAAGGTACAGTTTTTATGGGTCTTATAGATGCAAATGCCTAGGTCAACCAGAGCAGAGCACTGTGAATTATTTATATTCAAAGCACTGTAAGGTGGGTTGACTCATGAAAACTGTACATTGGGGGCTACTTGTCATGGGTCCAAAAGAACTTCTGGAAGGGGGTTATAGTAGTAGAGAAGAATAGATAGAATGAGGTGAGGAGGGAGAGTTAAGAATGTGAGACAGAGAAGGTCCTAGCATTGCTCAGTTCCATACCTACTCAGGGCTATCAAGTGTACTGCCTCCCCGACCCTTCAGCACAGCCCCCTAAGCTGTCAGTCCACCTGTGACAGTGTGTTGGGTGCCAGCTGCCTCCCTGTCTGTTGGTCACTGCAGGCCCTTTCATCCATCTTATCAAAGCACTGCTTCCTCAGCAGCAGCTGTTGGTGGTGGGTGGGGGGGAGTGCAATGCTCCACATAACTTGGCAGGAAGTTGGTAGTGGGCTGAAAAGTAGCATGAGGGGGACACTTCAAGTACTGTCCTTGTCCATACCTCTCAGTCCTACTGGCAAATGAACCAGGACCATAACATTAAACTTTTGTAATGGAAATATGTAAAACTGACCTTAAAATTCTGGAACAAATCAAGTATAGAGACACTAGCTCAGAACACAGAAAACCAGGGTTTTTTTTTATATTGAGTTTCAGAGATACAGTAATTATGAATTTTTGTTTTAAAGCCTGCATTTACAATATGAGAAAGCACCTTCTCTATGAAGGAGAACGCATTTTTTCATGTAGAATGGAGTAATTATGGGTGGTAAAATAAAGACTATATCCCTCAGACATCAGATAGTTGAGCGGTATGTTCAGGATGACTCGGTGACATAAAACCTTCAAGGACAAATAATCAGGATCAATGACGCTGTGTCAAAGAGTGGAACTATGAGCTTGGGAAGTACAGGAAGTGTCAAACATGTGGCTCAGCATAAACTAAATACATTCCAAGGTGGACCTGAACCATTTACCTCATGGCAACCAGTGGTGGGAATTGGTGTGTGGTGGTGGGGGGCCAGAAGCCAGGCTCCTGGAGGAAATTAAAAGTGTGACACAGTGCCAGGAGCAAAATTGAGAAGGATGGCTCCCATGTAAAATGTAGCTCCCTAAAGGCATAAATCTGGCTACACGTATTGTAAAAATGCAACATATAATGAGGAAACATGTCCCCCAACCCCTATCGGGTATGTTTGAGCCTACATCCAAGGTGGTGGGATCCCCCAGTGAATTTTTTCCATTTCTAACACTGATGGCAGCATTGTGAATGATGAACAAAGGCTGCGCAGTTGCTGATCTCTGAGTGTGGACATGCCTGGCACTGATCTGATTTGGCTCCTAGCACATGTTGGCAAAATAAAAAAAACAGTGCACAGTGGCCAGCCCACTGGCACAGTGATTGGCCTTCCACTTGCAACCCCAATGCCCTGGGATTGGGAATGGACCCGGGAGTCGGAGGTTCGGCCGGGGGGAGGAGGACTGAGCGTCTTTGGGACTGCTCTCCTCTCTGGGGTGAGTGGGGAGCAACCAGTGTGTGACTGACCCCTAGCAGAGGCCGTGGTGAATACAGCTGCTGGAGCCAAGTCATCAGGAAGGCATGCCGGACGTCAGCATTTCAGTGCATATCACTGCACGTTAGGTCTCCTAGGGAGCCATACTTGGAAAAACTGCTGCCAGCTCCTTACATGATACCCTGCTTCTACTGCTCTGCTCTGCCCTCTGCGATGCCTGGCCAGTGACCGAGCCATACAGTCTCTGTCGGAATTGGCTTGATTCATGGCCCCACCCGGGGGGCAACCCAGAGAAAGACTCCTGGCACATTCCTCCACCAGGACCATTATAGGCTTCCGTGGGACCATGCCCACTCAGTGGCCCTGCTCAGAGGGGTTAAGCCTGAGTGTATAGTTGTCCAGGTAAGTCCCAGGAGGGGTCCAGTGGTGTGGGGGCAGAGCCTTAAAGTAATTTATAAAGGTTCCCTAAATGCCTTTTTCACACAGTTTGCCATTGCCAGCCATGCTTCAGATGTTGAAGATGCAATTTGTTTTGCAAAAATATCTGTCATAGTCATTTTATTTTTATGTTTTACCAGCGCTTTGTTTCTGGCTGCCCTCTAGTTTCTCTGTGTGGCCACCCTCCCAGAATGATGTCATACAAGGGAGCTGTCAATGTTTTACATACAGCAACACGTAACTCTGGGTAATTTATAACATTGACTTAAATGTTCCTTACTCAGAAGTGCAGTCTTTTATGTTGCTAGTGTTGACTGCAGTGTAGCATATAATATGTAGATGTCCATAGCAAGGGAGTGTGGGTACAATAAGAAGCTGCTTTCCAATTTGTTTACTATGAGGTGCAGTCTCCTATTTCAGTAGTGTCTTCAACAATATAAGTTCTTGTATGTTTATTTTCAAAACAAGACATCCTGCATACAGTATCTAGCTACAAGACTTATTTACTGAGAGATATAGTCTTCTATTTCTGTAGTAAACAGGGAACTATAATGCCTATATACTAATTTACACAGTGAGGCATTGTGGGTACAGTAAATAGCTGATTTTTCTATCTCCCTAGTCAAAGTGCAGTCTCCTGTTTCGGAAGTGTTTACAACCCTACAATCTATAGAAAAGTTTCTGGAAAAATGTTTTTGTGATGCAGGTAGGCCAAAAAGCTCATTTGCCATTTTGTGTAGATGTTGTTTCACTTTTAATGCCTGCTGGTGAAGTGACAGGTCTGAAGTGACAGCTCCTGTCAGAATATTTATTTTATTTTATTTACTGTAAATTCGGAATTACAAACCTTTGAGTCAAAGACTCTTTTGCAAAGGCTCCACGTCGGTTACAGAGGGTGGAGGGGGGAACACGAGTTGGGGAAGACAGACGGAACAAGGAGAATTACATACAAGCAAAAATTATATACAGATTTATGTACAATCACATTTTTAGTAACATTAGCTCTCCGGTGGTTACAGAGGGTGGAGAGACATATGACAGGAAAGGCAATGGAAGGCAACTTTCAATACATAATAAAAAAGTGGAATTACTGAATTCATTGTTGGCATGATAGCAGAGAGACTTTTTTTATCTGGTTGGGGCAAGTAGGAGACATACCTGCGACCCCTAGGTTGAGCATGGGGTGGGGTTAGATAGGCCTGAGGGGCCCCTGTGTGGGTGTGTGGGGGAGGGGAGAGGAGACAGGTAGGCCAACGTAGCATTCACATTTAGAGCTATCCAATAGGAAGGTTTTTAGGCCTGCTTTGAAGAGTTGGATGCTGCGGGATTGGGAGAGGGAAGGCGGAAGAGTGTTTAGCCAATTGGGGGCACGGTAGCGGAGGGATCTCTGCACAAGGGACGCTCGACATGGGGGAACCAGGAAGGATGTGGTAGCCGTGAGTCTGGTAATATGCCTGAGAGGGGCCGGCTTGATGATGGGGTGAAGGGCGGTTGGCGCTATGGGAGTGTGATGATACCATTTCTATGTTTATGTTATAGGGCTTGAATGACTGTAAGTAGTTCAGGAGTGTAATAATGGGTCAATAGAAACATAGAAGTTGATGGCAAATAAGGACCGCAAGGCCCATGCAGTCTGCCCATTTCTTTTTCTACCTGATGAATGTGCCATCGGCCTTTGCTCTGTCAATGGCCTATCTAGTCATACTCATCTGTATTGCTCCTTTATGGCTATCCCATGCCTGTTTGAAGCCCTGCACTGTATTCATATCTACCACTTCCTGAGGTAGGCCGTTCCATGCATCCACCACCCTTTCTGTGAAAAAGAATTTCCTCACATTACCCCTTAATTGGCCTCCCTCTAATCTCATGCTGTGTCCTCTTGTCCTGCTATTTTTCTTATATTGAAACATGTTAGACTCTTTCACCTTGTTAATGCCCTTAAGGTGGTTGAATGTTTCGATCAAATCACCTCTCTCCCTCCTTTCCTCTAGGGTATACATATTGAGCTCCATTAACCTGTCTTGTGATTACATGGCTCTGAGCTGCTTTCAGCTAATCAAATCACTATGCTTTTACTACACGCGTTATAATGCTAGATACAGCTACTTGCAAACAATGTAAAGAGTCAGCTAAAAACTGACAGTGTCCCTTTAAAAACTTTGTTTCCCTTGTATGATGTCGCTGTTGGGGGTTGCAGCACTGTATGCAAATGAGGCACAGCACAGAAATAACAATTTTTTTTTTTTATGGAAAACAGCACTGTTTGGCAGTTTGAATGGTAGGAGCCTGATTCATAACACCTACAGGTTATTATTCCCATTTGCTATGGCAACCTTGATAAATCACTCTAAGAGGTCTGGCACCAAAAAGCATAATCGGTGAAGAAAAAAAAAAAAACACACACTTCTTCATATTTCTAAATCTGAACTATATCCACTTAGGATGCCCTTCACCATTGTTTCTGATTGCACTTCCTTGTCTTGGAACCGATACATCTGGTCCTTTTGAGAAAATGATGTACCACCCTGCTGGCTGATCTCACTAGTGAACAATCTGTTCTTACTACACCTTACATCAAAAATTGAAGCGCCTGACTATATTAGTTTCTTCAGGAGATAATATGCATTTTAAAAGTTGCTACTAAGTTATTTAACTATATGTATTGTTAAGATCATATATCTGCTGCATAGTATGTGATGCCATGTATCATGTGATTTTAATCCAGCATATATTGCATATATAATAGGAGGCAGTATACCGCAGTGGTCTAAGGCTCTGAGCTGCAAATCTGGTGATCCAGCAGACCAGACCTGGGTTTGAATCCCACAGCTTCCACTTGCATACTTTGTGACCCTGAGTAAGTCAGTTAACCTCCTTGTGCTCCCAGGTCGCTCCTGTAAAAAAGCTTTCAGCTTAGTGTGCTATACCTGGTTAAACTAAAATAAAAAAATATATATATATTGCACCTGTTTGCCTAGCATTTCTTTTTGGCTCCCTGAGAAAGGTGTAGGGCACCCCCAAGCACCAAAGCCTTCTTCTTTTGCACACTGAGCCACAGTTAAATTACAGCTGCTACAGTACTAGCCTTTGGTATTTGCACCACATGTGTTTGGTCTGGTCCTGTACGGTGCTATCGTTGTGGGAACTGAAATACGGCAGACATTTTTCACTCCTGTCCAGACACTCCTCACCATCTGCAGCATTGTTGGAGCTGAGATCATGAGCCAGAGGAGGGAGTGAGCAGGTATTTTGTTTGTAACGCAAATCAGACTTGGACTGAAAATGGCAGGAGAGAACAGGTGGGGCTTTTTGTAACTCAAAGTGGACAGAGATTAGGATGACAGGAGGGAGCCAGCAAATGCAGAGAGTAGGTGTTTCTTTTTAAACAAATTGGAAAAGGAGCTGGATTTGGGTAGCAGGAGGGAGCCAGCAGAGGGAAGAAGGAGGTGATATGTTTTTAAGACAGGGCAGGCCAGGACTGGGAGTGGAGGGAGACAGCCAGCAAAGGGAGTGGCTAGTAATTTTAGTTTAATAAAAGTGGAAACATTGGATTTTGGGGAGCAGGGAGACAGCCAGTAGAGGGAAGAAGAGGTAGGATTTAAAAGAAAAAAATAGGCCCAATGGTGTAAGCTGGTTGTGTGTCCCACTTTTATGTTGGAGACTTGAGTTCAAGTCCCAGATTTGACTCTTTCACCCTGGGTTGCTGGGGCCTAGAATGCAATGTAAAGGCATCTCACTCTGACCTCTGGTGAAGGGGAGGTGGTTTGCCCCTTGTCACGGTGGGATCAGTGACGGCATTAATGTTGTGGGTGACCGTGCACTATCCATCACATTGTGCGTATAGGGTGGGGCCTCCGACAGGTTCTTCTTTAGGTTAGGTCATGGAAAGGTCACTTACTGGGGGAAAACACAGAATACTGTTTGACAAATCTAATTTTGCATGCATAAAACCACTCCTAATGAGGGGGTGGGTGAACGTTATTGCTAGCACTGTATGTCCACCCAAGTGCCCCATCCCCAACAAAAGTTAAAAAAGGAGCCGGGCTGTCAACATTCTGGAAAATAAAACTCCTAAATACTGGAGTGGTTAAAAAGCCATTTATTGTGCTAAAATAATAAAAGTAGCACCCTCCCCCCGTGGTCGCTAACGTTTTGTGAAGTAGTGATGTGAAACGGCAACCATAGGGGGTGCTACTTTTATTATTTTAGCACAATAAATGGTTTTTTAACCACTCCAATGTGTTGGAGTCTTATTCTCCAGAATATTGACAGCCTGGCCCCTTTTTTAACTTGTGTGTCTTGCCTCGCCTGTAGCTCCATTCGTGGAGTTTTGAGACACATTTTGTGTTTGGCCCACCCCCCTCAACAGACCCTACTGCCTCCCCATATTTTCTGGGCTGGACACATTTTTTGTTTGGCCCACCCCCCTCCAACAGACCCTACTGCCTCCCCATATTTTCTGGGCTGGCTATAGGCTTTAATCACATTACTGGGTAGACTGTTCCAGCTGTGTGCCACATGCTCAGTAATTAAGTACTCTCTGATTTCCTTCTTTATTTTCTTTTCTTCCAGTTTAAGATTGTGCTGTTCCATAACTCAGATAACTCTGCAGAGTCCACACTATTATATCCCTACATGCATTTGTGCTTTGCCATCATACCCTTCCTTTCCCTCCTGTCCTCCAGAGAATACACAACAAGACTGTCCAGTTTCACCTCATACAGTAGGTCTTCCCTGCTGCCCCCGGATCAGTTTCATAGCCCTCTGCTGGATAGTCTCTCTAACCCCTCCTTGTCCTTCTTCTGAGTCCAAAACTGCATGCAGTACTACAGGCATGGGCTAACCAATGGAACAAAGGTTATCCCCCAACTCAGAGATTTACCAGAAGAATCCAGCAGCAGAAGTAAATATCTGTGACAAAATCCCCACTGAGGCTCAAGTAAGGGTTCCGTTTTATGGCTTATCCTTTGTTCCGACTTCATTGGTCAGTAAATGCACTGTGCTTTATTTAAAATATTTCATAAAATAAACTGGAGAATAATTTTGCCACTCCAGGCAGCTTGGATGGGACATGTGAGACAGAGTCCACACAACATACTGGTACCACCATTAATGTAAGAATAAAAAAACAAGGTGCTGTGTCAGCATGTAGGCTGAAAAAAAGTTAATATTAAATGCAAGCTGAAAATAGAATTAGAATCAACATTTTGACCATAGGCCTTCTTCAGGAATTATCTATAATTATACAATGGTGTGTGAAAATCCTGTAACCTCATTGGTCAAACATGTCACATGACTGTGGGTAAAATCTGCATAACCCACGGCTGAGGAATGGTATTTTTTAAAAAACATAATTAAACACATTTTAAATTTATTTTACACATGGGTCCACTGTATAATCACAACAAGGCACTCCAGGGTGAGAGTTATTGGGTGATTTACACACTTCTTGTGTGGTTAAGTCACTCGGCTGTGCCTCATAACACACTACACAAGATGTGGGTAAATCCCCAATAACCCACACCCTGTTGTGCCTTATTGCTTAAAAAGAAAATAGCACAGTTAGTGGAGAGTTACAGGGAAATAAGGTAGATCAAAATGTGAGGAAAGAAAATAGGGGTTGTTCTAGGAGAAAAAGTGATAGCTATAAGAATAGAAACTGGACAACAAAAATGTGATGATGGGGGGGCAGCTATAGTAGGAGTTAATCAGCTAAGGAGTCCTCAAGTAGGGTCTAATTAGATGGGCATGGTAAGGAGGCTGAAAGGTGACAAAGGTGGGTAAAGGAGACAGACATCTGGAGACAATGAAATGGATATGAACACACAGCTGGACTACACATGTGAGTACGCCCACACATGCCCTGAATGGAAGTGACTACAAGGATACCCACACATGCAAACGTACCATGCACGCAAGAAATATTACGATGGGGCTGGGGGTAAAAAGGACAGATTTCAGTGATAAACTATAAGGAGGCTGAAAGATGTTAGCAGAAAATAAGGCTGTCACTTAAACCAGAGGGCTGCTGGGATCCTATGCAGATGATTTGCTTGGTTTCAGTGTTTTTTTCTTTAGTCAGCATCCCAGAAACCCTGCCAAAGGACACAAGCAGAAAGATCATTTACATTATGGTCCCAAGAGGTAAAATAGTTGTAGAATAGTGGGTGGGTAACTATGCACAGACAGTGTGTTGTGCCACTGAGGGGTTCTAATTCCCTGTGACCTGGAGAGCAAAGTTTGAGAGGTCCATGGGAATCAGAACCCCGAGGTGGCACAACACACTGGTTGGACATAGAGTTTCTCATCCACTATTTTTTATAGTGTAAGGAGTCCCTAAAAGTAAAATAAACAGGAGTTTGATCTTTTTCTTTTTTAAAGAGTCTTTTTGTTGCTGCATTTTATTCCATAATTTAAGGTTGGTTGCTAGGATCTTTGGTGCGGTCATTAGGGACAAGAGGTCCCTATGTTTATAGTGCAGCTTTCTATTGGTTGCTAGCTGCCTATGGGAGGGATTTAAAAAAACACATGGCTGTCATATTACTGTGAGCGACTGTGTTTCCTCTGTTGTAAGTATTTAAAATATCTGATTGATCCTGCATTGTTTGTTTTTTTTATCTGGTTGATCCTGCATGTGTGTGTTTTGTTTGTCAGGTGCTTTAAGTGATCGATATCAATCATGCCGCCGCCATCTTGACTTACTATCTGGTTGATCCTGCCATTTCTGTGGCTACAGCTGTACTATTGAACAGCGGGGCCCGTGCACTTTCAAAACAAGCTGAAATGTTGTTGTTCCACAATATGCTATTACCGCATTCCATGACCTTTGAACTGTGGTACAACATTTCAAGTAGGATGCATTTCCATGCAGAACAAGCCCTCACTATACACTAGAATGGGTTAATCAGTGTCTCCATTTCTGACTGCCCTGAAATGTTCCCTGAATTGGTCTGCCAGGCATCTCTCAGTTTCTCCGATGTAAATAGCTGCACACTTCCTGCAAAGAATACAATATACCACGTCGCTGGAAATGCTCGAGAACTTCTTGCTGATGTGAAAAACACCAGTAGGACCTTGAATTTCAGCAACACTAGAAATCAATACGTGGGCGTAACAACGGGTTCTGTAACAAGCCTTGACAGCCAGTAGGTAGGAATCAGGCTCCCTACTCCCATCTGCACTGTGGAACACCACTGTGGTTGTCAGATCGAGGGAAGGAAAGGCAGCTTTATGTATAAAGCACCCTATATTCATTCATTTACTAAAATTACCACAAACAGCTTCATCTGGTTCAAGGTGAGTTGGCATTCATCTGTACCCCCCTCCCCTGGGTCATGCCTGAAAACAGGTAGAATTTGTCTAGTGCACTTATCCGGTCAACAAAAACTAAATAAATATCAAAGTTGCAGGGTGCTTCACATACACAAATGAATAATTATACAATAATACCAGAAAATAAATAATACAGAAAATAAATACAATCAACTGTAAATCTAAAAACAGAGGTACTACTATTTGTACCAAAGGCGTGATCAAAAAGGTCGATTTTTAATCCCCTTTTAAACAGCTCCACTGCGGAAGAACTAAGATGAAAAGGCATGGAGTTTCAAATAATTGGGGCTGCCACTGAGAATGCTCTGTCCCCTGACTGCTTTAGGTGAGACCTTGGAATGCCCAACAATAATACCTTTGTGGAGCAGAGAGAGAGCAGCCGGGACTATATCATACCAAGCGGTCTTTCAGACAGGCGTATCAGACACCATCACAAGCTACAATAATGAAGCAATTTATCCCTCCAGGGTGTGGGTACACTGGAGGATTTACCACGGCTGGTGTGATTCGGTCACGAGGCGCAGCCGAGTGACCAAACCACACCAGTCGTGTTAAGTCCTCCAGTGTACCCACACCCTGGAGGGATAAATTTATATTATACAATGGCAAATGTTGTTTCTTTAATGTTTTGTAACTATTTTCTAAATCACTGAGGTCCCTACACTTCGAAAGAGGATGTCATTTTGTAAACAATTTACCGCAGTGTTTTAGCGAAGCAGCGACAGGACAAATCATGGCAGTTTTGTTTAAAGTCGAAAGTGACCGGATTAGCATGGTATAAGGCTGGCTGGCACTTTTTCCAGTGGGTACACTGGAGGATTTATCACGGTGGTAAATGTGCCAGCCAACCAATCAGGATGCAGTATTTGGGACATTGGATTTACCACATTGTATAATGGGTGTTTGTCCACACAGGTACAGTTTTGTACATTACAGAGATGTAACACAGGGAATTAACCGTAGTGAGAACACACATTGCCACTGTGAATGTGCACATCATGCTTCACACATGTACCCATGTGTGCCAGTATGGACTATGGGGTAGTCAGTTCACAGCCACGTGTTCACAATTGCATTGCACTGTACAGTAGGCCCAGTGCCATACAGCTGTTGTGGACATTACACAGCTACATGTGTCCCTGTATACTTGTTGCCATTGCAAATCCCCTCCAATGGCATCTTATCATCAGGGTGTGTTGGGTACACTGCACAAGATATGCACTGTGTTCTGTTTGCAGAGGACCATGTATGTGCAGGCATGCACCCATGTGTCACGTCTCAGTGTCAGCGTGCATGGCACAAGTGAGTCCACTCATGAAGTGCCATGTCGACTCTCATAGTAGTGTTTGGCTGCGTTCCATGTCTTAACAGGTGAAGCAGTGGAGAGATGCGGAGAAGAGTGGGCCTGGGAGGAACATCGACCTTGCCCCTCCAAGAAATGTCAACACCAGGTGCAACAGGAGGTAGGGGAGCCAGTGCAACCATGGCCAAGGGACCTCAGGATCCAGTGCCTGGAGGGATCTCGTCATGCTGCCACGGAGGGTGGCACATGCTGGCAAGTATCAGTGGCCGGGTAACTGGTATTGTTCCTTATTACTCACCACTCATATTTTGCATTGTGCTGCTGTCATGTGCCAGTCATGCTGACATATGGTGCAAGTCTGCATACTGTTTCTGTGCCATGGTGTGGGAATGCATGCAGCTGGTACCCCCCAAAATCCAGGTGGCTTGGCAAAGAGGGTTGCACTATTCTGGGCCATGCCCATTGCTTTGGATACCCTTACTGTCTGGTATCCAGCCCTACTGGTATTATGACTGTTGTACTCTGTTCAAAATGAATATACTGTTACATGCAATTGACTAGATACTGCTGTATGTATTTCCTCTCTTATGCAGTTTATGGAGTAATATAGGGGGTGTACATGGTATGCAGTTTCCACATAAGACCATGTATGGGGGGGCGTGTACAGAGGCAACAGAGGGTTGTGAGTACAATCGATACTATCCAAATGACACCACTGTTGCTGTGTGTATGGTAGTTGCACTGAGTGTGTCTGCACACCCATTTTGTGTTGTGCTGTGCTTGCTGTTTTGCACTGTGTGCTCTAGGCATATTGCCGTACAGCGGGACATCCATGTGAGCCATCACTTACAACATGCATGTGTCCCTGATGTCCCTGTACATGACATGGTGTCTGCACATCGTGGAAAAGAAATACACTACAGTCACCACATGCTGGAATGTGCATATCTTTGTACCACTGACCAGGGCCTCTCCCTCCTACATCATGCCACAACAGTGCCACATGCATCCCAAATGTCACACAACAGTATAATGTGCAGATACTGCAACAGTGCACTGTGGCCTGTGGACACTCCTGTTCATTACCTTTGGACACCACACAAGGGGCAGCCACAGTGGGGCAGCAGGCCATAGTGGGTCACTCGGCAGTGATCTCCACACCACATCTACACCTCCAGCCATGGTGATGGGTCATATATATATATATATATATATATATATATCTGTATATCACCTGACCATGCATCGCCTGGTCAAGCATGGTGCATATATTGCTGTGCCCACATCTGTAGGTGTCACTATGCAACACACAGGTGCCTGTTGTCCACACATGTGCAGGATGGTCAGGCACACAATGGAGCATGTCCATTTCACAATACCCTGACATCCCGCATACATCTCATGCCACTTCCCCACATGGTGGTCTGCAGCTCACACCTGCCGATGTTGTTCATGTTATTGTTTTAGGTGTTGCAGGCAGCCCACAGATGGACCAGCAGGTGCAGGAGCGGATGCTGACCATCACACAATGCACACTTCACCATGTGCATGGTTTGCTTGCCCAGATGGGGGAGGCAGTGAGGAGACCGGTGGCAAGCCGCTGAGGATCTGTTGATACCACAGGGGCAGTGACAATGCCAGGCACAGGACCACTTGAGAAGGGTGGGCAGGAGTCTCATTGATGTCCTACTGGTTTGACTGAGTCTGCATTGCTGGTTGTAGTGGCCCAGAGCATCATCAGTAGGGAACACCACATTTGGACTGTTCTGTTCAGTGGACTGCCAGTATTTTGGTTTATTTTTGGCGGCTTGCCACGGAGTTTTAGTTTTCATTTTTATTTTATTTTGTATTACAGCTGTGTGCCTTTTTTATGTTCCTGCAGCCTGCTGGCCATTTACATTCTGGTTTTGTTGTTTTGAACTGCCTTTTCCTTAAAAATGCATGTCTATCATCTGCTATGGTTGCATGTACTCACTGTGAGCATTGCCCAAGGGTATTGTGACATTTTTATGGGGCTTGTAGCATAGCCTACAGGTTAGAGTAATTTGCTGTAAATGAGTTTGGTGCATTCAGCAGACAGATCTGGATTTGATTCCCACAACCTCCACTTGCATACTGTGTGACTCTGAACAAGTCACTTAACCTGCCCAGTGCTCCTGGGTTGCCCTGAAAACAGGTACCTGTGCCTAGTGGCCCTTACCTGGTTACCAAAGAATAAAATAAAAAATAGTCTGCCTTCTAGTACCATACTTCCATACCTGGATGTCTTAACACTTGCATTGGGTGGCTTGCGGGTCAATTTCCACTAGGCAGTATCTCCTGCAAAATCGGTATGCCAATTACTAGCGCTGGTTGGTTACCGTGCATTCCAATGCACTACTCATAAAGGTGCAGCACTAGTTCACAAGTGCTAATTATGGATTGCACCACAAATAGTGATGGCTTTGAAGATCCTGGCCCATTTGAACTGGAGTTCCATTACTACCAGTTTCAGTATTCTGGCAGGCCCCAGCAATCTAGAGTAAACATATAGAATTACTGTGCTAAGAAACAAAAAAAGAAGCCCCATTAACTGCACGTAAATTGCTTCTACCCAAGTCAAGTTCTGGGGTTTGAAAAGAAAGGCACTGTGCCTTCTTCACAGTGCCAGAAATGCATCACTGTTTAGCCACTGTTTGATAGCTTCAGAAAAAACAATTATCATTATGGCGGTTTAGCCGGTTCTGTTTCTACTAGCCCTCAGTGGCTGTCTTTTGCCACTAGCTAGTCCAGCTATTGCGAGCATATCATCTGGGTGAAATGATTTTGTACATATACTACACACTGTCTCATGCATGACTGAGTGTTAATGTTTCTTCATTGTTTACCAATGTTTTATTATTATTATTATCATTATTCATTCCATTATCTCATTATGCAGAGCTACACCTTATAGTGTTTGCTGTCATTATAGATGACTGTTAGTTTTGTAAATGTCCTTATTCCCTTTTCCTTGGTGGGCACCTGAAAATGAGCTTCAGTTCAATATACCTTTCCAGGGCACCAGATTTTAAACAAATAAATATATAAATCAAATTACCAGACAGGTAAAGCACTTGCTAGTCAATTATTGTTCTTCATTTCAATTTTTAAAATAAACTCATATCACTATAGTAGCTGCACCTTACGTTTTGCATTAGCTGCCTCTGAGAGCAATTTTATTTACTAGCAAATATTTCAAAAACATATTCCATGTACAGCCCAGCATCAGTGCCTTTACATTTAACTGTACACAGACTTATGAAACAGCCAAGATCAGATAAGCACCCACAACTTTAAATTCACTTTTAAATTTGGAAAGCAAGCTCTACCTCCCTTCCCCCACCCAGCTGCTCAGCAAATCACTCCCAAAAAGTCATTCAGCCCTACGAGACAGCTAGTCTCAACATCACTGCCAACAACGTCACAGGGATGTCATTGCAGCTGAAACCAAATGCTGAACAGCACTCCAAAGAAAATCAGCCAATGACTGTGCAGCTGGCTACCTGGGAACAGCCAATGGAAGCCTGGCATTGAGTATATAACTGCATGCTTCAGAACAGGTGCTTTGGGTCACCCATTCGGCTGTGGTGTGAGAAGACGCAAGGGTCTATCCCGTTGGGGCTGTTTCCTCTTTCTCCCTTTCAGGTAAAAATTACAGGGAAAAAGTTCTTCATTTTTCTAGTCAAGCAGTGAAGTGGGACTTGGATTCTGAAGTCAATTTGCAACTTCTGTGATTTGACCAAACTGCAATACTGTCTCTGTTGAAGGGTGATGATTTATAATTGGTTTGGCTGTGTTACCAACACGAGTAACAAGCCACCACTCTGATTTTTTTTTTTGGGGGACGCCTTTTGTGTTTCCAGAAAGTTGTCAAGGGGATGGGAAATGGTTTGAAATGGGGTTTTGCATCAGAGCTTTGCAAACTTTAAAATAAGTGATGAAGAGATTCAAGATTCAGGAATAAATGATCTTCTGCAGCTATCTGCAAAGAAAAATGAGATCATGGTGGTATCTTAAAAAATGGTAGCCAGATAGATAGATAAATAGACAGATAGATAGATACGTAATATTGAAAATAGTAATTGCATGTTTGTGAAGTTAAGACAACTATTTATGTTAAGCTTTATGTTAAGCTTTACAGTATGTTGTTAAAATGCATTTCTTCCCCACTTATCAAATACTAGAAACTGAAGAACCCTTACCAAATGTGTCACAATGGCAACACAGTAGTGGGCTATAGAATGTGCAGTTTTACTACTCAGTGGTACCCTGGTATTACAATGGTGGTTAACATGTTGATTTTTCTTAGTGCAGTGGTAGGACAGTGGTACAAAGGTATCACAATGGAAATGGAACAAACCCACTGTGATACCATAAAACCCCTAATGGTAGTACAGTGGTAATCACAGTGGCATTTCAATGGCAAACCAAAAGTATGTGGTGACTGGGTACCCAGTGCCACACTTAGCAGCTGTTGGCCAAGCAGGCAGTCAAGATAGGGCCAGGGCAGGAAAATGGCCACATTCTCCACCATGTGTGGCATTTTGGTGTTGGTCTGCTACTAGGATCCTTACCTTTTCTTCAGGCCTGCCATGTCCATCTCTCACTCCTCCAGTGGACGCCTTCTTACTGGACTGTGCAAATAACTGAGTCAGATGCATGAAATAAAAGTAGAAAATGTTCATTCATCACAGGAGACTTCTGCTCACCATGAGGCTATGCCTCAGACTGAGGGGTTTCCCAGAGTGTCCCTGGATGACATGGTATAGCCAGGCAGTGCAACAGTTGGCAACATGTGTGTTTTAACTGCTGTTAAAGGGGCAGCTGCCGAAACATTACGCCCCACGCTTAATTGTGTAGTTCACAGGTATTACAATGGTATTCAGAATAAATTATTGTAAGAGAAGTGAGAGCACAAGACAGGGTAACACTTTAAAAGTGTTGAATTAGATGAGATGGGCGGGAGGGGGTGAGAGAAGGTTTTTGTTGCAAGCAGAGAGAGAGAGAGAGAGAGAGAGAGTACTCCTCTATGAGTCCAGTCCCTGCAGAAGGAAATGTGTTATTGCTGAGTACCCTCTAGCTCTTCTCTTTCCTATATAACCTCTATCCAGATCTCTGTAACACAGCTTCTCTGGACAATTTCAGACCTAACGTTGATTGGATGCAGTCCTTATGGGGTTTATTTCCCATCAGAGGTAGCATTACTAGGGAGGTGTTGTTTTTGTTTATTTAACTCTGTTTATTGCCTGCTATAACTTGTGTGTTGCTGCTCCTTTCAACAGGAAATGCCTGCTGTCAATGAAAAGTGGCTCTTTGTAGTATTATGGGGGCAAACTCCCATATAAATAATTTGAAATGAATTGATAAAAGCTGTAGGTGCACAGAGGTCTTAGAAAAACGCCGTGTTACCAGGCTGAGGAGTTCCACAGATTAAAATCTGCACACTAAAAAAAAATTATAATAATAAATAAGTGGAGTTCCAAACCTTTAAGAAAAGCAGCAGTACAGATTAGCACAAAACTAGTTACTACCTGTACTGTACCGCTTGAAGAATTCCTCAGAAAGTAAGCTGATCATTGATTTATTGCAAGTCAGCAGCAGGGTGATTGTCCATGCATGTGTAATGTAATGTATCTAGTACATACTGTACTGTGGGCTTAGTGTTCTAAACTGTTCTACATTTCGGCAGCTAAGCAAACAAGACTACCATCGGTGCACATTTTTAAAAAGTGAATAGCAAGAAAATCCTTCAGAGCTGGTCGCAGATCTCGTTTTCATAGAAGTGCTGTCTCAGGAGCTCCTCAGCTTACAAAGGCATGTGGAACCTGAAAAGGATGGACCTTGGCAAATCCTCTTCACGGTGGGAGAAAATGCAAGCTCCTTTCATGGCTATATTCTTTGTTGTTGCATCACATTTGATCCCCGGAACATTTTTTTGGGAGGGGTAGGGGGAGGTGGCAGTTGATGCCCTCCCAAATACTTGGAAAGCTGAGTAGTCATATGATTTCAGTTTTGGAAACAAATGGTAACTGGGTATCTTGAAGCCAATCCCCTGGAATCCGCAGCTATATTTGCAGCTGAGCCTTTTTTGGGTTCGGGTGACTGCATGCTCACTGCGAGCTATAAATAAGATGTGCTGAGGTGACAGATCACGCTAGTAGAACAGACATCTACTGCCCCCACTCCCTAACACAGGCATGTCGGTACTGTACATGATACTTGAATTCAGATCTTCAGCTTTGTGAAAACAAAAAACAAGTACTGTTATGTTCCCAAGAACCACTAAGGTGTTACAGACACTAGCTCAAAGCAGTGTTCACACACTGTTTAGAAATGGTGGGTTTCTTGTTAACAGCTGTTTTGTACACTTTTTACACCAGTCACTGCAGCTTTGGATTAACACATTTCCCACTTTATCCTCTACTTTTCCAGTGACTCTTGGAGCAGCAGGGGGGGTGAGATGAATCCGGCTAACAGTATTCTGCAGTCAGTGCTTTGAGCATGCTTGTAGGACATGGTGACATTGTCCACCTCATGGCAAAGGTGTTGTTTGGTGTGTCTAGCTTTAGGGTTCCTGCTGCAGGCATTCAAAACAAATGGGTCACCTCTCATGTGTATGGCTGAACGCCATTCTGTTTTTTGTGCTAAAAGGGAATGCCAGCATGTGCAGCATGTAGCTCTGTGCTGACTTTCATAAAAATTGACTGGTTCCAACAGTGTCCACAAACATGAGAAAACTGAATAATGTAACTTCCTCACAAAGCTGGTCTTCTCAGTGCAGCTGAAATTGAACTCCAGAAGATATCGGTGACCAAAATGTGTTGCTTCTCCCATTAGAGAGGTGGAGATCTCTAATTTATTCAGTCAGTCAGAGCAGTAAAGAACAGTCCCATAGCTGCCAATCAGATTCTATAACGCCTTTCCCGGAGTGCCATTTTTACTAACAAGAGGTGGCCCAGTAGCCATACGGACCATTGCACTTTTACCTTGGAGAATAATTTGGTAATATCATGCAAATTAAATCCTGCTTCCCACTCTGGTGTGGGATTAAAGTACAGTATTTACCACATCAGTGCAAAAGGAGCCTGTGGCTGCATCACCTTCTCCTCAGCACAGCTCAAGTGCCTCCTTTTCTTTCTAACTAAAATTACTGCACTGTGAGACAGAGTGCATCAAGTGGCTGAAGCCTGCTTTTATACCCCTCATTCACAGTATAGCAGAGTTGTAGAAGGTAGGCTTTGCATAGGGTTTTGAAAAGGACTCACAAATGTCTGTCTGCCGTGAAAACAAGTTGCCCTCACAACTTGGTTCAGATTTTTTGAACAAATAATTAGAAATGTTGACTGGGTGGGGAGGGAAGGGGAATTTCTGACAGCCATGGACACTGAAACAGGCAGTCTCAATTATAAGGACATCCCTAGTGGATGGGGGGATGGGTTGCCTCTCCCTGGATCAGGTTGATGTGTCCATGTCAAACTGAGAGCATTCCTTGATGCATGGCCCAGGAATGTGCTTTTTGTTTCTCCATAAAGGGTATTATGGTGATTTATAGTTTTTTTTCCCATGAAGGTTGTATGGTGATTGCCTCCTCTCTGATTGTACTGTAGGCTTTCACATTCTGGGCGCTGATACCCTCCCACCCCCAAAGATGGTCACTAGTTGTAGATCTAGAGAATTTTATTTTTAATCTCAGAAATGTAGAACAGAAAGGAGAATGTTAAAGCTTCTAAATGTCGCCATGTGCCTCTATGTTGGTGAGGAGCTATGTTTTGTTTCAGTAGGGTGCATTTTAATGGAGCTGTCAAAGAGGCCCTGCCATCCCTGCTTTGCAGGTCATCATGTGTGCATAAAAGTATGATCAGTGGGGCACGGAGATCCAGGAGTGAGGACAGTCACTTGCTAGTCAAGTGATTAATTCATGACAAAAACATGGACAACACTGCCAATTTTAATATCTGTGTGGGATGATTCCAAGAACCATGCGGCGTGTTTTCAGGATGGACTTTATGCAGGCCTCTATCAAATACAACTTATGGGTTCAGCCGTAAACATGATTAAAAAAAACAAAACATGAAGCATTACAAATCCAGACTCATGCTTTTATTTCTTTCTTTCCAGGACTTGTCAAGTTTGCAATCATGCCTTTCGGCAACACCCACAACAAGTTCAAGATGAATTACTCCGCTGAGGAGGAATACCCTGACCTCAGCCAGCACAACAACCATATGGCTAAGGCTCTGACCTTCGACATTTACAAGAAGCTGAGAGACAAGGAGACCCCCAGTGGCTTCACCCTTGATGACATCATCCAGACAGGTGTTGACAACCCAGGTCATCAATAGAGAAAGAAAAAAAAAAACACATTTGAGCAGGTGCAGCTGTTTTCCAGTGTGGAAAGCTACACAATCTAGAATCTGAGGCACTTATTTAGTTTTGACCATTGTATGTTTGCCTGTCCTGGTACAGAACAGGTGCCTGTCTGAGGACCGTGCTATAAGTTGGATACGCACCCAGGGCAAGAACTCATGATCAGGGTGGCAGAGGACTGGGTTTCCCCATTCCTTCATCCGTCTGCCATCTGCAACTCTATTTTAACTAACTCTTTGTCCTGTGGACCACTTTATTTATTTAGAAATGTTGGCCAGGAAATGCACACTGGGCCATAGCTCAGTTTCCAGAAGCCACGTGAGGGATGTAAGCATGGGATACAACTGCAGTAATATAGATTTTAGATACAATTCTAGCAATACAAATAAGGCAGTTTAAGTAGAATTATGAAATGGGTAATATAAAGACACAGAGTTAATCAAGCACTGAGACACAAACAAGATCACACAGAGAACAATAATTTACAGGGAATAACTAATACTGTCTACAAGTTGATACTGTACAAACTAGTTTGCACCAAGTGCCACAGGTGCAAACAGGTACAATAATGTCATATACAGAGGGTGATGGAGTGAAAGCATACAGACTGTGCAAAGTAGCACCCATAGGGAAAGAGGGCTCAGAGGTATGGGACAGATCTAAACACAGCAGATGCCAAGGGAAATTTACAGGAGGGAAAGAGATAACAGGCCTAGAACACAAGGGGACGTAGTAAATAGAGGGAGTGACACTTTTTCTTTTAATTAGATGAGCGAGGTAAGCAGATGCAAATGTCACTCTTTTGATCAACCAGCAGGGCATGGCTTCTGTTTCAAAGTCGGGGAAACTCCCCTACTCTTCGTCATTAAGTGCCATGGGATCTTTAACTTCCACCTGGCAGTGACCAGAGATGAGCAGAAGGGGACTTTGTTTAAAGTCCCATCCAAAGGACGGCACCTCAACAGTGTTGCACCCCTCTTGTACTACACTATCATGTCAGTTACAATACTACCCCCAAGAACTTGGTGTGGGTCTAGAACCCACAACCTTCCAGTCCTCCGAGCCTGGAAGTTTGTAAGGTCATGGGTTCTTGTCCTGCAGCAGGTGCTTGATGGTAATACTCATAACAGACACTGTGATGCAGTACAAGGCAGGATGCTGTATGGTTGAGGTGTTGTCCTTCAGATGAGATATTAAACTGAGGTCCTTTCTGCCTACTGTAACTGTTGTCACTGTCAGGTTAGAAGTTAAATATCACATGGTACTTATCGAAGAAGATACATAGATACATTTTGAAGAAGATGCATAGATACATAGACACTGTTGGCAGATAAGGGCCTACGGCCCACCCAGTCTGCCCATTTAAGTTTGTAAGTTCACTTTATGTTTTCCTAGAAGTTTGTTGCCCCTTACCCCTGACCTCCAGAATTCCTTTATGTCTATCCCATGCAATCTTAAATCCTGTGATTGTTTCAGCCCCCACTGCTTCCTCTGGCAAGGTGTTCCACTTGCCCACCACCCATTCTGTGAAGAAATTCTTCCTTACATTTCCTCTGAATCACCCTCCCTCCAACTTCATCCCATGCCCTCTAGTCCTGGAACATCTTTTTACTGAAAAAGTGTATTCCTGCACTCTGTTCCTCCCTGTAAGATATTTGTATGCCTTTATCATATCCCATCTCTTCCCTCCTCTCCTCCAGGGAGTACATATTCAAGTCCTTCAACCTGTCCTCATAGGACTTGTGATGCAATCGAGGTACCATCTTTATTGCCCTCCTCTGAACTTTCTCTACCCTGTCTATGTCCTTACGTAAAGTAAGGTCTCCAGAACTGTACACTGTACTCCAGGTGGGGCCTCACTGGTGTCTTGTATAGAGTGGTTCCATGTCATAACAGTGAACACAAAATCGCAACTGGGAAAACAACTCACAGCAATATGGCAAGGCATGAAGACCAGGATACACAGTGGTCGCTAAAATGGTGGCAGTGTGTTTCTGCAGGGGGCTTCACTCCTCGCATCCCCCCTTACTTTAGGTAACCAACTCTGGGGGGGGGGGCACAACTTGGGGAGGGAGAGAAAGCTGTAGGTTGCCATTTCAGTGATCGCTGTGTATCCCGGTTGCCCTTAGTGCTTTGCTGTATTGCCTTCGCTGCTGTCATAGTTGCAATTTTGCATTCACTGATTTGACAGGACACCAAGAAGAGTAGAGGAGTTTCCCTACTGTCATGGCCAACATTCCCCATCAAAAACTGGTCTATGTACTGTACCCCATTCCTCAGGATGCACTTGGAAACAAGCTATCACAGCATGGATTGAGAACTCTAAGCATGGTTGTGCTATAGTGACAGCTCTTAGGCAGAGTTCTAAACCTATGCAATCAAAGTCCAAACTCTTCCTTACAGAGAATTGTACAACATGCTGCAGATAAAAAGAAAACACTACAAAACACAGATTTTACATCAACTGTTACTCAGGTACACAAAAATATGGATCATTTGAAGGGAAGGGGAGGAACATGACTTTTTAAAACAGGAACATTACAAACAGCTCCAAGTGTGCATACATTTCCTGTTCCCTTTAAGACATATGGGTAAAGGAAGCCAAGCATACCGTGAAGACGATGATCTGAGCTCCTGGTGGTGGGGTGGCAGAGTAAATATTAGTGCCCTCAAGCACCCATACCCAAAGCCATGGAATGGCATGGTCTTTCACCTGCTGGCAGCATTTGGCTGGCTGGGTTTTTACCTCTTCAGGCATGTTAACTATTATTCTCATGAACAAGGAAAGTGACCCCATCCCCCACCCCCCACCCCACCGTTGCAAACTTACACTATCCAACATTCTTATCAGTTTTAAGTCATAATCAGCCCTTGAGTTATGGTGATGAGACAACAGACTGACACACTACTGTTACTGTCTGTGCCTTAAGTGAATACCACTTGTGCTCATGATTAGTGACTTTTCTGACTTGATACAGCACACCCAAACTGTAGTCTTCCAGTACTGTATAATCATCAGCTTGGACATTCCTGATGTCTCTTCACATCACCTTGCTACCAAGATGCCTCTTTTTAAGATGCAATAACAGAGGCTTGGCTGCCCAGTGTGCTGACATTTTCCTTTTACGGAGACCAGAACTAGGTTTATCTTGGTTCAGAAGCTAAATTAAATTGCAGATCTGAGTCCCACTTTTTTGTTGACAGAGATCTGAGTGGAAACACAGACAAATATATAATTTACTAGCAAAAAAAACACTTCTTGTTTTGTAGCTGGCACTTAGAACAAGACCAGAACAGAATAAGAACAGCAAAAACTTCTCAAGTCATAAGAGAGTGTTTTAGGTGTGTTAGCAGGACCACATGGACAAATGTGCTGCAGTACAACAGCCTCAAAATTAATATCACTCTCAAGCAGAGGTGGCTCCTCACTATTCATGGACACTATATTCACCAAGGAACCAACCAAATCAAAAATGGGGGTTGTTTTTATTTGTTTTATCATTGTCAGAAGAGCATGATACAGACATGTGCTAAATATTCTCCCTTCACCCCAGGTGTTGACAACCCAGGCCATCCCTTCATCATGACCGTGGGCTGTGTTGCTGGTGATGAGGAGACTTATGAGGTCTTCAAGGATCTGTTGGACCCCGTCATTGAAGATCGCCATGGTGGCTACAAAGCCACTGACAAGCACAAGACTGATCTGAACCCAGCCAACCTGAAGGGTGGAGATCAGTGTTAAATGAAAAATAAGCATATCCTAACAGAATTCCTTCCTGATTCCGTGTGGAAATTACCAAAAGTCAGAGCTGTTCCATAACATTATCATAAAGGGTTTCCAGTTCAGCAGTTCACAAAGTGTTTCAGTGTCTCATGTCACGATTGCACTGTTAAGTCAGCTTCTACAAGAGAAGGTAATTCATGATCTGCTAATGTTGTCAGCTCCTTTAAAGAGCTGGTGACATGTTCAAGTGAACTTACACAAAACCTAAAACAGTAGACTCGAGCAGACTCGATAGACAGTTAGGCCTTTTTCTGCTGGCATTTTAATATGTTAGTGTGTAATATTTAGACACAGTCCACCTTGTATTTCCCATTAATTCTGCATTTCTCCTCCCCATTATTTATTACTAAGGTCATTTGTATGAAAACAGGATTTCTGCTCCTGAAGAGTTCATCTATTCCTGCTGCTTTCTCTCTACCTGAAGTCATAATGCACTGCTTGTGACCTCAGAGTTACTCCCATGGCAACAGATTGTGATGTCACAACAGAGGATAATGACTTGGAGTAGGGAGTAAGCTATTGAGGCAGATTAACTTAAAATAAACTCTAAGGAACAACAATCATTTATTCATGCACATTTCCTTAGTAATGAATGATGGGAAGGAGAAATATATGAAACATAAATGGAATGCAAGCAGAATTGTACCTAATTATTATGTTTTTTAAAGTTTTCTTTGAGGCATCAGTAGCTCTTTAATTGGAGCACACTTAATCATGACATAAAAACCTTACAGCAACGGGCTCTTCAAATGCCCCTATTGCATTTCCAGTAACACCCCTCCACCTCCCCACACATACATATTTGCAGAGTGAATGGGGTCATCCAGTCTTCTGATTACATACTTTATATTTTTAAATAAGTAAAATGATAGACAGACAGATCTTCACTGTATCAATTTAATGGTACTGTAATAGAAAGATATTGTTATTGTAATTACACTTATAATAGTAATAACGACCGTACAGTCTGTCATTTCCTGGTATTCACAGCCAGTTGGTGACGGACTGTCACCTATTGTACTTCACCCTCACCCCAGCTGGTCATTAATCCCAAGGAAAGGATCAGCTGGTCAGTGTCTGTGACTTCAGCAGTTCTAGGATTGTAACTAATTATGAGTAGTGGGACTGCAATAACAGTATCAAAACCTCTTCAGTTATAACAGAACCTATCACTGAGTTCCACAGCAGCTGATAAATTTAGAGGGGAACAGTCATCCCAAAGGGCCCCACACTCTAGTGTGGGGCTGGTCCTAATGTGCACTTAGCGTGCATTTTGATCTACTTACTGTTTACTGTAGTATGATAATTGGGGAGCGTTTTCTCCCATAGGGAAACTGGGTCATAATTCGCACCCAGGTTTCCCTCCCTTTGCGCCTCCGCTTGCTGCCTAACTGAACCCATACGCTGTCTCTCCCCTGATCGTCATTGCCACCAGGACTTACCTTGGGATCGGGACAGGTCATTTTTTTATTTTTCAGTTTGAAAATGTGATAGCCACAAAAGCTCCAGGCTCTACTTCTTCTGTTTTATGCTCGGCAGGAAAAAAAACAAAAAAGGCACTTCCCACGACGCCTCAACTAAAAACAAACAAAAAAAAACACAAAAGGAGACGTGGGAGACTGACTGGGATCTGCAAGAGCAAGGAGTTAAATTTTGGGGTGGGGGGTGCTTTAAACACCACCACTTTCACCACAAATGCTTCTTAAATTATATCAACAGCAGCACCATCCTGCCGAAACTGATTTTTATAATTGCTGGGTAGTGTTTTCAAGAAGGCCTTCCTGCAATTATATAAAACACTTTGGGGAGTGCAAAACTAATTTAATGCACTCCCCCATATGTTATTCTATATGTTGTAGATTGTATCAGACTACTGTTATTAACTAGACTGACATCTTCTGTCACTACAAATCCCAGAATCCCCTGCAGCTGACATCAGAGTAGTAGGCTTAGGCAGCAGATGGAGATTCAGTAGTCTGCAATGCATGTTAGAGTTTGTATCAGCGCTGGTCTCTTGTTTGCTGGTCCTGCTATCCTCTCTGGACTATGTACAGACAAAAAGGACTATTCTTACCCCCTGGAGAAAAGCAGAACTGGAAAATGTCTGATCTGAGACTGTAAAAACTCTAAAATGCACTGCAAGCCATTGAATCTTCTGCTATTGCTTATTGCTCGGATGCAGCTGCAGGGCATTCTGAGATCTGTGGTAACAGAAGATGTCAGCCTACAAGTAAACAAACCTAATCTGATACAAATCTACTATACTACAGCAAACAACAGCAAATAAATCAAAGTGTTTCTGCCCACAAAATGCACATGGGGCCCTTTGTGATAATCAAACCCTTTTAAACGCAGGTTGTTGCAATTAGGAGATAACACAATAGTGAATCTGAAAAAGTAACAAATTACAGCCGCTAAGCAACTGTAACTTACTACGTGTACTGCAAAAATGTACAGCATCCAGTCCAGGAAGCATCAGCTGATACGTTTTGTATTCTCCTGAGACTGCTGCAGGTTTATCTCCCATAAGTGAAAGGTTAGCATTTGATCACTTAGGTAACTGACATGTTACTAATATTGCGGCCAGCAAAGATTACTAACTGCATGCCTGATGGTTGTGAAAAATGGAGTTCAAAGTTGGGGTATGGAAGGACTAAAAGAGAAAGAAACGGAATACCCTAAAGGTTACTTGGTCAGAAAGGTAACCAGGAGTTTGGTTTTGCTTCATCCAACCTGAAGGGTGGAGATGATCTGGACCCCAAGTATGTCCTGAGCAGCCGTGTACGTACTGGCCGTAGCATCAAGGGATACTGTCTGCCCCCACACTGCAGCCGTGGTGAGCGCCGTGCCGTTGAGAAGTTGTCTATTGAAGGTAAGCCAATAGGAAGTGCAATCCTTTTGGGGACTTTTATTTTAAGTAAATCCTGTTACTACTAGTTTGGTTCTGCCATCCTTGTTAGTACAGCAGAGATGGTGTGCAAGCATGTGTGTCAATGGTCTTCACTGCTACGGAACTTGCGGTGGCTTCAAAACCAAAAAATGTGTTTAAGTGGTTAGCGGGCTCTTATATGCCTCCGGTCCCTTGGGTCGCAGCAGGCTTGCAGATACTCGACAGGACCATGTCATCCACCTCATTTTCTATATTCACTGGCTGCCAGGCCAGTCTCCTTTACGGACTAGTTTTGAGTTTGGAGAAAGAATCACTGCTCATTTCTGCCTTTCAATATCCCCCATACCATCCACTTCAGAACTGGACTCATCATGAGAATAACATGCGCAACAGAAAAAAAGTTGTTGCTGCTGAAAACTGCTACAGAAAATGGCATGGGGGAGACAAATAAAAGCCACCAGCCACATTAACGTCCTTTCTTCTGCCTTTAATACACAGTACTACTTGCAAAAGGAAAAGTTAGAGTAGCATCCATCACACTCTTGCACTCGCAGACTGAAAAGAATCAGTTAGGACTCATAGATTGCCCTTTTCAAGAGCCAGAATTGATGTCGTTTTTGCTTGCTGTTAAAATCTGAGATAAGTAAAGATTTGTGTAGAAAGATCGTGCTTCGTGTTTGTCTGTTAAGCACTGTCTTGTGGCAGACCCAGGATCACATCCTGAGACTTTTTCCACTAGGCTGGTCAAGTCACAAGAGAGCTGTGGAGGCAGTGCTTTTGAACCCTGGGGGAGGGCTACATTTGCCCTGCTGCAAAACTGCCTTTTCAGATTGTTTGAAAGGGTTACTCAGTGTCATTTGTGATCACACCACACTGCCCTCCCCGCCCCCAGGGTTAAGCACAAGCAGGATGGTCAGGTCACCCTGAAGTGGTCTCCAAGATGTTTGCATCAGTAAGCAAAAATGGAGTTAAAAGGGGCACACCACATGCATGGTGCTTCCATATCACTCCCATGTCACTGTACCCTATTACTGTATTTGCCCCCCCCCAGTTGAACATGTGTAGTCCCAGTTCACAGGGGCTCTGCAACAAGGGCAGTTTCTTTGTGGGGTGGCCGAACAGCAATCGGGGGGGGGGCCCTAGGCAACAGCAAGGTGTGTAGATGGGATGCAGACAGCACAGAAGAGTTGAAGTGGGGAAGGACATGAGAGTGCAGCTGGTAGGAAGGACTAGAGGTTGCAGCAGGTGAGAAAAATATGATTTAAAAATAAACTCATAATTACTGTATGCTTTTCTATTCCCCCAGCCCTGAACAGTTTGTCTGGAGACCTGAAGGGAAAATACTACCCTCTGAAGGGTATGACTGATGCAGAACAACAGCAGCTGATTGATGACCACTTCTTGTTTGACAAGCCTGTCTCTCCTCTGCTGCTGGCCTCCGGTATGGGCCGGGACTGGCCTGATGCTAGAGGAATCTGGTAAGCTCCTCTAGATCCCTTTTTTTTGCATGTCACTTGCCCACCTGCCTCCCCAACTCTTTTGAGACCCACAACTGCTCCTCAACCGACCACACATATCTCTGCTGTCACTGGGCACCAGCTTGATGTCCATTTCCTCCAGTATCCCACTGGGCAAGCTTGTCCCTGTTAGGGGTCTTCACTGGCCTAGCAGATATATTAAACACCTCATCGGACTACCTCCATGGCTGACTTGTCCCTCTGGCACCTCCACCGCTCTACCACCAAGATCTGCTGTAAGAACGATGCAGGACACACCATTCTCTATGGTAGAAGAGCATCCATTATGTAGTCTAAGCACTCCCCTGATGGCCTCCACTCCTGACTTTCAGGCTTGGGCACAAACCCAGGCTCCAGTATGCTGGGGTGATTCATTATTGTGCGTACCACAGAGTCAACCTCTAAATCCATTTTAAGTTTATCCTTAAAAGAAGGGTTTGTGGTGAGCTGAAAAACACACACACACACACACACACACACACACACACAAGTTCAAGTCTTGCTTAACTCAATGCCATGTTTCTGCTTTGAAGGGGTAGGCGTAGAAGTGCCGTTTTCCTTCTAGGAACTCTGTTCACTTGCACACAAGTTTGCAAAATCAAAACTAGGGGAGGGGTAGTAACTCAAGTAATTGTGGAAACTGTAGAAATCCACTTGTTTTGAAGCCTTTGCAGGGATCCCTGTTAAGATATGCCAGTAGGATACTTCCCTACTTGGATAGCGTTGCTTCCAGTATGTGAGCATCTGTAAGCAACAAGAGTGAGGAAACATTCTGGTGGGTGACCTTAATCGGGTGGCAGGTAAACTACATTTGTGTTTCCTTCCAATCTTCACTCTTTTTTATGGTTTCATTTTCAGGCACAATGACAATAAGACCTTCTTGGTCTGGGTAAATGAAGAGGATCATCTCCGCGTCATCTCCATGCAGCATGGTGGCAACATGAAGGAAGTGTTCCATCGCTTCTGTGTCGGCCTGCAGCAGGTGAGGAAAATCATATTTTGTGTATTGTAATATAGTTCTATTTTTATTTTTTGCTTGTTTTCAATTTTGCTGTACATATTATTCCGTTATTCTTTTAATTTTATAGGAACACAGGAGTATACGAGTCAGAAGGCCAAAGGCCCATATGACTCGCCTTGTTTAATCCAAAAAGTCAAATTACCTAGACCCCATATAAGTATCCAAGGATATCTTAAAGCTACTTAGAGTTTTGGATTCAACTATTTCAGTAGGCAAACTATTCCAACTTTTAATTTTCCTCTGATTGTACCACACCTCCCCCTTGTTTGTCTTGTAAAAATTATCCTGAAATTGATGGTTATGAAACCTATTATCCCTCAAACTAGACCTACCCACCAATCTTACACACTCCCAGAGGTTGTTTCATACAGCTCTATATGCTAGACAAAGATCACCTCTAAGTCTCCTATAACTAAGTAAATATAAATTCAATTCAAATAGTCTGTCCCTGTAAGTCATACCAAACAATAATTTTGTTTTTTTAGTTATCTTTCTCTGGACCACCTCAATCAACCTAATACTATATTTATCAAAGGAGCCCAGAACTGCACACAGTACTCTTAACTGTAGGTGGATTAAAGTGTTATATAATGGAAAAAGAACCTCCTTATCCTTACTTTTAATGTTTCTTAAAATAGAACCCAAAATTCTTATGCCCTTACTAACAGCTTGTCTACTCTGCTCCTTGAAGGACAATTTGTTGGTAATAACTCCCAGATCTTTATCATTATCAACTTCTTTCAGTTCCCTTCCATTCAAGTAATAATTAGCTTTAACGTTCCTATTTCCAAAATGCATTACCTTGCTTTTTAGCATTAAAATTCATGTTAGGAATCTTGGCCCAACTCACAACTTTATTCAGATCCTCCTGAAACTGTATCACTGGTGCACAACTAGCAACTGTAGCACCCAACTTTAAGTCATCTGCAAACTTACAAGCTATTGAGCTGGTGGACACTTGCATATCAGCAACATAGACATTAAAGAGGGTTGGACCCAAAACAGAGCCCTGTGGCATGCCATACTTACTCCTTTGTATGCCTTATTACCTTGTTGTTTACACTGGACGCTTGTGAAAACAGGCAATTTTTGCTCACATGCCTTTGGAGAATAAAAAAAAAATGAAGTGAGATGAGATGAAAAAGCTGTGTTGATGGTGTGGTTATACAGTTGCAGCTCATGTCCTATTGAAGCAATTTAGTATGAATGTGAGGGGGGAAGAGTCGCACGTCTGCTTGATCTGTCTTTCCCAGTCTATGAGGCTATGCTTGATACCTTGTTAGTTCCTGCAACACTAGTACACAAGAAAAACAAACTTGGGATGGGTGAAGTGATTAAGGGTCAGGACTGGCACCTCCCTGGACTGGTTTGGATTGTCGGAGTCAAATTCTCAAAGCTCCAATTCTCTCTAGATCTAGACTGGAGTCGGGTCACTAAGGCATAGACCAGTCTTGGATTCTGAAACCCCTTTCTCCCAGAACTTCTTGGTTAAATTCCCAATGATCCAGGATGGACTCCAAACCAGGTTACATCAGCATTTCCCACTGGCGGGATAACCAGCCTCCCACTGTGATATCACAGCACAATCCTGATTTAAGAAATGCATTTGCCATTGTCACCTTTGTCCTTGCAGTACCTTATCATACGTACAAAAAGAAATGAAGTTGCCATATGTTATAGGCCACATGTGCCAAACTTCAAAAGCTACAGAACACAGTTCCACTAAAATGTAGAGATAATGCCAGTTCCTGTCAGATCTGAAATGATTTTTTTTAACATGCTTAGCAAAGCTGATGAAGGATGTGAACTTTAACTGAGACACGCAAAACTTTCAAGTTACAGAGAACAAATTCTGTGGTTTCCCAGGGAATTTGAATAATATCCTTGTTTTTACTTCACATTATTCCCTGTGGCCCCAACTCTGACCCTGCATCCCCCTTTCTTGGGCAATCTCTCAGCCCCCCACCCCCACTCCGCAGTGTTTCTGGCACTGCTGCCTTTGTAGCCATGACTTGCCCACCATGGTGGGACCCTCGTAATATGGGGCGCTTCCTTGGATGCCAGTAGTTACATCTTGGACTGAGAGCAGAGGAGTGCACAGAGTCAGTGAACAAGGGGGGGGGGCCAGAATCCCCACAAAACTAAGGGGGTCTGGGGGCATATATAATTTAGTTGGGGGATGATTTTTAACGGGGGGGCCAGGACCAGGGTAGCCTCCCCCCCCGCGCACGCATGCCTGAGAGTAACCAGCTTAATCTTGCTAGAGTCAAGGCCCTGCTCTTGGTTTTCTCACAGGATTTCAACATACATGGAGGTCCATG
The DNA here is from genome assembly GCA_016271365.2 of Neoceratodus forsteri. NCBI lineage: Eukaryota > Metazoa > Chordata > Ceratodontiformes > Ceratodontidae > Neoceratodus > Neoceratodus forsteri. Next base: position 560,341,202 of record CM057450.1, on the reverse strand, counting down.
ATTTGATTTGATGTATATGTGGCAACATGAAGCCCTGCCAACATCCTCCCTCCCATGCAGTACATCTGCTGCACTACCACCTAGGATCCCCAGGTGGCAGTATTTCACTAGAGGCCATGATCCTTCTTTCCAGGATTCACAAAGAATATTCTGCGATGCTCAGCCCTCCCCTCACTGACCCTCCACTGGACAGGCCTAGGGTATGAACCCAGATTGCAGGCATCAGAATCACAAATGTTGCTTCTGCACTGACAGGGCAACCTCCATTTTTAATTTCTGATTAAAAAAAAAAGACCTTCATCCTGGCACAGTGATGAAGCCACAATGCTTTTAACTGCCATCTGGGATATCTGAATAGTGGATCAGATGGCTATCCTGTCACAGAGCTAGTGTGATTAGTCTTCTGGAAAGACGTTAGTGTGCCAGCACCTTTGCCCTTCAGATTGTCTGTGGTACATTAGTCTGCCATGAGAGCAACCTGTTCTTCCTGATAGACAACAATGGGGCCTTCTGTGGTGACCACATACTAGGAAAGGAGGCACAATAGGGCAACCAAAGACAGTAGTTTTGTGGGGACTCAAACCAGTCCCTTTAATAGCTTTGCCAGTGTACCCTCATCTGTATACACATTTTCAATTCATTCTCACTATCTATAAGCTATGGCAGTGGGGGGGGGTGCTCGGGTCCTGTTTATGGCCACTGATTCACTATGTGGCCTTAAGCGGTTCCCATGACCTCACTGTGCTTTAATCCTTTCAGCGGTACATTTGGGACCCCACTGAAAATGTCATATCACTTCTGCAGTTGGGCTGGATAAATGATGAAAAAAACACACAAACACCCCAGCCATGTAACTCAGATAAGGTCACTGCATGTGCAAGGCCTTGATTTTCTAAGCAAGTGTCCTTCAGAGTAGGCACACTCCAATGTAATTTAACCCTTGTTGTTCTGTGGACTTCTATAGATGTCCAGAGTTCCTATATCCAGTAGCCTAAGGGAAACAATACCCACCAGCAATTTACATGAGTATGATTTCCAGATGGATCAAGAACCACTAGAAATGCCACTGTGAATGGACCTTTTACGGTGCCAGTGCAACTGTAATCACATGCCAAATGGACCTTTAACAGTGCCACTGGCACAAAAAAAGGCCCATTCAGCATTTGATTAGCAGTACAAACGTTCAGAGTGCAGTTTGTATTTTATGCCCATTAATGTCCTAGTAATACAGCAATATAAGGTTGGCATTATCTCAAGGTCCATCATGTTCTCCCCCCCTGCTTCTTACACAGCAATGAAATAAGAATGCTGTGCAAACATAAAAAAGAATGTTATAGTGTCAAGGAGAAAACAAAAATAATCCATTTGCTTCTTCTGGTCCTGCAGCAGATTGAGGAAATCTTCAAGAAGGCTGGCCATGGTTTTATGTGGAGTGAACATCTTGGCTACATCCTGACCTGCCCATCCAACCTGGGTACTGGCCTGCGTGGTGGTGTCCACGTGAAGCTTCCTCACCTCTGCAAGCATGCAAAATTTGAAGAAATCATCACAAGGCTGCGTCTGCAGAAGCGTGGCACAGGTTAGACTTCCTATCCTGACCTTCATTTCCTTCTTCCCTTCCTCTCTTTTGCCATTCCACTCTTCCTCCATCCTTCCCATTCGCTTCCCAATATCTGGGTGATTGTGAGTACCAGTGTGGCTCAGCTGACAGCACATTCACTTCTAGACCAGAAGGTCGTGGGTTCTAGTCCCACGCCGGCATTGGGCTCATACTATACATGCAGGCACCTGGCAGCAGTACTGGAGGATGCTGTACTGTTGGGGTGTGCCATCCTTTGGATGAGATGTTAACCCAGTGTCCCTCATGTCCACCTCTGGTGGGTCCAGTTGAAAGAAAAATAACCCAGGGCAGTTTTTGCAAGAGTAAAGGATTTTTCCCGATGTCCTGGCTAACATTCCCCTTCCATAAAACTGGTTAATGCAATTGTCCAGGAAGTGTGAGTATGTATATGTGAAGTGACTGCCACTACACATTTGCAGTCACTTCACTACCAGTCTAGCATTGCTTGTAAAATGCTTTGGGATACACTGCATAAGAAGAGCACTATATAAATGCTAATTATTCTTCTGCTCTTCTATCATTGCAAATATACAACATGTACTAAGTGTGACCATGCTAGCCATTTTAAGCATCCCGCCCACTACTCCACTTTACTCCCATCCTCTTCTTCATCTCTCTTCTGTCATTTTAAGTATACAGCTCATACTATGTGTGACCAAAGGTTTCATTTTAGCACTTATGAAAACAGTTATCAGTCAATGATCCTTTCTAATAAGAGTTGCCAAAGTCTGGCCTTCTTTGTCTGCTGAAGTTTTTGAATATGTAAATTTACCTTCATTTAAAGGGACACATCAACCCTCTTAGGCCTCAAATTGTCCCCATTTTAAAAAATATGTGTGTATTAAGATTGGTCACATTCTGTAGCGACTGCTGATGTAGCTGGTTGTTTGATTTGAATTCCTTTATTTCTTTTAAAAATGAAAAAACAAGTTACCACACAAATATGCACTTGTTTACAGACCTTTAAACTAAACTACATGTTAGTCTTACAGGCTAGAATTTATTTTAGCAGTACTTCACTATACCCTTCGAGGTACATGTAAACTAATCTGAATTCTTCATTCTCTCTCTCCACCCCACACACACACACTTTCTAGGTGGTGTTGACACTGATGCTGTTGGTGTCGTTTACGACATCTCCCACACTGCAGCCGTGGTGAACGCTGACCGACTGGGCTCCTCTGAGGTAGAGCAGGTCCAGTTGGTGGTTGATGGTGTGAAACTCATGATCGAGATGGAGAAACGTCTGGAGCAGGGCAAGGCCATCGATGATCTGATCCCAGCTCAGAAGTAAATACCAAAAGACCTGTTTAGAGACACTTTCTTAAGATCATGGAATCTCCTCAGACCATCCAGGAGGAGAAGGGACTCTGGAACGGAAAAAAACATCTCTAGCTACTTCCCAATTGGATGTTGGTTAATATCTTGAAATACCTCTGAACGGATGTCGATTCAACCTTGTACATGATCATTTATTTAATGCAATGTCAATTAATGTATTTGACAGTAAAGGGAGAAAATAAAAGATCATTGGCCCCAAAATACAAAGGAACTCCTCATTTTTCTGATTCTGAATGCGTACAGTATGTGAGTTTTCTTTAACAAATCAGCCACATTACTTTCTTTCAAACACAATGCAATGCAGACTTTACTGGACAAAGTACTGTAGGTGTTTTTGTCCTGTTTATTTCTCAAAGATTTTCCAGCTGAGATGCAGTCCCTGGTTTTCACTGGGGTCCTGCTTATATAGTTTTGCAGCTGGGAGCACAGAGGCATAGGGAGGACAAGTGTGCTGTCGAAGATGACACATTGAGGCACTGACTTTGTTAGCATTTGGACCTGCAGTCTCATATTTCACAAATTTAGTGCTCTAACCATTGGATTATACTGCCTTCCCAAATGCTGTTTAGATGCAAACATTTTGAAACTAGTTTTATTTAAAAAGTGGAGAGAGTTCACACTAGTGTATGACAGTAGAGATCCTTGGCTACAGCACTTGGGGCCCTGTGTTTAACTCTTTAGTGCGGATGGTGGGGTCCACTACTGGGATTATCTGTGTTGTGGTCTCCAACTTCTTCTGCACTGTCAACTCTCAGAGTGTTTCCATCCCTCCACTGCCACCTAGAGTAGGAAAGGAGGACCCTCAGTGTTCATATCACTGAATTTTGGTCTGTTGGAAAGCTTTGTAGTCAGGACACTTTTTTTTTTCTTAGAGACTTTCTCCCCTGCTACGTTCATCATTCAGGGATACGCCCTGTCCCTAGGTGTATACCCAGTTCATGCATGTGTCCTTAAACTTGCCCAGGTCCCAGTACCCCACTGATTACTCCAACAGCTTCCTCTCTATGGCAGGGGTGCCGGAGGGAGGGACATGTCCTCCACCCCTGAGGTAGTCCACTACGCAGACTAGGAGCCAGTGCCAGCAGGACTAGGACTCAGGGGAATCCCAGAGGCCCGACTGTCATACAGCTGGATCTGGACATGGGTTTTTCTGCCCTTTTAGGTCTATCCCACCTCCTTTGGCATAAACATAGACTCCTTGATGGCCTTGCATGTACACAGCACATTTCCTGTGGCAGAAGCAAGCTCCCTGGTCCAGCTGCAGGGGGCACTGTGGTCCCAGACTTCACTGTTGACCCTTACCAGCTGAAGCTTACTGCCATGTGACAGCTGCCCTAATCTGGTCTACCTCCTGATGTGGCAGCTCGTTTGCTCCTGAATCTGGGCTGCCTTTGTGGTAGCAATGGGGCAGCCATGAAGACACTTGTTTTTAACAACTTCTTTATCCCATGACAGCCCAACTAAGATGCAACATCTTGTGTTCCGTGGGAGTCCGGCACCTCCCCTCCCCCCAATTTTACAGCTGTAAGCACAGGTACAGGGAGGTCGGAAGAGTGGCAACTGGAGTTTAATGCAAAGAAGTGCAAGATCATGAACATAGGGAAGAGAACCCTGAAGCCACCTATAGGCTGGGAGGGGAGTTGCTGGCAGTCACAAGGGAAGAAAGAGACTTGGGCATCATCATCACTGATGACCTGAAAATCATCCAAGCAGACCACTAAAGCAGTAGGTAAGGCTAGAGGGATGTTGGGGAGTATTAGCAGGGGTGTCGCAAGTCATAAGAGGGAGGTAATAATCCCTCTTTACAAAAGACTGGTTAAGCCCCATCTGGAGTACTGCGTGCAGTACTGGAGGCCTCACCTTCACAAGGACATTAACCAAATTGAGGCAGTCCAGAGAAGGGCAACCACAATGGTGCAGGGACTACTTCAGAAAACATATGAGGACAGATTAACTGAACTCAGTATGTATACCCTAGAGCAAAAGAGGGAGACAGGTGATATGATCGAAACATTCAAACATCTTAAGGGCATTAAAAAGGTGAGAGAGTTGAACATGTTTCAATATAAGAAAAATAGCAGGACAAGAGGACACAGCATGAGATTAGAGGGAGGCCGATTAAGGGGGAATGTGAGGAAGTTCTTTTTCACAGAAAGAGTGGTGGATGCATGGAACGGCCTACCTCAGGAAGTGGTGGATATGAATACAGTGCAGGGCTTCAAACAGGCATGGGATAGGCATAAGGGAGCAATACAGATGAGTATGAATAGATAGGCCATTGACAGAGCAAAGGCCGATGGCACATTCATAAGGTAGAAAAAGAAATGGGCAGACTGGATGGGCCTTGCGGTCCTTATCTGCCATCAACTTCTATGTTTCTATTATGAGGTCCATAACATCCCAAAGGCCATACAATGTGCTAGTGCCTGTGCTGGAATTTGAGCCTCTGTGCTCTACTACCTGCAGCAGACAGTGGGCCTAAGTGCAAATAAACAGAGGACATATGGCCCCTCTACAGGACTTTAGTGCAACCATTCCTGGAATACTGCATGTAACCCCTCACCCCTGCCTTTTTGCCAAAATGACAGGTGGCATGCTGTTGAAGCTGACAGCAGTACCTGGTGGGGACTGGGTTCGGGGAGGATGAGGTTACTCGGCACAGGGGACCTAGGTTTGGCTACTCTGCACAGGGGCACCCAAGTAAATCCGAACACAGGAAGCAATAACTGTAATGTCCAGAACCAGGAATGGGATTCTTCAGTGTGGCTTTTATTCACATCCAAGCTGAACAAACAAAGCGTAGACGGACCCCCATGGGGCTACATTCCTGGTACTGCAGATTAGAGACAACTGAACACTATCACTACTTCCAGCCCTCAGGCTCTAAACCCACCAGGCACACAGCCTGGACTAGCACGCAGCTTTGGGTACACAGCCCGACTTGTACACTACTTGGGTTTTCCCCACTGGCCCGGCTCCCCGGCCGACCACTTGATCCGTGGTCCATTTTGGGAATGAACCAATTATCCTGTTGTGGCTCCCCAAACCACACTAGAGCCTTCGACTCCTAGAGAGAATTTTCCTTACAATCCCACATCTGGGTACTTCCCCCATCACTGGCCAAGTGCCTGAGGTAAAGTAGAAATCCACAGAGCAAATCCGTAGAGGTGGACCTGGTCACTAAAGATGGGGGGGTCTCCCACCTCCAGCTCCCACAATCCATACCCGGCCATTTCTCTGGAAACTGAACAATTCCTTTACTGAACTTTCAAATGTAGATTCTGGGTAGACGTCTGTCACATCTCCTCTACATCTCATTTGCATCCCAACAAGCTCTGGACTTGAGCCTACTTTTACTTTTTTGCTTAGCCCATTACTCTAGGCTTCCCACTATTTTAGTAGTTCAATCCCCACATTGTCACACAAGTCCCAGGGTGAAAAACATAGGCCCTTTCAGGAAGAGCAGACACTCACCCTCACGTTGCAGGTGCCCCACAGGCGACTCACAAATCTTCTTGTTCTCCCAAATAAACTCTGGAACACGTAGGCAGCTTTTCCTTTACAAGCAGAACTAAGGAGTTGCCCCAGGAATCTGCAGGGAACCCTTTTCTGCCCCCCATCCCCAAAGGGAGGGGGCACTGAGACCCGAAACAGCGGTCTCCACCACTTCAATTATCTTCTGTGTCTCTCTTTAAGGTGGAGACACACACCATTTTATACCTAAAAGTAGCCCTCTGTCAGGGCTGAGGCTCCTAGAGCCTTACTGAGCTGCTGTGCTGCTTTCACAGCAAGCTCCCAACACCAACTCCACACTGAACTGACTGAATCTGTTCAAACCTCCCAATGTTCTTTACCAACTCCCTTGCTGCAGATTCTGATGTGGCTCATGCAGCTGCGATAGTTCTATTGGTGATGTCATCCCTCAGTCTCAGCTGAGACTGAGAACAGAGTGAGACAGTGTGAAACCCATTTAACTGGAGTTTCACAAGCTGCCTTCCCTGCCTACCACTAGGTCTTACTGGGATTCTAGTAACCCCGGGTAACAAGGGGGTTACACTGCATACAGTGCTGGGACACACACCTCAAAAAACATCATCAACAAGCTTGAGGTAGTGCAGAGGCTGATACAAGGGTAACATGGGAGAACATACAAACGGACAGCCGAGTGACTCAGTAGGTATTCATTGGAGGCCAGAAGTGAAAGGGGGAAAGATGACCAAAATGTTTTAAATGCATGCAGGGTATTAACAAGGTGCACTCCAGAGGGTTGTTCACAACCAGCGGCAATGTGAACACCAGGGGAATCAGTAAGAAAATGTTGGGGAGGTTCAGATGGGATGGGCAGACGCACAGAGGGTAGTAGAGGGGTGAACAAGGCATTCAACGCACTGGTCACTGCAAAAACAGGGTAGAGCTTTAAAATGGGGAGGGATAGGCTCAAAGGGCTGGTCAAGGAATCGGGGGGCAGGGGAGGGGGAGAGGCCGAGCCATGACTCCCTGGGGGCATGTACAAAGCTTTCTTCTGCTGGCAGTTTCCTATGTCCGCAAACAAGAATTGTGACTCACATGCTATTTTATGACTGTACTCTTTCTGTAACTAGGAGGGTAGGTGAGTGACTGCCTTCTTAGTTAAAGCCAAGGCCACTTCTTGGTGGCTTGGTGGGTGCATGATATAAACCATAACACATGACAGGGTGTGCAGTAATGCTAAATTAATTTCCTGTTGTACCCCTTCTCCCCCAGGTCACACCAGGAGACAAGCGACTTGTCGCTCAGTGTGCCCTCCTGGAGAAACATTTCAAAAAATAAATAAAATAAATTACAAAATGCCTTCAACCATCTGGGAAGTGTAGTAATTTACATTGGATTGTGTTATTGTGCTTTTTAAATGTTTTTCAACAATTACAAAATCAACTAGAAAGAGAAAGGAAATCTGAACTGCTCATTAATGGGAAATTAATTCATGATCATGTAACTAGTTCTGGCCAATCAGATTGCTTGTCTGATCCAAACCATTTCTTCGTTTTCACTGAGCTGACCAGAATACTGTTTCTAGAAAGATATTTTCCCCTTTGGACTCCGCAAGATGATACTTAGAACAGCTTCCTTTTAGTAAAGTGATGTCTTTCTACACTTTGTGGATGCATTCATCTTAAAAGCAATAGTGCTTTAATAAAATGTTTAAATATATTCTGCTCTCCATATCATAAATGGTATGGAAGCTGTAATTCCCTATATAAAATCAGTTCTGACAGTCAGAGTATCTGTTAGCATAGAACATATTATAAGGCACACACAAAATTAAGCAATAAGGCATGACAGGGGGTGTGTTATGGTGGGATAACAGCCGACCTTGAGTGGGTTGAAGTACGAGGCAGAGCCGAGTGCTTCCACCACCCAAGAAGGGCCGTCAGCCCACCATAACATACCCCCTGGAGTGCCTTATTGAGATTATGAAATGGGTCATTTTTAGTACGTTATGCTTTTTTTAAACATATTACTTTCAGCAGGGCCACTGGGCTGTGATAATGGCTCAGCTGAAAGCTGCTCTTGGCTAGTCAGGAGCCAGCATCCTTTCTACCCATTTCATAATTACACATATTTACTTGGTGTAAGATATCATGGGTAATATATGCAAACACCTACATCTACACCAGTGACATTGCTGAGGGTTTGAGGGGGGTGGCCCCCTTTTGCCTGACACCCTGATGGCAAAACACGGAAAATGACCGCTACAGTGACAGTCACTGTAATGGTCCGTTTCCGAGTTTCGCCTTCCCCAGTGTCCAGCCCCTTCCCCGGACCAACTCCGACCTGGAGTTGTAATCCTAAAGTCCGGGGGTGCGGGCAGAAAACACGTGAGGTTTGGGGCGTACAATACCTGCATCAGTATTGTGGAGCTGCCGCTGTGTGGAGGTCAACGGTTTACTGTAGACCCTACTTGGTGATTCCTTGAGGGGGAGGGTGTGCCTATTTGCTGATGATATGAAAATATGCAATAGGGTGAACATCCCGGGGGGTGGAGGACATGAGGGAGGACTTAAAGATGCTTGAAAAATGGTTTGGGATGTGGCAGCTGAAATTTAATGCTGAGAAGTATGCTGTGATGCACTTGAGGAGTAGGAACAGAAGAGCAGGATACACCCTAGGTGGGGAGGAAATCAAAGTAATGGAACAGGAGAGGGATCTGGCAATCATAGTCTCCTCAAACTTTAAGGTAGGAATCCAATGTAGCAGGGCAGCGGGAGAGGCCAATGGAATGTTGGCATGCATAGGCAGGGGCATTACAAGCAGAAAAAGGGAGGTAATAGTGCCCCTTTACAAAGCCATGGTGAGGCCGCACCTGGAGTATGGGGTTCAGTTCTTTCTGGAGGCCTCATCTCTACAAGAATACAGATGCGTTGGAGTGAGTTCAGAGAAGAGCAACCAAGATAGTGCAGAGTATGCGGGGAAACTCGTACAAGCAGAGGTGTAAGAAACTGGATCTGTACACGCTGGAGACAAGGAGGGAAAGGGGATACATGACTGAAACTTTTAAATATATAAAGGTGCTCAATAAAGTGGGAGAAGAGTGTTTACTTAAGAGGAAGGAGGGGGTCAAAACTAGAGGGCACTGCCTCAGACTGCAAGGGAAAAAGATACAGGGGCAATGTGAGAGGGCATTTCTTCACAGAGAGGGTGGTGGAGCCCTGGAACAGACTACCAGATGGAGTGGAGGGGCTAAATCGGTGGAAGAATTCAAGAGGGCATGGGACAAGCATATTGGGCTGAGTACGGGGGGAGGTAGGGGCTGGCAGGGAAGGGAGGGGAGGTGTAGGGGGAAAAAAAGGGCAGACTAGATCGGCCAGTATGGTCCTTTTCTGTCGTCAAGCTTCTATGATTCTGTGATTCTATGAACACCATTAAAGGAAAACTGCACCCTCATATCTTCTAAATGTTATTTGTTTCCATGTCAACATACAATTCTTTTCATGTAGCTGTTAAAGATGTATGCAACTGCTTCAGTTAGTTTTCACACTTCATACTAGGCCCTGTCACTGTCCTGGGAGGGTCCATTTCATGGCTGTTGAAATCTCATTGTCCCTGAGAGCTGTATTAGCATGTGAGAACATGATGTCAGATCAACCATTTATATCGTGTATCTCTATGCTAAAATAACAAATACCCTGCAAAAACTCTCTGGAAACTTATAAACCAAATGGAGTTTAAAGAGAAAAAAATGCATTACAGCTCACGTAGCTTGTAAAACTCACTGAAGGTAAATGTGGTATTTCACACCTTCTTGCAGCTTGGTTCTTTTACAACTACTTGAACAGATAGGCATACTGGGGAGTTTAAAGGTTGATTGTGCATCACATTCTCATATGCTAATGCAGCTCTCAGGAACAATGTTGTTTCGACAATCATGAAATGGACCCTCCCAGGAGAGTAACAGGGTCTAGTATGAAGTGTGAAAAGTAACTGGGGCAGTTGCATACATCTTTAACAGCTGAATGAAAAGAGTTGTCAGTTGACGTGGAAGCAAATGACATTTAGAAGACATAAGAGTGCAGTTTTCCTTTAAGGAATTTCAACTAGCAATGTTTTAATAATCAGGACTAGATGGCTGGCCTGCCAACACAGCGGTTGCACTACTGCTTGTGGTGCCGAAGACCTGGGGTTGGGAATGACCTCTGGTGTCAGACGGCGGCCAGAGAGAGGAGGATCAAGCGTCCCATAGATTGCTCTCCTCCTCCTGAGAGGAAGGGGACCAACAGCCGATGCTGCACCAACCTCTAGCGGTGACTGGGGGTCAGCTCATTACCTGTAACAATTTGGGGAGGGCGCGGAGCAGCTGTCTGATGTGGTGTGGAAGGAAGTGTGGGTGGCACTGTCATTGATGGCATTGCATGCCAGTACCCAGGAAGCAAACAACAGAAACTTGGTGTTCTGACAGCTCTGCACCGGGCGCATCCAAGCTGCCCGTTTATTTTGTTGTGCTTGTTTTTAACTTAAAATTTTAGCATGTCTTTAATTCTGGTGGGTTTTGCTTTTCAGTAACTCCATTCTTATACACATTGTGACACTCATAATAGGATTTAGGAGCCCTCTGCTCGAGTAGTTGTTATCTTATTCTGAAAATATCTCTAAGTCATTTTAATTTATGTACAGTGCACTCCTTTGCATGTTGTTCTCACTAAGCACCTCTGACCTTTAGGCCTTCTCAGCTGAAGGTGAAATGGTACTTTTAAGCTTCTCTGACATCTTCTGTTATTTTTTAAATGAGTAGTTTGAACCAATGGGGACTTTTTCTGGGGGGGGGTTCCTGCACGATCTGGGTGTTAAAAATATGGGATTTTCTAAAGAACTGTCATTAAGCTTCCAAGGAAGGACTTGTTGGTCTGAAAGCTAAAGCACTTTGTTCTTTTTGTTACATCTATGTTGGGCCAATAAAAGGTATCTAATTATTTACATCTGGATCTGTTCTCTAGATTTAGGCATTTGGCTAAGGGCTCGCAATCATTCAGTTTTCTCCCATATACACTAACTGCATCTCTGTTGCACTCTGTGGTGCCCAGCTAGCTTGCTGCAGCTTTTGAAACGGTTTTGTTTGCCATACTAGCTCACTGAAAGCAACAGTAGTTCCTTATTCAGGTGTGACCCAGACAAAACTAAATTGCACATATAGACAATAACATTTCCATACTGTAGTTAGTGCCCCCCCCACACATGCATGCACACACACACACACAGCTGGTGACGGGTACTGTACTCCTCTAGTGATTGGTCAGAGCTGTCCCCTTATCCATAACTCAGTTTGAGACTATCAGGTATATATGACATCAGCACATTATGTCAATTGTTCAGATCTGCACTCTTCACCACTCAGTATTCATTCCTATCCGTTTGAAACCAGGATAACTTTTTGCTGCACTTTACATCCTCTGTCTGCTTGTCTCCTCCTGACATCTTAATCCCCTGTAACATTAGAAACATTTCCACAGCTGGCCCAGTGGCACAGAGGGTTGAGGCTCTGGTGCCTTACCTCAAACCACGATGGTGACCCGGGTTCAGGAACGGACTCAGGACGCCGGGGGCTGGTACGGGAAGGAGAGGATTGAGCATCTGCAGGACTGCTCTCCTCTCCTGGGGTGGGTAGTGGGCTGGCGTCATGCTGCAGTGGCCTCTGGTGGAGACCGGGAGCTCTGCAGATGCATGCAGGAGGGAACAACATAGAAAAGCAGAAAATCCACTTCGCGATTGACCGGATGATGGCTGCCAGTCCACCACTGCCGCCAATGCCCTGAAGGTGTCCCTTCACCTCAGCAGCACCCTGGGGCCAAGTATGTGCTAGTTGCCCCTCCTGGCGCCTTCCCCCTCAGAGGAGGGGGACCTGTCCAGTGAAGGGTTACGCCCAGGTTACCCTAGGGTCGGCTGTAATATGAAGCTGGAAGGCTCAGGAAGGGACAGGTGGAGCGGCTGGGACCTAGGCAGCCCCAAAGGAGTGGTGGGTCATGAGGTGAGAAAAGAAATAATACAAAAAAAAAAAAAAAGAAAGAAACATTTCCACAGCAACAGACTGTAACAATCAAGGATTGTTATGTCAGTTGTATAGAGGAGCAGCCAGAGCAAATGACGTTTCGGGGCAGGGATCCTGTTTTCATGTTACTTGACAAAGTTATAAAGAACTGCAATGTATCCAGCAAGAACTGAAAATGCAAGCTGCTCACCAGTGTCTCAGAACACAGTATTTATTCAAATTCACGAGGCAGCTTGCACAACTTGAAAACCCTCTTGTTTTGTGATAGTTAATTGCTTCTCTAGAGGGAGTGGTTCACAGTTTCAGAAGCAAGATCCAGTCAAAATGATTCTGTATTGCCAGGCATTAATAGAAGACTTGGCAGGACTCGCCAGACCGTAGCTGCATGGAGCACTGTAGCAGAAGGAGGAGTCAATGAATGTGCACTTGTATTTCAGGTGGGAACGAAGTCTTCGAACAATGGCTGGCACCAAAGAATCATCTTGAATGGAACACTTTTTCTGCATTCTCTTCATGTTTCCTTCATCTCTGGTATCAGACCCTCCATTGTTTATCACCTGCAGACATCCCCAGGCCACCATGTAATGATGGTCTCCCCTCAGACAGGGTAGGAGGGGGGGACAGGAACCCCTACGACAAGATCTGCATTTTAGGTGCCTTATGGGGACATGCCAGTCAAGGTTGGAGGGTCGGATAAAAAAGAGCTGCTAGTCCCTGATGCCAGGGCCCCTTGTTTTCCTGTTTGTTGGTGTCCCAAGGCAGTGCAGGTGGTGATGTTATGATGTAGGCATATAAAGCATGCTACACGTTGACATCTGCAGCCACCGCCACCCTTGCGTGCTCCTCCAGCTGCACTACTGCCACTGATCCCCTAGGTGGCACTGCTACAGCACAGAAAACAACCCATCCTCCTTAGAGGAGGAGGAGAGCATCAATTGGGAGCACTTAGTCCACCTCCCTTGGCCAGCCTTCCATGTTTTGGGCTTCACTTCTGAGTCCAGGCCAATGGTGTCATGAGCAGTAGCGCTACTGCTGCACTGATGGGCCAGACTTATTTTGGGATGTCTGGACCACTCCCCCGAAAGGTTTTCATGTTGTACAACTAGCCAATGAAATTTGAAGAAGTACTGTCCTTTATTCTGAAACACTGGTGAGCAACTTACCTGTTCAGTTCTTACCAGTCTGCACAACTGCTCTGAACATAGCTCCCATCTGGCACCTTTTTCATGTTTTACAGGAACAAGGATTTTCCACCCCTCTCCTCCCCACCCGTCTCTGGTCTAAAATGTTTCTAAAAATGATTTTTCCAAACTTTATTCTGTATGCTGTTACATACACACATATTTTATTGTGCCCGCAGTTACACCTCAGTATACTGGTCAGTCTGCTCTCCTATTCACGCTGCTATGGCGTCCACTTCTAAGATCATAAGCAGAGACAGAGTTAAGTGACACACGCCTCTATTAAATGTCTTAATGCTACTGTTAGAGATATACAAGCATGCCCAGTCAATCAGATGTGGAGAACAGAATGTTCAGATCCCAAAGTTACAAACATGAACAACCCAAACACTGTACACCTGCACTAGTGCATCATCACAAAATGCAACTGAAATCCATGAGGCACACAGGTGTGGAACTGTTCTGAGCAACTCCCACTTGGACCCTTCAAGCTAAATCCAAAGTTTTAATAATTGTTAGCCGAACTGCAACACAGCTCTAGTTCCTAGATGCATTGATTTATTTGCCATGTTGACCAGGAAAGGCACACAGAGCTGTGACAGCTTGTTTCCAGGTGTGCTCTGGGGACGGATTATATGGACCTGTTTTTTTGACAGGTAGAATGTTGGCCAAGAGATTATGGAAAATCCCCCACTTTTATGAAAAGGGCCCTGGGATCTTTAACTTCTATCTGGACAGCCACCCAAGATGACAGATCCCTTTCTGGAGAGGTGGAGAAGAGGCACTTTTCCACCTTGTGTTCGTCACCTGGTTGCTCTGACTGTCCCCCACCTGGACCAGTCCCCTTGGCCTCATCACCCAACTCTGCTGGGACTCACTGCTGGCACCGTGTCACAGGATCTGGTCAGAGGTGGCCAGTCAAAGGTGTAGGGCCTGCGAGAAACCAGGGCATCACCATGCTGTGGTCAGAGGTTTTTTTCCTCCATTCTCTCATTTGTGGCCCATGCACATGCAGTGATGCGATGTGCCTCTTTTGCCTCCATGGAGACACCCCCCATCTCTGGACATGGAGTCCCCATTCCTTGCTGTCCCACTGTGCTGCCACTTAGATTCCTCTAGGTGGCAGTCAACCCACGAAACAGGCATGCACCCCCTCTCCCCCCGGAGGGAAGAGAGCTGTCCTATGGATGCTCTGTGTTCCCTCCCTCAGCCAGCCCCTGAACAACCCAGGCCCATTCCTGAACCTAGGTCCCTGGTGAGGCAGACAGTGAGGCAGTCAGTGACGTAGCCTACCAAGCCACTTGGCTGGCTAAGAAGGGGCACTTTTGCACCAGCCCGGTGTGGCTAAGAAGGGGCACTTTTGCGCCGGCCCGGTGTGACTAAGAAGGGGCACTTTTGCACCAGCCCGGTGTGACTAAGAAGGGGCACTTTTGCACCAGCCCAGTGGCACGGCAGGCTGAGGCACTGGATGCCTTGCCTCCTCCGGCACCAGCAACCTAGGTTGGGGAACGAACCAGGGTCACTCAGGGGTCGGCTGGGGGAGGGAGGATTGACTATCCCATGACAGCTCTCCTCCCTTTGGGAGAGGGGGGGCACTGGGTCCCGCTACTTGTGTGCCACCAAGCAGAGGCCAGGCAGCAGCACAGCGGGATCAGCAGATATGGTGGGAGCATGATCACACAACCTGCATATGCGTCAAGATACAAGCATTAAGTTGCATCATGTACAGAACCCAGTGGGTAAAAAAAGGGAAGGAAACTGCCCCGGCTCGCTTAGCATCTGCTGCAGGCCCCACACAACCCTACATGGCAACCACCCACTAAATATAGCTCTGTGTTAAGTGGCGGTTAACCCATAAGTCCACAAGATGGGTCAGTAATGAGGATGGGTGATGCCGTCAGGACCAGGGGACACCAGAAGTGAATCAGGAATAATTAAGAAAAAAAAGGGCACTTTTAAACTGCCATGTAGACATAATACCACTAATACCCCTAGTTACAGTTACCAGGTATTACATAAAATTTGAATTTGGGGAGCTGTCAACAGAGTAGGTTGTAAATTCCAGGAAACAGATTGACCAGGACATTATACATAGGAGGCCCTCTTGAGCCTGCAGGTTGCCTGAATGGGAAATATCAGAAGCAGTTAAACAGTTAATGGAACCTCGAGTCTCCGCACATATGTGGGACATGGTGTTGCTCAACTACTATGACAGAATGGGGGTGAGGGCTTTGCACAAGCATAAAAGCATTGAGGAGCATTGCTGCCCTAGGGAACAATGTGGAGAGCAGCTTGAAACCTAAACGCACTTATTTTTTTTTCAATATCTGTATATTGTGGACTTCTGGAAGCTGTTAGCTAATGAGTGGAAGGAACCATCATTCAAAACAATCTCATATGAAACTTTGATATTAGGGCAAAACGTCATATGTATTGCACACTACACTATATGTACACTGCTGTACATAAAAGGTTGCTAAGGATTCTGTCTTAACGCTTAATATTTGGTGAAGGGATGGGGTGAGGTTTGTTGCATATGTCTGAAAATGCGATGTTATTAAAGAGACCCACCTGGCAGAGGTGCCATTGGGCATATAAGACAGCCAAGAGAACTGGGTAGCAGGGTTGGCATCGTGATCCTATTATGATACGGCCCCAGGTGGAAGCAGCCCTGGCACCTGCCCCACAGAACTGCAATGCTACCCCCCCCCGCCTGGTCCCCTCGGCTGTCTTATACACCCTATGGCACCTCTTCCAGATGCCTCCTGTACTCCCTATACCTGCCACCATGCCCCCCTTGTGCCAGTTCCTTAAACAGAAGTGATCCAGCATCATTAAAATACAAACCCTGTGTGGAACTCTGAGGCCTAAATGGGACATAAAGTACATCATACAGTTCTAAAACGGCACTTACCAGCAGTGTGAAATCAGAAACACCCACTGTGTTTACTAAAAGGCCAGTAAAGGTGGAACAATATCAGAAAGGGATTAAGTATGCAATAATACCCAACTGGGTAGGCGGTATTGGGAAATACTGGACCGCCCAGGGGCGTAGTGGCATCGGGCCTTATAGCCCCTGAAAGGTCTGGTATTTCCCATACAGGCCACCCTGGAGGGTATTATTGTACTTAGAAAATGGGCTCTGTAAAAAAAAAAGTTTAATAAAAAATTTTTAATAAACAATTAATTTAAAATACGTTTTGTAATAAAATAGTTCCTTTGCCTGCATTTTAATTACTTTTTTTAGTGGTGGTTTGTCCTAGTGGAGACCCTGTAGTTAAAAAAAAAGAAAGCCAATTGTATGCACTTACACCCTTTGACCATCCACCCCTTCATTATGCATCACTTTGTTTCCACTATCCAGCCCAATTTTGATTAATTTTCCTTTTGTCAACCCCTTCCCCCCCACACATTTTTATTTATTTTTTTAACTGACGCATACCATGGACGGCGAGCAGGACAGCATGTGCTGAATAGTTCAGTAGATGGCGAGTGGGCCACCGCATTATCGTGCAGGACAGTCTCTAGAGAAGCAGGTATTTTGTTTCTTTTGGTGCCATTTCCTACGTCAGAAACTCAGCACTATTTTAAATCGTGACTGCCCCCACATTACTGATTAGCACTGGAAAGTTGCAAGCAGGCAGAGGAGTTAGTAGGAACCGTGGCATAACTTTAGTGAGTTCATCTCCCAGGAGATGAAGACATGATGCCAGCTTATGCTGCAACTGATTGGCTGACATTTGGGGGTCGGCGGCATGAGTAGGTACTTCTCAGAAGCGAGAACTTGGACGGCTTTGTTTTAGGTTTTTGTTGTTTTTTCTTTCATTTTATGTTTGCTTGCACTCATGTGCAAGAAATAAGTGCCACTGCATTTGGTTTTGGAGGTGTCTCCCCACTCCAATGCCCTGCTCCTTTTGCAGGCCCAGCTGCACCACGCCAATGAATGTCGGAGCTGTCTATGACAGCCCTTCAGATGCAGTGGCGTACAGTTGAAAGCAAAAAACCGTTACAATCAGCGATGGTAATGTGCAAGCAATTTGTATACTGCCATCTGCAGGTAATTTTCATACTGCTGTCAGCAAAGTGCCTACACTCTGCCCTGCATCTGTCATAGACAGCTCCATTTTGGTCTACTCTCTCCCCCAAGCAGCACGCTGGGAGCCCACCCCAGCGTGCTCATGCATCCCCCCAGCACACCATATGGCCGATGGGGGTGCCCAATCCCCCGTCGGCTTCATTGCCCCCCAACAGACTTCTAGTGCCACGCTGGGAGCCCACCCCAGTGTGGCAAAAGTCCGTATGGCTGACTGGGGGTGCCCAATCCCCTGTCGGCTCCACTGTACGGTTCCCCCCCAAAACCAGAGTTCCACGTGTCACGCTGGAGCCCACCCCAGCATGGCAGAAGTCCATATGGCCGACGGAGGTGCCCAATCCCCCATCGGCTCCACTGGCTCACCCAAAAAAAACTTCCAGCTGCCATGCTGGGAGCCCACCCCAGCATGGCAAAAGCCCCACGTAGTCTAAAGAAACATAGAAACACCTGTAAAAAATAAAAAGACAGTCCCTCATTGACTGTCTTGCCCCCTCCCCCAACCCACACCCAGCCTCCACGCACACACCTCCCCATCCCCCACCCCATTCTTACCTCCGGAGATCGGCGCGATGATCATCAGTGGACCAAGGAACACATCTGCACTCTTCAAAGCTGACTGCAAACTGCAGAAATGCCGGTAAGCTGTATAATGCAATAAATGTTTTTTTTTTCCAAGTTTGGTGCATATCTCAGCCATTTTGGGGAATTTTTTACCAAATTTTCAATATGGGGTTCTTGGGGACCCACCTCATGAATTCAGTCACTGTCTTTTTGTTATTCGGTCCTGAAAGATGATTTCACAGTCACTGCGCAGAACTACCTTTTGGGACTGAGTAATGAAACAACAGTGTCACAGTTCATGAGGTAGGCCCCCAAAAACCCTATGTTGAAAATTTGGTAAAACAATTCCCCAAAATGACTGTTTTACGAGGGTGCACTGTGCAGTTTCTACGCACTCTCGTAACTTTGAGAATTTTTAATATTTTCCGGCCAGATTTTCAACATTGCCATTTTACCACACCTCCTTATGAAAAGTATAGCTTTCACATTTTTCATATCACGCCCAAAATATGTTTTCGCACATGTAGCACACATTAGCGCAGTCAGCATATGAAATCAATGTTCTGGAAACAGTAAGAAAATCACAGTGACACTGGTCATGAGCAGAGGTGGTAAAATGGCTATGTTGAAAATTTGGTGACAAAAGTCCATAAAATGACTCTGTCACGAGCGTGCATTGTGCAATTTAACAGCTTAATCTGGTTCAAGGTCACTTGGCATTCATCTGTATCCCCCTCCCCCGGGTCGTGCCTGAAAATAGGCAAGATTTTTCTAGTGCATTCACCCGGTCAAGAAAAACTAAATAAATAAATAAATAATAAAATTTCCACACACCCTCGTAAGTTCACAAATTTTGTAATATTTTTAGTCCAGATTTTCAACATTGACATTTTTCCACACCTCCCTATGAACAGTACAGCTGTCATTTTTCACACCCTGGTCGAAATGTGTTTTCGCACTTCCGGCGCAGAATAGCGCGGTCACTGTGGGAATTTAGTGTTCGGGATAGATTACGAAAATCACAGTGACACTGTTCATGAGCAGAGGTGCAAAAATGCCTATGTTGAAAATCTGCTGTAAAAAATCCCAAAACTACTTACATTATGGGTGTACGTTGCACAGCTCCTATGCACGCTCTTGACTTCACCAGTTTTTGTATATTTTCACTCCAGATTTTCAATAATGCCATTTTTTTACACCTCCTCACGAACAGTACACCTGTTACTTTTCATATCCTGTTCGAAATGTGTTTTTGCACCTGTGGCGCCAAATGGCGTAGTCGCTCTGCAACATCACCTTTCACGTAACGAACTGATAGTGTCACTGTTCATGCAGTAGGTCACAAAAAACCCATGTGGAAAACTTGGTGTAAAAATACCAAGCAACTCCCAGGACGTTAGGGTTTTCGACCATAACGCCCTAACTTGTAGGGACTGACAGGCATCAGGTGTGTGACTTGGGATTGTCAACAGTAATGCCCATGCCATTTCACCCCCACCCCCACCCTGCAGCCACTGACAGGCATTGAGGTGCACCTTGGACCCTTTGCCCCCAGAATTCACCCCATTCTCCTATACTGTGCCCATTTCAGCATATTTCCTTATGGAATGAGGTGAATGTAAAGACGAAACACCCCAAGGCACACCTTGACACTTGTCAGTGTCTGAAGGGTAGGGCGAGGTGAAATGTCGTGATCATCATGGGTGACAACCCAAAGGCACACCCCAACGCTTGTCCATCTCTGCAAAGTAAGGGTGGAGTTGGCGTCAGTTATTTATTTATTTATTTATTGCAATTGTTTCACCAGGAAAGGCACACTGAGCAACAAGATGCTCGTCTCCCGGTGCGACCTGGGGGGGGTACACATGGATATGATAACGCACAAGTTATCAAGTGAATAGTTAACAGAAGCAATTAAAAAAGCAGCATAAGGATACAAGATTGCATGAATATACAAGCAGTGTACATTGAATGCTTGGGATATTATAATATCAAATAACAATTTTGTGACAAGAAGCAGCAGACAAGGTAAATTAACACAAATAGTAACAGCTATAAACAACAGAGGACATATATCACAGTTATACAGTGATTCACAGTACATAGGGCAAAATAGGCCCAAGACATAAGTGCAAGGTTGGGGTTATATGCCAGCTTCTGTAGCAAGGCTAAGGCTAAGGCCGCTGGTCAGGCATTGGGAAGGGGGATACTGGGGCACGGCAGGTTCAGGAACAGGAGCAATTTGTAGTAAGGAAGTTTGCTAGGGCAGTAGACAGAGAGTAGGAAGAGGAGGAGTGCTGAATTTGAGGTGGGAGGGCATTCCAGAGCTTGGGTAAGCGGTATGAGAAGGCAGCTTGACCGGCAGAGGTCTTCTGCCTAGGGGACTGAAAGCTGGCGGGGGAGTCACTGGATCTAAAATGATGGGAGGGGGTGGGGCATCTGTGAGCATGGTGGCAAGGTAGGAGGGGATGGACCTGAGCCATAGGTTGAAGACAAATTTAGCACAGTGAGAGATGTGGTGGTTTTCAAGGGACGGTAGTGCCAAGGTTCAGTAGAGGTCACAGTGGTGGGTGAGGGGAGAGGCATCGAGAGCAAAGTGGCAGAAGGCATTATAAAGTGTGTCCAGTTTAGATAGGGTGGACTTAGGGGCTGCACTGTATACAATGTTGCAGTAGTCAATGGTGGGGAGTATCATCTTCAAGACCAGTTCACGTTGGACTCAGGGAGGGAGGCTGCTGCGGTTCCTATATAGTGCACGGAGCATGGGGGGTAGTTTTTTTTGAGATAGCGTTGATGTGGTCAGAGAAGGAGAGATGGCTGTCAAGCCACACCTCCAAGTAACGAAACGAGGAGACATCTTCAAGGTTTTTGGCCATCCAGGGTGGTGAAGTAGGAAAGAGAGAGGAGTCTGGCCAGGCGTTGTCATGTGCCGAAGGGCATAGTGACAGTTTTTTTTTGCATTTAGGGAAAGCTGGTGCAAGCTAAACCATTGCTGTACCTTGTTGAAGTCAGCTTGGAGGTTTGATTGTACCACATCAGGGGCGGAGCCCAAGTAGTAGAGTACGGTATCATCTGCACACATGTGGATTGAGGATGTAGAGTGGATGAGGCAGGTCATTTAGGAACTACAGAGAACAGAATGGGACCAAGAACCGACCCCTGTGGGACTCTGGTAGTTAAGGGAAGGGGGGTGGAGATCGCATTTGAGACTCTAACGGACTGAGTTCTGTCAGAGAGGTATGATCTGAAGCAGTTTGTGGCTGCGACAGGAGAGGCCTGATTCAGCGAGACTCGAGAGCAATATGGGGTGGGAGATGGTGTCGAAGGCTTTTGCAAGGTCGATAAAAACGGCTAAGGTGATCAGTCCACTGTCCATGCATGTCAGGATAGTGTCTGTAAGCTTTATCAGGGAAGAGGTGGTTGAGTGTTCCTTCCTGAAGCCAGACTGGAATGGCGTGAAGAATTTGGAGTCAGTGAGGAAGGAGGTTAGTTGGATGAGAACAAGGTGCTCTTGTAGTTTTGCTAGGGCTGGAAGGAGGGAGATAGGGCGATAGTTGGTGGGGGAGTACGGGCACCTCCTTTTGGCAGAGGGATAACAATGGTGTGCTTCCATGCATGGGGGATGGCAGCGGCAGCAAAGGATTGGTTTAGGAGTTTGGCAAGCAGAGCTGCTATAGCGGGGGCAGAGAGGTATAGAAGTTTGGGGCCTAATCCATCTGGGGATTTGCCTTTTGAAGGGCTGAGAGAAAGTAATACATCTAGGGCCTCAGTTGCAGAGATGTCTTTGAAGGAAAAAGAGCGAGGCCTAGCCCGGGTCTTTATGTCTGTAGGCGGTGCGAGAGGTGTAGTGTTGGGCAGGAAAGAGAGGAGGGTGGCAGCACAAGTGGAGAAGTACACATTGAACTCAGTGGTGACTGCTGTGGGCTCTGCTAGGAGACACTTATTAACATTAAGCATTCGAGTGGGATTGGCAGCCAGTGGGGTGAAAAGGGAGTGAATGACCTTCCAGAATTTTGATGGTTTGTTTAGGTTTGACTGGAGGGAGCTGCTGAAGTACTCTGTTTTTGCAAGACAAGTGGCTCTGGTGCACTTGTTACGAAGCATGCAGTATGTGGAGAGGTGTTGTAGGAGGCGTGAGGATTTATGCGTTTTCCATTCTTTGTCCCATGTGATTTGACATTCAGTCAGTTCTTGGGTGATCCAAGGTAGGTGGTTTCCTCATACTCTTGTACAACGCAGTGGGACGTGTGTGTTCCAGATGCTGAGGAATGTGTTTTTAAACTGTAGGAAGGCATCATCAATGGAGATCATAGGAGGGGCAGGAGCCTAGTTTCCTAGCACAAGGTCATCTAATACAGGGGCTAGATTGAGGGATTTATAGGAGCTTTGGACTACAAATTTAATGGGGGATTTTGGGCGGTGGATTTTACGTACTAAGAAGGTTACATGGTGGTCACTGAGGGAGTCAGGAAGAATACCGCCTTGTTTGACCCAGTGGGAGTGTGTGGTAAGGACCCAGTCGATGAGCGAGTGGTTACCATATTTTAGGTTAAGCTGGGTGGGCTCAATAATGATTTGTGAGAGGTTTAGGGTGGAAATTTCAGTCCTGGTTTTGTTGAGGACAGAAGCTAGCCAATTGTGGTTAAGATCACCCATAATGTAAAGTTCCCCTGTTGTGGTTAGGCAGGAGATTTGCTTGAGGAGGTCGGTGACAGCAGAAGCTGGTGTACCAGGTCGGCAGTATATCCCAGCAATGTAGATTGGTAGTGAGAAGGGAAGGACAAGTTGAATTAGTATTACTTCAAGGACTTTTGGTTCGGACTTGGTCAGGACCACTGAATAGTGTAAGTCTGAGTTTACGTAGATGGTTATTACGCCGCCTTTAAAGGCTTTATCCTGGCAGGCCATACTATAGCCTGGGATTGTGACAGAGGAGTCATTGATGTTTTTGTTGAGCCAGGTTTCGGACAGGGTGAGGATATCTGGAGCATAGTGGGCGGCAAGAACCTGATGGGAGTCAAGCTTGTGGACAAGGCTTCTTATTTTTAGGTGCAGGAGGCACAGGCCACGTGGGAGAAAGGTCCCAGAGTGAGAAGAAGAAGGCTGATGTTGGGAGAGGGCATGGGGGTTAAGTAGGGGTCGGGGTTAGGGTGGATGTCACCTGCTGCAAGGATCAGGAGAGCGAGAGTTAGGTAGTGAGCAAATAGCAGTACGTGATTGACTGTGAGCGGTCATCTCTTAAATTGATGGCGTGTATGAGCTGGGCATAGGGGAATAAGTTGAAAAATGACCCAGGGGAGTGATGGGCTGTTAAGAACTGGGCTGGGACGTGTGGCAGAGTGTGTCCATGCTTGGATGAAAGGGGAGGTGGACACTGGGCTGGAAGGGTGGGAGAGTTCAGCGAGGTTTGGCAGGATTTGGGAGGGGGGCATGGGAGAGGTCGGTGGCATGTTGGAAAGGAAGGAAGGGAGGGAGGGAGAAGGGAATAGGGATGAGCAGGGTCAGGTGACCTGGTAGAAGGATCATGGCGCAGATTAGGTGCTAGGAGGACCCTACTGCTGTGGTTACTTAGTGGGGAAGGTAGGTGCTGAAGTTACTTATTGGAGAAGGTGGAGGGCTGGGATGCAGGGGCAGGGAAATGATAGGGCTCTGTAAGGACTAGGGACCAATGGGGAGCAGAGGGAAGGAGGGTTTTAGGTAGCCAATGAGGGAGCGAGCAGTGCTGCTAGGCTTATTAGCCAATGAGAGAGCGAGTGCTGCTAGACTTACTAACCAATGATGGAGCGAGAGGGAATCTGGGTGGGCAATAGGTGTATTTAATCAGTGGAGGGTGGGTGGAGGGCAAAATCCTTCTATTAGACACTTGAATTTTGCATAGTTGCAGCTAAATCTATTTCTAAAAGCACCAGGTGGCAAAAGCAGGGGAAAAATTATTGGCCAATTGGAGTGGGTTTGTTGGAAGTGCCCATGTTCCGACTGGCTGCACTGTCACCATACCTTCCAAGGAGCTGCAGGCAGAAGTCCTGGTCTGGGTTGGCGGCTGGCTGGGTGCCGTCCAACCATGGGGGAGCTGAAGCAGCCCTGTTCAAGGGCAGGCAGCTGGAGAGAAGAAAAATAGCAGGGGGTTAAATAATGTAGAGGCAGAACAGGTTTAGATAGAGCAATTTAGCAAGACAAAGGAGAGTGAGATTTTTCGACGCCAAGGCAGAGTGCTTGGATGGGGGGTGGGGGTGAGGGATCAAGGAAACAACAGAAGAGCCGTACGCACTTTAAAACAGTAGTAGAAATCATAATCCAGCTAATACAGTTGAAATCCTTCTATTAGATACTTGAATTTTGCTTAGTTGCAGCTAAATCTATCTGTAAAAAGCACCTGGTGGCAAAGGCAGGGGAAAAAGTCCTGGCCAATCGGAGCGGGTTTGCTGGAAATGCCCATGTTCCGATTGGCTGCGCTGTCGCTGTACCTTCCAGGGAGCTGCAAGCAAGCATCCTAGTCTTCGTCGGCAGCTGACTGGGTGCCGTCCAACCATGGAGGGAGCTGAAGCAGCCCTGTTCCAAGGGCAGGCAGCTGGAGAGAAGAAAAATAACAGGTTAAATAGCGTAGAGGCAGGACAGGTTTAGATTGAGCAATTTAGCAAGACAAAGAAGAGTGAGACTTTTTGGCGTCAAGGCAGAGTGCTTGGATGGGGTGGTTGGGGGTGTGGGAGCAAGGAAACAACAGAAGAGCTGTAAGCACTTTAAAACAGTAGTAGAAATTACAATCCAGCTAATACAGTTGAACTCCTTCTATTAGACACTTGAATTTTGCTTAGTTGCAGCTAAATCTATTTGTAAAATGCGCCAGGCAGCAAAAGCAGGGGAAAAATTCCTGGCCAATCGGAGCGGGTTTGCTGGAATCGCTTGTGTTCCGATTGGCTGCGCTGTCGCAGTACCTTCCAAGGAGCTGCAGGCAGGTGTCCTGGTCTTGGTCGGCGGCTGGCTGGGTGCTGCCCGACCGTGGGGAGCTGAAGCAGCCCTGTTCAAGGACAGGCAGCTGGAGAGAAGAAAAATAGCAGGGTTTAAATAGCGTAGAGGCAGGACAGGTTTAGACTGAGCAATTTAGCAAGACAAAGGAGAGTAAGATTTTTCAGCACCAAGGCAGATTGCTTGGATGGGGGGGTGGGGGTGCGGGAGTAAGCTAACAACAGAAGAGCTGTAAACACTTTAAAACAGTAGGGACAGTTTGAGGAAATGACAGTGACACTGTACATGAACAGAGGTGTTAAAATGCCTATGTTGAAAATGTGGTGCCGAAAGTCCATAAAATGACTGTGTTACAAGCGTGCGTTGCGCATTTCCCACGCACCCTTGTAACTCTGCAAATTTGCAATATTTACATGCCACATTTCCACCACTGCCATTTTTTTACACCTCCTTATGAACAGTACGGCTGTCGTTTTTCACATCCTGCCCAATATGTGTTTCCGCACTGCACTACCCAAGCCAATGCCAGCATGACAACATTCGGTATTGACCAATGCTTGTTCTCTTAATAACAGTTTTTTTCAGCAGGTCAGTGGAGTTACCATGCGTATCAAGATGGGTTCCAGCTTTGCCAATCTTTCGTGGGTTGGGTGGAGGAACAGTTTTTTTCTCTCATTCACAAGGACTGTGCCTGAACTCTACAAATGCTACATAGACGACTGTGTGGGGGCTACCTCCTGCTCCAGAGAGACTCTTCAAGTCTTCGTGGACAAGTTTACCACAGCCCATCCTTCCCTTCGGTACACTGTTGAAAGTATCCTCCTCTACACTGCCTTTTCTGGATATCAAACTGTCAGTGCAGCACACTGGTCTGAAGACATCTGTTTATTACAAACCCATTGACTCACACAGTTTCCTCCTCCACAGCTCCTTCCATCCTAAACATGTTAAGAGTGGCCTGCCATATTCACAGTTTCTTAGACTTCGCAGGTTATGCAGTTAAGATGACGATATTGCTAAGCAAGCCCAATAATGCATAGTTTTTTTATTAACAGGGGATACCCCAAAAGCACAGTGGACAGAGCACTCTCCTGGGTCAGTAACATGCCCGTAACCATGACCCCCATAGAAAGGATACTGTCACGCAAGAACGACGAATTCCACTAGTGCTTCCCTTCCATCAGAGGACACCTTCTCTTCATAGGATCATCACCAGTAACTTTCCTATTTTGCAAACTGACCCTAACATTGGTGCTCCCATTACAGAACCACCTTATGCCCCTACCGCCAGTCACTCAACCTGTGGAATCTCCTGGTAAGAAGCAGCCTACATACTCCTAACAGTTCCTCCCTACCAGGCACCAAACCTTGCAACAGAACTCGCTGCTACACCTGCAAATTCTACTAACATCTTTAAGCCATCCCTTGTTTTCCCTAGTCTGTTTGTATTTGTACATATCTGTCTCCATCTCTGCCTCCTTCCCCCACATTTGTCACCTTTCAGCCTTCTTACTAGGCCTTAAAAAAGGCAACAGAAACCATTTTTTGTGGGAAAATATTTAACATATCACCAAATTAATCATCCATACATTAGATGAAAGTACAAAAATAATTTTGTACTAAAAAACAATTTTTCTAATATGATACATGTATTTATTTTCTGTTTTATTAACATGGTTAGGTGAAGCTTGAGAGACAAATTTCAGCCATATACATCATAACCATACAAAAATGCGAATATTTTCTAAAGTATATGTAACAGACACAAAGTATCAGTGGCAAAGTTGTTCAGCAGAACATTACCTTTCCAACGGTGCAATGCAGTCAATTCTACTCACTTCAGCTTGTGTAATATTTAAGTTTTAATCAGTGCCATCCTTAGGCGTCAAAAGTCCTCAGTAGCACAAAGTGCAGGACGTCTGAAGGCATTAAAGACCTCAGGAGTATATTTTCTGCTGCCACCTACAGGTGCCTTGGGGCCTCAGTGTGTTAATTAGTCCCCAACTGGGGTCTTCTCTAGCTCTTTCATTGCTATTATGCCTTGTCATTCCCATCATCACCTTTTTGTTTTCCAGATTCTCTCTTTATCTTGCCATTTATCACTTCTTCTCCCAGAGCCTCCTCTCCCTTTTCTTCCCCTCTTTTTCTTTCCCCACATATATATCCCTTAGTTTTCCTCCACTCTACACTAACTTTGCTTTTTTCTCTTTTAGATATTTCCTGAAGAAGACCTAAGGTCAAAACTTTAATTTTAATTCTATTTTCTATTTTCAGTGTGCATTTAATATTACCATTTTGTTTTGCTTTCAGACCCCATGCTGACGCAGCACCTTGTTTTGGTTTTTACAACCTATAGCGGAAGTTAATGCAGGAGACCATCCACCTGACAACTGTCCGCTTAGCTGTCTGTCTGCCAGGAGTGTCTTCAGCGCAGGTGAGGAAGAGGTGGTGAACCTCTCCTCAAACTCCATCCATATCTCCTTGTAATAAGCAACCGTGCACCTCAGGTCAAATGTATGGAGCTGGTGCTCGGCCTCCGAGGTTAGGCTTTGAACGTATACTGGGAAATTCATCAGCCAGTTAAGGTGAAACCCTGAAACAACCATTGGAAGGAACTTCAGGTTGGGCGAAGGCCAACTTTATCCTTGTATAAGACCAGGTAAGAAGACTCCACTGACAGTACCTGGAGCTCACTGATTCTTCTGGTGAAAGTGATAGCCACCAAGAAGGAGGTCTTCCATGACAGGTGTGACATCTCACACCTGTGCATAGGTTTGAATGGCTTGCCCATGAACACTGCCAACACTAGCAACAAGTCCCAAGGTGGTGGTGGTTCATGCACTGACAGGGATAAGTGGTCCAGGCCCTTAAAAAAGCACCTGATCACCTTCTCCTGTGCCACTGTCAGCAAACCAGCCCATGCCCAGTATGCAGAGATGGCTATCAGGTGTACCTTGAGGGTCATCAACTGGAGGCCCAACTGATAGAGGGACCAGAGGTAGTCCAGGATGCTCGCCACTGGGCAGGACAAGGGGCCAGTTCCTTGCCCTGGCACCAAATGTAAAACCTTTTCCATCTGAAGGTGTAGCACCAGTGAGTTGACTCCTTCCATGAGGCCTCAACAACATGGAGGAACTTGTCAGAGAGACCTAAAGCCTGGAACTCTAGCTGCTCAGGAACCAGGTTCTCAGATACAGGGACTGAAAGTGTGGATGGAGTACCTTCTCCTGTGAGCATGAAAGCAGGCCCCGGTGGAAAGACAGACACCACGGAGGCCTGCTGCTGAGGCTAAGGAGATCTGGGTACCAGAACTGGTGTGGCCAGTCCAGAGCCACCAGGGTCACCTGTGCCTTGTCCCTCCTCACCTTGAGCAGCACCCTGAGGATCAGGGAAAGGAGTGGAAGGCATACATGAGGCCTGGGATCCAGGGCCTTGTGAAGGCATCCCCTTGCAGTGTTCCGCACTGACAGGGGGTGGGTACAAAACCACCTCAGCTTTGCATTCTCCTTGGAGGCAAACAGATCGACCTGGGGGAGTGCCCCACTGGGCAAACAGATGGTCGACTGTCTCCTGGTGAAGGGACCACTTGTGTGACACCTTGCTTACTTGGCTGAGGGCACCTGCCAGCTGGTTGGAGACCCCGGCCACATGAATTGCCAGAAGGTCAGTGTCCAGGCTGCGAACACGGGTCCAGATGTGGAGAGCCTCCCAACACAGTGGAAAATATGCGTTCCACCCTGTTTGTTGAGGTAGTACATAGTTGTCCTGTTGTCCATCTGGACTTGGACCATCTGACCCCAAACATGCGGAGCGAACAGGACCAGGTGCACTGCCCAGAGCTCCAGCAGGTTGATGTGACAGTGAGACTCCTCAGGGTTCCAGAGCCCATGGACTCTGTGGACCCTCAGATGGGCACCCCAACCCAGCCAGGAGGCATTGGTCATTAGAGTGACAGTCGGCTCTGGGTGGACAAAGGGGACTCCTTCCTGAAGATGTTCTGGAACTAGCCACCTCTGGATGGCATCCCACATCTTCTGGGTCACCAAGACTGGCTGGTCAAGGTGACTGTGATGCTGAGACCATTGCCGGGCCAGCCCCCATTGTAGGAAGCACAATTGCCAGTGGGCCCAAGGGACCATGCTGGTGCACGCCACCATATGTCCTAGGAGGTGCAGGAAGTCCCAGGCAGGATGCAATTGCCCAACCTGAAATGAGCGGGCAAAGGAAGTAAGGTCCTCTACCCGGTCTGTCGACAACTGGGCCATAGACCATAAGGAGTCAAGCTCTGCCCTGATGAACTGAATCACCTGAGAGGGAATGAGTTCTGATTTGGCCTTGTCAACCAGAAGGCTGTGAGCCTAGCAGGTCTGTATGACCAGATCCCTGGACCTCTCCACCTCTAACCTGGAGGAACCTGCGATCAGTTAGTCATCCAGGTAGGGGTACACTTGGACCCCCCCCTGCACTGCAGGAAGGCTGCCACCACTGCAATGCACTTGGTGAAGACCCTGGGTGCTGAGGAGAGGCCAAATGGCATGGCCTGGAGCTAATACAGAGTCCCTTCCCAGCAGAACCAGAGGAACCACCAGTGAGAGGGGTGGAAGGGGATATGGAAGAAGGTGTCCTGAAGGCACAGAGAGCAGAACCACATGGCCTGCTCCAGGAACAGAATAATCTAGTTCAGAGTGACCATATGGAACTTGCACAGCAGCAGAAACCAATTGAGGACATTCAGATCTAGAATGGGGTGCCAACCCCCCCCCCCATCTGCTTCAGAACCAGAAAATATCTGGATATGAACCCCCGACCAGTTACAGCATCCTGGACATGAACCACTGCCTCCTTTCAGAGGAAGAGGAGGATGTGCCCCCAAAGGGCAGACAACATGTCCAAGGGCATTGCATCCTCCTGTGGTGCATGGGCTTGGCTGGGCAGAAAAGCCTCGAACTCCAGAGGCAGACCATGGCTGACTATCTCGAGAACCCACCTGTCCATGGTAATGGCAGACCAGGTGGAAGCGAAGTGGCAAAACCAACCCCCCACTGGAGGGCCCAGGGCTGGCAGGGCGTGTGGGGGAAGCAGCCCCTGACCCGTCACTTCACAGGCTTGGAGATGGCTGAGAGGCTGGCTGAGGAAGCTGTGATAGAAATGGGAAGGAAGGAGTTAATAGCTTGGATTTTAGGCTGGTATTTTTTAGCAATCTGAAAAAACACATACACACACACACACACACACACACACACACACTGGGATTTCACTGTCTATCAGCATCTAGATGAGGACTGAGTAATAAATCTCAGACACAGTGACCAAGAAGGGGAGTGAACATATACACACAGACTCACACACTCAGGCAGAGTTTAAAGGGATTGGATCACTCAAATATAAACTTAAGGTTAAAAACGAATATAATTGGACACTAATAGGTGCTCAATCTAATTGGGACAATTAAATACATACTGTACATGGTAAATGGTTGGTGCATTCAAAGGAGGAACAGGAATCACCTATTCTCAAGAGGTAATATAAGATGCTGAAAGACAGTTTTTCGGTGGGGGGTGGTTGTTGCTCTTGGAGTTGCCTGGGAAGTTACATCCAAGAGGCCAGGACTGGAGCCTACCCTTCTAGCTATGTCCATGGGAGCTGGCAGATAGCATAGGGTCCAGTTTCTCTTTATGGATGGGGAAGGGTAAGAGTAATAGCATATCTCAGTAATAGCCTTATTTCTTTTGTCATCTGTTATTTAAAAACATTTGTTTACTTTTCCTGTAACAGTGTTATTCTCTTGTATTAAACAAATATATCATGTAATGCAACCTTTGACCTTCTGTTAAGTAAAGAGGTATTTACTTACTCAACAGTTGTGGCTGCGAGTTGAATTATTTCTAAGATATTGTAGGGTTTCCACTGGCTGAGGCAAACTCTGTTTAGCATCCACAACCTGAGAGACACACTACCAGGCTTTGATCTGTGTAACTGCAGGTTTGACCTCCCAGTTCTGTGCAAGTGGGTGTTCAGTGCTGGGCGAACCCAGCTGGTGGCAGCGAATACCACAAAGACAAACTCCTCTCTAAAAGCTGTTACAGCCCAGAGAGAGAGGTGGGTTGTCACAAACTGGTTGGCAGTTGTGGAGGGACTGCAGACTTTCTAGCACACTGAATACAGAGTTTGCTAGTGGAACTTTCACCCAAGCTGTTACAAAACAGGATATATAAAAGTACACTTGTACAACTGTTTTTTTTTTTTTTTTAGTTAACACTGTGTAGTCTAGGTTGAGACAATGAGCTCCACAGGGTACAACTCGCTTACTGTGCAACAGCTTTGTGAAAAGTGCCAGTTGGACCAGCATAACATTCTGTGGTGATTTGCATATGCAGCCCATGATGCTTTGCATGGTGGGGGCATGTGTGATTTTGTATTTTCAGCCTGAAGGTCTAAAACAGAAGAAAAAGGGAGACCTCACAGTCGCCCTGGTGGCACATGGCCAGAAGCAGACAATCCTTGGGGATGAGTCAAGAGCTGGTGTAGCTGACTCCCCAAATCAGCTTGATGCCCTGAGATTGCAGCTGTTGCTGCGAGACAAGGAGCTGGAGGCAAAAAGACTGGATGCTGAGGTGAAACAGCTGGACTTTGATACAAGAAGACTGGAAGCAGAAACAGAGCCGAGAAGATTGGATGTAGATGCTAAAAGACTGGAAGCAGAGAAAGAACTGGAGGCCAAAAGGCAGAAGGACAGAGAAAAAGAACGTCAATAGCCAGCCCGGGGGCACTGAGGGTTGAGGTGTGGGATGCCGTACCTTGTGCCACGCTGGTAACCCAGGTTCGGGAATGACCTCGGGTCATCAGGGTGCTGGCGTGGGGGGGGTGGAGCAGATTCGAGCATGCCACTGGGCAGCTCTCCTCTTCCGAGGGTGGGTTGGTGCCCCCCATAGTTCCACTTCCACCAGGTGGATTTCTGGTGGGTAGTATAGACGGAGAGGGGATGGCAAAAAGTTACAGGAGGTGGAAGGGGCTGAGCTGGTGCCATGGGGTGCCTAGCGTGCCTGCACATGCTCACACAGCCGTGTGCTGTGGCCTCAGGGGGGCAAGGGGAGAAAACCATAAAAAGCCTATGTGTCCCCATCGCCAGTCGGTGGGAGGAGGTGACGGGGGCCAAATAGCTAAAATAAATAAAAAAAAGAAAAAGAACATCAGGAAGGAAAAAAAGAACATAAGCATGAAATCCAGAGACAGCAGCATGAGTGGGAAATCTTGTGTACAAAGAAATCAACCAAAATGTGATAATGGTGGGTGAGTTTTTCCTCATGAAGCCAAATTAATTCTAAATTGTTTCCTCAGTTTAGAGAGGGAGATGATCTTGATCTATTTTTAAGGTAATTTGAGAGAGTATGTGAGCAATTTCAATTGGTGAAGGCTTTTAGGTCAACTTATCTCACACCGTTACTTACCGGGAGGGCTTTGCAGGCATTTACTAAAATAAGTGATGAAGACTACGTTGATTATGATAAGATTAAAATAGTGCTGTTAAAACATTTTGAATAAACTCCTGAGGTTTACAGAAGGAAATTTGGGGAGTTAAAAGAAAAACCCAGAAGACAGTTATGTGAAATTGTGGGTTCAATTATGTATTTACCTTGGCAGGTGGGTGGATGGAGCAAAAGCAGATACTGTGGAGCTAATCAAAGATATGCTTGTGAGGGAACAATTTCTTAAAATTGTACCTGAGGATCTGCACGTATGGCTCTTAGACAGGGCACACAGCTCCTCCAAAGGAGGTGGCAGCAAGCATTGACATGTACATGTCTAGCAGGCCGTACACACAGCGTTAAGTCTCATGGTTCTAAGGGGTCCCATGGGGGGCAGCCCAAAGGAAACCAGCCTGCACCTGAGCCCAAAGCAGAACCCTCTGGTTCTAAGGGGACCCAAGAGACAGGACCCAGGAAATGTCATATTTGCAATCAAGTGGGGCACTTGAGATATAACTGCCCTCAGAAAATGGTTAAGGGGCAAAAGCATGGGGAAGGGGGTGATCAAAATAGCACTGGTCTATTGGTGGGGTGTGAACAGCCTGAAGAACCACTCTCCTCCGACATGAATATGCACCCTGTTGTAGTTAATGGGACAGTAACCCAGGGACTGAGGGGCACTTACATCTCCCTGGTGAAGCAGGATCTAATCTGTGTGGAGTAGATGTTTCCACGGAAATACTCCAAGATCCAGAGAGTAACAGGGCCAGCAGTCCAAATATCAATGGCTCGAGTCTTCTGAGCTGGGAGGAGGGCCATGGAGAAAAGGAAGTGGGGGTCGTAGAGGACCTCCCTGTAAATGTGATCATGGGGAATGATTTTGACCACAGGGAATCTCTGGTGTGTGTTGCAACTTGCAGCCAGGCAAAACAACAAGCTTCTGAAGGTGAAGAGGGGGGTGACTCAACATGGTCCAGTCCCTCCCTCAGCATCTGAGGAAGTGGCTAGCATGGGGGAGGGGCTGGCTAGAAGCAGCAGTCCAGAACCCCAGTCACAAATGGAGGAGCCCACAGGACTTCCTTCTGAAGGGGAGCTGGGATGGGTCAGAGGAGGGGAGCTGAGCACTGCACAGTGAACTGATCCTACCTTGCAAAAACTGAGGGAAATAGCTTATAGGGCTGAGGATCCTCAGGGGTAACAAGTCTATTTACTGGGACGATGGGCTGCTGTACAGAGACCGTACAGCAGGGGAAGGGCTAGATGGTGAGGTGCTCCATCAGCTGGTAGTCCCTAAGGCTCACCGCCAGCAGTTTTTGTTGCTTGCCCATGAATATCCCTTTTTCAGGCCACTTGGGTGCGAGGAGCACGATAAAGTACAATTTCTTCTGGCATGACATTGGCAAGGATGTAGCAAATTGCTGTAGGACTTGTCCACAGTGCCAGAGGGTGAGGAAAATGGGGGACAAGGCCAATACAGCTTTGATGCCCCTGCCCATTACTGATGAACCCTTCAAGAGGGTAGCTGTTTATTTATTTATTTATTTATTTATTTATTTCACTCTAGGATTAGAGAAAACCTTTGAGCACAGTGCAGCTCATTTACAAAGGTTCCACATCAATATTGGAGGAGGGGTATAAGACAAAGGATAAAACACAATATCATGTACAGAATAATATCAAATACAGAGAACAGCAGTAACAGCACAATACATGGTAAAAGAAAAATAGATGATTGCTATTAGATACATAGCAGGCACTCTGAGGACACTATAGGCAAAACATGGGTGGTTAATCCCAAATGGGAAATAGTGACAGCGGGAGGAGTGTGGAGATGAAGAGTAGCAGCAGAAGAGAGAAAGGTGGGGGAAGATGAAGCTGGGTGGCAATTGTCAAGCAAATAGTGAGATGGGAAGAGACAGAGGATGGGGGGAGGCAGACACAGGAGGAGAGGGTGAACAGGAGGGAGGGGATGGTAAAGTGAGGGGGGAGGGAGGGAAGAAGGGTGGTGGGGGGGAAGAAAGGTGCGTAAAAGAGTCAGACAGGGGCATAGTGGGCAGGTTATTAGGACAGAGTGTGAGGGTCAGGATGTGAAAAGCAGGGGGAAAGGGTGGGAGAGGTGATTGCGCAGAGGAGGAAGGATGCAGCCAGGGGGCCTTGTTGAGGAGGCAGGAGAAAGCAGGGTGCCAGATGAGGTGCAGGTCACACTACTAATTAAAGCAGGTACGCTCATTTTCCTTTGAGATGTGCTGATGCAGGAGACACTTGAACTGGATAAATTGAGGTATGCCAGTCAGTTCACAGCTCAGGCCATTCATCCAGTTAGGAGCTCTGTAGAGGAAGGATCGCTGGCATTGGGTGGGCCGAACCCTAGGAACATGAAAGAGTTCAGAGGCAGAGGATCAGGTGTGGCGCAATTTTTGAGGTTTTGATAGAAGACTGGCAATGCCCATTAGCAGGGCTCCAAGCAGCACTTGGTTGGCAAGTATACACGTGTGGTACTTGATGCGGTCTCGTAGTTTGAGCCACCCGGTTAGAGTGAAAAGATCACAAGTGTGGGTGAGGTGGCCAGCAAAAGTGATTAGTCTACCGGCTTTGTTTAGGGCAGTATTTAGTCTTTTGAGGGAAGTGGCTGGGGCAGCTCCATATATAACCAAGCCATAGTCAGTAATGGGTAGTACCGAGCTATGGATATAGTTTAAGTGCTTCTGGAGTCGGACTTCTTCTGTGTCTATAGAGCAGTCCTAGTTTAGCATTTACGTTCTTAGCAACAATATCAATGTGTGGCTCATAGGAAAGGTGGCAGTCCAGGGTTACTCCAAAGTATTTGAAATACTGGATTTGTTCGGGGGTGCTCCTTGGTTAATTTTAACTGTCAGGATGTGCGACCTGTGTTTATGGCAGGAGGATGAGAACAGCAAAAGTTTTGGTTTTTTTGTAGTTAACAACTAGCTTGTGGTATTGGAGCCATTTTTCAACTTCAAGGAATCTATGCTGTGGACATAGTGGGGCCACTAAGCACCCCAAGTCACACTGGCAAGTGGTATATCCTGGTGGTAGTCGACTATGCCACAAGATACCCAGAGGCAGTGGCCCTATCGTCCTCTGAGGCGGAACCTGTGGCTGACGCACTGTTGGGAATATTTAACCGGGTGGGCTTTCCCCAAGAGATACTGATTGATTAGGGCACCAGTTTCATGTTGGGGTTAATGAGTAGTTTGTGGGAGAAGTGTGGGGTAAAGCAGCTCAAAACTTCCCCATACTATCCCCAAACCAATGGTCTGGTGTAGCGAATTATTTCAACCCTTAAGACCATGTTAAGAACTTTTGCTGAACAGCACAAGAGGGATTGGAACAAATATTTGCCTTATCTATTTGCATACAGGGAAGTCCCTCAGGAGAACACAGGGTTCTCAGCTTTCAAGCTCCTGTTTGGCCATAGGGTGAGGGGGCCCCTAGATTTCATTCGAGATGAATGGGAGGGTGACCGTGCCTCCCAAGGGGAGTCTGTCGTGGAGTATGTCTTGAACTTTAGCACCCGCCTTAAGGAGCTCATAGGGCTTGCTCAGGAGCACTTGGCCACTGCACAACAGCGGCAGAAAGTCTGGTATGACCCTGGGGCATAAGCCAGAGAATGCGAGGTGGGACAATGAGTGATGGAACTCATCCCCGTCCAACAGAATAAACTACAAGCAGCATGGGAGGGGCCATTCTCCATTGTCCAAAAGATTATTAATGTCAATTAACGACAGAGCTACTGGGCAAGAGATGCTGGCGAAAGGTGTATCATGTTAACATGCTAAAGCCCTACTACGACAGGGAGGAATTGGTCCTTGCTGTGTGCAGCACCCCAGAAGAGAAAATTGAGGCTGATCCACTGGTGGACCTGCTCGGGGACGCCCAGGTCGCATCCTCAGTGAACAACCCTACCCTCTCCAAACAGCTGACACCAGCTCAGGTGCAGGAGATTTGGGGTGTGCTAGGAGAATTTGAGGACATGTTCACAGGGAAACAGGGGTACACCACGCTGACAAAGCACCATGTGGATACTGGGACTCAGGTGCCCCTGAAACAGTCTCCCTACAGGGTACCTGAGCAGGTTAAGCAGACCATGAAAAAGGAGCTCAAGGAGATGCTGGAACTTGGAGTAATCCAGGAATCTAGTAGCCCATGGACCTTGCCAGTGGTATTGATCCCCAAAAAGGATGGTACGATATGATTCTGTGTTGACTACCAGAGGCTTAAGAGCTGCACAGAGTCCAACATCTATCCCATGTCCAGAACAGACGAGACCCTGGAGCGACTGGGGGGAGCCAAGTATCTGACCACAATAGACGTAACAAAGGGCTACTGGCAGGTACTTCTGACCCCTGCAGCCAGGGAGAGAGATCAGCTTTCGTCACTTTATTTGGCTTATACGAATTCAAGGTAATAGCATTTGGAATGAAGAGTGCACCTGCAATCTTTCAATGGCTTGTGGATCACATTCTGTCTAGGTCAGGTGATTTTGCATTGGCGTATATGGATGATATAACCATATACAGCCAGACATGGAAGGAGTACATCAAGAATGTACAGGACTTGTTCCGCAGGCTGAAGAACGTGGGTCTGACAGTCAAGGCGGAAAAGTGCCAGATAGGTATGGCAGAAGTGTCCTACCTTGAGCACCTCGTGGGTGGTGGACACATCTGCCCAGAGCCTGCCAAGGTCGATGCCATCCTGGCCTGGCCCACTCCTACCACCAAGAAACAGGTAAGGGCATTTCTGGGGACAGCAGGGTACTACTGGAGGTTTGTTCCTCGCTATAGTGATCTGGCTAAGCCCCTGACAGACCTAACCAAGAAGAGAAAGCCAGATAAGGTGCAGTGGACAGAGGGCAGTGAGGTCGCTTTTCAGGATCTAAAGAAAGCCTTAAGTGGGCCACCTGTATTAGCCAGCCCCAATTACAGTCTAAAGTTTGTTGTTCATGTGGATGCCTTAGACCATGGGCTGGGTGCCGTGCTGAGCCAGGTTACCCAGCAGGGGGAGGAGCACCCAGTCATGTACCTCAGACGGAGGCTTCTGCCCAGGAAGGAGGCCTATGCCGCAATTGAGAAGAAGTGCTTGGGAATAATGTGGGCCCTTCAGAAACTTCACCTTTACCTATGTAGGAGAGAATTTACTGTGGTCACAGATCATAATCCCCTAATCTGGCTTCATAGGTCAAGTGGGCAAAATGGAAAACAACTACGCTGGAGCTTGGTATTGGGGGAGGTGCCTAATCCAATTAACAGAGGCACTCTGGAGAGGGGGGTTGATCCCAGTCCTTTCACAGAAGAAAGGGTTCTGAAAGAACTCCTAAAACTGAAGGTGGACAAAGCAATGGGGCCAGATGGAATTCACCCCAGAATTCTAAAAGAATTAAGCACAGAACTAGTGACACCACTGACTACGCTTTTTAACAAATCACAGGAGGATGGTGTGGTACCTGAGGACTGGAAGAAGGCAGATGTGATTCCCCTTCACAAAAGTGGGACAAGACGGAGGCAGAAAACTACAGACCTGTCAGTTTGACCTCTGTGGTAGGGAAAGTGATGGAATCACTTCTGAAGGAAAGAATTGTTGAGTACCTAGAGGTCAGTGGGGCACAGGACCC
Source organism: Neoceratodus forsteri (assembly GCA_016271365.2). Classification (NCBI taxonomy): domain Eukaryota; kingdom Metazoa; phylum Chordata; order Ceratodontiformes; family Ceratodontidae; genus Neoceratodus; species Neoceratodus forsteri. The sequence continues at coordinate 560,302,824 of CM057450.1, read as the reverse complement.
AAGGCAACATGGGTTCACAGTGGGAAGGTCATGTCAGATGCATCTAACTGATTTCTTTGAATGGGTGACCAAAGTAGTAGACCAGGAAGGGGCAGTGGACATGGCCTACCTAGACTTTAGCAAGGCATTTGACACAGTCCCACACAAAAGATTAGTAGTCAAATTAACCAGCCTGGGAGTGGGTCCCAAGGTGGTAGCCTAGGTAAAACATTGGCTGAACAACAGAACACAGAAGGTAATTGTAAATGGAGTCCACTCTGAAGAAAGAGGGGTTACTAGTGGGGTACCACAGGGTTCAGTACTGGGTCCTGTCCTTTTTAATGTCTTTATAAGTGACACTGCAGAGGGACTGGAAGGAAAAGTATGCCTCTTTGCAGATGACACAAAGATCTGCAACAGGGTTGATAGACAAGCAGGCGTGGAAAGGATGAGAAGGGACTTCACAAGGTTGGAGGAATGGTCAGAAGTATGGCAGCATGGATTCAACGCAAAGAAGTGCAAAGTAATGCACCTGGGAAACAAAAACCCAAGGGAAGATTACGCAATGGGGGTGAGGTAGTAACAACAACAAAAATGGAAAGAGACCTAGGGGTAATCATATCAGATGACCTTAAGGTTGGCAAGCAATGCGAGAAGGCGGTAGGGAGGGCTGGGGGGATACTGGGATGTATAGGGAGAGGTATCACCAGCAGAAAACAGGAAGTTGTTATCCCCTGTACAGACAGTCGGTGAGACCCCATCTGGAGTACTGCGTCCAGTTCTGGAACCCCATCTCCACAAGGACATAGGATGGAGGCAGTTCAGAGGAGGGCAACTAAAATGGTGCAGGGTCTGCAAGAGAAGCCATACGAGGGGAGACTAAAGGAGCTTAATATATATATCTTTGAGGAAAGAAGGGAGAGGGGGGACATGATAGAAATGTTTAAGTACCTCAGTGGAATCAACAAAGTCCAAGAGGGTAGCATCTCTCAGAAAAAGAGTTGTGCAAGAACAAAGGGACACAATATGAAGATAGAGGGGCAGCTCAGGGGCAATGTGAGAAGTATTTTTTCATTGAGAGGGTGGTGGACACATGGAACAGCCTTCCTGAGGAGGTTGTAGGGTCTAAAACTGTGGGAGAATTCAAGAATGCATGGGACAGACATAAGGCAATTTTTGTGAGGAGTAGGAAGAAATAGGCTGTTGGTTTAATAGGATCTGCAGCTTATCCTCTAGGTAGGGAAATGGGCAGACTAGGTGGGCCAAGCAGTCCTTATCCGCCGTCAAAGTCTATGTTTCTATGTTTCAGGCATACACCATGACCATCCAGCACCACAATGGTAAACAAAATGTCAATGCAGATGGGCTATCTAGGCAGGTCTAACAGCATGGCTGGATACTCTGGGCACTTCCCAGCAGTTGCACGAATGGCTGTGTCAATTGGGGTGGCCCAAAGGACACACCTTCATCACCTGGGGGGAGGTGTGACTGAAATGGGAAGGATGGAGTTAATGGCTTGGATTTTAAGCTAGTAGTTTTTAGCAGTCTGAAAAAAACACACACACTGGGATTCCACTGTCCACAAGTATCTAGATAAGGGCGGAGTAATAAATCTCAGACACAGTGATCAAGAAGGGGAGTAGACATATACACAGACTCACGCAGAGTTTAAAGGGATTGGATCACTCAAATATAAACTTAAGGTTAAAAACGAATATAACTGGACACTGATAGGTGTTCAATCTGGGACAATTAAATATATACATGGTAAATAGTGCATTGTAAAGGGAACAAGAATCACCTATTCTCAAGAGAGAATATAAAGTGCTGAAAGACAGTTATTTGGGGGTTGTTAGAGTTGCTGGGGAAGTTACATCAGAGAGGCCAAGATTGGAGCCTGACCTTCTAGCTATGTCTGTGTGAGCTGGCAGATAGCATAGGGTCCAGTTTCTCTTCATGGATAGGGAAGGGTAAGAATAATAATAGCATATCTCTGTAATAGTCCTTTTTTTATCATGTTATTTAAAAATATTTGTTTACTTTTCTTGTAACAATGTTATTCTCGTGTTAAACATACATGTCCTGTAATGCAACCTTTGGTCTTCTGTTATGTAAAGAGCTATTTACTTACTCAACAGTTGTGACCGCGAGTTGAATTGTTTCTAAGGTATTGTAGGATTTCCACTGGCTGAGGCAAGCTTTGTTTAGCATCTGCCACCCGAGAGACACACTACCAGGCTTTGATCTGTGCAATTACAGGTTTGACCTCCCAGTTTTGTGCAAGTGGGAGTTCGGTGCTGGGTGAATACAGCTGGTGGCAGTGAATACCCAAACACAAACACCTCTCTGAAAGCTGTTACAGCCCAGAGACAGAGAGAGGTGAGTTGTCACAAAGCCTCCATCCCTCTCCCTCCAGACTTTCTGGCAGTCGAGAAGGAGGGCTTTGACTGAGAGCACCAGGCCTGCTGCTGCTGTGCCACCGGGGGAAGGATGGGTCAGATCGCAGGGGCAGAGGACAGCTGAAACTGAAAGGGCTTCTTCTTTGGTCCCTTGACCTCTCACTGGGCGGAGGTGATGGAGTCCAGGGTAGCAATGGATTTCTCAATCTGACTGAGATGGCTGTCTGCCCCAGGCCTGAAAAAATCTATGCCCAAGAAGGGCACATCTGCCAGCTTGTGCTGGGTATCTGCCATGAAGGTCGAGATCCACAGCCAAGCTCTGCAGCACACTGCCACTGCTGCGGCCACTGATGTCATGCAGGAATCGATGTCCAGGGCCATTTGGAGTTGTTGCTTGGCGACAGCATGGCCTTGATCCTGGACCAACTTGACCTGGGTCTGCAGATCATCTGGAGGTCAAGGGATGACTTGGTCCAGGGTGCCCAACAAGCCATGGGCGATATTGGCCATGCAGAGAGCAGCACTAGCCTGCCGAAGGCTGAGGGAGCAGTCCGCATAAACCTTCTTGGCTGCATGATCCTGCTTTTTAGACTCTCTGTCGGGAGGCTTGCCACATCACCGGTGATACCAGAGTGGCAAAAGACCAAGTCCATGACCAAACCTTCAGTCGAAGAATGATCGGTGAACCTGGACAACCAGCCGATAGGGACTGCACACGTGCAGACCATATGGGCCGACAGAGTGAAGCAAGAAGGCAGATGTTGCCACAGCTCCAGAGCTGGGCCAAGAATGGCCTCCGCAATGGGAAAAACGACACCCAGGAAGTCTTCCCTGATGAGGATCTCCATCCGAGGGTACCAAGCCCGCTTCTGGACAGGCTTCAGCAGGGTCCCCATAGACTCGGAGATAAGCTGGAGCAAGGCCCCAAAAGAGGTAGGTCCTTGGTCAACCAGAGGTTTCTTCCTGGAGTCCCAGTCAAAGCCCTGGGTCTGACAGGAGTGCATCAAAGAGATCTCAGATTCTGAGGACTTGAACACTGGCTGAGCCCCCGAATTCCTGAAGACACAGTGAGGTTCATCGCTGTGAGACACCATGACCAACAGCCAATGAGGAAGCCTGATTGCCAGTCAAGCCGACTTAGAGGAGGCCCCATCCTTGGGCTGAATAGGAGGAGGCTCCACCAGAATGGGTGGAGAAGATGGTGTCAGCCAAGCCGGAGCATTGGCTACAAGCTGGGGCAGCGCCATGGTGCTAGAGGCCAGGCACTCAGCAAGGGCATATTGTCTGCACCTACAGCAACTGCTGCCAGATGAACTCTTCATATCCTCACCACATCTTACAGGGCAGCAGATCCTCCCCCAAAGAGGAGGAAGAAGAGGAGCATGGACAGTGTCTGTTGCCCAAATGCCAACAGCGGAACCGACGGTGTCAGGAACTGCTCAACCTTGACATGGACCTCAACCACCGGGGTGACCGACAACGAGGAGAGGCCAGGACTGGTGAAACACGCCAGGGAAGCCCTGACAGGTCGGGCTCCCTAAGGGTGGGGTTTAGGTCAGCAGGCTGGACCCACCTTGGGCGAAACATGCAGGACCAGGGTCCTGGAGAGAGAATTCTCCCCCTCATCCGGGGACAATGGGTTGACCTCCTTGAGAAAAATCTCAACTTCCTGGTCAGACCGTGTCTCTGCCAACAGGCCCAACAGGGATGCTGTGGGGCCAGCAGTCTGGACAGAAGTGTCGTCCGAAGCCGACTGCTTGACAGCTGTTGAGCTAGGAGAAGCACAAGAACCTAAGGCCCTAGAGCGCTGGTGGTCCCAAGAATGACGGCAGGATTTCTTTGACTTGGAATACCATTTCTTTGAAGATTTTAACTCTTGGGGAAAGGCCCTCCCCAAGGGCAGGAAGGGACTAGCAAAGTTCTCTGAAGGCCCCTGTGAGCATGGCACCAATCCCAGCAATCATGGCAGGTGTGGACGAAGTGCACACAGTGGCCTGGGCTGTAGATTCCTTGAGGGCGGCAATTTGCTTAGCCCAGTCAGCCACAGTGAAGGATGAGAACCTAACTGATGGGTGTCCTTGGAGCAAACTTGTGGGTCCTTTTGTCTGGGCGCCCCAGGAGGAGACAGGCATACTGGTCCTCCAAGGTGGAAGGATGGATAGAATGACAAATGATGCAAGCCTGCAGATCATGCTCAATACCCATGCAATAAACACGATATGTGCTGATCAGTGCACAACATCTACTGGCCACAAGGGCACTGCTTAAAACCGAGGCCCAATTTAGGAGTACTCAATTCCATAATTAGGGAAAATTTGCTCAAAGACACAAAGGTTTAGATTAGGGCCTACACCAAGCATGAAAACGCAATGGAGGGAAACTAACACTTCCAGCAGAAAGGAAGATCTGACCTCATGGGGTGGTGCCAAGGAGGATACCACCCAGGTAGGTGGGAGGAGCCAGCTTGACTATGTTCCGACAAGATTTAAAGGGGAAAGGATATTGCTTGAGTGTGGCTAGTACACCATCTCCACTCCCCTAGAAGGTACTATACTGCAGACACATGAAATTTCATAAATTATGTGAAGTATCATTTTGTCTGGAATGATGTAATGTCATGCATTCACCCAATAAAGCTGAGTTAAAAAAAATATATATATAGCACCTCCCAGTACTGCTTTGCAGTGTTGGTTCTGGGTATCACTATCAGGGCAAGTACCTTGTACAGTGCAAGACTTTGGCTAATAATCTTTAGGCTCAGAGGTGAGGGGGCTCCCAACTGAGTCAAACTAACAAAGAACAAATTGAAAAAATCTGGACTTTGGAATGTACAGACTTTTAAGTACAATGTTATAAGACTTGTAGACCTTGTGTGCTCCAAAGTGGGTAATGCTTTGGTCCTCCCAGGTCTACCCTTTCTGGCAGCACTGGCATACAGTTATGAAAACCTAGCAGAGGTAATAAAAAGGGGGTGGAGCCTTGTGATAGCGTCCCAGAAAATTTCTGACATGCGCAGTACAGTGAGGAAGTCTGCCTGTCTGCACTGCAGGCCCTAGTCCAGAGACCTGTGTTTCTCAGAGTTTGAGGTTGCACTATGACTGAAAGGTTTTGGAGGTGGTTAAGCCATAATTAGGAGCCCTCTGGAGCTTTAAAAGGAATCATCTTGTCAGGTATACCCAGAGCTGGCGCTTACTAAGGCAGTGAATGCGTTAATGCATCCAGTGCAGCAATGGTGATGCTGAGAGACCCCTGGGTAAAGAGATACTGAGGGAGAAGATGGGGTTCCCGAGGATCCCCAGCGAAGACGGCAGCAAAGAGAAAGAAAACACAAAGACTGACAAAAGAAATGTAAATTTAATATTGATGACTACCCTTGGGATCCTCCTAAATTATTTAACACTAAAGGAGCATGTCCAAAGCTTAGGGGCTTTAATGTTGAATTTCTTATGTAACCCCTAGATGGCGCTATCCCAGGGGCTACTACCCCTGCCTGATTTGCCACTAACAGGTTGAGGGGCCTGGATCCAATGGCGGGTGCCTCCACCCAGAGGTCAGGGTTTGCAATAGTTAAACTTACTTGGTCACAGCCCTCTGGGACACTGCAACCCCCCTTTCTTCCCACTAGTGGCCCACACAATATATCAAATTACCTTCACAGTATACACTTACCCCAGGGCTGGTTCAGGCACTGGGACCTCCTGTAAAATAAGATACAGTGCAACAATCACAGTACAATACTTTAACATAGACAAATACCTCAGGCAGTATAACTTTGCTGAAACAAGCAGCTCTGATTTATTTAGGGGAATTAACAAGGGACGGAAATCAGGTTAATTAGCTTATCACTCTACTCATCTACCTATGGCTCTGTGCACAGGCCTATCCCTATCAGTTACTGTCCCTGGGTACCCAAGCCCTAGTGGCTAGTCAAACCGTGGCAGCTGGTAGGGCCCTTTCCCACAGAGAAAAGAAAAATTAGTTAAACAGTCAGCAGTACAGTGATTCCATTTGGATTTAATGTGGCAATTCAACAGGGAGCGACCCTGAATTAGTACTCACGACCTCCAAACAAGATAGGGTCCTTCAACGTCAGCAGGGCTACTCTTGAGCTCCACGAGACTCTTCACACATTTATATGGTAAACAGGCAGGCTGCTTCTCTATCCCGATCGCAATTACTGCACAATACCTGGGAGAACACACAGCAGATTCAGTTCCTGACAGACTGAGTGCAACTCAGCAAATTTCTCCAGTCTTCTACAGGGTGAGCCTGGTTTCTACTCTTCAGATATCCTTTTGTAACCCCCCTGCAAATGGGGGTTCCCAAAAGACTTCCAGGAGCTTGCTTGAATGCTCCAAGCCTGAATGGTGTTTGGCGTTTAAGCCATTTATCAGTGAGTGTTTTTAGAACCTCTGGTACTGTCTCTTTAAGAGCTGTCTGCTTGCAGACATAATTAGTTTGTATGGGGGACTGTGTGTTTCTTTGATTGAGTACCACTCAAGCTGCTGCAATTCACCCCATTTTGCAGTCACTAGAGTGCAAAGGAACCTGTCTGAAAGATGTAACTGATTGCCAGAAATCATTTACAGTAATAATAAAATTACAGTTTGTCTAACCTGCTTTCTTTGCAGTCAGAACTGTCTGCCTAGTTCCCCATTCTGGTTTTGAACTGCTGAACTGGACCAATCAGTGTGGGGTAAACTAGCTCTAAACTGATGCCTTGGACGAATCAGAACTTGGGACTCATAATCTGAGCCAGCCACAAGAGGATTGTATGGGCAGTGACTCTGGGAGATGTAGTTTAGACTTCGGTGCCTTTTGGACCAACAGCAGCAGTCTATTGTGAGTGACAGCCAATCCAGTCAAGAACTGGGAGGAACTCAAAGGAGCCCGGTTTTGTCGGTTGGAGTTTCAGTTGAGCTTTGGCAGTGAAGAAGGAAGGAGCCCTGTGCTTTTTCAGTGTGCAGTTTTAGTCAAAAACGTGTGTAAGGCCCAGAGTTCCGGTACTACTGTAACTGCTTGTTAGGACTGAATCCGTCCTGTGAAAAGAATCAAAGGATCTCTGAAGAGTAGAAACCAGGCTCACCTGTAGAAGACTGAAGAAATTGTTGAATTACACTCGGTCTGTCAGGAACTGAATCTGCTGTGTGTTCTCCTGGTTATTGTGCAGTAGTGCGATTGGGATACAGATGCAGCCTGCCTGGTATAGTGCTTTCTTTTTTTACCATATAAATGTGTGAGAGTCTCTTGGATATCAAAAGTAGCCCTGCTGACATTGAAGGACCATATCTTCTTTGGAGGTCGTGAGTACTAATTGAGGGTCGCTCCCTGTTGAATTGCCACATTAAATCCAAATGGAATTACTGTACTGCTGACTGTTTAATTCTCCTTTTCACTGTGTGAAAGGGCCCCTACCAGCTACGGTTTGGACTAGCCACTAGGGCTTGGGTACCCAGGGACAGTAACTGGTAGGATAGGCCTGTGCACAGAGCCATAGGTAGATAGTAAAGTGATAAGCTAATTAACCTGATTCCCCTGTCCTTGTTATATCCCCAAATAAATCAGAGCTGTTTGTTTCAACAAAGTTATACTGCCTGAGGTATTTGTCTATGTTAAAGTACTGTACTGTGATTGTTGCACTGTATCTTATTTTACAGGATGTCCCGTGCCTGAACCAGCCTTAGGGGTAAGTGTATACTGTGAAGGTAATTCTGATATATTGTGTGGGCCACTAGTGGGAAGAAAGGGGTTGCAGTGTCCCAGAGGGCTGTGACCAAGTTAGTTTAACTATTGCAAACCCTGACCTCTGGGTGGAGGCACCCGCCATTGGATCCAGGCCCTCAACCTGTTAGTGGCAAATCAGGCAGGGGTAGTAGCCCCTGGGATAGCGCCATCTAGGGTTACATCTTGGAGCTCACCGCTGGGATTGTGTGTCCTCTAGTGGCCATATTACTGAACCACTGTTAAAAAAAATGGGTACCCGACAGAAGTGGCTGTGCACGGCTGGTGGAGTGGTGTACTGGGAGAGATCGACCCCCAAAATGCTATGCTTATCCTGGACATCCCCTGGGTATCAATACGGACACTGTGCAGGGAGTACTTTCCAAGGTGGAAGGTTTACAAAACCCTGTGGTGGTGGGTCGCATGCTAATCTGCTCACCCACACTTTCCTGGCCCTAGTAGAGTTTAAGGATCCCATAGATAGCTCCAAAGTCCACAGACCATTACCCCAGAGGAGCCCTCACTGCTTGGAGAGTGATAACTAAGGACAGTAAAGACCCGGGGAATCAGCCCCCACCACTATCTGAAACTTTGAGGAGAAATTTGCTGAATGGTTGCTGGGAGAGGGAAACTGTGGAGGACTTGAAGAAACTATTCTTGCCACCTGGGGTGTTCTCCCCCAACACCCTCTCCTGCTCCAGTGCCCGTAATGGTGGCTGAACAATGCAGACTCCTATTTCTGCACCTGCCATTAGTCACGACTCTTACGAAGGTTGAGGATCTTCTCTGGCACCCTCCCCACCCCCAAGGGAGGATGACTGGGAGACCTGGATAGACTATGTTGCCCCAAGTGCTAGAATGGCAATGCTCGGAAAGGAAAGAGAGTTAGTGAGAGCCTCGAGGTCCTGCCCTGGCTACCATCCGTGCTAAACAGGCCAGTAACCCTGAAGCGACTGCACAAGCCTATCTTGAGGCCTTGGAGAATGTGTATGGGAGCCCAGATTCTGATGAGGACCTATGGTGGAGAGTAAGAAATGCACAACAGTACCAAGGGAGTTGTTGTCTGTGTATGTCTCGGCTGGAAAAATTGTTGCAAGAATGCCTCAGAAAGGTAGTTTGCCAGCGATTGAACTGGACCAAACCAGACTGGACAGAATCCTTAAGTCTGCCCCTTCTCAGAACTGCTGTTGCTTCAGTTACGCCTGGCAGATCGACTGGAATCCCCACCCTCCTATGATGAGTTAATGAGAGAAATTCGAGGAGTTGAAAAAAGGCGACCTCGGGAGGGACCTGCACCAATAGCTGTGGCTACGACCCGAGTGACTGAGGTGACCCATCAAGTGAAGTTCAGGGGCAGAGGTTGGCAGTCAATGAGTGCTCTGATAAGGAAAAAGATATGCCACAATGGGGCGAACTGTTGAGAGAGATCCGGGAATTCAAAAACAGTCCCTTTATGAAGGCCACGCCTGCAAGTACGGGCCCTGACCTATATCCGACTGCATCTGCTATGGGGGTGGGGGTACCCACCCATGTATCTCCTGCTGATAACAGCTCCGAACTCGATTCCTTGACCATGGAAGTGGAGAAACTGACGAGATGTCTCCAAATGCTTATCACGCCGCAGACAGAGATGGCACCAAGGTTTCCAGTTAGTAATACCCCGCCCTGGCTCCCAGTGTGCACCTCGGCCAGCTCAAACTCCAAAAGTATGTTTTGCTATAATTGTGGGAAAGATGGGCACATGAAAGGGAATGCCAATCCCAAAGACACTGACAAAGTTGCATATAGGCTACAAGGAGAGCTTCGGAGAACAAATCAGTGGTTAAGAGGTGACGACATGATCCCAGTGAGGGCACCAAAATGCTAATTCACGTCCTTTGTGGCAAGGTCAGTTGCCCAGGCCCCACTACCGCCTCTCCAGACTGGTCCAGAATAGTGGGTCCTCCATGGAGACCACTGTAAAGGTAAATGGAGTGTCTACAAGAGCTGTATTAGACAGTGGCTCCCAAGTGACAATTATGTTTCAAGATTGGTATCAGAAGCATTTGTCAGGCGTGCCCTTACAACCATTAGAAGGACTGCATGTATGGGGTTAAGTGAGAAGGCCTACCCCTATTCGGGTATATCCGAATTTGGCTGTCTTTCCCCACCTCCGTGGCTGGAGTGGCGAACAAGTAGAGACCCTAGCCTTAGTGTGTCCCCCACTGGACTGTATGATGGTGTCCCTTTGTTGATTGGAACAAATGCTCATATGTTCGGAAGGCTGGCACAGTTGTGTTATGAAAAACAGGGTCAAAGACTAGTAGAGCTTTAAGAGTTCGGCTTTAATTAAGAAGGCCTATGAGGCACAGAGATGCTGAAAACAGAACCAGAGGAACCGGTCGGAATTGTATGGAAGAAGGATCCTGAGTCTCTGATCCTGGCACCAAATGCCCAGTGTACCTTACAGGAGAGGTCCGTATCAGAAAGGATGTTAAGAATAAAATATTAATGTTGGATGCACCAGGCGATGGAAAATTGCCAGAGGGACTGCTGGTCAAGCCTAGTATTTTGCCCGCTAGAGCCCATGCTTATGCCAGAAGGGTAATGGTCCAAGTTCATAATGTGTCTGAAAGAGACATTCGAGTAAATAGAGGTTGCATCCTGGCTAATGTGCATTGTGCAGACACTGCAGTGCTACCCAGCAGCAAGAGTTCAGGAAGAATGACAGAGTAACGCCTGACTTGTTTGATTTCGCAACTCCCGCTGCCAGCTGAATGGAAAGTGAGGATCAGTGAGAAGCTTGCCCAGAGAGACCAGGTGTTTTCTTTAAAGGAATGGGATGTAGGATGCGTGCAAGGAGCTGAGCACAATATCCGGCTGCATGACGAAAGACCATTTCGTGAGAGGTCTCGACGCCTGGCACCTGCTGATATAGATGATGTGAGACGGCATCTGCAAGAGATGTTAGCTGCTGGTGTAATACAAGAATCCAGAAGCCCTTATGCTTCCCCCATTGTGGTAGTGAGGAAAAGAATGGAACAGTAAGGATGTGTGTGGATTATCGCACCTTAAACCGGGCGGACTATCCTGATCAGTACACAATGCCCGCATTCAGGATGCTTTGGACTGCCTAAGCGGGAGCAAGTGGTTCTCTGTGCTGGATCTCCGCAGTGGGTACTACCAGATCCCGATGGCCCCAGAGGACCGTGAGAAGACAGCCTTTATCTGTCCGCTTGGCTTCTATGAATTCATGAGGATGCCTCAAGGGATTTCAGGTGCCCCAGCCACTTTTCACGATTGATGGAGCGTGCAGTGGGGGACATGAACTTACTAGAGTGCCTGGTATACCTAGATGATGTTATTGTGTTTGGCAGCTCACTGGAGGAACATGAGAGCAGATTATTTAAGGTATTGGACCGACTGGAGGACTTTGGCCTTAAACTGTCCATTGATAAGTGTCAATTCTTTCAAACATCAGTAAAGTATGTGGGACACATAGTATCCACCGAGGAATAGAGACCGACCCAAGTAAAGTTGAGGCCTTGACCACCTGGCCACAGCCCAAAAATCTAAAAGAACTGCAAAGATTCCTGGGATTCTGTGGTTATTATCGAGCTTCATCAAGGACTATTCAAGAGTGATCCGCCTTTACTTAACCTTACTCAAGGGTATCCCCAACCCACAAAAATACCAAAGTCAGTCCCTCAAGACTGAAAGAGTGTATTTTCATCCGAGTGAAGTATTTGGGGCCCGCTGGACTCCTGATTGTGAGACTGCTTTTCATGAGATCATATATCAACTTACCCATGCTCCAGTGCTGGCCTATGCCGATCCAAGAAAACCTACGTCCTGCACACTGATGCTAGCTTGCAAGGGTTGGGGGCTGTGTTGTACCAAGAGCACGAGAATGGCCTGAGACCAGTGGCCTTTGCCAGTAGAAGCCTGACCCCATCCGAAAAGAACTATCCTGTACATAAGTTAGAGTTCCTAGCTTTGAAGTGGGCTATTGTTGACCAATTCCATGAGTACTTGTATGGGGCTAAAATACTAGTAAAACTGACAATAATCCTTTGACCTATGCAGACCTCAGCTAAGTTGGATGCCACTGGCCATAGGTGGCTTTCTGCATTATCTACATATGACTATGCTCTCGAATACCGAGCAGGTCTGAACCACATAGATGCTGATGCTCTCTCCCGGAGGCCTGTTCCCCAGAATGATTGGGTCCGATTGGCAGAACCTGACATTCGGGCACTCTGCCGGAAGTTTGACAGGGAGGAACAAATGTCCACGGACGCAGTGGACTGCATGGTGGATTGCTTGGGACCCTCTGAGAATTGCATACCTGCTGCTTATTGCCACTTTTCTGCAATAGACATTGGTGCACTGCCTCAGCTGGACAATGACAGTATTCAGCGGGCTCAATCCCGCGATCCTATGATCAAATCAGCTTTAGAAGCCCTCTATGCAGGAAAAGATGTGTCCAAATTACGCTCCACTGATTTGAGAACTGCACTGTTATACAAAGAAGGTCCTAAGTTGAAACTGATCAATAAACTGTTATATAGAGAACAGTAGACAGAGGGGACAAGTAGACAAACAACAACTGGTGCTGCCCACTGCCTTCGAGACTCAGTATTGAGGTCCTTGCACAACCACATGGGGCACCTTGGTATAGACAGAACACTTGACTTGGTGAGATCCAGATTCTATTGGCCTAAGATGGGGGCTGATGTGGAGCAACACATTCGAACTTGTAGTCGCTGCTTACAGAGGAAAGCTTTGCCCAGAGGGCTGCCCCTTGTTAACATAACCACCAGTGCACCCATGGAGCTGGTCTGTATTGATTTTCTGAGTTTGGAGTCAGATCAAAGAAATATCAGTAATGTGCTGGTGGTCACTGACCATTTCACGAGATATGCCCAAGCTTTCCCACAAAGACCAGAAAAGCATCCACTGTAGCCAAAGTACTTGTAGAAAACTTTTTGTTCACTATGGGCTCCACAAAGAATCCATTCTGATCAAGGAGAGACTTTGAGAGTCGTCTGATCAAAGAGATGCTTTCTCTGTGGGGAGTGAGAAAGTCCAGAACCACTCCTTACCACCCCAGGGGACCCACAGCCTGAACGTTTCAACCGCACTTTGCTAGATATGCTAGGCACCCTGCACCCAAAGGACAAGCCTAGATGGAGCCAACAAATTAGCACCCTGGTACATGCTTATAACTGCACCAAAAGTGATGCCACTGGATTCTCCCCTACCGCCTGATGTTTGGAAGAGAAGCTCGACTACCGGTAGATGTGTTTTGGGGTCTCTCCTGATGGGGTTCAAGCTGACAACTATTTACAGTATGTGCAAAAGTTAAAGGCCCAGCTAACTCATGCGTACCAACTGGCTCAAACCATGGCTGCCAAAAGAAATCTGGCCAACAAAGAAAGGTATGATAAAAAGGTGAAAGCACAGGAACTCCAGGAGGGAGATCGGGTATTGCTAAGAAATCTGGGACTGCATGGCAAACACAAGATTGCTGACAGATGGCACCATCTCCCTCACATTGTAGTGGGCAAACTAGATGATCTGCCAGTGTACAAAGTAAGGCCTGAGAATAATTCAAAAGATGTAAAACAATGCATAGAAATCATTTACTACCCATTGGACAAATCCTAATTGAGTCTGAGCCCTAGAAGATGCCCCTCTGGACCAGTGACTAGAGCTGCTGCTAAGAAAAGATCAAGGAAGTCTGCACCTACAGAAGCAGAGTTAAAGTGTTCCCCTGCACAAGTCCCAGTTGAGCATGACTGTCAGTCCATATCAGAAGAAAGTGAGAGTGACTTTGAATACTATCCTTCTTACGAACTGAGTCAATTGTTTCGGGCAATCCCTAGTCAATACTGGAGACAAAGCTGGGCCTTCTGGACTGTCTAAGCCCCAGCTTCATCCCTGGAGCCAATGCTCCCAGAAAGTGAAGTGCAAAGCATCAGATCAGATGAAATGGAATCATTGTGCATGGTTGAACTGTTTGAGCTTTCAGGGAGGAAAATGATAGATTAGGGCAGACTGGTGATACACCCGAACAAGAAGAGTATTTTGAGTGCCCTGACAGTCCACTGCCAGTGTCTGAAAGCTCTCCATGCAGCCAAATGTTGTGGACTCAGAAACTGTAACTCCTGGAGCTGAAAGTGCCCCAAGTTCTAGCCTCTCTACCCCATGGAGACTCCCTGACAAGTGAGAACAATGCTGAAAATGAGGCTCAGAGTGCAGAGACTGTAACAGCTCCCCTAGAAAGACTGGTCGAGCTGTAAAGCCTGTGGTGCACCTCAGTTATGATTCCCTGGGCGGCCAGTGGACCTGCCTCTCAATGTTGTCCATAAAGGAGTGTATGTGTCCCGAGCTCATTGCCCAAACTGAGCGTTAGTGCTAACTCAAGTTACTTGTGTTGCCCTCTAAGTATGGTGCCCTTGCCCGTCCAGCCCCAAGGTAACTGATAGGAAGGGTCCTCTCTTCAGGTTTCATGTACAAGAGGTAACTTGAGTTATGGTACAATGTGTGTGTTATACTGTGTAAAAGTGACGTACTGCAATGTTTCAGAAATGGTTCTTGGTAAAATGATGTATTGACTGATGATTACATGTGTGAGCCTAATGCAAATGTATATGGTTGCAGTTGAAACTTATGAGGTACTTGCGTGGACGTCCAAGCTTTCCCAAGCCAGGAAGGGTGTAACCCCTGCAAATGGGGGTTCCCAAAAGACTTCCAGGAGCTTGCTTGAATGCTCCAAGCCTGAATGGTGTTTGGCATTTAAGCCATTTATCAGTGAGTGTTTTAGAACCTCTGGTACTGTCTCTTTAAGAGCTGTCTGCTTGCAGACATAATTAGTTTGTATGGGGGACTGTGTGTTTCTTTGATTGAGTACCACTCAAGCTGCTGCCAATTCACCCCATTTTGCAGTCACTAGGGTGCAAAGGAACCTGTCTGAAAGATGTAACTGATTGCCAGAAATCATTTACAGTAATAATAAAATTACAGTTTGTCTAACCTGCTTTCTTTTGCAGTCAGAACTGTCTGCCTAGTTCCCCATTCTGGTTTTGAACTGCTGAACTGGACCAATCAGTGTGGGGTAAACTAGCTCTAAAATGATGCCTTGGACGAATCAGAACTTGGACTCATAATCTGAGCCAGCCACAAGAGGATTGTATGGGCAGTGACTCTGGGAGATGTAGTTTAGACTTCAGTGCCTTTTTGGACCAACAGCAGCAGTCTATTGTGAGTGACAGCCAATCCAGTCAAGAACTGGGAGGAACTCAAAGGAAGTGCCCGGTTTTGTCTGTTGGGAGTTTCAGTTTGAGATCTGAAAGTGAAGGAGAAAGAAACCCTGTGCTCCTTCAGTGCACAGTTTCAGTCAAAACGTGTGCAAGGCCCAGAGTTCGGTCTACAACTTGTGTAACTGCTTGTTAGGACTGAATCCGTCCTGTGAAAAGAATCAAAGGATCTCTGAAGAGTAGAAACCAGGCTCACCCTGTAGAAGACTGAAGAAATTGTTGGAATTACACTCGGTCTGTCAGGAACTGAATCTGCTGTGTGTTCTCCTGGGTATTGTGCAGTAATTGCGATCGGGATACAGATGCAGCCTGCCTGGTATAGTGTCTTTTTTATATAGATGTGTGAGAGAGTCTCTTGAGCATCAAAAGTAGCCCTGCTGACATTGAAGGACCATATCTTCTTTGGAGGTCGTGAGTACTAATTCAGGTCGCTCCTGTTGAATTGCCACATTAAATCCAAATGGAATTACTGTACTGCTGACTGTTTAATTCTCCTTTTCACTGTGTGAAAGGGCCCCTACCAGCTGCCACGGTTTGGACTAGCCACTAGGGCTTGGGTACCCAGGACAGTAACTGATAGGGATAGGCCTGTGCACAGAGCCATAGGTAGATAGTAAAGTGATAAGCTAATTAACCTGATTTCCCCTGTCCTTGTTATATCCCCTAAATAAATCAGAGCTGTTTGTTTCAACAAAGTTATACTGCCTGAGGTATTTGTCTATGTTAAAGTACTGTACTGTGATTGTTGCACTGTATCTTATTTTACAGGATGTCCCGTGCCTGAACCAGCCTTGGGGGTAAGTGTATACTGTGAAGGTAATTCTGATATATTGTGTGGGCCACTAGTGGGAAGAAAGGGGTTGCAGTGTCCCAGAGGGCTGTGACCAAGTTAGTTTAACTATTGCAAACCCTGACCTCTGGGTGGAGGCACCCGCCATTGGATCAGGCCCCTCAACCTGTTAGTGCAAATCAGGCAGGGGTAGTAGCCCTGGGATAGCGCCATCTAGGGGTTACCTTTGATTCTCTTCACAGGGCGGATTCAGTCCTAACAAGCAGTTACACAAGCTGCAGGCGGAACTCTGGGCCTTACACATGTTTTGACTAAACTGTGCACTGAAGAGCACAGGGTTCCTTTTCCCTTCACTGCCAGAGCTAAACTGAAACTCCAACAGACAAAACCGGCACTCCTTTGAGTTCCTCCCAGTTCTTGACTGGATTGGCTGTCACTCACAATAGACTGCTGCTGTTGGTCCAAAAGGCGCTCAAGTCTAAACTACATCTCCCAGAGTCACTGCCCATACAATCCTCTTGTGGCTGGCTCAGATTATGAGTCCAAGTTCTGATTCGTCCAAGGCACCATTTTAGAGCTAGCTACCCCACACTGATTGGTCCAGTTCAGCAGTTCAAAACCAGAATGGGGAACTAGGCAGACACAGTTCTGACTGCAAAGAAAGCAGGTTAGACAAACTGTAATTTCATTATTACTCTAAATGATTTCTGGCAAACAGTTACATCTTTCAGATAGGTTCCTTTGCACTCCTAGTGACTGCAAAATGGAGTGAATTGGCAGCAGCTCGAGTGGTACTCAAACAGAAGCACACAGTCCCCCATACAAACTAATTATGTGCAAGCAGACAGCTCTTAAAGAGACAGTACCAGAGGCTCTAAAACACTCACTGATAAATGGCTGAGCATGCAAAACACCATTCAGGCTTGGAGCATTCAAGCAAGCTCCTGGAAGTCTTTTGGGAACCCCATTTGCAGGGGTTACACCCTTCCTGCCTGGGAAAGCTGACGTCCCGTCAAGCAAGTACCCATAAGTTTCAACTGCAACCATATACATTTGCATTAGGCTCACACATGTAATCATCAGTCAATACATCATTTACCAAGAACACATTTCTGAAACATTGCAGTCGTCACTTTTACACAGTATTACACACAATTGTACCATAACTCAAGTTATTACCTCTTGTACATGAAACCTGAAGAGAGGGGCCTTCCTATCAGTTACCTTAGGGCTGGACGGGCAAGGGCACCATACTGAGAGGGCAACACAAGTAACTGGAGTTAGCACTGACGCTCAGTTTGGGCAATGAGCTCGAGGACACATACACTCCTTTATGGACAACATTGAGAGGCAAGTCCACAGGCCTCCCAAGAGAATCATAACTGAGGTGCACCACAGGCTTTAAGCTCGACCAGTCTTTCTAGGGGAACTGTTACAGTCTCTGCACTCTGAGACTCATTTTCAGCATTGTCCTCACTTGTCAGGAGTCTCCATGGGGGTAGAGAGGCTAGAACTTGGGGCACTTTCAGCTCCAGGAGTTACAGTTTCTGAGTCCACAACATTTGGCTCGCATGGAGAGCTTTCGGACACTGGCAGTGGACTGTCAGGGCACTCAAACTACTCTTCTGGTTCTGGTGTATCACCAGTCTGCCCCAATCCATCATTTTCCTCCCCTGAAAGCTCAAACAGTTCAACCATGCACAATGATTCCATTTCATCTGATCTGATGCTTTGCACCTCACTTTCTGGGAGCACTGGCTCAGGGACAAAGCTGGGGGCTTAGACAGTCCAGAAGGCCCAACTCGTCTCCAGTATTGACTAGGATTGCCCAAACAATTGACTCAGTTCGAAGAAGGATAGTATTCAAAGTCACTCTCACTTTCTTCTGATATGGACTGACAGTCATGCTCAACTGGGACTTGTGGAGGGAACACTTAACTTTGCTTCTGTAGGTGCAGACTTTCTTGATCTTTTCTTAGCAGCAGCTCTAGTCACTGGTCCAGAGGGGCATCTTCTGGGGGCTCAGACTCAATCAAGATTTGTCCAATGGGCAGTAAATGATTTCTATGCATTGTTTTTAATCTTTGAATTATTCTCAGGCCTTACTTTGTACACTGGCAGATCATCTAGTTTGCCCACTACAATGTGAGGAGATGGTGCCATCTGTCAGCAATCTTGTGTTTGCCATGCAGTCCCAGATTTCTTAGCAATACCCAATCTCCCTCCTGGAGTTCTGTGCTTTCACCTTTTTATCATACCTTTCTTTGTTGGCCAGATTTCTTTTGGCAGCCATGGTTTGAGCCAGTTGGTACGCATGATTTAGCTGGGCCTTTAACTACTCACATACTGTAAATAGTTGTCAGCTTGAACCCCATCAGGAGAGACCCCAAAACACACATCTACAGGTGAGTCGAGCTCTCTTCCAAACATCAGGCGGTGAGGGAGAACCCAGTGGCATCACTTTTGGTGCAGTTATAAGCATGTACCAGGGTGCTAATTTGTTGGCTCCATCTAGGCTTGTCCTTTGGGTGCAGGGTGCCTAGCATATCTAGCAAGTGCGGTTGAAACGTTCAGGCTGTGGGTCCCCTGGGGTGGTAAGGTGGTTCTGGACTTTCGCACTCCCACAGAGAAAGCATCTCTTTGATCAGGCGATCTCAAAGTCTCTCCCTTGATCAGAATGGATTCTTTGTGGAGCCCATAGTGAACAAAAGTTTTCTACAAGTACTTTGGTCACAGTGGATGCTTTCTGGTCTTTGGTGGGGAAAGCTTGGGCATATCTCGTGAAATGGTCAGTGACCACCAGCACATTACTGATATTTCTTTGATCTGACTCAAACTCAGAAAATCAATACAGACCAGCTCCATGGGTGCACTGGTGGTGATGTTAACAAGGGGGCAGCCCTCTGGGCAAGCTTTCCTCTGTAAGCAGCAACTTCTAAGTTCGAATGTGTTGCTCCACATCAGCCCCCATCTTAGGCCAATAGAATCTGGATCTCACCAAGTCAAGTGTTCTGTCTATCAGAAGGTGCCCCATGTGGTTGTGCAAGGACATCAGTACTGAGTCTCGAAGGCAGTGGGCAGCACTAGTTGTTGTTTGTCTACTTGTTCCCCTCTGTCTACTGTTTCTCTGTATAACAGTTTATTGATCAGTTTCAACTTAGGACCTTCTTTGTATAACATGCAGTTCTCAAATCAGTGGGCGTAATTTGGACACATCTTTTCCTGCATAGAGGGCTTCTAAAGCTGCTTTGATCATGGGATCGCGGGATTGAGCCCGCCGAATACTGTCATTGTCCAGCTGAGGCAGTGCACCAATGTCTATTGCAGAAAAGTGACAATAAGCAGCAGGTATGCAATTCTCAGAGGGTCCCAAGCAATCCACCATGCAGTCCACTGCGTCCGTGGACATTTGTTCCTCCCTGTCAAACTTCCGGCAGAGTGTCCGAATGTCAGGTTCTGCCAATCTGACCCAATCATTCTGGGAACAGGCCTCGGGAGAGAGCATCAGCATCTATGTGGTTCAGACCTGCTCGGTGTGAGAGCATAGTCGTATGTAGATAATGCAGAAAGCCACCTATGGCCAGTGGCATCCAACAGCTGAGGTCTGCACATAGGTTAAAGGATTATTGTCAGATTTTACTAGTATTTTAGCCCCATACAAGTACTCATGGAATTGGTCAACAATAGCCACTTCAAAGCTAGGAACTCTAACTTATGTACAGGATAGTTCTTTTCGGATGGGGTCAGGCTTCTACTGGCAAAGGCCACTGGTCTCAGGCCATTCTCGTGCTCTTGGTACAACACGCCCCAACCCTTGCAAGCTAGCATCAGTGTGCAGGACATAAGGTTTTCTTGGATCGGCATAGGCCAGCACTGGAGCATGGGTAAGTTGATAAATGATCTCATGAAAACAGTCTCACAATCAGGAGTCCAGCGGGCCCCAAATACTTCACTTTCGGACAAAATACACTCTTTCAGTCTTGAGGGCTTGACTTTTGGTATTTTTTGTGGGTTGGGGATACCCTTGAGTAAGGTTAAGTAAAGGGCGGATCACTCTTGAATAGTCCTTGATGAAATGCCGATAATAACCACAGAATCCCAGGAATCTTTGCAGTTCTTTTAGATTTTTGGGCTGTGGCCAGGTGGTCAAGGCCTCAACTTTACTTGGGTCGGTCTCTATTCCCTCAGTGGATACTATGTGTCCCACATACTTTACTGATGTTTGAAAGAATTGACACTTATCAATGGACAGTTTAAGGCCAAAGTCCTCCAGTCGGTCCAATACCTTAAATAATCTGCTCTCATGTTCCTCTAGTGAGCTGCCAAACACAATAACATCATCTAGGTATACCAGGCATTCTAGTAAGTTCATGTCCCCACTGCACGCTCCATCAATCGTTGAAAAGTGGCTGGGGCACCTGAAATCCTTGAGGCATCCTCATGAATTCATAGAAGCCAAGCGGACAGATAAAGGCTGTCTTCTCACAGTCCTCTGGGCCATCGGGATCTGGTAGTACCCACTGCGGAGATCCAACACAGAGAACCATTTGCTCCCGTTTAGGCAGTCAAAGCATCCTGAATGCGGGGCATTGTGTACTGATCGAGGGATAGTCAGCGGTTTAAGGTGCGATAATCACGCACATCCTTACTGTCCCATTCTTCTTCCTCACTACCACAATGGGGGAAGCATAAAGGGCTTCTGGATTCTTGTATTACACCACAGCTAACATCTCTTGCAGATGCCGTCTCACATCATCTATGTCAGCAGGTGCCAGGCGTCGAGACCTCTCCACGAAATGGTCTTTTCGTCATGCAGCGGATATTGTGCTCAGCTCCTTGCCGCATCCTACATCCCATTCCTTTAAAAGAAAACACCTGGTCTCTCTGGGCAAGCTTCTCACTGATCCTCCTTTCCATTCAGCTGGCAGGGAGTGTACGAAATCAAACAAGTCAGGATTACTCTGTCATTCTTCCTCGAACTCTTGCTGCTGGGTAGCATTACAGTGTCTGCACAATGCACATTAGCCAGGATGCAACCTCTATTTACTCGAATGTTTCTTTCAGACACATTATGAACTTGGACCATTACCCTTCTAGCATAAGCATGGGCTCTAGCGGGCAAAATACTAGGCTTGACCAGCAGTCCCTCTGGCAATTTTCCATCGCCTGGTGCATCCAACATTAATATTTTATTCTTAACATCCTTTCTGATACGGACCTCTCCTGTAAGGTACACTGGGCATTTGGCGCCAGGATCAGAGACTCAGGATCCTTCTTCCATACAATTCAGACCGGTTCCTCTGGTTCTATTTTTCAGCATCTCTCTGTGCCTCATAGGCCTTCTTAATTAAAGCTGGAACTCTTAAGCTCTACTAGTTTTTGACCCCTGTTTTCATAACACAACTGTGCCAGCCTTCCGAACATATGAGCATTTGTTCCAATCAACAAAGGACACCATCATACAGTCCAGTGGGGGACACACTAAGGCTAGGGTCTCTACTTGTTGACCACTCCAGCCACAGAGGTGGGAAAGACAGCCAAATTCGATATATACCGGAATAGGGGTAGGCCTTCTCCTTAACCCCCATACATGCAGTCCTTCTAATGGTTGTAAGGGTACGTCTGACAAATGCTTCTGATACCAATCCTGGAACATAATTGTCACTTGGGAGCCACTGTCTAATACAGCTCTTGTAGACATTCCATTCACCTTTACAGTGGTCTCCATGGAGGACCCACTATTCTGGACCAGTCTGGAAGGCGATAGTGGGGCCTGGGCAACTGACCTTGCCACAAAAGGACGTGAGTTAGCATTTTTGGTGCCCTCACTGGGATCATTTCGTGCACCTCTTAACCACTGATTTGTTCTCCGAAGCTCTCCTTGTAGCCTATATGCAACTTTGCCAGTGTCTTTTGGGGACCGGCATTCCCTTTTCATGTGCCCATCCTTCCCACAATTATAGCAAAACATACTTTCTGGAGTTTGAGCTGGCCGAGGCGCCACACTGGGAGCCAGGGCGGGGGTATTACTAACTGGAAACCTTGGTGCCATCTCTGTCTGGCGTGATAAGCATTTGGAGACATCTAAGTCAGTTTCTCCACTTCCATGGTCAAGGAATTGAGTTTGGAGCTGTTATCAGCAGGAATACATGGGTGGGTACCCCACCCCTAGCAGATGCAGTCGGATATAGGTCAGGGCCCGTACTTGCAGGCGTGGCCTTCATAAAGGACTGTTTTGAATTCCCGGATCTCTCTCAACAGTTAGCCCATTGTGGCATATCTTTTCCTTGTCAGAGCACTCATTGACTGTCAACCTCTGCCCCTGAACTTCACTGATGGGTCACCCTCAGTCACTCGGGTCGCGCAGCAGCTATTGGTGCAGGTCCCTCCGAGGTCGCCTTTTCTCAACTCCTCGAATTTCTCTCATTAACTCATCATAGGAGGTGGGGATTCCAGTCGATTTGCCAGGCGTAACTGAAGCAACAGCAGTTCTGAGAAGGGGCAGACTTAAGGATCCTGTCCAGCCTGGTTCGGTCCAGTTCAATCGCTGGCAAACTACCCTTTCTGAGGCATTCTTGCAACAATTTTTCCAGCCGAGATACATATACAGACAACAACTCCCTTGGTACTGTTGTGCATTTCTTACTCTCCACCATAGATCCTCATCAGAATCTGGGCTCCATACACATTCTCCAAGGCCTCAAAGATAGGCCTGTGCAGTCACTCAGGGTTACTGGCCCGTTTAGCTACGGATGGTAGCCAGGGCAGGACCTTGGAGGCTCTCACTAACCCTCTTTAGCTTTTCGACTCCGAGCATTGCCATTCTAGCACTTGGGGGCAACATAGTCTATCCAGGTCTCCCAGTCATCCTCCTTGGGGGTGGGGAGGTGCCAGAGAAGATCCTCAACCTTCAGTAAGAGTGTGACTAATGGCAGGTGCAGAAATAGGAGTCTGCATTGGTTCAGCCACCATTACGGTACTGGAGGCGGGAGAGGGTGTTGGGGAGGAACACCCCCAGGTGGCAAGAATAGTTTCTTCAAGTTCTCCACAGTTTTCCCTTCCCCCAGCAACCATTTAGCAAATTTCTCCTCAAAAGTTTCAGACAGTGGTGGGGGCTCATTCCCCGGGTCTTTACTGTACTTAGTTATCACTCTCCAGGCAGTGAGGGCTCCCTCTGGGGTAATGGTCTGTGGCACTTTGGAGCTATCTATGGGATCCTTAAACTCTACTAGGGCCAGGAAAGTGTGGGTGAGCAGATTAGCATGCTGACCCACCACCACAGGGTTTTGTAAACCTTCCACCTTGGAAAGTACTCCTGTACAGTGTCCGTATTGATACAGAGGGATGTCCAGGATAAGCATAGCATTTTGGGGGTCAATCTCCTCCCCAGTACACCACTCCACCAGCCGGTGCACAGCCACTTCTGTCGGGGTACCCATTTTTTTTTTCTTAACAGTGGTTCGTAAATATGGCCACTAGAGGACACACAATCCCAGCGGTGAGCCTCCAAGATGTAACCCCTAGATGGCGCTATCCCAGGGGCTACTACCCCTGCCTGGTTTGCCACTAACAGATTGAGGGGCCTGGATCCAATGGCGGGTGCCTCCACCCAGAGGTCAGGGTTTGCAATAGTTAAACTTACTTGGTCACAGCCCTCTGGGACACTGCAACCCCCCTTTCTTCCCACTAGTGGCCCACACAATATATCAGAATTACCTTCACAGTATACACTTACCCCAGGGCTGGTTCAGGCACTGGGACCTCCTGTAAAATAAGATACAGTGCAACAATCACAGTACAATACTTTAACATAGACAAATACCTCAGGCAGTATAACTTTGCTGAAACAAGCAGCTCTGATTTATTAGGGAAATTCACAAGGACGGAAATCAGGTTAATTAGCTTATCACTCTACTCATCTACCTATGGCTCTGTGCACAGGCCTATCCCTATCAGTTACTGTCCCTGGGTACCCAAGCCCTAGTGGCTAGTCCAAACCGTGGCAGCTGGTAGGGGCCCTTTTCCACAGAGAAAAGAAAAATTAGTTTAAACAGTCAGCAGTACAGTGATTCCATTTGGATTTAATGTGGCAATTCAACAGGGAGCAACCCTGAATTAGTACTCATGACCTCCAAACAAGATAGGGTCCTTCAACATCAGCAGGGCTACTCTTGAGCTCCACGAGACTCCTCACACATTTATATGGCAAACAGGCAGGCTGCTTCTCTATCCCGATCGCAATTACTGCACAATACCTGGGAGAACACACAGCAGATTCAGTTCCTGACAGACTGAGTGCAACTCAGCAAATTTCTCCAGTCTTCTACAGGGTGAACCTGGTTTCTACTCTTCAGATATCCTTTGATTCTCTTCACAGGACGGATTCAGTCCTAACAAGCAGTTACACAAGCTGCAGGCCGGAACTCTGGACCTTACACATGTTTTTTGACTAAAACTGTGCACTGAAGGAGCACAGGGTTCCTTTTCCCTTCACTGCCAGAGCTAAACTGAGACTCCAACAGACAAAACCGGGCACTTCCTTTGAGTTCCTCCCAGTTCTTGACTGGATTGGCTATCACTCACAATAGACTGCTGCTGTTGGTCCAAAAAGAGCCCAAGTCTAAACTACATCTCCCAAGTCACTGCCCATACAATCCTCTTGTGGCTGGCTCAGATTATGAGTCCAAGTTCTGATTCGTCAAGGCACCATTTTAGAGCTAGCTTACCCCACACTGATTGGTCCAGTTCAGCAGTTCAAAACCAGAATGGGAACTAGGCAGACTACAGTTCTGACTGCAAAGAAAGCAGGTTAGACAAACTGTAATTTCATTATTACTCTAAATGATTTCTGGCAAACAGTTACATCTTTCAGATAGGTTCCCTTTGCACTCCTAGTGACTGCAAAATGGAGTGAATTGGCAGCAGCTCAAGTGGTACTCAAACAGAGAAGCACACAGTCCCCCATACAAACTAATTATGTCTGCAAGCAGACAGCTCTTAAAGAGACAGTACCAGAAGCTCTAAAAACACTCACTGATAAATGGCTTAAACGCCAAACACCATTCAGGCTTGGAGCATTCAAGCAAGCTCCTGGAAGTCTTTTGGGAACCCCCATTTGCAGGGGGGTTACACCTATACAGGAAGGACGTAGGCTGCCACCCTATAAATCAGTATGACAGTGCAGAGGAGGAGTCAAGGAGAAATACTCCATCTGCCAGGTGTGCAAGTATGCCATTGTGGGGTAGGGGGCAAAGTGCACTAACACAGGCTGTTCTTTTTGCCCAGGGATTTTCCAAGAAATTCTGTGCCAAGGGAGCTGGGGATGAGGACAGAAAAAAAGGATCAGTGTGAACATCTGCCTCAGTGAAATGTTTAACATGTTGTGCTGTCTCCCTTGTGGAAGCAACTGAGAAAGGAGAGAAAGTTGTGAACTTCTTTAATAACCCACCGCAGCTTGACTAAAGCTTTTGTAGGTAATGAGTAAATAGGTTACTCGCCTGTAACCATGGTTCTAGGAGTGGTGTATGGTGCACATCCACACTTCTGGCAGAATCTTTTCCCTTCAAGAAGAGGCTGGAAGGACTTCAATCTGGCTCCTCCCACCCACCCGGGTGGTATCCTCCTCGGCACTGCCCCATGACATCATATCTTACCCACCAGAAGCAAGATACTGTGTGCCACTTGCCAGGGGAGATCGGGTGAGTTGTGTGGATATACACCATATACCACCCTAGAAAGTACAGTTACATAAGACCTTACCGTAACAGCAGATCTTTGAGGAGTGTCTCTTGCAGCAGGTAATACACTTGGGACATTGCCAGAGGTCACTGTAGTGCACGGTAGCTCTTCTAGCAGTCTTTTTACAGGGGTCGCCCACACATGACATCAGCTTTCTGTTTCCTATATAAGTGTGGGCGGTCCCTGGTATCCTTAGTTTCATCACCCCAGATTCAGCTAGCTAAGCGAGGACCAAGGGGAAGCTGAGGTACCATAGGTATTCCAACCCATAAGTCATTGGACCAGAATTTGTTCTCCTAGAGAAGGAGGGGGATGGAGGGTGGGATCGTACCTGCTGTGAGACACTCCTTAAAGATCTACTGTTACAGTAAGGTCTTGCGTAACTGTACTATCTTCCATGGTGTGGTCTCACAGCAGGTAATATACTTGGGATGAATCCCAAGCAGTAAACCCAAGAAGGGTGGTCATTATGACAGGAGGCCTTGTAGGACAGCTTGGCCAAAGGCCGTCCTACGGCGTGAAGTAATGTCTAAATTGTAATGCTTCATAAAAGTATGTATTGTGGACCAGGTAGCTGCATTGCAGATATCCGTGATAGAGGCCCCTTAAAAGCAGGCCGAAGTGGTGGTCATAGCTCTGGTAGAATGGGCTTGGACAGGTACTGGTAATGGCTTGTTGTATTTTGAATAACAAAATGTTATACAATGTGGTAGCCAATTGGAGAGGGTTCGCTTAGTGACCGGGAGACCTTTCCTGCTGGAGGCAAAGGTAATATAGTTGAGAAGTCTTCCTAATCGATTGGTATAGTATCATAATACACAATGCATGTCTAGAGTATGTAGGAGGTGTTCACCTTAATTGGACTGGTCAGGATAATATACAGGTAACTCCAGGGACCGATTTAAGGTGTGTTCTGACACTACCTTAGGTACGAAGTGCTACCCTGTCTTTGTGAAAAATCAAGTACGGTTCTTTACACATGAGGACATGAAGCATGGAAATACACCAAGCTGAAGTGACAGCCACTAAAAATAGTGTTTTCCAAGAAAGAAAACAGAGGTCACAAGTGTCCACCAGTTCAAAGGGCTCAAGAGTTAATTTCTCTATTAAGAAATTGAGATCCCACGGAGGAGTGTTTTTACTATTTTTGCTCCTTATCCTATTTCCCCAACCAGTCCACTCTCTCAGAGCCCCAAGCACCCACACTCTGCTGCTGCTAGGGCCGAGGTGTCTGCTCCTAGAGTACACCACTCTAATTCACTTTAGAGACAAGGTTAACCCCACCCCCGGGTGGGGTGAAGGCGAAGACCCCCTTTACCTCCTCAGGAGAGTGGGTGTACAGGGGAGACTGCCCTTGGCTCCTATCGCAGATGTGTGGTGCAGTGTGTGACACTTGGACAGCTGGTTCTGATCAATCTATGTTTTTTTGTAATATAAAAATGTGTTATTGAGTGTCTCTCATGAGGCATGCTGAGATAGCCTGTGGGATAACATTCCCCCTCCCAGGCTTTGGCTACAAGGTGTTACCTGGAAGGCCAAGAGATAACTACAGGCTAGAAGATACTTAAAATTTAGGATCTCATGTTTATGTGTCTAATTGCAGCTTGCCAGCTGCCAAGATAGATCATAAACTTTTATGACATTCAGAGGAAACACAAGTGATTTCACATGGCGATACAAAGCATGTTGCACCTCCGTGAGATCTGGCAGAGAGGCATAACAAGTCCTTTGATGTCCTGGAAAGGGGAAGCTGCTCCTAAGATCAAAGAAAGTCATTTGAAAAAAAGAGTTTTGCAGAGGTCACACAATTTTAATTTACCTTCGAAGAAGACATCCTGTTGGTAAGATTTTTTATATTCTGACAGGGAGGAGCTAGGTGACCTCACACAAAGAGGTTGGCAAAGCCAGTTTTTAAACAGTATTCTGTTCTCCATTTACACACAAATGTTTGGACTCTGAAAAAGCAACATCAGGCACTGTTAGAAGATATACTTTTGAAGAGACAATTCTAAGAGTACTGTGGTAGGAGATTTTGTTTGCACTTTTAAACCTGTTTTTTTAAGTGATTTGTATATTTTGTGATATATGGTTCTGTATTTACATTTTACATTTTTTATCTATTTTGAAGTAAACCTCTACTTTAGAGACTACTTGGTGTACTTTTGAAATTCTTTTTCTTAACAAGGGAAGCATACGTGGTTAAGGTTTACACTGTGCAAACCTTACTGGTCTTACCAAACTGGGAAAAGGTAAGAATTTATTCTGAGGTCTTTTAATAATAGAGTTTTAAGGGTTCATTTTGTATACCTGGTTAGGTGCCTGTAGGCGAAAGATATCTGGCCCCCCTGAAGAGCAGAATTATCTGAGCCTGTACATTGGATACGCTAACAAGAGGTTCACAGTTTGAATCCCTCCAAGACTTGAGACCAAAGGTTGATTCGAACCCACAAAACAGACAGGAGGGTTACCCTGTTTCTATTTCCTGTTCACAAGATTGCGCTTGGAGGTTGGCACTGTGGGAGCAGAGGGCCTGACCTGCTAAGTGGGTTTGTGACACAGTACGGTGGCTCATTGCCTGGACCAGCTGCACGTGCCATTTTCTGTTGTTCTGTGCCCTCCCCCTACAGATGTCGGTGCTTGAGGAGGGCTAATGGGACAGGGTGCACCAAGACGTGACTCCGCCCCAGGCCTTCGGCTGATGTCAGCCCCTCCCTTACCACTGCTGTTTCGACTGCTCTGCCAATACCCAGGTTCTCCAGGAGATGGTAGTAAGGTGGCGAGACAACCATGCAACCCTCCCTGGAGAGGCAGAGGGAGAGCTGCCGTTGGGTGCTCAATCCCTCTCTCCCCCCTGCTGACACCGGCAACCCGAGTCCATCACTGAACCCGGGTCACCAGCGCTAGGTGTGGCGTCCAGTGCCTCAACCCTCAGCGCCACCAGGCCAGTAGGAGTGGGTCTTCTGACAGGTGGCTTAATATGTAACATTCCTCTTAGAAACATTTTGGCTAGATGATGTTGATAATCTGCCATCTAGAGGTTCATGAAAGGCTGAAATAGAGGCCAAATGGACTTTGATGGAGGAACAGCTTAACCCTGTCTCGGCAATCCAGGCCAGGTAATCCCAGACTTTCATCAGTGGACAGGAATAGGGATCCAATGAATGGGAAGCAGCCCAGATGGAAAAGCATTTCCATTTTTTAGTTAGCGAAGGAGCGAGAGACTTTAGCTGGTGATTTAGTGACTGTGTTTGTAAGTGTATTTGAGGTATTTTCTTAGCTGCCATTTCTGTGTGTTTGAAATTGTATTTGAGGTATTTTCTTAAGTGCCATTTGGTTGCTTTTCCATTTAGTTTGGGCAGGATTGAGGGATTCTAGCTGACAAGTTTGTGATTGTGTGTTTAAAAGTGGCTGTCTGGCCTTTAAGTGCAGGCATCATATTACAGGGATTAGTGTAGTCTGAATGTGAGGTTTTAATTGCCATCTCAGTTGAGTCTTCATTTAGTTGGAGAAAGAGGGAGATACTCTAGCTGGTGGTTTGGTGACTGTGTTTGAAAAGTGTATTTGAGGTATTTTCGTAGCTGCCATTTCTGTGTGTTTGAAACTGTATTTGAGGTATTTTCTTAACTGCCATTTGGGTGCTTTTCCATTTAGTTTGGGCAGGATTGAAGGATTCTAGCTGAAAAGTTTGTGAGTGGAGTGAGAAGTCACTGCCAGAGGACTCCTTGGCTGATTCATTTTGGACACAGCCTATGGTGTAGTCCCGCCCCACCCGCTACCACCCATCCACCCCAGGACTTGCCCTATATTTATTGGGTGGGTCTCATAAGGCCTTGCAACATCCTGCATCCACACAGGAAGTAGCAATGAGAGGAAGCATAACAGAACACAATAGAAATAAAACATATATTTGGGGGATATCAAATAGCCATCTTAGGCAGGCAGTTGATTGAGGAGGGAATCAAACATGATGGGAGTGGTGCAGTGGAGTGTTTGTGGAGCAGTTTTCTTCAGGGAGACATTCTGGAGGCTGCGATGCTGCCCTGTCTGCAGGCACCTCTCTGGGCTGAGGGAGGAGGTTGCCTGTCTCCGACCAGAGTTGGCCAAGCTGAAGGCGGCATCCACCCCCACCCAGAGACCACCAGGTCCACAACCTTTACCTCAAAGGATGCCAGGGAAGAGGAGTGATTGGGCTAAAGTGGGCTCAGGGAGGGTGAGGGAGGGGGGTCGAAAGCACATCCCCCAACCGGTCCTGTTTAATAACTCCTACACTGTTTTGGAGGAACGGGAAAGCCCCACTCAGAAATCTGAGGCTGGGACCAGGGAGGATGGGAGGGTCCCTCCAGGATGGAGCCCCAAGGAAGGGAAGCAGGGAATCCTGGAGGAGAGGGAAGCTTCTCTTAGTGGGGGACTCTATTGTCCGGGGAGTGGAGTTAGGGTCACCTAACAGAGGAGAGAGGAAGGTCAAGTGTCTCCCAGGAAGCACTGCATGGAAGGATGGGAAGTGGACCCATAGAATCACTACGGCAATGACTAGGAGGGAGCAGCTGGATGTCATTGTCCACCTGGGGACCAATGACCTGGCCAGGAGAAGGGTGGAGTTAGCCAGAGTCCAGGATGATTTCAGGAAGCTGGGGGGAAACCTGAAACAGACAGCATGCTCTATCTCATTCTCAGAGGTGCTACCTGTCCAGGGCACAGGGGAAGTTAGGGCACTCCACATCCGTACCTTCAACTCCTGGTTGAAAGACTGGTGTGGAAGGGAGGGTTTTGGCTTCATAAGGGACTGGGATCTGACCTGGGCAGATGCGGGCTTCTATAAGGAGGATGGCCTGCATCTGTCCGAGAAGGGGACCTTGGTCCTTTGTGAGAAGTTTAAATGCTTCAACTGTGAGCATTTAAACTGGCCAAGGGGGGAGAGCCAGGAGGGCCAGGAGGCTTAGGAACCCCCATGGGAACATGCAGGAACATAAGTTGACTACGGAAACAGCGAAAGCAGGCAGTGAGGGGAAGGCAGGTGAAGAATGTATAACGAGTGATATGGAGGGGCAAGAGCACACAAGAAGGGAAACCAGGTTGGGGGGAAGATGCTGGAGAGGGAGAACAAGAGCAGAGAGAGGGCAGATGGTAAAACATGGAAGGTCATGCTAATGAATGCCCATAGCCTAGGAAATAAGGTTCCAAACCTGGCGGCCTTGTTGGCAGATGCAGACCTTGACATAGCAGCAATAACAGAGACATGGTACTCTGCTAATCATGGCTGGGAAGTCAATGTACCAGGCTATACATAGTTTAGGAGGAACAGGGAGGGTAAAAAGGGTGGGGGAGTGGCCCTGTACATCAGAGACGGTATAAAGGCTACAGAAGTTCAGGGAAGACAGGGGGAGGTCGAGGTAATGTGGGTCACCCTGGAGCCAGAGAATGGAACAGCAATATGCACAGGAGTGATCTACAGGTCTCCAGCACAGAGGGAGGAAGTAGACAGGGAACTAGTGGATAACATACATGACATGGCAACTAAGGGTGAAATCCTGCTACTGGGGGATTTCAATATGCTGGATGTGAATTGGGCCACTCAGGTGGTTGTTTCAGCCAGAAGCACAGCCATCCTTGAATCCCTGCAGGGGGATGGATTCAAGAAGCTGGTGCATGAGCCAACCAGGGACAAGTCAATTCTGGACTTGGTATGGACCACTGAGTACAGAGTCAAAGAAATACAGGTGGAAGGTCAGCTTGGTTCCAGTGACCACCACATGGTGTGGTTCAGCATGGAGACATGGACTCAATTAAGCCACACAGGGTCAAGAGTATTAGATTTCAGGAGGGCAGATGTCACTGAAATGGGTAGATGTATACAAGC
The DNA here is from genome assembly GCA_016271365.2 of Neoceratodus forsteri. Taxonomy (NCBI): domain Eukaryota; kingdom Metazoa; phylum Chordata; order Ceratodontiformes; family Ceratodontidae; genus Neoceratodus; species Neoceratodus forsteri. Next base: position 560,271,039 of record CM057450.1, on the reverse strand, counting down.
AGTCCTGGGGAAGGAAGAGGTAGTAGAGGGGGTGGAAGAACAATGGAAGAAACCGAAAGGAGCCATAGTGGATATAATAAACCAAAGCGGTAGGATAGTGGCCAAAGGGAAAAGAAGAAAGAAACCACTATGGTTCTCCAAAGAGGTGAGGGACAAAGTCAGGGCTAAAAGGCTGAGTTTCAGGAAATATAAGGGGCGCCAAAGGGAGGAGGACAGGGAGGTGTACCTTGAATGTCTAATGGAAGCGGGAAGGCTGTTAGGAGGGCAAAGGTGCACACAGAAGAGAGTTTAGCACAGTCTGTAAACAAAGGGGATAAGGCATTTTATACGACGTCAGTGAAAGAAGAAAAACGGGGGATGTGAGGCTCAAAGGGGAGAAGGGAGAGTGTATGGAGGGGGATATAGACAAGGCAGAAATACTAAACAAATACTTCTGCTCAGTATTCACTAAGGAGGGGGGAGGGTCAAGGATCACTGTTGGGTTGCAGAGGCAATGGGGGTGAGAGAGGTGAACACCAGTCCATTCATGGTGGAGAGAGTTCTGGAAGAACTCACAAAGCTGAAGGTGGATAAGGCCATGGGGCCAGACGGCATCCACCTGAGGATATTAAAGGAGCTGCGAAGGGAACTAGCACCGCCTCTGGTGGCCCTGTTCACAGAGTCTCTCAACACGGGTGTTATTCCAGAGGACTGGAGGAGGGCACCTGTAGTCCCACTGCACAAAAGCGGCAGTAGGGAGGAGGTGGGAAACTACAGGCCAGTCAGCTTCACCTCAGTGGTGGGGAAAGATCATGGAGACACTGCTGAAAAAAAGGATAGTGGCACATATGGAATCCAGTGGTGCTCAGGATCTGAGGCAATACGGATTCACAGCAGGAAGGTCATGTCAAACAAATCTAATAGTTTTTTTTTGATTGGATGCCTAGGGAACTTAATCAGGGAGGGGCGGTAGATGTCGCCTACCTGTATTTCAGCAGAGCCTTCAACACCGTCCCACATAGAAGGCTGATTAACAATATGGGTAGTCTGGGCATGGGAGACAAGGTGGTGAACTGGGTTAGGAACTGGTTAACAGACAGAAGACAGAGGGTGGTGGCAAATGGGGTACAATTTGGGGAGGGGGTGACCAGTGGGGTACCACAGGGATCAGTACTAGGACCAGTCCTGTTCAATGTCTTCATTAGTGACATTGCAGAGGGGGTGGAAGGAAAGGTCTGCCTGTTTGCAGATGACACCAAGATCTACAACAGGGTGGATACTCCAGAAGGAGTGCAGAAAATGAAGAGGGACCTGGAGAAGCTTGATAGATGGTCAGAGATGTGGCAACTGAGGTTCAATGCAAAGAAGTGCAAAATAATGCACCTGGGTAGAGGGAACCCTGGGGAGAGCTACTGGTTGGGGGTGAGCTGACTGTCACCAAAGAGGAAAGGGACCTAGGGGTTATCATCTCTGATGACCATAAGGTACCAAAGCAGTGTACAAAGGTGGTAGGGCAGGCCAGTGGCATGCTGGGGTGCACAGGCAGAGGTATCACTAGCAGGAGGCAGGAAGTAGTGATGCAATTGTATAAAACATTGGTAAGGCCTCACCTGGAGTACTGAGTGCAGTTCTGGAGACCACACCTACGCAAGGACATAGAAAAGGTGGAGACTATCCAGGGAAGGGCAACAAAGATGGTGCAGGGCTTACACAACAAAACATATGAGGAGAGACTAAGGGACCTCAATATGTACTCACTGGAGGAGAGGAGACCGTGGGGGGACATGACTGATGTGACACTTAGCTGGTTCTGATTAGTCTATGTTTTTTTGTAATATAAAAAAATGTGTTACTGAGTGTCTCTCATGAGACATGCTGACATAGCCTGTGGGATAACCCGCCCCGCCCACAGGTATCAGTTCAAAAGACAGGATACATGTTAAACAGCAGATCTCTGTATGCAATTAACTTCTCAGTTTGCTTTGAAAGCTAGGAAGTGGAATATCCATTTTATGACGTCCCCAGGAGAACCAGTTATTGACTGGTGTCACAAAGCATATGACACCTCAGTGAGATCTGGCAGAGAGTCATAAAAAGTCCTTTGATGTCCTTGAGACAGGAAGACACTCCAGATCAAAAGGACACGGGGAAACACGTCTTTGCTGATGTCACCTTCTGAAGGATGAGACATCCTGTTTTGTATAATTTTTTTATATTCTGACAGGGAGGAGCTAGGTGACCTCATGCAAAGAGGCTGGCAAAGCCAATTTTAAACTGTAGCCTGTATTACATTTAGAAACATGCATGTTTGGACTCTGAGGAAGAAACATCTACAGCACTATAAGAAGATAAGAATACATTAGGTAGACAGGTCTAAGTGTATTATTGGTAGGAATTTGCACTTTATAAACCTTATTCTTTTAAGTGATTTGTATGTTTTGTGATATATGGTTCTATATTTATATTTTACACTTTTAACTATTTTTAAGTAAACATCTCATTGTAGAGACTACTTGGTGTGCCGTTGAAATTATTTCTTTGACAAGTGAAGCAAATATGGTTACAGTGACACTGTGCATAGCTTAATGGTAATACCAAACTGGGAAAAGGTAAGAGTTTATTCTGAGGTCTTTCACAGAGTTTTTAAGGGTTCATTTTGTACACCTGGTTAGGTGCCCACAGGTGAAAGATATCTGGCATCCCCTGAAGAGCAGAATTATCTGAGCCTGTACATTTGGCATGCTAGCAAGAGGTTCACAGTTTGAATCCCTCCAAGAATTTGAGACCAAAGGTTGATTCAAACCCAAAAACAGACAGGAGGGTTATCCTGTCCTGTTAACTGTTCACAATACTGTGCTCGGAGGTTGGCACTGTGGGAGCAGAGGGCCTGACCTGCTAAGTGGGGTTGTGATAATTGAAACTTTCAAGTACCTCAACGGCATAAACAAGGTACAGGTGGGGGAGCTTTTCCAATGCAGAAAAAGTACTAGAACAAAGGGACACAATATGAAATTGGAAGGGGCCACCCAGTGACGCTGAGGGTTGAGGCACTGGATGCCACACCTCATGCCACGCTGGTGACCTGAGTTCGGGAGCGAGCTTGGGAGCCGGGGGTCGGCAGGGGACAGTAGAGGATTGAGCACCTGACGGGCTGCTCTCCTCTCTGGGCAGGTGGGTGAGGGATAGCCCAGTGCACCAGCAGCTCCCGGTGAAGATCGGGAGCACTGCAGTGCACAGGCTGCACATTATACAGTGTGGCTGATGCTGGCAGGGTTGCCATGCGCCGTTGCGTCAGGCATGCCCACACGGGGGGGGGTCCGAACAAGGAAAACACCGGCTCCAAGGAACAGGCGATGGCACCTGTCCCCCATGCCCTCTGCCGGGCTTACCCAGACTGGCCTTCCTGTTCCTCCTGCCCGCCCTCCCCTGCAGCCAGAGACTGTCTTAGAAGAGCGCCCAAAAGGAGAGTGCAACCCACCCCGGATGGGTTAAACCGGGGGCGCTGGCTGCGAGGAGTGGAGGAGAGAGGAGGTGCACTTCTGGGAGCCTCAGGCAGGCAGGACATGGATAGGATGCCTAAGAGAAGATTCCTCAGGCTGCGACCAGAGTGAAAGAAAGTCGACAAAATAAAAAAAATGAAATTGGAAGGGAGTAGATTAAGAGGTAATGTAAGGAAGTTTTTCTACATGGAAAGGGTAGTCGACACATGGAATAGTCTGCCACAGGAGGTAGTGAGGGCAAGCACAGTGGAGGGGTTTAAGCATGCTTGGGACAGGCACAAGGGAAGCCTGAGAGGGGAGGGAGTGATGAAAAGCCATTGATCACATAGGGTCAGTGGCCACATAAAATATATAGGGCCTTCGGGCAGACTGGATGGGCCTAACGGTCCTTATCTGCCGACAATTTCTATGTTTCAATGTTTCATTCGGCATTATACATTTCCCTGGTCACTGGTTTGCGTGAGGCCAGTAGAATATTGGCAACAGGGGAGGACACTTGTTATCATGCTATGAAAGCATCCTCAGGAGCCAAGCATGAATGTGTAGTGCCTTCAGGTTGGGGTGTAGAAGAGTCCCTTGATTCTGTGTCAAGAGATCTGGTTCCTCTACTGACAACTGTTGAAGGAGGGGGAACCACATCAGCCGAGGCCACAGAGGGGCTATGAGAATCATAGTGGCAGGTTTGAGTTGAAATTTCAGTAGAGTCCATTGCAGGAGCAGGGCGGGGGGGGCATCTAAGAAGAGTCCCGTCTATGCTTGGGACAGGGCATCTACAGACCATCCCTTTTTGCTTGAGATAATGGAATAGTATCTGGGGAGACGGTGGTTGATTGGGGAGGCAAACAGATCCAGTTGCGGGTTCCCCCACAGATGAAATATTTTCTGGAGCACTTCGTGATGAAGTGTCCGTTCATGTGTGGATGATTGGCGACTGAGAAGGTTGGCCAGGAGGTTGTGACATCCCAGTAGATGGACGGCTGTCAGTACCAGGTGTTGCTGGATGGCCTCCTGCCAGACAGCAGGCATCTCTGCATAGAGTCTGGGATTTTATACCTCCTTGTTTGTTGAGGTAGAATACTACTGCGGTGTTGTCTGACTGGATCAGCAACGGTCCCGGCGACAAGTGAGGTTGAAAGGCCTGGAAGGCTAAGCGAACTGCCCTCAGCTCCAGGAGATTGATATGGGGATGAGGATGGAATTGGTCCACTTGCCTTTGTCCTGAAAGGACCCAGGTGTGCATCCCACCCTTCCAGGGATGCATCCGTGGTCAATGTCTGCTGGGGTGGGGGTGGGGGATTAGAAGGGCATTCCTTGACATGTCGTCTCGGATGGTCCACCATACTAGGGTGGACCGCAACGTAGGAGTGAGTCTGATTTTGTCTTTGAAATCTCCTGTTCTTTGAGACCACTGGTTCTGGAGAACCCACTAGACTGGTCTCATATGAAGGCGGACAAAGGCTGCTGTAGGGACGGTAGCGGCCATGTGCCCTAGGAGGCATAACATGCACCTGGCTGTGACTACTTTCTGGATTTGAATCTGGAAAGCCAGAGATAGGAGCTTGTCTTGTCTGTCGGCCAGGAGGTAGGCCCTGACAGTGTCTATGATTGCTCCTATATATTGGAGCAACTGTGTAGGGGTCGAATTGGACTTCGGTCAATTGACTGTAATCCCTAGAGCTTGGAAGAGAGTTAGGGTTTCTTCTAGGGAGAGAAGCAAAGGCTTTGGACTCTGCCTTGATGAGCCAATCGTCCAGATATGGGAAGACAAAGTGCCCATTCCATCAAAGGGCTGCTGCTACTACCGCTAGGCACTTGGTGAACACTCTCGAGGTGGATGAGAGGCTGAACGAGAGTGCCCAAAATTGGTAGTGTTGACTCAACAGGTGAAAGCAAAGAAACCTGTGGTGGGCAGGATGGATAGGGATATATAGGTAGGCATCCTTCATATCTAGGGCACATAGCCAATCCCCTTGTTTCAGTATTGGCATGATGGAATTCAGTGTGATCAAGCAAAACTTTTTGTACTGGACATATAGGATTAACTGTCTGAGGTCCAGTAGTGGTCTGAGATCTCCAGTTCATTTAAGCACCAGAAAGAATTGGGAGTAAAACCTTTTTTGGTATTCTGCAGAAGGTATCTTGTAAATGGCCTGCTTGTTCAGAACAGCCTGCAGTTTCCCCTGGAGAATAGGAAAAATGGCCGGGTGGGTAATGGACAGAGCGGGGGGTAAGAGGGGGAGATATGGAAAGTAGTTCCAGAGTGTGACCTCTCTGAATAATCTGAAGTACCACTCGTGTGATGTGAACGTTGTCCAGGCCTCTAAATAGAGGGCAAAATGACTGCCCTCAGCTTCTGAGGCCTGGTCGAGGATGTGTGGACAGAGCCCCAGTTGACCGGCCCCACAGGGTGTTGGTTTTGGTAGACTGGAAATGACCTCAGAATCTCCCCCTATTTAAACTTCTGTATTTCCCACCTCTTTTGGTAAAAGAGGAGGATTGAGGATGGTAGAATGGCTGGGGATTATGGTACATGCCATGCACTGTGTGGGGAAGTTCTTCCTGAAGACTGGAGATCATCTATCAGTGTTTGGGTGCCTGATCCGAATAGTTTGGACCCATTGAAGGGGGCATTAACCACTCTATGTTGTACATCAGGTGTGAACCCTGAGACGTGAAGCCAAGCATGGCAATGAAAGGTAATGCCAATTGCTGATATGCGGGTCGAAGTATCGACTGCATCATATCCTGAACGGAGTAGGTGTCGGGATATGAAGCTGCCTGTATATACTGTAGCCGGTAGTTGTTCCCTTTCCTGTGAAGAAGGGAGTTTATTGACTAATTCAATGGCAGAGGACCAGAGTATACACTGGTATGTAACCATATGTCCCATGTAATTTAGGATTCTGAGATTCATGGTGCTTGCTTGAAAGACCTTTTTTCCCCAGATAGTCTATGTGCGGGATTCTTTATCCAGAGGTAAGGAGCTCATGTGTTTTGGTCATTTAGTATGATCATGAGTGGCAGCAATCACAGCTGAAACCACTTCAGGGGTGGTGAATAAAAAGGGGTGATCCAGAGGAGCCTGGTAGTGGCAATCCACCTTGTGGGGTACAGCCGTAATACAGGAAGGCTGATGCCAGGCTGCAAGCACAGCATTTTGCCATGTTTATATTACTGGGGGTACCACTAAGACTGGATCTTCTGGTTTCTGGGAAACCAAGGGATGGTGAAGGGGACTGGACACATAGTCTGAGCAGGTTATGCCCCTGGGTGGTAAAGCCCAGGGTCCTGATCCCTATCCGCTTGACCCTATGAGTACCCATGAGGGTGGAGGGGTGTTATGCATGGCAAATGCAATATGTTTCTCTTGAAGGATGCAGGTCCTCATCAATGGAACCACTGGGGAAACTGTTGTATGTAATGAAAATGGCATCACTGTCGATGGGAGAGGAGTCCCCGTCGATGGACCCCAGAAAGGGTTCATCATAAACTGCCATCAACGTGCTGGAAAGCACCGCTGATGAGAGGGAATAACCCCGTCGAAGATGAGGCAGTATGAAAACGCACCATCGACAGTGGGGCACCTGTAATGGTGGCCATCGATGAGCATTTAGGCACGGAGGTTGAGGAGGGCTTCTCCTTCTCCTTTTTGTGCCGCTTATGAGAATCAGTGGAGAGGGAGCTCTTGGGACGAGCCCCCTGATTCTCCATGAGAGACAATTTCTGCTCCATTACATGATTTTTAATTTCCTGCAGCTGTCATCGACGGGTTGCCTGGTTGAAATCCTGGCAATGTATGCAGAAAGTGGTGTCGTGTGTGGGTCCCAGACACCTTACACAGATGGTGTGGTTGTGGAAGCGGTAGATTTTCCTACCGCAATGGCAGGAATGAAATAGCCCTAACTTGTTTGAAGATTCTTTGGACATTCATCGTTTGGTCAAATTCCCGTCGACGATTCTATTTTGAAGTTGCTCTAGCTGCTGCGTGTGAGCGGAAGATGGCAGGAAAATGAACTGAGGATACCAGGGACCACCTACACTTACACAGGAAACAGGATGCTGATGTCATGTGTGGGTGGCCCCTGGAAAAAAGACTGCTAGAAGAGCTGCTGTGTGCCACAGCGATCTCTGGTGAAGACTCAAGTGTATTACAGTACTTGCTGCAAGAGACCACTCCGAGGAAGATCTATGGTTACAGGTGAGTAACCTATTTTTCTAGGGGGGGATATGGTATACTGTCCACACTTTTGGCAGACTCCTGGCAGTTCTCCAGGAGATGGGGGCAAGGGGCACACCCTCCCTGAGAGTCAGTAGGGACTGACGCAAGTCCCAGAATGCCCACATAAAGGAAGCACCCATGCCCGCTGAAACCAAGACAGACAAGTAAAAGCCCAAATCAGCCTAGGCCATTTCCTCCTCGAAAATTATGAACTGCACGGCAGAACCGGTGCCCGTTGAGACTGCCCAGTGGGCATCCTACAATTTCATCAGCAGGTCTTGCTGATCTGGGTGGCCTAAAAGGAGGCAGGCATAGTGGTCCTCCAAAGCGGAGGGATGAAGGGTTTGACACAACTTTCAAGCCTGCGGGTCGTGTTTAGACCCCAAGCAATACATGTATGCCACGTGTGGATCGGTATGTGACATTTTATGATTGCCTGCTGAGCACCGTTTAAAACCAGGACCAGTTTTAGAGTCCTCACATTCCATAGTGAACTAAGAGCATTGAAAACTTGAAGAAAGTAAAGTCTCGAAGACTAATTTGTTCATTTAGAAAATTAAGGCCTACACCTAGCATGGAGCTGCAATGGAGGGAACCTGGGACTTCTAGCAGAAAGGAAGATCTGATGTCACAGGGCAGTATTGAGGAGGATACCACTTGGGTGGGTGGGAGAAGCCAGCTTGAAGACTTTCTGGCCTCTTCTTTTTTTTCATATACATTTTTTCAGTTTTCTCCCCCCCCCCCCCGAGGCCACGGCGTACACATGCATGTACACACGTGGAGGCATGTGCCAGGATCTGGCATCCCCTTCCATGCCTCCCCTGACTTCTGTCACTGCACTGTACCGCCTAGGTGTCCATTGGACCTCCACCCGGTGGGAGCGGGTCTACGGACGGGCAGACATCCACCTCTTTGGAGGGGAGAGCCACGGCTTACTCCAGCTCCAACCCTCCTCCCCAGAGCCAGCCAACCCCGGCAACCCAAGGTCGTTCCCGAACCTGGGTCACCAGTGTAGCACGAGGTAAGACACCGGCACCTCAGCCCTCTGTGCTACTGGGCTGGCCTTCTGGCCTTTTTTTTTTTTTCTTTTTTGTAAACTTTAAGATAGGACATGCTCAGACATACCTTAACTCCCAACCAAGTGGAGATACGTCCAACTTCATAAGATACAGGTACATAAAATAGAAGTACATTTCTTGTCATACACTTCAGCAGAGGCGCTATTATTAATAAAATGAATTATTAATAGAAATTACTTGAAAAAAAGGGAAAAGACAGGAATATGTCTGCAAACTCAAGATCTTGCTTCCCTTAGCATATTACCAGTAATGGTGAGATAATATTATAGTGATAATATGACAATATGGCCCTGGGATAGTGGACTGTCAACGGACTACTCAATTTCCTCAAAAGCTGGGAAACCAGTCTCTTTGGAGGGCCCATTCCAGTGGAAGCCAAATATCCTCATATTTACCGGACTGTCCTCAGACCAAATATTGTGTCCTTTCCTGTTTCATTACTTGCATAAGGGACGTAATCCAGGAAGCTGTAGTGGGGACTTGACCAAGTCTCCAATACAAGGCCATCTCCTGCATTCCCACTACTAAACCAATCCTCCACAATGACTGACCTCCCCTAGTTTTCCAATTACCCAGTAATGGTAGCCCTAACAGAATTTCCATTGGGTCTAATCTAGGTGTGATATTTAGAGTTTTAGATAAAATATCAATTATCCCTGTCCAAAACCTTGACACTTTAGGACACGTCCAGACCATGTGGAAGAAGTCACCCACCTTGGCAAGGCATTTAGGACAATGTGGGGAGGAGTCAGGGTCTATTTTATGTGCCAACTTATGTGTATGATGGGTTCTTATGAGAAAATTATATTGAATGGCTCTTAAGCGGTTATTAACTGAACATTTTAAAATGTTTTTTAGGAGCAATCTCCAGCCCCCTCCAGTGATTCCCTCAGGGTAGAAATCTTCCTCCCAGGCCCTTTTAATTCTTTCCATGGGGTCCGGTAGGCTCCCCAGTAGTATTCTGTAGCACCTATTTAGTGGCCTAAAACCTTTGATATTAGAGAATTTTGTAAACAATTCGAGTGGGGAGTGCTGTATTGGGTGGGGGCCTTGAAGCCCTGGGGGCACCCCCTGTAGTTTATTTCTGAGTCTAAGGAAAAGAAAATATTGGGAAGGGTGTAGCTTGAATTTTTTTTTCAATGCACCATACTGGCGTACCTACCCTCCCTCCAGGATTTGACTAAGTCACAGAAGGCCCTGTTTGTCCCACATTCTGAGACCTATCCTATCATTGTTGGTTAGTCCTTCTCCCCCCACCCCCGAAAAGCACCTCCAGAGTCACATCAGGGGATAGACATGGGTTATATCCCAACAGTGTGTGGGCCACTGCCCACGCTCTCCAAGTCGCCCTAGTAGATGGGTTGGGGATATTGGAGGGGGGTCACCTCTCCCAGAGAATTAACAAAGCGAGTATAGTATAGGTGAGAGTCACCTCCACTCTCCATCTTCCTCCAGGTTGGGGCTTCCCCTTCAACTTGTAACAAGTCTTGGACATGAGCTAGTTGGACGGCCATGTAATATAAGCGCATCCTAGGTAGGTTCAAACCCCCATACTCTCTGGCAACCACAGTATCTCCTTCCTGATTCTAGTTTTTTTCCCTTCCCAGAGGAGTTGCGCACATGCTCCCTCCAGCGCCTTGATATATTTCTGTGGGACAGAAATTGGGATGGACTGAAAAAGGTAAAGGGCCCTTGGAAGGATATACGTCTTATTAAGGTTAGCCCAGCCCAACAAGGTGAGAGGCAGAGCCCTCCAGTTGGTACAATCTGTCTTGAGCTTCCAGATCAGAGGCCCATCGTTAATTGGAATGATTTGAGAAAGTTTGCTCGGTAACAAAAACCCCAAATATTTTATCTGTTTAGTGGAGTTTATTATGGTCCTGGCTATCTCTGTTGAGGTTTTCCTTTCTCCCAAAGGGAGCCACTCGCTTTTGTCCCAATTGATTTTGTGTCCCGAGAGGGGGCCATATTTTTCAAAGATCTTGCTCAATGCTGGCAGGGCCTCACCAGAGTAATCCAAAAATGACAAAATGTCAGCAAACAAAGATATCACCTGGTTATCCTTTCCCACCCTACATCCCCTGATTTCTCCGTTTCTCCAAATGGCATATGCCACTGCTTCCATAGTAAGCAGATATCACAGGGGTGACAGGGGGCAGCCCTGTCTTGTTCCTCTAGACAGTGCAAAAGGGGCTGAGATGGTACTGTTGGTTAGTATCTGGGCATGAGGATCGGCATTTAGGGCCCCTATCCATTTAAGTATGGTATCCCTCAATCCAAATTTGCATAGCACGGCGAACATTAAGGGCCACTCGACCTGATCAAACGCCTTTTCGGCGTCGAGTGCTAGAAGACCTCTATGGGACCCTCTCCCCTTTGTTCATCTATAAATGACACTGATGGACCTACAGAGATTGTGCTTGACCTGTCGTCCTTTGACGAAGCCGTAGGACCCTCTCCAACCTACAGTATTTACTAAAATTTTCGCTAGGATTTTATAATCCGTGTTGAGAAGCAAAATGGGGTAGTAAGATCCACATTTCGAGCAATCCTTACCTGGCTTGGGAAGCACGACTATGGTAGCCATCTTCTGAGAGTTTGGTAATTCTCCCTATGCTAGAGCAATTTCCAATACTTCTCCCATAAGGAGACCAAGGGCATCCCAGGTACACTTATAAAATTCAGCGGGGATACCATCGGGGTCTGGTGATGTCCCCTTATTTATGTGCTAAACTGCTTGTCTAATCTGATCAAGTGATGGGGGAATTTAACTCATCCCTTAAGATCTCACTCAGGCATGGCATTTCCACTCCCTGGAGGAAGTCCTCCTGGTCCCCCTCAGGTGGGACAGGAGTAGTATACAACTGGGAATAGAAGGCCCTAAAAACCTCATTGATCTCTTTCTGATCAAAGGTAGGGGAGCCACCTGGCCCAGCCATTGATAGTATGGCCTGTTCCGCTTTCTTTTGTTTCACAAGACTGGCCAACCATTTGCCTGATTTGTCCCCTTCGAAGTGTGTGTATAATTTTGTGAGCACTAGAGCCCTTTCCAATTCCCGGGAGACTATCTGGTGCAGCTTCCCCTTTAATGATTTTAAGTTTTGCATGAGTTGGGGCTGGGAGTGAACCATGGCCCTCCTCTCTAATTCCTGGACTTCGGCCATGAGTTGTTCTTCCTCCTTAAGGGATTGTTTTTTTTTTTTTAAATGCAGCGTAGGAAATTGTCTCCCCACGGATAAAGACCTTTAAAGTGCCCCACACATAATTTACATGTGTCCCTTTACCCTTGTTGTGGTCAATGAATTCTTTAATTTTCCCATTTATATATTTAATGTAGTTGACCTCTAGGAGTAGAATGGGATCAAACCTCAACTGAGGTTCCACAGAAGACTGTAGTCCTGCTGATAAATGCAATTGGAGTGGAGCATGATCTGAAATCAATATGGGTCCATACATGGTCCGCATGGTATCTGTGACCAACTGAGGGGAAGTAAAAATACAGTCTAGCCGAGTATGAACTAATGTCTCCAGACTTCCACTAGTGCTCTCCTGGCTATAAATTCTTGTAGTGCTGCTACGCTTTTAGGGTAGGGTTTAGTTTTTGTCCCCGAATGGTCCAACTTGGAGTCGAGGTAAATGCTGAAATCTCCTCCCAACATTAAGTTATCTTGGTAGGGGGCCATAGTCACCCCCAGGTGTGTGAAAAAATCTGGGAAGTCAAAGTTAGGGCCGTATATTGAGGCAAAAGTATACACCCTGTCTCCCAGATCCACTTCAGCAATGGCAAATCTGCCTTGTGGATCCGCTACAAAGCTGTTCAATTTATGTGGTAGGCCAGGCCGCAGCCAAATGGCCACCCCCCTAGCTTTAGATGTGAAGGGTGCCACCAGGAGGACCCCCTCCAGGACTGGGCCAACCTGTCTGCTTCCTCCCTAATGAGATATAGTTCCTGCAGTAATATCATGTCCCCTCTTATTTTCTTAATATATGACCAGACCCTTTTCTTTTTAACTACAGTTTTTAATCCACTGACATTCCATGATAAAATTGTTAGATCAGCCATTGTTTCGGGCTTAAAATATGAAGAGCTTCATCCATGTGTATGTACCTATACGTGATATAACTAACAGCATCAAGGCATTGTCCAAACAGTCCACAACTTTTAATTTTAAACAGTCCCCCATTCGTAGAGTCCCCCTCCCTCTCCCTTCCTACCCCTGAACAAACTTGAACATCTTTAAACAGTAAACCCCCCAAACAATTCTCGCATTCCCCCTCAGCTAGAATAAATCCCTCTAAAGCAGAACATCCCCCCCTCCCCCAAAACTTTATCCCCCTCGTTATTCCCCCTCCTTTCACATTCAAAACTTGGAGAACCCTGTATCCCTCCCATTCCACTCCCCACCCTTGCAGTCTCAAAGAAACCACCTTCCTCTACTCCTCATGGAGTGAGCTTCCAAACCCACAATAAAAAAAAGAAACCATGCAAAATGATGTGTTACATCCTTTTAACAAAGTTTAAGGATGTGCAAGCGTGGGAAGATCCGTGGCCGGTGCACACTAGACACAGTCTGACGCACCAGGAAAAACACAGGAGCCTCATGTTCCACCATCCCATCGCAGCAGCCCTTCTGTGTTCTGAGCAGGGCAGGGTCGAGAGGGAAGGCACTCCGAATGCCTGGACTGGCATGGTACCTGTCCCTCCTCCGCACTATACGCTTCTTGCAGTTTGTCAGAATAGCTCTACCTAATTAAAAATTCAAAGCCCCAGTCATGCCCCAGGGAGCTATAGATCATCACTGTAGAGGCTCTGTCTGCTCCAGGTAAAGCAGGATTTTCTGCCAGATCTCCCCCCCCCCCCATGTTTTGCTGCTCCTAGTTTCTCATCCAAAGAAGTACCCCAAGCCTTGGCTTATTTAGCTTGGACCCCATAGCCACAGTGGAAATCAAGGGGCTGGCCTGGAGTGTTAGCCCCGCTGAAAGTGCGAGTTGTCCAGTCCCTGCCCCTCCTTGGGCAAGCTGCGCACACGGGAGTACAGGTATCGATTTTTCCCTGTTTGGGAGTGCATGTCAATGTGTTGCTTCGCTTTCATGGAGCGCCATGTGGCCTCCCCCAGCTGTCGGGCAACCCCTCAAGCCCAAAGAACCTGGTCAAGGAAAATCAAATCAGTAAACACAATGAAAAGCGAAGTAGTAAAAGAGAGAAAAAGTCACAACAGGCCAAATAGTATTCTAAGCCCTGGCTGATTGGGCCCAAATAGGGGGCCAGTTTCATACACAGTCCCAACGCCTTTAACAGGCGAAATCTCGAACCTCCCACAGAGAGGGTGGGTTAGCTCTGGGAATCGCTCAGGCACGCTCTGATAGGCCTCTGACCCCGGAGTTGTGTGCCGCAGCGGTCCCCTCCCTAAAACACCCTTCCCAGGAAACAAAGAAAGCAGGACAGTTAGTTTAATATGCAGTCACCAGAGTTAATCTCCGTTGCCCTCCACACGATCCTCGCCTCTGCAGCCATCTCGCATATTCCATGGCAGCCCTGGGTCTGTAAACGCTCTCTGCCGGCTTCCTGGGTACCGTACAATGAGTTTCACCGGGTAGACCATCATAAAGGGGCAGTTCAGCTCGTGGAGTCATTTTCTAACATTGCCAAAAGCTTGTCTTCTAGTTTGCAGAGGACAGGAGAAATCCGGGAAGATACTGACCCTAAAGCCTTGGATTAAAATAGGGTCTGATTTTCGGGCCGCTGCTAGAATTGCCCGACAGTCCTGGAAACTCAGAAATTTAACCTAAAGATGTCTCGGTCTCTGATCTGGAGATGGTCATTGGCCAGGAGAATGATGGGCCCTCTGGATTTCCAGGGTAAGGTCCAGGGCTACTTGCAGGTGTGTTTTTAGCCAGGATTTGATAAAGGATAAACAGTCTTTCCCCTCCAATCTCTCCAGAAGGCCCACTATCCTGAAGTTACAGTGCTTTTCTCTATTTTCGTGGTCGTCCACTACTTGTTTCAATATCTTTTAGCGCTTATTGTAGATCTGTAGACATTCTGGTCATGTCATCCTCCTAGTTACTGATGCGGGTTTCGGCCTCTGTTATGTGGGTTTCGTGGGCATCCACGGTTTTAGAAGTTATGTTGACTAATTGCTGCAGATGTTGAATCTGTGCAGTCAAGTTGTCGAAACCGGATTGCATCCATGTGCCCAGATCATACTTTTAAGTCCCTGATTAATCTCTCCAAGTTCTGGTAGCCTGAGTCCATGTTCATATTTTCAGGCCCGCTTCCGGGAGCCTTCTGTAACTCTTGATCCCGGGCTGGAGAGCTACTAGGAGAGCCCGCAGACCGCGAGGAGGTAGTCGGCTTAGAGGTTTGAGTAAATCTCAGCTTAGCCTGCTTCTTCATAGAGTTAGATAGTGCAGATATTGGAGCATCAAGATTTATCAAACTGAGCTGCTTTTGATAGGTTATATCTCAGGATGCAGCTGATATTAGGTGGATTTGGACGGAGCTCTTCTGAAACACTTCCATTCAGCTCCTCATCTAGGCCACACCCCCCCTTCTGGCCTCTTCATAAAGAGAAAGGATTCTGCCAGAAGTGTGGCTGGTACACCATATCCACACTACTGGAATCATGCATTTCTTTTAAAATGTTTAATTTTTAAAAATTGTTTAAGGAGACTTTATTTTACCTCACATATTCAAAGACCCATCAGACACCTCAGAAACTAACTCTGCCTAGCCCTGTAGCACCCTGTGACTGGAGTCCGCTACAACTGGTTTGTACAGACTGTCTCATCCACAAAGAATTGCCAGGCTTCAGGGCTGTACAGCGAACAAACAGTGGACTGCAGCCAGCCTGGCACTCTTGGTGCAAACAGGCCGGTAGCAAAATAGGAACCCAAAACAAAAATGATTGCTGCACTCTGAACTCTCATCACAAAATAAGAGGCATACACCCCAAACTTGCACAACTGTCACATTTATTGATGAATGCAGGTAGCACTACTCAAACCAATCAGATTAGTAACCCTGGTGCTTCGACTCACGCTAAGTTCCTCAACCTCTCCCTCTTTATTTCATGAAGAATGTCCCAAGTTCAGCAGTTTTATTATTGTTTAGACCCGCAGAGTACTGTGGTTATGAGACTCCTTGAGAAAGGCATACAAACCCACACCATCCCGCATCCTGACTTCAGCCGTATCACTTGTATTCTGTATGTCAGGTCCCATGTTACTGAGTGCATGTAATATGCAATGTTCTGAAGACCTGTACTGTGGCTGATAAAAGAAATGAAACACTGCTAGGGTCCCTTGTCTATGACCGAAGGGATTTTCCTTATGAGATGTTTCCCCCAGATTGCTGCCTGTTTCCAACTTGCCTGTATGGGTAAGAAGTCAAGACAGAAAATCAATTACTAAGTTTTTCTTTTCAAGATTTATTTTTTTTTCCTTAAGTACAGTTCCTCAGATTTACATCTAATAAGCCTCTGGTTGGCTCTGTAATTACAATAATTTAGAAATCTCTGTAATGGAAACCTTTCCATTTTCTACATAATAATACAGATACAAGGACTCTTTTTACAGGGAGATTTGTACAAGAGGTAAAAAGAGGAGACCCTGTCATATAATACAAGAGTCAGGTACTGGCACCTACTGGATAAACGTAAAGACTCTGGAATCCAGAATGAAGGAAACACTCAGAGTGAGGCCTAGAACAGTCTGCTCTGAGTTACGAAGTGGAGCTAGACTGACCCGATACTTGAAAAATCATCAGGCCCATTACTATTTCTAAAACCATGCATGTCTCATTTTTCCCATAATTTTTCTTTCAGGTGTTTGTGTGTGTGGCATGTGTATGTGTATGTGAGGGGCAGTACAGTGCAACTTATGAATGGCTTTTTGTACTGCGGTGGGCAGAGACATTATTAAGGCGACAAAAGATTAAGTCCCAGAGTCCCCAAAGGCTGTAGAGTTTTGGGGGAAAACAGGGGATTCATTTCAATAGTGACATGCAGCAAAGGTCTTGGGGCCAATATTAAAACATTGGGGGCTCAAGTTCCAGACTCAAAAATCTAACAATTCTCCTAATGGTGGTGGGTCAATGGGAGGTAATGATTTCTCTGGGCTCCTGGGTAAATGTCCTCATTTCTGAGGCTGATCTGAGTTCAGTGTTAGGTGCCTATGAATGGACATGAAGTAATGAATACTGTACTACATTTGTGCTACTGCTGGCGAAATTGCTACTGACTGATGGTGTCATCTCACAAGTGGAACTCACAGTCCAGACACTGCCTGTTACATTCAGAGTTGACTTCACTACTAAGGGCGGCAGTTTTCAAGCAAGAGAGACTGCCAGTTTGCCTGAGCTGAGCTGAAAACAAGCCTTAGACAGGTATGGCTGCTGCAGAGGTACACTGGCTCCAAAGGTACAGAAAAGCCCATTTTTGGAGCAAAATCTGGAATCAGTGTGGCACTTGGTTCTGTTTGCCCAGTTTAGGTTGCACTCTCCCTACAAAGGAATACTACACTGCAGGATTTGGGGGAGTAATCCCAACCATATGATCCAGTGGTTGCGGACAACTTCCCATCGTTGTGCTGCCTGCTCTAGCCCCGACCACAGGGTAATCTTTTTGGACTTCGTAAGCATTCAATTAAGTTTCTGGTTTGGGAAATGCTACATAGAAGAGAGTGCTATTACCCTGTAGCTTTACACAGTCTAAACTAACTATCACTGCCAGCAGACAATACTCCACCAGAAATATGGGGGGGAGGCACTGTACTGTACTGTATGAGCACTAGACGACAGTGCATGCCCTTTTTTACTGATCAAAAGAATGCTCACGGTCAAGCAGAACACTCCATCCCTTATTTGAGACACTCATTCTGCAACGAGTGTCATGCATGTAGTTGCCCCGGAAATGGCAGATTCAGAGGGGCATGTCTTAATTTAAAAATGACTGGTCCCTCTCAGCCTGTAATATATTTATAGGTCCCTTGGCGGTACTCTCATGGCTTAAAGATCGGTTTCACTTGAATTCTTTGGGTGCCAGAACTGATTCATTTCCTATGAAAGAGCATGAAAGGACCAACATAAACAATGTTGTTTACGTTTTTTAATATAACTGTACATCTGAGCATGCGTGAAGTCTGTTTAATCACCCAGTGAACTGTTTTGTCCGCTTGTTTTGAAATAGTTCTGTTTTCTTTATTTAATGCACCATATTAATCCACCATTTTTCTCTGCCCAATATTCATTTTTTTAAATTATTTAGCAGTTTCAGAACCCAGAAACATCAGTTAAGCTGAATTCTACAAAGAAGCAGAACACAGTGACTGGTTCAGCTGTCACTGTGTTCTGCTTCACTGTAGTCTTCAGCTCAACTGTTGTCACTGGGTTCTGGAGCTGCTAAATAATTGAAAAAAAAATGAGTAGTGGATGGGAAAAAGGCTGCAGTGATAACGAGGCCCTATATAAGGGCAAAATATGACTATTTCAAAACAAACGCACAAAACAACACACTGGAGTGATTAAATACACTTCACATATGCCCAACATTGCAACTATAAACATTTTCTAAATTCCTTTCAACAACTGTGAAAGCTCCTTCTGGGGACCTATAACTACACACTCAACTGAGAGCCGCCTCCCTCACATTACTGAAGTACAATGGCAGTGTTGGTGAGCTATTAAAGCTCACTTCAGATCTAGATGGGGAGCCCAGTTCACCACCACCAGATATTTCTGGTCTCAACAGTCTACTGCCCTCCCAGTGGGAGGAACCGAAGTAAAGCTCTCACCCTTCTGAGAACAGTGTGTTATGCAAAAAAAAGTGTTTGGAGCCAGCTCCTTTTCAAACATGGGTAACACACAACACCCCATCACACACGGATGTTCTTGAGAGTTCACAGGTGCATCCATAAGCTGGTATGTTTGACCAAATAAATGCAAAAGGTAGCCATGGCAGGCCTGTAGCTGTACAAAACATGGGCTATTTACACTTCACCTATTAGCAGCATAATTGTACATATAATATTGCATCTTTAGTGTGGAGAACTCCCAATTTCTTAGCCTAAAGCAGCAAGAATTGTTCTACAGTAATTCATACTGGCAAGGAATTTTGGACAATAGGCAACAACACAGAGGGTAGAATGCACCAGGCCAAATGAAGGAGGGGTACAGGGAAGCTGGTGTCCACTTCTAAACTGGTTCTCTTGAGATGGTCCTAAGAATGAGCCTCCCAAGTCCTTGTGCACCTATATAATACAGTACCATGGGTTTTTTACAGCCTCATGCAGAATACTAGGCACAAACTCTCTTACCTGCAAGGCCTAGATAAACCTAATGGAGAGAGGGAGACGGGGGAGTGGGGGTGGGAGGCTCTGACTCAGAAACCAGTGTGAGCTATGCTGGTTGCCCCCAACCCCTCAAAAGAAATTAAGGACATGCAGAGAGAGCTGAAGGAAGGTGGGGGTCATTAAACAGTACTGAAGGTGTGCAGCACTCATTACAACCATTTAGAAAATCCATCCTGTTGGGAAAGAACTGTTGTTAAACGCTGAAGAACTCTACACTTTGTACACATTGCTTTTGTGCAACGTTTACCACACTTTACGGAGTACTATTCAATTTATCATTCTTTATTAACAGAATCTACCAAGTTTTAATACAAAAATGGAATCCGTATTATGTTTAGCAACATATCCTGATTCCTCAGCGGAGGCTTGTAGCACAACCATTGCTTTTCCATTGTACGGAGAAGAAACTGCACATCTTTTCAAACAAACTGTGGAGGTGGGAGCTCCTAATGACCTCATGGTAGGGCGTCAGGCTACAATGCAGGTAAAAATGGTTCGGAAATGAGCCTGGATTGTCAGCAGTCGAACAGTCAAGGTTTGGGGGTGGGGGTTACTACCAGCAGCAATGCTGTTAAGTCACCAGTGCAGTGCCACCTGGGATGTGGCAGGAGAGAGGCTTGGGGAGAAAACAATGGGGTTAATATCACCATGGTATTTTAGAATGGCATCCGCTAGTACACTTAGGCACCACACCACATGAACAGCTGTGGCCAAGTGGTGTCTGGGCTGCAAGACTGAGTTCCTGTCCATGGCGCAGTGACTTGCTATGGCACTTCAGATACAGTACTTAATCTACCCTGGCAATTACCAGGACACAGTCTCAAAAGCAACATTTACTCCCAAATCTGCTTGGGGCCTTAAGTAAATCTTCCCTGTTAAACACAAAACATTTATAGTATATTTACAGTACAGCCCGGTCAGCCTCAAAAGACCAGAAAAATCTGGATGAAAAACTCTGAACTTGATTAGCCTCTGGTGCTGTATTAGCCACTACTAAGCAATTGAAAAACACATTTTAATGAGAAAAAAATGATGTGACCTAGCTAGGAACTGACTCCAGACCCCCAGAATATCATTCAGGTGCTCTACCACTGAGCTAGCAGGCTCACAAAGCAGCAGCCTGAAATTGATTCCTGGTTAGGTCACATTATTTCTAATTATAATTTGTGTTTCAGTTGCTTAGCAGTATGGCTTCCCCTGGAGCAAGCTCTGCTTAGAGACTGGTTCCCCAGTTCTGATAACCTGGTGATAATCCACTGACAGTTCCCGCTACCGTATGCATTTTATTACCGTACTTGGTTATACTACCAGATTAGTTCAATAATACCAGCACTATGCTGGCACATTCAACTTACTCCTTACAAAGTATATTTGTCAATTAACGTCCACAAGTTTATTTTATGTAACTTTACTATGCAATGTATCTGAAATAGAATATAATGGCTAATATCCTCCCTGAGATGGGGAGGACACTGTATGTCTGAGTGAGTCCTAAGTTAAATAAAGCTTACAAAATAAATTGCTTAGCAGTGGCTAATACTGTACTAATAATTAGGTACCATCTCAACAGTTACTAGTTGCAGGATCTGCACTTGGAGACAAAAAAATGACACTGGGAACCTCTGACTGCAATGCGAACCAAATAACTCAGTGGTAAAGCACAGGAATGTTATTTTGGTGGCCTGGGTTCAATCCCCAGTTATGTCACGTTACTTCTTTCTCATTATGATTTGTGTTGTGGTTGCTCAGCAGTGACTAATATTGCATCAATAACTAAATTACAATCTCAGTTACTCCTAACTGCAGGGTACTCAATCAGAGAAAGCAAGTTATTTCTTCCTCACTAGAACTGATGGAAAACATTCAAACACTCCACTTTCATCCGAAACCCAAATCAGTGCCACTTCTGGGTTATCAATGGATCAGGATCATTGATTGATGACTCAGTAAGAAAGCTTAGACCAATAACTCTTCTTCTCCACCTATTCAAATGTTATTTAGAAACTGTTCCCCGTCCTCTAAAATATTCTTTAGCATTTTTTTTCTTTAAAGGCACCAATGCATTCACCATCTGCTACTGAAAGTTGCTGGCTCAAACTGACAAATTCTGGTGATGCCCCTGGAATCTCTGGGAAGTCATTCACAAAACAGTGTAAGGGCTGGAATCTGAATGAGCAGCGTGGCAACGGTTTGTGAACCTTAACTAGACAAAGCATGGGGGGCCAGGTGCATTCTCCTAGGTCACAAAATACAGTGAGGTGGGGGTCAAAGTTGTGGTTGCATTACCGAGCACTGGTTGTTTGGAAGTCTGTTGCTGCTTCAGCCCCACCTCCACCAGCTGTAGGTGGTCACTACACAATCTGTAAAAGGAAAAAGAAAACATTTGTGTCCCTCTCATGAATACTTCCCCACTGGCTTTTGTCATCACTCAAAGACCAAACTGCATTATAAAAACCAAGGGTTCAGTTTTTAAAAGGCACACAGTCCCGGCCCTACACATGCAGCCCAGAATCAAATCAGTTGCTCTGTCCACTCTCCTGGCAGAGCAGGTGGGGTTGCTCACACTGGGCTCTATTCAGCAAAGCAACCTGGGTAGGTCGGCCCAGTGGCACTGAGGGTTGAGGCGCTGGATGCCACACCTCACTCCACACCGACGACCCGGGTTTGGGAACGAGCCCAGGCCATCGGGGATCGGCAGGGAAAGACAGGGATTGAGCGCCCAATGGCGGCTCTCCCTCTCTGGGGAAGGGTTACTAGTTTGTCCCGCTGCTATATCGCCACCTCCTGGGTGAACCCGAGAATGGCGATGCGGGTTGGGACGCACAACGGAAAGGGGCAGTGCTGGCCGAGAGCCCGGGGAGGAGTGGCGTGTGTATGCGTGCCTCCTCATTGGCTCTCCCAGTGTGCCGGCACTGCAGGGGATTGGGTAGAACAGGAGAAAATGGAGCCCGTCACTCCTAGGTGACGACTCCACCGACGCCAGACCACGTTACCAGGTGCTCACCGAGGCAGACTCCAATGTGAATCGCCAGCTCTGCCGTTGTTAGAGGGAGGATGGGGCAGTTCCTTCCCCGCCCTGCCGGGGGTGTACCAGGATACCTAGGGTCTCATTGAGCAGGTGACCACTCCAGGAGCAGAGTCCTGGGGGTACCGTGGGGACGTGTGGATGGCAAAAAAAAAATTGAGGGTGTCTGAATGAGTGGAGCGACTGTGTGATACGGAGGAATAAAGTTAAAAAAAAAAAAAAAAAAATGCAACCTGGGTACATTCTAAATGAGTGTACCTGGACAGTGGCACCCTGCACTGGTACCCCCACACCCACATAGTACCATGGGAGTTAAGGGGGCATGGCAGGGAGGCCTGGTGATCGATGGCAGCCTGTCAAATGGATGCCCCACCTCCCTGTAGACTTGATCCCCAGCTCCATGCAGACTGGGGAATTGTAGGATATGGCCGGTCCTTCTCGCACCGCCGTATCCCTTGAAGGGATCAACTGGTCCACGATGCCCCTGGCCCTCACTGTATGTTCAGAGGGTGTAGCAGAGTGGTGAAATCAGTGCCATGGCCACAGCTCCCTGTAGTCAGTGACAGGTGTGTATATGGCTACTGCAGTGTTCCTACCTGAGTAGCGAGCACCATCTTCACCAGCACTCCATGACGAGGAACTCGGATCATACGTGGCACATAGCCATGCCCCATCCCCAGCAACCCTCCCCGCTGAGCTGTGTGCATAGCCAGGTGGCCGGAGAGGGGTTAGGGTACGATGGAGGCATGGGTCACCATCGTGAATAGCTGGATATCTGACACTCGCCAGGGGAACTACTCGAGCCCTATCACAACCACATATACGCGGCATGTAGGCTTTCTGAATAGAGCCTGCTGGAAGGAAAGAAGGTTACTCAGGGTTTTCCTGATGTCCTGAGGGCTGACATCATGGGCACGCACCCACAGGGGGGTATTCACACACACAACGGATGTTAAGAGGGTGTGGCGGAGCGGCTAGCCAATCGGATAGCCTGTCTGCTAGCAGACTAGATCCCCTACTCTGCACAGAGTGGGGTATTGTGGGATACAGCCTGTCCTCCGTGGACTGGCCGTATCCTTTAGAGGGACCAGCCAGTCTACCAGTGTGCTCCACAATGCCCCTGGCCCTCACTATATGCTCAGAGGGCATACCACTGGTGGCAACCTAAAACAGATGGGTGAAAGCTGGATTAGCTGCAGTAGCACCAGGATAGTGTATATGAGCAGCAGTGACTTGGATTATGTAGAAACATGGTAAAAAAATTATTTTATGCAAATAAATACAAGTAAAGCCAAGGGGATACGTTCTGGAAAGCAGGATAAATGGGAGGAGGTAAATAAATCTTTTTTTGGAGGGGTAGAAGTTGAAGTGGTTAGCAAAGTAAAAGTATTGGGTATTATTTTTTAAGATGATTTTGGTTGGACAGAGCAAGTTTCAGCCATGGATAAAAAGGCAAATAGCAGGTTACAATTCTCTACCACCTTGAAAAGGCTGGATTAAACTGATCTGATTGGATAAATTATTATACTACAGTGCTTAGGCCAGTATTGGAATATGGTGCAGCTGCGTGGCATAGTGGAATTCCTAAGAATGAAAGTGAGGATTTGGAAAGGATACAGAAGAAGGCACTTAGGATAGTGCTGGGGTGGGAAGTGAGTTACAATGAGGCTTTAAATAAGTGCAGGCTAGAGAGGCTGGATGTAAGACGGGAAAAGACAGCAAGAGAAATGTTTAGAAAGGTATGTGATCCAATGCATGAACTCCATTGTTTGCTTCTACCAAGTGAAAATACTGGATACCAATTACGTAAACAGTTAATGTGGAAAAAAAATATTAGTGAGAATTCAAACTTACAGCAAATCTTTTTGTGTTATTTAGCTATGATTTAAGATTATTTTGGTGAGGCAAGTTTAAACATGTATTACTGTGTTTTATATAAAATTAGCTGTATTTTAAATTGTGATTTTATGTAATTTAAGGCACAAGAGATTATGCATGTTGTGATTTTATGTGCAATGTGTATTTCTCTGAACGTGTATCAGACTTCAACCAGCACTTGTGCATGGCTGCAATATTATCGACAAATCAAATTCAAAGGCATGGATCATGCACGGCACGTAGCCACGCCCAGCCCCCAGCCATTCTCCCCACTGAGCTGCACGCATAGCCAAGTGGCCAGGCAGGGATGAGGGTGCATGGGAAGTGTTGGGTCTCCATCGTGAATGCATGCGAGTCCGATGCCTCCCCCGCTGTGTGATGAGGGAACGTACCGAAGCCTATACGCTGCATATATGCTGTGTGCAGGCTTCCTGAATACGGCCCATTGGAAGAAAAGAGGGATGTGCAGGGTTTTTCTGCTGTCCAGAGGACTGACATCATGGGTACGTACCCTAAGTGCACTCCACCACGACCCCAGCCCACACACACACACACAACAGATGTTTAACCCCTCCTCCATACCTACCTATGTAACTACAAGTCCACCAGGAATAGAGCACCTGTACAGCACCACAGAGTATTTTCATATATTAATATGGAAAGTATGAGGACACAAGGATGCAGGGCTGTCCCACTCAGTCTGCCAGCTGATGTACCAACTCCATGCTTACAGCCCTACAGGCCATAACAAAGGCACGCAACAAATTAGCCCCAAGTCAGTCTAACAGAGATTGGGCTAGTACAGACGTGGAATGTAGCGCCTCGAACACAGTTAGTGAAATGTCCCATGGAATGAAGGCTGTCAGTATGGGGTGGGTGGGGAAAAGATGGCTCCCCTGTGTTCCCTCAAAATTACTGATTTTATAACAACACAGGTGGATAGCACAATCTACATGCTTACACAGGCGATGGAGAGGACTCCTCCCATTTCCCCACCACAGCTAAGGCTGATTATAAGCTTGCAACACAGCGGTGTGGCTCATCTGTTGAACACAAATAATGATGCAAGTTTATGGGGGAGCAGGAATTGTTCTATTATGGGGTACCAGTAGGAGCTGTGAAAAAAACAGAAATATTGCTGTAATGTTTTTGTGCAGACCATCTCAACCCCTTTCTGAGCCTTGGTTCAGTGAGGGCAGGGTGGGGGTGGAGAGAAGATTGGCCACACTGTTATGTCTGACCTAGCAGCCTGGGGCGCCTCAGCAGGAAACTGCATGTTGTCATGAACCAAAGAAGCATAGAAGCCGACATCAGATACGGGCCACGTGGACCATCCAGTCTGCCTTTTTTGTTGCACTGCTTATGCTGTAGACCCTCCAGGTCTACGGCACTTTCTCTGCCACCCCCTTGCCTATCCCTCATGCTCCCATGTGCTTATTCTAGGCTTTTTTGAATCCCACCAGTTTTCACCCCCACAACCTCTGCTGGAAGACCATTACAGGTATCCACCATCCTTTCTGTGAAGAAGTATTTCCTCAGTCTCCTAAACCTACCCCACTTGAGCTTCATATTATGGCCCCTTGTTCTGGAGCACCCTTTCCTCTGAAAATACCTCCAACTTGTACCTTATTCACCCCTCTTGATCATAACCGCCCCGGAGCATACTGTACATGTATAATTCTTTGAGCCTCTCCTCACAGGACAATTGATGTAGACCCTGTACCATCTTAGTAGCCCTCCATCCTGTGTATGTCCTTTCTGAGATGTGACCTCTAAAACTGCATACAGTACTCCAGGTGGGGTTTTACTAAAGACCTATATAGCGGCAACACTACCCCCCACTTTCTGCTGACAATACCCCTCTATACATCCCAGCATCCCACTAGCTCTCTCGATTGCTTTGTCACATTGTCTGGCTACCTTCAGGTCATTCTTTATGATTACCCCCAGGTCTCTTTCCTGCTCGGTCATTGCTAGTATCTCCTCCCGCATTTTGTACTGTACCCCTGGATTTCTGTGTCCCAAGTGTGTTATTTTGCACCTTTTTGCATTAAACCTTAGCTGCCAAACTTTTGACCACTCGTCGTTTCAGGTTTCTTTCCATCCTTTGCACTCCCTCCAGAGTGTCCACCTGTTGCAGATCTTGGTGTCATCTGCAAAGAGGCAGACTGTCCTTTCCAGTTGCTCTGCTATGTCATTGACATTAGAGGACTGGCCCCAGTACTGACCTCTGTGGTACCCTGCTGGTCACCCTCCCCTCCTCAGAGCAAACTCCATTCAGCACCACCCTCCCTACCTCCTATCCCCTAATCAGTTTCTTACTCAGGTTACCATCTTATTGCCCATCCCCATGCTACCCAACTTGTTTACCAGCCTCCTATGTGGAATGGTGTCAAAAGCCTTGCTGAAGTCCAAGTAAGCCATATCTAGCCCCTCCTCCTGCTCCAACACCCTGGTTACCCAGTCAAAAAAATCCACCAGATTTGTTTGGCATGATCTCCCCTCCATAAAGCCATGCTGCCTCTGGTCTTGCCGTCCACTGGATTCTAGGTGTTCCATGATTCCTTCCTTTAATAGTGTTTCCATCAATTTCCCCAACTACAGATGTCAAGCCTGTAATTTCCTGCCTCTTCCTTGCTCCCACTTTTGTGAAGTGGGACTATGTCCGCCCTTCTCCTGTCCCCTGGGACCATGCCAGTCTCCAGTGTACTGTTAAACAACTCTGTCAGGGGTGCAGCTAGCACCTCCCCGAGTTCCTTTAACACTCTTGGATGCACCCTGTCTAGCCCCATGACTTAGTCCACCCTCAGATTAGTGAGTGCTTTTATTTATTTATTGAATTTTGATTACCGGGTAGGCCCACTGAGCCCCGAAGGTCCCTTTTTCAGGGGCGACCCGGGAGACAGAAACAGTACCCCTCTCCACAGAAAAAAGACTAGTGTCCATTTCCTTCTCCTCCAATCTCTTGGTGCTTACTTGTGGTCCCTTCCCTTCCCCCTCAACTGTGAATACTGACCAGAAATATTTGTTTAATTAAGATATTTGCCTTTTCTTGGTCCTCCTCCTCACTATAGCCCCCTGCCACCTTTATTAAACATGCAAGCCCTCCCTTGGTCTTTCTTTTTTCACTGATATACCTGAAAAATGTCTTGTCCCCCTTTGACACTGTCTGGGCTATTCTTTCCTCAACATTTGCTTTTGCAAAGAGTGCATTCAAAAGGATTGAATCCAGAGAAACTGAGCTCCAACAAGAGTTTTGTTGTCAGCTAAAAAGAGAAATCTTGGAGCCGCCAGATGACTCAGTGGTAGGCGTTACGCTTCCATTGTGGCAAGCCAGGTTCCGAAGCGAGCACAGGGAGTCAGGATTGGTGTGGTCAGGGTTGGGAAGTGCGAGCCAGACTGTTGAAGGAGACATCCTGATTCCGGCACAGCAGAGGGGTCCTGTGGTGAGCCAGGAAGCTTGTGCCCTCCTGGGGTGGCATCAGTCCAGCATACACTGCTGTGTCCGAGGCTGCTAGAGGCATTGCCTGACGTCAAGGGAGGTAACAGGACTTAAGAGGAGAAACTCACACAAAAATAATGCACCTTGAGGTGTCCGCATGATGGTCATTGGTTTTCCGGGCTCTGCACCGTTCAGATCTTGGGGAGCGGAAGACAGGATTGGGAGTGTCAGGGGCCTGAAAGTAATGAGTAGGCGACGACTCGAATGGGCAAATGTCTAGATAAAGAAAAATAGAAATCTCCACCAACCTCTAGTCTTTCAGACTCAAGAGCCAGGAATCAAACCACACTAAATGCTTCATCGTCATTATTTTATAAAATGCAGTTCAATGTCTTGAGTCTGCCCATGGGTTGGGCTGAAAAGAATGTTAAAGAATGGCCCCAACTCTTTGAAAGGGGCTACGGGAGACTGGCTACAGCTCTGCACTCTGCAAAGGAAATGCAGTCTGGGAGGAAACAGAGGTGACTTACTTGAAGCCATAGTTCTATTACTAGTATTTGGTTCACATCCATACTTAGGGCAGTCTTCCACTGAGCATGCCAAGTCACTGGTTCAGTCATCAAGTTTAACTCCTTCTACCACCATGTGGTCCTCCAGCTTTGCCTACATGCACTCAAATCTTCACTCTGCAACAGGAACCTGAAGCAAGCCTTAAAAAGGGGAGGAGGGTGTTGTGTGGATGTGAACTGAATACTAGTAGTACAGCTATGGTTACAAGTAAATAACCTCTATTTCTAACTACCTAGACTGTGAACTGAATGCCAGTGTTTGAACTATGATTACACATAAGTAACCTCTATTTCTTACTACCTAGATTCAGTTCATTACCCACTCTTGGGAAGGCTGCTAGCAGCTCTCTGGAGGAGAATGAAAGGTGTGCACCAGAAAAAATCAGGTGACTACAGATTGGAGGACTGAGAACCCAAAAGCAGCATCACTATGACTGAGCAAGTGAATGCTGCAAAGGAGTATGAACATGTGTGCATTCGATCAAGTAGCAGCCCTGCATATTTCAGCAATGAGGCTATACCTGGCAGCTGCAAGAGAGAGACAGATGTATGTCTGCTGGACTAAGCCTTCTACTCAATGGGTGGCTCCTTCCTAGCCAACCAGTAACACACCACCATACACTCCCAGTAGAAGAGCAGGACTATGGGAGCAAAGAGCATGTAACGAAGTGTGAGGCTTCACGAGGAAAGTTGGTAGAATGAGTGCCTGATTCAGGAGAAACTCAGCAACTACCTTGGGCAGAAAGTTTGCATGGGGCACAGGACAACATTGTCCTTCTGAAACACCAGATACTGTATGGAGACACCACAGATAGTGCTTGGAGCTCACTCACCCATCTAGCTAAAAGTGTGAGAGAGATTAGACTTATCCAAAGGTTCGAATGGTTTAACTATTAGCCATGACAGCACCAGTGGCAAGTCCAACAGTGGAGATGGTTCACTCACTGGAGGGGACAGATGGTCCAACCCTTTAAAGAAACAGCTGCCCACTTTGTTTTGCCATCACTGTTGGCATGCCTCTTAGTAAAGAACTTCGAAATGGGAGCCAGATGAACATTGAAGAACGTGGCTCGCAACCCTGCTTAAGACAGGAACCAGGGGAAGTCAAGAATGTGTGACACAGATCAAAAGACTTGGAGCAAAAGATCAAAACTAAAATCCTGAATGTTTGAAAGGCGGACTACAGAAGGATGGGTGAGTTGCTAAGGAGACACCAGGAAGGCATCCAAAAGGAAATGGGGTGGATCAAAAAGTGGTCTACCAGCAAGGAGGGAATAATTGCAGCCACAAGTGTGTGCATTAGGCTCAAAGAGAAAAACTCGGAGGGCCAATGCACCCAGCTGGTTTAGCACAGAGGCAATCCAGATAGTAAGGGATAGGAGGACAGCCTCTAAGACGTTCAGTCGTACTCAGAGGGGGAAAGACAGGGAGGACTACCTGAAGATGGCTAGTATAGCAGGTAAGGTAGTCTGATGGGCTAAAGCTCAGGAAGAACTGCAGCTCACTGAGGGAATTAAACAAAGGAAAAAGGCCTTTTTCTCAGTATATTAGTGAGAAAAGGGACAAAAAGGAAGAGATAGTTGGCCCAGGAAAGGGCAGGGGTGAGTGAAAGAGAATGGGGGAAAAGCAGAAGTACTGAACAAGTACTTCTGTTTGGTCTTCACTAGAAAGAGAAAGACGGACTGATGCCACAATGGGGAAAGAGGGGGGGAGAGCCTGCAGGGATAATTTGATAGAGGCAGATGGGTGAAGAAGGGGTTGCTAGCCTTTCAAGGTGGATGAATCCCCAGGCCTAGCTGGTATACATCCAAGGGTGCTGAGGGAGCTGGTGGAGGAGCTTGCAGGTCCCCTGGTTGACCTGTTCCAATAGTTCACTGGAGTCAGGTGTGGTGTCACAGGACTGGAGAACAACACGTGCTCCTCCATAAGTGCAGCCCCAAGGACGAGCGGGAGAACTACAGACTGGTCAGTCTGACCTCAAGCATGTGCAAGCTCATGGAAGCCATACAAAGTAGGGTACCTAGAAGAGAATATCCTCCAGGATGAATGACAGCACAAGTTTATGGGAGGGATATCACGTCAAAGAAATCTGATTGACTGCTTCAACTGGGTCATTGAAACAGTGGATAATGACCAAGCACTGAATATCCTATACAGGGATTTCAGCAAAGCTTGTGACTCTGTGCCCCAAAACAGGTTGATCAGGAAGCTGACAGATCTGGAGGGAAGTGAGAAGTTGATGGGTAGCTAACTGGCTGAGGGGCAGGGCCCCAAACGTGGTGGTGGTGGGGGGGTGAGCTCTCATGCAGTAGGCAGGTCACCAGTGGGGTCCTACAGGGATTGGTGCTTGAACCAGTGCTCTTTAATGACTTCATCAATGATATTAGGCATGGCATTACAGGCAAAATTTGTTTATTCGTGGACGACACTAAGCTCTGTGGCAGGGTAGATACAGTAGATGAGAAGATCTGGAAAGGCTGGGGAGGTGGTCTCGGATTTGACAACTTGGCTTCAATGCATAGAAATGTAAGGTTATGCACACTGGAGCTAAGACCCCAAAGACTCAGTACAGCCTGGGTGGGGTTCAGGTATCTATATGCGAGGAGGAGGAGAAGGACCTGTGGGTGATGAACACTAGCCATCTGAAGAACTCCACACAATGCAGGAAAGCAGCAGCAAAGGCAAATAAAATGTTGGACTGTATTGCTAGGGGGATCAGGAGTAGGCAGGAGGAGGTAATAAATACCATTGTACAGGTCGCTGGTGTGGCTGCACCTATGGTACAGCATAAAGTACTGTTGTCCATCCCTTAAAAAGGGCCATAAATCTGCTGGAGACAGTCCAAAGGAGGGCAACAAAGATGATAATGGGCCAGCAGGACAGGACACATCAGGAGAAACTGGAGGCCCTGAACATGTACTTCCTGGAGGAGAGAAAGAGAGGACATGATTGAAACCTTTAAGTATTTTAAAGGAATAAATAAGGTGGACAAGGAGAGTTTCTTCAGGCTTGGTGGGAAAGAAAAATGTCAGGGCACAGTCTCAAGTTGGAAGGGGGGAGGTGTAGGAGAGAGAGAAACCATGAGACACTTCTTGATGGAGAGGGTGGTGGCAGGTTGGAATGGGATTCCTGAGGAAGTGGTTTCTCTGGAAACAAGAGGCAACTTCAAGAGAGACTGGGATACAGTTAGGGGAAATAAGGGTCATGAAGGTGGCAGACAGAAGGGGTTGGTTGGGGAGGTGGGTCTGGGTCAATATTGGGTGCTGAGAACCCTGCAATAGGAGCAGACTCAATAGACCTAATGGTCTTATTCTGCTGGCATATGTTTGCAAGAGATGGGCAATAATCATCACTCATCCCACCAACACAAAAATCTTGTCCACCTGTAAGTGTACATTTTGCAAGTGGACTCTTTCTGAGATGTCTCTAGAACCTGAAGAATATCCTTGAAAAGCCCAAGGACCTGCAACTCTCATTACTCAGGAACCAGGTGGTCAGATGAAGGAAGTTGGGACTGTAGGTCTGCATACCTAATTGTCCCCATGGACTTCGTCAGCAGGTTCAGCAGGACTGGATGTGGTGGTCTGCAGCTGAGACTGATGAAATCATGATACAGCAAATGGTGTGGGCAATCCAGTGAAATCAGAATTGGGGGAACCTGATCTCCCCTTCTACACACACACACACACACACACACACACACACACATATGCATGTTATACAGGGGCCATGAGCACTGGGCAGAGAAAAAGCATCCTCTACAGAGTGACCTGCTAATAAGGAGATAAACTAATGGTGTTCCCCATTCCAAGAACATCCGTGCCACTATCTCTAAGAGTAGCAGCCACTTGTGGGATGCCTCTCCCACATGACTGAGAGCATCTGCCAGCTGGTTGTTTTCTCACACGACAGTGACTGCTATAAAGATCGTGCACAAGAGCATGCCAGAGTCCATGTCTGCAGCACCTCCTGACACAGAGAAAAGGAAAGCATCCCTCCCTGTTTGTTCAGACAGAACATAGTGCTTATGTTGTCTATGTTGACCTGAACCACTCAAACCAAAACTAGTGGTACGAACTCAGCCAGTGCTAGGTGAACCGCATGGAGTTCCAGGAGGTTGATGTGAAGCTCAGTCTCGCTCAGTGAACAGAACCTGTGTGCTATGCTGCCCTGCAGATTTACCCCCAACCCACTAGCGGCGTGCTCACGTAAAACGTGACTGAGAGTTCTATCTAGAAAAATGGGATGCTCTCCAAGAGATTCATGGAGAACCCCACCCACAGCTGGTGTCCACCTGGACCAGTCAGATCAGAGATGTATGTGACTAGGATGACTGATGCCCCAGCTCACTGAATAGGTCGCATGGGCCAGTGGGCCCAACATATCATGGTGGCGGTAGTGGTCAAGAAGCCCAGAAGCCAGAGGAAATCCTTGGCTCCGCACAACTGCCCAACCTAAAATAATGGGGCAAAGGAAGACAGGTCCTCCACCCTGTCTGAGGCAGATGAGCTCTGGCTTGGAGGGAGTCCAGTTCCACTCACTCTGAATGAGTTTTGGTTTGGCTAGACTGACCATCAGGCTGAGGTCCTGAAACACCCAGACAAAACACCCAGACAACTAGATCCCTGGACCGCTTTACATCTTGCAATGAGCACCCCATAATGAGCCAGTCATCGAGGTATGGAAAGTCCCAGACACCTCTGCACTTGAGAAAGACCACCATAACTGTCAGACACTTGGTGAACTCCCTGGGTTCTGATGACAGGACTAATGACATGGCTCTAAACAAAGTTCTTTCCACCCAAATGCAGAGGAACTGTCTGTGTGACAGATGGACAGGGATGTGTAAATACACATCCTGGTGGTCCAGGAAGCAAAACCAAGCTTCTAGTTCCAGTGATGGAATGATTTGGTGCATCACCACCACGGGACTTATGATGTGAATCAACTCATTCAGGATTCGCAGGCCGAGAATGGTGCGCCAGCTCCATATTTGTTTGGGTACCAGAAAGTACTGTTATATGATCCTCTGCTGAGCTCAGTATTTGGGGATAGGCTCTATCATATGCTGTTTGAGGTGCTCATGAACCATGCTTCATGGTACAGGGAGAGAAAATATGTCCTCTAATGGCACTCATGACCAAAAGGGAGGTAAGATCTTGCCCTCCAGAGACAGCTCCGATCCCTCCACTTCCGAGACCCACTGATTTGGAGTAAGAGTAGACCACTGTGGCAGGAATTGGGGCAGCTGGTCCCCCTAGGAAGCTGCAGCAGGGGTCATGACAGAGAGGGAATTGGGCCCCTCATTCTGTCAGTTTTTGCCCTTGGAGGTGGCCCCAAAAAGACTGGCCTCCAGAGACACCATCCCCTTGGCCCTTGCACTGGCCTTGACCTCCCAAATTACTTAAGGGTTTGGCTGGGAGGTCCCACTGGAACTACTGCTTCTGTTTCTGTTGTGGCTACTGTTGACATTGTGTGGTCCGTTATGGACTGCAAAAAGAAACTGAACCTTAAGGTCTAGACGTGGGCTGCTGCCTGAGATTAGTTAGCAAAGACACAGAATCCAGGGTCACACTGAACTTCTCGAAACATGTGAGACAATACTCAACCCATCTGAAAGAAACCCATCCCTATGAAGGGCAGATCTGCCACCTATTGCTGGATATAATGAGAGAAAGGAGAAATCCACAACCAGGCATGGTGGTGTGTGGATAATGATATGATCACCCATCTGGCCGAAACATCAGCCATGTCTAGGGCAACCTGCAACTAGTGCTTGGTTACCATCAGCCTAAGATCACGGATCTTGCATAGATCCTGCTGTCTCTCTTCAGGGAACATGTTAGTGAGGTCAGAGAGACTCTTGAAGAACTCATGACAAAACTGAACCAGCAGTGTCCCATAACTGGCCTGGTGGGCGCCCATGGACACAGCTGTACAGAATTTGCAGCCAAGGTGGTCCTGCTCCTTGGACTCCATGGCCAATGGCTTGTCCGACTTACCCTATACCTTTCACCTTGTGGAACACTGTGTCTGCTATTAGCCCCTCCGGTAATGAATGCTCCAAAAAGTTGTACAGTCTGCCCAGGAGGACAGCATGCTTACAGTCCATATAGTGCATGAGGCTTCATAGGAGGCCTGGGGCTGCTTGACACTGAGCACTGGGCCAAGAATGACTAGGGCAAAAGGAAAGCCTACCCAGGTGAGGAGTCTTATTTGACAATATCTAACAGAGGGTAAGTCTCCTTCTCCTAGATCACCTCCAATGGAGTGTTCTGAGCCATGGACATGTATTCCATGAGGGCAGCCATTTAGAAATGGTTCTCCACAGGGGGGTCTGTTGGCTGGCTACCATCACACTGAAATGGAACTGATGGAACAGATGATGGCAAGGCAGGCAAGGCCAATTGTATTTATATAGCACCCTATCCAGGGGCTCAGAGCGCTGTACAATACATAGTAAAGTAACTAAGTTGGAGTAAAAACATCCCCAAGAATAAAATCAAATATTTTTCAAATAAAACTGAAGGCTTTCTCAAATAGAAATGTTTTTAAAAAGGCTTTAACCGTGCTGGCTGCATGAATGTAGGGAGGAAGAGAGTTCCACAACAATGGCACAGCTGTATCAAACACTCTATTGCCAGATCTCTTAAGGCAAAAGAGAGAGGAGGGTACAACAAGCAAGCCAGCCTTGGCAGATCGTAGGGTGCGGATAGGGCAATACAGAACCAGAAGCTCTTTAAGGGAGTCAGGTCCCGAACCATGTAGGGTATTGTAAGTTAACAAGCATATCTTGAAAGTGATGTGCAAACTCACAGGCAGCCAGTGCAGAGTGCGCAGAACAGGAGTGACATGATCCCTTATTGAGGTACCCATCAACATCCTGGCCGCAGCATTCTGCATTAGCTGCAGTCAACGCATCGATCCTCCAGATAGCCCTAGCTACAGAGTGTTGCAGTAATCAAGTCTGCTGGTGACAAAGGCATGGATGACCACAGCCAGGTCCGCAGGCATCAGGAACGTAAGGATCCTGGCGATATTCCAGATGATGCATCAGAATCTGAGTCAGATAAAGGAGCATCGACCACCGACCCAGAGTCTGATGAACCACTCTGTCAGGTAACCACCACGAACAGGAGAAAAGGAAGTCCAAACTCTGTCCCACACTCCTTGGTCAAAGCACTCTCTGCCAGCTATGGAGGTGAGGACTCCACTTGTATTGGTTGCTGGGCCAGGTCGGCAAAGTTGAAAAACAGTATGTCAAAAACTGAAGTAAAAAAACTTTGCAAAAAAAAAGCTAAAAACCTGTAAACTAGCAGAATCCTAATACACTAGCATGCCTTGTGAAGGAGACCTGTTCCTTCCAGTAGAAGAACCGATCTGTGTGCATCTGGAATTGAGCCGTAGAACCACATGGTCGGGTGGCAGCAGTCAAGCTTGAAAACTGCTCGTTGACTGAGCATGCTCAGTAGAAGACTGCCTAAGTGTGGACAGAGAACGTAATCTAGACAGAAGCCAAATACTGGGCATTCTTCTAGTGGTTAGAAGCTGCAACAGACGGAAGTCCATAGGAGTACCCTCCAGACTGATTAATGGAGGGTTCTCCATTCGCTTGACTTGGCAGCTGCTACCTTTGGGACTCTAGGTTCTGACTGCCTGTCAATTCACAAGATACAGCTGCAAAAAGCCTCCCACAGCTAAGGCAAGATGAACATTGAATGGATTAGAGAGAAGACAGATTAATAAGACGTTATGTGACAAAAGCAGCTGTGACCTGAACCACAGCCAGTGCTGGGACAGGCTGAAGCCAAAGCAGCTATGAGTGCACCATGGCAGCTCCTACAGGGAGAGCAGCAGTTGTGCGCTCATTCAGTATCCAGTGCTCCTGCCATTGCCTACAGTGACCTTCTGCTGAGAGAGACTGGGACTGGAGCTGTTGTGAGCTTCACCTCCCCAGTGCTCCTATACCACTGCCTACACTGAGGTACTGCTGGGACAGACTTAGACTAGAGTAACAATGAGCTTCTCAACAAGCAGTGCTGCTCCTACACCATTACCTGCAGTGACAAGCTGAGACTGAAGTGTAGGCGCTGCTAAGATACCTTACTCCCCCCTCCTCCCCAAGCAGATTTTAACACTTTTTCCCCAAAATTAGAAATGCTACAAATTATCATGATAGTCAATATACTGGGATATTTCTCCACAAATATCATGATGCTCAAAATGTTATATTGTGACATCACTAGTGCTGCCCCTGCTGGCCAACCAATAAATGTCGCTGGTGTCAGCCGTCAAAGTAGCTGCTTGCCCGCGTTTTTGGCTCATGGAAGGGTACACCCATGGCAAAAAAAAACAAACCAAAAACCCCAAAGGACGCCCATACTCTAGGCAATTCTAACTTTAACGTAATCGGTAAAGTGCAGACAAAATTTGCTTGGTACAGCCGTGGAAATTCACCTGCACTGGAAGGACAGCCCCTGACGCTTCTCTAAGGAAGTGCCATTGACACATGAAATGTTGGGGGGGGTGGGGGGGGGGCTGTATGCCTAGTGCAGGTGGGTTTCTACAGCTGTCCTTTTTTTTGAAACTTTTTTTTATTTATTTATATCACAGAGCATGATCACAGGAATAATTGAATGCACAGAATCGGTAATGTTGTATACTGTACAGGTATTATAACAGTGTTCAGACAGAATATACATTATACTTTAGTGGAACTGAGTATATTATTGATAATGTTTATCTAAAAAAGTTTGAGTCCAACCTTAATATACTGTACAGAGATAGTGAGGAAATACACATTTCTTGGTACAGGACTACCATTACTTCATTGGGGAGCTAGGGAAAATCAAGGGAGAACTCTATAGGATATATGTCAAAACCCCTAAATTAACTGAAAAGTATTAGGTCTCCTACAGTTAGCAGGTTGATTACAGATATAAGGGAGAAGGGAGGGCTGGCCGGCACCCTTGAGACCCAGTAGCAGAGGTCTTTTCGACCGAGAGGGCAGACCTATGGCAGCTGGTCTGGCCTTATTTGAGCCATGTGAAGAAACCAGATGTTCCAGCGGTTCAGTAATTCTGGGATTTTATTTTGTAACCTAGTTGTCATATGCTCCAATTTAAAGACTTCATATATTTTAACTTCCCAAGCTGTTATGGTGGGAGGTTCAGGGCGAAGCCAGAGACGTATGATACATTTCTTGGCCATACCCAGCAGAATATTAAGTAAACAGATTAGGTGTGGGTTTTTAAAGTGACCTGGGTAATGAAGCAGAATCCCAACAGCTGGGGTAAAATCTCCCAAAGATGGGAATAAGTTAAGTACTCTATTCCCTATCAGGGACCAGTATGATGCAAGTATTGGACAAAACCAAAAAATGTGGGCATGTGTGGCTACTATGCAACCGCATTGCCTCCAACAGGAAGAGTCTCCACCAGCCAAGAACTTGGCAGTGATTTGAGGAGTACGAAAGAATCTAGAGACGATCTTCCAGGAAAACTCCCTCCATGTGTATGAGTTTGAGGTTTTATGCTGTCTCCTCCAGATCCGGAGCCAGTCCTCCTGGGATAATGTCGTCTGAAGCTCAGCCTCCCATTGGAACTGTACCAGATCCATGGCCGGTGAAGAGGCACCCTGCAGAGCTTTATATAT
The DNA here is from genome assembly GCA_016271365.2 of Neoceratodus forsteri. Taxonomy (NCBI): domain Eukaryota; kingdom Metazoa; phylum Chordata; order Ceratodontiformes; family Ceratodontidae; genus Neoceratodus; species Neoceratodus forsteri. Next base: position 560,233,344 of record CM057450.1, on the reverse strand, counting down.
ACATGAGAGACCAGATGGGTACGGTCTCCTCCCCTAGCAATCTGGACCTATAAAGGACAGATAGGTGGGACCTCTTGTGTAGTGACATCTAAACCTATTTTAGTTTCCAAAAAATGATTTCTACAGCTGTCCTGTGCAAATGTTTGTAGCTGCACTTCACAAATAAATCAGCTGCAAGTTAAAACTGCCTAGAGTACACCATCCTTCGCTGTTGTTTGCTCCTGCTAGATATACCCCATATAAGGGCACTAAGTTGAAGCACCTGGCAGTAGCGTAGCAAATTCCCAGAGGGCCTGGGTGCAAGACGATGTTACAAGGCCCCTCCCCAGTTTTAAATAAACATCAGAATTATGATTTGGGCCCCTCAAACCTCGTGGGCCGGGTGCCACTGCACCCCCTGCACCCTTGTAGCTACGCCCCTGGTGCCCGGTCACTTTTGTATCAGTGTTTTGTTTGCAGCCATAGCAGGCCTGACTATTTGGGTGGGGGTCAGAGAATGAAGGCAGGAAGACACAAGGATCCTGCAAAAATTCAGCTTGGTACATCAGATGGAAAAGCTAACAAACGTTATGAGACTACTGAAAGATGCCTTTGACAAGACATGGACACTGTAGGTCATATTTCTCACAAGAGTCATTAATTAAGCTTGAGCACCTCTTTTGTTACTCACTCCGTTGTCAGGGATGGTGGGTCATACCCCCATGGTGGCTTCTCCAACCATGTCCTCTGCTAGCCCCACCATTCCCACCAGTCAGAATTTATGCAGCACTGGGCACAAGGCCGCCTGTTTTCTTCTACCCACTTCCTCGACGTCAACTACAGCCTCTGGACAGCACTGCATGACATTTTACAATGTGCCCGTGCATAACTCCTGGTAAGGGATTGCTGTGATGATGTGCAACAACATCTCCTTCCCCATGCTTTCTTGCGCTGCATGTGGCAACATTCACCAGTGCTGGCTGCTCTGATCACAGCTCAACTCCATTCCCAAAACCAGGCTACCGGTATGAAAGCGCAATGCTTTTCCGCTGGGCCATCCAACAGCCTTGTTAATTTTGTTCACTGAAATATCTTGGAAAAGGTGAGCAGTTTAAGGAGCTATGTGGTACTGTAAGAGAAACATACTTACAAAAAAGTGAAAACAAAGTCTTATGAACTGGAGGAGGGAGTTTTTTTTTAACATTTGGTTCTTCTGAAATGGATGTGACGCTTAGCCAGCTGGTTATGATTATTGTATGATATTTGTAAACATAAAAATATAGTATGTGATTGCCTCACATAAGACAGCCTGTGCTTCCATGGGTGCCCCCCCCCCCAGGTTTCAATGAAGCTACAGGATATGTAAACTGACCAGGAACCAGTTAATTAATTATCTTCCTTCCAGAGGGCATTTTATTATCTTTTACGGCCTGTTGCTGCTTTGACGTTGAAAACCAAATGTAACTTTATGAGTCTGCCAGAGGATGAGCCTAATAAACTTGTACAATGTTTTAAGAGGAGGAACAGGCCATTGATACCAACATGGTGTTAAAAGTTGTAAATCCCTTTTATCTGCCTTGGGAACAGGAACCACACACGCTCAAAGAGAAAATGTTTAATTAAGGAGTCATATTTAGGAAGTGCTTTTCCTTTTGATGTGACATTATTTAACATACTTCCTGCTAGAAAATCATGTTTGGAATATTTAATTCTAAAAAGGAGGAGCTAGATGACTCACCAAGGGGGTGGGGAGATGGGGTTGAACTGTATCCTTGTAACGGGGGAATATGACATATCATTTTGGGATTCTACAGAGACACAGCTCTCTGATCTACTTTAATAAGCACTTCCAGAGGTAATACCTTAGACAGCCAAGGTCTAAATATATTGTGGTAGGAGTTTTTGTTTTGTACTTTTCCCTTGTTCTTTTATGTGATTGTGAGCATTTTGATATATTGTTCTGTGTTTAAATTTTTCATATTTTTTTATCATCTTAATAAAGTACCTTTTCTTTGAAAGACTGCCTGGGCGTCCGCCAGTTCCTTTTTTGCATGTGACGTATAGATGGTAAAGTCTGACAATTGTTCAAGGGCTTGATGGTGTTATGACTGGAAAAGGTGAGAATATACCTAAGATCTCTTATAGAGTTTTAAGGGTGCCATTTGGAGGCCTGGCTTGGTGCCCCTGGTGAAAGATTGTACCGCAATCCACGAAGAGGGTACGTATCTGAGCCTGTACATTGGGTACACTAGCATAAGGTTCACAGTTTGAATCCCTCCCAGATCGTGAGACTAAACATGATTCAGACCCAAAAGCAGACAGGAGGGTTACCCTGTCTGTTACCTGTTCACACTATTGCGCTCTGAGGTTGGAACTGTGGGAGCAGAGGGCCTGACCTGCTGAGTGCATTTGTGACAATGGGCATGTTGAAAAAGTCAACCGATTTAAAACCAGTGCACATAAATACAGTAATACAATAATACGAGCAGACTAGATACACCAAATGGCCTTCTGCTGGCTTCTTTATATGTTCATAGTATCTGACGAGACACACCAATATAGAACATTAGTGATAACCAAGGATGACTTTTTATCCCCAAAAGTTAGTTGAAAAATAGTCTGATAACACCGGCCTGGTGGCATAAAAGGTTGAGGCGCGGGCACCTTACCTCAACTCACAGCAGTGACCCAGGTTCGAGAATGGACTCAGGATACCGGGGGCTGGCGAGGATTGAGTGTCCCTAGGGACTGCTCTCCTCTCTTCTCCTGAGGGTGGGTTAGGGAGGAGTTGGTTGGCAGTGGCCTCTGGTGGAGACCAGGAGCACTGCACAATGCTGCAGGAGGGACGTACACACCAGAAAACGTGAAAATACTCCACGTTACGCTGGATGACGGCTGTCTGGCTTTCTGAGACTGTCAATGCCCCTGAAGCCTTCTGCCTCAACAACACTCCGGGGCCAAGACAGTGCACTTGTCTGCGGCCCCCTGGCTGGTGCCTTCCCTCGGAGGAGGGGGACCCACCTGGCGAAGGGTTTACGCTGGGTTACCCCGGGGTGGCTGTCATTTGACAGCAAAGGCTCAGGGGACAGGATGGGTTGGTAGAAGCCTTGGCTCACCCGAAAGAGAAGCTAAAGTGGCTGCAAGCTGGGGAGAAAAGAAATAACACACACAAAAAAGAAGAAAATTAGTCTGACATCAGCCTTGTTCACATGCCAGATGTGAGCTCAATATAGCTGAACTGTGGGTTTTCCATTTGGTTTGTTTCCACCAATATGGCTCTCTGTGCTATTTATTTTATATGTTTTTAAGAAATGGCTTTCTTTTTAAAGGTGACTGGCAAAGCTTTCATTGCATGGGCGTCAACTGTAACGTACATTAGAAGGGTGTTACAAGAATCGAATTAAGCACCAGGAACAACTTTTTAGGAAGTATTTTTTCAGGTCTTTTTAAACATTTTTAGCAAAGCAGGAAGACTAAACAGCACCATGCAGCACCCGATCGAGCATCAGTGAAAGCTGATAGTAAAGTTCCTCAAAACTGTGGCATAGATCCCTCTATTGCGCTGTATGTAACAGCAGTAGAGGGTACTGAGGAAGTAATGTTTTACTTGTGTAAATACAGGTTACTCACCTGTAACAGGAGTTCTAGGAGTGATATATGTTGTTCATCCACACTTACTGGCAGGTTCCTTGCCGCTTTAAATCTTGCCGGAAGGTCTTCAAGCTGGCTCCTCCTACCCACCCGGGTGGTAAAACTCTCAGCTCCGCCCCATGACGCCAGATCTAGCCCGCTGGAAGCCAGGTTACGCTGGGCCAAAGCCGGGAAGTCAGGGGTTGTGTGGATGAACAACATATACCACCCTAGAACTCCTGTTACAGGTGAGTAACCTGTATTTCTAGGGATGTGGATATGTTGTTCAATCCACACTTATTGGCAGACTCCTAGCAGTTCTCCAGGAGGAGGGAGGCAAGGCGTGTACCCCCTACTTAGGGAATAAGGACTGGAAAACTGAGGTCCCAAAACCAGCATCCCGGCGTGACTCTAGGTTGATGTGGTAATGGGTAATGAAGGTGTGTGCTGACTTCCAGGTAGCAGCCCTGCAGATTCCCTGGATAGGGATGTCCCTGGAAGCAGCAGTACGGTGGGTAGAATGAGCTCTTATCCCTTTGGGAGGCTCCATGCCCACCAACCTATAGCAGAGATCTATGCAGGAGGTGACCCACCTGCCTATCGTCTGCTTGGCTGCAGGTCTGCCAGGTGCGGCTTCAGCGTAGGTGACAACCAGCTGGCGAACCTCTCCCCGAACTTCAGCCGTCCGCTCCTTATAATAAGAAAGCGCTCTTCTAGGGTCCAGAGTATGGAGCCTATATTCAGCTTCCAAGGTGTCATTGGGGTAGAACACCGACAGAGTCAACGCCTGGTTAAGGTGAAACTCCGACACCACCTTTGGATGGCATTTCAGGTGGGGGCACAGGGCAACCTTGTCCCTGTGGAAGACCACATAAGAAGACTCAATGGAAAGCACCTGGAGCTCTCCCATCCTTCTGGCTGACGTAATAGCCACCAAGAAGGTGATCTTCCACGACAGGTGGGAGATATCGCACCTGTGCATCAGTTCGAATGGCTTGCCCATGAGCTTAGCCAATACCAGCAGTAGATCTCATGGAGGTGGAGGTTCTCGCAGCTGAGGAGATATGTGATCAAGGCCTTTGAAAAAGCACCCTATCACTTTCTCCTGCACCACCGACTGCTTGCCGGCCCGCACCCGGTAAGCAGAGATGGCTGCCAGGTGCACCTTGAGGGTAGTCGACTGAAGCCCTAGCTGAGAAAGGGAACACAGGTAGTCCAGAATGCTAGCCAATGAACAGGAGGAAGGGTCCAACCCCTTGCCCTGACACCAAATGGAGAATCTCTTCCATCTGAAGGTACAGCATTTTCTGGTCAACTCCTTACGGGATACCTCAACAACGTTGAGGACCTCGTCGGAAAGACCCAAGGCCTGGAACTCTAGCTGCTCAGGAACCAGGCCGTCAAGTGCAGGGATTGAAGGTCCGGATGGAGCACCTTCCCCTTGCTGACTGAGATCAGGCCCAGGCGGGCTGGAAGCCACCTCGGAAGCCTGGAGCTGAGGCTGAAGAGATCTGGATACCAGAACTGGCGGGGCCAGTCTGGGGCTACCAGAATCACCTGCACCTGGTCCCTCTTCACCTTGAGAAGCACCTTGTGGATCAAGGGGAATGGAGTGAAGGCGTAGAAGAGGGCCGGGGTCCACGGCCTCGAGAAGGCATCCCTCTGCAGCCAGCCCTGCTGAGGGGGGCGGGCGTGAAACAGCCTCAGCTTCGCATTCTCCCTGGAGGTGAACAGGTCCACCTGAGGGGTGCCCCAGTGGGAGAACAGATCATGTACTACCTCCGGCAGGAGAGGCCACTCGTGAGATGTAGCGCCTATCCAGCTGAGGGCATCTGCCAGATTGTTGGAGGCTCCTGCCACATGGATGGCTAAGAGATCCATCTCCAGGCTGATCACGAGAGATCAAGTGCGGAGAGCCTCCTTGCACAGGGGCAAGGAGTGCATCCCGCCCTGTCAGTTGAGGTAGTACATGGTCGTGGTGTTGTCCGTCTGGACCTGGACCACTTGACCGCATAAACAGAGCGCGTGAGCTAGCCGGACCGCTCCAGCAGGTTGATGTGGCATCGAGACTCTGAGGAGCATCAGAGACCATGGGCTCTGAGCTCCCCCAGATGGGCACCCCAACCGATCAGAGAGGCATCGGTCGTCAGAGTGACCGTCAGCTCGGGGAGGACAAACAGGATACCCTCCTGCAGATAAGCTGGAACGAGCCACCACTGGAGGCTGTTCCACATCTCCTGGGTCACTGTCACTGGCTGGTCCAGAGGACCGGAGCGCTGTGACCATTGGCGAGCCAGCCGACATTGCAGGGGACGCATATGCCAGCGGGCTCAATGGACCACACTGGTGCAGGCCACCATGAGGCCCAGAAGGCGCAAGAATTCCTGGGCAGGGCGCAATTGCCCAACCAGAAATGACTGGGCAAAGGACGAAAGGACCTTGGCCCTGTCCGCCGGGAGCCGTGCTCTGGCTCGAAGAGAGTAGAGTTCTGCCCCGATGAACTCAATCACCTACGACAGCACGAGTTCCAACTTGGCCTCGTTAATGAGGAGGCCAATCTGAGAGCAGACCTGGAGGGCCAGATCCCTGGACTGCTCCACCTCCAACCTAGAGGGGGCTGCAATCAGCCAGTCATCCAGGCAGGTACACCCGGACTCCCGGCGCCGCAGGAATGCTGTCACCACTGCCATGCATTTGGTGAAGACCCTGGGAGCTGGAGAGAGGCCGAAGGGCATGGCCCGGAACTCGTAAAGGGATCCCGCTGCCCTGAAGCGGAGGAATTGCTGGTGAGACGGACGGATTGGGATGTGAAAGAACACGTCCTGAAGGTCCAGAGAACAGAACCACACACCTCATTCCAAGGATGGAATGATCTGAGCCAGAGTGACCATCTTGAAGGTGCGAGACCTTAGGAACTTGTTCAGGTCGTGTAGGTCGAGAATGGGGCGCCAGTCCCCTGTCCGTTTTGGGACCAGGAAGTACCTGGACACAAACCCTGGGTCTGGAGGGGGGTCCGCCACCTCGCTGATCACCTCCTTCTGGAGGAGCAAGGCAATGTCGGCTCAATGAGCCGAGAGAAAGGCTGTGGAACCCGTAGCCCCCCGTGGGGCGATGGCTCGATAGGAGGGGAACTGCTTGAATTCCAGAGGCAGATCCCTGCCTACCACTTCCAACACCCAGCAGTCCGCGGTGATAGCAGACCAGGAGGAAAGGAAGTGGCGGAGCCGTCCCCCCATGGGGGGAACCCTGGGAGGAGTGACGAGGTTGGGGGCGACACCCCTCAACCCGTCACTGGGCAGGCTTGGAGGAAGGGCTGGCCGAGGAGCCACCTGGGCCTTTTCCTCCAGGCTTCCTGCTGGAGGAAGCAGCAGGCTTGGCTTTGGGGTGCCAAGCACGAGCCTGCTGGCCCTAATGCTGGTGTTGCTGGGCCGGATGTGCCGCAGGGGCTGAAGGACGAAAGGGCTTACGCTGCTGCTGGCGGCCTTTGTCCTTCTGGGCAGACGTGACTGAGTCCAAGGTGGCGTTGGACTTCTTGATCCATTGGAGATGACTCTCCACCCCGGGCCCGAACAGATCGGTACCCAGGAAGGGGACGTCTGCCAGCTTGTGCTGGGTATCAGCCGTAAAGGTGGAGATCCGCAGCCAAGCTCTGCGGCTCATGGCCACTGCGGCCGCTACTGACCGGGCACACGAATCAGCAATGTCCAATGAAGTTTGGAGCTGCTGTTTAGCTACCGCCCTTCCCTGATCCCGCACCTGCTTGACCGTCGTCCGAAGGTCAGCCAGGAGATGAGGAATCACCTCATCCAGGGAGCCCAAAAGGGCATGTGAAAAGTGTGCCATCAGAATGGCCGAGCTAGCCTGATGAAGGCCTAGTGAGGAAGCGGCGTATACCTTCCGCCGAGTAGTCCAATTTCTTGGACTCCTTATTGGGCGGTTTGTCCACATCCCGAGCATTCCCAGAATGCCGAAAAATGCTATCGGTCACTAACCCCTCCGTGGAGGGGTGCTCCGAGAAACTGGAGAGTGAACCGGTAGGGACGGTATTCTTTCGAGCCATCCTGGCCGAAGGTGCGGGACAAGATGCTGGCCGCTGCCACAGCTCCAGGGCGATGCCAACAATGGCTCTGGCCACTGGAAAGGCCTCTGTAGGGGAATACCCTTGGTCTAGTATCTCCGTGAGGGGATAGTTGGCCCGTTTTGAAACGGGTTCGAGCTTCATCCCAGTGGACTTCGAGATGAGTTGAAGCATTCCTAAAAATGAGGATGGGCTCTCGTCCACCGACTGACCCCCTGCAGACTCCAGGTCAAGCGGCCTGGAGAACAAGGAGTCGTCGTCAAACTCCAAGGAGCCTGCAAACAGCTGCCGAGCACCTGAGCCACCCTCCACATGCCGAGGTCGATTGGGAGTGAGGGTGACTGACAACCTATGGGGCAAGCCCTGTCTCTACCGAGAATCCTTGGTCGGGGCCCCAGTCTTCGGTTGTGGAGGCGGAGGTTCCACCACAATGGGTGGAGCAGCTGGTTTTGGCCAGACAACCGGTGCCGGTTTCGGCTCCTCGACTACGAGGGGTTGTTTCGGCCACTCAGGTGACAGCCACTTAATGGCCGGAGAAGGTGATGGAGTCGGCTTATTCCTGGACAATAGGAGTTGCTGCCACATTAAATCCTCGTACGCTGGCGCAACTTGCAGCGCAGCCTATCCTCCGAAGAGGATGATGAGGATGAGCGGCGCTGCCGCTTTCCATGGTGCCAAGACCGAGACCTCCGATGTCGGCGGGACCGGCTGGACCTGGAAGAGGTCCGAGACCGAGACCTTCAGGGATTCCGAGGGTGGGTCAGAGAGGGGACGGGGGAAACCCGCTCCTCCCTTGGTTCAGGGACCTTAACCAGGGACTCTGGCACAGGCATGTCCTCGGTTTCCACCAGGGGAACCGGTGAAGTAGGGTTGTCGGCATCACCAGTCGACAAACCGTCCGACAGGTCGAGAAAAATCTCGACTGCGTCGACGAGTGTCTCGGCCGGCTGACCTGATGGGGACACTGTGAAGCCAGTCACCTTAGCCGCAACCTCAACCGAAGTCGAAAGTTGACCATCCGGTGAAGGGGATCTCTCCTGCTCCCATGAACACTGATGGTGGGACTTCCTTTTGAGTCCTTCTTCTTGGGCCGACTGGAATGTCCCGATGGTCCTTCTCCCTTGGTGGAGAGGGACTGGCAAAGCTCCTTAAAAGAAGCTGTATATGAAGAGCCCAAGGAGAGTGGGATAAATACCTCGACCGAAGAGGAAGAAGCCGCGGCCTGGGCCGCCACCTCCTCGAGGGCGATCATCACCGTCTAACTGTTCAACAGAGCCCGCCGCCGCGGACACCACCCAGCGGGCCTCCTTCGACTTGACCGGCGGATATCGTATTTCAGGGCGCCCCAAAAGAAGTCGAGCAGCACAGTCCTCCAAGACCAAGGCCGAAAAGGATTTGCACAAATTGCAAGCCTGTGAATCGTGGCCAAGCCCTAGGCAGTAAACGCACGTGGAGTGCGGGTCGGTCCAGGACATCTTCTGCTAACAGGGGCACCGACGAAATCCGGGAGTCGATGTGTCCATCGCAGCCACGAGGGAAAAAGAAGACCGAAGTCTCGTAAATTTGAGAATAAGTTTCGGGTTAACTGAAGAGTGTAGATCCAGGCCTAAAACGCAGAGTGCTAAGGAGGGAACCTGAGCTTCCAAGTGGTAAGGAAGATCTGGCATCATGGGGCAGAGCTGAGAGTTTTACCACCTGGGTGGGTGGAAGGAGCCAGCTTGAAGACCTTCCGGCAAGATTTAAAGCGGCAAGGAACCTGACAATAAGTGTGGATTGAACAACATATCCATGTCCCTAGAAACGGAGTTATTAGTGCAAAAGTATTACAGCAACTTTTAAGCTGAATGTCGCTGTTACGTATAATTTTTCACACTAATATCCCTGTTTACATAAATAAAATGTCACTTTAATAACCACTGCTGTTGTCACATACAGAGCAGTAGTGGGATCCACATCTCAGTTTCTCAGGATTTTCCCACTGGCCTTTGTTGCCACTCGATTGGTTGCCAAGTGGCACAGTGTAGATTTCCCGTTTGCCAAAAATGCTTAACAAAGCCTGACAGAAAAAAGGATTCCTAGGAATCTGACTCCTGTAACACCCCTCTAAAGTAATTTACACATGGCAGAATCAGACATGGGAATGGAGCCGACAGTGTCCCTTAAAAATGCAGTCACTGTACGACTGCTCGGTAAGGTTTTCTCGAAGCACTGCAGGTTCCTGCCCTTTAAATGCCCAAACAGCAGCCACTGCTGGGAAATAGTACCATGTCCATCCCATTCAGAGGATTCAAGCTGTAGCCCATGCCGTCAATGCCCCTGGGGGTCTGTAATGGCATTCTACAGTACAACCTCCAGCAAGTGGCTGACACTGACTCATTTCCTGCAGCAGTATAGTAAAGGGCCATATACAGTTTTTACTGCAAGCAGCAAGGGGTTCCCTTCACTTTCTGATTGTGTTTGGAGCTATTGTCAGTGGAAGCGCATGGCAATGACAATCCTAAAACTAAAGAATCCATTTCTCAGCTATAAATAGCAGCAATGTAAAACAGTACACTGTCACCCAAAAACATCGTACTCAAACCTGGGTGCATGTCGCAGAGCAGAAGGAGTCCCTGCTCTCCTGACAGTGGCACAGTTGAAACTGGCAGGCCAGATGTTTTGGGGATCAAATGGGGGTTCCACCTGTTTACACCTCCATGTGTGCCTGTGACAGTGGCAGAGTAAGGCATTGCACTATGCATTTGGTGTGTTTAATAATGAGCTGTTGGTGGTGGTGCTGGGCCTGGTCAAAGGTTTCCCACTCCCTAACCCAGCAAGCCATAATGTCCCTTGTGATCCAGTGACCCGCCCCCCCTGCCCATTATCCGATATCCTGGTGCTCCAGTGCACTCCACTAATGCGCCCCCAGTTGCCATGCACCCTGGTGTCACCCTCTTTAACGCCAGCACCCTGCCCAACCTGGTACTCCAGTGCCCCCTCCTGAACACAGCTCAGCTCCATGCCCATCGTTGCTTGCCCGCAGTATTGTGGAGTAACCCTACGAGTGCACGGCAGTGTATGGCTGGGCCCCAGCAATGACCTTTGCGAGCACTCTGGGGAGCTCAACAAATTTGCCTTGTCTGTGCTGGTGCCAAGTGGTCATAATGGCAGCGGCTTCGAACAGGCACAGACTGTTTATCCTGAACCTGTATGTCTTGCCACACATCATGCTGTAGAGGAAGTGTTGAGCATCCATTGTGAACACCTCCTGCATCAGCGATAGTGGACTGCCTGAGGGGGTTTGTGGGCAGGAATATGTGGCTCCAGACCCAGGGGGAGTGCAGAATCCTACCGACAGTGACACGCAATATGCTGACATACGACATGGTGGTGTCGTAAATCCAGTGTTGGCAAGTCTCAATCAACACTGTTGCAGGTGGGCTTGGGCCCAGCCCACTTCTGACTGACAAGAAAAATCTCCCATCTCAGGCAGTGCCGCGATGTGGTGAGGAAGGAGACAACAGGAGAATAAAAAACACATAGGCATTGGTGGCACGCAGGTCAAAGGGCACTACTACGCCATTCCCACCCAGCTGTGGCACTCAGACCTCTACCCCCTCAGTCGAGAACATTGCAGGGGAGGCCCTAGCTGGAAGGGTAAGTCTGGGACAACATAAGAGGGGACTGGTAGTGAATATCTCTGGAAGAGGGGGGTGTTTGTGCTGACTGCTCCAGAAGATGTGAGATTCAGGGCTTGTGGAGGGGCTAAAGTAGAGCCTGGCTCACTGGGCAAATAGGAAGAAACAACATACAAAGTTGAAACTTTCTACATGCAAATGAAATATGGGGTTAGTCAGTATGCTGTCCTTTAGCCTGGTGATGGCCCACTCCTCTTTTGGTCACTCCTGTAGCTTCTAAAGGGAGGGGGCATGACAGGAAAGGTTTGTCATCAGGTAAAGAGGAAGGGATTACCAGCTGGAGGCTGCAATATACTGTACTCCCTTTGTATGTTAACGAATCATTCTTCATTTCAAATACAGTAGTGTTGTCTGATCATGCTGTAAAATATGCCAAATATAAGAGAAGAGGTGCAACTGTTAATGAAATCATTTCAACACCCTTTGTTGCCGGGCCGCTGGTGCAGCGGTGGTACTACCACTTGCAGGGTCAGCGACCACAGTTCGGGAATGAGCTTGGGTGAGTGAAGGGTCAGTCGGGGAGAGATGGATCAAGTGGCAGTTGCACGGTTTCCGTCTACGGGGCAGGAGGGGGGATTGTATCTCCCGGAGTAGCGCTCCCAGCTGACCTCGGAAGCGGCTTACCAGGGGCAACCGGTTGAGACTGGGAGGTGTGAGAATGCTTGGTGTGCTTACGCCGTTGCGTCAGTGCGCACTGCGCCTCCCAAAAATACAACACAGAAAAAAAGCTCGGCCCCAGCTGATCTCCATGCCACCACTGCAGACCGGCCCAACAACTGCATGTGTAGGGTGCCCAGGGGATAAACCGAGGCTCCATGGGGCGGGTCACAGCAGGACAGCTGGAGGATTGAGACTGGAGGTACAGGGGCATAAAGCATAAACAAAAACAAAACAAAAAAGAACGCCCTTTGTTGCATGGGCAGTACTGCTTGAAGAAGCTCCTGACACCATCGTGCCAACTTAAAAAAAATTTGAACATTTAGATACAATTTAGCTTATATTTAATAATTTTTTTTCCTGTAATTCTCATCTTTACTTCTTTATTACTAAGGACATTTGCATATAAACAGGATTGCTGCCCTGTCTGTTCTGGCTGCTTGCCTACACCTGAAATCACAGTTCTGTTTATAACACCACACTCTGTTGCTGAGGAACTAATTATGATGCCATAAACAGAGGATAGTGATGTCAGGTGTAGGCAAGCAGAAAGAGAAGATAAAAAGCATGTTTACACTGCTGACTTTACAGCACATCAACCCATACGCCTGCCCCCCATCTCCTTCCAGGTCAGGTCCTCGCCCCTTGCAGGGTTCCCAGCATCCTGAAGGAGTGTAGGTGCTGTGCCAGCCTCCCTCTCCCCTCATCTTCCCCTTACCCCTCATCTTTGGCCCCGGTCTGTTTTTTACTACTGCTCTATCTCCTAATGTAGCACTTAGTACCCCACGGTACTCAACCTGCCACTTCAAGCACTTTTGTGGTATACTCCTACCTTTGGTCTATACCTTCCATGTAATCTTGCTAGCATTCTTGTGCTTAAGGTATTGGAACCCTGTATGTTGTGCCTAGTTGATTCTGTCTGTTTTACCTCTATTCCTTGTCCAGTCTTGAAATGAACTGTACTTCTGTTGCATTGTATGTATTTTGCCTGTCTTGTTTTTTGTTGCTCACCCACCTATGTAACCGCCCCCCCCCCGGACACTTCTGGAAATGAGCTGTTTACAGCTCATGTCTTTCCTGGTGAAACCTTTACAAATAAATTTGCACAGGTTGATATGTTGTGAAGTCAGAGGTGTGGACACTTACTGGAGCATCCTAGAGGCACTTTGCAGCCTGTTTTTGCTGCGGTTCAGGAGTGGGTATGCGTATTAGAGCGAGTGGATTATACTGCTATGTGAATCTGCTGCTCCGATCAAAAGCCTGCTCTCCCATGCTCCTGCACTGCTGACTTCGGAGTGGAGCACCCAGCTCTTAGAATGCACAGCCCCTCTCCATTGCAACCTGTGTTGGTGCGAGGGTGGGCTGTGTAAATACCTGAGCCTGCTCCGGTGATTAGAGCAGGAAAGGAGCAGTGCAAACACCACAGCGCTGCAGCCATATAAACACAGCTAAAGGCTAAGGGACAGTAGTCCTCTTTCATACTACTGAAATCGGTAATAAAGAAGTAAGGAATAGATTTATAGAACATATATGAAATATAAACTGAACTGTGTCTAAATCTCAAATTTTTAATGTTTTTCTAATGGTGCCAGGGCTCTTTAAAACCAAGGCAAAAACATCCCATTCAAAATAAGCGTAAATAAAAAGCTATGGAGGTGCATGTTGCTTTGGGGTTCTGGCACAGCTGCAACTTTTCAGTGTTTTGACAGAATGAGAGATAATGAATGATATCCAGTATAATAAACATAGTCGAATGCAAGTGCCAAGCCCGCAGGCTCAAGGCAATACTCCTCCCCTCTAGGGATAACAATATGTAGTCTCTCTCAACAGCAGAGCAGTGCCAGCCATTACACCGCTGCCATCTCTGCTCTTTACTCTCTGCTGTTGGCATGAGACTATTTATTTAGTTTTTGTTGACTGGGAAAGGAGGACTAGACAGTTCTGCCTATTTTCAGCCTTGTCCCCGGGAAGGGGGATACAGATGGATGCCAACTGACACTGAACCAGAATAAGCTGTTGGTGATATTTTTAGTGAATGAGGGAAATTTGGCCAGGACACCTGGGAAATTCTCCTACTCTTTTCGAGAAGTGCCATGGGATCTCTAACATCCACCTGAATTGCCACCAGAGGGGACCTCGGTTTAAACGTCTCATCCGAAAGACGGCACCTCAGGAGTGCAGCACCCCTCTCATGCTGCACTACAGTGTCAGTACTGGGATTTAACCCAAGTGCCTGGTGTGGGGATAAAACCTACAGCCTTCTGATCTTTCGGCCTCAGAGGCGAATGTGCAACCTGCTAAGCCACTGACACTGATAATTCAATATTATGGGAAATGGTCACAGGCTTGGTTAAATGCGAAGTTCTATCAGTAAAGTTTATGGACTTTGACGATATGGACAGGATTCTGTCAGTGGTAGAAATTGCTGGCAAGCAGAGGCAAAGAGATTCACCTGTGCTCATTTTCTGCCTACTTCACTACCCGAAAAGTCAGTCAAACTGTGATAAAAGAGAACTTAGTTGAACTTACGTCACTTCCTCCTGTGGAAGTTGTTATCTAAATATTGGCTCCCACTCTGTTATTGTTCTGTCTGTTGAGGCTTTTTTTGTGAACTCAACGAGTGCTACTGATTTACACATTGATAGTAAGGAGGAACATGTTCAAACATTATGATGTAGTCTGTGTCCCTTTAAACCACACGAGAACTACAGCAGAACACAGATGAATTGTGAAACAACATTATAAGAATAAGAAACTATGTCATACAGTTCAATGCTGCAGTAGATCAGACAATTTCTGTAAGGTGTGCTTGTGCAGCATAAGAGGTACTTTTACATGGCGCCTTTCTGAACCGTAATGTTTTGTTGCGCTCCAGCCCTTTGCCACCCATTGTGTGCTGCTCCTTTATGGTGTACTTTTACACACCACTGTGAAATCGATCCCAGAGAGTGTCTCGCAAGACCCTCCAGGATCTCCACTGCTTGGGAATGCCCACTTCCCTATGGCGGGTCCTGAGGCTAGCGTGATCAGTATTGGGCCTGAGTTCAGCTACATATATTGTCTGATACTACAAAGAAAGCTGAACTTGGGCAAGTAAGCAGCCCTCAGAAACGGGGGCTAAAAAATGCTTTAAAATGGTTCAGAAAGTGGTTCCGTGTTACCAACCATGTGCATATATATATTCATATTCCTTGGGACATGAATATGCATACGTGCATGCCCAGTATTACGGAACCACTTTCTGAACCATTTTAAAGTGTTTTTTAGCATCTGTTTATAAGAACTGCTTTCTTGCCCGAGTTCCGCTTTCTTTATAGTATCAGATAATAAATGTAGCTGACCAATACTGATCGCACCAGCTTCGGGACCCACCATAGGGAAGTGGGCATTCCCAAGCAACGGAGATCCTGGAGGGTCTTGTGAGACACTCTCCAGGATCGCTGTGACCACAATAATGGGTATACACAGTGGCACTCAGCAGTGAAATGGCACAGAAAGGAAAGGAATGCAATGGTGAACCCACAAAACCAGGGATCACCAGGCAAGCGAACGCTCACTTGTGTTGCATTGCTGCTTGCCTCTACATGGCAAAAATGTAACGTTATAGTTGCTCTGTACCACTCGTTGCGGTACAGTGCCTGTCGTATAAAGGGCCCTAAGAAAAGGAAGTGATAGGATGCTTGGAACTGTGGGTATGTGACTACTAAAGTAAATTAAAGTACAAGTACAGTGCTTGTGCAATGGAAGAAGACGGAGTGGTAGGTTGCTTGGAACTGTGAATACACGGCTATTAAAGTAGGTTGAGGTGTGATTACTCTGGTTGTGCAGGAGATTTGAATGCTAATGCAATGCAAGCTTGGCCATTCATTCCCTCTGAGTCTTCTACAGGGACTACCAAAAGGACACACTGAGGACACACTTGAAGGAAGGAAATGTTTGCTGCTACAGTGACCACCAACCTTTTAAGGTATCAGGCAGGGCAATGTGGCAAGGCTAGCAGGATGCTGAGGTGTATAAAATGGGGATATCAAGCAGGGGAAGTGAGGTGGTGTTGCCCAGGTATCACTCACTAGTGAGACCCCACCTGGAGTACTGCATCCAGTTCTGGAGGCCGCCACTCTGCAAGGACACTGACAGGGTGGAAGCAGTCCAGAGGAGGGCTACCAAAATGGCATGAGAAACCATATGAGGAGAGGCTGCGGGAGCTCAACATGTACTCCTTGGAAGACAGGAGAGTGAGAGAGGACATGACTGAGACCAATAAGTAACTCATGGGAGTGAACAAAGTGTAGGAGGGAGTCTCTTTCAGAGCAGGTGCGCCAGAACATGGGGCCATTCCATGAAGCTTGGGGATAGTGGATGCCTGGAACAGCCTGCCAGTTACATACAAACAAACATACGAAACCACCAGCAGATACAGGTCATACGGTCTATTAAGTCTGCTTGAATAAGCAATTAGCATCCCTTACACTGCTGCTGCCCCAGTTGAGGTGGTGGGGCCAAGACAGTGGGGAGTTTCAAGCATGTGTGGGATGGGCACATGGGCATAAAAAGTAGAGGAAAGGGGGAGCACCTGTGACTGAATAGGGACCAGATGTAGCAACAGACAGGAGAAAATAGGGCAGACTAGATGGGCCTATTGGTCCTTTTCTACCGACACATTCTATGTTTCTACAATGAAGGCACAGGAGCCTTTCTGAAGAGGGTTCCACCACTAGTGGTGCCACAGGGATGAGGTCCCCTCAGACCAAAGGTACCTTAGGAAAGAAGCTCACGAGTCCTGTATGAAAAGAGCGGACACATCGGGAGAGATGGGAGGGGGAAAAAAGGAGTGGACAAAGGACATCTGTGCATACACAGTAAACAGTGCCAGGTGTGGTGGGTGATATGAGTTGCCAGTGGTCAACTCGACCATGGGCACAGTCCTTTAATTCACTAGTACAACGTGTGACTTATGTAAGGTATGCTTGTGCAACATACTTAAAATTACTGGCAGGATGGCTGGTACAATTGACTGAATACTAGATACTGTGAGTATGTTTGTACTGATGTAGTTTAAGGTATGAGTACAGTGGATGCACAGTAAATAGATCTGAATGCTTATGCAATGCAGTTTGTCCATTCTTGCTCTCTCTAAAACCCGTTTGCTGTACCATGAAAGTACAGGGGCCCTTTGGAGATGAGTTTCACCCCCAGAGGTGCTGCAGGGGCAAGGTACTCTTAGACCTACAGTACACAAGGGAAGAAGCCAAAACATACAGAGCCGAAGGCACTGGATGAAACAATCAAAACAGTTATTCATAAGAAGAAGGAGAACATGGCAGGTGATGGACAAGAGATCCCTGATACAGAAGCCACTCAGCAAGAATGTACAAAGAACCACCATCCAGGCCCAACTCCCGACAGAATTATTACATATGTTAATATCACCACCAAGACCACTTTTTTGTTTTTAAGAGTGGTCTCTCAAGCATTCTTAGGGCACAAGAACCACAAACCAAATGTGAGTGGTTCTGATACCCTAAGGATGTGAGACGTCTCTTAAAACTGTAAGGGTGGTCTCAGCAGTGGTATTAATATACTACTGGTTCAATGGCCTACACAGCCAGTAAGTGTTATGCTTGGGCAACTGTGTTACTTATTTTTGGCCGTTCTCACTCTATTCCGGAGGAATTACCACCCTGTAGGGGTACGAAGGCAAGGAACTCTATAGAGGGTTCCACCCCTAGAGGTGCCACGGGACGCTTCCCTTGGTTAAAGGTACCCTAGGAAGGATCCCCCAGAGAGAGGCGCTGCCGCTGGAGGAGGAGGGGAGGATGGCGGGGCAAAGAAAAAGTGCTTCAGAAAGAGGCTGAGGGGAACTGCTTATATAGCTCAGGAAGTGGGAGTGTCTGGCTGCTTGTCCATCAAATCATAGGCAGAGCATTCCAATTCAATGGCCTACGCAGCCAGTGTGTGTTATGATTGTGCAACTGTGTTACTTAGGTTTGGGCGCTCGCACTCTATTTTGGAGGAATTACCACCCTGTAGGGGTACGAAGGCAAGGAACCCTATAGAGGGTTCCACCCCTAGAGGTACCGTGGAACGCTTCCCTTGGCTAAAGGTACCCTAGGAAGAATCCCCCAAAAAGAAGCAACAGTATGAAGCATATGGGTGACACAAGGAAGCAGTAAGACACGTATAAACATCAGGAGTTGTGAGCCACAGTAATACATAAACATGAGGCAGCTTGATCACGCAATGAGAAAACAGGGAAGCCATGGGATGAGTCTGATGGGTTGGAAAGGGAAGAAGGAACTTCCTAAGGAGAGAGGGAACAACCAAGAAGGGACACCATCCCTCTCCATCCAACAGCGGATCCTAACTAATGGAACTAGGAATTACTAACTAGGTATTATGACCTTCAGCACAGAGGAGAGAAAAAAAATAAATTGAGGAGAAAATCTCTGGGGATCCAAGGCTTAGGTCGCTTCCTCCAGGTGTGGGATAATTTAGTTAGTGACGGCTCTGCTACTACAGTTTAGAAAGCCCCAAACAAGAACAGATGGAAAATATTCCAATTTAGAGGGAAACTCTCACTCTTTCCTTCTAATAGGAACACCATGGAGGGTTGCGAGCTGGTTTGTTCTGCAACAAGCCACCTCCAAGGCAGGAGGAGGCGGACAGCAACGACTCTCCAGGCACGCACCCGGCCTACCAAGGCAAAACAAAACAGGTGAACCTGAGGGGGACATGGGGAGAATGCGGTGAAGGTGCCTCGCCCGGGAACTACTAGAGCCAATGGACTACGTTAAAGTGGAACACTGGAGCTAAAGGAAATCACTGTAACCTCCTTTCACGGCCGGTCATAAATACTACAACTTGGGGTGCCACTGGTATAGAAACATAGAATTTAATGGCAGATAAGGACCGCTTGGCCCACCCAGTCTGCCCATTTCCCTACCTGATGGATAAGCTGCAGATTCTAGTTAATCAACAGCTTACTTCCTCCTGCCCCCCACTAGAATTGCCTTATGCCTGTCCCATGCATTCTTGAATTCTCCCACTGTTCCTGACTCCACAACCTCCTCAGGAAGGCTGTTCCATGCATCCACAACTCTCTCTGTGAAAAAATACTTTCTAACATTGCCTCTGAGCCGCCCCTCTATCTTCGAATTGTGCCTCCTTGTTCTTGCACATCTCTTCTTCTGAAAGACACTACCCTCTTGTACCTTGTTAATTCCCTTGAGATACTTGAAAGTTTCTATCATGTCCCCCCTCTCCCTCCTTTCCTCAAGTGTATACATATTAAGCTGCTTTAGTCTCTTCTCGTATGTCTTCTGGTGCAGACCTTGCACCATTTTGGTTGCCCTCCTCTGAACAGCCTCCACTCTGTCTATGTCTTTGTGGAGATGGGGTCTCCAGAATTGCACACTGTACTCCAGATGGGGTCTCACTAACTGTCTGTAGAGAGCGATAACTTCCTGTTTTCTACTGTTGATGCCTCTCCCTATGCATCCCAGTATACCCCCAGCCCTCCTTACTGCCTTCTCAAATTGCTTGCCCACCTTTAGGTCTTCTGATATAATTACTCCTAGGTCTCTTTCGATTTTTGTTGTTATTAACTCACCCCCCATTGTGTACTCTTCCCCTGGGTTTTTATTTCCCAGATGCATTACCTTGCACTTCTTTGCATTGAATCTGAGCTGCCACGTATTTGACCAATCCTCCAACCTTGCCAAGTCCCTTTTCATTCTTTCCACCCCACCTTGTGTATCAACCCTGTTGCAGATTTTTTTGTCATCTGCAAAGAGGCATACCTTTCCTTCCAGGTGCTCTCCAATGTCACTTATAAAGATATTAAAGAGGACCAGTCCCAGTATCGAACCCTGTGGTACCCCGCTAGTTACCCTCCTTTCTTCACTGTGGACTCTGTTTTCTATTACCTTTTGCATCCTGTTGTCCAGCCAGTTTTTTATCCAGGCTACCACCTTGGGACTCACTCCAAGGCTGGCTGACTTGCATATTAATCTTTTGCGTGAGACTGTGTCGAATGCCTTGCTAAAATCTAGGTAGGCCATATCCACAGCCCCTCCCTGGTCTACTACTTTGGTCACCCAGTCAAAGAAATCTATTAGGTTCGTCTGATATGACCTTCCTGCTGTGAAACCATGCTGCCTTGGGTCCTGTGCCCCACTGGCCTCTAGGTACTCAACAATTCTTTCCTTCAGAAGTGATTCCATCATTTTCCCTACCACTGAGGTCAAACTAACTGGTCTGTAGTTTCCTGCCTCTGCCCTGCTCCCACTTTTGTGAAGGGGAATCACATTTGCCCTCCTCCAGTCCATATGACTGACGTCTAAAGGTCCACCTGGAGCAAGGACATTCTCAGCTATGGGCCAGGTGAGAAGGACCCTGCCCCAAGCTGTGGACTCTAGGTACAGAGCGAGACCATCGGCTGCAGGGAGGCCCTGCGCCAAAATGCTATGGCTGGCTTGCCCAGGGACTGCTGAGGAGCGGAATAAGCATTGAGTGCTGAGACCTTGCAGAGGGCAGATAGCAGGGAGCTGTGAGCAATGATGGCATAAATCAGGGGTTGATCTGGACGTAGGTCAGGAAAGCAGATAGTTGGTCAGTAAGCAATAGGAACAGGCAGACCGACACACAGGTTTACAAAACACAGTAGCAGTGATGGGACATGAATGTAAATGGGGGCAGCATGACAGTGGGGCAAGCCAGCCAGGCATGTAAAAAGCCAAATCAAAGTGACAAATACTCTGAGGATTTTTGGCGGTGAAGGCAGGTATTAAAACAGACAAAAACTGAGTCACAAGGGGCCATGACTCCCCAAACACTTCCCAGTCCCCACCGTAGGAGAAACAAAAAAGCAATGGAAGGGCCGAGAATCACATGCAGATATGAAAGCTAGTTTAACAGCCACAGCTGGAGCTTTAGCAGAATTCAAGAATAAACAGGAGTGTATGAAAAGGAAAGCATGATTGAACTGCATAGCAAGGTGCACGGGGAGCATATATAAAACAGGGAATAGCATGAGCTTGAATCAGGTGAAAATAATCAGGCTTGATAGCATGGGAAGCACTGGGTTGTGTAAAAACACAGCACTGGGCACAATAGCAATGAGAGTAAATAAAACAGTAGCAGGGGCTGCAAAACAAAAGCCAAACGGCAGGAGCACGCAATGTAAGGACAATTGAGTACCCCCCCTCCCCAAAAAAGAAAAAACCAAGACACAAACAGAGAACAAACAGGGAGGAAATAAAAGGAAGCATAGGTCGGAGGCATAGATACAAACCAGAAGCAGAAGAACAAAACGAGAGTCCCACAGAAAGAAGCAGCAAGGGTGGGGTGGGGGGGTCAGGGAAGGCCCCAGCTAGGACAGAGCCCGCCAGCAAAGAAAAAGTGCTTCAGAAAGAGGCTGAGGGGAACTGCTTATATAGCTCAGGAAGTGGGAGTGGCTGGCTGCTTGTCCATCGAACCACAGGCAGAGCCTTCCAATTGAGAGCGAGCAATAATATATTAACATTTTAAAAGGGCTTCCCTGAATGTGTACGTTTCCAAAGCAGCTGCGCCTGAGACACTCTCCACAGAATACGTGTCTCTCATATACAGAGGAATGAAGCAATATGATTGGTCGGGAGATCTGTAAAGACTTTTGGCATGGAGGACAGGAAAACCATTCTTGTGGAAGAAACCTCTGAGGACAGACGGTCTATGGTAGCCATATTTCCAGGTTTTATTTATTAGGGCCTTAAAATAGTATGCCAGAACCCCCTGATATGCTGCTTCATGATCGGGAATGATGTAATCTCCTACTGCCTTGTAGCCGAGACTTCCATCCTACTGAGGTGCTGCACAGTGTGGTTCTGCAACCAAAGGACCCAACAGTGTGGAAGGCTCCACCCTTGGAGGTGCCATGAATCGGCCCAGTCAGACAGGAACACTGGAGATTGAAGCAGCAAAGAGCAGAAGACTGCTTGCTAGCAGATGCTGTAGGCATGGCTGCCCTTTTGCTTCCCTCTGAAGTCCTGGGGCCATGCTGAATGTCACCGGAGCATTAGGACCTTAAGGGCAATGAGCCCAGAACAGTATGGAGCCCAAGAAAGGTGGAAACAAAACATGTAGAACGTCTGTCTAGTATTCGTGGGGGCATTGCTGCCCATCAGTCAGTGAGGCATGGTTGCCTGAAAGAAGATACACTGTAGAACATAAGGAGGGGTGCAGCCCCAAAGTAGGATGCTGGACTACTACCCAAGCAAGCTGGTAGCATTAGGGAGGAGAAGCAGAGATCAAAGATCCAAACATTTAGAATGGTGATGCAAGGATATTCAAGCCAGCTGTGAGCAGGACAAGCAGGCAGCAAAGCATAGCCAAGACAGTGGATGGCCAAGGCAGGAGGACAGCATGGACAGCCAAGGAACAAGAAAGAGGGGCACAGGCACAATGCAGCAAAAACAAGCTCCAAAGATGGAAGGCAGTGAAGCTACTGGAATGAGCAGCAAGGCAGCACAGGAAGCAAACATGCTATAATCAGACAAAGTGATTACAGTGTGGTTACCAATAAAAACCCATACATTATCCTCTATATAATCTGATGAGTTGTTAAAATACAGGTGCCACCTGGCACAGGAAGAAGAATGGGAGGGGAGCAGAGCTCATGACTAGGAAGGGGAGCAGGACTGAGGCAGAAAGCACTGGCAGGAAGTGGAAATGGAGCCCAAAGCTTGAACAACCAGTGCCACGAGTCCATTTGTTAAAAAGCAGAGGAGTACAAGGAGCCACACTGGCATGAAGGTGGATGGGCCATACAGGAGGTAGGAGCGCTAGACATCAAAGCACACACCACAGTGTGGGTCACACAAAGGGCTACAGGAGGTGCAAAGCAGCATCATTAAGGCAGGAAAGCCAGCAGACTGGCACAACGCGCAGGCTACTCCAAAACACAGGCTGGACAAAGGGGGTGGGATTGCTGTGGCAGGGCAGATGCATGGAAAGCAGCAAAGAAAATTAGTGCTCAAAGGATGCCTGGGCATGCCCAGTATTAATATCACTTGTAGGACAAGGCATGACAGTCCCGCTGCCCCAATGAACTGCCCGCATAGCCCTTCAAGTATAAAATGGTCCTCATCACATGTGCACAACTCAGAAACACCCACTAAGTGTATGAAAATGCCAGTAAAGAGCGCTGGCGCATTGGCGCAGCAGTACTGCTACCACTCATGACGTCACATTCAGGAATAAGGGCGGGCCATCGAGGGCTGGCTGAGAAAAGGATAATCAAGCATTCCAGAGAACGTTCTCCTTCTCCGGGGAGGTAGGGTTCTCGCTGCTGTTGCTATACTGCCACCTGGTGGTAGTGTGGTAGTGAGGAAGTCAACCATTGTGGGAGGAGGGACATCGGCCAAGGCCTATGTGAAGCACCTGCACGTGCTTCCAATTGGGACTATAAGCGCTCTGATGTCCTAGGCGATGGGAACATAAGGGACAAATGCTCCCCCTGATCACGATGATCTGGGAGCTCTCAGGCCTGAACCCCAACTACTGCTTGCTCCGAGTGGAACCCTGGGAATCTCTGTCTCCATGGTCAGAAGGAGGCGGAGGGCTGGATCTAGCTTGGCTGGATCCCACCACATAGGGGTAAGCTAGTGGGGTTGTAATCCCCTGAAGTAACAGAGACGCTGGAGGTGGGGCTGGGCACGACCTGGAGGTGGGGAGCCAGGGTATGTTAAAATGTAACCCCCCTCCAAAAAAGGAAAAGGCTAGTAAACATGAACTAATAACAGAACATGAGCCAATATACCCAGTTTCTACATAAAATAACGGCTTGCAGGTTATATAAGATTCTCCTTAGGGTTACTGCAAAAAATAAAGTTTTCACTTATACTGTATTTCTACATGGGATTCTGTTAAGGTGGCTGGAGACTGAATGGGGTGGTTACACACAAAATCACAGGAGGTTGATGCTGAGCACAGAGAGAAATGACAGATCTCCTTTTAAACTGTAAACAGACAGCACCATCAAGAATTACAGAAACCTCAGGGGCGGATGTAGAATTTTTGTAAGGGGAGCAATTTTGTTAAAGAGCACCTTTCCCGATATTTTTCAATACAAAAAACACTAAACAAGGAGCTCCCTTACCTCATTGGGATTGATAATTTAGTATTGATTTTTTTTTATAGCCCCCAAAGGAAGGGAAGGGATCGTAATTTGCCCAAGGGGCTGGCAGCATGATCCTTCTCCACTTCCTGACTCTCCCATCCACCCCAGCGCTTTGACGTTTTGTGACGTCTTTACAGGTCGAGCATAAGGGTGCGCTCCATTCACTTGAATGGAGCGTCTTTTTCAAATGTAATTTCCCGATTGTAAATCGGGTTTTGGTACCTCTTGATGCCAAGATTCAACTAACAAGAGCCTTGTTAGTTGAACACTGGCATCAGTAAGTACCAAAACCTGATTTACAATCGGGAAATTATATTTGAAAAAGACGCTCCATTCAAATAAATGGAGCACATCCCTGCACTCCACCTATAAAGACGTCACAAAACGTTGGAGCGCAGGGGCGGACCATAAAGTCACGAAGTGGAGAGGGATCACGCGGTCAGCCCCTTGGGGGCAAATTACGATCCCTTCCCTTCCTTTGGGGGCTGTATAAAAAAATGACACTAGCCTGGAGTATTGAAAAAGGTGTTCTTTAAAGGGGTAGCAGTTAAAGTGTTTCAAACTAATTCAGATTCGGCTAAAATGACTACTATTGGCTGGCCTAATGGGGTAAGCAGGTGCCACTTTGGTACATAGGGACTACAGGGAAGGTGACTGCAGGAGGCTCCACTAGTGAGTGAGATATCTGAACTTCATTTAGGATAGAGGGGAAAAAGCAATACAGACTTCAAACCCCTGATCCTCACTGCTGTCCCATCAGATTCAAGCCCACTGTCATTCATAACTTCTGAATGGCTAACATGGTGTCATCCAGATACTGAGCCTTAACCCCAGCAACAGCACTGCATGGTCAAGGAGTGGGGTCTACTCAAGGGAAGCAACTTTAGCTCAGAACTTCCCTTAAGTGTGCTAGGCTCAGATTCATACACCACTGCCTTTATGCTTTCTAATACTGGAAGCATACAAAAACACAACTAACAATAAGTGTCTCATTCACGACTGAAACATGAGGGTGTCATTCTTTTCATACCTTGCACTTGGTTCTTTGTGAAGATACCAGCAGGCCCTGTGAATACATACCATGCTGGATTTTGGCAGCATCCCTTGCCCCAGATCAACTGTACTCCCTGGCAGCCCACTGCTGGCCTTGTTTAAATGCACTATACTGAGCACACTGCCCCTTTGTCCTGTCAGCTGTTGCCCCTGCCCCCCTCATACACTGAACAGGCACAACTGTTTCAACAGAAACCCACCTGTCATTTCGACAGAATGAAAAGCATCCTGCCTCCCCAGACCTGTCACTTCATTGGCTAGAATGGTGGGGAAAGGGGCCTAAGCAAACAAGAAGTTTCGAGTCTCCTATTGCCTGACTGGGGAGGTGGATACTATTTCAACTATGTACACTGCTTCATTGCTTTGAAACATGGCACTTTACAGACTGTGTTTGTTTGCTCAGTTTTGCATGTGGTGTTATCTTCCTTATTATTGCTTTACAGGTCCCAGGGGTTGATGTAACTGACCAGCTGGTACCGAGGTCCTATCTGGCACATTTTTTGAACATGAGGTAGCTGATCCGACTGCCACACTCAGGTTTATGGAGATTGTGCAAGCAAGGTGGCTTCAAGTGTGCAAGGGATATTGCGTGCAAGATTAAATCAGACATGGACTGCGTGGATGCATCCCATTGGGAACATGCATCACTGCTCCTTTAATCCTACTCTAGGATCAAGTTTGTTCTGGTGGTGGTGCTCAGACACCTCAGTGAACATGACAGACTCCATTCACAGAATGGACAAAGCGGGAGACGGGTTTTGTGGAGGAACCCCGAGAGGGTGTTCAGCGTCAGTCTGAACAGCCTTCTCCACCGACTGCCTTAGCATTTCCAGGGTCAGTGTACAGCAGTGGTAAAGCCATCAGTGCTGTGCTGCAACCCCCTGCGTTTTAGTTGTTTGTTAATAACACTAACCCCCCCGCCCCCCGGCTCTGTGGAAATCCTTTCCAATCAAAGAACAGTTTAACAATGCTTCTGAGGGAGAGCTACTGTACAACCTTAAGCCAAATTAAATGAACTTACTAAACAAAACAAAACATTAAGTCCAATTAAATATTCATGCACCTAGTGAGGCTCCTTATTGGCTACTGGGTCGATCATTAATGTCTTAGAAATTACCGATCCAGCTGCCAACTGACGCTGTGAGGCACACACGGCTTGCACCATTCCTCTCAAAACCTAAAGTAAGTACAAAAAAAGGTAAAAACAAACATTGTTACTGTGGTTAGACTCATAATCACAATACCAACCTCCAAACCGGTCATTTCCTTGGATTAACGACCGGCTGGAAGGAAGTGGCCCTCGGCTGTGCCTTGTGCCACCCGTCTCCCAACCAGTCATTAATCCCTTGGAAATGACCACCTTCTTGATTGCTGGAGAAGCGACAAGGGTAAACTGGCCTCTACCCACACGGTACACAGCCAGCAGCAGGATTTAATCTGCCGAGATCTGTCAACAAGCCCATCATCTCATGCAAGCAGTAAATGAAAAACAAACAGTAAAAAAGGGTAGTTGAAGCAGGTTTTTTTTAAATGCCACCATATTAAGCACCAAGGGCATCTGTAGCTCCTTTCTGTTGTCCAGTGGGGTGGACATGGAAATCCTAGTCAGCAAGCCTGGTGGAAACAGTGCAGGAATCAACAGTACTGTAAGGAAAGCCAGGCTGAAGCCAATTCACAGAATCTTTTAGGGAAGCACACACAACTCTCGGTGACGGGTGGGAGCACTGATCACATATCCTTCCTTTTCAACCAAAAAATAAAACTAGGCCAAAGCCTCAGATCTGCTTGATGAGAGCATGGATTTCTGATAAACACTGACAACTCTGAATGAAGGACCAACATCCACCACACCAGGCCTCTCCTGGCAATGAATGACTGGCTAGACAAGTTGGCTTTACCGTCAGCCTTTAATTCCAGGTGGAAGTTATTTCTCCAGGAAATGTTCCTAGTGGAAAGCATTACTGTATTTACAGACAATAGCCTGTTTTCAAAGGTTGTACTTTTTTTGTGGATGTGCTTTCAGAAAGTGTTCTTTTTGGTTCGTAGGGAGTTACCAACCAGAACAGAAACTCATCTGCTCTCAGGACTTGTAATCCATCTTTTCCACTTTGATTATGCACTTTATTTATTTATTTTTAATTTCTGATCAGAAGTTAGATTTTTGGGGAACTGCATTTCGTATTCCATAATACATGTATCGATGAAAAGAACCCAATATGTCCACGAATAAATGCTCCAACGTTCCCAGCAGAAGCAGGTCTGTCTCTGACAGTCAACACCATCAGATGACCCCCAGGATTACCCGTGGCATTTTGCTCATTATCCAACAAACTGCTTCAGAGGACAGTGTTGGATAATAATCAGTTTGCTACATTTGAAAGCAAAGCTATAGCTTATGTTACCCTAAAACGCCAGCAACTGCTGTTGATGCTTTTGCTAGTAATATTGTTCTTTACTGTCAAATGGAGGCGACCCTCCTCTGAAGAAGCTCCTAAGACGATGAGTGGGAACTTCACATGACAGAATTAAGCAAAGGGATAAACTATAAGGGAAAACACTAATTTCTGCATGGGTTGTTTCTCATTAGAAACCTTTAAAATGATCCGTTCCCACCTGCTGGAGATCGCCCAGGGAACAACGCACACACAAATGAATAAGGCTGCCAACTTTGCTGGCCATCCTTGACAGGGCTACGGAAACCCCAAACCTGCCTAAAAACAAAGTGATGTGATGGTCATGGAATGTAACAAAAATGGAGATTTCAAATGTATGTGTTAAGACTTCCTGCAATAAACAGATTTCCACACTTTCTCAACTGATCGCTTTCTAGGTTTCTACAAAACCCAAATCAAGGTATGGCAAAATCTCCTCGTCTAAGGTTGAAGACAAAAGACCAGAAGCAAGACGCTAAGTGTGACTGGCAAAGCCATGCAGGTCTGTCTCTGACAGTCAACACCATCAGATGACCCCCAGGATTACCCGTGGCTGGGTAACAGTGACCACCAGTCATTGTGGTTTGAAATCACAGAAAGAGCAGAACCAAACCACACAAAAACACGTATCCTGGATTTTAGGGGGGCAGACTTTGGGAAAATGGGGAGATACTTGAAAGAGGCATTAAGGGGAATGGGACAGGAATCAGGGGTTGAGGAACAGTGGAGTATTTAAAATGGGATTATAAGAACAACAGAATTATGCATTAAGCAGGTTAGCAAGAGGAAAAGGAAGAGGAGACCATTATGGTTTTCCAAAGAGGTAGCAAAGAAAGTGAAAGCCAAAAAGATTGCATTCAGCAATACAAAAGACAGGCAGAAGGGGATAGAGAAGTACCAGGAGAAACAAAGGAGGCAGGAAGTCAGTAAGGGAAGCCAAAGCTCAGACAGAAGAACACATTGCAAAATCAGTGGGTAAAGGGGACAAAACCTTTACAGGTACACAAGTGAAAAAAGAAAGACAAAGGAGGGATAGTGAGACTGAAGGGGAGGATGGGAGCCATGGAGGATGACAACAATAAAGCTGACATATTGAACAGGTATTTCTGCTCAGTCTTTACTAAGGAAGAGGGGTAATGGGTCTGAAGGGAGTACAAGGGTGAGAATGGTGCAAATGGACACAAGTCCCTTTACACGAGAAAGGGTCCTGAAGGAACTGGAAGTAATAAGAGCTGATAAAGCAATGGGGCCAGATGGGGTGCACCCAGGGTCCTTAAAGAACTAAGAGAGGTGGTGGCTGAACCTCTGGCTATCCTGTTCAGCCAATCACTGGAAACAGGGAGGTACCCAAAGACTGAGGACAGCAGATGTAGTCCCTTTATACAAAAGTGGGAACAAAGAGGAAGCAGGGAACTACAGACCAGTCAGCCTCACCTCGGTAGTGGGAAAGATCATGGAAGCACTACTGAAGGAGAGATTGGTGGAACATCTGGTTGTCAATGGACTACAGGACCCAAGGCAGCATGGTTTCACCAGGGGAGGTCATGTCAGACCAACCTCATTGATTTTTTGACTGGGTGACTAGGGAGGTGGATCAGGAGGGCAGTGACATGGCCTATCTGGACTTCAGCAAGGCCTTTGACACTGTGCCACATAGAAGACTATTACACAAACTGGGGAATATGGGTGTGGGCAGGACAGTAGTGTGGTGGGTAGGTAACTGGCTGGGTGGCAGGACACAGAGGGTGGTGGTAAATGGCTGTCACTCCACAGAGGGAAGAGTGACCAGTGGGTACCACAGGATCAGTGCTGGGACCGGTCCTATTCAACATCTTCATCAGTGACATTGCACAGGATCTAGAAGGCAGAATTTCACTGTTCGCTGATGACACAAAGCTCTGTAACACAGTAGACACACCAGAGGGTGTAGACAGAATGAGAAGGACCTGCAGAAACTTGAAGAATGGTCAAGGGTTTGGCAGTTGAAATTCAATGCAAAGAAGTGCAAGATAATGCATATGGGGTACAAAACCCTGGCACAATATATCAGTTGGGGGGTGAGGATATAGCATGCACCAAGCAGGAAAGGGATCTTGGGGTTGTCATCTCTTGTGACCTCAAGGTAGGGAAACAGTGTGACAAGGCATCAGGTAAAGCAAATAGGATGCTGGGATGTATAGGCAGGGGCATCACCAGCAAAAAGGGAGGTCATAATTCCGCTATACAAGACACTAGTGAGGCCCCACCTGGAGTACAGTGTACAGTTCTGGAGACCATACCTACGTAAGGACATAGACAGGGTAGAGAAGGTTCAGAGGAGGGCAACAAAGATGGTGCATGGGTTGCATCACAAGTCCTATGAAGACAGGCTGAAGGAACTGAACATGTACTCCCTGGAGGAGAGGAGGGAGAGAGGGGATATGATAGAGACATACAAGTATCTTACAGGGAGGAACAGGGTGCAGGAAAACACTATTTTTAAGCGAAAAGATGTTTCAGGACTAGAGGGCATGGGATGAAGTTGAGGAGGACATTCAGAGGAAACATGAGAAAGAATTTCTTCACAGAACGGGTGGTGGACAAGTGGAACACCCTGCCAGAGGAAGTGGTGGGGGCTGAAACAATCACGGGATTTAAGAATGCATGGGATAGACATAAAGGAATTCTAGAGGGCAGGGGTAAGGGGAAACAGACTTCTAGGAAAACAAACTGAACTTACAAGCTCAAATGGGCAGACTAGGTGGGCCATAGGCCCTTATCTGCCGACACTGTCTATGTATCTATGTATCTATGCATCATTGAGAGTTTCACCTAAAATCCAAATCCATCTCCCCAGACAGCCAATCACTGCATCCCACTCTTGATCCGATGTCATCAACCTAGTGGCCAAGGAGACTGGAAACATGTACAATTTTTTTTAAGTGCACCATTTTTACAAATAAAAATGTTTCTTAGAAACTCTGTAGAAAACTCAGTAAAACAAATACCTCAGCTGGATTCCTTAAATAAGTAAAAGTACACCTTGTATATAAGGAAGTGAAATGGGGTTGTTTCCGCATGTCATTCTAATCCTACAGTACTCCTCTCAGTAGAATTCCAGCCTGTGCATCACTGTCCAGTTTGGTTCTGATCTTCAAAAGGAATTTTTACGCTAGCTTAGCCAAGAAAGGTGAATTATTTCCATTTTCAAATAAACTTTTTTGAAGAAAAAAAATATCTCACCCAAGGCTGTAGGGACACCAACCAGAAGCTGCAATCAGCTTTACATGGCTAGAATGTAAGTGAATTAACATTCCTTTTGAACATCAGGCACTTTATTATCCAGCTCTCTTGTTGCACGGTCATAGATGATGATGATAATGATGAAGATGATAACATCAGAGAGAAAACTCAGTTGCACTTTCTCAGTGGCATGCTTAACTGACAGTTTGGCAAATCAATGCTGTTTCTGATCTGATGTTGTCAATCACAGAATAAGAACTCTTGACTCCCTGTATGAGACTGGGGAAAAACAAATTAATCCAGGGCCCAGGACACACCTGCCAACATTTGAATGACAATCTATGGAAATGGTAAAAAAATAAAAATCTTTCTGTGTGACTGACCTTTAAGTAAACCTTGATGTGAACCAGAAAATATGACACCATCTCTTTAAAATGAATGAGCAGCATGTAATTTAAAATGAAAAAATAATTACAACTTGCACAATTCAGTCATTTAAGGTCCATCTTGCTGTCCCGGGAGTAATTCCCAGAATGCAACATTTCCTTTAAAGCTGCAGTTCGTTGGAAATTTTGGTCACTATGTTCCTGAAAGCCAGAGAAGTCCCAGAGACCCGCCTGAACAGGACCCCATTGAGACCGAGTTTCTGCAACCTGCAGACCTCCACCTCAAACTGGGAGTACTGTTCCGTATTGTCCCTCCCGTGCGTGCAGGACAGGAGGAAGGGCTCGGCCAGGCGGGATTTGCAGCTGTTACTGTCCACCGCACACTGTATGGCTACCATCATGTCCTCTGGATCTTGGGAGCTGGTGATCTTCACATTCCAGGTAAATCGGAGCAACCGGGGCTCTGCTTCTTTTTGATTCCAAGGTAGATTGCGACTGAAAGAAAACAAGGAAATTGCGTGAGGCTTTGAAGGCACCAGGTGGGGAAAAGATGGTAAATGAATGGAGGATCTGCAGGCGCCTGAGGAATGAGCTGTGGAAGCTGTGGGTGAGAAGTTGGGGCTTATTTATGCTTATTTGTTTCCCCATTAAAACGCACCTACTTTCCTCCTAACATCTTTGCTAATAAACCCACATGTAAAAACAATAAACTCCTTACAAGGGAGGTTGCAGACAATAATCTCTTTGCCTTAGAATTAGAAATAGAGAAGCAGTTTGGCCTGGTGGTTAGGGCACACAGCTACAGTATGAACCTGGATATCCAGGTCTGAATGTCATAACCACCACTTAGGCCCTTAACCCAATCTTTCTCTGTCTCTCTCTCGCTCCCCCCTCTCCCTCTCTCTCTCTCCTCTCCTCCCTCTCTCCCTCTCCCTCTCTCCTCCCTCCCTCTCTCTCTCCCCCCTCTCTCTCTCTCCCTCCCTCCTCTCTCTCTCTCTCTCCCCTCTCTCTCTCTCTCTCTCCATCCCTCCCTCTCTCTCCCCTCTCTCTCCCCACCTCTCTCTCTCTCTCTCTCTCTCTCATCCCCATGCTGTTTGTATCTCCGTGTGCTTAATAGCAGCAACATTCTCTCTCTCCTGGAGTGTATAGCACATTCATAAAAAATGCTATGCGTAACCAGTTTTAACACCTCCCCTCTTCTCTACCTGTTTTAAACAAGCAATTTGACAAGACTAGTTTCTATGAAAAAGAAGTTCCAGACAGAGCCAAACTGGCTGATGATGCATCAACCAGATAAGGAATATATGCAGATAATGTGTGGTTTGGGTTGTAATTTGCTTCTTATATTGTAGTGATTTCATAATTTTACACTTGCATCACACTACTAGGTGAGAGTGAATGACAATGGTGATGTAGTTGGGTGGTGGTGGTGGGTGGGGGGGTTGCAGCATCCTTTGCTGGGCCCAATGGCTTGATCTATGGGTATGGGCTGTTATCAAGGCCTGATGTCTGAATTCTCGTCCTCCTGTGGGAAGGGGGAAATGGAGACCCGCCTCCTTCTCCTATTCACATCTGACTGCAGCTGATCGTGCAACAGACAAAGAAAAGAAAGGTCTGCCTTGAAAGTCTGCCAGTTGAGAGCATGTACCCAATCTACCCGTGTAGATGGGGTTTAGATAGGTGGGGTGGGTGGTCAGAGGAAAAGGGATGTGGGCAGAGGTTTGGGGAAGCTTGTTCTGTAAACAGCAGCCACAAATTAGCCATGCCCACTGGCAGTGTTCTCCTTGGTGAGTTGGGGCTCACAATCCTAGAATGGGTGGGTGGTTTGACCGCAGCAATTGACAGAGAGTGACAGCAGCCACAGTGAGTTCGGGAACTAAACCCTGATTTCCAGGCAGACATTCTGGAAAGTCTGCACTGAGCCTTCACATACTGTAACTGGCCGTGGGGATAAACAAAGGAGTTTCATCTTCAGAGCTGTCAGTCTATCACCTTTCACTAGAACTGACTTCATAAAGTGTGTGGGGGGTATTTGGTGTACCAGTATAAGTTATATGGCCTGAAGATAAACAGGGGTTTTAGTCTCTAGTATTAACAGTCCTTCATCTTTCATCAACACTGAATTCTTCACAGCGGGGGCCCGCCTCATATGGTACCTGCTCACACTGTATCTGACCCAGGGTAAAACATTGGGCTTCAGTCTCCAGTATTGCCACTCCCTCAACTTACTTCCCTCCTGACTCAACATTTATGCGACCCCCCCTCCTCACAAACACACACAACTGGCCTCTCCTTGCTGAGCAGCCACACACCACACACACAGACACACATACTTGCCCCTCCTTGCTGCAGTCACATAATACACACACACACACACACACCCCCTCCTTGCTGGAAGTCATATACCCCGCAACCCACACAAAACTGCACCTTCATAAGGTACAGTCACATAACACACACATGCACGCCTCCGCCGTTCTGGGCAGTCATATGAAACACTAATGATCCCTCTTTGCAGGACAGTTGCACACACGGTCACGGTCTCACACAATGTGAGAAAATGGCAGCTCAGGAACATGCGATAGAGCAGGAGGGGTGTTGGACTCCTTTTAACACAGATTGGGGTCACACTGAAGGCGATATCGCAAAACTGATGACGCAACAATTCTGAGACAGTCCCTTGTGGCTGACAGTGGGGACTCCTGTCCGGGCAGCAGAAGCCTACAAGGACCTGCATTCATTTTCTTTTCAACAACAAGCTGCCCCAGTCAATCTCCCCATTCTTCCTGCAATGTTTTTAAGTGAAATCCAATGACAGAATACCCTGTTTTTGTCAGTTATCATTTTGAAAAGCATCTCATTTTAATGGGGACAAACAATACTCTTTTGATGTGGGGCATTTTAATTAAATAAAAAGGAAAAAAAAATCTTTTGCATGTATAGGTTTGGCTTCATAGGTCAGAAGTGTGTGTTGTGCAATTTCTTGTGTTTGCTGAGTAATAGATTTTAATGAAAACATCTGCATAAATGTATCAATTTATTTGTTTTTTGATGACTGGGTAGGCCCAATGGGACAAGATGTCCCTTTTACAGTGGCGACCCTGGGTTAGTTACATAAACATCATACAGTATCTGCTTCAACATATCAAGATCAGCAGTCCTATAAAATAGTACAGCATAGTAATTCCATATGAATTACAAGGAATACAGTACACAGATTACTAGTAACGAATACACAGTGGCTAGGGACAGAATAGTTACAGGACTTGCAGCGGCTGGGACCAACATGTACTCCTTAGAGACCAGACGGGAGAGGCGGAACATGATTGAAATGTTCAAATGTATGCAGGGTAAAGTGGACTCAAGCAAGCTGTTCACAGTCAGTAACATAACTAATACCAGTGGGAATTGTATGAAACTGGCGGGGGATGGGGGGACAGATTTACAAAAGACATTAGGAAATACTGTTTTACAGAGTGTGTGGTGGAAAGGTGGTGCAAAAGTACAGTTACATAAGAACTTACTGTAACGGTAGATCTTTTGAGAGGAGCTCTTGCAGCAGGTAATACCATTAGGACCTTACAGAAATCTTGTAGCTAGCAGTCTGTAACGGGGGACAGCCCCCAACGTCGGCTCCGCCCAACGTGGTATAAAGTGGGCAGTCCCCTGGCACCATCGGCGGTCCCCTAGCACTATCTCAGTTCTCCTGCTGCCGGAGACCCAGATGAAAACACTGGAGAACCGGGCAGGATCTCCCCAACCTAAAAAGGGGTAGAAACAGAAATCTGGAGGATGGAGGGTTGTTTAAGCCACCTGCTGCAAGAGCTCCTCTCGAAGATCTACTGTTACAGTAAGTTCTAATGTAACTGTACTATCTGACTTCGAGGGGGAGCTCTTGCAGCAGGTAATACCATTAGGACTGAGTCTCAAGCAGTACCCAAGAATAGGCCCAGGTCTGATGGGAGAGAGAGAAGGAAAACACACTGACTGAAAAAACTTTAAGAGAGTTGGCCCTGCAGGACGGCCAGTTCAAAACCTACTCTCCTCCTAGAAGCAATGTCTACGCTATAATGCCTGATAGAAGTATGGACTGTGCTCCAGGTTGTGGCAGCGCGGATATCTGCCGCGGAAACATTCCTCAAAGAGGCAAACGAGGTGGCCACAGCCCTGGTGGAGTGACCCTTGATGGGTCCCGGCAGGGGTTTACCATGGTGCTGGTAACAAAACGATATGCAGTGCACCAACCAGCGGGTTAGTGACTGCTTGCATGCAGGAGCCCCTGTTATCCTTGGTCCGTCTTCCTCGTTGCTTTGGTTCGGTAGAGGTAATAATGAAGGATTCTATGTACATCCAGGGTATGCAACAAGGCCTCACCCTGATTTTCAAACCCAGGGTAATAAACTGGAAGGTTGATGTCCTGGTTCAGAGTCAGTACTAACATCACCTTCGGCAGAAACTTAGGATTCGTACGCAAGGTCACCCTGTCCCTGTGGAAAACAAGATAAAGCTCCTTACACATAAGGGCCTGAAGCTCGGAAACCCTTTGAGTGGAAGTAATATCAACTAAAAATAACACTTTCCATGAGAGGAAGTGTAACTCGCAGGTCGCGGCTGGTTCGAAGGGAGCAGGGTGAGCTTCTCAAGAACAAAAAGCAAATCCCAAGGTGGGACTGGGTCCCTCCTGGGAGGTCTGATATGAAGAACCTCTTTGAAGGAAGGTCTTGCACACATTGAGCTGTGCTAGAGTTTTCCCCCCATATGGTGCATGGTATGCAGAAACTGCACACGTGTACCTTAATGGACGTGTATCTGAGCCCCAAGTCCAAGAAGTGGAGAAGATAATCCAGCATGTGCTTGACCAGACAATCCAGGGGATCTAGGGCACGAGCCATTGCCCAGAGGCAGAAACGCTTCCATTTCATGGTGTAGGTTGCACTTGTGGAGGGGTTCCTCACCGCTATGAGAACTCTGGCCACCCTGCTTGACACCCCTAATCTCTTCTATGCTAAGACTGCAGGAGCTACGCATGTACAGTAAGTAAAGACACTGCAGGGCAGGATGGTCGAGCATCCCCTGTTCTTAAGAGAGCAAGTGGGTGGAGAGTGGCAACTGCATGGGAGTTCCCGAGGTCAGTTGCTGTAGCAGCGGGTACCAGATTTGTCAGGGCTAAAGAGGAGCCACCAGAATCATCCTGGTTTCCTGACTGCAGTTTGAGCAGTACTCTCTCTGAATGAGAGGGAAGGAAGGAAAGGTGTACAGGAACCTCCCTGTCCAGGAGAGGGACGATGTGTCTCGCCAGAAAACACCAGGCCCTGGATCGAGCGAGCAGAAATTTGGCAGTTTGGTGTTGCACAGGGACGCAAAGAGGTCCAGTTCTGGACGGTCCCAGTGACCGAAGAGGTTGTCTGCGACTTCCTGGAGCAATTCCCACTTGTGGTTCAGAGAACGAGAGCGACTGAGACTGTCAGCGAGAATGTTCTGGATACCTGGCAGGTGTACAGCCGTGAGGTCCAGAAGATGTTCCACTGCCCAGTCCCACACTCTCATGGCCTCCCTGCAAAGGGGGTAAAACTGAGTGCCTCTTTGCTTGTTGATGTAGAAGACAACCGGCGTGTTGTCTGACTGCATCAAGAGAGGACCTGGAGAGACTTTGTCTCAAAACGCGACGAGGGTGTACAGAATGGCTCTCATTTCCAGAACACTGATGTGTAGAGAGCACTCTGTGGGAGACCAGGCCCCCCGGTCCTGTGTTTGCCTAGGTGAGCCCCCCAACCTGACAATGAGGCGTCCGTTGTTAGGGTTTGTGATGGGGGTGGTCTCTGAAAGGAGACCTTCCCTCTAAATGTGGAGGTTAAAGCCACCACTCGAGAGAGTGATGGACCGCCACTGAAACTCAGACCGGCTGATACAAGTTGTCCACTGCCTGATTCCATTGCACCTGCAGGACCCTCATGTGCAATCTGGCGAGGGGGACCGTAGCGATGGCCACAGCCATGTGGCCCAGAAGCTGCAGAATGATCCTTGCAAAGACTGAAGAAGCTGCTTGGACTCTGCTCGCCAGGTCCATCAATCGATCAGCTCTGTCTGAAAGCAAAAATGCCTTTTCCTGAACAGTGTCCAGGACTGCCCCTATGTATTGCAATCTCTGGGAGGGCCAGGGTAGCGACTTCGACCAATTTATAGTTATTCCCAGGTAGAGGAACAAGCTTTCTGTCTCCTCTAGGGTGACTCTCAGCTGGTCTGCTGACTGGGCTGAGATGAGCCAGTCGTCCAGGTAGGGCTAGACGAAGTGGCCTCTCCTTCGGAGGGCCACTGCTACTACTGCCAGATACTTGGCAAAAACCCTGGGGGCTGATGACAGGCCAAAGGGCAGAACTCGAAACTGGTAATGTTGCTCTCGGAACTGGAGGAATCTCCTGTGAACGCAGGGCCTTGATATGCATATAGGCGTCCTGTATATCTAGGGAGCATAACTAGTCCCCTTGATGGATAAGGGGGAGCAAGCCTGCCGGAGTTACCATCCGAAATCTCTAATATTTGACAGAGAGATTGAGCTGGCTGAGGTCCAGAATGGGACAAAGGTCTCCCATTTTCTTTGGAACTAGAAAGAAACGGGAGTAGCAACCCATGCCCCTTTGGGCCTGAGGCACCGGCTGGATGGCATTTTTCTCGAGCAGCAGCTAGATTTCGTCTGCCAGAAGCCTGGCATGGGCTGGAGGATAACTGACAGGAGGGGGATTGTTCAGTGGGATGCTGAGAAACTCTATTGCATAACCCCTGTGAATGGTTTCTAGCACCCATTGGTCCGAGGTTATGCTGGACCATTCGGCAAGGTAAAGGGAGAATCTCCCTCCTACTTTCTCGCCCTGCATCTCCCGAGACAGAGAGAAGGGAGATGCCACGAGTCAGGCTGTAGAGGGGCTGGGGCCCTGCGCCCTAGAAGCTTTAGGCTGATTGGGGCCTGGGGCACCCCGAGGGGCAGGGTGACCATGCCTCTTGAACCCTTTGCCTTGGGGTTGTTTGCCCCCTTGTCCCTGACCTTTATGAAAGGAACAATGGCGGGCCCTTGAGGTTCTGACTTTTACATGCGGTGTATGTCTGCTATGGCTTTGCCCGACTCCTGAAGTTCCCTGACCAGGGTTTCCACCTCCTGGCCAAATAACACTGGGCCCTGAAAGGGTGAATCCAGTATAGAATCCTGGAGAGCTGGGCGGAATCCTATTAGCCGAAGCCCAGAATGCCTCCTCAGACAAATTCCTGAAGAAGCTGCCCAGGAGGCCATGTCCACAGCATCGTATTTGCACCTATGGACATGCTTGTCTACATCCAGTCTGGACTGGGTGTAGGCCAGGATCTCCTGTTTAGTGTCTGAGTCCGGCAGGTCTTGATCATTTCCATGGTTTTCTCCCAAAGTGACTGTTGATATGTCACCACATGGGCCAGGAAGTTCAGTGAACGGATAGCTCCCGTTGCTGACTAATAAACTTTCCTGCCCTAGCTATCCAGTTTTTTGGATTCTGGATCTGGTGGTTGGGAGCTGAAGTGCTTAGGCTGGTTACCACGACCGTGGGCAGCTGTGAGCACCAAAGAATTGGCTTTAGGGTGCTCCCCCAAAAAGGGCTCGGCCTCTGGGGGCTTGTACAGTCTGTCTGCCTGTCTCTGTCTACCTTCCTCAGGACAGCCAAAGTGGATGAAGGTTTGCACCATGTTATCCTAGTAACATCCTGAAATGGCTCTACAAGAGGTGGGATAACCAGGGGTTTGGGCTCTTTGGACCCCAGGAATTTAGCCAGACACCTGGAGCTCTGGGTCCAGCTCCTCAGTGTCCCCTTTGTAAATGGAATGGATGTGCTACATAATGTCCAGAAATGAAGGGTCGTCCGGGGGAGGGGAACCTTGGGGAGTCCCTGGGGCCTGGAGAATGTGAGACAAATTCCTCTTCATCGGAGGAGTCTGGTGAGGAGGGACTTGCATCCCCGTTATCCGGTGAGGACGGGTGTCCGCTGGAGGATGGGATAGGGGAAGAACGCCTCCTCCTGCATTTGCCTTTGGGGTCCAGGTGGGTTACCTCCTCTTCAGCCAGATTGGTCGGTGTTGGAAGGGGCCCATTGGTGGTGGAGTCGGAGTTGGGACTGGAGGTCTGTATAGGAGGTCCTCCTTAATGGTATTCCACCATGATGTAAAGAGTGACCCGATGTCCGCCACTGGGACGACCGCTGGGGCAGGTGTCAGGTTCGCTGGACTTGGCGTCTGCGGATCCTGAGGATCTGCCGCCTGGTCTGGAGCACCCTATTTGTCCTTGTCCAGATGCCCAGGATCTGTGTCCCCAGGGGACCCGGCACCCGAAGTAGGAGGAGGCCCATCAGGCAACCAGCCATTAGACGGAGGGGTGGGCGTCCGATCCTCTGCCGGCGACCACTTCGTATCAGGTGTCAGAGTGCGGGACACTGGGGAGGGTGACCGGCTCAGTGGGCGCCTGTCCGGGGAGGAGGGGTGCACCTTGGCCGGAGGAGCCAGAGGGGGCGTCTGGTGTCAGACGGTCTCCTGACACCCCTCAGAGTCGTCAGGGTACTTGTGCTTTTCTGACAAACTGCCAGGTTTTTCTTTTGATTTACTGGCAGGCGGACAGCCTTACTGGGTCAACCCTGAAGAGGACTTGTGGGGTTGGTGGGCCAGAGAAGGATGAGTGGGCGAATGCCCTGAGGAGGCTGGCTCCCTGCGTTTTCCCTGGGAAGAGGTGGGAGCTGCTTTAGACTTCTGTGAAGACTCAGCCACATGAGCTGGGACCAAGCCCAACCTCTGGCAGGAGGTTGAAGAAGAAGAAGAAGAAGGTGTCTTTGAAGGCAACTTTGGGCGGGACCCAGACCTGGCCCTATCCTTCTCCCTATGGTGGTAGTGGTGTTTCCTTCCCGATGACTTTGTCTCTGGGTGGGGAATCCTTGGCGGGAGAAGAAGAGCTGTGCTCCAAAGTCCACTGCATGGCCTTCACCTTCTGCTCCAGGAGATAGGCTTTCAGGGTGTTGGCTCTCCTGGTCCTGGTCTTTTGGTTGAACTTGCGGCAGAGCGGGCAGTTGGCGGGTCGGTGGTCAGGGCCTAGACAGATAAGGCAGGTCGCGTGCCCGTCTTTGGCCAGAATCTGTTTCTCACATGCACACTTGGACTTGCGTCGTGATGGAGAGGGCAACGACATGCATGGAGATATCCGACGTTGAAGGAAAATCAAAAATGCAATATCAATACAATTTTATGACAAGTGGTCGATTGTGTTGAAAGGCGCCTGTGGAGCCAAATAAGCAGGTCGATGAGCGTGGAAAAGAACTGAGATAGCGCCTTAGACTGCCTCTATACCACGCCTGACGTGGGTTGGAGCCGACATTGGGGGCAGTCCCCCGCTACAGACTGCTAGCTACAAGATTTCCGTGGGGTCCTAACGCCTGGTGGCATTAGTCCTAATGGTATTACCTGCTGCAAGAGCTCCTCATCGAAGTCAGATCTACCAATGACACTGATCAATGCAAACATGGCGGAGAGCTTCAAGTAAGGGTGGTCAAGGGGACTGGGGAGGCCAGGGCTGGGAGGTGGATGGTCATGATCCCCCTAGAAGGTCTGTACCACCTTATAGAGGAGACTTGGACAGACCATGAGGCCTTTTGTTGGCAATTTATTCTCTTTCTAAAGCACAGAATGCAGTGGTCATGATCAACCGATATGGTAAAGCATCAAAAACTTGGACCAGTTATCGAAATAAACCCTTAATCAAATTAAGCAAACGAATAAACGGTTGAGCAAATGCGATCATAAGCCAACACACACACACACTCACACACACACACACTTCCAAAAACATTTTCTTTGCTACATAGATACATCGATGAACACAGACAGGAAAAGGCTGGGTCCATCAATTCTGCCCTGATGTCCCGTGTGGAAATATTCTGCCCCTCCAGAGTCCTCCCTGCCCGTTGCTTCTCTCTTGTTCCTAATAACCTCTCTGAATCTGTACTCCCATCTTTGATCACATCACTCAGTAAACAGATCCACCTGTCCACCATCTGATCTGTGAAAAACAACATTCTGATGTCCTTTTCAGAATTCCCACCTTCCAGCTGGATACTGTGCCCCCTAGTGACTGTACTATCCCTCGGCTTAAACAACTCTGTGGTGTCCACTCCGTTGTATACCTGCAAGTATCTGTGGGTTTCTATCATGTCCTCTCGTCCCCCCTGTCCTATGGAGAGTAAATTTTGTATTGAGGCTATTCAGTCTCTCCTTGTAGGACCTACCCTGTGGATCCTGGTTCATGTCCGTTCCCTTGGCTGGACAGCCTCTACTCTTGCCCCACCCTTTTTCAAATGCAGGCTCCAACACTGTATAATATACTCCAGCTGTGGTCAAACCAAGGACCTGTACAGTGGCAGTATCACCTCCTTCCCGTACATTCCCGCCACCAGTTTGCCTTCTCCTATGCTGTACTGCATTGGGAGGAGGCTTTAAAACTATTGCTAATTCCCCCCCCGGTCCTTTTTCTCCCTCGACTGCTCCACCTTGACCTTACTGCAATGATAACAGTGGATTTTTGTTACCAATGTACATCATGTTACTTTTTTTGGTGTTTGATTTCAATTGTCAAATTTGGCCCTTACTTCAACCTCTCTAGATCCCTTGTCATGCTGCTAATTCCCTCCTCATTATCTACTCTTC
This sequence comes from Neoceratodus forsteri, assembly GCA_016271365.2. Taxonomy (NCBI): domain Eukaryota; kingdom Metazoa; phylum Chordata; order Ceratodontiformes; family Ceratodontidae; genus Neoceratodus; species Neoceratodus forsteri. The sequence goes on along the minus strand of CM057450.1, from coordinate 560,191,372 downwards.
CACAAAGAATTGATGTCACCTGATGACTGACTTTCCTCTGTAGATTCCCCAAATATACACGTTAAGAGGTATCAGCCCCAGGCCAGACCCTCTGTGGCACACCACAAGTGACCTTCCTGACATCAGAGAGCTTACTGTTCAGGACTACCCTCCGAATCCTCTCCATCAACCAGTTCCTAATCCACCTAATTAGTACCTCCCCTACTCCCGTCTTCTACCTTTTTACTAGCCTTCTATGCCGCACCAAGTCAAATGCCTTGCTAATGCCCAGATCCAAGATGTTGACTGTCTGGCCCTCATCCAACATCCAAATCACCCAACTGAAATAATCAAACAGGTATGTTTGACATGACCTGTCTCTTGTGAACCCATGCTGGTTACTGTCAATAAGCCCCTTTTCCTGTAGGAAGTCAACCACCTGTTTTTTTATTGTTAGTGCCTCCAGTAACTTGATCACTACTAATGTAAGGCTCACCATTCTGCAAGTTCCTCGGTTGTCAGTATGCCCACCCTTGTGCAAGGGGACCATGTTCACCATCCTTCAGTCCACCGGCACTTCTGTTGCCAGGAACTCATTGAATAAGTCTGCAAAGGGTGCCGCCAGGGCCTGTTTTGCCTCCTTTAGCACCACCCCCTTTTTTTTGCTCCTCCATGCCCACCAGCACCCAACTCCTTTGGGCCCCCACATTGCCCCTCTTCTCCTGCCAAATTCACCCTTCTGAGTGCTCCTCTGGGGCCCCGACCTAGCCAGACCTCCTAGTCCATTATGGTGGGCTTGTCCCTGCTGGCTGCCTCCCTGGCCATTGTCGTGGATCGCAGCCTGAGATCTTCTCACTTGCTATCTCCTGTTGTTGGACTGTCCCTGCCGGAGGCTGTGCCACAGCCTAAGGGATATGCACTTGCATCACAACTGGAGAGGGCATGCCTGCTAAATGTGAGAGGAGGGTCCAGGCATAGGAAGGGACAGAGAGGCCATCATCTGGCATATCAGAATGGCATTTTCCCTTTTTCCTGAGCCCTGCCCAACCTCCCCCGATTTGCATGCATGCAATGGCTGGCCGGAGGGGGGGGGGCCTGACAGCATGTGGTCACCTACACTGTCATTGGCACCTCCACAAGCCACCACCAGGAGCTTCTACATGGTGGTACTGTGAGTGCCCCCCCAGAGGACATCATCCAAATGATGCTCTTAGCCCTCTTCGCCAGTCTTTGCTCCTGACGTCCTTGGCACGAGGCACAAACCCAGGTTGCCAGCAAGCCACAGCAATCCCCCATCACTCGACACCACTGAGCCAGCTTCTCATAAGGCTTTCTGCACCTTGACTTGGTGGGCAGCTCTTCAGCCCGGTCCCTGTTCCCCGTGATCAGCACACACCTCTCCCTCGGATCAGTAGTATATATCCCCCACAGATTTCTCCCCATGGCAGGGCCAGGAGGGGGAGGGCCTCCCCCAGACAGCAAATCCAGGTGCCCCCGCAAGATCCAAGAGGCAGTGCGAGCTATGAGGAGACGGCAGGGCATCATTTTAGCCCATCCTCCCTTTTTCCCATTTTCTGTGCCCCATTCCCCTGCCACGGTGCTAGTATGTATGCATGGAGGCACCCCCCTCCGGAACCTTTGTAAATTGTTTCCTGCACTGTATGTTACCTTAACTTTGTACTGTTCATTATGTGTGATGTGGAACCTTTGTAAATGAGTCTCTGACTCAAAGGTACTTTCCAATCTCTGAAATAAATAAATACACACGTCATGCACAACTGTAGCCCTGCCCTTCGAGTCGCTCGAGTCGGCAATGTCAGACGGCTTCCACCTGGTGGCAGTCAAAGGCTGAGATGGATGGCCACCCCTCCCTGGGAGAGGAGAAAATTCCCTGGACGCTCAATCCTCTACCACCACACTGACCCCCGCCAACTCATGCTTGTTCCCCAACAACAGCAGTGGCAGGAGGTAAAGTGTTCCGTGCCTTAGCCCTCCATGTCACTGGGCCTGCTCTATTAGCACCCTATAATGGAAATGCTGGAGTTCCGTTTAGCCGTGCACAGTTCATCCTCTTCCATTTTACGAGGGAACCCCTTCCCAACAAAAACGGGGGTATTTTACCATGTAAAAGTGAAACACGGGCTGACCCATTGGTGCAGTGGTAGTGCTACCATTTGTGATGCTGCTGACCCGAGGTTCTGGAACGAATTAAAAGTTGCTGGGGGCCAGCCGAGGAGGAAGATCAAGTGTCCCAGAGGATGCTCTCTGAGGCTGTCACTGCCCTGGCAAAACTGCCACCTTGGTGACCACAGGTGACACTGCACTCCAGACAACCAAAGTGATAGAGAGGGGGTCGGATGGGCTCACCAGAGCATACTTGCATACAATTGCTTGAGCTCTCTAGCAGGCTGACATCCTGCAGGCAGGGATAAAAGAGAAAACAGTCCCATGCATCAGGATCCCCAGCGCACTTGGGCCCTGACCCAGGCCATTGTCCTTTGTGTGTGTGTGTGTGTGTGTGTGTGTGTGTGGGGGGGGTGCATCCCAGGAACCTTCGTCACTGTGTCACTGGAGGAGATAAAGGGTTGGTTCCAGCTCGGCTGGACTGTGGGGGGTAAGACTATGGGGTTGAAAGCCCCCACATGTAAGTGGCAGGGATGCTGGGGATGGGGCTGGGTCTGACCAGGGGAGGTAATGCAAGGCAAAACTTGTTAATTAAAATACAAAATTAAAGACAGAGCTAGAGAACCACTCCAGCCAAATATAGAATCCACTCCATGTCCTGCTTACTGTCCGTTTTCCAGCAGCCATTTTTTTTTCATCCTGTTTTATTATACTACCTATTTACCAGAATCTCACACTGGTACTCGTGGATGAAGGGCTCAGCTGCCAATGCGGGGGGAGGCACACCAGAAGCTCCTGGATGCCAAGTGAGCTACCAGAATGGGTGGGGGTGGCTAAACACCAGGGAACTTTGTGAAAGGGTTGAGGAGAGGGAGGCGTGAGCCACTAGATACCAGTGAACTACCAGAATGGGTGAGGACGAGGCAGCCAATAGATGCCAGGGAACTACCAGAAAGAGTCAGGGAGAGCGGGAGTTGCTGAGCACCAGGAAACTAGAGGAACAGGTCAGCAAGACTGAAGGGGAGTTGCTAGATGCCAGGGAAGTACCAGAATGGGCCCAGGAGGCTGCTGTCACTCCTCTAGTCTCTTCTGGGTGCCCCAAGCTCCACATGGCCATGGTAATGAAAGATTATCGATCCCTATACAAGCTATAGCATTGCATTGCCCACCGAGCTGTTATCACATGGACTCAACAGAATCGTGTTATTCCTGTGTTTGGATTTGGGCCACACCCACTACCCCCCTACTAAAAAAAAATTGCCTTTGGCTACCATAAGAAGCCTTAAGAAAAAGAAATTTGCAGCATATTTTTCAACAGTACCTGATAACAAGGAATGCCATGAAGTATTTCACCATCTCCAATTGTACTACCTCCATTTCTAAGCCTACTATCACCTCCAAATTTACTAGCTCCTATTTCACAACCCCACCCCCATCCCTGCTACCTCCCATACTTGTTAGTCTCCTACTAGCTAGTGTTATCTCCTTTGTCCTATTTTAGCATATACAGTATCTCCCTAATCCATAATCTTGCTTGGGCTCAGCACTACCTTTCATGCCCACAGTCCTCCTGCCAGCCCAAGTTATCTCCAACAACCCATTGTGACTTCCCGCCACTATCACTGAGAAGAAGCGTGACATGAATGACTGTCCCGTTCTTAGCAAGACAGTCTGTAGCTCTGACGAGTATCTAACTACAGTATAAATCATGACATCATTCTTCACCAGTCAGGGTTGTTCATTTCTAAACACTCCAGGCAGGTTTATAACCATAAGAGGATGTCTCGTGCACACAAATCTAAAATCTGCTGTTGGCATAGTCCATTTTCCACAAAGGGGATTCTCTAATATAATGCACAATAAGCACTTTAATTTTAAATTAAAATTACATGTTTTAAACTAAATTCTATACCATGATTTAAAATATGTTTATTTGTAAAGTTACTGTGTCACTTATGATTCTAAGAGTTTTTTATCAAGTCCTTTGTGTGCCAGAACTGTTCAGTTTCACTCTGCAGTTCTCTCACTCAAAGAAAGCGAGGATGCACTCTTCAAGACACAGTAACCATACAAACAAACATATCAAAGAATGTCCAGGACTTTGCAGCAATCTACAGTATCCCCTCTGTGCTTCACTTTCTCGAACAGCAGCGCAGTGTTTTTATATTTCTGGCTTCCTCCCACATGTAGAGGAAGATCTCTCCAACTGTTGCCCCCCTCCCCTCCATCTGCCCACCAGCCAAGACCGATCCATGACACAAACAGCTGAAACTTGTGTCTGGGAGGCAGGGCTGGCTTTTCAATGGTTCCTTCATGATGGCTGTATTATACTACTTTTTTGTCTCTCACAGCCCTTCCCCCTTCATGGATGCACCCCTAGCTACAGTGACATGTAGGACAGATGACGGTGCTGCAGGGCCAAATGGATGCACAGACACTCTTGTAAGGCTAACAACATCAACCTGGTGATGCAGTGCTCCCTCCGCTGGCCCCAGATGGAGGTTCTAACGTTATGCACAACCCAGGGTCTGAAACATGGCAGCATAACTCACCACCACCATATCACTGGGCCAATTAAACAATCTTGTCATTTATAATAAATTAAGGATCAAGACTCTTGTAAACATAGCAAACACTATTTCTAAAATTATTCCCAACTGCAGTTTTGTAAGAAGTACAAAACCTCCTTTTCCTTCACAATCCGCCAAATCGGGGTGCGCTGATAATATCACAATGTGAAGATCAACTGAATTTGTGACTTCAGCTAGAGGTACGTGATCTTGTTCAGTCTGACTGTTACTATGCACAGTGCATTACACTGAATCTTCTGACAGAAGTCTAGTTATTCTAATCTAGCAAGCGATCCTGTCAGGTATGGCTGTTAACAGTTTTAACGTACCATACCACAGAATGGCTGGTCAACTCTCTTCACATTTCCCACTGCTCAGAGGATAACACCTTAGCTGACTTGAGAGTAGGGAGACACGAATGGAGAAGATTCACCGCGAACCAAGGAAAGAGCGCAGACTTTGGATGTTGCTGTTAGCGAGCCTGTAATGGTTTTCCAGTAGTGTGCAGAGTACTACGCTAGTAAGAGGGGATACCTTATTCAATGTAGTGGAATGGGGATGAGAGATGGAAAACACACACAACTCTCCATTAAACTAATCCCATTCATCAAATACAGTACAAACGTCACCACACATACCTTGTGATCGGAGATCTCCGGATTCTCTCAGGTTCGTCTGCGACCCTCAATAAGGAAATATGAAAGTTTAAAATCAATGTAAAAAGGGTGGCACCAACAATAAAGCAATTCAGTACCAATCAGAAAGTCAGCACCATGCCAAAGGTTACACACTAACTAGGGAATACATAAATGTTAGTGACACTTGCTGGTGCAGTTCTGGTATTAAAGGGGCACAATCACCACCAAGGTTCCCCACACTCAAGTGTGGGGCTGGTAATAGTGTGCATTTTATTGTGCAGAAACCTTTTGGTTTACTTGCTGTTTACTGTAGTACAGACTGTATCACACTAATTTTGCTTAGATGCAGGCTGACATCTTTCTGTTACTACAAATCCCATAAGAACCTGTAGATGACATCAGAGCAGTAGGCAGCAGTGACAGGATTCAACAGCCTGCAGCATATGTTAGAGTTTATATAAGCTCCGATCTTTTGTTTACTGGTCCCACTGTCCTCCATGGGCTATGTACAATCACAGAGGACTGTACTTAGCCCCGGGGAAAAGCAGTCCCTTAAAATGTATCTTTGGCACCAAGCTTTTGGTGACTGATTTATTTACCTTAAATGCTTATTGTTTTATTTAAATTAAGTAGATGTTGATTTATTATGTTTTAAAATTGTGAGGCGCCTTGGTTCTGGAAAGGCGCCATAAAAATAAAGTTTTATTATTTTTTTTTTTATTATAAAGCGTCTGACTGGAGATTATAAAAGCTCTAACATGCACTGCAGGCTACAGAATCTCCCACTGCTGCATACTGCTCTAATGTCAGCTGCAGGGGATTATGGGATTTATAATAAAAGAAGATGTTAGCCTACAAACAAGCCAAATTAGTCTGATATAATCTATTATACTACAGTAAACAGTAAGTAAACCAAAATGTTTTTGCCCACAAAGTGCATGCACACTGGAACTAGCCCCACACTCGAGTGTGGGGTCCTTTGTGCAGACTGTCAACTTGAAGACTTCTAGAAGAAAAAATAGCTCTGAGGCAATTAAAATTCAGTATTTTCCTACCCTACTATCTAATATGCTGTATAAATTCCACCCCCCCCCAGTGCCTCAACTGGCTACATATCTAGCAGGCATCCTAACATTTCGCTGATCGTATCAGAGACCAAGGACAAAACCAAAACAAAAAGAATCAACAGTACCATTTCTGTCTTGCCTTGACATTAGTTTTATTTTTTATTACATTTTTTTAATTGAATATTCAGCTTTAAAATGTTACAATACAATTGTCCAATACTTTTCAATATTCACCATATCATACAATAATATGCATTGTCTAGTATAGATATAAAAGAGGAAACAGTCCTAGTTGGGGAAATTTTCCTGTAAGATACAACTCTGATAAACAGTAAAACTTTATACATGGCTTGGAGCCTCACCTCATCATTTCACTAAATCAGAAAATTCAAAGTTCTGTCTAGGTATTCGGTCACCCTCGTTCATGCTGTGCATTAGGGGCGTGGGACCAAGTACTCTGGAAGAAAGTGACCTTCAGGAACCTTACAAAATGCCAAGCTTTTCTCAGTGCTCATTAGCTCCATTTGTACAATCTTTCTGGTGTACGATGCCAGGATCTTCTGCTGAGTTAATCTATTTTTTGAATCCTTGACTCCAGAGGCCAGATGCCTGCAGAATCTATCCCAGTCTAAGGCAGAAAGTGTAATATGGACCTCTTTTTCCCCCAAACTCGTTCTGATCTTTTCTGAAGGGTCTGTCTGGTCCCTGTCTTATGAGTTACCAGTATATCCCAAAGCAGATAAGAGTGCACAATGGAGATTCCCAGGACACTGAGTTCACAGAGGGTCCATTCCATGGCCGTGAGCCATTTAGGTCATACGTAGTGGCGGACAACTGGTGGAGAGCATGGGCTAGTCGCATTAAACTGAAGTCAGGAAGATAAAATCCACCCTTGCTGAATTCTTGCATTAACTTTTTTATGGCTTAATCTCCTAGCGCCTGTCCCCCAGAAAAAAAACAAACAACATATCTCTGTGGAGTCTAGCTATCAGTTTCTTGTCTGCCAGGGTATGGATATTGTCTACAATATACAGTATTCTAAGCACCACCATCATTTTGTACATGTATGCTTGCCCCAGTGTGATAAGTGGAGGTGGTTCCATCTCATCATGTCCTTCTCTAGAGCCGTGCGCAGAAGTTCTAGGTTGGCTTTCCCCAGTGTCACTAAGAATTTAATGTAGTCCTGTGAAACTGACATACCTCAAGGACAGTCTCTCTGTGTGGTTACTGATGGGTGGGAAGGTAGCAAAATAGATTTGGCTACATTCACCTTACAACCAGATAATTCACCATAATTAGGTCACTCACTTGTGGTACAGACTGCTCTGAGTGGGTAAGGGTGAGCATAGTATCAACTGCAAAGGTTATGACCTTATGCTCTCCTCCCATGTCAGCCCCCTCTATGACTGTATGTTGTCTTATGGCCTGCATCAGTGGCTCGAGAGTAAGAATGAACAGCAGCGGGGAGAGTGGGCGGCCTTGCCTAGTGCCTCTTCATAGAAGAAAACCACAGGAGGTAACCCCGTTCATTATCACTGGTGTCTCTGCTGCTACCTCATACAAAACTGAGATCCACTACAGAACAGTCGGGCCAAATCCAAATCTGTGCAGGATTTGAACCAGAAATTTCCACTCTACGCGATCAAACGCTTTTTCAGTGTCTAATGATAAGGCTGTGGGAGTTTTGGAACTGGATGTTTTTCAGATCACATTCATCAGCCATCTGGTACTGTCCAACTCCTGCCTACCTAGGATAAAACCTACCTGGTCAGTGTCTACCAGCTGGGCCGCTATGCTTTTGATTCAGGTGGCAATTAGTTTTGCAAATATTCTGCAGTCCACAGGATTAACGAGATGGATCTGTAGCTACCACACAACTGCGGATCTTTCCCGGGCTTTTGTAGCAGAGAGATTCATGCCATCCTCATGGATGAGGTAATACACCCTGTGTGCAGGCCTCTGTTAGTGCAGCAGCTCAAGGCGCCATGAGACCCTCTTGGAAAGTAGCGCAACACTCAGCCAGCAGTCCATCCCCACAAGAAGCGTTCCCTACTGGCATGCTGGTTAGAGCGTTAACCAGCTCTGCCTCTGTGAATGGCTTATCCAGGCTGAACTGTTGCTCAGATGTCACAGTGGGCAGACAGAGATGAGAGGTGAAAGCTGCCAGGTCTTTCTCAGTGGGGACATGTTCTGAATCATAAAGTTTGCAATAGAATTCCATAAAGGTGTTGTTTATGCCTTGCTGTTCTGTAGCGAGTTTGTCATTCGGGGATCTGAGGCACTAAATTCTAGACTTCTGTTAGCATTTTTTTAATTGGTAAGGCAACAACCTGTCAAGTTTAACCAGAAGGCCTGCTGAAGCCAAAAAGGCGAATTCCACCTTTGGAGTGAGATGGAGGTTGATTTTAAATTTAGTGCCAACTATTTGTGCTAACAGTTCCCTGTCCTCACAACCAGTGCTCCTAAATTTCATCTTCAGGTCTTTGAGAACCACTTCCATGTCCTTCTTTACTTCTGATGTGTGTGCAATGCATCTGCCTTGAATGAAGGCCTTTAAAGTGTCCCAGCAAGTAGATGCAGAAGTGTTCACTGGTTTGCTTAATTCCAGAAATTCAGCAATATTTTTGGTGAGCCGTGCACAAAAGTCTGTGTCACAGAGTAATGGGGTGTTGAACTTCTAAGTACCCTCCCCGTGCACAATTATGTCGGGCAGTAGCCAGGAGAAGGTAACGGGACTATGGTCTGTATAATGACGGATTCGATTTTTGCCTCATTAACGTCTCCGAGCCATTCATTCAGGACCAGCCACGTGTCACTCCTTGACTAGACTGTGCAGAACTGAATAAAAGGAGTAATCCTTGCGCTGTGGATGAATGAGCTGCCATGCATCTGTGATGCATAACTCATTTGCCAAATACTGTAGTGGCTGCTAACACCTGTGACCTGGTACCTGCGGACGGCTTACTCCTGTCCAGAAATTCATCCATTTCTGTATTCACGCCCACCCTCCCGACCATTACATGACTCCTCCCACACTCCGCCAATTTTTGAGTAAGGGACACAAAAAAGGTTGGATCTGCGGTATTGGGCCCATAAACACAACACATGGTAACTTCTCTGCTCCACAATCTGCCCCTTACAATAAAGCATTTACCCTCTTGGTCAGTGTCTGTGTGGGAGTGCTGAAAGCCAATATCTTTGTGCACAAAAATAGCTACCCCCCCACACACTTTCAGATGTGTAAGAGCAACCATACACCTGCGCTAACCACCCTGACTTGAGCTTATCCGTTTCAGCAAGTGGGCTTCCTGGAAGAAGGCCATCCTCATACCCAGCCCACACAGGTGATCTAAAGTCTTCCTTCTTTTAACTGGTGAGTTAATACCCTTCATGTTTTGGGAAGTGAACTTAGTGGGCTTGTTAGCCATATCTTATGTGGAACTGGCAACAGGGTGATAAGCTGCTTTGTGAACTTAGGATGTCTAACCAATAACTAGGCCACATCCACCCAGGCGCCTCATGACTCTGCATTTGGCCAAGGTCTTGCCCTGGAAGGTTACCCTTATACGAATTAATGGCCCCCCCCCACCCTTTGGTGAGAAGACTCGCCTAGACAGTGACAGTGGCTGAGAGTTTAAATAACTTAAATATTTCAAGGGTCCCTGGATCCCAGTGGGAGTACTAGCTAAGTAACAATAACAGTAACACACATGAACAAGGTGTGAAAAAAACACACTTTTCAGATCCCTGGATGGAATAAAGGCTGATGGCATTACCCCCTGAAGCCTCCCAGCCATAACTGACGTTCTTTGTTGTAAGTTCTTAGCCATCTGTATATCTCCATCTTCAAACTACCCACTGATATGCAGTTCATCGATTAGTGACTAGTAACTACTGCCCTACACTCCCCACCTAACCCAAGCCCCCACAGAGGAACCATGAGCCGGATTTGACAACAGATGTGAGATGAGAGGAGGGAGGCGAGGGCCCACTTGAGGTCATCCCGTGTCCCCCTCTGGTGGAAATGTCCATTCAAACCCACTCCTCCCAGGTAGTAAGCTTAGTGTGTGTGTTAAGAAAGGTAAGGTTTTTTTAAGCCCAGTGGGTTATACCCCCCCACCAGCTCACCTGGTCCCAGACAGAATATTAAGCCACCCCTTGCTGGTGAAACCACTCAATGAAGGGGCTCCCTCACCACACAGTGCAATTTCCCTGAATGCCACCACTCACTGCCAGCTTAACAATGGGCGAAGCCCTCCAAGGTGCAAAGACTGCCTAAGATCTCTAAGGCACCGAGCTAGAGTACAGATAGGAGGGTTCTAGCTTAAGCAAGGTGCCCTGTGGTTCTCTGCAAAGGAGGGTACTGTACCCTCCTGTTTACCAGAGGATCCTTGTCCATGGGGCAAAGTTGTGCCTCCCCTAGAGTTAAATCCCTTCACCGAACTGCAAGCCTTCACCTTCGGAGGGCATGAAAGGTTAAGCGCGGTGTACTCGATCAGTATAGCAGAAGTGGCAGCCGAATGTCAAAAGTGCCACGCAAGTTAGTGTAAAGCAGACGTTCATCATAATCCCTGCTAGTAGTGGAGAGCTTCCCTTGGACACATGCTTTTAGTTGGGGGGGGGGGGGCGTTACTGCCTTAGACCTATTTCCTGGCTCAAACAGGCATGTTGTAAATTTTCCTGTGGCCCTACGATGAGCTGTACCTGGGGATCTCCACCCCAGAAGCCACAGTTCTTTATGGCATGTATACTTAAGGAATCTGCCCTAGTTCCATGTTACTTCCCCTTATTTTCTTCCATCCTCCTTCCCTTCAATGTCAGGTTTACAAGGGAGTAATTGAAAACTGGCAAATTCCTATTGTCCTGAGGCAAAGATGAACACGAGGAGTGCTTTGCACAGTGCAGAAAAGTTAAGAGTTCACTAAGCCATTATTAAACTGCACCCTTGCATAACTGCAAGGGGAGCTGCTCAAAAGTTGACAGGTGGGCCGGGGCCTATCTGGTGCTGCAGCCAATTGGATGTGTGGAATGGTGGACAACCGTCTCAAGTTTCAGTGCTGAGCCTGGATCAAACTCCTTGTTTCCACTTTGTCTCCACCTCTAGGCACAACCCAGCTGCAATGATTAAAGTCCCCACCTCCCGAGTTTGACAACACTTCTATTTATGGCGGCTCTCGGATGTTCAAACCCTCAGCCCTTAGCTGCTGGCCTATGTAAGTGCACGATTTGCTAGTGAAGCTAGCAGAGAGAGGAGTCCTGAACCCCCCACCCCACCAGCCATATAAAACAAACCCCCCAAATATGTTCCTCTTCCCTGGGTACAACAGTAAACCTGCAGTATTTGTTGAGTGAGATTATTTACAGTTTAGGTCCTCAGGGTGGGGTGTAGGAGCCTTGCCACACACACCTCTACCTCTAGCACCAACACTAGGGCAAATCATTGTACACTGTGTAGTTCACAACAAATTTAACAGCTGAACCTGTAAGGAATAATCGGAGTTGGAAAAGAAAATTAAAGGATACGTTCAGTAGCAGTTTGATTCAGTTGTGAACCAGTCTATAGGCCACCCAAAACAGTCAGTTCACAGTTCATCTTTTTCCCAGTTTCCCTCCTGAAGATCCAGCCCAGCCCAGCTCCTTGTAGAAGTGCCTTCGATGGGTAAGGCAGCTGCTGCTGCTATGTCAGCCCAGGATGCTTGTGAGTCCAGTCTCTGGTGCATGGGTGGTGGGGGATCCTGTGGGATCGCTGTTTCAAGGGAAGTCTCTGCTGTGTCCTGGGGCTTATCCTGTCCCACCCTCTTGAAGGCTGGCTCCCCGAGTGAATCAGAAGCATTGAAGGATCCAGATTCTCTGCTCCCCTGTCTTCTGCCCAAGGCCAGACATGTCTCCTGCTTTTTCTTGTCCCTGCCTGTGGTTCTTTTGGTTCTGGTGATTTGCCATTCCGTATCAGATGAATCTCAGTGGGTTGGCAAGTGCTGAAATATCTCTGGGCCAGAGGGAAGGGTGTGGTGGCTGGAGGGCTGCTTCTCCGAGTTGCCGTTTTTGGTCTAGGCTGCTGAGGTCTGTGTTTTGTCAGGTTAGTGGCATTGTATGTTTCAGTCAGCTTCTGTAGGGGACTTGAACGTGTTAGCAACTCCACTGTGGACAATCCTGAGTTTAGCTGGATACTGGAGTTGATAAGGAATGCCAATCTCTTATAGAACCCTCCAGACTGCAGTCTATTCTTTCCATCTGGTAGCCAGTTCAGCAGAGTAGACACTGAAAATGAGGATGCGGTGCCCTTCCCAGGTGAGGAGGCACGTTTCATGTGCCAGTGCCAGTATCTTATCTTTTTCAGGGACTCCAAGCAGTTTAGCCAGAAGTGGTGTGGGTCTCCCTCCTGTCTCTTTTTTTTTTTGGGGGGAGTGCCAGGATTCCGTGAGTACATTCAATTTCAAGCTGCAGTCGACAGGTGTAGTTAAGTATCCATTGAAGTTCCCTTTGTATAAAGCTTGTTGCATTTGCCTTTTCAGCTTCCTCAGGGAACCCTAAAATCCTTATGTTATTTCTTCTGCTCCTGTTTGCAGTGCCCTCAGTCCTTTGCCACAGAAGGCTGATAAGACGTTCCAGTTCCTGGACGCAAGCTTCATGACAAGAGTCCTTAATGTCAATGTAAGTTAAAAAGGTGTCTATTTCTCTGACGGTTTTCTAATGATTTTACTTTGTCTGGCAGCTCTGTCACCAAATGCTTAAATACGGAGATCGCTGTCAAGACCTACTACAGCATGCTCTTCAGAACTAACCCGTCATTCGCTGCCATCAGAGCCTCCGGGGCCACCGCTGTAACCACTCCATGTGAGAGGGAGTCCAAACAGGTACGAAACTTTGCTTGACAAAAACGTGGAGACCACAGCATTTAGGATTCCGACAACAACATTCATTAGTACAGATGCTAGCCTAATGAAAGCTGTGCTTTGAGAATGTTAGCTGGTGGTTTGAAATTCGTTGTTTTCAGAGTTTTTTCACAGGTTGTCCAAGTTGCGGTTTAAGCTGCCATCTTGTAGCATGGCTTGCGCATGTGCTGCTGCCGCCTTGAAACTACTAACTTCACACTCGAAATGGGCAGGCCTTGTTGTCAGTAACAGCAAACAGAATAAGTCTTTTCTGGATTGTTAGGACAACTGAGGCAGCCAAGCATTTGCTACATTTGGCTGTGTTACCCTCCAGCATTGCTGCTGGAGTACCAGATATTTAGTGTACCTCCACCTTTTCTAATGGCCAGATTTCTCTTCTCTTTGAAAATGGTTCTTTTCTTTGACAAACTCAACCCATTCTGATTCTCTTTTGAAATATCTTTTCAGACTGGACGGAGTTCCTCATTGGCAAACAAACCCCGATCACCAGTAGAGATGGTACCTAACCTGTGCACCCATGTAGCTCCCTGCTACCCCAAGTTTCCTTAGCAATAGCAGGGTATCTGACAATCATATTCAAAATATCGCTTCCCTTAGGCCACACCTTTGGAACTATACCCGCGTCAGCACTAGGACCACAAGGAAACTTTTGCCAGCCAGGAACTGCCCATGACGATGTCACGTGTCAGCATCTACAAAAACGTGGGCAACCCCATCTCTCCTCAGTTCTTTTCCCACCACTGACTGTACTTGTCAGACCTTCTGTGGAAACAAACATGCCCAGCCGCTGTCATTTATTATCTTCTTGAACAGCAATCACTAACCGTTTACAGATACCATTGACTCTATATACTGCCACAACCAATGACGTTGTTCCTATACTGCAAGTGCGGAGCAAAACTACACAAGAATGGCTCACATGACATGTGTGTTTGATGTTTAGGCCTCTCTCACAATATCAGGACTTGTGAGATTTGCCAGAGCTTAAATCAAGCAACCAAGCGACGCAGAGAATAGGTGCTGAAGAAGTTTTTGTTGGAGAAAACTCTAGTGGTCATGCAAAAAGCTCAGGGTCAGAAGGCAGCACTGCCAGCCCTATCAACCGAGTTGCAGTCATCGAAGTCAAAAGAGCACAAAAAAGACAGGTCATCGGGACATACACAGCATAGACCAAATACCATATCAGCTGTACCCAGAAAGGTTGACAAGAAGCACCCTGTTGCCAAACCTTATTATGCCGAACAGCCTGAAACTGATTCTGTGGTTATAATGGCTGTCCATGATAAATTCAGGGCACCAGAGCATATAAGTACCCTGCCACTTAATAAGGAATACAGGAAGCTTGTTGTGACGGGCAAGCAAACACACACACACCTCTGCCTCATTAGGCCTATGTATTGAAAACTATCAATCTCACATGATCAAATATCAAAATAGCATCTGGCAGGCTGCCAAAGCCAGAGCTCAGGCATTCCCTGAGGGTCCTGTTAAGAATGAATTGCTTAAAAACTTGAATGTGGGAGCTGAGAAAGGAAAACATTTGCTATGCTCGGCATATGATGTTTTCGATGCCTCTGCCTGGGCAGCTGTTACAGGCATCTGCATGAGAAGGTATTCTTGGCTCAGCGTGGCAGGGTTTGCAAACATATGTGCAGCAAACGGTACTGAATACCCCTTTTAGGAGCACCAAACTATCTGGGTGCCATGTAGAGGCTGTACTAAGATGCCTTCAGGTCTTGAAAATGACTTTAAGGTCCGTTAAATCCTTGTACCCTACGCCTGGTAGAGGTAAATAATCCTTTCGCCAGCCTGCTGCCAGAGGCGGCCCTCAGGCCTACTGTCAGCAAGGCTGAGGTAAGGAAGGTGGAGCCTTGCCAGCTCCCCCTCCCCCAGAAGTCCATTCCAAAGCCTCTGGCTCTGCCTCCACTGGCTCAACA
Source organism: Neoceratodus forsteri (assembly GCA_016271365.2). Classification (NCBI taxonomy): domain Eukaryota; kingdom Metazoa; phylum Chordata; order Ceratodontiformes; family Ceratodontidae; genus Neoceratodus; species Neoceratodus forsteri. The sequence continues at coordinate 560,176,164 of CM057450.1, read as the reverse complement.
TGACTTGTGTCAGATTTCACCAAACAACTTGAACAGCAGTAGGTGGTAGTGAATTGGGTGGGGTGGGGGGTCAATTACCCCATTTACCACAATGGAGGAGATCACTACAGACGAGTGAGTCCTGGAGATAACTGCAAAGTGACATGCTCTGGAGTTATTAGAAACCCTCCAGAACATCTTCTGTCTATTTCAACTTATCCCCTAGGACATCTGTGCTTGCTGCAAGAGGAGGTACACGCTTGGCTAACTAAACATGTCACAGAACCTGTACCTTCAAGCCAGATAGGCACAGGTTCCACTACAGATACTTCCTGGTCCCCAAATGAACAGGAGATCTCAGATCTGCACTAGACCTGTGAGATTTAAACTTCTACATACAATACAGGAAGTTCCACATGGGCTCCCTACAGACTCTGATTCCTCTGTTGCAAACAGAAGACTCGATTTGCTCCCAGGACATGAAGGATGCATATCTTCATATCAAGATTAGACAGCATCACAGAAAGTATTGGGAGATTTCTCCTGGAAGGGGAGCACTCCCAGTTTGGAGTATTGCCCTTTGACTTGTCCTCTGCGTCTTGGGTCTTTATCAAATGCTTGCCCATGGAGGCAGCATGAACGACTGGCTATCTAAAGCCAAGTCCAGGAGCCAATTCAAACTCACCCTGTTTCACACAAGGAAATTGTTTGAAGATCTAGGGATTACAGTGAACGTACCAAAGTCAGTACTGACTCCTTGCCAGAGGCTACAGTACACAAGTACAGTCCTGGACACAGAATAGGGGCAGAGAGTTCCTCCACATGGACAGGGTAGAATGTCTCATGGCTCACCACCTCCCAGACAGAACTTTCCTGCACCTCCTAGGACTCATGGCAGCAGCCACTGTGACTGTGCCATTGACTCGCTTACATATGCGGATACCACAATGGTCACTGAGAGTGCAGTGGGATTAACTGAAGGATGACATAGACCAAACGGAGCCCGTCACATCACATTTACACAAGACACTGATGTAGTGGATGGACCGCAGCAAACTCTTGAGGGGCATTCCATTTTTAATACCACATCCAACCCAACTTGGATTCTCATCTTGGATGCATCAGGATCTGGATGGGGAGCACATCAGGGCCCTTATAAAACCCAAGGTTCACAGAAACAGGTGGAAGCCAGTTTACAAATAAATGTCCTGGAGATGAGAAATGTCCTGTACAGTCTTCAGGCTTTTCCATACAGACAACATTAGTGTTATGTATTACATAGATAAACAAGGGGGGACTCATTCCTATCCTCTGTGTCGGGAAGCAATGAGAGTGTGGTACTGGTCGCTGGAACACGGCCTGGAGTTATTAGCCGTGCATCTCCCAGGAGTCCAAAACACCTTAGCAGACAAGCTAATCAGGTCACAGTCCAAGATGCATGAATTGGAACTGCTGACCCCCGTGGCAGATGACCTCTTCGCAAGGTGGGGTCATCCAGAGTTGGACCTTTTTGCATCCTCACACAATGCAATACCACTGTGTTTCTGCTTGCTTGCTCCAGAGCCTGGAGCTTTTGGCGAGACACGTTGTCCCTTTCTTGGAAAGGGGGGTTTCTGTATGTATTCCCTCCCACTACATTAATAAAGATAGTATTACTTGAAACTACAGATGGAGTGTGTAACCCTCATCCTCAGTGCACCTATGACCTCGACAAATATAGTATCCGCTGCTGCAACAACAAGCAGTGGAGCCTCCAGTACCCTAGCCTCTGTATAAAGGTCTGTTGTACCTGCACAAGGCGGCCATGGTCCATCCTGAGCTGAAGTCCTTCCTGCACCTCCATGCCTGGCTCCTGAAGACATAGCCACTGCATGGTTTGGGATGTCATCGAAAGTAGCTGATGCACTGGTTGTGGCCAGAAAGCCTTCCATCAGACATACGTACTCATTAAAGTGGAAGCATTTCACTCTGTGGGCCACTTATGGAAATAAGGTCCCATTTACTTGTCCAGTCAATGCAGTATTAGAATAACTGCTGTCATTGTCAGACTACAGTCTACAGTATTCCTCACTAAAGGTGCACCCGGCAGCTATATCAGCTTTCCATACCCCTGTTGTTGGGCATAAAGTAGCTCAGTTAGAGGTGTCCCACACATTTTTGAGAAGTATTCTGCATTTGATACCCCCCGAGGGACCTCACTTATGGGTTCAGAAACTTACTTTGAACCAGCCGCAAGTTGTGGCTTACGCATTGTTTCTGGAAAGTGTTATTTTTGTTGCCATCAGTTCAGCTCAATGGGTTTCAGAGCTGCAGGCTCTAATTTGTGAGCCTCCTTATTTGATTTTCCATAAAGACTGGGTGTCTTTACGTACTAATCCTAAGTTTTTGCCACAGGTGGTGTCTGAGTTCACACTAAATCAAACCATCCACCTACCTGTTTATTATCCTGAGCATGACAATCAAGGTGAAGGATTGCTCCACACTTTGGATGTACAGAGAATCCTGAGAAATTATCTTGCTCGCACCAAAGACTGCAGAAAGTCCTCTCAGCTGTTTGTTTCGTTCACCTCTGGGAAAGAGGGCATACCAGTTTCAAAACAGTGCTTGTCCAAATGACTAGCACATTGTATTATGTTCTGTTATAAGAAGTACAGTAAGGAACTTCCTGGTGCGGCTCGTGGTCATTCCACAAGGGGTATTGCCACATCTGTTGCTTGCTTCAGAAATGTCTCTGTGGCCAACATTTGTGCTGCAGCCACCTGGAGTACCTTTACTAAACACTACAGTCTGGACATTGTCTCTTGTAGATGTGAAGGCTTTGGCCTTGCTATCCTACAGGCAAGGCCCCTGGAATTCTGCGACTCTGCGGAATTTTCCGCAGAATTTGCATCATGCCGCAGAATATATATAGTGCCGCAGAATTCATTGGTTTTGGTGAATTTTCATTCAAATATACTGCTTTTCCATAGTGTCAGACTTTCTTTCCTATCAAGTTTATCCTGAAGCCCCTCCTCTATGCTCAGCATATGATGTCATCACAACATATTTAGCCAATGGCGTTCTGCCAGAGAAATTAATAAATCACACCGCAGAAATCGGAAAATGCTGCTGCAGAAGCCAAGAAGCCCTGCTGCAGAAATTAGAAAATTCTGCTTCAGAGCACTAGGGGCCCTGCCTACAGGGCCTGCTGTCATGAACAGACTGCACCAACCTCCCAACTGGTTTCTGGGAGTGCTTAGGACTCAATCCAAAAGTATGGCCTAAGGGAAGAGATATCCGCGAAGAAGCTAGAACAGTTACCTACTTGCTGTAACAGTAGATCTTCAAGAGAATCTTCCCTTAGGCCACGCCAGCCCTCCCTCCTACCCTTTTTCATCAGCTGTAGGGGAATTTGGCATCCAATTCTGCTCTGGGACTTTTCATGGCTGCTTTCTCCAGCGCCTGCCTAATATTAGAGGCACTGGTATAATCTCCTCGTTTCCCAAGAAGGCAGTCCTCAGAGCACATTCTCCAGCGGGGAACTAAGGAGAGATGGGGCTGCCCACATTTATGCAGACGCTGACACGTGATGTCATCATGGGTGGCCCCTGGCTAGCAAAGGTTTTCATGTGGTCCTAGTGCTGGCGTGGGTATAGTTTCAAAGATGTGGCCTAAGGGAAGAGATATGGTAAGCACATACCTGTTCTTTACTCTGCACTCTAGAAGAGCTCATCCCTTGTTTGTAGGAAGACTTCCAAGCTTTTAACTTTCTCTGATTTACACGGTTATCACTCGTGTTGAGATCAGGGCTTATTTCGCATCAGACCAGTTCTTGCTGGGTCCCCACCCCATGTTATATTATGATGTTGTCCAGCGTAGAGTCTCTCTCTTTTACCACTTTCCAGTCTCCCAACACTTAAGGGCACCTAATCTAGAATGTAACCCCTCCCAGTCCCTTCGATCTCAAGGCTCACTGCACAGTACTGCTGTGATTCAAGACGCACAATCCAGGCAGTGGAAAGGGGACTCACAGACTCCTGGCATTCTCTGCTGGACCAGGGCTCTCCATGCACAGGATAACACTCAGCCCTTAATGCAAGGCATCATTATGGGTAAAACTGCATTTTAACATTGAGGATCATGTCTTTAAAGTTACTCTGTAACATCTGTTCATTTTTAGATCCTGGGACTCCCAAAATAAAACAAACAAAACAATACAGGGTGCAGGACAACACCCTTTAATGTCCAACTCATTATCTGTTGTGTTGGGCCTCATCTTGATGCATATAACAGTGACCGCAGCAGCAGTGGGCAAAAGCTCTTCACCTCGGGGGACAACATCACCCATAGAGCTGCATCATAAGCAGCTGCTTGTGGGTATAAGGCAGGGATGCCCATGGGTAAAGGACAGGGATGTCCATGGGTAAAAGACAGGAATACCTACAGGTAAAGGACAGGGATGCCCATGGGTTAAGGACAGAATGCCACGGGTAAAGGACAAGGATGCCCATGGGTAAAGGACAGAGATGCCCATGGGTTAAGGACAGAGATGCCCATGGGTTAAGGACAGAGATGCCCATGGGTTAAGGACAGGATGCCATGGATAAAGGACAGGATGCCATGCGTAAAGGACAGGGATGCCCATGGGTTACGGACAGGATACCATGGGTAAAGGACAGAGATGCCCATGGGTAAAGGACATAATACCATGGGTAAAGAACAGGGATGCCAGTGGGTAATGGAAACTGATGCCATGGGAAAAGGACAGGATACCGTGGGTAAAGGACAGGGATGCCCATGGGTAAAGGACAGGGATGCCCATGGGTAAGGACAGGGATGCCCATGGGTAAATGACAGGATGCCCATGGGTAAATGACAGGATGCCATGAGTGAGGGGCAGGGATGCCCATGGATAAAGGACAGGGATGCCCTTGGGTAAAGGACAGGGATGTCCAATGGAAAAGGACAGGGATGCCCATGGGTTAACGACAGGATGCCATGCGTAAAGGACAGGGATGCCCATGGGTAAAGGACAGGGATGCCCATGGGTTAAGGACAGGATGCCATGTGTAAAGGACAGGAATCCCCATGGGTAAAGGACAGGGATACCCATGGATAAAGGACAGCATGCCATGGGTAAAGGACAGGGATGCCCATGGATAAAGGGCAGGGATGCCCACGGGTAAATGACAGGGATGCCCATGGGTTGAGGACAGGGATGCCCATAGGTAAAGCAGAGGGATGCCATGGGGAAAGGACAGGAATGCCCATGAGTTAAGGACAGGATGCTGTGGGAAAAGGGCAGGGATGCCAATGGGTAAAGGACAGGATGCCATGGGTAAAGGACAGGGATGCCCATGGGTTAAGGACAGGACACCATGGGTAAAGGACAGGGATGCCCATGGGTTAAGGACAGGATACCATGGGTAAAGGACAGGGATGCCCATGGTTTAAGGACAGAATGCCATGGGTAAAGGGCAGGGATGCTCATGGGTTAAGGACACGATACCATGGGTAATGAACAGGGATGCCCATGGGTAAAGGACAGAATATCATGGGTAAAGGACAGGGATGTCCATGGGTAAAGGACAGGGATCTCAATGGGTAAAGGGCAGGTATTACAGTGAGTAAAGAACAAGGATCCCAACAGGTAAAGGACAGGGATTTCAGCCGGTCAAGCTTAGGGATTCTAGTGAGCAAAGCATAGGGAAACCATAGGTAAAGGACAGTGATGCCCATGGGTAAAGGATAAGACTCCAGTTGAAAAAGGAGAGGGATTACAGTGGGTAAAGGACAGGGATCACAGTGGGTAAAGGACAGGGATCCCAGCGGGTAAAGGTCAATGGTTTCTGTGGGTTAAGGATTGGGATATCCATGGGCAAAGGAATGGGATGCTCCTTAGTACAGAACAGGGATGCAGTGTCCTAATGAGTTCTGCTTGATGGCTTTTGGGCTTATCCTAGTAGAAGCCAGACAGTGTGCCTGAAAGTCAGATTGTTTGCACAGCAGAACATAGCATAGTTTAAAATGCTTTTGGGTAGGGGGGTTGCCAGGCTAGCTTTAACAACTTTGGAAGGAACCTGTTCTCATCCCATTCGTTGCGGAAATGATGCATTCATTTGCCTGCTGGTTGGCTGGGGAGGGGAGGAGGGGGGTTAGTGTGCATTACTAAATGGTGCCACTTCAATTCAGGAGCAGGACATGGCACGGGACCGTTAAATCATGGTACACCTTAACCTAGTGTGGACTGTTTTTAAAAACCTGAAGGAAGGCATACTGCTTCACCTAAAATAACAGGAGGAGGGGAGGTAGTTAAGGGTACATCTACCAGCTCTGCAGGACAGTTCCCTCACATATAGTGCATCAGTATACCAACCCTTTAATACACTTCCCGAATGCACAGTTTACGTGTGAAGCCCCTTATTCAAACAGCCTCCAAGACACATTTACCCCAGGTTAGGGGACCTTTATATTGGAAATGATTTCCAGCTAAAATCAAACCAAAATAAAGAGGTGTGTGACATTTTTTTTATCACAGACATTTACCAACTTTTCTTTAAACATCCCCGACGTCACAAAAAAGACAATACTGGCAAAGTCTAAACGCAATGCATTCTTGCAGGCAGCAGTAGGGAAAAGCATGCAAGCTTTACAAACCATTAGGAAGCCCTGAAAACATGCAAGGAACAGCAGAACAGGAAACTGAGAAACACTTTAGAAGACTTACTAACTGTCTTAGATCCTTGTGGAAGAGAGGCACTGCAGACAGATTTGTTAGAAGTCTGACGTTTAGACGGGTCAAGAGTGACCTTAAAAACACAGAAAGGAGGAAAGAAGCAGCTGGTGAAAGAGAAAGAAATAGTGCAGGTTCTTATGCTTCAGACATGCAGGGCTCTACAGGCTGGTGCTAGACTGGTTCTCTTGGGCCGAGGCTGCTATGGGACCTCTGTTGCGGAGTTACTGATGACTCTGGCAGACTGGTTTTGCTGGGTTGTGGAGGCTGGAAGGTGAACTAGACTGGTCTTACTGAACTACAGAGTCTGGTACTGGACAGTCTTGCTATATGATGGAGAGAAACTGGACGGAGTATTACTATATGGAGATTAACTGGATATGTCTTACTATATGATGGCAATGTACTAGACAGGTCTTACTATATAATGGAGAAGTACTGACAAGGTACTGCTATATGTTGGAAATGTACAGGACAGGTCTTACTACAGGATGGAGATGTACTAGACCAGTAGTGCTATATAATGGAGATGTACTGGACAGGATATTGCCATATGTTGGAGATGTACTAGGAAGATCTTGCCATAGGACAGAGATGTACTAGACTGGTCTTGCTACATGATGGAGATGTACTAGGCTAGTCCAGCTATATGATGGAGGCGTACTAGACTGGTTTTGCTATATGACAGAGATTTACTAGACCAGTTCTACTATATGAGGGAGATGTACTAGTCTGGTCTTACTACATGACGGAGGCATACTAGACCAGTCTTGCTATATGATGGAGATGTACTAAACCAGTTCTACTATATGATGGAGATGTACTAGTCTGGTCTTGCTAGATGATGGAGAGGTACTAGTCTGGTCTTGCTATATGATGGAGATGTACTAGACCAGTCCTGCTATATGATGGAGATGTACTAACAAAACTAAAATGCCAGCAGAATAGGCCTAACAGTCTTTTGTGTCTGCTCGTTTGGTCAGCCCCAACCCTGGGAGTTGACCTTGCTGCCCCCCCCTTTCCCTCTCTGGCTTCTCCCTTCCCAGTCCCGGATATTCTCGCTGCACTGGTTTTTGCTTCCAGAACCCTTCCCTGTACCTGTCCCACTCCTCTGAACCCTCCACCGCTCTGCCTCCACCAGCCCCTGCGCGTATTCCATGGCTCCACCACCCTCTCAGTGAAGTAGCACCTCCTCCTTTCTCCCTGAATCTCCTCCAGCTTCCACCCATGCCTCTAGTTGCCCCCCCTTCCTACCTTCGAGCACCCTGACTGCTCCCTCCCCTATTTACCCCTCATGTACCTGAAGACCTCTATCATATCCCCCGGTCCCTCTCTCTTCCAGTGTGTACATATTTAGCTCTTCAGCTCTCCCCATAGGTCCCATCCCCCAAGCCCCAAATCATTTTGTTTGCCCTCCTCTGACCCTCTCCAGGAGTTCAATGTCCCTCTTTAAATTTGGCCTCCAAAACTGCAGTAGTACTGAGGTGCGGCCTCACCAAGCAAGTTATACAGTGGGAGTATCACTTCCTCCTTCTGGAGTGATCCCCAGCGATGCATCCAAGCATCCTGTTGGCCTTGCCGCTGCCCTCCTACAAGTCTCAGAGTTGTTCATCTTGACATCCACCACCACCCCCAGGTCCCTCTCAGCAATCGAGACTTAGCATCCCCCAGGAGTACACTTGGCCCGGGTTTCTGGCTCCCAGGTGCAGTACCTTGCATTTCCTGCATTGAACCTCAGCTTCCACTTTCTAGACCACCTTTCCAGAGCCTCCAGGTCCCCTGTAGGGCCACCCTCCCCTCCTCCCCATCCATCACAGCCCCCAGTTTTGAGTCATCCGCAAAGAGACTCATCTCACTCCTGATACCCTTCCTTATGTCAGAGACGTAGGCGTTGAACAGGAGGGGCCCAAAAACCGATCCCTGAGGGACTCCACTAATGACCCTCCTTGGGGATGAGACTATCCCACCAACCACGACCCTCTGGGTCTGGTCCTGGAGCCAATTGCCTATCCATCTGATCATCTGGTCCCCCACCCCCATTTCTCCCAGCTTATCCAACAGGCTCCCGTGAGGAACAGAGTCAAACGCCATCCTGGAGTCAAGAAAGAGGACGTCCACTGGTCTAGCCAGGTCCAAGGCACTCGTCACCCAGTCATAGAACACCACAAGGTTTGTCTGACATGATTTCCCCGGGATGAAGCCATGCTGTCTATCGTCCAGGCACCCCAACTTTTCCAGGTCCCCCCTAGTCTCTCCTTGACAATGCCCTCCATCACCTTGCCCACCACCGATGTCAGGCTGACGGGCCTGTAGTTCTCTGCCACCTCCCTTGATCCCCCTTGTGGATAGGCACTATATGCACCAACTTTCAGTCCTGGGGCACCCACCCTGTCCTCAGAGAGATGCTGAAGTGCTCAGCCAGGGGTTTCGCCAGGACATCCGCCAGTTCCTTCAGCACTCTGGGATGTAATTTATCTAGCCTTGGTGCTTTCTCCGTCTTAAGGGACCTGAGGGCTTCCCTCACCCTCTCTGCCGTGATTTCCACCTCCGCTACCTTGTCCCCCTGCTTTGCCTTCCCCCAACCTGTCAGTGATGCCCCACCCCTTCCCAGACCCGCCCGATCATTAGGGTCCCCTCTAGTTTCACTGTCTCTCCATGTATGGTGCAGCCTCCATTTTCATTGGTGAAAACTGAGGCAGTACTCATTTAGTACCTCAGCCTGCTCCCCCAAGTCTTGTGCCCATCCCTCATCTGTTTTAATCCTGCTAATCTGCCCCCTTCACCATTCATTTTTCCCCAATGTATCTACAGAACCCCTTGTTCCCTCTCCTAATTTCCCTGGCCAGGTTCTGCTCCTTCCTTACCTTAGCTGCCTCACCACCCTAGTAGCCCTTCTGGCCATCAGCTCGTACTCCCCTCGGTCCCTTTCACTCCTTGAGCATCTGAATTGCCTATAGGTCGCCTTCTTTCCACTCACCACCTCCTGAACCTCCCTGGTCCATCAGTAGGGTTTTTGGGCCCTACCGCATTTTCGTCTTACTCTTGCGCAGGTACTGGTAGCATCCTGCACCCCCTTCCTGATGATTTTCCACCTACTGTCAGCATCCATGTCTGGCCCAATCCCATCCAAATGCTCCTTAAGAACAGGTTACTCACCTGTAACAGGAGTTCTAGGAGTGGTATATGTTATTCATCCATACTCTCTGGCATGTCCCTTTCCCCTTTAAATCTCACCGGAAAGTCTTCAAGCTGGCTCCTCCACCCACCCGGGTGGTAAATACCTCGCTCCACCCCATGACGCCAGATCTTAGGCCGCTGGAAGCAAGGTGGTGTGCCTAAAGCGGCGAGGTCGGGTGAGGCAGGGATGAACAAATCATATAGCACTCCTAGAACTACTGTTACAGGTGAGTAACCTGTTCTTCTAGGAGCGTGAATATGTTGTTCATCCACACTCTCTGGCAGGCTCCAAGCAGTTCTCCGGGAGGAGGGAGGCAAGGCGCACACCCCCGATTTAGGAAGCAGAGACTGGAGAACCGAGGCCCCAAAACCAGCATCCCGGCGTAACTCAAGGTCGATCTGGTAGTGGGTAATGAAGGTGTTTACTGACTTCCAGGTGGCAGTCCAACAGATCTCCTGGATAGGGATGTCCCTGGAAGCAGCCACCAATGCAGCCGTATGGCAGATAGAATCAGCTCTTATCCCTCTGGGAGGCTCCTTGCCCGCCAAGTCATAGCACAGACCTATGCATGATGTAATCCATCTCACAATGGTCTGTTTAGCTGCAGGTCTGCCAGAAGCGGCTTCAGCGTAGGTGACAAACAGCTGGTGAACCTCTCCCTGAATTTCTGCCGTCCTCTCCTTATAACAGGATACAGCACATCTCAGGTCAATAGTATGGAGCCTGTACTCGGCGTCCGAGATGTAATTAGGGTAGTATACCGGCAGAGTCAACACCTGGTTAAGGTGAAACTCTGAAACCACCTTCGGAAGGAATTTCAGGTGGGGGCGCAGGACAACTTTGTCCCTGTGGAAGACCAGAAAAGGGGAGTCCATCAAAAGGGCCTGGAGCTCCCCTGTCCTTCTGGCTGACGTGATAGCCACCAGGAAGGCTGTCTTCCACGACAAGTGTGAGAGCTCACACTTGTGCATGGGTTCGAATGGCTTGCCCATGAGCTTTCCCAAAACCAGCAAGAGATTCCACGGAGGTGGAGGTTCATGCAGCGGAGGGGATATGTGATCCAGACCTTTGAAAAAGCACCCGACCACTGTCTCCTGTGCCAATGTTGGCTGACCGGCCCGTGCCCGGTGAGCAGAAATGGCTGCCAGGTGCACCGGAAAGGTCGATGACCGTAGACCCCTTTGGAGAGAGACCAAAGGTAGTCTAGAATGTTAGCCATAGATCAGGATAAGGGGTCCAGACTCTTACCCTGACACCAAATGGAAAACCTTTTCCGTTTGAAGTCATAACACTTCCTGGTCAATTCCTTATGAGATGCTCCACCATGGTGTAGACATCCTCGGAAAGACCCAGAGCCTGGAGCTCTAGCCGCTCAGGTACCAGGCTGTGAGGTGCAGGCACTGAAGGTCCGGATGGAATACTTTCCCCTGGTTCAGTGACATCAGGTCCGGGCGTGTACAAAGCCGCTCTGGGGCCCTGCAACTGAGGCTGAGGAGATCTGGATACCAGAACTGGCGGGGCCAATCTGGGGCTACCAGGATCACCTTCGCCTTGTCCCTCCTCACCTTGAGTAACATCTTGTGGATCAAGGGAAATTGAGGAAGGAGTAGAGGAGGCCTGGGGTCCATGGTCTCGAGAAGCCATCCCCTTGCAGCGAGCCCTGCTGAGGGGAGGCGGGCATGGTACAGACTCAGCTTGATGTTCTCCTTGGAGGCAAACAGGTCCACCAACGGTTTGCCCCAATGGGAGAACAGATTATATGCTACCTCTGGATGGAGAGACCACTCGTGGGATGTCTGGCCTAAGCGGCTGAGAGCATCCGCCAGTTGGTTCGAGACTCCTGCCACATGGATGGCAAGGAGATCCGCCTCCAACCGGCTGATGAGGGTCCAGATTCGGAGCACCTCCTTGCATAGTAGACGGGAGTGCATGCCGCCCTGTTTGTTGAGGCAGTACATGGTCGTGGTATTGTCTGTCTTCACTTGAGTCACTTGACCCCGGAGCTGAGGAGCGAAAGCTGACAGGGCCAGTCTGACTGCTCTGAGCTCCAACAGGTTGATGTGGCATCAGGACTCCTCAGGGTCCAGAACCCGTGGGCCCTGCTGTCCCCCATGTGGGCTCCCCAGCCCATGAGAGAGGCACCGGTCATCAGGACGACCGTTGGCTCGGGGTGGACAAATGGGATTCCTTCCTGCAACTGGTCTGGGACGGTCCATCATTGGAGAGCGTCCCACATCTTCTGGGTTACAGTGATCAGCTGGTCGAAGTGACCATATCACTGAGTCCACTGGGCGGCCAGCTCCCATTGGAGGGGGCGCATGTGCCACCTGGCCTAATGGACCACCGAGGTGCATGCTGCCATGTAGCCCAAAAGGTGCAGAAAGTCCCAGGCAGGGGACAAGTGCCCAACCAGAAATGATTGAGCAAAGTAGGGAGGAACCTCTGCCCTGTCCAGCCGGGCGAGGCTCTGGCTAGGCGAGTCGAGCTCTGCCCCAATGAGCCCACATCACCAGAGGGCATGGTTCCGACTTGACCTCTTTGATAAGGAGGCGAGTTGAGGAGCAGGTTCGGGAGGCCAGATCCCTGGACCTCTCCACCTCCTGAAGGGAGGAACCTGCCAAGAGCCAGTCGTCGAGATAAGGGTATATCCGAACTCCTCGACACCGAAGATGGACTGCCACCACTGCAATGCACTTGGAGAAGACCCATGGGGCCAATGACAGGCCGAACGGCATGGCTCGGAACTCGTACAGGGTCCCCTCGACCCTGAAGCGGAGGAACCACTGGTGGGATGGACGGATTGGGACGTGAAAGAACGCATCCTGCAGATCCAGTGAACAGAACCACATGTTTTGCTCCAGAGATGGTATGATCTGGTTCAGAGTTACCATCCGGAAGGTGCGAGAACTGAGATATTGATTCAGGTCATGGAGATCTAGGATAGGGTGCCAACCCCCCCGTCCGCTTGGGCACCAGGAAGTATCTGGACATGAAGCCTGGGTCTGCAGGAGGATCTGGCACCGGAGCTACCGCCTCTTTGCGGAGGAGCTGAGCAATGTCGTCCCGAAAGGCCAACTGAGTGCAAGCTGAGATCCTTTCCTCCCAAGGGGCGCGGACTCAGCTGGGTGGGTACTGCTTGAATTCCAGAGGCAGTCCCTGGCCGACCACTACCAGAACCCACCTGTCCGAAGTGATACCGGACCAGGAAGGAAAGAAAGTGACGGAGCCGGCCCCCCCATGGGAGGACCCAGAGCTGGCGACCCCTGACCCGTCACTGAGCAGGCTTAGAGGAGGAGGAGGAGGCTCCTGGACCAGCACCTTGGCCTCCTTTACAGGGCTGTTGGGGACCCTGCTTGGGTCTGGGGTGCCAAGCTTGAGCCTGCTGCTGCTGCTGTTGCTGCTGGCCTCCTTGAAAGGAGGGCTGCCTGACCGCAGGGAAAGAGTGCAGAAAAGGCTTCTTCTTGTGCTTCTGCTGGTTCTTGCCTGAAGAACCCTTCGTAGAGGTAGCATCCAAGGTGGCAGTGGACTGCTCTATGCGCTGGAGGTGACCAGCCACTCCCGGACCGAAGAGATCAGTGCTTAGGAAGGGCACGCCAGCTAACTTGTGCTGTGCATCCGCCGGAAAGGAGGATAACCTCAGCCAGGCCCTGCGGCGAGTGGCCACTGTGGCTACTAAGGAGCGGGCACAGGAATCTCCAATGTCCAGGGCCGTCTGGAGCTGTTGTTTGGCGACAGCACGGCCCTGGTCACAGACTTGCTTCACCGTGGTCTGCATGTCCACTGGGAGATGAGGGAGGACTTCATCTAATGACCCTAAGAGGGCATGAGAGAAAAGTGTGCCATGCTCACAGCTGAGCTGGCCTGATGAAGGCCTAAGGATGAGGCCACATAGACCTTCCGGGCAGAATGGTCCATATTCTTGGACTCCTTGTCCAGAGGGCGGTCAGTGTCGGCTGAACTACCAGTGCATCTGAACACAGAAGCAGTCACAAGGCTTTCGGCTGAGGGATGCTCTGTGAACCCCACCAGGGACCCCATGGGTACCGTATACTTGCGGGCCATGCGGGCAGACGGAGCTGGACAGGAGGCAGGACGCTGCCATAGCTCAAGGGCTGGGCCAACAATGGCTTCGGCCACTGGAAAGGCCTCCGCCGGGTATCCCACCTTTGAGGATATCCATAAGGGGTATTCCCCCTTTTTCTGGATAGGCTCCAAGGGCATTCCGGTAGATTCGGAAATCAGGCGGAGGATGCCCTAAAAAGAGGAAGGACCTTCCTCCAAACCTGCCACTGATGACTCGTCATCTCCCGGATGTGAGTGCAAACCAGTGGCATCTGAGTCCGAAGAGTCATGATATAACAGTCTCCCGCCTATGTCTCCCTCGATGCGCCAAGGGCGATCGGGGACAACCGTGATGGACAGACGACGGGGCAGTCCGGTGTCTGTCCGGTCCTCTTTTGAGGGAGCCCCTCCCTGAGGCTGCTTAGGCAGTGGCTCCACCAAAATTGGTAGGGAGACCGAAATAGGCCGAGCTGGAATACGTGCTGGCCCCACGGGGGGGGGACGGGACCAAAGCCTTTGGTTCCGGAGGGGTCGGCCTGAGAGGCGGGGGCCAAGTAATGACCAGTGCTGATGGCAGAGCCAGCTTTTGTCCGGTCAGAATCAACTGTTGCCACATGAGATCCTCATAACGTCGACGGAGTTTTCGTCACAGTCTCTCCTCATCCGAGGAGAATGAGGATCAATGGCGACACCTCTTTCTGGAGTGCTTGTGACCTTTCTTCAGTTTTTCGACTGAAGGGGTCCTGGTCCTTGATCGAGACCGACGGGGTCGGCTTGTTCGACCGGGAGATGCCGGAGTCAGAGAGAACCGAGGTTCTGGCACCTTTCCCTCGATCGGGACACCCGAGGGCAGGGTCTCCTCGCCGGGGAAGGAAAGGACAGGCGTCCTTTCTAAGGAGTCGTCGACAAAGTCTCAACTAGGTCAAGAGTGATCTCCGCCGGTTCAGCGGTTTCCTCGGTCACGGTGCCTTGGCCGGACGGAAGGTCTGAAAGCCAGCGGCCGAGGAAGCGATCTCGACCGAAGTCGAGACCGCATGTTCCTGGGACTCGGACCTCTCTTGGTCCCAGGAACGTCTCCTTCTGGAGGAAGTAGACTTGGGGGTCCTTGTCCCTCTTCCGAGGGTGGGAGGAGTGCGAGCCCGAGAGCGCCTCACCCCTGGTGGGGAGAGACTGGCACAACTCCCGAAAGGAACCAGTAAAAGTAGAGCCACGGTTGAAAGGTACGAAAAAGCTCCGGCTGGCCGAAGCTTGAGCAGCTTCCTCCTCGAAAGCTGCCATCTGTTCCAGCTGTTCGGTGGATCCCGCGGCCGTGGAAACCGCCCACCTTGCCTCCTTCAATTTCATCGGCAGCTTGCGAAGCTCCAGTCTCCCCACTTTTAGGTGCACCTTGCGGTCATCCAGCACATTGGGATGGAAGGCCAGACAGAAGGTGCAAGAGGTGGTGTCATGTACGACACCTGAGCAATAGACACACAAGAGGTGGGGATCGGTGCGCGACATTTTCTGGTCACAGGGACACCGGCGAAATCCGGGGGACGATTTGTCCTCCATGTCCGATGCGCTAGGATCGGAGTCATAAACTCTAATGAGTTTTAAAGAAACTGGCAGTGAAAACCGACGTTGAGAATCCAGGGCCTACGAACTGCTAAGGTAGCACGAGGGAACCTGAATCTTCCAGCGGAAAGGAAGATCTGATGTCATGGGGTGGAGCCGAGGTATTTACCACCCGGGTGGGTGGGACTAGCCAGCTTGAAGACTTTCTGGCGAGATTTAAAGGGGAAAGGGACATGCCAGAGATTGTGGATGAACAACATATCCACGCTCCTAGAAGGATCCTTTCCATTTCCTTGAAATCCGCCCCCCTGAAGTCTGTTACCTCCATCTTTGTGCAGCCTTCTACTCCTATGTTCAGGCAGAACCAGACCGTGGCATGGTCGCTCCCTGCCAACGGGTCCCTTACCTCCAGGCCCTCAATCTGGTCACTGTCTGCCAGGACCACATCCAGTATCCACTCCTCCCTGGTCGGTTCCCCCACCTGCTGAGTTAGGATCGCGTCCTGAAAGACATCCAACAACCTCTGTTCCCTGGCCACTGAGGATGTCACAGTCTCCCAGTCTGTTTCTGGCATGTTTAAGTCCCCCAACACCACCACCCTTCCCCTTCCCAATCTGCAGTGTCTCCCAACATCTGCCACCAGACTCTCCTCCGTCTCCTCCGCCAGTGCAGGGGGGCCATACACCATTCCTATTTTTACTTTCTTGCCCCCCCCCCCGTTATCAAGGTGACCCAAATTGCCTCCACAGTTCCCTCCACCTCCTCCACTCCTCCTATGGCAATGCAGTTTCTAACTATTATTGCTACCCCTCCTCCCTTTCCCTCCCCCCTGTCCTTCTTGAACATCGTGTAACCCTCCAGGTTCAGGACCCAGTCGTGCCCTGCGGTGGCCCAGGTCTCAGTGACCACTGCCACATCTGCCTCTCCCTCAGCTAGCATCGCCTGGAGCTCAGGCATTTTATTACCCAAGCTCCTGGCATTTAGCAGGACTACCTTCCACCCTTTCCCTATACTTCCATCTCCCCTGCTCGTGTTCCCGTGGGGATTCTGTCTTCCCCTGGTCCACACCTTACCAGCTGGCCTTTTCCTGCATTCCTCCAGCTCTCAAGGGGGGTGGAGACAGAGTCCTTCCTTTATTGGACCCCCTCGACAGCCTTTTCTCCCATCCTCCCTCCCCTTCACAAGTTTAACCCCACCTTTCACCAATGAACCCCTCTATTTTCAACTAAAGGATTTCCTTCCCCTCCGAATTGAGATGGAGCCTATCTCTAGCATACAGACCCTTATTCTCCCAGGTCTCCCCCCAATCCCCCATCAACCCATACCCTCTGGCCCCACACCACTCCGAGCCACTGGTTTATCACCCTAATCTTCCTCTTGTGTTCCCCACCAGCCCTTGGCACCGGCAGGATTTCCAAGAAGGAAATTGCGCATCCTATATCATGACAGACCCTGGCAAGCTCCCTGAACCTTGCCTGTTTCTCTAGCTCACTAATTCCCTCAATGTCATTGGTACCCAGGTGAACCAGTACGTCCGGGGAACCTCCACAGTCCTTTGCCAGCTGATATACCTCATGCCTGGCCCTGTGCACCGTTAGTCCAGGGAAGCATTTTGTTCTAACCGGGCAGGCTTCTCCCTCCCTATCCCATTTGATCCCCCTGATCATGGAATCACCCAACAAGAGCACTCTGGCGCCCCTTTCCTCTATCCCCCCTTCCATGTCCTTCATTGTTTCCGGCCTCCCCAGCGGATCCTTGCTCCTCCCCATCTGGGTGCCACCTGCCATCCCTCCTTATTTACCCTGGCTGCCCCTCCTCTCCGATCCTATGCCTCGTCTCCTGAGTATCCTTTTATACCTCGCTACCCCCACTGCTATTACTCAAGCGACTGGTCCTCATCTGCTAAACTAGCCTGGCCTGCCTCTCCCGCCCCTGTTCAGCTCCTCCTTGCCTGTCATGCTCCCCTGGCCTAAACCCTCAGCTCCCTTTACTGTATCCTTCTTGTACTTCTGGTCCTTCTCCTTGTGCTTTCCTCCCTCACCCTCTCCTCCTCCTGCTCTGATCCCCTGCTCCCCGCTTTCCGCATTCCAAGTTCCCCCATTCCTCCTGCTATCCAGCCCCCGCCTCCTGCCCCCTACTCCCTTTCCATCTCTAACTGCCCCTGTCATGGCTACATCACCCCTCATCCTCAAGTAGAAGAAGAGAACTGAAGTGGTTACTGAGCTTAAGGTTCAATCCGCCTCCCCCCATTGCTTCCTTCTGTCCAGCCCCAGCCATCTGCCTACTTCCCTGAGACTGTCCTCCATTTGGTCCCCGTCTGTGAGGGTCCCCAGTTACCTGCCTGCTTCCTTAGTAGTAGTATCCTCCTTTTGGGCCCCATCTCCCAGGGTCCCTATGCGACCCCAGAGTACTCTCCTGCACTCCTTTCCCTATGCCCCCGTCCCTAGTGCTTGGAGCAACCCCGTGGGAGAGCCCTTGCCCTATTCCCCAACCATACCTCCCCCCTTCCCCCAGCTGTCTCCTAATCCCCTCAACCTCTTCCCTAAGCTGTGCCAGCTGGTAGCACACTGGGCAACCACCGAACTTCCAAGCCCAGTCCAGTATCATGGCTGCCCCACACCCTGTGCACCCCACTACCCTCCCAAAGATGCCAGCCCTAATGACATGTGGTCCCATCCCCCTCCAAGTAGGTTCCCTTGGGTGAGCCACCAGGTTCCTCACTAGTCCAAGATACACCCATACCCACTAATCAGGACACCCACTAATCCTAGATACAGTCCCACAGTAAACAGGTACCCCTGTTACTAGGTGCAGTACAACACAGTAAACGTATAAGGGAAGTGAACAACTCCCTAAGCTCCTCTCTCCCAGTCTTTAAACCCAACCCCCAGTGGCTAGAACTACATGAGCTGAACCTGAAGCCTTTTCCTCCAATTGCAGGGCAGGTGGTGTTCCCCTATAAATAAGCTGAGCTCTGGGGAGGGAGGGGTGGGGGAGGGCAGAATTAGGGCCTACACCCGACTCTCTCTCTCTCGAGTGTATCAGCCCTGTGTCTGCCCCTCCAAGCACTGCAACCAAAGAAACTGCCCCAATTAAATCCCACCAAATAGGTTTTAAATCAGAAGAAATAGGCCTCCACAGACGCAGCCTGCTACACAGTGAAACTTCAAACAAATGAGCCCACTGACAGCCACAGTTTTCAAACTTCCAACAGCCCCAAAAACAATACCCTGCTAGCACCTTAGAAGTAGTAAGAAAGAAAGAAAAGAAATAACCTACCAAGTAAAATCCACAAGAAACCATGTAAAAACAACAAGAAGGAGCTACTGTACTGGAACAGATCTGCCCCCTTCCCCTTCCAGTTACTCCTGAGAAGCTAAAGCAACTGACACCACAAACCTGATTCAGCTCTGCCTCCAGTTAATTAGCTGAGTGAGACCTGGCCAGACCAATAGCACCCTTCCCCACTAGACTGGTCTTGCTACAGATGTACTAGACCAGTCCTGCTATATGATACAGATGCACTAGACTGGTCTTGCTATATGATGGAGATGTACTGGACCAGTTCTGCTATATGATAGAGATACACTAGACTGGTCTTGCTATATGATGGAGATGTACTGGACCAGTTCTGCTATATGATGGAGATGTACCAGACAGGTCTTGCTACAGTATATCATAGAAATGTACTGGACCAGTTCTGCTATATGATGGAGATGTACCAGACAGGTCTTGCTACAGTATATCAAAGAGATGTATTGGACATGTTTTGCAATGTTATGGAAAGGTAGTGGATAGGGTATTGTAATATGATGGTGCCCATCAGCAGCTCTGTTGTCTCCCTTCTTGAATATAGAATTATAATCTATGGGGCAGCAACGGACTCTGCCTTAAATGCATTAAAGTTGCCTTAAATAAGGCATGCCGCCTCTCCACCGGTTCCGAGCGATCTACTCACACCTGCGACCTTTACGCCCAAGTCAACTGGCTTCAATTTGAGGACAGGCTTAAGTTCCAGAACTGCCTGCTGGCCAAAAAAGCAAGCCTAGGTATGCTACCTTCTGTGGTTCAGAAGCTCCCCACCAACTTTGAAAGTGTCCGCCCCACAAGAAGTTCTGAGAGTTCGGTCTTCAAGGTCCCTGGATGCCGAACCTCTCTAGGACAAAGAGCGTTTGCCCACGGGCACCCAAATGGATCAACAACCTACCTACAAGCATCCCTGCTAAATCAACATTAGGCCCCTTCAAACGGGAGCTAAGAACCCACCTAGCTGCTAATGCTCTTTGCAGCTGTTTCCAATAAGGCCAGGCTACCTGCCTATAGCCTTACCACTTATCATCCACTGCCTCCTCCCTGCTCCTTACTCTCTCCCCATCCCTTCCTACGTCCATCTCTACTCTCCCATCCCTTTCTAACCATCCTACCTGCCCCTACTCCCACCTCCTTCCCCCCACCCCTCTTGATCCCCCTCCAGGGTTCAGTGTGCGGCTCTTAATCCCTTACCCCCTCAATTCTTACTTGCCACCATACTATTTTGGTCTTCCCTACCCCTCAAAAGACCTGCACCTTCCAGGTAATCTTCATAGCTTCATCTTAGCTCCTATTTGTCCCACCCATAGCCATGCTCCTCCAGCTAATTCTGACATTTCACATGATGAGGCCCACTCCTGGGCTGACTTAGCAGTATACTTTCTCTAGCAACTTGACCTCCCTCTGCTGCCCCTTTGTCTGTGCAGACCTCTCAAGGTCACACACACACCCTCACCCCCTCTTCTTTTTTTTCCTTTTCCGTAAGCTTCGGTCCATTTAGGATTTTATGATGTTTCCCATTTGTTCTATTGGTACTGCCCTTCTGCTGTTTATTGATGTAAATGCCCATGCATTGTTGACATTCCTTTTATTCTTATGGTTTAAAGCTATTAAGTGAATTTTTGTTGTTATGTCTCGTCTTACCTTGATGTGGAACCTATGTAATGAGCCTGTTCTCAAAGGCTGTAATCCTAGATCATCAATAAATAAAATAAAAAAATTATGAATACGCACCGGACGGGGCTTGCTATTTTATAGCGATGTATCGCATAGGTCTTGCTACATCATGGAGATATACTGGAGAGGTCTTGCTATATTATGGAGCTGTACTGCAGAGGTCTTGCTACATTATGGAGCTGTACTGGAGAGGTTTTGCTATAATGTATAATGTCTTAATATTTTAGAGAGAAGTAGTGGATGGGGTCTTGCTGTATGCTGGAGATTTAGAAGATGAGCCTTGCCATATTATGGAGATGTACTGGACATGTCTTTCTTTATTGCAGAGAGGTAATGGATGAGTAGAGACCTATGTTTTTCTTAAATAAATAACAAGAAATTCAAGACATAAAAAGAAATAAAACGAAAACAAACACATGAAAAAAGTTAAAAAAACTGCTTTTTTATTGGCGAAAACCAAATAAATTTTGCAGCAGCTGTTGTTTAGGCACAGAGACGGTCTGCAAGGAAGCGACAGCGGAATTGTCTGATTCACAAAACCTTGCAAGACCATAGCATAATGCTGCTTAATACAATGTAGTATACTAGGAATGTGATTCCTAGTGTGTATAAGGTAATTGTGAGGTATTTTATGAATGTAAATGTGATAACAAGAAATAAAAAGTACAGTTACGTACGAACTTACCATAACAGTAGATCTTTGAGAGAGGCTCTTGCAGTAGGTATTAACCATTAGGACTGCGCCCCCTGGCGTCAGGACCACATGGAAAATTTCTTAGCTAGCAGTGTTCATGGCGATCACACCAATGTCACGCGTGATCAAGTCAGCGTGGACGCTATATAGTGGCGGTCCTAGCCACCCTCCACTTCTCACACCGGAGACCTCAGAACCAAGCGACAGGAGAAAGGAGTGGGCTCCTTGAGCCTAAGTAAAGCTAGAAGAAGTAGTAGCAGGAGTTAGGGGAAGGTGGGATAATAAGTTACCACTGCAAGAGCCTCTCTTGAAGATCTACTGCTATGATAAGTTCATACGAAACTGTACTATCTTACTTCGAGAGGACTCTTGCAGTAGGTATTAACCATTAGGACTGAGTCCCAAGCAGTGTAAATCAGACAAGTCTAAAGCACTGGAGACAGGAAAGATCTGCAGAGATGAAGGAAAAAATAATGAAAGGAGGCCCTGAAGGATAGCTAGTCCAAAGCCGGCCCTGCGCCTAGAGGCAATGTCCAGACAGTAGTGTTTTGTGAAAGTGTGGATGGAGCTCCAAGTGGCGGCTGCACAAATGTCAGAAGCAGACACATTCTTGAAGCAAACATCAGATGCAGCCATGTCATTTCCTCCGGCAAGGGTCTGTTGTACTTCTGGTAACAGAAACTGCAGTTTGCCAACCATTTTGACTAACACTGCTTAAAAACAGAAGCGCTCTCTTTCTTGTGTGCAAAGGAAATGAAAAGTTGATCCGTTTTATGGCCTGACTTCGTCCAATTCATATAGTAACACAAAATTCTGTGAACATCTAGTGTGTGCAGAACTGCCTCCCCCGATTAGAGTATTTAGGGTAATAAATTGGTAGTTGAATAGTCTGATTCAATGTAAACTGAGAAACAACCTTTGGCAAGAACTTAGGATTTGTACGCAGAGCCACTTGGTCTCTGTGGAAAATCAAATAAGGTTCCTTACACATCAGGGCCTGAAGCTTGGAAATCCTTTGAGCAGAAGTGACAGCAACTAAAAAGAGCACTTTCTAAGACAGGTAGCACATGTTGCAACTTGCGGCAGGTTCATAAGGAGGCAAAGTGAGTTTTTCTAAAATAAAATTTAAATCCCACGGTGGGGCAGGGTTACACACCGGCAGTTTTAAGTGGAGGATTCCCTTCAGAAACATGTTGGAAACCTCCACCTGAGCAACAGTTTTGTCCTCCACTGGAATGTGGTAGGTGGAAATGGCTGAAAGGTGGACCTTCAACAAGGAGTAGCTCAGACCCAGGTTAGATAGGTGCAGCAAGCACTCCATGACCTGGGAAACAGGGCACGAAAAAGGGTCCCAATCCTTTGAAGTGGCCCAAATGGAAAATCTTTTCCATTTCATAGCTTAAGTGGTCCTTGTGTAAGGCTTTCTGGCCTCCACGAGGACTTGGACCACCCTAGAGGAAACCCCATAGAGTAAAGCAGCTACGTCAGAAGGTGCCACGTGTTAAGGTGAAGGGACTTGAGTCCTGGATGAACCAGAGTGCCCGCCTCCAGGGTCAGGAGGTCGTGACAGATGGGCAGGGGAACCGGGGGCTCCACTGCTAGCTGTTGCAGAAGCGGAAACCATATTTGGCACCTGCCAAGGCGGGGCGATCAGGATCATGTGAGCCCCTTCCATTTGCAACTTGAGCAGTACCCGCTGTAGGATTGGAAAGGGAGGAAAGGCGTGCAAGACCTTCCCTGACCAGCCAAGAGATACTGCGTCTCGCCAAAAAACACCAGGCCCTGGAATGAGTGAGCAAATCTTGGGAAGTTTTGCGTTGGATGGGGAGGTGAACTGATCGAGATCTGGATGACCCCACAGGTCGGAAATGCCTTCAACCACTGACTGGTTTAGTTCCCACTTGTGAGTCTTGGCCTGGGTGCGGCTGAAACTGTCCGCCAGGACGTTCTGGATGCCCGGGACATGAACTGCAGCAAGGGTGATCTGATGCAGAATCGCCCAGTTCCAGACTCACATCGCTTCCCTGCAGAGAGGGTAGGAGCAAGTGCCCCCTTGTTTGTTCAGATACCAGACCACGCACATATTGTCTGTTTGGACCAGCAGAGGACCTGGACTGAGGAGGTGCTGAAAGGTCTGCAGAGCATAAAGCACTGCCTGCATCTCCAGCACACTGATGTGTAGAGACAGTTCTGACTGAGACCACAGTCCTTGGGTCCTGTGGGTCTCTAGATGAGTCCCCAACCCAGCCCTGAAGCATCCGTAGTTAGGGTCTGGATAGGAGGAGGGGACTGAAAAGGAACTCCCTTGAAGAGATTGCTGAGATCCTGCCACCACAGGAGATCCCGATGCATTGATGTGGAGACCGAGACTTTGTGGTCGAGGTCACTGATCTCTGGTCCCACTGAACCCTGAGGATCCACTGCGAAATCCGCATGTAGAACCTGGCCAGAGGGACAGTTGGGATGGCCACTGCTATGAGGCCCAGAAGGTGCAGCACTGACCTGGCCGAAATCCAATGACTGAAAGCCACCAGCCGTGCCTGCTGTTGCAAGGTTTCAGCCTTGTCCAAAGGGAGAAAAGCCTGACCCTAGGCCATATCCAAAACTGCTACAATGAACTGCAGGAGGTGGGAGGGAGTACGGTGAGACTTGAGGTAGTTCACCATAACTCCCACTTGGGCAAACAAGTCCAGGGTCCTTGAAAGTGACATTTTTAGCTGTTCCCTCGACAGGGCCGAGATCAGCCAATTATCGAGGTACAAGAAGATATAGTGGCCCTGGTGCCTCAAGGCAGCTGCCACTACCACCAGGCACTTGGTAAAAGTCCTGGGTGCCAAGGATAGGCCAATGGGGAGGGCCTTGAACTGGTAGTGTTCCCCCTGGAAGGAGAACCTGAGGTAGCGGAGGTGGGCTTGAAAGACTGGTATGTGCAGGTATGCAACCTGCATGTCCAGAGCACAGAGCCACTGTCCCTTGTGCAGCATGGGCAGCAGGCCTGGAAGGATCAGCATTCAAAATCTTTTGTACTCTATGTACAGATTTAGGGTGCTGAGATCTAGTATCAGGCGCAGATCTCCCGTCTTTGTGGGAACCAGGAAGAAATGAGAGTAATGCCCTCTTCCTATATGGTTTAGAGGAACGGGCTCTATGGCTGCCTTTTGCAGAAGAGCCTCTGTCTCTTCTCTGATGATGGGAATGTGTGCCCTTCGATAAAAGGATGGACTGGGAGGGTTGTCTGGGGGTCTCTCCAGAAACTCCAATCACCTTCCACCCTGCCAGATGACCGGCGAATCTTCCCCCCACCGGTTCCTCCGACTGAAGAAGAGGAGGAGGAGGAGAGGGCCATGAGGCAAGAGGCGGAGGGAGGGTTGGGGAGGTATGCCCTGAAGTCCTCTGATTTTTGTCTGGAGGGGTGGTCTTTGCTGAGGGGGCCCGACGTTTGTTCTGATATCTGGCCTGTTGTGGTTGCTTCATTTGTCATCTTTGCTGGTTTATAGTCTGCACTGAACATAATGTCTGCCCCTTATCCTGGAGGTTTGTGATGCTGTCTTGTGCATCTCCTCCAAAGAGGACGGTACCCCAGAAGGGAGCATCTTGGATGGCAGCCTGGACATCAGGTGCCAACCCAGAGATTCTCAGCCAAGAATACCTCCGGAGGCAGACTGCGGTAGCCATGCCCCTAGCTGTGGAAACCACGGCGTCGTAGGATGCCCTCAAAGAATGGCGACAACCAACCTTAGCTGACCTAATGGTGTCTTTCACATCAGAGTCCGGCATGGCCTCAATGACTGGCTCTAACTGCCGAAAGAGGAATTTTTGGTATACCAACATGTGCGCCACATAATTAAAGGCATGCATAGCCAAGGTAGAGGACGAATAAAATTTACGCCCAAACTGATCAAGCTGCCTCGACTCCTTGTCAGGGGGGAGGTGTTCGTGTGTTTAGGTTTGGTAGATCTGTCGTGCGCCACATGAATGACCACCGAGTCCACTTTAGGGTGGAAGCTAAGGTGGTCTTTGCCCTCTGGCATACAGTAAGTCCTGTCTGCCTTCTTGGCCACTGCTGGAATGGAGGAGGGCATTAGCCAGATGGCAGAAGCAAGATCCTCATGAGGCTCCAACCTTGGGGGTGTGAGGACCGGGGACAGCTCAGGCATGTCCAAATGCTCGGCCAGCCTCTTTCATTTGGGGTCCTGGTCATCAGCCTTCCTATCATAGGCCTCTGCAATCCTTTTGAGGAGGTCCAAAAAGGAGGGATCCTCCAGAGGAAACTTCGGAGACTGCTTAGTCTTGGGCTCGTCCAGTGGAGGAGTCTCGAAGTCAGAGACTGAGAAAGAGGAGTCTGAGTCTGAATCCAAGTACATCGAATGAATCGGGACTGGGGATACAACTCCTGAGCAGGGAACCTTGTCGAGGGGAGCAGGAGGTTCGCCCTTATGAGAGGTAGCTGTGCCCTTCATCAGGCCTGACATGAAGGGACAGAACTCCTCTGGCGAAGGGGACTGATGCATCAGATCCGAGCGTGCCGGGGTAGAGGCTACTACCGGATGACAACTGTCCAATTCTGAGACTAGTGGAGACTTGGTGTTGGTCTGCCAGGACTGGAGAATGGCCTGGAAGTCCGCCTGTGGTTGAGGAGGCGGAAGCAGAGGAGGCTGGTAGACTGGCTGAAAACCGGAACCATAACCCGGCATCGGGTATTCTGACATCTGGTACCCTGACAGCGGATAACCAGGCATGGGATAACGATGGACATAGCCCCATGGCAGGTACTCTGGTGAAGGGAGACCTGGTGCCTGGTACCCCGATGGAAGATATCCAGGGGTATGATAACGTGGTGGCTGGTAACCTAGCGTCTGAAAATCCAGCTCTGGTCTTGGCAGAGGAGCACTTGGGCCAGATGGAGGACCCTGAGGAGGTCCAAAAGACAGTTAGAAAACCTGGAGGAGCAATAGTCTGGTGTCAGACCACTGGGGAGGGAGACAGATGTCACCCTGAAGGAACCCTTCGATGGAGGTGGAGGGGCAGAAGGCCCTACCTGAAAGGGTCGTCAGGGAAGGGTCCTGAGGGTCTGCCGGGAAACTGGTACTGGTGCCCAGTTGTGACCCTGTAGCGGAATTGTCAGGCTGACGTCCTTCTGGCTCCAGCTCCAAGTGTTCGGGGGAGGCCAGAGGCGAGAAGGGACCCTGGTCGGGTAAGTCTGCCGGAGTATATTGCAGAGGAGACCACAACAGGCACTGAGCGTCAACGTCAGGCCACTCATCAGGGCCTGACGGAAGCATCTGGGCTGGGTGGGCGTCGGAAATTCCGATGCCTGGCTTATCAGCTATGGCTGGGCGTTATCCGGAGATCCCAGTGCCTGACTTAACAGCCTGACCTGGGTGCTCGTCAGGGGCTCCGATGAGGGACTTATCAGTCCCACCAACAGGCTTAGACCCTGAGGTTGAGAGGGGTCTAAGAGTGGCAGCAGCCTCAGACTCTGCCAAGGTAACCACTGCCACCGAGGCTGGTGGTGGCAGGGGGACCAAGGGCTGCTCCTGGGAGGTCAAAGCAGCCTTGTCCGCAGAGGCGCTCTTCCTGGAGAAAGAGGGCCGTTGGCCATCCGTGGTCCCTGGAGGGAGTCGTGGGTGGGAAGGGAACCTTTCCTGGCCCCAGTGCTTCTCCTTGTCCTTCAGTTGTTTTGTGACAGTGCGAATCTGACGAGGGTGAGGAAGAGGCATGCCGCAATTTCTGCAACTCCTTCTCCACCGAAGCCATCTTCAATTTTAAAACATGGGTCTTGAGGGCCTTCTGCCAGCGTTTCCGTGTGGCCTGACTGAAGCTCAGGCAGGCCTCACAATCCATGGTCTGGTATTCTAGGCCCAGGCAGAAGAGGTAGAGTGTATGGTCGTCCTTATGCGGGAGTTGCATGCCGCAGGACTCGCACTTATTTTTATGCAATTCGGAAGGTGTCGGGGAAGACATACACGAAGATTATTTAACAAAATCGGTAAAAGAATCAATGAAAAAGCAGAAATATATACTCATCCAAAATGGCGGTCGAACTGTAGTAGCGCTCACTGCGAGGTCCAACATGCACAGGTCGATGGCGGGAAAGAACTGGAGAGTGGGCTGAGGACTGTCCACTATATAGGGTCATGCTGACATCGGTTACGTGACATCGGTGGGCGGTCCCCCACCAAACACCGCTAAAGTTTTCCATGTGGTCCTGACGCCAGGAGACGCAGCCCTAATGGTTAATACCTACCGCAAGGGCCCTCTTGAAGTAAGATCTTCATTTTCAATGAATAAAAAGAAATAACCCAAAATTCCAGAAAAATTAAAAATAAAAATGACAAAAAATAAAAAGAATTTCACGGGGCTCTATGGATGGGTGTTTCTATAATGTGCTGGATGGTTTTGCTATTTTATGGTGATATTCTAGATGGGTATTGCTATGTAATGGCAACATACTGGACAAAGTCTTCCTATATTATGGAGATGTACTGGACATGTCTTTATCATGGAGATGTACTGAACAGATCTTACGATATTATACTGGTCTGATCTTACTATATTTAGGAGAGGTAGTGTATATAGTCTTGCTATATGCTGGAGATTTTGAAGACGTGCCTTGCAATATTGTGGAAATGTACTGGACATATCTTTATTATGGAGAAGTACTGGACAGGTCTTGCTATAATGTACTGGGGGTCTTACCATATTACTGAGATGTACTATACAGGTCTTGCTATATTCCACAGATGTACTGGATGGGTCTTCCCAATTATGGAGAAGAAATGGATGGGACTTCAATAGCACTGAGTTGTACTGGACAGGTTTTACTGTATTATAGAAGTGTAAAGGAAGGGTCTTGCTAAATTTTACAGAGATGTACTGGACAGATCTTGCAATATTATTAGAATGTACTGGACAGCCTTTGCTATATTATGGAGATGTACTGGACAGATCTTGCTGTATTTCTGAGATGTGCTGTAGGAGTATGAAATTTTATGGAGATGTACTGGGCAGGTCTCGCCATATTATGTAGATATATTTGACAGGCCTTACTTTATCATGGAGCTCTACTGGACAGGTTTTGCTGTATTATGGAGATGTACTGAAGGTTATTTCTACATTTTACAAAGATGTACTAGTTGGTTCTTGCTATATTATGGAGACATACCTGTCAGTTCTTGCTGTATTATGGAGGAGTACTGGATGGATCTTGCTGTATTATGGAGGTGTACTGGATGGATCTTGCTATATTATGGAGACATACCTGTCAGTTCTTGCTGTATTATGGAGATGTACTGGATGGATCTTGCTATATTATGGAGATGTACTGGATGGATCTTGCTGTATTATGGAGATGTACTGGATGGATCTTGCTGTATTATGGAGGTGTACTGGATGGATCTTGCTATATTATGGAGATGTACTGGATGGATCTCGCTGTATTATGGAGGTGTACCGTATGAGCGTGGAATATCACAGAGAAGTACAGGGCAGGTCTTGCTTTATAACAGAGACAGACTTGACAGATCTTGCTTTATTATGGACAAGTACTGGGCAGGTGTTGCTATATTATGGAGATGAACTGTACAGGCCTTGCCAAATTTTACAAAGATGCACTGGATGGGACTTGCTATATTATGGAAATATACTGGACAGTCTTTCCTATATTATGAAGATGTATTGGATGGATATTGCTGTGTTACAAAGATGTACTGTATGAGTGTGGAACATTACAGAGATGTACTGGGCAGGTGTAGCTTTATAATGGAGATATACTTGACAGGTCTTGCCTTATTATGGAGTTTTACTGGATAGGTGTTGCTATATTATGGAGATGTAATGGGTGGGTCATATCTTACTATAGAATGTACAGGCAGGTTCTGCTATGTAACAGAGATATATCTGACAAGTGTTGCCATATTATGGAGATGTACTGGGAAGGGTGTTGCTCCAGTATGGAGATGTACTGGATGAGCCTTGTTAAATTTTACAGAGATATACTGGACAGGTCTTGCTACATTATGGTAATGCTATATCTTTGCTACATTATGAAGATGTACTGGACGGGTCTTGCGGTATTACAGAGATGTACTATACAAGTGTGGAATATTAAAGAGATGTACCGGGCAGGTCTTGCTATATAAAAATAGGCTATTCACCTGTAACTGTAGTTCTAGGAGTGGTATATAGTTCACATCCTCAGTCTGGCAGTTCCAGTGGAAATGCTGATTCATCAGATGTCTTGAAGCTAAGCTCCTCCCACCACCTTGGTGGTATATCTCCCAACACCCCCTCCCGTAACGTCAGATCTTTGCATGTTGGGAACAGGGATCTGGGTGCCACTTGCAGAGAGGTGACCAGGTGGGTTGTGTGGATGTGAACTGTGTACCATTCCTAGAACTACGGTTACAGGTCAGTAACTGTTTTTCTAGGGGTGAAGATACAGTTCAG
Source organism: Neoceratodus forsteri (assembly GCA_016271365.2). Classification (NCBI taxonomy): domain Eukaryota; kingdom Metazoa; phylum Chordata; order Ceratodontiformes; family Ceratodontidae; genus Neoceratodus; species Neoceratodus forsteri. Next base: position 560,146,551 of record CM057450.1, on the reverse strand, counting down.
TATGTCTGGTGGAGTGAGCTGTAAGTCCTACAGGAGGCTCCCTACCAGCTAACCTATAGCATAGGTCAATATAGGATGCAATCCATCTGCCAATCATCCACTTTGCTTCTGGTCTGCCAGGCGCAGCTTCAGAATATGTTACAAACAGCTGGTGAGCCTCATTCCGAACTCCAGCCCTGTGCTCCTTGTAATAAGACAGCAGTCTCCGCAGATCCAGCGTATGGAACGTGCAACTACCCTCTGAAGATGGGATATTAAGTAGACCATGAGGTTCATCACTTGGTTAACACGGAACTCCAAAACTACCTTCGGGAAGAACTTCAGGTGGGGATGAAGGACGACTTTACCCCTGTGGAAGACCAGGTAAGGAGACTCCACCAAAAGTGAATGGAGCTCACTAATCCTTCTGGTAGACGTAACAGCCACCAAGAAGGCCACCTTCCACGACAGGTAAGACATCTCACACCTGTGCATAGGCATGAATGGCTTGCCTGTGAGCATAGTCAGCACCATCTATAAGGTCCATGGTGGTGGCTGTTGATGCACCCAAGGGGACATGTGATCCAAGCCTTTGAAAAAGTGCCTGACCACCTTCTCCTCTGCCACCATCAGCTTACCAGCCTACACCCTGTAAATAGAGATGCCTGCCAAGTGCACCTGAAGGGTCGTCGCTCACATTCCCAACTGAGAGAGGGACCAGAGGTATTCCAAGATGCTCACCACAGGGCAGACAAGGGGATCAAACTCCTTGCCCTGGCACCAAATGGAGAACCTCTTCCATTTAAATGCATAGCATCTGCAAGTCGATTCTTTCCGGGAGGCTCCCCAAAGTGCAGCACTTCTTTCAAGAGACCCGAGGCCTGGAACTCTAGCCACTCAGGAAGCAGGCCGAGGGGTGCAGGAATTTCGGGTCCGGGTGCAGGACCATACCCTGATGTCTAGTCAAAAGATCCTGGTGAATAAACAGCCACTATGGAGGTCTGCTGCTGAGGAGATCCAGTTACCAGAACTGCATTGGCCAGTCTGGAGCTATCAAGATCATCCGCGCGTTATCCTGCTGGACCTTTACCACCACCTTGTGGATCAAGAGAATAGGAAGGAAGGCGTACATGAGGCCTGGAGTCCAAGGCCTCATGAAGGCATCCCCCAACAGTGTCCTGGACTGTGGCGAGTGGGCAAAAAACAGCCTCAGTTTGGCATTCTCCCAGGAAGCAAACAGGTCCACCAGAGGGGTGCCCCACAGTGAGAACAGGTGATACACCATCTCCTGATTCAGCGACTACTCATGCAACATCCCTCCTACCCAGCTGAGAGAGTCTGGCAGCTGACTGTGAACTCCTGCGACATGGATTGTCAGGAGATCTGCACCCAGGCTGTGCACAATGGTCCAAGTGTGGAGGGCCTCCCAATACAGGGGAAGGGAGTACGTTGCGCCTTCCTGTTCGGGTAGAACATGGTCATGGTGTTGTCTGTCTGGACTTGCATGACCAGACCCCTGACTAGAGGAGCGAGTTCCATCAGAGCAAGTCACACTGCATGAAGCTTCAGCAGGTTTATGTGGTGACTGGACTTCCAGGGTGACCAGAACCTGTGGGCTCTGTGATCTCCCAAGTGTGCTCCCCACCCCACCAGAGAACGTCTGCAGATAGCATGATGGTCGGCACTGGGTGGACAAACAGGATTCCCTGCTTCAGATGTTCTGAATCAGCCACCACTAGATGGAGACACACATAGGCTGGGTCACAGTGTGACAGGCTAGTCCAAGTGTCCTTGGTGCTGGGACCATGAACAGTCCAACTCCCATTTCAGGTGGCGCATCTGCCAGCAGGCCCAATGGATCATGCTGGTGCAGGATGCCATGTACCCTAGCAGCCACAGGAAATTCTGGGCAGGGTGCGAGAGCCCAACCTGAAATCATTCGGCAAAGGAGGTGAGATCCATTGCCCAGTCCGCAGGGAGGCGGGTCTTGGCCCACCCGGAACCTAGTTCTGCCCAATGAACTTGATCACCTGCAAGGGTACCAGCTCAGACTTGCCTGGGTTCACCAGCAGGCCTAAGTCTCAACAGGTCTGAAAAGCCAGATCACTGGACCTCTCGATGGTCTCCTTGAATGGCCCAGCTATCAGCCAGTTTTCCAGGCAGGGAAACACCCTGACGCCTTGGCACCGCAGGAAGGCTGCCACCACTGACGTTCACTTGGTGAAGATCTTGGGTGTGAAGAGAGACCAAAGGGCATGACCTGGGACTGGTACAGACCCCTTCCGCTCAGAAACAGAGGTACCAGCAGTGGGCCAGATGGACTGGGATGTGAAAGAATGCATCTTGGAGGTTCAGGGAGCAGAACCACATATTCTGCTCCAGAGACTAAATAATCTGATTCAGAAGTGACCATATGAAATTTGTGCTGCCACATGAACTGGCTCAAATCGTGCAGATCCAGTATGGGGTACCATCCCCCAATCCAGTTTGGAACCAGGAAGTACATGGACACATAACACTGACCAGCCAGGGCATCTGGGCTATGGCTCATTTTGCAAAGAGCTGCGCGATGTCCGCCCAAAGAGCACACAGCCTGTCATGCGACACCTTGGACTCACGAGGAGCGTGGAGTTAGCAAGGTGGGAAAGCCTTGAAGTCTTGAGGCAGCTCTCTGCCTACCACTTCTAGCATCCACTTGTCCATTGTAATAGCGGACCACCGTGGAAAGAAGTGACTTAGTCAACCCCCTACCAGGAGCGCAAGCAGGAAAAGGACACGTGGAGGGACGATGCCCTCAACCTGTCACTGTACAACTTTTGCAGGGGCACTGGCCGCTGTGACTGGAGGGTTACCACCACACCTGTTTCCACATTTCTTAGGGCCCTGGCTCCTGATCTTAAGCTTGGGATGCCAGGCCTTGTACTGCCCCTGCTAGCGATGTCGCCAGGGAGGCTGTGGCTGAAAGGACTAATAATGGAAAGCCTATTTCATAAGCTTCTTCTTTTGGTCCTTCTGGGACGAGGCCACAGAGTCAAAGGTGGCACTGGATTTCTTGATATGGGTGAGATGTCCCTCCACCCCATGACCAAAGAGGTCAATGCCCAGGAAAGAGACATCAGCCAGCGTATTCTAAATGTCTGCCATGAAGGAGGGCAGGTGCAGCTAAGCCTGTGATGCACAGAGACTGCCGACAGCACAGTATGGGCACAAGAGCTGCCTGTCAAAGGCCTTCCGGAGCTGGTACTTAGCTAGCGATTTACCCTGGTCTCTGATGATCTTCACTGCCAACCACAGATCAGCAGGGAGGTGAGGGAGGATGGTATCAAAGACTCCCATCAGGGACTGACTAAAGTTAGCCATCTTCGTGGTGTAGCTCACCTGTCAGAGACCCAAGGACACCACAGAATCAACCTTTTTAGCAGCATGGTCCGTCTTTCTGGATTCCTTGTCCAGAGGCTTGTCCTCGTCCCCTTGGTCCCAAAATTTGCAGAATACTGAATCGGACACCAGCCTCTTGGTGAAGGAGTGGTCTGAGAACCCAGATAGAGACCCATTGGGGACCGCGTAATTGCGGATCATATGGGTAGAGGGTGCTGGGCAGGATGACGGACACTTCCATACCTCTAGGGCCGATCCCAATATGGCCTCAGCCACAGGAAAGGCGATCCCTGGGGAAATGTTCCTGTCCAAACTGTCCATAAAGGGATACTTATCCCCTTTCTGGACTGGCTCCAGTGAGATAGACATGGACTCCGAAGTCAAACAGATGGGCACCCTGAAGGACACCAGGCCATGGTCAGTGGAGAGTTTCTTGACCGAACCACAATCGAGGAGAGTTTTAGAGGAGACCAGGGACTCAAGATCAGAATCCTCCAAGGACACCTCAAAAATGGCCATCAACCATTTCTTGCCATAGGCCACCCGAGTGTCCTTTGCTTGGGTGATCTGAACCGATAACCATCTTGGCAAGCCAGTGGCTGAACGAGCCTTTTGGGTCAGAGCGCCCACCGTTGGCTGCAGCGGTGGTGGCTCCACCCGAAGGGGCAGAGAAGCAGCTGCAGGGAACACCTACATTGAATGGACCAGTGAAGGCATCACTAGCAGCTGTCAAGAGACTGAAGGTCCCATGGGTAGAACTCCTACCCTGCCCTGCAATGGCCCACTGTAGCCAGAGAAGCCCCTTGTAGCACAGACGCATCTTGCGGCAGTGCATCTCCTCTTGTGGCAGGACGAGATGTGTCAACAGCAACGTCTCCCAGCTGAGCGGAATTGAGAGTGCAAGGGCCTCGATCGAGACCTCGACATGAGGATCGATGTCGAGGAGAGCTTTCCAGCTTGTTATGATACATCACATGCCTGCCATGTTAACAAGTACAGGCTTGGAAGGCTCGACCACTGGTGGAGGCCACTCCCGAGGTGAACCAATCAGGAACACCGATCGATCAATGTCCTTCTGGGTGATGACCAGGAGCACCGGGGTCTGCAAGATCAATTCACTGATCTCATCCGACAGCAGGTGGACAGGCTCGAGGAAGACTGCCATGGCTTGCTTGACCAGAGCTGAGGTCGACAAGCCCAATGGGGGCATGAGCTCTAGATTGTCCCCTCAACCAAAGGGGTCTCGACCAAAGTCAAGTGGTCAGGGGAGTCGAGGGATCAGGAGGACCTTTATCTCTCCCAGTCCCATGACTAACACCAGTGGCACTTTCTTACCAGAGTGGGCATGGTTCTCTCCCAAGGTCTGGAGGGCAATACACATTTCTCTGAAGCCACCAGAGAATGACCCTCTGATGCTCGCCCAGGAGCAGTGCTGAGATTAAGGAGGTGCCCACTGCAGTAGCCACCACTTCCTTCTAAAGGGCTGCAAGATGAAGAACAGAACCAACAGCTGTCAAAGCCTTCTTGGGGCCCTTAGGATGATCCTTCTGGTCCCTTTCTGAAGGATGTCCGAGAGTGAGCCAATGCTTCTGGTCTCCTAGGAACTCTGGAAGCACTGAAAGGCACAAGCCGCAGCCAGCCACGTTATGCTGCCCACCCAGACAGTACAGGCACACATCATGTGGGTCAATGATCGATATCTTCTGTCGTCACTGGACTCAAAATCTGAAGCCCAGCTTGTATTCTTCATCGTCGATCTCTGAGTGAAGTTGAAGGGGCCAAAAGAGAAACCCAAAGAAAGGTTGAAAACTTCAAAACACAGGTTTGCCAATGGCGCACTTAATCCTAAGCAAGAGCTTCAAAGGGGGTGACCTGTTTCTCCAGTGGAAAGAAAGATATGACACTGCGGGACAGAGTCGAGGGATATACTGCCTGTGTGGTGGCAGGAACTTAGCTTCAAGGCATATGACGAATCAGCATCTCCAGTGGAACTGCCAGAGTGTTGATGCTGAACTGTATTCACACCCCTAGAATGGAGATATACTTGACAGGTCTTGCTTTATTATGGACCCTTACTGGAAGGGTGTTGTTATATTATGGATATGTACTGGATGGGCCTTGTTGTATTATGGAGATGCACAGATCGGGTCTTACTATATAACAATGATGTATTGGACTGGGTCTTGCTATATTACAGAGATGTACAGGGTGAGTCTTGCCATATGACAGAAATGTAACAGAAGGGTCCTGCCATATTATAAAGACGTACAAGACTTGTCTTGCTGTATGATGGAGATGTGCCGGATGGGTCTTGCTGTATTCTAGAGCTGTACCGGATGGGTCTTGCTATAGTATGGAGACACACAGGAGAAGGCTTTTTAAATTATGGCAATAGAAAAATAGAATTTGCCAGTAGACAAGGACTGCTAGGCCCATCCAGTCTGCCCATTTTTCCCTACCTGTGTCAGTGGCCACTGACCCCATTTGGTCCGCAGCTTGAGCCTCTCTTACCCACTACTAGGGTACACTTGTGCCTATCCCATACATTTTTGAATCCCACCACTGTGTCTGCCCACACTACTTCTTGGGGTAGGCTATTCCATGCATTTACCACCCTTTCTGTGAAGAAAAACGTTCTCACATTCCCCTTTATCCTATATCGTGACCCCACATTCTTGTACAACTCCTGTACTGAAAGATGTCTCCCACTTGCACCTTGATTATGCCCTTATGATATGTGTAGGTTTCTATCATATCGCCCCATTCTCTCCTCTCTTCCAATGTATACATATTGAGGTCCCCTAATCTCTCCCCATATATGTGCTGGTACAAGCCCTGCACCATTTTAATTACTCTTCTCTGAATCACCTTCACCCTGTCCACATCCTTCTGAAGATGCAGCCTCCAGAACTGTACACAGTACTCCAGACTAGGCCTTTCTAGTGTTTTGTACAGTGGCATTACCACCTCCATTCTTCTGTTAGTAATATCAGTTCCTATACATCTCAGTATACCACTGGCCCTCCCCACAGCCTTGGTACACTGTTTGGCCACCTTTAGGTCATCTGAGATGATTATTCCCAAATCCCTTTCCTCCTTGGTGACATAACAGTTACGTAAGAACTTACCGTAACAGTAGATCTTCGAGAGAGCTTCCTGCAGTAGGTCTTTACATATAGGACTGCGCCCCCTGGCATCAGGACTGCATGGCAAACTTCTAGCTAGGAATCATTAGCGGGGGACCACCCCCAGTGTCATCTGATCAGGCATCAGCGTGACAGTATATGGGGGCGGTCCCCACGCCCACCTTCCAGTTCTCCCGCCATAGACCTCCGAAGAGGAGAAAAGAGTAAAAAACAACTCCTTAGGCCCTGGGCTCCGGAAGAGAAGCCTTGGAAAAGGAAAAAGGATAAAATTAACAGGATCTGGGGGAAGGTGGGTGGGAAATCTAGACCTACTGCAGGAACCTCTCTCAAAGATCCATTGTTATGGTAAGTTCTTACGTAACTGTCATATCTTACTTCAAGAGGGCTCCTGCAATAGGTCTTTACACATAGGACTGAATACCAAGCAGTCAAAAATAATGAAGGAGTCGAAGACTAAGTTCCAGGTGAAGGAGCACCTGCCAACTAGAAACTCTCTCAGGAAAGGCCTTGCAGAACGGCGAGGCCAAAACCGGCTCTACACCTAGAGGCAATGTCCAGACTTTAATGCTTGGTGAATGTATGGACAGAGGACCAAGTGGCTGCTACACAAATGTCTGCAGTGGACACATTCCTGACAAAGGCCGTTGAAGCAGCCATGCTGAGTAGAATGGCCTTTCACCTCCCCCAGAAGGGGCTTCTCGTACTTGTTATAGATGTATGAGATGCAGTTAGCCAACCATTTTGACAAACCCTGTTTGGAGATGGCCTTGCCCTGAAATTTGGAAGCAAAGGTCACAAACAACTGGTCAGACTTTTGAGCCTCTTTGGTCCTAGAGATGTAATACAGTATCTCAGAGTCCTATGCACATCTAAAGTGTGCAGAAGGTATTCCCCCATTAGAGTACTGTGGGTAAAAAATGGCAATTCAACATTCTGGTTCAAAGTAAATTCCAAAACAACCTTCGGAAGAAAGGAAGGGTTAGTTCTCAGAACCACCCGGTTTCTGTGGAAAATCAAATAAGGCTCCTTACAGATGAGGGCCTGAAGCTCTGAAATCCTTCGAGGTGAGGTTATAGCGACCAAAAAGAGCGTTTTCCAGGACAAGTAACGCATGTCACAACTTGCTGCCAGCTCAAAAGGGGTTAAATTAAGTTTTTCCAAAATAAAATTTAAATCCCAGGGGGGAACCAGATTCTGGACTGGAGGCTAAAGGTGAAGGATTCCCTTCAAAAAGGTTCTGGAGACCTCCAACTGAGCGAGGGTTTTGCCCCCTACCAGAAAGTGGTTGATGGAAACTGCAGATAGGAGGACCTTCAGAGAGGAATAACTGAGGCCCAAATCAGACAGGTGCAAGAGGTACCCAAGGACCTGGGGAGCCGAGCAAGAGAATGGATCCAGGCCCTTGGCCGTGGCCCAGATAGAGAATCTCTTCCACTTCATAGCATATGTGGATTTGGTAGAGGGTTTCCTAGCCTCTACAAGAACCTGGGTGACTCGAGAAGAGACATCATAACAAGAGACAGCTATGTCTAAAGGTGCCACACATGCAAGTGGAGAGACTTGAGGCTCAGGTGCTCCAGGCTGCCCTGCTCCTGAGACAGAAGGTTGTGGGAGACAGGAAGAGGTACTGGGGGTTCCAATGTCAGCTGCTGCAGCACAGGGAACCAAATCTGCCGAGGCCAAAGAGGGACTATGAGAATCATGTGAGCTCCTCTGCCTAGAACTTCAGCAGAACCTTCTGCAGTATAGGAGAGGAAGGGAAAGCGTACAGAAATCTTCCTGTCCAGGATAGAGACAGCGCATCTCACCAAAAAACACCACACCTGGGAACGAGCGAGCAAAAGCTGGGTAGTTTTGCGTTGGATGGGGAGATGAATAGATCTATTTCTGGATGACCCCATTGAAAGAAGAGATCTTCCACTACTTCCTGCTTCAGCTCCCACTCGTGAGCATGTGTGACAGTGAGGCTGAGACTGTCCACCAGGACGTTGTGAACTCCTGGAACATGGACTGCTATCTATGACAGGCTGTGCTGGACTGCCCAGTACCACACCCTCATCTCCTCCCTGCAAAGGGGGTATGATTGGGTGCCTCCCTGCTTGTTTATTAACTAGACTGTAGCTGTGTTGTCGGTCTGGACCAATAGTGTTCCCAGAATCAAGAGGGACTGGAACTTTTGGAGAGCATACAGCACCGCTCTCATCTCCTGAATACTGATATGTAGATGTTCCTCTAGTGGAGACCATGTCCCCTGCGTTCAGTGGTCTCCCAGGTGAGCGCCCCATCCCTGACCTGAGGTATCCATTGTCAGGGTCATAGAGGGGTATGGGGGGTGGAAGGGGATCCCCAATCAAAGGATGGAAAGATCCTGCCACCATAGGAGATCCCTCTTCAGGCTGCTGGAGACCAGGACCATGTGGTCCATGTCATCCAGGCATTGATCCCACTGGACTCAGAGGGACCACTGGGTCACACTCATGTACAGTCTGGCCAAAGGGACCATGAGTATGGCAGCCACCATTAGACCCAACAGGTGGAAAACAGAGCGCATCTTGGTCCACCAAGACGAGGACACCAGCGCTGCTTGTTGCATTAGAGTTTCTGCCCTGTCCGTAGGTAAGAAGGACCTGCCCTGAACCGTGTCCAGCACTGCTCCAATGAGCTGGAGCCTCTGGGAGGGTGAAAGTTGAGACTTGGGAACATTCACAGTGATGCAAGTCTGAAGAAAGGGTCCAGGGTAGAGGACAGGGAAGCCCTGAGACTGTCCTGCAAACATGCTGATAGTAGCCAGTTGTCCAGGTAAAGGAAACATAAATCCCGTTGCAGCGTAAGACACTTGGTAAAAACCTGGGGTGCCGAAGAGAGGCCAAATGGGAGAGCCTTGAACTGATAATGGTTCTCCTGGAAGGAGAATCTCAGAAACTGGCAGTGGGCCTGGAGGATACGGATATACAGGTAAGCATTCTGCATATCCAGGGAGCACAGCCATTGGTTCTGTTGGAGCAGGGGTACGAGTCCCTGGAGCATCAACATACGGAATCTCTTGTATTCTACAAAGAGACTGAGTAGGCTGAGATCTAAAATAAGTCTCAGATCTCCCATCTTTTTGGGAACTAGGAAGAAGTGGATATAGTATCCCCTTCCTATTTGCCCTGGTGGAACTGGCTCTATGGCTGATTTCTGAAGTAGACCCTGGATCTCCTGATGGATGAGACTTAGATGGCCTGATGGGTAATGAGACCTGCCTGGTGGGTTGTTGGGAGTCTGCCCAGGAACTCAATAGAGTGTCCTCTTGCTACTAGCTGAAGGACCTAAGCATCTTTGGTTATCGTTCTCTACCTTTCCAGATGGAGGGTGGACCGTCCCCCCACTGGTTCCTCAGGAGACATGGGAGAAGGAGGGGAGACTCTCTCGCATCAGAACACAGAGGGGAGTACCGCTTAACCCCCTCCAGTGGTCTTCTGGAGTTTTGCGCAAGGAGTCTGGGAGCCAGAACCAGTGGCGCGACGCTTACCCTGTTGCCTACCTTGGTTCTGTCTGTTCCACCTCTTCTGGGGGCGACGAAAGGACTGCTTGGGTTTTGTCCCAAGCATGGAGCGGATGTCCTTAAGAGACCTGCCACTCTCCTGTAGCTCTGTGATAATGTCCTTTGCATCTCCCCAAACAGGACAGGGCCCCTGAAGGGGAGTCCAGTAGGGTGCTCTGGATGTCTTGTGCCAGTCCCACAAGATAGTGCCAAGCCAGGCGCCTCAAGCAAATGCCCGTAGCGGTGCACCGGGCCACTGAGTCTACCGTATTGTAAGTGGCCCTTAAGGCACAGCAGCAAGAAGACTTATTCAGTCTCACCTTCTCCAAGAACCGATTTCTGAGGTCCTCCTCCAGAATCTTCTGAAAGTCCTTCTCTAAATCGGACAAAGCCGATTTCTGGAAGGACACCATATGGGCTACGTAATTCAACGACCGGATGGCACAGGCTGATGAAGAACAGACTCTGCGCCCATATTGATCCATTTGTTTGGATTTCTTATCTGGAGGAGAAGCACTCAGGTGCTTCGGCTGCTGTCATGGCCCGCAGTGATGATCATGGAGTTGGCCTCTGGTTGACTGGTCAGATGACCAACCCCTTCAAGGGGTGATATTTTCGATCGGCTTTTTTTGGGATACAGCTGGGATAGAGGACGGCTGTTGCCAAATTGTAGAGGTAAGATCCTCATGCGGTCCTGTCCATGGGGGAATAGGGAGGGGATCCGCACTTGTGAGATTAAGGTGCTCGGCCAGACATTTCCTCTTGGGGTCCAGCTCTTGAGACACCCAGCCACAGGCCTGTTTGAGGGACCTTAACAGTTCAACGAAGGATGGATCCTCCGGTGGAGACTTCGGGGATTCCTTAGGCTGGGGTTCAATGGGGGAGTGAGGTTCTGCGTGATCAATGAACTCGGAGTCCAAATCAGAATCAGAAGACTCCAGCCTGCTGGACAAAGGAGTGATGTCTGGGACCATCTCCGTCACCCGTGCTCCTGAGGGAGGCTCCAAAGAATGCCCACCCAAACTCCTGACTGACGCCCTGTCCGGAGGGGGAAGGCCTCCTGGTAATGGCCCTAAGAGTCGGGGCGGGGACCACAACCATGTGGGGTTGTCCCAGTTCCTGCAGGAGCTGGGATTTAGCATCCTGCCACCATGCCGGAATGGAAGTGGGTGGTTCCAGCTGGGGATGTGGTGGAGGAGAAGGCGGAGGGGGTGGCAGATGCTGGTACCCTGAAGGGTAGGGAGGGTAGCTAGGAGGCTGGTACCAATAGTGGTACAGCTGGTGACCCTGGTAGAAGTGACCCGGTGTCGGAGCTTGCGGCGGATACCCCGGCGATAGCCCCCCTGGCATTGAGTAATAGGGAAACTGTGGCAGCAGATAGCCTGGACAGTGACTGGTAGGACCCAACCGGGGGGGGGGGTGCAGAGGGTCTAGGGACAGGCAGTGCCAAGGGATCACTGGGTGGGGTAGGGTCCATCGGCAGGCCTAGGGTCTCTACTGGGACCTCCGAAGGGCCCTAAGGTGGCTCCAGCGTCAAAGCACGAAAGTCCTGGTCCATGTAGGAATAGGAGTATGGACTGGGGAATGGCCCGGCGTTGGGGTAGGCAGGTGACCTGATATCTGGCCTGAGAAAGGTGAGGGAGGCATGGGTATAGAAAGCCCCATTGCCTGATCCAGCCCTAAGGCAGGAGTTTCAGAGTGAGTGCCCGAAGCAGGAAAGGTCTCCTGGACAGCCACGCTCAGTTCCCCAGCCAGGGAAAATGAGTTGTTGGTCGGGGTCAGTAAGTCCCATGGAGGGGAACCCTCATGGGACGAAGGAGGGCCTGGAGGCTTGCCCTGCACGATGTCGGAGACCACAGAGGTGTCTGACTGGAGTGCATCCGCCTGGCGGTCAACGGACAAGCCCCAGACCGACTTAACAGCTGAGACCTAACGGGCGCCGGAGGAGCCGACGACCAACTTACAGGCAGTGGTCGGGCCCGGGGTGTTGTAGTGAGATGCAGCACCTAAGACTGTGCTCCCAACGGGAGAACAGGGGGAGGCTTAGCGGCCGAGCCTTCGACAGGACCCGAAGTGTCCTCTGGAGAGGGGCACCCTGCCTGTCCACTGATCAAGGGCAGAGAAGAAGAAAGTGTTTGGATTCGCTGGAACGGATGGAGACCCTTGAGGCAAAGTACTCACTGATGTGGAGGCCTCAGTCGCAGTGGTGTCAGCTGCCTGACAACGATGAGACGGAGAACGATCCCACTCCTGACGCTTCTCCTTTCGCTTTTTCTTGGTAGTGGGTGAAGAAGCACGTTCCCTCAGCTTCTAGAGCTCTTTTTCCATCGATGCAAGGCGACACTTCAAGAGGTGAGCATCGACGGCCTTCTGGCGATGGGTGCATGTGACCTGGTTAAATGACTGGCAGATCTCACAATCTGCCAGGCAAAGAATGCAGCGGGAGTGGTCATCCCCATGCGGGATTTGGGTGCCGCACTGCAAGCACTTTTTCTTTATTTTTCTCGAAGACATACACTGAGACGAAAAGGGCAAAAAAACTTACATTTGGTGAAAAGAAATGGCAGACGACTGAGCTAGTTCAATTGCGAGGATCTGACGAGTTCAGGATGACGGCGGGAAAGAACTGGAGGACGGGCATGGGGACCGTCCCTATATACTGTCACGCTGACACCTGATCAGGTGACGCCTGGGGCGGTCCCCCCGCTAACGACTGCTAGCTAGAAGTCTGCTGTGCGGTCCTGATGCCAGGGGGTGCAGTCCTATATATAAAGACCTACTGCAGGAACCCTCTCGAAGTAAGAGCGTTAGTACTCCCCCCACCCCCATCCTGTAACTTTCCTCAGGGTTCCTATGCCCCAGATGCATGACTTTGCAGTTCTTCGCGTTGAATCCTAGTTGCCACACTTTGGACCATTTCTCCAGCTTTCCTATGTCCCTCCTCATTTTCTCCACCCCACCTGGAGTGCCCACCCTGTTGCAGATCTTGGTGTCATCTGCAAATAGGCAAACCTTCCCCTCCAGCCTTTCTGCAATGTCACTGATGAAGACACTGAAAAGGACTGGGCCCAGGACTGATCCTTGTGGTACCCCACTGGTCACCCCCCTCTCCTCAGATTGGACCCCATTTACCATCACCCACTGCTTTCTGTCTGCTAACCAATTCCTAACCCAGTTTACCACCTTGTGGTCCACTCCCTGGCTCCCCAACTTGCTTGCCAGTCTTTTATGTAGAACGGTGTCAAAGACCTTGTTGAAATCAAGGTAGGCGACATCCACCACTCCTCCCTGATCCACCTTCCTTGTCACCCAGTCAAAGAAATCTATCAGATTTGTTTGACATGACCTTCCTGTTGTGAATCCATGCTACCTCAGGTCCTGTGCCCCACTAGATTCCAAGTGTTCCACAATCCTTTCTTTAAGCAGCGCTTCCATAATCTTCCCCACTACCGAGATAAGGCTAACTGGTCTATAGTTACCAGCCTCCTCCTTGCTTCAAATTTTATGAAGAGGGATTACATGTGCCCTCCTCCAATCCTCAGGAACCACCCCCATATCAAGCAACTCGTTAAACAGGGCTGTCAGTGGTGCTGCCAGCTCCATCTGTAGCTCCTTTAATATCCAGGATGTATGCCATCTGGTCCCATTGCTTTGTCAACCTTCAGCTTTGTGAGTTCCTCTAGGACTCTCTCTTCCATAAATGGACTGGTGTTCACCTCTCCTCCCCCCTTTGTTTCTGACACCTATTTGTGGTCTCTCTCTCTCTCCCTTCCCTTCTTCTGTGAATACTGAACAGAAGTATTTGTTCAGTATTGCTGCTTTTTCTAGGTCTCTCTCCTCACACTCCCCCCTTCCCTTCTGAGCCTTACAATCCCGCCCCTGGTCTTCCTTATTTCGCTGATGTATATACAGAATGTGTTGTCCCCTTTTTTGACTATCTGTTCTATTCTTTCTTCTGTCTGCACTTCTGGGCTCCTGACTGCTTTCCCTGCCTCCCTCTGACTATTTAGATACACCATCCTGTCTTCTTCCCTCTGTGTCCCTTAGTATTTTTTGAAAGTAATCTTTTTGGCCCTTACTTTCTCTGACACATCCCTTGTGAACCACAGTGTTTTTTTTTCCTTTTCTTGCCCTTATTTCTCTGCCCAATGCACTGATTTGTCACCTCCTCTATGGCGATGTACTGTATGGATGTGGTATATTACAGAGATGTATCAGATAGTTCTTGCTATATTACAGAGATGTACAGAATGGGTCTTGCTACAGGATGGAGAGGTTCTGGATGGGGTCTTGCTAATATTATGAAGATGTACAGGACAGGTCTTGCTATATCATGGAGATGTATTACATGTGTATTTTCAATATTACTGAGATGTACTAGATGGATTTTATTAATGTTATTGATATGTACTGGACAGGTCTTGCTACATTATGGAGATGTAATGGGTGAGTCTTGCTTATATTATGGAAATGTAATGGGTGGGTCTTGCTACATGATGGAGATGTTCCAAATGCATTTTGAACATCTCCATAATATAGCGGAGATGTAATGGGTGGGTCTTGCTTATGTTATGGAGAGGTACTGGACGGGTCTTGCTATATTATGGAAATGTTCCGAACATATCTTGCTATATGACAGAGATGTACTAGATGGGTTTTGCTAATACTATGGAGATATACTGGACTGGGTCTTGCTATATTATGGAGATGTACAGGACAGGTCTTGCTACATGATGGAGATGTAATTGGTGGAACCTAGTATATTATGAAGAGGTACATGACCTGTTTTTCTATATGATGGAGATGTACTGGACAGGTCTTGCTATATTATGGGGATGTACTGAACGTGATTTTGCTCTATCATGGAAATTTACTAGACTGGTCTTCCTGTATTATGAAAATGTACTAGACAAGTTTTGCTGTATTATGGAGATGTACTGGATAGGCCTTGCTATACGATGAGGTGTACTGGACAGATCTTGCTATAAAGTACTGAAGGGGTTTTGCTATATTATGGAGAGGTATTGGACAGATCTTGGTGTAATGTACTGGAATGATCTTGAAATATTATGGAGATGGACTGGATGGTGTCCTGATATCACAGAGGTATGCTGGACTAGCCATGCTGTATCAGGTAGATATACTAGACAGGCCTTGCTATATCACAGAAATGTATCAGACGTGCCTTGCTACATTACAGGGATGTTTCTGGACAGGTTTTGCTATATGATGAAAATGTATTGTACTCACTATATAACAGAGATGTACTGGACAGGTATTGCTATATTACAGAAGCTATGAGATGGGCCTGTTGCTGAAGCAAGGAGGTTACAGGGACAAAACCACCGTTAGACCCAGCCAGCACTGTAGCCCAAATAAAGAACTAGCATATAAGTGAGCCACACCTTTTCACCTGAAGGGCATGCATGTGATTTCCAGCACAGTGCTGTAACTACTGAATTTACAGTATGACTAGTGGGTAATTAGCAACTGAGTAAATCTCTGTGAATGCTTAATGTTTTTTTTTAAATAATCAGGTAGGGGGCTCCTTCCTAACATCTACAGTCAAGGGGGCTCATATTTATTTACGTTCGCTCCATCCTCTCCCAGTGAGAGTCGAATGCTACAGTATAGGAGGAATACTAGCTCTTGAAAATCTAAAAGCTACGACTGTTCCAGTCTCTCCCAGCAGGGGTCGCTGTGGGCAATGGTATGGGAACACCATCTCTGGACAATATCACAGCCACTCTTTCCCAGCGTCTCTGAGTGCAGGTTGCTGTGGGTGACACTGTAGGTGCCCCAGTCTAGTTTACTTCCAGTCTCTCCATCAAAGGATGTTCTAAGCAAGTTAAGCAACAGTGCAGCAGTCCCAGCTAGGGGCACAGAGCTTGGCTACTCTAGTCCTAGACTTTGCCAGCAACAGTTTTTGTAGGACAGGCGGTTACAGAGGAAGCTCCCAGCTAGTCTAGTGTCAGCCTCTTCCAAAAGGAACTGCAAAAGCAGGGCTTTGGAACCACTTTGTTTACAGAGATTCTGGGAAGGTGGGACACAATTAACTAAAAAAAATAAGCTACAGCTGGAAGATGGTGACCACATCTCACCCTTCTGCCCATCCTAGCCTTCCTGGGCTCCACCCATATAGGACATTCGTGTATGGACCCTTCTCAGATTGTAAAGAGAGGGGCATCAACCCAAAAGGGCAGTCCTGATCCAGAATGGTAAATCTGGGCACACTGTTTTGGTCCCTGAGATGACATCCCTTGTAACTCTAGCTGTCTGTTGGACGTTTTAAGTGTTTTAATTCTCACGTGCACCAATACATTTCATTCTGACATGCTCAAGATATGTTAATATATATAAAGACCCCCCCAACACATACACACACACATATGCATACGCACGCACACACACTACTGATACTCTGTGTCCACAGAGCAGCATCTTTTTTTTGGGGGGGGGGGGGATTGAAAACCGCTCTTAACATTGCCTGGAACTGTGGCACTGATTCTGGAAAGCTAAGAATCGTGAATGTGATTTCATGGCATCCCTTCCATTTCTTGGGATCCTTGCAATCAGGGCACAGTCCTAAAAGTGTCCACAAGGTGTGTAATCTGCACATGCTTTGTGTGGTTTAATCAGTTAAGCTGGGGACTAAAGCAATACAGAAAATCCTTCGCCTGTATCTTAGGCTGCCAGGGAAGGCAGTGTGGTCCTGTGGCTAGGGCACAGACTTGCAAACTGGGAGATGCCAGTTTGAGTCCCACAACATCCACATCCACTTGCTTTGTGACCTTGAGCCAATCATTTGACCTTCCTGTGCTTTAGTCCCCCCAGCTATAACAACTGGGTAGATGCAGGACTCCACTAACAATGAGATGCTGCATCTCTGATAAGCAACCACTGGTCAATAAATTGTGCATAAATAAACAAAATGCTAAAATATTGTATCAAAGCCTGTTTATTAATGTCTGCCTCTCAATCTAGCTACAGTATCTATACCTACATAATCTATCAACAGTATTTATCTACAGAATATATGTACAGTACACACATAAGGACTGCCTGGCCCACCAAGTCTGCCCATTTTTCCTTCTACCTACTGATAAAATCTCAGACCTCATTTGGTCTGCAGAGCTAAGAATTTATCTAGCAAATCTATCTATCCATTCACAGTATCTATCTAGCCACAGTATTTATCTTATTTGTTGCTCTACAGTGTGTATGTATGTATGTTTCTGTCTGTCTGTCTAAAGCTACTGTATCTGTCCAGCCACCTATCATGTGTGTGTGTGTGTGTGTGTGTGTGTGTCTAGCGATCTATCCACTGTGTGTGCGTGTCTATCTATCAATCTATCAACAGTATACTGTATGTCTGTCTGTCTAGTTACAGTAGTAGCCAATGTCATCAGCAGCTATATCGGGTCATGCTGCGTGCTGATATCACTTGCTATGCATCGAGTAACACAAAGCTAGCAAGAACGATATTGCCTCTTTGTCCATCATAACTTATGATATCACTACTGATAGCGCTGGCTACCACTCTATCTACAGTATCTATCTATCTACAGTATATATTTATCTATCTATTCTTCAGTCTATCTACAGTATCTATCTATCTACAGTATCTACAGTATATATTTATCTATCTATTCTTCAATCTATCTACAGTATCTATTTATCTATCTATCTACAGCATCTATCTATCTATAGTATCTATCTATAGTATCTATTTATCTATCTACAGTATCTATCGTTGTACAGTATCTATCTGCCTATCTATTCATAGTACCTATCTACAGTATCTATCTACAGCATCTATCTATCCATCTACAGTATCTTTCTATCCATCTATCTACAGTATCTCTATCTACAGTATCTATTTATATATCTACAGTATCTATCTAGATTCATCGATCTAAAACTTACACGTTTATAATTTCATGTTTCCTGAATTCTGCAGTGTGATCTAGTCACCTATAAACACTTTGATGGCTCCCCCTTCGAGGAAAGGTGGGTAGCTCATCATAGATGTGTCAGTGTGAGAGAGGAAAAGAAAAGCTGCACATCCAGGTAGGAAAACAGCAGCCGAAACTGGCTGAGCAGATGATGCCCCATACTGGTTTTCATCTGAAGACTGAGCCCTGAAAGCTGAGTCAAAAGCTTGTAAGAGATTAGTGTGTTTGCCATCACATACACGTATGTGCACGGTTACAAGGGTGCACTCCTACGCTCACCTGTACAGGCACAGATCCCAGCTCACACTCCCTCAGTGTACAGTCAAACCTGTAACACCGTCTTGCTACTTGGGTGGCCAGGTCGGTGATATAAAGAGTAATGTTTGTTTAAACTTGTTTAACGCAGCTAGAACAAACTGCTGTTCTAGTGGCAGACTGTTTCCCACCACTGGCATCTTGGTAGCCAAACTAATGTTCTGATAGTCTTGGAATACAGCAGACTATAGTGCCTACGAATTGCTCATAAATTACAAATCCACAAAGGGGCCAGGGTTTGCAGAGGTGCAGCTGAGCTAGTCTCTCTCTCTCTCTCTCTCTCTCTCTCTCTCACTCTGTCTCTCTCATTCTCATTAAGTTGGAAGTTACAAACAGGCTTTCTATTAAAACAGGTCTTTATCCCCATTCAATATTAACACACCAATGGGTTTTCACACTCTATGGTAAGAACACCCCCTCCACAACAGGAGAGACTAGGATGAGCTGTATTTAGAGGCAATCCTTACCTTCTGGTGAGTTTAGACGTCAGTTTGGTGAAGAGGTTGGATGTGGCGCGGCTCCTGCTCTGAGGCAGTGGTGTGGCATCATGGGATAAAGTTGGGGATGTGGGTGGTCCATTTTGGATGGCGGTGCGCCTGTCCCGCACTTGGCCCCCATGAAAAGTGCTGCGAATGTTTGTCCCCCGGGACAGGCGCGTTCGGTCTGATGAGGATGCAGCAATGCTGTGGCTTGAAGGGGAGGCTGGAGGCACTCGGTTTGTAGCAGAGCTATTGGAAAAACAGAAGTGTTAATGTTAAACACTGATTTGTGAGGACTGCACAGTTCTCCAGAGGAGCACATTCCACTATTTCATTTGCTGGATCTCTACTTGTGGCTCTTTCTCTGCTTCTATGGGCCCCCTGTCCTTGTTCAGGAGACCCCTGCTGCAGCCAGATCCAGCCTTGCCTGTATGATAGAGAGCAAGTAGAGTGTGTACATGTGTGTGTGTTTGAAAGTGGCCTATCCCACATTTACAAAGCTCATAACAGAGCAAAGGAGCACCCTCAACCAAGAACACGTTCTTCTTTCCTTGTACATGAGACACTCTTAAACCGTAAGGAATGCCTCATGCACAGATGCACTGAAACTGGGCACGCTCAAGGAGGATTCATAACTTAATTAAGCAATAATGCACGACAGGGCATGTGTTGTTGTGGGATTTACACATGCCTTGTGTGGTGTGTCACGAGGTGCAGCCAAGTGACTTTAACCACACAAGAAGTGTGTAAATCCCACCACTGCACATGCCCTGAAGTACATTATTGCGATTACAAAATGAATCTGCTATTGAAAATTAAAATAAAAATGAATTCGGTTCAGAGAAAGTAAACATCTGATTACTGGGCTCTTTGCCCGGTTGTTAGTTGCAGGATTTACACACGGTCATGTGACATGTTTTGACCAATTAGGTTACAGGATTTTCAAGACCCATTTGATGATATAATATCGATCACCCCTCATCAATAATATATTGATAAGTCCTCCGAGACTATTCTTAAGAGTTTTAAGATTGGTCTCACATTCTTCGGGTATCAAAACTACTCACCAAATACCCTAAAAGTGTGCAAAATCATTCTTGAAACTATAAGAGTGGTTTTGGAGGATGTATTACCAAGCACAATCTATGTCAACCTCATTATAAAATGACTACTTGTTAAAACGGTACTGCATGTTAAAAATGGTCTCAGAGATGTCATTATCGGGGTCACTGTCACACGATGGTCACTTGAAAAATGATAAATAGCAAAATTTGACTGTCTGTACACTGGTAACAGCAAATAATTTCACGGACTTTATTACAACTACAGTATATGTACTTACACTGTAATTGTTTTCCTGTACACATTTCATTTAAGCAATAATACATAATAGGGTGGTATATCATGGGATATCGTCACACCTGGTGTGTTGTCAGTCATAAGGCCACAGGTCAAGTGTCTCATGCACCTGAAAAGTGAAGATATCCCATGATATACTACACCCTAGTGTGTATTACAGCTATTATGAATGGAATTAACATTTATAAGTAAAAACTAAATAAGCTTTCAAAATATGAGAAAAGATTATGTTTTGGGGATATTGCAGGAATACATTTCTACACAATAATTATTTGTGGGTTGTGGTCATTGGACAGGAGGTGGCGCTGTTGTTACAGGAGCTGACAGCAGGTATGGCAGCTTGGTCTTATGTTTACTGGTGCTGTTACTGCTGAAAAACATCGGTTTGCGTGCTCCCCGGCCCCTCTCTGAAGCAGGCAGGATTGTTTATGTGCGGGAAATGTGCTGTAGTTCTGTAATGCTCCTGCTGGTGTCTACCAACAGCGAAAGTGTGATACCTAATGTCTGTTTGTGAGCCCTCACCCCCCCCCCAAAGTAGGCTGGAGTGTTTACACACAGGGAGAACGAAGTGTTTGTGTAGTTTTCGAGATACTGCTGGTGTCAAGTAAAGCCATGGCAATTATCCACTAAATTGAAGAATCAAAAGTAATCGTTTTAGGCAGGCCGCGCATGTGTGACAGTTCTTGGTAATGCTCCTGTGTTGTGAGCAAGCGGGTGAAGCTTTACAACAAGGGAATGAAAATGCAGTTGCTAGGATTAGGATCTTTTTATATTGAGCAACTAGGCTGAGGGATTTAATCTTGCCTGAGAGGAACTCTCGGCCAATCAGGTAACTGGATTTTGTGCATCCAATTCATAATTTGCTTCATTTAACATGCTGCATGTATCTTACTCTTTCATTGCATGTATTGATAGTTACAACAAATGGAAACAATATAAATCCCAATAACAGCTTTGAAAAAACTAGCAAGCATGGGTGGAATTCCAGAATTTCAAACCCTGACAACAACATTTGCTAACCTCCTTCACCGTGATTTAGTGCCAGTGTTCACTCCTTTGCTACCTCCCAATATTGATGCTTGCGGTTCAGTTTTGTTTACAAATCCATCCGTGTGGTGCCTGATTTCATTTTATGTTCACCATGGTAGAGCTTGTGTTTTGTTGTCTGGAGTTATTCCTGATGTCTCCAGTATCCCATAAAGTCAGGGAACAGTGCCTGTTGCATTCTAGTTCACAAGCAAAGCAAGCACTAAAACAGGCTGTGGGTTGTTATGTGATAACAGCATACCCAGGTTCATACTGAGGCATGAAATCAAAGGCCACAGAAGTGCGAGTATCACGCAACAACTCACATACTGTAGTGTGCATATAAGATGGGTAATGTAAGCCAGTAGCACTACTGCTTGCAACGCTTACAATTTGTCCAGGGGGAGGAAGCTCGAGCACACAATGGACTGCTATCAACCTGCAGAGAGGGAGGGATATGGTTCCTGGTGCTTGCCTGACCTGTCATCGCAGTTGGAGGTGAGGTGCCTGGAAATGCAAGTACTAGGGAAGAGAAACACCAGAGACCCATGTGCTGTGTATGGTAGCATGCACAGTGACGTCACAGGCATCACTGCACGGCTGCTACTCCAGGGAACTAGAATAAGGATGCCACCAACCAGGAGGGTGACACCATGCCTTGCCTCCCATATCCAAGGTCAGGCCTCTCCTACCTGACCCTGGATCCCTCTTCTGGACCTCACCTCTGCCAAGGGTCAACTGACGCTGTGGGGAGTTTCACCATGGAGCAGAAGGCAACTCTGTTTGGGGGTAAGTTGAGGGAGAATGGCCATGTGGTGGATTGTGGGTGGCCCAGAGGCAACAGCATGCCAAGTGGTGGGGGTATCGGAAGGACAGGAGTTGGCGATGGCCAATGGCCTAAGGAAGTGTCAGTCAAGGCAAAGGTGGAAAAATATTGTTGAAAAGAACTGGTAATATAGAGGGAAAATTTTACATCAGAGGGAGGTTTTTTGTTAAAGGTCTACTTGAATTTTTATAGAGAGATTTAACAAAAATAGTTCTTCCACTGCCCCCACCCCTCTCTTACTGATTATGTGCCCTGATCTCTCGAGGGACAAGTTTAAAAAAAAAAACAGGAAAGGGAGGTGTCATTCTGTTTTTGTCCATCTTCTTGAATTCAACCTAAACGAAAGCTGGTGGTTTTTAGTGGTCGATCCATGGCCTCCCTCCCCATATGCAGGAGCTCACAGCTGGCAGACCAGTCAGGATGCAGAACATTCCCTACCCATTGTATAGGTGATGTTAAACTACAGGTGTTCAAAAACAGATGAGAATATTGAAGACAACCTGGACTTACACACATTTCTCGACACTCGCCTTTATTTCAAAATCTTAAAAAAATGCCAAAGCAAACTCAAAATGGTGGTGGTGGTGGGGGGGGGGCATTGTACGAGACAGGAGGAAAAGGGTACTCTAAAATAGAATTAAAAAGTATAGGCACATTTTCATTGTCATAAGAACTGCCACTTTAAGACAAACAGGTGTTTGCCCAGAACAACTGTCACCCTTACATTCCATCATAGTTTGCGGGAGCATCCCCGGCCAATCACAGTACTTCCTTCAGTTGTGTATGACATCTTATTGCCTTAAGAATGTCTCACGCACTAAGCCAGTGTAATGGGCTTCCCACTGACAGCTCACGTTGTCAGCAATTTACATAAAAAGAGTTTTTTTTTTATTTCAAAAATTAGTGATCTGTAATCAGTGTTCATTCTAGCCTGTGGGATTGCACCAATGGCGCAGTGTACCAGCCATCTGTCCCCACAGTTTCCTTACCTAGTGGGCAGAAAGTAGCAAAAAGTCATGCCTGCTTTCTGCTGACTGAAACGCACTACCGTGGCCACCATGTACGCACAGAAGTGTTCCAACCAGCTAGGGGAACAGCCATCAAAAGGCTACTGCGTCACCGAGAGGGCACCTTCTGGGGTGGCGTCAACTGGAGATGAGCATCCCGAGTGCTCCATAATTAGCACAAGGCTGAGCGTAAACAAGAAACCATCTTTTCTTTGTGCCGCTTCCTAAGCACAAAGAAAAACGTGGTACAATCTGCTTTCCTAGACCATGCTCCCAGAGCCATAACACAGGCACTATGATCGTGATCAGCTGAAATCCAGGAGAAAAAAAAAAACACTGAACTTGTTCCTGATGAAGGCAGGTAGGAGAATCATCAATTGTGATGGGAGATGATTTTCAGGAAAAATTTATTTTGTATTCCTCTGCTACGCAGGCAGTATGAGATATGCCTCTCAGCCTTCTGTGATTGAAATGGGGGGAACACTTAGTTAACACTCAAAATAAATGTGTGAAAGTGTTGGACACTTGCCTGCCCTTCACAATGAGGGACACATCCCCCAAACTTGGAGATACAAGCTCTAAGCACTGTGGAACTATCGCTTTTGTTTGTGCAAAGGTTAATTTTGATATAGCGTCACAGAGCTCTATACATTTTTTTTTTCCCATACAGGTTTTTTTATGGGGCAGGGCTGGAAGGCAGCTATGGCTCCTCTCGCAGAGCAGCTTATCTCTCCAGCCCTGGCATTCCCACAATCAACCCTCCTCGAGTAATCCCCTAACGGGTTATTTCCCCCAACAACACGTGCCAGGGGGGCAAGGAGTGTCGACTTTTCTCCTCCCCGAGCCAACACCAGATTCTGGGGAATGGCATGGATGCAGCCAGGGCCGTCCATGGAGCCTGCCAGCTCAGTTTGTTTTAACTTTCTCCCCAACCCCCTCCTTCAGCGTCGGATGCAGCCGGCAGCGTACCTTCCGACCGTACTACCCTCCAGCCACTGCTAGAGGATCATCAGCAAGTGGGATGGCAAATCCTCCCTCCCCCCAAGAGAGGAGAGCAGTCCTCCAGACGCTCAATCCTCTGTCACCCCTTCCTACTCCAGGCGGTCCGGGCTCGTTCCCGAACCCGGGTCGCTGGCATGGCGCGAGGTGTAGCGTCCAGCGCCTCAACCTCCAGCGCCACTGGGCCGGCCAGCTCCACACATTTCTGCTTTAACGTTTTAGCTTACAACATCTTCTCTGTATGGGCAGCACCTTTTCCATGTAGGACAACAAGAGCAATTATTGGGGATAAAATGAGGGATGTCAAACCTTGTAATGTGGCACAGTTGAGAAGTATGGTCTGAGGTGGGGGGCAAATTAGACAGACTAAGAGGGGCTGAGTTGCATGGCCTCAAGTCTGTATCACACTTGGTTCTGTAAAATATAATAACTGACTCTCATGACCCACCCTTCTTTTAAAACAGCCCACCTTTTGGGGGGTCAGTGGGTCAACTGACCCATGGAATTTTAGTTCTAGAATGAACAGTGTGTAATACTTTTATGGATCCAGCTGGAGGGCCTCTTATGGATCTAAGAGTGTCACCTCTTGCGTTCTCAGGACCATGGAATGGCTCACCTTTGGTTCGCAGTCCTGTGGTCCTAAGAACATGCAAGATAGATAGATATTTTATTTATTAAGTGCCTGCTTCAAAAGACTCTAGGAGGTTTACAATTCAATAACACATAATTAAAACAACCATACACCAGTATTCACATACAACAACTAAAATACCATTAAATATATCAGTCTGTCAATTAAAATACTTTACATTTAGCAGTTAATCAGAAAATACAGAGATGATACTCTTAGATCCATAAGAGACCCTTTCACCAGACCCATATTCTTATATGAGGGGAATGCAACCAGCTAATACATCTGGGTGCTGCATGAGACACCATCACAAGTATCAAATGCCTTCATCGATACGCCACTACTGGGTGCAGATTACTGGTCAACACATGAATATTATTAAAGTATGAGAAGAAATTCCCAGTTACAATTTCTGGCCAGGTGGCTGGAACTAAAATAAATCGCTCCAGCACAGAAAATGAATTACAAGTGAGGACTAAGTCATTATAAAGAAGTATTTTCTCCATTAGACGTATTTATTTAAAATTTGTTTGACCCAGAGGAGACGCACAGAGCTGCGGTCAGCTCATTTGCAGGCATGTCCTAGGGACATGGGAAGTGGGCACACTACAACAGACATATCAGGGAGTACAAAAACATCAATGAATGAACTCAACGAATCGATGCCCTAAACAACTGTCAAAACTAATTTCCAGCAAAAAAAAAAAAAATCAAGAAAAAATTACTAAGTGCAATGCAGTACATACCAGATTCCCAGTAAGGGGCATGTAATGACAGCAACCAAGGAAAAAACCGGTGGGGGAGCCGAGGCAAGTAGCGGAGGTTAACGACACCAACATACATGAGTGGTATGCTCATGAATGAGAAGTTTCAGAGCAGCTGGGAATGAGTGAGTTTTAGTGGATGGAGATGGGGGCTTGGACCAGAGTCTGGAGTCCCTAACAGAGAAGGCAGCCTATTTAGAAGTGGTTCTCGGGCAGGGGGAGAACTGAAGGAGTGGGAGTCAGAGTTACACAGAGCCTACAAGGAGGAGGAGAAGAAAGAAGAGAAGAGAAGAGGGGTAAAGTAGCAGCGGGGAGGAGAGCCAAGCCATCATTTGGAGATGAGTTAGGTGCAGGGTAGGAGGATCAACTCTCAAGAGAACATTAGCTTAACCACAGTACACAACATCAAGCAATTCCTTTTCAAACACGTGCTTTGTAGTATAGTAACACACACAGTAACATAGTAGTCAGGGCCGTTACCAGGATTTTTGCAAGGGGAGTTATTTTCTTGCAGCTTGTAACTTTTTCAAAAAAGCCAGGGGTCTGGCGGCCAGTAGGCCCCCAGAAGCTCTGGGGTACTAGATGCTCTATAGTGCATTTTGAGGCTTATTTTGATCTTATCTGAGCTCTCCTCTGCACCTTGCTCTAAGGAACATTATTATTATTAACTGGCTTTGCTGCAGGGTGAATACATATATGTATTCAGTACCCGATGCTAGCAAGATGCTCATACCTGTGGCATACAGTCTGCAGCTGTGGTTTAGTTGGGTGTTGTACTTACCTTAGGTAGCACAATATCCTGCTAGCCACAGCTGCTCCTTGCTTCTGTGCCTGTTGGCTTCTAGGCCAGGGGTCTGGGGCCGCTACACCCCCAGAAGCCCTTGAGCACTAGATGCTCAGTTGTGCACTGTGGATGTGTTTTTAAGCTAATTAAATCATCCCTGAGCTCTCCTCCACCTCTTGCTCTAACGAAAAGTCTTACTATCTGGTTGGCTGCAGGTTGAATACACATATACAGTATACGTGTCCAGTACCTGAGGCTAGCAAGATACTGATAATGTACTGGACCTGAGGCAGAGTCTGCAGCTGCGGATGACTGGGTACTGCACAGTACTAACTTGCTGCTTTGCCTACTTGCTTCAAACTAGGGGTTTGGGGGCACCAGGCCCTCCAGAAGCTGTAGGGTACTAGATGCTCTGTGGTGCATTTTGTGGCTTATTTTTAAGCTAAATAACTCATCAGTCAGAGCGCTCCTCTGTCCCTTGCGCTAAAGAAAATTATTGCCTGGCTGGCTGCAAGTTAAATACATGCATATACATTCAGTACCTGAGGCTAGCAAGATGCTGCTAATGTGCTGTGCCTGAGGCATGGTACTGTTCTTTAATGCCCACCTACTGTATTGTAATGTGCATTGTGTTGTGTCGCATTGTACTGTATTGTACTACATTACATTGCAATCAAATTTTATAAATACATTTTGATAACTGCAAGGGTGTGATCAAGGTAGGCTCTCAATAACTTAATTGAATTTGCTGGAAACCAGTGGCGGAGCCAGGTTTGGGAGCATTTGGGAGCCGGAGGGGGGGCCTTTCAGTCAATCATGGGCTTCACAATGGGCACTAAACAGTGAATAAAGATGGTGGTGGGGCACCACTACTCACACTGGGCAGCCAGGAGGCGACGCCCCCCAGCCCCCTCTAGCTCTGCCATTGCTGGAAACAGTTCAATGGTGTTTTCTGACTTTCAGATTAGGATTTCCGACAGTGTAAAGGAAGATCAGAAATATCCCTCTGGTTCAATCAACTGAAAGTAAACATTACTTGTTTACAACATTGGGATTGTCTGCTACACTGCAGCACAGCTAACTGTCTGACACAAACAAGCTTGTAACAGTTAATGATGTGAAGACTGTTGTCAGCCATGCAGGATCGCAGATTACAAATGCCACCAGTATACAGTACTTTAAAAGCAGGCATGTTTATTACAGAGGGCACAAGGAATATTGTTCAGCTACACATACAGGTAACATATTGAGCAGCGGAGAGTAAAATTAGTTTGCTCTGTTTAGGATTCATTTATATTTTAAAGCATCCTCCCCAAACTCCGAGCCTATTTCTCCCAGCAGCATAAATTTCCAGAGGTCTCATTGTTGAAGATTTGTCTATGAAACCTGTTTACAGCAGGACTTGTAGATTGGCATCACAGCAATCCTACATCCCATAGATCAAAAGGAATCACAGCAAGAGCAAGGTCTATTACATAGCAGTTTATAGGTTTCCTGATTACCCCCCCTAAACCCTCCACCCCATGGGGAGTTAAAGAACACAGATATATTCTAAGTGTAGTGACCCTATCCTGAGGTATTCCGCTGACAATCCGACTGCTAGAGAGCAAGCCTTCTTAAATGGAATGCAATGACTATTGCTGCCTTTTGAGGAATTCCACAGCTTTCCTTATGGTTGCTGCCACCTCAAAAGCACACAATAGGATCTTCAGAAACAGTTAAGTAGTGTATCTCAAGGAGAGTGCAGTGGGGGATCCAAAGGGTGGGTTCAGGGTATAAAACTCCCACCATTTTGTAATCACCACATATGTGCTACCTGCTGCATGCCAAACGTTTCCCAGGGGGCATGTCCTTGACTCCCCCATATACATGCATATTTAGGGGGAAGGAAGACCTTTGAGCTCTCAGGCTTCATTTTTATTTCTCTGGCGAAGGGGAGGTCAATGCATGTGCTGTGACTGTGATCCGAGAGGGTAGTTCGGAGAACATGATCGGTGTGGCCAGGAGAGGGAAAAGTCTTTAACTACCTGCCAGTCCGTGAAAAAAGGAGCTAATCTGCTGACATGCATCTTCATCGCCTTGTCCACTGCAATGCCTCCCTCGACTGAGGTATTCAGGGGAAGGCTAAATGCCCACCTCTTCAGCCTGGCCTTTGACTGCTGACATCCCCTTTAGTTTAGGTCAGTCCCTTGAAGTCTGACTTCTGGAAACCTCTATTTTACTGTACTTTAATCTTGCTGTGTTTTTAATGAGGTTTTATTATGTACTTATCCACTGCTGTATGTCTTTGTTTATGTTCGGCACCCAGAGCCTCCAGGATTGGCTGTCCTATAACTAAAACTGCCTCGCCTCAACCACCACTTCTCCGCTCGCAACTCCTTTAGGACTCGGATACCGCGTGCATCTCAGAACAATCTCAGCAGCTGCAGTGCATGCTGGTTCATGCAGCTGACATCAGGAAACATATCGATTGGCAGGCTGACCGATCATTGGGGGGTGTCATCGAGGCACAATTCAGGAAGCATAGAGAAAACCCAGGAGCAGTTGTACATTTCCACAAAACTGTTTATTTGTAGTTGCAGTAACATAAAATAAAATAAATCTGTTCAGAATAACTATATACAGAAGCAAAATACAATCTCTGGTAAAAAATCTCCCTTGCAGCTCAGTTTAGCTGTTTTTATAACTCTTTGTAAATCTCAGGAGCTGCTAGAATATCGAGAACTTCCTAAGGTTCCCACAGCAACTGCAAAAGGCTCAGGCATTTGCACCCAACTAACCTCTAGCTTTTTACAGTTATCTTATAAATATATATACATTTCAACAGTAACACCATATTTTCTAAACAAAAGTGATCCCGTTATCAGTTTCATTTCTGTATTGTGATTTGCACATATTCTTATATTACCAGATTTAGATATGCAAGAGAAAACAGAGACAGTGAGAGACGAAGGACTGCAAGACTGGTCAGGTTGGTCAAGTCCGAAGCCTCACAGGAAAATTTGGTTGTGCAGCCAGACAGAAAAGAGAGAAAAGTAAAGAATACAGATCCTTGCATTTAAATACTTTCTCCAAAACAAATGGGACAGGGTCCTAGTCTACCCTGTCACAGGGTGCACTGGAAAGCCATGCAGGGATCTTGCCCACTATAGACTGTGCACTAGCAGGGATTTGTTTTAAAGGAACAGAAAAAGAAAGAAAAAAAAATGAAGGGGGTTCAAAAAGTGGGGTTCGTTCGAACCTGACAAACCCTAGCTGGCAATGGGCCTGGTAATGCACGGCTGGAAATGGCTCTAGGCCCATCATGTTTGCCCCCTTTCAAAATCACGGATGAATTAAGTACGCTCTGCAAACACATACTAATTTATAGGGATCTCTGCTGGCAGGTTGTTCTGTAGGATTACCACCCTCTGAGAGAAAAAGTGTCTGTATAAGGTACTCTTGAATTTTCTACTCCAGAGCTTAAGGGTGTGGCCTCCGGTCTCTTCTCATAACTTTTGTTCTCTATACCCTTGACCACTTGGATGGCCTTGTGCTGCATCCCCTCGATAGCCCCGATGTCCTTCTTGTACCGAGACGTTCAGAACTGCACACAGAAACGTCCATTCCATCTCTCAGCCATCGTCCCAGGCTCTCTAACAGATTCCTTTACACCTGCTCCTCTTTTCAAGGGCCCAACCACTTCCTTCACCTTCCTCCTTCCATTAATGTACTGAAGAAGACTTTGTAAGAGGGGAGCCCTGGATAGTGTCAGTACTTTATATGTAAGTGCAATTTTCAGGCACGCTGATCAGACAAATATTTCATGTAGATAGGAGTGGAAAGGTCAGTGCGTGACTGTGCTCAAGCTGCAGAGAGAAAGTTCATGGTAAGGACATCCCCCCAATGAGAGACACACTGTTGCCACTGATCTACAAGTGGTAGTTCACCAGCAGGAGATCTCTTGAAGAAGTACCATGGCTTGTCTGGTTAATACACTGGAACCCTGATGAGATCACTACATCAGGAAGAGGGAAGGAGACTGCCTGGCTCAGTACCCATTTCTTGGACAGTCCCCAAGAAAAGCACGAAAAGTCCAAAACAAAACATTTTAGCATTTTGAAATATCTGACTCTCACTCTGCAACAAAGCACACAGAAGCTAGTAGTTTATCCCTCACTGAGAAACCCCACAGATCTCACTTAAGGCGTGTTTGCACTAGCAGTTCTGCACTGTTGCCAGTGGTGCAGATGAGTTGCACTGGTGCAAGTTCAGTAGTGTAAATAGCTGCCGGTGTGTTGCAAGCCGCTCCGTTGTAGCGCAGAACATTCCCCGTCTTGGTGTAAACACGCTGTAAACATGTGTGCGCACGCTGCTTCACCTGCACTGGTGCAGCCCTGCATTACCCTGTGCCACTCCTGATCTTAGAGGCAGTAGCAGACTGACAAACAATGACAAGTTGCACAAGTAGAATTTACAGGATGCACAATGTGCAAACAAATAAGGATGCAATATGATACGGTAGATCACAGGCAGGTAATACTGTACAATGCAACATAAACTGAATTGTGACAAGATATTACTTTGACTTATCCTTTCAGTGTTCCCCTCCTGCAATGTGGTGTCTATTGCATTCACGGAGGTCTCAACAGTACTCCCAATCTGCAGTCCCCTTAGATAAGGTAACAGACGTCTGCGCACAGAACAGATGCAGGAAAGACTTTTAATTACTGAACTTTTTGTTTATTTAGTTAATTATATTATTCGAGTTGCATGCCTCCTGGCCCCAGCAGAAATGTAGATCTAAATGCAGGGAGTTTGGCCTGTGACCCTGCAGCAGTGCACCATGCTTATCTATAAACACCGATCAACAACGATGCGGGCGGAGTGGCGGCCGGGCAGCCCAGATGGCAGCACAACAAAAAAGTGAGCATAAACGCGCCTGTACTTTCATCAACTGTCTGAACCATCCTTCTTAGCTGCAGAGTTGGACTTCCTGCTGGGAATAGAATGGTACAACCCTCACAGGGGGAATAACTTCAATTACACACCTCACCCCAACCCCGGATCGTGCAGACTCCTCTTGTATTTCCTCTGTGTACTAGCGGCGAATGACTGTAGTCTCGATGGTTTTCACTTAACTGATATTTAGCGAGGAATGCATCCAAACTAGGACTGGGGGACACTGGGTTGCTCATTTTTGCAGAAATTTTCAGTGAAAATGCTGAAACACCATGAAAATAGTGTTTTTGTGGAACAATATTGCAGGAAAAATGTGATTATCATGCAATTTCACAATAAAAAAAAAGGATCAATTCCTTCAATATTCGTTATATTGAAGACCATGTGAAAGGGGTTTCATGTATACCATAACCATTGGTGCTTTCAAGTGAAAGCTCAGGCAGCACCTTGCCACAGATGACACTTGTGACTCCGGTGGCCATTCATGATACCAAAACAACTCTCCTAGATCTGCACCACCATAAAGCAGTAGCACTTTGTGTTCTACCTAATCCTAGGGGCACCTTCCTTTACAGCACTTCATTGTCTCCCCCCGTCCACCCCTCCCTCCCCACTGGGCACCCATTCCCTCTCTGTCCCCTTCATGCCCCTGTCTGCTGCTCTCCTAGCCCACTCTCTCCAACCTTCCTTAAATCTGTTCTTAACCCC
Source organism: Neoceratodus forsteri (assembly GCA_016271365.2). Classification (NCBI taxonomy): domain Eukaryota; kingdom Metazoa; phylum Chordata; order Ceratodontiformes; family Ceratodontidae; genus Neoceratodus; species Neoceratodus forsteri. The sequence goes on along the minus strand of CM057450.1, from coordinate 560,114,728 downwards.
CTATGCAGGCACACTCTTCATTATGCCACTGCTGTGCTTGTTCTCCACTCTGTATCTCCCCCAACAAGTAGGCTTAACTCTCTGATGCAGGCACCTTCTCACCAATACCGAAGCAATGTCTAAATGTTATACCTTAAGCTAAATTCTATCCCAATCGTGTAATCCGCACCAATTTATTGTCTACCTAGCTTGTAATGTATTGTTTTGTACCAATGCAATTTTGTACTTGCTTGTAATGTAATGCCTTGTATGAAATGCTGTGTACCTGTTCACTTTCTTCTTGTAACTGACACGGAACCTACAAATGAGCATCCGCTCACGGGTGTTCTCCAAGATATCATTAAATAAACAAGCATTTGTCAATGCCGAATGTTGTCTCGCTAGTATTGGCATTGGTAGTGCAGGAGTTAAAGATGCATAATAGGAATGGCAGTGAAGTACTGAACTGACGCCAACCTCACCCCCACCCAGAAGAGACACATTTTCAACACAAGCATTTTGGGACCTCCCCTCATGAACAGTGGCACTGTGATTTTGTTAATCTGTCCCAAAAGTTGGATTTCTCACAGCAACCACACCATTCTGCGCCACAGGTATGAAAACACATTTTGGGCAGGATGTGAAAAATGACAGCTGTACTGTTCATAAGGAGGTGTGAAAAAATGCCAGTGTTGAAAATCTGGCATGAAAATATTGCAGATTTGTAAAGTTACAAGGGTGCGTGGAAACTGCACAACGCATGCTTGTAACACAGTCATTTTACAGACTTTAATCACCAAATTTTCAACATACACATTTTAGGACCTCTGCTTATGAGCAGTGTCACTGTCATTTTCTCAAACTGTCCCGAAAACTGATTTCACACAGCGACTGCGCTATTCTGCGCCGGAAGTGCGAAAACACATTTCGGCCAGGATATGTAACATGACAGCTGTACTGTTCATAAGGAGGTGTGGAAAATGCCAATGTTGAAAATCTGGAGTGATATATTACAAATACACGAGTTAGGACATGCGTGGAAACTGCATAGCATGCGCTCGTTAAAGTAATTTTTGGATTTTTTCATGCAAATTTGCAACATAGGCTTTTTGAGAGCCCACCTCATGAACAGTGACACTATCATTTTGTTATCGGTCCCAAAGGTGATTCTGCTTAGTGACCGCGAAATCACCTTCGGGACCGAATAACGCCATGACAGTGACTGAATTCATGAGGAGGGGCCCAATAACTTAGTTGAAAATTTGGTGCAAAAATTCCGTGATATGCACCAAAGTTGAAAAACCCTATTTATACCATTATACAGCTTACCACCATTTCTTCAGTTTGCGGTCGGCTTTGAAGAGTGCAGACGTGTTCCTGGTCCACCGAAGATTGTTGCACCGGACTCCGGAGGTAAGTATGGGGTGAGGGTGTGTGTGTGTGTGTGGGGAGGCAGGGTGCGCAGAGGGTGGGCGTGGGTTGAGGGAGGGAGCAGGACAGACCGCAAGGGACCGTTTTCTTCTTTTACAGGTTTAAAAAAAAAAAAAAATCACAGGACTTTTTTTCTTTACAGGGCATTTGGCACACTGGTGTGGGCTCCCAGTGTACCACCTGAGTGTTTGGGGGGCTAGCCGGCGGGGATTGGGCACCCCGTCCAGCAATACCAAGGGGCGCTACAGCAGAGGATTGGGCACCCCCTTTGGTACACAACAAATGGGGGTGGGGGGGCATTATGCCGACGGGGAGTGGGCTCCCTCGTCGGCCCATGAACTGGGTCAGGGCATGCCAACTGGGGGATTAGGCACCCCTGAAGTTGGCACTGTGGCAGGCGGTGGCGGCAGTGACTGCTGCCATGTTTACTAGAATGCTTCACCAGGAAAGGCACGTCAGGAGGTGCCGCTGCGTGATGAGCTTGGTTCTCACTGCAGTGGACCTTTTCTTAGATGTGCTCGCCACATTACGTGTTGCTGGTGTGGCGCCTGCATGCTGCCTTATTGGGGAATGACGGACGCACCTACTGATGCGTGCCCTGCATTCACATACAGTGACCGCACCTCCAAATCTGCTACTACTGCAATATGTTGGCTGGCGCGCGAGCGCGAGCCAACATAATAAATAAATAAAAATGTTGTTTTGCCCATAGTGAAAGAAAACTCCCACTGCATTACTCTGAATAATGCAGTGGGGTTCTCCGTTGACCAGTACTGGCCATTTTTTTTTTCCATCAAGCTTTTTCTCGTTCCATGGTTCTGCCTACGGCACCCCATTACTGAACTTTTCATGAGCCTACCAGTTATCCACCACTTAACCAGGACCATCATTTGGTGGTGGCCTACCGTGTCAGTTGTGTCAGAGCCTGCGCAGGGTGCCTGCATGGCCAGACCAGGTGTTTTCCTCATTCTCCTGTTTTTGCCCCCTCGGATGCTGTTCTGCATGACGCACACATGCATACAATGGCACACATGCATGTCAGGCAACCCCTCCCCATTTTGTACTCCTGTCTGTGCTCCCACCTGGCCTCCATCAGGTTAGCAGGCAATGAGTGGGAACAGTGACATCCCCCCCTCCAAGGAAGGACAGCAGTCAATCCTTCCACCTCTGGCCAGCTCTAGATGGCCCATGCTCACTCCCGAACGCCAGCTGCTGACGTTATGTGCAGTAACGCTACTGCACTGCCAACAGGCTGACCTAGTATTGGTCAGTTTTACAAGTTCCACTTATTTCAGGAAGGCATTGTGGTCTACTGTTTAGCGCTTTTAATCAGGAAATAGGAGTGCCTGGGCTTGAATCCCACCACAGCCAATGACTCACTGTGTGATCTTGAGAAAGACATTTGACCTCCCAGTGTTTCAGTCATTCAAGCTGTAAAGCAGGGTAGAAGACCCTCTCAATGAAATTAAGACTTTGCACCTTAGTGACACTATCCAGGGTAAATCTAGTATTTTAAAAATCAAGCTAAGTACCTGCATGAAACCATACACTACCAAAATGTTTAAAGAGATGATGAGAAAACATGGTGGAGTTTCAGATAAATGACATCAGTATTTTCCCACAATTAGGTACCACACACAGGAAGAAGGGGCAGTGGTACTCCACATCCAGAGGTAATGAGTCCAATTTCTGGCCCTGCTGACATTGACTAGACTCGTAACTTTCAACACGGTGCATCTAGGGGTCCTGGCTCTCCTGACAAAAAGGTCACCATTCAGAATTCAGGTTACATGCATGATGGACAGTAAGTAAACAGGGAGGGTCTGTGATGGGCTGGGGTACATGGATCAACTAATGGGGGCTCCAGCAATGATGAACATCATTGGTAGGGCTCTCATGGGCAGGAAGTAAACAGAGAGGGTTTGTGATGGGTTGGGGTACGTGGATCAACTAATGGGGGCTCCAGCAATGATGAACGTCATTGGTAGGGCTCTCATGGGCAGGAAGTAAACAGAGAGGGTTTGTGATGGGCTGTAGGTACATTGATAAGCTCATGGGGCTGCATTAATGATGAATATCACTGGTAGTGCTCTCATGGGCAAAAAGTAAACAGAGAAGGCTTGTGATGGGCTGGAGGAACACAGAACAGCTAACGAGGGCTGCTTACATAAATGTAGAAACACAGAACTGTCATCAAAAAAAGACCGGTAGGCCCATCTAACTGGCCCTATTTTCTCTGCCAATCACTACACTCCAGACCCTATTTCATCACAGGTGTCCCTCCTTTTCCTCTACTTATTATGTTCATGCGCCTATCAAACGCATGCTTGAAGCTCCCTACTGTCTTTGCCTTCACCACATCCTCTGGCTGGCCATTCCAGGGGTCCACCACCCTTTCTGTCAAGAAGTGTTTCCTCACAACCCTCCTGAACTTCCCCCTCAAGTTCCATAGCATGCCCCCGTGTTCTGGTGTTGCTCCTCTCTGTAAGACACTCCCCTCCTGCACCTTGTTCACCCCCCGTGAGGTACTTATAAGTCTCAGTCATATCCCACATCATTCTCCTCTCCTCCAGGGAGCACCTGTTATGGGCTGAGGGTACAAGATCAGCTAATAGTAAAGTAATGAATAAAGGGGTGGGTATTTGATGATAACATCACTGGTAGGGCTCTGAGGGGCAGGAAGTAAACGCAGACGGTTTGTGACAGGCTGGGGGTGCATGGATCAGCTAATGGTGACTGTCATGACCACAAAAGTCACTGGCAGGACTCTGACGGGCAGGATGTAAGCAGAAGGGGGCTGGAATGGGTAATGGTACACGGATCAGGTAGCAGAGGCTGCAAGGATGATTCCTATCCTGGGTAGGGCTTAGATGGGCAGGAACTAAATAAACAGAGGAAGGTCCAGGCGAGTTGATGGTACATGTACCAGCTAGTAAGCTGGGATGTTTTTGTTCGAAAGGGCCCCAACAGGCAGAGGTCTACAGGAATAGTTTGACCATGCAGCTGCAGGCAGCACTCCCGAACAGCCACGTATGGAACTCAAAGCTGTGATATTCATAAGCTTTGCCTGCAGTGGCGAATCGACAACACATGGAAGTGGGGTATGTTAGGTAAGGTGTCACCTCACAACCAGACAGGTAAGAGGTGCTGCACTGCAACCTCTGACATAGAAACATAGATACTGATGGCAGATAAGGACTGCTTGGCCCACCCAGTCTGCCCATTTTCCCTATCTACTGTAACCCAGTAGACCTTACTTGATCTTCGGCTTTAACCCCCCCTTTCCCTACCATTAAGGTTCCCCTACATCTCAAGGGGGCTATTTCCATCATATATCAGTTCTTAAAAAACTTCAGAGAAGACCCGCTTAAACATATTAAGGACAGGTGGGAACAGGAAGCAGGAATATACATGTCCAGACGGGAGGGGGACACAGTCTGGGGAATAACACATAAAACAACAGCAGCACCCAGATGGAAAGAATTTGCTTGGAAAATTAAAACCAGATTTTTCATTACCACACATATTAAAGCACACTGAACGGGGGATCAGGATAGTAAGTGTTGGAGACAATGTGGTGAGAACAAGGCCACACATACACACATATTCTTAGAGTGACCAGTGCTGAGTAACCTGCACAGAGATAATACAGAAAAACTGCAAGCCTTATTTCAAATTAACACCACATTGAGGGCAAAACATCTCTTGTTGGGACTCCCAACAAGAGAAATGTTGGGCAATCTGCATCACAGCATTGGGAAAAGCAATTACAAGGAAGTGGCTGAACCAAGATCCCCCCACAGTGAAAGACTGAATCAATATCATAAATGGAATCCAGAAATAGAAAGACTCACATATGCAATAGGGAACAGAACAGAGAAATATTTAGAGAGATAGACAAAATGGGTCATATTGATGGAGTAAAGACTTAGGAGAGAGGGGGAGAAGGTGTGATCACTGACATACACAGGGACAAACAAGGGGATAGAAAGATGACGAACCTCTAACAAAGTATACACAGATCATGGGGCAAGGTCTTGCCATCACAGAAGAGGAAAACAAGCATAACTCAAAATAAACATAATAGAACGGCAAAGGTAATGGGCTGCCTGGACCGTATGCCTAGAGGCACTCTAAGCAACACAACAAGAGATGGGGATCCGAGGGCCCTGAAAGCTCGATTATAAATTAAACAAGAGAAAGGTGGGGGGAGTGCTTGGGATGAATCTGTTAAAATGGTACCAAGGTTATAGGGTTAAGAGTGACAGAGTCGCACAGTTTGTGTTATAGGCATATCAGCCCCCCCCCACTTTTTTTCTTTTCTTACCTTATAAAAGCCTAAACCTTAGCAACCATGTGGTAAACCACAAATATAAGCAAGTACTCTCAGAAGAATTCCATTTAAATCATAACTGTCAAATGTCCATTTGTAATAAGAAAAAGTGCATGCTTCAATTACATAAGTCGATTCAAAGAAAAAATGTACATGTAATAATATACGCACAGTAAAGAAAATAAAAAAAAAAGGTTCCCCTATATCTATCCCATGCATTATTGTAACCCTTTACCATTTCTGCCCCCACCACCTCCGCTGGAAGGGCTGTTCCAGGCATCCACCACTCTTTCTGTGAAGTTATACTTCCTCACATCTCCCGAGTCTACTCCCTTCAGTTTCATAGCATGCCCTCTTTTTCTTGAGCATCTTTTTTTCTGAAAAATGCTCCCCTCTTCTACCTTATTAATACCCATTTTCAATCATATCCCCTCTTCCTCCTTTCCACCAGGGTGTACATATTGAGGTCCTTCAGCCTCTCCTCATAGGGCTTGTGATGCAGATCCTGCACCATTTTTGCTGCCCTTCTCTGGACCGCCTCTATCCTGTATATGTCCTTCCAGAAATGTGCTCTGCAGAACTGGACACACTACTCTAGGTGAGATCTCACCAGTGATCTATACAGCGGTAACACCACCTCTCTCTTTTTGCTGATGATACCCCTTCCCTATTCACCCTAGCATCCCTCTAGCTCTCCCCACTGCATTGTCACACTGCCTGGCCACCTTTAGGTCATCAGATATGATCACCCTTAGGTCCCTTTCCTGTTTGGTGGTGCTTAATACCACTCCCACCATTTTGCACTCTGCCCCTGGGTTGCTGTGCCCCAAGAGCATGACTTTGCCCTTCTTTGAACTGAAGCGTAGCTGTCACATACCTGACCACTCCTCTAGCTTTCTTACATCTCTATGCATTTTTTCCACCCCCCTCCCCCCTGGGGAGTGTCTATCCTAGTGCAGATTTTAGTGTCATCTACAAAGAGGCACACCTTCCCTTCTAGCCCCTCTGCAATCTCGCTAATAAAGTTATTAAAAAGGACCGGTCCCAGTACTGATCCTTGTGGCACCCTGCTGGTCACCCTCCCGTCCTCAGAGTGAACTCCAGTTACCACCGCCCTCTCTTTCCAGTTCTAAACTAAAGAACTGATTGGAGCTGTTCACAGTGTGGCAATCTGCCAAGCACTGTAGTTCTCCACCCCACCACGTTCTTCTGTGTTTTCAGCTCAAGACTATTTAACATCCCTGCATGCACCACCCACTGGAACCAAGCCTCACTGTAACAGGGCCCTCCATTGATACGAACGGATGTTTTCAGAGTTATTTTTGAAAGGCGGTGAGGAGTCTACAGGAGTCCAAGGCTGACATGGTTTATTTGTGCAATTTTTTAGGACCTCACGATTTTATTGAGAGCCTAAACACTGTTGGATTCCCAGCCTTACTGCCTCACCTCAGCCTGTCTGCAGTTTGTTAAAAGATTTTTTGTCTATTTTAGTTTACCTTTTATTTACCCAGACTAGCCCAGCTGAAATGCAACATCTCATTTCCAGTGGGGTCCCATTTTCACTGCCGGATGGACTGGTGCACAGGGAGGACAAGTGTCCTGCTTAAGGTCACGCAGTGAGTACATGGCTATGCTGACATATGAACTTGCGATCTCCCAGTTCCAGCCTGGTGTTTTAACCACTAGACCACACTTTAACCCATAAGCCTTTAAAAAAGAGTTAAAAACATACTTGTTCCAACACACTTTTACTGACTGATCAATCATTGTTTTTAAGGCATGGATAGAGGAATTTTAAATCCACTCCAATGATGAACTGTTATGTGTATATATATTGTTGTTTTTATTCTACAGCGCCTAGAGTCTCTGGAGATGGGTGCTTTTATAAATAAAATATCTATCTATCTATCTAACCACTAGACCACCCAGCCCATTGATTTAGTGCTCATAAAAATGGTGAGGGTCAGAGTTCCATGGAGACTACAGTCCCTTTCATTCAGTTTTGGTACACATGAAAGATGAAGGACTGAGTTTTGTGAAGAGTACAGCCCCCTCTTATTCAACCTTGGTACACAGGTGAAAGGTGAGTGACTGAGTTCAATGGAGACTATAGCCTCCTTTTATTTAGTCTCGTTACCCAACTGAAAGGCGAGGGACCAAGTTCCATGAAGAATACAGCATCCTTGTATTCAGTTCTGGTACACAGCTGACAAGTGACGGAGCAAGTTTCATGAAGAATACAGCATCCTTGTATTCAGTTCTGGTACACAGGTGACAGGTGAGGGACCAAGTTCCATGAAGAATACAGCATCCTTGTATTCAGTTCTGGTACACAGGTGACAGGTGAGGGACCAAGTTCCATGAAGAATACAGCATCCTTGTATTCAGTTCTGGTACACAGGTGACAGGTTACGGACCAAGTTCCATGAAGAATACAGCATCCTTGTATTCAGTTCTGGTACACAGCTGACAGGTGAGGGAGCAAGTTTCATGAAGAATACAGCATCCTTGTATTCAGTTCTGGTACACAGGTGACAGGTGAGGGACCAAGTTCCATGAAGAATACAGCATCCTTGTATTCAGTTCTGGTACACAGGTGACAGGTTACGGACCAAATTCCATGAAAAATACAGCATCCTTATATTCAGTTCTGGTACACAGCTGACAGGTGAGGGAGCAAGTTTCATGAAGAATAGCATCCTTACATTCAGTTCTGGTACATAGGTGAAAGGTGAGGGACCAAGTTCCATGAAGAATACAGCATCCTTGTATTCAAGTTCTGGTACACAGGTGAAAGGTGAGGGACCAAGTTCCATGGGAAATATAGCATCCTTGTATTCAGTTCTGGTACACAGGTGAAAGGTGAGGGGTTGAGTTTCATGGAGACTGTAGCCTCCTGCTTTTCTTTCTTGGTACAATGGTGACAAGGCTGACTACTTCACTAACAAGCCTTTGTCTCTGATTTAACCCTTAGGCTGTGTCAACAGGATATCCTGTCCTAACAACTGTTCTAAATCTTTCAGCAGCCTAAGGGTTAAGAGGAAGCCCATTCCCCCTTTAGTAAAGAGGATTTTTAATTATATTCATACTTTACACACATACCCTTCCTTTTTAGGGCTGCAGTGGTGGGAGAAGCCTTGCAGACCTCTTGCTATGTGAAAAGGACTCCCGCATTCCTTGCAAACGAACAACATGATAGCGGGTCAAGACAGTCACCTCCGTGTCTATGAAGCACTCTGCACTGCACTATTTTATTCTTGGCAGTCAATTTCCTTTTCTTTTTATTACTATTATTATACATATCCCTCCACCCGACCCTCCCTCTCAGCACCCACCATCCAACCCCCCCGAAACATAATAGTGACACTGGTGGTGCCCAATCCCCAGTGTCCCAATCTGAAATCCTGTTACTGCCCCCCCCCACGGGCACATGTGGTTATTTGTCGTTCTTTTTATTAATTTATTTATTGTTTCCTCCCCTCCCAACACTCCCTCTCAGCATCTGCCACCGCCTCCGCTCCCAGGCAGTACCCTCCCCTAGTGCAGGAATCCTTGTTTCTTCTTACAGCCCCCTCCAACGCCACGATTATTTCTGCTTTTCTAATTTATTGTTTCTGACCCTCCACGATCCTCCCTCTCAGCACCCACCACCCCTCCCCCTCCCAGAACATAGCTGTAGCATTGGAGGGTGCCCAATTCCCAGTGCAGGAATACTCATTTATTTGTTTTCCCCCATCTGACTCTTCCTCTCCGCACCCACCACCCCCACTTCTGCGGCCGTTGCACTCCCCCCACCCAACTCTCCCACTCAGTACCCACCACCCTGCACCCCCCAAGCCCTTACTTACCCATAGGGGGTCCAACACCGTAACAGTCTCTGGACCAGAGACATGTCCTCACTCTTCAAAACCAGACCACAAACTGAAGAAACAGGCATGTGGTTCAATGTATTTCAATGGGGTTTTGAACTTAGTGGCATAATTTGGACTTTTTTTTTATATTTTCAGCCCAAATTTTCAACATGCCTTTTGTGGAACCCCCACCTCATGAACAATTACACTGTCACTAGGCAAATTTGTCCCAAAAGGCGATTTCACAGTCCCTGTGCGAAATCACCTTTTGGGCAGGAGTTGAAAATGTTCTCTGTCCTTGTTCATGAGGTGGGGTCATAATGAGGCTATGCTGAAAATTTGGTGTAAAAATATTAAGAAACAACAGAGTTATGAGCATACACTGAATTTTGCAAATGCAAGCTTGTAACTTTGGTAATTTTCAATATTTTGACCCCAAATTTACAACATAGCCATATCTTCACAGTACCTCACGAATGTGACAGCTGCCATTTTTCAAATTCTGGCCAAAATGTTTTTTTCACATCCTGAAGAGTGATTTCATGGTCCCTGCATGAAATCACCTTGCAGGCAGGAGTTGAAAATGTTCTCTGCCCTTCTTCATGTGGTGGTGTCATAACAAGGATATGTTGAAAATCTGGTGCAAAAATATTAAAAAGCAACAAAGTTAAGAACCTACGTTGAATTTTGCGAACACAGGCTCGTAACTTTGGCAATTTTTAATATTTTGACCCCAGCTTTACCACATAGCGATATATTTACAGCACCTCATGAATGTGACAGCTGTCATTTTTGAAATCCTGGCCAAAATGTGTTTTTACATCCCGAAAGGTGATTTTGCGTTCCCTGCGCGTAATCACCTTTCGGGCAGGAGTTGAAAATTTTCTCTGCCCTTCTTCATGAGGTGGTGTCGTAAGAAGGCTATGCTGCAAATTTAGCGTAAAAATATTAAAAAAACAACAGTTACGAGCCTACGTGAATTTTGCGATTGCAGGCTCGTAACTTTGGTAATTTTCAGTATTTTGACCCCAACTTTACAGCATAGCCATATCTGTACAGCACCTCATGGAATGTGACAGTTGTCATTTTTCATATCTTAGTTTACAGAAAGTCATGGCCACTACCAGCTTTTTTGAGAATGGAAGGAATGCCTATTCTGATCATGTGCAGGCTACTAAAGGTCCGTTCAGATATGAATGGTGTGAGCTACACAAACTGCCCTCCAAACCAAAGGCTTTCCCCCCCCACCCCGCTACAGATTTGGGGATGAAGGCCTTCATGGCATCTCAGATTCAGGGTATCCAAATGCAAGGTGCTACATCAGGGAGGAAAAACACAGGCAGGGTCTACACTCTGTGGAGGGCTCCGCTTGCTGCAGTGGAAGAGCAAAAGTAGCTGGCAGTCATAACAGGCAAGGGGGTGTAGCACAACACGCCTCTGTCAAAAGGATGAGAATGCTGGGGTGCATCAAAAGGAACCGGGTGACCAGCACAGCAGGTGATATGATTCTGCCACTTTACAAAGCCCTCGTCAGGCCCCATCTGAAGTACTATGTGCCATTTTGGGCTCCTCAATACAAAAAGGACATTAAAGAGCAGTTGACGCCTTCAGAAGAACTTTTTTTGAAATTGTATTTTATCCTCCTCCTCTGCCTTCTCCGACCCTTTGGCATTGTCCCTCAGACATCCCACTACCCATGACCCAGCTCACACAATCACAGGCCCCCATGGAGCGGCGGTTTACCCCCAGGCGGGGCAGTGAGGCCATCCCCGTAACTTACAGTTTACGTCGGCCCGTGGACTTGCTGAGTGGGCGGCGGGCAAATGGCGAGCACGTCCCAGGACCCGCTTCCTCCCGGACAAGGCAGGCTCCATTTTCCTGTTTCCTCCTCCCTTAGCAGATACAATCCCTGGCGTCATGGCGCGTCGTCATCTGCTCTGCTATTGGTGGCGTCCGACCAATCCCTGAAAGGGCATGTGCTTCCTCGAGCCTCCGCTGGAGGAGTCGCAAGGGCGAATATGGCGAATCCCCCCGAGGTAGGCGAGCTGTAGATCGGGCGGCGCTCAAGCCTGACTCCCCCGACCGACCACCCGGCTACCCGAGTCCGCTCCAACCCGGTCGCAGGCGGAGCGGTGTGGCGTTCAATGCCTCAGCCCTCTGCGCCACCGGGCCCCTTCAGAAGAACTTTACCAAAACATAATTTTTAGACACAGTCCAGCTTGTATTTCCCATTAGTTCTGTATTACACCTCCCCATTATTTATTACTGAGGTCATCTGCATGAAAACAGGATCTCTGCTCCTGAAGAGTTCATCTGTTCCTGTTGCTGTCTCCCTACCTGAGGTCATAATGCACTGTTTGTGACATCACAGTTACTCCCATGGCAACAGATTGTGATGTCACAACAGAGCATTATGACTTGGAAGTAGGGAGTCAGCTATAGAGGCAGAGGAACCCTGAGGGATAAGGATAATATATTCTTGCAAATGTGCTTAGTAATAAATACTGGGGAGGAGGAATCTTAATAATATATATGGAATGGAAGCTGAACTGTACCTAATTATTATGTTTCTCAGTTTTTTAAGGTGTCAGCAGCTGTTTAAGGCAGTCGTGCATACAAGGTGGGGCCACCAAAATGATGAGGGCTATAGGGTACAAAAACTAAGAGGAGGAGTTTGTGGTCCTTAACATGTTCACCTTGGACAAACGAAGGCTGAAAGGGGAAATAATCTCAACTGTCCATATATGTAAGGGTCTAAGACTGCGCAGTTTGAGATATTTGATCGGATGTGCTCCATCCAGGATGTAAGGACACGTCCAGAAGCCCAGAGGTGGTAATTTCAGAGGTAAAATTGGGAGACACTTCTTAACCCAGAGGGTGCTGAACCTAGAGAATAGCCTACCAGTGGACACAGTCACTGTGAAGCCAGTACAGGTGTTCAAGTTAAGCCAGGACAAATTTCTGTTCACCACCAGAAACACGTTACCCTAGGTGGGGAATCCCAACAAATTTGTACATGTCTGCACAGAAAATATATTCACGTATGCCTATGACTGAGTGGGCAGACACAATGGACCTAGAGTTCCTTCTGACCCTGTCGACCCTAAATTACTGTGTTGCTATGACATACATATCACCATCTGAAGACTAGATTGTCTGCTTTAATATTTACTATTTGCCAGGCTTCGTCAGTATGTTAAGGGACAGCTAGTTCCCTGAGGGTTGTGGCAGGATGTCTGCCATGTCGAAGCAATGGAAAATCCCAACAGGAAACAAGACTTCTGTTGAAAAGCCTGCTGAGTGGAAGGCTTGCCGGCCTCACCACCATGAAGCCACCCCTGAAACGGAGGTCACAATACGGAGTATGCTTGGGACGGGAGGAACTGCTATTGGTCTGAGATAAAATCAGTTCAAATCCAAACTGCAAACTGGCTGTTCTAGTTTTCAAACCTGTTTCTCAACCTTGGGTTTGGGAGATAAAAAAAAAATAGCAACATGGGTAAATGTGGGCCGAGTGAAATTTAGAAAATAAAAACTTGGTCAGACAGTAAGGCAGAATAATCTCGTGTATGTTGTTCAACAAAGTAATACTGTCCAATTTTGTATTATTTTATTTTATCATGGAGTGTAAATTTGTTGTTTGTTGTTTTTGTTTTATGTAATATGGAACTGTAATATGATACTACCTTGTACTGTGGGACCTCGTTGTAAATGAGCCTTGGCTCAATCAAGTAACTCCTTTGATCGTAATTCTTATGAACAGAAACATTGTACTAAAACTACTACTGCTAGAAAATATCTGTTGGCCCCCAACAACTTGTGGAATTTATTTGGCAGTCCCTCTGTCAAATGGGATGTTACACATTAATTTATGTTGAATCATTCAATGTTGAACCACTGAAGCTGTTTTTAATGGTCTCAAAGTCTAGAACTGGCCATGTTTGAGCACTGTGACAGTCTGTTGAATCAGGCTGTCCATCTCGAAGGGAAATCCCTTTCTTTGTAGCTCAGTTCCTCTTCATTTTCAATAAGATAAAGACGCTGGAAATCCCTCCTCAACATATCAGTTACACTTTATTCTATTCTCAACAAGATTTTAGGCAAACACAACTCCTCTGTACTGCTGGACTGCCGCCACTGTAAGAATAATCCCAGTGCTACACACTGTCCTGATTCTCTGTGTCTTACAATGATGGTGGCGAGGGTGGTGTGTGTGCATGGGATACTTCCCATTACCAAAACCCTCTATTAAGTTCACTTTGCAAACTGATGCAGTATATGCAGTATGGTTGCTGTTCAGCAATGAACTGACTTAAAAAGGGACTTTCACACTATGGTAGAGCTACACAAAATAATACTCAAACTGGGTACCACATACGTAACCCCAACACACACACACACACACACACACACACACACACACTCACACACACACAATTGCTAATTATTAAAAGTATCTGTATTTAGAGGGAAACAAACAGCATTAACAGCCCCACACCCAAGTGTGGGGCTGTTCAATTGCACTTTATGGGCAAAATAAAATGTTTAGGCAATAAGGCACAACAGGGTGTGTGTTGTGTGTTAAGCCAATAACGTCTCACTGTTTGGGTGGCTGAAGCACGAGCGGCAGAAGTGCTTCTACCAACAAAGGAGCGTTATTACAATAACACACTCTGAGTGCCTTATTGCTATTATACAATAGCTTGTGTTAAAGCAGAAAAAAAAGAAAAAAAAAGAAAATTTTTATGGTTTTTTTAATATGATTTTTGTGTGTGGAGGAGTATGTTTTAAAAATAAAGTCCACAGTATTTTCTGCCAGTATGTGGTGCTGCTACCTGAATCACTGTGCTTGCCCAGTCTGCTAAGGTTTTACTCTGCTTCACTGGTGTGCCCTTGTGTGATGTTATGTTTGACTTCAGCCCCCCTCCCCGACGGCTGTTTGTCCACCCATGAAAATGGGTTTATTTCAAGTTTGCTTTTTGCTGGTATTATTTAAAAGTCCAGATTTCTTGTTTGTTTTTGTGGTGAGGGAGCTGCTCGGTGACTGTGTAGCACCTGCGCGATGCCAGGATTTTGGACGCGGTCCCGAGGTGTCAGGGCTTTGGTTTGTTTACTGATATATTTTCTGTAGTAAGTACAGGAGGAGCAGGAAGGGGATTAAGGCTCTGTGTGGCAGCAGCATTAATTCTGGGAACTGATTTGACATATTTCAAGAACAGCCGCTGCACGTGGCTTTCTAGAGAGATGGCTGAGTGGCAAGGAGCAAGTGCACGTTGCAGGCAGAAAGAGTCACATGCAGTGGCTGCCAGAGTGTCCGTTTCTTGAATTAAAATCACGCTGCTGAATGGGGGAGCTGACTGGAGTCACAGCTTTGTTATTACCTTTATTTATATTTTTAATTGCTAATCATGTCAGGTGCATACAATATGTTGGTGGCAGCAAACTGTGGCCACAAGAATGAAGATACAAAACTAAAAGCTGCAACAGCTGTGATGTTTTGACTTCCAGTGACGTCACCGCCAAGCATGCGGCACTGACTTGAGCGCTCTGAATCTCGGGATCAAAAAAAGCTCCAGAAAGTCTATCATTTAAACTAATTTGAACCACAAACTACCTAACTGGAGCACAGAGAGTACATGGGAGGCAGCAGGAAAAAATCAAAAAACAAAAAAGCGCCGAACAACTGTAAATTACCGGCATCGGGCTCCATGAGTCTCGGCTCCAACGCGAACATGGTGACCTCAGCCAAAATCCAGCAACAACCAAGTAATGTTGATATACTGTCAGAATTACAAGACTTTAGAAGAGAGGTCAGAAATTTTAAAAACAAAATCAAAACAGAGCTGAACCAGATGGGGCCAAGAGTAACCCAGCTGGAGTCTCAACAAACCAACACAGACTCGAGAAAGTACAGTTACGTAAGAACTTACCGTAACAGTAGATCTTCGAGAACAGCTCTTGCAGCAGGTTACACCATTAGGACTGAAGCCGGCAGGCGGCAGGACCCCACGGAAAAATTCTAGCTAGCTATCTTCCGCGGGGACCGCCCCCGACGTCGGTCCCGCCTCCGACGTCAGGCGTAGTACATAAGGGGGCGGTCCCGCCAGATTCTCCAGTTCTCCCGCCGAAGACTTCTGGCTGCAGGCTGACATCGAAATGGGAGACCGAGGATCCACCGACAGAAGGGTATAAATCCCTGTTAAGAAAGGCTGAAGCCATGCCTCCTCCAAGGGGGAAGGTGGGCGGGAAGATACCTGCTGCAAGAGCTGTTCTCGAAGATCTACTGTTACGGTAAGTTCTTACGTAACTGTACTATCTTACTTCGAGACACAGCTCTTGCAGTAGGTTACACCACTAGGACTGATTTCCAAGCAGTAGCGCTTGCCAACATTCTGGGAGGAGGAAACTAAGAAGTTCATTCCAGGTCCTGATTCTAGGACAGGAGACCCTGTAGCACAGCCAGGCCGAAGCCGGCTCTTCCTTAGGCGATGTCCAGGCTATAATGCCTGATAAGGTATGTACAGAGCTCCAAGTGGCTGCAGCACAAATGGCAGAAGTGGAGACGTTTGGAAGTGCTGCAAAGGAGGTGGCCACTCCTCTAGTGGAATGGCCCCGGACTGATCCCGGGAGGGGCTTTTGTTTGATATCATAACAGTATGATATGCACTGGACAAGCCAGCGGGACAGGGACTGTTTAGATACTGGTTGGCCCATCATCCTTTCAGTACAGGAAACAAAAAGTTGCTCCGATTTACGAAGCTCCTTAGTTCTGCTCAGGTAGTACCTTAAGCTGCGGTGAACATCCAGGGTGTGGAGCAGTGCCTCTCCTCTGTTAGAATAATTAGGGAAGTAGACAGGCAGGTCAATGTCCTGATTGAGAGTGAGTGTGGAAACCACCTTAGGCAAGAATTTAGGATTCGTCCTCAGGGATACTCTGACCTGGTGGAAAAATAAGCAAGGTTCCTTACACATGAGAGCATGAAGCTCAGAAACTCTTCTCGCTGACGTAACAGCAACTAAAAACAACGTTTTCCATGACAGAAAACGCAGCTCGCAATCTGCGGCAGGTTCAAAGGGGGGTAGCGTGAGTTGTTCCAGGACAAAGAGCAAATCCCATGGAGGCACTGGGTCCTTAATATGTATTGCACACACCAGTCATCATGTTTCATTTATCAGTATGCAACCTGTAAGTCGCTTCCCTGTCTCATATCAATGTTTACCACCTGCGGTCACCCTATGTGGTACCCTTGTATGTATATCCAGCCTGTATCATGTAACGTGCATTTCATGTATATACTGTTATTAACTATCTGTGTTTGTACTTTAAGTGTTTATGTCACAGGACCTCCTTGTGAATGAGCTTGCTCAATGGAGTTTTCCTGCAATAAACTTGAACTTGAACTTAATGGGCGGCCTAAGGTGTAACACCCCTCTCAAGAATTCTTGACAGGCATCTAATTGTGCCACTGTGCGCTGTCCAACCAGAAGGTGATAAGCCGAAATGGCACAGAGGTGCACCTTGATAGAGGAGTAGGCGAGACCCGAACTGAAAAGGGAGAGCAGATACTCTAATACTGCTTTCACCGGACAACCTAAAGGGGAAAGGCCGCCCGTTTGTGACCATAGACAGAAACGGTGCCATTTCATGGCGTACATCGCATGCGTTGCCGACTTTCTGGCTGCAGAAAGAACTTCTGCAACCTCTTGCGAGACCCCGTGTCGCAAAATGGCTATGTCTCTAGCAGCCATGCATGCAGGTTCAGTGAGCGTAAGTTCGGGTGGACCAGTGAACCCTCCTCCTGAGACAAGAGATGGGAGCTGAAAGGCAGTGGGAGCGGAGGTTCCCGGGATAGCTGTATTAGCAAAGGGAACCAGATCTGTGTCTGGGCCAGAAAGGGGCCACCAGGATCATTGTTGCATGCTCCCTGCGCAGTTTGAGAAGAACTCTCTGAATCAACGGGAAGGGAGGGAAAGCGTAGAGGAATCTGTCCGCCCAGGAGAGGGACAACGCGTCTCGCCAGAAAACACCAGGCCCTGGATCTAGCAAGCAAAAATTGGGCAGTTTTGCGTTGGATGGGGAAGCGAACAAGTCCAATTCTGGAGTTCCCCATCGAAAAACAAGATCCTCTGCTACCTCCTGAAGAAGTTCCCACTCGTGGACTCTGGCCTGGGAGCGACTCAGGCCGTCTGCAATTGTGTTGTCCACCCCGGGAACATGTACTGTGATCAGGTTCGCGCCGTGTTGGATTACCCACTCCCACACCCTCATGGCTTCCCTGCAAAGGGGGTAAGAGTGTGCGCCTTCTTGTTTGTTGAGGTAATACATCACTGCCGTGTTGTCTGTCTGTAGCAGGAGAGTACTCAGCGGGATCTCTGACTGAAATGCCTGCACGGCATAAAGGACCGCCCTCATCTCCAGAAAGTTGATGTGAAGGTGAGCCTCCTGAGGGGTCCACGTTCCCTGGGACTTCACCCCGTCCAGGTGTGCTCCCCACCCTAGACCTGAAGCATCTGTGATGAGGATTACCTCCGGGGACGGCGCTATAAACGGGACACCCGTAGAGAGTGCCCCTGGGTCTAGCCACCATTGCCAGTCTCGAATCACTGCGTTCGTGATTCTGACCGGATGCTGCATATGGTCTTGCCTTTGGTCCCACTGCACCTTGAGCATCCACTGAGTTACCCGCATGTGGAGCCTTGCGAAAGGGACGGTCGGAATGGCCGCAGCCATGTGTCCGAGCAATCGAAGGACCGACCTGGCTGGGACAGTCTTGTTCGATGAAAGCTCCCTGATGAGGGATCTGATACACTCCGCTCTGTCGTCTGGAAGAAATGCTCTTCCCTGAACGGTGTCCAGGACTGCGCCTATGAACTACAGTTTCTGCGACGGTACCAGGAGAGACTTCTCGTAATTGATCAAGATGCCCAGAGACCAAAAGAAAAAACTTTACCACACGTCGCGCGCTAGAACTGTGAACCGAAGGGTCAAGACTTGCAAATCGACAGCGGGAAAGAACTGGGGAATCTAGGCAGACCACCCCTTATGTACTCGCTTTGCCGGAGGGCCGGGACCGCCCGGAAGATAGCTAGCTAGAATTTTTCCGTGGGGTCCTGATGCCTGCCGGCTTCAGTCCTAATGGTGTAACCTGCTGCAAGAGCTGTGTCTCGAAGTAAGATCTGACAGACTTGAATGCCTGGTAATGCATCTGATGGAAGGGAATCAGGAATTGGTGGATAAATGCGACAATCTAGAAAACAGATTGCGAAGATGCAACATCCGCATATCCGGAATCCCTGAGGACGAAGAAGGGAGAGACATGCCTGAATTCATGGACAACTTTCTCAGGGAGCTACTGCAGTTAGATCCAGCATTCCTGCTCGACATAGAGCAAGCTCAAAGAACCTTGCAACTGAAGCCCAAACAGATGGACCACAGGCCTAGAGCTATCCTAGTGAAATTTCTAAGCTATGCCAACAAATAGAAAATACCCACTAGAGCCTGGCGCATGAAAGAGCTTAAATCTAAGGGAAGCAGGATATATTTGGACAGTGATTATTCCACGGCACTAACTACCAAAAGAAGAGCCTACGCACCTATTCTGCGAACGCTGAAAGCGCAACGGCTCCGATTTTCCACGCCGTACCCTGCCCGCCTCGTGGTTATGTTTCCAGAGGATCCAACAGCTTTCGAGATGCCAGAGGAAGCCACCAAGGCCCTAAACAGCAGGGGCATCTCAATATCACTGCCCATGAGACGACAACCTGGAGTAGACCAACAAAATTTGATGAAGGAGGTGTGGGAAAAGAAGTGAGTGCAGCAAACTAGATGAAGACAGGGACTATCAGCATTACAAGATGCGAAGGAGCTATTACAAAAATTTGGCAGAGAACCCCCGAACTGAGAATCGACCTTGTTAACAGGTACTGTGACCCCTGATTCGCCATCAGAGAAGGTACTAAAATATATCTGAACTGCTACAGGGAGTAAAGCAGTGAACTGTTGGGGGAGGAGGGACGCGTTCATAGTGTGAATAGCTCAGAAAATCAGCAGATGGACAAATAAACTCATAGAAAGATACAAATGCAATGCTAAAAACTCTTTTCATTAAGCTGTAAACTAATACTTGTATTAAGCGTCTATCAGTGATTGTCAGGGTGGGTAAAGCAGTTCTCTTTAGAGCCCTTACACATAAGCACAATAAAAGAGCATCATCTTGCTCTGGTAAAGGACGGGAACAGGGGGAGCTGCCAATATATATATAGAAAAGACATCCTTGATGTATTGTCCTCAAAGCGAGTGCATATTCTAGCAGATCCCCCCCCCGCACTTTCCTGGTAAAGGTACTGGCGTGCAGATCAAACCAGACACCTGATATTCGCATCACAATGTTGTGGGGGAGTCAATTAGACATACTGGCCTCTCACTCACTACCTAAACATCCCCAAATCCACAACGATATAATTGCCTCCCATAAGGAAGACAGACACAACCCTTAGCAGAAATGTCTCCGAGAGGAGCTCGACCAAAATTCAGGACATGAGCCTTGCTTTGGTGCTCATGCTGATCCAGGTCAGTAAGCTGGAGGTGAGCCAAACTGACAGTGCCATAACCCACTGGGGATATGGCACCAGGACATACCCCTGAGGGAAATGACACTCACCCTAAATCAGAAGAGACTTTGAGACTCTCCCAACCTTGGAAGTCGCAATCATACTAAAGGCTGCATGGCAGCAGGTTCTATTTGTTCTTTTATCGCCATGTTGGCGAACAGTTTTAATTGCTTATGAGGTTAAATATACACTGTTTGAATGCTATTCTATTTTACAATTTATTGAAGTCAATCATCAGCTACTAGAAGACAGTAAAATACAATATAAACAACGAGTAGTACAGGTTGAACTGACTAGTGATAAAACCATATGCTATGCAGGTGAGGTATCAGGATGGATCACGTCACAAAAGAGCTTCCCCCATGATTCCATAATGGCTAAACCAATCCTAACTATAGCCCTTAATATAAACAGGATACATAACCCTATTAAGAGGTCACGCCTTCAACAATTCCTGAGACAGCAGCAACCAGCAATAGTGTTATTACAGGAGACACATTTGTCATCCTTAGAGCACAAAAAGCTTTAAACCACGAGATACAAATTGGTGGCGGACTCGGCTCACCCTTCAGGAAGGAGATGAGGAGTGGCTGTGCTGATCTCCAGACATCTCCCTTTTGAGGTTCTAGACCAACATACAGACGAGGAAGAAATGCATGCCACAGTGGTGGGCCAGTTATATTCTCGTAAAATCACACTGGCGTCGCTTTACCTTCCCCCAAGTGCAAAGAGAGAAGTGGCCCAGACCTTCTTTTCACAGCTAATCACTAAGATGCAAGGGCAACTTATTTTGGGGGGCGATCTGAATGCTATGGTGCAGCCACTGCTGGATGCATCCAGACCACTTCCACATTGAACTAACCCGTTACAAAAATGTATAAAACAGAAGCTTGCAACTTTGGAACTGGTAGATGGCTGGAGAAGTATTTCTCAACGCAAAAATAATTTACTTATAGATACCCCCATACAGATACATCATCCAGAATAGATTATATTCTTACAAACGTGGAGGGCCTGGACGCTTTAACAGACATATGGCATGGGGCGACCGTATTATCGGACCATGCCCCAATCTATGCAAAGTTCGATGACTAGCTGTTCCCGAGTGGTGTCTTGCAGCGAAAACTTGATTATGACGCTCTCTGACAAGGAGCTTCTGTTCATCATTCATCAGGACTGCTTCTGGGTGCAATTAAGTAAGGTCCAATCTAAGGCCAACCAGGCCACCCCGTTCCAGGTCAGACCAAGCAGAACAGTTATGAGAGGCGAGGAAGCACAACATACAGCCACATACCTGACTCCCTGACAACTCCCCATCTCACCAAAGAACTCCCATGAGCAGTACCTCTTTTTTTATCTCAAACCAAGAGGCTAGAGACCTCCTGGGGGATGAAAGGGCATCTTCAATCACTGGGGATCTGCTTCGGCGAGGCATCAGAGGACACTGGCATCAGACCAGGTCTGTTATGGCCTCCTCAACTCTGGATGAGCCACACTGTGCAGTAGAAAGGACCCAATGGCGATGTCAGCTCAAGAAGGGTGGCCGAAAGCCTTGGCAGGCTCTTTAATACAGCACTGGAAACTGTTGGTGAACCCTTGTGGCAGGAGAGCTTCAGGTAAGTGTTCGGGTGGAGAGTTACGCATCTGGTAAGATGCCAGCTGGTCGGCAAGCTGTTTCTGCTCCTTGCTTGGAACTCCGACTGATGTTCGGTGGGGTTGGGGGGGGCTGACTGGCACCACAACAGCGGTTTCTGGCTCTCTGGCATCTATGTTTCCCTACCAAATGCCAAGCGTCTGCTTGCTGTTGTGGGGGGCTTCCCTGGGTCTAAACCCCTCTCCCCTATCTCTCTTATATCTGCTGCAGCCACATTTTTGGCAAGGTACTGTCCATGGGGGTTCTTTGAACAGGAGAGGGAATTGTATGGGGATCAGGTGTGTGGCTCTGTGTTGGGCATCCCCCTCTCTTAACTCTTCTGGTTAGGTCTGACCAAGAATGGGGTGGCCCAGTTTGCCTCGGAGTGGGCCTTAACTTAAACATGCCCACTGCAGAAGCAGACAAGATGACCTGAAGCTCCATGTCTGAAAGTGTCATGATCATGTTTTTGCTGCAAGACTGCTCAGGCACAGCTAGCGATTCAACATGGCAAAAGGTTTTCTTTTCATTTGCAGCCAATTCCCTTTCAAGTTTTGACTAAGTAATGCTACTGAACTTTCGTTTACTTACATAGAAACATAGAATTTGATGGCAGATAAGGACCACTTGGCCCACCCAGTCTGCCCATTTCCCTACCTAATAGATAAGCTGCAGATCCTAGTTAACCAACAGCCTACTTCTTTCTACCCCCACCCCCTAGAATTGCCTTATGGCTGTCCCATGCATGCTTGAATTCAATCACCGTTTTTGGCTCCACAACCTCCTCCGGAAGGCCGTTCCATGCATCCACAACCCTCTCTGTGAAAAAATACTTCCTTACATTACCTCTGAGCCCCCCCATCTTCAAATTGTGCCCCTTGTTCTTGCACCTCTCTTTTCTGAAAGAAGCTATCCTCTTGGACTTTGTTGATTCCCTTGAGGTACTTGAGCGTTTCTATCATGTCTCCTCCTCCTCCTTTCCTCGAGGCTATACATATTAAGCTCCTTTAGTCTCTCTTCATATGTCTTCCGGTGCAGACCCTGCACCATTTTAGTTGCCCTCCTCTGGACAGCTTCCATCTTGTCTATGTCTTTATGGAGATTGGGTCTCCAGAACTGCACACAGTACTCCAGATGGGGTCTCACCAGCTGTCTGTACAGAGGATAACAACTTCCTGTTTTCTACTGGTGATGCATCTCCCTATGCATCCCAGTATCCTCAACCCTCCTTACTGCCCTCTCCACATTGCTTGTCCACCTTTAAGTCATCTGATATGACTACCCCAGGTCCCTTTCCATTTTTGTTGTTGTTAGTATCTCACCCCCATTGTGTACTCTTCCCCTGGGTTTTGGTTTCCCAGGTGCATTACCTTGCACTTCTTAGCATTAAATCTAAGCTGCCATACATTTGACCATTCCTCTAACCTTGCCAAGTCCCTTCTCATCTTTTCCACCCCATCTTGTGCATCAACTCTGTTGCAGATCTTTGTGTCATCTGCAAATAGACATACTTTTCCTTCCAGTCCCTCTGCTATGTCGCTTGCAAAGACACTGAAGAGGACCAGTCCTAATACTGAACCCTGCGGCACCCCACTAGCAACCCCCCTTTCTTCAGAGTGGACTCCATTTACTATTACCTTCTGTGTCCTATTTTCCAGCCAATTCTTTACCCAGGCTATCATCTTGGGACCCACTCCCAGGCTGGCTAACTCGTATATTAATCTTTTGTGTGGGACTGAGTCAAATGCCTTGCTAAAGCCTAGGTAGGCCATGTCCACAGCCTCTCCCTGATCTACTACTTTGGTCACCCAGTCAAAGAAATCTATTAGATTCGTCTGGCATGAACTTCCTGCTGTGAATCCATGCTGCCTTGGGTCCTGTGCCCCTCTGGCCTCTAGGTACTTGACAATTCTTTCCTTCAGAAGTGATTCCATCATTTTCCCTTACTTCCCTTCCCTTACAGCTTACTGCTGTGTTTGGGGAAAAAACTGCTTACAGATTCTACCTACACGGAGTCTGGAACTGTGGTGCATGTAATGGGTGAAGGGTAGACAGGATCTGAGATTGGTCTGGGAAGCAGTCGAGAACAGTGTGATAATTGAAGATTTAGCCCCTGACACATCAGACTGTTTCGCCGCTGTGACTGAAAACAGCTGAGACCAAGATGCTCACTCTTTCCAGAGCACATGAAAAGTGCACAGAGGGGAGCAGGGATAAAACCACAGAAACAGAATGAGAGAGACTTTATAAGAAAGTCTGTTTTCCAGTTCGGCAGCTAAAACCTATCAGCTGTTTACTTATAATGCTGTCCTCTAGAGGCTAGTACAATCCCATGCGACTGTACCCCGGACAGTCTGCAGGAGCCATCTGTCAGTAACATGAGCCATGAAAGCCATCCATGACATCACACTGGAGGGACTTTTGAAATGAGAGTCCTAGTACTGCTACCAACGAGGGGAAAAAAATTAAGAGCTTCTTATTTTAAATACATGAGACTTGCACCATTGTTGAAGAGCACTTGTGTTGGGTTTGTGCCATTTAACTGAGGGGTTCAGACTTGAAAATTGGTGATTGTTCCCCTTTAAATAAGAACGTTCTCCTTCACTTCATTTTTATTCATTTCTTTTTAATTTTTTATACTGGAGAGAAAGCCGAGCTAAAATAGCCTGCTTTCACAAGCGACCAGTTGTGAAAACAAAGTAAACACTGACATGGTAACGCACAGGAACAGGCAATGTGACACAAGTACGGGGTGGTAATACACACAGGAGAATAATAATTAGGTACAAATAGATTTTTTTCGTACCCCAGCCATAGCAGCAACATTTTCTGCTGCCTCTTTTCGGGGTCGCTGGAAGATATGCATCTTGTGGGAATGTCAGTCCTTCATCCACTGTTGGAGGGAGGTTATCCAAGAAATTACTTACTTATGACTGTCCAGAACTTCTCACTCCCATCTATATTCTGACAGCCACGTCCACGAGAGGGTTAATGTAGATAAGGCCACTTATAGACAGGTCACTCTGTCGGTTCTTGCGGCCAAAAAGGCCATACCAGACTCTGGTGCACAAAGTCAATTCTTACTAAAGAGACCTGGTGCACTCTGAATAGGGAAATATATGCATTGGAACGTCTCTTGGACAGACTGCAGGATCGAATAGAGGCCTCTGACCTTTGGTGGGGCAAGTGGGTCATGCTCACTATTCCGAGGGACTGGTGAGGGAGTCTGATTGGAGAGGAGTTTGTCCGAAGGAGATGAGATGGGCAATCCTTTGAGGTTTTGAGATCTGGGAGGGTGCTGCTGCCCTTTGGGACCACCCTGCCTTTAATGGGCTCTTAGGGCGACTTCTTTCTATCTTCATTTTAATTATTTTTTACTCATTCCTTCCTACAGAACAGTAAGCTATCAGCAGCGATAAACATGGCTAGGGAACTGAGCTAACCTTAGTTAATGTAACACATAATAAATTGTCATTTTATACATGTAAACAACAGCTCTACAGTACCAGAGGAAGGACAGTACTGACTACCTAAAATTTACCAATGGTGACTTTTCTGTTTGATGTAAGGATATGACTTATAACTTATTTATAACTGTCTTCATGGGAAATGAAATATGTTTTCTGCCTGTTTGTATTCACATGTATTTTCATGTATGTATTCTTTATGTAGTAATATAAAATAAAAATTACACTATAAAAAAAAACAACAAATTCGGTACAGTGACAGTGCATCTCATCAATCAGATGCTGATGAAGGCTAGCTCGGAAGGAAGGGATGCTAACTCCTAAGGTGATCTGGGAACCAACTCCTACTGCAGGAGCACAGAGCGACCTCATAATCCTACATATGTGACATTATAACCTGTTGCTATTTTTTTTTTTTTTAGTTTCGTTTCGTTTATTTAACACATTCCAGCCAACACCCAAAGGATGGGAGTAGCTGAAGTTATATACAATAAACAATCATATGAATACAAAAATAAACAACTTAATACAAATAACGCTAACAACCAAGAAGTAAAACAGAAATTATACAGAACAAATTATACACAATAAATAATTTAAAGAATCATTTAAAAATTTCATAAAAAATTACGTCTGCTATTTCGCTGTTCTAAAAACTGGTTTTAGCCATCTAACCTGCTTTCTTACTCCATAAACTGCAACCTCTCTAGGTGGTAACAGTAAATGCAGTTTGTGTTGAGGTCTACATATTTCATAAAACTATTTCCTTGACATTTCTATCCTTCTCTCGTCCAAACTTACCAACCTACATATTTTCAATGCATCTTTATATGGAATTTTATTACCTAAAATTATCCGTAAGGCTCTCTTCTGGATTCTTTCTATCTCTTCACTTTCAACCTTGGTTAACCCTGCATCCCACAGTATTGCCCCGAGGAACAGCAGTACAAAAGAAATACACCAAATCCTCCTGGCTCCCACCTGCTCTCTTTAACACTGTTAGAAAATACACTTTGGAATTTCCCTTCTTTATCATCTCCATGATCTGCTCTTTCCATCCAAAATCATTTTGAATTTTTAGTCCTAACAATTTAACACTCTTTACCACCTCCATAGTAGGACCCCCAAATACAAGAGGAGGTAACTCCATTTTATTAAGTTTTCCCAAATCTGATCTCTTGTGTTTTGTCCGGACATGAATCAGTAGTTCACTGTGTGTTCTTGCAGTCAGAGCAGATGGGCTCCGAGGGAAGAAGTTCTTCGGGGGGTGAATGAAAAACATGCATCAAAGAGAACCGGATTTCTGTATAAACATGGTGTATTTTGTATCCAGGGTTGGTCCTGTACAAGGAAACTCAGTTCCAGTGAGCCCGCCTCATGAACAAATGACTAAACTATACATACATTTTAAAAGGCTATCTTACGATACAGTCCCTCTTTAATAATGTGGGACCAGCTGACATCCTTCAAACCCATTATGCCCTAAACTGCACTGGGTGTGGCTGGACCATTACAAGTCCCTAAGTTCGGCCTAAAAACAGGTGGAAACTGGTCCTTTCTTGAGGCTTCTCCCAAAAATGTAGATTTCCCTCCTGGCCTATAACAGATAGATAGATGCAGGGATAGGTGGATAGATACACAGACAGACAGCTAGACACTGCAAAAAGACTGATACTGTAGACAAAATACTGTGGCTAGACAGACAGCTAGATACTGTGGATGGCTAGACAGATATATAGACATACAGATATTGTACACAGATAGTTATGACAGATAGATAGACAGATAAGAGATAGATAGAAAGATGGATAGATAGATAGGTCGACAGACAGCTACACACTGTAGACAGACAGACAGCGAGCCAGCCAGCCAGCCAGATACTGTAGATAGATACTGTGGCGAGAGAGAGAGAGATATAGACAGACAGACAGGCAGGCACATAGACAGATACTGTAGATAGGATAGATAGATAGATAGATAGATAGATGGATAGATAGATAGATAGATAGATAGATAATGGATTTTGGAAATATTTCTATGTGAGGCGTGTGTATATGCTGCTTGTTTCTAACCATAATGTGCCCTTAGTGGACCTCCTATAGTTGCTACCCATCAAAGTAAAACTGACTTTTAACCTGTGCATTACCTGTTCTCTTTGCCGTTCTGTAGCAGGGTGTTCCTGTCAGTACCCGGCCGATCTGTACACACGTAAGTGTTCCTCCGTGCCATGACGCTGGAGGGAATATTATTCTGAAAGAAAATCAGCAATGGTTAAGGGATATGTTTTGAAATGTGTCGTATGTTAATACGTCACCGACACTATTCCTAAAGTTGTAAGAGTGGTCTCACATACATTCTTAGGGTATGAGAACTGCACCCGAAGGTGAACAGTTCTGATACCCTAAGGATGGAAGTGAGACCACTCTTACAACCGTAAGAGTAGTCTTGGTGGTGATATTAATTCCAATCCTATGCACCGATGACCTTGTCCTCTTCGCAGCGCTTGCAACATCCTGGACTTAAATTGTCAACTCTCTTCTGACCTTCAATTAGTACAAGCAAAGTTTCACTTAAACAGGCTCCTTATGAACACTACCAAGACCCAAGCCAAGCCTTCTGTCTCAGCCCCAAGAATAAAAATGTGCCATGTCCTCACAGCAGTAGTATGTATTAACAGATCCTGTCTTACCACAGTCTCCTCCTTTTACTATCTGGGAGTTACACTGGACACCTCATTGGACTTCTCAGCAAATATCTCTGCTGCTTGTAAGGCTGTGAACATCATACTAGGGCCCTCCTATAAGATTAGAGACAACCTTACACCCAAAGTCCGTACTGCCATTGCCCAGGGGCACCCTGCTTCTCAAATTGACCTACAGGATGGCAGTCTACTACTCAGCCTCCAACACTGTTCTACAAAAATGGCACGTGGCCTAAACAACATTTGCAGATTTGCCTGGGACACAAACAGATACATATACCACTGCGACCTTTGCAACAAACTAAGATGACTTCCTCCACCAGCCCTGATCAAATTTACCATGGGAGGTGTGATACATACTGGTGTGACTAAGCGATCCCCCATGTCCCTTTCAGTGCTACTCACACCTGACAGCCGATCCTATCCACTAAGGTCTAATGTCCCTGGCTCCTTAGACGTACCCAAAACCAAGATGAAACTAGGAGAAATGTACTTCACCCACCCTGCTCCCACGCTTTGAAATTCCATCCCAATTAAGGTCCATCAGTGCCCATCCATTCTAGCCTTCAAAAGGGAGTAAGGCACTCTTTTTAACCAGGCTTCTGCATGTACCTGCCCTTAGACTGCTAGGAATTGTGTCACCTTTCCTATTTTGGCAGAACGCCATTCTAATGAATGTTACCTATCCCTGAATCTTGACTGTATGAATATTGTTGTACATAGTACTGTATCTTGCACAACATCCTTCATATATTGTATCCTGTGTATTACTTCCCTTGCTCTACTTATTTCCCGATACTATTGCCTGGCTATATGTATTACGCCTTGTTTTTTATTATTTGTATAGTGCTGTGATGACTTCCTCTGTTGTAGTCTCCTGGGTTTTGCCTGACAATAGGAAAATGTTTTGTCTACTGCACCTACTCGATAACTAAAAATGAACTAAATAAGTAATATATTATTGATCGAGCTTGAGCAATAATACAGTAACATTTTTTAAAACCTTCCTCATATGCACCTATTTCTAGGGCAGCAGCATGTGATAAAGCCTTCACAGAACAAGAGTGTCTCATATGCAGAGGAAAGGAGCATTCTGATTGGTCAGTAGTGCTCCCTCGCTCTATAATATTGTCACAGGTTTTCTGAGGCCACCTAAATTTTACTGTGAAGCTCTCTGTTACTGGAGCAGATCCACTGAGTAAGAACATGCTCACAGGATACATCAACTCACGGCCTTCAGCAGCTCCCTTGTGAGGAGGCTCCAAGCCTGTTTAGTTCACAAACGCAAGAGCTGAATTAGTGCTGGCAAGAATGTCAACAATACTGGTAGCTGGTACTGTGGAACATCAACACACAGTAGACAGACGGGCCTTAGGCAGGGCCGTCTTAGGAACTTAGACAAAATGCCCCTTTATTGTATCAAATATCAAGAATTTTGGGGTCTCCTTTGACCTCAGAGTGGGGGTGGTGGGGGTGGGTCACAGGTCTGCTCTACAGAATTACCAAGACTTGACTCCCGGCCTGACTCTAGCCTGAGAATAGCAGAAATCCCCTTTACCGCTGTTCTACATGCTGTACTGTATTCCATGAGTCTCTAATTTTTGCTCGCAATTATGTTTCTGTCTGAACAGTAAGAATGTTCCACTGACACTGGTGGCTGGGGGAGACTGTCCAGCTCACACTGGAGATTGGTAAATATATTCATCTGACACCGGTGATTAGTAAAGATGTTCCACTGACACTGGTGGCTGGCGGAAGACTGTCCCGCTCACACTGGAGATTAGTAAATATATTCGTCTGACACCGGTGAGTAGTAAAGATGTTTCACTGACACCAGTGGCTGGGGGAAGACTGTCCCGCTCACACTGGAGATTAGTAAATATATTCGTCTGACACCGGTGATTAGTGAAGGTGTTCCACTGACACTGGTGGCTGGGGGAGACTGTCCCGCTCACCCTGGAGACTAGTAATAAATAATGAAAAAATTAAAAAATAGTAAATATATTCGTCTGACACCAGTGATTAGTGAAGATGTTCCACTGACACTTGTGGAA
The DNA here is from genome assembly GCA_016271365.2 of Neoceratodus forsteri. Taxonomy (NCBI): domain Eukaryota; kingdom Metazoa; phylum Chordata; order Ceratodontiformes; family Ceratodontidae; genus Neoceratodus; species Neoceratodus forsteri. The sequence continues at coordinate 560,084,668 of CM057450.1, read as the reverse complement.
GACTGTCCCGCTCACACTGGAGATTGGTAAATATATTCACCTGACACCAGTGATTAGTGAAGATGTTCCAATGACACTGGTGGCTGGGGGAAGACTGTCCCGCTCACACTGGAGATTAGTAAATATATTCGTCTGACACCGGTGATTAGTAAAGACGTTCCACTGACACTGGTGGCTGGGGGAAGACTGTCCCACTCACACTGGAGATTAGTAAATATATTTGTCTGACACCAATGATTAGTAAAGACGTTCCACTGACACTGGTGGCTGGGGGAAGACTGTCCCGCTCACACTGGAGATTAGTAAATATATTTGTCTGATACAGGTGATTAGTGAAGATGTTCCACTGACACTGGTGGCTGGGGGAGACTGTCCCACTCACACTGGAGATTAGTAAATACATTCGTCTGACACCGGTGATTTGTGAAAATATTCCACTGACACTGGTGGCTAAGGGAAACTGTCCCGCTCACACTGGAGATTAGTAAATGTATTCATCTGACACTGGTGATTAGTGAAGATGTTCCACTGACACTGGTGACTTGGGTAAACATCCTGCTGACACTAATTACAGATGCAGATCTTCATAAACATGGACTGGTGAAAAGGTTTCACAAACACGGATTATTTGTGAAACACTGCACTGGCACTAGTGTTTGCTGAAAATGTTTCACTGACACTGCTGATTGTGTTGAATGCTCTATTGCCAGTGGTGATTATGGGAGGGGTGCAACAGAGATGCAACAGCTTGATTTCAGTGGGGTCTGACATCAACCCAATACTTTTTACAGCTAGGTTGGTTGAAGTACAGTGAGGCCAAGTGACTTGCTCAGTCAAACAGCAAGTACTAAGTGGCTGAAGCAGCATTTGCGCCAAGATCACCTGGTTCAATGTTTTGTGTTCTAACCAGCAGATCACACAATCGTTCAACTTTCAGCGGGTTTGGGCAAGGAATGATCCATAAACTGCGGTTTACTGTGGAGAATATAGTGATGATATTGGTGACTGTGGGGAATATACTGCTGGTATGAGTGAGTGTGGAGAATATACTGCTGATACTGGTGACTGTGGAGAATATACTGCTGATATTAGTGACCGTGGAGAATATACTTGACTTGCAACTGCCCTCAGGCCACCCAGCATTGCTATGCCTCCTACATAGCCGTCCTTTACCTACCCCCCCCCCAGCTGCCTTTTCTCCCACCTTGAAACTGGTTAAATGGCTACCATCTTATCCTGATGACAGCTGTGCTCTTCCTGTTAACTTAATTTTTGTAATCTGTGCATTTTTTGATGCTACTGACTCTGCTGACTTATTACACACCTGGAGTGTAATGGATGTTGCTACCTAAGCACCGTGTGTATATATTTAATTTGTTACACCTTGATTGTTGTATTCTGGCACTGTTACCTGTATGTTGATTACCTCACCACTGTATGTTAGCCTGACATGCACTAGATTCTAGTTACTGTTCGTGTAAGTGCACTGCTGTTCGTCCTCACTGTACGTTAGCCTGACATGCACTAGATTCCAGTTACTGTTCGTGTAAGTGCACTGCTGTTCGTCCTCACTGTACGTTAGCCTGACATGCACTAGATTCCAGTTACTGTTCGTGTAGGTGCACTGCTGTTCGTCCTCACTGTACGTTAGCCTGACATGCACTAGATTCCAGTTACTGTTCGTGTAAGTGCACTGCTGAAGTGTTTGTCCTCACTGTACTTCCCATTGTTTGCGCCAGTTTCTGGCCTGGACCGTGTCTGAATCAATCAATCAAATCTTTATTTATCCAGGCGGACATCATTGAGCAGTGCTCATTTGCAAGATGGACCTGGTTAGGTCAGGGTCAGTTACATAGACATAGTGCAATGCATGGAACAAGATACAAGATACAATGTACATGGTAGAGAAGGATATACAAGTCAATAAAAAATATAAAAAAAATCCACATACACGTGTGAAAAGTCATGATGCAACAACATAAATTTTCATAAACATATACAATTTTTCATATTTACATTTTTACATAGATTTAAGGTCATAGACAGAATAATGCAATATGGCAAGTAGGAAGTGTTGATGACGACTAGCATATATGATTGAGTAGAGGGATTTGTCAGAGAGCAAGGGAAGTGATCAATGAAGGATCTGGGTAGGGGGTGGTGGTAGGGTTACAGCGGGGGGAAGCGAGGGGAGGGAAATGGGCGGCTGGGAGGGAGGAGTGAGAACAGTTAGTGATGAGGTGGAAAGATATAGGGGAAGGATAGACAAAAATAGGGTATAATCATGTGTGAAGTATGGTAGGATTGCAGAGCATGTGGAAAGTTAGATGAAGGGACTAGGATACAGACGATAGAGAGGCGTAATTCATTCTAGTGCTGTCGAAAACATTTGCATTGCTCCTTAATAAGCTTGAGTAAAGGGTTTTGAAGGACGTAATGGATATAGGTATACTCAGTTTTAGGATTTTCTGCAGTTTGTTCCATAGGGAGGGCGACATGAAACTGATGGCTGTTCTTCCAAAGCGGGTACTGACTTTGGGCACTTTGAGCAGGATGGAAGAGTAGCTTCTTAGGGCATATTTGCTTATAAGAGTTTGTGTGAAGCAGTCCGAGATATACTATGGTAATTTCTTGGTTAAGGCTCCGAATGTCCATAGCGCTGCATTTCTGTCCCTTCTGAAGTGGAGTGAAGTCCATCCAACTGCTGTATATAGAGAGCAATGATGGGTATCATATGGTAGTCCTGTGATAAACCTCAATGCCCTGTGATAGAGTGTATCCAATTTACCCAAATAGGAGGTAGGACAGCGACTGTATAAGAAGTTAGCATAGTTGATTATAGAGAGAAAAGTGGCCTGTACCAGTCTTAGTTTAGCGTTGCTTGTAAGAAAGTGTTCGATTCTAAAACAGAGGCCAAGTCTCTGATGGAGTTTTTTTAATAGTTCTTCCATATGTTCAATGAAGGAAAGTCTATCGTCAAGTCAGACAGGTACTTGAATTTGGATACAAATTCAAGATTTTCACCGAGGATAGTGGATAAGTGTGGAAGCGTGCTTGATCTTGGGTGTCCTGCATGTATGTAAGGAGAGAAAAAACATTGCTTTAGTTTTCTTTGCATAGAGCAAAGGTTTTTTCCTCAGAAGCTGGTGCTGGAGTATGTTGAAGCCAATTTGTAGGTCTCTGCAGGCTGCCTCCGGTGAAGGGTGGCTGACATAGAGCACCGTATCGTCGGCAAATAGGTATACAGTGGCCTTGGTAATATTATCAATGTTGTTGATATAGATGGCGAATAAAGGAGGACTGAGGATAGATCCCTGGGGTACGCCTCTTTGCAATGGCTTAAGGGGGGACAGATCACCTTCAGCCTTAACCTGCTGGAGCCATCCGGTGAGGTAGCTTTTGAACCACTGCAGGGAGAGTGAGTCCAGACCTATGGATTTCAAGGAAGTGAGAAGCAGGTTGTGGTCAACTGTGTCGAATGCCTTACTTAGATCCAGGAACACCACACAGATACAATTTCTGTCATCCAGTTCTGATTGCCAGTCATTGGTTACTTTAGCTAGGACCGTAATGGTGCTGTGTTTGGCCCTAAAACCAGATTGCCCAGGGTTTAGGAGATTGGTTGATTCAAAGTAGGCTTTCAGTTGAGTACTTACAAATTTCTTTTCCAGCAGTTTAGATAGAACAGGGAGGATAGAGATTGGCCTGTAATTGTTGAGGTCAGAAGGGTCTCCTGATTTAAATAACGGGATGACCTGTGCAGTTTTCCAGATTGAAGGGATAGTTCCCAGTAGTAATGAAAGGTTAAACAGATGTGTTATTGGTACCGCTAACACATGGATGGCAACCTTCAGAAAGTAGGGGTCAAGGGAGTCCACCTCTGCGCTTTTCTTGATGTCAAGCTGCCAAAGCAAGTCTTCTACTTGTTTCACCATAGCTGGTTGCAATGAGAAGCTAGAGTCTGTCACCGGGGTTTCAGAGAGTTGTGTGCCTAACTGGGATCGCAACAGGTTTGCTGGTGAGTTGTCAAATGCCAATCCTGCAGTCGTGAAGTGATTGCTGAATGAATCTAGGATTTGCAGTCTGTCGTTGATAATGGTTGTCCTGTATAGTATCTTAGCTGGGAGTGAATTACTTGGTGTGTGTCTGGAAATATCCTTGATGGTATTCCAGAATTTAGCCGGGTTCTGGAAAGAGGAGTCTAACTCAGTACGATAGCAAGTTGCCTTTGCGTCTCTGATCTTTCTGGTACATAAATTCCTAGCCTTTCTGAATTGCCCCCAATCTGACTGAGTCTTTGTTTTTCGTGCATTTTTCCATAGATTGTCTCTCTCTCTCTATGAGCGCAATTTTGAGGTCTGGAATGAACCAGCAGCAAGATTTGTTTCTTATTCGCACTTTGGATAGGGGTGCATATTTGTTTAGGGCTCCTGTAATTATATCATTGGGCACAGTATAGGCCGCGTCTACTGTTTTAGCCAGGTAGAATTCTTGCCAGAGAATCGAGTGCTTCATATCTTCCAAATATGAATGTGTGTGGAAGTTCTGCTTAGATCTTCTAACTGAGAATTTAGAGGGGGAAATGGGTTTGCTGTTAATCCTTATGCTGGCAATAAAGCAGTGGTCACTGATATCACTGAAGAAAACACCAGCATGGGAGAATAGGTGCAGCTTGCTCACCAGGATGATATCCAGGAGTGTACTATTACTTGGGGTCTTCTTGTTAATTCTGGTTAGCTCACCGATGAGCTGTGTTAAGCCATGGGCGTCGCAGAAAGATAAGAGTGGAGTAGCAGCCTTGGAGAGCCAATTTAAATTAATATCTCCTAAAATAACAGTTTCTAGGGTCTCTTTTCAATGATGTCCCCTAAGTGTGATAGCAAGTTGAGACCGGCAGTAGGGGGTCTATAGCAGTCTATTACCTGTAAAGATGTGGTATGTGAGATTATCACTTTAAGGGATAAGCATTCGAACTCGTGTGCCACGGATATTGAAGTAAGGCAAGACGCTGTGAGGTTGTTCTTCACATAAATAGCTACACCCCCAGATTGACGATCAGCTCTGAATAGTTGGTAGTTAGGTAAATTGACATCCCTATCTGCTGTGGTAGGCCTAAGCCATGTCTCAGAGACCACCAAGATATCTGGATTGGTGTGGATTACCCATGCTTGGATCATAGTGATCTTTTTAAGTAGGCTGCATACATTGATGAAAAAGGTTCTTGGATCAGTACACCAACCCTATTAACAAGTGAATAAATAAATAAATATATTGCTGATACTGACCGTGGAAAATACACAGCTGATATCAGTGATTATGGAGAACACACTACTGATATTAGTGATCGTGGAGAATATACCGCTGACACTGGTGACTAGAGAATACACTGCTGATATTGATGACTGGAGAATATTTGGCTGAAGGGAGCTGTTCTTCTTACTCTGATGATTGGAGGTACAGTATATGTTTCAGTGATACTACTGAGTGATAAGAAATCTCCACTAGTATTGGTGAAGAAAAACACAAGAGCAGTGTGCCCTGGAAAAAGGTCCAAAGCTATGGAATACTCTTCCATGTACGATGCATTCCACTACTGATAATCTTTCATCCCTGTGTACCCTGAAACCCTAGTTTACATCGACTTGTAAAATACGATATACTGAGATGCCTGCATGACTTTAGTGAGCGTGAAGCTCCTGTAAGTTGCTGATGTGTCTGCAATAATGTTAACTGAAAACTGTTTATTAACTGATGTAACACATTTTGGCTAGAATGAACTCACTTATTCTATTTTAACTGTTAACACGTCAGGAGGCCACTGTAAATGAGCTTTGCTCAACTGGTTGTACGACAACTATTCCATATTTAAACAAAAAACTTAACTTACTGGCGAACAGAAAAGCAAAATCTGTGCCATGCTGTTGGTGCAGTGGTAGGGCTACCCCTCTCAATACCAGCAACCCTGGTTCAGGAACGAGCCTGGGTTGTTGGGGAGGGGATCAACAGGAAAGGTGCCGTGCCCTGCTGCACTACTGTCATCTGCATATGTGAAGGTGGCAGAACACACAGAACAGGGGGAAGATGTGCAACACTACATTTCACATCACTGAGCAGATGTATGTACACGTCAGGGACTATGTCCTAATACCAGCGTCCCTATGGGGCAGACATGGCACAAAGAGGAAGGGGAGGACATAGAAAATACACCCTGGCTGGCATGATGAACACCGACCCAATGCAAGACACACACCAATGACCCAGACACCTCTCGAAATCTGGATCCAATGAAGGCGGGTTGAGGGACTCTTTGCCACCCGGGCAAGCCGTGGTGGACTCAGGAACAGTAAGTGTAGGAGAAGCTGGATAACGGGGCTGGGGAGGCTGGCATGAAGGAGGGTAAGCCAGAGTGGGGGATAGACAGAATAACAGTAATAATAAAATAGAAAAGTAAAATTTATGCACTGCACTATAGGATGAAACCAAAGCAGGCATGTGTCCCATTTGTGTCCTTTGACAGCCATACAATAAATGGATCTTTGCAGTTAATTTGTCTACTTTGGCTTCATCCTATAGTCCTGAGTGCAGAATTTGCTTAATCTGCTTAATGTAATACGGCAATAACTCCCACACTTGGCCTGGAAAAACAGTCTCTTATGCCACATTCATCTTAAGCAAATAACATCATCATCATGTCTGAGGATTTGTCAGGACTAAGAGAAGGAGTGTGGCCGTTGTGAGAGTGTGTACAGCATGTGAACTGCTAACTGGGATGTTGCCCTTACTCTGGTTACTGGAATGTGTTTCAGTGAAGCTAGTGAGTGTGGAGGATTCTTACCGATACCGGTGACAGAGATGATGTTCCAATTGGGGGGGCAGCTGGAATGTTACATTAGCATTGGGGTGGAATGTTCCACAGCCACTTACTCAGAAGATACTCTGCTTGCACTTGTGATTGGGTGGAGGGGACTAGCGATGGGGTGGCATGTTCCCCGACACTGGTGACTAGGTGGAAGGTACCACTGACATTGAAGATGAGGAGGAATGCTCCATCGACATAGGTAACTGGGAAGAATGTCCCTCTGACTCTGGTAAATAGATTTAATTTTTTCACGGACACTGGTAACTGGCATAAATGTTCTACTGACTCTGGTAGTTGGGTGGAATGTACCACTGACTCTGGTAGTTGGGTGGAATGAGTGAGTGTAAATGTTCCTGTGACACGAGTGTTTGGGAGAAAGATTCACTTACATGAGTGAGTGGGAAAAAAATGTCCACTTACAGTGGTAGTGGTGGTGGTGCTCTCTTTCCTTCGGTCAGGGATCTCTGATTTGTTGGGGTTGTTGGCACTGCTGACCATAGGACTAGATGGAGGGATAACTCGGCTGCTGCTGACAACGCTACCGCTGGTCTTGCGTGATGGAAGTCGTTCCTCCTTCAGCTCACCTTCCCCTGTGCTGGTGGGACTGCGCTTTGGGTGGGTTGTCACAGCTGCGGGGCCACCTGGAATTGGAAAATTTGTTAATTTAAAATTTTTCTATCAGGGTTGGTCAAATCAAGCACAATGCCTAGTTTACATGCACTTTTTGAGGCAGTCAGAAATAGCATTTGTTACAAAAGTTAGTTACAAACATTCATTCAAACTCAACCAGACAGAAAATACAAAATGTATTCATACCTTCACACATGGTTTAACAAACCATTTTAAGAACAGCTTCAAGGTATTACAATTACCCTTGCATCTCGGGTTTTCAGGAAGCATGTGCAAGTATTTACTAAACAACTGTTTCAATCTGAGCTACGTAAAGTGCAGTTATGTAAGAACTTACCATAAGAGTAGATCTCTGAGAGGATCTCTTGCAGCAGGCCACACTGGTAGGACTAAGCCACTAGACACTAGGACCACATGGAAACTTTCTAGCTAGCAGTCCACAACAGGGGGCCGACCACCACCGACATCACCCTCTGATGTCAGCCAACCCAGTAAGAGTGGGCAGCCACCATAGCCTCCTCAGTTCTCCCACCAGAGACCAAAAGCAAGAGCCCACTAGGGAACTGATGAGGAAGGAAAAAAGCAGAAGGCTCTCCACTATGGAAAGAGAGAGCTACAGGCATAAAGCCTAAAGCCGAAAGAGGAAAAAAAAGGTGGAAGATGGGGGGGAAAGCATGGCCTGCTGCAAGCGATCTTCTCGAAGATCTACTGTTACACTAAGTTGTCACGTAACTGTACTACCTTACTTCGAGGGTATCTTTTACAGCAGGCCACACCTGTAGGACAAGTCCCAAGCAGTTTTGGAAAAAACTGTCAGACAGTCCGGGTGGCTGGCCGTAAGGACCTAAGAGAGAAGACCTTGAGAGAACAGCCAGGCCGAAACTGGCTCTACACCTACAGGCAATGTCCAGACTGTAGTGTTTAGTGAAGGTATAGACAATGCTCCAAGTAGCAGATGCACAGATCTCTGCAGCTGAAGCATTCCTGAAGCATGCAACAGGGATGGCCATCCCCCTGGTTGAATGGCCATGAATCACACCTGGAAGTTCCTTACCATACTTCCTATAACAGAAAACAATACAACTGGCTAACCATTTAGATAAACACTGTTTGGACACCGGAATGCCCTCTTTCCCAGGGGTGAAGGAAACAAATAATTGGGAGGACTTCCTATAGTCCTTAGTCTGATGTGTATAGTACCTCAAAATTCTATGGACATCCAAAGTATGGAGCAATGCTTCCCCTGTATTGGCATGCTCCAGAAAATAAACAGGCGTGTGGATGGACTGACTCAAAGTGAACTCCAGCACCACCTTAGGAAGAAAATACAGGTTACTCACCTGTAACAAGAGTTCTAGGAGTGGTATATGTTGTTCATCCACACTTATTGGCAGGTTCTTTGCCGCTTTAAATGTTGCCGGAAGGTCTTCAAGCTGGCTCCTCCCACCCACCCGGTGGTAAAACCCTCGGCTCCGCCCCATGACGCCAGATCTAACACGCTGGAAGCAAGGTTGCATGTCGAAGCCGGGAAGGTCGGGTGGGTCGTGTGGATGAACAACATATACCACTCCTAGAACTCCTGTTACAGGTGAGTAACCTGTATTTCTAGGGACGTGGATATGTTGTTCAATCCACACTGATTGGCAGACTCCTAGCAGTTCTCCAGCAGGAGGGAGGCAAGGCGCACACTCCCTACTTAGGGAATAAGGACTGGAGAACCAACGTCCCAAAACCAGCATCCCGGCGTGACTCTAGGTCAATGTGGTAATGGGAAATAAAGGTGTGTGCTGACTTCCATGTAGCAGCCCTGCAGATTTCCTGGATAGGGTTGTCCCTAGAAGCAGCCACCGAAGCAGCGGTATGGCGGGTAGAATGAGCTCTTATCCCTTTGGGAGGCTCCATGCCCACCAACCTATAGCAGAGATCTATGCAGGAGGTGACCCACCTGCCTATCATCTGCTGGGCTGCAGATCTGCCAGGTGCGGCTTCAGCATAGGTGACAAACAGCTGCGAACCTCTCCCCGAACTTCAGCAGTCCGCTCCTTATAACAGAGCGCTCTTCTAGGGTCCAAAGTATGTGGCCTATATTCGGCCTCCAAGGTGTGATTGGGGTAGAACACCAGCAGAGTCAACACGTGGTTAAGGTAAAACTCCGACACCACCTTCGGAAGGAATTTCGGGTGGGGGCGCAGGACAACCTTGTCCCTATGGAAGACCAGATAAGGAGACTCGATGGAAAGCGCCTGGAGCTCTCCCATCCTTCTGACTGATGTAATAGACACCAAAAAGGCGGTCTTCCACGACAGGTGAGAGATGTCACACCTGTGCATCGGTTCGAATGGCTTGCCCATGAGCTTAGCCAATACCAGCAGTAGATCCCACTGAGGTGGAGGTTTCCGCACCGGAGGGGATATGTGATCAAGGCCTTTGAAGAAGCACCCAACCACCTTCTCCTGCGCCACCGACTGCTTGCCGGCCCACGCCCGGTAAACAGAGATGACTGCTAGGTGCACCTTTACGGTCGTCAACTGAAGCCCTAGCTGAGAAAGGGACCACAGGTAGTCCAGAATGCTAGCCAAGGAACAGGAAGAAGGGTCCAACCCCATGTCCTGACACCAAATGGAGAATCTCTTCAATTTGAAGGCATAGCATTTTCTGGTCGACTCCTTACGGGACGCCTCAACGATGTTGAGGACCTCGTTGGAAAGACCCAAGGCCTGGAACTCTAGCCGCTCAGGAACCAAGCTATCAAGTGCAGGGACTGAAGGTCCAGATGGAGTACCTGCCCCTTGTTGACTGAGATCAGGTCCAGGCAGGCCGGAAGCCGCCTCGGGAGCCTGGAGCTGAGGCTGAGGAGATCTGGATACCAGAACTGGCGGGGCCAGTCTGGGGCTACCAGAATCACCTGCGCCTTGTCCCTCTTCGCCTTGAGAAGCACCTTGTGGATCGAGGGAAAGTGTAGAAGAGGCCTGGGGTCCACGGCCTCGAGAAGGCATCCCCCTGCAGCGAGCCCTGCTGAGGGGGCCGGGCGGGCGTGAAACAGCCTCAGCTTCGCATTCTCCCTGGAGGCAAAGAGGTCCACCTGAGGGGTGCCCCAGTGGGAGGACAGATCTTTTACTACCTCCGGCAGGAGAGACCACTCGTGAGATGCAGCGCCTATCCGGCTGAGGGCATCGGCCAGACTGTTGGAGGCTCCTGCCACATGAATGGCTCGGCGATCCGCCTCCAGGCTGATCACGAGAGACCAAGTGCGAAAAGCTTCCTTGCACAGGGGCAAGGAGTGCGTCCCACCCTGTTGGTTGAGGTAGTACATGGTGGTGGTGTTGTCCTTCTGGACCTGGACTACTTGACCCCATACAAACGGAGGAAAAGCGGTGAGGGCTAGTAGGACCGCTCGATGCTCCAGCAGGTTGATGTGGCATCGAGACTCCTGAGGGGACCAGAGGCCGTGGGCTCTGAGCTCCCCCAGATGGGCACCCCAACCCATCAGAGAGGCGTTGGTCATCAGAGTGACCGTCGGCTCGGGGCGGACAAATGGGATACCCTCCTGCAGATGAGCTGGAACGAGCCACCACTGTAGGCCATCCCACACCTCCTGGGTCACTGCCACTGGCTGGTCCAGAGGACCGGAGCACTGTGACCACTGGTGGGCCAGCCCCCATTGTAGGGGACGCATATGACAGCGGGTCCAATGAACCAAGCTGGTGCAAGCCACCATGAGGCCCAGGAGGCGCAGAAAGTCCCAGGCAGGGCGCAATTGCCCAACCAGAAATGACTGGGCAAAGGAGGAAAGGAAGAGTGTCAAGCTCTGCCCCGATGAACTGAATCACCTGCGATGGCACAAGTTCCGACTTGGCCTCGTTGATGAGGAGGCCAATCTGAGAGCAGACCTGGAGGGCCAGATCCCTGGACTGCTCCACCTCCAACCTGGAGGGGGCTGCAATCAGCCAGTCATCCACGTAAGGGTACACCTGGACTCCTCGGTGCCGCAGGAATGCTGTCACTACTGCCATTCATTTGGTGAAGACCCTGGGAGCTGGAGAGAGGCTGAAGGGCATGGCCCAGAACTCGTAAAGAGATCCCTCTGCTCAAAAGCGGAGGAATCGCTGATGAGACGGACGGACTGGGTACATGATAGAACGCGTCCTGAAGATCCAGAGAACAAAACCACATGCCTAGTTCCAGGGATGGAATGATCTGAGCCAGAGTGACCATCCTGAAGGTGCGCTGCCTTAGGAACTTGTTCAGGTCGTGTAGATCGAGAATGGGGCACCAGCCCTCCATCCATTTTGGGACCAGGAAGTACCTGGACACAAACCCTGGGTCTGGAGGAGGATCAGCCACCTCGCTGATCACCTCTTTCTGGAGGAACAAGGCAATGTTGGCTCGACGAGCCGACAGAGAGGCTGTGGACCCCGTTGCCCCCTGTGGGGCAACGGCTCGACAGGGAGGGAACTGCTCGAATTCCAGAGGCAGACCCCTGCCCACCACTTCTAGCACCCAGCGGTCCGTGGTGATAGCGGACCAGGCGGAAAGGAAGTGGCAGAGCCGTCCCACCACAGGGGGAACCCAGGGAGGAGTGACGAGGTTGGGGGCGACACCCCTCAACCCGTCACTGGGCAGGCTTGGAGGAAGGGCCCGCTGAGGGACCTCCTGGACCCTTGCCTCCAGGCTTCCTACTGGAGGAAGCAGCAGACTTGGCCTTAGGGTGCCAAGTGTGTGCCTGCTGGCCCTGGTGCTGCTGGACCAGACGTGCTGCAGGGGCAGAAGGGCGAAAGGGCTTACGCTGCTGCTGGTGGCCTTTGTCCTTCTGCGCAGACGTGACCGAGTCCAAGGTGGCACTGGACTTCTCAATCCTCTGGAGATGGCCTTCCACCCCCGGCCCAAACAAGTCGGTGCCCAGGAAGGGAACGTCTGCCAGCTGGTGCTGGGTGTCCACCGTGAAGGTGGAGATCCGCAGTCAAGCTCTGCGGCTCATGGCCACTGCAGCCGCTACTGATCGGGCACAAGAATCACCAATGTCCAACGAAGTTTGGAGCTGTTGTTTTGCCACCACCCTTCCCTGATCCCGCACCTGCTTGACCGTTGTCTGAAGGTCAGCCGGGAGATGAGGAATCACCTCATCCAGGGAGCCCATGAGGGCATGTGACAAATATGCCATCAGAAGTGCCGAGCTAGCCTGACGAAGGCCTAGGGAGGAAGCAGCATAAACCTTCCGCCCCGCGTAATCCAGCTTCTTGGATTCCTTATCGGGTGGTTTGTCCACGTCCCAAGCGTTCCCAGAACGCCAGAAAACACTGTTGCTCACTAACCCCTCCGCAGAGGGGTGCTCCGAGAAACCGGAGAGTGAGCCAGTAGGGACTGCGTACTTTCGGGCCATCCTGGCCGAAGGAGTGGGACAAGATGCTGACTGCTGCCACAACTCCAGGGCCGGGCCAACAATGGCTTTGGCCACAGGAAAGGACTCCGTAGGGGAATCCCCTCGGTCCAGGATCTCCGTGAGGGGATACTTGGCCCATTTAGAAACGGGTTCGAGCTGCATTCCGGTGGACTCCGAGATGAGCCAAAGCAAACCTAAAAATGAGGATGGGCTCTCGTCCACCGACTGACCCCCCGCAGACTCCAGGTCAAGCGGCCTGGAGGACAGGGAGGAGTCGTCATCAGACTCCAAGGAGTCTGCAAACAGCTGCCGGGCACCTGAGCCACCCTCCACCTGCCGAGGTCGATCGGGAGTGAGGGTGACCGACAACCTGTGGGGCAAGCCCTGACCCGACCGAGAATCCTTGGTCAGGGCCCCAGTTTTTGGTTATGGAGGTGGGGGTCCACCACAATGGGCGGAGCAGCTGGCTTTGGCTGAACAACCGGTGCCGGAGTCGGCTCCTCGACCACTACGAGTGGCTGTTTCGGCCATTCCGGTGAAAGCCACTTAATGGCCGGAGAAGGCAACGGAGTCGGCTTATTCCTGGACAATAAGAGCTGCTACCACATTAAATCCTTGTAGCGCCGACTCAACTTGCGCCGGAGCCTGTCCTCCGAAGAGGATGATGGGGATGACTGACGCCCGCTTTCACGGTGCTGAGACCAAGACCGCCCGGCGTCGGCCGGACCGACTGGACCTGGAAGAGGACCCGAGACGAGACCTTCAGGGGTTTCGGTGGGTCAGAGAGGGAACAGTGGAAACCCGCCCTTCCTTCGGTTCAGGGACCTTAACCGGGGACTCTGGCACAGGAGGCACAGGCAAGTCCTCAGTAATCACCGGGGGAACCGGTGAAGTAGGGTTGTCGGCATCACCAGTCGACAAACTGTCCGACGGGTCGAGAAAAATCTCGACCGCGTCGACGGTTGTCTTGGCCTGCTGACCTGACGGGGACATCGTGAAGCCAGCGGCCTTAGACGCAACCTCGACCGAAGTCTAAAGTCGATGGTCCAGAGAAGGGGATCTCTCCCGCTCCCACGAACGTTGATGGTGGGACTTACCTTTTGAGTCCTTCTTCTTGGACCGACTGGAATGTCCAGATAGACCTACTCCCTTGGTGGAGAGGGACTGGCAAAGCTCTTTAAATGAATGAAGCCGTGTAGGAGGAACCCAAAGAGAGCAGGATAAATGCCGCAGTTGAGGAGGAAGAAGAAGCGGCCTGGGCCGCCTCCTCCTCGAGGGCGATCATCTACTCCAACTGTTCCTCGGAGCCCGCCGCCGCAGACACCGCCCAATGGGCCTCCTTCGACTTGACCAGCGGATACCGTTTTTCAGGGCGCCCAAGAAGAAGTCGAGCAGCACGGTCCTCCAAGACCGAAGCCGAGAAGGAGCTGCACACCCAAGCCTGCTAATCCGCGACCTCAAGCCCCAAGCAGTAGACGCAGGTGGAGTGTGGATCGGTCCGGGATATCTTCTGCCCACAAGGGCACCGATGAAAGCCGGGAGTCGATTTGTCCATCACAGCCACAAGGGAAGACGAAGACCGAAGTCTTGTAAATTTTAAAATTAGTTTCGGGTTAACCCGAAGAGTTTGTATCCAGGCCTAAAACGCAGAGCGCTAAGGAGGGAACCTGAGCTTCCAAGCAGTAAGTAAGATCTGGCGTCATGGGGCAACATTTAAAGCAGCAAGGAACCTGCCAGTAAGTGTGGACTGAACAACATATCCACGTCCACAGAACTTAGGATTGATACGCAAAGACAACCTGTCTTTGTGGAAAATCCAATATGGCTGCTCACATATTTTTATTGATTTATTTATTGAAATTTCGCATAACACCTTTGAGAACAAGCTCACTTCGTAGGTTCCACGTCAGACGAACAATACATATTGGAAAAGTATAAGACGGAGAACAAGCAAAACAAGGACTTACACAAAACATTACAACAGTATATAACTAGAGATGTTCCAATACATGTGGCATTGTACAATATATGCCAAGGTGCATATTTGATTAAAACCTGGAATTCAAAGGGTCATATTAGAGGGGGGTAGGGTCTTATGAAATGACCCTTTACAGGAAAATGAGAACAGACTCAGCCTAATATCTAATAATCAACAAGGTAAGGGATGGCATCAGCCCAGGGGCCTCGTCAGAGGTGAGAAGGTATGGGACAGAGCATTTTAAAGTGAGCAAGGGAACTCAGGAGATATAACGAGGGGAGGGGTGATGGGGGAAAGCCACAGAGTGGTGAGGGGAAACAGTGGAAGGGATCAAGAGGAAATGTGAAGGAGAATGATTAGCAACTTAGAACAGTTATTTACATGCTGAGAACAGTTATGCATAAGGTCAGGATAGCATAAGTTTAGAATAAGTGCTGGTCACAAGAAGGAAGGTTATTGGAAGCAGTCACAACTGGCATCAGCAACTAGCTGCTGCTTAAGTTTAACCTTGAAGGAGCCCAAGGTGGATGCTGAAGTGATGTCATGGTGCAGTGAGTTCATCCATAACAGGGCACGGTAGGCAAAGGACCTTTGTCTCAGAGAAGTGTGACAGCGGGGTATAGTAAAAATCTGGCTAGTAGAGCTTCTGGTGCAATGATGGTTGATAGTGGGGGTAATAAGCTTTTGCACTCCTGGGGGCATTTTACCTAAGCCTACTTTTTTGGACAATAAATATGTTTGGTACATGAGTCCACCTTTGAATTGGAGCCAGTTAGCCTGAGCGTACATGTTGCAGGTATGGGACGGACGGGCTGAGCCGGGAAGGAGCCGGCATGCTTTGTTGAGTGCAACTATGATGCAGCAAAGAGTTGTTTCAGTAGCTGATCCATAGATTGGGAAGCCGTAATCAATAAGCGAGACAAGAGGGCTTTGAATGGCCAGGTTAAGAGCCTCTGGGGTCAGACATTGTTTATGCCTATAATGAGGGCCTGAAGCTTGGAAATCCTTTGAGAAGAAGTTATAGCAACTAAAAATAACACTTTCCATGACAGGAAGTGTAGCTCGCAACTTGCGGCCAGTTCAAATGGAGGCAGGGTGAGTTTCTCTAACAAAATTTAAGTCCCAACCTGGGACAGGATTGCACATTGGCGGCTTCAAGTGCAGGATGCCTCTCAAAAACGTGTGAGATACGTCAAGCTGAGCCACAGTACAGCCGTCGACAGGTACTGTACATGGTAAGCAGAAACGGCAGAGAAATGGACCTTGATGGAGAAGTACTTCATACCAGAGTCTGAGAGGGAAAGCAAGTACTCCAAGATCTGATTCACCAGGCAAGTGAAGGGGTCTAAGTGGTTCTAAGTAGCCCAGACAGCAAAATGCTTCCACTTCATGGAATAGGTGGCCTTGGCGGACGGTTTCCTAGCCACCACCAAAACATCCACCACCTTGGGGGACACCCCAAACCTTGCAATGGCTACATCCTCAGGAGCCAAGCATGAAGGTGGAGAGATCTAAGGTCCAGATGGAGCAGGGTGCCCTGCTCTTGGGACAGCAAGCCTGTGCATAGGGGCAGAGGCACTGACAGTTCCATCACCAGTTGTTAAAGCAAGGGGAACCAGTTCTGATGAGGCCATATGGGGGCGATTAGGATCACAGGTGCCCCTTCCATTTGAAGTTTGAGCAGAGCCCACTGAAGGAGCGGGAAGGGAGGGAAGACCTACATGTATCTCTCTTTCCAAGAGAGGGACAACGTGTCTCGCCAGAAAACTCCAGGCCCTGGAGCGAGTAAGCAGAAAAGCGGCAGTTTTGTGTTGAGTGGGGATGCACAAATGTCCAACTCTGGATGACTCCACCAGTGGAACATATCTTCTGCAACAGAGGTCAGTGGCTCCCACTCATGAGCGTGTGACTGATACCGGCATAGGCTGTTGTTTTGGTTGCTGGGAACAAAGATGGCGAAGAGTTCCAGGCCGTGACTTATGTGATACGAGACCCTCATCACCTCCCAACACAGAGGGTATGAATGAGTCCTTCCTGTTTGTTGATGTAATGAACCACACTGGTGTTGTCCATTTGAATCAGCAGTGGGCCCGGGTACAGCTGGGTTTGGAAGGCCTGCAAGGCATACAAAACTGCTCACATCTCCAAGACATTTATGTAGAGTTCTGTCTCCACTTTGGACCATGTCCCTTGAATCCGGTGGGCACACAGGTGAGCCCCCCAGCCAAGGCCCGAGGCATCTGTGGTGAGGATCTGCTGTGGGGGTTGAATGAAAAATAGCACTCCTCTCAGGAGGTTGCTGGGCTCAAGCCACCACAACAGCACCTTCTTGACTGGATCTGAGACTAGGACTGGCTGCTCCAGGTCATCCGTACACTGGTCCCACTGGACCTGCAGTGTCCACTGAGGAATCATCATATGCTGCCTGGCTAGGGGGACCATAACAACAGCTGCAGCCATGAGTCCCAGGAGGCGCAGAAAGACCTGTGCTGGGACACAACAGCTGGAGTAGAGCTGACGGGTTTGATCCATCAGGCGCTCCGCCCTGTCTTGGGGTAGAAAGGCCATCCCCTAAGCCGTATCCAGCACCACCCGAATGTACTGAAGTTATTGGCAAGGGATCAGAAACAACTTGGGCAGGTTGATCATGACTCCCAAATCCTGAAACAGGCAGTAGGTATGAGACAGGGTTTGGAGCAGACGTTCCCTGGACGGTGCTGCTAGCAGCCAGTCGTCCGGGTAAGGAAACACACAGAACCCCTGCCAAGCACATGGTGAGCTCCCGGGGAGCTGAAGATAAGCCAAATGGCACAGCCCTGAACTGGAAATGGGCTCCCTGAAACTGAAATCTGGGGAAGTGCATACCTTGATATGCAGAAAGGCATCTTGCATGTCCAAGGAGCAAATCTAGTCCCCTTGGAGTAACAGGGGCAGCAAACCCTGAAGGGTGACCATCCTGAACCATCTGTATTGGATTGACAGGCTCAGTCTGCTGAGGTCCAGAATGGGCCAGAGGTCCCCCATACATCTGGGGAATAGGAAGAAATGGGAGTAAAACCCCTTTCCTTGCTGGGACTGTGTAAGGGGTTCTATGGCCCTTTTGCGTAGCAGGGCATAGATCTCTTCCCAGATCAGAGGGACGTGACTGGGAGGATAAAACGATGGAACTGGGGGTTTGTCCGGAGGCCACTCCAGAAGTCCCATGGAGTGTCCATGCTCAGCATGGCTCTGTTGGTAGCACATCCGCCTCTGGACCAGAAGGTCATGGGTTCTCGTCCCACACTGGAATTGGACTTGCACCTAAAAATCACTGGCATCCGAGTGCAGTATTGGGGGATGCCGTACTGCTGGGGTGTGCCGTCCTTTGGATGAGACATTAAATCAAGGTCCCTTCTGCTCATCCTGGTGTTGTCCTGGTGGGTGTCCAGGTGGAAGTAAAAGAACCCAGGGCACTCTTCGCAAAGAGTAAGGAACATTCCCGGTGTCCTGGCCAGCATTCTCCTTCCCATAAACCGGTTCATGCAATTATCCAGGCTGTGTGTGAGTGATGATGTGCGATATGGCCACCACCATTCAGTCACTTTACTACCAGTCTAGCATTGCTTGTAAAGTGCTTTGGGATACACTGTGTATGAAAAGCGCTATATAAATGCTGTTTCTTCTTCTTCTTCTTCTCTATGAGCTGCAGCATCCAACCGTCTGAAGTTATCTCCCGCCACCTGTCCAGATGGAGGGAGAAGCAAACCTCTACGACCACCTTCTGCATTTCTGGGAGGAGGGGGTCCAACAAAGAGTCAGGAAGGGGGGGGGCTGCTGCAGCTGGGGCCACAGGACCTCCCTGAGAGGACTTGCTGGTGGAGGGGGCAGTGGTGGGCAGGGCAGCCATCGCCTATTGCTTTCACTGAGGCTTGGCTGGCACCCAGGTTTGCCTGTGAGTAGCCTGACAAAAGAGTGTCCTCTGTCCAGACTTGGTCTGTGCATGATACATAGAATGGATTGACCTTAAGGTGCCTCTAGATGCCTGAACGTTGGAGAAGCTATCTTAAACATCTTCTTCGAACAATTTGTGCCCTCTAAAGGAGGTGTTCATGATGGACAACTGAATGTTGTCATGGGTGAACTCAGACACCCGAATGCAAGAGTGCTGGCACTTTGATAGGCCGGCCGCTGCAGTCTGGGATGACATATCCACTGCATTGTAGGCCGCCCAGAGCAAATGGGTGCCAATGTCAGAGGCTGATTTAAGAGAGCCCAGGGCTTGCTTCTTGGCAGGGTCATCTGGCAAGGACTGGACAGCATCGCTGGGCTGGGCACAGGGCATTTTGGTACTGGAGCATGTGTGCCAAGTAACTGAGGGCATGGATCGTCAGAATGGCTGAGACGAATGCCCGCTTGCCAAGAAGGTCCAGCTGAAGTGATTCTTTGTTAGGTGGCAGGGAAATACAGGTTACTCACCTGTAACAGGAGTTCTAGGAATGGTATATGTTGTTCATCCACACTTATTGGCAGGTATCCTTGCCGCTTTAAATCTTGCCGGAAGGTCTTCAAGCTGGCTCCTCCCTCCCACCCGGGTGGTAAAACTCTTGGCTCCGCCCCATGACGCCAGATCTGGCCCGCTGGAAGCTCAGGTTGTGCGTCGAAGCCGGGGAGGTCGGGTGGGTCATGTGGATGAACAACATATACCATTCCTAGAACTCCTGTTACAGGTGAGTAACCTGTATTTCTAGGGACATGGATATGTTGTTCATCCACACTTATTGGCAGACTCCTAGCAGTTCTCCGGGAGGAGGGAGGGAGGCAAGGCGACACCCCGATACTTACTTGGGAAATAAAGACTGAGAACTGCGAGGCCCCAAAACCAGCATCCGGCGTGACTCAAGGTCGATGTGGTAGTGGGTAATGAAGGTGTGTGCTGATTTCAGGTAGCAGCCCTGCAGATTTCCTGGATAGGGGCGTCCCTGGAAGCAGCCACGATGCAGCAGTATGGCGGGTAGAATGAGCTCTTATCCCTCTGGGAGGCTCCATGACCGCCAACTATAACAGAGATCTATGCAGGAGGTGACCCACCTGCTTATGTCCGCTTGGCTGCAGGTCTGCCAGGTGCGGCTTCAGCGTGGGTGACAAACAGCTGGCAAACTTCTCCCAATTCCAGCCGTCGCTCCTTATAGTGGCGGCCCTTCTAGGGTCCAGAGTATGGAGCCTATATTCGACCTCCCAGGTGTGATTGGGGTAGAACACCAGCAGAGTCAACACCTGGTTAAGGTGAAACTCCACACCACCTTCGGAAGGAATTTCGGGTGGGGCGCAGGGACAACCTTGTCCCTGTGGAAGACCAGGTAAGGAGACTCGATGGAAGCGCCTGGAGCTCTCCCATCCTTCTGGCTGGCGTGATAGCCACCAAAAGGCGGTCTTCCACGACAGGTGGAGAGATCACACCTGTGCATTGGTTCGAATGGCTTGCCCATGAGCTGCCAATACCAGCAGTAGATCCACGGAGGTGGAGGTTCTCCGCACTGGAGGGAAATGTGATCAAGGCCTTTGAGCGCCAGACCACCTTTTCCTCGTCTCGACTGCTTCCCGGCCAGCCCGGTAAGCAGAGATGGCTGCCAGTGCACCTTAAGGGTCGTCGACCTAAGCCCTTGCTGAGAAGGGACCACAGATAGTCCAATATGCTCGCCAGGAACAGGAGGAAGGGTCAGGCCCTTGCCCTGACACCAAATGGAAAATCTCTTCCATTTGAAGGCATAGCATTTCCTGGTCGATTCCTTATGGGATGCCTCAACTACATTGAGGACCTCGTCGGAGAGACCCAAGGCCTGGAACTCTAGCCGCTCAGGAACCAGGCCGTCAGGTGCAGGGATTGAAGGTCCGGATGGAACACCTCCCCCTGATTGACTTGAAAGCAGGTCCGGGCGAGCTGGAAGCTGCCTCGGGAGCCTGGAGCTGAGGCTGAAGAGATCTGGATACCAGCATTGGCGGGGCCAGTCTGGGGCTACCAGAATCACCTGCGCCTTGTCCCTCTTCGCCTTGAGAAGCACCTTGTGGATCAAGGGAAATGGGGGAAAGGCGTAGAGGCTCGGGGTCCACGGCCTCGAGAGGCATCCTGCAGCGAGCCCTGCTGAGGGGGTGGGCATGGAACAGCCTCAGCTTCGCATTCTCCCTGGAGGCAAACAGGTCCACCTGAGGTGTGCCCCAATGGGAGAACAGATCTTGTACTACCTCCGGCAGGAGAGACCACTCGTGGGACACAGCCCCTATCCGGCTAGGGCATCAGCCAGGGTGTTGGGCTCCTGCCAGTGAATGGCTAGGAGATCAGCCTCCAGGCTGCGCCACAGTGACCAGATGCGGAGAGCTTCCTTGCATAGAAGCATGGAGTGCGTCCTGCCCTGATGGTTTAGAAAGTACATGGTCGTGGTATTGTCCGTCTGAACCCGAACCACTTGACCCCGAAGAAACGGAGCGAAGGCGGTGAGAGCTAGGCGGACCGCTCGGAGCTCCAGCAGGTTGATATGGCATCGAGACTCCCGTGGGGACCAGAGGCCATGCGCTCGGTGTTCCCCTAGATGGGCACCCCAACCCATCAGAGAGGCATCGGTCGATAGAGAGACCGTCAGCTCGGGGCGGACAAACGGGATGCCCTCCTGCAGGTGCACTGGAACGATCCACCACTGGAGAGCGTTCCACATCCCCTGGGTCACTGTCACTCGCTGGTCCAAAGGATCGCAGCATTGAGACCACTGGCTGGCCAGGCCCCACTGAAGGGGGCGCATATTCCAGCGGGCCCAACGGACCACGCTGGTACAGGCCACCATGAGACCCAGGAGGTGCAGGAAGTCCCGGGCAGGGTGCCATTGCCCAACCAGAAATGATCAGGCAAAGGAGGAAAGAACCTCGGCCCTGTCCGCCGGGAGCCATGCTCTGGCTCGTACAGAGTCGAGCTCTGCCCCGATGAATTGTATCACCTGCTTTGGCATGAGTTCCAACTTGGCCTCATTGATGAGGAGGCCGACTTGAGAGCAAACCTGGAGGGCCAGATCCCTGGACCGCTCCACCTCCTGCTTGGAGGGGGCTGCTATCAGCCAATCATCCAGGTAAGGGTAAACCCGGACCCCTCGGCGCCTCAGGAATGCTGTCACCACTGCTATGCATTTGGTGAAGACCCTGGGAGCTTGAGACAAGCCGAAGGGCATGGCTCGGAACTCGAAAAGGGATCCCTCCGCTCGAAAGCGAAGGAACCTCTGATGTGACGGACGGATAGGGACGTGAAAGAACGCGTCCTGCAGGTCCAGAGAGCAGAACCACACGCCGCATTCCAAGGATGGTATTATCTGAGCCAGAGTAACCATCCTGAAGGTTCGAGACCTTAGGAACTTGTTTAGGTCGTGTAGGTCGAGAATGGGGCGCCAGCCCCCCGTCCGTTTTGGGACCGGGAAGTACCTGGACACAAACCCTGGGTCTGAGGGAGGGTCTGCCACCTCCCTGATCACCTTCTTCTGGAGGAGGAGAGCGATGTCGGCTCGCGAGGCCCCACGAGGTGCGACGGCTCTGAAGGGCGGGGCCTGCTCGAACTCCAGAGGCAGGCCTTTTCCCACCACCTCCAGCACCCATCTGTCCATGGTAATAACGGACCAGGTGGAAAAGTGACGGAGCCGCTCCCCACGGGGAAGCCTCTGGGCGACGGATTGGGGGCGGTACGCCTCCAACCTCCGCCACTGGGCAGGCTTGGAGGA
The DNA here is from genome assembly GCA_016271365.2 of Neoceratodus forsteri. Lineage (NCBI taxonomy): Eukaryota > Metazoa > Chordata > Ceratodontiformes > Ceratodontidae > Neoceratodus > Neoceratodus forsteri. The sequence continues at coordinate 560,062,091 of CM057450.1, read as the reverse complement.
GGAGGAACCGCCAAGGGACCTCCCGGGCCTTTACCTCCTTGCTTCCTGGAGGAGGAAGCCGCGGGCTTGGGTTTGGGGTGCCAAGCGCGAGCCTGCTGGCCCTGATGTTGCTGGGCCGGACATGCTGCGGGCGCAGCAGGACGAAAGGGTTTAGGCTGTGACCTGCGGCCTTTGTCCCTTTGTGCAGAAGAGACCGAGTCCAGGGTAGCATTGGACTTCTCGATCCTCTGGAGGTGACCTTCCACTCCAGGGCCGAAGAGGTCGGTCCCCAGGAAGGGGACATCCGCCAACTTGTGCTGAGTATCTGCTGTGAAGGTGGATATCCTCAGCCATGCCCGACGGCGCATGGCCACAGCGGCCGCGACTGACCTGGCGCATGAGTCACCGATGTCCAAAGCAGTCTGAAGTCGCTGCTTGGCCACTGCCCTGCCCTGGTCCCGCACCTGCTTAACCGTGGTCTGCAGGTCGGCCGGGAGATGAGGGACTACCTCGTCCGGGGAGCCCAACAGGGCATAAGAGAAGTGTGCCATCAGCACGGCCGAGCTGGCCTGACGAAGGCCGAGGGAGGACACAGCGTAGACTTTTCGCCCGGCATAGTCCAATTTCTTGGACTCCTTGTCGGGAGGTTTGTCCACATCCCTAGCATTTCCGGCACGCCGGAAAACGCTGTCGTTAACTAACCCCTTGGCTGAGGGGTGTTCCAAAAATCCGGACAGGGAACCGGTAGGGACTGCATACTTCCTTGCCATCCTGGCCGAAGGCGCAGGGCAGGAAGCAGGATGCTGCCAGAGCTCCAAGGCCAGACCCACAATGGCCTCGGCTACCAGGAAGGCCTCCGAAAGGGAATCCCCTCGATCCAATATCTCCGTGAGGGGATACCTGGCCCGCTTAGACACAGGTTCGAGCTTCATCCCGGTGGACTCCAAGATGAGCCGAAGCAATCCCAGATAGGACAAAGGGCTATCGTCCATCGACTGACCTCCAGCGGACTCCAAGTCTACTCACCTGGAGAAAAGGGAGGAATCGTCGTCGACTCCGAAGAGTCCGCAAAGAGCTGCCTCGGGCCTGAGCGTGACAGACAGCCTATGGGGCAGTCCCTGAGCCGACCGAGAGTTCTTGGTCGGAGCCCCAAATAACGGCTGTGGAGGCGGAGGTTCCACCGGAATCGGTGGAGCAGCTGGTTTTGGCCAAACAACTGGCCTGGGAACAGGTTCCTCGGGTAAGTCGAGGGGTTGTTTCGGCCGCTCCGGTGACAGCCACTTAATGGCCGGGGAAGGCGACGGCGTCGGCTTGTTCCCAGTCAGAAGGAGCTGTTGCCACATAAGGTCCTCGTACCGTCGACATAACTTACGTCGAAGCCTCCCCTCGCCTGAGGAGGAGGACGAGGATGGCGCGCGCCGCCTTGTGGTGCTGAGACCGAGACCGCCGAGATCGGCGGATCGGCTGGACCGCTGAAGAAGTCCGAGACCGAGACCGAGAACCTCGGCTTTTCCGAGGGCGGTGCAGGGAGGGGACGGGGGGAACCGGCTCTCCCCTCGGCTCGGAGGGTTCACCCGAGGGCTCCAGAACCGGAGGCATTGGCAAGCCCATGGGATCCTCAACTCCCACCGTTGGTCCTGCAGGTGCTGACTGAGGATAAACTGGCGTAGGCCCTGCGGGCTATGACTGTGGATATACTGGCAAGTGTCCAAGGGCATCATGTGAGGGTTGGCCGACGCAGGTCTGACTTGGCTGAGGGCAGACAGGCACAGGCCCGATGGGCGTCGGCTGAGGTAAAATGGGCGCAAGGGAGGGAGAGGACCTTACTGGTGAAAGTGGTGGAAGACTTGGCCCTAGGGAGGCGCCAGTGTCCAACAGCACCAGCCCTAATGCCAGAGGATGGGTGGCAGACCTGATAAGGAAACCAATGCAGGGGTTGCAAGTGGGAGTCAGAAGACAGCCCATCTTACACAAAACCCATGCTGGCTGAAGACACCCCGTCTGAGCCACCATGCTGTGTGCCCACCATGAGCAAGGGCCTAAGCAGCAGGGGCTGAGGGGCAGGGAGTGAGCCCTGACCGGAAAGACCTCCACCCGAAATTGTAAGGCTGGCGAGGGGCGGTGCTGTCAGTATCCCCATGGGTGAGAGGGGTGCATGGCAGCCAGGCAACCCCGGAGGAGGAGGAAGACCCCTTCACGGTAAAAGAATGGTGAGAAGACCACAAACAGGAGGAGAAGGACCAGGGCTATCCCAGTCCTTATCCCGATGCTTGCGTTTCCCATTGGCCTTGTCCCAGGACTTCGAGGACTGAGAGCCCAAGGACTGGGCTGGGGAAACTGATGAGCTCCTGGCCTGCAGGTCCTGTTCCATAGAGGTGACCTTCTGCTGCAGGAGAAAGTTCTGTAAGGTCTGCTGGCGGCATCACCTGGTGGCCTGGTTCAATCCTTGGCAGACTTTACAGGCTTGGACATCGTGGTCTGGGCCTAGGAAGCAGATGCAACCAGAATGGCCATCCTTCCCTGGGATTTGCTTTCCGCAGACACACTTAGTTTTGGAGTGACCCAAGGTCGAAGTCGGTTTAGGAGACTTAAAGAAAAATAATGAAAAAGAACTACAGTGAGAAAAGGAAAAGAAAAAATGCAGAAAGTTTGCGAAAATCATGGTCGACTGAAGCTGCGGCGGTTTCCAGACATCTGACATGCATTGGTCGATGTCGGGAAAAGAACTGGGTAGGCTATGGGGGCCACTCACTCTTACAGGGTTAGCCAATGTCAGAGGTTGACATCAGTGGTGGGGTGTCCCCCTGGTCTACTGCTAACTAGAAAGTTTCCGCGTGGTTCTAGTGCCTGGTGGCTTAGTCCTACCGGTGTGGCCTGCTGCAAGAGACACCTTCAAAGTAAGACATATTTATTACTTAAAAACTACTATGTAATTTGTAAAACTACGTAAAAGCTGTCTCACACACTGGTATTCCCTATGCACTCCTCTCATTACTCTTTTGAAACCATTTGTTATTACTGCTTATAATTCCTATGTAACCTCAATTTAATGTATGCTTGTGTAAGGAACCTTGTGTTACTGTCTAACTTAAGTATCGAGTGTTATGTTTTTGTTTACTACTGACTTGGAACCTTTGAAAATGAGTCCTTGACTCAAAGGTATTAATCCCAATCTGAAATAAACAAAGAAAATAAAATAATTTTTTGTGTTCCTGTTTATGTCTGCTGTTCAATGTATGTAGCCCGCTACACAGCACGTAACTGGGGCACAGAGGGATGTATGCACAAATCACGTGCATGGAACACCTACGTGGGATGCACAGCTGGGGCGCACAGCAGGCGCACGCCCCTGGAAGGCTCCGTGAGAGGGCGTATTGGAGGGCTACACACTACACATGCTGCGTCATGCAGATGTAACAACCAGTATACTCCAAAAAGGCACGTATGGAGAACACAGCAAAGTTATGCCTGCCAGACCCTAGCCGTAAACCAGGACCTGCAGCCCACATGCTATTGTCCCATATGGACAGACCCCAATATGCCAGCCATAATGACACCACCCCGCTGCTGAAACATGCCACCTATGTCGGATTTCAGTGGTCCCAGACCCATAGTGCGGACGTCGCTTGAGTGCCAGTGTCATCAACCCCTGCGCGCACGACCGGTGGGCACAGCACACAGGTATTTGAGGTGGACACCCTGTATGTCACAGTATGCTACCTCCCCCAAGCAGCCCATGTACCCCCTGTACCCTGTAGTATGACCATCTGTACCATCACCTGGTGCACCCATCCTATGGGCCTGTATGTCCCCCCTCACTTGAACGAGGCATCCATATACTGCACTGACCAAGTGTCCTTGCCATCCCCCATACCCACAGAGTAAGCAGACTACACAGCAGGCTTATGAACACTGCACTCTTTATAAACACTAAGAATGCCCCGGCAAGGCCAGCCCATCAGCAGGAACCACCATGCAAACAGAAATGTTCTGCGCCACAGCAATCTGGCCTGTACCCCGGTGACCAGGATGCTGCATATGTCAATAAAAACCCCACCCCCCCATGGGCCTCACTGAGCCCCACTCGTCCATCTGTACTTGATATTTTAAATTTATTTATGTGTGTGAGGGGTTTATGAGTGTAAACAACATTTAATTATTTACTTATTTTGTTTCATTTAATGGACTTTTATTTTTAGGGCCTAGTTGAAGATTTTTTATGTACAAGTAAAGGTGGCTGCCATGTTTGTGATGGAAATCAAGAATGAGTGAAATGGCTCATGATTTTTGTATGTGAGCTGCCCAAATTCCAAATCCTTACCTGAACTTGTTCAGACCTGTGCAACTGTGGAGAATTAAGAAATGGGCCTCACAGCTCATTTAGCCTATCAGGAAGCAGGAAATTTTAAATCCATTTTATAAGGTTTTCTTACTCACCACATGTGTGTAATGACACATAAACCTTGAGAGCGAAGCTCGAGAGGTTTATCTGGTCATCCTACAGCAAGGGTGTGTAAATAAAGTGCAAGACACGGACATGTCTATGTTTTATTTTTTATAATGACTGGTGCAAGAATGATCTGTTTAAAAAGTTAGCATGAGCTGGCCCAGTGGCGCAGAGAGCTGAGACTCTGGACGCCTTACCTCGAACCACTCCGGCGACCCAGGTTCAGGAACAGACTCAGGGTGCTGGGGGCCGGCAGGGGAAGGAGAGGACTGAGTGTTCGGAGGATGGCTCTACGCTCCTGGTGTGGTTTGGATGGGTAGCCTCGCTCTGTAGCGGCCCCCGGTGGAGACCGGAGGCACTACAAGAACGGCGCAATAAGAAGGGACAAGAAAAGCATGAAAAATGGCACGCATGCTGTCCAGATGACAGAGGCCCCACCTCCCCACGCCTCTCAGCCGCGATGCCTCCAGGCTGGATTTCCAGTCCCTGCTAAAATGTAAAGGAGTGCTATATGCACTCCGGTCCCCCTCTCGAGCCCATGCGGGTAAGGGGGGCCCTCCGGTGAAGGGATAATCCGGGACAGCGGGACACTGGAGAAGCTGGATGGCGGGTTGGTTGGAGGCAATGGCAGGATTGGACCTTGAAGGAGAGGGCGGTGGTGTCTTGTGACAACAGAGTAAAAGTCGATAATACAAAAAAAAATAAAGTTAAGCGTGACAGAGAGTTGCCACTTAAAATAGTATGAGGTGAGAGTGGGAGTAGGGGAAAATTTACAAAAAAGCTTTTTTGAGAGCAAAACGTCTTTAACAAAAAAAAAAAAAACACCTACCTGAGAGAACAAGCCGTGAGTGAAAATGGACGAAAATTTGCCTAAAATGTTAAACTGAAATGCTGTAATAACCGGGCGTGATGTCACATCTGGTTATTACGGCATCTGACAGAACTCAAAAACAAGTTAACAAGGATCTCCAAGTATTATATCACATTATGAACTGTAACCTCCCAGGCAGTGCCTGAACATAGATGATTTTTTGTCTAGCGTACTTACCTGGTTAAAATAAATAAATTTCAGCCTTGCATTTACTCAGGGATTTCTTAATAGACGGGGACCTTGAATAAAAGCTTTTTTGTGACCATTGGATTACAGTTCCATATTCATGATATTCCAGTACAAATAGTTCAGACTGGTTAAACTGCATCTCAACATGTACGTTTATGAAGTAGAGCATACTGGTAAACTTCAGTCTCCAATTTTAAAGGCAAGCATTTGCAATGAGATGTATTTATTTATTTTTAATATATGGATCTTCAATTTAATAGGTCTGTAAAGCATACAAAAAAATTCTGGTAATAGCCTGAAAGTTTCAGTGATAATAGTATTGTCAATCACTGGTAATAGTATTGTCAATCACTGGTAATACTATCCTTTGGAGCTGATAATAGCATGTTTCCAAGCTTCCGAAAAGAAACCTCCTGCCCCCACGTCTGAAGCGTGCCTCCTGATTGGGCGGTTTTCCTGTGTAGGCGGGCAGAACAGTTGAAAAAAGATGGCGGTGGTTGTCTCGCTTAGCGAGAGTGAACTCGGTAGTGTTCTGGTGGATCCAGCCATTGCGGTCCTGAAGAGCAGGTAGGATGTAAAAAATGTTAAAAAAAAACGGACAGGGAGCGGGAACCGTCATGAGCGACTACACAGCTGAATCCACAGTGTAGGACACTGCGGTGGTCGACCAGTAGAAAGTCAGTTCAGTCAAACGATCAACCACCCATTTGGAACAAACGTCGCATCCATATAGTAAAAAAAATAGCCAATAGGTTTGTTTGTCTATTACCAGGGAGTATTAGCATCTCGAGGTTCTGGACACATTGGAACCTCTCGAGCTTCGCTCTCGAGTTTCATGTGTCCAGAACCTCTCGATGCTATTTCTCCCAGGTAATAGACACAAACCTATAGGTTATTCTCTATATAAATCAGACTAAAATGCTCATAATGCGCTGATCCGAAGCTCAGAAAAAGGGACAGGACAGGGAAAACACAGGTCACTTATAAGGTCTAACCAGCAGTCCACAGACCTACAATAATGTGGTTCCAGCTCTGGGGTGACAAAACAGTGGTGCAGCCAGAACTGTACTGACCTTTCTTGAAAAAGACCCATGTTTGAACCCCAGCTCAGGTTGTCTCTAGAATTGTTGGGAGTGGATTGGAAGGTACTTCACCTCACAAAACCAGCTCAAAACTGAAGCTTCTGGCAGTCTATTACTAGATAATAGGCCCTCCACAGGGTGCTTGTTATGGCATGAGAGTCCTCGTGTGAGGTCTGGGCGAGATGGCCACAAAGCTAAGTTAAGCAGTACTGTTGCATAAACCTTCTGTGAGAGCTCTCATTTACATGAGAGAATGCCACTCACAGAATCAATTTAATCAGTTTTAAACCCTTTTATGGGGGTGTTTTGGGGGGAGGTTTAAGGACACTGTCTATGTACACTATATAGACATGTACATAATGTAATGCCTCATGAGCTTACTGTCAGGATTCACTTAATGTAATGCCTCATGAGCTTACTGTCAGGATTCACTGCCGTACAATGCTAAGGACTTTGTTCTTTTTTTTTTCTTTTTTTTTATTAACTTTATGCATGCACCGGTGCTCTCCATGGCATCCTTCAGAGGTGCCCAACTCGATCCTGCCCCTTCTACTCCCTACCATGGCCAGCCATCACCGGTTCACCCCCCCCCCCCAGAGGAACTTCTCAGTGCTCCGGATCACCCCGAACTGGGCCCACCGCCCGCCCTCAGCAGCACTTTCTGAAATGAGAGGTCCATCCCTCTGGGAGGTCGGCCGTGGATCCCTGGTGTGGCCTGGCCTGGCATTAGGGATGAGAGGGAGGTCCCTGGGGCCCTCGTCATCTCTTTGGCGAGCCGGGGATTTTCTACTTTTTTTAGTCCCCCCCCACCTCCCTGCAGATCCCGGCCAGCAAGGCACTGAATTGCTGCGGCTCCGTCCCCATGGCATACGCCGCACCGCCCCAATCAGCGATCCTCCAGCTACCGCCAGAGGTCACTCCAAGAGCGAGCGCACCCCATACCCACCCCTGGGAAGAGAGCAGCCCTCCGGATGCTCGATCTTGTCCTTCCCCGCCGACCCCAGACGGCCCTGGCTCGTTCCCAAACCCGGGTCGCCGGCATGGCGTGAGGTGTGGCGTCCAGTGCCTCAACCCTCAGCGCCACCGGGCCAGCTAGGGACTTTGTTCTTAATGACACATTTTTGTATTATGCGCATGGTCCTGCTGCCATGGGCTTTTACTGGACATTTTATGGACTTCAGATGTACATCTGCCTTTAGACATAGATACACAGATACATAGACGGTGTCGGCAGATAAGGGCCTATGGCCCACCTAGACAATCTCTCACATGTGTAACACTTTAAGGCAATGCAAGGCAAATTTATTTGTTAGTTGCCTATCCAAGACTCTGGCTGCTGTATGAAGCATAAATAAAGTATACAAAAAAAAAAAAAAAAAGGCCTCACCAGTATGGAGTGCTACAAGGCAGGGATTTCCCTCTAACCTACCCCAGGAGAGGGGAGCTGTCCTCCGGATGCCCGATCCTCTCCTCCCCCTGCTGATCCCCAGTGTCCCGAGTCCTCTCTGAACCCAGGTCGCCAGTGTGGAGCGAGATGTGGCGTCCAGCGCCTAAACCCTCAGCGTCACTGGGCCGGCGTTCCTTGCCCCTTTCTTAAGCATGATGTTTTTCTATGCTACCAGGTAACAAACCCCCGTTTCACTATGATTAGATGTAGGAGTGAGACTCTGTGCGTATAATATTCTTCTATATAAACCTGGCTAAGCTTGCACATCCAGCTATGTCTCACTATTAACTAGTTGTTGCTCTGCTACTATGAAGTGGTTTAGCTCTTTCTAAAGTGCTTTATCTTGAATGACCATTACTTGTTTATAGCACTGCCAATATTTTAATTACTGATTGTTGTTCACTAAGTGAGCCTAATTTTACCTGGCCACCTGAGTGTTGTTAAGCAGTCTTCATTAAACCTTAACTCTGTTGCCTAAATCTCCCTGAAGTGGCCCTTTAAATGTGCTACTAATTAGAGCCCCCTGGAGGTTTCCTGTACTTTTATATAGCTAACTATTTTACCCACAAACAAGGCCTAACCCAAATGCTGCAGGATAAACTTCACCTTTGTTCACTGCTTCACCAGGAATCTCATTATAAAGCAGTCCGGAAAGTACCTTACCCAAGGAATTTTTTTCTCCCTGTATCCCTAAAAATCACTGGTAACAGCTATTCATTGCTATTACAAATACCTACCGCCATGGAGTTGCTTATTTGGAATGTATGGCTCACTCACAATTAGCCTCTGTAGTTCACTCCATATCTTTGACTCACTCCCCTCTACTGGTCACACCTAGTGTTGAATGCCAAAAACACACAGGTTTTGCTACGTCCAACCTTATAATCCAGTATGCTCCCACTGCATTAACCAGAGTCTTGCTGCCACCGCACTCTCTCTTTCAGGTGGCAAACTTGCTTAAAAAATGGCAATGGTGTTGTAAATTCATAAACTTATACTCTAGATTCTGTACCCTCATTTATCTAGCTCTCATCGGCGTCTTATTTTCCAGTGAGGTTGCGCTAAATCTAGGGCCTACCTCTGCTATGCTCTCCTTCAATCCTGCACTGTGGCAAAATGTAAAGGGCCTCAAAACTGCTCATATTAACAAAGAAATCTAGTCCCCAAACTTGATGAACTCTCAGCGAGGGTCACCCACTACCAACCTAATATACTTGGTCAAAGAGGGGGGCACTGATAAGCAGCAGGAAAATCCCAGCCTCTCCCTACAAAACAGGGTAGTAAATGAGAAAAAGACCGAGGTAGAAAGGTCAGTGGGGGATGCTGCAACAGAAGGTAAAGCCATCAAAAAATGGAGAGCAATGAGTACCAATGCCCGTAGTCTGAGTAACAAGCTTCCTGAATTAGTGGCCTTGATGGAGGAGGAACATCTGGATATCGTGGCAGTCACAGAAACATGGTACACAAAACCATGACTGGGACGTAAACATACCAGGATACACTATCTACAGGAGGGACAGGGAGGGTAAAAGAGGAGGAGGAGTAGCTCTTTCCATAAGGGAAGGAATCAAAGCAACAGAACAAAAGGGTAAACAGGGAGGAGAAGAAGCACTGTGGGTAAATTTGGAGACAGGCAATGGCACCACATTCGCACAGGGGTTGTATACAGACCCCCTTCTCAGGGGGAGGAAATGGACAAGGAAATGATAGAAAGTATACTTAGAATGGCAGAAAAAGGGGAGATATTGCTGATGGGTGATCTGAATATGCCAGATGTTAACTGGAGTGCAGTTGCAGCAGCCACTTCGAAGAATGGGGTTATTCTAGATGCCCTACAGGGGGCATGCCTCAGACAACTAGTATTGGAGCCCACTCGAGAGGGAGCAATCTTAGACCTGGTTCTCTCAAATGGAGATGAAGAGAGGATCACAGATGTAGAAGTGGGTAGCCATCTGGGAACTAGCAACCATCGAACAGTATGGTTCACAATAAACACAGCAATAGAGTCAAGATACACAAAGGCAAAAGTACTGGACTTTAGGAGGGCTGACTTTGCCAAAATGGGTGAGTGCCTAAGGAATGCACTAGCAAATGGGCAGGAAGGAGGGGTGGAAGAACAATGGGGAATGATAAAAACTGCCATCACAGAGGTAACAAGCCTTTGTGTGAAGCAAATAAACAAAACGATGTAAGAAACCACTATGGTTCTCAAAGGAAGTGGCAGTGAAGGTTCAAGAGAAAAAGAAAGCATTCAGGAAGTACAAGGAATCACAGAAGGAGCAGGACAGAGAGCTGTATCAGTTAAAGCAAAAGGAAGCTGGAAAGGCAGTCAGAACAGCAAAGGCCCAAACCGAGGAAAAGATAGCCAACTCAGTTAAGAAGGGGGATAAAAACAGGTTACTCACCTGTAACAGGAGTTCTAGGAATGGTATATGTTGTTCATCCACACTGTCTGGCAGGTTCCTTGCCACTTTAAATCTTGCGGAAGGTCTTCAAGCTCACTCCTCCCACCCACCCGGGTGGTAAATCTCGGCTCCGCCCCATGACGTCAGATCTGGCCCGCTGGAAGCTCAGGTTGTGCGTCGAAGCCGGGGAGGTCGGGTGGGTCGTGTGGATGAACAACATATACCATTCCTAGAACTCCTGTTACAGGTGAGTAACCTGTATTTCTAGGGACATGGATATGTTGTTCATCCACACTATCTGGCAGACTCCTAGCAGTTCTCCGGGAGGAGGAGGCAAAGCACACACAATACTTACTTGGGAAATAAGGACTGGAGAACCGAGGCCCCAAAACCAGCATCCGGCGTGACTTGAGGTCGATGTGGTAATGGGTAATAAAGGTGTGTGCTGACTTCCAGGTAGCAGCCCTGCAGATTTCCTGGATAGGGACGTCCCTGGAAGCAGCCACCGATGCAGCAGTATGGCGGGTAGAATGAGCTCTTATCCCTCTGGGAGGCTCCATGCCCGCCAACTTATAACAGAGATCTATGCAGGAGGTGACCCATCTGCTTATCGTCCGCTTGGCTGCAGGTCTGCCAGGTGCGGCTTCAGCGTAAGTGACGAACAGCTGGCGAACCTCTCCCCGAATTTCAGCCGTGCGCTCCTTATAATAAGCGAGCGCCCTTCTAGGGTCCAAAGTATGGAGCCTATATTCGGCCTCCGAGGTGTGATTGGGGTAGAACACCGGCAGAGTCAACACCTGGTTAAGGTGAAACTCCGACACCACCTTCGGAAGGAATTTCGGATGGGGGCGCAGGACAACCTTGTCCCTGTGGAAGACCAGGTAAGGAGACTCAATGCTAAGCGCCTGGAGTTCTCCCATCCTTCTGGCTGACGTGATAGCCACCAAGAAGGCGGTCTTCCACGACAGGTGAGAGAGAGCACACCTGTGCATTGGTTCAAATGACTTGCCCATGAGCTTTGCCAGTACCAGCAGTAAATCCCACGGAGGTGGGGGTTCCCGCACTGGAGGGGAAATGTGATCAAGGCCTTTGAAAAAGCGCCCGACCACCTTCTCCTGCGCCACCGACTGCTCCCCGGCCCGCGCCCGGTAAGCAGAGATGGCTGCCAGGTGCACCTTCAGGGTCGTCGACCTAGGCCCTTGACTAGAAAGGGACCATAGATAGTCCAAAATGCTAGCCACAGAACAAGAGGAAGGGTCCAAGCCCTTGCCTCGACACCAAATGAAAAATCTCTTCCATTTGAAGGCGTAGCATTTTCTGGTTGACTCCTTACGGGACGCCTCAACGACATTGAGGACCTCGTCGGAAAGACCCAAGGCCTGGAACTCTAGCCGCTCAGGAACCAGGCCATCAGGTGCAAGGATTGAAGGTCCGGATGGAACACCTTCCCCTGATTGACTGAGAGCAGGTCCGGGCGAGCTGGAAGCTGCCTCGGGAGCCTGGAGCTGAGGCTGAGGAGATCTGGGTACCAGAACTGGCGGGGCCAGTCTGGGGCTATCAGAATCACCTGCGCCTTGTCCCTCCTCACTTTGAAAGGACCCTGTGAATCAGGGGAAAGGGAAAGGCATAAAAGAGGCCCGGGGTCCACGGCCTCGAGAAGGCATCCCCCTGCAGCGAGCCCTGCTGAGGGGGGCAGGCATGAAACAGCCTCAGCTTCGCGTTCTCCCTGGAGGCAAACAGGTCCACCTGAGGTGTGCCCCAGTGGGAGAACAGATCTTGTACTACCTCCGGCAGGAGAGACCACTCGTGAGGTGCAGCCCCTATCCGGCTCAGGGCATCGGCCAGGGTGTTGGAGGCTCCTGCCACATGAATGGCTAGGAGATCCGCCTCCAGGCTGCGCACAGTGACCAAATGCGGAGAGCTTCCTTGCATAAAAGCATGGAGCGCGTCCCGCCCTGGCGGTTCAGGTAGTACATGGTCGTGGTATTGTCCGTCTGGACTCAGACCACTTGACCCCGGAGAAACGGAGCAAAGGTGGTGAGAGCTAGGCGACCGCCGAGCTCCAGCAGGTTGATGTGGCATCGGACTCCCGCGGGACCAGAGGCCGTGCACTCGGTGTTCCCCAGATGGGCACCCCAACCCATCAGAGGCGTCGGTCGATAGAGACCGTCGGCTCGGGCGGACAAACGGATGCCCTCCTGCAGATGGGATGGAGACGGTCCACCACTGGAGAGCGTTCCACATCTCCTGAGTCACCATCACTAGCTGGTCAAAGGATCGCAGCGTTGTGACCACTGGCTGGCCAGCCCCCACTGAAGGGGGCGCATGTGCCAACGTGCCCAACGGACCACGTTGGTACAGGCCACCATGAGACCCAGGAGGCACAGGAAGTCCCGGGCAGGGCGCGATTGCCCAACCAGAAATGATTGGACAAAGGAGGTAAGAACCTCGGCCCTGTCCGCGGGCAGCGCACTGGCTCAGAGAGTTGAGCTCTGCCCGATGAACAGGATCACCTGCTTCGGCTCGAGTTCGGTTTGGCCTCTGGATGAGAAGGCCGACCTGAGAGCAAACCCGAGGGCCAGACTCTGACCGCTCCACCTCCTGTCTGAAGGGGCTGCTATCAGCCAATCATCCAGGTAAAGTGCACCCGGACCCCTCAGCGCCCGCATGAGGAATGCTGTCACCACTGCCATGCATTTGGTGAAGACCCTGGGAGCTAGAGATAGGCCGAAGGGCACGCTCGGAATCGAAGAGGGATCCTCCGCTGGAAGCGGAGGAATCTCGCGCTGGACGGATAGGAACGGAAAACGTGTCCTGAAAGTCCAGAGAGCAGAACCACACGCCGTGTTCCAGAGATGGTATTATCTGAGCCAGAGTGACCATTCTGAAGGTTCGAGACCTTAGGAACTTGTTTAGGTCGCGTAGATGAGAATGGGGCCACCCCCGTCCGTTCGGGACCAGGAAATACCTGGACACAAACCCCAGGTCTGAGGGGGTCCTCCACCTCCTTATCACCTCCTTCTGGAAGAGGGAGGCGATGTCAGCTCAGCGAGCCGCCAGAGGCTGGGACGAAGCCCCCGAGGCGGCGGCTCTGTGGGCGGGGCCTGCTCGAACTCTGAGGCAGGCCTCTCCCACCATCTTCAAGACCCACCTGTCCGTGGTAACAGCGGACCAGGCGGAAAGGAAGTGCCGGAGCCGTCCCCCCACGGGGGGAACCGGGGGTGAAGTGACGGGGATGGGGGCGACACCCCTCAGCCCATCACTGAGCAGGCTTGGAGGAGGGACCGGCCGAGGGACCTCCTGGGCCTTTTCCTCCCTGCTTCCTGTTGGAGGAAGCCGACAGCTTGGGTTTGGAGTACCAAGGCCGAGCCTGCTGGCCCTGACGTTGCTGGGCCGGGCGCGCCGCGGGCACAGAAGGACGAAATGGCTTAGGCTGAGGCTTACGGCCTTTGTCCTTCTGCGCGGAAGAGACCAAGTCCAGGGTAGCATTGGACTTTTCGATCCTCTGCAGGTGACCTTCCACCCCAGGGCCGAAGAGTTCAGTCCCCAAAAAGGGGACATCCGCCAACTTGTGCTGGGTATCCGAGGTGAAGGTGGATATCCTCAGCCAAGCCCGCCGACGCATGGCCACCGCGGTCGCCACTGATCTGGCACGAGTCTCCAATGTCAAGAGCAGTCTGGAGCTGCTGCTTCGCTACTGCCCTGCCCTGGTCCCGCACCTGCCTGACCGTAGTCTGTAGGTCCGCGGGGAGATGAGGAACAACCTCGTCCAGGGAGCCCAACAGGGCGTGAGAAAAATATGCCATGAGGACGGCCGAACTGGCCTGACGAAGGCTGAGAGAGGACGCAGCATTGACTTTCCGCCCGGCATAATCCAATTTCTTGGATTCCTTGTCGGGAGGTTTGTCCACATCCCTGGCGTTCCCGGCGCGCCGGAAAACGCTGTCAGTAACCAGCCCCTCCGCAGAGGGGTGTTCCGAAAAACTGGACAGGGAACCTGGGACCGCATACTTCCTAGCCATTCTGGCCGGGCAGGGCAGGAAGCAGGATGCTGCCAGAGTTCAGGCCCGGACCAACAATGGCTCGGCCACCGGAAGGCCTCCGTGGAGAATCCCTCGGTCCAGAATCTCCGTGAGGGATATCTGGCTGTTAGAACGGTTCGAGCTTCATCCGGTGGACTCCGAGATGAGCCGAAGTAGTCCTAGAAAGGACGAAGGGCTATCGTCCACTGACTGCCCCCCTGAGGACTCCAAGTCCATGCGCTTGGAGAACAGGGAGGAGTCATCTTCGGACTCAGAAGAGTCTTCGAAGAGCTGCCTCGAGCCTGAGCCACCCTCCACCTGCCGAGGTTTATCGGGAGTGAGAGTGACCGACAGCCGATGGGGCAGTCCCTGAGCCGACCGAGAATTTTTGGTCGGAGCCCCAACTAACGGCTGTGGAGGCGGAGGTTCCACCAAAATCGGTGGGGCAGCTGGAATAGGCCGAATAACCGGCCTGGGAACAGGCTCCTCGACCACAGCGAGGGGTTGTTTCACCATTCGGTGACAGCCACTTTAATGGCGGTGGCGACTACCACGACTGGGTCGGTCATTCTCCGCCAAAAGCAGCTGTGCCACATGAGCTCCTCATACCTATGGCGCAGCTTGCGCGGAGCCTCCCCCGTCCGAGGAGGAGGAGGAGGAAGAGGAAGAAGCTGACGCTGCTTACCATGGTGCGAGACGAGACCACCCAGCTGGATCGGCTGGACCGCGAGGAGGTCCGAGACCGAGACGAGAATCTCGGCTAGGCCGAGGTCGGTGCGGTGGGGTGCCGAGAATCGGCACTCCCTTCGGCTCGGAAGATTCCACCGACGGCTCCGGAACCGGAGGCACAGTCGAGCCGACGGGATCCTCAACTCCCACCGGGGGAACCGGGGAGAGGGGATTATCAGCTTCTCCAGCCGACAACCCGTCTAACGGGTCGAGAAAAATCTCGACCGCGTCGTCGGGTGTCTCAGTCAACTGGCCTGAGGGGGCACCGTGAAGCCAGAGGCGAGCTGAGGGTCGACTAAAAGTCGACTGTCGACCAGGGAGGAGATCTTTCCCGCTCCCAGAGCGTCGGCAGTCGGACTTACCCTTGCTCTTTTTGACCTGAGAAAGCGGTCAGAAGAGTTGGACCTAAACCTTTCGTCGAAAGGGTCAGACAAAGCTCCTTGAAAGAAGCCGAGTACGAGGTGCCGAGAGAGAGCGAGACAAATGCCGCGGCAGAAGATGAAGCGGCCCGTGCCGCCTCCTCTTCAAGGGCGATCATGTGCTCGAGCTGTTCCGCAGAGCCCGCAGCCGCGGACACCGCCAATCGGGCCTCCTTCGACTTGACCGGTGGAAATCTTTTCTCGGGACGCCCCAGCTGCAAACGGACAGCACGATCTTCGAGGACATAGGCCGAAAAAGAAGAGCACAGATCGCAAGCCTGCGGGTCGTGCTCAAGGCCTAAACAGTAAACGCACGTGGAGTGCGGGTCCGTCCGAGACATTTTCTGCCCGCAGGGGCATCTCCGAAACCCGGGAGTCGATTTATCCATCGCAGCCGCGAGGAGAAGAAGACTAGAGTCTTTTTAGAAACTTAAACGAACTTTTTCGAAGTTTGAGGAATTAGGAACCAGTCTTAATCGCAGAGCGTTAAGGAGGGAACCTGAGCTTCCAAGCGGTAAGGAAGATCTGGCGTCATGGGGCGGAGCCGAGAGTTTTACCAACCGGGTGGGTGGGAGGAGCCAGCTTGAAGACCTTCCGGCAAGATTTAAAGCAGCAAGGAACCTGCCAGACAGTGTGGATGAACAACATATCCATGTCCCTAGAAACCTTTATAGGTACATCAGGGGCGAAGGAAGACCAAGGGAGGGATAGTGAGGCTTAATAAAGGGAGGAGGGTGGGCAAGGGTGACTGTGAAAAGGCAGAGATACTAAACAAATATTTTTGCTCAGTATTTACAAATGAAGAGGGGAGGTACCTAAAACAAACAGTAGAAATACTCTGGATACAGAAGTTGATACTAGCCCATTTACAGAAGAAAAGTTATGAAAGAACTCTTAAAACTGAAGGTGGACAAAGCAATGGGGCCTGATGGAATTCATCCCAGAATTCTAAAAGAACTAAGGGTAGAACTAGTGACACCACTGACTACCCTCTTTAACAAATCATGGGAGGATGGGGTGGTACCGAGGACTGGAGGAGGGCAGATGTGATTCCCCTTCACAAAAGTGGGAGCAAGGCAGAAGCAGGAAACTACAGACCTGTTAGTTTAACCTCAGTGATAGGGAAAATGATGGAATCACTTCTGAAGGAAAGAATTGTCGAGTATCTAGAGGCCAGAGGGGCACAGGACACAAGGCAGCATGGATTCACAGCGGAGGGTCATGCCAGACTAATCTGATAGATTTCTTTGACTGGGTGACCAAAGTAGTAGATCAGGGAGGGCTATGGACATGGCCTATCTAGACTTTAAGGGCATTTGACACAGTCCCACACACAAAGATTAATATACAAGTTAGCCAGCCTGGGAGTGGGCCCAAGATGACAGCCTGGGTAAAGAATTGGCTGGAGAATAGGACACAGAGAGTAACAGTAAATGGAGTCCACTTGAAGAAAGGGGGTTACTAGTGGGTACTGCAGGTTCAGTATTAGGACGGTCCTCTTCAATGTCTTTATAAGCAACATAGCAGAGGGACTGGAAGGAAAAGTATGTCTCTTTGCAGATGACACAAAGATCTGCAACAGAGTTGATGCACAAGGTGGGGTGGAAAGGATGAGAAGGACTTGGCAAGGTTAGAGGAATGGTCAAATGTATGGCAGCTTAGATTCAATGCTAAGAAGTGCAAGGTAATGCACCTGGGAAACAAAAACCCAGGGGAAGAGTACACAATGGGGGGTGAGATACTAACAACAACAAAAATGGAAAGGGACCTGGGAGTAGCCATATCAGATGACCTAAAGGTGGGCAAGCAATGTGAGAGGGCAGCAAGGAGGGCTGGGGGATACTGGGATGCATAGGGAGAGGCATCACCAGTAGAAAACAGGAAGTTATTATCCCTCTGTACAGACAACTGGTGAGACCCCATCTGGAGTACTGTGTGCAGTTCTGGAGACCCAATCTCCGCAAAGACATAGACAGGATGGAAGCTGTGCAGAGGAGGGCAACTAAAATGGTGCAGGGTCTGCACCGGAAGACATATGAAGAGAGACTTAAGGAGCTTAATATGTATAGCCTCGAGGAAAGGAGGGAGAGGGGGGACATGATAGAAACTTTAAGTATCTCAAGGAATCAACAAAGTCCAAGAGGGTATCTTTCAAAAAAAGAGGTGTGCAAGAACAAGGCGGCACAATTTGAAGATAGGAAGGCTCAGAAGTAATTTAAGGAAGTAGTTTTCACAGAGAGGGTTGTGGATGCATGGAACGGCCTTCCGAGGAGGTTGTGAAGTCAAAACAGTGGTGGAATTCAAGCATGCATGGGACAGTCATAAGGCAATTCTGGGGGTAGGAAGAAAGTAGGCTGCTGGTTAACTAGGATCTGCAGCTTATCCAGTAGGTAGGGAAAGCGGGCAGACTGGAGTGGGCCAAGCGGTCCTTATCTGCTGCCGTCAAATTCTATGTTTCTATGTATCAGAAACATGGCTAAAATGGGTCATACTAGTGCAATAACTTGTGTGCGCTCCCAGGATACAGCGTTCTCTCTTGTGACTGCCCTGGTCCTAAGAAAGAAGTAGGCATATATACATTACAAAGCCCACTTCCATGCAATGGACCCATCTCACCCACTCCCTTTTGAATCCCCCTCAGAATGTTGCTACGGTGAACTCACTCTGGGTGGTGGAAAAAAGTTTAATCTTTTCTGCATATATTTTCATCCAACTGGAAGCTCGACCTTACTTCCCTCCCTGATCAAATCCATCAGTTCAGTGGTCAAAAACAATGAATTCCTCATATCTGGAGACTTTAACACAAATTGGCTCAGTGATTGTAACAAAATAGTGGTACAATCCTTAATATGCTGGATCAGCAACAAGCCCACTAGGTGCTCTAACAATGGCAGCACACAAACATTGACTGGATCTTCACACCCAGACCACACAGAATCTCCAGCATTCTGTCCGATGCCATTAGTGACCACCCTCCCATTTTTTGCATATGGCGTGCCAAATTACCAAAAGCCCCTCCTACTAGAGTTATCAATTTCTGAAAATACACTAATCTGGACCCTGAGCTCTTCAGGCTGGCAGTAGCTAATACTGACTGGTCCCACCTATATGAGGTCACCGAGGTAAATTCAGCAGCTGATTTCTTTACCAGTGTTCACCAAACTGCAGGACAAATTTGCCCTATTCACCAAAAGGAGGGTGCGTGCCCCGTCACTAAATGGCTGAACCACAAACTGTTAGCAAATTTATTGAATGTAATAGAAAATGGGAGGTCTTTAAGGCCTCCTCATCCCTCTTGGACTGGTCTGCCAACAGAACACTGCGTAACATCTGCAAAAGTGAAGTCAGAAAAAAAAAAAAGGCTCTTACTGTAAATCATTATTTAATGACACCACCCAAAACCCTAGACTGTTTTGGTTGCAGTACCAAAAAATGTTAGGTCAGCAGGGAAATCACTCTTCTTCTGACATGACACTAAATGGTGTGCACTACAACAACAGCACCACCATAGCCAACGCGTTCAACTAACATTTCTCAGCTCTCTCCTCATACACGCATGCCTTTTCAAACATGCCCCCTTCCAATCCACATGCTAGCATCCTCTCTGGGTGGGTCACCACAAACCCTATCACAACCATCCTTCTATTTTAAATGAGTCAGTCCTGGTGAGCTTTGCAAAATCCTTATGGAGATTTCTGCCTCTAAAGCTGCAGGCATGGATGGTACTGAGCCCAAACATCTGAAAATTGCTGCCAAACAGTTAGCCTTCCTAGTATATCTATCACTACTGGCGTAGTGCCTGACACATGGAGAGCACAAAATTCTCAATACTTATGGGCCCATCACTATTCTGCCTGTTTTGAACATAATGCTGGAAAAAGTAGTGGCCTCACAACTCACTAGTTACCTCTCTGCCCATGACCTGCTATCCATTCACAAAGTAGAGTTGCATAAGAACTTACTGTAACAGTAGATCTTCGAGAGAATCTTTTGCACAAGGTCGCACCGTTAGGAATATTTCAGCCACAGGCATCGTTTCCAGCTCGAGGATTTTGTCAGCAGTCGATCTGGGACCGCCTCGATGACTCACGTGTTGTATCCTGGTACATATAAAAGGGGGTGGTCCCAGGTGCTCCTCGGTTCTTTCCCCCTCAGCAACCATATATGATAATATAGCTCAAGAGGCCTCCAAGGGGAACCAAGGAGGAAGTGGGAATACCCTAATATTTCCTGCAGAGAGTAGGAGCAAGTCTCCCTCCCACAGCGGAAAGCAAGGGGGCCAGAGGGAGGGGCAGCATGACCTGCTGCAAGAGATTCTCTTGACGATCTACTGTTATGGTAACTTCTTACGCAACTACTGTACTGACTTCATCAAGGAAATCTCTTCCAGCAGGTCACACAATTAGGAACGAGTCCCAAGCAGTTGGGAGGTAAAAGGGGCAGAGTAGTACCAAATGAGAAATTAGGACAACAGGCCTTGTAGGACTGCCCAACTAAAACTGGTCCATTTCTTGGATGCAATATCCAAACTATAATGCTTGGTGAAGGTATGAACCATCAACCAAGTCGCTGCTTCACAATTTTCAGTTGCTGTAATGCCTCTAAAGTATGCCGCTGAGGCAGTCATGCCCCATGTGGAATGAGGTTTTATCACACCCGGGAGCGGTCTGTTGTATTTTTTATAACAAAAAGAAATCAATCAATCAATCAATCAAAGTCTTTATTTAACCAGCCGATCACCATTGAGCAAGCTCATTTTCGAGGTGGACCTGGGTTTGTTAACAAGGAACAAGGGACAATATACATGGGATGCAACACACAAGAAAATAGTAATAATATAAATAAAGTGGGATACAATAATACAGTATATACAAAGTATCAGCAGGTAGCATTGACAGTAGTATATGTTTGGAACAGAAGATACAGCTAGTTTTGGGTAGGACACAATTTTTCATAAAAGTAAAGAAATACACATATCAGGTGTACTGAACACAAGTAAAACCTAATATAAAAAGATATATAGTGATATGGTATGGAGAATTTAGAGCTGGAACCAGGGTCAAAGGAATGTGGCAGGGACAGATATGGGGGTATAAAAAGGGGAGAGGGAAGAGTCGATTATAGATGTGATCAGTCTTTTAACAGTAGTAATTAGAGTGTGTTTGGACTTATAGGAGTCACTATTTAGGGTAGACAAGCACAGAACTCATTATGATGTAGATACAGAGATTGTATAGGGGGCTTGAGGTGGAGGATGCAGTTGGCCAACTATGTGGACAGGCGCTGCTTAGAAAAAGGATTGCCCTCTTTACCTGGGGCAAAAGAAACAAAAACTTGTGGCTTGGTACAGAGAAGATAATGCAAAATTCTATGTACATCTCATGTATGGAGGAAGGATTCTCCTGGATTAGCAGGCTCCGCAAAATACACAGGTAAGTATATGGATTGGTTTGAAGTATATTCTGACACCACTTTTGGGAGAAAAGTAGCATTGGTACGTAACGACACCCAATCCTTGTGGAAATTCAGGTACAGTTCTTTACACATAAGTGCTTGTAGTTCAGATATACGTCTTGCTGATGTAATCACAACCAAAAAAGTGTTTTCCAGGACAGGCACTGCAGCTCACATGAGGCTGCCAGTTCAAAAGGGGGCAACGTAGGTTTTTCAAGAACTAAATTTAAGTCCCATGGAGGTATGGGGTTCTGTATACGGGGCTTGAGGTGGAGGATACCTTTCAAGAAGGTTTTCATAACCTGCAGCTGGGTCAAGGGTTTGTCCCCCACTGGTATATGAAAAGCAGATATGGAGATTCATGCCACCCAAGCACATATATTCTGGCAGTGCCCGGCGATAGCAGCTTTCTGGGAGGAAATAGGACATCTGTCTCAGCTTTTCACAATTTCAACACAGCTGGGTCCAGAACATTTGGTTTTGAGTATATGTCCTCCGGGAATGAGGGGTAAAGAGGCAAAATAGCTATGAGCCATATTAGTAGTTGCAGCCTCAAAATCACTGATGAAGAGATGGCTGAAACAGAAACCTCCAACAATATTGGAGTGGGTAGAGGGGGTACATAATATTCAGAGGCTGGAAAAACTAACATTAGATTTATTACAACAGACTCAGAAATTCCAGAATAGGTGGACCAGGTGGATCTTGTACAAAGACCAGATAGCCCAAGATAGTTAAGTCATGGACACCTTGAACAAGAGTGCTGACTATAGGTGAGAGTTGATACCAGAGGTATAACAGAACAACATATGTGGGTACAGAGGTAGGTGGATAGGTAGGGAAAATGAGGTGGAAATACAGAACTTGGGATAGCCTACATCTTATATCTTGTTGTGAAATGTATCTCTATATTTCGGATCAGGGGGAGCATCCAGAGTAGAAGCTGGTGGTGCTGCTTGTCCAGCCATCAGGTAGCGCGCAAGGTTTTTCCCTTTTCTCCCTCCATATGTCTGAGGCGTGCAATGACGCCAAGGGACCAGAGTGCACATGCTACCGCGCGCACCCCATCCCAGAGTCTGCCACAGCCCATCCCTCCAGTTCTGCCCATGACCTGCCACAGCCCCCCAGCCACCGCTAGAAGCCGCCAGGCCACCGAGGCATCTCACCCCCCTCCCCGGAGAAGGAGAGCAGTCTTACAGATGCTCGATCCTTCTCCTCCTCTGCCGACCCCCGGCGACCCAGACTGGTTCCAGACCGGATCGCGGTGCGTAGGTGTGGGCGTCCAGCGCCTCAATCCTCAGCGCCACTGGGCCAGCATGCTTCTGTATTTTTATTGCAAAACAAGATTTGTTCAATAAACATAGTATTAAAAAAAAAGAAAAGCCGATATGGCTGTTACGTGAAGTTTTACTAAGGAATATTTTAGTCCACTATCTGACAGACAGAGCAAATAGTCGGATGTGTTAAGGTGGACATATGTATGGGCCTAAGCCATGGTCCACCGCCCAAGCCATAAAATGTTTCCATTTCATGGAATAGGTGGCCCTGGTCGAAGGCTTACAAGTTGCTCGTAAAACCTCTGCCACATGAGGGGAGGTGTGAAACCTGGAGAGTATTACATCCTCAGGAGACAAGCATGAAGATGCAGGTAGTGAGGACTGGGATGTAGAAGAGTCCCCTTGGCCTGAATGAGAAGGGTGGGACAAATGGGCAGTGGAAGAGGTTCCTGAACAGTTAGTTATTGTAACAATGGGAACCAGAACTGTCTCAACCACAGAGGTGCAATGAGAATCATGCAGGCCTGGTCTTGAGCTAGTTTAAGTAGAACTCTCTGCATGACAGAGAAGGGAGGGAAGGCATAAAGAAATCTGCCTGTCCAGAAATAAGACAACAAGTCCAGTCACACTGTTCCAGGACCTGGCTCTAGCGAGCAATAGTGAGGCAGTTTGGTGTTGTGCGGAGAGGCAAATAGGTCTAGATTTGGTCTACCCCACTGAAGGGAGACATTGTTTACAACTTCCTGGAGGAGCTCCCATTCATGTTTCTGAACCCTGGATCTGCTGAGTGTGTCCACTAGGGTGTTTTTGATGCCCGGGAAATGAACTGCTGTTAGGTGCATCCCGCACTGGATTCCACAAATACCACACTCTCATCACCTCCCTGCACAAGGGGTAGGAATGTGTTCCTCTTTGTTCAGGCAATGAACAACCGTGGAGTTGTCCGAATGAATCTGGAGACACCCCAGTGGGAGAAGGTCACTGAAGGTCACTGAATGCCTGCAGGGCATACAGGACCACTCTCATTTCAAGAATGCTGATGTGTAAACATGTTTCCATTGAGTTCCACACCCCCAGGGTCTGAAGATCCGACAGATGGGCTCCCCAACTGTGGGAGGAGGCATCGGCGGTCAGGCTGCAGTGAGAGATTGGAGCTTGAAACGGGACTCCACGTAAGAGGTTGTCCAGAGACCTCCACCACTGTAATTCGCAGAGAGCCAGGGAAGAGAACAGGACTTGTGTCTCAAAATAGTTTGTTCTTTGGTCCCACTGTACTCTCAGTGTCCACTGTAATACCTCATGCATAGTCGGGCATGAAGGACAGTTGAGATGACTGCCACCATATGTCCTAGTAACCTCAGGTAGTCTCGGTCCGAGACATACCTGCCATCGCTGATCTCTGATGCCAGAGTGATTAGCCTGTCTGCCCGATCTCTTGGGAATAAGGCTAAGCCCAGGGAGGTGTCTAGGATGGCCCCTATGTACTGAAGACATTGGGTGTAATCCAATTTGGATTTTGGTATGTTGATGGTGATTCCCAAAGAGGAAAACATCTGAAGTGTTTGGGATAAGGTGGTTTCCAACTGATGTCCGGACAAGGCTTTGAGCAGCCAATCATCTAGGTAAGGAAAAATGTAGTGACCCGCCCTCCTGAGGGCAGCCACCACCACCACTGCTAGGCATTTTGTGAAAACCGGGGTGCCGAGCCCAGACCGAAAGGCAGGGCTCTGAACTGGTAATGATGGACCTGAAAACAGAAACAGAGATACCGTCTGTGGGCAGGATGGATCATTATGTGTACGTATGCATCCTTCATATCCAGAGAACAGAGCCAGTCTCCCTTGTTTAGAAGGGGCAGGAGCGTTTGCAGAGTGACCATTCTGAATTTCTTGTACTCTATAGAGAGATTTAGTTTCCTGAGATCTAGAATAGGTCACAGATCTCCTGTCCATTGAGGTAGCAGAAAAAAATGGGGAGTAAAAGCCCCTGCCCTTCTGAGGAAGGGGAACCGGTTCTATTACGTTTTTTAGTACCAGAGCTTGTATCTCTGCTAACAATACTGAATCGTGATGGGGGGGGGGTAATAAGAGGCCTGTGGGGGCATACTGGGTGGTACATTGGTCAATTCCAAGGTGTGTTCTGACTGAATCAGTTGGGGTACCCATGCATCTGTCGTTATATTTTGCCATCTCTGAAGTGCAGGGAAAATTTGCCCCCAACTGCCGTGGGATGGGCCACGGATCCCACTGGCATGGGGGGACCCTCAGGCGGTAGACTGTCCCTGCTAGGGGAAGGAGGGGGGTGTAACAGGATGTTTTGGGGTTAGTATGAGGTCCTGGCAGAGAGACTTGAGCTTTTCGTTTGTTGGGATGCCTGGAAGCAGACCGCTGTCTACTGGCAGGTCTACGAAAATGTCCTTTATAGTAGGGTTCAGATTGGGTATGGTAGAGGGAGTGCACAGACTGTAATGTATGACCCGAAGTCTGCAAGAACGTCAAAATATCCTGAGTTTGAGGCCCAAAAAGTTTGTCACCCTTAAAAGGTGCATTTAGGATAGATTGCTAGCCGGCCCGGTGGCGCCGAGGGTTGAGGCAGTGGACGCCACACCTCGCTTCACGCCGGCGGCCCGGGTTCGGTAACTAGCCTGGATCATTGGGGTTGCCGGGGAGGACTAGGATTGAGCATCTGACAACAGCTCTCCTAGTCCTGGGGGAAAGGGTGGGATCCACACCATGCTCTGGCAGTCCCTGGGGACGCCCGGTGGCACTACAGATGCACGGGTGTCGGGGGGGCACGGCGGACGACTGCATGTTGTGCATGGACATCATTGCACTGCGTTCCCACTTGGAGAAAATGGAAAAAGGTTGGGCGCCGACTGAGCCATGCAGGAGTGACTGTCGCAACCAAGACGGGGGCCCAGCGCTGTCCAGCTGGCAGGGACGGGGACCCTCCAGCGGATTGACCACGGCCGTGCTGGACCCCTCCATCATGCAAGTGAGCCTGCTGCTCTCCCCGCAGGCAGGGTCGGTGGCTGGATGCCCCCGCCGGTAGGCACCGCAGCAGGCACAAGGAAAAAAGAGAATTGCAATTAAAAAAAAAAAAAAAAGGATAGATTGCTGAACATCCAGAGGAAACCTGGAGACACGGAGACAGGAATGTCTTCTGAAACAGATTCCAGCCGAGGAAGCTCTAGCTGTACAGTCAACGGCATCATAGGCCACTCGTAAAAGATGACATCCAACCACAGAGACAGTCTTCAACTTGGTGGTAAGGGCCTCCTTAGGAGCGGCATCAGGGAGAGATTGTACACAAGACTGAGCCGCCTTTAGTAACTCTTCTTGATATTTGAGGAGGTGACCCATATAGTTCAGGATTCTGAGTCATCATGGAAGAGGAAAACATCCTCTTAACCATAATATCAAGCTTCCAGGATTCTTTATCCAGAGGCTGGGTACTAAGACGTTTTGGTTTAACAGACCTATCGTGAGCTGCATTAATGACCACAGAATCTGCCTGTGGTGGAGAAGTGAAATAAGGATGCTCCGCCAGGGCCTGATAAGTTCTGTCAGCCTTTCTTGGTGCCAAGGGAATAGCAAAAGGCTGCTATCAGGCAGCCAGGATCTATCGTATCTTCATATGCCTCTAGTTAAGGAGGGATGACCATTGATGGGCTATCTGGAAAACCCAAATAACTGGTCAGTTTCCGCCTGGAGGCATTTTGTTCTGTTTCCTGGAAGCCAAATGTTTTCTGGAGGTGTTGCATAATATCTGAAAAACTTGGACCATCCAGAGGGGAACAGGGAAGATCAGGAGGAGAGTCTTCAGGCATCAAGGAGGCAGAGGAATCAGAGAAGTGGGATAAATTCCTTTGATCCAAATCTTCTATTCGGTCCTCTTGTTCCCACTCCTATAAGTTAGGATCCTCCATTTCAAGGTCCTGCGAAGAGACAGGGGATGTAGAAATACTGGCAGTTCTAGAGCCAGAAGAGCATCTAGAAGGCATTGAACCGGGGGCAGAAGAGACTCCTTGAGACAGAAGATTACCGTTAGCCAGGTCAAGAGTAGTATTGACCAATCCTTGCACATCTACCATAGCTAGATGAGATGAAGATGTAGTCACAGGGTTACTGCGAACTGATTCTATGGGTAAAATGGAAGAGACTGGAGGAGGCTGAGGCACCAATCTGGCCGTTGATGAGGGAGGCAAAAACGTGCCCTGGACCGCTGACGTCCTACCCGTTAAAAAGCTCAAAGTATCTTGACTTGCCCTAGTGTTCAGGGTCATTGACAAACCAGAGGGATTCATCAAATGACGATAAAGAGACCCCTGTGATGGAGGTGGCAGCAGTGGAGACTGCAGTTTAATCACACCCTGGGAGGTCATTAATGAAGGCTGCGTTGACGACTCGGTGGAAGAAGAGCCAGAGGTCATCAACGGAGTAGAAGATGACATGACCAGCTCGGCCTCTGAAAGAGCTGCCAAAACAGCTTTAGTATTCAGAACTGCCTGTTCCCTAGAGATGGTAGAAGAAGGCAAAGAAGTCATTGACGGGGAGGAGACATGGGCAGAATGTTTACTGTTACTGGAGTGCTTAAGTTTGTCCTTGCTGTTAGCCTGTTCCGTTGACGATCGGTCCCGACCAGGATGGTGGGAACTGGAGGATGATGATGAAGACTCCCAGGATGTCTTAGAATGGTGCTCCCTCTCCAGGAGGGCAACTTTCTGTTCCATAAGGTACTCTCGAAGCTGCTGGAGCCTTTGCTGCTTAGTGGCCTTTTTGAAGCACTGACACAGGACACAACTACGGGTATTATGCGCCGGGCCCAAACACCTCACACAGACTTCGTGAAGGTCCTCTGTCGTGATCTTCTGGCCACAGGCACACTTTTGAAACAAAGGGTCCCAAGACAACATGAGGGAAAAACACAACAAAGCTGGGAACACTGTGTTCTCGAAGATGGGGAATGTTTCTTCCTTGACTGAAGCTATACTTCAAATGGAGAACATGTAGCATGCAGGTCACGACAGGAAAAGAACTAAGGAGAATCTGGGACTGACCCCTTTTATACGTACCAGGATACAACATGTGCTGTCATCGGGGCCGGTCCCAGGTCGACTGCTGACAAAATCATCTGGCTGGAAACGATGCCTGTGGCTGGAATATTCCTAATGGTGTGACCTGCTGCAAGAGATCTCCTCGATGAATCTCATGGTTTCCATAGAGGGAACAGCACCATCACTGCCCTCCTAACCCTTATCAAAAGTATCTCCTCAGCAATGGACACTGGCAGCCTCACAGGTGCTGTCTTTATTGACCTCACAAAAGTTTTTGAGCTGGTCAGTCACTCCTTGCTCACTAGTAAACCAGCCAACCTGGGTATCTTACAAACTGCTCTCCCTTGGTTTTGTAATTATCTGGCAAACAGAACCCAGAGGGTCATGTAAGAGTCCTCCCTCTCAGACCCTGCGCCGACTCTAGTTGGTGTTCCCCAAGGCTCGATACCAGTCCCATTGCTGTTTGTCCTACACATCAAATCCATTACTCAAAGTTTGACCCACTGCTCAGCCATACGCTGCACTGACAATCTAGTTATTTATACCTGCTCAAGAGACACTCACCAAATCAACCAATAACTAACAGGTGGTCTATGGTCAGTGCACACCTAGTTGTCTGAAAACAAACTATTCCTTACAGTGATTTTCCAATTTAAACTCTTTTTGGGCTTCATAGCCCAACACCTCATGGCAGAGTTTGCCAACTGCTGCAAAACTACAATTTTTAACTGTACTTTTAGGTAGGGAAGGGATTGTAACTGCTGTCGAACCCACAACCAGCTGATCCCCTCCACTTCCCGGTTTGTCTGCCTCACACCTGCGCTCAGATGTTTTGTGACATTTAAGCAGGGAAAGCATGGCTATACAGGTCTATGAGGACTTTTTCAATACCATTTTTTGTAAGTTTTCCCAGAGTTATCTGGGAGGTAGGGTGGTCAACCTAAGCAAAGCCATGGGAGCAGGCTCAGCCAGATGCCTTTTAATATGCATCTGGAAGAACCTGCTCCCAGCACTTTGCTTAGGTTGGCCACCCAACCTCCCAGGTAACTCTGAGGAAAAAACAAACAACCAAGTGGGGACTGCGAGTCAGTCAAGGACAGTTTGGTAGCATGGAAAGTGTGCATGAGTAGGTAGAACTTGTTAAAAAGTTCAAAGAACTGTTCGAGGGAATGATCTGGTGAGGGTTAGGGAACAAACAGCATGATTGAAGGTCGGGACCAGGACTTGTGGTGGGTTGGGATGCAGTCAGAACAAAGAACTCTGTTGAAAGCCTTGGATTATGGACTTATTGGACTACTCAAGGAGGATCATCAGTCTATGTTACGCTCGGCCTATCTGGGATGGACGGGTCATCATCACAGTAGCTGCTTTACAATTTAAGTGAAGGGAGGTCTTTGGATTATTGAAGGGGGCAGAAACTAAGGGTACCAGCAATACCAGCACCGTGGGGGACTGGGTTGGGAAGGTGAAAGGCTTGCTGCTGGGGGCTGGATAGGGTCGCTTGAAATCGGGTCCAGGAAGGACTGAAGCTGCCTGAGAGTCACTTGGGACTGTTGCTGCCACGACAGCCGCTTGAGCCAGGACTCCACCCAGCAGCCGCAGGTAAGGGGAAGGAGAGGGGCTTCACAAAATGTTTGCTTGGAATTCACACATCTGGCCTTGAATATCAAAACTCTGAATTCCAGAAAAAAAGCTTGGATATTTATCATCCAAAATCTGAGCATCCCTGCACTGTACATATTACCAGTTGGTTGTTCATACTGTCAGCCCAATGTTACTGTTTATATTGACTGTACTCTAACTCTGAAAGTTTGTTATTCTTGTACCCCTCCCCATGGGTTGCCACTGGAAACGAGCCTTGGCTCAGTGTACCTTTCCCGGTTACCAATTTTCAATAAATAAATGTAACAGTCCTGTCCCCCACTTTTGAAATGGAATGCTCCACTGTAACAATCCTGTACAAGGTGACACAATAGGGGGTCATGTGCTTCTGAGCGTTGATTGGTCAAAATCATGTACAGCAAGTGATTTACAATGGTTTCAAGAGTCCCCAACATCATTCGGAAAACTTTGGGGAAAAAACAACATTTAGACACAATACCATTTATGTTTCACATATTTTCAGTCATCCCCCCCCCCCTTATTAATGAGGACCGTTGCATGAAAACAAGACCACTGCCCCACAGACTTCATCTGCTTTGGCTGTCTGTCTACACCTGACATCAAAAGCCCCAGTTTATGCAATCATAAACTTTCTCCACAGCAACAGGCTGTGATGACATAAACAGAATTGTGATGTCAAGTGTAGACATGCAACCAGAGAAGATTCTGCAGAGATCCTGTGCTCATGCAAATATCCTCATTAATAAAGAAACAAGGGTGTAAATTACAAACATTTTTTTTAAATGTAGGCCGATTCGTTCCTAAATATTTTACTGGTTCTTGAAGTTATCTCTTCTGCATCAGGGTCCCTTTAAATTATACCTAGAGCAACGTGAGACTGGACACTGAACAAGTCTCTCACGCATGGGGAGCCCTCCTACCTATAGTGAAAGTGAACCGGTAGGGCGGTGTGTGGGGGAGCAAATATTGTGACTGACTTAATATGTATACCCTTGAGGAAAGAAGGGAGAGGGGGGACATGATAGAAACCTTCAAGTACCTCAAGGGAATCAACAAAGTCCAAGAGGGTAGCATCTTTCAGAAAAAGAGATGTGCAAGAACAAGGGGGCACAAATTGAACATAGAGGGGGGAGTGGCTCAGAGGTAATTTAAGGAAGTATTTTTTCACAGAGAGGGTTGTGGATGCATGGAACAGCCTCCCTGAGGAGGTCGTGGAGTCAAGAACAGTGGGGGAATTCAAGAATGCATGGGACAGGCATAAGGCAGTCCTAGTGGAGGGTAGGAGGAAGCAAGCTGTTGGTTAACTAGGATCTGCAGCTTATCTGTTAGGTAGGAAAATGGGCAGACTAGGTGGGCCAAGCGGTCCTTATCTGCCGTCAAATTCTATGTTTCTATGCATGGCATCTGACCTGTAGAGCCCTTGCATTTCCAGCAATGCCAGCTCTGTTTAATGAATACCAAAAAAAAATCAATAAATAATACAAATCACTCAGTATTGTCGATTGTATGCTGCAAGAAAAACAGTTCATTAACAGGACAGATTATTCAGTATATTAACAACAGAATTTGGTGCTGGCACCGGAGGTGTGAGCAGAACTGTGGCTTCCATCAGTGTTACTTACAGAAGTCGCTGTGTCTCCGCTGCCTGTGATACGTCGAGGAACTGCGCTGGGTCCTGCTGTGTGATGTTGATGATGATTTGCTGGTTCCATTTGTGACGTCATTTGCACCTCGAACCCGTGCCAAAGAAAGATTGCTTCCAGTCCGCGAGTCATTACTTTCCGCCTGAAACAGACATAAACCATGATACCCTCACTAATCTTGCTTAAAGCTAACCGTTTTGTAAGGAATGTCTGGAGTAGTAGGCTCAAGTATTTTTGCTGGCACTGTGGTGCTGCAGACTGCATTCCTTAAACTGTATTCTCAGAGACGCCATGACTGCAATTTTATCTGCACATGGTTTTGAGAATGGCAGATTGGTAATACTATAGGTCTGTGACAGTTACTGCAGCAGAAAGGTACCAACTACTACAAAGTAATGTCACTTGTTACCATCATACAGCAAAATGTGTGATTACCATACACAGCATTCCACAGCCAATGGGAAAGTGTCAGAAAATGATTCCTGATATAACTGTAAAGTTTACCCAGGGACTTTGGCTCCATGTGACACTTCAGCCTTATGATCTATGCCGTTTACTGCTGTGACAGATTTCTGCGTAACCACCACCTATGCTATGTGAGATCACTGATGACATCACACTGAGCTTGGGAATGGGGTTCAGGACAAATAAAGAGGAGAAACAAGTCTAGAATTGTTGAGAATTAGAAACACAGACAATGACAGCAGAAAAGGTCCAGTGGTCCATCCAGTCTGCCCATGGGTCCCTATTTAACCCCAGGACCCAATGTCCATCCAAGGTCCTAGCCTTCCCCATCTTCCCCCACTCCCCTCCCGGTGTCTGTTGCCTCGAGTAACCACCATACCCTTCACTCTGTCCCAACCATGCTTAAAATCATTAATGGTTTTAGCGCCCACCACCTCAGCTGGTAGACTGCTCCACAGTCCCAACACCTCTTCTGTAAAATAATATTTCCTAACACCCTTCCTGAACCTCCTGCCCATCAGTTTCCACTCATGTCCTCATGACCTCACACAGTTACTCATGCTAAATAATTCCCCACAATTCACCTTGTTTATTTCTTTCAGGAACTTGGAAGGTCTCGATCATATCTCCCCCCCTCCCTTCTGGTCTCCAGCAAGAACATGTTCAATGCCTTGAGGCGCTCCTTGTAAGACCTGCTCTTTTGACCCTGAATCATCTCTGTCAACCACCGCTGCATCGTCTCCAGCCTGACCTTTTCTTTCTTGAGGTGAGGACTACAGAACTGGGCATGGTACTTCAGGTGGGACCCCCTAAAGATCTATAAAGGGGTAGTATTACCTCTTTCCTTCTGCCGTCAATACCCCTCCTGATACACCCCAGCATTCTATTTGCCTTACTATAGGTCTTGTTGCATTGGCTTGATTGTTTGAGGGTGTCACTGATGAGGACTACTAGGTCCCCTTCCTCAGCCGTAGTGCTAGGTCTTACCCCACCCATCCAGTACTCTATCCTGGGGTTCATATTCCCTAGGTGCATCATCTTGCACTTTTTGGCACTGACATTCAACTGCCAAACCTTAGATCACATCTCCAGCCTTTACAGGGCACTTTGCATTTCCCTGATTTCCTCATCGCTACCCACCCTCCCACAGAGCTTAGTGTCATCTGCAAAGAGACACGACCTCACCCAGATTCTTTCTCCAATGTTGCTGATGAACATATTGAAGAGGACTGGGACCAGGATAGACCCCTGTGGTAACCCGTTTGTGACCTCCCTCTCTTCTGTTCTGACTCCCGTTTATCACAACCCTGCCACCCCTTAACCAGTTATCTACCCATCTTACTATGTCCCTAACCTCACCGAGATCCTCCATCTTCTTCAGCAAGCATCTGTGAGGTACCGAGTTGAAAGCCTTGCTGAAGCTGAAGTACTATGAATCTATGGTGTGGCCCCTGTCCAAAGCCCCTGTCACCCAGTCAAAGAAAACAATCAGGTTAGTCTGACAAGACCTCCCTGCCATGAACCCGTGCTGTTTACTATTCTGGAGATCATTTCTCTCCCAGTAGTCCATGAGGTCCTCTCTGATCAGTGACTCCATCAACTTCCCTACAACAGAGGTAAGAATGACAGCTCTGTAGTTCTTTGCTTGTTCCTTGTCCCCCACCCTGTGGAGTGGAACTACATCCACCACCCACCAGACCTTTGGAACTACCCTCTATTGCAATTAGCTACTGAACAGTCCTACCATCAGTCCAGCGAGTTCCAACATGCCAGTCCCTCCCCCACCCCCACCACCAAGTACCCCCAGATGCATTCCATCTGGTCCCAGGGCCTTATCTACTTCTAGGGCTACTAACCCTTTCTGCACCTTTTCACTTGTAAATACTAGCTGCCTCATCTCCAGGACCCCCCTTTGATGCCACTCTCTGGTATGGCACCACCATCCTCCCCAGGGAAGACAGCACAAGAATAATCATTTAGGACAGAAACCTTTTGCACGTCCTCCTCTATCACCCTGCCTTCCTCAGATAGGTTAAGGATTCCCCTTCCTTCCTTGCATTTTTCTCTAATACATAGATACATAGACAGTGTCGGCAGATAAGGGCCTATGGCCCACCCAGTCTGCCCATTTGAGCTTGTAAGTTCAGTTTGTTTTCCTAGAAGTCTGTTGCACCTTACCCCTGACCTCCAGAATTCATTTATGTCTATCCCATGCATTCTTAAATCCCGTGATTGTTTCAGCCCCCACCACTTCCTCTGGCAGGGTGTTCCACTTGTCCACCACCCGTTCTGTGAAGAAATTCTTTCTCATGTTTCCTCTGAATCGCCCTCCCTCCAACTTCATCCCATGCCCTCTCCTGGAACATCTTTTTTCTAAAAATAGTGTTTTCCTGCACCCTATTCCTCCCTGTAAGATACTTGTATGTCTCTATCATATCCCTCTCCTCCTCTCCTCCAGGGAGTACATGTTCAGTTCCTTCAACCTGTCTTCATAGGACTTGTGATGCAATCCATGCACCATCTTTGTTGCCCTCCTCTGAACCTTCTCTACCCTGTCTCATGTCCTTACGTAGGTATGGTCTCCAGAACTGTACACTGTACTCCAGGTGGGGCCTCACCATAGTGTCTTGTATAGTGGAATTATGACCTCCTTTTTCTGCTGGTAATGCCCCTGCCTATACATCCCAGCATCCTATTTGCTTTACCTGCTGCCTTTGTCACACTGTTTCTACCTTGAGGTCATCAGAGATGATAACCCCAAGATCCCTTTCCTGCTTGGTGCATGCTATATCCTCACCCCCAACTGATATATTGTGCCAAGGTTTTTGTGCCCCATATGCATTATCTTGCACTTCTTTGCATTGAATTTCAACTGCCAAACCCCTGACCATTCTTCAAGTTTCTGCAGGTCGCTTCTCATTCTGTCTACACCCTCTGGTGTGTCTACTCTGTTACAGAGCTTTGTGTCATCAGCGAACAGTGAAATTCTGCCTTCTAGGTCCTGCGCCATGTCACTGATGAAGATATTGAAGACACCAGAAGAAATGTTTTCCTCTGTCCTTGAACCTTCTGTAACACACAGCTCTGTGTCTGCTTTGCCTATATAACCCCTTTACCTCCTTATTTCTCAGTAAGCATTTTCCCCATTCTTCCTCCCCCGGTTTTTCTTTGTACCTGTAGAAGGCCTTTTTCTTGGCTCTTACTGCTTCCCAGACCCTCGCCAAGAACCATAATGGTCTCTTGAACTTGTTTCTTTCGGTTAGCATCTCATGCATAACTCAGATGCCTCGAGAATGGCCCCCTTGATTGTCCCCCATCTCTCTTCCACACCTCCAATGCCGTCTTCTTTCACTAATTTAACCTGGACCACTTCCCTCAACCTGTTGAAGTCTGCCCTTCCGAAATCAGAGACTTCAGCTCTCGACTGGGTTTTCCGGTCCCAAAGGTTAATTCGAATCTAATGGAGTTGTGGTCGCTGTTCTCTACTTGCTCCCCTACTCTCAAAGCTCCTACTGCCTCTGATTGATTTGGTGAGCACCACATCGAGAATGCCATCCTGTCTAGTGGGTGCCTTAACTAGCTGTACCACTAGGCAGTCTTGGAATGTATCCAGCAAGGCTAAGCATCTGGGGCTCCTGGCCACTGGAACATCCCAAATGATGTCCGGCAGCTTCAGATCACCCATTACCACTACTTCCTTCTTTGGCACCCCCTTTCTCATTCATCCCCAATCACACTTCCCCTCTCTCCCTCTTGCCCTGGTGGTCTATAAATCATTCCCAAGTGTAGTTTCTTGTCTGAGGCTACCGTAAGTTGCACCCACGGCGACTCTGTCTCCCAGTTATCATCCCTGCTGCACCCATCTTCTACCACCTCAGTGCCGTCCTTGACATAAAGGGCTATGCTTCCCCCTCCACATTTTCCTCTATCCCTCCTGAACACTGAGCACTCAGGGACTATCAGAGCCCAGTTGTTATTTTCTGAGGCGCATGCTTCTGTGATGGCCACAAGGTTCATCTTAGTGTCTGCCATCACTGCCTGGAGCTCGCTGATTTTATTACTCAGGCTCTTGGCATTAAGGAAAACCCCATCCCCATCTAACTCCTGCACCCTTTTTGCTATTTACATGCCTTTCTTCCTTATTCTTCCCTGGTCCTCTTAGCTTCCTGCTTTTCATGGTGATTGTACACTTTGTGTTCCCCCTCACTATTGTCCCTTCTCCTACACCAGTTTGGAACTAAACTCTGTTTTTACCCACTGTGGTGCTACAAGCCACCAGACATGGGGGAGAACCAGCTGGGTTCTTCTTCCTCTCTCCTATCACCATGGTTCTCCTAGTCCCAGTCTCCCCTGCAGCCAGTTTAACTGTCTGATATAGACACCAAACTTCTGCCCCAGTGCACTGGTTCCTTCTCATCAGGTGGAATCCATCAACCTTGAAGAGTCTCCTGTCCCAGAAGTCCCCATAGTTCCCCACAAAGTGGTACCCCTTCTCCTGATGCCATTCCTTAAGCCACCATTAAACTCCTCCATTTCGGAGCCGACCTGGTGGCGCTGAGGGTTGAGGCGCTGGATATCACACCTCGCGCCACACCGGCAACCAGGGTTCGAGAACAGATTCAGGTAGTCGGGGGTCGGCCGGGTGAGGTAATAACTGAGCCACTGCTCAGCAGCTCTCACCCTCGGGGACAGATCTGAGGGGCTCTCTGGGGGCTCCTTGGAGTCTGGCTGCCTCCTGGTGGAGGTTGGGGGGGTAAGCATCATGTCCAAGGAGCATCGGCAGTAGGCCAGGGAGGGAGCATGAGGCTGCAGACTGGAGCTGCAGTGCACATGTGCTTTCACACGCATTCGCTACTGCTTCCGGGGCCCCGGGGTAACGGGAGTAAATGGAAAAACCCTCAGTGGACCAGGGAGGCGACAAAGACCCCAGAGACCAGGCCTACATCCTCAGTGCTGGACCATCTCTCCTCAGGGTTCCCTGACTTCTACCTGGACCAACCCTCTAATCTCAGACCAGGCCCCAGGTAGATGGGGTGGCCCTCTCCCTCGGGGAGGTTTCTGGGGCGGAAGGTCCTGGTTGGGGGTCCCCTGGAGCGAGGTCTCAGGTAGGAGAGAGGCTCGGCCCGAGTGGGCACTGAGATGCTCTGGCCAACCGAGCTAAGAAACAGAATAGATGAAAAAAAAACCTCCATCTCAGCCCTCCTTATTTTATCTTTTTTCTCCTCCCTGATCCGCACAGGGAGGACCCTGGAAAAGGTCATGGAGGCTGACTCTGCCGTCAATCTGTGCCCTAGTCTATGACAGTTCTGCTTCACCATCTCCACTGACTGGTTCATGAGATCACTGGTACCCAGATGTACAAGCACCCCCAGCTGCCCGCTCCCTCGTCACCATCCTTCCCATCCCAGAAGGCTGATGCACCATGAAGGCACCTGACCATCCCCTCTCATTGAACCCCCGCCCAGTTACAGAGTCCCCAAGCACTAAGACTATCCTGGTAGACTTGCTCCTGTTCATCCCTTTGGGTGCCATCACAATGTCCTGCCCTTTTCCACCGACTAGTTTGCTGGATCACTGGTGCCTAGGTATAGCAGCACCAGTGCTCCCTCTCTGCCATCCTCCCTATCCTGTCTAAATCCCAGAAGGCTAATGCACCAGGAAGGCACCTGACCACACCCCTCCAATCCAACCCCCCTCCCACTGCCCGCTCCACAGCCCTAATCCTTGAGTCCCCAACCACTAAGACTCTCCTGGCAGACTTGCTCCTGTTCGTCCCTGTAGGCGCCATCACGCTGTCCTGCCCTTTTCCTCTGACTGACTCAGGCCCCCCCCCAAAAAAAAAACAGAGCTTTTAAAATTAAACTCACCACAAAACAGTGACTTCTGTCCTGTTCATATGGTCTGCTGCCCCCCAGTTCTGCAGCTTCTAAGAAGAATAATTTTATTGATTTAATTATAATTTTTGAACAGAAAGACACATTGAGCTGTGACAGCTCATTTCCAGATGTGTCATGTTTTATTTACCTGTTCTGAGACACTTGTGAAAGGGGATAGCACCCAGCCACTAGGCCAATCAGATCTCTCAATCCAGCCTGGCAGTGGGCACAGCATGCAGCTAGGTAGGGAAATGGGCAGACTGGAAGGATCTCTGGGTAATTTTCTGCTGACACAATCTGTGTTTCTATAGACAGAGGGAATGTTGGTCAGGAGACTGCGGAAAATCCCATACTTCTACGATAAAAGCCATGGGATATTTAACTACCATGCCAATATCAAGTTTGCAGGTGCATGCAGGGCTGAAGACCACCCCAGACAAAACAAATGAGGTGAGAGCTCTAAAGAGCAAAACACTCTTCTGTGGTGACAATGACCTATTTCTGGCGGCACTCTACTCTCACAATTTCTTTTTTACGGATTTGGTGCAGTACAGCATCACTACTAAAAAGGTACTGTCACATTTTAGGGCCATTTGGGTTTGTTTTATGATGCAATGTGTTTTTTTTTTTACTGTAATTAATTTTTATTGTAGCTTTTAACCTTGTACACAGAGAAATATAAAAAAGTACAAAGCAAATAAGAACATAACAGCAGGGTGGGACAATACAAATTTAAACCAATGGATTGCCTTTTTCTCCTCTCAGGTATGACAAATACACACATTTTTCTCCACATAGCAAAAGTAGGGATAGTGGTAGTCAACTAGAATTGTGTGAGAATTGTTTTTGCTGCTGTGATTAACACTGTTAAAGTTTTGGTCCAGATTTTATGATCCTCAGGAGGTATACATAGTAAAACTAAAGACACCATAACCAGATTTTTCTCTCCAATTATTGTTTCTATCGC
Organism: Neoceratodus forsteri; assembly: GCA_016271365.2. Taxonomy (NCBI): domain Eukaryota; kingdom Metazoa; phylum Chordata; order Ceratodontiformes; family Ceratodontidae; genus Neoceratodus; species Neoceratodus forsteri. The sequence continues at coordinate 560,024,140 of CM057450.1, read as the reverse complement.
CACCTACACTGCTGTCCAGTAAGGACATATAAGGGGCACTCCCAAAAACATGCACCTAACCTGCCTCAGCTCAGTGTTCCAAGAACCCCCGGCCCATATACTTCACCTGACAGCCGGATATGGAAGATACAAACCTGCCATTTCCATGCAAATATCCTGAGAAATGGAGCAGATATTATTTTGATTGCTAGGAGTGTACATGTGAGCCATGTGTCTGAGAAGTGCTCAGTCCAAACCTCCTCGTTCCATCTTCCCAGTATAAGGAACGCTGATTCTACAGACAATTCCATGAAGACGGCTATACAGCTGCCCTATCAGGTGAAGGCAGTGGGATCTGATAGTAACATAGCAATTTCTGGGCAAAAGGGACTCTAGGTCCATCATATCTGCCCCCCAGTTCCAGGGATGAAGTAAGTATGCTGCGCAAACGTGCCCCAGTTTATAGGGATTCCTGCCTGCCCCAATACCCAGAGTATACTGGGCTTCCCTTGGCAAGCAGTACTTTGTCCAGGTTAATACTAAAGGACCACAATATCATCAAAACCACTATATATTATTAACTAATCCTTAACACCCACAGCAATTATTTTATTCAATTAACATCTAAGTTTTCTTTGAAGCCGGGTGCTTTATATTCTCAAGTCCAAATGAACCTATGAACCTGTACTCAGTAACGACACAGTACAGTACAGCACACCACTGAAGCAGTTTTACTGGCCCTTTAAGAGTAAACCATCAGCTCTGCATGATGCACTGAAAGGTGTCACTTATATAGGGCATGCAAAACATGTTAAATAATAAGAAAAATTACAGCATTTACTGAAGCACAAGACCGTCAGGGGTGCTAAGGGCAGGCACTATAATGACAAACCTACTGTTTTTCAAACTGCACCATCAGATGGAAACATGCCCAGCTGGCTGACAAAATGTGGCAGTACTGCTGGAACTCCTGGAATCACTGTAAGCGCCTTGCTGTTACAATGATGACAAGTCATGTTTGATCAAAATTTCTCCTTTGTGGTTAAGAGTGATTACTCATGGTATAATATTTTGCAATAACTGGGCCTTCTTGCCATCACTGGGCCACTTACCTCATTGGTTTTCCTGCCCAGCAGGAGATAGGTTGCAGTTATCTCATTGTATTTGAGGTTGGTTAGGGCATCTTTGATCTCCTCACGGCTGTAACCCATTCCCACCATCACTTCTGTTGAGAGAGGAACAGAAACAGGTCACACCACTGTCCTGTCACCTTGATTCTCCTCCCTTCTGAGGGCCATCCCATCTCTTTACACTCAGAGCTCTAAGCTGCATTAAGTTCTCTGTACCGGACCTGCAAACTCTCATTAGCTACTGTTGAGACTAGCTAAGTCAGTGAGATCAGTTTGTTTTTCCACCACACCGCCATCCTGCCTGCCTCACTACTAAAAGTAAACCCACTCCCTTTCATCTGAATGGTACTCACAAGTTTTCTCAAAGACTCTTGCGGTGTGGAGACTTAAGTAATTCAGGTCTGGCAAATGATGGTACTGTACTAACTGCAGTACCCAAAAGAAAAAAAGCTGGACTACTCACTATTGTTGAAATCCCTTGCTCCCCTCTTTGAGAACAGTTCCTTCGATGCACGTAGGTGGCACAGCGGGCTGTGGTAAAGAAACGTTTCTTGGTCGCAGCCCCACCAGTGATATCACTTCCTTAGTTATTGGTTTGAAATTTGCATCAAACATATGGTGGGAAGTCACCCCATGAGATACAGTATTTTGTTTTCTTGGGAGTCCCACGGTACAGCAGAGTACAAAAGTAATTGACATGGTGGGCACAAAAGACATTAATGGGTTCAAGCACGGCTGGGACAGAGTAAAGGTTTAATAGTTACTCAGGGTAATAGCAAGGTAGGCAGCGGGGTAGTCGAGAGCGAAAACCCTGTCTAGACAATAGGTCACAGGGTAGGATAGGGCAAAACAGAGCAGACTGGATGAATTGATGGTCTTTTCCTGCAGACATTATCTATGCTTCCATGTACAGGGCAGTGCAATAGGATTCACAAGTGCTAGTTCTGAAACTATAAATCCTATCCTAAGAAGTGGAGATATCTCTTTATATACTAGTCAGAATTTTTTGAGCGGTGCCATGAATGAACAGGTTACTCACCTGTAACAGTAGTTCTAGGAGTGGTACATGATGTTCATCCACACTTTCTGGCAGTGGCTTTCCCTTTAAGACTTCGCTGGAACGTCTTCAAACCAGCTCCTCCCACCCATTTGGGTGGTAACTCCCTCGGCTCTGCCCCACGATGTCAGATCTTGCCTGCTGGAAGCAGCTGTGTGCGCCTAAAGTCGGGGTGGGTATGATAGGTCCATAGGGAGACTACATACCACTTCTAGAACTATTGTTACAGGTGAGTAACTTGCTTTTCTAGGGACGTGGATATGACGTTCTATCTACACTTTCTGGCAGACTCCTAGTAGTTCTCCTAGAGGAGGGAGGCAAGGTGCACACCCCCTATTTTGGAAATAGAGATTGGAAAACTGAGGCCCTAAAACCAACATCCCAGTGTGACTCGAGGTCGATGTGGTAATGGGAATGAAGGTGTGTGTTGGCCTCCAGGTAGCAGCCCTGCAGATTTCCTGGATAGGGACATCCCTTGAAGCAGACACCAAGGCAGCAGTATGACAGGTGGATTGAGCCTTGAGCCCTACGGGAGGCTCGCTACCTGCCAACCTAAAGCAAAGATCAATGCAGGATACAATCCACCAGCCAAACGTCCGCTCAACTGCAGATCTGCCAGGTGCGGCTTCAGCGTAAGTGACAAACAGCTAGAGAACCTCTCCCTGAACTCCAGCCATTCACTCCTTATAGTATGCAAGCGCTTGCCACAGGTCCAAAGTATGGAGCCTGTGCTCAGCCTCCAAGGTGTGGTTGGTAAAATACACTGGAAGATTAATCACCTAGTTGAGTTGAAAATCCGACACAACCTTCCAAAGGAACTTCGGGTTGGGGCGCAGGACAACACTGTCCCTGTGGAATACCAGGTACGGAGACTCCACCAAGAGCGACTGGAGCTCACTGATCCTTTTGGCTGATGTGACAGCCACCAGGAAGGTGGTCTTCCGTGACAGGTATGACATGTCACACCTGTGCATCGGTTTGAATGGCTTGCATGTGAGCTTTGCCAAAACCAGCAACAGATCCCAAGGTGGTGGTGGTCACGCGCCAGAGGAAAAATGTGGTCAACGCCTTTGAAAAAGCACCAGACCACTTTCTCCTGCGCCGACAGCTGACCAGCCTGCACCCGGTAGGCAGAGATGGCTGCCAGGTGCACCTTGAGGGTCGTTGACCGAAGGCCCGACTGAGAGAAGGACCACAGATAGTCAAGAATGCTAGCCACTGGATATGATAAAGGGTCCAACATCCTGCCCTGACACCAACTAGAGAATCTCTTCCATTTGAAGGCATAGCATTTCTTAGTCGACTCCTTCTGAGATGCCTCCACGACCGTGAAGACATCTTCAGAGAGACCCAAAGCCTGGAACTCTAGCCACTCAGGAACCAGGCTGTCAGCTGCAGGGACTGAAGGTCTGGATGGAGAACCTTCCCCTGATCAATGGGACAGCAGATCCGGGCAGAGAGGAAGACGCTTCGGGAGCCTGCTGCTGAGGAGATCGGGGTACCAAAACTGGCTCGGCTAGTCCGGAGCCACCAATATCACCTGTGCCATGTCCCTCCTGGCCTTGAGCAGCACTTTGTGGATCAAGGGAAATGGAGGGAAAGCATAGAAGAGGCCTAGGGTCCAGGGTCTAAAGAAGGCATCCCCTGCAGGGTTCACTACTGGGGGGGGGGCACAAAACAGCCTCAGCTTTGCGTTCTCCCTGGAGGCGAACATGTCCACCTGAGGGGTTCCCCACTGGGAGAACAGGCTATGTACTACCTCTGGGTGGAGAGACCACTCGTGAGACGCCTCACCCACACAGCTGAGAGCATCCACCAGCTGGTTGGAGGCCCCCCACATGAATAGCTGGAGATCGGCCCCCAGGCATCGCATGAGGGTCCATACATGGAAAGCTTCCTTGCACAGTGGCAGGGAGTGCGTCCTGCCCTGTTTGTTGAGGTAGTACATGGTTGTGGTGTTGTCTATCTGGACATGGACCACCTGACCCTGAATGTGAGGAGCAAAGGCAGTCAGTGCCAGCCTAACTGCTCAGAGCTTCAGCAGGTTGATGTGGCACCGGGATTCTCAGGGATCCAGAGCCCATGGACTCTGTGTCTCCTAGGTGGGCACCCCAGCCCATGAGAGAGGCATCGGTCATCAGGATGACTGTCGGCTCTGGGCAGACAAACAGGATCCCTTCCTGCAAATGCTCTAGGACTAACCACCACTGGATAGCGTCCCGCATCCGCTGGGTCACAGTGACCAGCTGGTCGAAGGGACCTCTGTATTGAGACCACTAGCTGGCCAGCTCCCAGTGCAGAGAGCACATTCTCCAGCAGGCCAAATGGACCACACTGGTGCAAGCCACCACGTAACCCAGCAGGTGCAGGAAGTCCCGGTCAGGGCACAATTGTCCAACCCGAAATGATCGGGCAAAGGAGGAGAGAGCCTCCGCTCTGTCTGCCGGGAGACGGGCTCTGAGAGTTGAGCTCCGCCCCAATGAAGTGGGCCATGAGGCATCGGTTCTGACTTGGCCTCGTTGACCAGGAGGCAGGGCTTGACAAATCCCATAGCCCGATGTCCCGGACAACTATTTTTTAACCAAGGACAAGCAGTCTGCTGTGTACTGCTTGTCAAACGGACTACCAAACCTTTATTTTTTTTTGCAGCTTTTTTCCCATTCCCCAGCCACTAGGTGACAGCATCGGTGACATTCTCAGCAGCACAACAACCCTTCAGTCACCTGACTGCCACAACTGTAGTTAAGTGGCACAATGGCACTGGTCTGGAATGCACGCCCCTGTTACAGGTGCTGGCGGGTACTGTCTCTCTGTATCTCAGGGGCGGGGAGCACTAGTGGAGCATGAAGTCAGGTCGGGAGGGAATACGGCAGTGGCAGAGCACAGACTGGAATGGGCACAACATTGATCCAGACTGACAGGCTTTGCAGCATACAGCAGTGGCTGAAAGCCTGTCCATCCAGGCTACTGGATGAGGATGCGTCTTGGGGAGGAGTTGGGAGTGTTGGTAGCCAGCACGGGACGGAAAATGCACCATTTCGCTACCGACACTTCCAGAGAGCAGAGGCATTTTTGCTGCTAGCTTGTGGTGGGTGGCTGCGTGGTGGAGACAGAGAAACGACTACCCGAGGGGCCGCATACTATACTATCTACAACTAATATAACTTGCTACCTGGCTAAACAACTGCCCTGCCTCCAGAATATAAAAAAATAAAACTTAAGAGAGGGCACTGAGGGGATAGCAGATCGTCAAAAGACTGGGTGGGGGAGGAGATAAGACATTCAAGAAAGATATCCATGGGAGGGAGACTCGAGGAGTGCTGACAGAATTCAGCAGAGAAGAGAAGGTAAAGTCTGTGGGTGACAAAAAAACAAATTAGGAAACCGTTAAGAGGAGAAGAAATTGAAGAAAAATAAGGGCATTTTATTTGGCAAGCAGGCAGCAGCACTGCAGTAGTGCAGACTGAATCAGAGGGCTGTATGTGTTTGTGACACTTCGTGTGTCTAAGGACTACTACACTTAACTTTAACTTATTGATTGTGGGGGGGGGGTGCTGAACTCGACTACCTACTACACTTAGTTACCTAAAGAAAAATCTAGCTACCCATTTTGGTGGAGGGACGGGTGTGTTTGTGTGTGTGGCTGGCTGTGTGAGACCTAATAACCTGCCCCTGGCTGAGAGGTAGAGGAACTTGGGAAACAACTGTGGACTTTTTTTGCTAGCTACAGAAGAAGAAAACCAACTGCCTGCTACCTATACCTAAGTACCAACCTACCCCTACCTACTTACTTTGGTGAAGGTGTGTGGTGGCTGTGAGTGAGACCTCACCTGCTGCCCTGAGAGGGTAGAGGAAAGTACAGTTACGTAAGAACTTACCGTAACAGTAGATCTTCGAGAACAGCTCTTGCAGCAGGTTACACCATTAGGACCGAAGCCGCCAGGCGCCAGGACCCCACGGAAAAATTCTAGCTAGCTAACTACAGCGAGGACCGCCCCCGACGTCGGTCCCGCCTCCGACGTCAGGCGTGGTACAAAAGGGGGCGGTCCTACCAGATTCCCAGTTCTCCCGCCGGAGACTCTTGCCGCAGGCTGACATCAAAATGGGAGACCTAGGATCTGGCCCCAGAAGACAGAGATAACAATTCCTGCTCAGAAAGACTGAGCCATGCTTCCTCCAAGGGGGAAGGTGGGCGAGAGATTTGCTGCAAGAGCTGTCTCGAAGATCTACTGTTACGTAAGTTCTTACGTAACTGTACTATCTTATTTCAGACACAGCTCTTGCAGCAGGTTACACCATTAGGACTGATTCCCAAGCAGTAGCGCTGTCAGAAAATCTGGGAGGAGGAAAATAAAGGATAAAACCAGGTCCTGAACCTAGGACAGGAGACCCTGAAGCACGGCCAAACCAAAACCAGCCCTTCTCGAGAGGGCTGATGTCCAGGCTATGATGCCTGATAAAGGTATGCACAGAACTCCAAGTATGCAGCGCATATAGCAGAAGTGGAAACATTTTTGAGCGCTGCAAAGGAAGTAGCCACCCCTCTAGTGGAATGACCCCGGACTGTACCCGGGAGGGGCTTTTGTTTGATACCATAACAGTGAGAAATACACTGGACAAGCCAGCAGAAAGGGACTGTTTGATACTGATTGGCCCATCATTCTCTCAGAGAAGGAAATGAAAAGCTGCTCAGAACTACGAAAGGACTGAGTTCTGTTGAGGTAAAACTCAGGCTGCGGTGAACATCCAGAGTATGGAGCAGAGCCTCTCCTTATTAGAGTAGTTCGAAGTAGACCGAAGGTCGATATCCTGGTTCAGAGTGAGTGAAGAAACCACCTTAGGCAAGAATTTAGGGTCGGCCCTCAGGGATACTCTGTCCCGTGGAAAACTAAATAAGGCTCTTTGCACATGAGAGCGTGAAGTTCAGAAATTCTTCTTGCCGAGGTAACAGCAACTAAAAACAACGTTTTCCACGACAGAAAACGTAGCTCGCAATCCGCGGCAGGTTCAAAGGGGGGAAGCGTGAGCTGTTCAAGGACAAAAAGCAAATCCCATGGAGGCACAGGGTCTCTAATAGGAGGCCTAAGGTGCAACACTCCCCTAAGAAATTCCCGAGAGGCGTCCACCTGAGCCACTGTACGATTTCCCACCGGGAGGTGGTAAGCCGAAATGGCACAGAGGTGCACTTTAATAGAGGAGTAGGCTAGACCCGAATGAAAGAGGGAGAGCAAATATTCTAATATTACTCCCACAGGACAACCTAAAGGGGAAAGGTCGCGCGCAACATCACACAAAACGGCGCATTACTTCATGGCGACGCCGCATGCGTTGTCGCTTTCTGGCTGCAGAAAGGACTTCTGCAACCTCTTGAGACCCCGGACGAAAATGGCTATGTCTCTAGGAGCCAAGCATGCAGGTTCAAGGAACATAGGTCCGTGACAAGTGAACCCTTCTCCTGAGACAGTAAGTGGAGCTGAGCGGCATCGAGCGGGGTTCCAGATAGTTGAATCAACAAAGGGAACCAAATCTGTTGGGCCAAATGGGGCCACTAGGATCATTACTGTGTGCTCCTGCGCAGTTTGAGAAGAACTCTGATCAACGGAAAGGAGGGAAAGCGAGAGGAATCTGTTGGCCCAGGAGAGGATAACGCGGCCTCGCCAGAAAACACCAGGCCCTGGATCTAGCGAGCAAAAATTGGGCAGTTTGTGCTGGATGGGGAGGCGTAACAAGTCTAGATCTGGAGTTCCCCATCAAGAAACAGATCCTCTGCTACCTCTTGAAGGAGTTCCCATTCGTGGACTCTGGCCTGAGAACGACTCAGGCCGTCTGCAACCGTGTTGTTCACTCCGGGAACGTGCACAGTGATCAGATTCGCGCCGTGTCTGATTACCCAATCCCACACTCTCATGGCCTCCCTGCAAAGGGGGTAAGAGTGTGCGCCCCTTGTTTGTTGAGGTAATACATCACCGCCGTGTTGTCTGTCTGAAGTAGAAGAGTACACGGTGGGATAACTGACTGAAAGGCCTGCAGGCATAGAGGACCGCCTCATTTCCAGCACGTTGATGTGAAGGTGAGCTCCATCTGGGTCCACGTATTCTGGGACTTTACCCCGCCCAGGTGTGCCCCCACCCAAGACCGGAAGCGCCTGTGGTGAGGGTGACCTCGGGATGGCGCAATGAACGGACGCCTGATGAGAGCGCACTTGGGCTAGCCACCACTGCCAGTCTTGAATCACTGAATTTGTGAGTCTGACCGGATGCTGCAAGTGGTCTTGCCTTTGGTCCCATTGCACTTTGAGCATCCACTGAGTAATGCGATGTGGAGTCTTGCGAGGGACAGTAGGAATGGCCGCAGCCATGTGTCCGAGCAAGACAAGGACCGACCTGGCAGGTACAATCTTGCTTAATGATAGGTCCCTTTATGAGGGATCTGATGCGCCTGCCTGTCGGCCGGAAGAAAGGCTCTTCCCGAACAGTATCCAGAACTGCTCCTATGAACTGCAGTTTCATGACGGTACCAGGAGAGACTTCTCGAATTTATGAGGATGCCCAGGGATCGAACAGATCCTGGGTGCTCTTGATTGCAGAAGCAACGCCTCTGAGGCGGCCATGAGAAGCCAGTCGTCCAGGTATCGGAACACGAGTGGCCCTGTCTCCCAGAGACGCTACACGACTGCCATGCACTTGGTAAAGACCTTTGGTGCGGAAGACAGTCCAAAGGAAGGGCCTCGGAACTGAAGGTGGTGGTCGAGAAACTCGAAGCGCAGGAACCTCCTGTGCGCCTGAGCCATAGGGATGTGCAGGTAGGCATCCTGCATGTCTAGAGACGCTAAAAAGGCGTCCTGTTTGAGCATGGGGATAAGACCCGGAAGGGTCACCATGCGGAATCTCTTGTAAGTGACCGACACATTGAGGTCGCTGAGGTCCAAGATTGGACGGAGGTCCCCTGTTTTCTTGGGAACCAGGAAGAAGTGGGAATAGTATCCTAGTCCTCTGGTTCTCTGGGACGTACTTTCATCGCTCCCTTCGTAGTAGCGCCGGTACTTTGCAGATCAAGGCTTTGTGCTGACCCTGATACCGGAGAGCAAAGGAGGCCTCGAGGGTGGCTTTCCGCGACTTATAAAGTGGCCTAGACTGACCAACTGAAGAACCCACCTGTCGGTGGTAATGGCCTGCCATCCCGCAGGAAGTTCGCGATGAGCACTTCGACTATAAACTCCCGCTGATCCTGAGGGGCAGTGGAAAGGAGTCAGGCTGTGGCGCAGATGGACCCGCTGGCTGGGCCTGCCTAGGAGAACGCTGGCCTCGCTGGCGGGGTGTTGCCCTGGCTCTACGAAACCAGAGCCCTCTGAGGTGCAGCAGAGTGGGTCTGTTGCCTCTGCGTCCACAAGACGAACGGCTTTGGTTCCTATGAAAGGAACCAGCTTAGGTCGCAGCATGGCCTGAACCGACCTTTACCGCCTTCCGGCCTCTTGGAGTTTAGTAAGGATCTTTTCTGTAGGATTACCAAACAATACTTCTCCTCAAAAGGGGCGCCCAAGATGTTCTTTTGACGTCCGGGGTAAAACCGAGACGCGCAACCAAGAGTGTCTCCGAGGCAACGCCAGAAGCTGCTGCTCGGGCCGATGAGTCCGCTGAGTCACACGCTGCCTTAGCACTTGGGTCCCCACGCCTGAACTCTGCACGGAGGAGCTGAAGCATCTCCTCCTTCTGCTCACCTGGCATCTTTTCAGCCGCTCCAGACCCTGTTCCCACAAAGCGCTCTGGAACTGAACCATGTGGGTTAAATAGTTCAGGGATCTGATGGCGCAGGTAGCGGAAGCACACGCGGCGCTTCACCCACGCGCCCAGTTGTTTGGACTCTGGGTCTGGTGGCAGGGTGCTCAAATGTTGTGGCCTCTGTGACCGGTCATGTGAGGCTATGATGACCAGAGAATCGGCCTGAGGATGCTCGCGCTGGCACTGGTCGCCCTTAGGAGCCTTGGTGCAAGCGATCAGCTTTCTTCGGTCTTGCCGGAGCGGGTGGACGCTTCCACGCAGCCTTGGTGACGTCCACGAAAGTGTCAACCAAGGGTGGTACCACCACAGGCTTGGGGTCCTTTTGCCGAAGATATTTGGCGAGTCGTACTCTTTCGGGGTCTAAGTCTTCAGCATCCCATCCCATGTTCTCTTGTATATGTCTCATAATATCAAGGAACGAGGGATCATCCGGAGGAGATCTAGGCATCTCACGTGGGTCCGGAGAAGGGATGGAGAGTGGAGATGGGGATCTAGAGGTGGAGTAGTCTGATCCCGTGTCCTCCGTTGAAGGCGATCGTCAGCGTCTCCTGGATCTCTTGGGGCTGGGTGATCCAGAAGAGGATTTCGACGGAGGTCTCCGCTTATCAGGTCTCCCCTGGGAGGCTTCTAGGCTCCCGGAGGAGGAACACGGCCTGCCGACTTCCGATGGCGAGGGGGCAGGAAACCGGAGTAGGAGGAGGAGGAGGAGGAGGAGTAGGAGGAGGGGGACCATGTCTTTTTAATGGTATCCCACCAGTAGGTGAACAGATCTTTCACCTCCACTACAGAGAGAGGTCCCGACGACGCCCGGTGCCGTGGGCGGTCGCCGGGTCCCGGCGTCGGCTCCACAGGGGGCTCTGGTAATGGCGAGGGTTCCCTGGGAGTACCGACGGGACTGGGGTCGCCCGTCTGGTCCTCGGGCTGCTCTAGGTCCTCCTCCGATAGAGGCTCCTGACCGATGTCGGTCGGAGGCAACAGGGCCTTCTTATTTTCAGGAGGGGCGGGCGTCGGTCCCCCTACCGGCGTCCGCTGGGATGTAATGGCCGGCGTCGGTCGTCGGGCCGACGGCGGCTCCAGGGAAGAAGGGCGCACGGCTGACGGCTGTCGAGCCGGCGTCTGGGCTACAGGCCTTTTTAAAGGCGTGAGCTCCAGCGTCTTGCGTGGAGGCACCGACGAAGACCTGACGTCGGGTACCGAGGAGCGGGAACCCGACTTGCGGTGGTGATGGTGTCGCTCCTCGACTTCGCCAAGGCCCTGGAAGGGAGGAAGGCCTGGCGATTTCTCCTGAGATGAAGGTTTCTTGATTGCAGCCGGGAGATTTCAACCGGAGCTACGGACCAACCCTGGAAGGGCCTTTCCTTCTTCTCCGCTGCTTGTGGACCCTGGAGCTTTCCCTTGGAGGACATGGTCTTCAGTTGTTCCTCCAGAAGAAACGCCTGCAAAGCCTTCTGACGCCGGATCCAGGTACGGCTGTTGAACCCTTGGCAAGAAGGACAGGCCCGGGTATCGTGGTCTGGGCCTAGGCACCGGACGCAGGCCGTGTGGGGGTCCTTGAACGGGATCTGCTTTCCACAAGCGCACTTCGATGGATGGCCAGAAGTTGGTGATGACATCAAGATCTTGCTTGAAGAGGATTCTGAAAATTTTCGAAAATTTTATCGAAAAAAGAACTATTCACGCGTTGCGCGCTAGACTGGTAACCGAAGGGGTCAGGTAGCTAAGTCGACGGCGGGAAAAGAACTGGGGAATCTGGCGGGACCGCCCCCTTTTGTACCACGCCTGACGTCGGAGGCGGGACCGACGTCGGGGGCGGTCCCCGCTGTAGTTAGCTAGCTAGAATTTTTCCATGGGGTCCTGGCGCCTGGCGGCTTCGGTCCTAATGGTGTAACCTGCTGCAAGAGCTGTGTCTCGAAGTAAGATCATGGGGAACAACTGCAGACTTAATAGAAATAAACTATAGGAAAGAGGAGAAAACATTTGTTGTGCTACACAAAAAAATAAGCCTAGCGTAGTTACCTACCTATATTATTATTACTTACTTTGGTGGAGGTGTGTGAGACACTGTGTGTCTGTGAGACCTAATACCCTGCACTCCCAGGCTGAGAGGTAGAGGAACTTGGGGAACAACTGCGGACTTACTAGATATAAACTATACTGAAGGGGAAAATCTTTTTTTGTGATACACAGAAAAAATATATAAACCTAGCCTAGCTGCATATATTACCTACTTTGCTGAAGGACGGTGTGTGACACATTGTGTGGCTGTGTGTGAGACCTAACCAACCTGAGTGCTGCCCTGGGAGGGTAGAGGTCGAGGAACTCCAACAACTATATGTGGACTTTAATATTAGAAAGAAACATTTTTGGTGGTCCTTTTTGTGCTACACAGAAAAAAAATAAACCACCTAGTAGTCTAGCTACCTACCTATATTATTATTATTACTTTCTTTGGTGAAGGTGTGTGAGACAACTAAAACCTGCTGCACTAGAGGGTACAGGAAGGAACTTGGGGAACAACGGCAGACTTTTTAGAAATAAGCAATTGACAATACAAAGGGGAAAAACATTTGTTGTGGTACACAAAAATAAACTTTTCTTTGGTGGAGGTGTGCATATGTGGCTGTGAGAGACCTAACCTGCTCTGAGGGTATAGGAACTTGGGGTGAACAACTGCGGAGGAGTAGTACTTGGCTCCACCTCTGCCTCCCGCTGACTCCTACTCTGTTGTCCTGCCCACAAGCCCTCTTGTACTAGTGTTCTAAACATAAGCACTAAGCACAAAAGCTTCAGGTAAAATATTACACAACACACACAAATATAACATAAAATACAATTTTATTGTGTACAACATTTCAATATTTTTTACAACTGCATTAGAAGTAAAAAAAAAAAATGCAAAAAAAATAAGCCAAGGCAAACTACTTTATTTTCCCTTTGGACTGGGAAAAAATTCTCCATCTCATCTTCTTCAGGAACAAAAAGTAAAGAGGCAGAGCCTTCTTCTTCACAGTCAAGCCAGCCCCAACCAGCTCCCCCTTCCTCCTCGAACTAGTCAGGAAAACAACCAAAACGATGATTCTCAGCCCGGGTCTGTATTTGTAGACACAACAGGTGATCAATCTTACTTGATCATACCAATTTCTGAAACGAGTGAGAAAAATGATTGCAGCAGCAGAAAGAGACCTTTGATTTTAGATGAGGAAAATGAAACAACAAACTTTGATGAGAAAAGAAGTAAAGATAAAAAATATGATAATGAAAAAAGGCCTTGAATGTTTCAGCATCATTAAATATCCCACTCTTACGACTCCTGCTTATTCCAAAAAACCTAATGTGTTTGCCACTGGTTCAAATAATTTCCGAATTAAGTCAGTGAGAGCCCATGAGAAATCAAATCCACATATAATTTGTGCAAAGCAGCATAGTCAGGAAACTGGTCAACTGGTTAATGTTAACATATCTGAAACTGCAATGTGTCACGCATTTTCTCCAATGCAGGAAGCCACCCAAAATAAAATGAGGTGTTTATTTAACACCACATATTCCTTTGCTAAAAATTTAAGTCCCTTCTCAGATATGGAGTGGCTTTGCACATCTTGCACATCGCAAGAAAAAAATGTGGTTAAACTCGGCAGAAATTACACAAATGGTAAATGGGCCAGCAATTTCTGTAATGCAATATCGGCTGTCACGTCTAAAACACAGATCCAGACTGTCAAAAATACAAAATTTGTTACTGTTCTTGCAGATGGCTGTACAGATGCAAGCATACCAGAGTGGGAAAATTTATCTCTTCGTTTTGTTGATGGCACTGCAGGCGCAGACAAAAATGTCACAACTGTGTTAAATCAAGCTGTTCCTCTAGAACATTCTCATGCAGATGGAGTTTTTAAAGCAATAAGCTCTGCACTGGAGTTTGTTGATCTTTCTTTTGCAGACCTTAACAATGTGAGCAAGCCTGGACCGGTTCTCGTATCTGCCAACCTTGATGGTGCCAGTGTGATGATGGGCCATACAGGTGGCACCATAGCAAAAATCAGACAAGTTCCCACTATAATACCTATGCATTACGTAGCCCACAAACTGGAGTTAGCAGTTCTCAATGTCATGAAAAAAAATCCCTTTGTTCAAAAAGTAGAAAACACCCTGAAAGGAATTTTTAAATTTTTCCACTACAGCCCCAAGAAACTTAGAGAACTACAGGAAATAGCAGATGTCATACACACTGAACTGGCTCATTTCAGTGAAATAAAGGAAGGGCTCTGACTTGCAACTAAGACCCATTCAGTTCATGCTGTTCAAGTCAACCTGCCTACGGTAGTTCAACATCTCGAGCATGTCGCAAACTCTGCTGGTGATGATGGTGCCAAAGCAAAGGCCCTTCTCAAAAATGCTCACTCAGTACAGTTTGTAAAATCACTGTTTATTCTTCAGGATTTTTTGCCAATATTGAAAAATCTCTCACTGGAATTTCAAAAGGATGACCTGCTAATATTAGAAGTCCTCCAACTCATCAAGACACGCTTATTCCAGTTGTCAGAGCTAAAAATAAGACCTGGAAAGTTTGACATAATTTCTAGCCCAATATAATCCTGCAGAAAAATTTATGAACTGTCTCATTTCAAAACGTGGCACTGAGGACAAGACTGTTCCTTGTACCTTCAAAGGGAACTGTCCAGAAGTATATGTCACGACTGATACACAGCTGCACAATTTAATAGCTGCAGCAGTATCTTACATTGACCAGCGTTTTCGGAATTTCTCGGAGGAACCTCTAAAATGGTTCCATTGTTTAGATTTCAAACATTTCGATCTATCACAAGAAGAACTTGAGCAATTTGGCATGACTGATTTAAGTAATTTGTTTGACTACTTTTACAACTTTTTTTCTGAAGATCATGTAACCAGTGTAGAAAGGGAGTATTCCGCACTCAAAGCAATGCTTAAGTCTGCAGTTGATAAGACATATCTGCAAGTATATTCACGGCTACTGCGAGAGAGACCAGCCCAGCTTGCTCACATCCTTGTTCTAACAGAAATGTTATTGGCTATAAGTGTGTCTTCAGCTAAATGTGAGAGAGTATTCTCTATTCAGAATCTTATAAAAACAAAAATAAGAACAAGTCTGGCTGATGACACACTCCAGTGACATCTGCATATAGCAGTTGAAGGTCCTGCATTAGACAGCATTGATCCAGATCAAGCCATCAACCACTGGCTACTATCTGGTCCTGGCACACGCCACATTCATGGTCATGCTAATCTGACTACTAGTTCTGCTGATGCAGAGTCACATGAAAATGTCCCTACAGTCCCTGAGGCTGTCGTCACTAGTGTTGATGATGATGATGATGACCGTGAATATGATGCTCCAGCTGAAGCATGCTCAGGCCTCCTGCTATAACTTTTCCTGATGCTGTACACTGTCTGTCTGTTGCATGATGTTCTCACTGACTGTGCTGTTGGCACCACATACTAATTCTGTTACAATCCTCTCCATCCGATTGCTGACCAAAAAAAACTCATATTATTCTCATTATTATCTATTACAACACTAAGTAACTGATACTACAACAAATCTGTTTAGGTTTTCTGTGTTTTTATACTTTCCACTAAACATATCGCCATTTTACACCTGGACTACCAACTTAAGTACCGGGACAAGTACTTTATGACAAGCCACTTGTCTATGGACAAGTACCTAATTTTAGAATTCATCAAGCCCTGCCAGGAGGCCAAGGGAGACACAGGTCTGAAGGGCCAGATCCCTGGGCCGCTCCATCTCCAGCCTGGAGGGACCTGTGATCAGCCAGTCATCCAGGTAGGGGTAAATCTGGACCCCTCGGTTCCTCAGGCAAGCTGCCACTACTGCAATGCACTTGGTGAAGACCCTTGGGGCTCAGGAGAGGCCGAATGGCATGGCTTGGAACTCATAGAGGGCTACTTCTGTTCGGAAGCAGAGGAACCTTCTGTGAGATGGATAGATCGGGACATGAAAGAATGCATCCTGAAGATCCAGGGAGAAAAATCACATGTTCTGCTCTAGAAATGGTATAATCTGGGACAGAGTTACCATCCTGAAGATGCGTAACTTGAGAAACTTGTTCAGTTCGTGCAGATCCAGAATGGGGCAGCAGCCCCCCCATCCGTTTTGGCCCTGGAGATAAGCCCTGGGTGTTCCAGAGGATCCTCGACAGGAACCACGACCTCCTTGTGGAGGAGCTGGGCAATGTCATCCTGAAGAGCTAACAGAATGTCTGCGGATACCAAGTTCTCCCATGGGACATGGGCTCAGCAAGGATGGTACTGCTCGAATTCCAGAGGAGACCCTGACCCATCACCTCTAGGACCCACCCGTCCATGGTGACAGCTGACTAGGTGGAAAGGAAGTGTCAGAGCCGGCCCCCCACAGAAGGACCCAGGGGAGGTGTGACAGGCATGAGGGAGGCACCCCTCATACCATCACTGGGCAGGCTTTGAGGAGGAGGGCCCGGCTGAGGAGATACCAGGGTCTCTCCTTCCAGGCTTACGGACGACCGAGGCCACAGATTTTGGCCAAGGTCGCCAGGCGTGGCCTGCTGACCAGCCTGGGGCTGGACTGGTTTGGTTACAGGAGTAGAGGTGAACTAAAAGGGCTTCTTCTTCTTCTGCTGCTGCTTAGAGCCCTTGGAGTCCTTCTGAATGGATGTCACTGAATCCAAGGTGGCACTGGACCTCTCAATGCGGATGAGGTGGCCCTTGACCCCGGGCCCGAATAAGTTGGTGTCCAGGAGGGGATATCTGCCAGCTTGTGCTGGGTGTCTGCCGTAAAGGTTGAGATCCTCAGCCAAGACCTGTGGTGCATGGCCACTGTGCGGCTGCCACAGAGAGGGTACAGGAGTCCACAATGTCCATGGCTGTCTGGAGTTGTTGCTTTGCTACAACCCGGCCCTGGTCCCGGACCTTTCTGACCATGGTCTGGAGGTCCGCTGGCAAATGAGGAAGCACCTCATCCAGAGGGCTCAACAGGGCATGGGAGAAGTGGGCCCTGAGAAGGGCCGAGCTCACCTGGTGAAGACCAAGCGAAGAGGCAGCACAGACTTTCTTAGCCATGTGGTCCAGCTTTTTGGACTCATCAGGCAGCTTGTCGACATCCCCTGTGTTGCCAGAGCACCTGAACACAGAATCGGCCACCAAGCCCTCAGCCAAGGGGTGTTCTGTGAATCCCAACAGGAAAAAGGTAGGGATCACATACTTGCGGGCCATCCAGGCAGATGGTATTGGGCAAGAAGCAGTGCGGTACCAAAGCTCCAAGGCAGGGCCAAGAATGGCCTCTGCCAACTGGAAGGCCTCTCCAGGGATATCTCCCTGGTCCAGGATCTCGGTTAAGGGACATTGAGCCCGCTTCTGGACAGGCTCCATTTTCATCCCCTTGGACTCTGAGATCAGACGGAGAAGGCCCACGAAGGAAGTCGGGCCTTCGTCTGTCGAGAGACCCCCTACCAACTCAATGTTGACCGGACGTGAGTGCAAGGAGGAACACTCTGACTCCAAAGAGTCGTTGAAGAGTGGTTGACCGCTAGAGTCCCTGCTGACCCTCCGCGGAAGGTCAGGAGTGATGGTGACCAACAGTTGATAGGGAAGCCCCGAGGCAGGCCAAGACTCCTTGGTTGGAGCACTGGTTGTCAGTGGTTTAGGTGGCAGCTCCATGGGAATTGGTTCAGTTGCCAGGGTTGGCTGAGCCGGGACCATCTTGGTCAGCTCCTGAGGCGGAGAAGGCATTGGCCACTGAGGAAAGAGCCAAGTGATGGCCAGTGTAGAAGCCGGAACAGATTCATACCAGAGAACAACAGCTGTTGCCACATAAGATCCTCGTAGCTTCGACACAACTTGCGCCAAAAAGAAAAGCGGTGTCGCCGTTTACCCGAGTGTCAAGAGTGGGAGTGCCAATGTCGCGGGAAACCGCTCGACCACAGGAAGACTCAGACCTCAACAGTGACTGACAAGGGGACTGGCGGCATGGCTTGGAGGGTTTTGGAGACTGCAGAGGCACCACCGGATCATGGTCAATGATCAGAGGTGGCAGGTCAGCAGACCGATCTGTCCCTGCAAAGATCTGAGTCAGAACCGGAGTCCTGGAAAGTGAAGTGTCGGTCTCTTCAATCAACAACTGGTCAACCGCTTTGAAAAAAATCTCGGCCGAAAGATTGACCAGCATCTCAGCCAACTGGCCCTACAGGGTTACTGGGTAGCTGGTGGCCTGGGATGAAGATTCGACCGAAGTGAGATCAGGTGATGTGTGGCAATCTGAGGCCCTCGACTGAGAGCACTCCCGATCCCACAATCGATGGTGAGACCAGTGTTTGGTCTTTTTCTTCAATTTGGATTTGTGCCCCGAAGACAGGCCCTGACCAAGAGTCGGTAAGGACTGGCACAACTCCTTAAACGAACCCTTAAAAGATGCATGCAACGAGAGCGGAATGAAGGCTGATGCTGAGGAGGTGTGAGCTGCAGCCTGGGCCACCACCTCCTCAAATGCCGCTAGCTGTTCTGAGGACCCTGCAGCCACAGAGACCACCGAGGGGCATCTTTAGATTTGACTAGAGGGTACAGTTCACTCAGGCCGCCTAAAGTAAAGACAGGCTTTACGGTCCTTGAGAATGAAAGGGTGGAATGACTGACAAATGTTGCAAGCCTGAGGATCATGCTCGTGACCCAGGCAGTAAATGCTCAAGGTGTGTGGATCCGTTCAGGACATCTTCTGTCCGCAAAGGCACCAACGGAACATCCTCGTGACCCAGGCAGTAAATGCTCAAGGTGTGTGGATCCGTTCAGGACATCTTCTGTCCACAAAGGCACCAACGGAACCCCGGAGAGGACGTGTCGTTGTCCATCGCAGTCGCGATCAAAGATCAAGCCTGAAGACAAATAGCTTTTGGAAAGTTTGAAAGTAAATCCAGAGATTTAGTAGCAAAGGGCCTACTCAGCGGGACAGCGATAAGGAGGGAACCTGCTTCTTCCAGCTGAAAGGACGATCTGGCTTCATGGGGCAGAGCCAAGGGAATTACCACGTGGTGGGTAGGAGGAGCCAGCTTGACTACGTTCCGGCAAAGTCTTAAAGGGAAAGGCACTACCAGAAAGTGTGTATGAACATCATAACCATGTCCCTAGAAAATTCAGTTCCTCAGAGGGGATGGGAGGTTCTGTCAGGGACAGAAAAAGGGATATTTGTAACACTGCGAGTGGCCTAGCTTTCCCTTCCTCTCTTTAAGTCCCTTGGTACACACAGACAGCAATACAAAATCAATTAAACAATCTATTGGCAGGGGGGCAAGGAACAGACCATCACAACAAATGGAAGGCATGGGACGCAGAAGCACAGAGTGAAACAAGAAAAGAGACAGAGGTGAAGATGTGTTTACATTTGCAAACCATCATTTAATTGGGGATTCTTTTCTTGTTTTATATCAGTAGTTTATTTCCCATTTGCCCATCCTGCCCCCCCGCTTGCCTGGGATTTATCATTTTGCTCCGGTTGTCCTCTGCTGCAGGACCTTTGGAGGTGCCCAGCTGCTGGTGTGGGGCCTGCAAAGGGTCAGGCCATCATTCAGCCATGGTTGAGTCCCCTCGGCCGCAGTAATGATGCTCTTTTCACACTCCACCTCCATGGAGGCACTCCCTGACATCTGCTGGTGGGAGACCTTTCCCCTGGTGTCCCACTGCACTGCCATCTGATCTCCTCTAGGTGACAGCCATCGAGTGTGACATGTATACACCCTGCCCGATGGAGAAGAGCAGTCCTAGGAAAGTACACGTAAGAACTTATCGTAACAGTAGATCTTTGAGAGAGGCTCTTGCAGTAGGTAATGACATATAGGACTGAAGCCGGCAGGCGTCAGGACCCCATGGAAAAATTTCTAGTTAGCAGTCTCTGGCGGGGGACCGCCCCCACGTTAGGTGACTGATGTCATGCGATGTCAGTATAAAGGGGCGGTCCCCCACGACTGCCTTCTAGTTCTTTCCCGCCAAGGGCCAAAAAGGCAAGACGAGACAGAAGCAGATATTTCCCTTCCTGGAAAAGGAGCTGAAAAAGCTAAGGGGGATGGAGGGCGGGAAGGCATTAACTACTGCAAGAGGCTCTCTCAAGGATCTACTGTTATGTAAGTCTACGAACTGTATTTTATCTACTTCGTGAGGGCTCTTGCAGTAGGTAACTACATACAGAACTGAGTCCCAAGCAGTCTGGAACCAAGAAAAGCACTCGGGAGGAGGAAAACTAACACCAACAGAACCTCCGACTGTCAGGGTCTAGGAAAGAAGACCTTGCAGAACAGCCAACCCAAAGCCTGCTCTACGGCGAGAGGCAATGTTCAAACTGTAATGTTTCATGAAGGTATGGACTGAAGTCCAAGTTGCGGCTGCGCAGATGTCTGCCACTGACACATTCTTGAAACAAGCCGCCAAGGCAGCTACTCCTCTGGTGGAGTGACCTCTGACTTGACCCGGCAGGGTCTTGTTGTACTTGACATAACAGAAAGTGATACAATGAGCCAACCATTTGGATAGGCATTGCTTGGAAATGGCATTGCTCCCTCTTTTGTGAGCAAAAGAGACAAAAAGCTGATCAGACTTCCTGAGATCCTTAGTCCTAGTGGTATAGTATCTCAGTATTCTATGAACATCCAAAGTATGCAAGAGGTATTCCCCTTGACTGGAGTGTTGGGTAAAGAAAGCAGGCAGTGCAATGGATTGATTCAGAGTAGATTCTGCTACCACCTTAGGGAGAAACTTAAGAGTTGGTGCACAGAGCCACACGTTCCTTGTGGAAAATCAAATAAGGGATTTTGCACATCAGGGCCTGAAGCTCGAAAATGCATCGAGCAGAAGTAAGGCCACTGGGAAGAGTGTCTTCCAAGAGAGGAACTTCAAGTCTGCTGAAGCTGCCGGTTCAAAAGGAGGCAGCGTAAGCTTCTCGAGAACAAAGTTCAGATCCCAAGGAGGGGCAGGAACACGGATGGGGGGTCTCAGATGGAGAACCCCTCTGAGGAAGGTCTTAGAGACTTCCAACTGCGCAAAAGTCCTGTCTCCAAAAGGGATGTGGTAGACTGAGATAGCCGCCATGTGAACCTTCAAAGAGGAATGACTGAGACCCAGGTCAAAGGGATGATGCATGTAGTTCAGGACTCTCCTGAAAGGACAAGAGAATGGCTCGAAGTCCTTAGAAGGGGCCCAAATCGAAAACCGTTTCCATATCATGGCATAGGTGGATCTAGTGGAAGGCCTCCTAGCTTCCACAAGAATATCTGCAACGAGCGGAGAAACCCTGAATCGGGCTTGAGCTACGTCTGCAGGAGCCATGCATGCAACTGAAGAGATTTGAGACCTGGATGAACCAGGGTCCTTTAATCCTGGGTCAGCAAGTGTTGCGACAGAGGAAGAGGAAGCAAAGGTTCCTCTAAAAATTGTTGCAGAAGAGAGAACCAGACTTGCCTGGGCCAGCATGGAGTGACGAGGATCAACCGAGCTCCTTCTGAACTGAGTTTGTGTAAGATCCTTGGAATTAAGGGAATTGGAGGGAAGGCATAGATGAATCTGTCCTCCAAATGAGACAGAGCGTCCCGCCAAAAAAATGCCTCGCCCTGGAGCGAGCGAGCAGAACGCGGGAAGTTTTGCCTTTTGAGGAGACGCGAACAGGTCTACCTGAGGGGGTTCCCCAGCACAGGAAGATGTCGGACACTACCTATTGATCCAGCTCCCATTCACGGGCTTTGGCTGATGACCGACCGAGGTGGTCTGCCAGTGTATTGTCTACTCTTGGAACATGAACTGCTGTCAGGTGAAGGTTGTGCTGAACCGCTGAACTCCAAACTCTCATTGCTTCTCTGCACAGAGGGTAGGAACAAGTTCCTCCCTGCTTGTTGATGTACTAGACTACACACATGTCTGTCTGGATTGTTAGATGACTGGGAAGAATGCAAGAGTTCAGAGCTTGGAGAGCATACAGAACGGCTCTGAGCTCAAGCACATTTATATGGAGAGTCTGCTCGAGTCTGAACCAGGACACCTGAGTCCTGTGAGACCCTAGATGGGCTCCCCAGCCCTCTCCTGAGGCATCTGTTTCGATGTTTTGGAGGGGGTTTTGATACAGAACAGAACTCCTCGGCAAAGGTTCCCTTGCACCATCCACCACTGCCAGTCCCTGACCATGGGAGCAGAGACCAGAACTTCTTGGTCTAGGTCGTCCACAGTCTGGTCCCATTGAGACCGAAGCATCCATTGAGAGATTCTTATATGGAGCCGAGCGCGAAGGACTGTCAGAATAGCAGCCGCCATGAGCCCAAGGAGGCAAAGGACTGACCTGGCGCCGACCCTTCTGCGACTGGACAACAGACTTGCATGAGCCTGGAGGGTGTCCACCCTGTCCGGTGTCAGAAAGGCTTTGCCGAAGGTCGTGTCCAGGATCGCCTCAATGAACTGAAGCCTTTAGCAAGGAACCAGATGGGACTTGGCCTGGTTGATGTTGATACCCAGGCTGGTGAAAACCTGTAGGTTAAAGGAAAGAGAGTGTAGGAGTACCTCCCCGGACAGGGCCACCAGGAGCCAGTCGTCCAGGTATGGGAAAACCTGCACTCCCTGGGTACACAGGTGGGCCGCTACCACTGAAAGACATTTGGTGAATACTCGGGGGGCCGAGGAAGGACCAAGTGGGAGGGCCTTGAATTGGTAGTTGTCCCCCTGAAATGAAAACTGGAGGAACTTGCGGTGGGAAGGGCGGATGGGGATGTGCAGGTAAGCATCCTGCATATCCAAAGTGCACAGCCACTGTCCCAGCCGAAGAAGCAACAGAAGGCTCTGAAGGGAGAGCATTCTGAAGCATTTGTACTCCACGAACATGTTCAGGGAGCTGAGGTCTAGAATAGGCCTCACGGCTCCCATTTTCTTTGGAACGAGGAAGAAATGGGAATAATAACCTGTCCCCCAAAGGTGGATGGGGACTGGTTCTATTGCCGCCTTCGCGAGAAAAGGGGAGATTTCTTCCTAGACCAGAGGAAGATGTTCCAGGGAGTAAGACGACTTGGGGGTTGGTCTTCGGGGTGGTTTCTGAAGACACTTGATTGAGTGTGCTGCTATCAGCTGGAGCACCCAATCATCATATGTAATTCTCTCCCAACCCGGTAGAGGGAAGGAGAACCTCCCTCCCTCCCTCCTACCGGTTCCTCTCGGGAGTCCAGAGGTTGTGGGAGAGGAAAGAAGTCAGGGAGTGTGGGGCAACGCAGCGGCCAAGGCTCCCGCAGCTTTTTTGGGTGGGGGAGGCTTGGCTGCCGGAGGGGTCCAACGTTTATTGGCCCACTCACCCTAAGGTTTCCCTTTTGCTCGAGAACGTCTGCAAAAAGGGCGACGCTGTCCCTGAGGGGGCCTGTACATACAGTCAATGGACTTGAGTGTAGTGCCCTTCTCTTGCAGGTCGGTGATCATGTCCTTGACATCCCCACCGAACAGCACAGAACACCTTAAGGGCGCATCCTGAATTGCGGATTGCACTTCAGGGACCAATCCTGACACCCGGAGCCAGGCATGACGCTGAAGACCTGCGGCGAAAGACGAACTCCGACCAGCTGTGTCCACTGCATCGTAGGTGGCACACAGCATGTGCCAACTGGCCGAGGGAACTTCCTGTTTGGTCTGAGACTCAGGAAGGGAGTCTAATTTGGATTCCACCTGACTCAGTATCACCTTCTGGTAGTCCCCCATATGTGCAACATAGTTCAGGGCCCTAATCCCCAGGGTGGAAGAAGCGTATACCTTCTTCCCATACTGGTCCAGAAGACGGGATTCATTGTCGGGTGAAGACGAGCTGAGATGTCTAGGACTGGACGACTGGCCGTGAGCAGCGCTAATCATGACCGAGTCGGTCTTAGGGTGAGTATTCAAAAAATCCACACCCTCAGAAGCCTGGTATAGCCAATCCGCCTTCCTCGGAAGTGGGGCAAAGCAGACGGTTGCTTCCAAATAGTAGAAACGAGGTCTGCGTGAGGCTCAATCCAGGGTGGAATCAATATCGGAGCAGTTTTGGGCAGATCCAAGTGAGCAGCGAGCTTCTTCCACTGTGGATCTGGCTCCAGAGATTGCCACTGGCGACCCTCCTGAATCTTTCTCAGTAACTCCAGGAAAGAAGGATCTTCCAGAGGAGACTTCAGAGGAGTCCTTGGCCGGGGACGGTCTGGAGTATGTGGCTCGTCATCAGGATCGGAGCACCCCCGAGTCTGAGGTCTCCGAATAAGAGGAGGAAGACTCCTCCCAATGCGGGGAGGAACGGTCCCCTTGAGCAGACCACGGGGAAGCATATCCTCCCCACCCCTGGCACCTGAGGGTTCACCTCTGGTGTCGGGTAAGGGGGGGGTCTCTTGTCTCCGGCGAAGGGGATCCTGTGCAGGGTCCGGCATCGGCAAATGGCTCTCCACCTCCCTGGTGAGCTGAATCTTGGCCTCAGCCCACCAGGCAGCCAGAGTCTCCTTCAAATCCACTGGCGGCTGGGGGGGGGCAGTGGATATGGATACTGAGGGTATCCACAGGGCAAGTATCCATAACCTGACGGCGGGAAGCCTGGCGTCGAGTATTGAGGCGTCGGGTACTGCGGCGTCAGATAAACAGGCACCGGGTACTGCGGCGTGGGATACTACGGTCCTGGGTAGGACGGCACCGGATTAAGCAGGGTCAGGTACCTGGGAGCCATTGGCTCTGATGGAGCAGAAGGCCCTGGGAGAGGCCCCGTGGGCGGGCCAGGAAAAGGTGGCCCCATGGGCGTCAGGCCCAGTGTTGGGATGGCGTCCAGCAAAGGGAAGTTGTCCGGTGTCAGGTAGGCTGGCATCGGAGCTGGCATCCAAGGGTCTGGCGTCAGGGGGTCCAGCCCTATAGGAGGGAGCCCTGACGTCAACGTACCTAAATCCTCCATATCACCCAGGGATGGAGGACTGAAATCCCCAGAGTCCAGCAGAGGAGACGCTGGAGCCTCGGTCAGCAACGGAAAGCGCTGCAGCGAGCCTGGGACATCGGACTTATCCAGTGAGTCTGACGTAGGCTCCTTCTCTGTGCGTTCATCGGTGGGGCCGGCGTCTGGCTTACCAGCAGGAACTGGGCGGAGGCATGGAAGAGCAGCGTCCGACGCCGGATCCTGCATCCCCCTGGAAGGGCTGGCGTCTGCTCCGGCCCTGTCCAAGCGGGCGTCGGTGGCACCGGCATCCGACTTACTGGACCCGCTCGACCCGGAGTGCTGCATGGCAGCGGCCTTCCCGGGAGCGGCCGCCTCCTTTATCCCAGAGGCACCCAAGGGGCCCGAGCACGAGCCCGACAGGAGAGATGATGCCATCCTGGACACCGCCAAGACGGCCGTTGAGGGTCAGTCCCCCAGAGGGGACGTTACCTGGAGAACGGCGACTCTGGCCAGAGTCACGGAAGCCGTGGAGGTGGAATCCCTGTCCCGGTGCTTCTCTTTCTTTTTTGGGTGTCCCTCGGGTGAAGTGGAGGCCTGCCTAAGCTTCTTCAACTCCTTCTCCATGGAGGCCATTTTCTTCTTCAAAACGTGGGCCTCCAGAGACTGCTGCCTCCATTTATGGGTGGCGGCGGTGAATTGCTGGCAGTGCTGGCACTTCTCCACGAGGTGTTCCAGGCCTAGGCAGAAGAGACACAGGGAGTGACAGTCCTTATGCGGTAGCTGGGATCCGCATGAGTCGCACTTATTCTTACGCGAATCAGAGGGCGTCGGGGACGACACACACAGCCGTTAAGGTAGGAAAAACTTGAAAAACTGATGAAAAAACTCAGTAAATAAGACCGACGTAAAACTGGTGAGTGAAGGAACTTAACCACGAGGCACTTTCACAAGTCGACGGCGGGGAAGAAGTGGAAGGCGGGCTTGGGGGACCGCCCCTTTATACTGATGTTGCATGATGTTGGTCACCTGACATGGGGGCGGTCCCCCTCCAGAGACTGCTAGCTAGAAATTTTTCCGTGGGGTCCTGATGCCTGCTGGCTTCAGTCCTATATGTAATTACCAACTGCAAGAGCCCTCTCGAAGTAAGATCACTCAATCCTCCCTCCCATGGCCAGCCCCCGTGCAACCCACGTCCATTCCCGAACCTGGGTGACCGGCATGGCAAAAGGCAAAGTGCCCAGCGCCTCAGCCTTCCATGTCACTGGACCAGCTCATTTTTTTTTGTATTTTCTGTTTTTATACTCCACCCACATGGCACCCCCATCCAGCCACTCCTTCGGAGTGCCAAGGTCCCTGACACTCACCCATCCCCTACCGCCATCCACCAGCCCCTACTGCAGCTTACCTGAGTAGCCCGATGTATCCCTATATCGGGAGGGTCCCTCTCTTCTGGGGGGGGGGGTGCCTTACCGGCAAATTAGCATCCCAGTACTGCAGGATTGGTCCGGGCTCTCTCCGGTGCTTCATGGCGACAGGAGCCGGCACTTGTCATCCAATCAGACAGGGAGCTCTTTTCTCATTTTTCTGCCCCACCCACAACAGTTCTCAGCCTTGCGTGAGCACAGGTGACCTAGGGCTGGGACGTGCAGAGGACGTATCGAGGCAGCATATCCCCAAGCATGGCACCCAATCCGTCCCAGAGGTGCCAATGCTGGTTCTACCCACCCACCCCACCCTTGGGAGGAAGTGTCCAATGGATGCTTGTGAATCCTCCTCCCTGCTGGTGTCCGCTCCTGTTACTCAGGCTTGGGGCATGAGCCTGGGTCACCAGTATGTTGAGCGAAGGGCCAACCCTTTTAACAGAGATTCGGATGGGCTGCAATCCATTTCACAATGTTTACACCTACTTCAATAATCCGCAGCAAAATGGACTGCTTTGAAATTGTTCACGGCTACACAAAGGTATGCAGCAATGCATTCTGTGACTCATCTCGGCTCAGGGAATTGCTGTGCATGTACACTAGCACAGCGACTATCAAGACCCAAATCCTGAGGGCCTCAAAGTGTGGCCACCAGAACTTACTGGTGGTCTTACTCCTTATTTTTTCATCCCCAAACCCCTGATGTACCCCGTATCTCTAATAAAGCTAAATTGTTTCATACAGTATACAATAAGTCAAGTTCTTGATGTATTTTCACTTGACATGTAGATCCCATGTTGTTTGTAACTAGAGCTTTAAAGAGCTGTGTGGCCGTAGAAAATTGTGCTGGTGTCGGCATGTGACCATGGTGGCCTCATTTGAGAAACACTGCACTAGCACTTAAAACTTCCGATAGGTTTCAGCTCCTCTGTCAGGGAGTAGACCAGAGGAACCCAAACTATTTGCAGCCTGGGCAGTTTACACTAACCACTGTAAAACAGCTTGGACTCCTAAACCTGCCAACGCAGTTCAGAAATGGTGAGTGTACATGGACCATAAGAAACCTGCCTGAGAATGAATAAACCAAGATATGCCACCGAAGGTTTGGGCTATGTAAGAGGATAAGAGTAAGGCTACCGTAAAATACATTTTTTTTATCTGTTGTTGACTGGGCAGGTGCACTTGTGCCAAGCACGGCACGACCCATGTACTACAAGTACATTACATAATACAGTAACATGCTGCAGTGGGGAATAGTTTTCTAAGTCTACACAAAAGCAGCCTAGCATCACAGAATAGCAGGTTTGGGTAAGGGAGAGAGAGAGAGGTCTTTTTTGATCCTCTTACAAGACATGATTCCTTCCAGCACTGACCCACCTGCTCCCCCACATCCTTTATTTAGACTGCTGGTGTCTTAGAAAATAAACACAACACTTCCAAGCAAATTCCCTGAGACAGGGAGCCACTGACAGTTTATAAGAAGGCAATGTACACTTCAGTGTTCCATTTATGCATTACGGACACCGAAATGTCCTTGGATTGGTCCCTGAGGATTGCATAAAGGTGTAAAGGTGGCCTACCTGATGTGTAGCCCCCCGCTGGTGGAACTGATGTGCTCAAGAAGCTCTCATGGGAGGTACAGAAGCCATCACTAATGAAGACAATGGGTGGCTACGGTAGATCGGACTTGAAGGTAATGATAATGGTCTGTAGGCGGGAGAGGATATTTCTCCCAAAGGTCCTGGAAGGGAAGCATACTTCAAGCATCCAGACACTGATGCAAATAAATAAGCTCCCTCCGAGCCCAGTGTCTGAGGAATAGGTCAGTTTTGGCGAAGGGATTACAATGGTCATGTGGAAGAGCACCCAGGAGGGAGTAATGGTCCCTCAGCAAGGTACCCTGCTGTATCATGTGCCAGGTGCGAAAGGCGGTGGCAGTGTGGGGGAAAAGTTAGAAAAGGGGAGGCAGCCCGGTGGTGAGGTATAGAGACTGGCCCCTATATTGTGGAGATCATTTAATACAAACTCAGTATTCTTCCAATGTGTCCTGTACATCTCAGTCATCCAGAGGCAAATAAGTCGTAGTTCAAGCAAAGGCTTACAGTTGCAGGTTTGGAAAGTTCACTCCTCCCTTTGCAGTGGAAAGATGAAGGGAAAGATGAACTCTTGGATGCCCCCCCCAAAAAAAAACAGGGCTGATAAAATAGGGGAAAGGGGCAACCTTGACAACTGACCCTTCCCAAAGCAAAAGGTGGAGAAAGGGAACCATTCAACCATACACAGGCCTGTGGGCTACGATAAAGGGCTTGTAGCACTTAAATGAAGTCTGGAGGAAAACCAAAACTAGCAAGAGCATACCAAAGAAAGGGCCAAGAGACACTGCTGAAAGCCTACTCTGTGTCCAAGCCAGCCAGGTACAGGGGATACTTAGCTGATGGACATGATCCAGAAGTAATAGCGTTCTCTGAACATTGTCATGAGCCTGGCATTTCCGCAGAGGCGGGATATTTTCACGGCATGGGAAGAACAAATATAGTGGCTAAATGCTGGGGCGCACCTGAAGGGTCTGGAAAGAATAGTCAGCAAGGGAGTCACCAGGTCATGCAGGGAGGAGGAGGTCTTATCCAGTCCCAGGCATTTCCTTATTTTCGAAGTGGATATGGTCATCCTGACCTCAAAAGTTCAGCGTAAAAAGGGGACGAGAGATACCTGCTGGAGAAAGACCATGCTGTCAGTACGTGGAACAAAAACACAGGATTCGTGATCATGACCCAGAATTTACAAGTGTGGCACAAAAAGTGGCCATTTTAATAGTCACCTTTTTTCTGAACTTTATGACTTACATTTGAAGAAAGAGAGAGAGAGAGAGAAAGACAGGATGTTAAACCACTCTACAAAGGGACCTGGCATGAGTTAGTCACAGCATCTGACACAAGAGAAGCTGCATGAAAGGTTGGGACACTACATAGCCTATTTTACGGAAAGGGTGGTGGAGCTGGAACTGCGGAACAGTCTGCCAGTGGAGGAGATGGGCGACAAGACCATAAATGGTTTCAAGAATGGCTGGGACTCAGTGAAGAGTTGAGTAGTTGCTCAGGTCGGTAGCAGTAAGCAGGGGAGCAGTGGGTGGACGAGAGAAATAAAACCCTGAGTGGACAATACATCCCAGGGCAGAATAGGGAACTCTGGGCAGACTTGCTGGACCTTTGGTCTTTTTCTGTCTTCACTGTCTATATAGCCCAACTGCCAGAAAAGTGTGTAAGGAATTTTAGTCAGAATACTCAACAAATACTAAGAAATGACTCATGAGAAACCCAAATTAAGTCAGCCATAACCCACTCCCTGCAATGTATGACACTGCCAGTGAATCCTTCTTCATGTCTCACTGGACTTCATGAACAGAAAGAAAAAACTACTTACCATAGTAATCTTGTTTCTTCCAAGGGAATCTACTGTATTCTGACTAATGCAGTTAGCCTTCACCATTCAACTGCCCCGGAGAGAAATGAGTTAATAGAACCTATGCTAATAGTGAAACATTGATAGGCTCAAGCTCGGTTTTCAAACCACTGTCCCTGGTGCATTCTATACAACCGTCAGATTCTTATGAAGCATATACAAAAAAAAACCCTATATTCTATCTGTGCTAACCCAAATAACTAATACACCCACTGAAAACCAATCCTCCTAACGAATGAGGGCATTACAAGACCCAAGTCACAGATGCCCAAAGACAACTAACCAAACAATTTCAACAACACCAACATATCAACTGGAGTGCAGAGCCCCCAGTTTCTGCTAGGGAAGGCAGAGTGGGAGCTCAGAATACAGTAAAGATTCCGGTGGAAGAAACAAGATTACTATAGTAAGTAATTTTTTTCTTTAAGCTTCAGGAAATCTTTACTGTAGTCTGACTAATGCAGACTACCAAGCAGTACCTTTGGAGGTAGGCTTAGAACCTACTTAGGAAAGAGGCTCTGCAGTACTGCTGTGCCAGACCTGGCATCACTTCTAGCCTGAGTTTCAAGGCAGTAGTGTTTAGTAAAGATGTGAACAGTTTTCTAGGGCGCTGCTTTCCAAATTTACAGCAAAGAAATGTCTCTTGCAGCTGCTATACAAGCAGCTGTACCTCTTGTGGAGTGGGCCCTGAGACCAGCTGGGGGCTCCTTGCCCAGCTTTCCACAGCAAAACTGAATGCAAGCCACTGTCCAACATGTAACAGTCCTTTTTGTGGCTGGCTTGCCCTTCCTCATTTCCCCATAGGTGAGAAAAAGACACAGGTTACTCGCCTGTAACAGTAGTTCTAGGAGTGGTATATGTTGTTCAGCCGCACTATCTGGAAGTGTCCTTTCCCTTTTAAATTATACCGGAAAGTCTTCAAGCCAGTTTCTCCCAGCCACCCGGGTGTTAACTCCAGCGACTCCACCCCATCACGCCAGATCTTGCCCGCTGGAAGCAGTGTTTTGTGCCAAAGTCGGGGGAGGTCAGGTGGGTCAGTGTGTATAAACACATACCACTCCTAGAATTACTGTTTTTCTAGGGATGTGGATATGTTGTTCTAGCCACACTTCTGGTAGACTCCTAGCAGTTCTCTGGGAGGAAGGAGGCAAGGCACATACCCCCTACTTAGGGAACAGAGATTGGAGAACTGAGGACCCAAAACCAGCATCCCGGCATGACTCTAGGTCAATTTGGTAATGGGAAATGAAGGTGTATGTTGATCTCCAGGTAGCAGCCCTGCAAATTTCCTGGATAGGTATGTCCCTGGAAGTAGCGGCTGACGCAGCAGTATGATGGGTGGAATGAGCCCATAGCCCTCCGGGAGGCTCTCTACCCGCCAACCTATAGCAGAGATCAATGCAGGATACTATCCACCTGCAAATCGTCCACTTGGCTGCAGGTCTGCCAGGTGCGGCTTCAACGTAGGTGACAAACAGCTGGTGAACCTCTCCCCAAACTCCAGCCGTGCAATCCTTATAATAGGCTAGCGCTCACTGCAGGTCCAAAGTATGGAGTTGTGATCAGCCTCCGACATGTGATTGGTGAAGTACACCGGGAGATTAATCACCTGGTTAAGGTGAAACTCTGACACAACCTTCAGGAGGAATTTCGGGTTGGGGTGCAAGACAACCTTGTCCCTGTGGAAGACCAGGTAAGGAGACTCCACCGAGGGCATCTGGAGTTCACTGATCCTTCTAGCTGATGTGATAGCCACCAAGAAGGCAGTCTTCCATGACAAGTGAGACATCTCACACCTGTGCATCGGTTCGAAAGGCTTGCCCATGAGCTTTGCCAAAACCAGCAACAAGTCCCACTGTGGTGGTGGTTCACATGGTGGAGGGGAAATGTGGGCAAGACCCATGAAGAAGCACCAGACCACCTTCTCCTGCGTCACCGACTGCTGACCGGCCTGCGCCCAGTAAGCAGAGATGGCTGCCAGGTGCACCTTAAGGGTTGTCAACTGAAGGCTCGACTGAGAAAGGGACCAAAGGTAACCAAGGATGCTAGCCACTGGACAGAACAAAGGGTCCAACTCCTTGCCCTGACACAAAATGGAGAATCTCTTCCATTTGAAGGCATAGCACTCCTAATCGATGCCTTCCGAGATGCCTGCGCAATGGTGAAGATATCTTCAGAGAGAGCCAAAGCCTGGAACTCTAGTCACTCAGGAACTAGGCTGTCAGGTGCAGGGACTGAAGGCCCTGATAGACTACCTTCCCCTGATGGATGAAGAGCAGGTCTGGGCATAGGGAAGACGCCTTGGGAGCCTGCTGCTGAGGCTTGAGGAAACTGGGGTACCAGAACTGACATGGCCAGTCCAGCTCCACCAGGATCACCTGTGCCTTGTTCCTCTTGGCCTTGAGCAGCACTTTGTGGATCAAGAGAAATGGAGGGAAGGCACAGGATAGGCCTGGGGTCCAGGGCCTTGAGAAGGCATCCCTCTGCAGTGTTCCCTGCTGAGGGCAAGGGCACAAAACAGCCTCAGCTTTGCATTCTCCCTGGAGGCAAACAGGTCACCTGGGGGGTGCCCTACTATGAGAACAGGTTGTGTACTACCTCGAGATGGAGAAACCACTCGTGAGATGCCTCGCCCACTCAGCTGAGAGCATCCGCCAGCTCACTGAAGGTGCCTGCCACATGGATGGCTAGGAGATCCACCTTCAGGCTGAGCACGAGGGTCCAAATGCAGAGAGCTTCCCTGTACAAGGGTAAGGAGTGCATCATGCCCTGTTTTTTGAGGTAGTACATGGCTGTGGTGTTGTCCGTCTGGACTTGAACGACCTGACCCCGAACGTGCGGAGCAAATGCAGTCGGCGCCAAACGAACTGCCTGGAGTGCCAGCAGGTTGCTGTGGCATCGGGACTCCTTGGGGGTCCAAAGCCCATGAACTCTGTGTTCCCCCAGGTGGGCACCCCAGCCCATGAGAGAGGCATCGATCATCAGAACGACTGTCAGCTCTGGGCAGACAAGCGGGATCCCTTCTTGCACATGTGCTGGGACCAGCCACCACTGGATGACGTCCCACATCCTCTGGGTCACAGTGACTGGCTGGTCGAAGTGACCCTTACGCTGAGACCACTGGCTGGCCAGTTGCCACTGCAGGGAGTGCATTTTCCAGTAGGCCCAATGGCCACACTTGTGCAGGCTGCCATGTAGCCCAGCAGGTGCAGGAAGTCCCGGGCAGGGTGCAACTGTCCAACCCAAATGATCGGGCAAAGGAGGAGAGAGCCTCCGTCCTGTCCACCAGGAATCGGGTTATGGATCTGCAAGAGTCGAGCTCCAACCTGATGAAGTGGATCACCTGAGAAGGCACGAGTTCCAACTTGGCCTCGCTGACTAAGAGGCCAAGGGAGACACAGGTCTTGATGACCAGGCCCCTGGACTGCTCCACCTCCTGCCTGGTGGGACCTGCAATTAGCCAGTCTTCCAGACAGGGCCAAACCCGGACCCCTCGGCCCCTCATGTAAACTGCCACTACTGCAATGCACTTGGTGAAGACACTGGGGGTCGAGGAGAGCCTGAATGTCATGGCCTGGAACTTGTAAAGGGTTCCCTCTTCCCGAAAACAGAGGAACCATTGGTGAGATGGACGGATCGGGATGTAGAAGAACACGTCCTGAAGATCCAGGGAGCAAAACCACATGTTTTGCTCTAGAGGTGGTATGATGTGAGACAGAGTTACCATCCTGAAGGTGTGCGACCTGAGGAAGTTGTTCAGGTCATGCAGATCTAGAATGGGGCACCAGCCCCCAGTCCCCAGAAAGAACCTGGAGACAAATCCTGTGTGTTCCAGAGGATCTGTGGCAGGAACCGTGACCTCCTTGCGGAGGAGCAGGGCTACGTCATCTCTGAGAGCTGACAGCATGTCTGTGGAAACCAAGTCCTCCCGTGGGGCACGGGCACGGGCTCGGCAAGGAGGGTACTGCTCAAATTCCAGAGGCAGACCCTGAAAAGCCACTTTTAGAACCCACCTGTCCGTGGTGACAGCGGACCAGACTGAAAGGAATTGGTGGAGCTATCCCCCTATGGGAGGACCCAGGGGAAGTGTGATTGGCATGAGGTAGGCACTCCTCATCCCGTCACTGGGCAGGCTTAGATGAGGAGGAGGGCTCGGCTGAGGCACCACTGGAGCCTCTTCCTCCTAGCATACGGATAACCGAGGCCACTGACTTGGGCTGAGGTCTCCAGGCCTGAGCCTGCTGGCCAGCCTGTTGCTGGGCTGGTTTGGCCAAGGAGTGGAGGTGAACCGAAAGGGCTTCCATTTCTGAAACTGTCTGGAGCCCTTGGGGTCCTTATGGGCAGATGTCATGGAGTCCAAATTGGCACTGGATTTCTCAATGCGAGTGAGGTGATCCTCGACCCCGAGGCCGAACAGATTGGTGCCCAGGAAAGGGACATCTGCTAGCTTGTGCTGAGTGTCCACCATCAAGCCCTGCAACGCATGGCCACTGAGGCTGCCGCGGAGTGGGCACAGGAGTCCTCAATGTCCATGACAGTCTGGAGCTGTTGTTTGGCCATAGCCCAGCCCTGGTCTTGGACCTGTTTGACTGTGGTCTGAAGGTCTGCAGGCACATGAGGGAGCACCCCATCTAAGGTGCCCAGCCGGGCATGGGAGAAGTGGGCCATAAGGAGGGCCAAACTCGCCTGGCGAAGGCCAAGCAAGGAGGCAGCAAAGACCTTTTTAGCTGCATGGTTCAACTTCCTGGGCTCTTTATCAGGTGGCCTGTCAACATCCCCAGTATTGCCAGAGTGCTGGAACACAGAGTCGGCCACCAATCCCTCAGCTGAGGGGTGCTCTGTGAATCCCAAAAGGGATCCAGTGGGCACCGCATACTTACGGGCCATCCAGGCAGAGGGTGCGGGGCAGGAAACGGGGTGCTGACAAAGCTCCAGGGCAGGGTCAAGAATAATTTCTGCCACCGGCAAAGCCATGTCAGAGAGTCTCTCCGGTCGAGGATCTCAGTCAACGGGTGACAAGCCTGTTTCTGGACGGGCTCCATTTTCATACCCGTTCACTCAAGAGATCAGGCGGAGAAGGCCCATGAAGGAAGATGAGCCTTTGTCTATTGAGAGATCCCCCGTGGACACAATGTCGACTGGACCAGAGTGCAGGGAGGAACCCTCGGACTCCTAAGAGTCATCAAAGAGCGGTCAACCACCGGAGTCCCCGCTAACCCTCCATGGACGGTCAGGGGTGACGGTGACCGACAGCCAATGGGGAAGCCCCTTGGCTGTCTGAGACTCCTTAGTCGGAGTGCCAACTGTTGGCAGTCTGGGCAGTGGTTCCACCATGATCAGCAGAGAAGACGGAGTCGCCGAGAACGGGGCCGTTTTGACGGGTTACGTTGGCGGAGTTGGTGCTGGCCACTCGGGTGACAGGTGATAGCCGGCATAGAAACTGGGGTCAGTCTGGCGAAGGTGAATATCAACTGTTGCCACATCAGGTCCTCGTAGCATCGACACAACTTACGCTGAAGCGTCTCCTCACCAGAGGACGAAGAATAGTGGCGATGCCACTTCCCGTGGTACCGAGAGTGGAAGCACCGATGTCGGCAGGACCGGCTTGACCCATGGGAGGAAGACCAAGACCTCGACCGTCGGGGAATGGCAGCGGGGCTTGGAGGGGGTCGATGAATGCCGGGGCTCCTCCTGGTCAGGGCCGGGGCCAGAGGCAGTGGGTCAGTGGACTGATCCATCCCTCCAAGGGTCTACATTAGGACCGAAGTCCTGTACAAGGAAGTATCGGCTTCTTTGGTCGACAACTGGTTGGTCGGCTTGAGAAAAATCTCGGCTGGGACTTTGACCAGCGTCTCAGCTGGCATGCCTGACATGGTTACCAAGGAGCCAGCTGCCAAAGCTGAGGATTCAACAGAAGTCAAATTCAGAGAAGCGCAGGAATTGGAAGCCCTCGACTGAGTGCATTCCCGATCCCATGACCGACGAGTCCTATCTTTTCTTAGACTCTTTTTTAGATTCGGATTTGCCTATAGGTCCCTGACTGAAGGTTGGCAGAGACTAGCACAATTCCTTGAAGGAGCCTGTAAAGGTCGAGCCCAGCTGATGCAGCACGAAGGCAGAAGCCGAGGAGGTATAAGCTGCGGCCTGGGCCGCCTGCTGCTCGGCGGACCCTGCAGCCGCGGAGATCACCCAGCGGGCATCCTTGGATTTGACTGGCGGGTTCCTTTGGCCCAGGCGGCCCAATTTCAGGTGAGACGATCTCCAGAATGGTCGGGTGAAACGAGTGACAAAAGTCGCAGGCCTGGGAATCATGCTCATGTTCCAGGCAGTAGACGCATGTGGCATGTGGGTCAGGCCTGGACATCTTCTGCTCGCAAGGACACCAGTGGAACCCAGGAGCGGACTTCTTGTCCATCACAATTGGAGATCAAAAGGAAGACTTAGAAACATGAAGAGTTTAAGATTTGGAAGTAAATCCGAAGATTTTTAAGCACTGGGACCTACTCGGCGTGGAAGCGGTAAGGAGGGAACCTGTTTTTTTCAGCGGAAAGGAAGATCTGGCTTCATGGGGAGGAGCCAAGGGAGCTACCACATGGGTGGACAGGACGAGCCAGCTAGAAGACTTTCCAGCAAGCATTTAAAGGGAAAGGACAGTGCCAGGAGTGTGGATAGAAGAACATATCCATGCCCCTAGAATCTTACTTAACCATCGTGACTGCAAGCTGCTGTGCCTTTTTGTTTTAACAGTGGCACACTAAGCAACGCTGCCCTCTGACGCACAAGCTATCAGAGCAAACTGTCTTCAAAAGCAATATCTTTGCCCTTGTGTTTTCGCTGCCATGCCAGTTTTGCATAATTTCACCTCGACCATGAATCAGATCCCCCAGAGCAGACCTTAGCAACTGAAGGTGTACAGCTCTTATACTCATTGCAGGGTGTCTACATCTCCACATTCCATGCCATCATCAGTGCGTTCTGCTGACTCTTGTTAGTCATCCTATCAAACTGCAATCCCAGGTGAATGGCAGTCAAAACAGCTGATCCCAACAAGAAACAGATGCCCCTTTTATGTTGTCATCCAGGAAGTGCCAGAATGAATCATGCGTTAGAAAGCATGACAGAAAACAGACACCTGGTTTTGGAGTGTGAACGCAACAGTCGAGAAAAACATGCCGAGAAGGTTTCCAGGCAAGGTCCACTATCTCGGCCACATTTACTAAATGGAGAATAACAACCAGCTTTTAGCAACAGGGAACTGGCAACTATATCCAATCGTCTAGTACAGGGGTGTTCCCACTAAGCAGTGAGTACTGTAACATCCCTCCTGCCCCAAGCTGACCAACCCCAAACTCATCACAGATTCCAGCCATACAAAAGCAAATATGTTTTCAACAAAGGCAACTTCTTAAATGATTCTTTGTAGATGAGAACTTGTGTAGACTACCTAAATGGCTGTGACCACTACTTTACCATGTTGGTGGCCCACTGGGTAGTTTTTCTTCATTCTAGCCGCCATCCTGTAAAACAAATTCTGTTTAGATATTTTTAGGTCATTTCTCATTAACTGACTTAACCGCTCAGTAAACCTGAGGGCCATTCTCCATAGACACCCCAAGGGCTGAGGGGATGTCAGACAGCAGTGTGCTTCCTCAGCACAGATCCTGGTCAACACAGTGAAGACCCCAACACCCCCCTCCCAAAATGGGTTTCTTCTCTGTCCATCAGGCTCTCATATCAGCAGCAGAATGAAACGCCAGTGACCTGCAACAAATCCTACAATGTGCAGTATGGTAATTTTATCTCATCAGTCAGGTACTCCAGCTCATTCTGCTGGCACAGAGTGGGGCACCAGACTGTTGTCTAGGGTTGTGAAATCCATATTCAGTTGTTCTAATGTAGAAGACATAAGAGAACCCAACACATGCCAGAGAGACTCCCAGTTACTATAGTGGGGCTGGGAACACTAAGTAGAATTCTGAAACAGCACAAGAAGTTCCTAAAGTTCATTACCTATCCTCTTAGAATCTGCGTAGTCTTCTTCTGGTTCTACGTACGGCTTGAGATCATCGCCATCGTACCCAATATTAATCCACTTGTCTTTCATGATTTGCTGCGGGGAAAAAGGCAGAGTCAGGAACATTGCCCTGCATAAGAGATAACAATTATGTAATTATCCCCTTCCCCACCAAGCCAATGGGACGGGAAGGGCAAGCTCAGACTTCCTCAGTGCTGTGAAGCATCACTAGAATTTTCTGGAGGTGAAGGTATTTGTGGAGCACTTTGTCCCTATTGTCCGAACTACTAAACCTTCACAATGCTCCACTCAGGCCAATACTCCTGGTACTTGTCCTGCAAAACCAGTATCCAAGTTGTCCAGCTATGGCACTGTCTGTCATGGAGAGTCAGCACCAGCCCCCCCAACATGCCCAAACTCACAATATGCAATTTGTGCAGCCCTCAATGTTGCGTGTCCTATCCAAAGCCTGCATCCTGACTGCATAGAGCAAGAATGGTGGTCGGCATACAACATATATTGGCAGGGACTACGTTCGTGCTGCCAAGGATCACTTTAACCCTCCTTCACTCCTCTAGTCAAAAATATCTACGGGTCAGAAATTGTCCAAATATTCTAATGCTCCATACATGACATGACAGTTCTAATGCTAATGAAAGATGTGCAAACCCTTCAATATCTAGGGTCACTTCTGAAGCACAGCTTCTTATGTCGTGCTTCAAAATCCTGAAACATCCCAGCTGTGGACATTAGCAACAGATTACTGCAAGCCCAGAATTAGCAGAGAAATACAGTAGATAGATGGCATATTCTCTCAATAACAGAGACAGAAAGTTTGCAAAAATAGGTCTATCTCTCAGACAGTGTCTCTCTTGATGCAGTCAGTGAGACCTGCCAGGTAAGGCTCAGGCTGATTCAGACAAGGCCATACAGTTGAACACACTCAGAAGAGATTGTGCACGAGAACAAGGGGGCATGCAATGAAGCTGAATGGGGGCAATTCACGAGGGCCATAAGGAAGCACTTCACTGAAAGAGTGGTGTACACAGTATAGGAGGGGGAAAAATGGGCAGACTGGGTGGGCTAAGTGGTCATTATCTGCTGACAGATTCTAGGTTTCTATGACCAGTACTGCCGCTGACCTTAATGGTGTACAGATGATATGTTTTTTCGAATAAAGTATTCTTTGAAGAAAAAAAAAACTGCATGAAAACTGCAGAACTATGAACAGTGTTTAACAAAGATTCAAATCCCAGGCTAGATTAAACTGGGGCATTCTCTAAAGGCTACAGGAGCTATGTCGCATTAATTAACAATGTGTATCAAAAAACCTTCAGTCCACAATGTCCCCCTGAAAATGTTTCTGTACTGTATGTAACCCTGCAAAGGTGTACAGTGCATGTGTGTGTGTGTGTGTGTGAAGAAATTCAGTTCAGGACTGTTTATTTTTGAAAATCCTTGGTGGGCAGTGTACACAAATGTATAATGAAATGCTATTTGACAGGAAAAAACTTCCTCAGCCTGTTACTGTACCTCTCAACCTCTCAGCATAACAATTCATAACACTGGCTTTCAGAATTCAGCACAAATGTCTAGAATGTCTAGCACTTTTTTATTTTAAGGAATAATATGTGTACAAATAGTGGGCCCCATACATTTAGTGTTAAGGGATGTTTCTGTCAAGATAGTTCAATGATTTAATAGTTTGTGTGTCCAAAAATGGCTCTAACATTAAGAACAGAACATCAGTAAAAGATGAATTTCAGTGTAAAAATCATAGCGCTGGGCTGAATTCATAGCAGTTGACAGGTATGCTTTCTACCTTACCTGGGATGTAACAAAAAAAAAAAAAAGAATATTCTTGCAGTAACCCCATCCACTATGTCATTCTTATCCAATCGGAATCTTTCGTTTCTAATTTGTATTGTTATTATTTATTTGAAAATTGGTGACTGGGTAGAGGCAACCTGAACCATGGCTCGTTTCCAGGGGCGAGCAGGGGGGGGGAGGGGAGGGAAGAGTACAGTAACAAAGAAATATAAACCAGGCTAATGCTGAAATTACAAGAACAATGACATAAAGTGCATAGGTCGAGTGCAGTACAGGCAGCAATGCCAAAAACTGCAACTGGGTGCCAAATACATCACATACAAAATGAAAAGCAATGGTGCAA
The DNA here is from genome assembly GCA_016271365.2 of Neoceratodus forsteri. Lineage (NCBI taxonomy): Eukaryota > Metazoa > Chordata > Ceratodontiformes > Ceratodontidae > Neoceratodus > Neoceratodus forsteri. The sequence continues at coordinate 559,984,218 of CM057450.1, read as the reverse complement.
ATATGGTAAGTTCAAAACGTGCAGGGAACCCGGATAGTGGGCTGCTGAGACTGGTGCTGAGAGGTGGGGTTCAGGAAGAGGGCTGGGCAGGAATAAGGGGGAGCAGGGAGAAGTTTTAGTTGGCATCTGAGGGAGGGAAGGGAGGGAAGGGAGAGATATGGATGGAGGAGGGAATCTGATTCCAGAGGGAGGGGAGATGGTATGAGAAAGTAAATATTCCAGCTGAGGAGTGAGATTGGGAAGGCATACAATGCGGAGGTTCTAGGAGAGCAAGGAGTAGGAGGAGGAGGAGATGAGGGAGAGGAGATGGGATAAGTAGCAGGGGAGGGATCCAAACCAGTACCTGTCCATGCTAGTCCTACTGCCATTTTCAAACCATAGCCCAGTCACTACTAAAGTGGGCCCACACCAAGACAAGGTCTAACCCGAGACTGCTCCACTTAACCCCACCAGGGCCCACTATCATGTCTCTGATCTCCTGTTATTCTGCTTAGCTATCACTGTGTCTAAGCCTACACCACTGCTTTGCAAAGAATGTATGTAACCAATAAAATTAATACTCTGTATAGGTACGCACCAATGTATTGTAATGCCTGCACTACTCCACTGCAAAGGATGTCTGTAACTGCTTAGCACTGCAAAGGACTTATGTAACTGCTTACCTAACACTCTGTATAGGTACGCATCAAAGTATTATATTGTTTAATAATGTTTGTACATCTACCATCCAACCAGTTATGTAACGTATTTGCTGTACTACTGCCATGTCTGTATTTGTCATCCAACAAGGAGCCTTTGGAAATGAGTCTATGACTCAAAGGATTGTAATTCTGATATTCTAATAAATAAAGATGAGGGAAGCAGAGTGAAACTGGCGATGTATGGAGAGTTGGGGGGTGGACAGGAAGGAGTAAAAGCAGCAGTGGTGAGTGTGAGAATGTGAGTTTGTAGCAAAGCAGCAGAAGGTGTTGCAGAGGATGTGCAGTCTAGCCAGGGAAGTAGACGGGGTGGTGCCACAGACCACATCCACAGAGTCAAAGATTAGGAGAACCATTTTGGTGACTAAATCCTGGCAGACCAGCGGAGAGAGGCATTACTTGCTGCAGAATAGGGCATCGAGTTTAGGACAGAGTTTGGCATGGATGACATCGATGTGAGCCAAGAAGTCAAGCCTGCTATTTAACCACATACCGAGGTATTTGAAGGTTGGAACAAGCTCAAGCGGGGAGCCATCTAGCGTGGAGAAAACAGGAGGGAGGTGAGCCAGGCCAATTTCTGGCGGTATTAAACAGCATAGATACAGTTTTTTTTGTGCTGACTCATTGAAGATTGGCCTGGAACCAGTGCAGAACACTGTGAAAGTCATAAGGCAGCGAGACTTCCACAGAAGCAGTTGAGGGACTAGAGGTGTAGGACTGTATCATCTGCATACATGTGAATATGCGAGTTGGCAGAAGAAGAGGGGAGGTCAATGAGGAAGACTGAGAATAGGCTTGGACCCAGGATGGGGCCCTGTAGGACTCTGGCCTGGATGGGGAGTGGTGGGGAAAGGGCACCTCTTACCTGTACTGACTGTTGACGGCCAGTGAGATAAGATCAGAACCAGTCGACAGTGGAGGCTGAGAGACTGGCAGTGCTCAGTGTATCCAGGAGGAGAGAGTGGGACACCAAATCAAAAACTTTGGCTGGACTGATGAAAATGGCTGCAGTAATATGCCCCTGATCCATCCCTGAGCAAATGGAATCCGTGACCGAGAAGGGAGATGACGGTGGAGTGACCCTTTCCAAAACCAGACTGGAAGGGGAAGGGGAAGAGGAAGCTGGAAGAGTGGAGAAGTCAGAAAACTCTGAGTAAAACAGTTTCCCTTGCAGCTTTGCAAGAGAAGGGAGGAGGGAGAGAGGGTGGAAGGTGCCAGAAGTGGAAGGATCGCCTCTTTTGTGGAAGGGGAGAACCTTGGCAAACTTCCAAGACTAAGGGGCAATGCAAAGGGTGAAAGAGAGATTTAGGAGGTGAGTGAAGGGGGAGGCGATGGCAAGAGCTGACAGATGGAGCAATTTAGGGTCCAAGCCATCCAGGCCAGATTTAGAAGGATTCAGTGAAGCAAGGGCAAGAAGAGTCTCCTGAGTAAAGACAGGTGGAAAGTCAAAACCCAGGGGAGAGTGAGGAGGCGGGGGGTGGGGGGACCAGGAGGTGTTTGGCGGGGGGCCACATGAAATGAAAAACTAATTAAAGTTAGCAGCTACATTTCTTCACACACATTTTGCTTCACCACAACTGTAATTTTTTTTTTTTACTTGCCCGGCTCCTTGGCTTCAGGGGCCTCAGACTTCACTCCATCCTGCCACCAGGATCCCCTGGCTTCATTGTGCTCATTAAGGCCACGGGTGTATTAATTTTCCCCATTTCTCCCTCACCCCAGAGGACGCTGGCGCAGAAGACGTTCATTCAGACGAACGACGTGCTTACGCACACTGTAGTCAAGCACCCGACAGCATCCTCCCTCCCTCCCTGACTCCAGACAGCTGTGTGCCCCTACTGCCCATGCTTCCACGGACAGAGGAGATATGGGTGCTTTGTGCTACCCGGTAACCTACCCCTGGAGGAGGAGAGCATCTGTTGGGACGCTCAATCCTCTTCCCCCCCATCCGACCCCCGATGGGCCAGATCCGTTCCTGAACCCAGGTCACCGACGTAAACTGTCCTCATTTTAACACTAAAACTTTTCAAACAACATGGAACATATCACTGTGCAGAAAAAAATAGGCTACTCACCTGTAACTGTAGTTCTACGAGTGGTACATGGTTCACATTCTAACTGCAATAGTCTGATTTACCAGACGTCCTTAGGCTAAGCTCCTCCCACCACCCACCTCGGCCACATATCCCCTAACTCAGCCCCATGATCCCTTGATGTCAGATCTTGCAAGCTGGAAGCAGAGATCTGTGTGCCACTTTTCAGGGGGAGACCAAGTGGGTTGTGTGGATGTGAACCATATACCACTCCTGGAAGTACGGTTACAGCTGAGTATCCTATTTTTCTAGGGGCACAGAAATGGTTCTCAATCCACACTCTGGCAGACTCCTAGCAGTTCTCCAGGAAGAGGGGGCAAGGCGTGCACCCCTACTTGGTGAACAGAGAATGGAGAACCAAGGTCCCAAAACCAGCATCTTGGCAAGACTCAAGGTTGATGTGGTAGAGGGAAATGAAGGTGTGTGCTGACTTCCAGATAACAGCCCTGCAAATTTCCTGGATAGGGACGTCCCTGGAAGCAGCTACCGAGGCAGCAGTATGTCTGGTGGAATGAGCCCTAAGCCCTACAGGAGGCTCCCTACCAGCCACCCTATAGCAGATGTCGATGTAGGATGTGATCCACCTGCCAGTCTTCTTTTCTGCCAGGTGTGGTTTTAGCATAAGTGACAAACAGCTGGCGAGCCCCTCCTGAACTCCAGCCATGCTCCCCACACAATAAGAGAGCGCTCTCGACAGGTCCAGGGTATGGAACCTGTGAACGACCTCCGAAGATGGGTTAGTAAAGTTGCTAAGGTGAAACTCCACTACAACCTTCGGGAGGAATTTCAGGTTGGGGCGAAGGACAACTCTGTCCCTATAAGGAGATTCCACTAAGAGTACCTGGAGCTCCCCAATCCTCGATGGTCATCAGAAAGGCCGTCTTCCATGACAGATGTGAAATCTCACACCTGTGCAATGGCTGGAAAGGCCTGCCCATAAGCACAGCCAACACCAGCAGTAGGTCCCACGGTGAAGACAGTATACACACTGGAGGAGACAGGTGGTCCAGGCCCTTGAAAAAGTACTCAACCACCTTCGCCTGGGCCACTGTCGGCTTACCAGCCCAGCCCAGTAGGCAGAAATGGCTGCCATGTGCACTTTAAGGGTCATCGCCCGCAGTCCAACTGAGAGAGGAACCAGAGGTAGTCCAGGATGCTAGTCACAGGGCAGGCAAGGGGATCAAGCTCCTTGCCCTGACACCAAATAGAAAATCTCTTCCATTTAGAGGCATAGCATCTACAAGTCGACTCTTTTGAGGAGGTTTGCATAACACAGAACACATCAACTGAGAGACTCCAGGCCTGGAACCCTAGCCACTCAGGAACCAGGCTGTGAGGTGCAGGGACTGCAGGCCTGGGAGCAGGACCGTCCCTGGAAGTCTGTTCAGCAGATCGGGGCAGAGAGGCAAACATCACAGAGGTCTGCTGCTGAGGCTAAGTAGATCTGGGTAGCAGAACTGCTGTGGCCAGTCTGGAGCTGTCAGGATCATGAGCAGTGTGTCCTTCTGGGCCTTCTCCACTATCTTATGGATCAAGGGGAAGGGAGGGAAGGTGTACACGATGCTGGGGGCTCAGGGCCTCATGAAGGCATACCACCACAGTGTCCCAGACTTTGGGAGGCAGGCACAAAACAGCCTCAGTCTGGCATTTTCCCAGGAGGCAAACTGGTCCTCCAGAGGTGTGCCCCACTGAGAGAACAGGTGGTTCACCACCTCCAGATTCAGGAAACACTTGCGCAGTGTGTCTCCTATCCAGCTGAAAGTATCTGCCAGCCGACTGTTCTCTCCTGTGACATGAATTGCCAGGAGATCTGCACTCAGGATGCGCATGAGGGCCCATGTCTAGAGGGACTCCCAACACAGGGGAAGGGAGAGAGTTCTGCCCTGCCTGTTCAGGTAGAACACGGTCATGATGTTGTCTGGCTGGACCTGCAAGTCCTAACCCCTGACTAAAGGAGCAAATTCCATCAGTGCCAGATGCACTGCATGGAACTCCAGCAGGTTTATTTGGTTACTGGACTCCCGCGGTGACCAGAACCCATGGGCTCTGCAGTCTCCCAGGTGTGCTCCCCATCCCCACCAGAGATACATCCATCGTGAGTATGACAGTCAGTTCTGGGCAGACAAATGGGATCTCTTCCTCGAGGTATTCTGGGATCAGCCACCACTGTATGGCATCCTATATTGGCTGGTTCACGGTAACTGGCTGGTCCAAATGGCCTAGGTGCTAGGACCGCTAATGACCCAACTCCCACTGGAGGTGCCGCATCTGCCAGAGAGTTCAACGGACCATGCTGGTAGAGGATGCCATGTACCCCAACAGCCTCAGGAAATCTCAGGCAGGGTGCAAGGGTTCAACCTGAAATGACTGGGCAAAAGAGGTAAGATCCAGTACCCAGTACACATGGAGGCAGGCCTTGGGCCGTTGAGAGTCTAGTTCTGCCCCGATGAAGTTGATCACCTGCGTGGGTACCAGTTTGGATTTGTCTGGGTTGATAAACAGACCCAAGTCTTGACAAGTATGGAGAGCCAGATCCTGGACCTCGCCATGGCCTCTCTGGACAGACTGACTAATAGCCAGTCATCCAGGTAGGGGTACATTCTGACCCCTAGGTGCTGCAGGTAGGCTGCCACCACTGCTATGCACCTGGTGAAGACCCTGGGTGCCAAGGACAGGATGAAGGGCATGACCTGGAACTGGTACAGGACCCCTTCCACTCGAAACCAGATGTACCAGGAGTGGGACTGACGGACTTAGATCTGGAAAAAAGCATCCTGGAGGTCTAGTGAGCAGAACCACATGTTCTGCTTCAGCTACAGAATGATCTGATTCAGAGTGACCATCCAGAAAGTACACTTATGTAAGAACTTATCGAAACAGTAGATCTTTGAGAGAGGTTCCTGCAGTAGGCCATAACATGTAGGACTGCGCCCTCTGGCGTCAGGACCACACGGCAAACGTTTGCTAGCAATGTCTGGTGGGGGACCGCCCACTCGACGTCACGTGACTGACGTCAGCGTGACCCTATAAGTGGACGGTCCCCGTACCTGCCTTCCAGTTCTCCCGCCGGAGACCCAATAGAGTGCGACAGGAGAAAAGGATATCATCCCTGAAGCCCAATCCAAAGAGGCCTGTAAGAGCAAACAGAAGACTGGGGGAAGGATGAAGGGAAAAAGATGACCTACTGCAGGAACCTCTCTCGAAGATCTACTGTTACGGTAAGTTCTTACGTAACTGTACTATCTTACTTCCAGAGGGTTCCTGCAGTAGGTCATAACATGTATGACTGAGTCCCAAGCAGTAAACTGATCAGGACAAAACTGAAGCACGGGAAGAAGGAAGGAAGGTCTGCAGAAAGACTAGAGCAGGTCTATGACAGAAGGCCCTGTAGGATGGCTAGGCCAAAACCAGCCCTACGCCTCAAGGCAATGTCCAGGCTGTAATGTTTAGTGAAGGTATGGACTGAACTCCAAGTGGCCATAGCACAGATCTCCGCTGCGGACACAATCTTGAAAAAAGTAGCAGAGGCAGCCACGCCTCTGGTGGAATTACTTTTGACCTCTCCCAGAAGAGGCTTGTTATACTTCTGGTAACAGCAATGGATGCAGTTGGTCAACCATTTTTTTTTTTTTTTAGTTGTTTAACCAGGAGTAGCACACTAAACTGAAAGCTTTTTTACAGGAGCGACCTGGGAGCACAAGGAAGTTAAGTGACTTGCTCAGGGTCACACAGTATGCAAGTGGAAGCTATGGGATTCAAACCCAGGTCTGGTCTGCTGGATGTCACCAGATTTGCAGCTCAGAGCCTTAAACCACTGTGCTATACTGCCTCCCATTTGGGTAAGCATTGCTTAGAGATTGCCGACTCCATAGTCTTGGCTGCAAAGGAAACAAAAAGTTGATCATCTTTACGGACATCTTTACAGACATCCTTGGTCCTGTTGATGTAGTAGTACAAAATCCTGTGCACATCTAGAGTGTGCAGGAGTGCCGCACCCTTGTTAGAGTAAGCCGGATAATAAACAGGGAGTTCAACAGTTTGGTTCAAAGTGAACTCATAAACCACCTTGGGAAGACACTTAGAATTTGTACGCAAAGCCACCAAGTCTCTGTGGAAAATCACATAAGGCTCCTTAAACATTAGGGCCTGGAGCTCGGAGATCCTTCGAGCAGAAGTAATGGCAACTAAAAAGAGCGCCTTCTAAGAGAGATAGCGCATCTTCTGGCTTATCGCTAGTTCAAAGGGAGGTAAAGTAAGCTTTTCCAACATAAAATTCAAATCCCAAGGTGGGGTGGGGTTACATATTGGTGGTTTCAGATGAAGGATCCCTCTCAGAATTGTTCTTGATACCTCCAACTGAGAAATCGTCTTCCCGTCTCTACCAAGGCGTGGTAGGCGGAGACAGCTGAAGGGTGGACTTTTAATGAAGAGTAGCTGAGTCCTGAGTCATACAGGTGTAAGAGGTACTCTTATCACCTGGGGCACTGGGCAAGAAAGAGGGTCCTTCTGTTTTGAGGCTGCCCAAATGGAAAACCGTTTCCATTTCATAGCGTAAGTAGCTCTAGTGGAAGGCTTTCTAGCCTCCACCAGAACTTGGGCAACCCTGTCAGAGACTCCAAAATGGTTAGTGATTATGTCTGAAGGAACCATGCATGGGCATGTAGGGGTCTGAGGTCCAGATGCACCAGTCTGCCCTGATTCTGCATCAACAGACTGCACCGAAGAGGCAGAGGTACTGGGGGTTCCACAGCCAACTGCTGTAGGAGTGGGAACCAAATTTGCCTGGGCCAGAGGGGGGCGATCAGCAACAGTTGTGCCCCCTCTGCTTGAAGTTTCACCAGAACCTTCTGCAGACTGGGAAAGGGAGGGAAGGCATACAAGTATCTCCCTGTCCAACAGAGAGATAACACATCTAGCCAGATAACAACAGGCCCTTGATCAAGCGAGCAGAGCTTGGGAAGCTTTGCACTGAATGGGGAGGTGAATAGATCCAACTCTGGACGCCCCCAGCGGCGGAACAGATTTTCCTCCACTTCCTGGTGTAGTTTCCATTTGTGAGCTAGAGCCAAGGAACGGCTGAGGCTGTCCACCAGGATGTTGTGCACACCTGGAACATCCACGGATGTGAGTTGTATGTTGTGCTGGACTACCCAGTACTAGACCCGCATTGCTTCCCTGCACAGGGGATACGATCTTGTGTCTCCTTGCTTATTGATGTACTAGACCACCGACATGTTGTCGGTCTGTATCAATAGTGTTCCCGCTGTCAGAAGGGGTTGGAAGGCCTGAAGGGCATACAGGACCGCCCTTATCTCCAGAATGTTTATGTGGACCAAGGATTCCAACTGGGACCATTTTCCCTGGGTTTGGTGGTCTCCTAGATGAGCTCCCCCAACCCACACCCAATGTGTCTGTGATGTGGGTCTAAAAGGGTGGAGAGGGTCTGAATGGTGTTCCTCGAGACAAGTTCGGAGGGTCCTGCCACAAGAGGTCCTTTCTGAGCACACTGGACACCAGAATATGATGATCCAGGTCATCGCTACCCTGATCCCACTGAACTCGTATGGTCCATTGGGTGACTATCATGTGTAGCCTGGCCAGAGGTACAGTTAGAATGGCCCCGGCCATCAGCCGAGGAGGCGTAAAAATGTCATGGCTGGGGCACGGCTGGAGGAGGCTACCAGTTTGGCCTGCTCTTGCAAAGTATCCACTCTGTCCTCCGGGAGGAAGACCTTGCCCTGAACCGTGTCCAGAATCACCCCAATAAATTGAAGGCATTGAGACGGGAACAGAGATGAACTGGGGTAGTTGATCTTAATACCCAGTCATGCAAAGAGGTCCAGGGTGGAGGACAGAGAATCCTCCAGGCTGCTCCTGGACGGAGCTGCTATGAGCCAATCATCCAGGTATGGGAACATGTAAATTCCCTGGTGATGAAGTGCCACTGCCACCACTGCTAGCCACTTGGTAAAGACTCTGGGTGCCGATGAAAGGCCAAAGGGGAGGGCTTTGAATTGGAAGTGCTCCCCTTGGAAGAAAAATCGCAGGAAGTGACAATGGCCCAGGGAAAACCGGTATGTACAGGTACACGGCCCGCATGCCCAGTGCACAGAGCCAATGGTCTGTCTGAAGCATTGGCAGGAGTCCTTGGAGCATCAGCATGCAGAACTCTTTGTATTCTACATAAAGGTTCAGATGGCTGAATGGTAACCCCGGTCCACTTTCTTGGGTACAGCCAGGATGGAGTGAGGCATCTGCCAAATAGTGGAGGTGAGATCCTCGTGTGACTCCGTCAACGGGGGAATCGGTATGGGTGATGTCTCAGCTAGGTCCAAATGTTCCGCAAGGCGCTTGCGTTTTGGGACCTGTTTCTCTGCATTCCAACCATTGGCTTGTTGGAGGATGTGGATGAATTCTGTAAAGGAAGGGTCTTTTGGGGGAGACTTAGGAGACTCCTTACCCTTAGACAATGTGGTTTCTGAAAGGTTTTCAGAGGACGAGTCGGAAGAATCAGCCTCTGAGTCAGAGGATTCTCCCTTCTCAGAGGCCTTTGTCTCAGTTAGAGGAACTTCTGGAGTACTGTCTCCAGAAATATGTGCCATGAAACAGCCAGACCTGTGAGAACCCACAGGTGATAAAGAACGTGGGGTGGGGGACGCCACCGGGGCCGCAAGTCTGTTGTCCAAATCTGCTACTAACTCAGATCTTGCCTCCTGCCACCAAGTCTGGAACATGGCCTGGAAGCCAGCTGAGGTGGAGGCGGAGGTTGGTAGTACTGGTAACCCGCCCCTGGGAAATGGGGGTTGGGGACCTGGAGCCTGGAAAGGGGTCCTATAGCCGGCGGCTGATATCCATGGTAAAAGTGAGTCAACATCGGGCCTGTCATCGGGCAACCTGACATCGGCAGGCCTGGATAATGAAGGTAGCCCGTGGGTGAACCATGGTGAATACCCTGATGGTCACAGTGTGTCCCTGAGGGCCTTGAAGGAGGCAGAACAGATGGACCTGGGAGGTTATCCTGCGTCAGGAGTCCCGGCATCAGGATCGCTGACGTTGGAGATATCGCAGGGAAGCCTGGCATCTGGTTCTCAGGCATCGGAAAGGCTGGTGTCAGACTTGGGGGGCCTGACAGAGGCTCTGACAGAAGTTAGGCCAATGGACCTGACAACAGAGGCTCAGAGCCAGATGTAGGTATCCCTAGTGTCAGGGCTGAGGAAGGGCCCAACAGGGTAGGAAGGTCCCTAGGAGACGGTGGAAGTACCGACTCTGACATTAGAACCACAGGAGGATTATCCGCGGGGGTCTGGAGGTTTCCCAGCACTGGAGTGGGTGAGGAAAGAACCACTTCCAATTACCCACTTCCCCCTCCATCCCAGGTAAAGAATCAGGCAAAGGAGGTTCCACTGGTAACGGTGGAGGGGAAGGCTCCATGACAGGGGAAACCTGATGGGAGGGCTGGCCTTGGGAGGTCAGCATGCTCAACTGGATGTTGGGTGTGTTGGCATTACCCGCGACGGGTAAGCTTCAACTGGGCGGGCGCCAGAGTCGCTAGCGTCCAACTTATCGGTCGAAGGAGAAGGAGCCGGGCGGACAGGGGAGGAGTCCCCGACTGGCTTATCGGCAGATGTCGGGCAGGCTCCCTCCGGACGGGAACCCAACTTATCGACAACTGGGCGATCTCCAGAAGGACCGGAATGCAACTTACTGGTATTGACCGGGCATCCACTGGAGGTCCCGGCGGGTGACTTACCGGGCGAGGATCCTGTCTTGGAGCCTGTTTTGATGGGCTTAAGAGAGGCAGAGGGACCGGGGGAACTGGATGACAAGGCCTGGACAGTCACCAGTGGGGTGCGGCTGAGGTGCAGTCTTGTCTGTAGGCTTAAGTCCCGCACCCTTGCTAGTAGAGGGCCGCTCTCGATCCTCCAGACACTCTCACTCCCGGTGCCTCTCTTTTTCTTTCTTTTTCTTCTTAACCTCTGAAGAAAGGGAAGAAGCGAAGTCCCTCAGCTTCTGCATTTCTTGTTCTAAACAGGCCATCCTGGATTTTAAAACATGGGCTTCTAGGGCCTGCTGCCTGCGTTTGCGTGTGGCCTGGTTGAAGGGCTTGCAATCTGGGTAGGCCTCGATGTGATGGGTCGGGCCTAGGCAGAAGAGGCAGAGCTTGTGGCTATCCTTATGAGGGATCTGCAAGCCGCACTTCTCACACTTCTTCTTGGTCTTCAGAGGGTCCAATGGAGAAAACATAAAAAATAAGAAGAACAAACTCTAAACAGTAGAATTATACTTATCAAAATGGCTATCGACTAGAGCAACATTCAGCACGAGGTCCTTGCGTAGGTCGACGGTGGGAAAGAAATGGAAGGAGGCGTGAGGACCGCCCACTTATAGGGTCATCCTGACGTCAATCACGTGATGTCGGGTGGGCAGTCCCCCGCCAAAGATTACTAGCAAACGTTTGCTGTGCTGTCCTGACGCCAGAGGGCGCAGTCCTATATGTTATGACCTACTGCAGGAACCCGCTCGAAGTAGGATTTTATGTTTCCACACAAACTGGTTCAGATTGTGCAGATCCATTATGGGGTGCCAGCCCCCTGTCTGTTTCGGGACCATGAAGTACCTGGACACGTAACCATGACCAGGGCGTCTGGGACACGGGCTATTTTTCCTTTTGCAAGGAGCTGAGCTATGTCCTCCTGGAAGGCGGACAACGTGTTCTGTAACACCCTGGACTCCTGAGGTGCATGGAGACAGTAAGGTGGGACAGCCTCTAAGTCCAGAGGCAACCCTCTGCCCACTACATCCAGCACCCACTTGTCCATTGTGATAGCGGAGCAATGTGGCAAGAAGTGACGTAGTCAACCTCTGACAGAGAGTGCAGACAGAAAAAATATGGGTGGAGAGATGACAGCCCCCAACCCATCACTGGGCAGCTTCTTCAGGTTCACTAGTGGCTAGAGGGGCACCACTATCCCCTTCTTGGGACCCTGTCCCCCGGACTTGGGCTTGGGGCACCAGGCCTGATACTGCATCTGCTGGAGTCACTGCCGAGGAGATTGTGGTTGAAAGACCAGTACTGGAAAGCCTATTTCTTAGGCATCTTTTTTGAGTCCTTCTGGAACAACACCATAGAATCCAGGGTGGCACAGGACTTCTCAACACGGGTGAGATGTCCTTCCACCCCAGGACCAAATAGGTCAGTGCCCAAGAAATGGACACTGGCCAGCTTGTGCTGGGTGTGCACCATGAAGGTGGACAGATGCAGCAAGGTCCAGCAATGCATGGAAACAGTCACCGCCATGGCGTGGGCACTCGAGTCACCCATGTCCAAAGCCATCTAGAGCTGATGTTTAGCCAATAACTGACCCTGGTCTCTGATGACTGTCACTAAAAACTGCTGATCTCAGGGAGTTGAGGGAGTATTATATTAAAGACTCCCATTAGGGAGTAACGGAAATTGGCCATCATCAAGCCCAAGGATGCCACAGCGTACAACTTCTTAACAGCATGGTCAATCTTGTGGGACTCCTTGTCCAGAGGCTTGTCCATGTCCCCCTGGTGCCCAGATTTGAGAAACACCGAATCTGTGACCAGCCCCTCTGATGAGGGGCAGTTCGAGAACCCAGAAAGGGAGCCAGCAGGCACCGCATTCTTGCAGACCATATGGACAGAGGATGCCAGGCAGGATGCTGGGTCTGCAAAGCTCCAGAACCGGTTACAAAAATGGCTTTAGTCACGGGAAAGGCAACCCCGAGGGAACTGGCTCAGTCCAAAATGTATGTAAAAGGGTACTTAGCAATTTTCTGGACTGGCTCTAGCCGGACCGACATGGACCCTGAGATCGGGTGGAGAAGTGCCCCAAAGAACACTAGGGGTCATGTTTGGTGGACAGCTCCTCGACAGATTCCCCAGTCAAGGACAGGAGTTCCAGAGGAGGCAATGGACTCGTGGTCTGAGTTGTCCGAGGACTCCTTAAAAAAATGGCCCTTTATTGTTGCTCACCACAGACCACCTGGGTGATCTGCACCAACACCTGGCCTGGGAAGCCAGTGGCTGAACAGCATCCTTGGTCAAAGCACCCAGCTTCAGCTGCGTGGTGGTGGTGGTGCTGGTGGCTCCATCCAAAGAAGTGGAGAAGCAGTTGCAGGAAACACCTGTGTAGTGTGAACTGGCATGGGCACCACTAGCAGCTGCCTGAGGACCAGAGGTCCCGGAGGTAAAGTACTACCCTGCCCTGCAATGCCCACTGTTGCCAGAAGAGCTCCTTGTAGCACAGGCGCAGTTATCGACAGTGTCCCTCCTCACCCAAGGAGGTCAAGGGCCATTGAGGGTAATGCCTTCGGTTGAGTGGGTTCAAGAGCAGGAACACCAAGATCTCAACCATCGACCGGATGATCAACAGTGAGGGGAACCTTGAGGCTGGTTGTGACATAGCATGTGCCTGCGCACATTAAGCAGCATGTGCATGGAAGGCTTGACCGCTGGTGGAGGCCACACTTGCCAAGGACTGGATGGGGATACCAACTAAACCATGTCCACTTGAGTAAGGACTGAGAACACCAGGGTCTGTGAGACTGATTCTTTGACCCTATCCAACAACTTGTTGACAGGCTCGTGGAAAATTTCCACAGCCTGCTCGACCAGAGTTGAAGTCAGCTGCCTTGGTGGGGGAACCAAAGAGCCTTCGACCTGCCTAAATTGCCCCTCGATCTAGGGGTGCTCAACCATTGTCAAGTGGTCAGGCTAGTTGAGAGACTGGGAAGACCACAACCTCTCACAGTCCATGGGTCTGGAGGCCAAACACGTATCCCGGAAGCCTCCGGTGAATGACCCTCTGATGCTGGCCACAGCCAGGAGCAGTGCCAAGACAAAGGAGGTGCCCACCACGGCAGCCACCACTTCTGCCTCAAGGGCCGCAAGCTGCTGGCCTTCTTGTGGCCCTTAGGGCAGTCCTTTGGATTCCATTCTGAAAGCTGACCTAGCGAGAGTCACATCTTCCTGTCCTCAAGGAACTCAGCAAGCATGCTTAGACAAAGGCCACACTTGGCCACGCCGTGTTGCCTGCCTAGGCAGTACACGTGTGTGTTGTGCAGGTCAGTGACTGACATCTTCTGCTAGCACTGAATGCACAACTTGAATCCCGACTCCCACTGCTCCTTCGAAGATTAATCGGGGGAGTCGAAGGTACTGAGGAAATAATTCAAAGAAGTTTTGGAAAACTCAAAGACAAGTTCACCTATGGTGCACCAAATACAAAGCTGAAGCCACAAAAGAAGTGACCTGTTCTTCCAGTGGAAAGAAAGATCTGATGTCACAGGGCAGAGTTGGGGGATATACTGCCTGGGTGATGGGAGGAGCTTAGCTTAAAGACATCCAGCATATCAGACTGTTGCAGTGGAACTGCCGAAGTGTGAACGGTGCACCATATCCATGCCCCTAAAAAGAGAGTTCTTTACATAATTTACAAGGCTAAGCCTGTGGTTTGCTGTTGCAGTAGGCTAATCACTCTGCCCCCCCCCCCCACTGAGTACTATAAAAAAAGAGCATGCTCCAGGTTCCATTGGACACACATCTCCATATTTATTTATTTATTTATTTATTGCAATTGTTTCGCAGCAAAAGGCACACTGAGCAACAAGATCTTTCGTCTCCGTCACGACCTAGAGGGCTACACATGGATGATGATAACGCAGATTATCAAGCAAACAGTTAACAGAAGCAAATAAAAGCAGCATAAGAATACACAATTGCATGAATATACAAGCAATGCACATTGAATGCTTAGGATATTATAGTATCAAATAACAATTTTAGCAAGAAGCAAGACAAGGTAACTTAGCACAGTAGTAACAGCTGTAAACAACAGAGGACGTATATCACAGTTATACACAGTACATAGGGCAAAATAGGCCCAGGACATAAGTGCAAGGTTGGGGTTATACGCTAGCTTCTGTAGCAAGGCTAAGGACGCTGGTCAGGCATCGGGGAGGGGATAGTGGGGCATGGCAGGTTCAGGGACAGGAGCAATTTGTAGTAAGGAAGTTTGCTAGGGTGGTAGACAGAGAGTAGGAAGAGGAGGAATGCTGAATTTGTAGTGGGAGCGCATTCCAGAGCTTGGGTAGCTGGTTTGAGAAGGCAGCTTGACCAGCAGAGGTCTTCCACCTAGGGACTGAAGTTGGCAGGAGTCACTGGATCTAAGATGATGGGAGGGGGGTGGGGCATCTGTGAGCACAGTGGCAAGGTAGGAGGGGATGGACCCTAGCCATAGGTTGGAGACAAATTTAGGACAGTGAGAGATGTGGTGGTTTTCGAGGGACGGTAGCGCCAAGGCTCGGTAGAGGTCACAGTGGTGGGTGAGGGAAGAGGCATCAAGAGCAAAGTGGCAGAAGGCATTATAAAGTGTGTCCAGTTTAGATAGGGTGGACTTAGGGGCTGCACTGTATACAATGTTGCAGTAGTCGATGGAGGGCAGTATCATTTTCAGAACCAGTTCACGTCGGACTCTGGGGGAGGCTGCTGAGGTTCCTATATAGTGCACTGAGCATGGGGTGTAGTTTTTTTGAGATAGCATCGATGTGGTCAGAAAAGGAGAGATGGCTGTCGAGCCAGACCCCCAAGTAATGGAACGAGGAGACATCTTCAAGTTTTTGGCCATCCAGGGTGGCGAAGTAGGGAAGTGAGGGGAGTCTGGCCAGGTGTTGTCGTATGCCGGAGGTCACAGTGACAGTTTGTTTTGCATTTAGGGAGAGCTGGTGCGAGCTAAACCACTGCTGTACCTTGTTGAAGTCAGCTTGGAGGTTTGACTGTACCACATCAGGGGTGGAGCCTGAGTAGTAGAGTACAGTATCATCTGCATACATATGGATTGAGGAAGTACAGCAGATCAGTGGCAGGTCGTTTAGGAATATAGAGAACAGAACGGGACCAAGAACCGACCCCTGTGGGACACCGGTAGTTAAGGGAAGGGGGGTGGAGATTGCATTTGAGACTCTAACGGACTGAGTTCTATCAGAGAGGTATGATCTGAACCAGTTTGTGGCTGCGACAGAGAGGCCTGATTCAGTGAGACTCGAGAGCAATATGGGGTGGGAGACGGTGTCGAAGGCTTTTGCAAGGTCGACAAAAATGGCTGAGGTGATCAGTCCACTGTCCATGTCTGTCAGGATAGTGTCTGTAAGCCTTATCAGGGAGGAGGTGGTGGAATGTCCCTTCCTGAAGCCAGACTGGAATGACGTGAAGAACTGGGAGTCAGTGAGGAAGGAGGTAAGTTGGGTGAGCACAAGGTGCTCTTGTAGTTTTGCTAGGGCTGGGAGGAGGGAGATAGGGCGGTGGTTAGAGGGGGAGGTAGGGGCACCTCCTTTTGGCAGAGGGATGACAATGGCGTGCTTCCATGCATGGGGGATGGCATCGGCAGCAAAGGACTGGTTTAGGAGTTTGGCAAGTGGAGTTGTTATGGGGGGGGGGTATAGAAGTTTGGGGTCTAATCCATCCGGGGATTTGCCTTTTGAAGGGTTGAGAGAAAGTAATGCATCTAGGGCCTCAGTTGCAGAGATGTCTTTGAAGGAAAAGGAGCAAGGCCTAGTCTGGGTCTTTATGTCTGTAGGTGGTGCGAGAGGTGCAGTGTTGGGCAGGGAAGAGAGGAGGGTGGCAGCACAAGTGGAGAAGTACACATTGAACTCAGTGGTGACTACTGTGGGCTCTGATAGGAGAGAGTTATTAACATTTAGCATTGGAGTGGGATTGGCAGCCAGTGGGGTGAAAAGGGAGTGAATGACCTTCCAGAATTTTGAGGGTTTATTTAGGTTTGACTGGAGGGAGCTGCTGAAGTACGCTGCCTTTGCAAGATGAGTGGCTCTGGTGCTCTTGTTACGGAGCATGCGGTATGTGGAGAGGTGTTGTAGGAGGCGTGAGAATTTATGCATTTTCCAGGCTTTGTCCCATGCGATTTGACATGCAGTCAGTTCTTGGATGATCCAAGGTAGGTGGTTTCCTCATACTCTTGTACGATGCAGTGGAGCGTGTGTGTTCCAGACGCTGAGGAATGTGTTTTTATAGTGTAGGAAGGCATCATCAATGGAGATCGTAGGAGGGGCAGGAGCCCAGTTTGCTAACGCAAGGTCATCTAATACAGGGGCTAGATTATGGGATTTATAGGAGCATTGGACTACAAATTTAATGGGGAATTTTGGGTGGTGGATTTTATGCACTAAGAAGATTACGTGGTGGTCGCTGAGGGAGTCAGGACGGATACTGGCTTGTTTGGCCCGGTGGGGGTGTGTGGTAAGGACCCAGTCGATGAGCGAGTGGTTACCAGATTTTAGGTTAAGCCAGGTGGGCTCAGTAATGGTTTGTGAGAGATTTAGGGTGGAAATTTCAGTCCTGGTTTTGTTGAGGGCAGGAGCTAGCCAATTGTGGTTAAGATCGCCCATAATATAGAATTCCCCTGTTGTGGTTAGGCATACTAGTGCTGCTGTTCCTTTGCTGCACAACATGGGGCTTCCCTCTGTTTTTCTGCTTTCCTGTTCATGCCTTTCATTTTTAGGGAGGGGACTGAGCCTCTTTTGCTGAGTCTCTGTTTTTGTCAGTAAATATGAGTCCCTGCATCATTTCTTCTCTTCCTTTGCCTTCCTCTAGTACCATGCCACACACTTTTTACTTACCTGCCATGCTGCATACTGTGTTCTTCCACCCAGCCTTCTGGCTTCCCTGACCTATCAAGTTTCAGACCACTTTGTTTCCTGTAGGGTAGTACTTGGTAAACCTGGTCCAAACAATCAGGAATTAAGGAATGGACTGTTTTTTATCTGGGCTCTGATAATGTCTGGACTGGATTCCTTCCCTTGCTGTTCCACGGCCAGGACTCTGTGCCCTTGAACATTATGACATGGACTTCATCTTGCAACCAGTGGGGCACCACACCTACTTTCCTTTAAGGTTACTGTTGCTTGGCAAGGTCTACCACACTTATGTATCCAGTTTGGGTGTGCCTACCATTCCTCCTGGGCTTAGTTTATGTCCAAACTTTCGCAGGGCCTATCTGCAGTTAGATTTCTTGTTCTACAATCTGAGTTGTAGCCCATGTTATCCTGTAGCCCAGGTTGTAGTCAAAATGTCCTACAGCCCAGGGTACATTTAGTTATCTTGTTCACTGTTTGATCCTTGAATTCTGAAACCAGCCTGTCTGTGACCATGCCCCTTGTCTTGTCCTATGCCCATTTCCTTTAGCAGTGCCAAGTCCCTTGTCCATCAGAGGAGGTACGCTTATTGAGTTGGGGTATCCTTTAGTCAGACTGACTGAGCTTTGTGGTACCCTTCGCAGATTACACCTCGTCATGGGCTAGAGCAGCAGTTACCTCTCCTCACAAGGCCCAGCATTCCTCATGACACTGCCAGGGGCTGGGCCCCTCAGCCTCCAATGGAGGGGTGCTCACCAAGTTGAGGTCCCTTCAGTCATACTGACTCAGCTCTGCAACATCTTCGAAGTTTGTTTTCTCAGTAGAGGGTGGGTACGAGTGTAATAGTAGCTCCGTACTAGAATTTACATAGCAGCCCCTCTGTCTCATTATCCCAGTATTCCAGCTGTTTTCCATCTGTGTTCCAAGAAATCCTAAATAATAAATAACAAGCCAGGATGGTGACCATAGGCCTTGGATCCGCAGAGGTTTCTGCCACACGGGGGTCCTCTCAATGTCAAGGGTCATACCATCATTTCCACATAATGCATTAGCTCTGGGCAGACTGGGTGGGCCAAGCAGTCCTTTTCTGCTGACAGATTCTATGTTTGTACAAGTTTGTTTCTGGATGGTGCCTCTGCCTGCCTGGCATGCCTCTATTGCTAGTTCCCCATTCCCTCTCCTTATGGGAAAGCATATAATGAAAATGTCAGAGCTCTGCTACTCCTCAGTCTTTGTATTTTGGAATTACTATGTCCCTAAGGTGCCTTTAGCTAAAGGGGACCTTGCCTCGGCCACACCTCTAGGGTTGGAATTCTCTTCAAGCTGGGTTTCTCTGCCACATGACCGAGCTCTCTGGTACCTCAAAAGGGTGGTAGTCCCCTCTGGTACAGAGGGAGGAGTGTGGCCAAAAGTCTATGTTACATAAGCATTCAATTTAGGCTGCATGACCATTTCTTTACCTACGCTGCCCACTAAACCACTGAACTGTTTATAATACAATAATCAAATCCAGTGTCGGTCATTCCCTGAAAGTTAACAACTACGTGGTTTTCACTTCTCTAGATACACTTACTGATGGTCTAATGGAAAACAGTATAGCTCACCATGTTGAGCTTGGGGGCATTGCATACTGCGTGCCCAAAGCAGTGCCGAGTAGTGATCTCCTGCTTAGGAAAGCATGGATGAGTACATGAGTGCCCCTGTGGTCCAGGGGAAGGTAGTCATGTGGGTTGGAATATGCTGCTCTATACGGGAAGGGGGAGGGGCATGCTGCAGCCTGCATGATAAAGGACACTGACAAATGGTACTGTGGCATCATTATGCCCAGTTCAGTTCTTTGCCAGTGAGTGTTTTTTCCCTCCGGACACTTGAGTCACCACTCAGGCTATAACTACCAACCACCTAGCCACTAACCCCGCTGTATCTGCTTATTCCCCAATGGCTTCCCCTCCAGTGTATGTGTGTGTGTGTGGGGGGGGCGGGGCGTGGGAGGACGGGCAGTTCAGGATCTGGGGCTGCAAGGTGTGCCTTTGTCTACTGGGCAGCCTGTATCCTGGGGTACGCCAGGATTTTTCCCCATTTTCTCCCTATATCTCACATCTCCCCAGTGCACACAGCACATAGGTTAACACGCATGCATACAGCACTCTCCCTGCAGGAGAGCTGGCTCCCTGGTTTGCTTAAGGGGTTGCTGTGATGCTGAAACCTTTAGCCAGCCCTTTACCAACTGAGGCACACCGCCATCAGCAGCTACCTGCACCACGGCCTGCCTCCTGTTGTAGTGACCCAGTCCACTACCAAACCCCAGACCATCTGCAAGTCAGGGTGAGCCAATCCTTTCATTTTTTTTAACTATGGGCATGTTGTGCACAGTGCTGCCCTGAAATCTATGCTTGCCAGGCTGGAATCACTCTTTCATTCCTTCTGTCACTTTGCCCTTAACTGCACTGCCTGTACTCACCACTGCCCCTTATACACCTCGCTCTCTCTTCCCTCTAGAGGACAGACACCTCTCTCACTGTCCCTCCCATGTCACTAAATTCTGGTTTGTAACCCTTCCCTCGAACCTCAGCTCCTTTTGTCCCACCCCCTCCCTTTTTGTATCTCCTCTGTTACTCTGACCTATGCGCCTCTCGCCCTGTGTAAAAATCTCTGCTGGTCATTGCTCCAAGAATGACTTCTGATTGTAGTCCAGTGGAGATGTCCTTGACTACAGGCTTTGCAGATTCAGTCCCCCAGGGTGCCACAACATGTGGGAGGAGTGATGAGAACAGCAGAAATGTTCTTGCGTAATGCAAAAGATGACAGCCACTGACCTCCCGCACCACTAGGCCCCACCACACAGTACTTGGGCAGCTCCAGTCAGTCCATGCTTTCCTTCCCCCCTCAGAGGCCTGGGTGGTGGTGGGGGGTCACAGGGAAGGGCTTTTCCAGAGCCAGGGGATGGCAGAAGGAAATGGGGAACTGAGCAGTTGTGAGAAGTGGAGGATGGTGAGTCTGGCAGGTAGTGAATCCAGAAGAACAAAAATAAAATTTTTCAGATTTTGTAATACTAATTACAGATATCAAATCCAGTACTTTTCATAGTATGCACACATAGAAAAGTACAGTTACGTAAGAACTTACCGTAACAGTAGATCTTCGAGAACAGCTCTTGCAGCAGGTTACGCCATTAGGACTGAAGCCGTCAGGCGCCAGGACCCCACGGAAAATTTCTAGCTAGCAGTCTTCAGCGGGGACCGCCTCCGATGTCGGTCCCGCCCCTGATGTCAGGCGTAGTACATAAGGAGGCGGTCTCCCCACAATCCTCAGTTCTCCCGCCGGAGACTCCCGGCCGCTGGATGACATCAGAAGAGGAGACCGAGGATCCGCCACCAGATGGCCAAGACTAAAAACAGAATGTCCCATCTCGTAAGATGGATGTTTGGCTACAACCTACCTCCACAAAAAGGGGGATGGTGGGCAGGAAGGTACCTGCTGCAAGAGCTGTTCTCGAAGATCTACTGTTACGGTAAGTTCTTACGTAACTGTACTATCTTACTTCGGGATACAGCTCTTGCAGCAGGTTACACCATTAGGACTGATTTCCAAGCAATAGTGGCAATCTTACGCCACAGGGGTGAGGAGGAAAGGTAGAAGTCTCAATGCAACTTGAGCCTCAGGGACAGAAGTCCCTCGAAGGACCTGCCAGGGTCGAACCCTGCTCTTCGCCTTGAAGCAATGTCCAGGCTGTAATGCCTGATAAAGAAATGCACAGAGCTCCAAGTGGCTGCAGCACAAATAGCTGAGGTGGAGACGTTCCTTAACGCCGCAAAGGAAGTGGCCACCCCTCTCGTGGAATGACCCTTAACTGCGCCCGGTAAGGGTTTATTGCGCTTATTATAACAGAAAGTGATGCACTGGATGAGCCACCTCGAGAGAGAGACTGTTTAGAGACCAGAGCTCCTTTCATTCTAACAGCGAAGGAGACAAACAGTTGATCCATGTTTCAAAACTGTTTGGTTCTGGTCAGATAATATCTGAGGCACCTGTGTACATCAAGGGTGTGCAGAAGGGCTTCTCCTCGGTTGGTGTACCTTGGGAAATACACTGGTAAGTCAATATCCTGATTAAGGGTGAGGGCTGAAACCACCTTAGGCAGAAACTTTGGGTTTGTCCTCAGGGATACCCTATCCTGATGGAAAACTAAATAAGGCTCTTTGCACATTAGTGCATGCAATTCGGAAATCCTTCTTGTGATAACGCAACTAAAATAATGTTTTCCACGACGAAAGCGTGGCTCGCAATCCGTGGCTGGTCAAAAGGTGGCAGCATAAAGCTGCTCCAGGACTTAAGGGCAAGGCCCAAGGAGGAATCGGATCCTTGATAGGCGGCCTAAGGTGGAGGACTCCTTAAAAGGACCATAGTAGTGTCCAATTGGGCCACCATCCGATGGCATATGGGGCATGGTGGTCAAATTGCACAAAGATGCACCTAATCGAGGAGTAAGCCAGTCTGGACTGAAAAGGGAAAGCAGGTAATCCAGAACCAGCTTTTGGGACAATCCTAACATCAGAAACCGCGCTTGAGCCCACAAGCAAATCTGCGCCATTTCATGGCGTGACGCTCGTGGGTTGCCGGTTTCTAGCGGCAGAGATACATCTGCCACTTCTTGCGAGACCCCGTATCACAACATGGCTATGTCTCTAGGAGCCAAGCATGCAGGTTCAAAGAACGTAAGTCTGGATGGACTAATGAACCCTCCTCCTGAGACAGCAGATGGGAGCTGATTGGCAAAGGAAGTGGAGGTTCCCGGGATAGCTGATGCAGAAGAGGGAACCAAATTTGTCTGGGCCAGAAAGGCGCTATCAAAATGAGCATTGCCTGCTCCCTGCGAAGTTTTAAGAGAACTCTCTGGATCAACGGGAAAGGAGGGAAGGCATAGAGGAATCTGCCCGCCCAGGAGAGGGACAACGCATCTCGCCAGAAAACACCAGGCCCTGGATCTAGCAAGCAAAAATTGGGCAGCTTTGCGTTGCATGGGGACGTGAAAAGGTCTAACTCTGGAGTGCCCCATCTGTGAAACAGATCCTCTGCCACCTCCTGTAGAAGTTCCCACTCGTGGACTCTGGCCTGAGAGCGACTCAGACTGTCTGCGACGGTGTTGTCCACTTCCGGGACGTATACTGCAATTAGGTTTGCGCCGTGTTGCACTATCCATTCCCACACTCTCATGGCCTCTGTGCAAAGCGGGTAGGAGTGAGTGCCTCCTTGTTTGTTGAGGTAATACATCACCGCGGTATTGTCTGTTTGTAACAGGAGAGTACCCGGTGGAATCTCCAACTGGAAGGTCTGCAGAGTGTAAAGTACTGCCCTCATCTCCAAAATGTTGATGTGGAGATGGGATTCCTGGGGTGTCCATATGCCCTGAGACTGTACACCGTCTAGGTGTGCCCCCAACCCAAGACCTGAGGCGTCTGTGGAGAGAGTCACAGTTGGAGACGGTGCTATGAAGGGAACCCCCGCGGAGAGACTCTCCGGATGTAGCCACCACTGCCAATCCCGAATCGCAGCATTCGTGATTCGAACTGGCTGCTGCAGATGGTCTTGCCTTTGGTCCCACTGCACCCTTAGCATCCACTGGGTTACCCACATGTGAAGCCTTGCCATCAGGACTGTTGCAATGGCCGCAGCCATGTGTCCGAGCAGGCGAAGGACCAGTCTTGCCGGGACGGTCTTCTTCACTGACATGTCCCTGATGAGGGATCTGATGTGTTCCGCTCTGTCTGAGGGAAGAAAGGCTTTCCCTCTGATGGTGCCCAGAACTGCTCCTATGAACTGCAGTTTCTGGGACGGTGCCAGGAGAGACTTCTCGTAATTGATGAGGATACCCAGTGATTGAAAAAGGGACTGGGTGCAATGAATGGCCATCATCAGCGTCTCCCTGGAGGGAGCCATGAGAAGCCAGTCGTCCAGGTATGGGAACACGTAGTGGCCTTGTCTCCTCAGAGATGCCGCTACGACCGCCATTCACTTCGTAAATATGCGAGATGCCGATGACAGCCGGAAAGGGAGCGCCCGGAACTGATAATGGTGGCTCTGAAACTCGAAGCGCAGGAACCTCCTGTGCGCTTGAGCAATTGGAATGTGCAGGTAGGCGTGCTGCGTATCCAAAGACACCAGGAAAGCGTCCCGCTTCAGCATGGGAATTAGGCCCGGAAGGGCCACCATGTGGAATCATTTGTAAACGACCAACAGACTGAGGTCGCTGAGGTCCAGAATAGGACGTAGGTCCCCTGTTTTCTTTGGAACCAGGAAGAAGTGCGAATAATACCCTAGCCCTCTCTGGTTCTCTGGAACGTGCTCTAAGGCGTCCTTGTCCAGAACCGTGAGCACCTCCTGCTGTGTGAGCAGGGCGTGCTGACCCGAGTAGCGGGAAAGCAGGGGAGGTCTTGTAGGTGGGCCACCTACAAATTCTATATAGTGGCCTTTTTCGACCAGTTGCAGCACCCACCTGTCGGTGGTGATCGACCGCCACCCTGGCAGGTGACGTGCAATGCGACCCCGACCTTCGCTTACCATTGATTCTGAGGAGGGCGGGGCCGGGAAAGAGTCATGCTGTGGCAGCGTTAGATCCCACAGGCTGGGCCGACTTGCTCGTTGGCCTCTGCCTGGGGATGACTAACCTGGGCTTTTCGGATAAAGGAGCCCCTCTGCTGTTGGCCGGAACGTGGCTGTTGCCTTTGCGTCCAGCCGCGAAATCGACTCTGGTTCCCACGAAAGGAACTAGGTCGGGATCTGTACATGGCCTGGACAGATCTAATTGCCTTCCCTGCGTCCTGAGGTTTGGTGATCACCTTCTCGGAAGCTTCACCAAAAAGGACTTCCCCGTTGTAAGGGACGTCTAGGATGTTCTTCTGGACGTCCGGGGTAAAACCGGAGACGCGGAGCCAAGAGTGTCTCCGGAGACACACGCCTGAGGCTGCAGCTCTAGCCGAAGGGTCCGCAGAGTCGTATGCGGCTCTGAGCACCTGGGTCCCCACATCAAACCCGTACGGAGGAGGTTTAAAAGCTCCTCCTTTTGACCACCGTCGGGCATCTTCTCAACCAGGTCCTGTCCCTGTTCCCACAGTGCATTCTGGAATTGTACCATGTGGGTGAGGTAATTTAGAGACCTGATGGCGCAAGTCACAGCCACGTACGTGCGCCAACCCAGGACATCCAATTGCTTGGATTCTGGGTCCGGTGGCTGTGTGCTCAAGTGCTGAGGTCTCTGAGACTGGTCATGCAAGGCAGTGATGACCAGGGAATCAGCCAGAGGATGGTTCACCAGATACTGGTCCTCCCTCGGGGCCTTGTATAGGTGGTCAGCCTTCTTCCGCACTGCCGGAGTTGAATGCGGACGCTTCCATGCAGCCTTGGTGACATCCGCAAAGGTGTCCACCAAGGATGGCACTACCACAGGCTTTGGGTCTTTCTGCAGAAGGTAGCGGGCAAGGCGCTGTCTCTCGGGGTCTAGCTCTTCAGCATCCCACCCCATATTTTCCTGAATGTGCCTCATGATCTCAGTGAAAGAGGAATCATCCGGAGGAGACCTGGGTAGGTCGTGTGGGTCTGGGGAGGGAATGCTGATGGGAGAAGGAGATCTGGAGCACCCTGAGGTGTCAGATGTAGAGTCCTCCGCAGACGTGGTGTACCGGCGTCGTCTGGGTCTCTTAGGGCTAGGTGACCCTGAAGTAGATCTTGAGGGGGGGTCTTCTCCTATCTGAGGATCTGCCCCTAGGAGGAGGAGGTGTTGGCTCCTTGGGGGTTGGTGACCGTCCTACGGGCCCCTTGGGCAGAGGAGGGGGGGGCGTTGGAAGGAGTGGGTGGAGGCAGAGCTGGAGTAGGAGGAGGGTGCGTGGCGACCACATCCTTCCTGATGGTGTCCCATCAGAAGGTAAAGAGCTCCTTCACCTCTGCCAAATTCAGGCCCGACGACGGGCTGGGTGCCAGTGGCCTGTCGCCGGGGTCGGGTGTCGGATCCCCGGGGGTCTCCCGCTCCGGGGAGGGTTCCTGAGGGAGCCCGATGACTCCGGTGTCACCCGCCTGGTCCTCGGGCTGAGTGGTGTCCTCCTCCGATGATTCCTTATGACCGACGTTGGCCGGCGGCGGTGATGCGGTCCTCTCTGGAGTAGCCGGCGTCGGCCCCTGGCCAACACCACAGGGGGGGCAGCAACGGCGGCGACAGGTGTCTTGCTGTCTCGGCTCCTGGGAGTGCTCAGGATGTTTGGCCGACGGCCGGTCCAAGCGTCTGCTTTAGGGACGCCAGGTCCTTAGTCTTATGTGGGACCAAGTCCGACCCACGCGGGAGGCTGGGACACCGACCTGGCGTCAGAGTCCCGGCGGCGGGAGGAAGATTTGTGGCGCTCCCCAGACTTGGACGAGGCCTTAGAAGGAGTGGATGAAGCCGACGGCCTGGAAGTCTTGATAGGCTGCAGGGAGGAGGAGCCGCTGGAGGATCTGACCTGAACTGGGGGAGGCTGAGATTGAGCCCTGGAAGGAGAGCGGTCTGACCATAAGCCGGAGCTTCGGGAGTCCAAAGCCCTCGCTGGGGACCTGGGCCTTTCCTTTTCCCGGTGTTTTTCCCGGTGTTTGTGGGTCTTCCCTGATGACTCCCCCCTGGAGGAAGGTTCCCTATCCATGGTCTTGAGTTTCTCCTCCAAGAGAAACGGTTGAAGGGCCTTCTGGCGGCGGATCCTGGTGCGACTGTTGAAGCCCTGGCAGAAGGAGCAGGCCTTGGTGTCGTGTTCCGGGCCTAGACAATGCACACAGGCTGAGTGAGGATCCTTGAAGGGGATCTGTTTGCCACAGGCACACTTCGATGGGTGACCTTCCAGAGAGGTGTTTGGAGAGGACATCAGATGAATCCAAGTTCGTATGAGAAAGAGAGAACATCGTAGTTCCGAGTCGTCACACGCTAGAAAGTGACCGAGAGGCCGATGCTTGCGATGTCGATGGTGGGAAAAGAACTGGGGAATGTGCGGGGACCGCCTCCTTATGTACTACGCCTGATGTCGGGGGCAGGACCGACGTCAGAGCCGTTCCCTGCTGAAGACTGCTAGCTAGAAATTTTCCATGGGGTCCTGGCGCCTGACGGCTTCAGTCCTAATGGTGTAACCTGCTGCAAGAGCTGTATCTCGAAGTAAGATCATAGATTTTATCGGCAGAAAAGGACCCTTAGGCCCATCCAGTCTGCCCCTTGTCCCTGTCTATTCCACCACCACTGACCCTAGCTGGTCATAGCTGTCACTCCCTCCCCCATTCCTCTATCTAACATGCCCTGTGCCTATCGCACACATGCCTGAAGCTCCCCCCAGTCATTGCCCTCACTACCTCCTCTGACAGGCTGTTCCACTTACCCACCACCCTTTCAGTAAAGAAGTTATTTCCGAACATCTCTCCTAAACGTTCCCCCTCTAGAGTCATTGCATACCCCCTTGTTCTAGTGCCTTCCTTTCTCTGAAACAGACCCTCCACTTGCACCTTGTTCACTCCTTTGAGGTACTTGTAGGTTTCAGTCATGTCCTCTCTTGCCCTCTTTTCTTCCAGGGAACACATGTTGAGTTCCTGCAGCCTTTCCTTGCATGGCTTCTTGTGCAACCCCCTCACCATTTTGGTTGCCCTCATCTGTTCCACCTCCACCCTTTCTTTCAATGTCCTGTGGAGGTGCAGCCCCTAGAACTGGACACAGTACTCTATGTGGGGCCTCACCAGTGAGTGATACAATGGCAGCACCACCTCCCTCCTCCTGCTAGAAATCCCTATCCAAATGCAGCCCAGTATCCTGCCAGCCTTTCCCACTGCTTTGTCATGCTACCCAGCTATCTTCAAGTCATCAGATATGATGACCCCCAGGTCCCTTTCTTGCTGGGTGACTGTAAGCTCCACTTTCCCCATTTTATACAAAGCCCCTAGGTTCAGCAGCCCTAGGTGTATAACTTTGCACTTTTTGGCACTGAAACCCAGCTCCCACCCTCAGACCATTCCTCCAGTTTCCTCAGGGTGTCAACCCTGTTGCAGATTTTTGTATCGTCCACAAAGAGACACACTTTACCCTCAAGTTTCTCTGCAAGGTCACTTATGAAGATACTGAAGAGGACCGGTCCCAGCACCAAACCATGTCGCAAAGTCGCACTCCTATCACCTAAGTGACTACCATTTACCACCACCCTTTGTCTCCTGTCCCTTAACCAGTTTGATTTGGAACCCTTGGAAGTTTTGAAGCTTCTGCCCACACCCAGGCTGCTTAGTTTCTTTTTTTTTTATATACTTTTTGGTCCTTATCCCGCCGTCAGGATCCGCTCTGGTCACGGACCCCTTGCCTCCATCTCCAGATATGCCTGTGCTCACCCAGTTATCCCTGGCTTCCCCCCAGAGAGCGGGGTTGCGGCGCTGACCCCCTAGTTCAGGCCACGATATTACTGACTGGTCAGGGAGCCAGCTCTGGGGGCTGATCAAGGCTCCGGGGGAAAGCATCATAGAGAAGGCCGGGTTCGGGTGTTTTTCTCCCCTGTAAGCAGGGCAGGGACGTGCAATAATGGCCAGCGTCTGCCCCACCCGGACGTCTTGAGTGTTAGGCGACAATGCGGCAACCCAGTCCGCTTAGGTGCCACTCGCACACGAACACCACCTCCCTCCCTCCTCTGGAGAAGGAGGGCAGTCCTGGGATGTTCATCCTTCTCCCCAGCCGGCCTCCAATGACCCGGGTCCGTTCCTGAACCCAGGTACGCCAGCATTGCAAGCGGAAATCCAACCTCTGCACCCGTACGGCCCAGCCAGGCTGCTTAGTTTCTTAACTAGCCTCACCGGGCTGCCCCCAAGCCAGCACACCCCCCCACCCCCACCGCAGGCTCTTACAAGCCCAATATGGTTGACCACCCACCCAAAGGGTTATATAAAGGTTATGGATAGTTGGTAAGTCTGTGAGAAGATTGGTGATGGGCTGGGAGGGGTGCCATCAGGCAGACCCAGGAAGCAATACACACAGGATTAAACAAAGAAAAAAATATATTTTTCCTTGTATTTAAAAAAAATAATTTATAGTAAGTTAATCGGTGTTGCCTGCCCTCACCCTTGCCTGCTGTGTAATTGTTTATAACATATTCAAGTGCTCAGCTTCATTCTGCAGTTCTCACACTCACTGTGCTCCTCATACGTTACATACTGAGTTGTAAAAAGATCTGGCTGGCTACGTGGCACTGAGCACTGTGGGGTTGCTGTGGCAAGCTGGAGACCCAGGTTAATGCCCCCAGCCAGGGATGTCAAGGGCAGAGACTGGCAGGGTGTGCAAAAGGACATCCATGCAGATGCTCTCCGCCAAGATGGGGGCTACACAGTACGCTGCTCTAAGCGTGGCTCTGAGTGGTGGTGGTGCATCTGAAAGTGTGGAAGACCAAGAGCCACTGTGCCTCCCCCCCCATTACTACAAGAAGTCATGGAATGTGTGCAACTCTTTGATGGATGAAACAGCAAGGCAGAAAATGGGAGTGCACAACCTGTGTATGCTGGATAAGGACTCACGTGCCATTCTAACACCACCTGATTCCTCAACACACCGGCTCCCTCCACCCACTCCCCGACTGCTGTCATGAGCTTGCTATTCGTAACCCTCTCCTGGGTCAGCAGGAGAGGCCTTCACCAGCTGGTCTATGTAGCGGCTGTGGGACAGTGGATAATCCAGAGACACAGGTATGAAAGTGTGGAGGGGAAAGGCTGAGTTCATCAAGCAAAAGGGAGCAAGCATTAGGACTAGGAGTGTGAAGGAGCAGAGCATGGGGGTGGGGTCAAAGAGCTAGAAAACAATCTCAAGAGACCCTAACTCTAAAATCCTACCTGATGCCATAAGGACTAGAAGCAGCAGTCTCTTATGGATCTGAGTTTGTGGGCACGTAGCTTTAGGCATACTGGCGCACCAACTATCTTTTCCTTTTCAAAACAAAATGCTGTGGGAGTCAGACTGCTAACTAGTAATTTCCTTGACGGAAAAAATGGTAGTGTTGTGCCCTTCCAATTTTTCTACCCACTAATTCACATCAGTCTTAATGCTTGGCTATGACTGGAGCGGTCTGCTCCGGCAGCGCTACACAAACATCTTCTTTGCAAATATGAACTCGGACCAGGAAATTTAGAGAGCAGAGAGACTTTTGCCTGGTAATGAGTAAACATGCTGGGTGGTTTCATCAGCCCTGCAGGGTACCATTCAGTGATTTCAGGCTAGTTCACAGTAAAGTACCTAACTGCCAAATATCCATCTACCACTGATCCAGGGGGAAATGTCAGGTTTCATGCAAATAGTACTGAGCTGCCCCTTGGTGAACAGGTACCAGTGTATTCTGAGAATGTGACATACCCTGGTCATATTTACAAGTGATGCCACTTAATCTACCTTTTCCTAACAAAAATAAATAAATCCTCTTTCTTGTCTCCCATAATATCCCCCCACCCACATATGGCACTACAACCCCTCTTTCCTATTTAGAATTTACATCTCAGATTCAACAGACTGAGATGTGCCATCTTGCTTATATAGCGGGTAGGGGAACCTACTTAAACCCAGTTTCACATCTGAACAGACTACAGCAAGGGAGGTCAAGATGCAGGCTCAAGGATAAACAGGAAGCCAACAGCTGTGCCGTGTTATGATCCACATCTCCTGGCTCACAGTCCACTGCTTGCTCCAGTCAAGTTACTTGCCATAAGTAACACAATAATCTAACAGCTGTACTGCAATTGGGACAAAGATCTCTCTACTCCAAAGCCCTATTTACACTGCCAATTTTGCAGCACATCAACCCATGCGCATGGGTTGATGCACTGCCAAGTCAGCAGTGTAAACACTTACTGGAGTGCCTTAAGTACCCTCCCGATAGTTTTTTTGATCAGTTGTGGGTATCGGTATGGAAGCGAGCACATCAAAGGGTGGTGTGGACGCTTTGCTGCACTTCCTCCGCTCCAAATGCATTTTTCCTGAATTCTTTAGTGATGTTACAGCCCCTCCTCAGAACAACATGCAGTGCTGCAAGGGGGCTGTGTAAACAGTGAACTGATCTGGACGCATCCAGCACAGTGGGAAAGGAGCAGCGCAGATGCCATAGCGCTGCCGCCATGTAAATACAGCGCAAGTCTTTAATTTCAGGCTAAGGAACCATACAAGAACTGCACTCCCACTCTGAAGATGCTGCAGGAAAATCTTTTTTATTCTTGTTAATTCCAGCAAATGCTAAACAATGCAGCAGAGTGCAACAAAATGCCAAATGCCGCCCCCCCAAGGAAGCTCTCCGGAAAGAAGTGCTAGAGCATTTGTTTGGGCCCTCCATGTTCGTGGATTACCAGTTGACATTTTGCTGCATTCTGCAGCATTGTTTAGCACTGGCTGGAATTAACAAGAATAAAAAGATTTTCCTGCCGCATCCTCAGAGTGGGAGAATAATTCTTGTGTCGTTTTCTGGGTAACAGCAGGAGCCGGAACCTGTTCTCCCCTACCCCAGCTAGAAGCACAGATAACATCTTAGTGAGAACTGGTTTAATTCTAGGCTACCCTGCCTCCAAGCTCCAGCCTTTGATTCTTCTCTCTGATTGGCTACAGAGAATGACTGACAAGCCTAATGGATGCCTAAAAAGTATGCTTCTGCATTATTCCTTCAGTCAAAGGACAAAAAAGGCAATGTCATTGGATAACAGCACTGGGCAATGCAACTGCATTCAGATTTGCCACTCATCTGCCTTGGAACTCTGAAGTACAAAAGGGGTGTGTGGCATGACCAAAGAATATATTACATACTGTAAGTAGACTGAATCACACGGTGATGAAAAATCCAGAGGGCAACAGGCTTCCCCTCTGAAATGTGCCTGCAAGAAAACCAGGACATTTTCTTTTTCACAAACATCTGAACGTATTATCAGGTCTGCTATCAAAGCAAACTGACATACATCTTTCCTTGCCACCCACACAGACTGACTGCATTTTATTCAGTCTAAATTAACCCTGAAGAATCCACATCTATACGCATACACCACTATAAAATGCTCACAGGCAGACCCGGCATCCATCCCTTATGCTTATACCTGAGGTTCGCTTCTCTACAATTTGCAAACATCCCTGAAATGGCAGATAAATATCTGAGAAACCCTTTACTTTCAAGCTGTGTGTGTCACACAAATGGGAAGCCTATTTGAGGTGCTAAATACGGGTGTTTGGTGCTGAAGAGCTGCTGTTTAATTCAATAAAGTAATTTATACACCTATAGCCACGGTGTGTGTGCACCTCTTCTTTGTTTGTCTAAAAGACTAAATATCTGTTATTTGGTACTTGGTGGCAGCAACTTTAGCGCTGGGCAGATGTGTGTGGCTTTTCTTTGTTTTGTACTTCACATAAACAAGTAAGGGAAGTATCTGCAAAAATTATGTTGTGCATTTTAAAATACCATCCTTAAAAATAATGTCAGCCAATGTTGCACCTAACGAGACATGCCAATAACACTACTTAGCGTGTAAGTGTGTGCGTGTGTATGTGTGTATCTATGTAGAGGGGGTGTACGGGCTTTGAAGCAAATGTCAAAAAGCAACTAGATGTTGTAAAAAAACTATCAAAACTATCTGATGGACCACTACCTTTATCTGTTTCCCCTGGAGATGACTGCATCAGTTCAGACTTGGTGCTTGGAACCAAAACAGTTACAGTGATTCTCACAAAAGAAAAAAAGAGGGTTCTTTGAGAGCCAAGATGACCAACGCCACACTGGGACTGTTTTTAGTATCCTCAGCTCATAAGATTTTGTAAAACAGCTGCTATTCTACTTGATGGAAAGCCTGAAGCGATGTCAAAACCACTAATCACTACTGGATGGAGGCCAGCAATGTACGTGAGATCGGGAGCACCAGTTCTCTGTCTGCTCTGACCTCAGCATCTACAGCGTAGCTCTACTGTTCATGAATTTAGGAAAGCTGTAGTTGTATTCTCTGACTGGAGGAAATTAGAGAAATGAGCTGGTGGTGCAGTGTCTGGTCTCTGTACTGCCATACCAAGGATTTAGGTTCCAGTAGAGTCCCCCAGTGTTCTACTTCAGACTAGCCACTGGGGATAGTGTGAGCTTTCAGCAGAGGTGGGCACCAACTGCCTAGTGTGTGGACAACTCTCTTCCATTAGCCAATCGTGAAATGTCACTGGTGTCAGTTGCAGAAGCAGCCACTAAGCATGTCTGGAGGATCCAGGTCACTGCGAAAGCCTCTATTTTAAAGGGAGGGTGGGGAAGGGATAATAAAACAGGGTAAAATGGCACTCTGCATGACATGGGGAGACTGACCTTGCCCCTTTTCAAAACCTATAGCCTTGAATCTCTGCCACTCTATGTCCTTAGCTGAGGTGGCAGCAGCAGGAAAGGAAACCATCCTGGGCATGGAACGTGACAAAAAATCAGAAAATAAAAACAAATTATTTGTTTAGTGGCAAAATCCTGTAAAAATAATAAACTCAATGAATAGACGTATCCTAACTCACTGATTCAAGGCATCTGTCATTTCTTCCACCGTGAAACATACTAGCAGTACCACTGATCTGCAGCTTGCATGTGCACCTATCTGCCTAAACGCAAATGGTTCTATAGTAGTTCTAGCCTGGCATGCTTCCCCTGCTGGCTGTCTCAGAGATGAGCAAAATGGTGTGGAGGGACGCAATTTAATTACTGTAGGACATGCTGGGAAACAGCACTGTAAGTCTTTTAGAACCACCAAATGGATTGAACTGACTCACCTCCAACGTGCAGCGCTTAGAAGGGTTCAACACCAGGAACCGCCGCAGAATGTTCTCACAGTCTGTCGACATGTAGAAGGGGACACGGTACTTCCCACGCAGCACTCTCTCTCGCAGCTCCTAGGGAAAGAGGGAGAACAGATTACAGAGTCAGGCAAACCAGCATCTTCAAATAGGAGTGAAGATAACAACATATCAGGCAGGAGTCAGCAGTAGCTGCCTGCATATGGTTACGATACAGCTTTGCCGGAGGGGTATGCTTGATGATATTGTGGTGCCATCTGCTGTTCTTTCAGCTCTGGAGATCTGTGTGTGGCATTCAGCATGAGTTGAGATGTCAGTCTAAACTTGTCCCCTAATGATCAGAAATCCACACCACTGGTCAGCACCTCACATTACCTGGGCAAAGGCAGTAGCTGTACACAGCAGAGAGCTGGCAGGGAGTGAGAGCAGAGCATGAATTAGACCCTTCCCATAGAGCTGAAGTGCACTGGTAGAGTACAGTATGGCAGCCTTCTCACTCTTTCCAGGCTTTGGAGGTTATTTTAATATGAACTGTGTTGCCTCAAATGATTGTATTTCATCTTTCGCAAATAAACAAATCCTGAATTCTGAAGCTTTGACTGATGACTTAAGGAGTGTTTCAGCTCCCATTATAAAATGGCACAGATGTATGAAGCCACCTGATTGGTTGAAACATGTCACATGACCATGCAATTATTCACCATAATTACATGGGTCCACTTTTAAATGGACGTTTTCATTTAAAGCCATTTTGTACAGTAAGTACAAAAAGATACTTCAAGGGTGTGAGACTGTGGCAATAACTGCACTCCTTGGGTGTGTTTAAAGGCACATCCAAGGCATTCAATTATATGCCATAGTTATTCTTCTGGTCATGTTTTATTCTCTGTGTGTCACTGATTCCTCACTTTTCAAAGGACATTATTTTCATAAAAACAGTATGTACATCCAACGAGCAGAATGTGTGTATATATGTGTGTGTGTGTGTGTGTATATATGTATAAGTGTGTGTGTGTGTGGGGGGGGTCTCAGCTGCATCCAAATTTAGTTTTCTTACGCTCTTATCTAATTTGCCATTGTTTTTATGAAATCAGCCTGGTGATAAGAGTACAAATGGAAATCTCTTCAGTGTCGGTGCAAGGTTAACACAAATAGAACAAAACAGAACAAGAATTTTCTCCATAATGGAAGAACACTTCTGTGTGCACAATGTCTGGTAAGCCCAACTTTCCTTTCTACCAGGATGCAAATGGAAACAAGCTGCTACCAGCTTAGTATGCTTTGCCTGATAAAACTTTTAAAATACATTAAATAAATAAATGGATCAGTCAATCAATTAATAAGACCCATGAGGGTTTCAGGATATTTGGAGGACCTAGCTAAAATACCAAAATATGTGACAAATAATTTAAACTGTTAAACCAACTGTTTGTGGGCCAAGAATTTTCATTAGCAAAACCCTAACCTACATCCAAGCACACTTGGCATGAGGCACCGATTCCATCCACAAAGGAACTCTGGATGCCAACCAGCCCTGTTTTGGATGCAAGCCCCATGAATAACACGGTGGCAAGTAGTTATTGATATAGGACCACCCAGCATCCGGAATCCTGGATACAAGCCTTGCCATTCTGTGTAGTTAAACAGACTGCAGGAATCATCCATCCAGTGACCTCACGTTTTAAAAATCATGTACGTCAGTGGAAGGTGGAAAACACTGCCTGGTTAGGTTTGCAGACTGCCCTGGATTTAAGGGTCTGAACATCGATCTGAATGTTCTCAGATCACGAGGAAATGCAACATCCAGCAAGAAGCATAGCAACAAATGACAATACCTCCCTTTCCTACAAACTTTTTAGTTCAACCCACCTTCAAGTTTTGTCCGTCAAAAGGCAGCGACCCACTGACAAGTGTGTAAAGGATGACCCCTAAGCTCCAGATGTCCACCTCGGGCCCATCATACTTTTTTCCCTGAAACAGCTCAGGCGGAGCGTAGGGTGGGCTCCCACAAAATGTGTCCAATTTGGAGCCCAGAGTAAATTCATTACTGAACCCAAAATCGGCAATCTTAATATTAGCTTCTGCATCCAGTAGTAAATTTTCAGCCTGAAAAAAAGAAGACACAACATCAAAAATAAAAGCATAAACATTGTCTGAGCAAATTGCTCACTGCAAGTACAGGTATTTTACCACTGTAGATACATGCAGACAAGCAGCCAAAATCAGGCTAATGAAAACTCCCTCTGACTCAATGTCTGAGACAGATTACATATAACACGTGGAAGTGAGTTTGAAGAATTTCTGCCTAGTTCCACCCACACAGCAGTTCACCTCAGAAATGGATGACGGAAGGCGCCACCTGATGGCCCAACATGACAAGCCTCTGTACTGGTGACTCAGGTTCAGCAGTGAGCCCGGGAGCTGGGACTGAGAGCGGCCAAGTGCAGCATAAGCCAGCCTGGGAAGGGATGTGCCTAGCTCTGGTGCCGCAGCAGCCCCTCGCCATTGGCCATGGAGCTTGCTCCTCCACGAGGGGTGGCGTCAGCCCAGTGTGTGCTGTGGTTGCACTCGTGCCAACAAAGGCTACATCAGCACCGTGGCAGGAGGGAGAACTTATTTGGGGACGTAAATACCCAGTGCCATCAGGATGATGGCCTGCAGTCCTCCAGTCCTCAAGCCATGAACTATCTTCTCGCCACCAGATCCAGATGTTTCGGGGCAAGAGAACAGCCCTCCACTCAGGCACCTGAACATGGAGATCAAGCTGTGGGGGTCAGTTGGTGTCCTGGGCCTGACCAGGGTATATCCCTGAGACAGTGTTAACCAGGTAAAATAGCTACAGAAAAAAAGGAAATGCATTACACCAGGATACAGATGACAGGATTGCCAACAGTAAGAGAGAAAAGTATATAAAAGGAGATATCTACTAAGATAGTGGGGAGCAGTCACAATGGGCCTCCTGGGCTTCTACTGCCCCATGTCCACAGTATTACCATGTACTTCCCAGACTCACTGCTCTCACTCCACCTCACAGTATATATACAGTATATACCAATGAATTCAACCCAAGTTGCCAGACAGTGCAATGATTCTGATGTATTAGTTACACGGTAATAATATATCACAAGGGACTCCTGGTCCATCAAGCCCCCTCCCCTCCCCTCCTCCTTCCCCCGCTTCTTAAGGAAATATGAAAAAGTATGCACTGTAAACAGGTGCTTATTTATAGAGGCTCCATGGGTCAATGCAGAACACTGCGCTAATCACATGCAGGCAGATCACACACAATATAAACATGACCCCATTCTTTGTGACCGTTACTGGCTTCCTGCACCTTTCTGGGCTGAATTAAAACTGCTCTCCTAGTTTTTATGATCCTTTAAGACCCTGCTCCAGATTTCTTCACCAATGGTATCTCCCCAACCACCCCTCTTGTACTCCTCACTTCTCAAATACTGGCCTACTCAGCTTCACAACTTACCTTTCCACTATCAGAGGTAGAGCTTCCACTTCTGTTGTTCCTGTCCTGTCATATTAAAGTGTTTACCGATCTCTAATTATCTCATCCTCACTTTTTAACTCACACTGGAAAGTCTATCTGTTCTCTTTTGCCTGTCACTATAAGGAGACGCAGAGGGCAGCACTGGTCCTAGCTCTCCTGGGGGCCCTACACAAACCTCCTTGCTAGGGCCCCATCTCAGAAGTTATGAAGCCCTCAAGGAATATCCTCATCCCTTTCATGGCCTCCCCATATCTTCATTTTCAGCTAGTTTTCTGTCATTTTTGCATTTTACTTGAATTAGAACATACATACATATCTGCCAGCAGAAACAGGCCATATGGTCTATCAAGTCTGCTCGATTGCGCAGCTAGCGCCCCTATATTGAAGCTGCCCCTCCCCTCCCTTCACTCTCCCGGCAACTTCTCATTGCCTACCCAGAACCCCCCATGCCCTATCCCATGCACTTTTGAAAGTGCACAAGCAGATATCGTGCAAGTCACCCAGATATATCTTTTCACTGCATTCACAGTATCTTAAGAGCTTTGACAGCTCTTTAGTTGACATACACATCGGGTATCACTTATGAAAACTGAAAACGAACTAGGGAAAGACATAAGTGCGGTTGACTACAGTGGCGGTGTTTCCGCACAGGGTACAGCGAGCATCGTCGACAGCAGGAAAAGAACTACAGAGGGAAGGGACTGCCCACATTTACATGGGAAGTGCCGATGTAGGACATCGTCATGGGTAGCCCCTAGTGGACTGCTTGCAAAAAGTTTCCGTGAGGTCCTGCTGCCTGACAGCTATAGTTCCATAGGTGTGGCCTGATGAAAAAGAAATCCTTGAAGAAGATAAATGTATTCTTGTAAATAGGGGATATGCAACAAGGCAGTGTTGGATACATTTTTTCCATACCAGTTGTGGTGGCCTAGGAAGACCTTGTGAGTAGCAGAGCATAGCGTAGCCACGAACGAGGTTTCTCCGAGGTCACCACAGCAAGTATGGATGAGAAATTTATCCAAACACTGCCCTTGTTATAGATTCAATTTATGCAATGTAATCTGTTTTTAGGTATTGTTTGAGTGATTCAAGTATATGTACAGTACTTGTAATGATTTTAAACAAACTCCTTGGAACAATTTTGTTATTTTGTCAGTGTTGCGCTGCTGTTTATACCCGAAATTGAATGGGAGGAATGTAAAGCTTTCCAACTGGTCCACATAATGTTGGAATTTGACTGTGATCCAATAAATGCTTCAGGAAAGGGAGGGGAGTGACGTGTGGAGTGTGTGGATAAATTTATGTTGGGAGAATAAACTGTTTATTCTAATTTACAATGCAGAACATGGCCAGATAAATTATACATCCTTCATTTTTTTCTCTCACAAACGTTGAATGCATCATATTAGCTAAAATAAACAAGTTATTTGTAATTGTAGTTCTACTCCTACCATTTAGTCCACATCTGCACTTAGGCAGTATCTACCAAACCTGCTCAGTCACCAGTACAGTCTTCAAGCTTGACTCCTACCACCACCACCACCACCACCCAATCAATCACGTGTTCTCTGGCTCCAGTGCTCCCAAGTCTTCAGGCTGGAACACAGGAACCAAAAGCAAGCCTTGACAGGGGAGGGACGCTGAGTTGTATAGATGTTAACTAAACACTAGTACTAGAACCACAATTGTGTGTAACCTATTCAAACTATTTAGATTCAGTTCACTAACCACACTTAGGCCAACTTCCAAGCAGTCTCCAAATAAGACACTCCAAGCTTTAGTTGTAAAGAAACTGGAGGACTGAACATTTTCTCCTGAAGGCACTACCCTCTACTGTTCTGCCTTGTACCTCTCTTTACTCCTTCAAGAATTCCCTTAAATTCCACCTATCTTCCCCTCAAATCTGCACCTGCAACTGACAGTTTCCCACCCCTGCCATCCAACTCACTTCTTCCCCCTCCATTGCCTCGTCCTGCTCCCTTCCCCGTTCCCTTTCTCACTCGGCCTTGCAACCCTCCTGTGAGTTGTTGATGGGGTTACTCTGGATGCATTGTGTCCTACTCTGTTAACTGTCTACTTCCTTGCCCTAGTCCCCTGTTTTGCTTGAATCACTTGCTGTCAATTTTGCATTGTTTGAACTACTTTCTGTATTTATGTAACTGTATATTTGTATAACCTTGCCTAAGCAACTTGTATTTATCTGCATGACTTGTTTTGCAGCATCTGTACTCACTGCATTATTTGTATATAATGTATATGTCTTGTATTATTTGCCTTTTTGTAC
Organism: Neoceratodus forsteri; assembly: GCA_016271365.2. Classification (NCBI taxonomy): domain Eukaryota; kingdom Metazoa; phylum Chordata; order Ceratodontiformes; family Ceratodontidae; genus Neoceratodus; species Neoceratodus forsteri. The sequence goes on along the minus strand of CM057450.1, from coordinate 559,945,176 downwards.
ATATATTGTGTTCCACCATCTATTGTACAAGTGTCTTTGCACACTTATCTTGCATTATTTTGTATTCTCTGTACCTCCCCTTGTACCCTCCCCTGGGTCGCCCCTGAAAAAGGGACTTTTTGTCTCAATGGGCTTACCCGGTTACCAAAATTCAGATAAATAAATAACATGCAAAAGCAGGATCCTGGTGACTGTGTAGGTCAATTGTGTAGTGGAACATGAAAAATGAGTACATTAGACCAGGTAGCAGCCTAACATAGTCTGAAATGGGGATGTACCTGGTAGAGTGAGCTCCTAGCCCTTCAGGAGGTTCCTTCAAGCCAACTGATAAGAGAGCACAATGCAGGAAGTGATCCAGCTGCCAGTGATCTGTTCGGCAGACGCTCTGCCTTAGATGACTTCGGCAAACATGACAAACACTTAGTGAACCTCACCATGACATTTTACTTTGCACTCCTGGAAGAAGAGCACAGCCCTGTGGACATCAAGCGTGTGGAGCATCACTCGACAGCCAAAGTATGAAGTATCAGAAAAAAACATGGGTAGTATCAAAGACTGGTTCGGGGGAATTCATAAACTACTATACTTTGTGCAGGAATGTTGCACGGGGGCATAGGACACCCCTGTCTTTCTGGAAAACTAGACTTGGTGGACACTGAGACCACAGAAAGCACCTGGAGTTCATTTACCCACCTGGCCCAGGTGATGACCAAAAAAGTGCAGTTACATAAGAACGTACTGTAACAGTAGATCTTTGAGAGGAGCTCTTGCAGTAGGCAACACCATTAGGACTAAGCCACCAGGCGCCAGGACAACACAGAAAATTTCTAACCAGCAGTCTACAACGGGTACCACCCCCTGATGTCGGCACGTCGACGTCAGTACTGGTATAAGAGGGGTGGTCCCCATTCTCACCTCAGTCCCCCCCTACCAGAGACCCTGAGATACAGTCCAACAGGAGAAAAGGAGGACTCCTGGAGCCAAGAAAGGCCGAGATGGAAAGAGTGCAGTGGGATAGAGGGAGGAAAAAAAACCTGCTTACTGCAAGAGCTCCTCACGAAGATCTACTGTTATGGTAAGTCCTTACATAACTGCCCTATCTTACTTCGAAGGGGCTCTTGCAGTAGGCAACCCCGTTAGGACTGAGTCCAAGCAGTGCCACAAGGGAGGTGAGAACCCCTGGGAGGAGGAAAAAGCATTGCAGTATGCAGAGAGGAAGAGGGGGCACAAAAAGGCCCTTAGCCCAAAGCTAGTTCTCTGAAGAAGAGGGTAGCAGTCAGAATGCCCTCTCTGAGATAGAACACGGCAAGGCCTAAAAGGGCTAAAGGGCAGGATAACCAAGAGCGTCCTGATCTTGACAGCCGCCTAATATGCAACCTAGCCTCCCCCGGGGAAATAAACTTACCCCGTCCCTCTGTGGAAATAAACAACCAGAGGAGGAAAGAACCAGTACAAGATAATGTCCCCTGATATCAATCACACACTGGTGCAGAAATAGAAACATAGAATTTGACAGCAGATAAGGACTGCTTGGCCCACCCAGTCTGCCCATTTCCCTACCTAATGGATAAGCTGCAGATCCTAGTTAACCAGCAGCCTACTTCTTCCTACCCCAACCCCCTAGAATTGCCTTATGACTGTCCCATGCATGCTTGAATTCCACCACTGTTTTTGACTCCACAACCTCCTCCGGAGCCGTTCCATGCATCCACAACCCTCTCTGCGAAAAATACTTCCTTAAATTACCTCTGAGCCGCCCCCCCTCTATCTTCAAATTGTGCCCTCTTGTTCTTGCACACCTCTTTTTTTGAAAGATGCTACCATCTTGGACTTTGTTGATTCCCTTGAGGTACTTGAAAGTTTCTATCATGTCCCCCCTCTCCTCCTTTCCTCGAGGCTATACATATTAAGCTCCTTATGTCTCTCTTCATATGTCTTCCGGTGCAGACCCTGCACCATTTTAGTTGCCCTCCTCTGGACAGCTTCCATCCTGTCTATGTCTTTGCGGAGATTGGGTCTCCAGAACTGCACGCATACTCCAGATGGGGTCTGACCAGCTGTCTGTGCAGAGGATGATAACTTCCTGTTTTCTACTGGTGATGCCTCTCCTATGCATCCCAGTATCCCCAAGCCCTCCTTGCTGCCCTCTTACATTGTTTGCCCACCTTTAGGTCATCTGATATGACTACCCCAGGTCCCTTTCCATTTTGTTGTTGTTAGTATCTCACCCCCATTGTGTACTCTTCCCCAGGGTTTTTGTTTCCAGGTGCATTACCTTGCATTTTAGCATTGAATCTAAGCTGCCATACATTTGACCATTCCTCTAACCTTGCCAAGTCCCTTCTCATCCTTTCCACCCACCTTGTGCATCAACTCTGTTGCAGATCTTTGTGTCATCTGCAAAGAGACATACTTTTCCTTCCAGTCCCTCTGCAATGTCACTTATAAAGACATTAAAGAGGACCGGTCCTAATACTAAACCCTGCGGTACCCCACTAGTAACCCCTTTCTTCAGAGTGGACTCCATTTACTGTTACTCTCTGTGTCCTATTCTCCAGCCAATTCTTTACCCAGGTTGTCATCTTGGGACCCACTCCCAGGTTGGCTAACTTGTATATTAATCTTTTGTGTGGGACTGTGTCAAATGCCTTGCTAAAGTCTAGGTAGGCCATGTCCACAGCCCCTCCCTGATCTACTACTTTGGTCACCCAGTCAAAGAAATCTATCAGATTTGTCTGGCATGACTTTCCCGCTGTGAATCCATGTTGCCTTGGGTCCTGTGCCCCTCTAGCCTCTAGATACTCGACCGTTCTTTCCTTCAGAAGTGATTCCATCATTTTCTCTACTACTGAGGTTAAACTAACAGGTCTGTAGTTTCCTGCTTCTGCCTTGCTCCCACTTTTGTAAAGGGGAATCACATCTGCCCTCCTCCAGTCCTCGGGTACCACCCCTTCCTCCCATGATTTGTTAAAGAGGGTAGTCAGTGGTGTCACTAGTTCTACCCTTAGTTCTTTTAGAATTCTGGGATGAATCCCATCAGGCCCCATTGCTTTGTCCACCTTCAGTTTCAAGAGTTCTTTCAGAACCCTTTCTTCTGTAAATGGGCTGGTATCAACTTCTGTATCCAGAGTGTCTCTACTGTTTGTTTTAGGTACCTCCCCCTCTTCCTTTGTAAATACTGAGCAAAAATATTTGTTTAGTATCTCTGCCTTTTCACAGTCACCCTCTGCCCACCCTCCCTCCCTTTATTAAGCCTCACTATCCCTCCCTTGGTCTTCCTTCACTCCCTGATGTACCTATAAAAGGTTTTATCCCCCTTCTTAACTGAGTTCGCTATCTTTTCCTCGGTTTGGGCCTTTGCTGTTCTGACTGCCTTCCCAGCTTCCTTTTGCTTTAACTGATACAGTTCTCTGTCCTGCTCCTTCTGTGATTCCTTGTACTTCCTGAATGCTTTCTTTTTCTCTTGAACCTTCACTGCTACTTCCTTTGAGAACCATAGTGGTTTCTTACATCGTTTCGTTTTATTTGCTTCACACAAAGGCTTGTTACCTCTGTGATGGCAGTTTTTATTATTCCCCATTGTTCTTCCACCCCTCCTTCCTGCCCATTTGCTAGTGCATTCCTTAGGCACTCACCCATTTTGGCAAAGTCAGCCTTCCTAAATTCCAGTACTTTTGCCTTTGTATGGCTTGACTCCATTGCTGTGTTTATTGTGAACCATACTGTTCGATGGTCGCTAGTTCCCAGATGGCTACCCACTTCTACATCTGTGATCCTCTCTTCATCTCCATTTGAGAGAACCAGGTCTAAGATTGCTTCCTCTCGAGTGGGCTCCAATACTAGTTGTCTAAGGCATGCCCCCTGTAGGGCATCTAGAATAGCCCCACTCTTCGAAGTGGCTGCTGCAACTGCACTCCAGTTAACATCTGGCATATTCAGATCACCCATCAGCAATATCTCCCCTTTTTCTGCCATTCTAAGTATATTCTCTATCATTTCCTTGTCCATTTTCTCCCCCTGAGAAGGGGGTCTGTATACAACCCCTGTGCGGATTGTGGTGCCATTACCGGTCTCCAAATTTACCCACAAATGGCTCCGCTTGAGGCAAAGGAATGACCCAATACCCAAGGATGTCACATGGTAGGAACCCGAGGGCTGGGAAGCCCCGGGAGAAATCCATCCTGCAAGATGGAAGAGTCCAGGCCTCTGGCAGGAAGCCTCAGAATGGATCACCTGGGAAGATACCTCTCGCTTTTGAAAGGAAGGGATGGTTGAATCTAAGCGAGGTGATAACCAGGAAAAAGGATAGCACAAAGCTGAAAGGGCTTTGTGAGGCAGAAAAGCAAAGGCCTCGCCCCGCAGTATCTGGAAGGCCCACCCCAGAGATAAAGGGACAATCAAAAGGGGACCGTTTCCCTGAAAGACGCTGGGAGACCTCAGAAGGACCCAACTCTCGGCCACCTATGGAAGGCAAAGGGTTGAGAACATCCGGGAAGGAACCTCGTGTGATTGATCAAGGCAAAAGGCGTCCCTCTCATCCCTTCCCCCAAAGAGGGGGTCTCCAAAAAGAGCCATAGTCCCACCCCCCACAGGGAAAGTGGGGGGGATCCTGGGTAATTGTGATAGCCAAAAGGCCAGACTGCTTCCCTATAAGAGGAGATGGGTAAGGACCCAGGCAAGGGAAACAGAGACCGACGCCCTGCCCAAAGCAGAAAGGACTCACTGTCATCCACCTGATGCCGGACAACACAGGAACACTCCGCTGAGTAAAAGTTGTAGCCAAATACTGGGCTGTCCCACAACACTGGGTTGAGGTTGGCCAGAGAATCTGTCCAAAAAGATGTAGGGAGAGACTGTAGGGACAGCATCCCAACAGAGCTCAGGGAAGGTTTGGCAGGCTGCCCTAGGTACCCGGTGCCAGGAAGGCAGAGAGACAAAAGCTGAACCCTAGGGCCTGAGACTTAAGACCATCCAGGCCCAAGGGAAGAGGACCCAAACGAGGCATCCCCTGCCCAAGAAAGGCTCCAGGGCACCGCAAACCTACCAGTCTGCCTTAGGAGTGCCCAAGGAGAACAGGGATAGGAGAGCTCCACAAGCACGCAAAGCTTCTCCCCTCAGAGTGGTTGGGAAGACCCAAGGGGACCCTAACCAGATATGGAAGGTCGAACCAAAGCCAAAGCCGAAGAACCTCTGGCCCGCAAAACCCTGATGAGCCATCCTCAAGGAAACAAGGGAGCCCTAGAGGAGTCAGGTTGAGCAAGGGCTAGGCAGGCACCTGATGAAAGGTGCCGTGGCCAAGAAAGAGGATGGCCTCTGTAGGAATATGAGGATAAGAGAACCCCTCATAGCTCCTTTCTGGAGTGATCGCGTCCTCCTTTCTGAGCAGTGGTGTGTCTCGGCCAACTAGGAGCCAAGTCGCACCCCGAGAAAAGAGTCAATGAGAGGGGCAATGGGCCTGCATTGGGCCCCGACATGGCTCCGGTAGAAAATGGTGGGCCCCAGAAAGGCCTGGAGGAACACTGGAGAAATAACACCCAGCCTGGTTGCACTGGGAGGACCACAAAGCCCCACCCTGGCCCTAACCTCCAGTGAGGGAGGGAGGAACAGGAGCTGAACGGAGCAAAAGGGAAGAGGAGGAACTTTCACTCCGCCGTCCTAAACCCAATGAAGGGGGGGTTACCTGGGTTTAAGAGGAGACAGTAGGCGCCAACAGTGCCTCTGCCCTGTGGGCCTTGACGGCTGGGGTAGCCGGGACCGAAGAGGCCCGGCATTTACCTGAGACTCAGAGAGCCGAGGATGCTGGGGCCGCTGCCCAGTATGGTGGGTAGGAGGCAGGAGCGACCCGCCCCGCTGGCCACGGGTACCAGTGCAAAAGACTGTTCCAGCCTCCTGCAGGGTGGACAGCAACACCTGCATGTCCTCCCTGAACAACAAAGGGCCCTGGAAGGGGGCATCCAAAATGGAAGCCTGTATCACCTGGGTAAAATCGGACAGGCGAAGCAAAGGATGGCGCCTGATACAGATGGCAGAAGGCATTCAGCAGGCAGCAGCGTCCACTGTGTCGTATGAGGCATGGAGGGCATGAAAGCTCACATTAAGAGACAGAACCTAAGAGATGTTCTAGCTGAAATCGAGCTGGAGACTCCGTCAGGGAATGAAGCAGGTCTCCTACCTGCCCTTAAAGAGACTGCTGATGTACCAGCATGTGCGCTAGGTAGTTCTGGGCCCGCAAGGCCAGGGTCAAAGAGGCACAGATCCTACGCCCCAGGAGGTCCAAATGTTTGGACTCCCTATCTGAAGAGAAGTCACCTCGACTTCTTGTCTCACCACACTCCATCGGGACACCCGATATCTCCCCACACTCCGTCTGGACACCCGATATTACGGAAGTCAAAATGAGGCCTACCACTGGGAGCATAATGTAGCCAGTTGGTATTCCTTCGAACGGCCGGGACTGACACCAACTGTTGCCATACTGTAGAAGAAATGTCATGCAGTACCACTAAATGGGGGGTAATTACCGACTCAACTTCCAGAAGGCGCAGATGCTGTGCCAGACAGCATCTTTGAGGATCTTGCTCATCAGTACGCCAGTCCGGGCTGCCTGGATTGTCTTCACCATAACCAGGAAAGAGGGGTCTTCCAGAGGGGATACAGGAGTGTCCCTTATCCACACTTCCCCAGGGGGTGAATGGGGGGGGGGGGCGCGAATCGAGGATTCAAGGGAATCTGAGACCACGTGCAACAATCCCTCAGAATCCAAAGCGGAGTGTGGAAGTGGTGACAGGCCAGAGGTTGTGACCGTCCCGGCAACCAACCAGTGCTCCATCGCATGAGGGGGAGCTTATGTATCAGATGAAGGGGAGTCCCCCACTGGGGGAGAGGCTGGTGCCAGCACCTGCTGGATAGGGGCTGGGCATTGGGCAGATGCTCACCACGCCGTAAGGAGAGCGCTGTAGTCCGCCGACATCTGGCAGAGGAATGTCGGGTGGAAGAAATTATCCAGCGCCAGATAATGTGTCAGGAGGCTGTAAACAGGGCCCGATGCCAGCCCCAACAGGCCCGTCGTATGCCTGAGAGGTACAGACTGCAGGTTCAGGCCCAGGACAGGAGTGGGGTCTGAGGTGCGGCCCCGAAATCAGAACTGGTGGTGGTTGCTGATCGGGCAAAGTCTTCAAGGGATCCTAAATAGGAACCGACTCCTGGTGCACCGTGGAGTAGTCCGGAGGCAAGGTGGTCGGGGGGCGCCCGATCCAGAGACGGAGGACCCACAGGTTCCAATGAAGGGCAGCTCAACGCCAGGTCCATAGATGGGAAATCAGCAGAGGGAAGCCCTGCTAGCACCTGGTGGAAAGGACCCTAAGAGAAGACCACTGCCGGCGGCTGAGGAGCCGAAGGCACCGTGGGGGGAGACCCCGTGGATGCAGGCTGCAGCCCAGAAGGAGTGGGCGACAGCTGGCATTGGTCCAACAGATCATCGTTGGACCCCAAGCCAGAGTTCGGAGCAGACGCCGTGGCCGGATGGGTGATGTTAGCCAAAGCATCACCCAAAGAACTGGCCTAGCCACCTGGCTCAGCACTCTAGTGCAGGACTGACCTGAGCAACAGGGGTAGCGAACAGAGGAGGAATCCCCCGAACCCACAGAAGCACTGCCCACCATAGAAATAACAGTGGGAAGACTGTCCACAGGCAGCCCGGAAGGAAGGAGGGCTGATGTGGCCACTGAGGTCGACCGCCCTGCGGGGGTGGGGGGTGAGAAGACCCAGCCTCTGCCGTGGCCCCCGAAGGCGACCGAGGTTCAGTAGCAGACCGTTCCTGGTCACGGTGCTTTTTATGTTTCTTCTTCGATGAGGACATCTCCGCAGAAGTCCGCGCTGTGGCCCGGGTCTGCAGCTCCTTTTCCAAGGCAGCCAATCTTTGCTGGAGTAGATGAGTCTCTAGAACCTTCTGGCATCTTCTACATGTGACCTGGTTGAATTTCTGGCATGCTTGGCAGGCTATGGTATCACGGTCCGGGCCTAAGCAAATGACACGTGCGGTGTTGCTGTCTTTATCAAAGGCTACTTGCCGCAAGCATCTTGAAACTTTTGGGAATCCACAGAAGAAGTCGGCGATGACATGAAGCCGAAGAGTGAACTATGAACAATAGAAAAATAATAAAGAAAATGGCGGTCGACTGAAGCAATGATCTACAAGGTCTGAAAAGCGCAGGTCAGTGGCGGGAAAAGAACTGAGGTAGGCATGGGGGACCACCCCCTTATACCAGTATGGACATCAACATGCCGATGTCAGGGGGCGGCCCCCACTGTAGACTGCCAGCTAGAAATTTTCCATGTGGTCGTGGCACCTAGTGGCTTCATCCTAATGGTGTTGCCTACTGCAAGAGCCCCCTTGAAGTAAGACTGCACTTTTCCACAACAAATGTGAAAGATTACAACTGTCCATAGTCTCAGTTTGCCCATGAGCAGTGGTCGATTTTAACATTGTTTTACTTGTCCAAGGCATAGTGCAAACTGACCAGGAACAGTGTACTGTAGCTAACCCTCTACTTGTCCGTCTTGACTAGTGCAGGTCTTCCATGATTGTCAATGAAGTTAAAAAAACAAGAGTCTACTTTGGCATGCTATAGTCCTCATGCTTATCTCCCTTAGTGTTCCAGATGGCCTGGTGTGATTAATAGCTTTTAAAGAGCTACAATTATCTGGCAGTACAAGTGAGGATCCCACAAAAGACACCATGTTGGTCACTGTCACTCCCTTGTTTGGGCTTTCATCTAATGTCCAGGCTGTGATCACAGATAGAGTGCTGTTAAGCCACTAGCTTCCATTTTTCTGAGTTTGTCTTTATATGTCTGATAATTTGTCCCACATTACTAAGACCAGTGCCTCTCATTTTCCTAAATTTTCAGTGACAGAATGTTAAAAGGAATATAGAGTCTGCCCTGCAAGTGGCAGGTTTTATCCCTACCACTCCAAAGCTGCTCCCTCTCCCTTCCCAATCTCCCAACTCTTTACATTCCCTGGATACTATCCATTATTGGCAGGTGTAAGGGTCCCCAAATCTTCCCAATAAACCACGCCAGTCAATGCCATCCATGCATTCCCATCCCTATCCCACCCAGCATGCCCCTTCATCCTAAAAACGATGCTTTGGAGCAGGGACAGTACAAAAGTAAATCTTAATGAAATATATAATTGAAAAGGTTAAAACAGGCATCCCTGGGGTGCACAGATCCTCCTAATTAGAAAAAGAGGTGTCGGAGCTTCATGGCTGTTACTATTTTCCCTTGTGCTGATTAAATGGCAATGTTTAAAAAAAATGCTATTACTGTTGTGCCTGGTAAAAGTTTTTTTATTTCCCAAGCCCCTAGGTTTGTCTGACCCCACCCCCAAAGATATCCTAGATCTGCCTCAGGCTCACTAGATGGTGCTTGAACACATCTGCACATGCAGGTCTCTGGTTGGTCATAGGGTGCAGGGTGATCATGTCTTTCTCTGCCTAACTTGGTTCACTGTCTTGTGGATATGGAGGCGAGAGTGGGGTGAGGTGTATAATGTCGTCGTCCATTGTGTGTGCAGGGCTAGAGTTGCTTGACTGAATATCCACCGCTGTTGGATCATCTGGTCTGGGGGACATGAAAAGAAGAGAGGGGGTCATGGCACAAAACAATGGGAGGTGCAGACTGTGCATGATGGCATGCCCATTTTTTTGTGTGTGTGTGTGCTGGGGCAGCAAGCAATGTCGGGGTAGGATAAATGTGAAATACTTGTACTATTTCATGGCTTGCATTTTTACCCGCAGTTGAGAATGTGTCTAATCAAGCCGGAAAGCGGGGACTGCTCATGCTCCACACACCAGCATGAGAACATCTTTCATTTAAAAGGTTTTGTGAGTTGATTCCTTCTAAGATGCCTCCTGCACTCTGAGAAAATCTTCTGGAAGCCCTAAGACCTGTAACGCTAGCCACACAGCAACAAGGCTGTCTGGTGCAGGGACTGTTAGTGTATATGTCTGACTGTACCCCTGGACCTCATTAGCAGGTCTGCCTAGAGTGGGAGCAGCCATGCTCCATTGCTGCTGAAGAGATCCTGGTGCCAAAACTGGAAGGGCTTATCTTAAGAAATCAGAACAAGGCACTTGGTCCCTCCTGGGTGTCGAGGATCACCTTGTGGGCCAGTAAAAACAGGGGAATTCATACAGAAGCCTTTCTGTGTATAGTTGGGAAAATGGTTCCCCAGAAAGGTACCCTTATCAGTGGGAGAAACGCCAAAGAGCCTCAGTTTCTCATTTTCCCAGAAAGCAAATGCATCAACTGACTGGAGTCTCCATGCTCAGAACATGGGGGAGTTCTCCTGCGGGTACAGTGACCACTCGTGAGAGGCCTCTCTCGCATGGTTGAGGGTGTATACTAGCTGGTTCTTCATGCCTGCAATATGGACCATCACTACGTTGAACTGGAGTAAGGGAGCCAGGGACCACGTCTACAATGCCTCCTGACACAAAAGGAAGGAGTGAGTTCTGCTCTGTTAGAACACAGTGGTCACATTGTCTGTGTTGACTTGGACAAGTGGGCCCTTGACCAGTGCATCAAATTCTGACAAGAGCCAAGCACACCGCTCAGAGCTGAAGTAGATCGATGTGTATCCTGAATGTGCTCGGCTGGTGACCAGATATTGTGCACCCGGCACTCCTAAAGATGTACTCTCCAGTCGGGTAGAAGACTGCTGATATCCCAGGACAGTTAGGGAGAGTTGAGGATGATGAGGGAGTGGGAGGGACAGGGTTTAGCTCAACATCACCAGGTAGAAGAAGCAGCAGGCAAATGATGAGATTAGGGAAGACTTGGACTTGAGGCTAGGAGAAGATGGGTTAGAGAGGTGCATGAAAGAAGGGGGAAGGTTTCAGTGTGTAACCATGGTGAGTGAAGGAGGCTATAGATTGGACAGCGTGAAGGGAAGGAACAAGAGGGCAGAAGTAAAGCGGGAGGGAAGCGGAGGAGCAGGAAGAGAGCAAGGAAAATAGAAATGGAGATGAGAAGCATAGTAAGACTACTGGTGGAGAGGCATAGGAAAACAAAACACCCAAGAGGTAACTTAAGGGTGAGGGCCAGAGGGCAAGGAAGGCAAGTAAGAACAGCTTATTACTACAGAAGAAACACATAGAAATGTGTGGCAACAGTAGAACAAAAACAGCAGTCAAATGTTCTGAGGCGAGATTGCAGCAGAATTACAGTGATTTAAGGGAAAGGAGATAAGCAGCTGCATACAATAATAGTAATTGAAAATGAAGGCAGAGAAATATCAGATAATAGCAAAAATCAGGGGAGGCAACAGTGGCAGTGGTATACAAAAACATATAGTGAATCTATTATGTCTGCTGAATAATAGACAATAACAGCGATGTCCACAGTCACATCAGGTAGATGCAAATGAGACTAAAATGTTATGACATCAGCTGAGATACACTGTTATAGAAATATATCAGAGAGGCTGAAGTAACTGGCAGACTTCAATCTAACACAAGAGGGTCAGAAAACTCTTAGGGCAGAGCACAGCAGAAATTATAAGCTGCAGAGACAGCTGATGTGTGGCACTAGTAGCTCATGTGCAGCAAACAAATACTCCAGGTGCCAGATGTTCATGAGATCCTGTTGCTTATCTTCCTGCAGGAGCGGCCGCAGGTCCGAGATTCTTTCGAACAATTCATAACCATCTTTAGCCTTGAGGGTCATGTACCTGGCCAGTTTGATGCCCAAGGATGCCTTTTGCAGTCAAAGTGGACCTGCTTCTTGGAACCTTGTCCAGAGACTCTGAAGACTCTACCAGCAACCTGACCTCACAGAAAAACAGGTTATTCACCTGTAACAGTAGTTCCAGGAGTGGTATATGTTGTTCATTCACACTTCTTGGCAAGTACCTTGCCGCTTTAAGAAAGTCTTCAAGCTGGCCCCTCCCACGCACCCAGGTGGTATATCCCTCGACTCCACCCCATTACGCCAGATCTTAGCCCACTGGAAGTCAGGTTTGTGTGTCGAAGCCGGGGAGGTCAGGTGGGTCAGTGTGGATGAACAACATATACCACTCCTAGAACTACTGTTACAGGTGAGTAACCTGTTTTTCTAAGATCCTGGATATGTTGTTCTATCCACACTTCTTGGCAGACTCCTAGCAGTTCTCCAGGAGGAGGGAGGCAAGATGCACACCCCCTACTTAGGAAAGAGGGAATGGAGAACTGAGGCTCCAAAACCAGCGTCCTGGTGTGACTCAAGGTCGATGTGGTAATGGGAAATGAAGGTGTGTGCTGACTTCCAGGTAGCAGCCCTGCAGATTTCCTGGATAGAGACGTCCCTAGAAGCAGCCACCGACACAGCGGTATGGCGGGGGGAATGAGCCTTAAGCCCAAGAGGCTCCCTATCCGCTAACCTATAGCAGAGGTCAATGCAAGATGTAATCCATTGAGCTATTGTCTGCTTGGCTGTAGGTCTGCCAGGTGCGGCTTCAGTGAAGGTGACAAACAGCTGGCGAACCTCTCCCCAAACTTCTGCCGTTCACTCTTTGTAGTAGCGAGCGTTCGTCTCAGGTCCAAAGTATGGAGTCTGTACTCGGCCTCTGAGGTGTGACTGGGGCAGTACACCGGCAGAGTAATCACCTGGTTAACGTGAAACTCCGACACCACCTTTGGAAGTAATTTTGGGTGGGGGCACAGGACAACCTTGTCCCTGTGGAAGACCAGGTAAGGAGTATTGATGGAGAGCACCTGCAACTCCCCAGTCCTTCTAGCTGACGTGACAGCCATCAAGAAGGAGGTCTTCCACGACAAATGTGAGATGTCACATTTGTGTATCAGTTTGAATGGCTTGCCCATAAGCTTTTCCAAAACCAGCAGTAGATCACATGGAGGTGGAGGTTCACGCACCGGAGGGGATATGTGATCTATGCCTTTGAAGAAGACCAGACTACCTTCTCCTGTGCCACTGACTGCTGACTGGCACACACCCGGTAAGCAGAGATGGCTGCCAGGTGCACCTTTAGGGTCGATGACCGAAGTCCCTGCTGGGAGAGGGACCAAAGATAATCCAAAATGCTAGACACTGGACAGGACAATGGGTCCAACCCTTTGCCCTGACACCAGATGGAGAATCTCTTCCATTTAAAGGCATAGCATTTTCTGGTCGATTCCTTATGGGAAGCCTCAACAACGCTGAGGACCTCGTCAGAGAGACCCAAGGCCTGGAACTCTAGCCACTAAGGAACCAGGCTGTCAGGTGTAGAGACTGAAGGTCCAGGTGGAGTACCTTCTCCTGATTGACTGAAAGCAGGTCCGGGCGTGCTGGAAGCCGCCTCGGGAGCCTGGAGCTGAGGAGCTCTGGATACCAGAACTGGTGTGGCCACTCTGGGGCTACCATGATCACCTGCACCCTTTCCCTCCTGGTCTTGATGAGCACTTTGTGAATCGAGGGGAGGGGAGGGGAGGGAAGGCATAGAAGAGGCCTGGGGTCCACAACCTCAAGAAGGCATCCCCCTGCAGCGAACCCTACTGAGGGGGGGCGGGCATGATACAGCCTCAGCTTTGCGTTCTCCTTGGAGGCAAACAGGTCCACCTGAGGAACCCCAGTGAGAGAACAGATCTTTTACTACCTCCTGGTGGAGATACCACTCTGAGATGCCCCACCCACCCATCCGGCTGAGGGCATCGGCCAGCTGAATCGAGACTTCTGCCACGTAAATGGTTAGGAGATCTGCTTCCCGGCTGAGCACGAGGGACCAAATGCAGAGAGCTTCCTTGAAGAGGGTCAAAGAACGCATCCCACCCTGCCTGTTGAGACAGTACATAGTCGTGGTGTTGCTTGTCTGGACCTGGACCACTTGACCCCAAACAAACGGAGCGAATGCGGTCAGGGCCAGCCGAACCACTCGAAACGCCAGCAGGTTGATATGGTATCGGGACTCCTGGGAGGACCAGAGCCTGTGGGCTCTGTGCTCCCCCAGATGAGCACCCCAACCCATCAGAGAGGCGTCAGTCGTCAGGATGACTGTCGGTTCGGGGCGGATAAACTTGATCCCTTTCTGCAGGTGGGATGGGACGAGCCATCACTGGAGACCGTCCCACATCCTCTGGGTCACAGAGACCAGCTGGTCGAGACGACCTGAGCGCTGTGACCACTGGCTGGCCAGTTCCTACTGGAGGGAACGCATATGCCAGCGGGCCCATTGGACCACGCTGGTGCAGGCCGCCACGTAGCTCAGATGACGCAGGAAGTCCTGGGCAGGGAGCAACTGCCCAACCAGAAATGACTGGGCAAAGGAGGAGAGCTCTGCCCCGATGAACTGAATCACCTGCAAAGGCACGAGTTCTGACTTGGCCTCGTTGATTAGGAGGCCATGGTTGAGGCAAGTCTGGAGGGCCAGATCCCTGGACTGATCCACCTCCCGCCTGGAGGGACCTGCTATCAGCCAGTCGTCCAGGTAAGGGTACACCTGGACCCCTCGGCGCCTCAGGTAAGCCACCACCATGCCCATGCATTTGGTGAAGACCCTGGGGGCTGAAGACAGGCCGAAGGACATGGCTTGGAACTCGTAAAGGGTTTCCTTAGCTCGTAAGTGGAGGAATCGTTGATGGGATGGATGGATCGGGACATGAAAGAACAAGTTCTGAAGATCTAGGGAGCAGAATCATATGCCTTGCTCCAGAGATGGTATGATCTGAGCCAGAGTTACCATCCGGAAGGTGCGGGACCTGAGGAACTTATTCAGGTTGTTGAAATCTAGATAGGGCTCCAGCCCGCCCCGTCCGTTCGATACCAGGAAGTATGTGGAAACAAACCCTGGGTCTGAAGACAGGTCTGCTACTCTGCACACCACCTCTTTGAGGAGGAGCTGAGCTAAGTCATCTCGGACAGCCAACTGAGAGGCTGCAGACACCAGATCCCCCTGTGGGGCACAGCCTCAATATGGAGGGGCCTGCTCGAATTCCAGAGGCAGGCCTTGACTGACCACTTCCAGAACCCAACAGTCCATGGTGATAGTGGACCAGGAGGAAAGGAAGTTGCTGGGCTAGCCCCCCACGGGAGGTCTCAGGGGAGGTGTGACAGGATTGAGGGAGGTACCCCCCAACCCGTCACTGGGCAGGCTTGGAGGACGGCCCAGCGGAGGAGCCGCTGGGACCTTCCCCCTGGGCTTCCTGAACAAGGAGGTCATGGACTTGGCCCGAGGACGGCAAGTGTGAGCCTGCTGGCCCTGCTGCTGCTGGGCTGGTCTGGCCGCAGGAGTGGATGAGCAAAAGGCCCTGCGGTTCTGACGCTTGTGGTCCTTGTTTTTCTGGGCAGATGTGATAGAGTGCAAGATGGCATTGGACTTCTCTATACATTGGAGGTGGCCCTCCACACCAGGCCCGAACAGGTCGGTGCCCAAAAAGGGGACATATGCCAGCTTGTGTTGCGTATCAGCCATAAAAGTCAAGATGCGTAGCCAAGCCCTGTGGTGCATGGCCACTGCAGCCACTACCGAATGGTCACAGGAGTCACCAATATCCAGAGACATCTGGAGCTGCTGCTGCTTCGCCACTGTCCTACTCTGGTCCTGGACCTGCTTGACCGTGGTCTGGCGGTCCGCTGGGAGATGAGGGATCACCTCGACCAGGGAGCCCAAGAGGGCACGGGAGAAATATGCCATGATAACGGCCGAACTGGCTTGACAAATGCCAAGGGAGGAAGCTGCATAGACCTTCTTTCCGGAACGATCCAGTTGTTTGTATTCCTTGTCCAGGGGTCTGTCCACATCCCCTTTGTTGCCTGAGCACCAGAAGATGGAGTCGGCCACCAACCCCACCGCAGAGGGGTGCTCCGAAAAACCCAAAAAGGACACCATAGGGACCGCATACTTACGGGCCATGTGGGTAGAAGGTGGAGGGCAAGATGCAGGATACTGCCAGAGCTCCAAGGCTGGGCCCACAATGGCCTCAGCCACTGGAAAGGCCTCCACTGGAGTATCCCCTTTGTCCAGAATCTCTGTGAGGGGATACTCGGCCCGTTTCTGCACAGGCTCGAGCTCCATTCCCGTGGACTCGGAAATGAGCCGACAAATACCCATCAGCGAGGTAGGGCCCTCGTCGACAGAGACCCTCCCCCCCCCCAGAGACCTGGCATCGACAGGACAGGAGACCATGGAAGAATCTTTGGACTCCAATGAGTCCTCGTAAAGCGGGTAATCACCCGTGCCACTCTCAACCCACCTTAGGCGGTCGGGAATAAGAGTGACTGACAACTGATGCAGCAGGCCTTTGGCCAACCGAGATTCCTTGGTCGGTGCCCAAGACTTTGGTTGCTCAGGCGGCGTCTCCACCCAAACTGGTGGAGTAGCCAGCTTCGGCTGAGCCAGCGGGGGCCTTAACCAGCACCTCGGTGATGGTGGCCAACGTCGGTCGCTCGGGCAAAAGCCACTTAATGGCCGGGGTAGAAACCAGAATCAGTTTAGACCGGACAGGACCAACTGCTGCAACATTAGGTCTTTTGCATGAGCACAACTGTGTTGAGCCTCACCTGAGGAGGACGAAGACAAGGAGCAGCGCTGCCGCTTACCATGGCGTTGGGAGTGAGATCGCTGATGAGGTCCAACGTCGAAGTCGAGGAATGAGAAAGAGACCGTCGGCAGGGCCGATGGGGGACCACAGAAGGAGTCGGCGAAACCCGCGGCTCCTCCTGGTCAGGTTCCTTGGCAGGTGGGTCCTGCTCAGAGGGCTGAGCCGACCCGTCCGAGGACACCGGAAGCACCAGAATCCAAAAGAAAGAATCATCAGCCGGATAGGGTGACAACCTGCTGACTGGCTCGAGAAAAATCTAGGCCGCTTTGACAGGCATCTTAGCCGACTGGTCAGACGGGGTTACCGTGAAACCAGTGGCCTCGGCCGCGACTTTGACCGAAGTCGAAACAGAGTTTCCTTTGAGCGGGACCGCTCCCAGTCCCAAGAGAATCGGCATTGCGACTTGTCCTTTTTCGACTCCTTCTTCAGAGAGTGCGAAACATGCAAACCCGAAGGGCCCTCTCCCTTGGTAGAGAGAGACTGCAACAACTCCTTGAAGGAAGCCAAATAGGAGGATCTCAGTTGTAGCGGAATGAAGGCCAAAGCCGAAGAGGAGCCTGCCATGGCCTGAGCCGCCTTCTCCTCGAAGGCCTTAAGCTGTTTCAGCTGCTCAGCGGACCCCACGGCCACGGAGACCACCCAACGGGCATCCTTGGATTTAACCGAAGGGTAACACTTTTCCGGTTGCCCCAGTTGAAGCTGGGCAGCACGGTCATAGAAACATAGAATTTGACGGCAGATAAGGACCATTTGGCCCACCTAGTCTGCCCATTTCCCTACCTAACGGATAAGCTGCAGATCCTAGTTAACCAACAGCTTACTTCCTCCTACCCCCCATTAGATTTGCCTTATATCTGTTCCATGCATTCTTGAATTCCCCCACTGTTTTTGACTCTACGACCTCCTCAGGAAGGCTGTTCCATGCATCCACAACCCTCTCTGTGAAAAAATACTTCCTCACATTACCTCTGAGCCGTCCCCCCTCTATCTTCAAATTGTGCTCCCTTGTTCTTGCACATCTCTTCTTCTGAAAGATACTACCCTCTTGGACTTTGTTGATTCCCTTGAGGTACTTGAAAGTTTCTATCATGTCCCCCTCTCCCTCCTTTCCTCGAGGCTATACATTTTAAGCTCCTTTAGTCTTTCTTCATATGTCTTCTGGTGCAGACCCTGCACTATTTTGGTTGCCCTCCTCTGGATAGCCTCCACCCTGTCTATGTCTTTGCAGAGATGGGGTCTCCAGAACTGTACACAGTACTCCAGATGTGGTCTTACCAACTGTCTGTACAGAGGGCCAACAACTTCCTGTTTTCTACTGGTGATGCCACTCCCTATGCATCCCAGTATCCTCCCAGCCCTCCTTACTACCTTCTCACATTGCTGGCCCACCTTTAGGTCATTTGATATGACTACCCCCAGGTCCCTTTCCACTTTTGTTGTTGTCAGTATCTCACCCCCCATTGTGTACTCCTCCCTCGGTTTTTGTTTCCCAGGTGCATTACTTTGCACTTCTTTGCGTTGAATCTAAGCTGCCATACATTTGACCATTCCTCCAACCTTGCCAAGTCCCTTTTCATCCTTTCCATCCCACCTTGCATATCAACCCTGTTGCAGATCTTTGTGTCATCTGCAAAGAGACATACTTTCCCTTCCAGTCCCTCTGCAATGTCACTTATAAAGACATTAAAAAGACCGGCCCCAGTACTGAACCCTGCGGGACCCCACTAGTAACCATCCTTTCTTCACTGTGGACTCCATTTACTATTACCCTCTATGTCCTGTTGTCCAGCCAGTGTTTTACCCAGGCTACCACCCTGGGACCCACTCCCAGGCTGGCTAATTTGTTTATTAATCTTTTGTGTGGGACTGTGTCAAATGCCTTGCTAAAGTCTAGGCAGGCCATGTCCACAGCCCCTCCCTGGTCTACTATTTTGGTCACCCAGTCAAAGAAATCAATTAGATTTGTCTGACATGACCGTCCCGCTGTGAATCCATACTGCCTTGGGTCCTCTGCCCCACTGGCCTCTAGGTACTCAACAATTCTTTCCTTCAGAAGTGATTCCATCATTTTCCCTACCACTGAGGTCAAACTGACAGGTCTGTAGTTTCCTGCCACTGTCATGCTCCCACTTTTGTGAAGGGGAATCACATCCGCCCTCCTCCAGTCCTAAGGTATCACATCATCCTCCCATGATTTATTAAAAAGGGTAGTCAGTCGTGTTACGGTCTTCCAGAACCGAAGGTGAAAAGGTCCGACAGTGATTGCAAGCCTGCAGATCGTGGTTGTGTCCCAGGCAGTACATGCATGTGGCGTGTGGATCAGTACAAAACATCTTCTGCCCATAGGGGCACCAGCGAAACCCAGCAACCGATTTGTCTTCCATCATGGTAGCAAGAGAAGAAGGCAAAGGCGAAACTTAAGAGAGTTTTAAAATAAGTTTTTGAAGCAAATCCGAAGATTCTAGAGCCAGGGCCTACTACGCAGAGGAGCACTAAGGAGGGAACCTGAACCTTCCAGCGGAAAGGAAGATCTGGCATCATGGGGCGGAGCCCAGGGTTATACCACCCGGGTGGGTGGGAGGAGCCAGCTTGAAGACTTTCCAGCACATCTTAAAGCGGCAAGGTACCAGCCAAGAAGTGTGGATAAAACCACATATCCACGATCCTAGAACACAGCAGTCATCACCCACTCCTCTGGGGAAGGGTGCTCCAGAAACCTGATGTACTCCTTCAAGGGCACAACATACTTGACAATCAACCCGCTGAAGGGGGGCCCTGGGCAAGAAGCCAACTGCTTTCAAATATAGAGTGTAGAGCCCATCACAGCTGGAGTGATGAGGAAGGCCACCCCTGGGGAGTAATCGTTCTCAAGTATGTCCATCGAAGGGAATAATAAGTCCCATACATGTAGAACTGCCAGCAAAGATACTATAAGTAGATTTAGACAGCCCTCCTGAGCCTGTTACTATGCACATAAAGCACATGCAGCCCTGTTTCCCATTTTACATCATCTTAAAGCTTATGTAACAGCAGGGCTGCGAGCGCTCGACCACTACAGAAGTTATAAGCTTAACTGTGGTAAATATTTATCTTACTGCTGCCCCCAAAAATTAAAACATGGCTACACTGACTTCTTGAGAAGGCAACTCTTTGGTATGAGTTGCCTGTCTGGAGCGTGTCAGCTGCTTTTTAACTGGGTTTTAAAAGAGCACCTGTAGGAAAAATTCATGGTAAAATCACAGCACACTGAATTTTCTTTTGCAAATCTGCATCTTTGAACCTATATAAAAAAAGAGACAATGCGTTTCAATTTTCTGTCATCCAAAAAATGAGAAATCAGCACTTCCAATGTTGGAAACCGCCCTTCCAAGTGTGGGAGATCACCACTCCAAGTGCGAAAACTGCAACAAAGTGGGGGAGCACCTCATCCATCAGGGCGGCAAACACTCAGCGCTGATGGGGAAATCAGTGCTTCCAAGTTCATAGTGTCTGTTGTTAATAGATCACCAGACTGAAATCTAAATTTCTGTTTATAAGTGTAACTTCACAATGTAAGACAGCCCTATCTCACTAGTTAGCTGTGAAAAAAAAGATTATTCACCTGTAACAGTACTTCTAGGAGTGGTATATGGTGTTAATCTACACTTCAGGCAGTGTTCCTTTCCCCTTTAAGGCTTGCCAGAACGTCTTCAAGCTGGCTCCTCCCACCCACCCTGGTGGCAACTCCCTCGGCACCACCCCATGATATCACATCTTACCTGCTGGAAGCAAGACCAGTGTGCAACTTGCCAGGGGAGGTTGGGTAGGTTAGTGTGGATGAACACCATATACCACTCCTAGAACAGCTACAGGTGAGTAACCTATTTTTCTACAGAAATGGATATGATGTTCTATCCACACTGTCTGGCAGACTCCTAGCAGTTCTCTGGGAGGAGAGAGGCAAGGCGCACACTCCCTACTTAGGACATAATAATTGGAAAACTGAGGCCCCAAAACCAGCATCTCGGTGAGACTCAAGGTCAATGTGGTAATGGGAAATGAAGGTGTGTGCTGACTTCCAGATAGCAGCCCTGCAGATTTCCTGGATAGGGACATCCCTGGAAGCAGTCACAGAGGCAGTAGTATGACGGGTGGAATGAACCTTAAGCCCTATGGGAGGCTCCCTACCTGCCAATCTACAGCAGAGGTCAATGCAGGATGCAATCCACCTGCCAATCGTTTACATAGCTGCCAGTCCGCCAGGTGCAGCTTCAGTGTAGGTGACAAATAGCTGGCGAACCTATCCGGATGAGGGCGTCCGCCAGCTGACTGGAGACTCCTGTCACATGGATGACTAAGAGATCCACCTTCAGGCTGTGCACGAGAGTCCCTATGTGGAGAGCTTCCTTACACAAAGGCAGGGAGTGCATCCTGCCCTGCTTGTTGAGGTGGTACATGATCGTGGTGTTGTCCATCTGGACTTGTACCACTTGACCCCGAACATGTGGAGCAAATGCAGTCAGCACCAGCCAAACTGCCCCGAGCTCCAGCAGGTTTATGGCCACCGGGACTCCTCAGGGGTCCAGAGCCTGTGGACTCTGTTTTCCCCCAGATAGGCACCCTAGCCCATGAGAGAGGCATCAATCATCAGGATGATCGTCAGGTTGGGGCAGGCAAATGGGATCCCTTCCTGCAGATGTTCTGGGACTAGCCACCACTAGAGGGTGTCCCACATCTTCTGAGTCACAGTGACCAGCTGGTCGAAGTGATCTTTGTGCTGAGACCATTGGCTGGCCAGCTCCCATTACAGGGAGCACATATTCCAATGGGCCCAACAGACCACGCTGGTGCAGACCGCCATGTAACCCAGAAGGTGCAGAAGTCTCAGGCAGGGCAGAATTGCCCAACCTGAAATGATCGAAAAAGGAGGAGAGAACCTCTGCCCTGTCCACTGGGAACCGGGCTCTGGCTCGGCAAGAGTCGAGCTCTGCCCTGATGAAGCTGATCACCTGCAAGGGCACAAGTTCTGACTTGGCCTTGTTGACCAGGAGGCCAAGGGAGGTGCAGGTCTGGAGGACAAGGTCCCTGGACTGCTCCACCTCCTGCCTGGAGGGACCTGCAATCATCCAGTCGACAAGGTAGGGGTACACCCAGAACCCTCAGCGACTCAGGTAAGCTGTTACCACTGCTATGCATTTGGTGAGGACCCTGGGGGCCGAGGAGAGGCCAAATGGCATGGCCCAGAACTCGCAGAGGGTTCCCTCAGCTCAAAAGTGGAGGAACCTGCAGTGGGACAGACAGATCAGGAAGTGAAAGAACGTGTCCTGAAGATCCAGGGAGCAAAACCATGTCTTGCTCTAGAGATGGTATGATCTGAGATAAGAGTTACCATCCTGAAGGTGTGCAGACTGAGGAATTTGTTCAGGTCGTGCAGATCTAGAATGGGGCACCAGCCCCCCCATCTGCTTTGGCACCAGGAAGTACCTGGAGACAGACCCTGGGTGTTCCGGAAAATCCATTACTCTGACCACGACCTCCTTGCAGAGGAGCTGGGCTATGTCATCTCGAAGAGCCAATCGAGTGTCTATGGATACCAAGTCCTCCCATGGGGCACAGGCTCGGTTTGGAGGGTACTGCTAGAATTCCAGAGGCAGACCCTGCCCGACCATTTCCAGAACCTATCTGTCTGTGGTGACAGCGGAACAGGTGGAAAGGAAGTGGTGGAGCCGGCCCCCCACAGGAGGACCCAGGGGAGGTATGATGGGTATGAGGGTGGCACCCCCACTGTCACTGAGCAGGCTTGGAGGAGGAGGACTCGACTAAGGAGCCACCGGGTCCCTTCCCTCTGGGCTTACGGACCACAGAGGCCACTGACTTGGGCCTGGGTCACCAGGACTGAGCCTGCTGGCCTGGCTGATGCTGAGCTGGTTTTGCTGCAGGAGTGGAGGACCGAAGGGCTTTCACTTCCGCTGCCTGGTACCCTTGGGATTCTTCTGCACAGATGTTATGGAGCCCAAGGTGGCATTGGACTTCTCGATATGCTGGTGGTGACCCTCCTGAACAGGTCAGTGCCTAGGAATGGAACATCCGCCAGCTTGTGCTGAGTGTCTGCCGTAAAGGTCAAGATCTGCAGCCAAGCCCTATGGCGCATGGCAACTGCAGCCACCACCGAGCAGGCATAGGAATCCCCCCAGATCCAGAACCATCTGAAGTTGTTGCCTGGCCACAACCTGGTCTTGATCTCGGATCTGCTTGACTGTGGTCTGGAGGTCCGCAGGTAGGTGAGGAATCACCTCATCCAAAGAACCCAAGAGGGCAGGGGAGAAGTGTGCCATCATGAGGGCCAAGCTCATCTGGCGGAGGCTGAGCGAGGAGGCAACACAGACTTTTTTAGCTGCGTGGTCCAATTTCTTGGACTCCTTGTCTGGTGACTTGTCGACGTCCCCAGCATTGCCTGAGCACTGAAACATGGAGTCAGCCACCAACCCCTCGGTCAAGCGGTGCTCCCTGAAACCCTAGAGGGTACCGGTGTGCACCTCATATTTGCGGGCCAACCAGGCAGAGGGCGCAGGGCAGGATGCAAGGCGCTGCCAAAGCTCCAGGGCTGGAACGACAATGACCTTGGCCACTGGGAAAGCCTCCCATCGGAAAGTCCCCCTCTGTCCAGAATCTCTGTGAGGGGATAGCAAGCCTGTTTCGGGACAGGCTCCAGTTTCATCCCTGTGGACTTGGAGAAGAGGTGGAGGATGTCCATGAAGGAAGCGGGCCTTTCCTCCGTCGAGAGATCCCCCACGGTCTCCATGTCAACCAGATGGGAGTGCAGTGAGGAATCCTCAAACTCACAGGAGTCTGCATAAAGTGGCCGACTGCCCGAGTCACCCTCAACCCTCCGTAGACGGTCAGGTGAGAGAGTGACTGACAGCTAATGGGGAAGCCCCTTGGCCAGCCGAGACTCCTTAGTTGGCGTGCTGGTCGGCGGTTGCTTGGGCAGCAGCTCCAGCATGATGAGATGGTCTTGACTGGCTCAGCTTGGGAAGGGACAGTCTCGACCGACCCCACAGGGGGACAGCCAAGTGATGGCCGGTGTGGCAGCCGTGGTCAGCTCTGGACCAGCCAGCACCAACTGTTGCCAAAGGACGTCTTCGTAGCATCGACACAACTTGTGCCAAAGCCTCTCCTCACTTGAGGAGGGCAAAGACGAAGAATAGCCGTGGTGCCACTGCCTGTGGCGTCGAGAGCGCACATGCCAGCGGAAGCTGCTCGACCCACTGGAGGAGAAGGACTGAGACTTCGACTGTCAGGGGTGCAGACAGAGTATCTCAGAGGGAGCCAGGGAGTGACGCAGCTCCTTCTGGTCTGGGTCGGTGGCCGGAGGGTTCTGCTCAGCAGACTGAGCAGCCCCTTCTAAGGTCATGGGCAGGGCCATAGTCCTGAAAAGAGAATTGTCGGTCTCTTGGGATGAAAACTGGTCGATAGGGTCGAAAAAATCTTGGCTGCATTATTGGCCAGCTTGGGCCAAACCGAGACGGTTTTGACCAACTCAGCTGGGGAAGGGACGGTCTTGACCGACCCCACAGGGGGAGCTGGTGTCAGCCTGTCAAGCGACAGCCAAGTGATGGCCAGTGTGGGAGCCGTGCTCGGCTTTGGACCAGCCAGCACCAACTGTTGCCAAATGAGGTCTTTGTAGCGCTGACACAACTTGTGCCAAAGCCTCTCCTCACTCGAGGAGGACAAAGACGAAGAATAGCGGTGGCACCACTTCTCATGGCGTTGAGAGCGCTCATGCTGGCAGAAGCTGCTCGACCCACTGGAGAAGGACTGAGACTTCAACTGCCGGGGGGTGCCGGTAGGGGATCTCAGAGGGAGCCAGGGAGTGCTGCAGCTCTTTCTGGTCTGGGTCGGTGGCCAAAGGGTTCTGCTCAGCAGACTGAGCAGCCCCTTCTAAGGTCATAGGCAGGGCCATAGTCCTGAAAAGAGAATCATCGGCCTCTTCGGATGAAAACCAGTCGATACGGTTGAAAAAATCTCGGCCGCATTATTGGCCGGCGTCTCGACCAACTGGCCTGACGGGGTAGGGTCTCCATGAAGCCAGCGTCCAAGGCCGCGGTTTCGACCGTGGTCAAAAACCGGGAGTCCTGAGACTGAGAACGTTCCGGGTCCCAAGAATGTCGACAGTGAGTCTTCTCTTTTTCTTTCTTTGACTCCTTCTTGCAAGAGCGGGAGCTATGCGAACCAGAAGGGCCCTGCCCCTTAGTCGGGAAGGACTGGCACAGCTCCTTGAAGGAGCCCAAAAAAGTGGAGCCCAACTGGAGCGGAATGAAGACAGAAGCCGAGGAGGACTGCGTGGCGACCTGAGCCTCCTTCTCCTCAAAGGCTGTAAGCTGTTCCAACTGCTCAGCAGACCCCGCAGCTGCAGAGACCACCCAAAGGGCGTCTTTAGATTTGACCGGTGGATGTCGTTTTTCCAGGTGGCCCAACTTAAGGAGGGAGAGGCAGTCCTCGAAGACCATCACATGAAATGACCGGCAAATGACGCAGGCCTGGGTACTGTAAGTGTGGCCCAGGCAGTAGACGCACATGGCATGAGGGTCGGTACGTGACATCTTCTGCCTGCGTGGGCACCGGCGAAATCTGGGCTCGGACTTATTGTCCATTGCAGTCGTGATCGAAGATCGAGCTGAAGACAGAAACTTGTAAGAGTTTAAAGTTCTGGACATAAATCTAAAGATTTTAGCACTAGGGCCTACTCAACGCAGGAGCGGTAAGAAGGGAACCTGCTTCTTCCAGCGGAAAGGAAGATCTGGCGTCATGGGGCGGAGCTGAGGGATAAATCACCAGGATGGGTGGGAGAAGCCAGCTTGAAGACTTTCTGGCACATCTTAAGGGGAAAGGGCACTGCCAGTATGTGTGGATAGAACAACACATCCACATCCCTAGAAACATATTTTCACTGTTTGGCTGTGTTGTAATGTTGTTCTTCCTTGTTTTGTTATGTTTCCTTTAAAATACTGTATTCTCTACTTATTTATGGACAGCGTCTTCAGCTCCAGAAGAGGCACTTAATAAATAAAGCTTAGATTGATACTCCTGCATTGAACAAGCTTTTGTACAGATCCTAGCACACCAGCACTATATAAAGTGACAGCTGAGTATCTGCAGGTTACCCGCAGGGCTCCAGATAAGGGGAGTACCGACCTATTTTACTCATCTCATTTTAAGAACTACTCTTCAGAAAATGTTTTTAATGAGTACCAATACTCATCCAACATTTGTAAATACTCCACAAGCCAAAGAACAGTGCTTCATAACATAACTGGTGATTCAAAAGGAGCATTTTTTCCAGATTTACAGCACTCATATGCATCCCAATTTTGTTTTACTCACTGTATTTTAAAACTGGTGAGTAAATTGCTCATATCTGCCAACATTATCTGGAGCACTGACTGTACAGATACTGTATATATTTTTGAGAAACTTTTTTCTATTTTAGCAATATATTGAGTACTTATCTCATGCCCTTTTCCCCAAGTTCACACCTAGAAATGCGCCTTTGCTCAATGTGCTTTGCCTGGTCAAGAAATTTAAATCTATGTATCTAATCCACCTACAGTGTCTGCCTATCACAAAGCTCTTCTCAGTCGTATTTATCCCTGACAGCCCAACTGTGAGAGGAAACATTTTTTGTGTGTGTGCATGGATGGAGGGTACTGCTGCTATCCCAACTGTGAGAGGAGACATTTTTAGTGTGTGTGCATGGATGGAGGCTACTGCTGCTATCCCAACTGTACTTCATGAAGGGCTGGAGCACAGGAAGGTGAAGAGCCTCTGGCTCAAGGTCACACCGTGAACAACTAGTTGTGGTGGTAGAATCTAGCCTTGCAGCTCATGTTTCATCATTTAGTACTTTCCCAATTAGAATGCACAGTACCCTCCTTCACTGCCACCTAATGTGAGATCAGAAGGGGAATGGTATGGTATGGCATATTTCTTTCCTTGCTCTCTGCAAACACAGTATCTTTATTAAGATCATTCTAGCAGCAGACACCCACGCTTCCAATTTCTGTAAGGACCTGAACTGGGTTTGATAATTTATTTATTTAGTTTTTGTTTACCGGGTAAGTGCGCTAGCCAAAGAATGACTGTTTTCAGGCACGATCCGAGAGAGTACAGAACATGATGAACATAGACAAACATTTCACAGTTACAGAGCAACATTACACTTTACATCATAGACAGCAGTTTAAATATTAATAATTAGGACAAAAGAAGAACACAGTAATAGCAAGCAGCATTACACTTAGCATTGTAGGGAACAGTTAATAGTAATACAACATTAGGCCAGAAAACATTATAAAATCAAACCAAAAGGGCAATAAATCCAATACAGTAGTATATGTTATACTTCCAGAGTCACAAGTAGTAAGACATGTGATATGGTGATTGGGGATATGACTAGACAAGATTAACAACTGGAGGATTTTCATGCAAGAAATTGCAGGTGGTAGGCATATATAATAAGCGTGGGGAGAGGGGCAAGGCAAGGAATACCACTTATTAGTTGTGCAAAGATCGAAAAAACATTGAGAGACAGAGGCCTCTGGGGGGAAAAAAGATGACAACAATATACATTTCAAGGAAAAGAAAAAAAAAAAAACATGAGAGCAGATCAGCACGGAAGATGGTACTGTGATCCGAATGAGCAGCTCTCACCTTGAGGTCCCGATGAACGATGTTCTTCTGGTGGCAATAGTGCACTGCTGAGACAATCTGAAGGCAACAAAGGAAGAGAGTCATAATGAGAGGATGCACATGGTGCGCCACCATTTCATTTGTGAGACAGAGCCAGTCATGGCCTTTCATGCTCGTTTCCTTCAGGTGCCCCCCAACACACACCACCCCCAGATACACATGAAACCTTATGGAAGAGCTGACAATGAACTCTGGGAAGCACTGAATTAATGAAAAATACACAGACAGAAGGCAGTTGGTGCGAGGGCTCCTCGCAGTGGTGTGCTAATACCTTTCACTAATCAAATGATGTGCTGGCTGTCTGGTCTGTGGCAGCCAGTTCTACTCTCCCTCATGCTGGAAACAGAAACCACATCCCGTGGGGTAATTCTGGAGCTCCCAAATCCAGGAAGTGAGTTGGCGGGGAGAGGAGGGAAAGAAAACAGCTTGGGGGATGGCATCACTCCCTCTTAGCAGGGAGCACTCTGCTGCACTTCAAGCTGGCGCTGACAGGGCTCTGGCATAAGGATGAAGTTCACGCAGCAGGGCTGAGAATCAGCAGCCTGTGGGGGGCTGCTTCCATTGTATAGTTTGCATTCTAGATGGAGGGATGGGGAATCAAACCAAGATGAAGACGCAGGTAGGATTATCCAGAAAACTGAGATAGCGTCTTTACCAGTAAAACATTCTCTGCTAACAAACTGTATGCTGACCAAAAAATGTCTGCAGCTGTAGCAGTCATTTTGGGGTCCTTCTATATAGAAAAGACTATTGGCACCTGACAAAGGGCGCTATCTAGGTGAACACTAGAGGGAATACGGCTGAGCCACATACTGCAAACTGCAGTACTCGTTATCAAAAATACAGTAAACTGCAATATTCTGTATCAGCAACATTGTGTTTTTTATTAGCCACAACTGAATTTCATCAGTTACGGCTACTGTGGCTGTCTTTAGAGGTTACTTAGCCTGTGCAGGCTTGGAAGCTTGTGCGCTGGAAATGACTTGTTGCTCCAATAAAAGGCGTCAAATCACCCACTTTTGACTATCTGCTCACCTACACAAAATCTAGGCTCTGCAGACAACATTTAGTTAACCATAGATACATAGATACATAGACAGTGTCGGCAGATAAGGGCCTATGGCCCACCCAGTCTGCCCATTTGAGCTTGTAAGTTCAGTTTGTTTTCCTAGAAGTCTGTTGCCCCTTACCCCTGACCTCTAGAATTCCTTTATATCTATCCCATGCATTCTTAAATCCCGTGATTGTTTCAGCCTCCACCACTTCCTCTGGCAGGGTGTTCCACTTGTCCACCACCCGTTCTGTGAAGAAATTCTTTCTCATGTTTCCTCTGAATCGTCCTCCCTCCAACTTCATCCCATGCCCTCTAGTCCTGAAACATCTTTTTCGCTTAAAAATAGTGTTTTCCTGCACCCTGTTCCTCCTGTGAGATACTTGTATGTCTCTATCATATCCCCTCTCTCCCTCCTCTCCTCCAGGGAGTACATGTTCAGTTCCTTCAACCTGTCTTCATAGGACTTGTGATGCAACCCATGCACCATCTTTGTTGCCCTCCTCTGAACCTTCTCTACCCTGTCTATGTCCTTACGTAGGTATGGTCTCCAGAACTGTACACTGTACTCCAGGTGGGGCCTCACTAGTGTCTTGTCTCTTGCTCCCTCTCTCTTCTTTGAAAATTATCTTGAATCTCATGGAGTTACACACCATAGCAGTTTATTTTCTCTCTTTCTCTCAGGTACAGTTGAGTATTTGAGTACATGCAGGTTTGGGAAGCAAAATTCCTGGAATGAGCAGTGATGTCACAAAGGAAGAAAGAGACATGGGCATCATCATCACCGATGACCTGAAATCATCCAAGCAGACCTCTAAAGCAGTAGGTAAGGCTAGGGGATGTTAGGGTGCATTAGTAGGGGTATCACAAGTCGGAAGAGGGAGGTAATAATCCCTCTTTACAAGACACTGGTTAGGCACCATCTGGAGTACTGCGTGCAGTACTGGAGGCCGCACCTACACAAGGACATTAACCAAATTGAGGCAGTCCAGAGAAGGGCAACCAAAATGGTGCAGGGACTGCATCAGAAAACATATGAGGACAGATTAACGGAGCTCAATATGTATACCTAGAGCAAAGGAGGGAGAGGAGGATATGATCGAATCATTCAAACACCTTGAGGGCATTAACAAGGTGAAAGAGTCTAACATGTTTCAATATAAGAAAATAGCAGGACAAGAGGACACAGCATGAGATTAGAGGAGGCTGACTAAGGGGGAATGTGAGGAAATTCTTTTTCACAGAAAGAGTGGTGGATGCATGGAACGGCCTACCTCAGGAAGTGGTGGCTATGAATACAGTGCAGGGCTTCAAACAGGCACGGGATAGGCATAAGGAAGCAATACAGATGAGTATGAATAGATAGGCCATTGACAGAGCAAAGGCCGATGGCACATTTATAAGGTAGAAAAAGAAATGGGCAGACTGGATGCTCCTTGCAGTCCTTATCTGCCGTCAACCTCTATGTTTCTGTGTCACTGGGGGCCAAAGTCCCGGGGCCCTTTTTCAGCACTAGTACATTTGCTGCCAGAATTCAGAAAACATAATTACAAGTGGGAGAGGCAGATATTTATTTTCCTAGGAGTGGCATGATTTCCTGTGTGTTACAGATTCATCAGAACTGAATGTTACCTTTTCAAACCGATCCTGGATCTTCTGCTCATGATAATTCCTTCACTCACCCCTTCCCCTCCAACCAGCACACAAAGCCAAGCCTCTGCCATGTAGCTGATAGAAAATCAATCCCTCCTAACCCTCTGGCAAGTGACACATCCATCTGAACGGGTGAGGGAGCAGCAGGCAGAGTCACAGACTGCCTGCTAAAAGCCAGCTCATGTGTCACTTGCATTCAAGGTTATTATTGCTAATTGCTAAACAAATGAATACAAGCTTTGGAAATCTAAACACACAGTTATACAATACTGGGGTGTTAAACATCAGGCTGAAGTGACCTGAAGATCACCTGGTCATTATCAGTACCAGACCCTACCTCAGTCATAAACTCCAGTGCTGTGCAGCAACCTTGCTGCAGTAACACGTACCAAGTCGCCCAACAAACCTCGGTGCTGAGCAGTAAACTCTCTTAACACTCAGGTATTCTACTGCACCTAACAGAGAAACACAGAAAATGATAGCAGATGTAGACCAAACAGCACATCCAGTTTGCCCAAGCCTGTCTAATTTTGGGACTGTACCCTTGTCAGTCTATATTACTCCCTTCCCCACTCTGCCCCGGACGCACAATTCCAATGTGCCTGTCCCATCCCTTTTTGAATCCTCCCACTGTTTCAGCCCAAATGACCTTTTCTGGAAGGTTGTTCCACTCATTCAACACTGTTTCCGAAACAAACGGCTGCCTGACATCCTTCTTGAACTCCACCCCCCACCAATTTCAGGGAGTTATGCCTGGTACCCATCTTACCACTCACTGTGAACAGCTTGCTGCTGTTTCCCTTGCTTGTTCCACTGAGGTACCGGAATGCCTCAATCATGCTGCCCCTCTTTCTCTTGTCCCCCACTGTGTATGTATTTATTTCCTCCAAACGCTTCTTGCTGGACCTGTCCTGATGTCCCTGTGTCATTTTAATAGCTCACGTCTGAACCACCTCTAACCTGTTCCTGTCACTTCTAAAGTGTGGGCTCCAAAACTGCCCACTATACTCCAAGACAGGGCGAACCAGGCTCTGTACAGGAGCTGTATTACCTCTCTCCTTCTGCTACTGATCTCTCCCTATGTACCCCAGTATCCAATTGCAGACATCAAGGTGGGAGGCCACTTGGGGACCAGTGATCACCACACAATGTGATTCAATATAAAGACGGCTGTGGAACTGAACCACACAAGGGCAAGGGTACTGGACTTTAGGAGGACAGATTTTAAAGACGTGTGAATGCTTCAGGGATGACTAGACTGGGGGGATGTCATGGGTAGGGTGGAGGAACAGTGGGCTGAGGTAAAAGGAAGCACAGTAAAGGCAACAAACCTCTGCGCCAAACAAGTGGGAAAACGCAAAGAGGAAAAAGAGACTATTATGGTTCTCAAAAGAAGTGGCAGAAAAGGTAAAGGCTAAAAGGGTAGCATTCAGAAGGTACAAGAAGATGCAGAGAGAGAGGAGGATAGGGAGGTGTATCGGGGAAACAGAGGGAAGCAGGGAACACAGTAACGAGTGCAAAGGCACAAACTGAAGAGAGAATACCCAGGAGGTAACGAAAGGGAAAAAGACATTTTTTCTAGGTATGTGAGAGAAAAGAGGAAGACCAGGGGTGGGACTGTAAGGTTAAAAAGGGAAGGGGGGGGACTGTGCAGAGGGGGGCAGGAAAAGGCAGACATGCTGAACAAATACTTTTGTTCAGTGTTCACAGAGGAAGGAGAAAGGGAGGGGCTGCAAAAAAGTAACAAATGCTTTGGAAGGAGGGAGGCGACAGTCCTAAAGGGACTCGCTAATCTGAAGGTGGACAAAGCAATGGGGCCAAATGGATGCATCCAAGGGTACTGAGGGAGCTCTGGGAAATACTGGCTGCACCTCTGATGGTTCTATTTAACAACTCACTGGAAACAGGAGTGGTTCCAAAGGACTAGAGGAGGGCGGATGTAGTTCCACTACACAAAAGTGGTAGCAGGGAGGAGGCTGTCAATTACAGGCCAGTCAACCTGACATCGGTGACAGGATAATGGTGTCACTGCTAAACGAAAGGATTGTCGAATATTTTGAATCCAGTGGGTTACAAGACCCGAGGCATCATGGTTTCACGGGGGGGGGTCATGTCAGATGAATCTGACAGATTTCTTTGACTGGGTAACAACGTATTTAGATCAGGGTGGAGCAGTGGACATGGCCTACCTAGATTTTAGTAAGGCTTTTGACACCATTCCACACAGGAAAAAAATAAGCAAGCTGAGTAGCTTAGGAGTGGGTCCAAAGGTGGTAAACTGGATAAGAAATTGGTTAGGGGATAGGTGACAGAGGGTGGTAGTAAACAGAGTTCACTCCGAGTAAGGGAGGGTGACCAGCAGGGTGCCTCAGGGATCACTGCTGGGAATGGTCCTCTTTAATGTCTTTATAAGGGACATTGCAAAGGAGCTGGAAGGGAAGGTCTGCCTCTTTGCGGACAACACCAAAATCTGCATTAGGGTGGACACTCCAGGGGGGTGGAAAGGATGAGCAGAGACCTGAGAAAACTAGAGGAGTGGTCAAGGGTATGGCAGCTGGGTTTCAATGTGAAAAAGTGCAAAATAATGCACTTGGGACACAGAAACCCAGAGGTGAGTACGAAATGGGTGGAGTTGTACTGATGACCACCAAGCAGTAAAGAGACCTGGGGATAATCATATTGAATGTCCTAAAATCACTGTGACAAAGCAGTCGGTAGGGCTAGTGGGATGCTGTGGTGCATAGGGAGGGTATCGCCAGCAGAAAGAGGGGGGTGGTATTGCCTCTATTATATAAATCGCTGGTAAGACCCCACCTAGAGTACCATGTCCAGTTCTGGAAACCACATCTCTGGAAAGACAGAGTGGAGGCGGTCCAGAGGAGGGCATATAAATGGTGCAAGGTCTGCATCAAAAGACCTATGAGGAGAGACTAAAGGACCTCAATATGTATACTCTGGAACAGAGGAGGGAGAAGAGGGATATGACAGAGACCTTTAAATAACTCACAGGGGGGTAAAGTAAGGTACAGGAGGGGAGTATTTTTCAAGAAAAAAGGTGCTCAAGGACAAGGGGACATACTATGAAGTTGGGGGGTTAGATTCAGGAGAGATGTGAGGAAGTACTTCTTCACAGAAAGAGTGGTGAATTCCTGGAACAGCCTTCCAGCGGAGGTGGTGGGGTCAAAAACAGTGGTGGGGTTCAAGAATGCATAGGATAAGCATGACGGAATCATAGTGGAAAGGAGGGGCAGGAGGGAGAAAGTGCTGTAGATTGGTTACGGTCTGCGGTAATAGTGTAGGTAGGGAGAAATGGGCAGACTGGATGGGCCGAGCGGTCCTTATCTGCCATCCGATTCCATGTTTCTTTGAAATTTGCCTCACTCACAGCCCTACCACATTGTGCCAGTGCTTTAATGTTCTCCATTACTAACACCCCCAGGTCCCTTTGCTCTGTGATCTCCACTACCACCCCCTTCATCCTGTACTCCGTTCTTGGGTTCCTGGCCCCAATGTGCTTCACCCTGCATTATTTCACACTGAAGTTCAGCTGCCATACCCTCCCTTGACGACCTCTCGAGTTTCAAGTTCCTTACTGGCTTTATCCCCTCCTTAGTGTCTACACTTCCAGAAACCTTGGTGTCGCTTCTGAAGATGCATATCTTTCTCCGAACCCTCTCCCCTATATCACAAATATGTTAAAGAGACCTGGTTATGGAACTGATCCCTGGAGCACTCTGCTCATGCATTCCCTTCCCCTGAAGGTTTTTCATTTAGGACCATCCCCTGGGTCCCTCCTACTCCCACTTTTATGTAACGGCACCATATTCACTGTTCTCCTATCCTCTGGCACTTCTCCTGTCTCCAAAGAGCAGCGGAATAGATCTGTTAGCAGATCTGCCCCATATCCCTTAACACCCTCAGGTGCAACCCATTGGGGCCCATTCATTTGTTCGCATTCAATAATTTAGTCTGTCTGCACTCCCTCTCTCCACCTTTATGGGCTCTACACTGAAACCAGCCAGTGCTTCCCTGTTGGCTGCTGTGCTGCAGTCTGGCAGAGGGCACCAGTCCTCCACTGTGAATACTGAACAGAAATACGGCAGGATCGGCCTTAGCTAGGTACAAGCTGTGCCCCTGCACCTTAGGGGCCCATACTTTTTTCTTGAGGAAAAAAACTAATTTAAAACATTTAAAAATACCTAAATTCTGTTAGAGATGAAAACGTTTACCAGCAAATGAAAGTGGAAGACAACTGACTCTCTTACTGTTACAAAAGGTGGGGGCAGCTTTGCTGTTATGCCACTTTAAGATGCAGTGGAAAAGATTCTGTTAAGTAAGTGCTAATGGTGTTAATGGCCATACTTTATGCCTCCCAGGTTGACTGCTTTCACAAACAAAGGGCTATATTGACAAGAGAACTTGTTTGTAACCTGGACATGTATTGTAGCTGAAGCAATGAATGATATGACAAAATCTGTTTCAAAAGTACAGTATGTGAGCACTCAAAATGGTTCAAAAACCTTACCACCACAGAGCAAAATCGGATTTCCTGATTGGGACCCTGAAAACCTGATCACCAATTAAAAAAAGCTGACAGGTGGCAACATTACTGGTGCCCGATGATAATCTTCTCTATTCTTTCTCACTCACACCTCCAGAAAAGTTAAGTTGTTTAACTTGTTTGCTAACTGGATTGTCAGAGGTGCGAGTGTCCAGTGATGATGTCCCTGACCTTACAGAAATGAATACAGTAGTAGTACCGTAGCTCCAGGCTCAGTCAGATTCATTTCCAGTGGTGAAGTTAAATAATTCAATGCAGTCAATGGCACTAATTAAAAGATGCTGGTTAAACTAGTAGACCTGGTACTGCTTTATTAATACAGGACAGGAGGGTTAGTTAGGTGTAAATGTTGTATTGGGGGGGGGTCCACACGGAATGGAGTGGTGGGGCCCGACAGGGGGCCGCAAAGGGGCCCAGAATGGTTAAGGCCAGCATGAAATACAGTAGTCATTGGTAGATTTGCTACTCTTCTAAACCTCTACCCAATCCTCCTCCTTCTACAGCCTGATCACTCTTCCGTTGGTTTCTGCTGCTCTTGTAAATAGCAAAACAATGCCCTGTCACCCTCCTTAATCCCATCACTAACCTTTGCTTGTCTCCACATAGAAACATAGAATTTGACGGCAGATAAGGACCGCTTGGCCCACCCAGTCTGCCCACTTCCCTACCTAATGGATAAGCTGCAGATCCTAGTTAACCAACAGCCACCTCTTTCTACGCCCACCTCCTAGAATTGCCATATGACTGTCCCATGCATTCTTGAAATCCACCACTGTTTTTGACTCCACAACCTCCTCAGGAAAGCGGTTCCATGCATCTACAACCCTCTCCGTGAAAAAATACTTCCTCACATTACCTCTGAGCCGCCCCCCCTCAATTTTCAAATTGTGCCCCCTTGTTTTTGCACACCTCTTTTTCTGAAAGATGCTACCCTCTTGGACTTTGCTGATTCTCTTGAGGTATTTGAAAGTTTCTATCATGTCCCCCCTCTTCCTCCTTTCCTTGAGGCTATACATATTAAGCTCCTTAAGTCTCTCTTCTTATGTCTTCTGGTGCAGACCCTGCACCATTTTAGTTGCCCTACTCTGGACTGCCTCCATCCTGTCTATGTCTTTGTAGAGACTGGGTCTCCAGAACTGCACGCAGTACTCCAGAAGGGGTCTCACCAGCTGTCTGTACAGAGGGATAACAACGTCCTGTTTTCTACTGCCTTAGTCTGTTTGATCACTTTTAATGCAATAAACACCCTCCTTTTTCCTTCACAGCCTCCGCCCCCCCCAACCATTTCTGCACAGTGATCTGTCACCACTGGTACTTGCTTTTTAATCAGATCCCATTTCCTGTCTAGTCCTACTGCCTCTTCCGCTTCCCATAGTTTATTCCCAAGCACTTCCCTTATCCTCCCAAAATTTGCCCTTCTGAAATCCCATACATCAGTTCTGGAGTGAACCCTCTCAGCTTTAAGTTTATTTCAGCCCAAGTAGTCCTGTGATGACTTGAACCTAGGGATTCCCTCACCATGGTTTTTCTCTACACTGTCCCCGTTTGTCAGACCTAGATCTAATATGGGACCTTCCCTACCCTAACCTCAGTCACAAACCCCAGTGCTGAGCAGCAAATGCAATAACATTCAGGGGCCAATCAACAAATGGCACAAATAGGCTCAAATCGAGCATATCATAGCCATGGCACTGCAGCCCCAATGCCTGTCTGCACCAGATGACATCCTTAGTCCTTAGCCCCCAGCCTCTGTGCTCCACTAGTGCGGAGCTGTACGGAGATGCAAGGATGGGCAGACTAGGTTCGGACCACTAGCATTCAATGGGATGCCCATGCCGGTCTGCAAGTGGATCCCATGCCTATGGAGGAAGGGAGGGCATGTAGGGATACTGCTATCCTCCAGGACTGTTGTATCCCCAACAAAAAACATGTGATGCCCCCAGGCCGCTACAGAAGCTCCTAGGGTGGGGGGCTGGAGAGGGACGATCGCACCTGAAATTATGCTGTGCAGCTGGGTGGAAGGAAATACATAGCTGCTGCAGCTGTTCCTCTAGGTAGACTTAGCAACTGCTCACTGCACAGACTGGCAAAGTGGGCAGTAAAAAC
Source organism: Neoceratodus forsteri (assembly GCA_016271365.2). NCBI lineage: Eukaryota > Metazoa > Chordata > Ceratodontiformes > Ceratodontidae > Neoceratodus > Neoceratodus forsteri. The sequence continues at coordinate 559,908,498 of CM057450.1, read as the reverse complement.
CATGCTACAATCCATGTTCTAACTACAACCAAGCTTCAGCCCTGCTCAGAGGCAGGCTAGAACACAGTTTCAGAGCAACACAGTTTCCTTAGCCTAGGTCAGTAGCACTTCTTGACTTACAACTATAAAACTGGGCTTGAATAGCCACACAGAAATTAGCAAAGAGAGATTGGTGAGCTTATAATGTGCTACAAAATAAGTGGTCAACTTTTCCATAACTGTCAGTGATACTCCCAATCTTAGTATCCCAGCATGCAATGTGGTACCCACTATGATTTCCATCAGTGCCACAGTGGTCAGAACAGGATGGTGTTGCAGCTCAATCTAGATGCTCTGAACTCTGTGCTTAACACAAGGTTAAAGAATGTTTCAAATAACATTTCAATTCTGTGCACAGGGCCTAACAGGCAGTCAGTCTCTCATACTTGACCTCTTTCTCAAACCCTAGTGCTGAGAAGCAAACTCACTAACACTAGCAGTCATTCTCTTACATATGACCCTAGTCACACGAACTGCAGTGCTGTACTGTAACTCCAATAAAAACAGGTTACTCACCTATAACAGTAGTTCTAGGAGTGGTATATGGTATACATCCACACGTTCTGGCAGTGTCCTTTCCCCTTTAAGAGCTGCCAGAAAGTCTTCAAGCTGGCTCCTACCAACCACCCGGGTGGTAACTCCCCTAGCACCACCCCCTGCCACCAGTTCTTGCCCGCTGGAAACAGAGTTATGCGCCACTGCCAGGGGAGGTCGGGTGGGTCCGTGTGGATGTACACCATATACCACACTTAAAACTACTGTTACAGGCGAGTAACCTGTTTTTCTAAGGACGTGGATATGGTGTACTTATCCACACGTTCTGGCAGACTCTTAGCAGTTCTCCGGGAGGACGGAGGCAAGGCGGACACCCCCTACTTAGGACATAATGATTGGAAAACTGAGGCCCCAAAACCAGCATTCCGGCATGACTCAAGATTGATGTGGTACTGGGAAATGAAGGTGTGTGCTGACTTCCATTGCCTGGATAGAGATGTCCCTGGAAGCAGCCACTGAAGCAGCAGTATGATGGGTGGAATGAGCCCTTAGCCCCACGGGAGGCTCCCTACCCACCAAGTTATAGCAGAGATCGATGCAGGATACAATCCGTCTGCCAATCGTCCACTTAGCTGCCGGTCTGCCAGGTGCAGCTTCAGTGTAGGTGACAAACAGCTGGCGAACCTCTCCCCAAACTCTAGCCGTGTGCTGCTTACAGCAGAAACATAGAATTTGATGGCAGATGAGGACCACTTGGCCCACCTAGTCTGCCCATTTCCCTATCTAACGGATAGCGCTCACCGCAGGTCCAACGTGTGGAGTCTGTGCTCGATCTCTGAGGTGTGGTTGGTGAAATACACCAGGAGATTAATCACATGAGTAAGGTGCAAATCAGACACAGCCTTGAGAAGGAACTTCGGGTTGGGGTGAAGGACAACCTCGTCCCTGTGGAAGACCAGGTATGAAGACTCCACTGAGATTGCCTGGAGCTCACTGATCCTTCTGGCTAATGTGATAGCCACAAGGAAGGCAGTCTTCCACAACAGAAGTGACATCTCACACCTGTACATCGGTTCAAATGGCTTGCCCACGAGCTCTGCCAAAACCAGCAACAGATCCCAAGGTGGTGGTGGTTCAAGCACCGGAGGGAAAATGTGGTCAAGGCCTTTAAAAGAAGAGCCAGACCACCTTTTCCTGTGCCACCGACTGCTGACCGGCCTGCACCCAGTAGCTAGAGACGGCTGCTAGGTGCACGTTAAGGTCATCGACCGAAGGCCCAACTGGAAGAGGGACCAGAAGTAGTCAAGGATGCCAGCCACTGGACAGGACAAAGGGTCCAGCCCCTTGCCCAGACACCAAATGGAGAACCTCTTCCATTTGAAGGCATAGCATTTCCTGGTCGACTCCTTCCGAGAAGCCTCCACAATGTTGAGGACATCTTCGGAGAGACCCAAAGCCTGGAACTCTAGCCACTCAGGAACCAGGCTGTCAGGTGCAGGGATTGAAGGTCCAGGTGGAGTACATTCCCCTGATGGATCGAGAGCAGGTCCGGGCACAGAGGAAGATGCCTTGGGAGCCTGCTGCTGAGGCTGAGGAGACTGGGATACCAGAAATGGCATGGCCAGTCTGGAGCCACCAGGATCACCTGTGCCTTATCCCTCCGCACCTTGAGCAGGATCTTGTGAACCAAGGAGAATGGAGGGAAGGCACAGAAGAGGCCCGGGGTCCTGGACCTCAAGAAGGCATCCCCCTGCAGCTTTCCTTGATGAGGGGGGTGGGCACAATACAGCCTCAGCTTTGCATTCTCCCTGGAGGCAAACAGGTCCACCAGAGGGGCGCCCCATTGACTGTGCATTACCTCGGGATGGAGAGACCACCCGTTAGACGCCTTGCCCACCTGGCTGAGAGCATCCACCAGCTGGCTGGAGATACGGGCCACATGGATGGCCAGGAGATCAGCCTCCAAGCTGTGCACGAGGGTTCCGATGCGGAGAGTTTCCCTGCACAGCGGAAGGGAGTGTTTGGCACTCTGCATGTTGAGGCAGTACATGGTCGTGGTGTTGTCCGTCTGGACCTGACCCCTGAGATGCAGAGCAAAGGCAATCAGTGCCAATTGAACTGCCCTGAGCTCCAGCAGGTTTATGTGACATTGGAACTCCTCGAGGGTCCATAGCTCGTGGACTCTGTGTTCCCCCAGGTGGGTTCCCTAACCCATGAGAGACCGTAGGCTCCGGGCAGACAAACGGGATACCTTCCTGCAGATATTCTGGGACTAACCACCACTGGAGTGCATCCCACATCTGCTGGGTCACAGTAACCAGCTGGTCGAAGTGACCCCTACACTGAGCCCACTGGCTGACCAGCTCCCACTGCAGGAAGCACATTCTCCAGCAGGCCCAATGGACCATGCTGATGCAGGTCGCCATGTAGCCCAACAGATGCAGGAAGTCCCGTGGAGGGTACGACTGTCCAACCAGAAATGATCAGGCAAAGGAAATAACAACCTCCGCCCTGTTCACCGGGAGCCAAGCCCTGGCTCTGCGAGAGTCGAGCTCTGCCCCGATGAAGTGAATCACCTGCGAAGGCACAAGTTCCAATCTGGCCTCACTGACCAAGAGGCCAAGAGAGACGCAGGTCTGGAGGGCCAGATCCCTGGACCACTCCACCTCCTCCTGGAGGGACCCACGATGAGCCAGTCATCCAGGTAGGGGTATATCTGGACTCCCCAGTGCCAAAGATGGGCAGCCACCATTGCTATGCATTTGGTGAAGACCCTGGGGGCCGAGGACAGGCTGAATGGCATGGCCTGGAACTTGAGGAACAGCCAGTGAGACGGATGGATCAGGACGTGGAAAAACGCATCCTGGAGATCCAGAAAGCAAAACCACATGCTTTGCTCAAGAGATGGTATGATCTGTGACAGAGTTACCATCTTGAAAGTGAGGGACCTGGGAATTTGTTCAGGACATGCAGATCTAAGATGGGGCACCAGCCCCCCATCCACTTTGATGCCAGGAAATACCTGGAGACGAACCCTGGTTGAGGTGGGGGGGTCTGGGACAGGAGCCACTATCTCCTTGTAAAGGAGTTCGGCAATGTCATCCCAAAGGGCCGTCTGAACGTCAACTGACACCATGTTCTCCCATGGGGTACAGACTCGGCTGGGCAGGTAAGCCTCGAATTCCAGAGGCAGATCCTGGCTGACCACTTCGAGGACCCACCTGTCTATGGTTGACAGTGGACCAGGTGGAAAGGAAGTGGCAGAGCCGGGACCCAGGAGGTTCAGGACGGGAGTGAGGAGGGAACTGCTCCATCCTGTCACTGGGCAGGCCTGGAAGCAGAGGAGGGCCCAGCTGAGGGACCACTGGGATCACATCCTCCGGGCTTCCTGATGACCAAGGATACGGACTTGGGTTGAGTGTGCCAGGCCTGCTGCTGGACAACTTGGGGCTGTGCAGGTCTGGCTGCAGGGGCAGAGACATGCTGAAAGGGCTTCTTCTTGGAGGGTTTGGAGCCCTTAGAGTCCTTCGGGGCAGAAGTCACCAAGTCCAGGGTGGTGTTGGACTTTTCAATCCTGGTGAGGTGCCCATCCACTCCAGGCCCAAACAGGTCGGTCCCCAAGAAGAGCATGTCTGCCAACTTGTGCTGTGTATCTACTGTGAAGGTGGAGATGCGCAGCCAACCCCTGTGATTTATAGTAACTGCCGCGGCCATGGACCGGGCGCTGGAGCGTCTGAGGTCCACGGCCGTTTGGTACTGTTGCTTCACAACACCGTGTTCCTGATCCTGGACCTGCTTGACAGTGGTTTGCAGGTTGGTAGGGAGGTGGGGGTGCACCTCATCCAGGGACTCCAGGAGGGCATGTGAGAAATGGGCCATGAAAAGGGACAAAATCGCTTGCCAAAAGCCGAGCAAAGAGGCAGCATATACTTTTTTCGCCATATGGTCCAACTTCTTGGACTCCTTGTCAGGGGGTTTGTCCACGCCCCCAACTTTGCCCATGCGCCAGAAAACAGAGTTGGCAATGAGCCCCTCAGCCGAGGGATGCTCCGTAAATCCCGACAGGGATCCAGCAGGGACCGCATACTTGTGGCCCATCTGGGTCGATGGTGCATGATAAGATGCTGGATGCAGCCACAGCTCCAGGGCAGGACTGAGAATGGCGTCCTGGACCAGGAAGGCCTTCATGGGGAATTCCCCCGGTCAAGTATCTCGCTAAGTGGGTACCGCCCCCCCTTTTGAAGGGGCTCCAGCTTGAGACCCGTCGACTCAGAAATCAAATGAAGCAGGCCCATGAAGAAAGTGGGACCCTGATCCATAGATAAGTCCCCCACCGACAGCACATCCAATGGGCAGGAGTGGAGGGAGGACCTCTCAGATTCCAAGGAATCATGAAAGCGTGGTCACCCACCTGAGTACCCACTCACCCAGCGAGGGCAATCTGTGGTGACGGTGACCAACAGCTGATGGGGCAATCCCTTGCCCGGCCAGGTGTCCTTAGTCGGGGTGCCGGACATTGGCTGTTTAGGCAGTGGCTCCACCAGGATCGGTGGAGAGGCTGGCATGGGCCAAGCTGGGACTGAAAGAACCAGCTCCTGCCTGGGCTGCTGCGGCTCCGGTAGTGGCACCCAAGGAAGGGCCAGGGAAGCCGGGATCAGCTTAATCTGGGTCAGCCAGAGCTGCTGCCACATGAGATCCTCATAGTTCCGACACATCTTGCACCAGTGCCTCTCCTCGCCCGAAGAGGACGAGGAGGATGAGGAATAGCGATGGTGCCGCTTGTCTGAGCGCCTCGAGCGCAAGTGTTGTGAACAACGCGGGCTTTACGAGTTTGGAATTCTGCAGTGGGATCTTCACCGGGAGGACCAGCAGCCGGTCTCAGAGGAGGCAGGTGAAGACTGGGCCCTCTCTAGGTCTTGGAGCTCCACAGCAGGGAGTGGCAGGACAGCGGATTGCCGCGTCCCCCCCGAGAAGGTCAGTACCGGAGTCCCAGACAAGGAGGTATCAACCTCTTCAGTAGAAAAAGTGTTGACTGGGTCAAGAAAAATCTGGTCCGGGATGTTGACCTGAGTCTCGACCAACTGCCCAACGGGAAGACCATGAAGTTGGCGGCCAGGTCCAAAGCACTGGCCGAAGTCGAGTGTTCTGGTGAAGTGTGGGAATCAGAGGCCTGGGAGTGCTCCCGATCCCACGAGCATTGATAAGACCATTTCTTGGTCTCTTTCTCCTTATCCTTTTTCGGTTTCTTGAACTTAGTGCCCTTAGGACCCTGCCCTTGGGTGGGCAGAGACTGGCACAAGTCCTTGAATGCTCCGTAAAGAAAGTGCCCAAAGAGAGCATCAAAAGGGCTGAAGCCAAGAGGTTCGCGCTATGGGTTTGGGCCGTTCAATCTGTCAGTTATTTATGGTCCCGCAGCCACAGAGACTACCCAACGAGCATCCTTAGAATGAACAGGCAGGTCCCTGATGTCTGACGCCAAGGAGTAGGCGGGCTTGGTGATCCATGAGAGCTGCCGGTAAAAACAAATGGCAATGGATGTAGGCCTGCACATCGTGCTCGTGGACCAGGCAGTAAATGCACAAGGCATGCGGATCCAATCACGACATCAGCTGCCCGCAACCGCATTTCTGGAACCCTGGAGTGGACTTCACAAGGAGAAATCAAAGACAAAATAGATTTTTATTAGGAAAAATAGCAAAGGGCCTCAGTATACACGACAGCGATAATGAGGGAACCTGCTTCTTCCAGCGGAAAGGAAGAACTGGCATCACAGGGCAGTGCTAGGGGAGTTACCACCTGGGTGGGTGGGAGAAGCCAGCTTGAAGACTTCCCAGCAGCTCTTAAAGGGGAAAAGACACTGCTAGAACGTATGGATAAGTACACCATATCCACGACCCTAGACACTCAGACACGCTCTCACCTGACCTCCATTACAACTCCTTTGCTGTGCGGTAACCTCACTAACACTCATTAATTATTGCAGGACAGAGCAACACAAGCACTTTTTTGTCAAGGCCAAAACTCAGAAAGTGTCTTTTATTGAGATGACACTCTTATCTTCCATGATGCCACCTAGTGGAAATTTCACATTGTTATACCGTCATATAACAAACAACATGCTCACGTACTGTAGCTACTTAGGAATTAGTAAAACTGTTTAATTCACACTTTTACCCCAAACAGATGACACCTCAGGTTAACTGAACATGGGATCCTTCCCATTAAAATTATGAACATGATTTAAAGTTGTACATTTTCATCTGGAATCTGACCTGTCTGAATTTCGATCTCGCTTCTTTCTCCTTCATGCGTCCATGTGAAACGAGGTAGTCAAATACTTCACCTGATGAGATGACAGACAATGATATTAAAGTAGTACTTAAATGATCAGTCATGTAGTCTGTAATAGCATGGATAAGCTAGAGATGTACCGCTGGTATTTTTTTCATTCAAATATAAGGCATAGTGATTTTTTTTTTAGCTTTTCATTACACAAGCACTTAAAAAGTCCACCCCCTACCAAATGTCAGCTTAGGAAAGTCTGATGATTCTGCAAACAGAGGAGGGTGCCAGACAGAATGGTACAATGTCCTAACTCACAGTTTTACAGTATTGCTAGGTTTTAAAGGGAAACAGTGGAAAAAGCGCAGCTTTACCCAGGCACTACAAACATTCCTGATTAGTACTTTTTTTTTTAATTCCTCAAATTGCTTTTTTAGTGATTTAAACAGTGGCCTTTAGCTTTCACTTTGTATTGCTGGCAGCCACCATTTCATGAGTAGCAGAGAGCTTCCTGAGCTCACTTTATGTTAATATGACCTGCCAACCAATAGCAGAGGTCAAATAGGCATATTAGCATACAGTGAGCTCAGGAGGCTCTCTGCTGCTCATGAAATGGCTGCTGCCAGCAACAGGAAGTGGAAGTTGTTGGTAGCTGTTCTAAATAATTTAAAAAAGTTGTTACTGTCTGAAAGCACTAACTGGAGAGTTTCGGTAGTATCAGAGGAAAGGTGTGTCTTTTCCATTGTTTTCCTTTAAACAGTCCCCTTCACATGTTGACAAACAGCCAAGCAAGCTCCAGATCCTATACGCCGCTGTTCTTGCAAACATCCTCTCCTGCTGTATGCAACCTCAGAGTGTACTAATGCCTGTTGCCTTCTAGAACTGACCTGATCCTTGGTTGAGATCAGGACAGCATGACACCACATAAAAAGAGTCCCATAAAGATGAAAGAGGTGGCAGTACAGTTACATCAACAGACATGGTCAGCTATTTCCAAATATGTCTTGAAATTTCTAGAGATTCTCTCTGGTGGCTCTACAGCGGTACTGCAGGCAGGCAGGGAATTTCTCTAGTCTAGAGACATCCCAGAATTTCAGGAAATATCTAACCATGACTTTTACCTCAGCTACTGTAGTATGTTCGTCACAGTCTGAACTGGAACAGCTTCTGTTCTGGTGTAGTCTTGTCAAACTTTTCAACACAAGGGACTGCACACTGCTACCTATGATGCTTTACACTGAATCTGGAGCCTTAAAGTGTAGGCATAAGGCTGCAAACAGTTCAGTACTGTATTTGCTCATGAAGGTCTAGTGGCGCTACTCACGTGACTTTATATTTTCTCTTTCACTGGCTCAATGGCTCTGAAATGACCAAGTCCCTTCCGTGATCTGAGACTGGTAAGTGGTTTTCAGAACAGGGACCTCCAACCCTCCCATCTCACTACAGCCTTCACTTGTTCCAGACTTGGGTTTTCTGCCCTAAGATCAGTGAGAGCTGAGAATGGTGCACAGGTAAAGTGTCACTTCGTTCTGGAGCAGGGGGTAGTTGGAGAGGGCTGCCCAGTGGAAGAGCACCACCAACTAATCAACCCTGGAGTGTCACTGGTCATAACGGCAGCCTACCAGAGGGAAAGGAATGGTTCTGGAAATCCTGATAATTGGGAGGGTGCTGAGGAAAAAATACGGGTGCACTATCCCTTCAGTAAAAACACAAATGAGATTTCATTCTGCCACAGTGTGCGGCTGTTGGGAGAAGCATGAACTAATTCTGACTTTACTGTGTGATTTCAATGTTGTTTCATGGGGGTTTACAACTAACTTGTACCCCCAAGGCAAGGTTCTGAGCATGTATGTCAAAGGACTCAAAACCAACAGTGGCACAGAAATCGGGCACCGGGGAGGCTACAAGTGAGAGGTGAAGGCAGGGGTATATTCTCTGTAAGTGAAGTCACCACAGAAGAGAGTTGGGATGAAGGAGTCAATAAGACGGCAGAAATTCATCCAATCATTCATCTATTTTGGGGTTTCTAGCCCCACTCCCCACCCCTTTCCTAAATGCCATCACTCGCAGCTAATTTACAACCACTGCAAGTGACCCACAGCCAGCTAGGGGGAGCACACGCCCTGAAGATGCTATCCAAAGCTTGAGACTGAGTGCATTACCTGACACACTCCTCAGCCTCCTGTTCTTGAGGGGACTGTCCCAGGCTGGGGGTATGAGGAACTTAGGTTTCCTGCATGATAGCCCCCGACTCAAACGCTGAGCCACGCTGCCAGCCCATTACTGCTTATTGATATCAAATCTGGTAGAAGACATCTTTCATTTCCAGTATGATTTTGAGATGAGGCAGCAAGCAAGTTCTTACTTCGAGCCACTGCAACAGAAAAGTGGCTTGAGCCAATAATTCATGTACGACTTCTGTGTCAGTCAGTGACTCAGCGAGGGCAGAAAGTCATGCACACAGGTGCTGACATCATAATGGTCACACGTACATCTTTTTAGCCTCACTGGAACACTGACTGTGAGAAAACAGTGCGAGGCGGCAGCTCTAGCATCCTATATTTGTCTATGGCAATGACTTAAAGTAAAAATATAAGTGATAAAGAGGTAGAAACAAAGGATTTTAAGCAGCTGTGTGGTGGGCTAAAAGTGTAAGGACTTTACTTCTTGTTTGATTTTTCTGTCAAAGGAAGTGTCAGACTACAGTATATGCTCTTACAATCACATGGTTTTCTAGCACTGACAGCCAATCAGATTGCAGGATTTTCTGAACCATTTTATAACACAGAAGAGTACATTCTGCAGCAGATTATTTATAAGTGTATAAGATGCAGAATGGATCATCACTATCCTTCAGAATCCTTACTAGAACTAAAGCATTTTACAAATGTAAACACACTAGAAAGGCTTGGTTACTGACAGTATGTAGCCAGGGCTAGAGGCGAAGGGAAAATTCTGTAATGCTCAATGCTGGAAACAATTCTGTTTTGACACAAAGCTCCCCAGCTCCCCAAAGGGTCTCTTACTCCCTCCTTTTCTTGAGTTGCAGTATCTTCCCCACAAAGCACCCCCCTCCCATTTTCCAGCCCATGCTTATATCCTGATCTTATTGGTAAGTCTTCCAAGAGTAAAATTTGTCAACATTTTTATGTTCGCATGTGCGTATGCACAAGGAATGTCTTGCAACAGTACTACTTTTGGAGGTGTGTGACCCTCCTCATCAATGTAGTCCTCAGTGTAGCAGGCACGACCTTAGCGGACCAATACATGCCGAGCTGCGTATGACAGCAGTTTGGCTGTGTTGGCCTTCACTTCTAACAAAAGGTCCGCTGCAATCCGCAGTGGTAGCGTGTATGCAATTAGCATACTACTCCTAGTCGAACTGCTGTCGGCATGAAATCCTCCCGCTTCCTCCTCTACAATGTTTTCCTCCTTGTTATTGATCTCCTGGCCCCAACCTTGTGTGCCGAGGGGGTGCCCAATCCCTCGACTCATGTGCCCCCCGCACACTGTGTGGCCAACAAGGGTGCCTAATCCCTGTCGGCTGCAGCCCCCCAACAAACAACCAGCTGGCACGCTGGGAGCCCACCCCAGCGTATAATGCCTCCCCAACGCACACCGTATGGCCAGCGGGTGCCCAATCCCCGCCAGCTCCAGCCTCCCGCCCAAACACGTAGGTGGCACGCTGGGAGCCTACCCCAGCATGCCAAAAGCATCATATTCTTTCTTTTTTCCCCAATTTCCTGTGCATAGTGTATGGCACGTGGGGGTGCCCAATCCCCTCCGGCTCCAGCCCTCTCACCCCAACAAACACGTAGGCGGCACACTGGGAGCCCACCCCAGCATGCCAAAAGTGGAATCTCAGCCGGCTCCAGCCCCCCCTCAAACAAACACATAGGTGGCACGCTGGGAGCCCACCCCAGCGTGGCAAAAGCGTCCTTTTTTTATTCCCTGTGAAAGAAGAAAATGGTCCCTCGGCAAGTCCCTGCCCCCAAACCCGCACCCACCCTCTGTGCACTTACTTCCCCACCCTCACCCCATACTTACCTCCGGAGCCCAGCACGACGATCTTCGGTGGACCGGCAACATGTCTGCACTCTTAAAAGCCGACCACGAACTGAGGAAATGCCAGTAAGCTGTATAATGACATAAATAGGGTTTTCTTAACTTAGGTGGATATCTCAGCCATTTTTTTGACTTTTGACACCAAATTTTCAACATGGGGTTCTTGACACCCCTTCTCATGAATTCAGTCACTGTCATGGCGTTATTTGGTACCGAAAGGTGATTTCGCGGTCACTGCACGGAATCACCTTTTGGGACTGATTAAGGAAACAACAGGGCTGGTGTTCATGAGGTGGCCTCTCAAAAAGCCTATGTTGCAAATTTAGTGAAAAAATTCCAAAAAATGACTGTGTTACGAGCGTGCATTGCGCAGTTTCCACGCATACTCGTATGTTCACAAATTTGTAATATTTTTACTCCAGATTTTCAACATAGGCATATTTCCACACCTCCTTATGAACAGTGCAGCTGTCATGTTTCATACCCTGGTCAAAATGTGTTTTTGCGCTTCCGGTGCAAAATAACGCGGTCGCTATTGGAAATCAGTGTTCGCTACAGAGTAAGACAATCGCAGTGACACTGCTCATGAGCAGAGGTCCTAACATGCCTATGTTGAAAATTTGCTGACAAAAGTCCATAAAGTGTCTGTGTTACGAGCCGAGCATGCGTTGCTCAGTTTCTACGCACACTCGTAAGTTCGTGAATTTGTAATATTTTCACTTCAGATTTTCCGCACTGGCATTTTCCCACATCTCCTTATGAGCAGTACAGCTGTAATTTTTCACATCCTGGCTGAAATGTGTTTTCGCACTTCCGGCGTAGAATAGCGCAGTCACTATGGGAAATCATGTTTGGTATGAGTAAGAAAATCACAGTGACACTGTTCACGAGCCATCCTAAAATGCCTACTGTACGTTGAAAATTCGGTGCAAAAATTCAAAAAAATGACTGTTTAACGAGAGTGCGTTGCGCAGTTTCCATGCGCACTCATAACTTTGCGAATTTGTAGTATTTTTCACTCTAGATTTTCAACATTTGCATTTCCTCACACCTCCTTTAGAACAGTACAGCTGTCATTTTTCACATCCTGGCCGAAATGTGTTTTCACTCTTGCGGCGCAGAATAACGCGGTAGCTGTGAGAAAACAGTGTTCGGTGCACAGTAAGAGAATCATAGTGACACTGTTCATGACCAGAGGTGACAAAACGCCTATGTTGAAAATTTGGTGAAGTAATTTACACTGAATGACTGTGTTAGAAGCGCGGGTTGCGCAGTTTCCACACAGACTCATACCCTTGAGCACGACCAGGGTGTTAGGGTTCCTAAGACAGACACTTAAGAAGTATGAGGGTGAAATGTTGAGCAGATGCAAGAGGAGTTGCAGAGAGGTACTCTGTTGGGTTATGGATGCTGAAGGGACATGGATACAATTGGGGGGGGCTGCATAAATGCCAAACACCAATGCACATATCTGCAAGCGAACGTTTGGCATTGATAAATGCTTGTTATGTGTTGGTGTGTGTTCTGAAAAAGAGATATTGCAGCACTTACAGTACCTCACCAAGACATACTGCTGGTAAACACCCCCTCACAAAACTGTGAAAATGCAAGAAGACGAGCAGAGAATTATTGATGCAAAAGACGTGATGGAGCGAGCATATGCCAAGCAGATAATGCCTGTGACAAAGTAAAAAGCCTCTGGCACAGGCTGGTACATTAATGCAGCAGCTTGCCTTGTCACTGCTACAGGACAGCAAGCAGTTGTGGACTAATTAAGCCTCTGGTAGACGGCGGCAGCTGGCCTTGCTCTGTTGTTGCCCCGATGGACAAGGGAGGCAGAGTATTTGTGGTGCCTCAAAGGGTGGTCAGGATGCCAGCTCAATCTGCACTGGCACACCCTCGTGTGCGTACACTTGAGGTCCATGTGGTTGGCGTCCCTGAGGAAGGGCAGAGAAAGTGGAAAACAGTGCTGGACATGGATGATGGCCTGCTGCACTCTCAGGTCCCACATTTCACCTCATCTGCATCAGGTAAGGATTCTAAAGGAGACAGCTAGCCAGAGAAGTGGTAGCTCTACTGCTTGCTATCCAGGCAATCTGGGTTCACACCTCGAGCCTGGGACATCTGGTGCTGAATGGTGAGGCAGGGTTTTGGTATCTGCATTGGATGCCTTGTGCCTCGGGAAGGGAGGATGCCTCTTTCCATTGTACAACTGTCCCATGGTGATCCAGGGGGGTGTCATGCAGGAAGAAATGGTGCTGCCTTACGAAGCGATCCTACATTGGTATGCACCTGCTTGCCTGTGTGAGGCAGCGGGACACATGCCCAGAGCGGTGCATGCAGGTAAGTTCTGAAGGAGGTGAGAGGCTCACCAATCCCTCTGATGACAATGATAGGCACAAGGCTGGATCGCTCCACAGGAGCATGCCCTGTGGGTGGGATAATGGGTGGGACTACAGGTCGAGAAAATAAGGGGTGCATTTAAAAGTTCCCTTATCCTACCTACCCCCACCGCTACCCCCATTTGGGCTGCCTCCCCATCACAAGCTCCTCCCTCTGGTCTCCTAGGCACATCAAGCAAAGTATTCTCCTCAGAGGTCTGGTCCTCTTCTAAGATCCCATCTTTAGGGGAGAAGCTGCAGGTTACCTACGCAGGGGCCAGAACTAGTAGTAAGTGAAAGCAGAAATGAAGTGACAGTCCTCAGGAAGTTCCAAGAGTGAGAAAGGGACACTGATGGAGATAGAAGGAGGTAACCACATCAGGCCTACGGTACTCAAAAGGAAAAATGAAAAAAAAAAAACAAGGGAAGGGGGTATGCCCCTGAAAACCCTGCCATGAGGGCAACACATGGAGGTTTGTGGCCGAGGTAGGAGATTGACTGAAACAGGCTTAAAGAAAAAGTTGGTGGGGAGTATAAAGACTGTAATAAAATAAAACCCTGGCCACAAGTAATAAGGAAACACATTCCCATTCATCTCCAGAGTTCGAGCTTATCTCAGGTGTTACTGCGCTACACAAACAAAACAAATACTACATCACAGAGAACGCTGGCATTCCACTGCGGTTCGAGAGCAGGAGAACAACAATTTCAGAAGGGCTACTTGAACAAAACGGAAGACAATGACTCTTTTTTTATGTGTTTTTTTTTTTTTTAATAGATGCTTACGTACTTCCAATAGGACTAGATAAGAAGAGAATTCTAAGAAAATGTGTTTTTTGTTGCCTTTTTTAACTAATCTGTTTTTGACTTCTGGAGTTCCAGAATGCTCTGTGACCTCCTCTGGCCTCTCACAGGTTCTACTCCCATCTATGGTAACCCTCTCCTCTTCCATCACCGAAGGATCCTACCTTCCACTGCTGCCTGTCCAACCCTTTGTGATGCTCAGGAAATCAGTTCTGGTGAGGAAGGAGGTACAGCACCACCAGCAAAAAGGAGAAGTAGCTTCAGTGGGCATGGGGTGTGTGTGAGTAAGGTGTCATCTGCCCATGATCCTTCCTTAAGTTTCCCTTCAGGGTACTCCCCAGCCTCACCCCCAAGACATTGTGTATGGGCAACTAAAATGGTGCATGGCCTGCATCTGAAGCCCTATGAGGAAAGACTTAGGGAGTTAAATATGTACTCTCTAGAGGAAAGGAGGGAAAGGGGAGACATGATAGAAACATTCAAATACCTCATATGTATCAATAAGGTACAGGAGGGTGGCATTTTGCACAAAAAAAGAGATGCTCAAGGACAAGGGGGCATGATATCAAGCTGGAAGGGGGAGACTTAGAGGGGATGTGAGGAAATACTTATTTACAGAAAGGTTGGTGGACGTCTGGAACAGATTCCCAGCAAAGGTGGTGGGTCCCAAACGGTAGCATATTTCAAACGTGCATAGGATAGACACAGGGGGACCTTAGTAACAGGGCTGAGGGGCGAAAATCAATTAGGGTCTACAGCAGCACAGTAGGTAGGGACCTTAGGGCAGACTAGGTGGGCCAGCAGGTAATTTTCTCCTGACAGCTTCTATGTTTCTATGTGTAACCCCCCCACCACCACCACCGGCCCCCCTTGTTTAACCAACAGGGCTTCTCCTCTCACCACGAAACGTCTAGGGCCAACAGAGAGGAGTGGGAGTTTACTTACTAAAAAAGACAAGAGAAAACAGAGAAAAGTGGTCACCATTAGGCTAGGTGGACCAGACTGTGATACATAATCAGTCGACGAAGTGTGGCAACCACCTGGCATACACCTGGTGGGACCATTTACCATGGCCAGCAACCCAGGTCCCTGGGAGAAAATGTTTGCTCACAATTATGCTAGGTTTGCACTTCTGGACAGGGGCACCCAAGTAAATCCAGACACATGGAAGCAATAACAATACTGTCCAAACCAGGCTGGGATTCTAGAGTGGGGCTTTTATTCATGTAACAAACAAGTAGGGATAAAACACAAAGCGAAGATGGACCCCAACGGGGCTACACATACTGGTATTGCAGATTCTCCAGGGTACAGAAATTCCTGAATTCCCATTAAGCAAAGGATGAAAAAGAAACACAAAACAGCGAACACTCTGGTTCTGAAACTGAAGATTGGCACATACGACCGGACTAGTACTGTTCTCATTTCCCACAGGAATGACAGTGGTACCCATGACCACACTGAGCACATCCAGGCTCAACTCTTCCAGAACCCACTATACTGGGGTAAACTGAAGAAACAGAAATTCCAAACCCACATCTCAGGGTAATTATTTCCATTAGGCATTGGCCAAGTGCACTAAATGAAAATGTACTGGTGCCCATCTGAACCTAGAGAGGTAAACTGGTTGCTACAGATGGGGTCTCCCACCTTTTGCTTCCAAGCTTATACTCGGCCATTCATTTGGTTAATAACACCCACACAAATGAAACTGTAGTTGTTATCTTAAATGTTTACTGCACTTAACAAACTAGTGACACTCCCCCGGGTATCAAAGTTAAAAGTTCTGTATTTGGACAGTCACATTCTTGGACTCCAACGTAGGCAGAAACTTTACTTAGTACTGGGTGACTGGTCCCATTGACAGAGAAATTCACCTCAAGGTATTGCAGATGCCCCTGGGCTCACACAGAAAAAGGTTGTACTCACAGACCAATGAAGATGTACAAGGCAGCTTCACCAAACAAATGGATCAAGGGGATTGCCCCTGAATCCCACAGTTTGCCCCCATCCCTCCTGGGATGGGGCAGGGAAAACCTTCTGGATCAGGTCTCCACCACTTCAGACAACTGTCTTCTTTGTTCTTCTTCTAGGGTGAGAACAAACTACCACAAAACAAAAAGGGGTAGCTCTTTGTCAGCGCTAATCTGAGGAGCTGCCCAGCAGCTACAGCCTCCTCCTCGAACTCCACTCTACTACCCACTAACTGAACATTCCATACCACTCCAACGCCAGCTGAGACTGTGGCTTATGCTGCTGCGAGAGTTCTATGATTACATCATCACTCCAGCTCAGCTGAGACTGAAGACAGAGTGTGACAGTGTGAAACCCATTTACCTGGCATTTCACAAGTTGCCTTCCCTGCCTGCCACTGATTCTAACTGGGATTTTAGTAACCCCGGGGAACAAGGGGGTTACACCTGGACTGCAGTGCCAGTACTGATACTGTAAATACTGCTTGTTTATGTACGTTTCTTCTATATTTGTTTACCCTCCACCCCTTGTAACCGACGTGGAGCCTTTGCAAAAGTGTGTGTGACTCAAAGGATTGTAATTCCGATTGTATTCAATAAATAAAAATAAGTTTATGGCATCAGCAGCATTATGTTCCCACCCACTCTAACTTGAATGGGCCCAGCTGCAACACCACGCGTGGTCCGCCAGGTGGCAGCAGTGCAGCAGCAATCACCCTCCCACCCCGGAGAAAGAGAGGGTCCTCTGGGAACCTCAATTGAACTCCTGCCAACCTGCGGCAAAGTCCTGGGCTGGGAATGGGAACCCAGGTTGCCAGCATGGCTAACAGCACCCAAGCCGCTGTGCTACCTTGATGCCATCTGGGAAAACTTTTGTTTTACAAGTTGCTGTTTATCCATTGTGCCTGTTGTCCTAACAGGGATATACCCGGTTCAGGCTACTACAGTCGTCATATATCTGGTAGGGAGTTTGTCTCCCCAGTTTTCATCCTTTGCTCCCTCCCTCCTCTTGTAGCAAGGGCAATGTCGTAAGGCCTTGGAGGTACAGCACATTCCTATGGCAGGAGTAATCTCCCTGGCCCACTCACTTTTGGCAGATGCCTACAGCCAGGCCTGCTGCCGATGCTGCGAACGTCTGTTCCTGAACTTCAGTCAACTGCATGTAGACCTCCAGGCCGGCACATATGTGACAACGCTAAATGGATGTTCATGATTTTAGCACATTCTCACAGTGCCCCCCACTATGGCAAAGATCTAAGAAGGTCCCTTTCTACTTGTGCTCTTTACAAGTACTAAAACAAAGGTAGTCCAGCCTGAAGGAACCGGTGATATGCAGCCTACTTGACTGTACCATACAGTAACCAGCAATGATGAAACTTACTTCTTCAGAATTCTACAGTAGAATTACTGCAGCAAATAATGCAATTTCAATGGGAGTTATCCCCTTTACTCATGCAAGAAACTGTTATACTGCACTTCATCCTAGTGAGCTCCACTGTAGTTCTACTGCTGGTATTCACTTCACATCCACACTTAGGTAGTAATGCTGGGTGTAGTTCAGTAACCAAACGTCTTCACGTTTGGCTCATTCCCCCACTGGTGGTGGTGGTGTCATCCTCCGGTTATGCCCTGTCTGACATCTGATCTTGCATGCTAAAAGCAGGTATCCTTATGGAATTTGCCACAGGACGTTGAGTGGGTTGTGGAGACGTAAGATGAATACCAATAGTAAAACTGTGATTATGTTAAGAAACCTCTACTTCTCCCAAGTACGATTCAGTTCTCTATTCACACTTAGGCAGACTCTTAACAGTCCTCTGGGAGAATGGGGCAAGGCATGCATGCCAGTGACTTGGCAGACAGAAAATGGAGGACTAAGGCCCCAAAGGCAGCATCACAAAGACTGAGCACATCAACACTGTAGCAAGATATGAATGCACAGTGCAAGACCAGGAAGCAGTTCTGCAGATCTCGTTGAACGGGATGTACCTGGCAGCAGCAACAGAGGCAGAAGGATGCCTGGTTAAAGAAGCCTTCAACTCCATAGGTGGCTCCCTCACAGCCAACCTGTAGTACAGATCGATGAAGGATGTGAGCCACCTACCGATCACCTGCATCTTTCCTACTCAGTCGAAACTGTCTGCCAGTATATTGTCGTCCCATTACTTGCACTGCAAGGAGGTTTGCCTGTAAACTGTGTACAAGGGACCAGGTGCAGAGCACCTCTTGATGCAGTGGAAAGGTGGTGTCCCACCTTACTTTTTCAGGCAGAACATGCCGGTTATGCTGTCTATCTGGATTTACATGACCTGACCCCAAATCTGTGACGCAAACTCTATCAGTGCCAGTCTCTCTGCTTGGAGCTGCAACACGTTGATGTGCTGGTCGATCTTGCTGGGTGAACAGAACCCATGGGCCCTGTGGTCAGTCAGGTAAGCCCCCCCCCCCCATATCACACCAGAGACGCATCTGTGATCAAGGCGAGGGGGTCGGCTCTGAACAAACGAACATAATTCCTTCCATGAGGTTCTTGGGATATAGCCACCAGTCTACAGTATCCCACACTGGCTGAGTCATCCAAATTAGTTGGTCCAGGTGACTGCGGTACTGGGACCACAGGTGCCCCAGCTTCCACTGGAGGGGGTGCATGCACTATCAAGCACAACAGACCATGCTGGTTGTAGCTGCCATGAATCCCAACAGCCGGAGTAACCACCCTGGGTGCAATCGCGCAACCTGGAAGGATCAGGCAAGGAAGTAAGATCCTTAGCCCTGTCCACAGGTAAACAAGTACTGGCTTCGATGGAGTCCCACTCCACTCCAATAAACAGGATCACCTGCTTGGGGACCAGTTCCAACTTCAACTTCATCAGGCTGACCAGAATGCCAAGCTCCCTGAACATCTGAAGGCCAGATCCATGGATCATTCCACCGCTCCCTTGAATATGCCCAAGATGAGCCAGCTGTCCAGGTACAGGAATATCCTGGTGCCTCTGCACCTGATGTAGGCCACCACAACTGATAGGCACTTGGTGAACACCCTGGGTGCCAAGGATAGGCCAAACAGCATGACCTTAAACTGGTGCAGCACCCTTACCATGCAGAATTGGAGGTACCACCTGTTGGACGGATGGAGATATGGAAGAATGTGTCTGGAGGCTTAGGGAGCAAAACAAAGTATGATCTGGTTGAATGTGACCATAAAAAAATTTCCACCTGAGAATGAACTTGCTAGGTGCCAAACCTCGTATTTTTTGGTACCAAAAAAGTACCAAGACACATATCTCCATGGTGTCAAGGTGTTTGGAATAGGCTCGATAGCACTATTCTCTTGAAACTGGATATCACTCTGTAGTGCGACTAGCAAGTCCACGGGCACCATGGACTCCCTTTGTGCATGGGATTGGTATGGCAGGGCAGCCTCAAACACTCTGGAGACAGACCCAAGCCAACCACTTCTAGCATGCACTTGTACAACATGTTGGCGGACCACTGTGGAAGGAGGTAAAGCAGCCGACCCCTAACCAGGAACTGCATCAGAGACTGTGCAGGAGGGGGAATGGTACTCCTCAACCCATCACTTTTAACCCCTGGAGGAGGCCCTAGAGGACTGGCCTCCAAATACATCACCGCTCCCCCTTCCCCCCTTTTCTGGTCCTGACCTCCAGACTTGGACTCTGCTGGACAGTAATGCTAGAACTGATGCCTCTGCTGCTGCTGGGAATGACTGCCTAAGTCATGAAAGGAGCTCTTTTTAGGCTTGGGAGGCTGCTCAGTCTGCTGGGACAATGCCACCAAATCCAAGGTGCCAATGGAGTTCTCAATCTGGATGAAGTGATCCTCCACCCACGGCAAAGGTGTCAGTGCCCAGAAAAGGCAAGTCCGCCAACTTATGCTGGATCTCTAGGGTTAAAGTCAAAAGATGCAGATGATTAGGCTCATATGTGCATGGGCACTGAAGCGGCCACAGTGTGAGTGCAGGTGTCGCCCAACTCCAAGGCTTTCTGTAACTGGTACTTAAGACATCGAACATGTCAAGTCCCATAGAATCCTGGCATCTTCCTGACTGTCCACTGGGAGCAGAGGGAGCATGTAAGTGAGCTTATCAAAAAGAGCAAGACAAAATTAGGCCATCAGAGCTGGCCTGACGTAAACCTACTATAGCTTCCATGTACACCTTGCATGGCAGGAAGTCCTACTTCTTGGACTCCTTGTCAGGTGGCTTGTCTGCATCTCCTTAGACCTTCAATTTCATGAAGGACAAGTCCGAGACAAGCCCCTCAGCATAGAGGTGCTCTGAAAACCAAGACAGGACAATCACAGGGACTGCATACTTGTGGCCATGCATCAAGGGGGCTGGACATTTAGTCCTGCCAGATACCAAGTTCTGGGCCCAGAACAGCCTCGACTACTAGGAATGCCACCTCTGGAGATTCATCCCGCTACATTATGTCCATCAGGGAGTAGGTCTCAAGCTCTAAGGCAACTCCAAGGGGGCATTCAGGATACCAGACATGCTGAAGAAGGCAGCGAATGACACTTGTCCCTTTCACCAGAATAAATGATCTGATGTCAGACAGCACAGTGTCTGAGGATGACACCACAGGTGGTTGGAGGAGCCAGACTTGAAGATATCCGGTGACAGAGCCCAGTATTACTTCCTAAGTGCAGATAGTGAACTGAATCCATGCGGGTAGAAAGTATATTACACTACCATGTGAGAGATAAGGATCTGCATCACAATCCTAAGCTCTCAGTTCTGAAGCAGAGGAGTCTTGGGATACACTGTGGAGGTACCCAAACAGACTCTGGTCGAAGGGTGCCATTGACCAGTGCTCAGATTACCTCTGCCCCACCACCATCAGGACAGTCATGGCACTGACAACCTTAATGACATAGAGATGGAGGACATTGCAGGACAAAAAGACCCCTACAAAAATTAACAAAACATTAATAAAACCCTAGTCTTGCCTTATTGCTTAAAAATCCACACACTGGCTAACATGAATAATTGCCCTACACCATTATGCAACTGTATAATGCGAATGGACAATTCTTGGATTAATTTTAATGATTTATTTTAGAATTTGTACTTAGTGTGAAAGTTACAAAATCCAATAGGTGAATTCAACAGATGTAATCTTGTTAGGATAGGAATGAATGGGGACTCCTGAAAGTGGAGAGCTTGTGCAAAATGAGATTTTAATGAGGGACAGCTCCGCAAATACTAACATGTGGGAAGGCCAACCAAGAGAGCTGAAGGAAGTAAAAGATCATAATTTGTATGGGCCCAAGTTCTTTGCAGCGTTTCTGCCTTACATACCATGGCAGGGTTCCTGAGATTCAGTGGCTAATATGGCTCTGTTCTGTGGCAGAATGAGATAAGGCTCAACAGGATGTGGGTCACTGTAATATTTATTCACACTCCCAAACAGACTGCAACTGCGATTCTAGTGGTGCAGGGCAGTGCTAAGTAACTGGTGCAGATAACCCTCACACTGAACCAGACAACCAAACGTTATAGCAAAAACCAGCACCCAAAACTAGAAAAAGGTGCTTGCTTAATTTGTAGGAGTTCTAAAATCCACCAAAATGCCAAGAAGACTGCCAGGAATAGGGTTTTAATGAGCCCATGTTGCAGGTGTTGCAAGGTGAGTTCCAATAGTTCCACAGGTTTCAGGTCCCAAATGGTTAATTCCAAAGAAAAGTCCGTACTCCAAGGGGGTGTTAAATGGGTCAAATCCAGAAAGAAGAACTAGCCTCTGCCTCGGCGCTTCGTCTCAACAGAGACTTCACCAGGAGGCTTGGCCAAAGGATGTCCAGCCGTTCTTAAAGTATGTTACTATATGTGACATCACTGTTATACAAATTATTTATTGGTTCAAAGTGCAGGTTGCCATGGTGTTACTACACAATATAAACAGTGACTCGAACTAAATAGTGTACCAAATCCAAGTGTATAACTACAAAATTACCACACAGAACATAAACGTACTGAGAGTTGAATGGGGAAAGCAGCAAGTATTAGTGCTGTCCTAATGGACAACCGAGAATAGCTGCCATAGTTCCTTAGTTCAAAATGCTCAAACTGAATCCAAAGAGAAAAATGAAATAACCTACGTGCATAGCTACTCCTTACTGTGAAAACATTTTAGGAGTAGAAAAAGTGCCAAAGCAGGCTCCAGTTAAGAGCTAACAAATTAACAAATGATTATTTTTTTTATATACTTGCTAACAAATTATAGTGCTACTGAATGCAAAAAACTGAAAGATGCTCTAAAAAAATCAGATACCCCTATTGTGTGTCTTAGGGAATTGCTATGGCTTACAAAGAAATCTTACATGGGCTATTTCATATATGCCTGAAATTGGTACACCATATTTATGTAATTACAAACAGCCTGGCACTGACCACTGACCAAATGAGAGACAAACAAACTACATCAGAATATTGATATCCATTGATATCAACTGATACGCAGTTACCTGCACTTGGATTTGGTACACTATTTAGTTTGAGTTACTGTTGTGCAGCAGCACGATGGCAACCTGCACTTTGAACCAATGAATAAGTTCTGTAGCAGTGATGTCACACTTAGTGACGTACTTAACAGCTAGACATCCTTTGGCCACGCCCCCGATGAAGCCTCTGTTGAGAAGAAGCACTGGGGCAGAAGCTAGTTCTCTTCTCTGGATTTGACCAGCATTAAGTGTCGTTTTGCACTGCTTTGGAGTATGGACTTTCTTTGGAATTAACCATTTGGGACCCAAAACCTTTTGAACTTTTGGAACTCACCCAGCAGCACCAACAACACTGATTCATTACTGCCCTACTCCTGGCAGACTTCTTGGCATTTTGGTGAATTGCTATACTGTGAACATACATGGGTTAACACTTACAAATAAAGCAAGCACCTTTTGCTAATTTTGGCTGCTAGTTTTCTGTATGTATCCCAGAGTGCTATAACTTTTGATTGTCTTATATTTACTCACGGCTTGGGTGGTGTGCCATGATGGGAAGCCAACTGCCTTAGGCTCCCAAGGAATGGTTAAAATTCACACAGATTCACAGACTCTTGGGCATTACGGCAATTATAAAACGGATCCCAGTTTATCATTGGCTTGCTACAGCATTAAGATTTCCATACCGTTGTTGGCTCAGATTCCATATGATGTCACTGATGACATCAGACCTTGAATGTGGTTGGCAGGACATCAAGGAAAATTAAAAAGGGAAGTGAGACAAGAATTGTGAAAACCTGTATTTTGGAAATACAAATCACCAAAAATGGTGAATGTTATAGCAGCATACCATGGTTCTACAGTCAGGATTCTACCGTAGAGGAGCATGCTGTGATGACAGGTCAGAGTTGGTGAGTCCCTCTCACCCTCTCATCCAATTCGCTCTGGGGTTGTCCAGGGGTCCATCTTGGGTCCCTTGCTTTTCAGTATTTTTCCGAACAATCTCTCTGCATCATGCCCTACTAGACTCCTGTTATATGCAGACGATGCAGTTATTTTCACCTCCCACCCTGACCCCCTCCCTCCTACGACTGCAACTGCAGACAAGCTTTACGCAAGTGGAAACATGGTTTAAATCTCAAAAACTCATACTAAATCACAAAAAAATTAAAACAATGATGTTTCATGGCATCCATAACAAACAAAAACAAATGTCTATCTGTCACAAACAGTGATTGAACATGTTCAACTGTTAAAATACCTGGGGTTACCCTCGACAGCACCTTGTCTTACTCTGAACACATTGAGAGCATTGCCAAGATCATGAACACCCACATAGGACTTCTCTTTAGACATAGGAGCTGCCTCATCAATGAAGCCCTAAGCACTGCCATTCAGAGTTCTGTTATATCAATAATCGACTATGGGCTTGTGAGCTACGGCTCTGCCACTGACACAGCACTTCGACAAATAGCCATCGCCCTTAACAAGGCATGTAGAAACATAGAAACACAGAAGTTGACCGCAGATAAGGACCACAAGGCCCATCCAGTCTGCCTATTTCTTTTTCTACCTTATGAATGTGCCATTGGTCTTTGCTCTGTCAATGGCCTATCTATTCATACTCATCTGTATTGCTCCCTTATGCCTATCTCATGCCTGTTTGAAGCCCTGCACTGCTTTCATATCCACCACTTCCTGAGGTAGGCCATTCCATGCATCCACCACCCTTTCTGTGAAAAATAACTTCCTCACATTACCCCTTAATCGGACTCCCTCTAATCTCATGCTGTTTCCTCATGTCCTGCTATTTTTCTTATATTGAAACATGTTAGACTCTTTCACCTTGTTAATGGCCTTAAGGTGTTTGAGTGTTTCGATCATATCCTCTGATTGGTCCTGGCATCAGGCCTGTTCTACTGCACAGCTCTCTCCTCACTCGATATCCACAGACCCTATTGCTGCCACTACAAAATGTTGCTTTCTTACAACCCAGTCAGACATATATACTGCCTTGCATTTCAGGCCCTTTAGGTGGTAGTTTAGGAGCCTATTTTCTGTCCTACAGGACCTCCATTACCGATGCATTATTGTTCTTGCACCTCAACGCTAACAACATGTAGGTGTACATATTCTAAATTGTACTCCATCAAATTTTTATAATTATCTATCTTTTTCCTCTTTTGCTAGCTGTACAGTTGTATTTGCTGATTGTATTTTTCTGTAATTCTGCTTGTATCTCTGTATTTTTCCCTATCCCCGGGCACATCTGGAATTGGCGGTACTCTGCTCAATATGCCTCCCTGGTAAAATGCTTAAATAAATAAATAAATATCACCTCTCCCTCCTTTGCTCTAGGGTATACATATTGAGCTCCGTTAATCTGCCCTCATGTTTTCTGATGCAGTCCCTGCACCATTTTGGTTGCCCTTCTCTGGACTGCCTCAATTTGGTTAATGTCCTTGTGAAGGTGCAGCCTCCAGTACTGCATGCAAAACTCCAGATGGGGCCTAACCAGTGTCTTGTAAAGAGGGATTATTACCTCCCTCTTCCGATTTGTGATACCCCTACTAATATAACCCAACATCCCCCTAGCCTTACCTACTGCTTTAGTGGTCTGCTTAGATGATTTCAGGTCATTGGTGATAATGATGTCCAAGTCTCTTTCTTCCCTTGTGACTGCCAGCAACTCCCCTCCCAGCCTATAGGTGGCTTCAGGGTTTCTCTTCCCTACGTGCATGATCTTGCATTTCTTTGCGTTAAACTCCAGTTGCCACTCTTCCGACCATTTTGCTAGTTTATCCAGATCTCTTCTCATTCTGCCCACACCATCTGGATCATCTACTCTGTTGCAGATCTTGCTGTCATCTGCAAACAGACAAGCCTTACCCTCCAGTCCATTTTGCAATGTCACTGATGAAGATATTGAAGAGGACTGACCCTAGGACTGATCCCCGAGGTACCCCACTTGTGACATGCATCTCTTCTGACTGTATACCGTTTACCACCACTCTCTGTTTTCTGCCCATCAACCAGTTTGCCACCCAGTTGACCAACTTCTGACCCACCCTGAGCCTACCCAGCTTATTAATCAATCTTCTATGTGGAACAGTATTGAAAGCTTTGCTGAAATCAAGGTAGGCGACATCAACTGCTTCCCCTTGGTCCACCATTCTGGTTACCCAGTCAAAGAAATCTATGAGATTAGTTTGACAGGACCTTCCTCTTGTAAACCCATGCTGTCTTGGATCCTGTGCTCCTTTGGATTCCAGGTGTTGCACTATCCTTTCCTTAAGAAGTGCCTCCATAATCTTGCCCACTACTGAGGTAAGACTGACTGGTCTGTACCTGCCTCCTCCCTGCTACCACTCTTGTGCAGTGGGATCACATGAGCCCTTCTCCAGTCTTCTGGAACCTCTCCTGTGCTCAGAGACTCACCAAACAGTTCTGATAACGGCTCTGCTAGTTCCACCCTTAGCTCCTTCAGTACCCTGGGATGTATGCCATCAGGTCCCATTGCCTTGTCCACCCTGAGCTTATCAAGCTCTTGTAGGACCCTTTCTTTTGTGAAGGGACTAGTGCACACCTCCTTCCCCCCTGTGTCCATGATGCTGAACTGTGGGCCCTGCCCTTGCTTTTCTTCAGTAAATAATGAGCAGAAGTATCTATTTAGTATAGATGCTTTTACATGGTCCTCCACCTCACATGCCCCCTTAACCCCTTTGATCTTAGCAATACCCCCTCTGGACTTTCTCCTTTCACTAATGCATCTATAGAAAGTCTTGTCACCTTCTTTTACTGTTTGTGCTAGTGTTTCCTCAGTTTGGCCCTTTGCCTGCCTTACTGCCTTCCCTGCTTCCCTTAGGGAAGTTTGGTATACCTCCCTATCTTCATCCAGCTGCATTCCCTTATATTTCCTGAAGGCCAACCTTTTGGCTCTGACGTTTTCTGCTACTGTTTTTGAGAACCAAAGTGGTTTCCTTCTTCTTTTGCACTTCCTTTTCTCTGGAACACAGTGGGATGTTGCTTCAAGTATTACATCCTTAATGCTTTCCCACTTTGCCTGTACCCCCTCACCTGTATTTCTTCTTCCCAGGGCTAGCTTAACTGTGTTGGCCATCTGATCAAAGTCAGCTCCTCTGAAGTTCCACATTTTTGCCTTGGAATAGGATGATTTAGTTCTAGCGGTTAAACTGAACCATACCATGTGATGGTCACTGGCCTCCAGGTGACCTTCTACCTGGAGATCTGTGATCCTTTCCCTGTTAGTCAGTACTAGATCTAGGATAGCCCTGTGTCATGTGGGTTGTTGTACCAGTTGTTTGAGGCCCTCCCCTGCAGAGAATCCACTATGTGTCTAGTTCTGGCAGATGTTCCTGCTAGTATTGACCAATCTGTATCTGGCATGTTGAAGTCTCCCATTATCAGAACCTCCCCTTTAGCTGTCATGTTTTGTATATCTTCTAACAGTAATATGTCTATGTCCTCCTCCCTGGTCTGGAGGCTTCTACACAACCCCAGTTCGTATGGCTGTCCCATTTCCTGTTTCCAGGGTGACCCACAGTTCTTTTGGCTCTTTACGTGAATTCTGAATTTCTGTAACTTTGATATTTTAATTGACATAAAGGGCCACTCCCCTTGCACCTCGGTCTCTTTTGAACAGTACATAGCCAGGTACTGAAGTCTCCCAAGTGTGGTTACTGGTAAACCATGTCTCGCTAATGGCTACTATGTCCAATTTAGCCTCTGTCATTATTGCCTGCAGGTCTGGGATCTTGTTTCCCGGACTGAGCATTTTTGTACATGATTTTCCACTGGACTGATTTCGGTGTGTTAGTTGTTGGTCAAGGTCTAGCGTTTCTTCTGTGCATTGTAGGGGGAGCCGGACCTTTTTCCTTACCTGGTGATGCAAATGAACTACAAACATGCTGAACTCCTGTTTGGCCACTAGCTGAGGGAGGAGGGGTGTTCTTCCCATTCGACGTATGGGATGCTGTACCCCTCTCCTCATCTGCTAGTTTAAATATTCTGCAAAGATGTCAAACTTCTACCCCAGTGCACTGACTCCTTCCTTAGTCAGATGCAGTCCACCAAATTTAAAGAACTTTTGCCCCCAAAACTGTTGCCAGTTCCCTACAAATTTGTGTCCTTTTTCCTGGCACCAGCCGTTGAGCCACATGTTTAGCTCACATATCTCCCCTTCTCTGACCTTCCATCCATCTGCCCCCCTCTCCCAGACTGGTAGGATCTCGAGAAGGAGATGCTGGACAAATGGATGATAGTTTGTCATCCAGCCTGGTCAGGTGTTCCTTGGTCTCCATAACTGACCAGCTGGTGAGATCGTTAGTCCCTATGTGTACCAGGACGTCAATGTTTTCTCCTGCTTCCTGAAGAATTTTAGCAATGCAGTCAGTGTCTCTCCACGCTGATGTACCTGGGAGACATCTGACCATTACCCCTGGCTGGAGAGAGGTATCAACTCCCCGAATCATGGAGTCTCCTATGATCAGAAGTTTTTGGGATTTCCTTTTTGCATTTTTTTGTTTTGGTTCCTGTGCTGGGTGAGTTTTGTTGTGCTAGCTCGTGTGCTGCAGTGTCCTGCTCTGCAGTGTTCTCTGTCCCTCTGTTTGATTTCAGAGATAGAGGCAGATACCTGTTTGTAGTTTTTATATGGTTTGTGGAGGTGATATGTTGGAGAGCACCGAGTGATGGGCACCCAATTTGCCCCTCCTAACCACCTGCCAACATCCCGGACCAACTACCCTTTGCGGTCAAGGTGCTTCTGTTGGATGTTGGGGAAATGGCGGGCGGTTCATATAATATATTTCCTCTTGAATATGCAGTTTGAGGCGCACAGTCTCTGCCCATGCTGCCTGGAGCTGAGCCCTTAAATCTCCAATGGGCCAGCATGTAGGACAGTGTCCTAAATCCTATAAAACTGCCCTTCTGAAAAGTGTTCCGCAGTACCTGCAGTTAATGATATCCATTCCAGATAAGTTGCTGGGTTTATAACCTGGTGAAAGTAATCAGAAGGAAGAAAATGAAAGAAAAAGTTTGATTTTGTGTTTTGTTTGTTTGTTTTTGTATAACTTGTTATAACAAGTTAAATTACTACTGCCCCTGTAAATGCGGTCACTGTGTGAATACCCCACTGATCTCCCCTTCCTGCTTTGCTACAGGAAATGCCACGACTGTGGTACCCTATAAAAGCAGTGCAGTGTGGGGTGGTTGGGGATGAGGGTGGGTGGCTGGGCCCTTCCCCTGCCGAAAATGAAGAAACACGGATGAAAGAAACAAGGAGGTAAGAGCAGAAACAATCAGCCAGCAACAAATGCAGTAGCCCTGAATGCTTATCCTAATGATAGAGAAAACTGTAAAACCTGTAAAGCACCACCTATAATCAATCAATCAATATCTTTATTTATCCAGGCGGGCACGATTGAGCAAGCTCATTTATAAGGTGGACCTGTGGTCCTACAGTAATAATACAGAAAGACAAGTTACAATAGTACAAACAGTAAAAATAGCTGCTATTATAGTAAAAATGCACATTTACAGGTAATTTACACTGAACATAGAACTACAAGGAGTCGTGGATAATGAACTTGTGCTGGATCCAAGCCCAAAAACTGTGCATTTTGTAGTGGGAAATGTTAGGGAGAGGGTAGGCATACCAGATAGAAGATATCAAGTGCATAATGTAAGGAGAGGTGGGGAATAGGAAACAGCGAAAAGGACCCAATTGTTAGAGCAAAGTGAGGAATTGGGAGGGCGGAGGACTGTACGAAAGGGGGAGAAGCGATTTTTGTCCCACAATGCGGCGACATATGGAGGAGAAAAGCTGCCATTGTACTAAGTGCAAGAGGAGAAATATAGTAGCTGGGGCATAACTGGGAGGGTCCTGGAGGTTGGGGCAGAGGGAGGTGTTGGATGGACGAGGGACTGAATATTTTTTGGGGCGAAAGACAATAATTATCCCCAAGTGCGGTAGCATGTGCTAGAATCAGGCTGCAGCTGTTCAGAGCATCAAAGAATGAGATATGGGAGTTCGGCAATAAATCCTGTGGATCTGTTGGTGGGCATGCTAGAATAATTTCACAGAAGATATACCCTGTAAGAAACACTTTGCTACAGAGAAAAATAAAGCAGTAACAGAAGACATACCTTGCAAAAGACAATTGAATCAGAAAATTACAGCAGTAATCTGTAAGCACACCCCTGTAGGCACACCCTGTAATAATGCAGCAGAAGGTATACCCAGCAGCAACAATTTGAATCAGAGAAAAATAAAGCAATACAATGTTAGCAACAAACAGTAACAATCCCTGTGAGTACAAAATAATAATAACACACAGAAAAACTGCCAAGCCAAAAGAAGCCTTAATCCTTTTCCTTGCTCTGGTAAGGTTCTTTGCTCTGTCCTTTCAAGCAACCTAGGAGAAAAGAGCTCAGGTGAAGCTAGGTGCCTTGGCCAGCAAACCTAGTCTACTGACCTCTGCTCCACGCCTCTCACATACCTGTAACATCTACAAGCAAGCAAACTGGCTCCAACTCCCAGGCAGACTCAAGTACCAGACCTGTATGCCAGCAAAAAAGATTACCTTAAATCTCCTACCTCAAGGGTTCAGTCCTTACTGGACCCTAGCTGCAGGGCCCGCCTAACCAGGAGCTCAGAATATCTTACTTTTTCTATTCCACGCTGCCGCACTACCCAAGGACAATGCTCCTTTACATACAGAGCCTCATCCTGATACAACTCGCTTCCACCTGCTGTTACCAATGACACTACCCTGGGCACTTTCAAGTGCTACCTGCATCAGCACCTTGTCACAATGGCCTCCTGTGAATGTTTCTCCTAACTAAACTTACTCTCCTTCCCTCTAATTTCTCCCCTCTAAGTCCCTCCCACCTTTACCTCCCCACTATCTCCTATCTCCTCCCTTATTTCCCCACTATTATCTACATTCTCTCCCCATAGCTTCCTCTACATGTATCTACCATCTCTCCTAGCAGTTTCTAATTTATTCTAGTGAACCACATTACAACTGTGTTTTTTTATTGTACATATGTTTTTGAATAATATACACACATTACTGTAACTTAACATACAGACTGTAAATCATTGCACATATTACAGTAATTCCATATGAAAGCTTTAATGTACCCAACAAAGCCTATGGCTGCTTGAAACTACTGTACTTGTTATTGTTCTCATTATGTTCTGTATTGTTTCCCCGAGGTGGAACTTTTGTAAAAGAGCCTCGGCTCAAAGGTGCCTTCCAAAATAATAATAAGCTACACTAAATTATATCCTTCACCAACAGCAGTTGTCGCTGCAAACACTACTGAAGAAAGTTAGTAACAATTAGCCTGCAGAAAAAGTTGATTTAAAATTGTACTAGTCTGCAGATGGTCGTATTAGTCGACAATTATAATGAGGAATGTTGTGCACTTATACAGTAACTGTGCACATAGTAAAAAATGTAAACCAAGAAATATTCCAATGTTGCAAATTAATCCTGCTCTTCAACTGCTTCCCACCACAGCAAAAGAAAAAAAAAGATTTGTAATGTAATGACACACACAAGCTGCTCGCCCCCCACCTGTTTTGTACCATGGTCCCCTCTCTTCCTCTTTCTGCTCCTCTTCCCCCAAACCAGATGATCCCACAGCAGCAGATATTCAATCAAGCAGATACTGGCCTGCACACACATTTGCCAACATCACCATGTACCTCACCACACTCACACCACCCATCCACAGGATAATGAACAGAGTCAGGCAGAGAAAGACACACTTGCCTCCGTGCTGTGACCAGCTAGAGACCTGCACTTCCTGGACGTCATCATGCTGCATCAAGTAAGACAGGGCAGATTTAGGATTTCTTTTTTTTTGGGGTACTTAGCCAATCCTAGGGGCTTGGGAATAAACAATGTTGTCGTAACATTTGTCTGTGTGTGTGTTTATATTTATAAATATATAAGGGCCGGCCACTTGGCGCGGTGATTAGTTTCCGCTTAGGACACGGCGACCCGAGTTCGAGAACGGACTCGGGTTGCCGGAGGGCCGGCCGGGAGAGGATCGAGCGCTCACGACACTGCTCTCCTGATCCGGGGAGGGTGTGGAGTCGCCGTGCACGGGGACTCCTGGTGGAGACGGGAGAACCCCAAGCATTCGGGACCTGGCGTCAGATAGAGGGGGCGGCGGACGCTGGCGTCATTACGCTCCGCCCCCTTAAAGGAAAAACACCACCTACCTCCGGCGCCTCTAGGATGCCCGTCCCTCGGGCTGCAATGCTCCTCAAAATAAAAAAGCACTGCTCCCAGCCTATTACGACGTTCAGTGGCACCCCTAAGGGCCGAGGGTGCCACGTCCCTACTGTGGGGCAAGCCAGGGTACTTGGAGCACGGCTCATGAAGGAGAATACCGCCGTAGGGGGATCCGTGACCGGGCGAAACCTGCGTGGAGGAGGTACAAAAAAAAAAATATTTATAAATATATATATATAAGGGATATGACATGGCCTGACTGAAGATATCATATTAATCTTCACGAGGCCAATGATATCATGATGTCATTGGCCTCGAGTGAAGATAAATATGATATCTTCAGTCAGGCCATGTCATGTTCTGTTTATTCAATGTATGCTTTGGGCCCCGCTCAACACAACCCCCAAATGGCCCCTTGATACAATCCCTCATATAGAAGTAATGTCTATTTCATCTCAACTGTGCATATCTGTTGTAACACAACAGATGGCATATGTTATTTAAAAAAAATGTGTGTGGTTGATCTTGCCACTTTAAAATAAAAAAAAGCATGTTCTAGATTACCCAAACACAACTCTTCACACCCCCTCCCCCCACACCATCACCAATCCAACAGATTACATATACTAAATGTTAAAAAATGTCTGATCTTGGCACTGTAAAGGTGTTTAATAGATCATATCTGGTTGATCCTGCCTGTATGTTAAAAAAATACTTGGCAAAAAAACATATCTGGTTGATCCTGCAACTTCTGTTTATCTACTTCTTCATGGAACATAGCGTGACCAAGCAGCTATTCCCCAAGTGTAGCATCGACGACGCTATACACATGAAAACCTGAGGCAGTGTCTGAGTTTTTACAATGAGGAGTCAGCACTGCCACACTCAGAAAAAGTGTTTTGTTTTTCTTATTTTAGCCCTATTTCCTCAAAAAGAAGCTGCCGACAGTACTTAGAGGAGAGCAGTGAGTCGGCAGCTTCAGAACACTGAGAGGAAAGCGAGCATGTGTTGCTATGGCAACGACGCGCGCTTGCTCTGGTGTTCTGAAGCTGCCGACTCGCCGCTTCTCCCTCAGTACTGTCAGCAGCTTCTTTTCCTAAAAATAGAGGCAATATTAACAAAGGGAACACCTTTCTACAGTTTACAACGGGCTGCAGAATTAACACTTTCTGACAGTACTTGAGATTTGAATCTCTTAGCCGGCGTCACGCTACATTTGACTGTATACTGGTTGGTCATGCTGCATTACAGTTGGACGGGATAAAACAAAGTCGCAGGATCAACCAGATATTTAAAAAATAATTATTGTTTAAAGATGTAGGCAGGATCAACCAGATCTGAGAGATGTGTATGTTTTGGGGGGAGTGGGTGCTTGCTTCTACAGTGAGACAGGAAAGAGAGACAGCCAGATGATGAAAAGTGAAAAACTTTCACTTTCATCATGATGACGTATAGGAACGTGGAGATAAATGAATGACGTATAGGAACATGAAGATAACAATGTTATCTTCACTGGGCAGCTAAGATATCATTTTTTATACTGTTATTTATCCCCAAACATACATTGTATAAATATATATATATACACACACATATATACACACACACATACACACACACACAGACACAAACACTAGGCATAAAATTATTGATTTTTACATGCTCTGCACCAACAGCATTTTTTTCTACATGTCCATTTCGTCAGTCCAGGGGAACCAATCCCAAGGCATGAAGCTCTGCCTCCTCTATTTAGAAGGATCTATGCATTCCAGGAATGCATGTTTTAGTCTTTCAAATTACCTATTTTAGTAGGGGTTATTTTTTGTAATATCTATGCACCAAACCATTGTTTTTAGGATGAAATGACATGCTGGGTGGGATAAGGTTGGTAGTGCACGGGTAGGAGCCCTAGCAATGAGGTGATAATGACTAACATGTTTACACGACCCCTAGGCTCAGGACTGCAGTCCATGTTAGCACTCCCCCTATCTCCTGAGCTGATTATCAATTTGGTTTACAGGGCCCCTCTCAGCACCGATGCAAGAAGCACTGGAGAGGGCCATGAGTCAGGGCAGGTGCAGACAAATGTTTGGTGGCACTGTGACGGGGGGGGGGCTTCTACATCAGAACGAGCGGTGCAGCCAGTCCAGGGCTGCTTATACCACTTGCTCCGCAACACAGTCTTCATTCTTCATCGACTCCCTGGGAAGTGCAGTGACTGATTTACCACGTTTGGATAGGTGTCCACATCATTGCATTTGCACCACAGCAATTAGGTTGCTGCTGCTGCAAATACAGCCATGTAAATGGCCCTACAGAGTCTTTTGTGTGGTCCCCCCTCTTGCACTGGCAGGTAACTGTGCTGTTTAAGAGCTGTTACTCATACCAGGCTGTCTTGAACACTAAGTAAGATTAGCATGAGGACTAGAGTAAGCTTAAGTAGGAGCCCTTGTAACATTATGCACAGCCACAGAGGACCTGGCTAGTCAAGACAGGTAAGTAGAGGGTTATTTATTTTATTGTTCGGAAAAAAATACCTTTGAGCAAATGCTCTTTTTCAAAGGTTCCACATCAAGTACAACACAGTAAACAGTACAACAGAAAGGGGATTATACCTTTAGGGAAGCATATTACCTAGGTATAAACATTACTGGGAGAAACAACATATACAATAAAAAGTGCAGCAAAACTACAACAATGCTTAGACAGTGTAAGATTGCTTCAATATTATGTTCAGTTAACAAAAAAATCACCTTCAAGGGAACTTTAGCTTAATGCAGCAGCAAGTTGCTGAAGCATAGGGGGAACACAAACACAGGGGGAGCAGCAGCCCGGAAATAGGCTATGTTATAGGTATAAGCAGTGGAAGCAGGGAAGGCAAAACAGGAGGAGGGGGGTGGGAGCTGGGGGGGCAGCTAGTACCAGGCTGGTCCACCAGGAGACGAGATTCCAGTAAGTGGAAGGCAGAGAAGAATGCAGGCCAGAAGAGAACCTGTCCAGGCTAAACCCATCAACTGACAGAACCTATGAAATGAATAGGCAGGTAAGAAACCCACCCACTATGGAACATATAAAGTATGACAGGCAGGAGGGGAACAGTTCCGGGTACACCAGTGGGTAACTAACGGTAGCAGGGGAGTAGTCAGAGACCGATAACACACCAACTACTTGCATCTACAGGCCCCATTGATGGTAAGGTGCTGCTTCAATTCTACCTTAAAGGAGGGGAGACTCTTACTGTTTAGTAGGTGAGCAGGGATCTCATTTAGCCATAAATGTATTTATTTGCTTTTGGTAACCGGGTGGGTGCACTAGGCATAAGAATGCCTATTTCCAGGCACGACCCGGGAGAATACAAGTTACACTACATGAGTATACATGTGATGTAGCACATGAGCACAGTGAGGAGGGAAATCACATACAATCAACTTTGGGGTTAGGAGAAACTTTGTTCAGCACGGCTCAAACATTACAGTTTAGACAGTCAAAAGAAAACAAGAATGTATAAAAACATGAAGGAGCCCTGTAAGCAAAGGACCGCTGGCCAAGTGACGTTTTTCTGAAAGGGACAGCCAGAGCACCTGGTGCCTGACCTCTGGTTATGTATCCTGATGTACTAGCAAGCAGCAAATCACAGAGGCAAGGGGGTGCTTTACCCAGAAGTGACTTCTTGCCCAATAGGCACGTCTGGTATTTTATCCTGTTGGCAAGACCGAGGCAATTGGTTTGCTCATAAAGGGAGTATGTGTGGGCAAGATTGTCAGCACTGAGAGCCAGCCTACATGCCTTGTTGAGGGCCGTAGCAACACATATGAGCACAATGTCAGAGGCAGCCCCGTACACTACAAGTCTGTAATCAATGACTGACAGAATGGAGGAATAGACAGTGAGACAAAGAGCGGCCAGCATGAGATACTGCCTATGCCTATATAGCACGCCCAGTTTAGTATTTACAGCTTTCATGACCTGGTCAACGTGCTGCACAAAGGAGAGGGTGTCATCAATGGTAACATCAAGGTACTTGAAAGGATGTACCTGCTCCAGGGGGGCTGCCTTGTTATTAGTGATGGTTAGGGCTGGAAGAGTTTTCTTGTGCTGAGAGCTGGATATAAGCATCGCCTTCGTCTTCTTGTAGTTAAAAAGCAGCTTCTTGTTGTGAAACCAATCCTCCATGCCGTTGAATGAGCACTGCAGCTCTTCCTGCAAGCGATGTAACTGCATGCTGTTACTCAGGATGATAGCATCATCGGCATAGAGAATGATTTTGTTCTTGCAGGCTTCAGGAAGTCTGTTTATAAATAAACTAAAAAGAAGCGGGCCCAATATGGACCCTTGGGGGACACCAAGTACAGTTTCCCTCTTGGGAGGTACTGCTGTCTCGGCTTATAGGCTTGTGAGCCGAGAATCTTACCAGAGTGCAAGACGCCAGCCGGGGAGAGGGACACCAACTGCTGTAGAGATAAATGCCTGCTGAAAGTGCAGTTCTATTTTTGGTTTTTTTTGTTTTTTAACTATTTACTGTTACTGAAATGTGCTCTTGATGAGGGAAAGGGAAGAGAGAGGAAGGGAACAGAGTGTGGGAGGCTGTAGTCTTTTTAATTCAGGGTTTGAACTACAGATCTGCGTGTGAACCAAGAATCTTGCTGGAGTGCAAGATGCCAGCCGGGAAGAAGGATGCCGACTGCAGTGAAGATATATGTGCATTAGAAGTGCAGTTCTGCTTTTCTTTTTTTTAAGACTGAGTTACTGTTGCTGAAATGTGGTCTTGAAGAGGAAAAGGGAAGGGGGAAGAGGAAGGAAGGGGACACATGACAGGACAAGGAAGGTGTAGTGTAGCGTCACTGGGACTCAGCCCAGACCATGTGACCACATCACACCAATAGGGAGGCTGTAGTCTTTTTGTTTAATCCAGGGTTTGGACTACAAATTGGCGTGTGAGCCGAGAATCTTGCTAGAGTGCAAGACACCAGCCAGGGAGAGGGATGCTGACTGCAGTGGAGATAAGTGTGCACTAAAAATGCTATTCTGGTTTTCTTTTTTTAAACTGATTTACTGCTGGCCCGGTGGCGCTGAGAGTTGAGGCGCTGGGTGGCACACCTCGCGCTATGCCGATGACCAGGGTTCGGGAACGGACTTGGGTAGTCGGGGGTCAGCAGGGCGAGGGAGGTCTGAGCGTCTCAACGGATGCTCTCCTCCCTCAGGCGTGGGACACCCAGGACCAGCAGTGTCCGACACCCCCGTAGAGAGCTGGTGGAAGCACCAGTCCTTGAGGGAGGGGTGGCTCCAACACTCGGAGCCGGGCAGGGAGGACGTTGTACGGCACATGGTAGGAAAGATGTGCCTCTGCACATCACCTCCCAGGACGTAAGTCCCAAGCGTCGGCATCCTAAGGGGAAGGGTGGGGACAGGGAAAAAAAAAAACACAGAAAAACGGAAAAACACCTCTCAGAGGCCCTAGATGACGACCGCTCCAGGACCATCCAATGACCGCCGAGAAAGGACAGACCCTCCTGTGCAGGAGGAAGGAGAGGCACTATGGGCAGATCCTGAGAAGGTGATGGAGATGAGCGATCAGGAGGAGTGGGTAACGAGGGGAGACAGGAGGAGATAAAGAAAAATTGAAAAAAATACACTGATTTACTGTTGCTGAAATGTGGGCTTGACAAGGAAAAGGGAAAGGGAAGAGGGAGAAGTGGGACAGAGGGCAGGATAAAGGAGGTGTAGTGCAGTGCCAATGGGGCTTGGGCTGGACCACGTGATGGCAGCACGCCAACATAGTAGCTGCAGTCTCTTTATAAGTCCCAGAGGGCCAAGCAGCCCTGAAGCTGAATGACCCCGAAGCATGAGCGGTGACTAAGGGACATCTCTGGGACATCTGCAGGACAGACCGCATGCCGCATGGGAGATTCTGCCTCATAGTGACCAGGTAAAGAGTTCAGGGACAAAAATGGAAGGGATTTGCAAATAGTGCTGAGTCATCAAACCCTAAACAGGCAGGCCTCCAGAGGGGGTAGCAATCCTGTCCATAACTGCTCCCTATCTGGGGTAGGTTTACAAGGACAACTAGGTTTCCTACTGTAACTACTTATCTGGGGTAGGTCTGCGAAGCAGGTGGTTGTACTGTATAGAAGGCAGGTTGGTGTCCAGTTGTAACTACTCCCTATCTGGGGCAGACCTGAGAAAGCAGGTGGTGGTACTGTGTAGAGCTAGTCCCTATCTGGGAGAGGGTTGCAAAGGCAGGTAGGTGTCCTGTTTTAACTACTCCCTATCTGAGGTAGGCCTGCGAAGGCGGGTGGGTGTCCTGTTGAAGCTACTTCCTAGCTGGGGTAGTTTGCAAAGGCAGGTGGGAGTAGGGGTTTGGAAAAGAATGCTGATGCAGGAGGCAGACAGAGGGAGGGTGGTGTGTTGTAGAGGATGTGAGGTGGGCAACAGTGTTCCAGGGAGCAATGTGAGAAGGTGGGGGAGGGTCATCCAGTGTGCAGGAGAATAGGTTTTCTGATGGCTGAGATAAAGACTCTAAGGAAGTATTTACGATTACTGACAAGAAACCAGGTATACTGGGCTGGGTCAAAGGAAGGGGCAGGGAATAGAGGACAGGCAGGGGTTTTGGTAGTCCAGATGCACTGGGACCCACTACCACAGAGGGCAAGGAAGTCTAGTCTATGGAGATCGGATGGAGGACCCTGGGGAGAAAAAGAAGTGGTCAGGGTGGAGGGAAGGGTGGGAGCACCCATGGTGGTACCAGTAAGGAATTGTTCCAACCACTGAGTAATGCAGGGGAAGGGACGTACCTTGGTGGGATGTAGGTTATGTGGGGAGAGCTGGTTAGTGGGAGGGGATCAGGAGACACTACAGTGAAATAGAAGGGGAATGCGAGTGAGGTAAATAAATAGGGAAGAAGGGGGCACCCTTGGAGGAGGGGAGAGGAGACTGAGGTGACAGGTCAAGGAAGACAGGGGTCCACTGGAGCAGGGGAGGCAAGATGAGTACAGTAGATGAGAGAAGGAGAGGAGATGTTAGGCAGACAGCAGTTGTGAAGAGGGAGGAAAGGGGAAGGGTAGTAAAGTGGGGGCAGTAGGTCAGACTGAGTAGGAAAATGTAGCCCCAGCAGGGGAGAGGGATGGAGGAAGGGAATGGTAGCAGTAGAGCCATAGTACCTGGGGTTGCCTAGCCAGGGCGTGGGAGAGAACAGCAAGGTAAGAGAGTGGTGTGCTTCCTGGGAAAGACATCAGAATGCACAGGCCTGGAGGTAAGCCCACTCACAAGTGGGATAGGAGGGAATTCACATATGGTACTTCCCCTAGGTACAAATGACCTAATTGGTTGAGAAATGACCTAACTGGTTGAGATAGTGCAGGAAAGTTTCAAGGCAGTATGGAAGGTCTGTAGAGGGAGTCTAGATCAGTGCCTTCCCAGAAGTGCTGCTGGTGCCTACAGCCAGCACAGCTATGAAACTTAGAATAGAAGAGTTTAATTGATGACTGATGGAATGGTGTAGGCAGGAGGAGTCTGAATATATAAGGAACTGGGGGGAAGACCTGGAATGATAAAGCTCCCTCTATGCACCTGATAGGCCGCACATAAGCAGGAGAGGAACCAGGCTGCTTGGAGAAAGGACTGGAGAATATACAGTATTAGCAAGAGCTTAATTTTAAACTGAATTGGGGGACTAGAAAGGGTCACAGAACTCAGGGGATTCTGGAAAATGGTGGTGATCACGACCCCCCCAAGTAGAAACCACAGAAAAGGAAGGGAATGGGGTGAAAGGAAGTGGACTTGGGGAGGGGCTTTTGGGAGGAAGGGGCAATCAATGGTGTCATCAAGAAAGAAGCACAGGGGGTTCAGTTAAGGGGGGGAGTGAAAGGAATAGGATGGTGCAAGGGGAGAGGAAAAGCAAAGGAGAGGACTAAGGGAAGAAGAGGGAGGGGGCAAGTAGCAAAACGAGGGAGGAAGGAGGCACTTGGTTGAAAAGGTGGGAAGGGATTCAGGAGTGGTGGAGAGTAGTGTCCGTCAACACCAGAAGTCTTGGGAACAAAATGGATGACCTGCAGACCACGGAAAGTAGGAAAAGGTGGATCTGGTAGAGGTCATCCAGACCTGGGCTACCCTGGGACCTTTCCATTCCAGGGTATGCCCTTTTTTAATGGGACAAGAAGAAGGGGAAGGAGCGAGGGATGGCATTATTGGTCAGAGAGGGCATCACTGCCACTAGGCAGGAAACAGGAGAGGGAAATACCGAGGCGTTTTGGGTACAGATCTAAACGGCAGCTGAGAGGAAATTGAGGATGGGCGTAGTATATTGACAACCTAACCAGGACAAGGTTAAGGATAGGGAATTGGGTACTACGTTCAGGATGGTGGCTGAAAAGGACAAAGTGGTAGTAATGAGGAATTTCAATATGCCTAAGGTGGATTGGAGTAACCGGCCCCCCGCCGGTGCCAGGAGCTAAATGATTCTGGATGCTGTCCAGGACAGGTTACTGGTTGAGCGGGTGACTGGGCCATTTATTCATTTTTATTTCACTAGAAATGACTCCATTGAGCAAGCTCATTTTCAAGGATGTCCTAGAAGGACAAAGGTGATTTACAAATTGTACAGTATAATAGCAAAGAAGGTCCTAGGAGGCCAAAGAGAAATACAAGTAAGCATTAATCACCGACAGAGGAGGGCTCTACGGTGATTAATGCCCTGGAGGCGCGTTGCAGCGAGGCGGCCGGTTCAACCTCAGCGGGCATTAATCACCGTAGAGCCTGGACGCTGAGGTGATTAATGCCCTTGGTAATGAAGGTGTAGGGCTCCCTACCTTCTCTCCCTATGTGTGTCCCGCATTCCTGCAGCACAGTTTCGCTGCTCGCTGGCTCCATCCCCAGTTTCTGTCGCTAACCCCCGCCGGCACAGCGTCACTTGCGACCCAGTGGCTGTCGTGGCCACTGCAGGAGCAACACGGCATGTGAGACAATAATGCCGTGTTGGGCTTGGGAATGCGCAAGAGCAACACGGCATTATGAGAAATAATGCCGTGTTGGGCTCGTGAACGCGCTTCCCATAACAGCAACACGGCATTATCGGCTCACAATGCCGTGTTGCTCCTGCACCACGTGACACCGTCGCGCCTATCGTGGGGCGCCCTGGCACGGCTCTCCATAATGCCGTGTTACAGTGGTTTACAATGCAGTACATGGGCCAACATGAGAGGGAGCCATCCTGGACCTGGTATAAGCCAATGGGGATCATGTCTGGGACATCATGGTGAAGGAG
This sequence comes from Neoceratodus forsteri, assembly GCA_016271365.2. Lineage (NCBI taxonomy): Eukaryota > Metazoa > Chordata > Ceratodontiformes > Ceratodontidae > Neoceratodus > Neoceratodus forsteri. The sequence continues at coordinate 559,867,469 of CM057450.1, read as the reverse complement.
CCTATGGGGAGTAGTGACAACTGAATGTTGTGGTTCAAAATTGCCACAGGGAAGGAAGCACCAAACTCAAAGACAAAAGTGCTAGACATCAGAAAGGCCCACTATGTTAGAGAGCACATTTCTAATACAATAAAAAGCTTAAAAAACATATTTACACCGATTAAGTTCTACTTTGTTTTCTAGTTCTTTGTTATTTTATTTTTTTTTTACTTTCCCTTGCTGTTGGTCCACTAAATATTGTAGATAATGCAGCAATTATTTCACTGAGTCTTTCAAAATGTATCTGACTCCCCCACCCCACCCCCACTAACCACACAATTACTGTTTGTGATATCACAGTCTGTTGTCATGATGAGCGCTATGATGTCATAAAAAAAGGTGCTGTGAGGTCAACAGGGGACAGGCAATGTTTTCTATACAGACTTTTTGTACAGACTACCAAAATGTGCTGAAAATCTTGAAAAGGAACATTGAAAATGGAAAAAAATGTATTCTCTAGTAAATTATAACAGCTGTAGCATCTAATATATGAAAGCACATGCTGAAGTACAGAGTTGCTCTTTAAGATGGACGAGACATTCAGGGGGCCAAATAGCTAGCCTTAAGCATGGCAAATAGTGAGGATCAGAAAGGGCTGGGATCAGGGAAGAGATAGTAGCAGCCACTAACACCTGCCTTAAGCAGAAGGGGGAAAAATCCATAGCCTGGAGACCAAGCTGGTTCAGTAAGGAGGTGAGGCAAAGCCTTCTTCAGGTACGTCAGTGAAAAGCGAGACACGAAGGTAGGCATAGTGATGCTAAAAAAATAGGTGGGGTGGGTAGAAGGTAGTAAAGAGAAAGCAGAGCCATTGAATGAATACTTCTGTTCTGTCTTTACTAAAGAAAACGATGGACCAGTGCCACAAGGGAGGACGGGAGAGGAAGGGGACGTAACTGAGGACAGAACAACAGGAAAGGGCTCATGTCCCTAAAGGTAAACAAGTCCCCAGGTCTGGATGGCATGCACCCTAGAGTGTTGAGGAAAATGGCGACGGAGCTGGTGGATCTGCTAGCAGACTTGTTGAACAGCTTTCTACAGGAGTGGTGCCACAGGAGTGGAGAGCCACACATGTGGTACCGCTACACAAGAGGGGGCCCAGGGATGACCCTGGGAACTACAGGCCGGTCAATCTGACCTCCTTTGTAAGGAAGCTGATAGAGATCATTGTGAAGGAGAGACTAATTGAGTTCCTTGAAGCCAATGGGCTATAGAACAAGAGGCAGCATGGGTTCATGTCAGGAAGGTCCTGCCAAACCAACCTGATCTGACTTCTTGACTGAGTAAGGCAGGCGGCGGACAAAGGTCAGGCGGCCGACATTCTATATTTGGATTTCGGTAAGGTCTTGTGACTGTGTGACCCACAAGAGGTTGATTAGGAGTCATTATCACTCCATTGTTAGGGCTTTCAGCTAGTGTCCAGGCTGTGATCGGATGAAAAGTGCTGTTAAGTTACTAGCGTTCAGAGTTCTGAACTTCTCTTTATGTGTGTGATGATTTTTCCCATATTATTAAGACCAGTGCCCCTCCTTTTCCTACATTTTAGTGACTGTATCCAATATTTCAGTGACAAAATGTTGAGAGGTATACAGGGTATGCCCTGCAGGTGGCAGGTTTTAACCCAGCCTCCCCATAGCTGCTCCCTTCCCAATCTCCCAACGTTGTACTTTCCTTGGACATCACTGCAGACCAGCCTCTGAAATGACCATCCACAGACTAGGGCTGTGCAAGCCTCCTACTTCGACTGCACAAACTCTGGCCATCGAACAACAAACGATTCTCCTGATAGCGGACTGGTTCACCCTGGTTTCCCCAGTGCAAATTTCAATCATGTCTGCACATTTAACCTGCAATCCCATGCAGAGACTGTATCTATTCTGCTCTGGGGGGTAAACTGAGAAGAGAGTGTGTACAGAGACAAAGGCAGCTCAACAAGGAAACCGGAAGCTACTGTGAAGGAATAATGAGAGAAGCAGGAAGTGAGTTGGAGAGAGACCGAGAGAGTAAGCAGGGGGTCAGTTCCTTCAACAACTCTGAGCCCGAGTGAGGAGGAGAGCAGCCCCAGTTTCCAGCCTCTGACCTCGAGTGTGACAGAAGCCCATGCGGGGCCCACCAAACCAACATCAGAAGAGAGAAGCGAACGGGAATCACAGGTTTGAGACTCTGCTATGGAGCGCTGAGCAGTTTTAAGTGTCATGAGCCACAGCCTAAGGGATGGGGAGAACACCGTAAAACTTTACTTAACTTGGAACTAACAAGACAAGACAACTTCTGCAACTAACTAACCAACCCAGGGACCTCCAACTCAAACCAAGTTGGGCTGTGGGAGCCCCCCACCTATGGGAGCCCCCCACCCGCAGCCTTACCTTCATTCTATTCTGGACTTGTGTTTCAGATACAAACCGTGGTTTGCTGTTCGACTGGCTCATCCGGTCTGCACCATTCGGATCATGGCGAACCAGTCAAAGCAAAAACTCCACCTGTTTCCCTGTAAGTTAGCCATTGTCTGAAAGAACTGAACACCCGAAGTTTGAGGTGTTCAGTTCTTTGGCAGACTTGAACTTGCAGCCCTACCATAGCAGCCATTACTGGCAGATGTAAGGCTCCCCAAATCTTCCCAATGGACCACGCAAGTCAATGCCATCCATGCACTCCCATCCTTATCCCACCCAGAATGTCCTTTCACCCTAAAAACGATGCTTTGGTGCCAGGATGGTACAAAAATAAACCTAAATAAAATATATAATTTGGAAGATTAAAACAAGACATTCCAGGGGTGTATAGATCCTCCTAATTAGAATAAGAGATGGTACAGCTTCATGCCTGGGTAATGTTCCCCCTGGGCTGATGAAAGGGCAATGTTTAAAAACAATGTTGAAACTGTTGGGGCAGAGCATGTTAAAATCAATACTTTCGAGCCTGATATATAAAGATGTTGCAAAGTTTTCTATTCATTAAGCACTCCAGGCTTATCCTGCCCCACCCCCAAAGAAACCCTAATTCTGCTCCTGTATCACTTGATGCTGCCTAAACACTTCTGGATGTGCAGGTCTCTGGCTTTCCCTGCCTGGCTCTGTTCATTGCCCTATAGTGTGTGGGGGGCAGTGGGGTGAGGTGCATGATGATATCAGTTACTGTGTGTGCAGGGCTAGGGTTGTTGACTGAATATCTGCTGCTGTGGGATCATCTGGTTAGGGTGATGTAGAAAAAGGAAGCGAGGGGGCCACGGTACAAAACAATGGTGGGGGGGGCAGACTGTTTATGATTGCACAGCATTTTTTCCTTTTTTTTTTTTTTTTTGCTGGGACAGAAAGTAATTTAGGGGCAGGATAAATGTGCAATGATCAGAATATTTCTTGGCTTGTTTTTTTTCCTGTGTAACTGTGCAAAATCTTCCATTTTAATTATGTATAAGTGCAACCATCAACAGACTGGTGCAATTTTGAATCATCTTGTCCTGCTGGTTAGTGCAAAAAAAGGTTAAGGTTGCCCCCTGGGTGCAGGACTTAAAGGCGGATCAGGCAAAGCTGGAGAGGTGTTCAGGTATCTGGCAGCTCGGGTTCAATGCAAAGAAGTGCAAGGTCACGTACATAGAAAGGAAGAACCCAAGGGCAGGGTACAGGCTTGGTGGGTGTGGGGGGGTTCAAGGTTACTGAATCAGAAGAGGAAAACCACCACCAGTGAACTTAAACAGGCTTTGCAGTGTAGGAAGGCAGCGGCAAAGGTAAACAAAATGCTAGGCTGTATTTTTAGAGGGTTCACAAGCAGAAGGGAAGAGGTTCTATTGCTGCTGTACATTTCCATGGTGTGACAGCCCCTGGAGTATGGTATGCGACACAGGAACTCCTACCTGAAAGAGGATATCAACCAGCTTGAGACAGTTCGGAGGAGGGTGACAAAGATGATTTAGGGCAGGGCATATGAAGACAGGTTAAGGGACGTCAATATGTACTCGCTCAAGGCCAGGAAGGAGAGCGGGGACATGACTGAAACCGTCATGTACCTGAGAGGTAAAAATGGGGTGGGTATTGGAGAACTTTCCTATCTCAGTGACAAGATCACAAGGTGGCACAGTTATAATGTGGCGGAGGTGGGGGTTCAAGAAGGAGGTCAGGAGATACTTCTTTACAGAATGGGAGGTGTCGGAAATTATCTCCCATCTGAGGTCATCACTCAAGACGGGGGTTCAAGAGAGGGTGGGACAGAGTGAAGGGGATGGTCAGGGTTGGTGGTGTGGGTTTCACTGTCATCTCTGGATCAGAAGTGTCACAACTGAGCAGACTCGAAAGACCATAAGGCCTTCTTCCGCTGGTTATTTTGCAAGTTGGTTGGCTGCACTGGCCCTGATCAGTTTGCACTATGCCCCAGACAAGTAAAACAATGTTAAAACTGACCCCAAATGCTGGGGGGAGGGGGAGAGGGGGTGGCGGCTTGAGCAGGAGTTAGAAGGGGACGCACGATACCTTATCAAGGGTCAACAGTGATATGTCTCAGCTTGGATCAGTTACTAGTGCTCTCAAAGTCATTAACTTAGAATGGTGAAAAGAGCAAACTAAGCAGAAAGTGTAGCCTAGTGTTTAGAACTATGACCCTAAAAATCCAGGTTCACATCTCACTACAGCCACTTGCTGCACTCACTGTGTGACTCTGAGCAGTTCCCTTGACCTCCTATTGCTCCAGTCCAGCACAACTGTAAAACTGGACAGATGCAGGACCCTCAATGAAAATAAGAGTTTTTTTCTCAGTAAGGATATGCTGGTGAAATGAATGTTAAAATTAAACATATTTAAATGAACTCTTGCCTGTGGAACAATGATATTATCCTTGAGGCAAGACAATAACTGTAGTCCCTTCTTGATGTGTTGGAGGTGGTTCAGGTGGAAATGACAGTGCTTCCATGCGACACTTTCAAGTTTCACCACAGCAGGGGATATCCGTGCTGTTATGCTGTATTCAACACTCTTCCCTCAATAAAAGAGATTCTATGCATTCTGTGTTTCTCTGTATATACTGCTGGGCACCTCATGGCTGCTGCCTACCTCTCCACACAGTCCTTTTGCCAACAGTATGCAGTGCAGTGCTTTGCAAAGAGCTTTGTGAGCCTTCTTGGATGAATGGTATTCAGAGAAACCAAATTCTTTTTTTTCTTTCTCCCTTTTCCAATGCATTTATGTTGACTAGCTCAGCTGAGAAAGTCATCTTATTTTGGTGGGGTCCTTTTTCTACCTATTTCCCCAGCTGGTTGGACTGGAGCACGGGGAAGCTAAGTTACTTTCTCGGGGTCACACAGTATTTGGCGCAAGTGGAGTTTGAACCTGTGATCTCCTGGTTCGCAGTCCTGTGCTGTAGTATTAAACCACCTTGCCTCCAATTCTGTTTTATAGGCTTCATTGTCTCCTGTTCCTCCAGCAAGATACAATTTAATTAATGCATGGTTTGCTCCCCCCAACCCCAAACAATCTGCTGAACGGCTTGCACAGCTCTGCTAATATAACAGCAGTGCTGCACTTCTTGGTTTGTCAAATCAACGTGACAAGCGTATATAACAAAAAACAAATCTTGCCTGGCTCGATGGATGTCACGTGGGGGCTTGTTTTGAATCGGAAAGTCTGCCTGAGGCACGACTACTGCTGTTCCCCCACCCCACCCCCAGAAGAGATGATACGAACAGCACAGAGATTTCCTGCAGTTTTATTTCTGCCCAGCACCAAGCCTAGGGTGCTGTCCAGGAAAAAAAAAAAACAGTCAGTGAAATGGGTGTTGAAGGCTTAGTACCACTAAGAGATCGATCACTCATAACTCTCAACCTCTTGCCTCATGAATCAGGGACAAGGCTTAAAAAAATCAGGGACAATGACCGTAAATCAGGGACACATCTTAAAAACTGGTACTATTCACTCAGAAAGGTGACAGAATAAAGGGATTTGTGTTAAGATACATTTTCTGAAGAAGAACAAGTCCGTAACTTTAATGTTTGATATTATTTTGCACTTTTAATCCCCACTGTTCTGTCACAAAAACACACATTTTACGAGGGCCAGAGGAAAATGTTGAGGCCAAATCAGGGACATCCCTGAAAATCAGGGACAGTTGAGAGGTATGTCGATCATCCCAGGCTCAAGTCTTGCTCCAGAGACGTGGACAGTCTCTCTCTCTCGCTCTCTCTTCCAACAGCTGGTATGGTGTGCCTGGGCACTTTTCTCAGTGTGTGTTTGTTAACTTATCTACTTTCTTTGTGGCTGACATTTCATAGAAACATAGACTCTGATGGCAGATAAGGACCGCTTGGCCCACCTAGTCTGCCCATTTCCCTACCTACTGGATAAGCTACAGATCCTAGTTAACCAACAGCATGGCCAGATTAATGGAAGTGGGGGCCCTACTCCAAGTCATATTTTGTGGCCTGGGGGCCCCTAAATGCCAACATCCCACTCTTCTACGGTGCCGGGCTGGCAAGGCAGCAATGACCAGGGTACTCAAGCAGGATGTGGTTTATAATGCTGTGTTATACCACATGACTTGACAGGTCACATGCCCTTGATTATAAACAACACAATTCAGAATGTCCAATTACTGCATAAAGAAATATTTTATCGGTACAGTATTAACATTTTGTAAATTTTCACTTTTTGGTTACCTATAACTTGTCTTGTTTTCCCTTGTCACTACTGTACCTTGTAACTATTTTTGTTATTAATAATTATGGATTAATTATGGATCCTCTTTTCTTCCTCTTTTCGTCCCTCCTCCGAGACACATCTGGACATTAGACTTCGATTAGTGTGCCCTGCCTTCCTAGATATCAAATTCAAATTCCACATAAATAATTTAATAAAATTGGGGATTGTAGCTGTCACAATCTCCCTGCTCATGCCTCCTTAAATACCTTTTCTCTCTGCCAAAGCCAAAAAACTGAATCGTGTATTGAAGCAGCTAATGGAGCTCACAGCTCCCTCGCATCATTTCCCTGCTCAAGACTCCTTCGAGCTCCAAACCTGAGACATGCTCAAGCTCCTTGCCTTCGCAATGCATCTGCCACAATCACCCTCTGTGCAACTATCTTTGTCCTCAATTCTGTCTGTTCTGTCTCCTCTCCTCTCCTCTCCTCCATCTCCATTGTCATTTATAGTTTTGTTGTCAACTTAAAAGTTGCTTTGCTGCCAATGCTGAGTTGCCACATCCTTGCCACCACTCCAAGTCACTGATGCCAAAGCAGCTAAAGAGAGTTTTGCCAAGAAGACTGAGCCTTAAGAAACCTGCAGGACCTGCAGGTGTTGACTGCAGTCACTTCAGAGATTAAGTTTCCTAGAGCAACCTACTGCAACTTACCAGTAATGTGTATGACTCCAATCAAACCAAGACAAAACTGTGCCAGCAAGAACAAGTCCCACAAGTTAGTTCCCCTCAGGTGACTTATCAGCACCCCATGGTCCACTCAGTGCCAAACTCAAATCTTATTAAAGACTCATCAGTACACTACTCAGGTTACTAAACACTCACAGACAGACTGTGACCAGAGGCAACCACAACTTAGTTTGTTTCTCCAATGCAATAAAACAAGTTATTTCTGCAGCACAAATGGCTTGGACACTGCAGAACACAGACGACTAGTCAACACAACATACCTGGTGTGGCCTGACTGATGTGAATGTGAATGTGATGAGTCCAGTCTGTCCTCTTGATTGTTTCCTCAAGATCACGCAGGCGGTGGTGACATGACTTGGCCCTGCAGTGCGGCCCGTCATGGGAGGACTCCTCACAGTCACAGCAGGACCAAATGCCCAACTAGCAGCAGCACTAACTGATCCTGGCTAGTGGCTACACGGAAAACACCAGCAGCATGCGATGCTGCACTGAAGCCGAATCCAACTGCAGGTGACCCCCTGCAGCCTGCTCAGACTCTCTCTCTCTCTCTTATTCTCTACTTCTGTGTCTTTAGGCAGAGACTCTTCTTCTTTGATAGATGAGACCAGCCACAGGCACCAACAACTGACCACCACATCTCTCTCTCATTCTCCTCCTCTACTCCTCATCACTGCCCAGCCACACACTCTGATGCCACGCACACGAACGTACTTATTTCAGCTCCCCAGTAGCCACACCTCCAAAGGACCTCTGATGGACATTATTGGTTGTGTGTTGTGGGGTCAGGGTGGATCAGAGGTGAAGTCGGAGCTGCCCGTCAGAGAGACTGAGAGGCTCGCTTGCTCAGAGCGGGGGCAGGGGGTCACCACTCACCAGGCTGACTCAGTGGGGCGGGGGGGCTGACTGACTCCAAGAAGTGGGGGTGCTCTTTGGGTATTTGGCCCATCGGCGGTCACCCAGTACAGCCAGGATTAAAGAAAGTAATTGTAAATAGGTTAACAGTGGGGGCCCTCCTGAACCTCGGGGCCCTACGCCATGGCGTAATTTGCATAAGGTTAATCCTGCCATGACCAACAGCCTATTTCTTCCTAACCCCCACAAGAATTGCCTTATGACTGTCCCACGCATTCTTGAACTCTCCCACAGTTTTAGACCCCACAACCTCCTCAGGAAGACTGTTCCATGCATCCACTATCCTCTTTGTGAAAAAATACTTCCTCACATTGTCCTGAGCCATTCCCCCCATCTTCAAACTGTGTCCCCTTGTTCTTGCATATCTCTTTTTCTGAAAGATGCTACCCTCTTGGACTTTGTTAGTTCCACTGAGGTACTTAAAAGTTTCTATCATGTTCCCCCTCTCACTCCTTTCCTCAAGGATATACATATTAAGCACCTTTAGTCTCTCCTCATATGGCTTCTCTTGCAGACCCTGCACCATTTTAGTTGCCCTCCTCTGGACTGCCTCCATCCTGTCTATGTCCTTGCGGAGATGGGGTCTCCAGAACTGGACACAGTACTCCAGATGGGGTCTCACCAACTGTCTGTACAGAGGTAACAACTTCCCGTTCTTGTTGGTGATGCCTCCCTATACATCCCAGTATCCCCCAGCCCTCCCTACTGCCTTCTCACATTGCTTGCCAACCTTAAGGTCATCTGATATGATTTCCCCAGGTCCCTTTCCATTTTTGTTGTTACTTCCCCAACTGTGTACTCTTTCCCCTGGGTTTGTGCTTCCCAGGTGCATTTATTCTGCACTTCTTTGCACTGAATCCAAGCTGCCATACTTCTAACCATTCCTCCACCTTGCCAAGTCCCTTCTCATCCTTTCCATGCCCCCTTGTGTATCAACCCTGTTGCATGGGTGTAGGCAGGCATACTCCAAGTACTCCATGGTGTGCAATTTTATTTAAGGGGGTAGCAAATAGGCTCTGAACTGCTTCCTTTTTCCACGAAAACTAACAAAGAAAATGCTGAACCTTTCTGTAATTTTATTCATAGGAGACGAAACTAGAAGGACTGGTCACTAATACTGTCTTTGCATCCCAAGGACAATACAACTTTACAGGCTCTGGGCTGGTATGTGGGTGTCTTAGGGAGCAATGCATGGCATTTGTATTTACCCATGCATGGCAACAACTATTGCCATGAGATACAAAAGTTGTATTTATTGTGCCAAATGAGGTAACAAACATGGTCCTGGTGTACATTTGTATATTGTCTGGCTATGCCCCTTGGGGGGGGTAGCACACCCTAACGGGGGGGGGGGGAGTAGCACTGAGTCCACTTGGTATGCAGGTCTGAAATCCCTGGCTACACCCCTACCCTGTTGCAGATCTTTGTGTCATCTGCAAAGAGACATACTGTTCCTTCCAGTCCATCTGCAATGTAACTTATAAAGACATTAAAAAGGACTGGACCCGGTACTGAACCCAGTGGTACGCCAATAGTAACCCCCCTTTCTTCAGAGTGGACTCAGTTTACCATACCTTCTGTGTCTTGTTGACCAGCCAATGTTTTACCCAGGCTACCACCTTGGGACCCACTCCCAGGCTGGCTAATCTGTTTATTAATCTTTTGTGTAGGACTGTGTCAAATGCCTTGCTAAAGTCTAGGTAGGCCATGTCCACAGCCCCTCCCTGATCTACTACTTTGGTCACCCAGTCAAAGAAATCTATTAGATTCGTCTGACATGACCTTCCCGCTGTGAATCCATGCTGCCTTGGGTCCTGTGCCCCACTGGCCCCTAGGTACTCAACAATTCTTTCCTTCAGAAGTGATTCCATCATTTTCCCTACCACAGAGGTCAAATTTCATTCAATTTCTCAAAAAAAGAAATACAAATGAAAGACAATCAGGGGAAATTTGGACTCAATCATGCACTGCAGTGCAGGATTAAAAAAAAAAAAACTAAAGAACTGTCTGAGTGGGGTTGGGCACCTGTGCAAAATCACAAAGCATCACAGCAGAAGTGCAGCCGGTTAGTAACCGCACACTAAAACCAGTCTAAGGATGGGACACAGCATAACCACATCCCCGCCAGAGGCCTACACATACAGAACTCAACTGACTTCCTCATCATGAAAAAAACACGACTTTGTAGGGTTTGGTAACATAACAGGTAGTAAGCACTCTGGCTCCAGGCCAGAAGGTTGTAAGTTCAAATCCTACTCAGAGAAATACCTGAGTTTACTGCAACAACAATGACACAACAATAACAAACTGCAAGGATGTAGTGCTTTTTCCATCAACCTGTGCCAGCCCCCCAAGGCACTGCAAAATAACAAAACAAAAAAAAAAAAAAAGAAAAGAAAACCAGAACAATGTAATGAAAAGAAGCTCTGTATAAACCCGAAACTCAGGAAACCTAGCCAAATATTTTTTTCTACAACTTTTTTGTTTTTGACAACACATCCCAGATGGCCCGGCACCCAGGTCTGCAGCTAAGTGGATTGAAGCACAGGAGGTCATGTAACTTGTTCAATGCACCACAGTGAGTATGGAACTTCAGGGAGTATTGAATCTGGGTCTTCCGATTCGCAAGCCTGTGCTCTAACTGCTCAGCTATTACCACCAGCCAGTACATTATCAGTAAAGAAAACCTGAGAAACGGGGGACCTTTCCTTGCTTCAGACTGAGCTGGTAAGGTCTTTAACACAATGTCAAAGGTCATCCAGCCTCGTGGTGCAGCAGGCAGCATTTTGCACTGTCACATGGCAGACACAAGTGTTAGGTTCAAGTCATCTCCCACACAAAGGCTAAGGGAGCTAAAAGAATGCTGAGGAGGCAGCGCACTTGAGGTCTGAGGAGAGACGACAGCCTACTGCATGTGCACACCCCTCCCAAATGACTATGTGCGATCTACAAACACAGTACGTCACAAGGGTGTTTTATTGCATTGATTGAAACCAACGTACTGTCATGTCCATCCCACGAAAGTCCTATGAATTGCAACCCATGATGTTCTACCCCTCTTTAAAGGACACCTATATAAGCTATTTTTACAGTAAACATTTCACAAAGCCAGCTTCTTAGAGAGGTAAAGAAATGGCTATTGTTTACATTGATGCTAAAACTGCATTTATATAATTAACATAAATGCCATTTTCTAGCACTTGAAAAATGTAAACAATAGCCTTCACTTTTCAAACAGCCCACCTGTCAGCATCCTTAAATTGACAGCCAAACGTACTACATGATTACATAATACAAGCGAGAGGGAGAGAGCTACACAGAAACACAGAAACATAAGTCTTTGACGGCAGATAAGGACCGCTTGACCCACCTAGTCTGCCCATTTCCCTACCTATTGGATAAGCTGCAGATTCTAGTTAACCAACAGCCTACTTCCTCCTACCCTTCACTATAATTGCCTTATGTCTGTCCCATGCATTCTTGAATTCCCTCACTGTTTTTGACCCCACGACCTCCTCAGGAAGAGGGTTCCATGCACCCACCACCCTCTCCGTGAAAAAATAATTTCTGACGTTGCCTCTGAGACATCCCCCCCCTCTATATCTTCAAACTGTGCCCCTTTGTTCTTGCACATCTCTTCCTCTCAAAGATACTCCCGTCTTGGACTTTGTTGATTCCCTTGAGGTACTTGAAAGTTTCTATTATGTCCCCCCCTCTCCCTCCTTTCCTCAAGGGTATACAAGGCTACACTGCTCTGTATAGTACAAAACTAGTACTCATTTTGTTATGCCCCTAGTTTAGCATTTTCCACAAAATAATCACAGTCATGACTTAAAGTGTATTATTTTTAAAAATACACATTAGGCCATAGTTCATCTGAAAGCAATAGGGCTCTCCAGTCAACTTTCGATTTGACTATTCATGGTGCTGTGGCTTAGTTGGCTAAAGCGCCTACCTAGTAAACAGGAGATCCTGGGTTCAAAACCCAGCTGAGCCTTTTTATTATTTACACTTAAAACTATTTCTGATGTTCTACTTGGAGACCTATCATAAAATATGGAACCCCTTGAAGATAACTCCTTTTTCTGGGAGAGGGAGGTTAGGTGCCTACGCAGTGCCACGGCTCGGAGGGATGGGAAGCAGATCCTAAGGATTGCTACAGCAGCAGGATGGATGGCAGATCTGGATGTCACTGTCCACTTCAGAACTAGTGACCTGGCTAGGGATGGGGCTGGGATAGTGCAGGGGGAGTTTAGGCAGCTGCGGAGGGGTCTTAAGACAGGCAGCATGCTAAGTGGCTTTCACTGAAGTGATGCCTGTCTGCAAAAGTGGGGAGGAGAAGGATCTCCACACCAGGAGAGTCAGCTCATGGCTGAAGGAATGGTTGAAGGAATGGTACAGAGAGGTAGGGCTCGGCTACATTGGGAACTGGGGACCCACCCTGGAGGATAAGGGCTTATATAGGGGTAATTTATTTATTTCATTTCGTTCACTAGGTAGGTCCACTGGGCCCAAGAGGTCCCTTTTTCAGGGGTGACCCAGAATTAGTTACAGAGAAATTTTTGGGTATAGGACATTTCAAATATATGACAGTTTTAGGTACAATCACAATACACAGCAGATGAAAATACAGCAATGCAATACATATTCCTGACAGCACTGAGGTACAATCACCTGTACGAACTGGCCAAAAGATTGAGACAACGACTTGTCATTTTCTTCCACATTAGGCGGCTACTCACTTTTGAAGCTAGAAAAAAGATTAGTCCAAACAACCTTTCTCCCCCTGCTTGACTACGCTGACATTCTTTATAGACACTGTTCCAAATCGGCCCCAAGTAAACTCAACAGTCTTTATCATCGCGCGTTGAGGTTTATCCTGGACTTCCCTTTACATACTCACCACTGCCTTCTTTACGAGGCATTGGGCTAGCCCTCCCTGGCCGCAAGCAGACAAAAAAATGCACTGCTCTGGCTCTACAGGGCTCTAACTGATAAAATGCCAGCCTACATATCTAGTCTTTTTGAGCATGCTATGGGGTCCTACGGACTAAGACACTTCACCCAATTCAACCTTATTGTTCCCAGGATAAAACTCAGCATGAATCGGCCGCAGTTAATTATTCTTTTCCTGCCTTATGGAACGAGATGCAAAGAACACTGAAGTTTGCCACTATCCCGGGTCCCATTACATTTAAAGCTCTGTTAGCAGACTACCTGAAGGAAACATGCAACTGCTACAGGTGACTCTTCGATATCTGCCTGTATTCTGGACCCTTCATTCCCATACTTGGCTATGACATTGCAGCACTTACCACCCTAAATCTAGTCCATGACTTAGCACGTTACCCTAACTATTACCCCTTTCAATCTTATTGCCCTTCTCCCCATCATTCCCCTTTCTCTACCCTACCACTCCCATTATCCCTTCCCTCTCTCCTTCCCAACCGCTCCCCTTTAACCCTCCTGCTTTAGGGTCTCTCCATGCTTTTTTCTGCCTTTGTGTTACTTCTAAGGGGCCTGTTGGATTTCTGAAACGGGGCTGTTGTCCATCCCCTTACATATGGTGCTCTTCTAAAGACTTGTACATCTCAATTCACTAGCATACACTTTATTCTGCCGATTTAAAGTTATTTATTTGTTCTTATGTATTGTTTAGTCTTTTCATATGAAACCACTTGTATACTTCTTTTGCTATGTATGACTCCTTAATTGTTTGGACCGTTCTCCCCAGGACCACTTTGAAAATGAGCTTGCTCAATGGTGCTATGCCTGGCTAAATAAAGCTTTTGATTGACTGACTGACAATCACAGTACATTGCAGACAAAATGCAGCAATACAATGAGCAGACTCATATCAGGGGGCAGACCTAGACTTTTTAAGGGACAAAAAGATCTTTTATTGTAGCACTTTCGTATAGTATGTATCCGCTATACAAGACACTAGTGAGGCCCCACCTGGAGTACAGTGTACAGTTCTGGAGACCATACCTACATAAGGACATAGGCAGGGTAGAGAAGGTTCAGAGGAGGGCAACAAAGATGGTGCATGGATTGCATCACAAGTCCTATGAAGACAGGTTGAAGGAACTGAACATGTACTCCCTGGAGGAGAGGAGGGAGAGAGGGGATATGATAAAGACATACAAGTATCTTACAGTGAGGAACAGGGTGCAGGAATACACTATTTTTAAGCGAAAAAGATGTTCCAGGACTAGAGGGCATGGGATGAAGTTGGAGGGAGGATGATTCAGAGGAAACATGAGGAAGAATTTCTTCACAGAACGGGTGGTGGACAAGTGGAACACCCTGCCAGAGGGACGTGGTGGGGCTGAAACAATCACGGGATTTAAGAATGCATGGGATAGACATAAAGGAATTCTGGAGGTTAGGGGTAAGGGGCAACAGACTTCTAGGAAAACATAAACTGAACTTACAAGCTCAAATGGGCAGACTGGGTGGGCCATAGGCCCTTATCTGCCGACACTGTCTATGTATCTATGTATCTATGTGGTCACCTTCCCATGTAGAGTGTAGGCACCTGTAGCCAAGGGTATAGGACATATGGAGCAACTTATCCAGATTAGGACAGTCTACTAGGGGTCAGGGAGTCACAGATTCTCCTTGACAATAGCCTGCATCTATCTGGGAGGTGAACCACAGTCCTTGGTGGATGGTTTAAATGTTACTTTGATGAACATTTAAACTAGCCGAGGGGGGTGGTGGAACAGATCAGGGAAGCAGAAACTGCCCCCCACCCCCCAGCACCACCACCACACAGGCTAAAGTACAGAATTGGGAGAACCCAAGAGAAGTGGAATCCCTGGGGATGCAAATTAATACAGAAAGTAGGGCAGAAGAAATGAAGGGGGAATGGGAGTGGGTGCATTAAAGGGGGTGGGGCTGCTGAGCAGCCTTAGAGGAAGCAGCAATTCATCTCAGCTCCCAGGAATACGACTTGAATTTACTTTAAATTAAAACTTTTATCCCAACTTTAAAACCTAGCTGTGCATCACCTGGGGAGAAGTAAAAAAGGTCCTGCGATATATTCAGTAAAATGGGGAAATCTAAAGGCGCAGCAACTGTAGCGGGCGACTTTTTTGCTCCTAGACAGCAGACCCGAGAGGAGAGGCCTGGGCAGCGTGACACAACCTCGGACTTAGCTGATCCTACAACCGAACAGACATCACTAGCTAACGTTCTATCCACGCTGCACCAACTTGTTAAAACGGTGCAAGACGTAGATAAAAAGTTTGACACTCTAACGCCAAGGGTATTGGCTCTTGAAACAAGAACGGATTTGTGCGAAGCAACACCGCAGAGATCTGAAGCCTTGGTGCTGAAAACAGTAGACACAACTACAAAGCTGATTAAAGAGAATACATTTCTTCAGCAACATTTAGAAACTGTGGAGAATCACTCCAGAGAGAGAAATCTCAGAGTGATTGGGCTGTCAGAAGGGGCTAAGGGAGACGACGCGCTGGCCTTCGTTAGATCATTTCTACCTGCTATCTTGGGCCTGGATGACTCGGACCCCCCCTCTTTCAATTGAAAAGGTCTACCGTATCACACCACGTCATGCAGTTCAGAATGCTACAGCTGTGCGGACCCTCTTGATCCTTTTTACAGGCATGGGAGACAGAGACCGGGCCCTTACGATTGCCAGAAGATGTCGAACCCAAAAATATGGTGATGATGTTCTCCTGTTATTTCCAGACCTATTCTATAGCACAAGACTGCGCCGCAAAGCATTTGATGGGCTCAGGGGCAGACTCTGGGCGATGAAAACGCCGCACCAGTTGCTCTTGCCGGCAAAACTTCGCATTGTGTGGAAGGGTCAGCAGTTCTTGTTTAATGAGCCATGGGAAGCTGAAAAGTTTATAAACCGCCTGGAACTAGAGCCTGTGGGGACAGAAGATGGTTCTTCAGAGGATGAGGGCTGATTGGCAGGTGATGCTGGATGTGATGGGGACTGGTAAAGTACAGCAGGCATGAAGAGGCCTTTCAAATATGTCATACTGCAACTTGACTGTGCGTAGACCTTATTTCTTTGAGCTGAAAGAACAGTCAATACAGTTCCCGATAGAACTTTCTGAACAGGACCTTTTGGGACTTTGCTCTGAATTGTCCTCGTTATTTTCCACATCAGTTTCTTATATTTTGCTTTAAGCACAGTCTTCATCCGAGATGGACATTTTATACTGTTTGTTTAGTAAAGAAGGCATACATTTACATATAGTCCCTCCAAATCTTGGCTATAAAGAATAAGGGTTTCCTTCTTACCTTAAACTGTGTTAACAAACTGCTCTTACTGCGTTTTTGCATATTCATTTTCTTTTTTTACCACTTTATAAATGTGTTAGGAAAAGATTGGGAAATCGTATATATGTTCCTGGGGGGTTGGGTACCCTATGTTAATTCTTGGATATCCTGTTAATATTTGGGAAATCTTCTTGACTATATTGAAGTCGTAGTGGCAATGTGCTTGTTATATTCCCATCCCCTCTTAGATTTCCCGTTGGCCTTCCTGGCTGCATGTAGTAATTTACTTGAACGATGTTTCTGACAGTTGTGTAACTTCCCCTCATGTTGTACCACTAGGGGAGGTGTTTTTCTTTAGTACTTTATAAGAGAATCTTCAGGGATGACTATGTATATTGTTATCCTCCTGTGTAATGAGATGCTGTAAGTTTTTTATTTGCAAAATCAATAAATAAATAAATAATACAGGGGGGCGCGCAAAAAGGAAAAAAAGAAGGGAAAAATGGAGTGGTAACAAACCCTGGAAATCCGTGTGTGTGAATGCTAGAAATCTAGGAAACAAGATTCCAGTCATAGAGGCCACAGTGGTAGAGGCTGACGTGGATATTATGGCTATTACTGAGTCATGGTGTATTGAAAACCATGATTGGGACATGGCCATACCAGGCTATGGCTCTCTTCAGGAAGGACTGGGTGAGAAGGAAAGGGGGGGTGGTATTTTGTGTAAGGGAGGGCATTAAGGTAACAGAGATACAGGGAATCCGGAGGGGGGGGTCAGAGGTACTGTGGGTCGCCATCACCCTAGAGACGGGGAATAGAGCCTCTATTCACACTGGTGTGATCTACAGACTTCCAGCACAGGGGGGAGGAGTTGGATAAGGTATGATGGAAGCCACTGGCAAAATAGCAGAAAAGTGGGAGGCGATTTTGGTGGGAGACTTCAATCTGCCGGATGTAGACCGGAGCCTCCCAGCTGCGGCTTCAGCTAGAAGATGGGAAATCTTGAACTCTCTGCAGGGGGCGTTCCTCAGGCAATTAGTCAGTGAATCCAGTTATAATGGGGCAATACTGGACCTGGTACTCACCAACAGGCTGTGCTGCAGACGTCAAGGTGGATGCCACTTAAAGACCAGCGATCACCGTACAGTGTGGTTCAATATAAGGATGACTTCAGAATTGAACCACACAAAGGCGAGGGTCCTGGACTTAAGGAGGGCAGATTAAAAAAAAAAAAAAGGAGAATGCCTCAGGGATGACCTGGTGGAGTGGGGATGAACTGGGTGGGGTGGAGGAACAGTGGGGAAAACTGAAAAAGACCACAGTGAAGGCAACAAACCTCTGCGTCAAACAAGAGAGCAAAAAAAAGAGGAAAAAGAGTCCACTATGATTCTCGAAAAGGTGGCAGAAAACAGAAAAGCTAAGAGGGTAGCATTAAGAAGATACAAGGGGATGCAGAAGGAGGAGGCTAGGGAGGTGTATCAGAGGAAACGAGGGAAGCAGGGAGAGTAGTAAGGAGTGCAAAGGCACAAACAGAAGAGAGAATAGCCAAGGCAGTAACAAAAGGGGACAAGACATTTTAAAGGTATGTAAATGAAAAAAGGAAGACCGTGTGTGTATTGTAAGGTTAAAAAGGGAAAGGTGGGGGCTCTGTTGAGCACTTCCACTGAACAGAGTTGGCTTCTACTGGCTCTGCAACCGATATTAAAAAAATCTCTTTTTACATCATTTGTTGAGAGAATCTGAACAAGGTACCGGTATTATTGGATTCCTGGCGCCGTACTGCATCTTTTGATACTAGGTTTGACTATGAGCCGATTGAACAAAAGTGGCCCCAGTGGTGCAAAAACTCAGGCCCAGATGGAGTCACAGGCTGCACTTACCATGCCAGCTCATAGCTCAGGAGAGCCACCCTGGAAGGCCCTACAAACTGCAATGCAAGCCATCGATACTAAAGTCGAGTCGGTTCTTCAGCGACTGGGAGAGCAGGATATTAAAATAGCAGCGGCGACAAAAACCGCAACCTCTGCCGAGAATCAGGCAGTTAAAGCTACATCGACTGCAACAAAATTGGTACAGGAAAATGGGCATCTACGGTATCGCCTCGAGGCACTGGAAAACGCTAATAGAGCACCAAATGTTAGGCTTATCGGGCTACATGAGGGGTCTGAGAGTTCCGATCTTCTTTCCTTCCTGAAATCTTGGTTACCTATAGCCCTACACCTTGAAAGTGATTTGGGGCAACAATTTGTTAAAGCCTACCATATATCCCCTTGCTCTGCTGATGCACAAAAAGATCTGCCTCAAACTGTCCTGTTGGTGACGTCGGGTGCTGCGGTGAAAGAGCAGATTCTCCAAGCTGCCCGAAATGTGGATCAGCTGAATTTTGAGGGACACACTTTGCATTGTTTCCCCGATCTTTCATATGCTACAAGGGCTCGTAGAAAGAAGTTTGATGGAGTTCGTGCCTCTCTCCGAAGTTTGGGAGTGGCCCACTCCCTGATGATGCCGGCGCGACTGCGAATTTTTTTATGAGGGCCATACATTCTAGTTTTCGGATCCAGAGGAGGCAGGCAAACGTGTACAACAGAACCAGAGGGAATTCAACGCTTCACGGGCCAGAGCTGAGTCGGATCTGGAGTCAGATGCTGTGGACACTTGAAGGGGGTTAAAGTACTGACTTAGATCCTGCCTGCACTACCAACATAAGTTCTGCCTTTTGTCAGATTTTGGTACCAAGGGCATTTGGATTATCACCCATGTTATTGCTGGGCTGTTTGCTGGGACTATTGTAGGACTAAATAATTACATAATATGTTATTTGAGGAGTTTTCTCTCCTTTTTTGTCATATGGGATGATTTTCTAAATTAGCCTTGATGCATATAAACAGCATAGCAAAGTTATTATGTTTTTCTACATTTGTTCAGGTATCTACAGTATGATGTTACCACTATAAGGTTTAAATTCTATGGTTGCTAGTATAAGAGGGGGCGCACTAACATTACTGAATTCCCATGTTTGGTAATGGGGCACAATCAACACTGGATGTTGAATTTTCCATTTTTGTTTCGGACTAAAAGTTTTCGGACTGCCCACCTTTCATGTGGAAGTGTAGCCATTTGGTCTTTTACTATTTTATAATTAATGTGATGTAGGAACACCCCTAGATTCGTAATCTGTAAGTCTAGACACCAATATTCTATAGCAGATCTCCTGTATTAATATGCTGATCTCTGGCGATTGTGACATGTAACTGTATGTCTATGAAAAATCAATAAACATAAAGTGAAATAAAAGGGAAAGGTGGGGGGTTACTGTGCAGAGGTGGGATAGGGCCATGACCTGGGGTGGGGGTGTGAGAGATGTGGTTGCAGTAGGGCTGCACTGTCAGAGGGCCCACCGTCTCAGAGGTCAGCTTTAAGAAAATCTTTTACTGTCAATTTAACTTGCAACTATTTATACATGGTTTATCCATTGATAATTGAGGCTGTCAGAGGAGTCTGTGCTGCAGATCCAACTCCAGCTTCATAGGGTAGGTTGGGAGTGGGGTGACGAGAACAGAACAAAGAAGCAATACAGTCCAATTATTCAGAAAATCTTATCTTGGCACTGATCATGTCCCCAAGAGGAACAGGGACAAATTACATTATTCTGTTCCTTGACTCTGATGCCAGATTTTGGGGGCGGCAATACAAATGCTTAGCAGGCCTAATACAAAAGAAACGATGCTATTAATATTTTATATGCACTAATGGTTGTTTTACACTTATTATTGGGGGGGGGTAGGGCCCCATAAAATATTTTGGAGGGGGGGCTTAAAGTCTTTGGCTCAGCCCTAGGGGAACAGGAAAAGGTAGACATCCCGAACAAATACTTTTGTTCGGTGTTCACTGAGGAAAGAGACAGGAAGGGGCAACAAAAATGTAACAGGAGCATTGTAGGGATGGAAGGAGGGAGGTGGACACTAGTCCATTTTTGGAGGAGAAAGTCCTGAAGGGACCCGCAAGTCTAAATTGGACAAAGCAATGGGGCCAGACAGGGTCCACCCAAGGGTATTGAGGGAGCTCAGGGAGGTACTGGCTGCACCTCTGACAGGCCTGTTTTAACAGCTCATTGGAAACAGGAGTGGTCTCGGAGGACTGGAGAAGGGCAGATGTAGTCCTACTTCACAAAAGTGGCAGTACGGAAGAGACTGGCAGTTATAGGCCAGTCAGCCTGATTCTGGTGGTGAAGAAGTTAATGGAATCACTGCTGAAAGAAAGGACTGTGGAATAGCTTCAATCCAATGGGTTACAAGACCCGAGGCAGCATGGATAAATGGGGGGGAGGTCATGTCAAACAAATCTGAAAGAATTCTTTGACTGGGTGACCCAAGGACCTTGATCACGGTGGAGTGCCTGATATAGCCTACCTAGATTTCAGTAAGGCATTCAACACTGTTCAACACAGACCAGTAAGCAAGCTGGGTAACTTAGGAATGGGTCCAAACATGGTAAACTGGGTAAGAAATCGGTTAAGGGATAGGCGGTAAAGGGTGGTGGTAAATTGAGTTCACTCCCAGGCAGTATAGTGCAGTGGGTTAAGGCTCTGAGCTGCAGATCTGAAGACCTGGGTTTGAATCCCACAGCTGCCTAGGTGCATACTGTGGGATCCTGACCAAGTCACTTAACTTCTTGTTCTCTCAGGTCGCATCCGGAAACAAGCTTCGGCTTAGTGTGCTACTCCTGCTAAAACAATGTTCCCTCCTGTTCCCTCCACTCAGAGGAAGGGGGGGTGACCAGCACGGTGCTGCAGGGATCAGTGCTGGGACCAATCCTCTTTAATGTCTTTATAAGTAACACTGCAGAGGAGCTGGATGAAATGTTTGCCTCTTTGTGGATAACACCAAACTCTGCAATACAGTGGATATTCGGGGTGGAAAGGATGAGCAGTGATCTGAGAAAACTCCTGAAATGATCAAGGGTATGACAGCTAGGTTTCAATGTGAAAAAAAAGCAAATTAACGCACTTAGGGCACAGAAACCCTAGGGCGGAGAACAAAATGGGGGGGGGGGGTACTGATGACCACCAAATAGGAAAGAGACCTGAGGGTGATCATATCAGATAGGGGTCAACCTGAACTTTTCTTTGCACTAGCCAGCAGGACATGTCGATTCAAAATTGCACTAGCCCGCAGATGGTTGCACTAGCCCACAACTGTAATGGTAAATTTTGATCACTTATACAGGAAAAAATACAAGCCAAGAAAATACTCAGATTATTGTACATTTATCCTGCTCCCACATTGCTTCTGGCCCCAGGAGAAAAAAAGACTGCAGTGCCATCACACACAGTGTGCCCCCCATTGTTTTGTACCACGGCCTCCTCTCTTCCTCTTTCTGCATCCCCTGAACCAGAGGATAACACATCAGCAAATGTTCAGGCAAGCAGACCTAGCTCTGCACACACAATAGCTGACACCATCATGCACCTGAACATACTCTCGCCACCACCCACAGGGCAATGAATAGAGTCGGGCAGAGAAAGACACTCTCAGCCCCCACCCTGTGATCAAATGAAGCCTGGCACGTCTGGAACTTTTTGTACAGTATCAAGTGAGCCAGGAGCACATCTAGGATTTCTTTGGGGAGGGGGCTACACACACCTAAGGGGCTTAGGAAACAGAAAACTGTATGACATTTTTATTTTTAGAAGTATTGATTTTAACATGCTGTGCCCCAACAGTAACATATTTTTTTTAAACATTCTCCTTTCAACAGGCCAGGGTAAACTGTACATAGGCATACTATACTACCCCTGTTTCTATACAGGATGATCTATGCACCCCAGGAATGCTTATTTTAACCTTTCAAATTATGTGTTTTATTAAGGTGTTTTGTACCATACATGCTCCAAAGCTTTGTTTTTTTGGATGAAATGATATGCTGAGTAGGATAAAAGTGAGACTATATGGATGGTGTTGGCTCCTATGTTTCAGTTAGAAGAGCTGAGGACCCCTACACTTGCCAGTAATTGCAGCTATGGGGCTATGGATAGTCATTTCAGAGTACAGAAACAGAGAAATTGATGGCAGAAGGGGACTGCAAGATCCATCTAGTCTGCCCAATATGGGTAAGCCCCAAATCTGTGAAATGATACCTTTGTGCCTGTCCCAGGCATTTTTGAACCCATTTACTGTTTTGGCCTCCACCAGTTCCCGGGCAGGCAAAGGTTTTCAGGGTGGGGGCTGAGTACTGGTCTGCAGTGGTGTCCAGGGAAAAGTACAGAGTTGAGAGATTTAGAGGGGAGAGGGAGAAGCTATGGCAATGCTGGGATAAAACCCACCACCTGCAGAGCAGACCCTGCATACCTCGTAGCATTTTGTCACTGAAATGTTGGATACAGACACTCAAGATGTAGGAAAATGTAGGTAAAGTACAGCGCTGAGAGATTTGAAGGGGCGAGGGAGCAGCTATGGTGAGGCTAGGATAAAACCCACCACCTGCAGAGCAGACCCTATATGCCTCTTAGCATTTTTTCACTGAAATGTTGGATCATACCTCTCAACCTCTCCACATTAAAAATCATAGCAGTGGCCTTCAAAATTTATAGCAAATGGCCAGAATGTGTAGCACTTTCTTATTTTAAAGAATAATATGTCTTCAAACAGTGGGCCCCATATATTTAGTGTTAAGGAATGTTTTTATCAGGTTAGTTTAATGATTTACTACTTTCTGTGTCCAAAAATAGCTTTAACAATATTAAGAACATTAGTAAACGTTTGCAGAGCAAAGATAAATGTGAGTGTTAAAATCATAGCACTATGCAAAATTCATAGCAGTTGAGAGGTATGTGTTGGATACAGACACTCAAAATGTAGGGGAATGAGAGACACTGGTCCTACTCATGTGGGACAAAGTGTCATACAGAGACACATTCAGAAAACTGGAAGCTACTGACTTAACAGCTTCTACCCTTGATCACACCCTGGACACTAGCTGAAAGTCCTGACAGTGGAGGGATAATTACTCACATTGAGCATTTTGTGGGATCCCCTTCTTGAACTGCCAGATAACTGCAGCTCTTAATGAGGTGTTAATCACACCAGGCCATCTGCAACATTGAGAGAGATTAGAACAAGGACTAGAGCCTACTAAAACAGGGATGTTTTTAACTTCATTAACAGACATGGAAAATCTGCACTAGTCAAGACGGACAAGTAGAGGGTTAGCTGCACTAACCCTGGCCAATTTGCACTAGGTTTTGGGCTAGTAAAACAATGTTAAAATCGAACCCTGATATCAGATGACCTAAATGTGGCAAGACTACACAAAGTAGTCAGGAGGGTGAGTGGGATGCTGGGTTGCACTGGGAGGGGTATCACCAGCAGAAAGAGAGAGGTGGTGTTGCCTCTGTATAGATCATTAGTAATATTAAACTTAGAGTACTGTGTCCAGTTCTGGAGACCTAATCTCAGAAAGGACATAGACAGAGTGGAAGTAGTCCTGAGGAGGGCAACAGAAATGGTGTATGGTCTACAACAGAAGTCCTACGAGTAGAGATTAAAGGACCTAAATATGTACACCCTGGAAATTCTGTCTCCTGCCCAAAGAGGACAGAACCCTGGAACAGGAGGTTCCGGATTCCGGACTGCAGGTCCCGGTGAAAGCCCGAGACTCTCAACCAGGTGTGGCACCGGAGGCTGACTCCTGACGCTGATGCTCTGGCCACCGTATCTTCGATATTGTATGAGACACGGAGAACATACGTGCCTATGTCCGAGCCCAATTTTAAGATGTCCAGGAGCTCCGTCTTTTGTGTGGAGTTTGGCAAGGCATTAGTAAGCTCCTGTCCTCTCTCCCATAATGTGAGCTCCAGGATTTTGTTTGGTAGGCTGCGAGCATTTATGCACATTGTCTTCCATCCCTGCATTTGATTCAGTTGGACCTGATTGTGCAGTTTTGGATTACTTTGTGATTTAATCTCTTACTGCCTTTTCTTGGCGGATCATGTGATTTAGTTTTATTACAGTTGATGGTTTTGTGTTCCTTAAGGTGCTGAGGTGTAGTATTTGCTGGGGGGGGGGTTGGATGGCAGCTCATGTGTTGTGATGTGACCCTTTGTTTCCTCCCCACGCTAGTTCAAATGGGTGATATGGGTGTCTAACTTTTGCCCAAGCGCACGTGTCCCCTGTTTTGTGAGGTGTAGGCCATCGAACTCAAAGAATTCCCTCTCCCAGAAGGTGTGCCAGTCGCCTATAAAGTGGTATATGTATACCCCAGAGGAAAGGGAGAGAGGTGATATGACAGAGACTTTCAAATGCCTCATGGGTATAAATAGGGTACAAGAAGAAAGCATTTTCCAGAAAAAAAGATGCTCAAGAATAAGGGCACATGCTACGAAGCTGAAGGGGGGGTAAATTCAGGGGAAAAGTTAGAAAGTACTTTTTCGCAGAAAGAGTGGTGGATGCCAGGAGCAGACTTCCACCAGAGGTGTTTGAAGCAAAAACTGTAGTGGGTTTCAAGAAGGCATTGGGATAAACATCAAGGAATTTTATTAGTCTAGAATTTGGGGGTGCAAAGACGGAGACCAAGTAGGGTCTGCGGTATTACATTAGGTGGGGGAAAATGGGAAGACTGGGTGGGCCAAGCAGTCCTTATCTGCTGACAATTTATATGTAATTCTATGTAAAAATAGCTTGTTTAGGTGTCCTTTAACCCAACTGAATTTGATGCAACTGCATCCCAGGGCAGTCTACCGCACACTCCTACCACACTCTGAGTGAAGTAATGTTCATTAATTCTGTTCTGAGCCTCCTCCTTTCTTGGCTGCATTATATGCCCACCTGTTCTTTTCCTGACTGGTTTTTGTGTGCTGGGTGGCTCCCTCAGTTTGGTGGTGGACAGAGCGGCTTCAGAAGGTGAAAAACTTATGACAGGATTAGCAGGCACTGGAAGCCCATCTCCAGCCTTTAGCTTCCACCCTGAAAACTAACTTCTGCCTACAGGAGAGGGGGGCTCAAATTCACACACCCTCATGGAGGACTAGCCAAGCCTGTTAAGGCTCTACTGCCACTGAGACAACTGAGCCTCTGAAACGGTATACAAGTACAATTAAGTTGTGTTTCTCAGCCAAGCACATGAAACAATCCGCTAGAGCTGGCTCACCAGTCAGAAGTGACCGCAACAGTTACATCTGAAAAAGCAGATAACCTGGGACTTGGGAATATTTGTGATAGAGGAATGGAGGAGGAGCACTGATTTCAGCTGTCCAGATTCAGAGCACCCACTGTTCTCACAGACTGCCATTTTTATATTTTATCACACTCAGCAAGCCACTCAGGAGATTAGGGGCTTATAAGTGTCTCCCAGTTGAAATTTACGTGGGACAGGGGTGGACCCTGTACTCTGGAAATCCTTACCTGCCTGCACCGGGCCTATCACTAATACGGGCCACCTGCAAACGGATCATAAGGTGTCTCCTTAGTGTAGCCTTCCCAGGCCCCATTATTTGCCAAAACAAACGTATTTATCTTGTCACTTGTGCACCTTGCTGGTTTACTCACTGTTGTCTTTGTACCCTGTGCTCCCCCTCTCACGGGTTGCACCTGTAAACGAGCTCTGGCTAGTGTGCCTTTCCCAGTTACCAATTTTCAAATAAATAACATTTTGTGTGCTTAGGCGTTTGCTACTTTATGTGCATTGTTATTTCAGTGTATATTTACAACAGTTATTATCCACCATATTTTGCATATTCCACAATGATCTATAAGGTATTCTGAGTTGTTAGAAGAGCCCCAGATAAAAATAAGTGGCCTACCGACAGGATTTCTAAACTAAAAAAAAATGGAATTCGATACTGGAATTGCAAAACATACTTGTCGGTCCCTGCTTATGAGGCAGAACTGCAGACGTGATGGACCTAGATTACCTGACCTTAAATCACTGTGTTACTGCCTTTTGGATGAGCATTTAATCATGAGAGTGCAACGTAACTAGAATGGCAAGCACCCAAAGCTAGAAACACAGAACCGAGTAGCATCATCAGCAGATCATGGAGTAGGGCTATGAACATGAAGGAAAATCGACTGCTAATGCCTTCTGGCACCAAACCATCCAACCTGTATTCCAGATCATTTGGGTATGCAAGCATAATTTACTGGTCATTTTTGTATTGCTTGCACGCATGTGCAAGAAACACATTGCTTTCAGCAGTTAGTGAGACTGTCTAAATGCATCAGGAAATTCGGGCCATGGCACCATGCAATCAGCTGCTTTGGTGCATTACAAGCTACCAAAACAGCTGATTGGTGTCCCCATGGCAGTCCCCAGGAAGCCGACGCCCGCCGTTCAGTGTACCTTCCTGGTGAAACATTTCAATGAATGAATGTGAAGCCGACGGGGTGTCCAATCCCCCTATCAGCATGACCCCCTCCCCAGTTCATTTGCCGACAGTGTAACCCAATCCCCATCAGCATAATGCACCCCCATGGCTCATGCCCCCCAGCATACTGTATGGCGGCGAGGGTGCCCAATCCCCAAAGGCTCCACTGCCTTCCCCCCCAAACAAACTTCCATCTGCCATGCTGGGAGCCCACCCCAGCGTGGCAAAAGTCTCCTTGGCCAATGGTGGTGCTCAATCCTCCGTCGGCTCCACTGCCCCCCTCCCAAACAAACTGCCTGGTGCTACGCTAGGAGCCCACCCCGGTGTGGCAAAAGTCCCCCGTCGTCTGTAAAAAAAAAAAAAAAACTAGAAGAAAAAAAACAGCCCCTCGTTGATTCTCTTGCCTCCATCTCCCCACGCCCCCACCTCACCCCACTCTTACCTCCGGAGCCCAGTGCAACATCTTCAGTGGACCAGGAACACGTCTGCACTCTTCAAAGCTGACCGCGAACTGAAGAAATGACGGTAAGCTGTATAATGGAGAACTGAGGTTCCAAAACCAGCATCCCAGCGTGACTCAAGGTCGATGTGATTTCCATGGTAATCCAGGGGTCATGGAAAGTTTTCACTCTGGATTTCCTGAGTGGGGTGTGCTTGTCCCAGAGAGAGGAGAATCTGGGCTGGAATAGTGTGAGGACTATTTGAATATCAGTGGTAGACGGAATGGCTGACCAGTCTAATGCAACAAGGTCACTCAGTAGAGCTAATAATAAGAGCTAGTAACGTAGGTAGGAAAAAGTGGGCAGACTCGGTGGGCCAAGTGATCCTTATCTGCCATCAAATTCTGTGTTTCTATGTAGACACACTGACAGTGCTAAGGCAGGGCTGCAGCAGTCCTTCAATATCCTGAGCTAATATTAACTCGTGTGGGCTCATAATGATCTGCTGCCTAGAGACAGACAGCATGGCAAAAGATGACTGGATGAGTCAGACAAACGCAGAGCAGATCACTTATTTCCAAGCGGGATTGGTACAGACAGGAAAACAAGTCCATGGCTGTGTTCACCTGGTCCCCAGAATGGAGTTCGTAGCTGCAGCACAGGAAAAACTGCATACAGTGTACTCACCACTTCGAGAAAGACAACCATCTTACAATCAGAACCAAAAATGTGTGGACTTACCACCGCTGGCATACTCCATGACCAGGTACAGAGTCTTCTCCGTCTCAATCACTTCGAACAATTTCACTAGAAAATTAAAAAAAGATACTGTTTAAAAACAAGGGTTGGATTATAAAAAAATTATAGTGGCAAAGCAGTTTCACTTTCGATACATTAAACCTTTGACTTTCTACTCCGTTGACCCCTCCACCATATTTTTCCTTTTTTTCATATTGTTGTCCCCCCCCCCCAAACCATTGACCTGCTCCTCTGATCGGGTCCTGTGCCTACGAACTCCCTTCTTGTCTGCTGCTCCACCACTGTTAGAACCAGCAGAGATTTATTTTATTTATTTTTTTTGTTAGTCTTCAGTAACTGGGTAAGGCCCACTAGGCACAAGTGCCTGTTTTCAGGGGCGACCTGGGAGCACTGGGCGGTTAAGTGACTTGCTCAGAGTCACACAGTATGCAAGTGGAGGTTGTGAGAATCAAACCCACGTCTGGTCTGCTGGATGTACCAAGCTCATTCACAGCTCGTTACTCTAACCTCTAAGCTATACTACCAGCCAAACACGATTTACTTGAGGCGAGGCCAGAGAGTGTTAATGGCCCTCATATTGTCTGTCTGATGTACATGGGGCTTTTTCTACTGTTTGCCCTTGTCGCCCTGATCCTACACACCTGCACAGTGCCAGGCAGCACCCCATGGACTACTGCAGGAGTCGCTGGTGCTGTTGAACCAGATGCCAGCTCACCTTGGCCAGGAGTGCTGCTGAACGGCAGCAGCTATCCAGCCCCCTGGCCACCTGTCCAGGTCCACAGTCCATTTCGAAACCCTCCCTGAGCGCACTCCCATCCTCCATCAGCCCATCTTTCTTGAGACCATGAAAGAGGACATATCAGCGGGTCAACAAACATATTTTTACTCAGGATAGCCCAGCTGGGATGTAATGTCTCACTCAGGACAGCTCAGCTGAGATGTAATATCTCACTTACAGTGGGGCCCAGCTGAGACAGAATACCTCACTCAGGACAGCCCAGCTGGGATGTAATATCTCACTCAGGACAGCCCAGCTGGGATGTAATATCTCACTCAGGACAGCCCAGCTGAGATGTAATATCTCACTCAGGACAGCCCAGCTGGGATGTAATATCTCACTCAGGACAGCCCAGCTGGGATGTAATATCTCACTCAGGACAGACCAGCTGAAATGTAATATCTCATTTACAGTGGGGCCCAGCTGAGACGTAATATCTCACTCAGGACAGCCCAGCTGGGATGTAATATCTCATTTACAGTGGGGCCCAGCTGAGACGTAATATCTCACTCAGGACAGCCCAGCTGAGATGTAATATCTCACTCAGGACAGCCCAGCTGGGATGTAATATCTCACTCAGGACAGACCAGCTGAAATGTAATATCTCATTTACAGTGGGGCCCAGCTGAGACGTAATATCTCACTCAGGATAGCCCAGCTCTGATGTAATATCTCACTCAGGACAGCCCAGCTGAGATGTAATATCTCAATTACAGTGGGACCCAACTTCTACACAGTTTTACAAGATGAAGCACCAAGGGTCAAGCATCTTGCTCAAGGTCACAGAGTGTATCAGAAGCTTCTAGGGACGTAGATATGTTGTTCTATCCACACTTACTGACAGGTTCGTTTCCGCTTTAAATCTTGCCGGAAGGTCTTCAAGCTGGCTCTTCCCACCCACCCGGGTAGTAACATTCTCGGCTCCGCCCCATGACGCCAGATCTTCCTTACCACTTGGAAGCTCAGGTTCCCTCCTTAACGCTCTGCATATAGACTGGATCCTAACTCTTCGGTTTACCCAAAAATAATTTTAAAGTTTTCAAGACTTCGGTCAAATTTTTCCTTCGCGGCTGCGATGGACAAAATCGACTCCCGGTTTTCGGCGATGCCCATGCGGGCAGAAGCTGTCCAGGACGGATCCGCACTCCATGTGCATCTAATGCCTCAGGCTTGACCACGACCTGCAGGCCTGCGAGTTGTACAGGTCTTTTTCGGACAACGTCCTTGAAGACCACGCTGCCCGGCTACAACTTGGGCGCCCCGAGAAACTTTATCCACCGGTGAAGTCCAAGGAGGCCCGTTGGGCGGTGTCCGCAGCGGCTGGCTCAGCTGAGCAACTCGAGCAGATGATCGCCTCAAGGAGGAGACGGCCCAGGCCGCATCCTCATCTTCCTCGGTCGCGGCATTTATCCCGCTCTCTCTGGGATCCTCCTACACAGCTTCTTTTAAGGAGCTTTGCCAATCCCTCTCCACGAAGGATGAGGGGCCATCGGGACACTCTTCTCGGTCAAAAAAGAAGGACTCGAAGGGTAAGTCCCACTATCGACGTTAGTGGGAGCGTGAGAGGTCCCCTTCCCCCGACAGTTGACACTCGACTTCGGTCAAGGTTGCGGCTAAGGCTGCTGGCTTCACGATGTCCCCGTCAGGTCAGCCGGCTGAGACACCTGTCGACGCAGTCGAGATTTTTCTCGACCCGTCGGACGGGCTGTCAACTGGTGAAGCCGACAATCCTTCATCACCGGTTCCCCCGGTGGAAACCGAGGACTTGCCTGCACCTCCTGTGCCGGAGTCCCTCGTCAAGGCTCCCAAGCCAAGGGAGGAGCGGGTGTCCCCCGCTCCTCCAGAACCCACCCTCGGAAACACCGAGGGTCTAGGACCTGTCTCGGTCCAGCTGATCCTGCCGACACGGCGGTCTTGGCACGAGGGAAAGCAGTAAGCGCCGCTTCGTCTCGTCTTCCTCCTTGGAAAGGAGAGGCTTGGCGCCAAATTGCATCGGCCTTCCGAGGACTTAATGTGGCAGCAGCTCCTTTTGTCCGAGAACAAGCGGCGCCCGTGCCCGGCCATTAAGTGGCTGTTACCGAAGGCGAAACAACCCCTCGCGGTGGTCGAGGTGCCCAAGCCTGGGCTGGTTGTTCGGCCGAAACCAGCTGCCCCACCGATTGTGGTGGAACCGCCACCTCCACAACCAAAACCGGGGGCTCCGACCAAGGATTCTCGGTCGGGTCAGGGTCTGCCCTACCGGTTGTCGGTCACCCTCACTCCTGACCGTCCTCGGCAGGTGGAGGGTGGCTCAGGCCCAAGGCAGCTCTTCACAGACTCCTCGGAGTCTGACGATGACTCCTCCCTGTTTTCCAGGCCCCTTGACCTGGAGTCCTCCGGGGGGCAGTCAATGGACAAGAGCCCATCATCGTTCATGGGTCTGCTTCGGCTCATCTTGGAGTCCACCGGAATGCAGCTGGAGCCCGTATCCAAGCGGGCCAAGTATCCCCTCACAGAGATACTGGACCAAGGGGATTCTCCCACGGAGGCCTTTCTGGTGGTTGAAGCCATTGTTGGCCCAGCCTTGGAGCTTTTGCAGTGACCGGCTTCCTGTCCTGCACTTTCGGCCAGGATGGCCAGGAAGTATGCGGTCCCTACCGGCTCTTTGTCCGTTTTTTTGGAACACCCCTCTGCGGAGGGTTGGTCCTCAACAGCGTTTTCCGGCACTCGAGGCAGCTAGGGATGTGGATAAGCCCTCCAACAAGCGAGTCCAAAAAGCTGGACTATGCCGGGCGCAAGGAGTATACACGTTCTCCCTCAGCCTCCGTCCAGGCCAGTTTGGCCATACTGATGGCGCACTTCTCCCACGCCCTCATGGGCTCCCTGGATGAGGTGATCCCTCATTTCCCGGCTGACCTGCAGACTATGGTCAAGCATGTGCGGGATCAGGGAAGGGCAGTGGCGAAACAGCAGCTCCAAACGGCTCTCGATATCAGAGACTCCTGTGCCCAGTCAGTAGCAGCCGCAGGGGCCATGCACCGCAGAGCCTGGCTGAGGATATTCACCTTTACGATGGATACCCAGCACAAGTTGGCAGACGTCCCCTTCTTGGGGACCAACCTGTTCGGCCCTGGAGTGGAAGGCCACCTCCAGAGGATCGAAAAGTCCAACGCCACCTTGGACTCGGTCACATCCGCTCAGAAGGACAAAGGCCGTCGGCAGCAACATAAGTCCTTTCGACCTTCTGCCCCTGCGGCACGTCCAGCCCAGCAACACCAGCATCAGGGCCAGCAGGCTCGCACTTGGCACTCCAAAGCCAAGCCTGCAGCTTCCTCCAACAGGAAGCAGGGAGGAAAAGGCCCAGGAGGTCCCTCGGCCGCTCCTTCCTCCAAGCCTGCCCAGTGACGGGTTGAGGGGTGTCGCTCCCAGCCGCTTCACTTCCCCCTGGGTTCCCCCCGTGGGGGGATGGCTCTGCCACTTCCTTTCCGCCTGGTCCGCTATCACCACGGACTGTTGGGTCTTGGAGGTGTAGGAAGGGGTCTGCCTCTGGAGTTCGAGCAGGCCCCCTCTCAGTC
The DNA here is from genome assembly GCA_016271365.2 of Neoceratodus forsteri. Taxonomy (NCBI): domain Eukaryota; kingdom Metazoa; phylum Chordata; order Ceratodontiformes; family Ceratodontidae; genus Neoceratodus; species Neoceratodus forsteri. Next base: position 559,835,003 of record CM057450.1, on the reverse strand, counting down.
AATAAAATGATCCATGCTGCCTGTGGTCTTAGAGCCCACTGGATTCAAGTTATCCACCAGTCTTTCCTTTAGCAGGGTCTCCATTAATTTCCCCACCACTGAAGTAAGACCTGACTGGCCTATAGTTACTAGCCTCCTCCGTACTGCTGCCACTCTTGTGTAGAGGTACCAGGATAGCTCTTCTCCAATCCTCAGGAACCACACCTGTTTCCTTTGAGCTGCAGAATAAGGCTGCCAGCGGGGCAGCTAGCAACTTAATGAGTTCTGTTAGAATCCTTGGGTGTATTCCAACTGGTTCATTGCTTTGTCCACCTTCAGAGATGCAAGTCCCTTCCAGACTCTTTACTCTGAAAACAGACTTGTGTCCCCACCCCACATGACCATGCTATCCTGGTAATCTATCCCCACTGGTCAACTTCTGTGCAGTCCCCCATAATTCTTACTATACTTCCGATTTCCTATTCTCGCTGATGTACCTGAAGAAAGTCTTATCCCCTTACTGACCCCTTTGGCAATTTTTTCCTCTGTCTGCACCTTTGCTCCCCTCACTGCCTTACCTGCTTCCTTCTGCCTTTTTTTTTCTGCTATTGTTTTCTCCCCTGTCCCGGTTGGCCTTTTTGTCTCTGCCATCCTCCTAGCCCCGTCTCATGAAGATCAGACCCCCCTCCCGTCTTCCTCCATGGCTTACCCTCCATGGCAGGGAGCCCCCCAACTCAACCCACCCAGTCCGGATCCAGTGTCAGTGAGGTGTCTTCTTGGGGATGGCGCCTGCAGAGGACTGCCTTCCATGCTGCACAACTGGGACCAGTTTCTGCTTTTTTCTGCAGAGGGTAGCATGCAGTGCCGACAATGGCTGTGCTGCACACACTTCCACAAACAGCACGCCAGTCAGCTGCTCCTCCTTCATGCCCTATTGTACAGAACCTGGCGTGCCAACACCTAGCCTCTGCTAGGTGCCAGGCAGGTGCCAGTCTCTATTCCCCACCTTCCCCGGGAGAGGAGAGCTGTCCTCCGGATGCTTGATACTCTCCCTCCCCGGCCAACCCCCGATGACCCGCTCGCACTACGAACACGAGTCAATGGCTTCCCTCTGCTTTACTAAGTATACCTCCCTGTCCTCCTCCCTCTGTGTTTCCTCATACCTCCTGAATGTCACCCTTTCTTCCTTCGCCACCTTTGCCACTTCCTTACAGGACCATAACTGTCTCTTTTTCTTTCTGCCTTTTCTCACTTCCTTCACATAGAGGTTGGTTGCTTTAATTATACTCTCCCTTATTTTCCCCCACTGTGCTTCCACCCCTTCTTGACAATCCCCCCCTTCGAGGCAGCCTTTGAGGCAGTCCTCCATTACTTTAAAATCCATACTATTAAAGTCCAGAACCCTCATCTTCGTGTGGTTAGGCTCTGTTCCTGTCTTACTTTTAAACCACACTGTACGGTGATCACTGGTACCCAGGGGGGCTGCCCACTGTGACATTTGCAATGCTGCCCCTGTTTGTAAGCACCAGGTCCAGCAATGCCCTGTCCCTAGTGGGTTCTTTGAATAGCTGCCTGAAAAAAGCCATTGCACGGGGTCAAGGATGTCCATACTCCTTACTGAAGCTGCAGCTGAAAGGCTCTATTCCACGTCTGGCAGACTGATGTCACCTACTAACAGCACCTCCTTCTTACTTGCCATTTTGAAGATGACTTCTCCAAGTGCCTCATTAAACTCCTATCCATGTGTTGAGGTCTGCACACTACCCCACTATGGATAGCAGCCCCGGAGCCTGTCTCGAGGGTGACCCACAGCACCTCCAGCACCTCCTTTTCCTTATGATGTGCCTGTACCTCCATGGCTTTGATACCCTCAGCCACATGTAAAATAACCCCACTTCCCTGTCCCGTCCCTCCTGAACACAGACTAGTCCAGTATGGTCATGTCCCAGTTGTGGTGCTCAGTGCACCACAATTCCATCAGGGCCACTAAATCCAGGTCAGCCTCCACCACGATGGCTCCCAAACCAGCAATTTTGTTTCCCAGACTCCTTTCACTGACGCACATGGCTCTTCACACCTTCTTCCCTCCCACCCTGATTCCCTCTCCCATTCCTGCCTGTGTTTTTCCATGAAGCTCCTTCTGACTTTCCTCTTACCTTTTTAACTTCCTTATGAAAATGCATTCTCATCTGGAATCAGTTCTCTGACCATTTGCTTGCAAAGCCAAGAACATTTAGAGCCCCACCAGGGCCCACTAAAAATACATTCTTATCTGGGTAGAATATGGGTGGGAGGGAGCCAAGTGGAGCTAATGAGCGGTAGATGGATGTTTCTTTTTAATTCTTGTCTGCGTACAACTCTAGGAAACCATAAGCAACAGATGAGAGAGAGAGAGACCAGGCTTCTGGGGGTACTGGGTCAGGCTGGAACTGTAAGGCTTAGAACGGTGGCAGGGCTTTAGGTCTGGGATATGTCGTATTAGGTTGCCTGTCAGCTTCCAGTCCCTGGAGGTTCCCTTTCAACATGCTATAGCAGAGCAACAGAGAGAGACAAAGAGAGAGAGAGAGAGAGAGAGAGAGAGGGAGAGAGAGAGAGAGATGGAGACAGAGAGACAGCTGGAGCCCAAAGCAGCAGAGAAACAGAGTTGGTGAAAGAAGATCCCCAGGATAGTAAGGTGCCAAGATGAGATAGGTGCCCTTGCCTAGGGACCAGAAAAAGAGATGTTCCTGAGAGAGAGACTAGTAAGGGCGTTAACTAGTAAAAGAATGGAAACCTGACAGAAGCTAATTGCAACTGAAACCCCCCCAGTGGACCCTCCTAAATCTGGGTATCTATAAGCGCCCAGAAGAATAAAGAACCCAGACCGAATCCCAGGTGGACGGAGGGGATGTTCTACAGGGGCAGTTCAATCATGTAGTGAGGGAGTCCAAGAGAAGCTCTCCCATATCTGCTGATGCCATATGCTCCAGCAGACGTCACAAATGTGTGCTGAGCACCGCACAACAAGAGTGCCATTGTTGCCCTGGGAGATCCCATTAAGCTCATCTACCCAGGGAGCCAGTGAAGTAGGGTAGAGTGGCATATTATGGATCCTATTAGGACTGTAAAATGACATGCCTCTGTAATTACACTGTACTTACGTTTGTTGCATGTAACTACATCACAACTGCAACGCAGTTACAATGTAGTTACCCTATAACTACACTGTAGTTAAGAGAACTTGAAAGCGTTACTCAGTGAAGTGTGACCTTAAATATGCACCACACGTTTGTAATCACTTTACTCTGCTCAGGCTCCTGTGCAGAAAAGTGGGCTTGGAGCATATCAGAGCTTCCCTACAGCAGGGGACTGCCTTCTGTTCATCAGTAAACTGTGCAGTAAGGAAAAAATAAGAAACTATGCAGCCCTATTCCCTTCCACCATCACATCCCTTCCTTTCCCATCCCCTCTCTTGCTTTCCACGTAGATTCAGAAACTCTGTTTAGCAGGTTCTGGTCCTGACTCCACCAATGGCGTAATGATTCAGATTCACAGCACACGGAGGCGGATTGTCGATGTGCTGGACTGAGGAATTGCACAACCCTGCTGATGCAGCTCCAATGAATTGTAAAGCAGCTGTGAAATGCAGAACTCTTGCTGACACCAGCAGCAGGACTCTACGCACAGGGAGCTAATCAACCGTAATGCCCTCGGCAATACCAGGGACTCTTCCAGGAGAGGAAGAGCAAGCCCCAACAATTGATTTCTGTTTCCTGACATCCCTATTTTAGGACTCCAGAAGTGTAACAGGGCTTCCTGGTCTCCTTCATCTTCAGGGGTATGCCACAATATTGAAGGCAGGCCCTCTGCCTCCCATATCACTGGCTGTCATGTGGCATTTCTCAGTGGTGGCAGTGATTCCAAATGTCAGTGCACTCATGTCCTAGTCCTAGTCCCCCTTACAACCCAACACCATCTTCTCCAGACCCATAAGCTGCCCTCTGCCACAGCCCCTTACCTTTCTGGAACAAGATTCCCTTGCCTCACCCCTTCTCCACTCTGTGATCACCAATAGCAGACCATGATAATGGGAGAGGGGGTTGTATGGTGAGTAGCTAAACCCTTCTATGCCCTGCTAGCTCAGTTGGTAACTAGCCCCTTTTCACCTGGTGCATGCCAGTGTAGCTTAGCAGTGTGCAGTGAAGCAGTTACAGAACTCTACGCTTGCGTAACTACAGACAGTAATAAACAATTAGATCTCCTTGCTCAATACACCGGTGAGCTCAGATTGCTTACTCCTGTCTTTGATAATGCTAATGTAGAGTACTGTAATTCCCTGGCACATGCTGCTCAGCGACTCAGCAGCATGCTGCAACGAGAAAGGGGAATATTTAATAACTGAGCTAGCGTGGCACAGAAGGACTCAGCTGTCCACCGTGCTCATTACTAATTCATGAGGCGGAGGAGGGGACAGCAGAGGAGTACTTGCCCAAGAAAGGTAGGGGGCAGTGGGAAAAGGTTACAAAACGGCACTTTGGACTCTGAAAAAGATGGTATTGAGCAGCAGGAAGTAGCAGGAGGTCGAGGTGGGGAGAAGCCTAGGATGGGGTCTTATGCCAAATAAAGGTATTCTGGCCATGTGGTTACAGTGGACCTGGATACATGGGTTTGAATCCAACAACCTCTGCTTTTTAATTTTTTTGACTCTGAGCAAGTCGTTTAACCTTCTTGTTAGAGGTGTGCAAGTACCTTAATACTTAGTGAGTATTCATACTCAGCACCCTCAGATACTCAGTACGCGGATGAAATCTGGAGGACACACTCTATCCCCCTCCTGGTAGCTAAGGCTGGTAGTGCGACCATGTTAAAAGAAATTTCCAACTTCTGGCACTCTGCCAAGAGTGATACTGTCTTGAAATGCCATACCCCCTCCCAAAATTGACCCTAGCCCCATCCCCACAAAGGTAAAATTTTAATATTAGGCCCTTCTCCTAATCTTCAAACCACCATTTCGGGAAGGGGGGGCAGTAGCCTGTGTAGATCAGTATAATCACTCCTCGTGTCTTGTACAGCATCAGCTGATCTAACAGAGCCAAGGTGCACGTGATGGGGAAGGGGGGGGAGTGATGTGTGTCACTGATGACACTAAGCTGATCAGTGTACTTAGCTTCATCAATAATGCAGCCCCTCCACCACCAACCTGGCTATGCATACTTCATGCAGCATCAGTGCAGCAGGCTACTCTAGAGGGACTTCTAATGCCCCTCCTCCCCCCCCGCCCACATTTGGGGCTGGATGAGCAACACTGAAATTTTACCTCTGTGAGGATAGGGAAGGGCTAGGAATAGTGTGGGGCATCTCAAGAGGATTATCTGTCTGCAAATGTTTTTTCTTAACACATCATTCTGTGAGAATGGGAAAGTGGGTGGAGGAGATAATGACTAAGGGGGGCAGGGGGCAAAGTAGGAGAGATAGAATATTTTAAAAAAATGTAATGCGACCAAATACTTTTCGCTGAAAAGGGAAAAAGTATGTTACTATTCGTAGTATCTGGTAATTAATACTGGTTGCTCACATATCCCTACTCCCTGAGCTTACTTTTTCTAATCTCTCTCTAATCTAGCTCTGTACTGTTCAACTCTCCTGTGCAATAAAAATGGCATCAATATTCTCTCCCCTTCTTCTCCTGGTTTGTTAAGCACTTAAGGATACAGTCTGTATGGAACGGTATAAGCCAAATTTCTTTCCTGTTCTTTTCCAAAGAGAGGGGTTGCTTGGGGAGAGGGATAAGAAGAGGAGTACACAAGGAGACCCAAACAGAGGGAGGCAGGGTGGTATATCTCATTTCATTTATTTTTTACTCTTATTTATTTATTGAAAGAATCGGAATTACAACCTTTGAGTCAGACTCCTTTGCAAAGGCTCCATGTCAGTAAAAAAGAAAATATACAAGCATCACTTAAATATACACGTCAAAATATACAGCACAGTTAACATTGCACAGTTACATCAGCAGTGATCTTAAAGAGGGCTAGGTTAGTAATATGTTCATATGACAGTATAAGTTTTGGAGGGTAGTAAAACTAGGCCCAGAGTCATAAAATATTTACAATGAGTTTCATGAGCCCTAGCATGGGAGAAGAAAGAAGAAATCCCTATGCTGAGGGCTATCCCATTGCACTGGAGGAGGAGGAACCTGGGGGGGGGAGGAGTTAAGTACATTAGTACATTATGTACATTCACAGACTGCAGAGTTATGGAGAAAGGATTTGAGATCAGCTTCAAATTGGCCCAGACTGGATGCAAGGGAGATACTGGACGCTAGGTTGTTTAGCCACGAGGGGGCACGATATCGGAAGGACTGCTGGCCAAGGGAGGTTCTACAATTAGGTACTTATAAGGGGGTGTTTGCAGAGTGCCTTGGTGCCCTCCTGTGTGTAACTGTTTGGATGAGGGGGTGGAGGCCAATAGGTGCCTGTATGTGTAGTATCTTTTTTGCAAGGAGGCAGGTGTGATATTTAAGCCTATCTTGGAAGTTTAGCAAACCAGCAGATTTGTAAAGCTCACAGGTATGGGTTAGCCTGTCACACTTTGATACCAGATGGCAAGCTTTATTTAGGGCAAGGTTGATGCTGCGTAGGGCAGTATGGTCAGCAGACCTATACATTACTATGCCGTAGTCCACCAAGGGTAATATGGAGGCAGACACTGCTAGGTGCATTGCCTGCGGGGGAATGCAGTGTCTATGTCTATACAGGATCCCGAGTCTGGAGTTAACAGAGGAGGAGACTTGTTGTATGTGCGTGTGGTAGGTGAGGGAGGTGTCCAACATGACTCCCAGGTATTTGAAGCAGTGCACCTGCTCTAGGGCCGTGCCAAGGGAGTTTGTCTCAATTAGTGGAATGTTACTGATCGGGTTTTGGCGATGGGCAAAGATCATAGATTTAGTCTTCTTGTAGCTTACTACAAAGCGGTGCTCAGAGAACCAGGTTTCAAGTTCTCTAAAGAAACCCTGCAAGGCGGATTGTAGCACATTGGGATGAGGACGTTTCCAAAAAACGATAGCATCATCTATATACAGCATTAGCTACCAACTGCAGTACTGAGGGAGGGAGTTCAGGAAGAGAGTGAAAAGTAATGGACCAAGAACGGACCCTTATGGGACACCTGTTAGGCCTGGCCTACTGGAGGAGAGTGTTGTATTAATTCTTACCTGCTGGGTCTGGCCAGAGAGGTAGTCACTGAGCAAGGAGGTAGCCTCTGGGGAGATGTTCAGGGATGGTAGGGTGTGGAGAAGTGCATGACTACCTGTATCAAATGCTTTGGTCAGATCCACATATAGAGACCCTACCACTGAGCCTTGTTCAAGAGTCTTGTGTATGTATGACGTAAATTTGACGAGTGCAGTGGAGATGCTGTGACCCTTCCGGAAACCATGTAGACCTGATGAGGCCTGATGTAGGCCTGATGAGCAAAATGCCTGTTTTCACAGGCGACAAGTTGTAACTAACAAACACATAATAACATCCAATATAATAATATACAGTACAATCACATATAAGAAACATAATGACATATAATAGCAATATACAGATTTCTTAATATTCTACTTATTACATATACATTCCTGTCAGGATAAGCAAATGGAGGCATAGAGGACAGTGATGGCAGTAAAGGCTCAAACAGAGGAGAGGATCGTCCAGGAGGTAAAAAGCAGGGGATAAGACTTTCTTCAGGTACATGAGTGAAAAGAGGAAGGCAAGTGGAGGGACACTGAGGATCAGGAGACCAGGGGGAGGGACTGTGCAGAAGATCAAGAAAAAACACAAATTTTAAATGTATATTTCTGCTCGGTCTTCACAGTAGGGGGGAGGGGACGGCATGGATGAGCACTGCAGGCACGAGGGGGAGTGCACACAAGTCCATTTTCAGAAGAGAGAGTCCACCGGGGACTGGAAGCTCTAAAGGAAAACAAGGTACTGGGGCCAGATGTGATCCACCCAAAGATACTGAAAGAACTGAGCACGGTGCTGGTCAACCCTCTGGCAACACTATTCAGCAACTCACTGCAGACAGGGGTAGTTCCAGAGGACAGGAGGAAGGCTGATGTGGTCCCTCTGTACAAGAGCAGCAGCAGCAGGGAGGAGGCTAGCAATTACAGATCAATCAGTCTCACATCAGTGGTGGGGAAATTAATGGAAACCCTGCTGAAGGAGATGTTGATGGAGTGCCTGGTAGGAAATGGGCTGCAGGACTAGCAGCAGCAAGGCTTCACAGTGGGGAGGCCATGTCAAACAAATCTCGTAGATGTCTTCAACTGGGTAACTAGAGAGGTGAATCAAGAAAGGGCAGTGGATGTGGCCTATCTGGACTTTGGTAAGGCCTTTGACACTGTACCACACAGAGGACTGATTAAGAAACTTAGCAACCTGGGGGTGGGGGTGAAAGCAGGAAGATGGGTATCTAACTGGTTGACAGACAGAAGGCAGAGGTTTGTGATAAATGGCAGTTACTCGGGGGACAGGACAGTGACCAATGGAGTCCACAGGGATCGGTACTGGGTCCTGTCCTCTTCAGTGTCTTCATAAGTGACATTGCTGAGGAACTGGAGGGGAACATGTGTCTCTTTGCAGATGACTCAAAATTCTGCAACAGGATGGGACACCCAGGAAGGGGTGGAGAGAATGCAAAGGATCTGGGGAAACTAAAGGAGTGGTCTAGGGTGTGCCAGCTGGGTTTCAATGCCAAAAAAGTACACCTGGGGCAGGGGAAACTTGGGGGCTGTGTACAAAATGGAGTGGTACTTAAGTCACCAAGCAAGAGAAAGACCTTGGGGTAATCATATCTTAAGACCTCAAGGTGGCAGGGCAGTTCAAACAAGGCAGTAGGCAAGGCTAGCCAGCTGCTGGGTTGCATAGGGAGGAGGATTTCTAGCAGGAGAAGGGAGGTGGTGTTAAACCGTATCGCTCATTAGTGAGACCCCACCTGTAGTACTGTGTCCATCTGAAGCCCGCACCTCTACAAGGACACTGACAGGGTGGAAGTAGTCCACAGGAGGGTGACCAAAATGGTGTGGTGGCTGCATGAGAACCCATATGAGGACAGGCTGCAGGAGGTCAGCATGTACTCCCTGGAGGAGAGGAGAGTGAGCAGGCATATGACTGAGATCTGTAAGCACTGGGGTTTAAACAAGATGCAAGAGGAGCACCAGAACACAGAGGCATGCTATGAAGCTTATGGGGGAGTTTAAGAGGGATGTGAGGAAATAATTCTTTACAGAAAGGGTGGTGGACAGCTGGAATAGGTTGCCAGAAAAGTGAAGACTGAGGGGAGCTTCAAGCATGTGTGGGATAGGAACATGGGCACTTGTAGGTAGAGAAACGAGAGGAGTGAGGGATACCTGTGACTGAACTGGGTCCAGGTTGTAGCAACAGGCAGGGAAAATAGGGCAGACATAATGGGCCTACCAGTCCTTTTCTGCTGACACAGTCTGTGTTTCTGTGTTTAAAAATGGTGTCCTGGGCATATTTTTTGGCACTGACCAAAGCTGCAGCCCTTCTTTGCAGAGCTACATGGGGCTTTATCAGGGATCTTCATGTCCTTTCCCCAATTAACATCTTACCTTTTTCTTTTTACCTCTTATCCAAAAACTTGTCGTGACCCAAACACAAGGAAACTTTTAACAATTTGTATCCTCACTGCAAAGAAGGTTATCACCAAAAATTGGCTTTCCCCTGCCCCTTATCTCTAAATCAATGCCATGATCTGATGAGAAGAATAGACAGAATGGAACAGCTTACAGCAATGGTTAATGAAAGAAAAGAGCGCCGACTCGGTGTCACAGAGGGTTGAGGTGTTGGACGCCACACCCTGCGCCACACCGGTGACCAGGGTTCGGGAACGAGCCTGGGTTGTTGGAGGCTGACAGGAAGGGGGGAGAGGATGTGAGCGGCTGCCGGCTCTTTGCCTCGGGAGGGTGCAAGAGGTGCCCTCGTAGCTTGGCCGCCCCCTGGTGGAGGCCGGAGTGACGGCACCACTCCAAAAGACTGCTGGCATTAGGCCAAGGGTCGATGAGACTGGCACTGGAGCTGTGGTGTGCATGTGCACCTCCACGCACATGTCACCACTTCCGGGGTCTCAGGCATAGGTTCACAGGAAGTTAACAGAGAAAACTGCGGGGGCTACCAAGGATGATGCCTCCGGACCAGCTCAGGGGATCTGTTGGAGCGCACATAGCGCCTCAAGACCCCAAAGGACCCCGAGACTGGTAGGGTTGGCAGACGACGAGGGTGACCTGCCGCAAAGAGGATAAATACAGTTGAAAAAAAAAAAAAAGAGCATTCTGAATTAATTTGGAGAAGATGGATATTATATATTACACCCCTTCGACCGGATTTTAGCCCATAGATTGATTGTGGTGCCATATGCTCCCCACTCTGGCCTTACTTTTAGGGTTTCATGAGGGTCTCTCTATGGATACATAAATTAATGCTAATAGTTTAACCCCTTGAGACTGTATTAATTGAATGTTCATGTGACAAGTATTGTCAGGCACCGTTCTTTTTCCTTAATGTCTATTATTTATGTTTATTTTTATTGTTGTACATGGATGTATACTTAACTCATAACATTTTAAAATAAAAAGTAAAAAAAAAAATGGTGTCCTGTGGGAGATGGCACTGGCATGGACCATATACTGTATTATATATATATAGAGGCAAAAAACTCCATTTAATGCATTAGTTAGGGTTGATACAGCAACAAAAGTGAGGAAATTCGGTGTGAGGTTGAAAACCCCCTTAACCCTCCACCTCAACTGTGGTAACTGGCATTGGGGTGTGCGTTGGGGCATCAGCCCAACTCTCACCCCATCACATTAAAACAGCTGAAGCATAGGAGAATGGGTCACATGTAAAACAGCAGAAGTATAGGAGAATGGGGTGAGAGTTAGGACCGATGACCCCAATGCACACCCCAATGCCGGTTGTGGGGTATGGGGTCCAAGGGGGTTCAACCCCAACACTGAATTTCCTCACTTTTGTCGCTGTGGAACAACCCTAACTAATGCATTAAATGGAGTTTTTTGCCTCTAATTTCCCTTCTTTTTGAGAATGATAATGAGAAATAGTGAAAGTAATGCAGCGGTGGGAGCACGGGGCCCATGATGTCTTGTGGCACAGTAACAGGAACAGCAATGTAAACAGAAGCGCAAACAGTGGTGCACATGGTAACGCAAGTTCGAATGAGAACAGAAAGGGTAACGCACACAGTGGCGTAGACGGGAACAGCCTGCCACGTGATGTGTTGTCACATAGTAACATGGTGCCTGCAAACGGAAATGTCAATGGGCATGGTGACGCAAAGTGAAACAGAAAGAGAAACAGTACTGTAGACACAAATGGCAAAAAATAACAGAAATGCAAGCGCAAATGAAAACGCAAAGGATAACGCATATGGTGGCGTAGATGTCAATGGTAAGTGAAACGGGTACGGAACTGCAAGCGGAAAGGGCAACGGTAACAGTAATGTAAGTGCACAGGCTGGTTTTCCCCAAAACCTGCATAGAGAAAGACAGTGAGTACAAAGAATGTATGCATAATAATAGGTATCGGAGCAGAAAATGAGGACTTGGAATACTAAACAGGTTATATCTCAAGAACCGTACGACGTAGAAAAAAAATTTAAAAGTCATATGATTTATGACTGTCCTGGCTAGTTTTATACTTAGCCCCCAAGTGTTTTTCTGACGAAAAGTCAGATCTCACACCGCCTTGTGATACGGCCCTGAAAATGCTTAACGCTGTAATGTTATCCTATGGGAAAAATAGAGAAGTTCGGAGCCATAACTTTGCCTCCCTGTAATATTTTTTCACCAAACCACTGAAAGGCACATCTGTGGGCTGTTGGCTGTCTTCCCTCCAAATTTCAGGAAAAAAGACCAAACCATTATTTTGCAGCAGAGTGCCAAAGGATTCCTGTAATGAGTCGGGCGCCATAATGTTATCCTATGGGAAAAACCGTCAACTTTGGAGTGCCATAACTTTGCCGCCATGTAATATTTTTTCAACACAACACAGAAAGGCACATCTGTGAGATGTCGGCTGCGTTCCCTCCAAATTTCAGCCCAAAACTCCCAACCGTTCTTTTGCAGTGCAGTGCCAAAGAATTGCTGTCATTTTCCCACAGACTAGAAAACTACTGTCACATTTCTATGAAAGCTGCAAAAATTTGTGACACTTTGTGAGCACTAAAGTACTTTATGAAAGTACTTTTTCCAGAAATTTGAAAAACATATTTTTGGGGTGTTTTACCCCAAAATAAAGACATGGCTAGCATCGTCAGGGTCCGACTAGGTGAATACAAAATGAATTAGGTTGCTAGAGGGTCCCAAATTTAAATGCCAAGCATTTTCCTGATCACTAACTGAAAACAAAATGGCGGATTTGCAAAAGTAATAGGGCCATTTGTGAAAGTAAAAATGCATTTGCAAAAGTGTTGAACTTTTTGTTAACTTTTCCCATTGACTTATAATGGGAAATTGTTTTTTGAATAACTTTTGAACCGTTTAATATTTTTTCACCAAACCTTCAAAAGGCACATCGGAGACCCCGGCCGCACATTCCCTGAAGATTTCGGGCCGGTCACACAAACTGTGCGACCTGTAGGCGCCACCGTGAGAATTCCAGAAAAAAGCGTGACCAAGATGTAGATCACACTTAATAACTCCGCAGCCATATATCCGACCAGCACGAAACTTGGCAGATCCCAAGGCCTATGGTTCTTGATCATGTATTCCAAATTTCAGGCAAATCCGTCAAACGGTTGCAAAGTTATTAAGGTGCAAAATTTTGGGTTTAACATAGAAATGGCTCCTCAACCCTAACTATGGTAGCACTACCGTGCTACCATAATATACATATAGATATATATATTTTTTACAGTTTATTTATCCAGGAAACCCCAGCTGTGATGAAACATCTTGTTTCAAATGAGGTCCTTTTCTACCTTTTTCCCCAGCTGCGAGGATTGCAGCACTGGAAGGTTAAGTGACTAACCCAAGGACACAATTGAGTTTTTGGCTCTAGCTAGGTTTAAACCTGCAACCTCCTGGTTCCCAAGCTGGTGATGAAGCAGTACACCACACTGCCTCCAAATTACTGGCGGGTCTGAGGAGGTGGTACGGGACAGGAGGTGACAGAGGGATGTGGCTGTGGAACTAGCCCTGGCCACCAAGGGAGATGCAAACTGTTTTTATAGAACACTTGCTTTGAAACACAACTTTCTACTAAATATGAAATTACAAATAGGATGTTTCGTAAGGCACCCAGGAATAAGCTTTTTATTCACTCTGCAATGTTTTCAACAATTTTGCCTAGCAACTGGTGACGGAGAAAAAGTGGTGCCCCAAGTTCAGGTCAGCACTCCTGGCAACGTTCCAGAGTAAACAGAAAGTTTATTCCTGAATGCCCTATGTTAGGAATACCTGATTTATATCTCAGGTCCCTGAATACCATTGTGACGAGGTTACAGTGGAAAAAAACACAAGCTGTCATGGAAATAATATGTTATTGTAATCAAAGCTATGCAACAGGCAAAAATATAGGTTACTCACCTGTAACTGTACTTCTTGGAGTAGTATATGGTTCACATCCACATGATGGCAGTTCTCCCTTAAGAGCTGATTCACCAGAATGTCTTTAAACAAAGGTCCTCCCACCACCTGGGTGATATATCCCTCTGCTCTGCCTCATGACGTCAGATCGTGCACACTGGAAGCAGGGATCCATGTGCTATTTGCCTGGGGAGGGAGGTTGGGTTGGTGGTGTGAACCATATACCATTCTTAGAATTACAGTTACAAGTGTATAACCTATTTTTCTAGAGGTATAGATATGGTTCACTTAATCCACATGATAGCAGACTTCAGCAGTTCTCTGGGAGGAGGGGGCAAGGCATGTGCTGACTTCCAGGTGGCAGCCCTGCAGATCTCCTGAATAAGGGTGTCCCTGAAAGCAGCCACTAAAGCAGCAGTATGGAGGGTGGAATGAGCCCGAAACCTTACAGGAGGCTCCCTGACAGCCATACTGTAACAGAGGTTAATGCAGGACATAATCTACCTAACAATCATCCTCTTAGCTGCCGGTCTACCAGCTGCGGCTTCAGCGTATGTAATAAAGAGTTGGTGATCCTCACTCCAAACTACAGCCATGTGCTCCATATAATGGGAGAATGCCTACTGCAGGTCCAAGGAATTGAGCCTGTGTTTGGTCTCTGAAGATGGGTTTGTAAAGTAGACTGGAAGGTTCATCACCTGGTTAAGGTAAAACTCTCAAGATAACCTTCGGGAGGAACTTCAGGTGGGAGCAAAGGATTACCTTGTCCTTGTGGAAGATCAGATAAAGAGGATCCATTAAGACAGCCTAGAGCTCACTAATCCTCCTGGCCAATTTGATGGCCTCCAAGAAGGCCCTCTTCCATGACAGTGTGACATCTCTCACCTGTGCATAGACTCAAAAGGCTTGCCCATGAGCAGTGCCATTACCAGCAACAAGTACCAAGGTGGTGGCGGCTCATGCACCAGTAGGGACAGATGGTCAAGGTCCTTAAAGAAGTGCCCGACTACCTTCTCCTGGGCCGCCGCTGGCATACCAGCCTGTGCCCAGTATGCAGAGATGGCTGCCAAGTGCACCTTAAGGGTCGTCAATCGCAGTCCCAGCTGGGACAGGTGTCAGAGGTATTCCAAGATGCTAGCCACAGGACAGGCAAGGGCATCAAGTCCTTGCCCTGACACCAAATGGAAAACCCCTTACATCTGAAGGCATAACACTGGTGAGTCGACCCTTTTCAAGAGACCTCCACAACATGCAGTACATTCTCTGAAAGACCCAGGGCCTGGAACTCTAGCCGCTTAGGAAGCAGGCTGTAAGGTGCAGGGATTGACGGTCTGAGTACAGGACCTTCCTCTGATGTTGGGTTAGCAGATCCAGGCGCAGAGGCAACCACCACAAGGGTCTGCTGCTGAGGCTGAAGATCTGGGTACCAGAACTGGCGAGGCCAGTTTGGAGCTAGGAGGATCATGTGCATCTTGTCTCTCCATACCTTGACCACCACCTTGTAGATCAGGGAAATGGAGGAAAGGCATACAGGAGACCTGGGTTCCAGGGCCTCATGAAGGCATCCCCTATCAGTGTCCAGGACTGTGTGGGGGCAGGTACAGAACAGCCTCAATTTTGTGTACTCCTAGGAGGCAAACAGGTCTACCAGAGGGGTGCACACAGGGAGAACAGGTGGTTTGCCATCTCCTGATGCAGGGACCACTCATGCGACGTCTTGTCCACCCAGCTGAGAGCATCTGCCAGCTGAATGTCTGCTCCTGCAACATGGACCGCTAAGAGTCCTGCACCCAGGTTGCACATGAGGGTGCCCCCCCCCCAACTCAAAGGAAAAGAGTGCGTGCCACCTGCTTGTTCAGGTAGAACATGGTTGTGGTGCTGTCCATCTGGACTTGCATGACCTGACCCTGACTAGAGGAGCAAATTCCATCAGAGCTAGTAGCAGTGCACAGAGCTCCAGCAGGTTGATTTGGTGATAGGTCTCTTTGGGTGACCACAACTCGTGGGTCCTGTGGTTCCCCAGGTGCGCTCCCCATCCCACCAGAGATGTGTCCGTCCTAAGAGTGACAGTTGGCTCTTGGCGGACAAACAGGACTCCTTCCTCCAGATGTTCTGGGATCAGACGCCACTGGATGGCATCCCACATCAGCTGGATCACTGTTACCAGTGGTCCAGTTAGTACTAGCAATAGTTTCAGGGCACCATTACAATACAACAAGGCAATATGTAGAAAGAACAGTTACATAAGAGCTTATTGTAACAATAGCTCTTCAAGAGAATCTCTTGCAGCAGGTCACACCTTAGGAACTACAGCAGTCATGCACCAGGTCCACACAGAAAATTTTTTGCTAGCAGTCTATCTGGGGCTACACACGGTGATGTCACCAAGTTGGCATTCCCCCATTCAGCTCTGGGTAGCCCCATGCCCTCTTCAGTTCCTTGCCGGAGACCATCCAGCAAGAACATGCTCCCAAGGGAATCGAGGGAGAGCCAGAGAGACCTGCCAGAAAGAGTATGGGAAAAGAACAGTTACATATGAACTTACTATAACAGTAGATCTTCGAGGGAATCTCTGTCAACAGGTCACACCTATGGAACTTAGCCATCAGGTGTCAGGATCCCATGGAAGGTTTTTTTGAAGCAGTCTACTAGGGCCCTCCCATGCCAATGTAATGCTCCAATGTCACACACCTTATATAAGCACGGGTGGCCCCACTCCCGCCTCAGTTATTTCCCTGGTCAGAGGCCATGGGAGACAGGAGTCCCAGCAGGGAACCGAGGAGAAAGAGAAGGTGCCCATCTAGCAGAAACGCTGGAGAGCCGGCTCCATGGCGCTGGGTGAAGGGGGTTCACCTGGCATGCTGGCGACCCGGGTTCACGCCCAAGCCCGGGACCAGGAGCGGGAGACTGGCAGGAGTGATTTAGAGCATCCGAGAGACGCCTTCCTGGGGAGGGTGTGCCAGCACCGCCATTGAGTGGCTCCTAGTGGCTTGGCGAATGCGCATGCACCTGGGCGGCGGCAGGTAACTACACATCGCGGGTGCTGCTCAGCCAGGATGCCGCAGTGTGCAGCACCAATAGGGATGGAGGGGTGGGTGGGGAAAGAATGGAAAAAGGCTGCCCGACCGACCGGATGACAGTCGCCGGTTCCCCCTCCACCACAAAGCCCTGGCGGAATGCCCTCAAGACTGTGTCCGTAGCCCTGTGCCCTGGATCCAGTATGGAGCTTCAGTCTCCCCTCCCAGTCCTCCCCCCTCCCCACCCGGCATGGGATTCATCCGGGCTGTCCAGGCGCATGGAATTGGATCCATAGCAGATGGTAAGAGAGGGACTGACTTGGCCGGTAGGTAGGGCCCTTGGTGGAAGTGGTCAGGTCGGATGGCAGGGGCAGGAGCGAAAAAAAAAAAGAAAGAATGGCAGGAGCAACAGTACAGCTGAGCTGTAGAGAGAGAGAGAGAGAGAGAGAGAGAGCGAGAGAAAGGGGGATGGAGGGAGGGCAGCATGACCTGATGACAGAGATTCCCTCGAAGATCTACTGTTACAGTAAGTTCTTACATAACTGTTCTGTTTTCTTTGGGGATATCTCTGTCATCAGGTCATACCTACGGAACAAGTCCCAAGCAGTGCTGAGAGCAAGGACTGTCTGGGCAGCAGGAGGCCAGAGGCCTAAGAAAGAAGGCCCTGAAGCTCAGCTAGGTCAAAGCCTGCCTTTCTTCTGGATGCATGTCCAGAATGTAGCGCCTGGTGAATGTGTGGCCAGTACACCAAGTTGCAGCAACGCAACTCTCGGCTGCAGACACATCCCTGAAACAGGAAACTGAAGTGGCTACGCCCCTGGTGGAATGGCTCTTAACAACCCCCAAAAATTCCTTATTGTACTTACTGTAACAAAAAATAACACAGTTGGACAATTATTTGGACAAGCACTGTTTCGAAACTGCAGCGCCCTCTCTGCCAGGGGCGAAAGAAACAAAAAATTGAGAGGACTTCCTGCAGTCTTTTGTACAGTGTGTATAGTAATGCAAAATTCTATGCGCATCCAAAGTATGGAGCTGTGCTTCCCCTGGATTGGCATGCTCTGGATAATAAACAGGCAGGTGGATGGACTGATTCAGGGTAAACTCAGACACCACCTTAGGAAGAAACTTAGGGTTAGTAAGCGAAAGAGACCCTTTCTTTGTGGAAAATCAAATAAGGCTGCTCA
Source organism: Neoceratodus forsteri (assembly GCA_016271365.2). Taxonomy (NCBI): domain Eukaryota; kingdom Metazoa; phylum Chordata; order Ceratodontiformes; family Ceratodontidae; genus Neoceratodus; species Neoceratodus forsteri. Next base: position 559,817,229 of record CM057450.1, on the reverse strand, counting down.
CCCTTGAGAGCCTGTTGCTCTGAAATTCTTCAAGCAGAAGGAATGACAACTAAAAATAACACTTTCCACAACAGAATGCGTAGCTCGGAAGATGTGGCTGACTCAAAAGGAGGCAGGGTCAGCTTTTCCAAAACAAAATTCAGGTCCCAAGCCGGAACCGGGTTACAGACAGGAGGCTTCAAGTGGAGAATGCCTTAGCCGGCCCACTGGCGCAGCGGTGGGATTTCCGCTTGCAACACCAGCGATACGGGTTCGGGAACAGACTCGGGTCGTCGGAGGGCCGGCCGGGGGAGAAGGATTGAGCGTCCCACGACTGCTCTCCTTCTCTGGGGGGAGGGTGCAGGATGTCGCCGGTGCAGGGGGGACACCCGGTGGAGGCCAGGAGAGCCTCACCATACGATGTCAGCAAGGTCACAAAGGGGTGGGACGGATGCCGGCATCACTGCACGTTCCCGCCCCTCCAGAAGGGGAAAAACCTAAGCCTACCTCTCTCCGCCTCTGTGATGCCCTCCTCTCGGCTGCGATCGTCTCCCCAGGCTGGCTCCTGCCCCATCCCATCGCTCGTGGCACCCTAAGGGAGGGTGCCAGGCTCCGCCCCTGGGGCTAACCAGGGGGTCCCAGGAGCACAGCTAATGGGGATGCGCAGCCGAGGGGTCCTTGACAGGGCGGATGGCCCGGCGGAAGAGAGGTGTGGCACAAAAAAGTATAAATAAATAAAAAAAAAAGAATGCCTCTCAGAAAAGTACAGGTCACATCCAGCTGAACAACAGCATGGCCATCAATGGGCACATGAAAGGCTGATAAAGGCCGATATGGCTGACAGGTGCACTTTAAGGGAGGAATAGTTGAGTCCTGCATCAGACAAGGTCAGGAGATACTCCAAAACCTGGTTCACCGGACAGGTGAAAGGGTCCAGGCTATGAAAAGCGGCCCAGATAGCAAACCACTTCCATTTCATGGAGTAAGTGGCCCTGGTGAAAGGTTGTCTGGCAGCCACCAGGACATCAGCCATCTTCTAAGACATCCCAAACTGAACAATGGTTATGTCCTCAGGAGCCATGTATGCGGGTGGAGGGACTTGAGGTCTGGATGGACCAGGGTCCCCTGGGCCTGAGTCCATAGGTCCCAGCAAAGGGGCAGGGGAACTGGAGGTTCCACAGCCAATTGCTGCAGTAATGGAAACCATATCCACCGAAGCCAAAATGGGGCTACCAGAATTAGGGTGGCACCCTCCATCTGTAACCTTGATGAGAACCCTATCAATCAGAGGGAGGGGAGTGAATATGTAAAGAAACCTCCCTTTCCAGGAGAGGGACAACACGTCTCACCAGAAAACTCCATGCCCTGGATCTAGTGAGCAGAAACGCAGCAGTTTTACGTTGAGTGGGGACACAAAAAGGTCCAATTCTGGACGACCCCACCTGTCGAACAGGTCTTATGTGACCAAAGTCAGTAGCTCCCACTCATGCACTTTAGACTGTGACCTGCTGAGGCTGTCTGCCAAGGCATTTTGGGCACCTGGCACATGGATGGCTGACAGTTCTAGACAGTGATCTAGAGCCCAGTACCAGACCCTCATTGCTTCCCGACACTGAGGATAGGTATGGGCCCCCACCCCCCCGCTTGCTGATGTAACAGACCACACTGAGATTGTCCGACTGCACCAACAGAGGGCCCAGAAAGAGATGGTTCTGGAAGACATGCAGAACTTCCCTCATTTCTTTTTTTCCTCCATATTGTGTTTTTCTCCCTGGCATCTGCAGTCAGGTTACTCCCTCTGCCTGCCACCTATGATTGTCCACTGGCCCCCTGGCACCACCGAACTCCTAGTACACCCACGGATCCTCCCTGCCTCGTTGCAGGGCTGGAAAGGGGAGGGACATCCTCCCACCACCCAGTACATTAATCCAGTCAGGGTCTCCGGTGGTCTGGCGGCAGAGTGGGACACTGGCTGTTGCCACATTCTTATGCCTCCCTACTCCTAGCGCTGCCCCTGACCTCACCAGGAGGCACCCAAGGAGTGGGACAACTGTCCCTCCCTCCTCCCTGGGAGAGGAGAGCAGTCAGACGCTTGATCCTTTCCCTCCCCTGCCGACCCCAGGCAACCCAAGCCTGCTCCCGAGCCCGGGTCGCCAGCGTGGTGCGAGTTGTGGCATCCAGCACCTCAACCCTCAGCACCACCAGGCCAGCGTAACTCTCCTCATTTCTAAAATGCTTATGTGAAGGTGAGTCTCCCAGTGGGACCACATACCCTGGGTCTGACAAGGACCTAGATGGGCTCGCCAACCCAGACCCAGCGCATCCATGGTGAGGATTTGGTGAGGAGTGGGGATAAGAAAGGGGACCCCCTAAAAGAGACTAACTGGGTCTATCTACCAGTGAAGCACACACTTTGTGTACCGGCGAGGAGACAAGGACCAGCTGATCTAGATTGTTCTAAGCACTGATCCCACTGACCCTTGAGGGTTCACTGCGGAATCATCAAGTGCAACCTGGCTAGAGGGACCGTAACAATGGCTGCGGCCATGAGGCCTAGTAGCCTGAGGAATGTCCTGGCTGGGACATGCCGGCTCTAAGCCACCTCCTGGGCCTGGGCAATAAGGAGGTTCCACCCTGTCTTGGGGAGGAAGGCCTTGCCCTGAGTAGAGTCCAGGACTGCCCCTATGTACTGCAATCGCTGAGAAGGAGTCAGCACAGACTTAGGCCGATTGACAGTGATGCCCAAGGACTGGAATAATTGACAGTGATGCCCAAGGACTGGAATAACTGCAGGGTGCATTCTAGAGTCAACAATAGGTGCTCCCTGGATGGGGCTTTGGGAATACATAGAGGCTTTTGCACCACTGCTACAGCTGCTAAGCACTTGGTAACTATTCATAGTGCAGAGGGTAAGCCAAAGGGCAATACTCTCAACTGGTAATGCTTCCCCTGGAACAGGAACTGGAACAGGAACAGCAGGTATCGTCTGTGAGGGGGCGCAGGCAAACCATGATATGCAGATAGACATCTTGCATATCGAGGGAGCACAGCCAGTCACCCAGCTTGAGCAGAGGAAAAAGGCTGTGCAAAGTGAACATCCAGAACTTTTTGTATTGCATAAAAAAGTTCATCTCTTTGAGGTCTAGAATGGGTCTCACGTCCCCTGTTCTTTTGGGAACCAGGAAGTACCTGGAGTAGAACCCCTTGTTCCTTTGTCACCTGGACACTGGTTCTATGGCCTGTTTGCACAGCAAGGTGAGGATCTCCTCTCTAAGCACCTCTGTGTGGTCTGGAAGGCAAAAGGTGGGGACGGGGTAAACATCTGGAAGCTGTTCTAGAAGCTCTAGAGCATGGCCCTGTTCAATTAACTGCAGGATCCAAGCACTTGTTGTGAAGGTCCTCCACTGGAACAGATGGAGGGAGAACCAACCTCCAACCACCACCTCCTGGCTTGGGACAAGAGAAGGGAGGTCTATCAAGGAGTCAGGCTGAAGCTGAACTGGCAGCCAGGGCCACACCTCCTCCTCTGGGTTGCTTGGTAGAGGAACCAGAGGTGGAGGAGGGGGCAGGCAAGGCAGAGCTGGCTCTGCGTCTACCCTGAAGCTTGGTTCCAGAACCTGACTTGTGAGAGACCTTACAAAAGGAGGACCTTGGTCTACTCCTGGGCTGGGTATGGTACAGGGAGTGGACAGACCAAATAGCCCTGCCAGACGACTGCAGGTCATTGATAATATCCTGAACGTCTGGTCCAAAAAGTTTGTGGCACACAAAAGGGGCATTCAACACTTTTTATTTGACATCAGTTGCAAAGACAGAGACTCTAAGCCAGGAGGGCCTTCTGAGGCAAATGCCGGAGGCAGCTGCCCTGGCTGTAGTATCAGCAATATCATAGGTGACTCTGAGGAGATGCTTACTGACATCTTCCGAGGCCTGGAGCACTTTGATAAGCTCTTGTCTCTGGGAACCCTCAGGGAGGGCCTGCACAGCAGCTTTCCCTCCCTCCAGAGGGCGTTTTGGTACTTAATCAGGTGGGCCAAATAACTGGCAATCCTAAGGCCCAGAGTAGCAGAGATGAAAGTCCTCTTGCCCCAGAGGTCTAACTTCCTGGACTCCTGGTCAGTGGGCAGGGAACTATGCTGCTTAGGAGCCTTAGTTCTGTCATGAGCGGCCTTGATAACCACCGAGTTGGTTTCACGTTGGGCAGCATAAAATGGAAACCCCTGAGGTGCCTGGTAGAGCTTGTCAGCCTTTCTGGGCATAGCAGGCACTGTGTTGGTCCTGCAGCAGGTCTCAGTGTCAGCATCATTCAGTGCTGGCAGCAGAGGAGGAATAACTTTGGGTGGAGACTCAGGGATCTCCAAGACATCCACCAGACTTCTCCTGGTTTCATCCTCTTCCTCGATTTAAAATCCCATGTTGGAGGAGAGCTGCTTCATAATGTTGAAAAAGGAGGGTCCTCGGGCCGGGGGCCTGGGGATGTGTTTGACAGATTCCTCACTCCTGGAGCCGGTAGTGGACCTATCAGAGGAGTCCACTGCGATATCTTCCTCCTCATCCTCTTCCTCAGGGGGGATGAGGTCAGGATGGTATTCCTCTTCAACGTCAGCCTGCTGTGAGGCAAGGACCGATGGGTGAAGTACTGACGGCTCTCTGGAAGGCATGGGGCGAATAAGTTGGACTGGAGTTGACAATGAAGCAGCATCCAATGCTGTGGGCGAACAACGGCCCAGGACGTGCAGCAAACTGTTGAATGAGAGACATGGTGATAGAGGAAAGGATAGCATTAAGGTTGATGGCAGGAAGGGGAATCGTCAACACAGGCGTCGAGAGAGGGGGCACGCAGCCTGTGTCCGATGATGAACCGCTAGCAGAAGAAGCAGATGGGTTCAGTGCCTGAGGACCTTGAGGTTCGAGAGGTCTCAACAACGGGGTGGAGACCGACAACCCAGAGGCCGACAGACCCTCCTCAGCCCTGTGATGGCTGGGAGAAGAGTCCTCCATGGGGTGGCCTGATCAGAGCAGAGGCATGCATGGGGCGATCCCTGGAGAACAGGAGGAGAAATCCAGCAGAGATCGGGATCACCGACAGGGGGAATGGTCCTTGGTCTGATCCTTGCCCCGTCGAGAATGTTTCCCTGAGGATTTGTCTTGGGACTTGGTGGCCTGAAAGCCTGATGAAGGCGCCGGCAAATGAGCGGGGGGCCTCTGGAGGACCCCTGCTCCCCACTGGCTGCCTGTTGCTCCATGAGGAATTTCTACAGGGCTTTCTTGGGTTGGTGCCGGGTGGTGAGGTTAAACTTCAGGCAGGACGCACACACAATGTTGTGACCAGGCCCATGACAGCAGACACAGAGTTCATGTTTATCGGTTGAAGAAATCTTTCAGCTGCGATGGAGGGTTAGTTTCTTGACATACAAAGGACAAGAGAATCACTTTAAGCTAAAGTGATTCGAAGGTAAGTAAAGGAAAAAAGGCTAAGTAATTTTGGTGGTTGAACTGAGCGATGAAGCTTCTGCAGAGTCCATGTGCGAATGGTCGACTGCAGGAAAGAACTGAGGGGGGAGCGGGGCCGCCTGCGATTATATAGGGTGTGTGACATCAGAGCCTGATGTCGGCGTGGGTGGCCCCTAATAGACTGCTGCAGAAAAAGCTTCCATGGGATCTTGATGCCTGACAGCTAAGTTCCATAGGTATGACATGAAGACATATCCCTGAAGAAGATCAGAAGGTTTACTATCCTGGAAAGGAGATGCAGGAAAGTCAAAGCTCAGAACCAAGGGGGAAGGAGAGAAGTAAAAGCATGACCAGCTGCAAGAGATTCTCTCAAAGATCTACTGTTGTGATAAGTTCTTACGTAACTGTTCTATCTTCTTCGAGGGTATCTCTTGCAGCAGGTCACACATTAGGAACAAGTCCGAAGTAGTACTGCAGAGGAGACTGGGGCCAGATATTCAAAACTTAGCCCTGGGGCAAAATTAGCACTGCACGGTGTGCTAAATTAGCCCAGAACCATTTGCATGCTATATTCAAAGGAATAGCCCCGGGGCTAAAGCAGCTGAATATAGCGTGCAAATGAAGCCGTGCAAACAGGACTGGGAGTGCAGCGCAATAATAGCCTGGCAAATAAGACAGCTCTGGATATAGCATCTGGGAAGTGCAAACCACAACAGCAGCCCAGTGCACACAGACGTGGAGAAAGGTAAAGGTGAACTACATGGCCAATGTGTGTGCTGCAAAGAAGTGGATGCACTAAAGCTGCAAACAACAGTGCAGGCCAAACACTGCAGAACTGTGTTATGGTTCACACAGGTTTGTACAGCATGCATACATTTGCGCAGCGCTAACATGTTTGCCCGGCACTAGGACATTTGCTCAGGATAAAAATTTGCTTTATTCAAAAGTGACATGCAAATGAGCCTACTTAGGCAGTCCATGGATAAATATCCATATTAGCATCTCATTATGGCCAGATTTGCATGTAGATTGCCCAGCACTATTGCAGGGTCCCATAACTCCACCTGTAGGTCAGTCTGAAAGTACAGGGGCAGGCTGGGTTTGTTCATAGCTCCACCTGTATGTCTGTCTGGAAGAGCATGGTGGTAGCTGCAGGCTACATTTGTACACAGCTGCACAGACTACTGTGCCCGAGGGAACTACACAGCACAGGCACAGATGGTGGTGCTGCATGCAATAGTCAAACTATAGTTCCTGCTACAGTGCATAGCAGACGCCACAGTAACAAGGTGGCTGGTAGTGTGAGGGACACAGCAATGCCTATGGTGTGTAAGGCATCACTGACTGCTGCACTCCACACAGTGACATACACATCTGGCAGGTGTGTTGTAACAATGGACATTGCTATTATGCTGTTGTGTGACCCACAGATGCTGCACCACTGGCATGGGATACTCACAGCGACATACACATGGCTGGCTGTGTCTGCTGCGGTGTCTGTACAGATGTGTGGTGTGTGGCCTGGTGGGGGACACATACCATCAGACAGGCACACTGGTGTCGGGTTATTCCCTACACTGGACCATTTCTACTGTGTGGATGGTCCCAGCCTTGTGGCAGCACCCAGTATGTGGTGCAGCCTGGCCACCTGTACACCCTCCCCTCAACACCCTCCACACCCCCAGTGCTGCATGTGTGTGCTGGATTGTGTTGGTGTACCCCAATGGGGGGACTGGAGGTGTCTGCTGTATGGACACACCACCATGGTGTCCACTGGGCACTGCAGCACCCAATAACGCCTGGCATGGTTGGGACCAGTACCAGATGATGGGAACATAGGAGTTGCAGTCCGTGTGCAGCACGTTTCTTCCATGTCTGGTTTATTTATCACCTTGTTGTCTGGGTAAGCACACTGGACCAGGGCACACTGTCAATAACCACCCAGAGCCACTGCATGTGTGGCTGAGATGATACAGAGTACACTAAATACATACCAATTAATAGCAACACACAATTCCCAATGTGCAACACAGTGTCACATTGCAAACCATTTCTGCTATAGGTGCTGTTTCGACTCAGTTCTATCAATGACAGGATGGTTGGCTTCTAAGCAACATTGTAACATGGGTAAAATAAGATGACAAAAAGCAAGGCAGATGATCGGTAGAACACCGTCAGCTGGTACAAGAGCAACACGGCATTATGGCACGATAATGCCGTGTTGCGATCGGGAGTGCGCACAAAGAAAGTGTAGAGCAAAGAGTGGAGCAGAGGTGGCTGTGTGGACGAGCATGAGAAATGTGGAATGCGCCTCAGAAGAAGTGGGAAAGGGAAATATTGGCGAGAGTTTGGCCAATAGGTGGTGGTAGAGACAGACATCGGGCACTGAAAAGGAAAAATATGTTCGTTCTGTGAAAAGCACCACCTATTGGTCGGAAAAACAGTGAAGTGGTGAGGGAAAAGCGCTGTTTGTTGTCATGGGTAGAATAGTGCAGCATTGGGAATCATGGAGAGCACAGAAGATATCTATCGCAGGCACAAAAGAGCTGCTTTATATCCAGGTAGGAAAGCGAGTGATATGATAGTGGGGACATGATATTAGGAAAGTAAAAGTAGTAGCCTAGCAAAGAGACAAATGCTAAAAGTGAAATGCAATTTAAAAAGCACCACCTATTGGTCGGAACAGTGACGGCCGTGCAACAGAGTCCGGTCAGAGAACTGCAGTAAATTAATTGAGATAGTAACCGATGCAGCATAAAGAATCTCCCCAGAAGTCACCACGGCATAAATCTCACCTGTGAACGGAGGGGCAGCAATATAGCAGCCAATAAGAAGGATGTAATTTGTAGCTGTAATGATTGTTTAATGTAAGTCTTACAATGTAAAGGAAAGTTGTAAGTCTGGAGAAATCGCTACGCACATTACTGCATGTGGGTTCCACAACGTGCACGCGCATAGCTGTAGTTAGACAGATGCTTACAAAGTAAGCGAGCTAAACGAAGAAACTGGAAGGCAAGGAAGTAGTTGTGGTCATCTGTCTTTCGTAGCAAAGAAATCAGTATGTATGCAATATTTCCTTGCACTTGCCATATTGCACAAGCAATCCCCTCTGAAAGGTGAGTTATGGGAGTTAATGATGGTTGACCGTTGTACACCGGCCTCCGTCCGCGCCACAACGGTCCCAACCATGCATTAACTCCCCATTAGATGCCACCTTCATCGGTGATTAATGCTTACTTATTGCATTGTATTCTACAGTTTGGGTGCCTGTGCATATGGAGGAGCCCAGGGTGGCCGACTGCCCAAAATGCCTCACTGGCTGCATTCAGCCTTGTTTCCTGTTGCTGCTGTGTCCACGCCCCCATCCTTGGTTTGCCCAGAGTTAAGACTACCTTTTCCTGGGCTGTAATTTGCACCGCGCAAAGTGTTGTGCAAAGTCGTGCAACACACTTTGCGTGGTGCTAATGCACTGAATACTGCATAGCACCTGTATCCATGTACATGCCCCCCTCTCTTTGCACACTGCATACATTATACTTTTGCCAGTGCTACTGCAGTTTGCCTGCGCTGTTTGTCCTTTTGAATATAGGGGACCCACGCAAACCTGGCACAAACCTGGTGCAAACGGTTTGTGCCCAGAGCAAAGTTGAGTATCTGGCACCAGTCTTGGAAGCTGGAAAACAGAATCTAAGAATGGAGGCCCTGTAACATAGCTAGGCCAAAATTTGCCCGCCTTCTAGAGGCGATGTCCAGACTGTAGTGCCTTACGAAAGTCTGGACAGTACTCCAGGTGACAGCAGCACAGATCTCTGCTGTGCCCCCCCCCAAAAAAAACAGGCACCAAAATTGGCCACGCCTCTGGTAGAGTGGCTCTTCACAGCCTCAGCAACTTCATTACTGTAGTTCCTGGAACAGAAAATAATATAGTTAGCCAACCACTTGGACAGACACTGTTTAGAAACTGGTACACCCTCATTCCTCAGGGGCGAAAGAAACAAACAGCTGCAAGGACTTCATGCAGTCCCTTGTTTGGTGAATATAATATCTAAGAATTCTATGTACATAAAGGAAAGAGCAATACTTCCCTTGGATTGGCATGCTCTGGGTAACAGACAAGTAGGTGGATGGCTTGATTCAGGGTGAACTCAGACCCACCTTTGATACGAACTTGGGGTTAGTACGCAAAGACACCCAGTCTTTGTGAAAAATTAAATAAGGCTGTTCACACGAGTGCCTGTAACTCAGAAATCCTTCGAGCAGAAGCAATAGCAACTAAAAATAACGCTTTCCACAACAGAAAGTGCAGCTCGCAAATCATGGCAGGCTCAAGAAGAGTCAAGGTTAAGTTTTTCTAAAACAAAATTTAAGTCCCACTCTGTGACAGGGTTACAGATGGGAGGCTTCAAGTGCAAGATGCCTCTCAAAAGTACAGGCCCACCGGGGGTCGGCAGGGGAGGATAGGATTGAGCATCCGATGGACTTCTCTCCTATCCTGGGGTGGATTTGGGGAAGGCCTCGCTCAAGTAGTGGCACCAAGTGGAGATTGGAGGCACTACACAAGCGTTGCGAAAGGGGAACCAGAAAAGTGGAAATACCACTCAGGAGGCCGCCAGATGACGGCTTTCTGTCCCCCAGATACCTCCGGTGCCTTCAGTGAGCCTCCCGTCCCTTCAGCAGCATCCCTGGGCCCTATCGTGAGTGAGCTGGGCCGCCCCACCCCAGTGCCTTCCCCCTCGGAGGAGGGGGACCCGCCCGGCGAAGGGTTACATCTGGGATATCCCGAGGACCGGCTGCAATGTGAGGGTCGGGGAGGCTCAGACAGGACCGGTAGGTGTTGTGGGAGGACTTGCAGAGCCCGAAGGAGTGGGGCGGGGGTCGCCAGAGCACGGCATGAGAGAAAATAGATAATGTGAAAAAAAACAAAAACAAAACACAAGTACAGGCCACATCCAACTGGGCCACCGTGCAGCCCTCAATGGGCACATGGAAGGCAGATGTGGCGGATAAGTGCACTTTTAGAGAATATTCTTTCAATCTGGCATCAGACAAGGACAGTGAGTACTCTAGAATCTGGTGCACCGGGCAGGTGAAGGGGTCCAGGTGATGGGAAGCTGCCCACAAAGCAAAGCACTTCCACTTCATGGAATAAGTAGCCCTGGTGGAAGGTTTTCTGGCAGCTACCAGGACATCAGCCACTTTAGGGGAGACCCCAAACCTGGTAATGTCTATGTTTTCAGAAGCCAGGCATGCAGGTGGAGGGACCAAATGTTCGGATGGATGAGGGTTCCTTGTTCTTGTGACAGCAAGCCAAGGTACAGGGGAAGGGTACCGGAGGCTCCACTGCTAACTGCTGCAACAGTGGAAACCAAATCTGACGAGGCCAAAAGGGAGCGACCAGAATCAGAGTGACACCCCCCATCTGGAGCTTGACTAGCACTCTCTGAAACAGAGGGAAGGAGGGGGAGCATAGAGGAATCTCCCTTTCCAAGGGAGGGACAATGCATCTCACCAGAAAACTCCAGGCCCTGGATTGAGTGAGCAAAAAAAAAGACAGTTTTGTGCGAGGATGCAAAAAGGTCCAACTCTGAATGCCCCCACCTGTCAAACAAGTCTTCTATGACCGAGGTCAGCCGTTCCCACTAGTGCACCCGGGACTGCGACCTGCTGAGTCTGTCTGCCAAGACATTTTAGACACCTAGAAAATAGACGGCCGATAGTTCTACTCCATGGTCCAGAGTCCAGCACCAAACCTTCACTGCTTCCCTGCATAGGAGGTAAGAGTGGGTGCCTCCTGCTTGCTGAAGTAGTGCACCACACTGATGTTGTCCTTCTGTACTGAAAGACGTCCCAGAGACAGCTGGCACTGGAAGGCCTGCAGGCTGTACATGACAGCTCTCATCTCGAGGACACTAATATGGAGAGAAGTCTCAAACAGAGCCCATGTCCCTTGAGTCTGATAAGGACCCAGATGCATGCCCCAGCCTGGCCTCCAGGCATCCGCTGTAAGGATCTGATGAGGGGCGGGGATGTGGAAAGGAACCCCCTTGAGCAAATGGCTGGGTTCCATCCACCACAGGAGAACCTTCTTTACCAGCGATGAGACCAGAACTCTCTACTCTAAGTTGTCAGTTCTCTGGTCCCACTGTACCCTCAAACTCCACTGAGGGATGCACATATGCAGCCGGGCCAGAGGAACCGTGGCAACTGCTGCTGCCATCAGGCCCAGCAGCTTTAAGTATGTTCTGACTGACATATCGGCTGTTGTAGAGGTCCTGGGCCTGCACTATCAGGCGCTCCGCCCTGTCTTGGGCAGGGAGGTGAAGCCCTGGACCATGTCCAGTATAGCTTCTAAGTACTGGAGACGCTGGCTGAGGGTCAGCACTGACTTGGAGAGGCTGACTGTGATCCCCAAACTGCTGAACAATTGCAGGGTATGCACCAAAGTCTAAGACAGCTGCTCCTGGAACTGGGCTTTGAGTAACCAATCATCCATGTAGGGAAAGACCAAAAGACCTTCCCTCCTGAGGGCCACTGCCACCACAGCTAGGCATTTGGTGAAGACCCGTGGTGCCGAAGACAAGCCAAAGGGAAGGACCCTGAACTGGTAGTGTCTCTCCTGGAACAGGAACCTGAGGTATTTCCTGTGAGGAAGGCAGACCTTGATGTGCAGGTATGTATCCTGCATATCCAGGGAACAGACCCAGTCTCCCTTCCAGAGTAAAGGCAATAGGCCTGGGAGGGTGACCATCCTGAACTTTTTGTACTGGATGTAATAGTTCAGGTTTTGTAAGTCCAGGATGGGCCTCAAGTCTCCTGTGGACTTGGGGATGAAGAAGAAGTAGGAGTAGAAAGTACAGTTATGTAAGAACTTACCATAACAGTAGATCTTGGAGAGGAGCTCTTACAGCAGGGAACACCATTAGGACTGAAGCCGGCAGGTGCCAGGACCCCACAGAAAACTTCTAGCTAGCAGTATACAGAGGGGAACGCCCCTGATGTCGGCCCACCCCCAACATCCAACTACGGTACAAAAAGGGCAGTCCCCCAGCACTACCTCAGTTCTCCTGCCGGAGACCCCGGCAAGCACGGTAATTGGGAGAACCAAGGTGTTCCTCGGAAACCAAGGAAAAAGTAACAGTGACGGAGAAGCAGTCAGTGTTGGGTAAGTTACTTTTTCTATTATTTTTCTGTTACGTTTGGAAACTTGTTCCAGGAAGCTCTGTGGAGTCACTAGCAAGGATGGAGAAGTACTAGAAAAAGTAATACACCTGCCAGTTACAGTTACTTTTTTCTTTTTATACAAAAAAAATACAAAAATAACAAATAACTATAACAGATTACATTTTTTGAAAGTAAAAGGTTAGTTACTATACTAATTACTTTCAAATAAATATAATCAATTACAGTTACATATTTATTTTGTATAAAAAGAAATAAGTAACTATAATTGTAGGTGTATTACTTTTTCTAGTACTTCTCCATCCTTGCTAGTGACTGCACATAGCTTTCTGGAACAAGTTTACAAATGTAATAGAAAGTAATAGAAAAAGTAACTTACCCAACACTGGAAGCAGTCACCAGGGGGATGGAAGCTGGGAAAAGCAGCACCTGCTGTAAGAGCTCCTCTCGAAGATCTGTTACAGTAAGTTCTCATATAACTGTACTATCTCACTTCAAGGGGGCTCTTGCAGCAGGTAACATCGTTAGGACTGAGTCCCAAGCAGTGAGAGGACTAACCCTGGTCAGCTGGGAGGAGGCAGAAGTCAGCGTGAAGGCTCTCAAGAGAGCAGGCCCTGCAAGACTGCCAGTCCAAAACCTGCCCTGTGCCTAGATGCAATGTCCAGACTGTAATGCCAGATGAAAGTGTGGACAGAGCTCCAAGTGGCCGCTGCACAAATGTCAGCAATGGACACATTTCTGAAGGATGCAAAGGAAGCAGCTACACCCCCTGGCAGAATGGCCTTTAACCAAGCCCCGTAAGGGCTTGTCATATTTTCGGTAACAAATAAACAATGCAATTAACTAGCCATTTGGACAAACATTGCTTTGAAACTGAAGCGACTTCTTTTCTTGGGGTGAAATAAACAAACAACTGATCAGATTTTCTGATGGTTCGGGTGTGGTCCAGATAACAGTGAAGCACCTGGTGAACATCCAGAGTATGTAGTAAAGCCTCCCCTAGATTCGAATGTTCTGGTTAATAAACAGGCAGCTGGGATGTCCTGTTTCAGAGTAAACTCTGACACCACCTTAGGAAGAATCTTAGGACTTGTCCTCAAGGACACCCTGTCCTTGTGGAAAACTAAATAAGGCTCTTTACAAATCAGAGCCTAAAGCTCGGAAATCCTTCAAGTAGAAGTAATAGCAACTAAAAATAATGCTTACCATGACAGAAACTGTAACTCGTAACTTGCGGATGGCTCAAAAGAAGACAAAGTAAGCATTTCCAAAATGAACAACAGATCCCAAGGGGGAACAGGGTCCCTAAAGGGAGGTTTCAGATGCAGTATGTCCAGCAAGAAGTGTGGGAAAGGTCAAGTTGGGCAAGAGTCTTGCATGGTAACCAGAGATGGCGGATAAATGCACCTTAATAGACAAGTAATTCAGGCCTGAGTCTGAAAGGGAAAGGAGGTACTCTAGAACGAGATTCTCCAGACAGGTAAAGGGATCCAGGTGATGAGCAGTGGCCCATATGCAGAACCGCTTTCACTTCATAGCATAAGTGGATCTAATGGAGGGTTTCCTGGCTGCCACTAGGACGTCTGCCACCTGGAGAGAAACCCCCGAGTCGGGCAACTGCTAAGTCTGCAGGAGCCACACATGAAGGTGCAGTGATTTGAGGTCCGGAAGGACCACGATGCCCTGCTCCTGGGACAGCAGATTGGAGCACAGAGGCAGTGGAATCGGAGGCTCCACTGCTAGTCACTGGAGACGTGGAGACCATATCTGGCACAGCCAGTAAGCGGCTATCAGGATCATCTCTGCCCCTTCTGACTACAACTTGAGCAGAACTCTCTGCAGCAATGGAAAGGAAGGGAAGGCTTACAGAAACCTCCCTGTCCAAGAGAGGGACAACATGTCTCGCCAGAAAACACCAAGCCTTGGATCTAGCCAGAAGAAACTGGGCAGTTTTGCGTTGGATGGGGATGCAAATAGGTCCAACTCTGGGCGGCCCCATCTGTCGAAGAGATCTTCAACCACTTAGGAAGAAGTTCCCACTCATGTGCCTTGGAACGAGAATGACTTAAGTTGTCGGCCAAGATGTTTTGAATGCCTGGAACATGCATGGCAGTCAGGTCCAGGTGATGCCCTATGGCCCAATACCCAACTCTCATGGCCTCCCTACAGAAGGGGTATGAATGTGTTCCCCTCTGCTTGTTTATGTAAAAGACCACAGACATACTGTCCGTCTGGATTAGAAGAGGTCCCGAGAGCAGGTTCGTCTGAAGGGCCTACAGAGCATACAGGATCGCCTGCATCTCCAAAACATTGATGTGGAGGTGCTGCTCTAATGGGTAACAAGTCCCCTGAGTCTGATGGTCTGCCAGATGGGCACCACAGCCCTGGCCCGACATGTCCATAGTCAGGATCTGTCAAGGTAACTCCGACCAGAAGTGGACCCCTTTGGAGAGATGGGAGGGGTTCAGTCGCTACGTCATATTCTGATGCACTGAGTTGGATACCGAAACCGGAAGATTCAAATTGTCTGTGCGCTGATTCCATTGGACCCGGGCTACTCTCATGTGTAGGTAAACCAGAGGAACTGTTGCAATGGCTGCTGCAATATGTCCCAGTAGTCTGAGAAAGGTTCTGGCTGGCAGCTGGCTAGATAATGCAACCAGCTGAGCTTGTGCCTGAAGGAATTCTCCCCTGTCTGAGGGAAGAAAGGCTTTGCCTTGGGCGGTGTCCAGGATTGCCCCAATGTACTGGAGTTTTTGACTTGACCAAAGAGAGGATTTGGGGAGGTTGAGAGTTACCCCCAGATCCCGAAACAGTGTGAAAGTGGCCTCCTTGGTTCTGAGCAACTGATCCTTGGTGAGAGCTGTCAAAAGCCAGTCGTCTAGGTAAGGGACGACATAATGGCCTTCCCTGCTTAAGGCCACTGCCACTACTGTGAGGCATTTCATGAAGACTCAAGGGGCCAAGAACAGGCCAAATGGCAGAGCCTGAAACTGGTAGTGGTTTCCTTGGAAGTGGAAGTGAAGAAACCTTCTGTAAGGTGGGAACACCCAGATGTGAAGATAATGTGTCCTGCATGTCTAGAGAACAGAGACAATCCCCCTGCTGAAGTAAGGGGAGAAGGCCGGGACGAGTGACCATCCTGAACCATTTGTATTCTATGAACTGGTCCAGGCGGCTGAGGTACAGGATGGGATGCAAGTCTCCTGTTCTCTCTGGGACCAAGAAGAAATGTGAATAGAATCCCTCCCCTCACTGTGCTGAGCAGACAGGTTCTATGGCCTGTTTTCTCAAGGCCGCCTGGATCTGTTCTTGAATAATGGTGACATGGGCCTGAGGGTAATGAGAGGGGAGGATTGTCTGGAAGAATCTCCAAAAATATTTGGGGTGTGCCTCTGTTCCACCAACTGCAGAACCCACTGATCTGAAGTTATTCTGCACCATCCCACTCCATAAGAGAGAGAACCAACCCCCCACCACCTCCCCTAAGGATTAGGCTGGGGAAGGGGGTGTCGGGTAAGGAGTCAGGCAGAGGAGCCGGGGACAGACAACGTGGTCTGGGAGGTTCTGGGAACTCTGGGGGTGGAACCTCCTGTGGCTTGAGAAGTAGTCTTTCTCTTAAAGACACTTCTGGGCTGTTGGCCTCTGGGTTGTTGCTTAGAGGTGCAAAGAAAGGACTGCCGCTGAGATAATTTAGGCTGGGACCTTACCCAACTCTTGAAGGCGAATGATGATATTTTGAGAATCCTCGCCAAACAAAATGGGGCCTCTGAAAGGAGCGTCCTGAATTTTGGACTGGACATCCGGAGCAAAATGGACATCCTAAGCCAGGAGCAGTGATGAAAGCAAACTCCCACAGCCACAGCCCTACCTGTGGAGTCTGCAGAGTCATACGAGGCTTGGAGAACTAAAGTCCGTACATCTGAGCCCGACTTCAGGAGGTGTAGTAGTTCAGCCTTCCCAGGAAGGTCAGACTGAGCTTGTGCCACCTTGAAAACTTTCTCCCACAGGGCATTCTGATATTGAATCATGTGGGCCAGGAAGTTTAGGGAACAGACAGTGCAGGTGGCTGGGGAATAGACCTTTTTGCCAAAAATGGTCTATCTGCCTGGAGTCTTTGTCAGGAGGCTGAGTGCTAAGGTGCCAGGGCTGCTTAGAGCGGTCGTGGGCCGCATTAGTAACAACTGAGTCAGCCCCTGGGTGTTCCCCATAAAAAGGTTCATTCCTTGGGGCATTATACAGGTGATCTGCCTTCTTAGACGTCACCAGTGTGGTGGACAGATGTTTCCAAGCTACCCTAATGACATCCTTGAAGGAGTCAATCAGAGGAGGAACCACTAGGGGTAATGACTCCTTCTTATGGAGGAATGTGGCTAACCAACGTCGCTCCGGATCTACTTCCTCAGTGTCCCAACCCATGAGGGCCTGGATGTACCTCATCACATCCATGAGCATCGGGTCATCTGGAAGAGACAGTAGGGGTGTACTTGGGCTCCTCTGGTTCCAACGGTAGGTCAGAGTCCCTGGAATCCCCATAAGAAGAGGAGGAGGAAGGCAGGCCCGGTAGTGCAGAGGGTTGAGGCGCTGGATGCCTTACCTGGAACTATGCTGGTGACCCGGGTTCGGGGAGCGACCTCGAGTAGTCAGGGTGCCAGCGTTGGGGGGACAGAGCAGGATTAAACCCAGTGGGCAGCTCTCCTGAGGGTGGTGGGGTGATTGGTGCCCCTCCGAGTTCCGCCCCACCGGGTGGAGGTCTGGGGTTGCATAGGTGGGAGGGGGGCAAAGTATCGGGAGGTTGAAGGGGCTGAGCTGGTGCCATGGGGTGCGGAGTGTGCCTCCACATGCTCACACGGCCATATGCTGGGGCCTCGGGGGGTTTGTTTCGGGGAGAAAATACGCAGAATATATATGTGTCTCCATCACCTGTTGGCAGGAGGAGGTGACGGGGACCAAAAAGTTAAATAAAAAAAAAAAGAAAAAGAGGAAGAAGAATATCCCCCCCCCCGACTTGCCTGAGTCCAGAGAGGGAGAGGGTGAGCAACAGTGCCGTCATCGGTGAGTCCTCGGATGACTGGCGCCAGCTCCTTCAGGTTGTGGAGTAGGCTCCTTAAGAGGAGACATTGCAGCCTTCCTAGGGGGCCCTGCTCCTTAGTTGGATTGGGACAAGGATCCCTCGGAGTCGGAGCTGGGGGCTCTTTTGGGGCCACCTTATCCTTAAAGAATGCCCACCAGCCCTCAAAAAGGGTGTTAAAGTCTCTGGGTGGATTCTGAGGCAGAAGCAGGAAAGTCAGCATCTGAGGAGGTAAGCGGAGAGGACCCTGGCATTGGTTCCTTCGGCTGTGGTAATCCTGGCGTTGGATCCACTGGTGTCGGGTTAACTGGCATTAGTCACTGGGGTAGGGAACCGTCCGGCGTCAGTCTGACTACAGTCACGACACCTGATGCGGTCCCTCGGGCATCGGCTATGTGACAACAGGACCAGCTGGTGGCTGTGGAGGGTTAGAAGACGACAGCTAAGGCATCGCTAGGGTCGATGTCAGGGTGGCTTGCGTCAAAGGGGCAGGTGTGGGTTGATGCCAGTCTAGTGATAGGAACATACGAATGTGCCAGCAGAAACAGACCACCCGGTCTATCTAAGTCTGCTCGAGTGTGCAGCCAACACCCCTAATTTGCAGCTGCTCCTCCCCTTTGTCATCCCACTGCCACCCCCCACCCTCACTCTCCCCGCTTCCCTGTCCCATGCCCTTTTGAAGCTGTTCACAGATTTACATGATACCACCCATTCTGGTAGGGCGTTCTATTTTGCTACCACCCTCTCTGTGAAATAATGTCTCCTCATTTCCTTCCTAAATCTTCCCCCCTCTATTCTTAGCCAGTGCCCCCTGCCGCCGGCCTAGAAGGGGAAGCCTGTCCCGGGGAGCAAGCTCCCAAATGGGGCAGAGGCGTCACTCTCTTGGGGGAGGTGAGTACATGCCCCTGGTGTCGCTTGGAGACATCAGCCCCTGACATCGGGACTGGCTTAGCTGATGCCTCAACTGGGAAGGCCATGGGCAAGGACCCGCCAACAGAGGATGACCTCTCTGAGCCACCTGGCTGAGGACCCATTTGATGGATGGGCCTGATCTTCAGGGGCTGGGTGGCTGGGGCCGAAGTCCCGAGTCCCAAGGAACTACCACTGGAGACCATCAGGAGAGTGGGTGGTTTGACCACTTTGAGCATGGAGGGAGAGAGGGCTGCTGGAGTGGAAGGGGGCAACCTCCTGTGGGAGGAAGACCCATGTTTGATACCAGACTTATGCGGGGACCTGGAGTGGGAAGCTGACCAGGGTTTGTCCCTGTGCTTCTCCCGGTGTTTGTGCTTTCCCAAAGACTTCTTCTCCTTGGATGATGAAGAAGTGGAGGCTCTGGAGGCCTGGGAAGAGGAGGTACTTTTATGGAGCTCCTTCTCCACTGCTGTAAGTGTTTGCTGCAGCAGGAAGGCTTCCAGGGTCTTCTGGTGGCAAAGCCAGGTGTGCTGAGTAAAATTCTGACAGTGCTGGCAGGCCTCAGTGTCGTGGTCCGGGCCTAGACAAAGCAGGCACGACAAATGGCTGTCCTTGTGGGGAAGTTGCTTTCCACAAGCACATTTTGTATGCTGCTGTGTTACTGAAGAGGTTGGAGAAGAAGACATGCACAGAATCGCTTCATATTTTGAAGCAAAAATAAAAATAAAATCCCTCTCCTATCAGGGACCCAGGCTGTTCAATAAGCTACCTAATACCCTCACAGAGTGTACCAAGATCAGCCAATTTTAAACTGGGCTACGGTCTCATCTAGAGCGTGAAAGGGTCTGTTGATGCTCTAACTAATAATCCCCCCCCCCCGCCGCTCTCACTACCTTGACCACAACTAGCACCGACCCCTAAAACCCTCACTGTTCCAGTCCTCACTCAACTCCTTCCCTGTATCCCCACCTCTTCACTTCCATCCCAATTTCCCCTACCCCACCCTCCCCCATAGCACTTAACCACTGTACCACATGTTCTCTTTGACAAAGCCTACTCTGGCTGCACTACTTTGGTGATTCTCACCCTGTCAAAGTCCTGGCCGTATACTACCCCTCCAAATAGAGGGTCTCCTCCCTACCTGTCGGTCTCCCTGCACCCTTGTAATGCACTTTAATCTACACTAACAGTGTGCTGACCTAATGTACCCTGACACCCTAATGCTTGCTGATGGATTTCCTCTTATTTTTTTTCTTTGAATACATGTTCTGTGTTGTGACATTAACGGTAATCATCAGTGATAACTATGTGATTCTATCTAAATTTTTTGCTCTGTACTGCATTTGACTGTATTGTATTTGTCTGACTTGAAACCTTTGTAAACGAGTCCCTAATTCAAAGGTGTAAATCGGAAACGGAAATAAATAAATAAATAATAAATCGTGGATAATTGCGAATAAAATGGCGGTCGACTAAAGCAGAAGGCGTCCGTGAAGGTCCGACTTGTGCTGGTTGATGGCAGAAAAAGAACTGCGGTGATGCTGGGGGATGGCCCCTTTTATACCATGGGTGGACGTCGGGGGCGGGCTGACGTCAGGGGGTGGAGCCCCGCTGTATACTGCTAGCTAGAAGTTTTCTGTGTGGTCCTGCTGCCTGACAGCTTCAGTCCTAATGGTATTACCTGCTGCAAGCGCTCCCTCGAAGTAAGATCCCCAGGTTCCACTGACTCCTGGGGACAGGTTATATAGCTCTCTTTCGCAGCAGCGCATGGACCTCCTCCAGGAAGGTGACAGGTTAAAGGGGAATGTGAGGAAGTTTTTCATGGAATAGTCTACCACAGGAGGTGGTGGGAGCGAGCACAGTGGAGGGATTTAAACATGCCTGGGACAGACATAAGGGAACATCAGAGGTGGGAAGGAGTGGTGATAAGTCATTGACCACATAGGGTCAGAGTGAGAGCGTAAACAAATGTAGGACTTACGGTCAGACTAGATGGGCCTGGCGGTTCTTATCTGCCGACAATTTCAATGTTTCTATGTTTCCAGCAGCACGGGCACATGGCTTGGAGGGAAAGTCAAAGGTCTGGGTGGAAGATTTGGAGGCAATTCTACAAACTCTACAGCATGTCTTTGTTCTATGAGCTGCAATACCCAGACATCGATTGTAATCTCCTGCCACCCATCTAGATGGAGGGAGAAGTGACCCCCCACCATCACATCCTGGGGAACCAGAGGGAGGGAGGGAGTCAGGCTAAGGTTGAGCCCATGGCTGGGCCTGCTACACCACCTCTTGAGGACTTCCCAGTGGTGGAAGAGGGGTAAGCAGGGGGTAGGCAGAAACGTGTCAGCTTTGCACTTGCTAGGTTACTTGATGCCAGACCTAGGTCTATGGGTGGCATGTCGAAAGGGCACCCTCTGCCAACTCTTCTGGTGGGTGTGGTAGAGGGTGTGAACAGACCGCAGGGTTCTCCCTGAGGCCTGCAGGCCATTGAGAATGTCCGGCACGTCATCCCAAAAGAGCTTGCAGCCCCTGAAGAAAGCGTTCAGGATGGATTGCTGTACATCAGTAGCGAAGCCTGACACCCTGAACCAGGAGTACCACAGTGGAGGCCCTTGCTGAGGCATCTAAGGCATCATAGGCAGCCCTTAAGAGATGCCTACTCACGTCAGCACCAGACTGGAGGGCCTTGAGCAGCTCCTGTGTCTGGGAACCCCTCAGGGAGGGACCGAGCAGCAGAACTGGCCATTTCCCAGAGGTCATTCTGGTACTTGAGCATATAGCCCACATAATTAAGGACCCTTACTGCCAGAGTGGAAGAGGCAAATATCCTCTTGCCCATAAGGTTCAGCCTCCTGGACTCCTTGTCTGGAGAGAAGGAGCTGAGGTGTTGGAATTTCTTGGACCGATCATGGGCCGCGTTAATAACCACCAAATCTGCCTCAGGGGGCCCCACAAAAAGGGCTTCCCAGAAGGGGCATGGTATAGCTTGTCCGCCTTCCTGGCCATGGGGGGATCAGATTAGGCCTATAGCAAGTGGCCGTGGTGGCATCCTCATATGCATCATTACAAGAGGGATAATAAGAGGAGGGGAATCAGGCAGGCCTACGTAGTGTGCCAGGTTCTGCCTGGTAATGTTCTGCTCTGTGGCATCAAACCCCATGGTGGCCTGCAGTTGCCGCATCACAGCGATCAAGGAGGGGTCGTCCGGGGGATACTGTGGGATGTAGCTGGAGGAGCCTTCCCCCACTTAGGAGAAAGTAGAGGTGCTAGAGGGAGTCCGGGCCCCAGCATCCTCATTTTCCACATCCTCCTCACCTGGAAGGAGGATGTCAGGATGATACTCGTCATAATCCCCTGGCTCGGGGGGGAGGGCATCGAGGACATTGATGAGTGAGAGGGTGCAGGTCTCAACGATGCCTGATGCAATGGCACTGAAGGCCTAGAAGGTCTCACTGGCAACAGGCCCTGAGGCGGTACAACCTTCTGCACAAGGTCCAGGATGAAGGAAAAGAGAGCCTGGACATCAACAGTAACCATCAGCAGCACAACACCCTGCGGCAGCGACAGGGGGTATTGAGACCCCAGCGTTGGGAGGGAGGGAAGAAACAATGACAGGATGGGGGCAGTTTGAGAGACCTGCACCCCCAATGTCACAGAGACAGTCATAGGCGTCTACTGAAGAGGCCTTATGCCTGACAATGCATGACTGTCGCCGGCCACCAGCAGGCCGGCATCGCTCCCTGACTATGTTTGCGGATGATATTCTGCTCAATGTTATTTCTCTAGATGAGTCTCTCTTTAGGGTAGGGGACCTGATGGAACAATCTGAGACTGTAGTGGGATTCCGGCTCCTTGCCAGTAAAACGGAAGCACTGGCCTTTAACTATATGCCATCTGACAGCAATAGACACATTGAAAATACGATGGAATGGAGCTCTCTAACTTATTTGGAAGTTCAGCTTACAAAAAATGTGGCCAATTTAGAACTGCTGAACTATGAACCCTTATGCAAGCCTTTACTGAAGACCTTCATCGGTGGTCCCACCTGAAACTTGGCTTTTTGCAAAAAATAGAAGCTATCTGGCAAAACATCTTCCCAAGAATTCATTACTTTCTAACTCTCTCAGAGTACACGCCTCTTGTTATTTTCAGTCAATGGTATAAACTTCTCTCCAGATTTATTTGGGATGGTAGATGCCTTCGACCAAGATTTTTGGTGTTACAATCACCAAAGAAGAAAGAAGGGGTCAATTTGCCCAACCTGAAACAATATGCTCTAGTGACCCAAATTTGGTTGGTGTGCCTTTGGTCATCAGATGATTATGTTTCCCACTGGAAAACTACAGAATTTGTTGTGAATGACCTCCATAGGATAGATAAAATCCTGTAAGCTACTCCCACAGGATACCACCCATTCCACAAGTTTTACAGATACACCGCTGCAACCCTCAGAGTCTGGCATTTGATATGGAAAAGGGACGTACTAAGGACCCTTTATATGTGGGTACAGGTTCTCCAGTGGGATCAGACTTTGATGCTTAGTGCAACACAGCCCTTCTTAGCAAGATGGAATAGACAGGGCCTTAAATATTTTCACCAGTTTTTAGACACCAATGATATGTTTCCATTCCAAACATTGTAAAAAGCATGTCATTTACCTGTGTCTGACCATTTCAGCTTTTTTTTTATATTTATTTTACATTTTTTCCTCCTGGGCACACTGGAGGCAGGAACTCTGCCCCATATCACCCGCCCACGAGCCCAGCCACCCCCGACCAACCCCAAGACCCCCCCATGGCTTGCCCCTGTGTCGGGCTAGGAAGTGAGTTTCCCCCCTTCCAAATCTGGGGAGGCGGTGTCGACGAACCGGCAGGGTGAGGCTTCATGAAGTCCCTGGTCAACATTTTCCTCTTTTCTGGTTGTCCCTCCCTCCCGACGTACAGCGTGGACATGCGCACACCATGCCCACCGACTGCCTGCCTCCAGCCTACGTCACCCCCTCAGTCCCCACTAGGGGATGATCAACAAGCAGGATGACAATCCTCCTCCTCCCCGAAAGAGGAGAGCAGTCCTCCAGACACTCAATCCTTCTCTCGCCTCAGCCGACCCCTGACGGCCCAGGCTCGTTCCTGAACACAGGTTGCTGGCATAGCGTGAGGTGTGGCATCCAGTGCCTCAACCTCCAGTGCCACCGAGCCAGCTACCATTTCAGATATTTGCAGGTGTGGACATATATATGGAATAAGTGCCTTCGGTTTTGGCAATTCCTGGAAAAGCTGCCTGCCCTAATGGCCCAACTGGTACGTCATCGGACTAAGGGAGTGAAAGTACACTTAGTGGGAGCTCTCTCCAGAATATTAGGAGACTTGGAGATGTCCACTACATCTGTGCTCCAGAGGTGGAACATGGAACTTATGATGGAGTGGGACACTTTTCACTGACTGAAATACATCTTACCTGCCTACAAATTAACCATGGCTCCCTATTTTAGGGAGTTCTTGTGGAAATGTAATTCTCGCTTTTTTCAGACCCTAGTTTCTCAACTGAGGTGCATGGGTTTACAGTGGGGGAGGAGGAGCTGGAGAGGGTGTGGGAAGAGATAGGCGGACCACCTGCATGTGTTCTGGGCATGCCCAATCTTACAGGATTATTAGTCTCAAATTTCGAGAGTTTGTGAAGAGATGTACAGTGTCCCGGGACTACTTACTCCCTTCCTGGTACGTATGTCAGTTTCACCAGACAACAGTGGAATCAAGGGGATACAGCTGAAACTCTCATTAATTGTAACAGCGGGAGCCAAGAAGGCATAACCAAGCTATGGTTAAAGCCACTGACTCCTACTTTTATACAATGGAGTGTTATCATGGACGCCATTTAGCATCTAGAGAAATTGCCTTACACATGTTTAGATCAACTTCCTGTGTTTGACAAAATGTATTTATTTATTTTAGTCTTTGGTAACCGGGTAAGGCCCACTAGGCACAAGTGCCTGTTTTTAAGGGTGACCTGGGAGCACTGGGCGGTTAAGTGACTTGCTCAGAGTCGCACAGTATGCAAGTGGAGGTTGTGAGAATCATACCCACGTCTGGTCTGTTAGATGTACCAAGCTCATTCACAGCTCGTTATTCTAACCTCTAGGCTATACTGCCAGCCCAAGTGGATTAGATACAGACTTGATTCTGATGAAGCGTTTGTACCATAACTTTATTATGAACAAATGTAGTTCATAAATGTGAATAACTTAATCTTCTTTTTTTGGGGGCAGGGAGGTCTACCGACTCTGGGAGTTGGCCCCTTCTACGGGTGCATTTTCTGTTTTCCCTCCATGTCCTCCCTAATGACAATGTAAGCAACTTACTACTGCCTGACTCACCTCTGTACTGTCTATAACTGTACGGAAACATAGAATCTGTCCACAAATAAGGACATTATGGCCCACCTAGTCTGCCCTATTTTCCCTATATACAGTGTATAGGAAAAATTCTGCAAGAAAACATGATTATAAAATAAAAGACTGGAAGGGGGATAGGGAGTGGGTGGGAAGGGCTAGGACTCCGGATGGACAATAGGTCTCGGGGTCAGACAGGATATCACGGGCAGACTGGATGAGCCTTTGGTCTTTTTCTGACATCACTGTCTGTGTTTTTGTGTCTTCATAAGTGACACCGCAGAAAAACTGAAAGGTAAGGTATGGGAGTCTGCTTCAAATGAGAAGGAGTGCAAGAACGAGAGGGCATGTTACGAAGCTAGAGAGGGGGACATTTAAGAGGGATGTGAGGA
This sequence comes from Neoceratodus forsteri, assembly GCA_016271365.2. Lineage (NCBI taxonomy): Eukaryota > Metazoa > Chordata > Ceratodontiformes > Ceratodontidae > Neoceratodus > Neoceratodus forsteri. The sequence continues at coordinate 559,791,854 of CM057450.1, read as the reverse complement.
AATACTGCTTCACTGAAAGAGTGGTGGATGCCTGGAACAGTCTGCCGGTGGAAATGGTGGAGGCAAATACAGTAGGGAGCTTCCATCATGTCAGATAGACACTGGGGCATATTTATAAATAGGCAGGGAGGGTCGCCGGAGACCAGTTAGTGTCTGCGGAGACAAAATAGTTAGGGACCATCTTGGCAGATTGGGTGGGTTAAGTGGTCCTTTACAGCCGACAAATTCTCTGCTTCTATATATCTATGGGACACCTTTACCTCAACTCCAAAAACATTTACATCAACTTCAAGAAAGTTTTAAATCTAGTCGTAAAGTGAGAGGAGACATTTATTGATAACAGCATGCAAAGTGCAAGGCCCTACAAAAATATACTTCTACAGCTCTGTAGCAACCAGTGTGCCTATATGGGCATGTGTTTCTCGATGAAACCATGAGGGTAGTGCTAGGGACAAAATGTTTTTTATTGGGGGGAGGTATTTCTAAACTGGAAGTCACAATTCAAGCCTATACGTTTAATATCGAAGTGGGGACAGAAGCTCACAACAGCCTCATAGCTAAGCACCATGGTTTTCGTAAATGTCAACTCGAAATCGAAGTGCAAACAGCACCACCCAAGTTGCAAAGCAAAGAACTGCCTCTCATGTTTCTGTCTCTTTGTGGGGGGGTAGGGGAGTTTTCTAACAGGCTTTACATTTCTTTCACAACACAGTGCACCTTGGTATGATACCGATATTGCTTGCCAGCTCCCAGTTCTCATCAGAAGTCCTTTACTGCTTTAGTGGTCACAAGAGCGTATGTACAAAGAGAGCAAAAACCACAAAGAATGTGGACTGAACTGCAGAGAACTTCAACATGCATACAGGATTTACTGTCCCCAATGCTCAGCTAGTCCAGTGACAACAAAGCAAGGTTACTTTATAATGCTAAGTCTGACATATTATTATCATACATACATATCTGAGGCATGGCCCCTTGACTCAAGGACAAACTCTCCCCTGTACAAAGCCAGAAAGGCCCACTCTGGCAGCACTAGAGGACCCTAGATGTGTGGGAAAGGTAAAAGAGAATATGTGTGTGTGTGTCTGCGTGTTTGTGTGTATATATGGGGGGGGATGTTAAGTAAGAGGGAAGGAAATAAACTACTTACCGATATTTGGATGGTTCAAACCCTTCATTATTCTGACTTCTGGAAAAAGCTATAATATAAAAAGACAAGAATGGCATTAAACCAAATAATCTCCATGAAGACTGCACCACTGCTTTATCCTACCCCCTTATTCCTTCCCTCTTCTCACCCTTTAAAGAGATATCAGTAAATAACGGTTTGATACACTGCCTGATTCTACAGTGCAGAAGTTTTGGGATAAGTCTTTATGCTACACAAAATGGTACTGCATTGCAGTTTATTTAACTCGTGGTGTTCAAAATCACCTTCATCTTTGGCAACCAGGAGTACACTGGACCAACATTTGGGTGTTGCTACTGGTCACTTAACCACCATGGGATGGTTCACACCCTATCTAGACAGTTAAGAGAGACTGGTTTTAAAAAAAAATATATGTGTGGAATTCATACAGCATAGCACATATCAAACTTAAAAGAAATGGGACACACAATGTTCCATAACACTGAGATGCTGTGAATGTGACCTTTAAATCTTTGACCTTGGTTTCATACCAAATTTAACCTCTGACCTTCACCTTCTCCTTTCACCATGAAGGCCAAAGTTTTCAGTCATTTGGTTTCTTGATCTTGTGACTGGCATCACTCAATTTACGAATGAATTACTAAGGCATGCCATATACAGCATGAAAGAGAAAGGAAACTGTGAAATAAGCGAAAGTACAACTAACTCGGGCTGTTTACAAGTAGCCAATAGTCAGGTTATGAAAATTTTGCAAGTACCTTGTTTTCCACAACATTGGACTTAGGACTTGACGTAGAGAGAGAGAGAGAGAGAGAGAGCGTGGTTGGCAGGTATATTAGCAACAATGTCAGCTGCTGTATACCCAAGTCACTTCCAATTCTGTTGGAGGCTTTTGAGCTCATTCTATTACTGATGTCAGCTGCAGGGGAGGGAGTATCGGGAAGAAATAGGCATCATGATGTTGAGGATGACTGGCAGGGTTTGGCATCATGATATTGGGGTGATGGGAAGGGTTGGGCCATTAAAATGTTGGGGAGTGTTGGGAAGCACTGTGTATCATTATGAGGGGGTTTACTGGGAAGTGTTTGACATCATGATGTGGGGGATGCTGGGAAATATCAGGTATCACAATACTGGATGGTGTTGGGAAGGGTGTGGGCATCTTGATGTTGGGGGTGTGTGGGAAAGGGCTGTGCAACATGATGTTGGTGGTGTTGGGAAGGATTGGCCATTATGATATGGGTGCATTGGGAAAGGCTTGGCATTATGACATGGGGAGGTGGTGTAAAGGGCTGGACATTACGATGTTGGGGTGTTGAGAAGGGCTGAGCATCATGACGTTGACAGTTTTGGGAAGGGTTGGGCATCATGATCTTGGGGAGAGATGGGAAGGGTTGCACATCATTACGTGTGGTTCATTTGTAAGTGTTTAACATCCTGATGTGGGGGTGCTGGGAAGTACATGGCATCACGATGTTGGGTGGTCTTGGGAAGGGTTTGGCATCTTGATGTTGGGGGTATTGGGAAGGGCTGGGCGTTATGATGTTGAGGTGCTGGGAAGAATTGGGCATCATGATGGTGGTGGTGGGAAGGGTTTGGCACCATACTTTTGGGGGTTGTTGGGAAGGTTTGGGCACCATGATGTTGGGGGGGTCTTGGGAAGGATTCAGCATTATGATGTTAGGGGGGTTGGCATCATAACAGTGAGGTGCAGGAAGGGTAGAACATCATGACTTTGGGGTTTTGGAAAAGGTTCAGGCACCATAATGTTGGTGTCTGCGGTCTTGGAAAGGGTTGGGCATCATGATCTTTGGGGGGTTGGATGGGTTGGGCATTATTTTTTCATGGTGTTGGGAAAGGATTGGCATAATTTTTTTTTTTTTACAATTCTTTTTCTGCTCCGACTCCCAGGGAACTTTCTCAGGCATCCACCCCGATCTCAACTCTACCTCCCGGCCTGAAACTCCTCTGTGATTCCTGGCACCAGCCCGGCTATCCCCCTGGCTCTGAACCCCCTGAGGTAGGGCCGCCCTATCCTACCAGGGTGCTCTATCTAGAATTCGGGCCAGGCTGGGCTCAGCCCAGGAGCGCAGAGAGTCCAGTCAGTAGAGTGTGGCCGAGTCGGATGGTGCCGTCACCCATCCCCGGAGTGGGAATTTTTTCCTTAGTTACGCCCTCACTCCCACCCCCCAGGCGGAGCACGAGGTTGCCAGGATGTAAGGAATGTCCGGCCACGGCCCGCATCCCTCTCTGTGTGCCCTAAGCGTGTCAGTACCTCCAGTCACCACCGGAGGTCACTGTGGTGCCAGGCATACCCCTGGAATCCCCCCCCGAGGGAGGATAGCTGTCCCCTGGATGCCCGATCCTCCCTCTCCCCTGCCGACCCCCAATGGCCCAGGCTCGCTCCTGAACCCAGGTCACCGGCGTGGAGCGAGATGTGGCATCCAGCGCCTCAACCCTCGGCCCCACCGGGCCACAGGATTTGGCATCATGATATTAGGGCGTGCTGGAAATGGCTGGGTATCAAAATGGTGGGGGGTTGGAACGGGTTGGTATGATGTTGGGGTGTTGGGAAGGGCTGGGCATCAAGATGTTGGGGGTGTTGAGAATGGCTGGGCATCATGATGATGCTGAGGTGTTGGTAAGGGCTGGGAATTATGATGTGGGTTGTTGGGAAGAGCTAGGCATCACAATGTTGGGGTGTTGGGAAGAGTTAGGCATCATGATGTTGGGGTGTTGGGAAGGGTCGGGCATCATCAAATGCGGTACCTAAAGCCTATAAGGCTTTGCTGTTGCAAATCTCTCTCCCCTTCTCCAAACCTATCTTTGTAGCAGGCGCCTATTGCCGTCCTGGCTCAAAACCCGATATTGCTACCAACCTCCTAGCCACTTTAGCTAGCCACTCTTCTGCTGGCGAATTATACATTATGGGAGATTTCAAAATAAACTGGTCTACCGCTCCTAGCAAAGTACTACAGTAAATGCTATTCATGCCCTCAACCTAACACAAATTATCCAAGATCCGACTAGGCTTAACTATAATACGGGTAACCACTCCATCATCGACTGGGTCCTTACCACTCACACCCGTAGGGTTATCAAATCATGTACCCTAGCTGATGCTTTCAGTGACCATTGCATGACTTTCCTGGTGCGTAGAGTTCACAAATTCAAAGTCCCCTACAAAACTTTACAAATTCATTCATACAAATCCCTGAACATCACCTCACTTCTCTACGACTATGCCACACCAACTGGGCTCCCATATCTGCTGCCAGCAACCTAAGCAGCAGACCAATTACTTCCGTGACCGGTTCCTTGAAGTCTGGAATAAACATGCTCCATTACCCGGGTTCGTGTCAGGGGCAACCACCTCCTGGATCTCTCCAGAACTCACTGCCTGCCAAAGGCGTGATGCTGCCTGGAAGCTCTATAAAATACTATGCTCCATCAAGACAATGAGGCCTACCGCACCCTCAAAAACAAATGCACAAAAGCCACTCAGTTGGCCAAAGATGAGTACTTCAGCTCTACCTTTAACTCCAAAATAAACAACCCTTCCAAATTCTGGAAGGTAATACACTCCCTTCTCTCCCTCAGGCTCCCCCAAAACCTAAATAACACCGTCATCTCCGACCACTCTAATGTTGCTGCAGCCTTCAATTCACACTTCACCTTTTGCGCCACTGCCCTGCTTAGCTCCCTCCCAACCTTACACAAGTCATCCACGGCATCTTCTAAGAGTCCAACTTCCCCACCACCCGGCTTTTCTTTCACCAAGATCCAGACAACTGACATGCTGACGGCCTTGGAGGCCTTCAACCCGTGTAAAGTTAACTCCCTTGATGGGTTGGACCCTAAGCAATTAAACCTGTCTGCCCTGGCCATTGCTCCCCCGCTGACTGACCTTCTCAATCTCTCGTTTCAACTGGCTGAAATCCCTCTTGACTGGAAACATGCAATCGTCCTCCACTCCCTAAGGGCAGTGACTCCTCCTCCCAAAACTACCACCCTATATCCCTCCACGAACAGCAAATAGAATCCTTCACCAACTATCCTCGTACCTCTCTGACACAAATTTTTTCCACCCAATACCAATCTGGGTTCCATAAACATCACTCCACTACCACCTCGTTACTCCGACTCACTGATGCAATCCTGACTGGCATGGACTGTGGCCACATCACCTCTGCCATTTTTATTGATCTTGCCACAGCTTTTGACACAGTATCCCATTCCCTCCTGCTCTGCTCCCTCTCATCAGCAGGGCTATCTGATCATGCCTTTAAATGGTTCAGTGCCTACCTTAATGACCGCTCACAGTCTGTAAGAATACCCAATGTCATCTCCCCTCCTCTACCTATATGCTCCGGCGTCCCTCAAGGGTCCATTCTAGGTCCCATCCTCTTCTCCATCTTTCTAAACAATCTGCCATCTGTCTGTACCTCATCTTCTATACATATGTATGCTGATGATACGGTTCTATTTTCTTCAGGGCCCTCACCTGGGGATGTCGCCTCCAGGCTCCAAAGTGACTTCAACAAGGTCCAAAGGTGGTTTCAATCACACCAACTCTTCCTTAATGCCAAGAAAACTATGTCTTTGACTTTTGGCACGTGCCAGAAACTGTCAAAACTCCAATCCTGCCCTCCTTTACTACCCTTGATTGGGCAGCCATTACTGCCACCGAGTCGTTCAGGTATTTGGGCATTTGGTTGGATCAACATCTCTCTTTCTCAACTCACATTGATGCCATTATAAAAAAACTTCGCCCCAAACTCGGCACCTTATACAGAAACCGCTCCTGCCTGCCGCCCCAGGCAAGACGCGAACTGGTCCAAAAAATGATCCTCCCCATTTCTGACTATGGCGATACTGTCTATTGCTCAGCTCCTGCCACCTCCTTAGCTAACTTGGATACCCTCTTCAACTCCTTCTGTCGGTTTGCTGTAGATGCACCTCCTCACCCACCACTGTCAACTGTACCGAGCCTTAGCCTTCTCTTCCCTGACAAATAGGCGTCAGCACCGCAGCGTAAATTTCATCTCTAAGTACTGGTTTGGTACACTCCTCCACTACTTAAATTCCATTTTCCCCCCACCCACCCCCTTGAGACTTCTAAGATCCCACGACCATAGAACTCTCTCTGTTCCATGGAGATCCACCGTTATTGGTCAGGCCTCCCCCTCCTACCACCTCCCTCAACTGTGGAATTCTCTTCCTGCTCAGATCCGATCCTCTTCCTCGTCTGGCTCCTTAAACCAAGCTCTTCACAATTTCCTATCTATAAATTGCACTTGCCCCTAACTCCCCCCTGTCCCTGCCTCACACCCTGCCTGATGCCGCGTTGCTTAACCCTACCAACTCTATTCACTTGGAACCAATCCTGGCTCCTATTTTTACAAGTTGGCTTCACCTAATCTATCTCTCTCTCTCTCTCACTCCCCCCTCTATAGACCAGCTCTCTAAGCCCTAGGCTCTGACTCGCTTCTCATGTTTCTCACCACCACCTGCCTGCCCTGTGCTACTTTTGGCCTGGATGTGGGCTAGTCCTTTGGTCCCCCTAGTTGATATTATTACTGCCGAGTCTGCCACCACATGCAGGTATAGCCGCTGGATTTTAATCTATGCCACCCTGTAATTATTTGATCTGTTTGAGAATCTTTGCTCACTCAGTCCCTGTTGTTCTCTATGCTATGTTTATTTTATGTGTGTTTTTTTTGTTACTATGTAACCCCCATCACCCTTTCCTCCAGGTCGTACCAGGAGACGAGCAGCTTGTTGTTCAGTGTACCTTACCTGGTGAAACTTTTCAATAAATAAATTATGTTGGGGGAGTGTTGGGTCAGGTTTGTCATCATGGTATTGGCAGGTGTTGGGAAGGACTGGGCATTATGATGTTGAGGGGGTGTTGGGAAGAACTGGACATCTCGATGCTGGGAGGTGCTGGGAAAGGTTGGTATCATGATGTGGGGAGTAATGGAAAGGAGTGAGCATTATGATGTTGGGGGGGGTGTTGGGAAAGACTGGACATCATGATGTTGGGGACTGCACTCACCATAAGGACACACCAGGATACTGGAAGCCCCAGTTATATCACACCCTTGTTTCAGACAAGATTTAGACTTAAGACACAGCTAGAGTGACTTGAATGGTGCACTTTACGCTGCACCAGTTATTCACACCTGCATCAGCATCACCACTGTCGGGCATTTACACGGTGGTGGTGTGCACTGCTGCAGCAGCACTTCCTGTGTTTTCCTTTAGCCTTAGAAGATAGGGCTGGGGACTTGGAAAATCAACAGGGAACACTTACGTCAATGGTCACCTGCATCACTGTGAGCAGTGCTGACCGTTCAGATGGGTGGATGAAATGGCCACACCACTGTGTCTCCCCCGAAAAAGAGGGGTCGCTCTGAGCCGCAATGGATGGATCTAGTGTGATGCATGTTGTGTTTACATGTTGGGAGCAGCAACAATGCAACTGCTCTGCACAGATCAGAACGGTGCAGACAAGGCTGTGCAAATGGCCCTTTAGCTGTCACCAAGCACCACGGCAGATAACTAACCCAATCTTAAATTCTGCAGGCAGAGTTTCAGACAGCAATAGTACTGTGCAGCTGCCTAGCCCCTGTTGACTACTTTACATGTTTACATGTGTCCCAAGAGATATCTTCTCTGGAAGACTCAGGAATGCTCTTGACCAGTCGCAGTGCTCCGTTTCCCTGTGCACGAGACAGTATTATTAAGTAAAATGTGTCTCACACACAGGTGCCTGGCTCGTTAACGGGCAAATCTGGAACAGTAATTTTACATTTTTAATACATCAATGATTGACCTTGACCCATGATTCCTGTGCCCTAAAAATGCAAGTGAGACAAGTCCTACAACTTTAAGAGGGGTCTCCACAGCCGTATTAACATACAGTAGAACCTCTATTATCCGAACTTAAGAGTGCCATGGTTGAAAGTACTATGAAGCTGAGTGATTCTGTCTGCCCATATTGTACCAGAGGACACTCTCATACCATGAGAGACATTTTGTGTGGTTTCTACACATCTCTCTCAACCATACATATACACCATACACTCCTTTTTAGCCTTTTCCTAAACTCTCTCCCCAAGTCATGCCCTGAACAAATAATCCTTTATGCTGATGATGCCGTGATTCTTTCCTCTCATAAGGACCCGAAACCCTTACTCCATAGCTTGCAACTTGCTTTCTCCAAAGTTGAAAAGTGGTTCCTAGATCACAAGCTGGTCCTAAATCACAAAAAACAAAATCCATGCTATTTTCAAGACCACAAAAAAAGAAAAGGCAAATTCCACTCACTATCAAAACATACCCAGGAAATACCCTTGAACAAGTGTCAACATTCAAATATCTTGGGATCACCTTTGATCAAGGACTAACCTATGCGACCCACATTGATAACACAGCGAAAATGGTGAACCAGCGCATTGGTATCCTGTTCCGAAACCGGCAGTTCCTTACCCAATCTGCGCTGAGGATTGCTATCCAAAGTTCTGTCATCTCAATCATAGACTATGGTTTGATTATCTATGGCTCTGCCTCAACCACCGCACTTAGGCGCATTACAACCTCCCTAAACAAGGCCTGTCGGCTGCTCACTGGAGCGCAAAGATGTACTCATACATGTGAGCTCTACACTGAAACAGGATGGTTGCAACTCTCAAATCGCATAAAGTACCTCACAAGCTTGATGGCGAAAAAATCCACCATGGGCCTCACTCCACCGAGTATCCAAGATCTACTATGCCCGAATACCAGCATCCGTCTCACCAGAAGATCAGAACACCAGCCTCTCCAGGTCCCCTGATGCTGGACCACACAGGGCCAAAGATCTTTTGCCTATCGTGCCCCCAGCTGGTTCAATGCCCTCAGCACGCTCATTACATCCTCCACCTCCCTAGGAGCTTTCAAATCTATGCTTTACTCTCATCTCTCAGCCTCTAGCTCCTGTGACTGCATGGAGTAAAGATTCTCCCTCATGGCTGTTTTACTGTTTTCATCCTCCTCCTCCTCTGCTCCGTTCTTGACAAAGGCATATGAGTATCTCGAATCTCACTGTCTGCTCCCTATCTCCTCCTACCCATTCCATTTTGACATTTTCTCCAAAGTGTTTTCCTTGATACAGCTTGTTCTGTGTATGCTAAATATTATTTTCTCTTTCCTTCCCCTCTTTTTTTCTGATGTTCTGACATTAATGTACTGTATTATACTAGCTTACTGCCACTTTATAATTTTGTTGACCATTCTATGTAATCATGATTTGTTTGTACATTCCTGACGTGGAACCTTTGTAAAAGAGCCATGGCTCAAAGGTAATAATTTCTAGAACAATAAACTAAACTAAACTAAAGTATATGTGAATCCTTGTGTAGGGCAGACTGACAAGGCTTCCCTTGAACAGACATTGTGTTTTAAACCAACCTGTACAGCTGATCCAATACAGGCTGAGAATGATTAACTGCAAAAGAACAGTTACGTAAGAACTTACTGTAACAGTAGATCTTCAAGAGAGGCTCTTGCAGTAGTTATTCACAAATAGGACTAAGCCGCCAGGCATCAGGACCCCATGGAAAAATCTCTAGCTAGCAGTCTCTGGCGGGGACTGCCCCCATATCAGCTGACCAGCGTCAGTCTATGTCAGTATAAAGGGGCGGTCCCCACGCCCGCCATCCAGTTATTTCCTGCCAGAGGCCAAAAGGCACGACAGGAAAAGAGGAGATGCCCCCTAGAAAGAAGAGAAAAAACCTCAGGGAGGGACGGAGGAAAGCAATACCTGCAGAGCCCTCTCGAAGATCTACTGTTATGGTAAGTTCTTACGTAACTGTTCTTTCTTACTTCGAGAGGGCTCTTGCAGTAGGTATTCTCAAATAGGACTGAGTCCCAAGCAGTCTGGAACAAGTCTGATAAAAGCGAGGCGGAGAAATCATCCACAGACAGCAGGAAAGGCAGGAGGGATACTCATGAGGAGTACTTGCAAGACAGCCAATCTGAAGCCCGCCCTGCGGCAAGAGGCAACATCCAAACTGTAATGCTTTGTAAAGGTATGGCCAGACACCCAAGAAGTGGCTGCACAAATCTCGGCAGCAGACATATTCCTGAAACAAGCAGCGGAGGCAGCTACTCCTCTGGTGGAGTGACCTCTAACTTGTCCCAGGAGGGTCTTGTTGTACTTGTCATAACAGAAGGTGATGCAATTAGCTAACCACTTAGGGAGGCACTGCTAAGAAATAGCATTGCCTTCTCTCTTGGTCACAAAGGAAACAAAGAGTTGATTCGTTTTTCTGAGATCTTTAGCCCTGTTGGTGTAGTATCTCAGAATTCTGTGAACATCCAGAGTACGTAGGAGGTATTCTCCTTGATTTGAGTGGGCGAGAAAACAGACCGGGAGCTCAATCGATTGATTAAGTGAGGACTCAGCCACAACTTTTGGAAGAAACTTGGGATTAGTACGCATGGCCACATGGTCCCTGTGGAAAATCAAGTAAGGGATCTTACACATCACGGCTTGAAGCTCGGAAATTCTTCGAGCAGAGGTAATGGCCACCAGAGAAAGTGTCTTCCAGGAAAGGAATTTAATTCAGCCTCCCCTGCCGGCTCAAAGGGAAGCAGCGTGAGCTTCTCCAGGATAAAATTAAGATCTCAGGGGGAGCAGGATTATGGATAGGGGGTCTTAAATGAAGGACCCCTCTAAGGAAGGTCTTAGAGACCTCCAGTTGAGCAATTGTTTTGTCCCCCAGCGGAATATGGTAAGCCAAAATGGCTGCCATATGAACTTTCAAAGAGGAATAGCTAAGACCCAGGTCATAGAGATGCTGCTGCAAATAGTCCAAAATCCAGGCTGCTAGACAAGAAAAAGGTTCCAAGTCCTTGGAACCTGCCCAACTTGAAAATCGCTTCCACTTCATGACATAGGTGGATCTTGTAGAAGGCTTCCTTGCCTCCACCAGAATGTCCGCAACTAAAGGGGAAACGCCAAAGCGAGCAGTGACTACGTCTGTAGGAACCAGGCATGAAGGTGGAGTGACTTCAATCAATAAAAGAGGCCTGGATGAACCAGGGTCCCCTGATCCTGGGTCAGCAGTTCCTGTGACAGGGTAAGAGGAAGAGGAGGCTCCTCTGAAAACTGCTGCAGAAGAGAGAACCAAACTTGCCTCGGTCAGATTGGAGCAATGAGAATCAACCGCGCCCCTTCTGCCCGAAGTTTGTTCAGGACTCTTGGAATCAAGGGGATGGAAGGGAAGGTGTAGATGAAAATGCCCTTCCAGCACAGAAACAGTGCGTCCTGCCAAAAAAGTCTTGTCCTGGACTGAGCAAGCAGAAGGCAGGGAGTTTGGCGTTGTCGGGGGGAGGCAAACAGGTCTACCTGTGGAGTCCCCCACTGTGTGAAAGTCTCACTTATGACCTCTTGTTTGAGCTCCCACTCATGAGACTTGGCAGACGAGTAACTGAGAATGTCTGCCAGGGTGTTTTGCATGCCTGGCATGTGGACTGCTGTCAGATGCAGGTTGTGCTGAGACGCCCAATACCACATTCTCATTGCTTCCCGGCACAGGGGATAGGAACGAGTCCCTCCCTGCTTGTTGAAGTACCACACTACGCACATATTGTCTGACTGTACCAAGAGGTGACCAGGAAGAAAGAAGGGAAGTAGAGCCTGCAGGACATAAAGAACCACTCTCAGTTCGAGAGCACTTATGTGCAACCGTTTCTCGATATGAGATCAGTTCCCCTGAGTCCTATAAGACCCTAGGTGCTCCCCACCCTGCACCTCACGCGTCCATGGTCAGAGTTTGGGTGAGGTTGGTGATCACAATGGGACCCCTAACTCAAGGTTCTCCTGCACCGTCCACCACTGCATGTCTCTTATCATCAGGTCCAAAACCAGGATCTCATGATCTAGTTCGTCCTGGGACTGGTCCCATTGTGATCGGAGGGTCCACCGCGAAACCAGCATGTGGAGTCGTGCCAGAGGGACGGTTGGAATGGCAGCTGCCATGAGGCCTACAAGGCGGAGGACCTTCCGTGCAGTGACCCATCTGTGGGAGGACTGGACGCGAGCTTGGAGTTGCAGAGTCTCGATCCTGTCCAAGGGGAGGAAGACCCTGCCCAGGGTCATATAAAACACTGCCCCAATGAATTGCGGCCATTGGCAGAGGACCAAGTGAGACTTGGCTTGGTTGATGGTGATACGCAGGCTGGAGAAGACCTCCAGGGTGAGGGATAGAGAGTGCTGGATGCCCTCCCTGGAGGGGGCCGCTAGGAGCCAATCGTCCAGGTAAGGGAATATCTGTACTCTCTGGGTATGCAGCAAGGCAGCCACTACCACCAGGCATTTTGGTAAATACACGGGGGCCGATAAAAAAACAGATGGAAGGGCCCTGAACTGGTACTGGGCCCCCCTGAAAACAGAAACAGAGATACTTGAGGTGGGATGGGCATGTGGGGATATGCAGGTAGGCATCCTGCATATCCAGAACACATATCCACAGGCCCAACTGGAGCAGGGGCAGAAGGCTCTGCAGAGAGAGCATTCTGAATCTCTTGTACTCCACATACTGGTTCAGGATGCTGAGATCCAGAATGGGTCTCAGATCGCCTGTCTTCTTCGGTAACGGAAGGTGAAGAGGTGAGTACGAAGACTAAGGAGGAGGTCTGGGGGAAGTTTCTGCGTAAACTCTATGGAGTGTCCCATTGACACTAGTTGTAGAACCCAGGCATCCGATGTTATTCTCTCCCAACCCGGCAGGTGGAAGGAGAACCTTCCTCCTACTGGTTCCTATGGAGGGGCCAGAGGAAGAGGGAGAGGCAGGGAGTCAGGAGGCTGTGGGCAAAGTGGTGGCTGTGGCTCCAGGAGTTTTGTGAGACTAGTTGGGGGGGGCTTTGGCCACTGACGTGGCTCTGCGCTTGTTAGGATGCCAAGCCTGCGTTTGCTTTTGCTGACGGCGGTTCTGGTGCCGAAAGGGCCACTTTTGACCTTGGAAGGATTTATAAATAGTCTGAACAGACCTTAATGCTAAACCCTTCTCTTGCAACTCGGTGATGATGTCTTTGACATCTCCACCGAATAAGACCAAACCCCAGAAGGGGACATCCTGAATGGTCGTCTGCAGTTTTGGGGCCATGCCCAAAATGCGAAGCCAAGCATGACATCATAAACCTACAGCGAAAGCTGAGCTTCTGCCTGCAGTGTCCACCATGTCGTAGGTGGCACGAAGCATATGTCTGCATGCTGAATGAGTGGAGCGAACCACGTCTCCCAGTTCCTGATTTGTCTGAGAATCTGGAAGAGAGTTCAATTTCGACTCCACCTGACTAAGAACCGACTTCTGGAAGTCCCCCCTATGTCCCACATAATTAAGGGCCCTAATGCCCAGGGTAGAAGATGCGAAAATCTTCTTGCCATATTGGTCCAGAAACTTGGATTCTTTGTCGGGAGGGGATGGGCTTAGATACTTGGGATTAGAGGTCCTGTCGTGGGTGGTGCTGATCACCACAGAGTCCACTTTAGGATGAAGACTAAGGAAGTCTTTGCCCTCTGGAGCCAGATAAAGCCTATCTGCCTTACGAGGGAGAGGGGCTAGGGAGGAAGGCTGTTTCCAGATAGTGGAAACAAGGTCCTTGTGAGGCGCAATCCAGGAGGAATCAGGGTAGGCGAAGACTCAGGAAGATCCAGGTGAACCGTTGCGGATCTTGTTCCACTGATTACCATTCACAGGCTGCCTGGATTTTCTTAAGCAACTCCAGGAAGGAAGGAAGGATCCTCCGGGGGAGACTTGGGAGAGTCCTTGGGTTTAGGAGTCTCTGGAGTGTGTGGCTCGTCCCCTGGGTCAGAGGGTTCAGAATCTGAATCGGGTTCTGAAGACTCCAAAGAAGATGTGTCCTCCAGGATAAGGGGAAGTTCAATTGGTCTGGAAAATTCCACAGGGCATGGAAGCTCCCTAGGACGAGAGCCAGAAGATTCTGATCTGGCGTCCAGCAAAGACGGAGGGGTAACTGGTCGCCGATGTATGGGTTCTGGCGTTGGGTCCAGTGTCAGCTGATGCTTATCTATCTCCGACGTGAGCTATAACTTGGCTTCAGCTCACCAGGAAGACAGTACTGCCTTCAAGTCCGCCTGCGGCTGTGGAGGAGGAGGACTTGAGAACGGCTAGCTGGGGAACCCGTAACACTGGTACCCATAACCTGACGGCGGAAGCCCCGGCATCAAGTAATGTAGCATTGGGTACCGTGGCGCCGGATAGTGAGGCGTCAGGTACTGTGGCGTCGGGTACCCTCGCGTCTGGGGACCGAAGGGGATGAAAGACCTGACAGGGGCCCAACCGGAGGACCAGGCAGTTCTGGCGTCGATCTGGAGGGCATAGGGGCCGGTTCAGAAGGCCCTGGAGGAGGGTCTGGAAGGGTGGACCCCTGCCAGTGCTGAAGGCGGAGCTGAGGGTCGGCCATCAGGCACTGGTAAGCCAGAGAGACGATGGGGTTGCTGTCGTCAGGTCCGGCATTGGAGGCTCTGGCGAAGGGGGGGTACCCCTGACGGAGGAAGCGTCCCAGAATCCTCAACCCCAGCGGGGAAAGAGGGGGCTGACTCCACAGGTGGAGGCAGTGGAGACGGAGGAGCCTCCGGCGGCAGCTTGTCTAGCGACAGCTGTGGTGACTCCCGGATGTCAGGCGTGCCGTCAAGATCTGACGGGGGGGGTGGGGTCATAGGCTGGCATTCATCGGAGGAGCCAACGAGCGGCTTTGAAGCCTTGTCTGGGTGGGGATCAGCAGAGCCAGAACCCGACTTAACAGACCCACTCGCACCGGTAGGCCGGGAAGAAGAAACGGCCATAGCAGGAGTGGAAGCCTCCTTTGCCCCGGAGGGGCCTGACGACCAGTGCGAAGCCCAGCGGGTGGGCCGACGCGGCACGGATACCACCAAGGCGGCCATCGGGGAGCGATACCCTGGAGGGGAGGATACCTGTAAGGCCGCAACTCCAGCCGAAGTCGCGGGGGCTGTGGATGTTGATTCCCAGTCCCTATGCTTCTCCTTGTCCCGCTTCTTCTTCTGGTGGTCTTCGGGGGAGGTTGACACCTGCCTGAGCTTCCAGGGACTGCTGTCGCTATTTTCTGGTAACCGAATTGAACTTCTGGCAGTGGTCGTACTCCTCCATGCAGTGGTCCGGGCCTAGGCAGAAGAGACACAGGGAGTGGCCATCCTTCTGTGGTAGCTGGGATCTGCACGAGCCACACTTGTTTTTATGTGATATGGAGGGTGTCGGGGACATACACAGCCGAGCATAATGCGTGAAATAAAGAGAAAATAGATACATTTTCTATAGAAAATGAGAAAATACTCATCAAAATGGCAAAGAAGTAGCGCTGTTCTCCCTCGAAGTACTTTCGCAAGCCGACGGTGGGAAAAAACTGCATGGTGGGCATGGGGACCGCCCCTTTATACTGACATAGGCTGACGCTGGTCAGCTGACATGGGGGCGGTCCCCCGACAGACTGTTAGCTAGAGATTTTTCCGTGGGATCCTGACGCCTGGCGGCTTAGTCCTATTTGTGAATACCTACTGCAAGAGCCCTCTTGAAGTAAGATCAAGTGTTTTGTCCTGTTGGGATTCCTCACTGCAGTACAGTTACTGTTTCAGCCAAGTACCAGGTCGGCATAGAGGAAATTAGGCAATTAGAACATTCTGAGGCAGTATAGCAAAGGTGCAGTTTGCAAGGAGAGTAGTGCATGGGAACCTGCAAAAGCATGCTGGGAGAGAAGAAATATCCAATATTGACTAGTTTCTGTAACTCTCTCCAAACCATACACATACACTCTAACATCTCAATCTCACAGATCTCATATAAACTTATTTTAAATTACTCGAGTCAGCATGCGTGATTTATATTAAATGTTTGATTAATTTTATAAAAATGAATGTTAATGGTTCTCCCCCACTGCTGAAGTGGACTGTTTCACTTTAATGCTGCTGCACAAGACGACAACTATGCAGGAGAGGTCCTGCAGTTCTCAGCGCTGATTGGCTGACATTATGTAAGTGATTTCTAATGAATGATATCTACTGTAGTGATTCTGGCAGTGAAAAACAATTTGTGTGAGGAACTGAAACAGGGAACTGACTCACTCTCCTTTAGTAAAGAAACAAGAACATAGCACAACACAATGTGCTAGCTGTTTAATAACTTCCCTTCGCCCTCCCAAAAAAACACTGTTCTCCATACTTAAAATAATTCTTGCCATTATTGTTGAAAATGTACTTTTTTATCTGATAGTATGAGTACTAACAACCTACTTGTAAAAATCATGTTCCAAGAGATGTTTCCAAAATCAGCACTTATTGTTTTGTCCCCTTATTGCCATTGTCAGGTCACAAAGAAGTTCCTACAAACCACATCTAACTCATCATTAGTGTGTCAATTAAACGGCAAAGAACCATGCTTCGGTAACCAGCTAACAACCCTAGATGGACTTTAAAGTAAAGTTCCGACCTGGCTGAAAGCAGCTACCACTCCCATGTTGTGGTAGCTGCCCTCAGTGACTTATTCTAGTTGTGTTTTAATAAAACATTGTAGCCCATACCTTACCAATTTTGCTCGGAACTTTTATTTTTCGTGGGCTGGCCGATCGATTCTAAGTGGTCAAGTCCTGCCACCATACCCCGCGCTCAAGCACGTAATGACATGTGACCAGGAGAGCAGCACGCTCATTCAGTTAATGGGCTTTTTTTCCTGTTTTTATACCAGGATGATTAGTTGACAGTAAAGAAGGATACTCACCGACTAACAAGGACCTTGTTAGCCCAGCAGTGTCCTTCTTTACCGTCCAACTGGCCATCCTGAGGCAGAAAACGCAGAAAGAAGCCCAATTCATTGCAATGGGGCACGCCCCCATGCTCTCCCTGGTCACACATCATTATGTGCTTGAGCGCGGGGGGGGCGTGGCAGCACCGCGGCAGGACTGGAGCACTTAGAATTGATCGGACAGCCCACGAACAATAAAAGTTACAAGCAAAATTGCTAAGGTATGGGCTACAATTTTTAATTAAAATATGACTAGAATAACTGCTGCTGAGGGCAGCTACCTCAGTATGTTAGTAGCTCCCTTATGTCGGAACTTTCTTTTAATAAATAACTGATTTATTTAATCATATATTTATTAGTTTTCATTTAATTTTAATTATTAAGTGATAAATCCATTAGCTAATTAGACAGTTTTTCTGGGCAACAAGAATACATATAAAAGATTATAAAACAATGGTTATTTACAGTTACTTAACAGCAAGAAATGTTCCCGCCTTCTGACTGGTCAGTGGCCACCTTAAACAATGATGTTTCAAGCTCTGAAAGGGGACGGACACAAGAAGGTGTAGACTTAGATTGGAAGGAGGTAGGTATAAGAGGGGAACGAGGAGGCGCTTTTTCACAGAGAAAGTAGTGGCAGTTTGGAACGCTTTACAAGAGGAGGTGGTATCCTGTAGGTCAGTGGGTAGTTTCAAGACGGGATGGGACAGCGTTGGGGGGGGTATTTGGGAAGGTGGAGCAGCTGTAAAGTAGGGCGTTAGCTGCATACTTGAGCACACTAGATAGACCCAGAGGCCTAATTTCTGCTGCCAATTTTTGTATGTTAGTATGTTATTCCTACACAGCATCACTGTATCAAGGTCTGGCACACAAATGACAACAGTAACTTAAATAGAGAAATCACTCCTTCCCAGATATGGAAGCTGTTGTCTCCCTAGATCAATGAAACCCTATCCATGATGGTCAACTTTACATGAACCAGCTCACTGAACCTAAAATCCTGCCAAAAACCCTGAAAGCAGCCCTTCCTAACATTGTACAGGTTGTGTCACTGGGATCAGCTTCAGTGTCCTGTGAGCAATGCATCTGCATTTGAAATACAGCAGACCACGTGACACCTACCAGTTGGCTTAGCAGCCATTTCCCACAGCCACAATGGATAATCCCTTGGAGGTGAGGGAGGGTTCTTCCGTAAACAGTTTTTTACATTCACTTGAGACATGAGGGTGACACAGTGTGACTACTGCATGCATAGGTGCCAGAACCGGGGTGGGGGTGGGGGGCAGCCACTCCACTTTTTATTTCTGTATGGCAAAAACAAGTATAGAAAAAGTGCCCTTTGTACCCTCATAAGTGCCCTTTTGATTCTCAGCCCCCACAGCTTTTACTATCTTCTGGCACCCTTGAGTGCATGCCACTTACAGATCACTGTCATAATTAAAAACCCAGTTCCCCGCACTCTCTATTGTTAGATGTCACAAGACATCTGGGTACAGGGGCAGGGCCTCTGGGCTGGGAGGTGGAAAGGACCAGCACGCCATCTGTTCAGCCAGATTTAAGATCCCTTACCTCTCAACTAGATTCTATTTGGAGCAACTGATATGTACTAGAGGTTATGAACAATACATTAGTGTTACTCATCTAATACACAGCAGTAACCTATTCTAAGCTTGTCAAGATGTCAAAGTAACAGCAGTAATCATGTTTTTCCCATTTTCTCCCATATAGATGGCTCTTATCATTCATATCAGCAATATTTTATTTTGCCTGAAGAGCAAATAGAATTTCTTTATGCCATTCTGTGAAAGTGGTATTTCATCATTCAGCCAGTGCCAAAGAATGATTTTTTTTTTTTTTTTTGCACAGGCCACTACCAAAGCTATATAATTCTTATTTGCACAGGCTGCTACCAAGGCAGTATGATTCTTCTGTTCACCGGTTAGTTTTTATAGTCCCCACACTACAAGAATCAGGCTGGAAGGCTTGACTTAGGTCTAGGCCCAGCACTGGGTCCAGCTTACCCTTAATACTTTGCCAGAAGGGTTGTACTCTGTCATACTCCCAAAGAATGTGTAAAAACGTTTCAGGCTGTGCATTATATCTAGTACAGTTGTCAGAAGGGAGTCTGTTCATTTTATGCTGTTTCTAGGGTGTATCAGAGATTTTATTTGGCACTTTGACGTGCATCATACGGTGCCTGTCAAATTTAACGTATCTGCCCATATTCTGGGCCAATCACAGGTACCTTTTGGTTTCAGCACTGTCTGAGCCCAACAGCAGGCTATACCATCCACAGTATATTTTGTTAGTGGTGAGCGCATAGATTTGAATATATAACAGGGGATGTTTGGAATCAGCAGATTCCGATCCAATTTTCAGATTTAGGATTTTAGGAACTTCTGAAACCTAATCCGATTCTGCTTCAGATCCTAAAAGGACCTAAAACTGCATTTGAAATCCTAAATGCCTATGTACAAAAACAGGTTTTAGGATCTAGTATATTCGGACGGCAAATCTACAAATCTGAAATCCAAAAATCGGATCAGAATCTGACAAATTCCATTCAGTGGATTCCAAGCAACCCTAGTATATAAGGAGATGGGAAGTGGTAATCTAGACTAACGAGTCATGGGTAACACTTCTATACCACAGGTCCGTGACCAAGCCTGTACACCAAAATGTTTAGGCAGCAGGCAGGCTACTGGCAAGAACTTTGTGGAGGACATTCCCGACTGTAGGGGACATTCCCGATGGGCCGCTGCACCCCTTATGTCCTAATTTCCTAGTAAACTTTAAACAATCTTTATTATCAGTATGATACCTTCTTTGGAAAGTAGCATGGGGTATAAACTTCCTATCCAGTACCAACTGATCTACCTACTGTGTCTCACTCCAGAATTGGGAATGGATGGTATGGCCCCCAGTCTTAAAGTTGGGGTTGTATAATAAAGGCACCAATGTGTCCTTATGTGGGTCTGTGTTAAGAAGTCTGCACATCTGAAGATGGAGTCTTACTGATGCCTCTATGGGAGTGGGGTTTTTTTCATATGTACTTTTGGTCTTCCCTTTTAGCCCACTCCTCGCATCCCGTGCCTGCGCTCATGTGGAAACCGCATACGCACCTGCAGGACCCCCACCCTATTGGCTCACCATTGCCACCTGCACCTATCACCGGACCCCCATCCGTGACAGCGGGACTACAGGCAGGCAACCCCCTTCCTGGAAGAGGAGAGCCTTCCTCAATCCTGCTCCCACCCTCCCTCCCATGCCAGCACCCCGAGGTTGCTCCTGAACCCCATGTTGCCGGCGCAGCGTGAGGTAAGGTGTCCAGCGCCTCAGCCCTCAGCGCCACCGGGCTGAGCTATGGGAGTGTTTTTAAGATCTCTAGGCAACCTCTTTGCTGAGCAATGTAAGCATGCCCACGGTGATACGTGGTTTTTAGAGCACAAGAATCTCTCAGTATCTAACCAACGTGGAGTAAATCTGGGCCCCCGTCCTCTGGGTTCTCCTCATACCACTGTAAGTGCTGTGTGCAAGGCAATGTACAAAACAGTCTATTAGTCACAGCCCTCCCCTGTTTTGGGGGGGGAATGTCAGTTTGTAGCAGGCCCTGCAAATTGTTTACCCTTTCCATATGAAGTGTGAAATATATCTACAAAGTTGCTTAAACCAAGTCAATGTGATTACCTGTTTCAACATTCCCGGGGGTATAGTACTCTGGGAAGTAAATTCATTTTTATAAGATTAATTTCACCCCACATTGAGACTGGGAGCTCTGCCCATCTGGCAAGCTCTTGTTTAAGATGGTCTAGTGGAGTATCTAACTTCTGTTTTTTCATTTGTTTCTGAGACTGGCTTAAGAAGATACCCAACTATTATCAGGCTTCCAGGAAAGCCCAGGTCCTCAATATTTGCTCTAAGCACCCGGTAATTAAGTGTCATAACTTTTTTTTTTTCGACATTAAGTTAATAATTAGAAATGAGGCCGAACATACTGATTACTTGTCCTCAGGTGAATAGTGTGCAGCAAAATAACATCTGCGTATATAGATAACATATAGGCACAGATCTCAAGGATTAGGACTGGGGCAGGATAGGCTCAGGAGGTGGGGGACCAGGCAGAGGTACTAAACAAGTACTTTGCCTCTGTATTTAGGGAGGGAGACATGGGCTGCATTCACCCAGAAGGCGGGGGGAGGGGAGACAGCTGAGAGGGGAGGACAGAGGGAGATAAGAGGATCAGAAGGGACTGGGGTACCAGGTGGGCCAGGCCGAGAGGAAGATGGGGGACTTATAGAGGGGGAGGCTAGGGAGGGAAAAATCACAGAAGGCAGCGTGAGGGAGGCCCTACGGGTGCTGAAAACTGACAAAGCACCAGGACCAGATGGGCTGCATCCAAGAGTGCTGAAGGAACTGGCAGATGAACTAGTGGCTCCACTAGCTGTGCTGTTCAACGCCTCTCTCCACACAGGGTGGGTGCCCCAAGATTGAAGGGTGGCCCATGTGGCGCCTATCCACAAAAGGGGGTCTAGGGAGGAGATGGGAAATTACAGGCCTGTCAGCTTAACCTCAGTGGTAGACAAATTATTGGAGGGCTTCATCAAAGGGATGCTCGGGAGGCAACTGAACAGGCTGTGGCACATGGATGACAAACAGTATGGTTTTGTCCCGGGGAGATCGTGCCAGACCAACCTCATAGATTTTTATGACTGGGTGACGGGGGCCCTGGACAGACAGAGGCCAGTGGACGTCTTATATCTGGATTTCAGTAAGGCGTTTGACTCGGTACCCCACTTCGGCTTATTGACAAAGTTGGGGGGTGGGGGTGGGAAGACAGTTGCTTAGATAGGTGGAAAGTTGGCTTACTGATAAAACAGAGGGTGGTGGTTGGTGGGATAGTCTCCTCCCCCAGGAAGGTCTTCAGCGGGGTGCCCCAGGGTTCAGTACTGGGACCACTCCTGTTCAACGCCTATGTCTCCAATATAGGGATGGGGGTTAGGAGTAGGATGAGCTTCTTCGTGGATGACTCCAAACTGGGAGCACTGGCCGACGGGGATGAAGTGAGGGTGGCAGTCCAGAGGGATCTGGATACATTGGAGGCTTGGTCAAGGAGGTGGGGGCTGAGGTTCAATCTGGGGAAGTGTAGGGTGTTGCACATGGGGGTCAGAAACCCTGGGCATGCATACACCATGGGAGGGGTCTCACTGCAAGCCACTTCGAGTGAAAGGGACCTCGGGGTGGTAGTAGACACCAGAATGAACAATAGTGAGAACTGTAGAAGAGCGGCGGCAAAGGCAAACAAGATACTGGGCTGTATAGCCCGGGGAATTACGTCCAGGAGGAGTGAGGTGATCCTACCTCTGTATAATGCCTTGGTCAGGCCGCATCTTGAGTATTGCATGCAGTTCTGGAGACCTCACCTTAAGAAGGACATAGTAATGTTGGAGAGGGTCCAGAGAAGGGCAACCAGGATAATACAGGGCATGAGTGATAGGACCTATGAGGAGAGGCTGGAAGCCCTTGGGCTGTATTCACTGGAGGAGAGACAGGGGGGACATGATTGAGGTATTCAAATATGTGAAAGGGATTAACAGGGGCAGAGCTAAACAAATGTTCAGGCTAAAGCAAGGGGGCACAACCAGGGGCCATGTATGGAAGCTGGAGGGAGGAACCTACAGGGGACAGCGTAGAAGGCATTACTTCACTGAGAGGGTGGTGCAGCCATGGAATGCATTGCCCGAGAGTCTAGTCGAACAAGGCACTGTGGAGGGCTTCAAGAAGGGGTGGGAAGAGATGCATGGAAGTACTGAAGCCAAGGTTGACCCCCTTGGGGGCCAGAGAGAGAGAGATAGGAGGTGCTAGGGACCGACAGGGTCTGGCTACCAAGCAGACACAAAAGACCGACAGGCCTATTCTGCTGGCTTTTAATATGTTAGTATATTGTTGTTGCGCAACAGTAATATTCTGAATGGCATCTTGCTGGTCAATCTCACAAATAGAGTTCCAAAAACAAGCTGAATAACAGGGGAAGAGAGGACGTCCCTGCATGGTACCCCTGGGAATATGAATATAGTTCAAGCAGACCCCACTGCACATTATCCTGGCTTTAGGATTCAAATACAGGACCCTGACCCATGTTATAAATTCAGAAGTACTAAATCATTCCAGAGTCTTAAGAGATATAGACAAGAGATCCTACTGAAGGCTTTTTCTACATCTAGGGAAGCCAGGACCGCAGGGTTCAGCCCTTCCCCAGACACAGCAATTAGGTGGGCCAGTTATCTAAGCTGATCAGAAGACACCCTCCCAGGCATAAAACCCACTTGTTCCTGATAAATCAAGTGTCCCTATATGATGTTCAAATGTGTTGCTAAAATTTTAGCAAACATTTTCATATCAAGATTAATAAGTGATATGGGTCTGCAGCTGCCTACCCTTGTATGATCTTTTCCCGGTTTAGGTAAATAATAAAGAGTACCTCTGTGAGGGAGGCATTTGAAATCCCCTTCTCATACATGTACTGAAATGTGTTTAGTAAGATTATGGTCAGGTCATCTATTAGTGTTTGCATAAAACTTTAGCAAAAAGCCATTTGGTCCTGGCGCCTTCTCAGGGTTGAGGTTTTTGATGCCAACCCTGGCGCCTTATCAGGTTTGAGGTCTTTGATGCCATTTTTAATTTCCGGAAGGGATATTGGGGCTTCAAGCACTTGCTGCTGTATCTCAGATAGGTGGGGTAAGTGCACCTGGTCCGAGCAGGCATCTGTTTCCATCTCCTAAGCCATGGAGTTTTTTGGGCTATGTAATTCTTGGTAAAATTAATGGAATTGCACAGCAATTTCTCTGAGATTTGTAAACACAAAGGTAATTCTGCAAAAGATGCTGTGTTTTATTAATACAAAAGTAGTGCAGAGACAGACTGGCCACTAGCTCCAGTGCTTCACCTAACACCGAGGCTTTGCCAGGGGGAAGTGTAATTTGCAAGAACTGCACCCTGTTCAGTGCATATGTTTTGGACAGTCCCTACCAACTCTTGTTTCCTAAGGCAGAGTACCATTAACTTACTGGTCTTTTCCCCTCGGTCTAAGTTCTTAGCATTAGATCTGCTGATGGCATGTCCAGGTCTCTCTCTAGTGATGTTCCCGTATTTAGCTCGTAAGCTGCATAATTTGAACCTTGTACCTTTCTCCGTTCATGGCAACAGAATTTTTTTTAATTTCCCAGATTTCCTTGAGCAGATCAACTGCTGACTACTACCATTGTTTTTTTTATGTTTGCTTATGCATGCACAAGAAATGTTTTGTAACAAGGAATACCATTTCAGAGGTGTGTCAATGCTGAGCCCATTGCAGTTCAGTCTGCAAAGGGCTCAGCAGTACAGACCAATGACCAGACACTCTGGTCAGATACTACTCTCTGCTTGCTGGGCAGAAACTTTGCATACATGAAAGGAGTCAACCGCTCCGATCAGACAGCGGCTGGCTGCTTTTATTTACATGACGCCACCCAGCAACGTTCCAGTATGCTGAAGAACAACCCCTCCTCTGTGTGGTATGCCATCCCCACCCTCCGTTCCCTGTCTTGGCATAATGAAAAAAAAAATTATCTCCCTCCCTCCCTCTGTGTGCTGTCCCACCTCCACCCTCACCCTCTGCTCCCTGCCCAGGTTCCCTGTCTCAGTATGAAGAAAAAATATCCTCCCACTCCCTCCCTCTGTGTGCTGTCCCCCCCACCCCCCATTCCCTGCCCGAGTTCCTGTCTTGGTTATAAAGAAAATAAAAAGCCGCTCCCTCTCTCTGTGTGCTGTGCTGCCCCCACCCTCTGTTCCCATCCCAGCAGGAAGAAAAACCCACCCACTCCTTTCCCCTGTATGCTGTCACACCTCCACCTTCCGTTCCCCATTCTGTTATGAATATTTAAAATTAAATACAGTACCATAACTTTAAAAAAGTTCTACTCTTTTGAAGTCACTGAAAACCTTCATGTTGAAAACAAAAATAAAACCTCGCTCCCTCCATGTGCTGTGCCTCCCCACCCTCCATTCCGGCCCCGGTAGGAAGAAAAACCCTCCCACTCCCTCCCTCTGTGTGCTGTCATGCCCCCACCCTCCATTCCCCATTCTATTATGAACATTTATTTTTAAATATAGTACCAATAAAGAAAAACTTTGTGCACATATGTGTGTGTGTGATCTATAGTGAGCGCGGTGCAGGCAGAGCTGCTGGCAAGTGACACAAAGAGCTGGGGACACTGCAGCGGCAGAGCCCAAGGGACGAAGACTGACAGTAAAATGCAGTATCCTTTCCAGCTGCCTTGTCAGTGTTCAGCGGCCAAATGGGCAAGCAGTACTGGAGTGGGAATGACAGTGGCCGGTGGCCTACAGAGACCCAGCTGTCATGGAGCACCTGCATCGGGAGAAGGACCAGCTGAGCGCCGCTGTGAATGCACCAGCCAGGGCAAGTAGCTTGCTCAGGGTCGCATTAGGGGTTCCCTGTGGAGGGGACTGCTTTGGAACACTCATACACCTCACACACTATGCAAGCAAACATTCATCATTGACAAATGCTTGTTTTGTTTAGTGGCTATGTGGATTGTTTTTCCTCTGACCCAACATGTTAAAGGGGAACAGTCATCATCACAAAAGGACCCACACTCAAGTGTGGGGGTGGTCCCAATGTGCACTTTGTGTGCAAAAACATTTTCTTTTTGATATCCCCCCCCCCAGCCTCCTAGCACTGTCACCCAACTCTAACCTTCCACACGGCAAGCCCCGGGGAACCGAGGCACACCGCCAGGTGGGGACGGAGTGGAAGCGGATAGCTGGGCCTCTTCGCCCCCCCCATACCTCTTGAGCTGCATCGGGGCCCACATCCTTGAGCTGCCACGCCGGTGGCAAGGACCTATCCTCCGGACACTCATGTCAGTGTCATGCCGGGCCGATGGCTTTTCCCTTGTGTACACCCCCAGAGAGATGATGTGCGCTGACGCCAAGGTGTAAACCGGCGTCTGTCACGCTCCCTCCTCAATGTGATGCACGGGCATGCCAATCATCCAGCCACTGCCAGAGGCTGGTCATGCATCGAGCCATGACTTCCCCAACCCCCCCAGAGGAGACAAGAGGTCCTTGGACACTCAAGCCTCCTCCCAGATGCCACTCCAACAGCACGAGTCCGCTCCCAAACTTGGGTCGCACAAAACATTTTCTTTACTTTCTTTCTACTGTAGTACAGTCGATTGTATCAGACTCATTTTTTTTACTTATAGGCTGACATCTTCTATCCCTACAAATCCCAGAATCCCCGGACGCTGACACCAGAGCAGTAGGAAGCAGTGGAAGATTAAATAGTCTGCAGTGCATGTTAGAGTTTATATCAACTATGATCTTACTTTTATTTTAATTTTTTCCTAGTTCCCACTGTACTCGCTGGGCTAAGTACAATCACAGATGACTTACTTATCCCCCAGGAGAAAAGCAGAACCAGAAAAAAATCTGATAAGAGATTATAAAAGCTTTAACATGCACTGCAGGCTACTGTATGTACCAGTGTTGCCTACTACTCTGATATCAGCTGCAGGGGAGTCTGGGATTTGTTGCAACGGAAGATATCCACCTAGAAGTAAACAAAATTAGTCTGATAAAATCTACTATACTACAGTAAAAAGAAGGTTAACAAAAATGTTTTACCACACAAAGTGCACACTGAGACCAGCCCCACACCCGAAAAGCGGGTCTTTGTAATGACTGTTCCCTTTAAGCGTGCCTACTATGTATCCACATTGGGAACTGAATCTGTATTATGGACTGTGAAGTCAGTAACATAATTTTGAACTCTCTCTATAATCTCTTGGTTTTCAAGAAGCTGATGATTTAAGTGCCACACTTTACCCTGATAAGAAGCAGTTGCGAAACTATGTTGCAGCCTGACTGTAAGTGTCACACTTTATCCTGATCAGAAGCAGTTGTGATACTATGCGGGAGCCTGACCGTAAGAGCCACACTTTATCCTAATAAGAAGCAGTTATGAAACTATGCTGCAGCCTGACCGTAAGTGCCACAATCTATGCTGGAGCCTGACCGTAAGTGCCACACTTTATCCTGATCAGAAGCAGTTGTGAAACTATGCTGGAGCCTGACTGTAAGGGCCACACTTTACCATGATCAGAAGCAGTTGTGAGACTATGCTGGAGCCTGACCATAAGTGTCACACTTTACCCTGATCAGAAGCAGTTGTGAGACTATGCTGGAGCCTGACCATGTCACACTCTATCCTGATCAGAAGCAGTTGTGAAACTATGCTGGAGCCTGACTGTAAGGGCCACACTTTACCCTGATCAGAAGCAGTTGTGAGATTATGCTGGAGCCTGACCATAACTGCCACACTTTACCTAGATTAGAAGCAGTTGTGAGACTATGCTGGAGCCTGACCATAACTGCCACACTTTATCCTGATCAGAAGCAGTTGTGGATCTATGCTGGAACCTGACCGCAAGTGCCACACTTCATCCTGATCAGAAGCAGCTGTGGAACTAAGCTAGAGCCTGACCGTGTGCCACACTTTACCCTGATCAGAAGCAGTTGTGGAACTATGCTGGAGCCTGACCGTAAGTGCCACACTTCATCCTGATCAGAAGCAGCTGTGGAACTAAGCTGTCACCTGACCATGCGCCACACTTTACCCTGATCAGAAGCAGTTGTGGAACTATGCTGGAGCCTGACTGTAAGTGCCACACTTTACCCTGTTCAGAAGCAGTTGTGGAACTATGCTGGAGCCTGACCGTAAGTGCCACACTTTACCCTGATCAGAAGCAGTTGTGAAAGTATGCTGGAGCCTGACCATAAGTGCCACATTTTACCCTGATCAGAAGCAGTTGTGAGACTATGCTGGAGCCTGACCGTAAGTTCCACACTTTATCCTGATCAGAAGCAGTTGTGATACTGTGCTGGAACCTGGCCGTGTTATGGTCTGAGACAGCCTTCACCTGTTGCTCACGTAAACGAATACCATAGATAACGTCTGCTCCCAACAAAAGAAATCCAACTGAGAGAGGCAACTGTACGGCACTGAATAAAGTGCATGTATATTCCTCCTGATTGGGAAGTAGCAATTGTTAAGCTTCGACCATGTCCAGGGTGTCCATCAACTCCTGCAGTGTGCCCCTTGTGTACGAGCAGAACCCCTTCTAACATTACCAGACCTGTCTAGCTCAGTGCAAAATACTATGTTCCAATCACCAGCAAGTAAAATAGGAAAGTGAGCCTACTGAGGCACTACATTTATAAGTGACATGGGTCTAATCTGCATAGAATTGGGGGTTGTCAGTGCTAGGGCCATACAGTGAACCCAAAACTGCTTCTTTCTGACCCACTAGCCCCCTGAGCAAGATGCAGCTCCCTCTTTCTCTTTTGTTTCAGTGCGGTCCTGCAGAACTCAGGACAGGACATCGATGCTAGTTAAGCAGCATCACGTGACTCTGCGTTATGCATATTCTACTTTAAGCACTGTGCCACTTGGTCTGTAGTTCTGTACAGCCCTTCAGGATCATGACTGAAAAAAGTTCAGTGGACATTGCACCTACCAGATCAAAATAAAAATGACTGGCTGTATTGCTTCTACGGCACTGGTGGCTCGAGTTCGGGGAATGAGCTTGGGTCACTCTGGACCGGCCGGGGGGAGGAGGATCGAGCATCCCAAGGGACACTTTCCTCCTCCTCCTCCTCTCTGGGAGGGAGGGAGGGATGGCAGCCAGCTCCACTGCTATACTGCCACCTGGGTAACAACAAGTGGCAGTGCACTTAAGAGTGACTCATGCGGAGGGAGAACATTTGCTGGTGCCACATAATGCACAGTAGCGTGCACGCACGCTCATGCATCCTTTGTGCTGATGTCCTAGGGGACGGGACATAAAGAGAAAAATACCACAGCTGCCAGGATGCTGCTGGCTGCCTGCAGGCATTGCTTCTGGATACTCAGGTGCCTCCTCCACACATACTGGATCCATTCTGCAACAAAGAGTGCGAGGGGCCTCTGCCACCCCCGCCAAAGGGGATCAAGCTATCAGGGAACTCTGAAGGTGAAGGTGAATCCTGGGGGATGTCATGGTAATGACACTGGGGTGGCCGAGTAGATGGGGGCCAACCAGAGATGCAGAGGGCATAAACAGCAGTAGTTGTAAAAAAAAAAAATAAATAAATAAGTACTCAGTGCCAGCCCTCAGGTATCGATGCTGGAGCCACTGCTATTTAACATTTTCATCAGCAGTCTGGAAGCTGGCATCTCCAGCAGGCTTAATATTGCTAATGACATGAAGCTAGCCAGCATGGTGGACTCACTTGGGGATGGGGGCAAACTTTGTCTGATCAGACTCCTGGAGTCTCAGATTCAACGTCACTAAATGCAAAGTGCTACAGTTCATGAGAAAAAGCACCCCATTACAGACATGGGACTGAAGCAGGGCAAGCAGTTGGCAATCAACGTCAAAAGGACAAGCAGGATACTGGGGTGCATCATTGGGGGGGGGGAGTGACCAGCAGAGCAGGGGAAATAATCCTGGTCAGGCCCCACCTGGAGTGATACGTGCAGTTCTGTGCTCCTAAACACAAATGAATATTGAGGCGGTCAAGAGGGTGCAAGGCATGGCCACCAAAACGATCTCAGGCATGAAGGACAAAAGTTAAAAGGAGAGGCTGGAGACCCATAACCTGGTCACCCAGGAAAAAAGCAGACGGACAGCTGACACCTCATTCTTCCATACACTCAAGGGTATTGGCAAGACGGAATAGATGGAGATGTCTGATCTGGTGTGCTCCAGCAGTAATTGAGGACCCCATATGACACCAAAGTATGAGAAAGTACAACTCTGTGAGCTAGACAGATGTGACAAGGCACTTTTTTTCTTCCCAAGAACTGACAAAATATTAGTGTAAGCAACTTTTGCTGCAATGCAACTCGTTGTCATTCATGTCCTCTGCCTCACCCCTCTTCCCACCGCCATCTACCTTTAACTTTGCTATCAGGTTTACATGGGATCATTGTAAGTGCACTATCACAACAGATGTACCAAGAGTGCTACCCCTATCTTTTTACACAGCACATCAATACTTTAGTCAAGGTGGAGAACAAGTATTGTAGTGTCAGGGCTGGGAAACCAGGGCAGACTAGATGGGTCTACCGGTCCTTTTCTGCCGACACATACTATGCTCCTATGCTATGTTTCCATGACACAGAGGTACTACAGTGAAGCCCACATAAATACACATAAGGATAAATGCAAATTTTGCTTAAATATACTTTTCCATTTTCCCATTTTTCCATCTTACCTGTAATAAATTATCTTGCTAAGAGCTAACTAGGAGCCAGCCTGATGGCACTGAGGGTTGAGGCGCTGGACGCCACACCTTGTGCCATACCGGCGACCCGGGTACTGGAACGAGCCTGGTTCATCGGGGGTTGGCAGGGGAGGGAGAGGACTGAACGTCTGGAGGACAGCTCTCCTCTCCCAGGAGGGAGGGGGGAGCTCCTGCTCAACACCTGGCTGGCCTCTGGCAGAAGCCGAAGGCATAGCAAGCGTTGGAGCGCAGAGAAGGATTGGGAGTGGCAGACATCGGTGAAATGCCTTGACATCAGGGCGCTGGCCACTCCCCTACAGAACAGGGAAAAACCTTCCAGCTCCGATGGAGACGGAGCATCGAAGCTTGCCCTCGATTTGCAGCCGCCTTTCTGGCACCCCTCGACTGATGAAACTAGATGTTAGGGTGTTTGGGCCCCCTCGCCCACCCGGTAATCAAAGGCTCCATGGGTGACAGGGGTAGACCAGGTAAGGCGGCTTGCAGAGGATGACTCTAGGTGCTCTGATGGCTACTCGAAGCTGGAGGGAAGGCGAGAAAACAGAAAGTGTATATAAAAAAAAAAAGAGCTAACTAGGAGGCAGTACAGCGTAGTGGTTCAGAGCTCCGATCTGCAAACCTGGAGACCTGGCTTTGAAACCCACAGCTCCCATTTGCATAATGTGTGACCCTGAGTAAGCCACTTGATTTCCTTGAGCTCCCAAGTCATACCTGGAAACAAGCTTTGGCTTAGTTTGCGTTTCCTGGTTAAACAATTTCCCCTTCCCTTTCCCTAGTTAAATGCAGATTTTGGCTACATGCATACATTGCTGTGGCTTCTTTTGTCCCTCCTTCTGCTTAACTGCACATTCACACAGGTGTTAATTACAGTACTGCCATCAGTGGTAATAAAGCTCATTGTGTCTATGAGGAGTAAAGGGACTGTTCTTGAGTTTGACAATAGTGCTGAAATGAAAAGTAGTGTTCTTGGTTGGATTTTTAGTCTGGGGGTCCTGGACAGGGGCGTAGCTATAAGGGTGCAAGGGGTGCAGTGGCACCCGAGCCCACAAGGTTTGAGGGGCCCAAATCATAATTTTGATGTTTATTCAAAACTGGGGCAGGGCCCTGTAACATCGCCTTGCACCCAGGCCCTCTGGGAATTTGCTACGCTACTGGTCCTGGACTTTCGAGGAGGAGGGGAATGTGGTTCCTCCGGTACATTTTGGGGGTCACCCCCGGGGTTTTGTGAGGGCACCATTAAAATTAGGTGGCTGGAACAAGCTGGTAAAAAAAAAATACACCTTGAATAAAAAAAAAAAAATACCTCAAATCGCACATCACTTCACACCTTCGGGACTCCTTCGGTCTTGCAATGCAAGCTTCTCTTGGACATGCACTAGAAATTTACGCGCATCCCAATGCACAGAATGTGCGTAAAGGATGAAGGTATCCATGTCCCCAAACAAGAGCCCTGGAAAAGCTACACACTCTGTTCATGATAAGGTGATTCTAACTGAACCACTGTCAATGATCAATGTAAATGTTCACATGCTGCCATACCTACAGTCCCCCAAATTTTACTACATAGTAGTAGTGGTACAATTACTATGTAGTAGCTTTGTAAAATTACTGTACAGCTGTAGTATAAACACTACTGCTACTACATAGCTGTAGTACAAATACTACTACGTGGTAGTAGTAGTAGTACATTTACTACCCTTACTTTTCTTTGGGGTAGGTGGTGTGGATTCCTCCTTTCTTTTACAGGATATTTTTTACTCCTTAATCAGTGGCTGACGCACTCCTTCAGTCCATCCACAAGACCCGGATCCTACACCTACTACTGGGATGTTACCATACCAGGGTACACAGTCTTCAGGAAAGACAGGGAGGGCAAAAAGGGTGGAGGGGTAGCAATCTACATCAGAGAAGGGATCAGAGCAACCGAGATAAAGGGAAAGCAGGAAGGGGAGGAGGCACATTGGAGATGGGGAATGGCACCACCATCCACACTGGGGTTATTTACAGACCTCCAGTGCAGGGGGAGGAAACAGACAAGGTATTAGTGGAAAACATCCACAAAATGGCAGAGAAAGGGGAGGTGTTGCTGGTAGGGGACCTAACTATGCCAGATGTTAACTGGGACACCTATGCTGCAGCCACAAATAGGAACAGAAACATCCTGTATGCCATGCAGGGGGCATGCCCCAGACAGCTGAGTGGTAGAGCCCACTAGTGAGGGAGCAATACTGACTCTGGTTCTCACCAATGGTGACAGAATAACGGATGTATCGGTAGGCAGCCATCTAGGGACCAGCCATCATCATACAGTATGGCTCAGCGTGAAGACAGTGGAAGAGTCAAGCCACACAAAAGCAAGGGCCCTGGACTTCAAGAGGGCCGACTTTGAAAAAATGAGGGAATGCCTCTAGAAAACCCTGGTAAAGGAAAAGGGAGGAAAGGGGGTAGAGGAGCAGTGGGAGATCCTTAAAGGAGCTATAGCAGTGGCAACGAGCCTTTGTGTGAAGCAAGTAAACAAAGTAAAAAGAAAGAAAAAACAACCATGATTTTCAGAAGGAGTGGCAAGGAAGGTTAGAGAGAAAAAAATGGCGTTCAGGAAGTACAGAGAAACACGGAGAGAGACAGGGAACTGAATCAGGCAAAGCAGAGGGAGGCAGGGAAGGCAGTCAGGAGTGTAAAGGTGCAAACAGAGGAAAAAACAGCTCAATCAGTAAAAGGAGTAGACATGACCTTCTTCAGCTATATCAGTGAAAGAAAAAAGGCCAAGGGAGGGATTGTGATACTAAATAAAAGATGGGGGAAGTGTGCGGAGGGGAACCTAGAAAAAGCAGAAATACTGAATGGATACTTCTGCTCAGTATTCACAAAAGAAGGGGAGGGACCAAAATTAGGCAGAAAAAGCATGCATGGAGGGGAGGTGGACACCAGGCCATTCACAGAGGAGACAGTACCATAGGAACTCTCGAAACTGAAAGCGGACAAGGAAATGGGGCCAGATGGGATACACCCCAGGATATTAAAAGAGCTCAAAGAGGTGCTAGTGGTACCACTGACAGCCCTATTCAACAAATCACTGGAGGAGGGAGTGGTACTGGAGGACTGGCAGAGGGCAAATGTGATACCCCTCCACAAGAGTGGGAGTACAGTAGAGGCTGGAAATTACAGGCAGGTCAGTTTGATCCCTGTGGTGGGGAAAATGATGTAAGCAATGTTAAAGTGGTATATCTTGAGGCAAGCAGGGCACAAGACCCGCGGTAACATGGATTCACAGCAAGATGGTCTTGTCAAACAAATCTGATTGACTTCTTTGACTGGATGACCAGGGTAGTTATCAGGGAGGGGCGGCAGACACGGTCTACCTAGACTTTAGCAAGGCTTTTGACACCGTCCCACACAGGAGACTATGATAAACAAATTAGGCAGTCTGGGGTTGGGTCCAACGGTGGTAAACTGGATCAGGAATTGGCTGAGCAATAGGACACATAGGGCGCTGGTAAACGGAGTTCAACCCGAACAGAGGCGAGTAACCAGTGGGGTGCCACAGGGATCAGTGCTGAGGCCTATCCTGTTTAATGTCTTCATAAGTGACATTGCAGAGGGGCTTAAAGGAAAGTTATGCCTTTTCATGGACAACACCAAGATCTGCAATAGGGTTGACACTCCGGGGGGGGGGGTGAAAAGAGACCTAGGCAAATTGGAGGAGTGGTCAAAAGTGGGGCAGCTTAGATTCAATGCAAAAAGGTGCAAAATCATGCACCTGGAGCACAAAAATCCAGAGAAGGAATACACAATGTGTGGCGGGGAGAGTACTGCCGACAACCAAACTAGAAAGGAACCCAGGGGGTAATCATAACAGATGACCTAAAGGTAGCCAGACAACACGAGAAGGTTGTGAGAAGAGCCAGTGGGATGCTGGGATGCATAGGGAAAGATATCACCAGTAGAAAACAGGAGGTGGTGATACCACTGTACAGACTGTTGGTGAGACCACATCTATAGTACTGTGTTCAGTTCTGGAGACCACATCTCCGAAAGGACATAGAATGGAAGCAGTCCAGAGAAGGGCAACAAAAATGGTGCAAGGACTGCCCCAGAAACCATATGAGGAGAGACTGAAAGACCTCAATATGTATACCCTGGAGGAAAAGAGGGAGAAGGGTGATATGATAGAGACATTCAAGTATCTCAAGGGGATAAACAAAGTTCAAGAGGGCAGCAACTTCCAGAGAAAGAGATGTGCAAGAACAAGGAAGGAGTCACAATATGAGGTTGGAGAGGGGAGAGACAGGAGCAACGTAAGGAAGTATTTTTTTCATGGAAAGGGTGATAGATGCTTGGAACAGCCTCCCTGCGGAGGTCATAGGGGCAGAAATAGGTGAATTCAAGAATGCATGGGATACACAGAAGGCTACCCTAGTAGTGGTAGAAAGAGAAGTTGAGCTGCAGATAAATTAGAATCTGGAGTTTATAAGTTGGTAAGGAAATGGACAGACTGGGTGGGCCAAGCGATTCTTATCTGCCGTCAAATTCTATGTTACTACAGTGGTCCCCACAGGCCACCAGATACCCACTGACTGTCTCCACATATACTGTCCTGGACCTATCCCTCTGGGTGAGGTCAGCCAGGAACAGAGCTTCCCAAACCCTTCCCAAGTAGAGAAGTGGCAGGAGATCCAAAGATCCAGGCTCTGTAACTGCGCAGGGAGAGTGTGGCTATGTCTTCTGCCACAGCGCCACCGCTGTTTCATCTCTTCGTAGCTCCCTCCCTACTGTGCTCTAGCTCAAGACAAGAGACCTTGCTGGCCAGCCAGGCATATGCTGGGACATGGGACAACACCCATCCATCACACCCTGTTTGAAACTGACCAACATGGGACTGGATATTCTGTATCATGCCACTGCATCATATATCAGCATCACGTGACATGCCAGTGGTAGGATTTCACCGTCCTGTTTGGAACCACAAATTAAAAACAGAATAACAGATGAGAAACCACCAGTAACAAAGCTATAACTCCTGTGAGGGTTTCTGGTGACATCAGAAACCACAACAGCAAAGCTTAAGTGGTTTGTGATGTCACTAGAATCCCAAGATGCACATACAGGCTTTGAAATTGATGGTTTCCTAGCTGTTTTTTTTTCTTTTGTTTTTGTTTTTAATATATAGAACTCTTAGCAATTACATCTTATAAAGCCGTACGTTTGATATCACATCAATGGAATTATGGGATGTCAATTTTTCCCTATTGGGAAAAGTGAACATTCTGTATTACAGGTTTTGTTTCCAGTTCATTCGCTTGTTTATCAGGTTGGCTCTTGGGCAATACTGCCCATTTCAAGACCTGGACACATAGCAAACAGTAAATACATATAAACTACAGATATTACCAATCATAACGTATGTCCACAGGAGGCTAACTTCATACAGCAATCATATTTGTATATCGGAACCAGGGGTAAGCATTAAAACGGTACCTGGAAATCTTAAACTGGTTTGCAGTTTAGCAAAAAGACTGGCAATTGAGTTCCAAAATGAGACTGTTTGACATAAAAATATGTCTGGTGTGTGTTTTGTTTTTCTAAACAGAAAACTTAATTTAGACTTTAAAGAAGACCTAATATATAGCTGGTCATTTTGAACAAAAAACATACCCTTAATCAAAGAAAGAGCCACCCCCACCATTCATTATATTCCACAGTTGCCCTCATGTAATACAGAGTATGCTGCAAGAGTGCCATTGCCCCTAATAAAGTATAACCCTAAGTGCTGAGGTTATACTCTTAAGTGATTTCAATATTAATTGGCTTGCCCCTGAAGCTAACCAATTCAGGGATGCAATTCAGGCTATCCTCTTTACCCAGCTCATTGAAACACCCACTAGGACTAACTATAGGACGTGCACTAGTACTTTGATTGATTGGGTGCTCACCAACTGACCTGAGCATGCCTCTAATGCCTCCATCCTCCCGGACGACATCAGTGACCACTCCCCTGTCATGTTCAGTTGGGCTAATAATTTCTCCAAACCCCCTCCTAGAACAATCACCAGCAGGGTTCTCAAACCTTGTCACGTTGACCGCTTCAAAATGGATCTCCTTAATGCTGACTGGTCCTCAGTTTTTGAGGCTTCCGACGTTGATGCGCTCGACCATTTCATCCTCCTCTTCAATACAATCTGCGACACCCATGCTCCCATAAAAAAGCGGAAGATCAAAGGCTACTTTAACCCCTGACACACTTGAACTAATGAAAAATAGAGACCACCTCTGGCATATAGCTAGGGCCACTGGCAAGCAGTTTGATATCCTGAACTACAAACTTGCGAGGAACAACTGTACCAGGACCATCCGATTAGCCAAAAACATATACTATAAAGATGCCCTAACCAAGAACTGGAATGATGAGCGCAAATTCTGGGCAAACCTAAATGAGGTCACCGGGCGAGAACCCAAGACGGCCCCTACCATGCTCTGCGTTGACGGCTCCCCCATCCTAGACCCTAAATCTATCGCCAACACCTTTAACAATGCCTTCACTGACTTGCAGCATGT
Organism: Neoceratodus forsteri; assembly: GCA_016271365.2. Lineage (NCBI taxonomy): Eukaryota > Metazoa > Chordata > Ceratodontiformes > Ceratodontidae > Neoceratodus > Neoceratodus forsteri. The sequence goes on along the minus strand of CM057450.1, from coordinate 559,754,984 downwards.
TCTCCCAGCCAACTTCTTCTCCCCCACCATCCCTGCTGCACCCACGCAATCCCCATCGCATCCCCCCTTTCGCTTCAAGACTATTACCTTCGGAGAAACCAGGAAATATCTGCGCAAAGTGCTTGGGAAGGGGAGATTCAGTGGGGATAACCTCAGCCTGAAACTAATCTCGCTCTCACTCGAAGAAATCCTGTCCCCTCTCACCCATATCCTTAACCTCTCACTCCATCTCGCAGTATTCCCCCAAAAATGGAAAGCTGCAGTAGTCACCCCTGTGTAAAAGAGTGGGGATCGTGCCCTCCCTAGGAACTATAGACCCTTCTGTATACTACCACCACTCTCGAAGGCCTCGAACGAACCGTTGCTGACCAACTTGTTGATTATCTGGACAAGCACGCGCTCCTATGCGCAGAGCAATATGGCTTTAGGGCTGGGCATAGCACCACTACAGCCCTCTTGGAATACACAGGCTTCATCCACAAATCCCTCAATCTTGGCCAGCTAGTCAGAGCCATCTATACTGACCTAACAAAGGCCTTTGACACGGTCAACCATGCCCTCCTAGTTGACCAACTCACTGCCATAGGCCTTGCCCCTGAGACAGCTGCATGGTTCCGCAGCTACCTACACTGCCGTTCACAGTAAGTCAGGATAGATACCTTTCTGTCTGACACCAAGCCTGTGTGCTCAGGCGTTCCACAGGGGGTCAATACTGGACCCCCTCCTCTTTAGCCTATTTCTGAATTGCCTCCCCCTAGCCAGTCAGTGCCGTATCCTCTACGTGGATGATGCAGTTATCTTTTCTAATGGCGCTGACCCCACTGCTCTTGAGCAACAGCTACAACGTGACTTCATCAGCATTGAGTCGTGGTTCAAAAATCATTAACTGATAATGAACTACAAAAAACAAAAACCATGTTGTTCACCAGCCTTAAGAACAAGCACAAAAACTACGCGCTATCAATATGTAATAGGGGTGGTGTTCCTCTTGAACGCATTCATCATTTCAAATATCTCAGAATCACTCTTGACAGCTCGCTCTGCTATGCCCTCCACATAGACATCACAGCTAAAGCAATCAACAAACGCTTAGGGTCTACTTTATCGCCACAGGCAGAGCCTGACCCCTGAAACCCTCAGCATAGCGGTCCATAGTTCTGTGGGTTCCTTAGTGGACTACGGACTGCCGATATATGGCTCGGCCACAGATACTGCCCTCCAACGTATAAAAACTGCCCTTAACAATGGCTGCAGGCTCACCTTAGGGGCACACCGACTAACCCACACCTGCGATCTCTATGCAAAGGCTCACTGGCTAACACTCTTTGGTCGCTTAAAATATCAATCCTGCCTCCTGGCCAAAAAGATCTGCCTTGGTCAGTTCCCGACTGGGGTCCAACAACTCCTAGTTCCCAGCACTAATCCCAGGCCCACCTAAAATTCAGAACTGCAGTCCCTCCTGACTCCAAAATGTTGGGACATCTCAAGGACAAAGGTCCTTTGCCTATCAGGCACAGTTGTGGTTCAGCTCCCTCCATGAGAACATTATCAGCCTGCCCACTCTGTGGACCTTCAAAAAGAACCTAAAGAACCATTTAATACAGGAATCTCAATGTGTCTGCCATCGCTAGCACTTGGGGCTTAACGCCCCCCCACCCCATCTCTCCAGTAATTCTATGCGCTAACCCCCTCGTGTTGCTGACAACTAACAGGCTACCTGTTGTGCACAGTTATTTAGTCTGTTCCTGTATGTATCTGACTGTGTTTACTTATTCCAGTTTTAGTTTTCACTGTATTTTCTGCATTCATTTGTTTAAAGACCAAATGTACCTAAATGTTATTCTAATCCTATTGCCTTGTTTGTCTCAATCCTCTGCATAATCACCTACTTGTACTAATGTGGAACCTATGTAAAGAGCTCTGAGCTCAAATGGTTAATCCGAGATCAGAAAAAAATAAATACATGGCAAGGCTGCGTTCTTGGGTCCTTTTCTAGTACAAACTTCAACACTTTGTAATAATATTGTACCCTTGAAACTGCACTGACGAGCAGCTGAAAAGATTCAAATTCCAAACTCAATCACTGTGAGAAGAAAGCAACTGAGCAGCCAATTTCCTTGTTTCTGGAGTAAAACGATTACCGACCCACTAGAACATGCCCAAAGGTCTGTGTACAGTTTTGATCACTGAAGAGCTAGCATACCACCTGAAATTTCTATGTTAAAAATAATCAATTGTCCTTTTCATATCTGGAGTACATTTTCTTTCCCTTTTGCTATTTAAAAAATATTCCACCTAACTTTACTAGGTGTGATGTGTGAAACAGCACTCTATCTAGAAGCCAAAACATCTAGCTGTATTCCCCTTCACACATTATCAGCACTGTGATCTCACTAACAGTGAAATGACAACTGACATGGAACAGCCAATCCCCTTCTGCCATCTGGTCACCTTGGATATCACAGTAAGGAAGGTCACAATGCTAATGAGGTATGAAGAGGGACTGACTAGATATTTATTTATGTCTTTGATTACCAGGTAGGTGCACTGATCCAAAAGACCGTTTTCAGTCACGACCCGGGCCAAAACAGGATGGCACAGCAAAACAATAATACAATATACAGTAAAATAGTATGATTTTGCCCGCCGGCACAGTGATTAGATTTCCGCTTGCGAGCCTGAGGACCCGAGTTCGGGAACGGACCCGGATGTCGGAGGGCTGGCCGGGGAGGAGATGGCTTGAGCATCCCGCCATGGCTCGCCATCTCCTGGGGGGAAGGAGGGTCCGTGACCCGGTGTCTACCAACCTCTGGCGGAGGCCAGGGGTATGGCAGCACGTCAGGTCCCACTACACAGGGAGCATGACGGACGTCGTGCTCCCAGGGGGGAAAACAGCAAATGGCTTCCTGGCCGACTGGATGATGGTTGCCGGTCCCCCACCACCACGAAGCCCCAGACTAGTCCGGTCCACCCCAGCAGCACCTGGGCCAAACACGTTGTGCTGGCCAGCCCCTCCGGTGCCTTCCACCTCAGAGGAGGAGAGACCTATCCAACGAAGGGTTACATTGGGTTACCCAGGGGCTGACATGTGGGGTGGTGGCTGGCAGCGGGGGTAGAGTGCCGGCGGTGGTCCTAGGGGACCCAAAGGAGTGACCGGCCGGGGAGCGAGGGAGAAGCAAAAAAATAAAATAGCACGATTTTGTACAATTTTGATGCACTCGATAGGGCAAGACACTCCATAGGCAGTTAGACAATAAATGGGTTAAGTATAGTGCAATTACAGAAGCAGCAAAGGGTCAGCTGTCAACAGATACAGTTAAGCAAATGGTGCAGTGAGACAAAATGCTGGACAAATAATATTTGAGATATATAATAGAATTTTGATGCAACAAATAGGGTCAGAAAGGCACACCATGTGAGAGAGGCACAGCAGAATAAGGACGAACTGTACAAATTAACATGCATTAGAGGGACAGGTGGTAACGGCTAGAAGGCAAGTGAAGCAGAGAAACAAGTGCTGTGCCTGATGGGACACAGGATAAATTGTAGTTACATAAGAACTTACCGTAACAGTTGATCTTCGAGAGGTTCCTGCAGTAGGTCTTCGCATATAGGACTGCGCCTCCTGGCGTCAGGTTCCAACGGCAAACTTACAGCTAGCAATCATCAGCGGGGACCGCCCGCGACGTCAGGTGACGTGATGTCAGACCAACTATAAGAGGGGTGGTCCCGCGTCTGCCCTCCAGTTCTTTTCCACCGGAGACTTAAAAGAAAGGTACGTAGAAAGGAAGGAGTGAAAACTCCTAGGACCGTGCTTCCTCTCTAGATCCAAGGGCTAGGAAGGATGAAAAATCAAGGAAACATTCCAGAAGTAGGGGGGAAGGTGGGTGGGAAACTAGACCTACTGCAGGAACCTCTCTTGAAGATCTACTGTTACAGTAAGTTCTTAACGTTAACTGCAATATCTTACTTCGAGAGGGTTCCTGCAGTAGGTCTTCACATATAGGACTGAATACCTAGCAGACCAAAAAGAAAATTCGGAGATACGTCCGTGAGGAGGAGAGATCACCAATTGAGTTGTGAGTTATGACAGAAGACCTTGCAGAGACTTCCGGTGACGTAGCTGTAATGGTGGCAGCCTGATCTGCTTGCTCCCAGCTCAAACTCAGACATCGATTTCCATCCTCCCTGCTATCAGAAAACATCTGCTACAACAACGCTCCCTGATTGTGCTACTCATGCCGGGGATGCCACAGCGTTTAAAAGGGAACAAAAAAACTGGGCAGAAACCAGTATTGAAACAGATGGAGATCGGGGGATTTGCAGTCGTGGGTAGGCCCCGCACCCCCCCCCCAGAGTCCTCGTGGGAACCCGATCTGGAAATGGGAGAAGAACCACAAAACAATACGGAGAAAGCCCTCCACAAAATATTAACAACAGTTAATAAAATTGAAACCTCTATCGCCGACTTATGCATGGATTTCAAAGCGGTCAACTCGAAAGTCCAACATAATGAAGAGAAAATTACGGAGCTTGCCGAAACCCAAGACTGCCACAACAAGGTGTTGTTGTACCTTCTACAGCGAGACCGCCAGACACACAATAGACTTGAGGATGCAGAGAATTGAGCAAGGTGGAACAATTTCCGCATCCACGGAGTACAAGAGGGTGCCGAAGAAGGATTTCCTACCCCAGTGGATTTCATTATTCATTTACTTAAAAAGAGCCTCTCCTTGCCCTCCGACTTGCCCTTAACCATAGAAAGGGCACATCGCTCCCTTGGTCCGCAGCCAACAGACCCCAAAGCCAGACCTCGATCATGGATCGTGCGTATGTTACACTACCAATCGACCGAGTACATTTTAAGTGAAGCCTGGAGACACAAAGATTTGCAGCATGAGGGACAGAAGCTCTATTTTGATCACGATTTTTCGTCAGAGCTACAAGTAAGGAGAACACAGATCAGAGGCATTGTCAAGGAATTAAAGGAGAAGCATAACATTCGGGTCCAGCTGAACTTTCCAGCTAAACTTAAGGTTTTCCTTGGCTCTGGCAACAAGATCTTTGCTTCTTTAGCAGAGGCCGCCCCTTTCCTGGCGGAACATAAAATTAAGATCCCAGATCGGGAACTCGAAATCCTGGAGCACCAGTTGCAATCGTCGCTGTGGGGTAATCAAAACAGAGGGCGCAAGAGACCACTTCCGTGGTTACTGCCGCAAGGAACAGCATGCGAGGTGCAGAAGATTTAAAAAAAAGCCACGACGCACAATCCTTCCTCCCGCTCCAGCGATCTTAACTCAGCTACACCCAGGTGACAGTTTATGCAGGGTTTCTGTAACCTTAAATTAGAGATTACGTCGCGGGTGGCATTTGCCCGATAGCGCAGCGGGGACAGTCGACCGCAATCGTTGCAGCCCCTCCTCTTACTTCTGTCTCCTTCCTCTCAGCAGCGACTTGGAATGGCACTCCTTGCAGATTAGCTCGGGGAGAAACTGAAGGAACAGAGTGCCAATGATTCCGATTAGACAGATAATCCAGAATGCATCCTGAACTTGCTTGCTGACTTATTTTTTCTTTTATATAGGAAACAGACATTCCGGACAACTTTCCTTTTTTTTTTCTCTTCTGAATGGAACTGGGGGATGGGTGGCAGGGGTTACTGGTTTTCTGTATGCCCTATAGGTGGGTACAAACAGGATCCTATGGGAGATAGTGTCCATTTTAATGCAACTTGGGACAAAGCAAAGGGAGATTCCAAACCTTGAGAAAAGGGTGTTATCACCCAATGTGTGGGTTTGGGGAGCGAATGGAGCACATCCATCAGTCTAGCGTGGCCACATGAATGCAGCTCGTTATTTTTACAGCGTGTTGATGCCAGTTTATGGGCTACTCTGGTGGCGCTGGTATTTCATGCAACACCACAAGGGTCCATCAGTGGTGTACGAGAAATGGGGACTCATTCACCCAGGAAGTCAAAAGGAAAATATGGACTGATGCGCTTTCAAAGCTGGGAACTCACAGATGCAATACCATTATCAGAAATATGGTTGGGGAAATGGTTAAAATGACTGCATTCACCAGGGATCAATATGGGTAACATTACCATTGTGACCTATAATGTTAAGGGGATTCACTCACCTATCAAACGCACAAGGATATGGCATGAACTTAATAAGCTGCAACGTTCGATTGCTTTTTTACAGGAAATGCACTTGAGCTTGCAAGAGCATACCAAGTTGAGGAGAGAATGGGTGGAAAGGGTAGAGGCTACCCCTTCACCAAATGGACGGGGGGCAGGGATAGCTATACTAGTTAGAAAAGGATGCCCATTGCAAATAACATCAGTAAAGGGAGGCTGGGAGGGTCAATTTTTGAGAGTCACAGGATCAATCCATGGGGAGATGACCCATTTAGTTAATCTATATGCCCCAAATGTACATCCTCAAAAGTTTTTGAGAGAGGTTTTTCATGGGAACACTTAGTACAAGCAGGCTATTACATAAAAGGATACATCGGATGACAACAGATAGTGAGAAGACAAATGGTACAAAGTGTGAAACACTTCAAGGTAGCATGCCAGCAGTACAAGGCAGGGTAACTGGTATTTGCAATAATAAAATTTAGTAAATTGAGCAGCGGCAGGGAATATAGGGTAAACAAAGTATTCATGGCTTGGAAGAGTGAGTGGAGTAATATATACGTAGACAGAGCCAAGAATCGGACAGGGAAGTGGGGCAGGAGTGGGATGCTTGCAGTAGTGTTAACAGCTAGGAAGTCAGCAGCAGGAGAATGTAATAGTGTCTTGGTTAAATGATAGTGCAAACAATAAGTAAGTAGTATGCATAAGGGCGATAAAGATCTTACATATAACTGTGTATGGCACACATAGGGATGGGAAGGAGCTTAATAACAGTTGCAGGTATCTTTTATCTTAGCTGCACTTAGCACTTTGTAGAAGTTAATTGAAACTATGCTAGTTAGTTTCAGCATGGTTTGGAGTTGGTTCCAAATAGAGGGGTGGGCATGCGCAATAGCACATTTACCAAAGGAGGTCCGTGTCCTAGGTATGTCCAGCAGAATGAAGTCAGATTTCCTGAGCGAGTATGCACTGTGAGAAATACAAATGAGAGATGATAGATAACTCGGTAATTTGTGCAGGAGCAGCTTAAGGGTCCAGAGACCAGCATGGAGCAAGCGTCTAGTGGTAAGAGATGTCCGGCCCACAGCTGCATACAGGTCACAGTGGTGCGAACGGTAAGGGGAGTTGGTAATAAACCGTAACGCACGGTGGAAAAGGATGTCCAGTTTACTTAGGTTTGCAAGAGTAGTGGAAGAGTAAATTACATTGCCATAGTCGAGAAGGGGAAGAAAAGTAGCCTGAACGAACCTATTTCGAGTCTCAAGGGGGAAAGAGGGCCCTATTTCTAAAGAAGAAACCTAGTCTGGCTTTGAGCCTTCTGGATAAGTCCTCGATTGAAAGAGAGGTTGTTGTTGATCCAGATACCCAGATATTTAAATTTGGAAACGATTTGCAATGGTTCGTTTAATGAGGTAACAATGAAGTCTTTAGGCGGGGTATGGGAGGTACCTTCGGAGGTACTACGAGAGAATATCATAGCTTTGGTTTTCTTTGCATTAAGCAGAAGCTTTGCCTTTATTAGATTATATTCAAGTTGGGCAAAGTCCGCTTGAAGCACCCTCTTAACTTTGGATAACGTTGAGCCAGAGGTACACAACACAGTGTCATCCGCAAAGAAATGCAGATTGGACGTAGATATATTGGAATCAAGGTCATTAGTGTATAAAGAAAACAAGATAGGGCCTAGAATGGAGCCTTGGGGGGCTCCTCTGACAACTGGCAAAGAGGTGGAGAAGAAGCCATCTGCTTTTACTTTCTGGGATCTCCCTGTTAGGTAACTAGAGAAGCACTGGGTAGTTACTAAGATCCAAGAAGACTGCTCCAGTTATCTTCTTAGCATCTATAGCAGAGACCCAGTCATTGGTTACTTTCACTAAAGCAGAGATTGTGCTGTGAATTGCCCAGAAACCAGATTGAGCTGGGTTAATGAGAGAAAAAGTTTCCAAGTGAGTTTTTAGTTGATTGTGGATCAGTTTTTCAAAAACTTTAGAGAGGATAGGCAAGGTGGAGATAGGCCTGTAGTTATTCACATTGCAAGGGTCACCACATTTGAACAGGGGGAGGATATGTGCGGATTTCCAACAGGACGGCACAGTAGCAGATGTAATGGAGAGATTGAAGATATGAAGAATGGGGGCAGAGAGATGGGCATATCCTAATCTTAGGAGGAAGGGTTCTAGGCCATCATCCCCTACACTTTTTTAATATCCAAGTTAAGGAAAGAATCTTCTACTTCTTTAAAGTTTAGCTCACGCAGTTGAAATGGGCAAGATGCGGTGCTAGATACTGGGGAGGGACTTGGTTGGCTTGTCGCAGTGCCAGCATAAGGAGAGGTGTCAAAAGCTAGTCCAGCTGTGACAAAGTGGGAGTTAAGTTCTTCGAGGATTAAGGACTTATTTTCCACTACCCTGCCATTTGCGACTATCTTTGTTGGAATGGAAGGGGCAGTAGGCCGCCCTTCTATAGATTTGTGTCCTCCATATTTTGTGTGGGTTCCCTTGCGCTTGTTCAAGAGTAGAGATGTAGAAGTTAGCTTTGGCAGAACGAATGCTTTTCACACAGGTATTCCTGGCTGTTCTGAAAGCCTGCCAATCCGAAGGTTTCTTGGTATGTCTTGCTTTCGCCCAGAGCTTGTCCCGGGTTGTGAGAGCTGCCTTAAGATCTGGGGTGAACCAGGGGTGAGAGTTGTTTCATACCCTAACTTTGATGAAGGGGGCATGCTTATTTACCAAACTAGTAAGGCTGACATTAAGGACGGAGACTGCCTCGTTGACATCTTTGGCTAGGTAAAGATCTTGCCATCTGACCCTGTCCAGGTCAGAAAGGAAGTTTGCTGCAACGAACTTGCGAAAGGACCATTTTATTATAAAGATAGGCTGTGTTCGGGCCTTAATATGAGATCTTATGCAAACAACAATCCCGTGATCGCTCATATCATTATGGAACACAGCTGAATGAGAAATTTTATGTGGGTGAGTGGTTAATATCACATCTAAAATGGAGCTATTGGCAGTGTTTAGGACATTGTTACTTGTAGGTTCGTTGACTAATTGCACTAGGCCTAGCTCGTCGCAGAGGGATTTAAGGCAGTGAGATTTTGGGGTTAGCCAATCCATATTGAGATCCCCTAGAAATATTGTTTCTGTTTTTGCATCTGAGAATAGGGATTTCAGTATATTAAGGACTTCATCGCCTCCAGATGGAGGCCTATAACCACCTATAACAGTGATGAATTCTGAAGAGGGAAGATGAAGCTTCGTTGAAACAATCTCCAATTCCTTGGGTAAAGATTTACAGCTGATATTAGTGACTGAGTACTTGGATTTGGCATAGGCGACCACACCCCCACCTCTAGAAGCCCTGTCTGCCCTAAATTGTTTGTATCCCTGGAGGGAGATTTGTTGGTCGGTATTAGCCTTTTTTAGCCAAGACTCCGTAATAATTAACCCAAGTGCCTGGTGTAGGGATAGAACCCACAGCTTCTGATCTTCTGGCCTCATAGACAAGTGTGCAACCTGTTGAGACACTGACAGTACACATTAGGTTGTACTTCTAGATGTGGTCAGATAATTGGTAGTGAACAATTTTCTCTAGGGACTTGCTCAGGTGGGGAAGGATGGAAACTGGCCTGTAGTTGTCTAAGGAAAGGGGGTCACCGGCTTTGAAAATAGGTACCACCATGGCGACCTTCTAAGAGTCGGGCATGGCTGAGGTGGCCAGTGCCAGGTTGAAAATGAAGGTGAGGGGTTTGGTGATGGTGGGGGAAACGAGCTTAAATAGGGAGGGGTACAGGCCATCCGTGCCAGGGCTGCCCCTGTCTGGAAGACTCTTAAGAAGTTTGGTGGTGTCCTTATGGGAGATGGCTCTGAAATAGAATGGGGGGTGGGACATTGAAGGGAGAGGAAGAAAGGGGCAGGCCACCAGTATTAGGACCAGGGCTAGATTGTGACAGGGTAGGCAGTTTACTGAGGTGGGCTGTGAGGTCCATGAACATCAAGTGAAGGCCTGGGCAACTTTTGACGGATCAATCAGTGGGCCTATGGGGGAGCTAAGGTGGATAACAGGGCTGTGGGATTTAGCAGAGAATGGATAGAGCCCCAGAAGCGGTGGAGGTTATCAAGGTTGTCTCTTTGTAAGTTGTGGTAGAAAGTTTGTTTCTGGGACTTGGCGGTTTGTTTGCATTTGTTTTGTAAATGCCTGTAGTCATTCCAGAGAGCAGGGAAGGGGGGGCCTTTTGTAGGCAGCCCACTTTCTGTCCCTTTCTTTCATGAGTGTCAGGAGTTCCTTAGTGACCCAGCAGGTGCAGCCACCTTTCACTCTCCTAGTAGTGAGAGGGAAGCGGTGATCTATAATCCGCAGGAGGGATTCAATGCGAAAACTCACTGCTGACGCCACATCGATAAGGGAATAGAGTGTGGACCAGTTTACTGCTCTTGACATACTCCAGGAGGGTAGGGGTGTCCGAGCAGTTACAATTATGGAAGGAGAGGTATTTTTTGGGGGGTTGGTTAACCAGATGACATAAGTAGGGGAGTGGTCACTGATTGCGTGGGACAGGGTCCCTGCCTGGAAAACCTTGTTCTCCCCGTCTGTGGTCACCCAGTCTAGCAGGGAGTGATTTTGTGTGCGGGTGTTGTGCCTGGTGGGGACAGAGATGGTTTGCACCAGGTTTTGTTGTTTTAGTAGGTTGGCATAGTCAGGTTCTAGGGTACTTAACCAATTAAGGTTGAAATCTCCCAGGAGGATAGTGTCCCTGGGAAGTGTGAGTTTGTCCAGACCTGTCAGGTGGTTCATTAAACCATGAGTGCCCCCAGTTGGCAGGTTGTAGCAGCAATAAGCAAAATTTTTTTTAGCTGAGCCCAGGGTCAGCTCTGAGAGGAGCCACTCACTGGGGGAGTCGAGGTCAGAGTTGAGGATGGAGGAGGCAGAGAGGAGGAGTTCCCTGAAATGTAGGGCAACACCACCACCGTTCTTTTTCCTGGATCTATCTCGACGTAACATGTAGTAACCAGGCAGCTGGTACATGGCATCGGGGATGTGTGGTTTTAACCCATGTTTCCAGGTAAATTACTCTACACACAACACGCTGTATTATCAAGTATAAAATATTCTGTTTGCCAAAAAAGGAAAAAGAAAAATACTTTAAAAATAGAAACCGACAACTGACTGCTTTTAAAAATTATTATAGATCGCAGGAGCATCCTCGACCAATCACAGCGCTTCTTCAGTTGCACGTGAGATACTCTTAGTGCTGTAAGAATACTTCACATGCTGACCACTGTAACAGGCTTCTCGATGACTAACGCTCATGCCACAGAAACGGACCACAAAAAGGTTTTTTTTTGTGGCACAATTTACAATAAATTTATAGGGGCTCTAGGAGGGCCGCTTATGGATATAAGTGTGTTGCCTCTTCCGTCCATAGGGCACCAGATCTGCTCACCTTCGGTTCTCAGTTATCTTGCTCCAAGAACGGCCAAGGCAACAATGCTATATATGTTAATATGTCCCTGGAGCCATTTGTTGTCATATAAGAGTGGTTTCACGCATGTTCTGCTGGAGCAAGAACAGCGAAGTGAAGCTGAGCTGTTCGGGCTCAAGCTGAAGGCAAGTGAAACACTTATACAGGAACAAGTGGTGACGGGTGACATATTAATATTTTATTGATCGAATGTGATCAACAATATATATTTTTTTAACTGTTCCTGGAACATGCCCATTTCCAGGGCATCAGTGCATGAGATGCTCTTCACAGAATAAGAGTGTCTCACGCTCAGGCGAAAGGAGTGCTCCAACTGGTCGGGGGCGCTCTCTCGAGAGCTATAATATTCATAAGAAGCCCTCCTAGTATCCCTATAAATTTATAATACAATGTTCTATCTACTCTCTAAATTAATGTAATCCCTGTAAGTCAATGCACTATCAAGGGTAACTTCCAGGTATTTAACAACTGACACAGTTTTAGTCTGAACATTTTCCAGTTTCATATATCAAGTGTGGATTCTGGCTGTTTGTGAGAATTTGAATTTGAGAAGAATCATTCCTTTAGATTTGTTTATAATTTAGAATTAAATAATTATCAAGAAGCCAGTGTTGTGTAACATTAACACTATATTTTAAGATTTTCTTGAACTCACTTGGGTTGTTTCTATTATAAAAAAACAAATTCAGCCTTTGTAAAAAGAATAAAGCACCACCCATGGATAAAATCATAATTTTCCTTGTGCAGTCAAGTGGCAGCTTGTTATTAAAAAGGCTGAAGAGCACGGGACACAGGATTGACCCCCCCCCCCACCGTGAGCCCCTATGGTTTTCACTTTCATTGAGGAAAAAACATTTCCCAATTTTATTATGTTCCCTTTCCTGAAAAATACCGGAAAACCATTCCAGAGCTGTACACGATATGTAGGTAATCAGACACCATGGGCTGTGCTTTGTACTGCACAATGCATGCCCAGGGGTGTAGTCAGGCACGACGCCACAGGCAGAGTGCCTTCGGTCCCTGGAAATGAATTGTGTCAGCACAACAATCACCTCAAAGTGTCTTACTGTGCTTATAAAATGGGTAAAATGGAAAAAAAAAATGTCAACCTTTTCATAATTGAAACCAGGTACTTCCTTTTGCTAAAAAATAACTAGTACAACCACACATTCAACAGATGGAATGTTTATCTTGGAATGCAGGAATTCAAACTTCTGCAGAATTCTATTAGTTGAATGTTCACCTCTCTCCACACAAAAGCATGCTAGAGAAGGCACCAGTGAAGCCAGGGATTTTACTGTATTTGAAGTAGGACAAACGGCAAAGATTTTCCTGGTAGGAAGGTAAAGACAGATTTTTCAGGGGTGGGCCCCCTCCATGGTCAGTTTGTTCATTGTTTTTATTTTGAGGAATCTTTAAAAAGGCATTGATATTGTTAATGTGCTGTGTCCTGATTGCCAGCACTTTATTTTTTTTAAATTACTGTTTATACTCCCCCCACCCCCACAGGCACCGCATCCTCAGGAGCATCAATGAGGCCTGTCCCCCACCTCTGCCACCTTACCTGACTTCTCGGTCAACCCCCACTGAGTAACTCAGATCTACCCCCCCCAGGTGGGGACGAGGTGGGGCGGAATACATCCCGTACATTCTGCTGCATCAGAGACCGTGAAGCCAGGCAGGTGGGGGCTATAGGAGAGCACTACCTCGGCTCCCGCTCCTCGAGCCTGCAGGGCATTTTCCTGTTCGTGGGAGCACTCCTGACGCCAAGGCGACACCGCCAATACCACCACTCCTCAACATCTGTTCAGCACTTGTTGTGCCCCGGCTTCGCCAAGGGCCAGGCAAATGCAGAACCATGACCCTCCTCCTCCCTAGAGAGGAGGCTGTCCTCCGGATAACAATCCCTCTCTCCCCTGCCAATCCCTGACGACCCGGGCTCATTCCCTAACCCGGGTCGCCGGCGTAGCGCAAAGTGTGGCGTCCAGCACCTCAACCCTCAGCGCCACTGGGCTGGCTAACCAGCACTTTTTTACCTGTGTGTTGTGCTTTCACAACATACAGGTCCTAGCCAATCAAGAAGCAGTATTTTCCCTACCCATTTTGTAAACTAAAATTATACAGTTTTAATGTATGTGTAATGATTTATGGGCAACCATACGCAACCAGGCTTTATTTCCATTGATGGGTGAGATGACATCAAAAGCTTGGAGAACAAAGCTCGTGAGATCTCCATGATGTCATCTCACCCCATGATAGAAACATCAGCCTTGTTGTGTATGGTCATTCGCCCATATATTTAATATATGGTTTTCATTCATTGAACTTCTTTCTAATTCTGTCTTGAACTGTGGACAAATAAACAGAAAACAACACAAAACATTATTAGATTACAAACATTTAGAGTGATTAAAGTGACAACTACATGAACTGGCAACATTTCTAGTAGGTCATCCTTTAACAAATAGTTCACCCTAAAGTGAACCCTCTTAAAGTAATTGCTACCTGAGCTGGCAACATTTCCAGCAGTTTAACCTTTAACAAACAGTTCACTAGGCGTGTTTCCAGTCTTGCCGATATCTTCATTAAGAGGAATCTGCCATGTAGGTAAGCATACAGAATCTTAATAGACACTGGATTCTATGCTGTTACATCACAGTACTGACAAAGCTATTGTAGTACAACAGCATTCTGACATAACTGCTGTTGCACAACATCATTCTGACATCACGAGTGTGGCACAACAACATTCTGACGTAGCTACTGTGGTACAACAGCACTCTGACATCACTACTATGGTTCACCAACATTCTGACATCACTACTGTGGCACACCAACATTCGGGCATCGACACTACTGTGGTACACCAACATTCTGACATCACTACTGTGGTTCACCAACATTCTGACATCACTACTGTGGTATACCAACATTCGGGCATCACTACTGTGGTACACCAACATTATGACATCACTATTGTGGTTCACCAACATTCTGACATCACTACTATGGTACACCAACATTCGGGCATCACTATTGTGGTACACCAACATTCTGACATCACTACTGTGGTATACTAACATTCTGACATCACTATTGTGGTATACTAACGTTCGGGCATCACTACTGTGGTACACCAACATTCTGACATCACTATTGTGATTCACCAACATTCTGACATTACTGCTGTGGTATACCAACATTCGGGCATCACTGCTGTGGTACACCAACATTCTGACATCACTACTGTGGTATACTAACATTCAGGCATCACTACTATGGTTCACCAACATTCTGACATCACTACTGTGGTTCACCAACATTCTGACATCACTACTGCAGTACAACAGTGTTTGGACATACTACTGTTGTACAAACAGCACTCTGACGTCCCTACTACTGAACAACAGCATCTCTAGGTGTATGGATTTCCATGTACAACAACACTGAATCATATACAGTTTAAGATGGTTGCGATTAACTACATCAGAACCTTTAGTTAAATCACAAATGAAGGCAATAGGAAAAACAGTGTCAAAAGAATTGTGGACAAAGTCAGTAAAATGCAGTTTTGAGTGGTATGATGGGGTTTAAAGCATGCTGTACGTGGGTGATAATTCTGTACTTGTCTAAATCTAAAAACAGCTGATCAAAAATAACTCAGTCCAGTACTCTCTGATAGGGAGGGGCGCGCAGAAATGGATATATAGCTGTCTGCGGATGCCTTACTTCCTCCCTTAAATACTGGAACTATGTCTGCACATTTCCAAATCTTAGGAATGGATCCTGCACACAGCACTAAATTTATAATTTTACTTAAGGGTACTGCAATCTCCTCATGACAAGTCTAGTAAGTCTCATGTGGACACCATCTGGGCCCTCAATTAAGCTTCTGAAAGTATCTGAAAACCATATGATGATGACTAACCTTATTAAAATAAAACTGGATAGTCCAACATGGTGGCGACAGTAGACTCCATATGCCAGCCAGGAGTAGAGAGAATACAGGGCAAAATGTTCTAAATTTCAAAAATAATCATTAAAACATCCCACTACCTCTACAGCATCTGTAATCAATTCTTCATTAACCATTAGTTTGGGGGTAGTTTTTTAGATCTCCCTATTAACGAGTCAACTGGTTGCCAGAATTTTGGGGGGCCTAGCTGTATCTTGTTTTGCTTATTTATAAGAAGTTTTTAGCTGCCTTATCAGAAATTTATGCTTATCAGAGATTTACACTTATTCCTAAATTCTCAGTACTGACTAAGAATAGTATTATCCCTTCTTTTTCAATTAAGCCACATATGTCCCTAGATTTTATTAGTTTTAATAATTCTGGTGTATCCTAGCACTGTTTATCACCACAAATCTGAATTTTCTTCTTAGCAGTTAGCTTATCCCCTTCCATCAAATAATCTGAACATTGGTTCCTCTTCCCTATGTGCATCACCTTGAATGTCTTGGCGTGGAATCGAAACAGCAAAAAGTTTGTCCATCTCTACAGTCTTTTCAGATCGCTCAGTAACTCCTTCGCACCCTCTTCACTATCCACCCTGCTGTAAAGCTTCGTGTCTTCTGCAGAGACACAACCTCACCCTGTATGCCTTCCCCTATGTCGGGAATAAACATACTGAAAAGGACAGGTTGCAGGACCAACCGCTGCGCCACTGCACTTGTGGCCTCTCTGTCCCTTTTATTTGACCACTGCCTCCCACCACCCAACTCCTCACACACCTAAATGTTTCCCCACTCCCAAGTCCTTGAACTTCAGCAGCAGCCTCTTGTGTAGTACCAAGTTTAAGGCTTTGCTGAAACTGAAGTAGAATATATCTACCGGCTGCCCTTTATCTATTGCCCTTGTGACCTAGTCAAAGAACACTATCAGTCAGGCTGGTCACACCTCCCTGCCAAGAACCTGTGTTGTTCACTATCCTGTAGCACATTTTCTTTCCGGTAGGTCGCCAGGCTTTCCTTGACTTGGGTTTCTAGTAGTTTAGCTACAATTTAGGTATGACTGATGGGTCTGTAATTACTCAGATTCTCCTTAGCCTCTCCCTTGTGAAGCGGGACTACATCTGTAAGCCTCCAATTCTTCAGAACCACCCCAGACTGTAGTGCGCTATTGAACTACTTAGCCAAAGGCTCAGTCAATTCCAAAACCAGTTCTGTGAGCTCTCTCGGGTAAAACTCATCTGGGCCCGGTGCTTTAATCTGTTTTCAGGGCAGTAGGCCTTTTTCTTACCCTATCCACTGTAATCTCTACCCACCCCCATTTTCTGACCGCCCCTCCAACTAATGCTTTAAGCCCACTCTGCAGTAGAAGCCCTCCATCCTCCTCTGCGAGTACCGAACAGTAGTTGCTTAGAACACAAGACACAGGTTCGAGAATGAGCCCCAGACATCAGAGGGCCAGCCGTGGTGGGAAGGAGGTGAATTGAGTGTCCCAGAGGACACTCTCCACCTCAGGACAGAGGGAGGATGGACTCCGCTGTGCTACTGCCACCAGGGTGACCACAGGTGGCACTGCAAGTGAAGCCACAGAGTCAGGAAGAACGCCGACATCCTCTGATGTGTAACACACATTGAGGGCTCTTCTCGGCATCCCGCAGGGGCTGGGACAGAAAACAGGAAATGGACAGGTGATGCAGGAGGACATCTGCCCCTCACTGCAGCCCCCCCACCTCTGCCAACCAAGGCACTCTCCTCAGAAGCATTGACCGAGTCTTGGTTAGAGGCAGAGCCCCCTCCCAATGTCCCTACATTAGGGGGTAAGACAGGGTGTTAGTAGGTGGTAAGGTAAGTCCTAGGGAAAGCGGATGAGGAGGCTAGGTGAGTGGGTAGGACCAACTGGGGGCTGGCTGGCAACAGGGGGAGAACGCATACCAAATAAAATTAAAAAAAAAAAAAAAAAAAAAATTTTTTAAACATTTGCCTTCTACACATTGTCCTTGACTACCCTTCCTCCTTCTGTTGAACTAACAATTTCCCCAGTCTTTCTTTTTTCCCTTAGTGTACCAAATATACAAGAGTAATTATATTCTCCCCTCCCTTGACACCCTCTGCAATTCGCAGTTCTCCCTGACCACCTTCCTAGCCTTCTTCAGCTTACTCTGCTACACCCCCAACTCCTCCTCTTCTTGCACCTAGTGAAGGCCCTTTTTTAGGCCCTTACTACCTCCACTACTTATTCAGAGAACCAGATTTGTCTCTGACACTCACAACCTCTTTCTGAGTACTCACAAGGAGCATCCGAGGGGTTGGAAAGGAAGCATATGCCACCATTTATAAGAAAAAAAAAACATGTAAATATCTCACAGGGCCATATGTAAATGCACACTGATCCCTGCATCCTGGTCGCAGTGATCTTTACCACGTTAAGGCAGTAACAAGGCTGCAATAATTCAACGGGACACATAAACCCAGCATACACCAGTGATTGGTGGTGGAGGGGGGACAGACAGTGCTAGAACACCAGGTAAACAGGAACACTTGGGCTAGAGAGGGGGAACTCTAAACCACCAAGACAAGAGACCTTGGGGGAGTGGGTGTGGGGGGGGCCACTGGACCCCAGGGCCCATTAATCCTAGATGGGCTAGGAAGGATGGTGGGGAACACTTCCGGACAGTACACCCATGTGCCATCTCAGTGAAAGGACAGCAGACATATCATGGTCTGCTGGCAGCTGACGGCCACCTGACAGCAACTGAAAATCGGGTCCCAAAAGTCTGGGGCTTCAAAGGACTGCACAGAGTAGGTCAAATACCACTTGGAACAGAGAAGGACTGGTGTTCAGTTCAGACTGCTACAGGCTAGTAGGCTAGTAACAAGCATTGTGGGATCATAGCAGCACTCTCCCCTGCCAAAGCATGGTAAAACATTTTTTATTCTATTATTTTTTAACTGTATTGATCATTTACGTTCTATGGCATACTTCGTGATGTTCATTCTCAGTGCTATGGAGCAAACATCTCATCCAGATTAGGCAGTTTCTGAATCAGCTATTTGAGGTGTCAAGCAGTGCCAGCTCTAAATTTAGTAGTTTGCATTCTTGACCATTGGACTGTCATTTATGTGTCTACATACAGTCCCGATACACTGAGAGACCATGAAATACTGCTTTTATAGCATGCTAACTGCTTGCTGAATAGGGCCCAAAGTTGAGCCAGTTAAGACAAAAACAGCTAACTCTGTCTGCATTTAAGTGCTCTTAAGACAATCTGCTGACACTCACGAGTCCTAAAGCTCCAAGAAAACACTGCGCAAGACAAAGTCGTACCTCCTTGTGCAGGAAATCAGCAGACGCTCTGTATAGCAGCAGTGGCACTAGTGCAGACAGACCACATTCACTTATAAATAATTTGTGCTAAGAGCAGTGTATCTGAGCTATCCAAGGAGCCAGTTTTGGGGTACTTCAGCCTTATCACAGTCTAATCAAAGAATGAGCACTTGGAATATAACACTCTGACAAGGCAGACAGTGATAAAAACCTGAACTGTCACAAGTACCGCAAAAGATAAAGAAAAACACATCCCCGCACACAAATGAACACAGTCTTGTCATTGCACTCTGTTCAGTAACCATGAACCTGGCCTAGTGACAGTCAGTGGCATGTCAACAGGGGACAACACACTTATTTTTAATTAAATGTTTTTTGAAACAGATCTACAAACTTGCAGAATTTTTCTTTACAGATTTTTCCCCCTCCATGGTTGCCTGCACCTTGGGTTGGGGGGGGGTCATACCCATGTAGTGGCATCCCCAGCTCTGTCCTCCACTAGCTCCACCACTCTCACTGGTGAGGATCCACGCAGCACAAGGCCTGAGGATACCATCAATCTCAATCCCAGCAGCAAGTTTTTTTAACCTTTTTTTTTTTTCTCTCACCCACTTCTCTGACATCAGCTACAGCCTGGTGTTGGCCCTGTATGCATCAGTACAATGTGCGTATGCACAACCCTTCACTAGGGGACAAGCTCCCCAGCCCTCCACCCGGGTCAGTGCACCAGCATACTCTAATGTTCCCCTCCCGAGGCTATCTCATGCCGCAAGCTGCAGCACTCCCTTGCTTTGGTTCTCCAATCCAGGGTTCTCTCCTGAACCTGGATCACTGGAGGAAAAAATGCAAAGCATTGCCCCTGTGACATTAGGCAGCCCTGTTAATCTTGTAGTCAACAAGTAACTGAATGCATAACTATGACTGTTTTTCTATTTTTTTCTTTTCACTCCTCAACTGAGGTTCAGTTGGGCCATCCCTCAGCCTCAGAACCACAGCTGAACCTCCCTGAATCCCAACAGATAATGTTTCCCAGGTAGGGAGAACTGGCCACTTCATAGGACTGAATCTAATCAAGGTAGGTGGCATGTTGGCGTCATTTGACCAGACTTCCCCAATCTGTTCTTTACTCCACTGATTTTCTCCTTTCCTTGGAGGTACCATAGTTGGCCAGTAACACAATCAGTATGTCAAAGTCCACAGGTGCCTCACTCTCCAGTTAACCATACTCAGTACTCCCACCCTTTAGACTACTGGGAGGTGAACAAGTCTTAACCACTCCCTCCACAAAAGTGGAAGGCCTCTGCTGAGACAAGCAGCCTCTATTAGTGTATGAGCCAGATAGGGTCATTGGTACCACTTACGTGGGCAAATGCTCATGGTGTTTTTTAGCAAGCTTTATATACCTAGATAACAAATACAAGTGATAGCATTGTGGATCGAGTAGCTTTATGTTGTGTTCTCACACCAAATGCATACTCACTAGTGTTCTAGCCATCCGTCCGTTTGTGTCCATATTCTGTACAAACGTTTATTTTCTAGGCATATAAAGCTTGCTAAAAACCAACATGAGCATTTGCCCCCGAGTGGTACTGATGACCCTTTTCATGCTGGTATGACTGGTCTATCCCAAATACCAAACTGTGTATGCTAAGCCTTGCACCACGACAGTTCTAGTGATATTTTGATATGCAGCTGGTAATAACATTTATAAACCATTGTATAATGGATTTAGATATCCCATGGATGGGAGCAAATCACCCAAACCAGATGTACTCAGTCCATGCATTGCTGGAACAAATGAATGATTCACATAAAGTTCTGTGCCAGGAGAACTTAGACAAACTGTTCAAACATGATGATCTGACACATTCGCTGGTATTATGGAATCAGTATCTAGAATATCTGTGCCACAGCAGTGGGAATTTGGCTGCCTTCTGGGTCTCATACACTGATATGGTTGGTGATATCCTTTTGGGATTGCGTAGAGCATCAAGAGAGGGCAATTGGCATTAGCATCTCTTTGTTATTCGGGAAATGATTCCATGGTGTTTCGCCTGATCGACTAAACTATGCAAGGTATCTACCAGCATATTATGCACAGATGACAAACCTCCCAACAGAGCACCTCCAAGTCTACAAGTACTTTAATAATGGAGGTTTATCTTTACAACTCACAGATAACAACCCAATTTGGATGCATCCCTGCAGATCAGACAACATAGGTTACTGTTAACAAAGACACTCAAACAACTGGTGGAACAACAAAGTTCAGCCAAATATCAGGAGCTGTAAACAGGTTCTACTTGACAGCTGAATACCACAGTGCTTTTTTGAGTCAGCTGAGAGATATGACCCAGGTGAACAGATCTGACTTTCATCATGCAGAGCTACAGAAACCTAGGATTGAGAAGGACGAGAAGGCTATATCTGCTGTTGTGGAGGTACTCGAGAACTGGATCAATCCATTTAAAGAAAACCAAGCGCTTGTAAGCATCTCAACAGCCACAGCAGCCCCAAAAGATGTTACGAAAGACCTGACCCATGCACGTATCACAGGAGAGTGGGCATATCAGAGCTTCAAAACAGAATGGCTTGAATCAAATCCACCACAAAAAAATTCCATGACCCAGTGAAAAAGAACACACTGAAAACCTTCAAGAGCTTAAGTAAAAAGAAGCAGGTGCAGATCAGTGGGAAGTCCATCATTCTGAAAACAGATAGATCACTTTTTGGTCGGATGATTGTTATTGCCCAAAGTCTTAGCCTTTAGATGACAGAGGTATTTTTCCATGCTCTTGGGCCTCTTCTTGGGCACTGGCTACACCAGAAGGTCTTCCCAGAAAAAACACCAAAGCTGTTCTGGCAACCAGCCTTAAAAGTGCAGCGCCCACAGAAGCAATACCAGACAATGCAGCAACGGTGATTGATGGTATGAGCCTTGTACAGAAGGTGAGAAACGACCAAGCTACATTTGGAGATACTGCAGCCTCCATTCACTCCATGGCTCTTAAAGAAGCATCACAGAGTACCAGAATCAACACTGTGTTTGAAACCTACTGAGAGATGTTAATTAAGGGGAATCCGTAGGATTCCCTACATAATTATAGTAAAGGTCACTATGAGGATCCAGTATGCAAACTGCTGGGTTATAGTTGGAAAATGTCTTCAGGAAGAAAGAAAAATACTTTCTGAAATTGTGATGTGGGAGAATCCATTTTGTGGACAACAAGGGTGCTATGATGACATCACAACCTCACCAACTCTAACAGTGTGCAATAAAGTAGGTTAAAACAGACTGCTCCTACAGACAAGGATCCTGTTTGTTACACTCTGCCAAACAAAAAATCTGCAGAATATAACAGGATCCCTAACAGCACAGCCAAATCGTTCTCACCTGCTGCACTGCATACTGTTAATACTGGCGAAGCAGTGACATCATCGCAACACACTTACTGTCCACAAAATGTATGCCTCCACATCCCTATTTAAAAAGTATTTTTTAATGTTTTATTAAAGTCCTTTTCTAAATGTATCCTTTTCAATCAATTTCTGCACAACCATGGTAATTGTAGAACTAATCATACAGGGAATTGTTCGGATTCCCTTTTCGAACACTGAAAGAACAGGGTAGAAGAACAAGGGTTTCAAAAGATGATCTCTGTACCAGAAAAGTGGCACTATCACACGTTTGGTTGAAATTGCTTAAGTAGCTGCGGCCCTTGGATCCAATGTTTTTTTACTTTATTTTATTCACCCTATCCATACTGGACTCTCTCCAGCGAGGTCGTGGGGCTTACCGGCTGATCCCATCCACCTGAAGCCCAACGCTCTCTCAGTCCAAACACTCCGCTTCGTCATGTCTCGGGCCAGGGCAAGGACACGCCAACTCCAACGGCGCGCTAACTCTTAGTGTCTGGTGGAGGCGGATGAGGGAGACCAGGAGAACACCACAGCCCGGCACTGGACGTGGTGCTGGCGCCACTAGACCCACCTTGCTATCAATGGGAAGGGGGCATTTTCAGTCCCACTGGCCCGGTGGTGCAGTACACTCCAGCGCAGCACGTGCCCACTCCCGAACATGCCCTCAGAAGCATCACCGTGGCCAATCCCCTATGAGCTGGTTCCTGACTGCTGAAAGCCCCCAGTCACCATTAGTGGCCACTAGACGGCGAGAACTAGAATCCCCTTCCCTCCCAGGAAAGGAGAGCTGTCCTCCAGATGCGCAATCCTTTCCTCCCCTGCCAACCTCCAATGGCCCGGGTCCGCTCCCAAACCCAGGTCGCCGGTGTGGCATCCAGCACCTCAACCCTCAGCGCCACCAGGACGGCAAGGATCCAATATTTGCAAGGCACTTATAGGGATGCACACATATACTGGCTACGATACAGTAAGTGCTTTTGCTGGGAAAGGCAAGCTGCGTGCACTTCAAATTCTCAAAACATACAAAGATGCCAGGGAAGCTTTAGAAGAACTTGGGGAGACTGGAACCTAACTCCACAACTGCATGCCAAGTTGGAGAAACTTGTTTACTACTTGTATGCATTCAAACCCGGAACAACTGAGATTGATGAGCTGAGATACAATCTGTTTTGTTCGAGAAAAGGAGAACTTGAATCGCTCCAGTTAGCATCATGCAAAGACTGTCTTCAAAAGCACTCCCTCAGAGCAACTTACCAAGCTGCGATCTGGAAAAGGAGTCTTCAAACCGACCCTGGAACTCCTAATCCAATGGGAAAGGGATGGAAACTGGAAAGGCACGAAGGTCAAAGGTATCTCCTCATTTACTGGATGGATGGTGCCCCAGCTCCAGAGGCTGTATTCGATCTCCTTTCATGCACATGTAGCCACTCCTGCAAGCTGTCCTCTTGCATTTGCTTAATGAATGGCCTGAAGTGCACGGACATGTGCAGACTGAGGGACTGTGACAAATTGTCAATCAGGCATGCGATGAGGACTATGAATCACAAGTAAATGCAGAAGATGACCCCTATGATGATAGTGATGACTATGATTGCTACATGTATGTGATTCATGTGAAAATGTGTGAACTCTCAGGAAACAAGTATCTGTTATGCTCATCATTTTGCAATTTATTTTCTCACAATTATACACATTACATAGAAACAAAGAATCTGATGGCAGATAAGAACCGCTTGCCCCACCTAGTCTGCCCATTTCCCTACCTAACGGATAAGCTGCAGATCCTAGTTAACCACTAGCCTACTTCCTCCTACCCCCACTAGAATTGCCTTATGTGTGTCTCATGCATTCTTGAATTCCTCCACTGTTTTTGACTCTATGACCTCCTCAGGAAGGCTGTTCCATGCATCTACAGCCCTCTCTGTGAAGAAATACTTCCTCTCATTACCTCTGAGTCGTCCCCCCTCTATCTTCAAATTGTGCCCCCTTGTTCTTGCACATCTCTTTTTCTGAAAGATGCTACCCTCTTGGACTTTGTTGATTCCCTTGAGGTATTTGAAAGTTTCTATCATGTCTCCCCCCCCCCACCTTTCCTCGAGGCTATACATCTTAAGGTCCTTTAGTCTTTCTTCATTTGTCTTCTGGTGCAGACCCTGCACCATTTTGGTTGCCCTCCTCTGGACAGCCTACACCCTGTCTATGTCTTTGTGGCAATGGGGTCTCCAGAACTGTACACAGTACTCCAGATGTGGTCTTACCAACTGTCTCTACAGAGGGCCAACAAATACAGCTTACTCACCTGTAACAGGAGTTCTAGGAATGGTATATGTTGTTCATCCACACTTATTGGCAGGTTTCTTGCTGCTTTAAATCTTGCCGGAAGGTCTTCAAGCTGGCTCCTCCAACCCACCTGGGTGGTAAAACTCTCGGCTCCGCTCCATGATGCCAGATCTGGCCCGCTGGAAGCTCAGGTTGTCTGTCGAGCCAGGGAGGTCGGGTGGAGTCATGTGGATGAACAACATATACCATTCCTAGAACTCCTGTTACAGGTGGTAACCTGTATTTCAGAGACATGGATATGTTGTTCATCCACACTGTTAACGAGACTCCTAGCAGTTCTCCAGGAGGAGGAGGCAGGCGCATGCCCCCTACTAGGGAAAAGAGACTGGAGAACCGAGGCCCCAAAACCAGCATCCCGGCGTGACTCAAGGTCAATGTGGTAGTGGGTAATGAAGGTGTGCTGACTTCAGGTAGCAGCCTGCAGATTTCCTGGATAGGGACATCCCTGGAAGCAGCCACCGATGCATGATATGGCGGGTAGAATGAGCTCTTATCCTCTGGGAGGCTCCATGCCGCCAACCTATAGAGAGATCTATGCAGGAGGTGACCCACCTGCTTATCGTCCCACTTGGCTGCAGGTCTGCAGGTGCGGCTTCAGCGCAGGTGACAAACAGCTGGCGAACTTCTCCCCAACTTCAGCCGTCGCTCCTTATAATAGCGGCTCTTCTGAGGTCAAAGTATGGAGCTATATTAGAAGCCTTGGTGTGATTGGGGTAGAACACGGCAGAGTCAACACCTGGTTAAGGTGAAACTCCGACACCACCTTCGGAAGGAATTTCGGGTGGGGGCGCAGGACAACCTTGTCCCTGTGGAAGACCAAGTAAGGAGACTCGATGGAAAGCGCCTGGAGCTCTCCCATCCTTCTGGCTGACATAATAGCCACCAAGAAGGCGGTCTTCCACGACAGGTGAGAGAGATCACACCTGTGCATTGGGTCGAATAAACTTGCCCATGAGCTTTGCCAGTACCAGCAGTAGATCCCACAGAGGGTGGAGTTCTCGCACGAGGGAAATGTGATCAAGGCCTTTGAAAAGCGCCACACCTTCTCCTGTGCCACCACTGCTTCCCGCCCGCGCCCGGGCAGAGATGGCTGCCAGGTGCACCCTTAGGGTCGCCAACCTGAGCTCTTGCTGAGAAAGGGACCATAAATAGTCCAAGATGCTTGCCAGGAACAGGAGGAAGGGTCCAGGCCCTTGCCCTGACACCAAATGGAAAACCTTTTCCATTTGAAGGCATAGCATTTCCTGGTCGACTTCTTACAGGACGCCTCAACTAAATTGAGGACCTCGTCGGAAAGACCCAAGGCCTGGAACTCTAGCCGCTCAGGAACCAGGCCGTCAGGTGCAGGGATTGAAGGTCCGGATGGAACACCTTTCCCTGATTGACTGAAAGCAGGTCCGGGCGAGCTGGAAGCTGCCTCGGGAGCCTGGAGCTGAGGCTGAGGAGATCCGGATACCAGCATTGGCGGGGCCAGTCTGGGGCTACCAGAATCACCTGTGCCTTGTCCCTCCTCGCCTTGAGAAGCACCTTGTGGATCAAAGGAAATGGGGGAAGGCATGGAAGAGGGCCGGGGTCCACGGCCTCGAGAAGGCATCCCCCTGCAGCGAGTCCTGCTGAGGGGGGCGGGCATGGAACAGCCTCAGCTTCGCGTTCTCCCTGGAGGCAAACAGATCCACCTGAGGTGTGCCCCAATGGGAGAACAGATCTTGTACTACCTCCGGCAGGAGAGACCACTCGTGGGACACAGCCCCTATCCGGCTTAGGGCATCGGCCAGGGTGTTGGAGGCTCCTGCCACATGAATGGCGGGAGATCCGCCTCAGGCTGCGCACAGTGACCAAATGCGGAGGCTTCCCTTGCCAGAGGCATGGGCGCGTCCGCCCTGGCAGTTTAGGTAGTACATGGTCGTGGTGTCCGTCTGGACCCGAACCACATGACCCGTGAAAGCGGAGGCGGCGGTGAGAGCTAGGCGGACCGCCGGAGCTCCAGCAGGTCGATATGGCATCAGGACTCCTGCGGGACCAGAGGCCATGCGCTTTGTGCTCCCCCAGATGGGCACCCAACCCATCAGAGAGGCGTCGGTCGATAGAGAGACCGTCGGCTCGGGGGGGACAAACGGGATGCCCTCCTGCAGATGAGCTGGAACGTTCCACCACTGGAGAGCGTTCCACATCCCCTGGGTCACCGTCACTAGCTGGTCCAATGGATCGCAGCGTTGAGACCACTGGCTGGCCAGCCCCCATTGAAGGGGGCGCATGTTCCAGCGGGCCCAACGGACCACGCTGGTGCAGGCCGCCATGAGACCCAGGAGGCGCAGGAAGTCCCGGGCAGGGCATGACTGCCCAACCAGAAATGATCAGGCAAAGGAGGAAAGAACCTCGGCCCTGTCCGCCGGGAGCCATGCTCTGGCTCAAGAGAGTCGAGCTCTGCCCGATGAAGAGAATCACCTGCTTGTTCGAGTTCCGACTTGGCCTCGTTGATGAGGAGGCTGACCTGAGAGCAAACCTGAGGGCTAGATCTTGGACCGCCCACCTCCTGTCTGGAGGGGCTGCTATCAGCCAATCATCCAGGTAAGGGTACACCCGAACCCCTCGGCGCCGCAGGAATGCTGTCACCACTGCCATGCATTTGGTGAAGACCCTGGGTGCAGGAGACAGGCCGAAGGGCATGGCTCGGAACTTGAAAAGGGATCCTTCCGACTAAAGCTGAAGAATCTTGGTAGAGACGGACGGATAGGGACGTGAAAAACGCCTCCTGCAGGTCCAGAGAGCAGAACCACATGCTGCGCCAAGGATGGTATTATCTGAGCCAGAGTGACCATCCTGAAGGTTCGAGACCTTAGGAACTTGTTTAGGTCGTAGAGGTCGAGAATGGGCGCCAGCCCCGTCCGCTTTGGGACCAGGAAGTACCTGGACACAAACCCGGGTCTGAGGAGGTCCGCCACCTCTCTGATCACCTCTTTCTCGAGAAGCAGGCGATGTCGGCTCAGCGAGCCGACAACAGGCTACTGAACCCCAAAGCCCCCTGGGGCGGCGGCCAGAAAGGCGGGGCCTGCTCGAACTCCAGAAGCAGGCCCTTTCCTACCACTTCAACACCCACGGTCTGTGGTAATAGCAGACCAGGCGGAAAGGAAATAGCGAGCTGCCTCACGGGGGAATCCTGGTGAGGTGACAGGTTAGCTACACCCCAACCCGGCTACTGTGCAGGTTTGGAGGAGGGACCGCTGAGGACCTCCTGCCTTTACCTCCCTGCTTCCTGGAGGAGGAAGCCCGGCTTGGGTTTGGGGCCAAGGGTGAGCCTGCTGGCCCTGATGCTGCTGGGCGGACATGCATGGATGCAGACAGGACGAAAAGGGGCTTGGGTTGCGGTCTGCGGCCCTTGTCCCTCTGGGCGGATGAGACCGAGTCCAAAGTGGCATTGGACTTTTCGATCCTCTGGAGGTGGCCTTCCACTCCAGGGCCGAAGATGTCGGTCCGCCAATTTGTGCTGGGTATCCGCTGTGAAGGTGGATATCCTCAGCCATGCCCGACAGAACATAGCCACTGCGGCCGCGACTGACCTGGCGCATGAGTCTCCAATGTCCAGAGCAGTCTGAAGTTGCTGCTTGGCCACTGCACTGCCCTGGTCCCGTACCTGCCTAACCGTTGTCTGCAGGTCAGCCGGGAGATGAGGGACTACCTCGTCCAGGGAGCCCAACAGGGCATGGGAGAAATGTGCCATAAGCACGGCCGAGCTGGCCTGACGAAGGCCAAGGGAGGACGCAGCATAGACTTTTAGCCTGGCATAGTTCAATTTCTTGGACTCCTTGTCGGAGGTTTGTCCACGTCCCTAAGCGTTTCCAACGCCCGGAAAATGCTGTCGGTAACTAACCCTCGGCTGAGGGATGTTCCGGAAACCGGACAGGAACGGTAGGGACCGCATACTTCCTGGCCATCCTGGCCGAGGCGCGGGGAAGGAAGCAGAGGCGCTGCCAGAGCTCCAAGGCCGGGCCCTACAATGGCCTCGGCCACAGGAAAGGCCTCCGTGGGGAATCCCTTGGTCCAATATCTCCGTGGGGGATACTTGGTCCGCTTGGATCTGGGCTCGAGCCTGCATCCCGGTGGACTCCGAGATGAGCCTAAGCAAACCCAGGAAGGACGAAGGGCTATCGTCCAGCGATTGACCTCCAGAGGACTCCAAGTCCACTCGCCTGGAGAAAAGGGAGGAATCGTCATCAGACTCAGAAGAGTCCGCAAAGAGCTGCCTCGGGCCTCAGCCACCCTCCACCTGCTGAGGGCGATCGGGAGTGAGGGTGACAGACAGCTTATGGGGTAGACCCTGAGCCAACCCAGAGTTCTTGGTCGGAGCCCCAAACAATGGCTGTGGAGGCGGAGGTTCCACCATAATCGGTGGAGCAGCTGGTTTTGGCTGAGCAACAGGCCTGGAAACAGGCGCCTCGGCTAAAGCGAGGGGTTGCTTCGGCCGCTCCGGTGACAGCCACTTAATGGCTGGGGAAGGCGGACTAACGATGGCTTGTTCCCGGCAGCAGAAGCTGTTGCCTACATGAGGTCCTCGTATCGTCAGCACCCTTCGTTGAAGCCTCCCTCATCCGAGGAAGAGGACAAGCGGCGCGCGCTGGCCATAGATGCCGAACCGCCTATGGTGGCGGGATCGGCTGGACTGCCAAGAGTCCGAGACCGAGACCGCGAACTCGGCTTTTCCGAGGAGGGTGGGAAGGAGCGGTGGAAACCTCGCCCCCTCGGCTCGGAGGGAACACCTGGAGGCTCGGAACCGGAGGCACTGGCAAGCCCACGGGATCCTCAACCACCACCGGGGAACTGGGGAGAGAGGATTTTCGCTTGATCCGACAACCCGCCCAACGGGTCGAAAGATCTCGACCGCGCCGGACGGGAGTCTCGGTCAACTGACCTGACGGGACACCATGAAGCCAGTAGTCAAGTCAAGGATCGACTGAAGTCGATGGTCGACCACTCGGGGAGGGGACTCCTCCCACTCCAAGAGCGCCGATGGAGGGACTTACCTTGTCCTTCTTTTGGACCGAGAGGAAGGTCCAGCAGATGTTGGTCTCTCCCTTGAGTGGAGAGAGACAGACAAAGCTCCTTAAAGGAAGCAGAATATGAGGATCCCACGGAGGCGGGATAAATGTCACGGTCGAGGAAGATCGGCCTGGTCGCCTCCTCTTCGAGGCGATCATCTGCTCTAGCTGTTCCGCCAAGCCACACATGAACCGCCAACAGCGGGCCTCTTTCGAGCTTTTACGGAGGGTAGAGCTTTTCAGGTCGCCCAAGTTGCAGACAGGCAGCACGGTCTTCCAGGATGTAGGCCGAGAAAGAAGAGCACAGGTCGCAAGCCCATGGGTCGGCGTCTCAAGGCCAAGCAGTAGACGCACGTGGAGCGGATCCGTCCGAGACATCTTCTGCCCACATGGGCATCTCCGAAACCGAGTCGACTGGTCCATCGCAGCTGCAGGGAAGATAGTTGACCAAGTCTAGAAAACCTTAAAGTTTAATTTCTGAAAAACCGAAGAGTTAGAACTAGTCTTATACGCTGAGGCGTTAAGGAGGGAACCTGAGCTTCCAAGCGGTAAGGAAGATCTAGCGTCATGGGTCGGAGCCGAGAGTTTTACCACCCGGGTGGGTGGGAGGAGCCAGCTTGAAGACCTTCCGGCAAGATTTAAAGCAGCAAGGAACCTGCCAATAAGTGTGGATGAACAACATATCCATGTCACTAGAACTTCCTGTTTTCTACTGGTGATGCCTCTCCCTATGCATCCCAGTATCCCCCCAGCCCTCCTTACTGCCTTCTCACATTGCTGGCCCACCTTTAGGTCATCTGATATGACTACCCCCAGGTCCCTTTCCATTTTTGTCGTTGTCAGTATCTCACCCCCCACTGTGTACTCTTCCTCTGGGTTTTTGTTTCCCAGGTGCATTACTTTGCACTTCTTTGCGTTGAATCTAAGCTGCCATACATTGGACCATTCCACAAACCTTGCCAAGTCCCTCTTCATCCTTTCCACCCCACCCTGCATATCAACCCTGTTGCAGATCTCTGTGTCATCTGCAAAGAGACATACTTTTCCTTCCAGTCCCTCTGCAATGTCACTTATAAAGACATTATAAAGGACCGGCCCCAGTACTGAACCCTGAGGTACCCCACTAGCAACCTGACTTTCTTCACTGTGGACTCCATTTACTTTACCCTCTGTGTCCTGTTGTCCAGCCAGTGTTTTACCCAGGCTACCACCCTGGAACCAACTCCCAGGCTGGCTAATTTGTTTATTAATCTTTTGTGCGGGACTGTTCTACCCCCCCTAACAATTGAGTCCCCCACCAGGAGTTGTTTCCTTCCCCTAAGGGGTCCTGTGCCACCCTCCTGTGGGTCTCCATTGTGGAGGTTCCCAGCATCCTCCTTGGTCTCCACTGCGGGTGCCTCCATAGAGGAACCATGCTCCGCCAGAGTGGCGAATGAATTGTGGAGAGGCACAACTGGAGGGATGCGCCTTTTGTTCCACCACCCTCACCCTCCCTGAGCCCACTGTGGTCCAACCACTCCTCTTTCTTGGCAACCTCTAAGGTAGTGGCAGTGGCCTGGGTGGTCCCTGGGTAGGGGAGCAGGTTTCCCGAATGCTTGCCAGGTCAGCATGGAGATGAACAGCCTCCTCCCTCAGACCAGAGAGGTGCCTGCAAACAGGGCAGCAACGCAGTCTCCAGAATGTCTCCAGGAAAACATCTGCTCCACAGCCAGTGCATTGCACCACTCCACACATGTCTGTGTCCCTTCCTGTTACAGATGCTTTTTTTTTTTTCTTCTTGTTTTAGTGTGTGCAAGCTTATAAGTGAGTGTTTATTTTAGGTCTCCATTATATCCCCCAGCCGGGGCTATTTGGCCTGATAATAAACAATAAAATGGCAAAAATACTGTTTGAGTGTAAATGGACCCATTTAAAAGTTTTACACATGTTTTAAGTTGTTTATAAAATCCAAGTTTGTAATAAGTGTTCGAAAATAATAACATTATTGATTAATGTACTTAATGACCTCATTCCGGTCACCAAAACTATATTGTTTCTATTATAAAGGTTAGTTTTAGAGTCCAGTTTTATCATATGTGCCATATCTAGCATGGATAAGTACTCACAAATGTGTTTTTGTGATTAAATGTTGTTTTAAATATGATTATTAGTTGGTACATGCTTAAATACAGACTTCTGGTGTTTGGTGAACCTCTCTGGGAGTGGGTATACATTTGGTGTGATAACATACATAAAGCTACCTGATTCACAATACTATCACATAAATTTTTTTTTTTTATTTAGTTGTTTAACCAGGTATAGCACACTAAGCTGAAAGCTTTTTTACAGGAGCGACCTGGGAGCACAAGAGATATTATGCTTTCAAACAAATCACCATGAGCATTTGCTCCAAAAGTGGTACCGGTGACCCCTTTTTGGGGGGCTCTGGCTCATACAGTACATCTTCTGACAGCCTGAGATACAGCCCAGGCTAGCAATACAACTGACAGCAAATGTTTACCCAGCTACAGAACTTTCAGGCACTCCTAATCCAGGAGGACTGAGCTGACGGAATTCCTTCAACAGATCCAAAGGACAAGGGGGTGCTGAATTCTCCCAAGTAGCATCGGCCTTTGCTTTTCTTTAGAATACTAAGGGTTAGGCCCACCGGCACAGCGGTAGGGCTACCTCTCGCAGCGCCAGCAACCCGGGTTCAGGAACGGACTCGGGCGGCTGGAGGGCCGGCCAGGGGTTGGGGGACTGAGTGCCAGAGGCCGCTCTCCTCCTCGGGTGGGGGGGGTTGCATGTCCCGCTGCTCTACCGCCACCTGGGTGACCACAGGTGGAGGTGCAGCAAGACAGCATGCAACAGGGTGGGAGGATGTTGGACGGAAGTCAGAGCGCTTGCACATTGTGACGTGCCCCACCACTTGGCTTCCCTAGCTTGCTGATGTCCTGAGCGATGGCACCAGAAAAGCGAGAAAATCCCCTCAACGGATGCCTGAAGACGGGACCCGGCTGCCCAAGAAAATCCATAACCAGGCTCCAGTTGGGGCCTGTGCAGCATACCTGACGCAGACTCATGGACTGGAGGGGACTACCGGGGGTCCTCCTCCTCCCCGCCCAAGAGGCAAACCGAGGCCGGATGGGGGCAGTGCTGCTGGGACCCAAAGGAGATACCTGGGGAAGACCTACAGGAGCACGCACAGCCTAGGGATCCCTGAGGATAGGGTCCTGAGCGGTGAGTAAGGGGCATAAATAGAGAATATTTAATAAAAAAAAAGAATACTGAGGGTTACACAGCTTGAGTGGGGGTAACATTCAGGCAGCTACTGTATGCTTGGACATCTGTCAGTTCTCAAAATGTAGTAAGAGGGATGGAAACAATGGACTCTGTGGGTCCTATTCAGAATGCGGTCTGGTACAGTATATGAGCAAATTGCACACTGCTAGCCCATGCAACTGCAAACCAGTCATGAGGCTGGGTGTGCCTTGCACGCTGACCAAATGCACTGTCCCTGCCTGCCATCCTATGGCCCAGCAGAGCTCCTCAACAGGGATGAGACAACGAGGAAGAAATAGATGTGTTGGATACTGGGCTTTCAATCAGAAGCCTGGTCCAATCACCTAGTGGATCCCCTGCAATGCCCATGCAAGGGGCAATGAGAAATGGCAGTCCTTCGAGGAGACTGCCATATCAAGACAATTTTCCTTTAATAAAAATAAAAACTAAATTGATTTCTGGCCCCATGCCACCACCTTCCATGGCAAGGAGGGGGACAGGGTATATGGGCTGGCATTTGGTGGTGGTAGCAGTGGTGCCAAGCCAGGGGAGTATACAAATTTATGACAGGGTCTCCCCGGTGTACTATATGTCCCTTCCACCATGCCACTGAAATTCACATGCAAGTAGCTTCATTTATGCTGTGGTTAGCAGCCAAGGTCATGCCCCACCACCAATCAGGATGCCTGAATAGTTCCTGGAATGGCCAGGATCAGTGGGGAAAGTGTGCAGGGTGGTGGGGGACATGGTGAAAGTCATGGGAGCCTCTCTAGCCCAGTTAAGCAACGTACAGATGCAACAATGCCTACTTGCTTAGGATTTGTAAATCCTTCTGTTACAGTCTTTGGGTTAGCAAGCTAAAGACATGGGCTCAAATCCAGGTAGGAACATTACATTAGCTGGCAGTATAGCCTAGAGGTTAGAGCAACAAGCTTAGTGCTTCAGGTAGAGCTGTCTTTTTCGGTTTTATGTGATAACAGCAAAAGCCTAAAGGCGATCACCGTTATCGTGCAGTCAGAGTGCCGAAAACATTTTAGGCACTCTGACAGCCTTGGCGCACAGGACAACGACGCTGGGACATGTATTTTAATGCTTTTTGTGTGGGGGGGGGCTGTGCCCCTCCAACACACACCCACACCCCCCTACTAAAGGATTCTCAACTCCAGGGGGATGCATGTTGGGGGTGAAAGCATTAAAAATAAAGGTTTGGGCAGGGCACAATAAAATCGCACCAGCATCCAGACCTGGACCCAGTACCTCACCCACTCCAAACACAAGCCAACACCCGGTGCCACAGACGCGGCTCGGCAATCCACTACAGCGCCACCCCTACAGCTCCTCCGCCCCCCCAGCCCACGCTCGCCGCTCGCTCCCCGCATGCACATACACATAGCGACATCCTGTCACCCAGTTTGCCCACCCCCTCATCCGGTCGCCCTACCCTCCCATCGCCGTAAGGGACTGCACCGGGAAGGAGTTGCAGTTAAGGACGGCACCCTTCCCCATGCGCCCACCTCACGGGATACCGTCTTTTTCCCACAGTCTCCACCTGCAGACTGACAATACACAATAACACGGTAAGAGGGTGCTAGGAGAGGTACGGTAAAACTATACAGTATAAAACCTGCCAATCCCACACTGGGATTGTAGTGTTGATATCTGCCTTGTGCCAAGGTTCATTCTCTCATTTCTGTATAATGTCTCTGAGTAGTAGACAGGTGACTGTGTCTCAAGTATATTGCTATAAATATTATTGTAACGTTAAGGTGATATTGATGTATCCCTTATTGTTGCTGCAGCGCACTGAAAAGATTTTACAAGAACAAAAACCTCCAACTGTATACTGTGCTACCCTGAGCAAGTCACTTAACCTCCCTGTGCTCCTAGGATGCACCTGGAAACAAGCCTGATTCACTGCCTTTCCCAGCTAAATATGTAAAAATTGTAAAACAAAAAACCTGCTCCCACAATATCATGCTAATATGTTACTATTTTTGTTTTATTCAAACTGTATCTTCAGAGCCAGGGAATCACTGTCAGCTAATACATGTTTTCACAGCAAACTCCTTCGTCCCTGCCTCTAAAGCTGGGAGTCATCATGATGGACCTAGAATCCCTTAAATTGCTAAGCAAATAGAGGACAGATGTTTCATGACTTGCTGCCAACATGGGACACCACTTCAACTAGCTAGTCACTGGAAATATTTTTGAAAAGAAAGATGACAGATTTGAGATTTGAATAGTCTTCTTTAATGAGAGCTGCCCTGCAGTGCAGCAAAAGGGCTACTAACCTCCGGTGCCGGCAACCTGGGTCCTAGAAAAATCCCTGGACGTCAGGACTGACCAGGGAAGGAGGACTGAGCATCCAAGGGGGCGCTCTCTTTCTCCGTGGAGGGAAGGCAGCAAGACTGATTGCAGGTGGCAGTACAGAGAATGTAGCTTACTGAAGGGAGAATGCCGTTTGGCACTATGCACAGTGACCCTCTAACGCGAGCATGTGCAAATGGTGCCCTTGCAATCGGCATCCAACGGGAAGGGTGCAACAAATAGATCCCCCCAGGAATTTGTGCAGGATGATGCCTGGTGCTTTCAGGCTCCGATCCCCTGACTGGCCACTCAACCTCCTATACTAGATGGCCATGGGGGGGGGCAGCTGAATGAAGACCCAACCTCAGGAATCACCACAGGGCAGAAGCTGTCCTGTAGCAATGGAGGCTGAAGGTAAGCGCCAGAGAAGGGATGGGACAAGGTTAGAAATCAGGGATAAAGGGGGCAGCACCAGTGACAGGGAGCATAAAAGGGAAACTGTAAAACAAATCAGCTGCCCTGGTTGAAATTAGGGAAGGCATGTGGTCTAGTGGCTGTGGTACAGAACCCCGACTGCATTTCATATTGCAGCTCTTTGCTGCCTGTGTGACCTTGAGGAAGTGACTTGACTCCCTGTGCTTCAGTCTTCCCAGCTGTCAAATTATACTGTATCCCACTGAAAATGAGACTAATCCTGAGTTCAGTTTGGTGGTCCAAACTCATGCTCCTTGTTAAATAGGTTTGGTGGTCTCAGGTCACATCTGAAATAGATTCGGTCGTCTGAGGTCACATGTGAAATGGGATTGGTGGTCTCAGGACACATGTGAAACTGGTGGTCTCCCAGTCCCATGTAAAATTGGTTTGGTGGTCTCAAGCCACATGAGAAATGGGTTTGGTGGTCTCAAGTCCCATGTGGAATGGATTTGGTGGTCTGAGGTTACATGTGAAATGGGTTGGGTGGTCTCCAGTCCCATGTGAAATTGGCTGTGTGGTCTCAGGCCACATGTGAAAAGGGTTTGGTGGTCTGCAGTCCCATGTGGAATGGATTTGTAAGTCTCAGGTCACATGTGAAATAGGTTTGGTGGTCTCAGGCTGGCATCCAGTGGCAGCCCTTCCTCTCCCTGTCCTTTCCAAGTATTTCCTTGTGTCCAGTGGTACCCTCTACCTCTCCCTGTCCCTTTTCAAGCACTCCCTAGTATCCAGTGGCACACTTACTCTCCCTGTCCCTTTCAAGTACTCTGTAGTGTAAAGTGGAACCCCCTCACTCTCTTTCTCCAAGAATTATTTTTTTTTTCTTCCCATGGATTCACTCCTGTGGCAAGGTCAGGAAAGGGACGGCTGCCCCCCCCCCCCAGTACAAATCCAGTTGTTGCCACAGGCTCTGGTGAAGTGGCACATGGAGGTGTGGTGTGCGGGTGTCATTAAGCCCCTGCCACGCCTTTTCCTTTTCTACTGTATTTTCTCCCCCACCCGGAGTCATGGCATGTAGTGGGTGCATATGCATGGAGGCACGCATGCGCTCCCAGCCCACCTCCCCATCCACCCACCCAACATCGTGTCAGCCTCATTATGTCCCTGCTCCAACACCGGGCCTCCACTAGGTGTCAAACGAGTTGGATCCACATGCCACCCCAATCCCAGAGAGAAGCGCTACCCAGCAGCTAGTTCAGTCCTTCTCCCGTGCCAACCCCCACCAACCCAAGCTTATTGCCAACCCCAGGTCACTGGTGTGATGCGAGGTGAGGTGCTTGTTAGTGCTTCAGCCCTCAGCACCACTAGGCCAGCATTTCTCCATGTATTCTCTGGTGTCCAGTGGACCCCCCATTAGTATCTGTATGTTTACTGTCTATGTATTCCATGTAATTAACTTTGTCACTCCTGAAAAAGCGACAGCTTGTCTCAGTGAGTCTGCCCAGTTACCAAAATAAATGTAATCAGGTGTTATTCAGAGCCGTGGTGACCCCAATCAAAGCCTTCCCAACAAAGTAAATGCAAAATATCACAGCACGTACAGTAATAATTAGATATAATAGGACCTTGGTAACAGATTCAACACCTGACATTAAGTTCCAGGGATATGTCAATAGTATCTGAAACCATCCAGTGTCAGGTCCAATCATAAGAGACCAGTGGATCATTTATCATCCGGGCAATTGGGGCCTGCCTATCGGCACTGAGGGTTGAGGCGCTGGATGCCACACCTTGCGCTACGCTGGCAACCCAGGTTCAGGAATGAGCCTGGCTCATCGGGGGTTGGCGTGGGGCGGGGGGAGGCCGGGAGCTGGACTAAGTGACTGCAAGGCAGCTCTCCTCTCCCGGGTGGAAATCCAGTCGCTCCTACTGCAGAGCTGCCCCCAGGTGGAGGCTCCAGGGTAGTGCAGCTGGGGAGCGGCTAGAACTAGGAGAGTGCTGCAGATCACTGCGTGCGCATCCCTCCACATGCACCCAGGCAACCGCGGCAACGAGAGGGGAGAAAACGTGGAAAAGTGGAGCTGGCAGGCTCTATGATGGCCCCGAGCACCCGCACACTGGCCCCCCGGAGTCTAGAGGTTGGCTTAGATCTGCCATCGCATCCTGGTTCAGCGTAGGGAGTTTTGCAGCAATGTCATCAGCCGCCTTAATAACGATAAAGCAGCAGATTTTGTCTAGATAAGAAAACTACAGGCAAGCTGGAAATGATAGTCTACAGATGATTCCAGCAGTTCTCAATTTAGCTGAAACTCCCTCAAAAGCCTGCCATTTTAGTCGTGTGGCAAATAACTGTCCTCAAAGAAATGTTCCTTACTGTCACCCAGAACAATAGGTGAGCAGTCCATGGCAGCTCTCAGGATCTAGTCTCGAAGGTTCAACAAGGTGGTAAACAATATTGTAAGGGTCCATCCACAGTGGAGGTCACTCTACGAAGGGTGACCTGATAAAAGTTTCACAATGGGTATAAGTAAACACTAGTTCTATCACCTCTGGTAACCATCTTTCAAGACCCTGCCAGTACCCAGAGCAGTCTTACAGCAGCAGAGAGCACTAAGTTCTTGAGTTGTTTGAGCCTGCTCTGGACCATGCCTTGATCACTGTAGCTGTGGCAGTTAGCGCCTTCCCTGATGTCCTGCCATGCTCCTCCACAGAACTCACCACTGCTTCCATCTGTTGCTTGAATACTG
The DNA here is from genome assembly GCA_016271365.2 of Neoceratodus forsteri. NCBI lineage: Eukaryota > Metazoa > Chordata > Ceratodontiformes > Ceratodontidae > Neoceratodus > Neoceratodus forsteri. Next base: position 559,716,568 of record CM057450.1, on the reverse strand, counting down.
CAATTTTCGGGTTTATTTTGCTGGTCCAGTGTTCTGTCAAGCTTCTACACAGAAACATAGAATTTGACAGCACATAAGACCCACTTGGCCCACCCAGTCTGCCCATTTTCCCTTCCTACAGTATCAATGCAGACCCTATTTGATCTTTCTCTCTCCCCCTCTTCCTTTCTACTAAGATTCATTCACTTATGCCTGTCTCGTGCATTCTTGAACCCCACCACTGTTTTCATCCCACCTCCACTGGAAGGCTGTTCCAGGATTTAACCACTCCTTCTGTGAAGTCTCTCCTGAATCTACCAGCCTTCTGGATGGCTTGGATCAATAAATTAACTATGTGCTGCAAAGATTCTGTACTGGCTGAGAGATTCACAACACTTTACTGAGGCTGTTGTCCCCACGACAGTTTAGAAAGCCCCGCCAGTCTGATGGTTGAATCAGTTTTCCCGGCTCCTCTCAGTCTCCCCATATTGTTTGTTTGTTTATTTATTTATCACATAATCAGGATTACAACCTTTGAGTCAAAGACTCCTTTGCAAAGGCTCCATGTTAATAATACAGAGGTAAAATAAGTACACAGCATTATAGTAAAGTGCACAACAGTACAGTGAAGTACGAAACAAAGACAAAATCTGGGGCCTAGAAGACCCAGCATTCAGCAGTGGATATATACAGCATAATACAATCTAGGGGACGTAGTTTAACCTAACGTCAACAAGGTGATCTACCTTCTACAGAGATACAATGACATATGGAGCCCAGGGAGGGTCTCCAGGATAGGAAGTCAGACATATGGAGCCCAGGGAGGGTCTCCAGGATAGGAAGTCAGACATAAGGAGCCCAGGGAGGGTCTCCAGGATAGGAAGTCAGACATAAGGAGCCCAGGGAGGGTCTCCAGGATAGGAAGTCAGACATAAGGAGCCCAGGGAGGGTCTCCAGGATAGGAAGTCAGACATAAGGAGCCCAGGGAGGGTCTCCAGGATAGGCAGTCAGATATAAGGAGCCCAGGGAGGGTCTCCAGGATAGGAAACCAAACATAAAGAGCCCAGGGAGGGTCTCCAGGATAAGAAGTCAGACATAAGGAGCCCAAGGAGGGTCTCCAGGATAGGAAGTCAGACATAAAGAGCCCAGGGAGGGTCTCCAGGATAGGAAGTCAGTGGGTTGGGGGAGGGCTAGGGGCAGTCACAGGATGAAAGCTCAAGGAGATGGTTTTTAAGGTTTGTTTTAAAAAGGCTGAGCTTGGGTTCAAGAGAGATGGAGGCAGGAAGGCCATTTAGCTAGAGGGGAGCCCGGTGAAGGTAGGCCCTTTGGCACAAGGAGGTCCTGCAGCGGGGCACAGTGAGGGAGGACTTGGTGATGCTTCTAGATGTTCTGCCTGGAAGGGCTGGATGGATAAGCAAGTTAAGTACGGGGGTGTGCTTGTGAAGTATTTTCTTGGCAAGGAGACAGGTGTGATATTTAAGGCTCCTGTCGAAATTTAGCCAGTTTGTAATCCTGTAGAGATCATAGGTATGCGTGAGTCTGTCACATCCCGTCACCAGACGACAAGCTTTATTCAAGGTGGTTTTGACATGACAAAGGGCAGTTGAGTCTGCAGTGCCGTATATTACTATTCTGTAGTCAAACAGAGAGGACCGAGGCTAGGCGAATAGCTTCGGGGGTGATGCAGTGCTTGAGACGATACTATTAGACCAAGCTTGGAGTTGAGGGCAGAGGAGAGGTGCTGAATGTGAGAATGGTAGGTGAGGAATGTGTCCAGGGTTATACTCAAGTACTTGAAGGTTGAGAGTTGCTCAAGTAGGGCATCTAGGGAGTTACAGATGTTCAAGTAGTAGTCACTGTACTGATTCTGGCAGTGAGTGAAGATCATAGTTTTTTTTTTTTTTTGTAATTGAGGATTAGCTGTTGGGCCACAAACCAGGATTCAACTTCTGTAAACAGGTCCTGGAGGGTATGTTGGAGAGTGGGGGGGTTGCTCCTGAAAATCACGGCGTTGCCTGTGTAGAGAAGTAGTTTACCGGAGTTGACAAAAAGGCTAAAGAGGAGGGGATCGAGTATAGAGCCTTGAGGGACTTCAGAGAGAACAGGGCGGCTGGTGGAAACGGTGGTGCCAATCTTAACTTGTTGAATTCTACTGGAGAGGTAGTTCGTGAACCAGGATACAGACTCCCGGGAGAGGCCCAAAGAGGGAAGTGAGTTGAGGAGTAAGGCGTGGTTGACGGTATCGAACGCCTTGGTATGGTCAATGTAGACTGATCCAACCAAGTCTCCACGGTTGAGGGCACTGTAAATGTAGGACGTGTACTCGAGTAGAGCTGTAGTGGTGCTATGGCCCCTACGGAAACCATGTTGTGCGGGGCATAGCAGATTATGCTTAGAGAGATAGTCTGTAAGCTGATCCAATACAATTTTCTTCAGTGCCTTAGAGAGTGGAGGGAGAACTGACATGGGGCAGTAGTTGTTGGGTGAGGAGCGGTCACCACCTTTCAGAATGGGGGTGATTACCGCACGTTTCCAGGGAGTCAGGAACTAGCCAAAGGCAGAGGGGCATGTTAAGTATTTTGGTTAGTGAGGAAAGAACCTCGTCAAGGGTGAGGCGAAGGAGTTTTAAGTCTAGGGAATCCCCACTGTGGCGAGACTTGCCCAGGACTTTGGATAGATATCTCTTGGCAGCACGGGTAGTGATGATCCGGAAATGAAAAGGAGGGATATTTTCCTGTTGGGTGGGCACAGGTGGGCAAGCCGGGGGCAAAAGCTGGGAAGAGTCCAGCCGGTGGCGCTGACGGTTGAGGCGCTGGATGCTACACCGTGCCATGCTGGGGACCCAGGTTCAAACGGACTCGGTCACTGGAGCCGGGCGAGGAAGGCAAGGGTTGACGTCACAGCTCTCCTTCCTCGGGCGGGGGGTCTGTGCTGTGAATGGCACAGCTAGGGGTCAGTGCACGCCCAGGGTGCTTGGCTGCCTCCGTGGAGGTGGAGACAGCTGCTGCACCCACTGCACAGTGCGCAGGCACAAAGGGGTGAAAAAAAAAGGAGAAAAATCCCCAGCAGCAGGAAGACGCCTGACTCCCCGCAGGCACTGCTCCCGTGCCGGGCATAAGGGATGCAGATGGGGGGGGGGAGGACAGGCAGAAGGGGGCTGTCAGGGGGAGGCGCAGAAACAGCAGTTGTGTTAAAAAAAAAAAGTTGGGAGGCAGGATGCTAATGAAGTCTAGAAGGTGTCGTTGAAGGTGTTCGAAATGGCCAGAGGGTCCTGGATAATGGAACCATCAACAGTGAGTTGGGGAGGGGAATACCACTTCCCCACTGAGTTACGTAATATTTTTCCAGAAGTCACAACCCAAACCCCACATGGAGGTGAGGGCTTGGTGATAACAGGCTGCCTTGGCTTGGCGGATAGGCCAGATGCATTTGTTCCTGGCCTCTCTGTACAGCAGCCTTTCTCGGGGAGTCGACAGTCTAGAGCCTTGTACCAAAGACTGTCTCGGTGGTGCACCAGGTCAAGTAGCGTTTGGGAGATCCAGGGGGTGTCCTTATTTTTTTGTAAACTGTTTTAAGAAGGGGCAAAGACGTCACAAGCAGTGTTGAATCTGGCAATGAAATAAGAGGGGGCGGTGTCCATGCACTGGGAAGAGTCAATAGGGGATCAGTCACAGGCCATGAGGTAGGATTTCAGCCAGGGGAGGGAATCTTTTTTAGGTGCCTTTGAAAGGAGGTTATGGGAGGTGTAATAGGGGCATTGTTGGACCACTGGCAGTTGACGGGGGAGTGGTTGCTGAGAGTGTCAGGAAGAACCTTGCTGTGCAAGATTTTTGGGTCGATTGGTGAAGATGATGTCAAGCAGAGTGCAAGTTCCCATTTTATCATTAAGCCAGGTGGGAGACTGGACAACTTGGGTGAGATCTAGTGCCGAAGCAGAATCCTCGTAAGGGGAGGATGAGGGGGATATCCAGTTAATACTGAAATCCCTACAATGATTATTTCACGTGGGAGGGAAGTTGCAAGATGGTGTACATGACTTCTGTGAAAGCAGGTTTTTGGTTGCATGGGGAAATGTAGGTGAATATGAGCTAGAGGGTTTTGCCTGGGTTACCCAGTAGCAACCTGACAGTGAGGTTCTGGGTGCCGTGGGTAGGGAGGAGGAGGGAGACTGTAGTGCTTGGCAAAGGTATGAACGGAGGTCCATAGTGGCAGCACAAATCTCTGCTGCTGAGACACCTCTGAAACATGTGTCCGAGGCCGCCATGCCTCTAGTAAAGTGCCCCTTCACCTAGCCTGGAAGGGGCTTGTTGTACTTGTAACAGAAGGAAATACAATTAACCAACTATTTGGACAGACTGTCTGGAAACAGGGCGACCCTCCTTCTTTGGAGCGAAGGAAACAAACAACTGGTCCATCTTACTGAGATCCTTAGTTCGGTTGGTGTAATACCTCAAGATTCTGTGCACATCCAAGATAAGGAGGAGATGTTCTCCCCGGTTGGAATATTCCAAGAAAAAGACCGGAAGTTCAATCGAATGATTAAGTGTGGATTCCGCTACCACCTTGGGGAGGAACTTAGGGTTAGTCCTCATGGCCACTTGGTCCCTATGAAAAACCATACGGGGAGTTCGGCACATCAAGGCCTGGAGCTCGGAAATCCTCAGAGCAGGAGTGATAGCAACAAGGAACAAGGTCTTCCCAAGACAAAAATTGCAAATCCGCCTCCGCAGCTGGCTCGAAGGGAGGCAGCGTGAGTTTATCCAGGATAAAGTTAAGATCCCACTGGGGGCCGGATTGCGAATAGGAGGCTTCAAATGAAGGACTCCCTTAAGGAAAGTCTTGGGAGACCTGAAGTTGGGCCACCGGCTTGTCTCCCAGAGGGAAGTGATAGGCTGAAATGGCCGAAAGGTGGACCTTGAGGGAGGAGTAACTGAGACCCAGGTCAAACAGGTACCTCAGGTAGTCCAGAATCCTAGTCAATGGGCAGGAAAAGGGCTCCAGAGACTGGGATTCAACCCAGATCGAGAAGCGCTTCCACTTCATGGCACAGGTAGATCTGGTGGAAGGTTTCCTAGCCTCCACTAAGATGTGGGCTACCTCTGGAGAAACCCCATAGCGGGAGGCCGCTAGGTCTGCAGGAGCCAGGCATGCAGATGAAGGGACTTGAGACCTGGGTGCACCATGGTCCTTTGTTCCTGGGTTAATAGATCCTGAGACAGAGGGAGGGGAAGAGCCGGCTGCTCAGAAAGCTGGTGCAGAAGAGAAAACCAGACTTGTCTCGGCCAAGAGGGGGCAATGAGGATCATTCTCATGCTCTTCACCCTGAGTTTGTGAAGAACTCTGGGGATCAATGGAATTGGAGGGAAGGCATAAATGAACCTGCCTTTCCAGGACAGAGACAGCGAGCGCATCCTGCCAAAAAATGCCTCGCCCTGGAGTGAGCGAGCAAAAGACAGGAAGCTTGGCACTGGATGGGGATGCAAACAGATCTATCTGAGGAATTCCCCAGCAGGAGAACAGATAGTTTGAGACATCTCGTTTTAACTCCCACTCGTGAGCACTCGCCAACGAACGGCTGAGGGCGTCTAACACAGAATTTTGAGCTCCCCAGACATGGAGCGCTGTTAGATGAAGACTGAGAAGAACTGCTCTTTCCCAGACCCATATGGCCTTCCAATAAAGCGGGTAGGACCGGTTCCCCCCCATTTGTTGAGGTAGCAGACAACACACATGTTGTCTGAATGTACCATCAGGGGGCCCAGAGGAATAAGGGACTGAAAGGCATAAATGGCATACAGAACCACTCATCTCGAGCACACTGATGTGTAGACAAGCCTCCTCTGGAGACCACTTCCCCTGGGTCCTGTGGGACCTGAAATGGGCCCCCCACCCAGTCCCCGATGTGTCTATTGTCAAGTTCTTAGAGGGGAGCTTGGGACAAAAGGGCATTCCCTGAGACAGGTTCTCCGGTAGTAACCACCACTGGAGATCCTTGATCATGGGATCCAAAATGAGGACCTCTTGGTCTAGATCGTCCACTTCCTGTTCCCACTGAGCTTTGAGGGTCCATTGTTGGATCCTCATATGCAGTCTGGCTAAGGGGACCACTGGAATGACCGCTGCCATGAGTCCAAGGAGCTGGAGGACCATCCGGGCAGGGACATGTCTCTGAGATGCCAGGGAGCGAGCTTGCAGGAGCAATGTCTCGATCCGGTCTGGGGAAGGAAAGCTTTGCCCAACTGGGTATCCAACACTGCCCCAATAAACTGCAAACATTGGGTGGGAACCAAATGAGATCTGGCCAAGTTGACTGTGATGCCCAACCTGGAGAAAGTCTCCAAGGTGAGAGCAAGGGAATGGCGTAGGTCCTCCTGGAAGGGAGCCACAATCAGCCAGTCGTCCAGGTAAGGATAAACTTGGACTCCCTGGGTGCGCAGGTGGGCTGCCACTACTGTTAAACATTTGGTGAACAACCAGAGAGCAGAGGACAGGCCAAAAGGCAGGGCCCAGAACTGAAAATGCTCCCCCTGAAAGCAGAACCGGAGGAACCTGCAATGGGCAGGGTGGATGAGGATATGGAGATAAGCGTCCTGCATGTCCAGGGCGCACAGCCACAGACCCACTCTTAGGAGAGGTAGGAGACTCAGAAGGAAGAGCATTCTGAACCTCTTGTAGGCAACCAGATGGTTGAGAGAACTGAGGTCCAGAATGGGCCTCAGATTGCCCGTCTTCTTGGGCACCAAGAAGAAGTGGGAATAACAGCTCATCCCGCTGAACTGAGGAGGGATGGGTTCCAGAGCTTCCTTCAGCAGGAGAGCATTTATCTCCTCCCGAACCACAGTGATGTGGTTTGGGGAGGTAAGAAGAACAGGGAGGAAGTCTGTGGGGGGGGGGGTCTGAGAGAACTCTATGGAGTGCCCTCCAGCAATCAGCTGGAGCACCCAAGAGTCCATCGTTATCCTCTCCTATTTCGGAAGGTGGTGAGAAAGTCGACCACCCACTTGCTCAGCTGGAAGGTGTTCCAGACGGAGAGGGAGAGGCATTGAGTCAGGAAGTAGAAGGCAAGGCAGCAGCTGGAGCTCCGGTAGCTCTACGCACCTTGGCAGGGGGAACTTTAACTGCGGAGGTAGCCCCTTATTTATTCTGGTGATGGGGCTGCCCCTGTCTGCTTTGCCATTTGGCTTGCCTACGAAAAGGCCGCTTTTGGCCCTGAGGTTTATGGTACATAGACTGGACAGACCTCAGAGCCTGACCTTTGTCCTGTAAGTCGGTGATAATGTCTTTCATATCCCCGCCAAACAGGACAGACCCTCTAAAGGGGGCGTCCATAATGGCTGACTGGACTTCAGGAGCCAAGCCTGAGAGCTGAAGCCAAGAGTGCCTGTGAAGGCCAATAGCAAAGGCAGAGGTACATCCCACAGAATCCACCGCAATTACAGGTAGCGCAGAGCATGTGGCAACATGCAGATCTGGCTGAACAAACCAACTCATCCAGATCCTTCTTGACAGAGGAGTCTGGGAAAGAATCTGTTTTGGAGAAGAGCTGTCCCAAGATAGATTTCTGATAGTCCCCCATGTGGCCCACATAATTAAGGGCTCGCATCCCCAGGGTGGAGGAAGAAAAAATCTTCCTACTATACTGATCCATAGTCTTAAGACTCCTTATTCGGAAGGACAGAGCAGAGATGCTTAGGGTTGGCAGTCCTGTCATAGGCAGCACTGATCGCCATCGAGTCAGCCTTGGGCTGAAGACTCAAAAAGTCCTTGCCCTCTGGGGAATGGTACAATCTGTCCACCTTATGTGCCAAGGTAGCTAGGGAGGAAGGTTACTTCCAGATTGTAGACACCAGATCCTTGTGAGGCTCCAGCCATGGGGGGATAAGAGTGGGGGGGGGGCCTCAGCCAGGTCTAGATGTTCCACCAGTCTCTGACACTGCACATCCTGGTTGACTGATTTCCATCCGTAGGTTGCCTGGATCTGCTGCAGCAACTCTAAAAAGGAAGGATCCTCCTCCAGAGGGGAGTTCGGAGAGTCCTTCAGTTTGGAAGCCTCCGGGGTATGCAGTTCGTCATCAGGTCCCGAAAGATAGTCTTTGTCAGAATCCGAAGAGCCTGAGGAGCTGGAGATATCCCCATGAGGAAGAAGAAGATCCACCCACCTGGAAAGATCAGAAGGGCAGATATACTCCCTATGGGGCCGACCTACAGGAGGGACTGGAGTAGGGACTAGGTCTGTCGAGGTGAGCCCTTGGGGAAGACGTCCCTGGTCGGGTGACGTCGGTCCAATTCTGACATTAGCTGGGACCTGCCTTTGGCCCACCAGGTGGACAAACCTCCTTACGATCCACCTGAGGGGATGGCAGGGGCAGCAGAGGGTAACCCGGGTAAGTATAGCACAGGTAACCAAAACTTGATGGTGGAAAACCTGGGCTGGGATAAGCTGGTGTCGGGTATTGCGGCGTCGGGTACCCCAGCGTCGGAAAATGCAGCATTGGGTAGCCTGGTATTGGAAACCCTGATAGCCCTGCTGGAGGCCCAGACAGATAGACCAATGGGCCAGGAGTCAGCCCCGCAGACGAAGGGGTTGGGAAGGACGGCCTGGAAGGGGGAGCTGGACCCGCTACTCCTGACGGCCCGTGCGGAGGGCCCGAAGGCCAGTCACCAGGCATCAGATTTCCAAAAGGCGGCATCGGATCAGCCGACATCGGATCCAGTGTCGGAGGCTCCAGTGTGGGAGGAGGACCCTCTGACAGAGGAAACCCCAGAATCTCATCCTCCCCACACGAGATGGGGATGGTGGAGCCTCCGACAGCAGTGGCCTGGAAGACCCCTGTGGCAAACCCTGGACGTCAGGTGAGGCATCAGGACCCGACAGGGGAATGCTGGCTCGGCGACATGTCAGGCCCAACGTGTGACTTACCAGCCTTGTTCAGGGAAGAAATGGTGGAGCCAGAGCCCGACTTAATCGGACTCACCCTCACTACTAGGCTGTATGAGGTTTGCGGAGTGGGGTGGAAGCCTCCTTTGCCCCCAGGCCCTGGCCAGACTCACATGCTGTTAGACTAACAACACGCGCCCCGACACTACCAAGGCGGCATCGGAGTGGAGTCCACAGAGGGAAGTGACTGTGTGGACCGTGACCCCAGCTGGAGTCTGCGGGGTTGTGGAAGGAGTATCCCAGTCCCTGTGCTTCTCTTTGCCCTGCCACTTGCGATAGTAGCCCTTGGGAGAGTCTGACATCTGTCTCAGTTTCTTCAACTCCTTTTCCATGGAGGCCATTTCTTGTTTCAAAATGTGGGCTTCCATGTAGTTGTGGGGCATTTTATGTGGGCAAGACCACACGAACTTTTAGATTGAGGGTATGTGAGCATATGAGTGACATTCGTTGTCAAAATGCTAAAAATGCCCTAGTGCAACACTTACAGCAATGTTCTGATTCATTTTCACATGGTTTCTCCTTTTGTGGCATAGAGAAAGTTACTATTGGACCACGGAGAGGGGATGTCAAAACTAAAATTTTGCAGAGGGAAGCCTTTTGGATTCATGCTTTGAACGCTTTATTTTATCCAGGGCTTAATGATTCGTTTGACATAGGTCCTTTTCTGAGATAGATTTATATTCTTATATAATTTTTTGTTAATTTTTTGTTAGTTATTATTGTGGTAAATGCGATTTAATGTCTTTTATACCCCCTTTTTTCTTACAGGATGAACTTCCATTTATTTGGCACCTATTTTATATATTTTTTCTTATTTCATTTATGAAATCATAAGAAAGATGTCTAGATCAAATTATGACGTTGGTGTTCATGAAATTCCCGAAGTTGGAAATTTTGCACATGTTTTCATTTGCACTGTTTTGATATGGTGTTTATTATATTGGTGTACTGTCACTTTAATTGATTGATATTTATAGAGGTTTATGGTATTCATGTGTGTGTGTCCCTGAGGAGGCGCTGTTCTTGGCGCGAAACCGGTCGGACGTTTGTCTGTCAGAGCTGTTCTGACCTTGCATGGCGTTACTGCATTGTGATTATTTTTTAATGTTTTGAGCACAATACAGTTTATTTGTGTGGAAGAGTTGGTGCCGTGTTGTTTCTTTCATACTTGAGTACCTTACACAGGCACAACAAGAATTTGGAGTCGCCATCCTTTGGTTTTGTATTCCAGGGCCTGCTGCCTTCTTTTCCGGGTAGCAGATTTTAATTTGCGGCAGTGTTCACACTCTTCTACGGGGTGGTCTGGGCCTCGGCAAAAAAGGCACAGAGATGACAAATCCTTGTGTGTGTTGAGACACGCAAAGATCGCATTTGTTTTTATGCGACTCAGAAGGCGTATGGGACAACATGCACATCCAACATCGGGTAACTTGTGAAAAAAGGAAAACAATATTTTGTAGAAAAAAGATGAGAAATACTCATCCAAAGTGACTGCTAGAAGCGCTGCTCTTTCACAAGGTGACTGTGTTGGAGCCGACGGCAGGAAAGAACTGGAGGGCAGGCATGGGACTGCCCCTTTTATCTGACGTCCACTGATGTCGGTCAGCTGACGCCAGGGGGTGGTCCCTGCCAGGAACTGCTAGCTAGAAGATTTTCTGTGGGGTCCTGAAGCCTGCCGGCTTAGTCCTACTGGTTGGTACCTACTGCAAGAGCCCTCTCGAAGTAAGATTTTTGAATTCCTGTATTTCATGATAACAAACATACCATGTATTAAATGTGCAGAGAGGTAGATAACTGATAGGGGGAACCACCTGTGATGGGGCTAGTTTATATTTTCTTTTTTTCTATTTTTCCCTCTCCATCTCCATGTTGGGTCACTCTCTCAGCGCTCTCCCAATGCACCTGTTCAGGCTATGCCATGGAGGGAACCTGGGGTCACTCTGATAGTGCCCCACTCTATTTTTTACCTCTAGAGCCCTGGTTAACCCCTCCGGTGGGGCAAAGGAGGCCCTCTCTCTTACCTTCCTCCTAGCCTTAGGGGTATGTGTGGCTGACGTTCGCCCCGGTACCTCCATAGTCGATTCTGGTGTGGGAGCCTGTTGCCTAGACCCGACATGGGGTCTTTTTCCTTCTTCTGGCCCCACCCGCCCTGCGGACATCAGCACTCAGGGAGGACCAATGGGTTGGAGGCGTGCAGAGACGCACCTCTGCTCCGGACCTCAGCCAACACCTGCCCCTCCCTAGAGTTACCCCTCCTCTTACTGCACCAGCACCACCCGTGGTCACCCAGGTGGTGGTGGTATTGCAGCGAGGAGAGCTGCCCACTCCTCCCCGAGAAGGAGAGTGGCCCATTGGGTGCTCGATCCTTCTCCCCCCAGATGGCCCTCCGATGACCATGGCTCGCTACTGAACCGGGGTTACCGGCATCGCGAGAGGTAGCGCTACCACTACGCTGGCAGGCTGGCCACTATTTTACATTTTTTTAGCACTATTTTATTATGTTTTTTGTGTCTTTTTAAACTTTTAAAGTGTTCACTTTTTAAAACGCTGCGTATGGACTCATTTTTTAAGTGCAATAAGACACCTGGGGAATTAGTTGTGCTGGATTTACCACACTTCCAGGAACTGAAGACATGTGACCTGCTGCCTAGCACCTTACTGCATCCCTGGCCATGTGGTAAAACCAGGAAAACCAATGCTTTGTAGTGTAGTGCTTTGTAGTGTCTTACTGCTTACACAGAAGACGTACTGCAACTATCATATTGATATATACCCACTGGTATATTAGTACAGTAGATGTCTCACAACTACTATATTGATATATACCCAGTGGTATATTGATACAGTAGATGTTTCACAATCACTACATCAGTTTATCTGGTGGTATATCGATATAATAGTTGCGCAAGTCAAATGGCGTCCGGCTGAGGAGGTGAACAGTGGGGTTGGGATTACCACTGTCGCCAGACAGGGGTGGGGGCTTTAGGTGCTATGGGGGGGTTGAGGGTGCTACTGAACAGTAGGGACAATTTCCATGGGGACAGGGAGAAAGAAGGGGAGGCACTAGACAAAAACATTTTATTGAGATTTTACAACCAGCTCATCCCAATGGGCAACATATTTATTTTAAATACATGGCTAAGCCACATAATACTATTAAAACGATGTAAAAAAAAATTCCCCGCAATACCACACTTCCAATCCCGTAATACCATCACTGACATCTCATAATACTATCATTCAGGGCTAGTAATACTATCATTCCAAGCGCTGAATGACAGTATTATGAAATAACTCCAGGAGCGTGAGCGAATGAATTCCTCATCCTGAACGCGAGCTGGCTTTTACTGTAACTGCCACGTACAGTAAAAGCCGATTCATCACTGATGAGCAAATCTAAACAGAGGCTGTAAGGAAAATGCCACCACTGAAGAAATAAATCAGTTTATTAAAAGAGAAATCAGGAAAATGACAACACAGTAACAAAAAAAAAAAACTTTGATCTACGGCTGATGCAAAACTTCCTCACAACTAACGATGAATTCAGACAAACTGAACAGACTCCAGTACCACAGTTAGACATTCTGCTTGCCAACTTCGTGTTCTCCATAAAAAACAGGATGGCTCTGAATATAAGCCGTACACTATGAGGGGCATACTTGGCAGTGTCGACTATTATCAGGCTACGCAAAACTACCCTGGCTCAATATCTCAAGGACCGCAGATCGCATTCAAAGAAACTACTGAAACTCTCACTGCCAAACAAAAATACATGAAAACAAATTTGAGAAATCGGACCAGACAAGCAGATTCAGACATAAGTTTACTTTACACCACTGGCAGCCTTAGCTATCATTCACCCACAGCCCTTTTACAGATGCTCTTTTTTAATACACGGCTCTACTTCACACTCAGTACAGGTGAGCAGAATCATTTACAGAGAGGATATCTTACAGTACGCGCAGACACTGAAGGGAACAAACACCTAGAATACCACAAGTGTCAGACAAAAACTAGGATTGGCATCAGCCCACTGTACATGATGTCAGAACAGTTCCTCCTTCCTCCCAGAATGTACACAAATATCACTAACCCAGACCGTGATCCTGCAACTGCCTACCATATATATGTAAGCAAAGGTCCTCATAGATGCTGTTACCAAATTCTCCATTCTGCCTTGCCCCAAACTTGAAACTAAAACCAGACAGTCTCTGATATTGCAGCAAGACCATCAGTGAAAACAAAATTTGGGGCATTATTAAAGTTGTGCAGCAATCTGCTGGTCTCCCTCCTGAAAAAAGTGTAAACCACCCCTCTCGGGGTTGGCTTACTATACTGTGTTCTCCCTTTTTGGTTTGGTTCCGTTTAATAGTCATTTCCATGTTCCGCCTCCAGGGGGTATTGTTGCTTTGCCCAGGTTTAAAAGAGGAGGTTTCTGAGAGAGAGAGAGAGAGAGAGAGAGAGAGAGAGAGAAGAGGGAGAGAGAGAGGTTGGGGGGAGAGAGAGAGCTGGGTATAGGCAAGTCGGGCTGGGGCTTCAAACCCCCCCACCGGCCTGGGAGGTACTGGCTGGCATTAGCATCGATGGCTATGTGTTTTCAACTCCAATAGGGAGGGTGGTAGGAGTATGGCGACCGTTGGGAACTGGAGTCCTGGTAAGATAGGCGGCTGGGTGTACAGCAGCCTGGAGGTAAGCCCATCGTTATCCAGGTTTGGTAGTCCTGGTGCCCTTAAGAAGAGTATAGCAGTGGGGCTGTCGCAGTGGTGGTAGGGCTGCAACAGGGCCCCTTGGAGGTGGCAGCTCTGAGGTGGTCATTTTCTGGTGTGGTACACTGCCGGGGTAAGTTTGGATGGACTGCATTTTGGGATCTCGTTTTATCGGGCTTGCCGTGCCTGTGTCTGGGGCAGATCCTGTATTAGGCCCAGTAAAGAAATACAAAGTAAGAGTAACTGCAAGGAAGGAGCAGAGTTGCACATGCTATAGTTATCCCGGCATCCTGTCCCTGTTGGAAGAGGGTTACAATTTGAATGGTTCTCTGGCAAGGTTTTCAGGGTGGCCGCGGTGTGTTAAAAGGCCACATCCCTGGTTTGGGTTGCTTCGGGTTGGGGAGTAAGGCACTCCCCAAATACTGGTTTAGGTTATGCTTTGTACCGTCTAAGGTTTGAGCTTTTCTCCAACTCGGGCTATCTGCATGGAGTCTGTGCCTGGTCTATTACTTCAGGCCTGCTTGAAGTATATTTATCAGCCTGGTACTGTTTGTACTGTACCTCCCCTATATGCCCTCTGACCTGTCTGTCTCTTGGCTTCATGGAGCTGCACACTTTATTTATTTATTTATTACTTTTAAATAGAAGCAGAATAAAATTTCTTTATTTGTTCTTTTACTTTGTATGTCTGCTGGGATTATTTGAATGAACTAACCATATTCCTCCGAAGAAAAGTTCAGTCTCCACACACCCTGGCCTGCCTGTAGGTAAGCTACAGCCCATCTGGTGAGAAAACAATCAGCACTACGCTAAATGAGATCTGCAGGTGAGGTAAGGCCTTGTTTTCTTTCTTTAGCAATGGCCTATGCCTGGAAGGTTTCTGGTCCCCCCCCCCGATTGCTATTAGGAGACCCCTAGACATAAGGGGGGGGGCAAAGGGTGGTTACAAATGAATAATGAATCATTCGATTCACAAAACGCCCATCTAGACTCTAATAGATTCCAATGTGCCACGATAAATACAGTACCTAATCAGAAAAGGAAAAAAGAAAAAAAAAAACACAACCAGGAAGCATTTTCCTCTACTGTATTTTTATGTTAATTGCACACATGCGCAAGAAACATGTTGCGTCAGCTTTCTCCACAAGCAGGTTGTGGAGGCGTGGCACTGTTGTGCCCAATGCCCCCACAGCCTGCAAAGGCTTGTCCCCCGTCCCCCAATGCCGTGGCACGCTGCTGCTGACACTAGTTCAGCCAGCATGCCACAACCTTCTAAAAAAGTAACCGCTGCAATTAGGGGCCGCCTCGTCTTTGCAGCGTCAGCCATCCGCTGCAATGAGAGATCGACCCGTCATTGCAGGGCAGGAAGTGAAACCCCTGATATTGTTTGTCAACATGGCGGCGGGTTGCCGCCCTGTTCACAAACAATATAACCCCCTCCCCCCCACCGTGTTTACTTGCCGAAGAGGGCCCTAATCCCCGTTGGATTTGTTACCTCCGTGTTTCTGTTGTAGCCGACGGGGGAGCCCACTCCCCGTCGGTATTCTGTAACACCCCACCCCGGTTTTGTTCCTGCCGACAGGGTGCCCAATCCCCGTCAGATATAATGATACCCTCCCCGTTTTGTTCCTGCTGACGGGGGTGCCCAATCCCCCATCGGCTACTGCTGGCCCCCCCAAATGAAAGCCTCTGCTGGCACGCTGAGAGCCCACCCCAGCGTGCCAGATGCCCCCGTGAAGGGAAAACGGTTCCATGACATCTTTGTTTTTTTCTCCTGAAAAAAGGAAACTGTCCCCCTGCCGCCCTGCCCCCCACCCACAACCTGCACCCACCACTGCACACCCTGCCTCCCCACACCCCTCACCCATACTTACCTCCGGAGCTCGCGAACTATCTTCGGTGGACCAGGAACACGTCTGCACTCTTCAAAGCCGACCGTGAACTGAGGAAATGCCGGTAAGCTGTATAATGTAATAAATAGTTTTTTTTTTTTTTTCAACTCTAGTGCACATCACGGCCATTTTTGGAAATTTTTTCACCAAATTTTCAACATGGGGTTTCTGGGACCCCTCCTCATGAATTCTTGAACTGTCATGGCGTTAATCGGCCCCGAAAGGTGGTTTCGCGGTCACTGTAAGGAATCACCCTTCGGGGCCGAGTAACGAAACGACAGTGCCAGTGTTCATGAGGTGAGCCCTCAAAAAGTCTATGTTGCAAATTTGGTGGAAAAAATCCAAAAAATGACTGTTTTACGAGCATGCGTTGCGCAGTTGCTATGTATGCTCGTAACTTTGCGAATTTACAATATTTTCATGCCAGATTATCAACACTGGCATTTTGTCACACCTCCTTGTGAGCAGTACAGCTGTCATTGTTCACATCCTGACCGAAATGTGTTTTCGCACTTCCAGCGCAGAATAGCGCGGTCGCTATGGGAAATCAGTGTTCAGGACAGATTAAGAAAATGACAGTGACACTGTTCATGAGTAGAGGTCCTAAAATGCCTATGTTGAAAATTTAGTAACGATACACCATAAAATGACTGTTACGAGCATGTGTTGCGCAATTGGCACGCACGCTCGTAACTTCGCGAATTTATATTTTCACTCCAGATTTTCAATATTGCCATTTTCCCAGACCTACTTATGAATAGTGCAGCTGTCATTTGTCCCATCCTGGCTATAATGTGTTTTCGCACTTCCGGCGCAGACTAGAGCGGTCGCTGTGGGAAATCACTGTTCGGGGCAGATTAAGAAAATGACAATGATACTGTTCACGAGCAGAGGTCCTAAAATGCCTATGTTGAAAATTTGGTGATGATAGCCCATCAATTGACTGTGTTACAAGTGTGCGTAGCGCACTTTCCACGCACCCTTGTAACTTTGCAGATTTGTAATATTGTCACACCAGATTTTCAACAGTGCCATTTTTTCACACCTCCTTTAAGCAGTACAGCTGTCATTTTTCACATCCTGACCAAAATGTGTTTTCACAGTTCTGGAGCAGAATAACGTGGTCACTGTGGAAAGTCAGTGTTCGGGACAGATTAATAATATGACAGTGGCACTGTTCATGAGCAGAGGTCCTAAAATCCCTATGTTGAAAATTTGGTGACGAAACTCCATAACATGACTGTGTTACAAGCGTGCGTTGAACTGTTTCCACGCACCCTTGTAACTTCGCAAATTTGTACTGTCACGCCACATTTTCAACAGTGGCATTTGATGATGATGATGATTTTTTCACAACTCCTTATGAACACTACAGCTGTCATTTTTCACATCCTGGCTAAAATATGTTTTTGCACTCCTGTCGGACAATAGCACGGTCACTCTGGGGAATCAGTGTTTGGGACAGATTAAGATCGACCGAGTGTGGTGGGGGGGGAGTGATCAAGCTCAACTGAGCTCTGTCGGGACTGCTGCAGATTTGTTTGTGGGCAGACAAAGGCCCCAACACAAGAGCCCAGTACAAAAGGGCAGCCTGCAGCACTGGGAGAAATAGAACGAGAGAGCGAGTGAGGGAGGGGGAGTGAGTGAACTCACCGAAGCGCTGTCAGAACTGCTGCAGATTTCTTTGTGGGCAGAAAAAGGCGTCGATACAGGCAGGGGCCCAGTACAAAAGGCCAGCCTGCAGCGGTGGGAGAAACAGTATGAGCAAGTGAGAGAAGGGGACTTAGTGAGCTCAACGGAGCTCCATCAGGACTGCTGGGATTTCTTTGTGGGCAGAAAAAGGCGCCAATGCAGGCAGGACACCCGTACAAAAGGGCAGCTTGCAGCACCAGGACAAACAGAATGAGCGATGAGAGAGGGAGACTGAGCGACCTCAACGGAGCTCTGTCAGGACAGCTGCAGATTTCTTTGTGGACAGACAAAGGTGCCAACGCAGCCAGGAGCCCCATACAAAAGCACAGTCTGCGGCGCCAAGAGAAACAGAACAAGCGAGTGACAGAGCGGTAGTAAGCGAGCTCAACAGAGCTCTTGTGTGACTGCTGCAGATTTCTTTGTGGGCAGAAAATGCGGCAACGCAGGCAGGAGCCCAGTACAAAAGGCCAGCTTGCAGTACCGGCAGAAACGGAATGCGAGAGTGACAGAGGGGGAGTGACCAAACTCAGTGGAGCTGTGTCGGGACTGCTTCAGATTTCTTTCTGGCCAGAAAAAGCAGCCAATGCAGGCAGAAGCCCAGAACAAAAGGGTAGCCTGCAGCACCAGGAGACACAGAACGAGTGAGTGACTGAGGGGAGTCAGTGAGCTCAATGGGGCTCTGCTGGGACTGCTGCAGATTTGTTTGTGGGCAGAAAAAGACAGCAATGCATGCAGGGGCCCAGTACAAAAGGGCAGCCTGCAGTGGCAGGAAAACCAGAATGAGTGAGTGAGTGAGTGAGCTCAACAGAGCTGTATTGTAACTGCTGCAAATTTCTTTGTGGGCATAAGAAGGCAGCAACGCAGGCAGGAGCCCAGTAGAAAAGGGCAGCCTGCAGCACTGGCAGAACAGAATGAGCGAGTGAGAGAAGGGGAGCGAGCGAGCTCAACCCAGCTTTGTTGGGACTGCTTCGGATTTCTTTGTGGGCAGAAAAAGGCGCCAACAGAGGCAGGAGCCCAGTACAAAATGGCAGCCTGCAGCACCAGGTGAACCAGACTGAGCGAGTGAGACAGGGGGAGTGAGCGACCGCAACAGAACTCTGTCGGGACAGCTGTGGATTTCTTTGTGGGTAGAAAAAGCCACCAACACAAGCAGGAGTCCAGTACAAAAGGGCAGCCTGCAGCAAACAGGAGAAACAGAATGAGCAAGTGAGAGAGGGGGAGTGAGCCACTTCAATGGAGCTCTGTCGGGACAGCTGCGGATTTCTTCCTCAGCAGAACAAGGTGCCAACGCAGGCAGCAGTCGAGTACAAAAGAGCAGCCTGCAGCACCAGGACAAACAGACTGAGCCAGTGACAGAGGGCCACTGAATGAGCTCAACAGACCAATGTAAACAACATTTGGCACTGACAAATGCTTGTTTTCTAGTGGCTCCGCTTAGCCCCCACTTCTACAGCAGCACAACCTCATGAACAAATCCCTGTTCAAATTCCTGCTCCTGCTAGAGCTCAGCCAGTAACACTGCCTCCACGGGAAGGGATGCCTTCCCAGTTGCTCTCGATAACTGCCACTTGAAGCATACTCCACCAGCAGGGCAAATATGTTCGGCTATCACTGCACTTTGTATGGAGACATCTCCACTAGCACTGGCAAATCTCCACCGCCTGTAAAGACGTGCCGATACGTGATATACTCCCAATTCTGAATCAGAGTAAAGATTAACACCTGAATGTCTAAAAGTTTCAAATTTAAAAGTTCCTGTTTATTTTATTTATTTATTTATTAAGGAAATCGGAATTACAACCCTTTGAGTCATAGACTCATTTCCAAAGGTTCCACATCAGAATAAAACATAGACATTCATACAGTACATACATAGAATAAATGTGGGTGAGCAATCATACAGAGTATAAGTACAATGAGCACGGGTTAATGCCTATACATTCGGTAGCTGAAACAGGGCAGAGCTATTGACATAGTCACCTAATGAGTGGTTAAGACCTATACAATTGGTAGCTAAAGCAATGCATGATATGAGTTGGTAGTAAGCTGCCTCAGGGAGGCCTTGTCTTATACATAATACAATACATTCATAGTCCAGTGCAACTATATGGTAACCGAGGGAGGTGAGGAGCCTGTAGGCTAGAAATAGTGAGGGCTCTCCACTGCCAGGCCAAGGGTGGGTGTGTGGGCTAGCAGCATGGTGCAGGATCCACAGGTTACTGGTTACAATGGCACTGACATGAGGAAAGGATATGGACCCTTCAGGCAGCTTTAAAAGGACCTAGATTGGTGACTGATGTGACGGCTGGTGGGAGGGTATTGTACCAGGATGGAGCTCTAAGGGGGAAGGATCGCTGGGCCAGGGTGGTCCTGACCCTAGGCACCTTCCAGATAGTTTTGGGGACGGCCTGTGTGGACACGGAGATGGAGGCTGTCTGAAGAGAAGCCATGACACCTATTGGGGTTAAACCCAGGTGGATTTTTTTGGTGAAGAGACAGGTCTGGTATATACAGGTTACTCACCTGTAACAGGAGTTCTAGGAATGGTATATGTTGTTCATCCACACTTATTGGCAGGTTCCTTGCCGCTTTAAATCTTGCCGGAAGGTCTTCAAGCTAGCTCCTCCTCCCACCCGGGTGGTAAAACTCTGGCTCCGCCCCTTGGCATGAATCTGGCCCGCTGGAAGCTCAGGTTGTGCGTCGAAGCCGGGAGGTCGGGAGGTTGTGTGATGAACAACATATACCATTCCTAGAACTCCTGTTACAGGTGGTAACCTGTATTTCTAGGGACATGGATATGTTGTTCATCCACACTTATTGGCAGACTCCTGCAGTTCTCCGGAGGAGGAGGCAAGGCGACACCCCTAATACTTACTTGGGGAACAAAGATTGAGAACTGAGGCCCCAAAACCAGCATCCCGGCGTGACTCAAGGTCGATGTGGTAGTGGGAATAAAGGTGGTGCTGACTTCCAGGTAGCAGCCCTGCAGATCTCCTGGATAGGGACATCCCGGAAGCAGCCACCGATGCAGCAGTATGGCGGGTAGAATGAGCTCTTATCCCTCTGGGAGGCTCCATGCCCGCTAACTCATAGCAGAGATTTATGCAGGAGGTGACCCATCTGCCTATCGTCCGCTTGGCTGCAGGTCTGCCAGGTGCGGCTTAGCTGTGAGGTGACAAACAGCTGGCAGAACCTCTCCCTATCTCTCAGCCAGGCGCCTATAATAAGCGAGCGCCTTCTAGGGTCCAGAGTATGGAGCCTATATTCGGCCTCCGAGGTGTGATTGGGGTAGAACACCGGCAGAGTCAATACCTGATTATGGTGAAATTCCGACACCACCTTCGGAAGGAATTTCGGGTGGGGGCGTAGGACAACCTTGTCCCTGTGGAAGACCAGGTAAGGAGACTCGATGCTTAGCGCCTGGAGTTCTCCCATCCTTCTGGCTGACGTGATAGCCACCAAGAAGGCGGTTTTTCACGACAGGTGGGGGAGACCACACCTGTGCATTGGTTCAATGGCTGCCCATGAGCTTGCCAGTACCAGCAGTAAATCCCATGGAGGTGGGGGTTCCCGCACTGGAGGGGAAATGTGATCAAGGCCTTTGAAAAAGCGCCCGACCACTTTTTCCTGTGCCACTGACTGCTGACCGCCCGCTCCGTAAGCAGAAATGGCTGCCAGGTGCACCTTAAGGGTCACCACCCAAGCCCTTGACTAGATAGGGACCATAGATAGTCCAAAATGCTCGCCAGGACACCAGAAAGGGTCCAACCCTTTTTCCCACACCAAATGGAGAACCTCTTCCATTTGAAGGCATAGCATTTTCTGGTCGACTTATCGGGACGCCTCAATCGACGCTTGAGGACCTCGGGTCGAGAAAGACCCAAGGCCTGGAACTCTAGCCGCCAGGAACCAGGCCGTCAGGTGCAGGGATTGAAGGTCCGGATGGAACACCTTCCCCTGATTGACTGAGAGCAGGTCCGGGCGAGCTGGAAGCTGCCGCGGAGTCCTGGAGCTGAGACTGAGGAGATCTGGGTACCAGAACTGGCGAGGCCAGTCTGGGGCTATCAGAATCACCTGCGCCTTGTCCCTCCTCGCTTTCAGCAGGACCCTGTGAATCAGGGGAACGGGGGGAAAGGCGTAAAAGAGGCCCGGGGTCCACGGCCTCGAAAAGGCATCCCCCTGCAGCGAGCCCTGCTGAGGGGGGCGGGCATGAAACAGCCTCAGCTTCGCGTTCTCCCTGGAGGCAAACAGATCCACCAGAGGTGTGCCCCAGCGGGAGAACAGGTCTTGTGCTATCTCCGGCAGGAGAGACCACTCGTGCGATGCAGCCCCTATCCGGCTCAGGGCATCGGCCAGGGTGTTGGAGGCTCCTGCCACATGAATGGCCAGGAGATCCGCCTCCAGGCTGCGCACTAGTGACCAGATGCGGAGAGCTTCCTTGCATAGAGGCAAGGAGCGCGTCCCGCCCTGGCGGTTTAGATAGTACATGGTCGTGGTATTGTCCGTCTGGACTCGGACCACTTGACCCCGGAGAAACGGAGCAAGGGCGGTGAGAGCTAGGCGGACCGCACGGAGCTCCAGCAGGTTGATATGGCATCGGGACTCCCGCGGGGACCAGAGGCCGTGCGCTCGGTGTTCCCCCAGATGGGCACCCCAACCCATCAAAGAGGCGTCGGTCGATAGAGAGACCGTCGGCTCGGGGCGGACAAACGGGATACCCTCCTGTAGATGGGACGGAACGGTCCACCACTGGAGAGCGTTCCATATCTCCTGGGTCAACCACACGCGCT
This sequence comes from Neoceratodus forsteri, assembly GCA_016271365.2. NCBI lineage: Eukaryota > Metazoa > Chordata > Ceratodontiformes > Ceratodontidae > Neoceratodus > Neoceratodus forsteri. The sequence continues at coordinate 559,694,571 of CM057450.1, read as the reverse complement.
GGTCCAGAGGGTCGCAACGCTGTGACCACTGGCCGGCCAGACCCCACTGGAGGGGGCGCATGTGCCAGCGTGCCCAACAGACTACGCTGGTACAGGCCGCCATAAGACCCAGGAGTCGCAGGAAGTCCCGGGCAGGTCGCGATTGCCCAACCAGAAATGATTGGGCAAAGGAGGTAAGAACCTCGGCCCTGTCCGCCGGGAGCCGTGCTCTGGCTCGAAGAGAGTCGAGCTCTGCCCCGATGAAGGATATCACCTGCTTCGGCTCGAGTTCCGACTTGGCCTCGTTGACCAGGAGGCCCAGTTGAGAGCAAACCCGGAGGGCCAGATTTCTGGACCGCTCCACCTCCAACCTGGAGGGGGCTGCTATCAGCCAATCGTCCAGGTAAGGGTACACCGGACCCGGCGCCAAGAGGAAAGCTGTCACCGCTGCAATGCATTTGGTGAAGACCCTGGGAGCTGAAGAAAGGCCAAGGGCATGGCCTGAACTGGAAGAGGATCCCTCTGCTCTGAAGCGGAGGAATCTCTGATGAGACGGACGGATAGGGACGTGAAAGAACACGTCCTGGAAGTCCAGAGAACAGAACCACACGCCGTGTTCCAGAGGTGGTGATATCTGAGCCAGAGTGACCATTCTGAAGGTTCGAGACCTTAGGAACTTGTTCCAGGTCGTATAGGTCTAAGATGGGCGCCAGCCCCGTCCGTTCGGGACCAGAAGTACCTGGACACGAACCCTGGTTCTGGTGAAGGGTCCTCTATCTCTTTTATCACCCTTTTCGAAGGAGGAGGGCATTCGGCTCGACGAGCCTGTAGAGATTCTGGGACCCCTGTGTTTCGCTGGGCGACGTGCCTCTGAAGGTGGAGCCTGCTCGATCCAGAGGCAGGCCCTTCCCACCACCTCCAAACCCACCTGTCCGTGGTAACAGCGGACCAGGAGGAAAGGAAGTGTTGGAGCCGCTTCTACGGGGAAACTAGGGGCGAGGTGAGGGATGGGGTGACACCCTCAACCCGGCCACTTAGCAGGTTTGAGGAAGGACGGCCTGGGGACCACCAGGGCCTTTTCCTCCTTGCTTCCTATTAGAGGAAGCCGATGGCTTTGGGCTTGGAATACCAAGGTTCAGCCTGCTGGCCCTGACGCTGTGTGTTGAGCCGGGCGTACGGTGGGAGTAGAGGGACGAAAGGGCTTAGACTGGGGCTTATGACCCTTGTCCCTCTGTGCGGACGAGACCGAATCCAAGGTGGCATTGGATTTTTCGATCCTCTGGAGGTAGCCTTCCACTCCAGGGCCGAACAGGTCTGTTCCCAGGAAAGGAACGTCCGCCAGCTTGTGCTGGGTATCCGCGGTAAAGGTGGATATTCGCAGCCACGCCCGCCGACGCATGGCCACAGCGGCCGCCACTGACCGGGCACATGAGTCTCCTATATCCAGAGCAGTCTGGAGCTGTTGTTTGGCTACTGCCCTGCCCTGATCCCGCACCTGCTTGACCGTAGTCTGCAGGTCAGCGGGAAGATGAGGGACCGCCTCATCCAGGGAACCCAACAGGGCATGGGAGAAATGTGCCATGAGGACGGCCGAACTGGCCTGACGAAGGCCGAGAGAAGAGGCAGCATACACTTTCCGCCCCGAGTAGTCCAATTTCTTGGACTCTTTGTCGGGCGGTTTGTCCACGTCCCTGGCATTACCGGCACGCCGGAAAACACTGTCCGTGACCAGCCCTTCAGCCGAGGGGTGTTCAGAAAACCCGGACAGAGAGCCAGTAGGGACAGCATACTTCCTGGCCATCCTGGCCGAAGGCGCGGGACAGGAAGCCGGACGCTGCCAAAGTTCCAGGCCGGCCCGACAATGGCTTCGCCACTGGAAAGGCCTCCGTGGAGAATCCCTCGGTCCAGAATCTCGGTGAGAGGATATCTGGCCCTGCTTGGATACGGGTTCAAGCTTCATCCCAGTGGATTCTGAGATGAGCCTAAGAAGTCCTAGGAAGGACGAAGGGCTATCGTCCACTGACTGCCCTCAGAGGACTCCAAGTCAAAACGCTTGAGAACAGGGAGGAGTCATCCACCCGACGAGTTGTCGAATAGTTGCCTGGAGCCTGAGCCACCCTCCACTTGCCGAGGCTTGTCAGGCGTGAGAGTGACCGACAGCCACGGGAAGGCCTTGGGCCAACCGCGATTCTTTCTGTCGGAGCCCCAGCTGTCGGCTGAGGTGGAGGCGGTTCCACCACAATTGGTGGGGCAGCCGGAATAGGTCGGACAACGGCCTGAAACAGGCTCCTCGACCACTACCTTGGTCCGGTGGCAACCACTAATGGCCGGAGAGAGGCCTGAGCCGCTTATTGGCCAGAAAATTTGTTGCCACATGAGGTCCTCGTGATTCGCGAAGCTACGCCGAAGCCTTCCCTCCTCGGCCGAGGAGGAAGAAGAGGAAGAGCGGCGACGCCGCTTGCCGCGGTGCCGAGACCGAGACCGTCTGTGTCGACGGGAACGGCTGGACCGCGAAGATGTCCGAGACCGAGAATCTCGGCTAGGCCGAGGTCGGTGAGGCGGGGAGCCGAGGATCGGCGATCCCCTCGGTCCGGTCGGCAAAACCGACAGCTCCTGATTCACCGGAACGGGAGAGCCGACGATATCCTCAGCCCTCACCGGGGGAACCGGGGAGGAGGGAATCTCGGCTTCTCCAGCCGACAACCCATCTAACGGGTCGAGAAAAATCTCAACCTCGTCGGCGGGAGTCTCAGTCACCTGGCCTGACGGGGGCACCGTGAAGCCAGTGGCCGAAGCCGATTGTCGACGAGGGAAGGGGGATCTTTCCCGCTCCCAAGAGCGTCGACGATGAGACTTACTCTTAGACTTCTTCGACCGATGAAACAGACTGAGAAAGTAGGACCTCACCTTTAGTTGAGAGGGTCAAGCAAAGCTCCTTAAAGGAAGCTGAATATGAGGTCAGCGATAGAGGGACAAAGGCCCTTGAGAAAGGAAGCAGCGGCCTGAGCCGCCCTGCTCTTGAAGAAGCGACCAACACCTCTCTGAACTGACCGGCGGATCCCGCCTTGTGAAACCGCCAAGTCGGGCCTCTTTGGATTTGACCGGAGGAAATCTTCTTACGGACGCCCCAGAAGTAAAGGGCAGCGCGTCTCGAGGACGTGAGACCGAGAAGGAGGAACACAGGTCGCAAGCCTGCGGGTCGTGCTCCTGGCCAAGGCAATAAGCGCCGTGGGTGCGGGTCCGTCGAGACATCTTCTTACAGGGACACATCTCCGAAATCAGGAGTCGATTTGTCCATCGTATGCCGAAGGAAGAAGACCGAAAGTTATAAAGGTTTTTCTCTTTTTAAACCGGAAGGATTTTAGGCCCAAAACTTAATCGCAGAGCGTTAAGGAGGGAACCTGAGCTTCCAAGCGGTAAGGAAGATCTGGCGTCATGGGCCGGAGCCGAGAGTTTTACCACCCGGGTGGGAGGAGGAGCTAGCTTGAAGACCTTCCGGCAAGATTTAAAGCGGCAAGGAACCTGCCAATAAGTGTGGATGAACAACATATCCATGTCCCTAGAAAATAGTCTTCCCTCAATGGAGAGGATATTGGTGAGCATGTACAGGGCGCAGGTATGTGTATTTCTGTTGGCACCAGAGAGGTGCCGGCAGGCCTTATTGATGCCTACTTGTATTTGATGAAGCGCCGTAGGGTAGTCGGCAGCAGAAACTGTGAGGCCATAGTCCACCAGCGATAAGACTGAGGAGGTAATGGCTAGGTTTATTAATGTTCCTGTTTATTATTCATTGCCCTGAATCGTTGGCACAAGAGTTTTAGCAAGATTTGCAGCAAATTTTGAATTTACTGACACTGGCATCCAGGATTTTCCACACCTTGAATGGCAGTTAGAGTCCTTGGCTCCATATATTACAAAAAAAGTAAGGGACTGTGATTACTCAGCTACAATACCATTTCAAGGTTCTGGGGATGTGCTGGAACCTCTTCAGCTTCACCCACAAGGTTCACATCTTCCCAGAACCTCTTGATGGTATTCTAGCCTTGTCATACATGTCCCCCATCTATTATTCTTTTTGTTGTGGCCTAAGAGTATCAATAATGGACAGACATTTTAACCATCATAATGTGTTATCTGCTTAGTTCAAGTATAGTTGTTAGCACTCTTGGCAAGAAATTAGCATTGTGATCTCAAGTCATGTGAAGTGAGCTTGGTGGTCTCAGCTCAGGTTCCACGCTCAGACAGTATCCTAGAAACTAGAATACCAACAGATACCTCCCATTTGTCCACATAGTTGCTGTGGTAGTATAACAGTGCTATCTGACCATGGATCCTGCCTTCTAGAATCCAGTGCATGGATCCTACAAACAGTGTGGATCCTCTGGATCCTAGCAATAAAGCCAGCTCGGATCCTAACTATCTGACCTTGGATCCCAGATTTGACCTAGGATCCATCGCCATCTGACCCTGGATCCTAAATATCTGACCTAGGATCCATTGCGATCTGACCCTGGATCCTAACTATCTGACTTAGGATTCCTGAATTACATCTAGGATCCCTGGATCTGACTTAGGATCCATCGCCATCTGACCCTGGATCCTAACTATCTAACCTAGGATCCCTGGATCTGACCTACGATTGCTGGATTCTAACTAGGATCCATCGCTATCTGACCCTGGATCCGACATCTGCCTTTGGTAGGATTTCTGGTAGGATCCTAGGTAGGATACCAGCACTATCTGACAGATAGTGCTAGGATCCACAAAAGCACTACCTGAGCAACACTAGTTCCATGTGACATGAGCTTAGCATTCTCAGCTCAGGTCAGATTTAAAATGATTGGAGCGCTTTTCCTCATTTTCTCTCTATGGACTCTAGGAGTATGTTTTGTAACTGCAGCGCTCTTTCTAGGGGTTCTTTCTCCCACCCCCACCCCTCCCAGGCCTACTTTAAATACTCTCCTCGGTCCTACCCTCAGCTCCCATCCATCCTATTCGCCCATAGCATCTTTTCCCACTCCCCATCTCAGCCAAGCATACTTTCTGCCTCTCTTGCTCTGCTCGTATCCCCTACCTACCTCGCGCCTACTACCTATACAGCATCCCTGGTGGTGCCTCTTTTCTACTCTTAACAATCCTACATAACATTTACCCTACCACACTTTCTCTCACTCCTTTGGTCAATCCTTTCTTTGATAATTGGTCAATCTTCCTTACCCTGACATAAAAAGGTGTTTCTGTTCCTCCTCTAATCTAACTCACCTATCCTAGTCCATACTCCGCAACTTTCTCTCTCTTAGGTCTGTCGGCCTGCCTGACCTAGCTCTGTCTCCCTTGCCACCTCTGTAATTATTTTACCACTCACCCCCCACCTCTTTCTGCCTGACTCGGCCTGGTTTCTCTCACCCCCCCCGACCCTTCACTCCCCGCCCATCAGCCCCCTATCAAAATGGCCCTTCCCCTGTCTATTTCTTCTCTCCTCCTTGATCCCTCTGACCAACCTGCCTGGCGCCTGTTTCCCCAACCTCCCTTGGGGCTGCAATCTGGACCTCATCTATCGGCCCTTGGGAACCACCACCTCGGGGTTTAACCCTCCTCATCGCACCTCCACCGGGATAGGCCGGAGTCGCCCCTGGAATCAAGACAAGGTTATTTACATTCGCCTCTTCCTACTCTCGCTGCTAGAGCACATTACCTCCCTCTGGGATAATAATACAAAATGGTTTTCTCGCTCTTGCCTGAGGCGGACGAAATAAATCTCCCTGAAACAACTCCTGCTCCTGCTACTACTACTATCAGGAAATATACACCCAAACCCTGGCCCCAAAATCCCAGGCTATGTCCACCAACAGTGTCACTCTGGGGCACTCACCTTTGCCACACTTAACGTCTGTACCCTCCTATCAAAACTCGATGCCCTGCAAATATTTACCCACCTACATAACCCCGATGTTCTTGTGATTGTTGAAACCTGGCTTACTCCAAAAATTGCTGACAGTACAATTGCTCTACCAGGTTACAACATGTTCAGATCTGACAGGACCTCAAAAAGAGGCAGTTGGTGTGCCATATACCTCAAAGACATTCTCCTAGGGCACCCTGTACCCCCCCCTCGGTCTCAACTGCCCAGATCCTATCCATCAGCATTCTACTCTGAGCACATAAAAAGTACTATTACTGCTGTCTACATCCCGCCAAAGGAACAAGTAAAAGGTTTGAACTCCCTGCCCTGAACAAATCTTACTTTATGCGAATGATGCAGTCATTCACGCCACACACCAAGACCCCCTCCTACTCCAAAAAAAGCTCCAGATGGGTTTCACCTCTGTTGAAAAACGGTTTAATAGACAAAAGCTGGTTCTCAACTACAAGAAAACAAAATCGATGCTTTTCTGCGGCTCCCGCAACAAACATAAGTCTCAACCCATCACCATTACAAACTGCCTTGGTGCTGTACTTGACCAAGTTCACTCCTTCAAATAACTTGGCATCACTCTCGACAGTCACTGAAACTATGGCATCCACACCGACGCTGTTGCAAATGCTGTTAATAAGCGCATAGGTCTTCTCTACAGGCACAGGCAATGCCTCACTACAGACTCCTTAAGGATAGCTGTGCAGAGCTCTGTGGTCTCACTAATTGATTATGGCTTGGTTATCTATGGCTCTGCTACTGACACAGCCCTTAGGCGCCTGTCCTTGGCACTAAACAAAGCCTGCCACCTCATCACCGGATCCCACCGTCTTACCCACACATGTATGCTCTACACCCAAACAGGCTGGCTACAACTACCCAACTGTATAAAATACCACACCTGCTTAATGACAAAGAAGGTTATGCTAGGCCTCGCACCCCCTGGAGTCCAAACCCTCCTACACCCAGCGCGCACCCCACACCACACTAGGAAGTCTGTAACTCAAATACTGCATATCCCCAGGTGCCGCACCATGCAGAGACAAAGGTCCTTTGCACACTGTGTACCCTCCTGGTTCAATGGTCTCAACAACGACCTCACCTCTCTTCAAAATCTGGGCCAGTTCAAAACCAACCTTCACCTCCACCTCTCTGCCTCCAGCTCCTGTGACTGTCACTCATAATCCACTGTTCCCTCTAGCACTTACTTCTCCCTCTCTTTCACACCCTCCCCTTTCCCAACCCCCAACCCCCCACCTTGGCACTAGCACTTTCTCTAAGTTCTGACAAAGCCGACGGCTGCTCCTCTCTCCTGTGTCCTGACTTTGAACCCTCCTTGTTCTGTATCTCAAAACACTGAGTTTGTTTAAGAATCACATGCTTGTATTGTTTACTTACTGCTCTGTGCCGTTACCTCCTCTCCCAAATGAATGTATTCAACTGCTCGGATTCTGCCAATTACATTACTGTCTTGTTTGTATATGTTTCCCCAAACTGACATGGAACCTTTGTAAAAGAGCCTTGGCTCAAAGGTACTTGTAATCCTAGAATAAAATAAATAAAATATGTTTCATGATCTCAGTTCATGTTTTATGTGAAATGAGTTTATTTATTTCATTTTTGCTGACTGGGAAAGAAGGACTAGACAATAATATTATTTTCAGCGGGGGTGCCATACAGACGCAAACAAACTGAAACTGAATCAGGTTAAGCTGCTGGTGGCATGTTAGTGAATGGGGGATATTTGGCCAGGATAACAGGGCCATGAAATATTTAACGTCCACCTGAACAACTATCAACAGACCCAGAATTTGTCCCATGAATGAGAGGGGAAAACCAAAGTATATGATTTTACTGGATTGACCAGAACCCTGTCCCTCCTTTCGGCTGGGCTCAATGGGAGGGGAATACGGGATAGAGGGCTTCATATATCCTTAAAACATACACTGAGGTCGAGCCGCCTGCCTTAGAAAGATATTTAAGAAATTTGAGGGATTAATTTAAGATTATTTGAAAACGGATTGGTGTGTGATGCAGCGATAATGCATGGTTAATATCAACTGGTTATCCTCCATATGGCAGTAACAAAATGTGTACAATGTATCACTAAGTCTCTTTTAATAAAAATGAAAAAAAAAAAGAGCAGACAGGATCTCGATTTAATGTCGCATGTGAAGGACAGCATACCCAGACTGTACAGCTTCCCCTCAGTACTGCACTCAGGCGCTGACATTTATTAATTTTTTAATTTGCTAACTGGGCAGAGCCCAACGGCATTAGATGTGCATTTTCAAGGGGGCCCCAGGATGTAACGTGAAGCAACAGCACAGAAAAAATATACATCGGAACACACAGAAATCAGTCATTCACACTTCCCCATTGACAAATCCAAGCAGTATTTTTTAACACTATTATAAACATATTCTGTGAACTAACAGAGTGAAATGAGGTAGGTAAATTATTTCAGAATACAATGCCTTTATAAATAAAAGAACATTGGCCCAGGAAAGAACAGAAAAGCGGGGGTCTTATGTACTTAGTACTCTGGGAACAAGCACTGCGACTAGCACCAGCTAAGAACAAAATTCTAGTAGGACCTTTTAGCAAGTGTCTAAAACCGATAAGGGCAAAATAAGTAATGTGTAAATCAAAAGAAGGCCAGACAAGGTGTTTGTAAAGAGTGTAGTGATGAGAAAATCTGGGGCTGGAGGCAGCAAATCATACGGAAGCCAGCCCAGTGGCACCGAGGGCTACGGCTCTGGACGCCTTACCTCACGCCATGCTGCTGACCCGTGTTTGGGAATTAGCACGGACCATCGGGGGGAGGAGGAGAGGGTGCGGAGCTGGATGGAGCTGCCGAAAGGCAGCCCTCCTCTCTGTGGAGGGTTGGTGGTATCCCTCGGCTCTTGACTGTCCCGTGGTGGAGGCCGGGGGGGCAGTGCAGGACAGAGGGAGCGCCAGACACTAGGCCAACAGGTGGGTGGATGGGGTCATCACCGGGGCTGTAGTACGCATGCGCGCCTCCATGTGCATGCGTCTTTACTCCTGGGGCCCCCGGGGTTAAAACTGGGAGGACTTCAGGAAAAACAGAAAAATGAGCCAGCAGCAGGATGATGCTTAACCCCCAGCAGGCTCTGCTCCCAGGCCAGGCTTAAGGTAAGTCCCAGTAATTCTGGGATGTTGGGGCTGGGGGGGGGCTGGTCGGGCTGATGGGGTCAGCTGGGCAGGAGATAAATAAATACACACATACACACACACAAAAAAAAAAAATCAGCGTATGGAATTGTACAGGATTTTAACTCTTTGCAGGTCAGTGACATTGGCCGTAGCATAGACTGGAAGATCATAGTCCACTAGTAACAGGAGAAGGGACTGAGTCAGTACTTTCTTAGAATGAGTGGCATGAGCCCAGTCCAGGTGTGGTACTACATTTCATAGCCTTCTGGCCCAGAGGTGGATGTGCTACTGAGTTTTCCTGGCACCTACTGGTCTCAGTTTGGTGGTCTCGGGTCCCAAGAGAAATGAGTTTACTGATCTTAGCCCAGGTCACATGTGAGATGGGTTCAGTGGTCTCCGCTCAGACCACATGTGAAAAAAAAAAAATGTTTGGTGGACTCAGGTCAGGTGAAATGAACTTAGTGGTTTCACGTCTCATGTGAAATGAGTTTGGTGGTCTCAGGTCACATGTGAAACAAGTTTGGTGGTCTCACGTACCATCTGAAATGAGTTACGTGGTCCCCCCATGGGTCACATGTGAAATGAGTTTGGTGGTCTCACGTCAGGTCACATAAAGGATTTGCTGGTGTCAGGTCCTATGTGAAATAAGTTGAGTAGCCAGCCTGCCGGCGCAGCGGTAGCACTACCGTTTGCGATGCCAACGACCCGGGTTTGGGAACGAGCCCGGGGAGTCGGAAGAAACGGTCGGGGGAGGAGGCTGAGCATCCCAGGGACCATTCGCCTTCTCCGAGGAGGCAGGGGGGTTTCGGCTCGGTGCTAGGCCGACCCCAGGCACAGACCTGGGGTATGGCAAGCGTCCTGATACATTGTTGGGGAATGAGCGTGGCAGACGTTGGCGGTGACACCTTGATGTCAGGGTGCATGCCACGCCAGAAAAAGGAAATGATTCTCCAGGCACCGGGTAGACAGAGCACCCGATGCATACCCCGAAGCTCCCACCTGTCTGCCCTGAAGCTGGACCCGATGAAGAAACAGAAGTTCGGGGTGTACAGGCCCCACCTCGTCACCGCCTGGATCCTGGGGTATGGCAAGCGTCCTGCCACATTGCTGGGGAATGGGCGTGGCGGACGTTGGCAGTGACACCTTGATGTCAGGGCACATGCCACGCCAGAAAAAGGAAATGATTCTCCAGGCACTGGGTAGACGGAGCACCCGATGCATACCCTGAAGCTCCCGCCTGTCTGCCCCGAAGCTGGACCCGATGAAGACACAGAAGTTCGGGGTGTACAGGCCCCACCTCGTCACCGCCTGGGGGGCAGATCCACGGCTACATGGGGGTCCAGCTGGGCTCCAGGTAGGTGAAGGAAGCAGGGTCTGACACCATAGGCGTCTCCCGAAGGTGTGGTGCTTGGGGACCGGAGGGGAAAAACAGCAAGTTTAAAAAAAAAAAAAGAAACAAACAAGTTTAGTGATCTCTTCACGGGTCAAAGTGACTAACTCTCACACGCACACGCACACACACACACACACACACACACACACACACACACACACACACAGAGTGGCAAGGAATCATCCTTTTACCAAGGTTGGCCAGGGTGGTCCCTAGTCCTGTGCTGAATTCAGCTGACAGTCGAAGCAGCAGCAGGAGGAAAATCAAGAAATTAATTCTGGAAAATGGCTCCACACTGCAACCAGTGCACTACACAAGATACTGAGCTGTTTCATCCAGGACTGAAGAACAGAATCTCTGAACTTTCCACTTCAGAAAAGGCCTGAGAGTCTGATTTAGTGGGAACAGTTCTCAAGTTTAATATCTTGTTTTCAACTGTTTGCTGTTCTGTGTATTTGTAATGAGCTCTGCTGTGGTCCTGCGGAAGGCTACAGTTACCAAATAATAAAGACAAAGACCCCTGATCCTGAGTAACTCGCCCCCCTTCCCCCACTGACATGAGAGTGTTGACTGACCCCCTCCCCCACTACTCCAAACAAGTCCACTGTGATATGCAAATAAACTGCATATTTTTTCATGGGAACACTGAATTCCCTATTGATGCATCCCGGAACTGACGTGTACCAGGTGGAGTCGAGCAGTGATGTCTGCACTGTGCCCACCTACACCGTATCTAACCTGAGAATAAACAGAGGCCTTGCAGTTCCCATGGTCTGTAATCCTCTGGCATTCCTCTGCAGTTGCAGCTCAGTAGGAGATTACAAAGCTCAGCTCCACCCCCTATTCCATAGGTCACTGACTGGGCGAACAGTCTGGTGGGTCTCTGTTTATGAAAGTGCCTATTGTCACCCGAGGTCACTAACTTCTTATGTAACCCCCCACCACCACAAACAATGACTTCAAGCCTATGGATTGGCCTTTGAGTGTTGAAATGAGGAAACAACTCGATTTTGCTTTCAGATTCCTTTAGATTCCCTTTACAGCTTGTTTACTTTCTGCTGGTAAGAGCAGACAGGCACTTCTCTAGAAGAATCATTTATTGATGTATTACTTTTTTAAAACAATAAAGAGAAAGCTAGGAAAAAAAGGGAAGGACTGTGTCACCTGGCTTAGCCTGACCACATTACTTCAGGGATGATTTCTTCCCTCTTATCACACCTGCTACAGGTAGTATACTGAGGAATGAGAAAACTGTACTGTTCTCAAGAGAAAAAAACAGAGGGTAACAGAATTATCTCTGAAGCAGCCTAAGAGGCATGCACAAACACACCCACACACAGAAACACAGAATTTGCTGGCAGATAAGGACTGCTTGGACCACCTAATCTGCCCATTTTTCCCTGCCTATAGTATCACCGCACATCCTACTTGATCTCCGGCCCATCCACCCACCCCCTTTCCTTTCTCTAAGATTCTCTCATGCCTATCCCACGCATTCTTGAACCCCACTACCGTTTTTGCTCCCACCGCCTCCGTTGAAAGACTGTTCCAGGAATCCACCACTCTTTCTTTAAATAAATGCTTCCTCACATCTCTCCCGAACCTACCCCCTCCAGCTTCTTATCATGCCCCCTTGTCCCTAAGCACCTTTTTGTAAACCAGTGCTTCCCTCCTGTACCTTATTTACCCTCATGAGGTATTTAAAGGTCTCTGTCATATCCCCCCTCTCCCTACTCTCTTACAGGATGTACATATTTAGGTACTTAAGGCTCTCCTTGTAAGGCTTCTGATGCAGACCCTGCACCATTTTAGTTGCCCTCACCTGGACCGCCTCTACTCTGTCTATGTCATTCTAGAGATGCAGTCTCCAGAACTGGATACAGTACTCTAGGTAGGGTCTTACTAGCAATTTACACAGAGACAATCCCACCTCCCTCTTTCTGCTTGTAATACCCCTCCCCATGCATCCCAGCATCCCACAAGCCCTCCTAAATGCCTTCTCACACTGTTAGTCCACCTTAAGGTCATCCAATATAACTACCGCTTGCCTGGTGGTCATCAGTTCCACTCCTCCCATTTTGTATTTTGCCCCTGGGATTCTGTGCCCCAAGTGCATTACTTTGCACTTTTTCGCACTGAAACCCACCTGCTATACCCTTGACCACTCCTCGATTTTTCTCAGGTCTCTTCTCATCCTTTCCGCTTCCACTGGAGTGTCCACCCTCTTGAAGATGTTGGTGGAATCCACAAAGTGGCAGACACTTGCTCACACAGTATCTGAGCGAATCGAATACCATCAGATATCAGATGCCACCGGATATACCCTTCGTATCCAACTACTGGAGCTCATCATCTAGGATCCAAATGGATACCAACTAAATCTGGGATCCAAAGGAGACTTCTGACCTCAGATCCCACTATCTGAACCCGGATCCCACATTATGACCTTGGATCTGGAATCTGAATTGGGTCTGCTAAGATCTCGGATCCAGAGTGTGAAACGTGGGCTCTCCATCGGAGCCTACCAGGACAATTAAAAGCAGCATCCGAGAATCACTAGTATACACCTGGGTCAGGCTGATGAGCCAAGGTCTGGTCCCACATGATGAATCTGGCACACACTAAATGGTCCCAGCTCACCCTGACAGTAAACTGGCAATCATCCCCTACCTGCTGTTTGAGAAACTGTTATTCCATACCGCTATGAACAATTGCCCACTATGAACCAAACTGAAGCCTTTTGGGAGTAGCACATGTACGTCATACATTACTGCACTAGAAACAAAACCCTTTTTGTACCCAGCTATTCCAAGGGACCCCCACAAAAAAGAGATGCTGCATCTCATGGGTATAGGCATCATCAGCCCCACTGCCTGAAGGACTGGGCCTTCATGTTCCATTATCAAGTTTAACTACAGTGCCTTAACATTGCAGACAGTGTTGGAGTTCCGAACATCAGTAGAACGGGACTTAATCCTCCAGCAAACAAATAATTTAAGCTCTCTCAACTGGCAAGAAACCAGAGTGCACTTATCTCCTGATTTAAGTTACGCCACGTTGATGCGGAAGAAGAGCTCTGATGGGGTCCAGGCGCGTCTCCATGCTCTTTGAGTACACCATGTCCTCCTAATGCCTGATAGCTTACGGATTCTGAATGAAGGTAAGGCATACCAGTTTTCAGAGATGACAGAGGCATCTAAGCTTCTTGAAAAGATCGAGAGACAGTTTGCTACTTGGGGAGAATCCCCAAACTCTGATGGAGAATAGGCAACCTGAACAGATTAAACAAGCTTTGAGTGATGAGGAATGGAAGGGAATCGGGGAGTGAAAGGACTTTATGTGGGACATCTTTAGGTGTCAAAGGGGGATCGCTTGGCTCCTTCGACATCAGGAATTCCTCAGGTTGTGAGAACTAAAGAAAATAAAACTGTTTGGGGGCTATCCTTATCTGGAATAAACATTCAAGATGGTGCATTATGGCGGGTAAAGGACTGCCGTTTCTTTATTCCCCATCCCCATCCCTTTGTCTCCTTTTCCCGCCCCTCACACACTGGCAGTGGCAGACTTTTCTGCCTCCTATAAGTTGTTTAATAAAAGAAAACGTTTGTTTACAGGGTTCTTGCTCTACAGTTAACCTCTAACAATGTTAGCAAGTTTGATGCATGTTATTTATATGGCGCCTTTCAATTATCAAGGCGCCTTACATAAAACAGTTAAAACAATCATTAAAGATATTCAACAGGACCAGGTCATTAAACAAATCAGTATTACAAAAATGCTTTTTCCCAAAGAAAAGTTTTCAAACACCTCTTAAATCCCGACACAGAAGTGCACTCCCGTAACCGACGTGGTAGAGACTTCCCAAAGGGTGGGGGCAGCATAAGAAAAAGCTCGAGCACCGATGAATTCAGATTCACCCTTGGAACCTCTAGCAACCCCTTGTCGGCCGAGTGGAGCGTTCGATCAAGGCAGTAGGCTACCAGGAGTTCTTTCAGATAGACCGGGCCCGAGCCATGAAGGGCTTTGAAAGTCAGCAAGCTGACTTTAAAGGTGATCCGCCACCGTATTGGCAGCCAGTGCAGTTCGCGCAGCACCGGAGTAATATGACAGGATCTACAAGAACCCGTCAAAAGCCGGGCTGCAGTGTTCTGCACTAGCTGCAGGCGACAGATTTAAACCCCTGAAAGCCCTAGATAAAGAGAGTCACAGTAATCCAGGCATGAGGACACAAAGGCATGGACTAAAGTTGGAAGGTCATCAGACAGAACAAGATGCCTAACCTTGGCAATGTTCCTAAGATGATAAAAGGAAGTCTTGATGACAGCCAACACCTTCCACTGCAGTGTCAGTCTGTCATCAAGAACCACCCCCAAGTTACACATCCATTCAGAGGTCGGGAGAGGAACACCTCCAAGAAAAATTCCGGAGGACGCAACCCCCCCCCCCAATCCGTCGACCAGGGTCCACAACCAGTACCTCTGTTTTTTCTGAGTTCAACTTCAGCCAACTAGAATCCATCCACTCCTGGATTTCTTTTAGACAGCTGTTAAAGAAAAAGAGAGCTCCCTCCTGGTCGGGGGCGAAAGAAAGGTAGAGCTGGGTATCATCTGCATAACAGTGAAACTTCAGCCCATACCTTCTTACAATGTCTCCGATGGGTAGCATATACACCGCAAATAACATGGGTGACAATACTGAAACCTGAGGCACCCCACACAACAAAGCCGTTGAGTCAGAGGAAAAAACCCCGGACACAACTCTTTGTGATCTCCCAGTGAGGAATGAAGTGAACCATCTTAAGACAGTTCCCGATATTCCACATAAGAGCCTCAAGAGTTCTATCAACACCATGTGATCTACAGTGTAAAATGCTGAAGAAAGGTAGAGGAGAACCAAGATGGAACGGCTCTTCCGATCTCTGGCCATCAGGAGAAATGTACACCTCAAGAGGGATGAATTAACAGTTCAGATTAAACGTATACCACGAGAGGGATGAATAACAGTGCAGAATAAATGTATACCATGAAAGGGAGGAATGACAGTTCAGATTAAATATATACCACGAGCGGGATGAATAAAAGTGCAGAATAAATGTATACCATGAGAGGGATGAAAAATAGTGCAGAATGAAAAGTGTTATTTTTGCATGTTATTCATCTGAGGTGAAAACAACATGTTAGTTCCAGTGCCGCTCATGTTATTTTTGATGCAGCCTCACTTAGTTTTGATCACAGTTTATTTCTGTTATTTTAAATTTTACAATTTTCTTAAGCGGAATACCCCAGCTGAGATGTGGCATTTCATTTTCAGTGGGATCCTGGTTCTCC
This sequence comes from Neoceratodus forsteri, assembly GCA_016271365.2. NCBI lineage: Eukaryota > Metazoa > Chordata > Ceratodontiformes > Ceratodontidae > Neoceratodus > Neoceratodus forsteri. The sequence continues at coordinate 559,678,781 of CM057450.1, read as the reverse complement.
TATTTCCACAGCTGGGAAGACGGGGACACTAGGGGCCAGATATTCAAAACTTTGCCCCGGGGCTAAACAACTCTGCCCAGTGTGCTAAAGTAGCCCGGAATAAATAGCCCGTCATATTCAAAAGGATTAATCCCAGTACTAAACCTGATGAATATAGCGTGCTAAGGAAGCTGGGCAAACTGGGCTGGGAGTGCAGTGTTAAAATAGCCCAGGAATAAGACAGCACTGACTATAGCAACAGGAAAGTGCAAACTGCAACAGCAGCTCAGTAGACTCTGGAGCAAGCACGTGTTGCAGGTGGAGAACATTGTGTGTGATTGCAAGGAGATGACTCACATCTACTGCAAACAACAATGCAAGCCACACACTGCAGAACTGTGCTATGCTGATGAGAGGTTTGCCCAGGGCTAACCTGACTGCACAGTGCTAACACAATAGCCCGGTGCAAACTGGTTAGCCCGGGGCAAATGTTTGCTATATTCAAAGCTCCCACGCAAATGAGCCTACTTAGGTAATCCGCGGGCAAACAGGCACATTTGCATCTCATTATGTGCTGCTTAGCATACATTATCATGCAGTTTGCCCAGTGCTACTGCATGGAACACACAGCTCCACCTCTTGGTAGGAATGGAAGTACAGGCTGGATGCTGCAGGCCACGGCGTGCTCACAGCATCCCCTGTTGGTCAGAATGGACGCACAGGCTGGAAGCTGCAGGATATGGGTGCTGGCAGGCACAAGTGATGCATACACCTCACCCATGCAGCACTGCAAGCAGTACAGACCAATAGAGTTATATATTTTACATATATATATATATATATATATACACACACACAGTATATATATATATATAGATACATACATACTGCCTGAGTCCAAAAGCGCCCTGGAGGACAGCCCTCCCACCCCAGCACCAACACTGGCACCCCACAGCAGTTGTGGGTGCAGTAACAGTGGGGTGCTACAAGAATGCATGGGACAGGCATGAGGAAAGGGAGTGGGGAGGACATAGGCTGTAGGCCTACTAGGCCAAACAGCAACTCCATGCTGCAGGGAACTGTGTACACTGGGTGGGCCAAGCAGTCCATCTCGGCTGCTAAGGCCGCTGTTCCCACAGGGGGAATACAGTCCCTGGTAGTCTAGGTTCCCCCACATCGTGATCCCCAATCCCCTTAGCCGCAGGCGCTGCACAATATCCATGGTAGTCTAGATATGCATGTCCAAGTGGTCCCTCCACCCCTCCAGCACGATCCCAGACTCCTGTTCTGTAAATTAGATATGCATGTCCAGGTGGTCCCCCCACCCCTCCAGAACAATCCCCGACTCCCATTCTGTAAATTAGATATGCATGTCCAAGTGGTCCCCCAACCCCCCCAACACGATCCCCAACCCCAAATCACTGAATAACCTGGTGGTCTAGTGGCCCCCCCACCCAAGGGGACAACTCCTGCTCCCCCGTAATCATCCTACAAACGGAACCGGTGACCAGCTCAGCCCTCCTCTCACCACCACGGCTGGCTGCCGACTGAGGTATGACTGAGCAGTACTGAACTGAATGACCGCGTTCGAGGACACACTCATTCATTTCAGTACTGCAGTCATACCTCAGTCTGCTGCCGGCCGTGGTAATATGAGGAGGGCTGACCCGGTCACCGGCTGTGTTCGTTGGATGGTTATGGGGGGTGGGAGTCATCCCGCCGGGTGGGGGGCCACTAGACCACCATGTTATTCAGTGATGTGGGGTCGAGGATCGTGCTGGGGGAGGTGGGCGGACCACTTGGACATGCATATCTAATTTACAGAACGGGAGTTGGGGATCATGCTGGGGGGAGGTGAGGGGACCACTTGGACATACATATCTAATTTATAGCACGGAAGTCGGGGATCATGCTGGGGGGGCCACTAGACTACCAGGGCATATGTGTGCTATTGCCACTACAGGGGTCGGGGATCGTGCTGGAGCGGGGGGAGACAGCACCGCACTACCGCATGCTTGTTGGTGGCGGTATTTAGCGCCACGCTATGGGTTGCACTAAGTCCTGTAGCACGGCGCTATACATTTGAAAATGCCAGCTGCGCCGCCATTCCTGGCCACTCCCCTAACCCCCACCCCTGCATACATTATCGTTTAGCGTCAGCACTACCCCACAGTGCTGGTGCTCTTAGGGCTTTTGAATATTGCAGCCTGGTGCAAATCTAGCACTATACCCAGCGCTACGGATTTGCACCGGGCGCAAGGCTTTGAATATCTGGCCCAAAGGGTTTAAAGGATTACTACACCTTCATATCTTATAAATGTAATTTGTTTCCTTTTCAACAGACACCTTCTTCATGTAGCTGTTGGGGATATATGTGTTAGCTTTAGTTTATTTTTACTCTTCATACCAGTCCCAGTAACTAGCCTGGGGGTCTCCATTTTCTGGTTATTGAAATGTCATTGTCCCTGACAGCTGCAGTAGCATATGAGAACATGATGCCACGGCATCCATTTACATCATGTATCTCTGTGCTGAAAGTACACATATGCATGCAAGTACACATAACCTGAAAAAAAACTATGGAAACACTCAGACTGAATGCAGTTTGAAGGAAAAAACCTGCATTACAGCTAAGACTGTTTGCAATGCTAATTAAAGGTAAATGTGGCATTTCACACTTTGCTGCAACTTGTTTTGTTGAATTCTAAGCAAGTAGAAGGCAGACTGTGGAGTCTAAAGGGTGCTGACATATCATGTCATCATATGCTAATGCAGCTCACAGGGACAATGAGATTTCAACAACCAGGAAATTATGACCCTCAGGATAGTTACAGAGACTGGTATAAACAGCGAAAATAGAGCAAAGCAAACACAATATTCTCAACGGTTACACGAAAAGAGTTGTCTATTAATAAGGAAACAAACAACATTTACAAGACATGAGGGTGTAATACCCCTTTAAGTGACTTGCTCATAGTCACATAGTCAGTGAGTATCTGGCTCTGGTGAGGTTTGATCTTGTGACCATTTGGTTCCTAAGCTGGTTCTCTAACCACAAGAATATTTTCACTGAATCCGAAGGGCTTTTTCATAGTAGAGTTCTACTATCTGGGCTAATGTCACATCAATCACAAATATAGCATATTTTTTTAAAGATTTCTGTGCAGACAATGGTTGTCATTTATCCAAGCAAGCAAGCCCATTCCTGTAGGCTCAGGGCACTGTACAATATACAGTACCACAGTATTACACAATGAACTCAAATTTACTAACGAATAACCACAACGTTAAATCCAAGTTAGATCAACAATAAATAGACTCAATCAAGATCATTTATAAAAAATAACTATAAATAAATATAATATAATCCACTTTGACAACTTGTGATAGTTTAGCCACATGTGAAAGCCTGGCCAATAAGGTTCTGTAAACCACCTCTGCACCACCCCCCACCACACATACAAAAAACATACACATTCACATATCGACCTGAGCCGTTTTTAACTCACAGTGAGTCCTGCACCATCCGGATCAGCATCTACACTATCTCTGAAAATGCCCACAGCATTTTGGTTCCCTGCCACGCCAAGTGGCTCAGTGTTCCTATAATGATTCGGCTCCTGGGGTGTCCACACTCAGCTTGCAGTGGAGCAGGTGGTTTAGTGACACTCAACATGCTGCACAAAGGTGTGTGTAAATGGAACTACACATGTAAGGGATAACACGTGACAGAGTGTGTGGTTATAAGGGAATAAAACATCTTGGTAGCTTGTTAGGCACGAGGCATAGCCAAGTGCTGCAACAACCCAAGAAGTGCAATTATTTCTGTATAACTGCATACCCTAGAGTGTGTCATCCCACAAGTAGGTTTAAGAAAAACCCCACAAATGTCCTTCAGATGAGGTGTGAGGTTGTCAGAAAAATAATCAATGGTCATGTGACAGGTTTTGACCAGTAAGATTATAGAATTTTAATGGCTCCTTATATAAACAGACACGTATGCAGCACACCAGAATGTGTAAAACAGGGAAATGTTTTTTTCTGTTTTAAAAATCTATTCATCACTCACAGTTGTAGTAAAGTATGCTGATGATGTTCAATGCTTTTTTTTTTCTTACACTGTCAAGCGGGCAAGACGACTACAGAAAGGAACAAATCAGTACAACAATGTCAAACTTGACTGGGGGGGGCAGAAAGCATTCCTCAAATCCTAGTCAGATATGCTAAGGAAAGCACTAAGACATGTGCTGCCTGCTTCCCATCTCCGTCTCTCTCTCTCTCTCTCTCTCTCTCTCTCTCTCTCTCTCCCCCTCCCCCTCCACAAGGCTAGATTTCCCTGTTGGGGGTTTGCCTCACTGCTCAGCTATGCCATCTGTCTCACTGGTCTGACAAGTTTGTCTTCCATTTGAATTATTGGGTCTTTCCATGTACAAATGTGCACCTTTGTTATCTGGGTCATTCCTTCTAATTAACAGCCGCTTGGCAATCCATAGTGTAGTACCCAGCAACACAAACCCAGCATGATGTTCTCTGCAGCCAGCTTGTAGACTCCAACTGGCCCGCAAACAGAAGACTCGAAGAATTTCACAAAGCTACAACATATCCTCCCTCTAACCTGTCATTTAGTAGTATCAGTGGTCCAAGCGTTAAAAAATAGTGAAATGTCAAATCTTTCACAAATTTGAACGTAGCTGATGAAGACAATGAACTAGATTGTGGCTCTACTACATTGTATGATGAATTGATGGTTACTAAAGTGGAGTTTGAGAAGGAAAAATGGTGGTACTATGCATGAGATAAGCATAAGTGTACATTTAATATAATATTGTCCCCCAGATCGGATGCAGTGTCACAGTGTGCCACAGTTCCTGCATGACAACTGCCACTGAACTGCATAGTTTCCTGTAGAATTCTGCAGATCCGGCATCTGATCCTGGCGGGCGCCTCTTCGACGTATGGCTTGATTTTCAAACACAGCGGTACACTGTATCTCCACATATACTTCAAACCATGAGTAATATGGATTGTAGAACACTCTCCTGCCAGAAAACTGATAGGGGAGGGAGATGTGCTTGGCTCCTGTGAGCTGCTTCTTTCTGGCTTGGAGGTTGGCTATGATGGTAGCTACTCACATGGCCTCGTTGCTGGAGGAAGTGTGTAGTCAAAGCAACTAGACTGCTTGGGTGGGGGACTACATGGAAAACCAGACAAAATGCAGCTGGGGTTGGGGGGGCTGCTCCACTCACCACCTCTCTCATAAGGGGAAGCAAACAGAAACTGTGCACACAGGGCGGCAATACAAACAAGACAGGAGAGGAATCCTTTAAGAAAAGTGCACAGGAACCAGATAAAAAAGCCAAGTGCATGAACAGAACAGGTGCTCTCCAGACAAATATTCCAAGGGATCACAGTTCCCTCAAGCTATCCTTGGGGAAAACTTCCCAGTATAATCCTGGGCACTGGCATCAGCTGTTCCAAACCTTCAAGGTATTGAGTAAGCTCTCAGTTGCATAATTCACTTCCTGGTTCATCTTGCCCTCAATCAATCCTTCCCCCAAGGCCCAAAGAGGCTAGCGTTTCCATGGCAATATGCCATAAAGAATTTCCCCAGGCATCCTCCTAGATAGTGCTTTTGTTACAGGAGGTGTGTGTGTGTTTGTGTAGCGGTCACATAAAGATGAAGGCTCACTCTGGTATGTGTCAAAGTTTGAAATTCCTAATGGTGTTTATAATCTACGCAGGGCGGAAAAAACAGCTGGAGTCCTGTCTGTCATTGTCTGTTTCCTTAGCTGGTTCATTTATTTTTCCTGTTCTGCACTTATCTGTACCCCTGTGAGATTTACAGCAGATCTCGAGTTTAAACCGGTTGATGTTCTTCATTTATGGCGTCATGTTCCGTACAGAGGTGTGATAACAGTATCACTGCATTGCTACAGTATAATGTTCCCTACAGACATGTGATAACCATGTTACTGCACTAATGCAGCCTCACGCTCCATACAGGGGTGTGAGAACCATACTACTGCACTGCTGCAGTCTCCTGTTCCGTACAGATATTGCTGCAGCATCATATTATGTAATGAGGTGTGACGATAATCATATCACTTGCATTGTTATGTGATCATGTTCTGTACTGAGGTGTGATAACCGTACCACTGCATTGCTGCATCATGTTCCATACAGAGGTGTGATAACCATATCACTGCATGGCTGCAACATCATGTTCCATATCCACACAGAGGTGTAATAATCATATAACTGCATTGCTGCATCATCATGTTCTCTACAGAGGTGTGATAACTGTATCACTACATTGCAACAGCATCGCGTTCCATACTGATTTGCAACAACAGTTCCACTGCATTACTGCTACATCAATGTTCTATACAGAAGTATGATAACGGTATCACTGCATCAGTTGGGGTATCATGCTCTGTACAGAGGTGTGATAGCCATATTACTTCTATTGTCGCAGCAACAGTTTCTGTACAGAGGTGTGATAACTGTATCACTGCATCAGTTGGGGTATCATGCTCTGTAAAGAGGTGTGATAGCCATATTACTTTAACTGTATCACTGCAGTATCATGTTCTGTACAGAGGTGTGATAACTGTATCACTGCATCAGTTGGGGTATCATGCTCTGTACAGAGGTGTGATAGCCATATTACTTCTGTTGTTGCAGCATCAGGTTCTGTACAGAGGTGTGACAGCCATATCACTGCAGTATCATGTTCTGTACAGAGGTGTGATAGCCATATTACTTCTATTGTTGCAGTATCAGTTTCTGTACAGAGGTGTGATAACTGTATCCCTGCATCAGTTAGGGTATCATGCTCTGTAAAGAGGTGTGATAGCCATATGTGCAGCATCATGTTCTGTACAGAGCTGTGATAAGCATATTATTGCATTGCTGCAGCATCATGTTCTGTACAGAGGTATGATACCATATTACTGAACTGCTAAACCTTGTTATACAAGTACAAGAACACCTGGTTAGTTTTCCATTTTTAGTTGAAATTTGTTGACCGGGAAAAACACGCTAAGCCAAGTTTTCCAGGTTTGGCTGAGATATCAGACTGCTGGATACCAGGGCAAAAATCAATACAGTACAAAATAAATAAATACTACAAATAAAACAACAAACAATAACACAGAAAAATGTCTAGTGAACAAAGGAGAAATTATCCAATTTTAGTTTATGGGGTTAAAGAGATTCACCAATATTTGTCCCTGCCACTGATTAAACAGTGGCTTACCACCACACGAGTCTGCATGTGTAAATATTTCCAAAAGGAATGCAACCTTTAAAAAGTTATTTTCTTTGTAAAATTGTAGAAACCGGGTCCCAAGGACTTCCCGTTTTGTTCCTCTGCCACCCAGCTCCGCCCCCGTGCTCACTAGCGTGATGACGAGATGCCAGTGAGAGTGCAGGGGCGTGCCCCATTTATTCAATGGGCGACAGCTTTTCAATCAATTTTTAATAACATGATGGCCACTTGCTAACGAAACGTGGGCACCGGTCGACTACCAAGGGCCTTATGCCATGTGGTGGTCAGCCCCGGGCAGCTAGTGGAGACTCTGTTCCGCGTACTATTATGTTGGAGTTCCGAACATCAGCAGAACGGGACTTAATCCTCCAGCAAACAAATAATTTAAGCTCTCTCAACTGGCAAGAAACCAGAGTGCACTTATCTCCTGATTTAAGTTACGCCACGTTGATGCGGAAGAAGAGCTCTGATGGGTTCCAGGCGCGTCTCCATGCTCTTTGAGTACACCATGTCCTCCTAATGCCTGATAGCTTACGGATTCTGAATGAAGGTAAGGCATACCAGTTTTCAGAGATGACAGAGGCATCTAAGCTTCTTGAAAAGATCGAGAGACAGTTTGCTACTTGGGGAGAATCCCCAAACTCTGATGGAGAATAGGCAACCTGAACAGATTAAACAAGCTTTGAGTGATGAGGAATGGAAGGAATCGGGAGTGAAAGGACTTTATGTGGGACATCTTTAGGTGTCAAAGGGGATCGCTTGGCTCTTCGACATCAGGAATTCCTCAGGTTGTGAGAACTAAAGAAAATAAAACTGTTTGGGGCTATCCTTATCTGGAATAAACATTCAAGATGGTGCATTATGGCGGTAAAGGACTGCCGTTTCTTTATTCCCCATCCCCATCCCTTTGTCTCCTTTTCCGGCCCCTCACACACTGGCAGTGGCAGACTTTTCTGCCTCCTATAAGTTGTTTAATAAAAGAAAACGTTTGTTTACAGGGTTCTTGCTCTACAGTTAACCTCTAACAATGTTAGCAAGTTTGATGCATGTTATTAACATTTACAGTGAAGATGTCACACTGCACTATGTTTGAATCTGTGCAGGAGGCTTATGGCTCATAGTTTGTACTCCCAATGTTATGAAGGTGGGATGATTAACCCTTGGATAGGGTGCACGATATTGTTTGAACATTTCTGCCATCCCAGCTCATGGCAGCAAGGGCCATTTTTTGGACTATTTTCAATTTCTGGGACATTACTGTAGGTACTATGTGTACCAATTTGTTTCTTGCAGTTCTAAAATACAGGTTACTCACCTGTAACAGGAGTTCTAGGAGTGGTATATGTTGTTCATCCACACTTGCTGGCAGGTTCTTTGCCGCTTTAAATCTTGCCAGAAGGTCTTCAAGCTGGCTCCTCCCACCCACCCGGGTAGTAAAACTCTCGGCTCCGCCCCATGACGCCAGATCTAGCCCGTTGGAAGCCAGGTTGTGCGTCGAAGCCGGGAGGTCGGGGTTAGGTGGATGAACAACATATACCACTCCTAGAACTCCTGTTACAGGTGAGTAACCTGTATTTCTAGGGACGTGGATATGTTGTTCAATCCACACTTATTGGCAGACTCCTAGCAGTTCTCCAGGAGGAGGGAGGCAAGGCGCACACCCCCTACTTAGGGAATAAGGACTGGAGAACTGAGGTCCCAAAACCAGCATCCCGGCGTGACTCAAGGTCGATGTGGAAGTGGGTAATGAAGGTGTGTGCTGACTTCCAGGTAGCAGCCCTGCAGATTTCCTGGATAGGGACGTCCCTGGAAGCAGCCATTGAAGCAGTGGTATGGCAGGCAGAATGAGCTCTTATCCCTTTGGGTGGCTCCATGCCTGCCAACCTATAGCAGAGATCTATGCAGGAGGTGACCCACCTGCTTATCGTCCACTTGGCTGCAGGGCTGCTAGGTGCGGCTTCAGCGCAGGTGTAAAACAGCTGGTGAACCTCTCCCGAACTTCAGCCGTCCGCTCCTTATAATAGACAGCGCTCTTCTAGGGTCCAGAGTATGGAGCCTTGTCTGCCTCCAAGGTGTGATTGGGTAGAACACCGCAGAGTCAACACCTGGTTAAGGTGAAACTCCAACACCACCTTCGGAAGGAATTTCGGGTGGGGGCGCAGGACAACCTTGTCCCTGTGGAAGACCAGATAAGGAGACTCGATGGAAAGCGCCAGCTCTCCCATCCTTCTGGCTGACGTAATAGCCACCAAAAGGCGGTCTTCCACAACAGGTGGGAGATATCGCACCTGTGCATCGGTTCGAATGGCTTGTCCATGAGCTTAGCCAATACCAGCAGTAGATCCCACTGAGGTGGAGGTTCTCGAACCGGAGGGGATATGTGATCAAAGCCTTTAAAAAAGCGCCCGACCATCTCCTGTGCCACCGACTGCTTGCCGGCCCGAGCCCGGTAAGCAGAGATGGCTGCCAGGTGCACCTTAAGGGTCGTCGACCGAAGCCCTAGCTGAGAAAGGGACCACAGGTAGTCCAGAATGCTAGCCAATGAACAGGAGGAAGGGTCCAACCCCTTGCCCTGGCACCAAGTGGAGAATCTCTTCCATTTGAAGGCATAGCATTTTCTGGTCGACTCCTTACAGGATGCCTCAACAACGTTGAGGACCTTGTCGGAAAGACCCAAGGCCTGGAACTCCAGCCGCTCAGGAACCAGGCCATCAAGTGCAGGGGTTGAAGGTCCAGATGGAGTACCTTCCTCTTGTTGACTGAGATCAGGTCCAGGCAGGCTGGAAGCCACCTCGGGAGCCTGTAGCTGAGGCTGAGGAGATCTGGATACCAGAACTGACGGGGCCAGTCTGTGGCTACCACAAATCACCTATGCCTGGTCCTTCTTCACCTTGAGAATCACCTTGTGGATCAAGGGGAATGGAGAGAAGGCGTAGAAGAGGCCCGGGGTCCACGGCCTCAAGAAGGCATCCCCTGCAGCGAGCCCTGCTGAGGAGGGTGGGCGTGAAACAGCCTCAGCTTCGCATTCTCCCTGGAGGCGAACAGGTCCACCTGAGGGGTGCCCCAGTGGAAGAACAGATCTTATACTATCTCTGGCAGGAGAGACCACTCGTGAGATGCAGCACCTATCTGGCTGAGGGCATCAGCCAGACTGTTGGAGGCTCCTGCCACATGGATGGCTAGGAGATCCGCCTCCAGGCTGATCACGAGAGACTAAGTGCGGAGAGCCTCCTTGCACAGGGGCAAGGAGTGCGTCCCGCCCTGCCGGTTGAGGTAGTACATGGTTGTGGTGTTGTCCGTCTGGACCTGGACCACTTGACCCCGTACAAACGGAGCAAAGGCGGTGAGGGCTATTCGGACTACTCGAAGCTCCAGTAGGTTGATGTGGCATCGAGACTCCTGAGGGGACCAGAAGCCATGGGCTCTGAGCTCCCCCAGATGGGCACCCCAACCCATCAGAGAGGCGCTGGTCGTCAGCGTGACCATCGGCTCAGGGCGGACAAACGGGATACCCTCCTGCAGATGAGCTGGAACGAGCCACCAAAGGAGGCTGTTCCACATCTCCTGGGTCACGGTCACTGGCTGGTCCAGAGGACCGAAGCGCTATGACCACTGGCGGGCCAGCCCCCATTGCAGGGGACGCATATGCCAGCGGGCCCAATGGATCACGCTGGTGCAGGCTGCCATGAGGCCCAGAAGACACAGGAAGTCCTGGGCAGGGAGCAACTGCCCAACCAGAAATGACTGGGCAAAGGAGGAAAGGACCTCGGCCCTGTCGGCTGGGAGCTGTGCTTTGGCTCGAAGAGAGTCGAGCTCTGCCCCGATGAACTGAATCACCTGTGATGGCACAAGTTCCGACTTGGCCTCATTGATGAGGAGGCCAACCTGAGAGCAGACCTGGAGGGCCAGATCCCTGGACCACTCCACCTCCAACCTGGAGGGGGCTGCAATCAGCCAGTCGTCCAGGTAAGGGTACAACCGGACCCCTCAACGCCGCAGGAATGCCGTCACCACTGCCATGCATTTGGTGAAGACAATGGAAGCTGGAGAAAGGTCAAAGGGATCCCTCTGCCCTGAAGCAGAGGAATCGCTGGTGAGACGGACGGATTGGGATGTGAAAGAATGCGCCCTGAAGGTCCAGAGAACAGAACCACATGCCTCGTTTCAAGGATGGAATGATCTGAGCCAGAGTGACCATCCTGAAGGTGCGAGACCTTAGGAACTTGTTCTGGTCGTGTAGGTCGAGAAAAGGGCACCAGCCCCCCATCTGTTTTGGGACCAGAAAGTACCTGGACACAAACCCTGGGTCTTGAGGGGGTCCGCCACCTCCCTGATCACCTCCTTCTGGAGGAGCAAGGCAATGTCAGTTCAATGAGCCGACAGAGAGGTTGCGGAACCCATAGCCCCCCGTGGGGCGATGGCTCGATAGGAGGGGGACTGCTCAAATTCCAGAGGCAGACCCCTGCCTACCACTTCCAACACCCAGCGGTCCATGATGATATCGGACCAGGTGGAAAGGAAGTGGCGGAGCCGTCCCCCCATGGGGGGAACCCTGGAAGAAGTGACAAGGTTGGGGCGACACCCCTCAACCCGTCACTGGGCAGGCTTGGAGGAAGGGCCGGCCGAGGAGCCGCCTGGGCCTTTTCCTCCAGGCTTCCTGCTGGAAGAAGCAGCAGGCTTGGCTTTGGGGTGCCAAGTACAAGCCTGCTGGCCCTGATGCTGGTGTTGCTGGGCCGGACGTGCCGCAGGGGCTGAAGGACGAAAGGGCTTATGCTGCTGCTGGCGGCCTTTGTCCTTCTGGGCAGATGTGACCGAGTCCAAGGTGGCGCTGGACTTCTCGATCCGTTGGAGATAACCCTCCACCCTGGGTCCGAACAAGTCGGTACCAAGGAAGGGGACGTCTGCCAGCTTGTGCTGGGTATCAGCCGTAAAGGTGGAGATCCGCAGCCAAGCTCTGCGGCACATGGCCACTGCAGCCGCTACTGACCGGGCACATGAATCAGCGATATCCAACGAAGTTTGGAGCTGCTGTTTAGCTACCGCCCTTCCCTGATCCCCTACCTGCTTAACCGTCATTTGAAGATCAGCCAGTAGATGAGGAATCACCTCATCCAGGGAGCCCAAAAGGGCGTGTGAAAAGTGTGCCATCAGAACGGCCGAGCTAGCCTGACGAAGGCCTAGGGAGGAAGCAGCATATACCTTCCGCCCTGAGTAGTCCAATTTCTTGGACTCCTTATCGGGTGGTTTGTCCACATCCCACGCGTTCCCGGAACGCCGGAAAACGCTGTCGGTCACTAACACCTCCGCAGAGGGGTGCTCCGAGAAACCAGAGAGTGAACCTGTAGGTGTGGGACAAGTAGCTGGCCACTGCCACAGCTCCAGGGCCGGGCCAACAATGGCTTCGGCCACTGGAAAGGCCTCCGTAGGGGAATCCCTTGGTCCAGTATCTCCGTGAGGGGATACTTGGCCTGTTCTGAAATGGGTTTGAGCTTCATCCCAGTGGATTCTGAAATGAGTCGAAGCATTCCTAAAAACAAGGATGGGCTCCCGTCCACCGACTGACCCCCTGTAGACTCCAGGTCACGCGGCCTGGAGAACAAGAAGGAGTCATTGTCAGACTCCGAGGAGTCTGCGAACAGCTGCCGAGCTCCTCAGCCACCCTCCACATGCCGAGGTCGATCAGGAGTGAGGGTGACCGACAACCTATGAGGCAAACCCTGACCCGACCGAGAATCCTTGGTCGGGGCCCCAGTCTTCGGTTATGGAGGCGGAGGTTCCACCACAATGGGTGGAGCAGCCGGTTTCGGACGAACAACTGGTGCAGGTTTCGGCTCCTCGACTACGAGGGGTTGTTTCGGCCGCTCAGGTGATAGCCACTTAATGGCCGGAGAAGGCGACGGAGTCAGCTTATTCCCAGACAATAAGAACTGCTGCCACATTAACTCCTCGTAGCGCCGACACAACTTGCGCCAGAGCCTATCCTCCGAAGAGGATGAGCAGCGCCGCTGCTTTCCATGGTGCCGAGATCAAGACTGCCGACATCAGTGGGACTGGCTGGACCTGGAAGATGTCCGAGACCAAGACCTCCGGGGATTCCGAGGGTGGGTCAGAGAGGGGACGGGGGAAACCCGCTCCTCCCTCTGTTCAGGGACCTTAACCAGGGACTCCGGCACAGGAGGCACAGGCAAGTCCTCGGTTTCCACCAGGGGAACCGGTGAAGTAGGGTTGTCGGCATCACCAGCTGACAAACCATCCGACGGGTTGAGAAAAATCTTGACTGCGTCGACGGGTGTCTCAGCCGGCTGACCTGACAGGGACATCGTGAAGCCAGCGACCTTAGCCGCAACCTCGACCAAAGTCGAAAGTTGACCATCCGATGAAGGGGATCTCTCCTGCTCCCACGAACGTCGATGGTGGGACTTACCTTTGGAGTCCTTCTTTTTGGACCGACTGGAATGTCCCGATGGTCCTTCTCCCTTGGTGGAGAGGGATTGGCAAAGCTCCTTAAAAGAAGCTGTATGTGAAGAGCCCAAGGAGAGCGGGATTAATGCCACGACCGAGGAAGAAGATGATGCGGCCTGGGCCGCCTCCTCCTCGAGAGCGATCATCTGCTCCAACTGCTCCGCGGAGCCCACCACCGCGGACACCGACCAACGGGCCTCCTTTGACTTGACCGGTGGATATCATTTTTCAGGGTGCCCCAAAAGAAGTTAAGCAGCGCGGTCCTCCAAGACTGAAGCCGAAATGGATTTGCACAAATCACAAGCCTGCAAATCGTGGCTGAGTCCTAGGCAGTAAACGCACCTGCAGTGCGGGTTGGTCCGGGACATCTTCCGCCCACAGGGGCACCGACGAAATCCAGGAGTTGATTTGTCCATCGCAGCCGCGAGGGAAAAAGAAGACCGAAGTCTTGTAAATTTGATAATAAGTTCCGGATTAACCGAAGAGTGTGGATCCAGGCCTAAAACGCAAAGCGCTAAGGAGGGAACCTGAGCTTCCAAGCGGTAAGGAAGATCTGGCGTCATGGGGCGGAGCCGAGAGTTTTACCACCCAGATGCGTGGGAGGAGCCAGCTTGAAGACCTTCCAGCAAGATTTAAAGCGGCAAGGAACCTGCCAATAAGTGTGGATTGAACAACATATCCACGTCCCTAGAACAATGAATATTTTGCAACCCCCCTACATGAGGTAACACAGAACAGGGGTGTTTAACTTTAGTTACTGTTAAAATTATGTGCTTGCCTATTTGGCATATGTAAAATCTCAGTCTGCCTGCCTGTTAGTTATGAAATACAACGTCTAACTGCATAAAACTAATAAAATATAAGTCAAAATAAAAAAATGCCTTTTGTATTAGATGATATAAACATGAGGTTTTTGAAGCCTAACTTGAGTTGAAGGTTAACAAGAGTAGTGGGCCTGGGGCTGGCCCGGTGGTGCTGAGGGTTGAGGTGCTGGACGCCACACCTTGCGCCACGCCGGCAACCCGGGTTCGGGAACGAGCCTGGACCACCGGGGTCGGCAGGGAGAGAGGATCACGTCCGAGGGACTGCTCTCCTCTTGGGAAGGGATCCTGGGTAGCCCGCTGCGGCAGCGGCCCCCGGTGGAGTCCGGCGGCACTGCTACATGCAAGGGCTTACAGGCTTGGGGCAGATGTCAGACGGCTGCCTTCCGGACGTGAGTGGGAGCACTCATGTCGCGGGCTGGGCGGCATTGCACGTCCCACATCGGGGGGGGGGGTAAACATTACCAAATACCCCTCCGGCCCAGACAGGCGATGGCCCTCCCAGAGCCTTGCTGCCACACACCCAACACTGGAGCCCCGCCACTGCCCCTTCGATCTCCTCAAGACCCTATGTCCCCCCAGGGGACCTTGAGGATGGTGGGGTTCACAGTGGGCGGTAGAGCGGCACCGGCCAGCGGAGAGGTCTGAGAGAGTTCTGGAGTCGGGGGAGATAAACAGAGTTGAAAAAAAAAAGTAGTGGGCCTGACAAGCTGCCTTCACATCTACTAAAGTATTCTGTTTTTCAGATGGCAGAACCTTTTAGTATATTTGTTTAACCAGTCACTGGCATCTGGAGTTGACTACTCAGAGTTGGAAGCTGGCCAGGGCTGTCCCTATATTTAAAGACCCTGATCAAGCCAGCCCGGTGGCGCAGAGGGCTGAGGCGCTGGACACCACACCTCGCAGCACGCTGGCGACCCAGGTTTGGACACGAGCCCAGGTTGTCAGGGGAGGGTAGGATTGAGCATCCGTAGGACTGCTCTCCTATCCTTGGGAGGGATGTGGGTCTTCACTGCTCTGCAGCGGCCCCTGGGGACACCTGGGAGCACTGTCAGAGTCAGTGCAACAGAGGGAGAAGTGCAGCGGACATCAGCACGTCAGTGCTCAATGTCATTGCACGTCTGCACTCCTGGGGAATGAAAAAGTTGGTGGAAAATAGCAGCAATGTCCGTGGCAGCTTGATGGCTGTGCATTCTGAGCCTGGCAGGGCTCAGAGGCATGAAAACCAGGGCCGGTATTGGTTCCCGGCCTGGCGTGGGGACCGAGGAGGGGGTCCCTTTTGCGGGCAGAGCTGCACATGCCAGATGGCCCAGGTGGCTGTGTCCCATGGTCATTGGGGAAAGCGAGTGGCGGCTACAAGATACAGCAGGTCAGTGGCTGCACGGGGAGAAAAAATAGAAAGAAAATAAAAAAAATAAAGACCCTGATCAGATGACCAACTTTCACCCTATTTCCCTCCTCCCAGTTATATCCAAAATTTTTGAACGATCAGTTGCTACACAACTGTGGGATTATCTAGAGAATGGTGGGCATTATGATGCCCTTAAGTCTGGGTTCAGAAAGGGGTGCAGTACCATCTCCTCTGTGCTGAAGGTCTTGGATTACATCAACAAAGCATTGGACTCTGGGAAGTATATCAGAGCCATCTCATGTGACCTCTTCAAGGCCATCGACACGGTGGGCCACATGCAAGGGTGCCGGAAGATGGTGAAAGCTGAGGGGGCTGAGAATCAAAAGGGCACTAATGAGGATACAAAGGGCACTTTTTTATATTAGTTTTTACCATGCAGAAATAAAAAGTGGAGGGGCTACCGCCCCTTCCGCCCCCCCGGTTCCGGCACCTATGGCCACATGGTCCTGCTGAGTAAGGCCTTGTCCACATTACACTCGAAAAATCTGTAACAGATTCAAAACATTAGACTGTAAACATTACAGTGTGTCCACACTGCCAGTGAACAGTCTTGATTAACGGTTTTAAAATGTTATAGCCTGTCCACATTGTGGGTGAAGTGTAACCGTTATGGTCGGCTCCCTATCCCACAATGCAGATCGTGCTGCACTGAGGGCAATGCTGGAGCTACAGCGTCCACACTACAGCCGGTAACGTTACAGAGGCATAACCATTTTCAAAACCGTTGTTGAAACCACCTCAGTTTTGAAAAGGCCTTCTGTAACGTTACAGGTGTAAATGCAAACCGTTACGGCAACGGTTTGGGCCCTCTGTAACATTACAGAGGCACAGTGTGGACAGGGCCTAAATTAGAGGGGGTGGGGCTAAGAGCTAAAGCATTAAGGTGGTCTATGTCTTATTTTGAGAACCGCAAATAGTGTGCTATGGTAAATGAGAGAACATTTCAAAAGTTCGTAATTACAAGAGGTATACCAAAGGTTTCGGTTCTTGGACCCCTTTTGTTTACAATATATGTTAAGGGACTACGGAACTGCATCGGACACACAGATTACTATATATATATATATATATATATATATATACAGATGATACGGTGATCTATGCTTCTGATGTATCCCTTATTGTTAGGGATGTAAGTTTGTCATGGCAGTCATACACGTCATTGATTCCATGACGTTTGATCTTTATTCAGGACTTCCATGACTTTCACTAGTGTCATCAGAATGTAGCAATGATGACAGTGCCACAACATTTACTACTGTTTACTAATGATTTCATGAACAAACAATGAGTCATTAAAACCTCATCAATGACAAACTTACATCCCTGCTTACTGTGGTGCAGAAGAAGCTGCAAACTGGTTTTAATGGGCTCAAACATTTCTTTACATGCTCCAAATTAAACGCAGGGGAAAACAAATTTATGGTCTTTGGACTGCACTTCAAGTTGAGTTGTTCCCCGATCCCAGCATCTAAGATTACTGCAAATGATGGACCCTTCTTAGAGCAGGTTAATACCTACAGATATCTGGGTTTCTGGTTAGAACTTGGTGGCTCTGCAAATAATCCTGTTGATGAACTGACAAAATTGAACTTTGTGCAGGATTACTATACAAATATTGAAACAGTCTTGATTCAGAATTACATGTGTAGATCATTATGGCATACATTTTCCAATTATTTGATTAAGGGGATGTGCTATATGATTACTCTTCTAAAGACAGGTTACATCATGTCGATGTTCTATATGAACGCTCAGCCCGGATAGTATCAGAATGTTTCAAAATACACAGCACTGTGAACTTTATACTGTAAGAGATTGGGGTGGATCTCACTTTGCAACTGAAGAGAATTCCATAAAACAATCTGGGCTGTCAAAAGCGTATACGACTTGACTTCGTGCAAGAGCACTTGGGGTATCATCTTGCAAAAGGTATCTTGAAACCTTCCCCATGGAATGCTGCATCCTTGGAGCTAGCTGTACCCTGCATCAGAACAAACAGATCAATGTATTCTTATAGTTACATGAGCCCACAATTTTGGAATCAGCTGCCACCAAGGTTAACGGTCATCTAAAGTAAAATGCTCCAATTAAATAGGGCAAAGTTGTGTTTTTTAAAGTCAATTCCAGAGTTAAATGTTTGTTTTCCAGGGTTCTTGGAACTTAAAGGATGCAGAGTACTGATATGCAATAACGTTATTACGTGTATAGTGACTAATATATATAATATTGTTTATTTACTACGTGTTGCATATTTATATTTATTTTGTAATTGATCTGTAATTTACTCCTATGACATGTGACTGCTGGGACTCCACTGCAAATGAGCTGTGCAAAATGGTTTTAGCCCATAATAATAACTGAAACTGAAATCTTGCCTAGACGTCTCACAGAGATCCTGCTGTGTTGGAGAGGAACTCGTAGAATTCTTGCAGAAGCACGGAACACAAAAAGACAGAAGGGACTAAGAGAAATGAGAACTGCAAATGAAGGAGCTGACAGAAATGAGAACTGTTGCAGTGAATGAGGAGAAAAAGTGGCTGAAGATCCACAATAGAGAACCTCCCCCCCAACTAACAACAGCAGGAACTAGAGTGTGGGAGACAGTGGTGGTGTAGGTGGGGACTGGAAGAGTCCAGAACAAGCATTTGTCAATGCTGAATGTTTGCTTGCTGGTATTGGCATTGGTAGTGCAGGAGGTAGAGAGATGCATAATAGGAATGGTAGTGAAGTATTAAACTAGTGCCAAGCACCACCCTCACCCTGCAGAGACTGACAGGCGTTTGGGGGTGGTGCCTTTGCGTCATCAGCCATAACGCTCCATTCCCCCTCACTCCACCCTGTAGACACTGACAGGTGTTGCGGTGTGCCTTGGTGTCTTCGGACCTTGCACTCACCCCATTCCATAAGGAAATAAGCTGAGATGGGTGCAGTAGAGGAGAATGGGGTGAACATTAGGGCCGAATACCCCAAGGCATACCTCAATGCCTGTCACTGGCTGCAGGGTGGGGGTGGAATGGCGTTAGCATTACGGCCGACGACCCCAAGTTACACCCCCAATGTCTGTCAGTCTCTACAGGAGGAGCATGGCGGTTGGAAACCCTAATGCCCCGGGTGTTTGCTGGTATTCTTGCTCCAAATTTTGAACATGGGCTTTTTGGAACCCCATCTCATGAACAGTGGCACTATCATTTCATTACTCAATCCTGAAAGGCGATTTCGCAGAGCGACTGCACCATTCGGCGCTACAGGTGTGGAAACACATTTTGGGCAGGATGTGAAAAATGACAGTTGTACTGTTCCTGAGGTGTGAAAAAATGGCAATGTTGAAAATCTGGAGTGAAAATATGAGAAACTGATGAAGTTACGAGAGTGCGTACAAACTGAGCAATGCACGCCTGTAACGCAATCATTTTTTGGAACTGTTTCACCAAATTTTCTACATGGGCATTATGGGACCTCCCTTCATGAATAGTGCCACAGTGATTTTGTTAATCTGTCAAGAAAGTTGATTTCCCACAGTGACCACGCCATTCTGCGCCACAGGTGCAAAAACACATTTCGGCAGGATGTGAAAAATGACAGCTGTACTGTTCATGAGGAGGTGTAAAAAAATGGTAATGCTGAAAATCGGGTGAAAAATATAAAAATTGAGTGAAGATTCTGGCGTGTGTAGAAACTGTGCTTGCCTTTCATCTTATGATCATTTGAGAATTTTTCACTAGATTTGCAATATGGGTTTTGGGACTCCACCTCATGAACAGTGGCACCATCATTTAGTTACTCGATCCCGAAAGATGATTCCGCACAGCAACCGCAAAATCACCTTTTGGGATCGAGTAACCAAATGACAATGAAAGTGTTCACAAGGAGGGGTCCCAATAACCCCATGTTGAAACTTTGGGGCCAAAATTCTTAAAAATGGCTGAGATACCAACCTAAGTTAAAAACCGCCACTGACGCCCATTATACAGCTTACTGTCATTTCTTTGGTTTGCCGGTCAGCTTTGAAGAGTGCAGACGTGTCCCGGTCCATAGAAGATCGCCTCCTGACCTCCGGAGGTAAGTATGGGTAAGGGAGGGTGCAGAGAGGTGGGTCCACAGAGGAATGGTATGGTGGGGGAAAGGGGAGATGACGAGGGACTGTTTTCTTTTTTACATGGGGGAAAAAAAAGACTTCGGGGAAGGTTTTCTTTATTTTACAGGTTACCAAAATATTTAGAGCACACTGGGGTGGGCTCCCAGTGTGCCACAATAGTATATTTGTGGGGGGGCATGCTGACATGGGGATTGGGCACCCGATGTCGGCATTTGAAATATTCATCGGTTGGGGGTGGGTCATCTGACACTGGGAGTGAGCATCCCGGTGTCAGAAACATAAATAAAAAATTATTTTGACACACTGGGGTGGGCTCCCAGTGTGTCACATTAATGGAAGGGGGATACATGCCAACACGGGGATTGGGCACCCCGATGTCAGCTTTCCGGGGAGTGTGTGGTGGGTAGCAGGAGCCGCCAATGTGGAAAGCCGCGCTGTGGCTCATTTATTTACTTATTGAAATGATTCACCAGGAAAGGCACACCGAACAAACAAGGTGCTTGGCGGCAGGGGCCAACAAGAACCATAACTCTGGCCATGCGTATTACTGTGCACTGTAATGCACATGACCGGAGTCTTGTCGGCTGCTGCCAACAGAAGAAGGTATGTCTGTGTGCCTGGTTGCGAGGGAGGGGGAAGGTCCCGCTGCAATGAGGACACTGTCCCTCATTACAGCGGCATATTTCTTTCAAGTGCAGTCCTCTCTCTCTCAAACTGCTGTCATATAGACAGCTTGCCGATTCATTGGTGCCGGAGAGACGAGCCTCATACAGTGTCAACTCGTAACCACCCTGATTGGAGCGGCGCTTTTCTTTCTAATGAAGACTGCTTCTCTCAAACTGCTGTCACAGACAGCTCACCGATTCATTGGTGCCTGAGAGGCGAGCCCCATAAAGCGCCAACTGCATTGGGAAGAAACTCACACACCTCTAAAATATTGTACTGTTCCAAGATGTTTCTTGCGCATGCACACAAACAAACAAAAAGGGAACAAAAAAGATGTAGGCATGGACCAGTGCCTGGAAAAGAGGAGAGGGTTCTAAGCCCCTCTCACTGAAATCAAAGTTGCATTCTGAACTGCAGCAGCTGGCCAGCTGAATGTCCACTGTATGTTTATGAACACGTACACACACGTACATGTGCATGTATACATATTTATAAAATGGGTGGGAGAAATCAGTAAAAATGCTGTCTCCTGACTGGACAAAACATACAGGACTGTGCATCATCCCACAATGACCAAATGCCTGCACTTATTTCTGGTTTTCACCCCATGCACAGTAAGGGATCTGGAGGAGAAATGCTTTGCTAGGGTTATTTGAACAGTTTATTAATAAGGTCGCTATTAGACTATATTACCAATCTGGAACGCTGCCGCTCTACTGATGTCATCATGTTACAGACGTCATGGCCATTTTAGGTTCCTGCAGTGTGTGAACTCTGAATAGAAGCAGGGGTTTGTTTATATTCATCAGAACTTTTAAACAGTGACGAAAATGGATTAAACAAATTTCTGAGGCAAGCAGACCATATCATTATGACGGTAAGCCTCTAACCTACCATGCTGTGGTTTCGGTTTTCAAAACCCTGTTTATATTCCCTTTAATAAGACAGATAATCTGCTACAGGGCATGCAGTCGTACTCTGATACCTTGTGGGTGGCAGAACACACTCAGCCTGCAGCCTGATACCTCACAACACACCCGAGGCATGCGTATATCAGAGCATGACCACACGCCCTGTAGTGGTTTATCTGATATTATATATATATATATATATATATATATATATATATAGCAGGCTGTCTGTCTATTTCTGTCATCATATTCTATGTTATTTTTTATATACACAACTCCCCACCATGTTTTGGAAAAGCCGGTAGCACATTGTCTTAAGCCATGTTTCAGCGAGTTCTGACAGGGAAAGAGTTAACAGGACTGAGCTATCTGTAGGAATCTTGGAAGAAGGAACAGAAGTCTGACAGTCTGACCTGCACTGACCTCTGAATCAGACACACAAAGGAGTGCTATCTGAAGGAGTCCTGCTTTACTCTATCAAACCACTGTTACCTTATACGGAAAACCGATTGGGGGGATGGGGGGACAAAATATTAGAAAACAGCGTGGTCATGTGACAAAGGCCCCCTCCCGTTGCCAAACTGCAGTGTTCTCTGAGACCTGCTGACAGGGTGTAAATTCCAGAGGGATAAAACTGAAGAAAAAAAAAAGACTGGAGGACCGGAGACAAAAAAAAAAGCACCAATCCCCCCTTGCAAAATTAACCCATTAAGGACTAGGCACAAGGATTCTTGCATTCCTGTCAACCCACTCCTCTTTTCCAGACCAGTCCCCATTAAGAATGGCACCAATGGGCATCAAATGCTAAAATCAATTTGTGCAGCTTAGATCTGATGCAGTGTCAAGGAAACCTTCATCAGAAAATCCATTCGCAAGACCATCCCACTGTGAAACAGTGCTGTGATATAACTGATGCTGGCCTAATTGTCTGAAACTTTTAGAGAAGCAGGATGGCTTGCTGCAGATCTGAGAAACTAGTAGATGTATCTCCATCAGCAAACTGGACTGGATGACATTTATACAGTAAGACTAAAAGAGGCATTTACACACACACAGGGCATAATTACAGGGGGTGGGGGACAGGTCCCCCAACATTTCATCATCACAGTCTTGAATAACTTAATGTAAAATCCTCTATGGTTGTGCCCCAACTATTACACCAAAGTTACTGCACTGCATGTGTAGTGTGCCACTACGCACACACACACACCTTTTATAAACTGAAACGTGGCCCACAGGCCTTCTCAGCTCTGGACAGCTTTCTTGTAACAGATCTGCAGAACCCGATTACAGCATGCAACTTAAGTCACCCTGTGGTACTTTGAAGCAGTTCTGCCAGTCTGCAGGGGAACAGCTGAATATGGGAACTATTTCACAGCTGTGCGTAAGATTTTCAATGTACAGATTCATTAAGGTTTTTAAAGCAATCTATCAAATGAGACAGGTGATTTTTATGTCCCAGTTGAGTGATGGGAGATTTTCAACTGCCTAGCAGACCTTCAAAAGAAAATCAGACTGGCTGGTGCCATTGTTTATTTACAATATTTATTTATCCAGGAGAGGCTGACTGAGCTGCAACATCTTGCTTACAGAGGGGTCCTGCTTTTACTCAGTTTTACAGTTGGGTGGACTGACGCACAGGGATGTCAAGTGACATCTGCTCGGGGATACACGGTAAGTCTGTGGTTGTGATGGGATTTGAACCTGTAACCTGTCCAATGAAACCTGTGGACCCCACCATGCTGGGCAGTACTAAGACTGTGTGTGCATGAGCTCTGTAGTTTAATTCAGCTCACAGCATGATAACGCACTCAACCCACTGAAAACAGTGGCATTAAAACATACATATTGACCAAACAGAGTCTGACCAGTTCGAACCAGCTAACAGCTTTCACATCTCGCTCACATGAACAGGCATGAGACCAGTTCCACCATAGGGCAAACACCCCACTGTGGGCGGGGGGGTGCTTTTTCCACCACATGCAAGACTGCTCTGTTCCACCATGATGGCCTTAACCTCTGTGGTGCCCTTCCTGCAGTGGAGCCATGAGTCGTATCTAAAACTGAAATGTTAGACAAGCACCTTCACGCTGCAGCACTGCTTTTCCCACAGTTACATTTTTGCGTATTTGCTTCATCCCACTCCCTACCCTTAAAGTGCTGACAGTTTTACAGATGGATGCAGAGCCTGTGAGATCAAGGCTTTTTTGTTTTGTATTATTCTCCCCCAACCTCCCTAAGCCTAATTTCTGAGACTCACTGGGCTCCACCCTTTCCACAGTTGTGCAGCACCTCCCTTTCATGGTCTTCCAGGTGGGGATTCTAGGGCTCACAGATGAACCCCCGTCTCCTAGGTGGCAGTGCAACATGCCGCCACTGCGCACCAGCAAGCCACAGGTTTTGAAGAATACGTGGGACAGCAGGTCTGGTGGTGGCAGGCCGGTGGTGCTAATAGGAACAGGCTCATGCCCTAATCTGATGCACGCTTCACACCAGCTCTGCAAACCATTCACCAGCCTGTTTTCAACTGTGAATCGTCTTCAAGACATGTTAACCATGCCAAAGTTACAGTCTGACGATGTAAGCAGTCAGGTGCAAGTGATTACAGCGCTTCTAGGCGAGGGTGGTGTGGTTGAGGGCGTGTACACCCAAATCAGCAGCGAAAAACAAAAACAACTGCACTGTGTGAGCCAGGTCCCTGTATCGGCACAACTATGTAGGCACAAATATCCTCAAGACAATAGGCCCCCTAAGGAAGCTCACACGCTCGAAGAGCTGGGGGTATGAGTGTTTGGAAGCTCTCTTGTTTTGTTAGCTGTTTGCCGACACACCTTGCAAATAAGGCAAGCAATTATTTACGTTACCATTATCTGGAGGATATCTGTACCTACACAATTGTGCCTATACATGGACCTGGCTCACAGAGCGCAGTTGAGGATGTAAGCTGTACTGCTTCCCTCCATCCAGAACCCATTCTGGAGGGCAGATGGATCTCTCACTGATTTCCTGTAGTCCAAGATAATTAACACACGCAAATAAATGAACACCTTAAAGCATCTTCTTACCTTCTGTAGGCTGGTGGGGTTCAACTGGGTCTTGTCGATAATTTTTATTGCAACCTGAGGGGAAAAAAACAGAAAGTTATTAAGATTTTCCCTGGCTGTTGCTAACAAGCACCAAAATGACAAATCATGAGCTATTTAACTGTTGAAGTTTTGAAAAGCCAGGCTCATTCACACTGTTACCAGCCTACAAGTCATGCACGAACACATAAGGGAGAGACAAACAGCAGCTCCTGGCCCAGGGTCTGGGTTGCTTAGACTCTGGCTTCAAAAGTTTCAGAGCTCATAAGTGAGTTATGTTTCCCTACTTTTTAAAACTACAATTTTTGTAATCTTTAAATGGAAAGCTGTTCTGTGACACTGTGTAGCGAGGAACTGCTAGGTATGCTGCAGACCCGGGTTCAAAACTCAAACCTGGGACTGCAGGAATGGAGGCTCTCCTAACCAGGGAGGGAGAGTGGGGTTGTCTGTCATAATACTTGCCTGCCTCAGAAAGCAGCATACAAAACAATTTAGCTGCAGAGAGAAGGTACAATATGGAGGGATATCCAGCGCTCAAAGGAACACACTAATGGTGTTCCTCTGAGTCACAAGGCCCGGGGACGGGAGGATCGCCCCCTCATCAGATGACAGCTGCTTTGTCCCACCCGTGCCACTGGAGTCTGCGCACATCATGTCCGTCCCACTGATGTTCCAGACCCCACAACAAACACACACACACACACACACCTCACGTCTCTTCTCCCTTATGGTAGGTCTCTGGAGAGAAGGGAGCCCCTGAGAAGAGATAGAAATGGAGTCAGAAAGGTGGTGTGTGAACCCCTTGGGTCAGTGGTAGACTAGCCACACTGACTGCGAGGTTTGCTGAGGCAGGTCGAAGATGTCTTATTTGCACATCCGAAAAACTAATTAAGGTATAAACAATGTTACCTTATTTTTAGCTAAAAATTTTATGATTCTGTAAGGAAGCCCTATTGCTCCCTTATGGAATCGAAAGCAGTGTTGCTGATATTTTTTTCCTATATGTATTTTATGCTTTTCCCCCTATTTTCTCCCCGTAGTTCCTGGGGCACCGCCAAACATGGCAGTGTGTGCACATGGAGGCGCACTCTGGGCACTAACTCGTCCCCTTCCGCCCCACCCCTGGCTATTGCTGGGCTCCCCTGTAACCTGAACTGCCATCAGTCCTCCACTGAGTGGCAGCCAAGGGCTGGGGGAAACCCCTCATCGGTTCACGGCAGCTCAATCCTGTTCCTCACCCCACCCCCCCCGCCAAACCCCACCAACCCGGGCTCGTACCCGAACATGGGTCGCCAGCGTAGTGCGAGGTGTGGCGTCCGCTGCCTCAACCCTCAGCGCAACCGGGCCAGCTGTTGCTGATATTTTTACAGCTAACATGAATTACTTCTTTAAATACCTACTCCATGTACGGACACAACCTCGGGGCTCTACAGAGACCACTGCAGTCACATGCATGGCTACATTAAGGCTGATGTTACTCAACAAGTGGTGTAGCTGGTTAGCATGTTAAGTGATACTGGGGAGGATTTCTGTCGCATACCTTCCACACTACACACTGACACTTGTTTAGCCCCTCTCCCCAAGTTCATCTCTCACTACTCCGTGCTCCTCATATTACTGTTCTGTTGCTCATAGTTTTATATTTATTTTTGAATGTTATGGTGTGGTAATTAACTGTATGTCAATGTTATTCTTGAAGTGTTTCTTGTAATTGTATATTTTGTTATACTTATATCCATGTTACTGTATTATTTCTGTACACTTTGGATCTTTTCTGTTCTGTTCTCTTCCCCTTCCCCCTAGGACACATCTGGAAACAAGCGGACACCAGCTCAGTACAACTTTTCTGGTAAAATTTCTGACATACATAATAGATACATACATTAATTAACTGTAGTTCTAATGTCAAGGAATTTGATTCGATTACCATGTGGGCCAGTTTTGTGGTGGTGTTCAAGTGAATTTGGATTTTCATACAGGAAGCAGTGCAGCCCATGAAGCTGTGAATCACAAGTCCCAGGTCCAACCCCATCAAAGAAACCCAACACACAGGCTAACCTTAAGCATGGGTTTCAGACTCTCTGTGCTTTAGTCTGCCTGGCTGTCACAGTAAGTAAATGCAAGACCCTACTGCAATTAATATGTTTCATCCCAGTTGCATTATCTGGTTAAAAAAAATAGAAAGTTGTTTCCACCAAAAGTGACACCACTGAAGTTTGTTAAAAAGATTTTTACCTGTGAAAATAGTAGCTCAATGGATTGCATTCCTAATGCACCCTGGGCACAGAAACCCAGGGACAGAGTACAAAATGGGTGGAGTGGTACTGATGACCACCAATCAGGAAACAGACCTGGGGTAACCATACTGGATGACCTAAAAGTGACCATGCAGTGCGACAAGGCAGTAGTAGGGATGGCAACTGGGATGCTGGGGGGCACAGGGAGGGGTATCACCAGCAGAAACAGGGAGGTGGTGTTGCCTCTGTACAGATCACTGGTAAGATCCCACATCTCTGGAAGGACACAGACAGAGTGGAGGTGGTCTAGAGGAGGGCAACTAAAATGGTCCAGGGTCTGCATCAAAAGCCCTATGAGAAGAGACTAAATGACATCAATATGTACACCCTGGAACAGTGGAGGGAGAGGGGGGATATGATACAGACTTTTAAATACCTCACGGGGGTAAATAAGGTACAAGACGGGAGTATTTCTTAGAAGAAAAGGTGCTCAAGAAAAAGGGGACGTGCTATGAAGCTGGAGGGGGTAGACTCAGGAGAGATGTGAGGATCCCACCACCTGTGAATTCCTACCTTTAAGTTTAGTCCTGGGTAAGGAGAAATTATATCATTAGCTGCCATTTATGCCCCACCAGGGTTTCAGGAGGACAGTCTAAGTTTAATACAGGCCCACAGAGGGTCTAATTCCACTACACTGTGAACTAATCATCCTGGGGGACCTGAATGTGAACTGGTCAGGAAGGGATTCCTCGAAGTCTAGAGACTTGTTACTCAGTCTCAGACTATCACAAACCATCGATGCCCCCACCAGAGTCCAGTACAAAACAGGCTCCGAATCTGTCTTAGATTGGATCCTGATCTCTCACACAACTAAAATCCTGCAATCGGGAGTGATTTCTGACTGTGTGAGTGATCACAGCTCAGTCTATTGCTACTGGAGTGCTAAAATGACTCTCGTCCCTCCTGCTTACATCCAATCAAGTAATATTAAAAAATTAGACATTGCAAAATTTTGCACTGCCTTGACAGCAGTTGACTGGTCCTTCTTAAGATAATTCAGCGAATGTAAACGATGCTCTTCAAGCATTTTGCTCCTGCTTTAATAGCATATGTAATACTTTCACCCCCTTGAGAAGGCTCAGGATCAGAGGGAATAAACAACAGTGGATAACCCATGCGTTACTTGATAGCATGAGAGATACAGACAAATAATGGAAAATACACAGAAAACGTCTGGACGCAGCATTACTATTGGGGCTATAAAACAGCATGTAACAGATGCAAAACCATGGTCAGGAAATTGAAGCAAAAAGTTTTTATCGAAAAACAGAACCAACTAGCAGGGAAAAAACCCTCAGCAACATGGGGCTTGATAAACAAGCAACTGGGAAAAAATCTATTCCTTCCCCACTAACCCTAAACACTCCAGCAGGAATTTTAAATGATCCTTCTTCTATAGCCAAAGAAGTCAACACTTTTTTTTCTTACCTAACTAAATATATTCCTCACACAGAGTATGAAAATAAATACTTTCACTCTGCTCTGACACTGAAACAGACACAAGCTTGGCCTAAGGACCAGGGGGCATGGCTTGCAGGTGGAGGGGGGCAGTTCAAGGGTAACATTAGGAAGTACTTTTCCACAGAGAGGGTGGTGGATAAGTGGAATAGGCTCCCGGAGGGAATGGTTGGAGAAGCAACACTGGAAGGCTTCAAAAGGCATGGGACAGCCACAGGGGAGTGTTGAGGGTGGGGAGCGATGTCCTAGCAGACAGCTAGACAAAGGGGCAGACTAGGTTGGCCTGTCGGTCCTCTTCTGCCATCACCCTTCTATGAATCTAATCAAGTTTTTACTTCAGGTTACTCACATCTAGAGAGGTCCTGTCTTACCTGTTAAAAAACGTAACCCTCAACCCTCTGTGGGTACCGATGGGGTGCACTATAGGCTCGTCAGGATCACTGCAGACATCATTTGTTCCCCATTAACAAAAATTTTTATTTTATCACTCTGTCTTGGTCAGTTCCCAGAAATATGGAAAAGCGCGGCGGTGGTACCCATTCCCAAAGCGGGAGATAAAGCTGACGTATAAAATTATCACCCTATCTCGCTGTTATCTCCCTTATCTAAGGTATTGGAGTGAATAGTTTTTGGTCAACTGATGGAGCACCTTCTCAAATATGATGTCCTGACACCCACACAACATGGCTGGGGAAAGGGAGGAGGGTGAGTTTTGCTGTTGATTTGGGATTAGCTTAAATCTTTATTTAACTCTGTAACTGATTTTTTGTGAGTTTGCTGATGATTTGGGAGCAGCTTAACGCTTTCTTTAAACTCTATAACTGATTTTCAGGAGGACTGTTGCTGGCTGGAGTAAAAGCCCGCCTACCCACCCCCTGCAGCAGCCTTTCTTAAGTACTGGAAAGCCACTGGGGGTTGGGCTTGAAGGCTGGGAGGGAGAAGCTTGGGGAGCTGCAAACTGCCCATATAAACAAACTCCTAAAGCTAATAATCAGGCAGTGAAAGGTTCAGACACTCAAGCTTTTACTAGCTGGATTTTAGGGTTTAAATGTTTTAAAGTTGCAAGTTTGAAAGTCAAACTGACAAGCTTGGGTTAAGGAAGGGTAACTGCATATTTCAAAGTTGAAAGTCTAAAGTTAAATTGACAAGCTCATGTATAAATGTGTTAACTAGAGTTATTGAGCTAGCAAGCAAGGGACATTGGTGGGAGGACTCGGTAGCAAGCTAGGAGGGTCACATATGGTGTCCAGCTATCACTGTACAGACTGTGTGATAAGGAATTGAGGTAACGTTTAAGTTAAGTGTGAAATATGGGGGGAAGGATAATGGGGCATTATGGGGGGATCACACTGAGGGGTGGAGGGGCACGAATAAGGGTGGTGGGAGACATTGGAATAATGGTTGGAATGGGAGGCACCAGGGAGTGAGGGGGGGCAGGCACAGGGAGGATAGTGGGGTGCAATGGTTGTGGGGCGGCTGTTTGGATGGATATACTATGGAAACTGGGAGGTTGTCCAATTTGTTACAGGCTGAGGAGACAGGAAGAGGAGGTACATGGGCTCTGGAGGGTGCTGGAGAGGGTGGGGGGCTGGGACAGGAGGGACCATGGAGATGAGTAGCTGGAAGAAGCAGAGGAGGAACAGCAGGGCTAAATCCCGTGAGGATGTAGGGAGGGGGAGGTGTGGAGAACAGAGAGGCAGTAAATGGAGGGAAAGCTCAGGGTAGGGGAAGGAGGAGATGGGCACCACTGTGGGGCTAGCAAGTAATAGGTTTGCAGTGTTGGCACTGGAGGTGGTAGAGGAGGTGTTGAGACCGTGGGGGGAGAGAGAAGAGTAGTGGAAAGCCCAGGAGTCTGGCTGGGAAAAGAAGAAGGGGGAAGGGGAAGAGTAGGGTAGAGGCAGAGGGAAAGGCGGAAATGGGGGGGGGGATGTAGGAGTTGCAAATGGTGCGGATAGAGGCAATAAGGAGCAGGGCAGTGTGGACTCTGGAAATGTGGACAGTGAAAACTTAAGGAGAGGGTTACAGGACAAGAAGATGGGGAGTGCTAGTGATGCACATGGGTACAAATGACTTGGCAGGTGAGATGGTAGAGGTGGTAAAGGGGAGGTTCGAGGAGTTGGGTCAGCAGTGTGAGGAGGTGGGGGGGGGTTGGTGGCATTCTCTATGGTACTCCCAGTACCATGTTCGAGTACAGTGAGGAAAAAAGGACACAGAAGTTCAATGAGTGGCTGAGAGATTGGTGCCATACCAGGGAGTATGAATTAGTGTCAAGCTGGGGCAGGACCTGGGGCAATAGTGTCCTATATGCAAGGAACAGGTTACATTTGAGCAGGGAGAGGATGGGAGTACTAAAATGGGGAATAGAGGGGTATATATCAACAAAGGTGGATTTAAACTAGGAGGAGGGGTGGCGAGGGGACTGCTGATAGGAAAGGGGTACAGAAAGGGGAGCCTAGTGAGCTCACTCCCTGAATTACAGGTAAAGGCAGTGGGGAAGTGGCACAGGGAGGAATAAGGAGGAGAAGAATAGGGGTAAGGAAGGGGAGGAGACAGGCTAGAAGGTGGTCACTGAATGCAAAAAGCCTGAGGAATAGAACAGCAGAGTTACAGGCTCTCTTGGTGGTGGAGGGGGTGGACATTGCAGCCATCACGGAAATATGGGCCATCCAGTACCAGGACTGGGATATGATGATCCTGGAGTTCAGGTTATTCAGAAAGGATAGGGCTAAGGGGAATGGGGGGGGGAGTGATCTATGTAAGAGAGAGGATAAAGTGCGTAAGGGAGGAAGCAGAGGAGGTGAGGACAGAAGCACTATGAATGCAGTTCCAAGATGCAAAGAATAGGACACTGAGGATGGTGGTGGTATACAGACCACTGGCTTAGGGTACTGACCTGGATAGGGAATTAGCTGAACGAATTAGGAGGGTCTGCAAGAAGGGGAGCACAGTGGTGGTGGTGGACTTCAACCTCGCAGGGTTGTAGTGGGGCACCCCATTATCACAAGTGCAAGGGAGTGGGTCCTGCCAGAAGCATTCCAAGACAGCTTTCTGACACAGCTGGTCCAGGGATTGACTCAGTTAGAAAGGACTCTGGATCTTGTACTGGATAACGGGGAAGCTGTAAGGAGTCTGGAAGTGGAGGAACCACTGATTGGAAGTGACCACTATTCAGTGTGGCTCATGCTCAACATGGGTAGGGAAACAGGGGGCACGGGTACAAGAGTGACTGAGTTTAGGGGACGGACTTTAAGAAGATGGGGGAAATTTTGGGCAGGCACCTGGCAGGAATGCAACCACACATGGATGCAGATCAGAAATGGGGCATCATAAAGGAAGGGTTGGCGGAGGCAACGGAGTCTTGCACTAGGAAGAAAAGCAAGAAGGGAAGGGCAAAGAAACCCAGTTGGCTGACACAGGAGGTTATGGAAGGGGTGAAGGCCATCAGGGCAGCATTTCGAAAGTACAGGAAATCGGGGCGTGGTGAAGATTAGGATACATACATGGAGAAGTCCAGGGAGGTTACCAGACTGGTCAGGGTGGCCAAGGTGTCCAGGGAGCTGAGACTGGCACAGGGAATCAAAAGTGGAGAAAAAGACTTCTTCCACTACATCGGAGAGAGAGAGAAAGAGCAAGGATCAGCTGGTGAGGATTAAGAAGGACAAGGGGTGGGTGGAGAAAGGGGCAGAGCAGGCAGAGGCACTGAATGAAAACTTCTGCTCTGTATTCACGCAGGAGAAGGGGGGAGCAGATACCCCAGGCGAGGGGGGGCGCGACAGATGTAGGGATTACAGAGAACAGGGTACTAGATGGGTTGAGGGCATTAAGGGTGGACAAAGCACCTGGGCCTGATGACATTCGCCCGAGGGTACTAAGGAAGTTGGCAGAGGTCCTGGCGGGGCCACTGGCCGACCTGTTCAATACCTCCCTGGACAAGGGATGTGTACCACAGGACAGGAGAATGGCCCATGTGGTGCCCATCCACAAAAGTGGCCCAAAGGATGAACCAGGAAACTATAGGCCAGTAAGCCTCACGTCGATCATGGAAAAGCTCATGGAGACAATACTAAAAGAGAGGCTACTGAGCTTCTTAGAGGAAAATGGTCTCTAGGATGGTCAACAGCATGGGGTTTATAGCAGGCAGATCCTACCAGACAAACCTTGTAGAGTACTATGACTGGGTGACGCGGAAACTGGACAAGGGCCATGCAGTGGATGTCCTGTATTTGGACTTCAGCAAGACCTCTGATTTAGTACCGCATGGGAGGTTGGGGGGTAAACTGGAATATGTTGGGGGCGGGACCATAAACAGTGAAATGGATCACAAACTGGCTAAGGGGAAGGCAGCAAAGGGTGGTGGCGGTGGGGCCCTCTTGTCACTGAGAGCAGTGATGAGCAGGGTACCACAGGGATTGGTACTGGGACTGGTGCTGTTTGGGATTTTTATTGCAGATATCTCACACGGGATTTGGAGCAAGATCAGTCTGTTCGCAGACGATACCAAGATGGGAGCTGTGGTAGGGGTTCCAGGAAGACCTGACTAAGCTGCAGGAGTGGGCGGAAACATGGCAGTTGGGGTTCAACGCCAAGAAGTGCAAGGTGATGCATTCTGGAGCCAGGAAACAGGAGAGGGAGCATCACTTGAGTGGGGTACAGTTGGGGAGCTCCACAGAGGAGAAGGACCTAGGAGTGATCATCACGGGGAGCATGAACAACTCTGCTTAGTGCAGGAAGGCGACAGCAAAAGCCAACAAAATGCTGGGGTGTATTGCAAGAGGGATCTCCTCCAGAAGGACGGAGATTATCCTGCCCCTGTATAGGTCATTGGTCAGGCCCCACCTGGAGTACTGTGTGCAGTACTGACGTCCATTCCTGAAGAAGGACATCAGATTGTTGGAGGGGTGCAGCGAAGAGCCACAAAGATGATCCAGGGATTGGAGAGCAGGCCCTACCAGGACAGGCTGGGACAGCTGAAAATATGTATTCACTTTGGAGGAGAGGAGGGATGGGGGGATATGATCGAGACCTTTAAGTATCTGAAGGGAATAAATAAGACCAACACAGAAGGGATTTTTCAGATGAGAAGTGGGAGGGACATGAGAGGGCATGGACTGAGATTGGAGGGGGGAAGATTCAGGAGGGATATGAGGAGACATTTTTTCGCAGAAAGAGTGGTGGACAAACGGAACACCTTACCAGACGAGATAGTGTCCTGTAAGACGGTGGGCAGTTTCAAGAGGGCTTAGGACAAGGTAAGGGACACTGGGAAGGGGGGTGGGTGGGGCAGCTGTGTGATGAGGGGCTAGCTGCACACTCAAGCAGACTCATAGACCATGAGGCCTGTTTCTGCTGGCAATTTCGTATGTTGAATGCCTCGGTGGGGTTCACACACGTACTGCACGAGGCCTTTGACAATGTTCATTATGCTACAGCTGTCTTTGCAGACCTCACCAAGGCATTCGATCTTGTCAACCACAAGCTGCTTGTATCATCCCTAGTAAAGCATGGCATATCTCAGGAGGCGATTTGCTGGTGCCAGAATTACCTACATGGCTGCACCCAACCTACAAAAATAAAAGGTCACATCCCCCCCATCTTACTGGTGTCCCTGGGTGTTCCAAAACGCTCCATCCTGGGCCCCCTTTTGTTTAGTTTATTTCTGAACTCCCTACCCCCTGTTTGTAATAATACAAATAGTTTTCTTTATGCTGATGATGCAGTGATCCTCACAAGCGGTCCCAGCTTCCAGGATGTCAGGAAAAGTCTGGCTGCTGATTTTGAACAAGTTCAGAATTGTTTTTTGCTAAATCAACTGGTATGAAATGAAAAAAAAAAAAAAACATAGTCTTTTATAGCCACAGAAAGAAACTGTCGGCAGAGCCACTCCTCTTGTTACATGCCCTTAAGCATACAGACACAGAGCAAGTAAGAACTTTTAAATACCGTAGCTTTACACTGGACCACTCTCTCACCTCTGCTCAGCATATAGGCTCTGTGATGAAAGTTGTCCACCAGAGGCTGGGCGCACTAAATAGGCTAAACTTACTTCCCACTCCCCCCACAAGGATGCTGCAGTCCCAGAACTTCCTTCTCCCGGTCACTGACAACAGTCTTCTGATCTATCACTCTGCTAGTGAAGGGCTGTTAGCAAAGGTAAGGACCTTATTAAATCAGATAGCTAGATTCGCTACCCAGTTACCGTACTCCGCTCACCACTGTGTTTTATACTTTCACTCTGGATGGCTGCCTCTCTATCACAGGTACTTGCTTCAATTAGGCATCCTTGCCAAAAAAAGCGACTTAGATCTCGTCCCTGCCTCCTTTCACAATATCTCTACTGAACATGTCAGCACAGTTTCTACTACATCATCTTCATTTTTTCAATTCACTGTGCCCAAAATGAGAACTGCTAGCGGTCAAAAGACTATTTTCTACACCCTCCCTTCCTTTTTTAATTCACTTCCAGTACCAATAGTGGGGACCAGGAATTCCCTAAACAGTTATAAACCTGAGCTGTGAAACTTTCTATTGTCCAATAGCCAGTGTAAATGGTACCCTAAATAGCTATGTGTTTCTATTATGCATATCTCTATGCTGCCTGTTCAACTGAGGCACTGTAATTTGTATTTGTATACTGATGTATTGAAGTACGTTCAATTGATGCTTTGTATTATGTTTCATCTTATGTATTTTATTAACTGTTCTGGTCGACCATGAAAATGGGCCCTTGGCTCATGGACTTTCCAGGGTATAAATAAACAAACAAAACAAGTACTTCTTCACACAGAGAGAGTGGTGGATTCCTGGAACAGCCTTCCAGCGGAGGTGGTGACGATAAAAACAGTGGTGGGGATCAAGAATGCATGGGATAGACATAAGGATATCATAGTGGAAAGGAAAGGGGGGGCTGTAGATCGGGCACCATCTGTGGTGATAGTGTAGGTAGGGAGAAATGGGCAGACTGGATAGGTCAAGCGGTCTTTATCTGCCATCAAATCCTCTGTTCTATGTTTCTATTGATAGTGCGTTAAGGAGCCTTTCATTTCTAGGTCACTAGTTCAAATACAAACTCAGGTCAGCAGTGGCCAAAAGCTATTATCATCTGAGGACCTAGTAAGTAGCCTATGTGAAATGAGTTATGGCGGTCTCAGTCCAGTTTCCAGTGGCCAGGAGTCCACATCACAGGAACCACCAACACAACTGGCACTAAACAGCACCCTTATTGGCAGTCTAACACGAGATACCAAGGACTCAATGGGCATGGAGTCTGAACCAACCTATCACCTACATGTTGGACACTGACAAGGTTGAGGCCCATTGGCAGTGCAGTGTGGGGAAGCTACTCTGTGCTCGCCCCCATGCTATACTTCTCATGTGGATAAACTGAAGGCTAAATCAGAATAACAACACAGGCAGCTCTGAGAAGGGTTGTGCTCAACCATAAAGCAACAGCTTATAGCAGAATACAAAAACACAGCACTCACCCACCAGATACAGGAAAGCACCGAGCCAGAAGATAAGGTGGAGAGTTCTGTTTGTTCAGGTGAAACACATGGATATATACAAATCCAGGCTGCAGGTGAAGCCTCAAGACTGAACCCAACATTTCATGCAGAAAGGAAAGCACCTATTTTTGGTGTGAAAACATCTTAGCTTCAGTCTTGGGGGTGTTACCTGCAGCATGGAGTTGTATATTTTCAAATGTTTAATCTGAATTAGGACAACTCTGCCCCTTATCTTCGGGATCATTGCCTTCCTTTACATGGTGGGTGAGCGCTACATTTTTTTTTGTATCCTGTATACAGAGGACTTCCGCTTCCAGTGCAGTCAATATGGCACCCTTCAGGAGCACTAAAAAACTGACAAATGACAAAAGAGGATTTTTACTTTGATTCAGCAGTTAAAGATCAGATGGCGACAAAATATTCGGGGGAAGAGGTGGCTCCCCTTTTTGCTAACACCTTTCATATTCCCCATATCTGGTTCCACACATATTTTTTATAATAACTTTGTTTCCATCACAAAGTTGCTCAAAGACTACTAGTCCCTTTACCCTGAGACATCATACAAGGCTAAAAATATGATGATCACAGTATTAAGGCCTATTATGTAATAATCAGGATGTGGCGACACATAATAATTGTAATAATAATCCCAGCATCTTGACTTTTTCAGGCTACACCAGAAACAGACCAGGTGTAGATGGAAGCGGGGTGTCACCTGAGAGCTAAATAAATGCTGATGGTTGTTTCATGTAGCAGATATACCCAAAATTCATGATCTGTCTGTTGATCGCATGAATGCTGGGGCAAAATGGTAGTTTGCATCAATTTTGTACTGACACCTTGATAAACTTTGTGATTTTCAGCTCCACGCACTTAATGCGGATTCTTGGGCCATTACTTCGAGAGTAAGTGAACTATGCATTCAAGTGTGGTCTCAATGAATAGGCGGGAGTTAGAGCTTTATAATGCATACCCATGCGTTACCTCAAACGATTTATGTTAAAAGTTATAGGGTTAAATACCAACAACCACCATCCCTTAATTTCTTGCGAAATTTCAAAATATTCTTATATTTAATCTTGTCAGACATGATTTATCGCGCTTTATAATATAATTTTATATTGTCTAAAAGGGTAAGGATTCTGCTTTGAAATGCATATGTGGTTTTGCAGTTTTAAGGTAATATAAGAGGACAAATTGATAAAAGGGAAGACACTATTATTAATAGATGAAATTTTAGCACGTTTATACTTTTTGAGTTCTTCACTCCATATATTTTGTGTTTATGTATGTGGCATATGTATGTGTGTGTAGATATATATATATATATATATATTTATAAAATGGGTTTGAAAAAAGAAGCTAATTGGTGAAAGACCATCAGGTGACCATGCGCATATCAGAGCGCAACCGCACACTGGCACATTTACCCCCCTCCAAAACAATTTTGACATTTTAAAGATACCTAAACCACTCTGAGGTGCGTCGCTCTCTGATATACCACGCCTTGGCGGTTGACGCACACCAAGGTGTGTATATCAGAGCGACCGCACACCTCAGAGTGGTTTATCTATTTTTTTATATATATATATAGACTAACACAACATTTCTTTTTATTTCAGAGTCTTTGAGGATGTCTCCAAACTTTTCTGTCAAGCGGAAATGTAGAGAGGAAAATCCTAGGACTCTGCAGTGTGTAGCACATCGCCCTGCCCTGACAACAAGAGACTCTGAAGTGACTCCTCCAAGTGACAAAAGTTACTGCACACTTATAGAGAGCAAAGCTATTCGAACCCAATTAGGTGGTACAAATCATCATGATGAGCAATGTACATCAATTCCAATGCCTAACTATGACCCTGCCAAGCATGGTTATCACAGATAATGGTACCAAAAATTCACAAAAGTCAAGAGCATCAGAAAATCTGGAGAACATGCAGATGCTGGTGAATGTAGTTCACATCATCATCTCAGGGTTGGTGTTCCTTGTGCCTCACCATCTAGAATGTTATTTCCTGATACATGTGGAATCTGTAACAAATATGTAATCAAAGTGAAGGGGAATAAGTAATATACACAGGTTACTCATCTGTAACAGTAGTTCTTAGAGTGGTATATGTTGTTCATCCACACTTGTTGGCAGTGTCCTTTCCCTTTAAGTCTTGCCAGAAAGACTTCAAGCTGGCTCCTCCCACCCAACCAGGTGGTATAACCCTCGGCTCCACCCCATGACACCAGATCTTGCCTGTTGGAAGCAGTACTGTGCGCCGAAGTCAGGGGAGGTCGGGTGGGTCCATGCGGATGAACAACATATACCACTCCTAGAACTACTGTTACAAGTAAGTAACCTGTGTTTCTAGAGACGTGGATATGTTGCTCTATCCACACTTATTGGCAGACTCCTAGCAGTTCTCTGGGAGGAGGAATTCAAGACGCACACCCCCTACTTAGGAAATAAGGATTGGAGAACTGAGGCCCCAAAAACAGCATCCTGTCGTGACTCTAGGTCAATGTGGTAATGGGAAATGAAGGTGTATGCTGACTTCCAAGTAGCAACCCTGCAGATTTCCTGGATAGGCACATCTCTAGAAGCAGCCATCGATGCAGCAGTACGGCATGTGGAATGAGCCCTAAGCCCTCTGGGAGGCTCCCTACTCGCCAACCTATAGCAGAGATCAATGCAGGAAGTGATCCACCTGCCAATCGTCTGCTTGGCTGCAGGTCTGCCTGGTGCGGCTTCAGTGAAGGTGACAAACAGCTGGTTAACCTCTCCCCAAACTCCAGCTGAGTGCTCTTTGTAGTAAGCAAGCGCTCGCCTCAGGTCCAGAGTATGAAGCCTGTGTTCGGCCTCTGAGGTGTGATTTGGGAAGAACACCAGAAGAGTCATCACCTGGTTCAGGTGAAACTCTGACCTAACCTTCGGGAGAAACTTCAGGCTGAGGCGCAGGACAACCTTGTCCCTATGGATGACCAGGTAAGAAGACTCCACCAAGAGTGCCTGGAGCTCACTGATCCTTCTGGCTGACGTGATAGCCACCAGGAAGGCAGTCTTCCACGACAGATGTAACATCTCACACCTGTGCATCGGTTCGAATGGTTTGCCCATGAGTTTTGCCAAAACCAGAAACAGATCCCACGGTAGTGCTAGTTCACGTGCCGGAGGGGAAATGTGATCTAGGCCTTGGAAAAAGCAACAGACAACTGTCTCCTGTGCCATCAACCGCTGACCAGCCTTCACCCGGTAAGCAGAGATGGCTGCCATGTGCACCTTAAGGGTCATCGACCGAAGTCCCCCTTGGGAGAGAGACCACAAGTAATCCAAAATGCTAACCACCAGACAGGTCGAAGGGGCCAACCCCTGGCCCTGACACTAAATAGAGAATCTCTTCCATTTGAAGGCACAGCATTTTCTGGTTGATTCCCTTCTAGGTGCCTCCATGACAGTGAGGACATCTTCAGAGAGACCCAAAGCCTGGGACTCTAGCCGCTCTGGAACCAGGCTGTTAGGTGCAGGGATTGAAGGTCCGAGTGGAGTACCTTCCCCTGACTGATTGAGAACAAGTCTGGGCATATGGGAAGATGCCTCGGAAGCCTGTTGCTGAGGCTGAGGGGATCGGGGTACCAAAACTGGCAGGGCCAGTCCGGAGCCATCAGGATCACCTGTGCCTTTTCCCTCCTACTTTGAGCAACACCTTGTGGATCAAGGGAAGTGGAGGGAAGGGATGGGAGAAGCCTGGGGTCCACGGCCTTGAGAAGGCATCCCCCTGCAGACAGCCTTGCTAGGGAAGGGGGCGGGCACAAAACAGCCTCAGCTCTGCATTCTCCCTGGAGGCGAACAGGTCCACCTGAGGGGTGCCCCACTGGGAGAACAGACCGTGTACTACCTCTGGATGGAGAGACCACTCGTGAGATGCCTCGACCACCCGGTTGAGGGCATCTGCCAGCTGATTGGTGCCTCCTGCCACATGAATGGCTAGGAGATCCACCTCCAGGCTGTGCATGAGGGCCCAAACGTGGAGAGCTTCCTTGCACAAAGGCAGGGAGTGCATCCCACCCTGTTTGTTGAGACAGTACATGGTCGTGGTGTTGTACATCTGGACTTGAACCACTTGACCCAGAAACAAATGGAGCGAATGCAGTCAGCGCCAGCTGAACTGCTCAGAGCTCCAGCAGGCTGATGTGGCATCAGGACTCCTCAGGGGTCCAGAGCCCGTGGACCCTGTGTTTCCCCATATGGGCACCCCAGCCTATGGGAGAGGCGTTGGTCGTCAGGATGACCGTCAGCTCGGGGCGGACAAACAGGATCCCTTCCTCCAGATGCTCTGAGACAAGCCACCACGGGAGGGTGTACCATATCCTCTGGGTCAGAGTGACCAGCTGGTCGAAGTGATAGTTGCGCTGAGACCACTGGCTGGCCAGCTCCCATTGCAGGGAGCGCATATGCCAACTGGCCCATCGGACCATGGTGGTGCCGGCTGTCACAAACTTGCTCAGCCGGTCAGCCCTCTACTCCCAAAGTGCCAACCTCTGAGCGTATGATTTGTGTACAGTGAACAGAACAAGGGACCCCTCTTGTCTGTTTTGTGGGCTCAAGTCACTGTAATCTCAAGCTCTGGAGGGATTCAAACTGATAACCTCTTGTTAGCATACCCAATTATCAGGCTTAGATAATTCTGTCTTCGGGGGCCCAGATATCTTTGCCTACGGGCACCCAACCAGGTCTTTCAAATGAACCCTTAGAACTCTATGCAAAACATTAGAGAACTCTATCCATTTCCCAGTTTGGTATACAATAAGCCCATACACAGTGTTACTTATAACCTTTAAAAGCTCCACTTAAATAAAAAGAAATGCCAAGGCACTCCAGACAGTTCCATTGTAAAAATATCTCTTTACTTTAAAAATATCAAAACAGAACAATAATTACAGAACAAAATATATCCCAACACATAACAGCCTAAAACAATTAGGTTTAAAGTGCAAGTTTCTACAATACAAACATTCAGACTGGTCTAATCTTACTCTCTTTCAGTGCTGTGATGATTCTCCCTCAGTCAGATAATAGTGCCTTGTGTGTCTCTAAGGCTTGCTCAGTTGGATAAAAGAGTTCTGCGCCGGCCTCCTCTCTGAGATCATTAAACTCCGCCTTGGTGTATTAAAAGTTATATGTTACCACACAGGATGTCCCAACAAGATT
Organism: Neoceratodus forsteri; assembly: GCA_016271365.2. NCBI lineage: Eukaryota > Metazoa > Chordata > Ceratodontiformes > Ceratodontidae > Neoceratodus > Neoceratodus forsteri. Next base: position 559,637,625 of record CM057450.1, on the reverse strand, counting down.
TAAAAAAAATTATAAGTGACATACTCAATTTCCTCTCCTCAGGGTAACTGGTCATAACTGTTTTTTGTTCACACACACACACACACAAACAGGTTCTGTGATGTCCTCCGAAGGCTTCCTGGGAATGTGTATTTGACCTTCCAAATTCGTCTGGGTCCTCCCTGGCTCAGACATCAAACCTCTTCAATGTCCATTCTGGCCTCTCTCCGACACCCTTCCCCACAAGTCCTTGCTGGCAACTATGCAAGTCAAAGTATCTCCCTGAGGGCATTATAAAGTGGATACTTTGGTTCCTGCCTTCAAAGAAAATTGAACAAAGGAATTGCCTTTTAAATAGCTGCAGACTCAAACCACCTCCTGTTCTTTGAACTATCCCTGGGGGGGCTTGATGTGTCAGTTCCAGTAAGACAGCCTTTTCCTCTGCCACAGTCATCATACATTAATTTCTTATCTTTACAACAAAAATTATACAGGGAACAGAATCAGGGGTCCAAGTGTGACAACTCCTCCCCACCTAGACTGAATTTGGGGGATCTATCCCCTACATGGGATGAGCTTCCCAAATTAGTTCATCCCTCATACACACGGGACAACCCATCTGAGTTCTTATTCTTGGCTCCGGCCCTATGTACAATTTTCAAATCATACCCTTGTAAAGCAAGACTCCATCTGAGCAGTCTGCCATTGTTTTTCCCCACCTGCGACAACCAAACCAGGGGGATGTGGTCAGTCTGCACCACAAAAGGCTGCCCATACAAGTATGGCTCCAATTTCTTTAGGGCCCACACTAGGGCAAGACACTCCTTTTCCACCGTGGAGTATGCTTGTTCCCTGGGGAGCAGCTTTCGGCTCAGGTAGGCTATGGGGTGGTCCCTCCGTTCGCTGGATGTCTGGCTTAGTACTGCCCCAATACCCACGTCTCAGGCGTCCATCTGAACTATAAAAGTTTTGCTATAGTCCAGACTTGTCAAAACAGGAGCACTGCACAGTGCCTCCTTCAGTTTGATAAAGGCATCCTCACAGGCTGGACCCCAGATAATTTTCTTGGGCATCCGTTTCTTTGTCAGGTCAGATAGGGGAGCAGCCAGGGCACTGTAATTAGGTACAAACTTTCTGTAGTACCTTGCTGTACCAAGAAAACTCCTGACCTGCTTCTGAGTTTCTGGTCTGGGCCATGCCTGTATTAACTCTATTTTTATCTGGTTAGGACGGAGCTGTCCCCGGCCTACCACATGCCCGAGGTATGCCACTTCTCCCATGGCCACCTGGCACTTCTCGGCTTTGACAGTGATCCCGGCCCTCTGTATTTTGCCCAGCACTTCCCTAAGGTGTGACAGGTGTTCCTCCCAGCTGGTAATGAAGATGGCAGTGTCATCCAGGTACGCCACGGCATACTCCTCAGCACCATTTAACACCTGGTTCACCAACCTTTGGAAAGTGGCCGGGGCGTTCTTCATTCCGAAAGGCATTACTTTGAACTCAAATAAGTCTATCGGATTGATGAAGGCCGACCTCTCCCTAGCTCTGCCCGTCAGCTCTACGTGCCAATATCCCTTTGTCAAGTCAATGGTCGTAAGGTAGGTCGCCCCCCAACTTGTTCAGGAGTTCGTCCGTCCGGGGCATCGGGTGGGCGTCTGACTTCGTGACTGCATTCAGTCAACGATAGTCTACACAGAAACGAGTTGAGCCATCTGGCTTGGGTACAAGGACTACGGGTGAGGCCCAGGGACTGTGGGATCTCTGGATTACCCCTAAATCCAGCATCTCCTCCACTTCCCTCCTAATGTCCTTTTGGACAGCCTCTGACACCCAATATGCTGTCCGCCGTATGGGCATCTGTGTCCCTGTCTCCACACCGTGTGTTGCTAAGTGGGTTAGTCCAGGCTTGGCGCTAAACAAGGGGGCAAAGCCTGCTAAAACCTCCCTCACTTTCTGGATCTGCCCCGGGGTCAGATGGGGAGACAATTTTACTGCCTCCACAGAGGACTCCTGCTTACTTTCCTCCAGCAAGTCCAGAAGCGGGTTTCCTTTGTCCGTCCCCTCCCCATGACTACACACTGCAAACACCATGTCAGCCCTATTTGCATATGGCTTCATCATGTTGACATGGTACATCCTTTCTGTCTGCCTATGGTCAGGTAACTTCACAATGTAGTTTATGTCATTTACCTTCCTAAACACTCTGTACGGTCCTGCCCACTCAGCTTGCATCTTGTCTTTCCAGGAATAGGGACCATGACTTCCTGACCCACCATGTACAAGCAAGCTCTGGCTCTGCGGCCGTACCATACCCTTTGTTTCTGTTGGGCAGCTGCCAGGTTGCTCTGGGCTGTCCCCATAAGCTTCCTCAGCCTTTCCCTAAACCTTAGGACGTAATCCACAATGGGAGTTTTCTGGGTGGCGTGCTTGCCTTCCCAGTCCTCCCGGATCAAGTCTAGGGACCCACGTACCTGGCGTCCATACAAGAGTTCGAAGGGAGAAAATCCTGTCGACTCTTGGGGTACCTCCCTGTATGCGAACAACAAGTATTTCTCCCAGTCCCTCCCATGCTGTTCAGCAAATGCCCGGAGCATTGACTTTAGGGTACCATTGAAGCATTCCACAAGCCCATTAGCTTGTGGGTGATACGGTGTCATGCACCTCTGCACCACCCCACACTTCTTCCATAAACATTTCATTAGGTCCGACATGAAGGAACCCCCTCGATCGGTGATTACCTCCTGCGGAAGCCCAACACGGGAGAAAATCCCAAGCAAGGCATCTGCCACTTCGTCTGTCCTCAGAGAGGATAGGGCGACTGCCTCTGGGTACCGGGTGGCATAATCCACCACAGTCACGATGAACCTTTCCCTGAGGAGCTGGGGGTATTTAAAGGCCCCCACAATATCCATTCCATTCCCACCCTCTGGAATGGCTCCTCCACTATGGGCAAAGGGATCAAGGCGGCTTGGGTTTTCTTGCACGCCTTCCCTACTTCTTGGCACCAGTGACAAGACCTTCAATACTCCTTCACATGCTGGATGAAGTTAGGCCAGTAGAAATTTTGGGCCAACCGCTGCGTTGTGCACGCGATTCCCAGATGAGCAGACAAGGGAATATCACGGGCAACCTTGAGCAACTGCTCACGATATCCCTGGGGAACGACAAGCTGCCTGCCTAGCATCCCCCCTCTGTCTGTACTGCCTGTGTATACATAAATCCATTTTCCCAATAACCTTATGTCTACTGTCACCTCCCTGTGCACCGTCCGAGTCTGCCCAAGCCCTCAGCTTCTCTAAACTAGGGTCATTTCTCTGAGCAGCTGCGAACCCCTCACACCTTCCCAAGGCATGGGACAGGTCCCCTTCAGTCGCTAAACTAGGGTCCCTAGCACTAGCGTCAGGGCCCTCAGGATCACTGTCAATCCAAACCCTCTTACAAGAGGTCACCCTTCCCTCTTTGGAGTAACCCTCTGTAGCTATGTGGTTACTTGCTACTGGGGAAATTTCTACCCCCTTTTTATCAGTCTCCCCTTCTGGAGACACAGGCTGGGGAACCAGCCTCTCAGTATCTTCCCCAATGGCTTCTGGGGGGCTCAGAGAACTACAATTTTCCCTGGCCGGTTGACAACGGGTAACTGCACATACCACCCCCTGCTGGAGATTGTTACCCAGGATCACATCCACTGCTAATGTGTTAGCTACAGCCACCTGTTGCACAGTTACCCCTGTTTCACCCCAGTCCAGGAGAACACCGGCCAGTGGCAATGTTTTCTCTTCACCAGCAAAGTCCTGTACAGTTACGTATTTATTGGGTATAAGCTGACCAGGCTGTACCAGATCCCCTTTTACCAATGTCAGGGATGCTCCTGTGTCCCTTAACCCCTGCGTCTGTACGCCATTTACCATGACTGGGTGTATGTGTTCCCTCATGTTCACTGGCATACTTCCAGGGACACACAAACAACCCACTTCCTTTCTGGTACCACTTTGTGTATTATTGCTTGCCCTTCTTGGACACTGTCTGGCAATGTGCCTAGTTTCTTTACATAACCAACAAACATTTCTTACTTCAGAGAAATCTCTTCTTTGAAACCTGGAGCTAACTGGTTTCGGTGGAGGCAGTGATTGTTTTAGCTACCCTGAAGGTGTGCTTTTCCCTTTCTGCGCTGCCACACTCGCCCCATTCGCTCTCAGAGCAGGTCTGCTCTTGGCATAGCGGTCCGAGAGTTCACTTTTTCAATTTTATCAACAGTGTTTGCCTCAATTCCTTCCCACCAACGTTTTAAAAACTGACGTTGTTTCGTGGCTAGCTCCTCGTAGCTCATATCAGGGCTTCTCCTGAGCTTACAGAATTTAGCTCTGCATGATTCAGCAGTTAAGTAAAACTTTTTTTAACAGTGCAGCTTTTAACTTGCTGTAATCATTGCTATCTTCATTGTCCATTTGACCCAATGCATCTCGAGCTTTTCCAGTAAGTAGCGGGGATAGCTGGAAGCTCCAGGACTCTCTAGGAATTTTAGCCTGAATACAAACTTTTTCAAAAGTATTTAAAAAGGCGTCCATGTCCTCCCCGTCCTTAAACTCTGCTATTAATTTGGAGTTCAATTTGTAACCCAGTCCTGCAGTCCCAGTTAAACCCAAGCCACTTACCTGCCCTGGTGCCGCTGGTTGGAGTCGTAGCTTCTCCAGTTCGCGCTGCCACTGGCGCTCCTCTCTCCTCTGCCTCTCTGCGTTCTCACTCTCTCTTTTCCTCTGCCTCTCGCTGGCACTCACGTTCCTCACGGTCTGCCTCCCTCTGTTGTCACTCTGCCTCACGATCTACCTATTGCTGTTCCCTTTCTCTCCTCTCCTGGGACTCCAGCTCCATCCTGCGCAACTCAAGTTGCAACCTGAGAACTTCCGGATTCAGGATACTGGTGACTTGTCCCTGCTGCTGTGGCCCTTCACTGACAGTGGCCCTGCTGTCTGCCTCATTGGCTCGGGACCCCTCACTGGCCACTAGTTCTGCCACACTCGAGGTCTGGTCCCTTTCAGTCACGGTTGGTGACTCGCTGCTCTGGGTATCTGCTACCATCAGGGCCTCTATGAGGTTCTGCTTACTGGCTTTCACCCCAAATGGGACTCCCCTGCCCCCGCACAACTGCTTTAAGAAATCTACAGTGTGCCTGCTGTAGTAGGAATCCATTTTCTTCTTCCCTCACTACTAATACTATTCTGACTGGCACTTCAGAGAAAAAAATAAAATGGGTGGGAACTTAACTGCAAGTCAAGGGATATATGAGAGACAGCCCAGAAGAGCTCGTAATGCCTGGGTCTCTCCCCCAGTACAGCAACCAAAGAGGGTTCTCACCTGGCTATAGACCTGAGACTGTATTTTACCCTTTCCCAGATTAGAGAGGAAGCCCTGGGACCTCATGGCGAGTGTTCAGTTGTGAACTCAGCGAGCACTCTAGGAGGACACGTGGAGGGTATTCCTGTTCCCCCCACTGTCATGGACTGCACTTAGGGGTGGGCGCTGTGAGCTCAGTGAACCTGGCCCCCAGGAGTGGGTTCTTGACAGGAAGCATTACAATGGGGCATGGACTGTACATGAGCATTTTGCAGATGCCTTAGAGCGACTGCTTCAGGTCAGATTTTTAGAGTATTCAACTGAATTGACTGCCACCTTGCAGTATTGCTTGACCTGATCAAATCATCACCTCAACTCACAGACTTCCATAAACTGCTTCAGGAAGATGAGATTGTCACTTTCCAGACTAAGTATGAGACCTTCAGGCAGCGGATTCATCACGGTGCGCTGGGGGGAACCCTACAGCTCTGTATAACATATCTTGATATAGTGGATCAGCAGCATTTGCTCCATACAATAACAAAACAACTTTGATCTTAGACTACTGTGTTGGAAATATTCATTGCCCCAGTTCTTCGTCCTTCAACAAGCAAAATTATGCTTGATATAGGCTTACTGTGTGCACACATTTGAAACTCTTGAAGCTTCTCATCCAGGGTCCAGGACATTAACTGAAAAGCAAGAGCTGTCAGTTCAAAGGAGCCATCACAAAGCTTCTAGGGAATCAGCTGACCAAGCTGGTGAGCAGACATACAATCAAAGTGCCAAAATTCCAGGTGGAATCAAACACTTTGCTGCAAATCAAATGGCCTATGTTAAATGTGTGTTAAATCGACCACATCTAGCAAAATTCAGAGAGGCACTTTTGGAGATGACTGGCCTGAGCAGTATAGCCAGTAATCCGCAAAAAGCATGCAGGCCATCTGAAATCTTAAAGTCAGAACAACGTGTCAGAGCCGTATCAACTCTTCATAATCACGAGTTTATCAGCACATTCAGTGCTACTTTAGATGTTGAAAGATTGTACAATTTGTCCTCAGGAATACCTGTTGCGCCTGATATTGAAGAGAACCTCACCAGTATCACCTGAACAAGGTACAGAAATGTATGAACAGTTTGTCAAAGAAAGACTGGAAAGTGGTAAAAAGAAATATGTTGATCCAATTTCAAAAGCCCCAGTGAAAACCTTCAATGATGCAAACAAAAAAGCACAAGTAACCACCAAAGGAAAAGTTGCAGAACTTAAATTTGAAAGAGATATGCTGGGAAAACTTTTGGCCCTTTCAAACAAGCACCACTTCCCTGCAGATATAAACAAGTTATTAATATATTGCCTGGGCCCAGTCCTGCTGAGTCTAGCCAATGCAGATGGAACTAGACGGACAACACCAAAGTTACTTGAGGTGCTAGCAGAATACCGTCCAGTGTTGGACACTTCGGAGCTTCCCCCCAGGAAAAGTGTCTCAGTATACATAGTTGATCTAATGGCAGCAGTGGAGGTTATGACAGGAATCCCTGAAACATTTGGTGATCTGGCAATAAAACTCCTGAATAGTCTTCAAAAGGGATTTGCAAAAGTGGATGTTGTTGAAGATACATGCAGAGAGCATTCAATCAAAGAGGCTGAGAGATTTCAACGAGGATTTAGTGAGAAGCATATTATCAAAGGTCCCAACACTAAAGTGCCAAAAAATTTCAGTAACTTCCTTTCTAATGGCTCTAACATTATTTGGTCTTCTGATGGGGTAGTGTGGTAAATTATATATTTATTGATGCTTGTATTTTGCCTTATTGCTATGTCATCTGTGTTTTTTGTATAATTTTGTATTTATTGTAGGTATGTTTAGTTTCGCAACTTGTGTAACTTTTGTACAAAGGACCTCACTGGAAATGAGCTTGTCTCAGTTGAGCTATCCAATTCACTATGATATGAATAACAGTTCTTACTACTGCTAACAAGGAGCACCTGATTGATTTGATCATGCAGGTCTGGGGAGAAAATTGCACAAGTTTGTCAGAGGGCCAAGTGATCTATTTTTCGAAGAGAAACAAATGCTACATAACCAAAGAAGGGACTGTAGTTGTGGATGATCTCTATTCTGACCAGGAAGAAGCAGACACAAAAACTGCCCTTCGCGTGCAACATGCCATTACAATACATCCAGGCCCTGTCATCATGCATTCATTCACCACCTGGGGATACGGATGTACCAGTAATTTTACTGTCTCTGTTTTCAGAATGCGAGCAAAGTATATACCTGGACAATGGCCATGGTAACAGTAGGAAAATCTTCGACATTAGCAAGTGTGAAATGACCATTGCAACGAAGAAAGCCTAAGTGGGTTTCCATGCATTCACAGGCAATGACTATGTTTCTGTATTCTTCAAAAAGGATAAGAAGATTTGCTGAACGTCCTTCAGACGTACCCCAAATTCCTGGATGCCTTTCAAAAATGTGGGAGTGACTGGCAAGTGGATAAGGATGTTGTAGCTCTGCTGGAGGAGCATGTATGTAAACTGTATGGAAGGGAGCAACTTAATAGTGTAAATATAGCGAGGCAGCAGATCTTCTGGGAGAAATATAACAAAGACAAAAGAATAACTAATCTGTCTCTGCTACCACCCTGCCAGGAAACCCTGAAGATATATATTCTACAAGCCAACTACTCCTGCCGATTGTGGAGGCTTTCTTCTGTTGCAGTTATCAATGCCCCAAACACAGCTGCATGGCTGGACTGATGATCTCAATGTAAAGTGGATGGACACACCATTTCCAGATGATGTTATGTCTCTGTCTCTGCTGTATAATGCAAATGATGAGGACTCTGATGAGGACCAAGATGTATGTGATTACCAAGATGATACTAGCGTATCTGACAATGACGAAGATTTCTTCTAGATGGACAAGACTGAGTTCCACTACTTTACCAACAGTCATATTTTAAATTTTACATGTTTTTAAATAAAACTGTTTTCTGTAAACAAAGGTGTTTTTTTTTCTTTTAGATAAATTTCCTTCTTAAAAAAACTTTTAAAATTAACCTTTGAGGCAACTTATGGATATGCATTTTAAAGGTCTGACTCCCACCTATTCATTGAGATCACACTTGAATGCATATTTAAATTAGTCTCAAATTAATGGCCCAGAAATCTGCATTAAGTACGGGTAGCTGAAAATCAAAAAATCTGACAAGGTATAACCTTGCTAAAATTTCGTCTATTAATGGTGTCTTCACTTTTATCAGCTTGTCCTCTTATATTACCTTAAGACTTCAAAATCACATACGCATTTCAAAGCAGAATCTTTACCCTTTTAGACAACATAAAATTATATTATAAAGCGCAATAAATCCTGTCTGACAAGATTAAATATAATATTTTGAAATTTCACAAGAAATTAAGGGGTGGTGGTTGGTATTTAACCCTATAACCTTTAACATTAATCTTTTGAGATAACATATAAGTATGCATTTTAAAGCTATATCTCCCACCTATTCACTGAGACTACACTTCAATGTATATTTCACTTACTCTCGAAGTAATGGCGAAAGAATCTGCATTAAGCACATGGGGCAGAAAATCACATAATTTGTCAAGGTGTCAGTACAAAATTGATGCAAACTACCATTTTGCCCCATCATTCATGTGATCAATAGACAGATCATGAATTCTGGGTATATCTGCTACATTAAACAACCATCTGCATTTATTTAGCTCTCGAGTGACACCCCACCTCCATCTGGTCTAAAAAAGTTGTCATTGGCTCTGGAGCAGAACTACATCATACACCTGCATACACCATGGGCATTGCTATTGCTAGCAGTCCTTCGCTTCTGTGGCAGAAAGGCCCTGCTGGGGCATAAACGGCTCTTTTTTTCTCAGGTAGCCATGCTGACCATCAATCAAAACTCTGACTAGCCCAAATCATATTTCAGGCCAAAAATAAGTGTATCTTTTTAAGATTTCACTGTTTGATTTTCAGATTTTCACACAGACTCTTTTTGCAGAAAACCAAAGCTAGCTATAGTACTGCATGTTAAGACAATCTGAAAATTTTGCAGCTGCAAAAAGATCAAACTTGTTGCACCCCAGCTGTAAACGTGTAATGAGCTCCAGCTAAGCTTTTAGAGAACCTGGACAATCCCTGAGTGATGCAAAATGCAAACTGGGAACCGCTTGTCTGTGCTACTACCCAGATCTGCCACCAATCATGAGATCGAACTGCAATAAATTCAGCACCAGCATATTTCTTAGGCCTTACAGTATAAAGGGAAGCAGGTTTAGGTGACGAGAAGTATTGCTAGCTTTCTCCTTGGAAGCAAAAGGCTGCTGTTGTGTTTAATGAGGTTCACCCCCATGCTGTTTATAGCTTATTAAAGTATGTCACTGTGATTACTGACGCATGTATGTGTAGGTTGCAATATGTATTTTTGTATGATGTATTTTTACATGTAATTTTAAATCATATAATGCTATTATGTAACTGTGTAAGTACCTCTGCTTATAAGGACGTGGTTTTAAATGAGCCTTCAGTTCAAGTGGCTGTAACATCCCATTTATTATTTCAATACCCAGACTTACTGTATTATTATCATCATTCACATTTGCTATGGGAAAGCTGTAAGAAGGCTAGCTGTACAAGGGAAAAAAAGATGTTTACCTCTCTGCCGGTAAGGATGTGCCGTGCCAGCTTAACTTTAGCGAAGTTCCCTTTGCCGATGGTTTTCAGCAGCCGGTAGTTGCCAATGTGGGGCTGTTCATCTGTGCAGGAGGCGATGGAGTTCCGACAGCGTGCTCCCAGTGAGCGGCTGGACCAACTGGAGCCCTTCTCCGACCTGCTGCCCATCAATGCTGAATACTGCAATGGAGGAACAAGAATAAGGATGGGGGTTAGGTGTGCTCTGTTTGCCAAAGAAGAGGCAATTATCTTTGCAACAGCACAAGCCCGAATCACTAATACCCAGCAAACTATGGTAACGTCTTTTTTGTACATTATAATGGCAATTTGGTGAGGAAACATGGGCACTGGTCAACTAACAAGGGCATTGTTAGTTGACCAGTGCCCACGTTTCCTCACCAAATTGCCATTATAATGTAAAAAAATGATCGGAAAGGTGCCACCCATAGAGTATAATGGAGCGCGTCCCTGCGCTCTCCCTAGCATCATGTCATAACTTGGCAGAGTGCGGGGGCAGAGTTAGTAGCACCAGAAACCGGGAAGTCCTTGGGACCCGGGTTTGGGGCCACTCCCAAGTCGGTATACGCTAGTGTAAGCCGAGATACTCCAACCCCTCTTTGGTGTATCTCGAGACTTATGCCGAGCATCACGCCTGCCCCGACATAGAGGCGCCTTTGGGCGTGGCAGCTGCGGCTACGATAACCATGGGTTATGCCACCCACTACACCGCAGCCCACAATGCCACGGCGCAAGGGCAGATTATGGTAGCATCTGTGCCCCATTCCAAGAGGGCGGCTGCCGTAACCCGCTGGTGCGATTCTAAGAGCTGCAGTTGTGTGGCTAAGATAGAGCAGCTCAGAGCTGCTCTAAGGGACATCCAACAGTGCCATCCGTCGGATGCCTGCTCCACAGCACCATGGCAATGGCGCTGATGTGCTCCCTGTGCCCCCGAAAGTCGGGGACCTCTGGGGAGCCGATCTCCACTGCAACCCCCAGCGACTTCTGTGCCACCTGTTCTGCCCCCTCCATGCCCCCTGGTGTGTGCCATAGTGTTCCGGGGCAGGGGGGCTTCGGGGGGGGCTGCCGGTAGTGGGCCGCGACTTGCAACATGCGGGGCTTCTACACCATGCCCATGTGGTTAGCCTCCACATGGGGTAACCCACATGTCACAAGTGCCAGGACCCTGCTGCTCTTGGAATGTAACACAGGGTCCCTGGCGTAGCTGCAAATGTCGCAACTCGCATACGCCGGCGAGTTGCAACATTCGACATGGAATCGGGCCCTGGATTTTAAAGGGTTACAAATTTTTTACTACTGGATTATTTGGGGTAACATTCACATGAGGAGGTTTCCTATGAGGTAATGCACCCATATATCGGGCGCAGGGGCCGAGGCTGGTAAGTCTCTTTAACAGTAGATCTTCGAGAGCAGGGTATTAAATAGCTGGGTACAGCATAGCAAAATACTACTCAAAACTGGGGATAATGCTAACCATTACCAGAAATGTGTAGCAGTAGACTGCTATACATTTATTCTGGGTGACTCCATGGCTCAAGAGACTACATGTATGAAACATTTTATTTTTAATTTTGCTAATCAATCTGTGCCAGGTGCTATGCATTTTCGCAGCTGATTAGCACTTTCACGCATATAACTGATAACCAGTTTTTTCAACTTATTTAATACCCTGGAGAGGAACTCTTGCAGCAGGTTACACCATCAAGACTGAAGCGGGCAGGCACCATAACCCCACGGAAAATGTCTAGCTAGCAGTATATAGTGGGGGACCGCCCCCTAACATAGAAACATAGAATTTGACGGCAGATAAGGACCACTTGGCCCACCCAGTCTGCCAATTTCCCTACCTAATGGATAAGCTGCAGATCCTAGTTAACCAGCGGCCTACTTCTTCCTACCCCACCCCCTAGAATTGCCTTATGACTCCCATGCATGCTTGAAAATAATGCACCTGGGAAACAAGAACCCAGGGGAAGAATACACAATGGGTGGGGAGGTAGTAACAACAACAAAAAAGGAAAGGGACCTGGGGGTAATCATATCAGATGACCTTAAGGTTAGCAAGCAATGTGAGAAGGCAGTAGGGAGGGCTGGGGGTATACTGGGATGTATAGGGAGAAGCATCATCAGCAGAAAACAGGAAGTTGTTATCCCTCTGTACAGACAGTTGGTGAGACCCCATCTGGAGTACTGTGTCCAGTTCTGGAGACCCCATCTCCTCAAGGACATAGACAGGATAGAGGCAGTCCAGAGGAGGGCAACTAAAATGGTGCAGGGTCTGCAAGAGAAGCCGTATGAGGAGAGATTAAAGAAGCTTAATATGTATACCCTTGAGGAAAGAAGGGAGAGGGGGGACATGATAGAAACTTTTAAGTACCTCAGTGGAATCAACAAAGTCCAAGAGGGTACCATCTTTCAGAAAAAGAGACGTGCAAGAACAAGGGGACACAATTTAAAGATAGAAGGAGCGGTTCAGGGGCAATGTGAGGAAGTATTATTTCACAGAGAGGGTAGTGGATGCATGGAACAGCCTTCCTGAGGAGGTTGTGGGGTCTAAAACTGTGGGAGAATTCAAGAATGCATGGGACAGACATAAGGCAATTCTTGTGGGGGGTAGGAAGAAATAGGCTGTTGGTTAAATAGGATCTGCGGCCTATCCTGTAGGTAGGGAAATGGGCAGACTAGATGGGCCTAGCGGTCCTTATCTGCCGTCAAAGTCTATGTTTCTATGAATTCCACCACTGTTTTTGACTCCACAACCTCCTCCGGAAGGCCGTTCCGTGCAGCCAAAACCCTCTCTGTAAAAAAATACTTCCTTAAATTACCTCTGAGCCACCCCCCCCCCATCTTCAAATTGTGCCCCCTTGTTCTTGCACACCTCTTTTTTTGAAAGATGCTACCCTCTTGGACTTTGTTGATTCCCTTGAGGTACTTGAAAGTTTCTATCATGTCCCCCCTCTCCCTCCTTTCCTCGAGGCTATACATATTAAGCTCCTTAAGTCTCTCTTCATATGTCTTCCGGTGCAGACCCTGCACCGTTTTAGTTGCCCTCCTCTGGACAGCTTCCATTCTAACGGCCAACTATGGTATAAAGGGGCAGTCCCTCAGCACCACCTCAGTTCTCCCACCAGAAACCCTGGTAAGCACAGTAAATAGAGAACCGAGGTGCTCCTCTGAAACCGAGGAAACTGTAACAGTAATGGAGAAGCTGTCACCAGGGGGATGGTGAGATGGAAGGTAGCACCTGCTGCAAGAGCTCCTCTCGAAGATCTACTGTTATGGTAAGTTCTTACATAACTATACTATCTCACTTCGAGGTGGCTCTTGCAGCAGGTTACACTGTTAGGACTGCAAACCAAGCAGTAAAAGGACTGACCCCAGTCAGCTGGGAGGAGGTAGAGGTCAGTGTAAAGCTCTCAAGAAAGCAGGCCCTGGAGGACTGCCAGTCCAAAATCTGCCCTGTGCCTAGAAGCAATGACCAAACTGTAATATCGGATGAAAGTGTGGACAGAACTCCAAGTGGCCTCTGCACAGATATCGGCAATGGACACGTTTCTGACCCCTGGTAGAATGGCCTTTAACCAGGCCTGGTAATGGCTTGTTGTATTTACGGTAGCAATAAAACAATGCAATTAACAAACTATTGAGACAAGCATTGTTTTGAAACTGAGGCCCCCTCTTTTCTTGGGTGAAAGAAACAAATAACTGATCAGTTTTTCTGATGGCTCAGGTGCAGTCCAAATAATAACGAAGCATACAGTGGACATCCAGAGTATGTAGTAATGCCTCCCCTGGATTCAAATACTCTGGGTAATACACAGGCAGGCGGATGTCTTGGCTCAGCTCAAACTCAGGTACCACCTTAGGAAGAAACTTAGGACTGGTCCTCAAGGACACCCTGTCCTTGTGGAAAACTAAATAAGGCTCTTTATGCACCAGAGCCTGAAGCTCAGAAATTCTTCAAGCAGAAGTAATAGCAACTAAAAACAGCGCTTCTCACGACAGAAAGCGCAACCTGCAGCTTGCAGCAGGTTCAAAGGGAGCGTAAGCTTTTCTAAAATAAGCAAAAGATCCCATGAGGGAATGGGATCCCTGATGGGAGGTTTCAGATGCAATATGCTCCACAGAAAAGTACAGGAAAGATCAAGCTGAGCAAGGGTCTTGCCTTCAACAGGTGCATGGTACAGAGAGATAGCGGAGAGGTGCACCTTAATCGAATAACTCAAGCCTGAGTCCAATAGAGAGAGGAGATACTCTAGAATGAGATTCTCTGGACAAGTAAAGGGATTTAGGTGATGAGCGGTGGCCCATATGCAGAATCGTTTCCACTTCATGGCATAAGTGGCTCTAGTGGAAGGCTTCCTGGCTGCCACTAGACTGTCCGCCACCTGGGGAGACACCCCAAATCAGGCAACTGCTAAGTCTGCAGGAGCCTATGTGAAAATGCAGTGACTTTAGGTCCAGGTGGACTAAGGTGCCCCGCTCCTGTGAGAGAAGATCGGAGGTCAGGGGCAAGGGGATTGGAGGTTCCACTGCCAGTTGCTGTAGAAGTGGAAACCAAATCTGTCGCGGCCAGTATGGGGCTATCAGGATCATCTCCACCCCTTCGTACTGCAACTTGAGCAGAACGCTCTGCAGCAAGGGAAAGGGAGGGAAGGCATATGGAAACCTCCCTGTCCAAGAGAGGGACAACGCATCTCACCAGAAAACACCAGGCCCAGGATCTAGTGAGCAGACACTGGGCAGTTCTGTACTGGATGGGGACGTAAAGAGGTCTAGTTTGGGATGACCCCACCTGTCGAACAGATCTTCGACCACGGAGAGAAGAAGCTCCCATTTGTGAGCCTTGAACCGGGATCAGCTTAGGCTGTTGGCCAAGGTATTTTGAATGCCTGGAACATACACAGCAGTCAGGTCCAGGTGATGCTCAATGGCCCAATACCAAACTCTCATGCCCTCCCTACGGAAGAGGTAAGAATGCAGTCCCCCTGCTTGTTTATGTAGAAGACCACAGACATACTGTCCATCTGGATCAAGAGAGGACCCAGGAATAGACTCACCTGGAAGGCTTGCAGAGCATACAGGATTGCCCACATCTCCAAAACACTGATGTGGAGATACTGCTCTAATGGGGACCAGGTTCCTTGAGTCTGACGGTCTGCCAGATGGGCGTCCCTGCCCTGGCCTGATGCGTCTGTGGTCAGTACCTGTCGAGGTGACTGGCAGGAAGTGGATCCCCTTGGGGAGGTTGGAGGGGTTCATCCGCCATGCCAAAGTCTGATGCACCAAGTAAGATACAGACACCGGTTGATCCAAATTGTCTGTGCATTGATCCCACTGGACCTGAAGGTTCCACTGTGTCACTCCCATGAGAAGGCGAGCCGGGGCACTGTAGCAATGGCCACTACCACATGACCCAACAGCCTTAGAACTACTCTGGCTGGAACATGGTAAAACTAAACCAACTGAGCCTGTGTCTGAAGGCATTCTGCCCTGTCTGGGGGAGAAAGGCTTTGCCTTGCATGGTGTCCAAGATCGCCCCTATATACTGAAGTCTTTGACTTGGCCAAGGGGAGGATTTGGGGAGATTAAGGGTCATCCCCACATCCTGAAACACAAAGGTAGTGGCCTCCATGGTTCTGAGCAACCATTCCCTGGCGGGAGCTGTCAGAAGCTAGTCTTCTAGGTAAGGGAAGACATAATGGCCTTCCCTCCTTAAGGACGCTGCCACTACTGCCAGGCACTTTGTAAAGACTTGAGGGGCTGAGGACAGGCCGAATGGCAGCGCCCAAAACTGATAATGGTTTCCTTGCAAGCGGAAGTGAAGAAAGCTTCTGTGTGGTGGAAACACCAGTATGTGAAGGTAAGAGTCCTGCATGTCCAGAGAACAGAGCCAATCCCCTTGATGAAGTAAGGGAAGAAGGCCAGGGAGAGTGACCATCTTGAACTGTCTGTATTCTATGAACTGGTTCAGGTGACTGAGGTCCAGGATGGGACACAGATCTCCTGTTTTCTTTGGAACCAGGAAGAAGAATCCCGTCCCTCGCTGAGCTGGTGGGACGGGTTCTATGGCCTGTTTTCTCAGGAGTGCTTAGATCTCGTCTTGAATGAGGGAGATGTGGGCTGGAGGGTGATGGGAGGGAGCTGGAGGATTGTCCGGAGGGTTCTCCAAGAATTCCAGGGTATGCCCCTATTCTACTAACTGCAGAACCCACTAATCCAAGGTTATTTAGCGCCAACCCAGAGAGAGAGAAACAACCCCCCACTGCCTCCCCAAGGGATTCGACTGGGGTCGGGTGGTCAGGTAAAGGAGTCAGGCTGACTAGCCAGGGACAGCAACGTGGCCTGGGAGGTTCTGGGAGCTCTGGGGACAGAACCTCCTGTGGCTTGAGAAGTAGCCTTTCTCTTAAAGGCACTTCTGATCCGTTGGCTTCTGGGTTGTTGCTCTGAGGTGCGACAAAAGGACTGCCACTGGGATGATTTAGGCTGCAATCGGTAAAGTGTATGGACTGAAAGGATGGCCTTTCCTGACTCTTGAAGGCAAGTGACTATATTTTAAGAATCCTCACCAAACAAGACAGGGCCTCTGAAGGAGGCATCCAAAATCTTAGACTGGACATCCAGAGCAAAACCAGAGACCCTCAGCCAGGAGTAGCACTGAAGGCAAACTCCTGTACCCGCAGCCGAACTTGCTGAGTCCGCAAAGTTACATGAGGCTTGGAGAACATGGATCCCCACATCTGAGCCTGACTTTAGGAGGTGCAACAGTACAGCCTTTCCGGGTAAATCCAGCGAAGCTTGTGCCATCTCGAAAGGCTTCTTCCACAGGGCATTCTGATATGGGACCATGTGGGAAAGGAAGCTTAGGGAACAGATAGCACAGGTAGCAGAGGAACAGACCTTCTTTCCGAAACAGTGTATTTGCCTGTAGAGGGGGGAAGAGGATGGCAATGAACAAGGGCAGAAGGGGAAAAGACCAGGAGGTTGAGGAGGAGAACAATACTGAGGGAATAATGTAGGGTAGAAGAGTTTGAAAGACAAGATCAATAATGGGGGTCAGTACCAGGTGTAACTAGAGAGTTAGCTCACCAATTGAGGGAGAAAGCGAGGATGAAGAGGCTGGTAGATCTACAAACAAGTATAGTTGGGATAGTAGGTTGGAATAATTAGACTCCAAAGTCACAGCTGCTACTAGATGCTAAAAGAGCACAAAGTTTTACTTTGAAAGATCCGAGTTTGATATCATTCATTAAATCATTATTGAGTTG
This sequence comes from Neoceratodus forsteri, assembly GCA_016271365.2. NCBI lineage: Eukaryota > Metazoa > Chordata > Ceratodontiformes > Ceratodontidae > Neoceratodus > Neoceratodus forsteri. Next base: position 559,620,329 of record CM057450.1, on the reverse strand, counting down.
AGCCAGAGAGGTGCCCGGTACTCAAAAGAACATTGGCCTTGAGTGGTACTACAGAATGGGACTTTTAGGGTTTGGTGGTTCAACCCCCTAGTGCATCTGGTATAGTTCGCCATACAGAGGAGATTTCGCCCACCTGGGGGAGTGAGTCCAAGTGTAGCTTTTTTAGCAAGGAGACAGATTCAGTACCTAATTCTGCAGTCAAGGTTGAGCCATCCTGACTGCGCATATAGTTCACATATGTGTGTAAGGCAGTGTGCTCCAAGAACCAGTCGACAAGCCTTGTTGAGAGTGGGTTTTATTCTTTTGAACGCAGACTCACTGGCAGCTCCATAGACCACTAGCCCATAATCAATAACTGACAACACTGAGCTAGTCACCACTACTTTTAGAGATTCATTTGTTAGGCACTGTCTGCTTCTATAGAGCAGACTGAGTTTTGCATTCATGGTTTTAGCTATGAGGTCAGTATGTTGGATAAACAAGAGGGAGCTGTCTGTTACCCCTAAATATTTGAAGTTGTGAACCATTTTCAAGAGGTGAGTTAAGGCTGTTTAATATCTTTAGTTGGTAGTACCTGTGTCTATTACGAGTAGAGGCAAAGACAATGGTTTTGTTTTTTTTGTGACACCAAGTTTGATGAAAAACAGACAGATGGTTCATACAATATCGGGAGAAATACAGCAACCAACTGCAAGTTAGAACTCATGCATAATTAAAGAGATGTTCTTGTCTCCAGCAAAAAATCACAATTAGAATTTGCAGAACAAATGTTACACAAAGTTCCCAAAAATATGAGTTTAAGGACCTTCTAATTTTTTTTTACCGAAGTCACTAAGCAAGCATTAATCACCGACACAGGAGGGCTCTACCGGTGGATTAATGCCCGCTGGGGAGGATTGGTGCACGAGGTCGAAGCCCGAGGGTTCCAACCCCCCAGCGGGCATTAATCACAGATAGAGCCCGACTCTGGAGGTGATTAATGCGCTTGTAACATAGGCTCATTGCGGCGGCAACGACCTTATGTTGCTGGTGTGTGGATCTCGCTGCCGGCGACCCTAGGGGCACAGGGACAGTTTGCTGCCCGAGACGGTATATGACACCCCCAGTGACAACAGTCACCAGAACCGGCCACAGGGCTCAGCCCAGCATGCGTCGGCGATCGCGGTGGGGGGGGGATTGGAGCGATTACAGCAGGGCGGCTGACAGCTGTGTAGAGCACACATTAGGCACGCTTCCACCTGTCGGGTGCCTGCCAAGCACATCTGTTCGTGGTGGGGGGGGGCGTGCGGCCGTGCATCGCTCTGGTGAGCACATCATCTGCCATTCCATGTGGGGCCGGGTGTCCTGCGGCGGATGGGAGACCGGTGCCGGCGTGTGCCCTACCAGACTGCGGCTCGCGAGCGCCGCGGGTGGCGTGAGGAGGTGGTGACAGAGCGGGCGGCTACCCTCTGGTGCCTCCATGGCGATAGCTGGTACTGACCGAGCAGGCGTTACCTGTGGGTTAATACCCGCTCGGTTTCAGTCAGCTGTGCCACTTCGGCGAATCCGGAGGCTCCATTCTGCTGGTCTGCGGTGAGTCGTGTTACAAACCAGAATATTTTCCCTTTATCTGTTTACATTACTTATTACTGCCTCAAAGTTATAATTCTTTGCTTAGGACTATCACAACCTTTAGCCATGGGAACGATTCTGATGTCACAAGCATAGGAGTATAACTTCAGGGCAGGAAAAGCAGCAGACACGTACGAAGTCTACGGATGAAACAGACATTTTTCATGCAAATGTCTTGAATGGAATGCCCTGAAATTCAAAATCTGCGGGAATGTTATGAGATTTGAGTCCTGCCAATGCCAACAGTCACTGTTTCACACAAAACTGGGAAAATCGCTTTAAGTCAACACAGTTGACAGTGCGATATCTGTAAGGACTCATACTTCTGAATGTCTGTGATACATCTGGTGGTACAGACCATTAGGCTTATTCTGCTGGCTTTTTATTATGTTAGTACCATGATAAGTTGCTCTGAAGTAATACTCCAAAACCCTGTATATCATACATATGCATACAAACGTAGGTACATATGGAGGAGGAGGCCTTTGCTTTATCCTTCTTTCTTGAGGCTACAACCCTACAGAAGATAATTTAGGAGATAGTATAGTCCATTAGTTAGAGCAAAGAATTGTGAACAAGGAGATTTTCAGAGCCGTCTCATGCTTCAGTGGGGCTGCAGACCACTCATGCCATGCCCCCATGAATGCTACTTAAGAGCTAGTACCCCAAGTGTCCTTTGGACACTCATTTTCTTTGAGGCAGCTCTGTGGTTGCAGGTCTATCGTGACCCTGGAGCCTGGTGGCTTATCATCTGCATGCTCTACAGGTGTCTTCGGGATGCTGCTACCTGACTCTCACCTTCTGTTTGCATCTCTGCCTGTACTGGCTGCTCCCTCCTTACAGCTGCTCTGGCTTGTGGCTGGTTCCTACTGCTACGTTTGCGTCTATGTTAGTGAGTGGCATGCCTCCTTAGCTTCTCTACTCTGCTGTTTAGAGCTGCATTTCCTCTCTGGCATTTGTTGTGCCTCATTCCTGGCTCCTCTAGATGGCCTGTTGTCAGTGGGACAAGAGATGTCAAGCAATTCCTCTCTATGGTACAGCAGCATGTCAATAGATTCAGAATCCCTTAAATTAATATGTAATTGAAGACCAGCCTGGTGGCGCTGAGGTGCTGGATGCAACACCTCGCGCCACGCTGGTGATCCGGGTTCAGTGATGGACTCGGATAACCAGGGGTCTGCAGGGAAGGGAGAGGATGGAGTGTCCGGAGGACAGCTCTCTTCTCCCTGGGGAGGTATCCAGGGACGCTCAGTATCCTGACGACCCCTGATGGAGATCAAGGGTACTGCAGGTACACCAGCCGACGTAAAGGGCGGAGTGCGGCAGATGCCAGCAGGGCACCCGTGCACAGGCGTCACTGCATGCTGCACTCCGAGGGGGAACACAGAAGAAAATCCCTCTGCGGCACCATGAAGATGAAGGGGACTCCAGAGGCAGGCCCACATCCCACTACCCACCCAGCGCATCAGGGAACTCCCATGGCCGACCTGACGCCCACATAAGGTCCCTCTAATTTCAGAAAGGCCGCTACGGGAGGGTGGTCCCTCCCCGGGGGGGGTGATCCAGGAGGCTAGACCTGCCTGGGTGTTCGAGGGTAGGAAGCTGGTAGCGGGGAGTTCAGGCAGGGAGTAGAGGCCTCTGCTGTGAGAGTACCCCAGAAGGATGCCCGGGCCGCAGGGTGCATAAATAGAATTGAAAAAAAAAAAAAATGTAACTGAAGATTTATAGCAGATGTTAAATTTGGAGGTGTGATGACCCAAGGCCATGGATCCCCAGAGGTTTCCACCACAAAGGGGCATTCTATGATCTCCTCTGTCCTGAAAGTCAGTTTCTGCCTCTAACTGGGTCTGGATGGTGACTCCTAATGTTATCCTATTCCACGCAGTTTGTTCAGCCCGAGCACCATTCCCTCTCTCTTTAGAGAAAGCATGTATGTCTTCGCCAGTATAGTCATGACTTCATCGCTGGCCTTTTTGGGCAGCCCCCTAAGGTTCTTTTAGCCTATGGGAACTTAATTCCTGCAGTATTCCATTACAAACCAACCTTCAGCAATTAGACTGTAATCTGCTAATCTAAAGTTTGTACCCATCAATCATTAGTTGCCTGTTAAACCAGTGAACCCGGGGTGTGAATCCTTCAGAACAACTAGCTAAGTGAGTGGTTTTGATGTAGTCACTTATCCTCCTGTACTTGTTTAGTTCTTCAGCTAAAATATTTGGTAGAATCAAGACCCCCCCAAACACACATACACACTGAAAATGAGATGTTGCATCTCAGCTGGGCTCATGAGAATGACAATTAGATTTCTGTTCTGAAGGCATCAGGCTGGAGGTTCACCCCTTGCAAAGGCAGTTGCCCCTCAAAAAGGCAAGGGAGTGAGAAGTGCCTGTATTCTAATGAGCTGCCAGGACACTCCCCTTCAGCGCAGATATCTGTAGTGGCAGTATCAACTACAGTAGCTCTATGGCTACTAGGGACCCTGCTGTCATCACTGGAGGCTCAACTGGGTGGGGTGCACAGAGAACAAATGGATTATATAAATCAGTTTTTATTTATTTTTAAACATTCCAAAGTCAACCCGACTGGCAGCCACCTGACACAGACAGGGAGTCCACACCCAGAGCGGATTAAGCCAGACCACGAAAGGGCATGACAGTGCAGTGCCTCTGTACCAGACAGGAAATCAGAAACCCTGGTAGGATACTGCACGGGGACACTGATCTTCTGTAGTTCTTAAGAGGAAGTACTGCTCCTCGACAAGGGCACAAGCAACACATTCTTAACGCAGAGGTCATCCACAGGAAAACTGCACAAAACATCACCAGGAAATACATCAAGAAATAGAATCTCAGCAGAAGAGTCTCACCGTTACTATTTCTAGCTGGATAGAGAGAAGGACTTAGGCGCTCAATTAAGAGTTGCAGTTTTGGACAGTATGTGCAGTCCATGACAAGCCATTCCTCAGTGGGGTAGCAAATGTTCCCTGATAGCACCCCCTAATATCTTATGGGTCGATGATTTGCTTTGCACAACACTTGCAAACTGGTGTATGCTGATTTCATGTGGTAGTGCAGCAGAGCAGACACAAAGCACCAATTTTGCACTGCTCTCCACAGTGACACACCCCCTTTTTCTCTGCCTCCCACTGTCTCAAACGGTGTGTCAAAGCCTGGTGCACAGAAGTCCAGGGCTCTTAGTCTGCTTAAAACACTGTAGGCGATATATTCTTAACCGGGGACTAGCTTTTACTCCCAGCACAGGATATGTTGATCAGACAGAGAACGAGGTGGTGAAATAACCCTCGACCCTCCTACTATTCTGACCATTATGAGCTTTGCGCATCACAGACACAGATGCCAACAAACTTACACTCCAATCCACACTTACAAACAGCACCTGCCAGTAGTGCAAAAATGTCTTTGTAAACGGAGACATGGACTGTTGAGGCAGGGCATGCAATGGTTTTAAGAATAATGGAGGATGATCACAGCAGATGACAACATATAGTATGTATGCCTTTATGGGCTGAGTGGTTGATCCACAATTGCGATATTTTGTGCATTTCAATTATCCTATACTACCTAGATCTTAAATTTGCTGCTGTCTGTTGTCTTTGTCTTTTTTATTGTTGTTGTCGTTGTTTTGTTTTATAGCTGTTAACTATAATTCATGCAAAGGTCACAACATGCACCGACCCTGTTAATTGCTGTTTTATTTATTTATTTTTTGTTGACTGGGTAAGTGCACTAGACAAATCCTGCCTATTTTCAGGCATGACCCGGGGGAGGGGGATACAGATGAATGCCAACTGACCTTGAAGCAGATTAAGCTGTTGGTGGTATTTTTAGTGAATGAGGGAAATTTGGCCAGGGCACCGAAATTCCCTACTCTTTTCGATAAAGTGCCATGGGATCTTTAACATCCACCTGAACTACCACCAATCCAGGCAGATGGGACCTCGGTTTAACATCTCATCTGAAAGACGGCACCTCAGAAGTGCAGCACCCCTCTCATGCTGCACTACAGTGTCAGTACTGGGATATTTACCCAAGTGCCAGATGTGGGAACTGAACCCACAGCCCTCTGATCTCCCAGCCTCAGAGGCAAGTGTGCTACCTACTGAGCCACTGACGGTTTTGACTGACATGCATTCTCATTGCTGCTAAATGTGCTGAAGCTTGTATATGACTCTACCTGGTCCTCTGTGACAGCATTTTTCCTTGTTTAGGATGTATTCATTAGTTCTTGTACTGCTGCACTGAGCTTGAAATATGTAACTTAAAGAAAATGACAAATGCAGGCTGATAAAGTTGAATTCCAGGCCAGGGACAAACTTGACTGATTTTGGGGCAGCCACAGAAATCCAGAAGTTATTGTTGCACCTACAACCTATTCAGTGGCATCCTGAAGGAGTACATGTTTTGTGGAAAAACAGTGGCCATTTTTGTTCCTCTGGATTTTCTAAAAGTTATCACCATCAGGGGACCACCTTACCCATTCCTATGGCACTGCTACTGCTGTGGTTAGGTCAGGTGACCTACTGCTTGAGAGGAACCACTGCACCCAGCTCCCGGTCAGACTCCCCTGCAGCACAAATAGAAGGCTGTAACTAAAGGTCTATTAATATCACCCAGCAACATCAGATCAGAATGAAATAGGTTGCTTAGTATCTGACCTCTCTATCAGTTTCCTTGTGATTGGACTGAACCAGGACTATAGATCAAAACAGTACTCCACCTTTCACGCCAGCATCTATGGTCCAATATGGCCTAAAAATAATGATCCCCTGGCTTGAGAATACAATTTAGTAAGCTGGGGGCACAGCAGCCCCCACCCAGCTATGGGTTCTATTCCCACAGCAGGATGTAAGTGCAAATAATGTTTCTAAGTTGCGCAGAAGGCTGAGGTGCTGACCTCCTTACCTCTCACCAGACTGGCAACCCAAGTTTGGGAACAAGATCAGGTCACTGGGGGCTGGCAGGCGGGTGGGAGTGTATCATGCGGCTGCCTGGCAGCTGTCGTCTCCGGGATTGGTGTGGTGTGTAGACTCGGTTCTTGGCTGCCACCAAGTGGGGGCCTGGTAGTAGCACTGATGCAAGAGCAGCATACTCAGGTCACGGGAGAGGGAATCGCAGTTCTGGGACGCTTGCACGTCTCCACGCGCATGCGTTGCCCATGGCACCATGCCTAGGAACTCAATGAGGAAATCCTGCATGATGGCCCTCTATCCCGCACTGCCGCACAAGCGGGACCCCAGTTCTGGACATGTGTCTCCAAGTGTGTGTGTGTGGGGGGGGACAGCCCTCCTCCACCTGGTTCCACCATGAGGGGCAATCTATGGGGGTTTCAGGGTCCCAGTCATGAATGAGATAGAATGCCATGCAGAGGGGGCAGGGAGGGGAATTTAGGGTCCCAGTCGCGGCTGAGGTAGAATGGCAGGCAGAGGGGGTGGGGACAGGACAGATAAACCTGCACAAGCTGACCAAAGGGAAAAAGCAACATGGAAAAAAAATAATGCTTCTAGGGCTGCCCGATGACCCAACAGGTAGTACAACATGCTCCCGTGCAGGGGACCTGAGTTCGGGAATGAGCCTAGGAGCTGGCTGGGCAGCCCAGGGGCTTGAGAAGGTGGGAGGGAGAAAACAGAAAAAGGCAGTGGCTGCAGGCTTAATGAAGCCTGTCTCTGACCGGGACACTGACGGAAGGGGTTGGGCAGCCCGTCCCCTTCCGGCTCCGCCACAGGAGGCAATCCATGAGAGACTGTGGCAGGGTCTGGCAGAGACAGATGGCCGGTCCCGGGCTGCAGAAATGGGGCTGAGAGCCACCTGCAACACTGCCAAGAGGTAAAAAGCTGTACTGAGGAAAAAATAAACAAAACGTAGTGTTTCTGAATTGAATACAAACTCATTATCCCCCGCCCAACTCACATCCAACATGTGTATCCTGGCCCAAGAAATACCCTCCCCTCCACTATCTGCAGGCCTCCCTCAAAGCAAAAGCGACACCTACTCTACATTATTAATGCATGTTTCCTACCATCCGCAGTGTAGGCCCAGAGGGCTGATGCTGAAGATTAATTGCCACTGGATTAAGAAGTGAGGGTTCAAAAAGACAGTCACTATTTTTTTAGGAGGTCCATGGATAACTAGGGGAGAAGTGTTCATTGAGGCTGGGAGACACATGCTGGACTCATGCAGGCTACCAGGTAGGTGGCAGGGTTTTAAATAGCTGGTATTGCATCGCATTTTGCGAAGCAAACCGGCTTTCCATGCGACCCATTTCTTTTCGGATCGCAAAGAGTGTGATCCATTGACTGTGAGCCTCCTTAGCTACCCATATACTAAAGTCTCACGCCCGTGGCCCGGGTGCAGGCAATTGCTCCCAGTGCTTTGTATAACAATACTGACAAGCACTACTGGGAGCGACTGCTGGTATCCGGGGCCACGGCGGTGAGACTGTCAATATATTATGGGCGGCATGGCACTGAAACTCCATGGCACTCGAGGGGGATTTAAACACCAGTCCCCCCGGCTCTCCAGTGGTTCTTCTGCACAGACTGCGCACTCCCTGCTGCACTTCCTCTGCGCCTGTTGGTTCTGCGTTTTGGCCCGAAGCTGCTTGTTGCTGCTCAGAGTCACACAGTATGCAGTGGAGGCTATGGGACTCAAACCATTGTCTGCTGGAGTGGGGACTCTTTCTTTGGCAACCACCAGGTATGGCCCAATACAAGTGCCTGTTTTAAGGGGAAGCTTTGCTCAGAGTCACACAGTATTTAGTGGAGGTTGTGGGAATCAAACCCAGGTAGGTCTGCTGGAGTGGGGAGTGTGGGGACTCTTTCTTTGGCAGCCAGGTATGGGCCAATACAAGTGCCTGTTTTTAGGGGAGGTTTTGCTCAGAGTTACATAGTATGCAGTAGAGGTTATGGGAATCAAACTTAGGTCTGCTGGAGTGAGGACTCTTCCTCTGGCAACCAGATATGGCCCAATACAAATGCCTGTTTTAAGGGGAGGTTTTGCTCAGAGTCACAGAGTACGCAGTGGAGGTTGTGGTAATCAAACCCAGGTCTGCTGGATGTTGTACCAAGCTCATTCACAGCTCATTACATTACTTTAACCTAGGCTATACTGCCAATTAGGCCTGTGTCTGTAGTGTGTACTGAAACAGATCATGTAAAGACAGAGCTAATTTTAATGCAAATTTTTATTTAGAATACTTTTTTTAATTGTATGTATATACAGTCATTTTTAGTATTTTTAATTTTGCTAATCAAACAGAGGCAAGTGCTATGCATCTTCACAATTGTGCTAATCAATTTTCACAGCTTATTTAAAACCCTGTAGGTGGGCACTTGGGGTTGCACATTTGCAGCCTATTAAAAAAAAAACATGGTTACCTAAGGAAGCCCCCTTGCCCAATGCATTATGTCCAGGGGTGTCTGCCCTGCCATCTGCAGACTACCAATCAGAATATCTGGCCAGTGGGCATTGCTGTTATATCACAATACAGCTTGTGTGTGTGTGAGTGTGTGCATGTGGGTGGTCCTTCCAAGGTGCATTAACACATCAGATGGCTAGCTTCAAAGTCCACTGTAACAAAGAGATTCAGTTTGGACTTCCAGCACCACTGGCCTGGTTGAGAAGCGTAACAGTGCCAGCAGTGACCGTCCAGGCTCTGCTATAGTACCCCTCCCCAGAGACACGAAGCTTGAATCATGCTCACCACCTCTGTACTACCAGTGAGCCTGAGTATCACTATGGGCACTCGTAAGAGCAAACAACTAGAGGAGTGATGAGGGGGAAGATAAAGCTAAACAAAACAATACTTTCCAGAAGAGTTGTTATATAAACTGTCACACATTACACACTTCTGGGCTACAACTGCTGTCAGACCACTGTTTTCTAGATCTGCTGGCTGAAAAATACCACCTTTTGGCACATTTTTTTCTGAAAAGCAGTAAACAGTTTGCTCCCCAACCCCCTATCCTTAATTGAATCAAGGGTAGACTAGAGGACTAGTTTGTGGGTACAGTGTTATGTTACCATGGCAACGCTGACAGACTTGGGCCTTTGGGCCAATCTTTCCAGTTAAACTGCATTTTTCTGACATTTGTGAGACGTTTATCAGCATTCAGTTACAGAAAAAAAGGCAGGCCAAGGATCAGCTTCCCACCTTCAATGTAATCCTCCATGCCCTGCCCAGATCAGCCTGTCAGGTGACACACTCTCGGAGCAGCCTATCCTGCAGTACAGGTAAGAAATACAGGTTACTCACCTGTAACAGGAGTTCTAGGAATGGTATATGTTGTTCATCCACACTCATTGGCAGTATCCTTGCCGCTTTAAATCTTGCCGGAAGGTCTTCAAGCTTGCTCCTCCCACCCACCCGGGTGGTATAACTCTCAGCTCCGCCCCATGACGCCAGATCTGGCCCGCTGGAAAGCTCAGGTTGTTCGAAGCCGGAGATGAGTCGAGGTCGTGTGGATGAACAACATATACCATTCCTAGAACTCCTGTTACAGGTGAGTAACCTGTATTTCTAGGGACATGGATATGTTGTTCATCCACACTCATTGGCAGACTCCTAGCAGTTCTCCGGGAGGAGGGAGGCAGCACACCCCAATACTTACTTGGGAAAGAGAGACTGGAGAACCGAGGCCCCAAAACCAGCATCCCGGCGTGACTCAAGGTCGATGTGGTAATGGGTAATGAAGGTGTTGCTGACTTCCAGGTAGCAGCCCTGCAGATTTCCTGGATAGGGGCGTCCCTGGAAGCAGCCACCGATGCAGCAGTATGGCGGGTAGAATGAGCTCTTATCCCTCTGGGAGGCTCCATGCCCGCCAACTTATAGCAGAGATCTATGCAGGAGGTTACCCACCTGCTTATACGTCCGCTTGGCTGCAGGTCTGCCAGATCGCGGCTTCAGCGTGGGTGACAAACAGCTGGCGAACCTCTCCCAATTTCAGCCGTGCGCTCCTTATAATAGCGAGCCCTCTAGGGTCCAGAGTATGGTGCCTATATTCGCCTCCGAGGTGTGATTGGGGTAGAACACCGCAGAGTCAACACTCTGGTTAAGGTGAAACTCCACACCACCTTCGGAAGGAATTTCGGTGGGAAGAGGACAACCTTGTCCCTGTGGAAGACCAGGTGAGGAGACCTGATGGAAGCGCCTGAGCTCTCCCATCCTTCTGGCTGGCGTGATAGCCACCAAGAAGGCGCTTCCACGACAGGTGAGAGAGACACACCTGTGCATAGGTTCAATGGCTTGCCCATGAGCTTTGCCAGTACCAGCAGTAGATCCCACGGAGGTGGGGTTCCCACTGGAGGGAAATGTGATCAAGGCCTTTGAAAAGTGCCAGACCACCTTCTCCTCGCGCCATCGACTGCTTCCGGCCCGCGCCTGTAAGCAGAGATGGCTGCCAGGTGCACCCTTAGGGTCGCCGACCTAAGCCCTTGACTAGAAAGGACCATAAATAGTCCAAGATGCTTGCCAAGGAACAGGAGGAAGGGTCCAAGCCCTTGCTCTGACACCAAATGGAAAACCTTTTCCATTTGAAGGCATAGCATTTTCTGGTCGACTCCTACGGGACGCCTCAACTACATTGAGGACCTCGTCGGAAAGACCCAAGGCCTGGAACTCTAGCCTCAGGAACCAGGCCGTCAGGTGCAGGGATTGAAGGTCCGGATGGAACACCTTCCCCTGATTGACTGAGAGCAGGTCCGGGCGAGCTGGAAGCTGCCGCAGAGTCCTGGAGCTGAGACTGAGGAGATCTGGGTACCAGAACTGGCGAGGCCAGTCTGGGGCTATCAGAATCACCTGCGCCTTGTCCCTCCTCGCCTTGAGAAGCACCTTGTGGATCAAGGGAAATGGGAAAGGCGAAAGAGGCCGGGGTCCATTGCCTCGAGAAGGCATCCCCTGCAGCGAGCCCTGCTGAGGGGGGGCAGTGGAACAGACTCAGCTCTGCCTCCATGGAGGCAAACAGGTCCACCTGAGGTGTGCCCCAAAGGGAGAACAGATGCTGTACTACCTCCGCAGGAGAGACCACTGTGGGATGCAGCCCCTATCCGGCCCAGGGCATCGGCCAGGGTGTTGGAGGCTCCTGCCACGTGAATGGCTAGGAGATCCGCCTCCAGGCTGCGCACAGTGACCAAATGCGGAGAGCTTCCTTGCATAGAAGCATGGAGCGCGGCCCGGCCCTGGCGGTTCAGATAGTACATGGGTCGTGGTATTGTCCGGCCTGGACTCGGACCACTTGACCCCGGAGGAACGGAGCAAAGGCGGTGAGAGCTAGCGGACCGCCGGAGCTCCAGCAGGTTGATGTGGCATCGGGACTCCCGGGGACCAGAGGCCATGAGCCAGTGTTCCCAGATGGGCACCCCAACCCATCAGAGAGGCATCGGTCGATGAGACCGTCGGCTCGAGGCGGACGAGCGGGATGCCTCCTGCAATGATCTGGAACGGTCCACCACGGAGCCGCCCACATCCCCTGTGTCACCGACTACAAGCTGGTCCAAGGGATCGCAGCGTTGTGACCACTGGCTGGCCAGTCCCCACTGAAGGGGACGCATGTTCCAGCGGGCCCAACGGACCACGCTGGTACAGGCCGCCATGAGACCCAGGAGGCGCAGGAAGTCCCGGGCAGGGCGCAATTGCCCAACCAGAAATGATCGGGCAAAGGAGGAAAGAACCTCGGCCCTGTCCGCGGGAGCCGCTCTGGCTCAAGAGTCGAGCTGCGCCCCGATGAATAGAATCACCTGCTTCGGCTCGAGTTCCGACTTGGCCTCGTTGATAAGGAGGCCCAGTTGAGAGCAGACTTGGAGGGCCAGATCTCTGGACCACTCCGCCTCCTTCCTGGAGGGAGCTGCTATCAGCCAGTCGTCCAGGTAAGGGTACACCCGACCCTCGGCGCCAGAGGAATGCTGTCACCACTGCCATGCATTTGGTGAAGACCCTGGGAGCTGGAGACAAGCCGAAGGGCATGGCTTGGAACTCGAAGAGGGATCCTTCCGCTCGGAAGCGAGGGAATCTCTGGTGAGACGGACGGATAGGGACGTGAAAAAACGCTTCCTGCAAGTCCAGAGAGCAGAACCACACGCCGCGTTCCAAGGATGGTATTATCTGAGCCAGAGTGACCATCCTGAAGGTTCGAGACCTTAGGAACTTGTTTAGGTCGTGTAGGTCGAGAATGGGGCGCCAGCCCCCCGTCCGTTTCGGAACCAGGAAGTACCTGGACACAAACCCTGGGTCTGAAGGAGGGTCCACCACCTCCCTTACCACCTCCTTCTGGAGGAGGAGAGCGATGTCGGCTCGACGAGCCGCCAGTGAGGCTGGGGATCCCGAAGCCCCCCGAGGGGCGACGGCTCTGAAGGGTGGTGCCTGCTCGAATTCCAGAGGCAGGCCTCTTCCCACCACCTCCAAGACCCACCTGTCCGTGGTAACAGCGGACCAGGCGGAACGGAAGTGCCGGAGCCGTCCCCCCACGGGGGGACCCAGGGGTAAGGTGACGGGATGGGGGCGACACCCCTCAGCTCGTCACTGGGCAGGCTTGGAGGAGGGACCGGCCGAGGGACCTCCTGGGCCCTTTCCTCCCTGCCTCCTGTTAGAGGAAGCCGGCGGCTTGGGTTTGGGATGCCAAGGCCGAGCCTGCTGGCCCTGACGTTGCTGGGCCGGGCGCGCCGGGGGCACAGAAGGACTAAAGGGCTTAGGCTGTGGTTTGAGCCTTTGTCCTTCTGAGCGAAGAGACCGAGTCCAAGGTGGCATTGGACTTCTCGATCCTCTGCAGGTGACCTTCCACCCCAGGGTCAAGAGGTCAGTCCCCAAAAGGGAACATCCGCCAACTTGTGCTGGGTATCCGGGTAAAGGTGGATATCCTCAGCCAAGCCCGCCGACGATAGCCACCGCGGCCGCCACCGATCTGCACATGAGTCCCCTATATCCAAAGCAGTCTGGAGCTGCTGTTTGGCCACTGCTCCTGCTCTGGTCCCGCACCTGCTTAACCGTAGTCTGCAGATCGGCGGGAAGATGAGGATGACCTCATCCAGGAGCCCAACAGGGCATGAGAAAAATGTGCCATGAGGACGGCCGAACTGGCCTGACGAAGGCCGAGAGGACGAGCGTACTTTTCGCCCGCTTATGTCCAATTTCTTGGACTCCTTGTCAGGAGGTTTGTCCACATCCCTGGCGCTGCCGGCGCTACCGGAAAACGCTGTCGGTAACCAACCCTCAGCAGAGGGGTGTTCCAAAACCGACAAGGAACCGGTAGGGGACGCATACTTCCTGGCCATCCTGGTCGGCGCAGGGCAGGAAGCAGGGCGCTGCCAAAGTTCCAGTGCGGGACCCACTATGGCCTCGCCACCGGAAAGGCCTCCGTCGGAGAATCCTCGGTCCAGAATTTCCGTGAGGGATACCTGGCCCGTTTGGAAACGGGTTCGAGCTCCATCCCGTAGACTCCGAGATGAGCCAAGCAGTCCTAGAAGGACGACGGGCTATCGTCCATTGACTGACCTCCTGAAGACTCCAAGTCCAGTCGCTTGGAGAAAAGGAGGAATCATCTTCGGACTCGAAGAGTCCTCGAAGAGCTGCTCTGGCCTGAGCCACCTTCACCTGCCGAGGTCGGTCGGGAGTGAGGGTAACTGACAGCCGATGGGGTAGACCCTTAGCCGACCGAGAATCCTTGGTCGGAGCCCCAATTGGTGGCTGTGGAGGCGGAGGTTCCACCGGAATCGGTGGAGCAGCTGGTTTTGGCCGAACAACCGGCCTGGGTATAGGCTCCTCGGATAAGTCGAGGGGTTGTGTCGGCCGTTCCGGTGACAGCCACTTAATGGCCGGGGAAGGCGATTTGGAGTCGGGCTTATTCCCCGCCAGGAGGAGCTGTTGCAACATAAGGTCCTCGCACTGGCCGACGTAATTTACGCTCAAGCCTCCCTCATCCGAGGAGGAGGAGACGAAGCGCGACGCCGCCATCAGCGGTGCCGAGACCGGAAGACCGCCATGACGGTGGGATCGGGCTGGACCGCGAAGAGGTCCGAGACCGACCGAGAGTCCCGAAATTTCCGGGTCGGTGCGGGAGGTGTCGCCGGAACCGCACTTCTTCGCCTCGGATGGTCCATCCGAGGGCTCCGGAACCGGAGGCACAGGCGAGCCCACGGGATCTCAACTCTCCCGGGGAACCGGGAGAGGGAATCTCGGCTACAAAGGCGACAGCTCGGTCTAATGGGTCGAGAAAATCTCGACTTCATCGGTGGGAGTCTCGTCAACTGACCTGACGGGACACCGTGAGGCCAGTGGTCGAAGTCTGAGCGTCCGACCGAAGCCGACGGCCGACGGCCCGGGAGAGGGACCTTCCGCTCCCAAGAGCGCCGGACGAGGACTTCTACCGTCCCTCTTTTTGGACCGAGAATAAGGTCCAGCAGACGAGGCCCTTCTCCTTTAGTGGAGAGGGACAGACAAAGCTCCTAAAAGAAGCCTTCAGGAAGAACCCAGAGAGAGCGATAAATGTCACAAGCCGAGGAAGATACGTCTGCTGGGCCAGCCCTTCTCTCGAGGGCGACTCATCCGCTCGAGCTGATCCGCTGAGCCCACCGCCGCTGAACCGCCAAACTGGCCTCCTTGGACTTCACCGGAGGGAAACGCTCGGGACGGCCCAGTTGCACCGGGCAGCACGGTCTTCGAGGACGGAGGCCGAGAAAGATGAGCACAGGTCGCAAGCCCGCGGGTCGTGCTCAAGGCCTAAGCAGTAGACACACGGGAGTGTGGATCCGTCTGAGACATCTTCTGCCCGCATGGGCATCTCCGAAAAACCGAGTCGATTGTCCATCGTGAAATGCTGGAGGGATAGAAGACTGAAGTCTTTTGCAAAATTTTATCTTTAAATCCGCAAACGGAGAAATAGGAACCAGTCACAAACGCAGAGCGTTAAGAAGGGAACCTGAGCTTCCAAGCGGTAAGGAAGATCTGGCGTCATGGGGCGGAGCCGAGAGTTATACCACCCGGGTGGGTGGGAGGAGCAAGCTTGAAGACCTTCCGGCAAGATTTAAAGCGGCAAGGATACTGCCAATGAGTGTGGATGAACAACATATCCATGTCCCTAGAAATATAAAATGGGAATCAAAAGTTTACAGCGGCTGACCTACTTTTATGGAAACTAGGGTGGGTGGGTGATCCACAGGAAACCCACTACTATAGCGCTAGCAGTTGCCAAGAGGAAGAAACAGTAGCAGCACAGAGCACACAAGCACAGAAGGTCAAAGACAGAACACTGGTCCAAGATCTGAATATAACCTGAAGTGCTAGAAAGTTTTGGGAGGGCAGTGTCAGCTGATAGACTGGGAGAGGTGAGACCAAAGCCAGTCTACCCAACCGGCCCAACAGCACAGTAGTAGTGCCACCGGTTGTGATGCTGAAGATGCAGATTCAGTGATGAGCACAATGGGTCAGAGGGACGGCTGGGAAGGTAGGATAAGCATCCACTGAACTGCTCTCCACCTCAGGGTAGGCTGTGGGAACAGGGGCTAGGAACAGCAAAAATCAGGTGACGACTGCAGCAGATATTGATGAACAGGGCGTGGTAGCACCTGAAATTGCGTCAGGACACCGCTGCACATCTACACCTCCAGTGGGGACTCTACACATAAAACCCCTGCAACCGTGCAACTTGATGCCTGGAACCCGCTCCGCTTCTCGGTAGCAACAACCCAGGAATGACCAGCCAGGCCATGCATGATGATTTCAGTTTCTCCCTTTGCTCCCAGGGGAGCCCCGCCATGGGGGAAAGCACTGGCCAGTCAGCTTCAGCAGGTAGACCCTGGAGTGATGTCAACTGGGGAGAGTGGGGCCTCTACAAGTGACATATATATGAGGCACATCATTGCTGGAACCAGGAGACATGAATAAAGCACATTAAAAAGGAAAATTAGTTCACCCCCCCCCCGTGAAGCCTGCTAAAATTACAAGCCCCTCCTTCCCAGAAATTGAGTGAGTGAATGGTAGCTAGAGCCTCTCATTCACATAAAGTCCCCTAAGCAGTGCTTATCCAAACTGGAGCACTCCCTGGGAGGACGGTGTATATTTAATTGTCTTGTTTCTCCAACACACACACACACACACACACACACACACACACACACACAAGTGAGGTTTGAATTGGTTTTCACAAATTCAAAGTGCAACCATCAGAGGTCCAACATCACCCAGATACTGCTAAACAAGACAAGACAGTATCAGTCCCAGACAACCCAGTGTTCATCAGGAGTGGACTGTGCAACCAAGGAAAGGGATCTAGGGGGTAAAAAAGGACAACAGGTTGAAGCCAGAGAAGCTGCGTGCTGCTGTTGTCAAGAAAGCGCAAACAATGTTAGGTTGCATGAGGAAGGAGATAAATAGCAGGTCAAGGGATGTGATCCACCCCAATACAGCACCTTGATTAGACTACACCGGGAGTACTGGCCAAGTTCCAGTCACTGCAATGATGTTGTATAAATCAAGAATGCAATGGTCTCACTCTGAATACACAGTTTATCACAGAAGCACCAAGTCTGCACAACAGGAAAAATATCGATGTCGCGCAGACTAACGGCACAATACCAACACCGGTATTGTGCTGTACAAAACGCAGTGTATTTTTGCAGGGGGCTATGCTCCCCCGCACCCCATGGATATTAATATAGTTAACTCCAGGTCGAAGTTGTTCCAGGAAGGGGGCAGAATGGCCGCAGAAAACAGCACTCGAACACAGACCAACACAGACCATTACAGCGACTGTTGCTGTAATGGTCTGTTTTCCGGTTTCACTGTCGGGGTGTCAAGCAGAAGGGAGCCACCGGTTCATTATCACTCATGAGGGAGAGGGTCTTTTATAACTCACCCTTGGCTCTGCCACTCATAAGTTATGGTCCTACCCCCTCGCAGAGTTGCACTCAGGCTATCGCATATTCTCTCTATATATACAATGTGGGTGGGAAAAGAAGACAGTGATTAACAGCTTATTTTCACTACTGACACAAACAGGTATGAAGCTGCATTATTTCTTCCCACCACGGATACATCATCAGCATTTCTAAAATGGTTGACGTAGCACTGCTGAAGACCTGCTACCTCATTAGCCCAATCACATACATATTAGCATTGTATAATCTCCAGTAAACTACCAGTTAAACTGTGCTTTAAGCACTTTTTTTTAAAGTTACTATGCTCTTTGTCGTGGGCACCTAAGGTTCAAGCCCCACCTCCCACCTGACCCCCTCTTCACCACCGGGATCCCCTAAAGGCTACAGTGATAGCCCCCGGCTTGCCCAATGTAATGCACACTCATGCTTAGGAACTTCAATGCAGCAGTTTTAAAACAGCACCCTCAATTATCAGCAAGACCGAAATGTTTCATATATTTCAAAAGCTGCTAGTATTTTTATGCGTAACATTTAAAGTCTCTCAAAGGGAGATCAAGCTTGTTCTACTGATATGAACTGATTAGCTATCTGCCCCCCTATTTCACTGAGACAAATAAGCTAATTAGCTCAAAAGCACCTGCCACCAGTCAGCACACTGCCCCGAAACGACTGCAGCTGCATTCTCTATCACTATGACGCTCACAAATTAGCTACCGGTACTTACAGTAGTTTGCTAACAAGCACCTGCCAGAGGTGCAGGCTGCTGACACTGCCTTGCAGTCTAACGGCCTGCTCTGCAACAAGGCCTGCTGTATCCCTCTTTATTTCTGGCAGAAGTCAAAAAACATTTTACAGTGGGGTTTACAAATTTACAGCCTGTGCTTAACATGGGAAAATTAATGTACACTTCTAGGGACTGAATGCACACCCCACGGTACAAAGGTACTTGGGGTTCAGCATCAGGAGTGTGCATTCAATCCCTTGATCGTGCATTAGCCCCCTGCAATCCATTTTATTCCACTGCAGACAGACCACAAAGGAACAAGTAACAAATGGGAGGGAAACTGGCACAATGCCTGATCACACGGCAATGGCCTCTTCTGTACTTAAAACAGAACAGTGAAATTAAACAAAGAACAGATAAATCTTGATAGAAACAGTACCTATTTAAAAGGTTTACAATTTAAAGGAAAGCTGTCTTTATCACAGATTCCCCCATAAGCCTCGCCCCGGTGCTAGTTTTCATAGACAAAGTACTTTTTCTGTGGTGGTTTACTTACTTTTATTTTAAAAGGTCCGAGCTCCTCAAATGGCACAGGCTGCGATCTTCATTTCATGGCAAAGTGTGGCACAGCACCGCCGCCCGTATTGAGCCAAGTGATGCTGCCGCACACTTTGCCATGGAAATGGAGACCGCAGCTCGCGCCTATTTGCAGAACGCCTGACTTTTAAAAATAACAAAAAGTAAGTAAACCGCCACAAAAAGGGCATTTTATTTGCAAACCCTAATCGGGGAATCTGTGATAAGGACAGCTTCCTTTAAAATATGTCATATAAATTGGACACACAATGCCCTGACTTACAATACACCATTTATCTCCACTTGTATGAGGGCAGGACTTTAACTCACTTGTGCCATTGCCTCTGGTTACTTATGATCCTGCCCTGAAAATAAATTGCATATTAGAGATTAGCACAGAGCAGGAAGTCAAGCAACTTCTTTCAGAACAGGTAGTAGGGAACTGGCTCTGGTGGGATGTGTGCCTGGATTCTGTTTCATGTAACTGCGTATCACTGTAACCCTAAATTACATGCTGTCCATTCCAGCTACAAACAAAGAATGAAAAGGTTTTTCAAATCATAACCCTAGTGGCTCTTGATCTCATTCTTTCATAGCATATAAGACGCAACGGTCATTTTACAGTTTGCCTGTTTCTCTTCTCTTTGGAACACTCCTGACAGCAACACCACTCTCCAGTGTTGGCTTACTATCTGACATCATGCAAAGTCCATCCCAGAAGGGGACTCCAGCCACTTGATTCAAAAAAATGAGGCTCTTTAAGGTCCCTCCTCCAAGTCAAAAGTCAGAGTGCCTGGATCTGCTCTCGCTTGATTCAAATACCTAGATGGTTAGTTAGCTGAGGAGACTGGTGCTTTCTGTGCTGCATGATGTTGGTCCCAACTGAACGTACTGCAGTTACAGCTTAAAGAGCAGCAGACGCCTTCAGGAGAACTTTCACAAAACATAATATTTAGACACAGTCCAACTTGTATTTCACATCAGTTCTGCACGTCTCCTCATCATTATTTATTGCTGAGGTAATTTTCATGAAAACAGGATCTTTGCTTCTGAAGAGTTCATCTATTCCCATTGCTTTCTCCCTACCTGAAGTCATAATGCACTGCCTGTGACCTCATAGTTACTCCCATGGCAATAGATTGTGATGTCACAACAGACTATTATGATTTGAAGTAGGGAGTAAGCTACAGAGGCAGATAAACTGTACGGGATAAAAATGATGTATTCATGCAAATTCCCTCAGTAATAAATAACAGGGAACAGAACTCGACAGAATAGATACAGTATGCAAGCTGAATTATACCTAATATTATGTTTTCTGAAGTTTTCTTTAAGGCTTTCAGCTGCTCCTTTCCTGTCCTTTTTCTGCATTTCTGTTAACAGTTTATTCATGCTCCGACAAATGGGTCATATGGCACGAGTGGCATCTTGTGTAGTTTTGGCGAGGGGATAACAAAGTGCAGCTAAGTGGTTTAGACTGCCCGAACTGTGCTTGATGCCATTAGAAGAAAATATCTTGGCACTCATATCAGCCTATTTTCCTTTCGTTAACTACAGTGATCCATACTAAGTTTTTTTAAGTTCTATTTATTTTTATTTAAAAAAGGCAAGAAAATAAAGTGCCTCCTCTGCGTCTAAAGTGGAGTGCTCCGCTCTAGTGCTGCTGCACAAGACAACAGTATTCAGGCTAGGCGGTCCTGAGTTTCTTGCTGCTGATTGGTTGAAACCACATGATTTATAATAACAGATAATGAAGCATAAAGAATGGAAGGCCCAGACTCTGAACTGTGACTGACTGTAGAAACAGACTGGGATGACTGCAGGTTTTGTGATGAACTGACTTTACTACTTCTCTGCCTGCGGCAGCGTGTGCTCAGCAGGGGGCCTTTGAAAAATTCAGCAGTTCCTGTTATGTTTTATTTTTTCTCCTACCTACACCATCCCCTCAGCTGCATGTACTATCCAGGTATCTGTGAAATTCCGTTTTGTAAAACAACACAGGATGGGAATCTAAAGTGACACAATGAAGAGTTTCTTGCCTTTCGTATCAGGATGTGAAAGGCACATTCCCGTGCCGCCACCTCATAATGTTAAATACTAACCCAACACCCAAGCTCGGTTTTACAATCAGGAGCATACTGACACTGAAAAGGAAACAAGTGTGCATCCTGCTAAAGAGTTTCTGGTTAACAGAGAGTGAAGTACTGTCGTATTCATGGCCTGTCCTCACTTGAATCCATTCTGGACCGAGCTACAGAAGACATTACAGGGGAGGCGGCCAGATTCTGCCCAGCTTACAATTCTGAGAGAAGTGCTAGTTGTAGTAATAGATAAAAATAAGATACACTTTGGAGGCTGCTGGATGGCCCAAAAGTAGTGCCTCACGCCACCGTGCGGGTGATCCAGTCAGTGCTGCAGATCTGGGATTTCTGCACTTCGATATCTGGGAAGGACATGCTGCCTTAGGTAGCGCTTTTCCTACTTGAGGGACAGGGATAATGTCCTGCTCTCCAGCAGCAATCCCTGCAGATGAGCCGAGAGCAGCCGGATGCATTGCCTGTCGATGCTCTGTGTCTGCAGGGGAGTAATAACTGCATGATACGCAGGAACAGGGAAGGGGGATGACTCCGCGAGTGACTGTGTGTCACTGACCGGACGTGCATGTCTGTAAACCATAGGGCTGGGGGGGGGGCAGTGAACCCCCACTGTTTTACACTTGTGCCCTTTAAGCCTTTCAAGCAATAATTGCCCGTTCAATAACTGCCCTTTCTTAATTAAGCCCACCATCATAATCTCTTATTTATTGAAAATTGGTAACCGGGAAAGGCACACTGAGCCGAGGCCCGTCTCCAGGTGCGACCCAGGGAAAGGGTTGCAGGAGTAAACAGCATTAACAGTACAATACTTTACATAAAGCAAATAAAGTGCAGACAGTTAGGGCTGGCCCACAAAATTGACCCAACAAAATCAGACAGATGCCCAAAATGCAAGATAAGAGAAGGTACGTTTTACCATATGGCGTGGGAATGCTCTAAGATACAGCCATACTGGCAAACCATTGTTCTCTTAATACTCCAGACTGGGTACTAGGGGTGTCCTTTGGGCCTGAGGATAGCCTCCTGGGTATATCGGTGGAGGGGGGAGATGACATCATGCACCACCCTCTATGGCATCTAGGTATAGTGGTAGGAAAACAGGTCATGGCACACCATCAGAGATCAGAGTCAGCCCCAACAGTGGCCCTATGGATTAGGATGTTACTACACTATATGAAGCTGCAGTATGCCCAATATAGGACCTGCAACCAAGAGGATAAATACCTACGGATCTGTGGTCCTTTGGAGTCTGCTCTTCAATCTTCTTGGTTCCCCACCTTCTGAAAGCCCAGGATTATTAAACAAGGCTATTTATCTGGTAGTGGGTGTCCCCCTGTGAAGTTCGGTGTTGAGAGGGGCTGTTCCATTGGTGTTCCAAACAGACTCCTTTTGAGGACTGTGCTGCGTTTAAACTTCAACACCATTCATTAACTTTTATGGCAGAAATAATATATGTGATTTTTGCACCCAGAATGCTTCATTATATGTATATGCGCCTCTCAGACTTGTGCAATTAAGGTGAAAGTGGATGTTTCCATGTAACTGCTGCTATGCTGTTGATAAAATAAAGTTTTAAAAAAAAGTGCAGACAATTAGCAGCAAAATAAACAACTGGCACAAACCGGGAATAGGATAAAATGCTAAATATATTGTCCAAGCACAAATACAAGTTGAAAATTGTGATTGGCAACAAGCAATATAAAGTCAGTCAAACAGGTGCAGGTGGGTTGATACGTACACTAAACTTCAGCCCCTTCACTTTTTGCAGTGTTCTGACACCCTTGAGGATGCGTGCATGCTAGAGTCAAGGAGCCACGATGAGATGGAGAAGAAACAGACAAAGGGTTCCTGAAACTCAGACTCTGCCCAGCCCACTGGAACTCCACCTGTTTTCCAGGGGTTAAGTCAGTTGCCACCCCCCCCCCCGTGGGTGCCAAGGGCTGGAACAGACTGGGACATGGTGGGAGTGGGGCTGGCTGTGTCTGGGGGCCAGTCCATGAGTAGGGGAATTAAAAAAAAAAAAAAAAGTTTTTAGGTATTCTGAGACGAACTAAGCTTAACTAAAAATAATGACATGTAGCTCCTTTTTGTGTTGCTTGCATGCATGTGCAAGAAACACATTGCTTTCAGCAGTTAAGGAGAATGCCTAAATGCGTGAGGAAATTCGGGCCACGTCATCACGTAATCAGCTGTTTTGGTGCATTACAAGCTACCAAAACAGCTGATTGGGTGGTGTCCCCATGGTAACGTGTCATTGAGTCAATACGGCAATCAGCTGTTTTGGCATTACAAGCTACCAAAACAGCTGATTGGTGGTGTCCCCATGGTGACGGCTTCTCCATCAGCCTCTCAGTCCCCAGGAAGCCGGCTGGAAAGCCGCATCACTGCTCAGTATGCCTTCCGGATGAAACATTTCAATAAAAAAGCCAACGGGTGCCCAATCTCCTTGTTGGCTTGACCCTCCCCAGTTAATTTGCTGACGGGTAGCCCAATCCTCGTTGGCATAATGCACCTCCCCCATGGCTCATGCATCCCCCCCAGTACACTGTATGGCCGAGGGGGGTGCCCAATCCCCCCAGCTCCACTGCTCCCCCAAACAACCTTCTATCTGCCACGCTGGGAGCCCAACCCAGCGTGGCAAAAGTCTCCTTGGCCAACGGGGGAGCCCAAAACCCTGTTGGCTCCACTGCCCCCCCAAACTTCCAGGTGCCACACTGGGAGCCCACCCCAGCGTAGCAAAAGTCCCACACCATCTTTGCAAAATAAAAAAAACCTGTAACAAAAGAAAACGGTCCCTCGTTGACTCTCTTGCCCCCCAACCCACGCCCACCCTCTGCATACCCCACCTCCACACACACACTCTCACCCCATACATGCCTCTGGAGGCCAGCACGATGGTCTTCGGTGGACCAGGAACACGTCTGCACTCTTCAAAGCCGACTGCAAACTGAAGAAATGCCGTAAGCTGTATAATGGCATAAATGTTTTTTTTTTTTTTTCAATTTTGGTGCATATCTCGGCCATTTTTGGGAATTTGTTCACCAAATTTTCAACATGGGGTTCTTGGGACCCCACCTCAGGAACTCAGTCACTGTCATTTTGTTATTCAGTCCCGAAAGGTGATTTCGTGGTCACTGCACGGAACCACCTTTCAGGACCGATTAACGAAACGACAGTGTCATAGGTCATGAGGTAAGCCCTAAAAAGCCTATGCTGAAAATCTGGTGAAAATATTCCCAAAAATGACTGTTTTACGAGCGTGCGTTACGCAGTTCCTACGCACGCTCATAACTTCGAGCATTTTTAATATTTTCACTCCAGATTTTCAACATTGCCATTTTACCACACCTTATTATGAACAGTACAGCAGCCATTTTTCACATCTTGCCTGAAATGTGTTTTCGCACATGTAGCACACAATGGCGCGGTTGGTGTGCAAAATCAGTGTTCAGGACAGATTAAGAGTATCACAGTGACACTGTTCATGAGGTAGTCCACCAAAAACCCTATGCTGAAAATTTGGTGAAAAAATTCCCTACAATGACTGTTTTACGAGCATGCATTGTGCAGTTTCTACGCATGCTCGTAACTTCGAGCATTTTTAATATTTTCACTCCAGATTTTCAGCATTGCCATTTTACCACATCTCCTTATAAACAGTACAACTGCCATTTTTCACATCTCACCCAGAATGTGTTTTCGCACATGTAGCGCACAGTGGCGTGGTCGGTGTGCAAAATCAATGTTCGGGACACAGTAAGAAAATCACAGTGACACTGTTCATGAGCAGAGGTCTTAAACTGGCTATGTTGAAAATTTGGTGACAAAAGCCCATAAACTGACTGTGTTACGAGCGTGCATTGTGCATTTTCCACGCACCCTCGTAAGTTCACAAATTCGTAATCTTTTCGGTCCAGATTTTCAACATTGGCATTTTTCCACACCTCCTTATGAACAGTACAGCTGTCATTTTTCACACCCTGGCCGAAATGTGTTTTCGCACTTCTGGCGCAGAATAGCACGGTCACTGTGGGAAATCAGTGTTCGGGATAGATTAAGAAAATCACTGTGACATTGTTCATGGGCGGAGGTCCCAAAATACCTATGTTGAAAATCTGCTGTAAAAAATCCCCAAACTAATTACATTACGGGCGCAAGGTCGACATAGCTCCACGCATTCGTGACTTCACTAGTTTTTTTATATTACCCAGATTTTCAACTTTGCCATTTTTTACTCCTTCTCATGAACAGTACAGTTGTCATTTTTCACATCCTGTTCGAAATGTGTTTGCGCACCTGTGGCGCCAAATGGCGCAGTCACTGTGCGAAACCACCTTTTGGCTAACGAACTGATAGTGTCACTGTTCATGCGGTGGGATCACAAAAAGCCCATGTTGAAAACTTGGAGTAAAAATACCAAGAAACTCCTAGGGTGTTAGGGTTTTCACATAATGCCCCACCCTGTAGGGACCAACAGCCTTTAGGTGTGACCTCACATTGTCGACAGTAATGTTTCATGACATTCCCAATTCTCTCTCGCCTCAAGTGCCAGTGGCAGGCATCGAGGTGTGCCTTGACCCTTTGGCCCCAGAGTTCACCCCATTCTACTATACTGCACCCATTTCAATGTATTTCCTTATGGAATGAAGTCAGTGTAAAGCCTGAACACTTCAAAGCACACCTCGACACTTGTCAGTGTCTGCAGGGTAGGGGGAGGGTAGGGTAAGGTGAAATGTCATGACAGTTATGGGCGATGACCCAAAGGCACACCCCAATGCCTGTCCATCTCTGCAGAGTGAGGGTGGAGTTGGCGTCAGCTCAATACTTCAATGCCATTCCTATACTGCATCTGTCTAACTCCTGCACTTCCACTGCTAATGAAAGCAAGCAACACTGGGCATTGACAAATGCACCTCAGTGGTACAATACTCTCAACAAAGAAACTCTTACTGCTGCTGCTCTTGGCCCTTTTAAGAGACAACTCCGACTTCATCTCATTTTAACTAGTCATTGTGACTGCCTCGCCTAATCAGGGGCCCACCGCTCACTGCCCTCCACTTCAGTCTTGATAGCTACCACTCCCTGCCTTGTCCCCTTCTACCTGCCTACCCCCTTGCCCCTCTGCCTTTCCTCCCCCCCCGGGCATTTCCTGACTTTTATCCTTCCCCTCCCTCCCCTTTAGAGCTCTTACCCTCACCCTCTACCCTCTGACAATGGCGTCCTGCCTGCATACCCACTTCCCTCTCACCTGCAGTGCTTATTTCTAAGATTGCCCTTGGCTGGTATGTCATGCTACCTAACATTTGGCACATTTTGAATTACTGGAATTTCCTAAGCCTCAGTCTCTTACTTCTTTTATTGTGTAACTATGTATTATTATGTTGACCTTTGTATGTATGTATACCCCCCATTCCTTCAACGTGGAACCTTTGTAAATGAGCAGTTCCTGCTCAAAGGTATTTGTAATCCTAGATTTCAATAAAATAAAATAAAAAAAAATGCTTGTTTTGTTGTTGTTGTTGTTCTTCTTATTCTTTGGTTACCTGTAAGGCCCACTAGGCACAAGTGCTTTTTAGGGGCAACTTGGGAGCACTGGGGAGGTTAAGTGAATGGCTCAGAGTTGCACAGTAAGCAAGTGGAGGTTATGGGAATCAAACTCTGCTGGACGTGCCAAGCTCATTCACAGCTCATTACTCTAACCTCTAGGCTACACTGCCAGCATCAACAGCTATACTGCCAGCTCCTGATCCATCTGTTCTAGCTGACAGGCATCAAATGGTGATCAGATGGAAAAACCTGAACACTTGACTGAACCTCAGCACCAACAGTCTGTGCCCCATTTGTCATCCAGTGGCGGCGAGTGGGTGCGCCTGCCTTTTCTCTTGTTTGCTTCAAGTTTTCCATCTCTGGCAACCATGAGCGTTGTTGCTGCAGTCAATGTTTGTCCTAACTTTATTGTACTGTCGTTTTTTTAAGAACTCGCCTGTACAGTTCAGTGACCTCCTCATTATAGCTAGTTCATCACAGTTCTGCTGCGTTTATTGTCATATTTGCATTCTGGATTCTGCTTTTTGTCCTGCTGTAAATGTTTCGTATCTGTGCCGCTAGCTTGTTGTTTATTGTTTCATAAAACAAGTATAACAAAAGCAAGTAAAGGAGAAATAACCAGTTTTACATAACATACTGCCCTTGTGCCCTTGAAATAATAATAAGTAACATGTTTGCACAGCATTCTTTTTTTCCTCTCTGCTTACAAAGCGGGGGGGGGGGAGGCAAACAAACAACACAAACCTAAGGTCTCTTCTGAGCTTCAGTTGTTAGGTTATTACTAACATACTAAAATGCCAGCAGAATAGGCCTAACGGCCTTTCACGTCTGCTCGTTTGGTCAGCCCCCACCCTGGGAGCTGACCTTGCTGCCCCCCTCGCCTTCTCTGGCATCTCCTTTCCCAGTTCCGGATATTCTCGCTGCATTGGATTTTGCTTCCAGAACCCTTGCCCTGTACCTGTCCCACCCCCTCTTGAACCCCTCCACCGTCTCTGCCTCCACCAGCCCCCTGGGCAGTGCATTCCATGGCTCCACCACCCTCTCAGTGAAGTAGCACCTCCTCCTTTCTCCCCTGAATCTTCCCCCCTCCAGCTTCCACCCATGCCCTCTAGTTGCCCCCTCCTCCTTCCTTCGAAGCACCCTGACTGCATAGTGTTTCTGTGATCAAGCTTCAACGCTTCTGTTAATTCTTTAGGAAACTTGCTTTTAACTTGAGACTTGTGATCAGACAAACAGGGGGTATCGCTGCCTTTTAACCTTCAGTCCTCTGCATTATTTCATTATGCTGATAGTATGCTCCTAGAATGAGACTCTTAAACCGCAGACCAGGACCCTTAACAAAATCTGTTGGATGTTCCAGACTCGTCAGAAAAAAAACTCATTTGTGACCCAGACTTGTAAGCAGTAGCAGGCTGTAGTGCTCTGCAGGGGGCTTGTCAGCCCTAACGCCTTTGTCCGGGCCACTGAAGTCTTGAGCAAAATACAGAGGGAGCAAAGAATACCCACTACGTCAGCACCTCCTACATCAGCTGCACAGCACTGTTGATGTGGCTAAACACACCCCATTGGCCGGGCCGGCTACAGGAATAGCACTAAGAGGGTGGGTTATGGGGAGAACAAGAAGGGGAGAAAACAGACCCATGGACTCACTCTCTCCCCCTGATATCACCAGGCCAGTGAGGCCTTGGGACATTCATCCAGCCATCACCATGCTAAGAACCATGCTTTCCCCTAGTGGAAGAGGCACCTATCCATGCTGCCATCAATGGACCACCTCTAAGGGAAGGAGAACCTAGGGTATATCTACAGGCATTCTTAAACTCTCAAGGTTAAAGGAAGCCTAAAGAGGTATCACATGCTGTCACCACAAAAAAGTGTTAAAGGGAGCCAGTTTGGCCTAGTAGTTAAAAGAAAACACCACTTACATGCTGGTGCTCTCCTGCTGGTGTCTGTGCCCCCGTTAGTGGTTCTATATCAAAACATTAAATTTTCTAACTTAGTTTAGGTAGTTAGATTTAAGTTTTCAACAGCACCAACAAATTCCATTTTCAAAGGCTGCCAACACCCATGTTGTGGGAGCCACTTGCCCCCTCACCCAAGATATGTTAATGTGCCCCTGCCGGCTCAGCACATTGGCCAGGAGTGGCATATTAGCATTATTCCAGGCGAGGGGGGCGAGCAGCTCCCACAAGAGGACTGCCGGCAGCCTCGAAAAACAGAAGTTGGCCAGGACTGTTTAAAACTTAAAAATATAACTCCCTAAACTAAGTTAGAAAAAATGTTTTTGATATAGAACCACTAACGGGGACATAGGCACCAGCAGGAGAGAGCCATCAGGTTAACAGTGTTTTCCATTAAGAGCACGTGGCTGTGACTCTCAATGACTGAGCGGGGACGTTTTAAGTACTACTGATCTTGACCAAGGCACTTTATAAACCTGCATGTCATGTGACTCACAAGCAGGTTACTCTCCTAGAAATGACCAGTCCATCATACAAAACCAAATCAAGCTCACAGCACAAAAAGAAGAGCAGTACAGAAAAAGAATCCCAGCTGAAACAGCACACTAACATTTTATTACATGACTTTTATTTTCTCCTTTCTTTATCTTCCTTTCATGTCCCTGACACCACCACTCCTTCAGGACTTTCCATGAAGGTCCACACTGTCTGCCAGGCTCACCCCCTATACTGGGATCTGATACCACTGTTCCCCGCAATGCCCAGCTTGTCCCTGCCCTGTGGCAAGCAGGGACAAGAAAGTATGCATATGAGTACAACAGCCAAGGAGGAGGCGGCAGTGCACTGTGGGCCTGTCTGGCTTCCGAGAACCATCGTCTGTACCCATCTTCCGTGTTCTGGTTCTCTGGCCACCTCCATGTGATTATGTAAAAACAGCAGCATTGGGGGGAGGAAGGACACCAGGCAGCACATGGGCACCCTGACTGCCAAAGGCGTGACCACTAAGTCACCAACAAGAACCATTGTTGCAGTGGTGGGATGCAACCCTTCCTCTTTGTGAGATGCTCTGACTGCCATCCCTGCTGGTCTCTCCTCCTGACATCCTAGGCTCACGGCCAAACCCGGGTCGACAGAATGCCAGAACAATCCCCAACCACTATGCTCTGCGCAGCCAGTTCTCTTTTATAACATTCATTCACGAAAGGTTTATAATCACAATGTAGGGAACTCCTGACCAGCAACAGTTAAATCCCTAAGATGCAGAATAGTCATTAAACCCACAGGAAATGCACAGGGTTGAGATTGGTATTATTTATACCAGCAGTTATGGGGAGATGAAATTATTTTGTAAGGCACGCCTTTTCAACGCCGCTGTAGATACCTGCTGCACATTTTATTTCCAAATACATTTTATCTGATTATTTCAGATTTAAGACTGGATTGTTGGCTCGAGTCTAACAACTTCAAAGTATAATTATCCCACCAATGTGGTGGGGGACAATCTCGATGGGCAGTAGCCTTCTTTTGTCCTTTGAAACCAAGTAAACCAAGACAAAAAAGCTAAAGACAACTAAAAACAGGAGAAAATTGCTTTTTTTTTATTTAGCGTACTTTACTCTGTTTTCACGCAGTCGGCCCTAACCTAGCCGTATCTTCACCCCAGCCCCATCATCCACCCTCTCTGGGACTCACCCCACCTCCTGTTCCTCCATGGCTTACCAGACAAGGTGGGGACATTGGGGCAGATAAGATTCCCTGCAGGACGTCATGCACGGTAGGGAGGTGGGTGCCTCAGTCAGCAGCGTGGGACCTGTAGAGCGGGGCTGGCTTCTTGCTGCAACTGCTAAGGATTTTTTCTCCCTTCCTTGTAGGACACTAGCAATGGGGGCCCAGTGACGTGGATGTGGATGTGGCTGCGTGTCAGTGTCAGCCACTGCCCGCCAGCATTCTCCTTCCCTGTGCTCCAACTTCAGCTGCACCGCCACCCTGGTCACCCAGGAGCTGGTAGCGCAGTGGAATCTGTGAGCCCTCGTTCCCTGGGGAGGAGAGCATCCTCCTTCTCCCGTGGCTGGCTCTCCAATGACTTGAGCTCGTTCTTGAACCCAGGTCACCGGCGTCGTGGGCAGTGGGCTACCACTGCGCCAACAAGAAAAGGGTATCTTACAAAACAGGCGAAAACAGAATAAAAAGGTAGAGGTACAAATGAATAATCGGACTACGAACTGCAGTGCTAAAGGAAACACGTCTCCTTACCCCCCTCAGATTTGCATCTTCAGCAGCAACACAGTTTGGTCAGGGTTAAACTGCACTGAGCTCTCCTCTTCCTGTAACATGCACAGGAACTCCACTGTCATGGCTTTCTCTACTGATGACCCGTTGTTTCTATGCCAAGGGGGAAAAGTTCACCTACATAGACAATTCCCTATATTAGAAGAGTGAGTGGCTGGTTGATTTATTTGCGCGTTGCGTGTGAGAAAACACTGCAGGTGCCAACATGAGTATTACTGACTGCTAAATATTTTTTTAATAAATAGTGCAAATAATAAAAACAAATCCTTTCAGTAGCTGTTATTACTGCATGTGGCAAAAGTCCCTATGAAGCACCAAAAGAGGTATCAAATGCAGATCTGTTTCTGCTAAAAAAAATCTTTTGGAAGGATTCATTCATTAGAACCGAATTTGATTTAAACAGCACCTTTTGTACACAAAAAAAGTCCTTTTATAATGCACTATCAGAACACTATTCAAAATTCAGATCCTGCTTTTCCCACTGCAGGAAACCACCTCACACCCAAACAAACACTAAATATAAGTGTTTGCCCCTTGTTCTCATCCGGGGCCTCTACAAACCATACTGAGCCCTTGGGTGTGAACGTAGCTGTTAACGAAGAAAAAGTCTAACCCAGGCCCTCACGCTGTCTTTGGACCTGTCTACTTTGTATGCCACTTTTTTGTTTCTAAATGGATGTTTGTTTATTTGTTTTTTTTATAACCGGGTAAGTGCGCTAGACATTAAAATGCCTATTTTCAGGCATGCCCCGGGACAGTACAAGGCAAATTCAGACAGAAACACATTGTTACAGAGAAAGTATACAGTTACAACAGAAACATGGCTAAGTAGCAGCAAAAACAACATCAATAACTACACAATACGCAAAACAGTAAGTTCACAGTTAATCATCTTCACAGACATGTATACACTAGGACACTAAGATAGTCAAGACAATAATACCCCAACGGCTTTATATAAAGTGGCCTAATAAACTCTGAATGCAATCCAAGTGTCGTCTGTGTTATTTTTATCTGAAGTCAATCCATGTCACTTTCTAGTCCATAAGCATGCATATTGTGATGAGAAGACACAGTCCCTTCAGTCCAAGTACAATTCAGATATAGCTTGTTCTCCCTATGCTGTTGTCACCACTGATGCTCTGCTCCATCTTGTATAGATGGGACTGGGGGACTCTTCAGCCCTCCCTCCTGGGAATGGATCAATTGTGGGCCTGCCACCCACTTGCAGCCGCTCCCAACTAGAGCCAAGAGTTGCCAACAACGCTGATTAAGCGACAAAAGGGAACTCCCTCCTCTCTGCTGCCACGGCGACTCCAAAGGAACTTCCAGGAACTGTAAAAAAAATTCTAAACAAGTGCCAGGCCAGCAACTGCCCAATAGCTCTGTTGCCCAATTCCCTGCCCTGACTAGGAGCTGTTCTCAGAGGAAATCGTCACTGGGAGCCTGACTGACTCACAATACTGTTGCTGCCATTCTCTCTTGCGCGCGCTCTCTCTCTCTCTCACCCCCTCAGTGACACGCACCTGTGCAGCCAGAGTGCTCTAAATAAAGCCCATCTGGTTTATGGAACTATTGTCTCCGTTTTGTCTCCTCCAACTCTCACTGCCACAGCCTGAGCACTATGTTACTGGCTCTGTTTCTGCTGTCTGTAGGTTCCCTGATTGCTGTTGCTTCTCAGTGCTGCAACCAAGGACTGTGATGCTTGCATCACCACAGCCCAAACACCGGCAGACTGTTGTCACTGACACTGCTAAGGAACCCAGAGGATCACTGACTGCTGCATCTCTACTGCTCACCATACTGCCAAACAGGACCACCGACTGCCATCCAGACCCGGGACTTGGAACCAAGGAGAGACCGAGAGAAAGGACTACAGGGACCGCTGACACCACTGCAGATAACTTTTCTTTCCGCTGGCCTATTGTGACCTCTGTCTCCCTCTACCTGACACACACTTCACTCTCTGACTGCTCAGAGGACCCAGTGCCGTGTCTTGAACCCTCTTGGATTACCCAATCAACCAGGGGAAAGAAATCAACTGCCAGCCACGTGCTGGCTAATCGGAAGAAACAAAGGCTCTGAGCTGGGAACACAGAGTTCCAGTGTGTGTTACAGGGTCAGGCAAGGGTTCCAGCATGGAACCAAGCTGAGCAGCTGCAAGGCTGCACAAAAAAACAAAAAACACACAAGCACAGCAATCGTGTGTTTGGGCAGCAGCCATTAAGCACCCTCCCAGACACCAAAACTTCCTCTTCAGGGTTGACAAGAATACTACTTACCCTAACTGGGGTTCCAGAAAGAGGCACCAGGCACTGGAACATTACCACTTAACCTCTCAGTAATCCAGTCCACTCAGCGGCACAACTGTGACACCAATGGAAATGACATGCTGCATCTCAGCTGAGCTATCTTGGCTAAATAACCTGAAAGACAAATGCTGCATTGCAAGTCAATTTTTTTTGTAAATCCAATGTTAAGACACACTTCAGGAAGTAGGGTTTTGTGCTCTAAGCGGGGCACTGACAATGACCTTCTACAATGTTAATCTTCCCACATCCCTCCGTCTTAGCCAGTCCACCTTAGCCAACCACAAGACCCTGTAAAACTTACATTTTCCTCCCATGCCCCCCATACAAGCCCACTTATTTAGTCCACAGATCCTTGCCAATGCACACAGCCCCCTCTCTGTGTATGCCCAGCCCACGCCCACTGACACCACAGACCTTCCTTGTGAATAAACACACCCCTCCCATAGCTCTTCCTCTTCAGAAAACGCACCTGCTCCCTGCCTAACCCTGAAATTGGCAGAAATCTCCTTACCCAAGTACCATCCACTTAGCAAGCTCACCAAGCACCACAGACCCCTTAAATGCCCTCACCAATAAGCATGCTCCTCACAGCATGATAATCCTCAAAAACACTCCATTTGCTATAGGTCCCACAACAATCCTACCGGCTACTGGCTCCATCCGCCTCCACCCCCCGCCTTGGGATACAACGCATGTCACAGAATGCATTGCATAACTGCGCAGTGCAGCCTGGGTGTGCATTCTATTTTCCACCTCAAGGCGACACACACCCAGATGGCTCCCTCTTTGCTCATGAATGCCAGCATGAGCAGTCAGCGCCCTTGGGGTGGGAGGACCATATTGAGAGAACTGCGGTAGGATTTATGACAAAAACTATCTGCAAGGGGTACAGGAGGAGGGGATTGTCCCAGAGGACCTTTTTTGATTACAAAATGCAAACTCACATCTGGGCTGGTCATCAGATACAGGATGAGACATCGGATTCAGAGTGTCCATTTACCCCTTCAGTCACATACAATGTTATTCTTTACTAGGAAGCCTAGACCAACTTGCTGTTTTTAGCCTAAATGTAGAGATGTTGGCATGACAGAAGGAGGGTCGTCGGTTCAATTCCTGCCTCTTATCACTGCTTATGGAATTCTACACATAGAAAACATCAGTTTCCCTTTTCTATTATCAAGCCCCCATACCCAGTCTGTTGCTCAAAGAACTAGTACAGTAGTCCATACATGTATATGGATAGATAAACAGATAGAGAGATAGACAGATAGATAGATAGATAGATAAATGGATGGATGGTAGATGGATAGGGAGAGAGAGATATAGAGCTAGAGATATCTTACTTACATAATATGGTTTTGCCCTCTTCTTCACTGACAAGCCATATTTCCTGCTATACAATGGTACCGAAGGGCCATATGAGGTACCTAACTTATAACCCATACCACTCAATTAACAGCTACAAACATTGTAATAGCACATTAACAGCTGATATCCCACACTTCAAAGCACCTTATTACAGCCTTATTACCACATGTAACAACTACTATAAACACCTCACAATCTCTCACAACTACAGCCCCTAAAAATCAAAATACAAAAAAAAAAAAACACTACCTACAAAAACGGTCCTAGCCTTAAAACCCTATCACTAGAAACACAGACACAGAAACATGGCTAATGACTGCAGAAAAAGACCGATGGGCCACCTAGTCTGCCCGTAACAAACTATCACACCCTGAGACCTTTTTGCCAAAACAGGGATTTTGTCTACTCTTTCCACCTCCTTGCTCCCTGTTTTACTACAGTACTACCCCGCCCCCCCCCCAGGTAACCAAGCCCATAACTTGGTCCCAACCATGTTTGAAACCATTAATTGTTTTGGCACCTTCCACCGCCTCCACTGGCAGACTATTCCATGATCAACCACTCTCTCTGTAAAATAATTCTTTCTCACGTTCCTCCTGAACCTCCTCCCCATCACCTTCCACTTGTGAGCTCATGTTCTAGATTTGCTACTTCTGTTGAACAGTCCCCCTTGCAGTTCATCTTATTCTTTCCTTTCGTGAGCTTGAAGGTCTCTGTCATATCACCCCCTCACTCAGCGGGCCTTGAGCGAGTGCATGGTCAGTGCTATAAGCTGATCCTCATAGGGTCTGCCCTGCGGGTCTTTTTTTTTTTTTCTTCAAATATCATTTTTATTAAAAACTTTTCCAATGCAATTTGACAGTCACAATACATCGTGTTTTAAATTCAGTAATTATGCAGTAGTATATGACATTAGATTCCAATACTATTGAAAGCCCTGCAGGCCTTGAATCACTTTGGCTACCCTACGCTGCACTGTCTCCAGCTTATCCTTGTCTTTTCTTTGTCTTTGCTCCCCTTGTTTAGTGCAGGGGGAAGACAGCAGAGGGTAGTGGTAAATGGGGTCAAACTAGGAAAGGAGGTCACAAACAAGTGGGGTATCACAGGGGTCAGTTCTGGAACCAGTACTTTTCAATATGTCCATCTGCGACTCAGGAAATGGAATACACGGCAAGACGTGTTTCTTTGCAGAACATTCTAAGCTCTATGACAGGGCAGACGGCAAGGAGGGGGTAAGGAAGCTGCAAAGGAACCTGCAACGGTTAGAGATGTGGTCCAAGTGCAAGGTGATGCATACAGGGAACAAGAACCCCGGGAAGGAATACTGGATGTGGGGCAGTACCGTAGGAAGGGTGGGGCGGGTGGTGCACCTGCCCTGGGCGCATGCTTCTGAGAGGCGCCATTTCCCCAACTGATTCATTCACTTGCGTGTAGCTTTAATTCTTTTTTCTGTAATTACGTATGCCTGTCACTAGGGGCGCATCTGTGGGGAAGAAGGACCAGCAAAGCGGGGGTCACATGGTTGCCCTCTCTGCCAGCAAGAAATCATGTGGTGCACCCACACTGCACAGCCGTGGTCCCATCCACCTTTACAGTATAAAAAGGTATAGGTGAGCGCGTGGTTGTAGTGAGAGGCACTAGCGGTTAGTTCAAACTCTGAGAGTGAGAGAGACTCGGAGAGAAAAGCAACACAAAAAAAAAAACAGAGTAGAGAGGTGGAGGTGTGCAGTGGAGGAGGCTAGATAGAGATGAGAATAGATAAGGACTCGGATTGGTTCGGATATTACATTGTGTAAGCACTAAGCAGCAATATTAGGCAGATTAAGTGTGTGAAGTGCTCCAACACTAAGCACTCTTCAGTTCTCGGTTTTACTTACTAGTCGTCAGTCTGCTATGATGAACTGAAGTCTGTGCCTGCCAGCCTAGTCGGATGATCGTCGGGGGAGCCATCTTCGTCTCCGTCGTGTCCCGACTGTTATCCGTCTTGAGAAGGAAAATAAAAACATCTGCACTGAGAAACCGTAGACACATTTTTCTGGCGGCATCCCCTCCCTCATCATCCCTGAGGTCACTCCCCGACTCTCGCCGGGCCGCATGGCCTGCCCACCTGCTCCTGGAGTCCCAGGACCTCCGTCCAGTGCTCAGCCTCGCGGTTCACCAGTTCCCGCCTCTGAGTCTCCTGCTTCCACCACAGGTATTCCATCCACCTGGCACTCCGCAGCAGTGAGCACTGCACAGCCTAGCTCTTTTGTTATAAATTAATAAATGTGACTGAGCCAGCGCCTGGCCTCGCGTGATCTCTCTGTCTCGTGACTGCAGTTGGTGCTTCTTTCTTGTCTTGTTCCTGGTTTCAGTCCTCAACTCACTCTCCTCACAGCTCCCGGCCCTGGAGGCCAAAACCATGCTGCTTTCTAAAGTCCAGGGGCATCAGCGGCATAACCTCATCCCTCAGGCTCTCATTGAGGGCAAATGGATGAGTTGAGATGTGACAGGTCACACAGGACCTCCTTATGAATGAGCTTGCTCAATGGAGTTTTCCTGCAATAAACTTGAACTTGAACTTGAACACGAACACTGTACAGGACTTTTGCTTGCTGAAGCACCAGTTTTAAAAGGCTGGCAGTTGCCAAATGCCAACTTTATTAACTGAAATGCAAATGAAAACTCAAACTGCACCAAACAACCTCTCATTAATAATGGGGAATAAATTAATGAGGGCTTAGTGTAGAACTGGGGCTGGCTCAGCAGCACAAGCACAGAGAACTCCATGGTAATTTTATTGTTGAGGTATAAAATGCAGTTTCCTTTTGAATGAGTCTACATAAGAGAAGACTCAACTTCAGTCTTGTTTAAATGTAAAGGGAAACTGCATTTTTATGACCTCACAAATTACAGTGGTCATCACTGGTCAATCAAGCCTTGCCTTCATAATACTGTGCACAACTGGCTGTCACCGCCGGTGTCACCATGCCATCCATCCCAGTGCCAGAGAGCCAGCCTGTCCAGTAGTCACTTCGGTCTAATGTGGTGTCATCTGACCAGTACCGTAGGAAGGGTGAGGCAGGTGGTGCGCCCACCCCAGGCGCATGCTTCCGAGAGGCGCAGTTTTCAAACCTGACTGATTCGCTTAAATCACTTGCACAGGCTGCCTGTGTGCTGTAACTTTAATTTTGTTTGTGTGTAATAACTAGGGGAGCATCCACAGAGGACCAGCAAGTGGGGGGTCACATGGTCCTCACTGTCTCAAGGAAAAAATCATGTAGATAGGGATTTAGGAGTCGCTATGTCCCACTATAAAAGGTACGATGACTTGCGCGGAGCATGTGGTTGTAGAGAGAATGAGGTGGTTAGAGAGTGAAGAGTCAGAAAAAACTCCCGTCGTCCTAGTCCCATGAGCTATGGTGACTGTGTATATCGCAGCAGGCAAGGAAATGTATATTAAAAAACAGAACTGCCTGTTCTGACTGGCTCCAGGGCTGGGAAGGGGGTCCTCCGTACTCCAACCTCCTGATTCTTGTCTGGTCACCTGGTCGGTGTTGCTTAGTTGAAGCAGGCAGGTTTAAGTCTGTCTCGGGCAGATAAAGCAGCTTGGAAAGGAAATCAGAAGTATAGAAATGTTGTAGTGTATTCTGTTCTGAAATGTATTACTTTGGGGGCCAGGGGCCTGCATGGGCTGTCCACCCACCCACCCTTGGCTGCAGCAGGCAGTCAGTCAGTGCCCTCAGCCTCCGTGCCTGCTCCCTGCTGGTTTTGTTACTGTCCATCTGTGACTAGGACAGTAGTAAACTGCCTGGTAGCTCTCCTCTCCCGTCTGCTATCTGCTGTCCTAGTCCTGACTCCTTCACTTCACTCAAGTCGGACTCTGAGTACTCCCGGGAGTCCGGCATTGCACTTAGTTCAATGCGCCGCTCCCCTTGGTTGGGCTGGCATGACACTTGCTTTTCTGTTTTCTTGCCACTTACTTTGATTTTGCTTAATTGCTCCCATCCTCAAGACAGTCCCTGACTCCCTCGTAAAAAGCCCCGAGTCCCAGGCCACCCTGGCCTGCTAGCCTGTGTGGTGCTGTCATGCTGCTGTCCGCCTGTGACTCAGAGAGTAGTACGCTGCCTGTTTGCTCTCCCTCCCATTTGCCATCCCTGTCCAGCTCTAGTTCTGACTCTTCACTTACCTCAGTCAGACTCTGAGTACTCCCCGGAGTCCCGCATTGCAACTTAAGTTCAATGCGCCACTCCCACTTGGTTGGCACTTGAGCTCCTGCCCTCACCTTGACAAACTTGCTTCTTTTCTGTTTTCTTGCCACTTACTTTGATTTTGCTTAATTGCTCCCATCCCTCAAGACAGTCCCTGACTCTCTCGTAACAAGCTCCCGAGTCCCAGGCCACCCTGGCCTGCTAGCCTGTGTGGTGCTGTCATGCTGCTGTCCGTCTGTGACTCAGAGAGTAGTACGCTGCCTGTTTGCTCTCCTCTCCCATTTGCCATCCCCTGTCCAGCCTAGTTCTGACTCCTTCACTTCGCTCAGTCAGACTCTGAGTACTCCCGGGAGTCCCGGCATTGCAACTTAAGTTCAATGCGCCACTCCCACTTGGTTGGCACTTGAGCTCCTGCCCTCACCTTGACAGATTTGCTTCTTTTCTGTTTTCTTGCCACTTACTTTGATTTTGCTTAATTGCTCCCATCCCTCAAGGCAGTCCCTGACTTCCTCATAACAAGCTCCCAAATCCCGGCCTGCTAATCTCATGCGTTGTTGTGTTGTTGATGTAGCATTACATTGTACTTGATATCAATATAACATTTTACTTTGGACTCCAGAGTAAAATGTTATATTGATATATCAAGTACTAAGTATGATACTTGCAAGTCTGGACATGGGATTTCGTTTCTACTTCTGTGTCTTTTATGTAGCAAAAAGCAAATGGAAATAATGTAGGTTCTACTCCTACCTGCTTCCTACCCGGTCAACAAAAGCTATAAATAAATACTTGAAAGTCTTTCTTGCCCAGGTCCAAGATATTGTTGCTTCGCATTTTGAGTTTAAAAATAAATGTATAACATGCTATACAGATACAGTAGTATTTCACAAATCTATAGGCACTGTTTGGACGATGAGTTTTGTAACACTGGTCCCTGTTTTTGCACAAAGAGTAGCTGAGATCTCTAACAACTCATGTCATAAGTTATTAATGGAAGTAATGTACAAGTTATATTGGGGTACCCACACTAGAGTTGTGTGTGTGTGTGTTTTGGGGGGGGGGGCGCGATCATTAGTACACCAATTCCATGATGCTGAATGATCACTTGGGGTCTCTTGTCTAATCTGAGATTCTGATTTTGAACCCTGATATGTTGATTGATTAATTTCAAATGAAAAAGTGCCAAACAAAATTTGTTGTTGTGGAAGAAACCCAAAACTTACTCAAGTGCAATGCAAGTGAGGAAGGCAGTCAAGCAGCAACCCCTTTACCCCTCATTTTAACATGGGAGAGCTAGGATGGAATCAGAATGTGATAGGCTACTAGCCAAGGCTAGGGGCTAGCTAGGGCACAAAATATTCGCAAATAAATGAACTTTATGGACGGTTATGGTATGGGTCATGGCACAACAAGCACAAAACATGTCAGTAGAACACCACTTTGTTGAGGTAATAAAAATACCTTTCCCTGGCCTTGAGTCTCTTGTTTAAATGTATAGACATACATTCAAACTTCAAAGGCTTTGAATGCATGTCTACAATGGGAAACAGCATTTTTATTACCTCAACAAATTGGTGTCTGTTTTATCGGTCAAGCTCGTTCTAGTCCACTGCCCTTCTACCACGACCCATAAGTTATTTATTCGTCCACAGATTATTTTCCATATTATGCGCCTTATGTCACGTGGTAACCTACTACCCAGTCTGCAAATTATACTGCATGCATGACTGCATCCTTCCCAGCTGAGTGGGGCCCAGTCAGCTGGGAAGAATGGCATGCAGCCATCAGTCATGCAGTATAACTTGCAGACAGTTCTCATGGGGTCATGGGACATGGGGAAAATGAGAACATGCCATGATGAAGTAAAACGTAATTGTACTACTGTAGGTACTGTACGGGGTGGCTTATTAAAGAATATTGTCTCTTAAAGAAATAGGTACAGTAGGCTTCTCTGTGAGAGCTGAGCGGACAGCAGAATAATACTGTAACTGTACAAATTGGCTATCACCGGCGGGCCGGCCATCCATCCCAGTCCCAGAGAGCCAGCCAGTCCAGTAGTCACTTCAGTCTAGTGTGGTGATGGTGTCACCTGACTCCAGTGATTAAGTTTTCTGACTGTTTATCATCAGCCTAGTAGGGTAGCAGCACCAGGCAGTGGTAGTAGTAGTAGTGGTACTAGTACACTGTACTTCCCGGGTTGGGTGGGTCCCTCGCGGTTTTGTTTGGGAGGAAGTGAGTCAGTAACTGGAGTCCAGTTACTGACTCACTCCCTCCCAAACAAAACTGGCGCTACTACCCTACTAGGCTGATGATAAACAATCAGATAACTTAAATAACTTAAATGATATCAGCACCGCAGCTGGTATATATATATATATATATGTTTCCTGAAATCGGGGTAGGGAACATGATGTAACAAAAGTATGTCTTTGTCTTCAAGAAAAGTCTCAAAACTCACCACAGAGCATGTAAACCCCTCAGAGCTCCTTGCAGCCCCTAGCTGCCATGCTTTATGTAGCAATCTTTCACAGTGTATTTCAAAAATGCATATAAGGTGGGTGGTTGATGGCACTGTTGGTCAGCCAATTGTTCACAACAATTGCAGCTGCACACTCTGATGCCAGCCAGCCAGAGTCTCCCACATCTCATATTACATGGGAACAAAATATTCCTTGAAATCAGGGGTAGGGAACACATAACAAAAGTATGTTTTTTCTTCAAGAAAAGCCCCAAAACTCGCCACAGAGCATGTAAACCCCTCAGAGCTTCTGGGGGCCGGACCTCCGGCTGTTTTCTGCAGGGGAGAGGTGCAAAATTTATCTCTTGCCCAGGGCACCAAAATGCCTTCCTACGGCACTGTGTGTGTGTGTGGGGGGGGGGGGAGCTGGCCACTTACTACTTCAGAGGTTAGGGACCTGAGGGTCATCATAAGCAACTCTCAAATTAGCCAATGCAACAAGGCTCGCAGGCTGTAGCAAGGCAGCCGGAATGTTGGGGTGTTTTGGAAGGGGTTTTGACAGCTAGAGGAAAGAAGTAATACTACCTCTCTACAGATCTCTGGTGAAACCTCATCTAGAATACTGTGCCATTTCTAGAGTCCTCACCTGTGGAAACAGAGACAGGCTGGAGACAGTGCAGAAAGATCCTATGAGGATCAACTTAGGGCACTGACCATGTACTCTCTGGAGGCCAGAACACGGGCCGGGGGGCCTGATAGGGACCTTCAAGTTCCTGAAAGGAATAAACAAGGTGAATTGTAAGGAACTATTTAGCAGCAATGGAGGGTCGAAAAACAAGGGGACATGAATGTAAGCTGGTGGGGCATTCAGGAGGGATGCTAGAAAGTTTTACTTTACCAAGAGAATGGTTGATCCATGGAAGAGCCTACCAGCAGAGGTGGTCAGCACAAAAACCACTAATGGTTTCAAGCAAGGCTGGGACAGAGTAAAGCACTTAATAGTTTCTCAGCAGGATATCAGTAAGGCAAGGAGCGAGAGGGGAGGGAGGAGGGCAATAACCCTGTCTAGAAAACAGGTCATGGGGCACAATAGGGTAAATCTGGGCAGCATACCTCTCAACTGTCCCTGATTTTGCCTCAAAATTGTTCTGCGTCCCTCGTAAAATTTGTGTTTTTATGACTGAACAGTGGAGATTGTAAGCACAAAATAATGTCAAACATTAAAGTTACAGACGTGCTGTTCTTCAGAAAATGCATCTTACACTAATCCCCTTATTCTACCAGCTTTCTTGGTGAATATTACCAATTTTTAAGATGTGTCCCTGATTTTTGTAAGCCCTTTCCCTGATTTATGAGGCAAGAGGTTGAGAGGTATGCTGGGCAGGCTGGATGGACCGATGGTCTTTTTCTGCCAACATTGTCTATGTTTCTGTGTTCAACATTATAAATGTATAATGTAATAAAAATCCAGGGGAAACAATTCTCAGGAAACAGTAGGAATCATCAAAAGGAAAATCACCATTTTTAAACTACCTAGAAATGGAAAAATCTGGGGAGTGATAAATACTTCCTGGTTATCTAGTACTGCTCACTTAAATCATCAATTTTGGTTGCATATAAAGGTCCCATACATCGACCTAGGGATCAGAAATTGGCATATACAACATCTGTAGCAGTATCTACAAACCTGACAAATTTGGAAACAGTGTTCTGTAGGAAGTGAAAAATACAAAACTAATATGTGTTTTATGATTTTTTTTTTTCGCTTAATAGAACCAGAAAAAACCTTTACAGAATTAAAATTTGAAACTCTCAGTTCTGTTATAGACCTTGTAAAAGAGGGTGCCTTGTGTGGTTTGGGAAATGAAAACGTTGAAAATAAAGAGATAATTTGTCCTGGTTTGTATGATTACAAAAAAAAAGATATCTTTAATAAAGATTGAAAGTTTAAAAAAAAAGAAAATAAAGAGATCATTAAAGAAGTAAAGTGCCGCTAGTTACATATGCACATGGTAACGTGTTTTTACATGGACGACAACAGGCACGAAGGCGCCACATGGTTGATGGCACAGCGGTAATCCTATTACCTTCTGAGAGACTGGAAGCCAATCCCAGTGTAGCTACTGCTTTGCATTACCCCAACCAACCATTTTTCCCACTCCAGGAACCCATCCTCAGTAACGATTAACAGTTCTAAATTTAAATGCGTACAATCTAGCAGAGGAAGACCATATCCTCTGATAAAATATAAACTAATACCTATTTGTGACACCAGAAGCCCATTTCGGTGTCCCAACAGTGCCCTCCCTTCCCCACATTAAATACAGCCACCAGGAGCCCATCCTTAGTGGAGCATTAATGACCCCCCATCCCACCTGCGGGAACTCTTTCTATTACCTCCCACAATCCCCCAGCTTATAAACCTTTTTCGATACCAGGAGTCCATCCCTGCTGCCTTGTAAGACCAGAGGACATATCTTCCCACCACTACCACCATTACTGAGTCCAGCACCAAGAGTGATTCCATTGCCAATGTCAGTCAACAAAATAAAAAAAAAGAAGCCCCCCACCCCTGCAACCTGTGGCAACACCAGGTTCCCATATGCTGAAAACCCCCACCAGACCATGGACAGCCAACATAAGTGGACGCTTAGGCTGTCCCTGTTGTGCAGGTGTGCATCTGTTTTCTATATTATGCTTTGCAATAATTTGTTCAGAAGGCAGCTGGCCAAGCAGATGAGTGGACGGTCTGTGTCCAGTGCCACCTAGGGAAGGGGTGCCACTGGAGGCCAGGGACAACTTGGCATGGGACTGGGACAAGGTTTGGGGGTGCCACAGGATGCAAGGAACAGACTGGTATAGAACAGGGTGTGGGGCGGTGCCACACACACTGGATGCCAGAGACTGCTTAGATTTGAGCAGGGTAAGGGGGGAGGTGCCACTAGGTGCCAGGGACCACTTGGATTGGTGCACGGTGAGAAGGACGGTACCACTGAACTCCAAGGACTGATCTGCATGGTGGAGAGGGAGAGGGAGAGGGAGAGGAAGGGGGCTACCACTGGACATCAGGGACTACTATGCATAGGTACAGGCCAGCCACTAGAGTCCTACAACTGCTCGGGATGGATATACAATTGTGCACTACGGACTGCTTGACACAGGTCATGGTGCATTGAATGCCAAGAACTGCTTGGCACAAGGCAAACTGAAGCAGAGTAAGGGAAAAGTCTGCTAATAAACACCAGTGACTACTTAGCATGAGCATGGGGAAGGAGGTGGGTGCTACTGGATGTCCGGGACTGCCTGGCACAGGGGCTGGGCAGGGAGGGGGTGCCCCTGGATGACAAGGATTTCTTGCAATCAGTTGGGACCTTTTTTACCCTAAAGTTGAATTTCCCTACTTTAACTGCTTTGTGATTCAGACCTGATGCCTAGTAACTGTAGTTGTTTGCAATGAATATTACTATACAGAGGATATGCAATGGTCTAACTCCGAATATGGAAACACAGAAAAACACAGAAACACAGAAAATGATGGCTGAAAAAATCCCACAGTCCATCCAGTCTGCCCAGTTTTCCTACCTATTCCTCCATGACCTACAGTCAAAGAGGGTTTTTACCTCAAATCTA
The DNA here is from genome assembly GCA_016271365.2 of Neoceratodus forsteri. NCBI lineage: Eukaryota > Metazoa > Chordata > Ceratodontiformes > Ceratodontidae > Neoceratodus > Neoceratodus forsteri. The sequence continues at coordinate 559,575,686 of CM057450.1, read as the reverse complement.
CCCCTCCATGCCTCTCCAGAGTTCTTGATTACGAGAGACATACCTCATTTTACCCCTCAAAACTGCACTGTCCATCATCTGTCCCTCATGGAGAAGTTACTACCCATGCAGAGAATGTGCTGTTAATTCAGAAGTTAAAGCAGAAATTCACTGTATTCTAAGATGCTAAATCAAAAATAAACATTGTACAAGTAAACACACTGGTTTCCATAGTGTTCGGAGCTTGTATTTTTATGTTGGAGAGTGTGTTCCTCATTATGAGGGTTAGCATCTCTCATTTTGTGTGTCCATGTCACCCATTTCAGTGACAAAAGGTTGAGAGGTAAGTACCCCCTCCCCCAGCTGCCATCCCTCCACTTTCTACTTCCTCCCTCCTTCCCTCCTCCTTTAATTGGTACAAGCCCTAGGTATCTGTCACACACAATCTTGAATCCATTAATAGACCCAACCCCCACCACTTCTTTCAGCAATCTGTTTTACAGTCCGGTACTCTTTCATAGAATCACAGAAATCTGACAGCAGAAAGAAACCTCATCGGCCCATCGAGTCCTTATATCTCCAGCAGACTAGTCTCCACTCCTGCCCACTCATCACTGTTACCACTCCTGGTAAACAGCTCATCACTGCACATTCTTAATCTTCTTCAGGAACTTGTACATCTCAATTCTCTCTCTCTCTCTCTCTCTCTCCCTCTCTCCCTCTCTCAATTCTCTCTCTCTACTCTTCTCTTCTCTTCCCTCCTCTCCCCTTCTCCCTCTCTCTCTCTCTCTCTCTCTCTCCTGGCCTCCAATGTGTACATGTTTTTCATGTCCGCCAGCTGCTCCTCATATGATCTGCCCTGCTGGCCATGGATCAACCTGGTGACCCTATGCTGCACAGTCTCCCACCTATCCCTGCCCTTCCCTAGGTAGGGGCTCCAGAACTGGGCACAGTAATCCAGGTGGGGTCTAATGAGGGATCTGTGCAGGGGCACTATCACCTCCCGCCTCCTCCTGTCAAACCCTCTCTCTATGCAGCCCAACATTCAGGTTGTCTTGCTGTATGCTTTGTTGGACTGGCTTGCATAAAAAAAAATGTTGCAGGTGATACCTTTTATTAGACAGATAAAATTATTTCTGAAACTAGCTTTCAAGAGATAATACTCTCTTCTTCAGGTCAATAACAGGAAATGATTTTAAAAGCAACAAGAGTGGAGTTTGCACTGGGAAAGTGGTGTTTCAGAAATCATTTTGTTAGTCCAGTGAAAGGCATCACCTGCAACATATATATTTTTTTTCCTTCTACATCATCGACTGGACTAACACAGCTACCCCATTTCTTGGACTGGCTTGAGGATTTTGGGGTACTGTTGATGATTACCCTCAGATCCTTTTCCTCCTCTGTTGTGGCCAACTGACTCCCACTTCCCCCCCGGTCCAGTGGGTTCATCTTACCAAAGTGCATCCCTTTACAAGTACGTTTTCTCATATTCTACACCACAGATACTCAACTATTCGTTACTCGGTATTCTGCTGAGGACAAAACTTTTTTTTTTATCACAGCATTATTTGTATTACCTCCACAGACCTGGCAGGGGCTATGACCCCCCCCGTCCTCTGGCCCATCGGGCCATCCTGGGTCCTGCCGGGTCCTGGTATTTTCCTCTGTTTTCCCCCGCGACTGTGCAATGGCGCAGCAGCCGTCTCCACCTCCGCGGAAGCAGCCAAGCACCCGGGCATGAGCTGAACCCCTCTTGTTGTGCTGATGCACGCAGCATAAAGCCCCCACCCCGAGGAAGGAGTGCAGTCCTCCGGATGCTCAATCCTTACCTCCCCAGCAGACCCCCGAACGATCTGAGTACGTTCCCGAATCCGGGTCGCCAGCGTGGCATCCAGCGCCTCAACCCTCAGTGCCACTGGGCCGTTGAGGACAAAACTATTTTAAAAACCTCCATCCCTCCACAGGTGGCCAGGGCCAGTCCCCTGGCCACCCCTTCCTCACCCACAGTCAAATCCCACCAACGTACCCCCTGCTTATGCAGTCAGTCAGATGAGGCCACAAACTGCACAAGGTGGCACTTGACCTATTGCCCCCCCAAACACAGATACAGGGGGCCGCAATAAAACAATTGTATTTTGGGGACTGGGGAGGCTGTCATTAAAAATATTTCACCAAAAAAAACAGCATTTAAAAAAAAATGTGTGGGACAACAGAGAAGGGAAGTGGAGAGCAGAAAATCATGGCTACCTAGTGAGAGATACAGGTTTTAAAAAAATAACTTTTAATGTTTTCCCAAAACTGAATATTGAGTAATGAATTACTTCCCTGGCATGGGTGTGATAGCATCAGCAGTGTAACAACAACCTGTTGCTGTCTATCCTGGCAGCCCAGGTGGGTCGCTACTGACTTCCTACTACAGTTCTGCAACCTTAGCATAACTCAACTTTCAATGACACCTCTTTTGATCTCATGCTGTACCCTCTTCACACAGGCTTCATAGGGTCATTTACAACCTTACACGTCTATGTAACATCCTAGCATCCCTTATTTTAATGTCATAAACCTAGTTTATGATTCTCTCTTAACAAAATTAACTTAACAACTCTGTAATTAGCTCAGAGAAACAGGATCCTTAATAAAAGTCTTCCAGTAACACATTGTCTCCAAAAGACTGAGTGTGTGATACAATGCTGTCAGCAGTTCTCTTGGCCTGCATCTGTCAGTTAAAATCTGGGGATGAGGAGAGGTCATTCTAGAGCATCTGAATTTTCAGCAGAGACATTAATACATGTTGTATTAAAAAAATATAATACAGCACTCAGAACTGGCTGTCTACGTCACAGTGAGCAGTGGCCCAAATGGAAAAGCACTTCCATTTCATAGCATAAGTAGCCTTGGTGGAGGGCTTCCTGGCTGCCACCAGAACATCAGCAACCACAGAGTAAAACCCAAAGCAGGAAATAGCTAGGTCTGCAGGAGCCATGCATGTAGATGCAGGGACTTGAGGTTCGGATGGCCCTGCATGAATGCCCACCGCACTGAGAAGAGGGCGTTGCAATATTGTACACAGGCAAGGAAGAAGGGCATCCCTGGCGCCAGGTTAGGGAGCGACGACTGCAGGGTCGGCGATGGGTAACCTGGTGTAGGTCCAGGCGGCACTGGCAAAAGATCTGGCGATGGCCCAGGTGTATTGGCTGTATCAAAGGCTGCGGCAAAGACAACGCCGGCGCTTGGTCCACTAGCTGAGGTGTCAGCAGCACCGGCAATGGCCTGGTAGACAATGGTCTAGAGCACCCTTGCAAAGGGGCCACCAACACCAGGTCCACAGGGGAAGCAGGCACCTGAGGGGAAGCAGATCCCCTGGGCAGCTGTAGAGGCGACGTCAGAGAGGAGGAGACAGCATTGGACTGCCGTGGATGCTGCCTACCAGAACTAACATCGGTTCCACAGGTGAAAGCTGACGAAGGCAGAGCCATACCTGGGAGGGCTACGGGCGCAAAGCCATCACCCGAGAGCCCAGAACTGGTTGAGGCACCTGACTGAGAGTCCATAGAGGAGATGGGCCTGAGTGTCAGGGGCTGGGGACAGAAGAGGACGTCCCCTGCCCCGAAGAGCCACTGCCCGCAATGGAGATGAGGGCAAGTGGAGGAGCCACTCTAAGCCCAGAGGAGAAAAGGGCTGGCGAAGCTGGAGGTGCTGACCCCCCATAGGAGGAATGTACCTTCACGTCGAAGATTTAGGAGGCGAAACGATTGGGAAGTCACTCGACCCATTCTGTGTTTCTCCCGTGTTTGTGCTTCCGATTCGCGGAGAGGAAGAAGAGGCCGTGGAGGACTGCGCCGGCAAGGCCGAACAGCTCCTGGCCTGCAGCTTCTTTTCCATGGCAAGCAGCTTCTGTTTTAGAAGATGGCTCTCCAGTGTTTTTAATCAACATCTCTGAGTGGCCAGGTTGAATTTCTGGCAGAACTGGCAGGCTTCGGTGTCGTGGCTGGGACTTAGGTAGATCAGGCACGAAGAGTGACCGTCGTTTTCAGGAATCTGTTTGTCACTGGCACACTTCGTGGTGCAGTCAGAAGACAAGGCTGGTGGAGAAGACAAACTCATCAGGAAACACCAAAACATTAAATGTTAAACTGTAAAAGTATTGAACATAAAAAAGCACGGGAAATGGCAGTCAACTGTAGCTGTGATATTCACTTAGGTCCGACGTGCATGGGTCGACAGCAGGAATAAAACTGAGGTAGGTGTGGGGGACCGCTCTCCTATATAGCCTCTACTGATGTCAGATGATGACATCAGCGCAGGGTAGTCCCTCATGGTAGTCTGCTAACTAGAAGTTTTCCGTGTGGTTCTAGTGCCTGGAGGCATAGCCCTACCAGTGTGTCCTGCTGCAAGAGACTTCCTCAAAGTAAGATCTCTAGTTACAAGTACATACTAAAACACTACTACTATATTGAAAATTACAGACATGAGGAAATAACCCAACTGGTGCAGCCACACACAAAACATCTCTTTTTTGCAAGACATATCTGATCAACAATGTAGGGTCAAAACACTTGGCTGGGAGCATTGTACAGTTCCATCTGGGGGCCCTGCCATGGGTGTATAGTAGGATTCACTACTGTGGAGAGGCCAATGTTTATCAGAGGTCTTTGTAATGTTTGTAGTCCAAATCATTCAGCCCCACCCCAACCCTACTGGAGCTACAGCAGCACTTTTTTCCCCATCTCGCTAAAACTGTTTTAGGCCTGATTTTATGGCTAGCTAGCATCTTTTCCATCTTGAAGACTTCCAGTGCTATGGTGTGCCACTCCCTACATGAGGGGCCCTGACTGTTTACCCAATGCCTGGAGATGACCCACCATGCAGTAGCTGTTATCAAGGCCATATAGTATCTCTGTTGTCCTGTTAGCTTTTCTTGCCCGAAGCCCGTAAGGCATGTTAGTGGGTTGAAAGTATCTCGGAGGCCTCATAACTGGTCTAGTTTGTTCCTCATCTCTGTCCATAGGGATGTTGTTGCAGAGCAGTCCCAAAAGATGTGTTTCAATGTACTCGCTGAGTTTTACATTTGGTGCAGGACTCGCATTTTAAATAGTTTTACTGGAATGTAGTACATGTTGTTAAACAGTTTGTAGTGTGCGAGTCTGAGGGAGTCAAACTTCATAAATTTATACATGTGTGTCCAGACTTTCTCTACATTTTCCTGTAACTCTAGTTTTGGGAATTCCCGACTCCAGCATTTCAACTCTAGATTCAGGAAGTTAGCGGCCACATGTCTCAGTTTTCGGTACAGAGCAGAGATGACATGGTGTTGGTTCACTTTGGCGTATAGGGCATCCCAGGGGTCTGATGTGGGTATGGGCCACAGACACAGCCCCAACCTATGTCCCACCATGTGCTGGAGTTGCATGAATTGAAATACGTGCTGGCTGCAGGCTTTAAAAGTATCAAAGGACACAATTTTGCCATTCTTTACCACCCTAGCTAGTTTTGTCAGGTCCGTTCCCCACGGGAAATTCTCCCCAGTCATCTTGCTTCCTGTTGTGAAGTTAATGTTGTGGTATATGGGATCTTGCACGTCCCATAGGGAGCGGGTGCTTAAAAAAGTGTGGAGCTGTTTGCAGACCTTTAAAGAGGTTTCCAGCGGGGTTCCTCTTTGCTGTCTTGGTAACTGCTTCATTCCACAGCTAGTTAGCTCCTTCAGTTCTACACTTTGGGCTTTGGCCAGACTGGTTTGGGTTCGCCAATGTGCTGGCCTGTATTTTACTGTTCCTTCCTCCTCCTCCTGGGAGATGTTCATCCTCCAGCCCAGGAAGTGGGATGAGAGACATGCCAGGTAGTATAGGAAAACATTCCGCAGCTGTAAGCCCACTTTGTGTTTGACCATGACTAATTTAGCATAAGCCCTTCTAGGGGGTTTCCTGTTCCAAAGGAAGTATAACAAAGCAGAGCATAGGTTGTCGAACCACTGTTTGGGTAAGAAAATGCCTGTCATGTTTAACAGGTATAAGTTGTGTGGCAGCACATTCATTTCAATAATGTTAGCTGTTGCCCAAAGTGTGAGGGGTAGTGCTAGCCACCTAGTTAGGTCAGTCTTGACCTGCGCTAGAATCCTGATGATATTTTGTTCAGACACCATGCTTTTATCCATACTAGTAGTCATTCCCAAGCACTGGAGAGATTCAGGTGCCCATGCCCCCTGCATGACCTCCACTTTCTAGGTATAGAGCATTGAAGGGCATGACAATTGTCTTGTCATGCACTGCTTGTACCCCACTATCTGTCCAAACTTCTCTATGATTTCTAGTATTGCTGGGATTGAGGTCTGTGGTTTATCCAGATGCAGCAGGACATCGTCTGCAGAGGTGGAGATGGAGTATCTGTGCCCACTCACCTCAACCCCAGAGAATCTAGGATCTTATTGTATGGTTCTTGTTAATGGTTCCAGGTACAGACTGAAGTGGAGTAGGGTCAAGGGGCACCCCTATCTAGCGCCCCTTCCCAACCTGAAGGATTCCAACCTCACTCCACTGCAGCAGATTCCGGGCTGAGGGACAGGTATACAGGAGGCCTATCCACTTGATGAGTTCCTGAAGGAACCCGAAGGCTTCCAGGGCAAGGAAGAGGTAGTCCCAAGCCACCCCATCAAAGGCCTTCTCTGCGCCTAAGGAGACCAGGACCGCAGGGTCCCCAGAATACCCAGGCGCAGAGATGATGTAGACCAGTTTTCTCATGTGGTCTCTCACTAGTCTGCCCTGCATAAAGCCTAGCTGCTCCTCACCAATAAGGAGTTACCACTTTCATAATCCTTGAGGCCAGAATTTTTGCTATGTTTTTAATATCTAGATTTAACAATAAGATAGGCCTAGCACAGTTGGGGGTTCATTTAGTGTCCGCGCAGCACCTGGTATGTTGTCTGACTGCAGGTCTTTCAAGCACTAAATTTTGTGAGTTGGAAAGCTTTAAAAAAGTTTCCGGATTGTGAAAAGTCTAAATTATTATGGATATGAATGGGGATATTACCATAATGACAGTTTTGCTTTAGAATGAATTGTTTAAAAGGTCAGTGCAGCACAAAGATCCTCATTCTTTTACTCTAACCGCGATCATCTGCAGCCCAGCAGTTTGAGTAAAATGATGATGAATTTAACGCTGCATCTACAATTAATTTCAACATACAGAGTTGACATGATCAGGGTGAAAAGAACTGGGTGAGAGGATATAGGGCTCAGATTGGGAGGTAGGTTTTACGATAACAGAAAGGGGCAGTGGGACCCTACATATTTGATATACAACACATTATGTGTTTTTGCCAGTTTTCATTTGTAAACAGTCTCTTTATGCAGCTTATCTGAAGCCTTCCCCATAATGCAACATGATCCAAACTCAGTCATGAAAGTGATCCATATCATCTGTCTGGACACAGTAGTACAGCTCAGGTCATCATCCTTTCTTTCGAGAATGTCTGCACTAAGCTGGCCTGGTGGCATAGAGGGCTGAGGTGCTGTAAAGTACAGTTACGTAAGAAGTTACCGTAACAGTAGATCTTCGAGAGAGGTTCCTGCAGTAGGTCATAACATGTAGGACTAGTGCCACTTGGCATCTGGACCACATGGCAGACTTTCCAGCAATGCCTGACAGGGGACCGCCCACTCGACGTCACGTGACAACATCAGTGTGATACTATATAGTGGGCAGTCCCCTTGCCCACCCTCCAGTTCTCCCGCCGGAGCCCGACAGGAGAGGAAGATGGATCTGGAGATCCAACAGAAAAAACTGTGGGAAGGAGGGAGGGAAAAACATGACCTACTGCAGGAATCTTTCTCGAAGATCTACTGTTATGGTAAGTTCTTACGTAACTACTATCTTACTTCGAGAGGGTTCCTGCAGTGCGTCATAACATGTAGGACTGAATCCAAAGCAGTCCCTCCAAAAAGAGACCGAGAGAAACACAGGAGGAGGAAAAACACAAAAGATGGTCCAACGGGACTAGCATAGGACAGAAGGCCCTGCAGAACAACTAGGCAGAACCTGCCCCGTCACCTAGAAGCAATGTCCAGACTGTAATGCTTGCTGAAGGTATGGATGGAACTCCAAGTTGCTGCCGCACAAATCTCAGCTGCAGAAACATTATGTAGAAAAGCTACACAAGCAGCCATGCCCCTAGTGGAATGACCTCTAACAGACCCCGGCAGAGGTTTGTCGTACTTCTGATAACAGAAGTGAATGCAGTTTGCTAGCCACTTAGAAAGGCACTGTTTAGAGATAGCCTTCCCCAAAGTTCTGCGGGCAAAGGAAACAAAGAGCTGATCGTCCTTGCGGGAATCTTTGGTCCTGTGAGTATAGCACCTCAGAATACGATGTACATCCAAGGTGTGAAGTAGAGTCTCACCTCTATTTACTGGAGCCAGACAGTATACCGAAAGTTCCACTGTCTGGTTAGCGTGAACTCTGACACCACCTTAGGTAAGAATTTGAGATGAGTTATGAGGACTGCCCTGTCCTTATGAAAAATAAGACAAGTCTTCTTACAGACTAGGGCCTGGAGCTCAGAAATTCTTTGAGCAGAATTAATAGCAACTAAAAACAGCACTTTCCAAGAAAGATAGCGCAAATCACAGCTCATCACTGGCTCAAAAGGAGGGAGAGAAAGCTTCTCCAACACAAAATTTAAATCCCAAGGCGGTGTAGGGCTGCTGATGGAGGGTTTCAGATGGAGAATCCCTTTCAGAAAGGTTTTGGGTATCTCCAACTGAGCCACGGGCTTATCATCCACGTGCACGTGATAGGCCGAAATGGCATACAAATGAACTTTCAGGAGGGAATACGACAACCCTGAATCAGAAAGATGAAGCAGGTACTCCATGACTTGAGGGGCTAAACAAGTGAAAGGGTCCCAACCTTTGGAAGCTGCCCAAACAGAAAAATGCTTCCACTTCATGGCGTAAGCGGACCTGGTAGAGGGCTTTCGAGCCTCCACTATGACTTGAGCTACTCTGGTGGAAACCCCAAAACGCAATTCCACTATGTCTGCAGGAACCACGCATGTACATGCAAGGTCCTGAGCCCTGGGTGCAGAAGCCGACCTTGGTTCTGAGTGAGGAGGCTGTGCGTCAATGGAAGCGAAACCGGGGGTTCCCTCACCAACTGTTGAAGAAGTGGGAACCAAATTTGTCTTGACCAGAGAGGAGCAATTAGGATAATTTGTGCTCTCTCTGTCTGCAGTTTGATGAGTACCCTCTGAAGAATGGGAAATGGGGGAAAGCATATAAGAATCTCCCTGTCCGAGAGAGAGAGAGAGAGAGAGAGAGAGAGACAATGCATCGTGCCAGAAAGCACCATGCTCTGGAACAAGTGAGCAAAAGCTGGGAAGCTTTGCGTTGAATGGAGAGGTTGAGTTTCGGTTGTCCCCATCTCTGAAATAGTGACTCTGCCACTTCCTGGTCTAGTTCCCATTCGTGAGCAAGGGTGCAAGATCTGCTCAGACTGTCCGCCAGGATGTTTTGCACTCCTGGAACATGCACTGCTGTGAGAAACAGATCGTGCTGGACTGCCCAGTTCCACACTCTCATCGCCTCCCTGCAAAGGGGGTACAAACGAGTGCCTCCCTGCTTGTTGATGTGTCTGTCTGGATTAGCATTAATCCTCTTAAGAGGATGGACCGAAATGCCTGAAGAGCGTACGGGACTGCTCACACCTCCAGAACACTGATGTGTAAAGACATCTCCAAGTGGGACCAGAGCCCCGAGCTTGATGGTCCCTCAAATGAGCCCCCCAAACCCAGACTGGAAGCATCTGTAGTTAGAACTTGGAGGGGCGGCTGGGCCCCTGAAACGGGAGACCCAAAGACAGGTTCAAGGGATCCTTCCGCCAAATTAAGTCTCTCCGAAGAGCGGAGGAAATTAGGACCGGGTGGTCCAAATCGTCCTGAAGTTGATCCCACTGAACTCGCAAGGACCACTGAGTGATTCTCATGTGAAGCCTTGACAGGGGAACCATGGAGATGGAGGCCGCCATCAAACCCAGTAACTGAAGAACCTCTCGGGCTGGGAGAGATCTGGAAGAGGCTACCAGAGTAGCCTGCTTGATCAGAGTTTCCCTTCGGTCTTGGGGGAGAAAACTCTGCCCTGGATTGTATCCAGATCTGCTCCAATAAATTGCAGATTCTGAAAAGGAATCGGTGAAGACTTGGGGATATTGACAATGATCCCCAGCCTAGAAAACAAATACAGAGTGACTGAGAGGGCCTCCGAAAGAGAATCCCTATACGGAGCTGAAATCAGCCCATCGACCAGGTAGGGGGAAAACTGATATGTCCTGACACAGCAGGGCCGCAGCCACTACCGATAGGCACTTGGTAAAAATTCTGGGTGCCGAGGAAAGACCAAAGGGGAGGACTCGGAACTGGTAGTGCTCCCCTTGAAAGGAAAAGTGCAGGAAGCGGCAGTGGCTGGGGAAAATTCTGATGTGAAAGTAGGCATCCTGCATGTCCAGAGCATACAACCAATGGTTCTCCTGCAGAAGGGGCAGGAGGCTCTGAGGGTTAGCATCCTGAACTTTTTGTACTTGACGAACAGGTTGAGCCTGCCGAGGTCGAGAATGGGTCACAGGTCACCTGTCGTTTTTGGAACCAGAAAAAAGTGAGAGTAAAACCCCCGCCCTCTGTGCCAAAGAGGGACCTGCTCTACTGCTTCTTTTGACAAGAGAGCCTGCATTTCCTCCCTTACAAGAAGCACCTGGTCTCGGGAGTAGGCACCTTCTTGGTGGAGATTCTGGGGGAGGTTCAAGGAACTCCAGAACATGTCCTTGGAACACTAGTTACAGGACCCAAGCGTCAGAGGTGATGCTTTGCCACTCCTGCGCATGGCGCACAAACCTCCCCCCCCCACCAGCTCTTCACATGGCAGCTGAGGGTGGGGTGGGGCTAGTGAGTCAGGAGGTGGCAGGATAGGCAGGGGGAGGTCCCCCTAAGCGTTTCTGGATTTTGGAGGCAGGCCGGGGAGTGAAAGTGTCCGTGGCCTTACGCTTGCCCTGATGGCGATTCTGGACATGTTTACACTGCCTCTAGGTCCTTTTCTGAAAGGGCTGCTGACCCTGAGTGCCCGATCGGTACATGGATTTGATGGACCTAAGGGCCTGGCCGCAGTCCTGTAGGTCCGTGATAATATCTTTGGTGTCCCCACCAAAAAGCACTGAGCCCCTGAAAGGAGCATCATGAATCGCAGACTAGACCTCGTTAGTGAGGCCAGAACTGTGAAGCCAAGCATGCCGCTGAAGGGAGACAGCGGTCGCCGAGGTCCAGGCCACTGTATCGACAGAGTCGTAAGTGGCCCAAAGAGCATGCCTGCAAGAAATCTTGGGACTGGCGAATGTCCTTGGAGCGCTCCCCCTTGAGATCTGAAGATTCCATAGACTGGACACGGGCCTCGAGCTTGGCAAGGGTGGCCTTTTGGTGGGACACCATGTGGGCTACGTAATTGAGGGACTGTAGTGCACATGTAGCCGAGGAGTAAACTTTTCTCCCATACTGGTCAATCTGCCTTGACTCTTTGTCTGGAGGAGTAGTGCTCATGTGCTTGGGAGCAGAGGAGCGATCATGAGCAGCTGAAATGATAACAGAGTCAGTCTTAGGATGCGAACTCAGGAAGGGAACATCCTTAGGCGCCTGGTAAATCCTGTCCACGCTCTTGGGGATGGCCGGGACAGAGTGGGGCAGCTGCCAGATGGTCGTGGTGAGGTCTTTTTTTTTTATTTTTTTATTTTTTTCAAGTGTTTAACCAGAAGTGGCCCACTAATCTGAAAGCTTTTTTACAGGTGCAACCTGGGAGCACAGGGAAGTTAAGTGACTTCCTCAGGGCCACACAGTATGCAAGTGGGGGCTGTGATGAGGCCCAAGCCATTGAGGAACAGGAATGGAGGACAAAGACTCAAGATCCAGATGCTCGGCAAGTCTTTCTCTCATGGGATCCTGTTCCTCTGACTCCCATTCATAAAATTGTTGTATGGACCTCAAAAGGTCCAAAAAGGAAGGCTCCTCAGGGGGTGACTTGGGAGAGGCCTTTCCTTTAGGGACCGAGATTTGCGGCCCGACAACTCCTCTGATGAATACTCCCCAGAATCCAGATTATCTCCTATGCCAAAATCCGGAAGAGCTATATCCTGACGGTTGGTCCCGCTGACGTGGACCGCAGATGGAGGAGAGCTCGGGGGTACAAGAATCTGGGAGGGGAACGAGGTGATGGGAGTCTGCTCTCCAGGTCTGTCTCCAACTCAGACCACGCCTCCTTCCACCAAGACTGGATGAAGGTCCTGAAGTTCGACTAAGGAGTCGGAGGGGGTGGAGGAGGGGGAGGAGGAGGTGGAGAGGGAGGTGGAGGCGGAGGAGGAGGAGGAGGAGGAGGGATAGCACGTGGTGGCAGATAATGGTACCCCTGGTATCCCTGATGAGAGTATCCCGGGTACAGGGAGTACCCTGGGAAGTAGTGCCCCATAGAGCTCCAATCATATGGACCAGTCGGGGGTAGTTCAAGGAATACCCAGAAGGTGTCTGCGGACATGAAGGGGCCCTCGAAAAAAATCCCGACATCAGAGGAGCTAATGTTGGGGGAGCCCACGAAGGACCGGCCGTAGTGTATATAAGAGGCTGGTCCGAAGTCGGGATGGCCGACGTTGGAACCACAGTCGTCAGGACTGGTGCTGCTGGGCCCAGCATCAGAAACGTATCTGGCGTCGGGTAGGCTGGCGTCAGAACCTGATGTAGGGTATCCGATGGAAGAACCTGGTCTGCCAAAGGAGCCGGAGGAGGGGGCAGACGAGCAGGTCCCGGCAAGGAGACAGAAGTCGGAGGGTCCGGCATCAGGATATATTTAACTGGATCTGACAGAGGAGGAGCACCTGGCATCAACTCTGCAGCCGGAAGAGAGCTTATCCTCCTGGGGGAGGGAAGTGGGGGGGGCAGTCTTCGCCGAACTCGTTCGGATGTCAGGTGGGCTGACAGACGTCCCCGACGGTACAGCCACGTCTGTGTGACCACCAGAGGAGGTCGACTTGTCAGACATCAGAGCCGGGCGGGAGAGGGAGGAGCCCCATGCCAACTTAGTGGCTGAAGCCAGGCAGGTCCCCGAGGAGCGGGCAGCCGACTGATTGGCGGACAGGTGGTCCCCGGAAGAGCCAGGGGCCAACATAACAGCTGAAGCAGGGCAGTCGCCGGAGGCCGACTTACCTGCCAAGACCGGGAGCAAGGTAGTGGTAGTATCATTGGCATCCCCAGACGCAGCCTGGACTAGCTTAACTGCAGGAGGTGGGGGTAAGGCTTTGCTGGAGAAGGGCCTGGAAGCCTCAGCCTTGGAACCCTCTGAAGAGTGCTCCCGCTCCCAGTGCTTCTTCTTTTCTTTCTGTTTGGAACTAGAAGTTGAAGAAGGTGATGACGACTCCCTGATCTGCTCCATTTGCTTCTCCAGAGAAGCCAAATGAGACTTCAGCAAATGAGCCTCCAGAGCCTGCTGTCTCCATTTCCGGGTGGCCTGGTTGAAAGACTGGCAGTCTGAGCAGGTAGCAGTAGGATGGTCCAGGCCTAGACAGATGACGCACTTATGGTGGCCATCCTTCTGCAGGATCTGGGTGCCACAAATATCACACTTCTTCTTCGATGTAGGTGAAAACATGGAGATCGAAAAAGACCAAAAAAATTCAGTAACTAAGCTAAAGAACAACGGCAATTGCTGAGCAAGTCTACTGCAAGGTAACTTCATGAGGCGACAGTGGGAAAGAACTGGGCATGGGGACCGCCCACTATATAGGGTCATGCTGACGTCATCACGTGACGTTGGGTGGGCGGCCCCCGTCAGGCATTGCTGGTAAAGTCTGCTGTGCGGTCCAGATGCCAGGTGGCGCTAGTTCTACATGTTATGACCTACTACAGGAACCCTGTCGAAGTAAGATTGCGCCTTACCTCTCCCACACCAGCTGGTAAAACACTGAGTGGCATCAGGCAGCTCTCCTCTCTCTGACTGGGGAGGTATGCTATCCCAGCTCTTGGCTGCCACTAGGTGGAGGTCCGGTGGTAGCATCAATGCTTGGGGAGCTGGTGTTATACTAGGCGAGTGCAGCAAGGCTGTGGTTCCAGTGTGCATGCGCACCTCCAGACACATGTGCAAAATGTGTTTGCCACAGTGCCGAGGCATCGGGGGAGAAAACGGAAAATTGGTTGGTGCAGGGTATATGAAGCCGTGCCCGTGTGCCTCCATTTCACACCACCAAAAGGCCCAATCTGGATGACTCACCGGGGAGGGGGTGGGGGTGGAAGGCAGCCCTCCCTTTCCTGACCCTGCCTACAGGGGTAATCTGTGGTGGATCTCGGACTCAGTGGTTCAGAGGAGGTCAGCGACAGACAAGAGGAGGCAGGCACAAGGCTGAAGAGCCCACCCATGAGCAAGCAATACCACAGAAAAAGTTTTGTTTAAAAAAAAAAAAGCCGGTCCGGTGGCGCAGAGGGTTGAGGCGTGGACGCCTTACCTCTCACCACGTTGGCGACCCGAATTCGGAAATGGACTCAGGCACCGGGGGTTGGCAGGGGAAGGATTAAGCATCCGTAGGATTTCTCTCCTCCTCTGGGGTGGATTGGGGATGCATGGTCGCTCTGCAGCAGCATTGCAATAAGGGGGAACACCACAGAAAAATGGAAATACCTTTCTGGAGACTGGCCGGATGACAGCTGCCTGCCCAGGACACCTTTGAAGACTCCCAGGAAGCCACAGAAAGCCTCAGCAGCATCCAGGACTGAAGGAAAAAATAATGTGCCAGTTTCCTCCCGCCAGTGCCTTCCCCCTCGGAGTAGAGGGACCCACTCGGTAAAAGGGTTACGCCAGGCTATCCCGAAGATGGCTGCAGATCTGAGGTAAGGTGGCTTGGAGGAGATAGCAGGAAGAATGTCTGTGGGTCATGGCGGCCCGAAGGAGTGGAAGCTCCAGAGTATGACAAGAGGTATAAATAGATAACTAAAAATAAATAAATAAATAAAATGTCCGTACCTTACTGGTTCAATTAAACCAGTTTCAAGAATGGCCGTTATGTTGCCTGGACAGGGTAGTATCTCAGCTGGGCTTTCCTAGGTAAATAAATGATTAAAAATATTACCACATTCAGGTAACTAGAACTGGATTTTCAAAAGGATATATCCGAGATCCGCCAGCCACTATGTTCAAAAGTACAACCCATCCAAGCCGTTAGACCAGCTATTAAGACAGTCTAACTACGTCTGAATTTTGCATCCAGAAAAGATGCAGCTGTGATACGAGATGCAAATCACCTTTGTATCAGTTTTGTACTACTGCAGACAGGTCACACTTAACTTTTTTTTTTTTTTTACACAATGGTCTACCCGGAAAATGCTGCCCACCCACACTGCCCCCCATGACTGCACTAGCCCCAAGCTTAAATTAAGATTTACAGAAAATAAGCACACCAGCCCAGTAACATACTCACTTTCTGTGTGTGGTATGCAGTCCCCTTGATATGGGCTGGCAGTATAGCCTAGAGGTTAGAGGAATGAGGTGTGAATGAGCTTGGTGCATCCAGCAGACCAGACCTGAGTTTGATTCTCACAACCTCCACTTGCATACTGTGTGACTCTAAGCCAGTCACTTAACCATCCAGTGCTCCCAGGTCGCCCCTGAAAACAGGCACTTGTGCCTAGTGGGCCTTACCCGGTCACCAAAGACAAAAACATATATATAGATATATATATATATTAGGCTGACTACTACTGGCAGGCACTAATCAGGTTCTGAGCAGTACAGCATTGTTATGCAAGGCATTAATTAGTGTCAGAGACGTGATTAGTGGCCTTTGCTAATCAAAATGAAAAATGATTAGCAACTAGTCGAAACTGATTAGCAGTGGGGGGGTGTCCAGAATGTGGGAGAGATGGCTAAAAATCATGAAAAATAGTGCTATCTGTGCATTCCAAGCCCTGTGGTCCTGGAGAAATTCGATTAGCACCTACTGCAAATCAAAACCCAAACTGATTCACAATTGCCGTTTTTGGATTCGCAAACTGCAATGCAAACCCACTTATTTTATGCCTTGTTATGTGTCTAACCTGCATCTTCCCATCACTGGACCTGTCGTGCACAAATATAGCCTGTTGCCAACTTGAATATGAACAACCAAGCATTCACTAAAGTAGTAACTGATGAAGGAACTTGGTAAACAAGTCTGCAGGCCAGAGATAAGTTAGCAAGACACCCTACCTCAGCCACCACCACCAACAGGGTTTACCTCAAACAGTGAAAAAGTGACCATTGGTACATGTACTACATGAGAGAGCGCTGCCAAAAAAAAAAATAAAAATAACTAACAGAAAGGGAGCTGGCCTGGTCTACTCATTCGGCCACAAGGTAGCCCACTGTCACATGCCGCTGCAGGTTCACTCATGCTAACTTCTTTGCCTGCTTTTCTTTTGGTCTGCCTTGGACTTCAGTGACTGGGAGGAATGATTCTTTAAAAAAGGGTTATATCTGTGTCTGAGCCAGGGCAAAATGCAACAGACCAGTATGGGTTTAGCGACGTTCCGAAAGTCCAACAACGTCTGTCATCACAACTGCTGGATCCCACCTTCTTCTTCTGCAGGTGTGGGTCAACATTGCATGACTCCATCTCACGGACTGCCTATGCAGCAGCTTCAGACGGGGGCAGCAGACGGCACTCTAATCAAACTCCTCCACCAATCAGAGGGCACCCTGGAGACCTAGGAGCTACAGTTATTTATTTATTTATTTTTTTGCTCAGCTCATGCAGCCAACAAAAAAGTAACTAAATAAAAGCCTGGAAACAAGGTTTAGAAAGAACCCTTAAAGGGCCATTACCCAATTACAGCTAGACTTGCACCTGCAGGAAAGTTGGGGCACAAACGCACTGTCCCAAGGTAGTTTACACGCTGCTTTGGGCCAATGAAAGTGTTAAAATCTTTTGTTTTTTTTGTTTTTGACGCAAACAGAGAAATCTTTTGACTAGCAGTAGGGCTGCTCTGGTGAAATTGGGCAGATGCAGACGCAGGCCCAGCCTATGTCTGCATCAGACCCAGACCCTTTGAAAAATTCTGCACTTAGTAATCTGGAGTCTGTATGCAAAAACAACGGACACTTCAGCCTCTGGGAATGCCTTGCTAGTGTACTCTTGGTAGAAGAGCTGTTGTTTCCTCATGGGGCCCCAGGAGCTAATTATAGGAGGATTCCGAGCTGCATTAATTAATTCTGAAGGCTGAGTAGTAACCTTGCATGAAACAACAACAGCAGGGAAACAGAAGAGGGGGGAGACAATAACAGTACGTCACGAGGCTAGGGCTGGGGTGGGTGGGTTCCAAAAACACCTTTTGGGGAAAATTAACAAAATGATACTTATATTTCCAGGTGAAGTGGTGTAGATATGCCCACCCTGAAAATACGGGATCAACTGGACCCCAAATGGCCAAGTTATGGCCAAAAGTTACATAAAAAAAGAAGGAAACTATAGTTTCTGTGCTTCATATCATGAAAACAAGCCCTGCACATCTTACCCAAACCCAGTGGCCCTTACGCACCCCCAACCTATAGTGCCTTCCCTTCTTTATTTGGAGACTGGGATGGCCAAACCCAGTGGCCACTGCTTTATAAATATATTTAGCCACCGAGTTGCCCAAGCCCAGTGGCTATTTTCTTTAAAAGGGAAACAGACAGCACTAAGAGCCCTATTCCCAAGTGTGGGGCTGGTCTCAATTTGTACTTTTTTTTTTTTACTTTTTACTGCAGCATAGTAGATTGTATCAGGCTAATTCTGCTGACTTACAAGCTGAATTTTTCTCTAACTATAAATCCCAGAATCCCCTACCACTGACATCAAAGGGGGGGGTTGCAGAAAGTGGGAGATTCGATAGCCTGCTGTGTATGTTAGGTAAGCAATAATACCCAACAGGGTGGGCGGTATTGGGGAATACCGCCCACCTTGTTGGGTATTACTGCACTTAGAAAATGGCCCTGTAAAAAAAAAAAATCAATGAGAAAGTATTAATGAAGAATTAGTATATTTTAAATGTTGTCGTAAAATAGTTCCTCCACCTGGATTGAACTATGGGCTTTTGTCCTGCTAGACAGTGTAATTTGAGTGGCTGTATGCAGTTACTGCCCCATTTTGTTTGTTGATTCAAACACTCCCTTCCCCCGCTGGCATGTAGCACTTTTGTTTCCCACCTTGTCTTTCTTATTTTTTTTCTATTTACTGGTATCTGTTTCTATGGTGATGGGAAAAGGAAAAAAGAGAGAGAGCGTGTGTATCCATCGCGATCGAGAAGAAAAAAAGAGAGACTGTGATCGCGGTTTACAGCGGAGCTTAGCGAGAAGGTACACTTTTTTTTTTTGCCTCCGGTAGTTTGCTTTTGGAGCTGGGAGCTGTTGTACCAGGAGAAGACATCCTGGTTTGCGACGCAGTCAGACTGCGAAGATGAATCTGGTTGGGAGAAGAACCATGGTTGGGGAGGCATTTCTTTATTTGACATGCAGGTGAGAATTATTTTGAAGAGGCAGTTTGATGTTGTGGAGACTTGTGTTGACAGAGAGGCTTTGAGAAAAGGGTCGGAACCGGTACTGGCCACAGGAGAAGCACGGACTGAAGAATGGAAGTGGGGGAGGGGGTTTTTACTTTGGTGCCCAGAATGCAGAGTTCTTGCCAGCAGCATTAATTGCAGTATGAGCTCCTCGTTTTCATGTGTGGTGGCCGTCTTGATCTGATACTACTACAGCCGGCGTTTCACTGAGTGGGAGCCGGAGGTAACCGAGTCACTCCAGTTGAGTGTGCTGTGCTTTAAAGACATTTGTTTCATTTTAATAACCTTTTTTTTAACATTGTTGGTTTTA
This sequence comes from Neoceratodus forsteri, assembly GCA_016271365.2. Classification (NCBI taxonomy): domain Eukaryota; kingdom Metazoa; phylum Chordata; order Ceratodontiformes; family Ceratodontidae; genus Neoceratodus; species Neoceratodus forsteri. Next base: position 559,556,820 of record CM057450.1, on the reverse strand, counting down.
GTTTGCCTAAAGAAGACTTTTCCCGATTCCGGGGGGGGGGGGGAGCCTCACTCAGAGTCGCGTTCGGTTAGGAGGTGGAGGAAAAACAGCGGCTAATTCAGTTTGAAATGCTTTGAGGCATAGGGTTGGGACCAGGGCTCTATTGTAGAAATTGACTCTAGTGTATTTGGGTAATTATGCATGGAGTGGGGCGCTTCTCTCATTGGGGGTGTGCTGGCACTGAAGTAGGGAGCCATGGTGGTGTTAGTGTCATTCGCTAAGCGAGAGAAAAAATGGCGCCAATTTCAATTTGAATAGGGTGGCTTTGACCAATGGGCAAGCAGGGTGGGCACAAAGATAGCTTAGGTGGTGATAGGGTCAGGTGACTGGCACTTTTTATTTGCTGGGCATCTATTGAAAGTTAATGTACCCCAAGGGGTACTAGCCAATCAGAACCCAGCAAATAAAAAGCCCATTTTCTAAAGTTTTTATAAGCACTGATCACGTTTGCCAGTCTTGCTGTTCTCCCAGGGGTAGGTACAGTTCTCTGTGACTGTACGTAGCCCAGTGAGGACAGAGGGCCAGCAAACAAAAGATCAGAGCTTATAACAACTGTAATATTTAACCTGTACGTCCCTGAGAAGGTTTGTGATGGAAATGGTGGGGGGGGGCTGATGTCTGAAGGGGAGACCGGTGACCCGAGAAAATGATCTATGGAAAAAAAAATAATAAAGCCATTTCTGATTAACCAAATGGATTATATACAATAAACACCAACAAAAGTTCTGTGTACTCATAAAGTAATATTTTTAGTAACATGCACAACTTTAACATGCTTTAATGGGGCCGGCCCATGTGGCACTGAGGGTTGAGGCGTTGGACGCCACACCTCGCACCACGCCAGTGACCCAGGTTCAGGAGCGAGTTCAGGCTGCCGGGGGTCGGCAGGGGAGGGTTGAGGATGAGTGCCCTTGTGGTGCTCTCCTCCCTGGGTGGAAGGGAAGGGATGTCCCGGCGTGCTAGTGTCCCCCAGTGGAAGCCAGGGGTGATACAGCAAGCCAGACAAGCACGTAGACTAGCGTGGTCGATGCCGGCAGGGTTGCCGTGCACCAGGGCATCGATGTGTACCATGCAGGGAGGGGGAAGGTAGCACACAGAACAGGGGAAACTAACGGCGCCATGGAGAGGTGACGGCACCTGTCCCCATGCCCCACGCCGGGCCAGCTCCGACTGACCTTCCAGGTCCTCCACCAGACGCCCTACCCTGTGGCCAGAGTCTGACTAGTAAGCGTGCCCAAGAGGAGAGGGTGACCTACCCCAGGCAGGTTAAACTGGGGGTGCTGGCCGCGGGGAGGGGGGAGAGAGGAGGTACAGATCAGGAAGGCTTCAGGCTGGGCAGGACAAGAATTAGGATGCCTGAGAGAAGCTCCATTGGTCCGCGACCAGAGGGAAATAAAATAAAAAAAAAAAAAAAAAAAACATGGTTTAATGGCTTGCTTTATTTGAATTAGATATTTATGTTCTGTATTGCTTTATTGTTGTTTGTGTTCCTGGTTACCCATGAAAATGGTCAGATTTTTGCTCAAGGACCCAGCAGGTTACCAAATGATACCATATCCGGGGGGTGCAGCTAAAGAACTCCTGAATATACTTGCCCATTTATGAGCTTGTTAACCCCCTCGACTGCATTGTTTCCTTGTATGGCAACTTATCTACAGTAAGACGGAAAGATAGACAGACGGACAGACAGATAATATGGAATGGGCAGACTCATAATAGAAACATAGACTTTGATGGCAAATAAGGACTGCTTGGCCCACCTAATCTGCCCATTTCCCTACCTACAGGATAGGCTGCAGATCCTAGTTACCCACCAGACAACTTCTTCCTACCCACCACCAGAATTGCATTATGTCGTGCCAGCCTGGTGGCACTGAGGGCTAAGGCGCTGGATGCCTAACCTCGCCTCACGCCAGTGACCCGGGTTCGGGAACGGGTCCGGGCTACTGGAGATCGTCAACGGGGGGGTGGTGGAGCTGGATGGAGCTGCCGACAGGCATGCTCTCCTCTCCAGGGAGGTGGGATGGCTCTTCTTGGCTGATGGCTGCCACCTGGTAGAGGCTGGGAACAGCAAGGGCCAGAGAGGAGCCAGGCACTAGGCCAATGGGGTGGGAGGAAAGGGGCTGTTACTGGGGCTGCGGGAGTAATGTGTGGCTCCACACGCATGCATACCCACTCCCGGGGCCCTTGAGAGAAAATGTAGGAGGAAGACATCGCCGGCAGCAGGATGGCGACCAACTCTCTGCAGGCACCGCTCCCGGGCCAGGCGTAAGGTAAGCCCCGGTAATTCTGGGGGACGGGGCTGGGGTGGGGTCAGTCTGATGGGGGCTAGCCAAGGCAAAAAGGTACAGAAAATATTACATGTTAAAAAGAATTGCCTTATGTCTGTACCATGCATTCTTGAATCCCCCCCACTGTTTTTGACTCTACGACCTTCTCAAGAAGACTGTACCATATGTCCACCACCCTGTCTGTGAAAAATATACTTCCTCACATTGCCCCTGAGCTGTCCCCCCCTCTATCTTCAAGTTGTGTCCCCTTGTTCTTGCACATCTCTTTTTCTGAAAGATGCTACCCTCTTGGACTTTGTTGATTCCCTTGAGGTACTTCAAAGTTTCTATCGTGTCCCCCCATCCTTCCTTTCCTCGAGGGTATACATGTTAAGCTCCTTTAGTCTCTCTCTCTTGGTAGGTATAAATATGCTAATTATCTTCATGACTGATGGGTCAGGATCATAACGCACAAGTGTCAAAGTCAGAAGTGAGTTATGAGAGTAATGTCCCCTTCTATGTAATAATAAATGGCATGCTGACAAACTACTATTACTCTGATAACCAATTTACTATGTACAATTTTTACCTTGTTTTTTTCTCTCTCTGGAATTCGTTACTTGTACTTTACTTTTATTGTTCATGTGCTGTATATGCACCTGTTGTTATTTTATTTGTTATTGCTATTTCACTCCATATTGTATTCCACCACCCCTCCACCCCCCGGTCACATCTGGAAACAAGCTCTGTTTCCATGTTCATATACCAGTCACCAAATTTAATAAAAAGAACATTATGCGTTCAATTCAGACAATGTACACATGTTTTAAAACGTAGAAGTTTGCAATTTGTTCTTTTTATGAAGATTTAACTATTCATGCTCAATTTCACTGCTGTTTGGAACGTAACAGAGGCTATTTCTGATGCCATCACGTATCAAGTTAGCTACACTCCGATTGGCTAAGTGCTCCCTTGCAATATACCTAAAGCAAAAAATGAACCTGCCACCTTTGATTTGGGGAAATCACAAACTAAATGAATATGTTTATTTTTATGTTGCAACGCGCGTGTACAACTATATTTCACCTTTGACCTTTATGACTACTGTGAGGACATTTATAAACACAGTATCACTGTCCCCTGATAATCTAGTCCTGCTACTAGTTTACACCAGAAGTTCTGTTTGTGACATCCTGCTTATTCACACAGCAAAAGACTGATGACACATGGTGAGAACTATGTGAGTTACATGTTCAGAAATTTGGTTCATCTGTGGTAGCCCCACAAATTTGCTCCCTACTTACAAAGAGGACCACCGTCTGTCATCCTTTTTTTACGTTTGCTTGCCAAAAGCATGCAAACATACTGCCACCTGTCTGAGCAGTGAGAGGGCTTTTGGAGGCTTGCCCCTCCTCCCCCGATCAAAAACTTCAGAATGCCCTATCTTTTCCTCAGTTCCACCCACTCTCTGCCTTTTTGCTTTGAAGCACTTTGCCAAACACAGGGCTGGAAAATGCGAAGTGGGAGTGTTTTTTACTTGTGTAGATTACACATCCTATCACTACCGTTGCCTGTGCAGTTTGTTCTGTTTTACTAGTGCTCTCCAGTGGTTTGTCTCCCTGCTGTCCTCGGCACAGCAGAGATGTTGCACAACAGTCACAGCTTTCTCCTGTCTGTGGCTGCTTGTCAAGATCCACTAACCTGCCACACAAAACTGGCTACGGGTGCTCAATCCGCCATCGGTATCACCCCCCCTTCCCGCTAAAACAAGCAAATAAATGCAACTGGTGGCAGGTGCTCTGTCCTGCTGACAACATCACCACCCTTTTGTCCCAGCAATTACAAACAACTTGCCACATGCTCAATCCTGCATTTGGTATTCTCCCTCCTGCCCGGCCCAGCCATTACTGAAAACAAGCGCAGGTGCTCAATCCCACTGCTGGTATCGCCCCTCCGCCTGACCCAGCCATTACTGAAAACAGGTTTCAGACTGGCCAGTCAGAGCAGCAGTTGGATTTCCACTTATGACGCTGGTGACCCGGGTTTGGGAGCAGATTCGGGTCACTGGAGGGCCGGCTAGGGGGAGAAAGGGGACCAAGGTCCGCAGTCTGTCTGACCCCAAGTGGAGGCTCGGGGTACGACAAGTCCTGCAGCTGCAAGAGGGACCAGTCGCAACGTGTGGTGGACATCGGCGCACAGCACCATGACATCAGGGCGCATACCACACATAGGGGAGGGACATGGAGGGGGAAAAAAAGCTTTCCGTCTCTGGGAAGATGGAGTACCAGGAACGTGCCCTCGATGTGCCACCACCCGCCGGACTGCCTTGACCGATGAAACCAGCAGTGTCGGACTGCTCGGGCCCCACCTCGTCCCCGCCCAGGGGGCAAACCGTGGCTCCATGGGGCTCAAGAGCGGATCCAGGTAGGGTGATCAGCAGAAGGATGACTCCCAGGTGTTCCCGAGGAGCGGGAGATGGTGAGCTGGAGGAGGAGATAAATAGAAAGTTCAAAAAAAAAAAAGAAAACAGGTGTCGGGTGCTCAACCCCACTGCCAGTATTGCCCCTCCTGCCCGACCCAGCAATTACTGAAAACAGGTGTCAGGTGCTCAACCCCACTGCCAGTATCGCCCCTCCTGACCAACCCAGTTCTGAAACAATGTCAGCAGTGGACGCTTAGTCCTGCTGACATTATCACCCAGCTACCACTCCCCCCAACACACACACACACACTGACACTGCGGTGCCCAATCCTGAGTGTCAGGACCTGAAAAAAAGAAAACTGTCCCTCATTAGATCTTTTCTTACCTGCAAAACAGAAAATGGTCCAGTGATATTTTTCTGCCTCTGCAACCCTACGACACCTCCACCCTGATCCCACCACCCCTCACTGACTTCCCTACGTCCACCAAAGAAATCCTGTTCATGACCGGTGAATGTCCTGTTGCTACCACGCCCAACGATAAACTGACTGAAAAGATGGTAAGTCCGGTTAATGGCCTTTTAATGCATTTTGAACTTATACTCATCAGTGTTTTAACATTTTTGCTCCAAATTTTCAGCACAGCAATTTGTGTTACTCCACCTCATGAACAAAGCAGGTGTAATTTTTCAGATCACCTCCAAAACATATTTTTGCAGTCCCTCCAGGATTTTCAGACAGTATTTAAAAAACTCCACCTGTCTTGATCACAAAGTGGGATCATAAAATGACTATGTCGAAATTTTGAGGTCAAATCACAGAAATCAACAGAATTATGAAGAAGCACTGAAATTTTTCAATGTTTATTCATAACTTTGCTATTTAGCAGATTCTTACCCCAAATTTTCAATGAAGCATTTGTTTACCCCACCTCATAAATTACATCTTGCCCCAGGCATCTTTTCGTGCTCATGCCACAAAATTATGTTTTGACCAGGATTTTATAAATTATACCTTATCATGTTCATAAGGTGGCATCGTAAAAAGACTATATTGAAAATCTGGGATCAAAATGTCAAAAAAAGTATGTACAAACGTTGACATCTTTCAATGTTTACTCATAACGTTGCAATTTTCAAACATTTTGAACCAATATATTCAACATAGTCACATTTTTGCCCCCGCTCATGAAGATGGCAAGTGTGATTTTCAAATCTCCCTCTCAAACCTATTTTCACGTTTCAGGTGGCATTTGATAAATTACATCTATCATAATTATATGCTGGGCTGGGGTAATTAGAATACTATCTTGAAAATTCGGAGTCACAGCCTAAGAAAATAACATTATTTGTGAATTTCATTTTCCAGCCATGTCAATTTCACTCTTCTAACTTGCATTATTAGTTTGTTAATTTTAACTGCTACACTGTCTATGTCAAAAACTACACAACAAACACCAGTAAGCAAACCCGGCTGATGTTGGCCACTGCTTGTTTATTCAGGTACTTGTCTAGAATCACTGCCCTCTGGGGAGCAGAGGGGATTTATGTTCACTGCCACAATTAAAAATTGGTGCTGACTGCAAATACCATTTGAAAATAGCTTCTAAATAATTAAATTTGTTGGTTGATTTTAAAATTTCTTTATCTAAGACAGTCAAACTGAGATGTAGCCACTTCTCGTTTTCCACTTAGGTTCATCCTGGTTCCACCCAAGCATGCAAGGGCAAACAAGATGCTGCGATGCATAGCTAGGGGGTCAGTAGTACAAGAGAGAAGGTTATACTGCCCATGTACAGGACACTGGTAAGGCCACATCTAGAGTATGGAGTTCAGTACTGGTGCCCACACCTCAAAAAGGACATTAACCTGCTGGAGAAGTTCCAGAGGAGAGCTACAAAGATAATAGTGGGTCAGCAGGGTAAGGCATATGAGGATAGGTTGAGGGCACTGAACATGTACTCCCTGAAGGAAAGGAGATAGAGGGGACATGATTGGGACCTTCAAGTACTTGACAGAGATAAATAAGGTGACTAAGGAGGGTCTCTTTAAGCTGAGTGGCAACCATAACATGAAGGGGCACCGTCTTAAGCATAAGGTGGAGAGGTTTAGGAGGGTGGCCAGGAAGCACTTCTTCACAGAGAGGGTGGTGGACACTTGGAATGTGCTGCTAGAAGAGGTGGACACATTGAAGACAGTGGGCAACTTCAAGAGGGGCTGGGATAGGCATAGGGGGAAGATAAGGATCATGGATAGGGAGGATAGAAGGAGTGTGGAGGGGGGCAGTGACAGTAATTCAAGCTGTGGACCCTGCAATACGAGCAGACTAGACAGACCAAATGGCCTTCTTCTGATGGCTTCTTCATATGTTCGTATGTAACCTGGAGACCAAGGCACAAGCACGGCAAGTACCTTGCTCAAGGTCACACAGTAAGCCAATGACTAAGGCAGGATTTTAAACCAGAGGTGTCTTGTTTTACAGGTCAGTGCACCAACCAGTTAAGTATTTGTTTGACCATCCTTGGTTATGTCCAGCTTGCAGTTGGGATGGTGGTTAATAACCAGGGCGCAGCCCTTGAGTCCCAGGTGTCAAATGTAAAAGGGCTGCTTCTATTGTAGAAATATTGCCAGGCGGTGTCTCTTCACAGACTCTGAAGTCCTGAGAACTGGACTGCAGGGCTGCAGGCATTCGTTTCCTCACATCTAGACTACTGTGAGGCACTCCACAACAGACTACTGCCAGATTTGATGCTTGCAGTAGGTGCAAAGAGTGGAAACACAGGCTTCTGAGCTCCATTCTAATGCCAAAACACATCAGACTGGTGCTACGTGAATTCCAATGGTTGCCAGTTAGGCAGAGGACAGGTTATGAGGTTCTTGTTCTGACCATTAAAGCCCTGAGCAGACTTGGTCATGACTACCTCCCTGACCTGCTGACACCCCACCACCAGAGTAGAGCCCACCATTCTAGGGATTTGGGACTAAAGGTTCCCTGCTCTAGATTCAAACTGGCAGAGGACAGGGTGTTTTCCATTGCTACCCGTATCCTATGGAACTCCCTACCAACATATATCCATAGCATAACTTCAGAGAGCCATTTTATGTCAGATATCCATTCACAGATGGCTCTCAAATCGAGCTTTCCTTGGCCCCAACATCTAACTTCATTTTATTTTGCTACCATCTCTTAGGTCTTCTTGGGCCTTTTTTTTATTTATAATGTAATATTTGTTGTTTTAAGATATTATTTTATATACTCTAGTTTTATGTACAGCACTTTGGTCCCCATATTGAGTCACAGCCGATACTGCCACACAAAGGCTGGCACAGCACCCTAGTCAGCATGTTGGGAGCCAAGTGATATATTCGGACATGCATACTGCCCAAGTTCGGCATGCACTACATATAGGGCTGTGGCAGCACCGACCGAACAGCAGATGCATGGTGCACACAGCCTCTGCGGGCAACAGACACGCAGGAGCAAAGGGGGATAATGGGTCCCAAATTATCAGTGCCTTCGCCCCTGGTTGCCATATTTAAAAACCCAGTATGCTAAGGACCACATAAGGATTTAAGACACTAAGAGGCCATTTGCACATCATTATATGGCCATCAGCATCTCTGAGTAATGACCAGAGGCACTGAAAAGAGCTGTGGTTGGCACCCTCTTACTCACCCAAATCCCTGTAGAATACAATCCCTGGTGCTAGTGGTCCCTTCCGCCACGATCCCCATGGGGATACGTACTTATCTCCATTTCATTCCCTAGTACCTAGTGGTTCCCTTCCCTCAACTGATTTATGCTGGCACAACAGAACATCTCCCTGGTGTCCAGTGGTCCCTACTCCCCACTGCCCTTCCCCCCATAATGCCCCCCCCACCACCACCACCACCATCAGACAATGCTGGGTACTTCCTCTGCTTGCTTCCCTGGCTGACTGCCATCTGCTCCACGCAAGTCCTGTAGAAAAAGCAAGCTGTATACCAATATAGGACTTGTTGGTACCACTAATACTACTTCACAGAGGACTGGGGGAACCACTTTCACCAGAGATTGTACTTAACATGGGACTTGGGCAGGATGGGTATAGTTCTAGAGGTTGAAGTATACACAAGATCAGAGAGGGCCAGTTTAATTTCTTTACTCATGCACCAGTGCTGCCCGGGGGACTGTTCACGCACCACTGTGTACATAAGGGTAGTGTTTTGAATGCTTTAAATAGCATTAACTCACCCTTTCAGTACTTTCAGATCCCGCTGAATATACCACTGCACCCTCTATGTATAAGGTTCACCTTATTTGCATGGGCACAGACATGTGTTCTGTACAACTGCTCTAACCACTTAGCGACGCACTAAGTATACATCTCAATACAGCAGTCGCCACGCTAACATGCAGTCGGTCGTACTATATTACATTAGCGTGGCATTAAGCCTCTTTCAATTTGTGGGCCTCTGGGTTTTAGAATAGTGCTATATACAAAGAAATAACTAGCTTAACCTAGGTCAAGCAGCTTGCCACCTTGTGGCCAAAAATGCAGGTGTCTGGTCCGCAAGGCATGAATTCTTTTTAATTTTCAAAGTTTTTTTTTTTTTCATTTTTAGAACCTCCCCTAATATTTTAATTTGATTTTTAGAACCCCCTTAAATATACATCCAAACAGTCATTCAAAATTAATTACAGTACTTATACGAGAGGAAAATAAATAAAACTGACTCCCCAGTGAGAGGGTAACTTCCCCTGATGGGTAGCCCCATCTCCCCAAATAATGATGAACAGACTCTCACACACACACAAAAAAAAAAAAATTGAAGTATACATTAAGGAGGAGAATACCCCCAGAGGAGGGGGCCTCTTACAGAACTCAGATTCTGGGTATGTCCTCATTGATAAATACAAAGAGGAGACAGCAAAGAAGTAACATCATTCTTATGCAAATAATTTTAAGGGAAAGATATCATGCAGATATCTTTGGCAATAAACACAGTGGGAATCAGAACTACAGAACATACATGAACTGCTGGGTAAAACTGTGCCTTGTTGCATGTTTCCAGCATTTTCCTGGAAGAGCCAGTAGTCCTTTAGAACTGACTTAAAGATACCCCTGGCAGAAGTTAGAAAAATCAGAACTGTAACAAAAACGTATTTGCATATCATCTGAAGGTCAGAAAGAGCCAAAGAATTCATTAAAATCCACCAAGTAACGAGGCCCCAGGCATCGGGGCTCCACAGTGCTGTCACAGCAACAGAGGGCTGACAAGAAGCCTGCATGGAGAGCTGAAACAGGCAAACCTAAAACAGATTAAAAAAAAAAAAAAAAGGAAAAAAAATGCTAAGTCAGAGTCCAGTGCTGCCAAACAGATCTAGGATCAAAGTCGTCATTTCGGCTTGTCAGAAGTCAAAGTGAAATGCAAAATTATACACCGCAAAGCAGTACGTTACAAAGTCATTAAAACAAAACGGAAAAAAAAAGCTGCAACTCAGCATGGCCACAGACAAAACCCTATAAGGATATAATTTACCGGTTTGAACGCATAACTGGAAAGGAGCAGCCAGAAAATGAAAAACGCGTCATATTAGGCATTCATTCTAAAGGACGCACCACTTTAGGGAACCTTTGGAAGGCAGCTTGACAATTATTCAAACTATTGATCCAAAAAAAAAAAAAACAACCTTCATTTAGCCAAATCATACGAAGTGGCAGCTAGCTTTGACGCAAGTTCAAGAACTTGAGTTGCCATGGTAACATAATGCTTATTAACTATCACAGTCCACTGCATTTCCGAAATTCAGAGACAGATTTTCCTTCTTAGTTTCTTGTCAGAATAGCTGCAGACTGACTTCTGTCTCACTCCCCATAAAGCTTGGGGTGCACTGAGAGATCCACCTGTGCTCTTCCCAGCAAATCCCTAGGATACTGCTTCAACAAGTGTGGACATTCCAAATGCCACATTTTTTCATGGCTTTTCCTGTCCAACATCAGAACGCCCACATTTTGTAACTATATGCAACCCAGTTGTGAACTCTTGGTCTGATATGCAACGGTTGGAGATGTAATGTTGTCGATAAACTGTTATGGGATAATTGTATGCCTCAATGATCGTATAATGCTGCTAGTCGAAAATGCCAATAATCCAAACTGGACTGGCAGTGGAGTGTTCTGCTGAGGCACAGTGGGCCCCCAGTCTGGGAGTGACCTTGGGAGTAACCTTGGTCTTTCTACCCCCCATCCCCCACCCCTGGCCTGTGGAGTGTGGACTCACTGCAATGGTACTACAATTTCACTGCAGACTGCTTCATTTTTCTGCAAAACTACAGGAGTACCAGTAGATACCGGAGTCCTACACTAGCAACAGGGGGACAGGATCTTATGAACGCAGCTAGCAACAGAGGGGGGAGAGAGACATGGGGATACAGGGGGAATACAGAGGGGGAAATACTAAATTTATTTGTCCCACTTTACTACCCCACATAGCTTTCCTTCTCTAAAGCACAATGACACCCAGAGCAGGTCACAGCATGACTCTGATGGCACTGCCAGCTATCTCGTTCACCTGCCTGCAACATTTCAGCCAGGAGAGCCCCCCCCCCACCAAAGAAAAACTAGCGGTGATGGGAATTGAGGAATCTGAAAATGTCGACCCCTCCCAGATGGGGTAATAAGCTGGTGCAGACATGCAATGAACATGATTACAAAAATTACAATGGTGAGATAGACAGGCCTTTGACGCAGATGCGCTAGATGTTTAATAATCAGGAATGGAAAAAGTGCAGCATAATACAAGATTTCAAAGGTGCAAAACAACAGTGCAGAACAATGGATACAACATTCTGGCTGAGCAGCTGGCAGCACATGAAGTCACAGAAGTAGTTGAGAGTGCATATGGTGTCCCTTCAGATGCACTGAGGCCTAGACATCTTGCAAAGATGGGTTTTTAGTACTTTTTTTTTTTGTGCCCAGTCAAGCACCCTCTCCTTTGGGAAGCTGTATCGTTGCATTGGATACCCCCATGCCATCCCCTTCGCCATCCGTCCATCCACCACAATGGCTTACACCACGCGGTAGACCTGGGGTTACCCTTTCAGGGGGCCCCCCCAAGAAGATGCCAGGCAGGGAGGGAGGGAGGGGGAGAGAGAGAGACAGTTCCAGCTACCTTGACCATGGGATAGCTGGGGGATCAGACCAGTGGTGGCTGGCAGGATGGCTTTGTGGCACTGGGGAACGGGGCAGCCACCACTCGGCGGCTGGGTGGGCAGTTTTCCACTTTTCTGCCCCTCCCACCTCCCACAATCAGGTGGCTGCACGCAGCATCCTGGGGTGGGGACATGCAACGGAGTGGGTGGTGCTTCACACCACGTAGGACACCACCACTTGCCATCACCAGGAGCCACCAGTGAAGCAGTCCATCCTTGTCCTCCCCCCCCCCACCCAAGGAAGGAAGCATCCAAGGGATGCTCTGATTCCCACCGCTGGCCTCCACTCCTGTCGTCCCAGGCTTGGGCACAAACCCAAGTCTCCAGCGTGCCAGGCGATCCCTCATTGTCCAGTGCCATGGAGACAGCCTGTTTTTAGTACTTAATGTTATGATGCAGTGCAAAACATCAGAGGTGTGAGTCAAAATTAAAATGAAAAACTAAACTACTGCATTTTCAAACCTACAGTGAGGTACGTGGTTTATCTTACCTTTAAGCCTGGGTGCTGGTGAAAGTGTGGTTGCCGCCAGCCAGCTTTGTGTTTTTATCAAAGAAGGACTTGTAGATACGTGTAAGGTATGAAACATCATCCCTGTATGTCAGACTTTATACTATGTGGTAGTGGGGGCCAGTTTAAGGTGCAGTGGCAGAAGGTGCTGAACAGGTGGATCCAGTCTGATTGTGGGGGCGGGCTCCAATGACCAGAATGGGGCAGTTTTTAAGTTAAATTTTCATAGTTTAGATGGCCTTTCAGAACAAATCATGGCCATGATTTGTTCCGAAACGCCATCTAAACTACGAAAATGTAACTTTTAAAAACAGCCCCATTCAGGGCTATGGAGCGTGCCCCCATGCTCTCCATATAGTGACTTCACAAAACATCCTAGCCCGGGGTCAGAGTGCAGCGGATCGTGGTCTGAAGCTCTACCAAGAAGTGAAAGGGATCAGTGCGGCTCAGCTCCATGGAGCCAAATAACGATCCCTTCCCTTCCTAAAAGGGGCTACTATAAAGAAAAATATCTGCAGCACGACTGCTGCCCAGGTGAGGGTTCATCTTGCTTCTTGAGACAGGGACCTGGATAGTTGCTCTTTAAGAAAAGGGCAGAGTTGGACATGGATGAGGTGTTACTTGTTAACATACTTTTTATTATAAAACTGGGAGAGAGAATCCTGAGTTCTGATTGGTAGTTACCTATACATCAAATCCACTCGATGCACAGGTAAAAACAAGTACTAAAAAGCAGACTCACACTACAAAAAAAATCACTGAGGTTTTCAAATGCCACCATTTTGTTCCCTATCTTAGTGAGGAAACCATCCTTCAGTAAAAACCCTCCAGTAAACATATTTGGCACTTTTTTTTTACAGCAAATAACAGCCCTACGCAAATCTCACAATTAAAATTTAAATTGAAATGTATTTACGATCTTGTCCCGTTCTATGAAATGACAGTTTCTTTCTTTCTTTTTTTTTTTTTTTTTTCTTTCTATTTTTGGGCTGTATCTCCCTGTTCCTTGGGCTCCATCCACTCGCAGCTCCCATGCCCAGGCTTACCTCCCTGGGCAGGGCCGCCAAGGGGCTTTGCACTCCCGATTGGACATCATGGGTAAACCGGATTACCCCCGGTTGGGCCACGAGCGGGACTCTCCCGGCAGGCGCAGAAGGCAGTGGGACAGAATAAGCCTTCATGCCAGGGGACCAGCATTTTTTCTCCCTACTTGCTGCCCCTGGGGCGGGCTCGTGCAATGACGACCAGCGTCCGCCCTGCCCCCCCAACGTACTGGCGCTGAGCATTGCGGTGCCCCCAACCTCCGCCAGGGGGCCGTCAACTGCCCGACACTCAGCCCCTCCCTCCCCCAGAGAAGGACAGCAGTCCCAGGAACGCTCAGTCCTTCTCCCCCGGCCGGCCCTCCAACTCCCTGAGTCTGTTCCCGAACCTGGGTTGCCGGCATTGCAAACAAAAATCTAACCGCTGTGCCAGCGGACTGGCTGAACTGACAGTTTCTTCTGCTCCACCCCACTGTCTGCCACTTACCCGTTCAAAAAAACTAAAACATTTGTAACTCATTAGAAAAAGATTACAATACCTTCCTTGGTAACAAAATCTTTTTCATGTTTATGACAATCGCACATGCTCACTGGTTCCCCCTTCCACACAGTGCTCAATGCTGCAGAAAACTTTACTGACTTCCGATACTGGCTTGGAAAACATGTTGGTGCCAAACTCATAATCCAGGATTTCCCCAAATAAAGCAGCTAAAATTATCCACCAATTACTAACTGTATTATGGGGGGAGTGTGGGTACAGTAGCCGCTCACTGACACTCTCAGGAAGAAGCAAACTACAACTATGGCTGTCAAACAAGTAGAAATGTCCTAAAGCAAAAAAAAATTAATGACGCCACTCTCTTAACAGGCAGAAGGACTATTTTACCATAAATTAACTATATCTGTTTTTATATATCTAAACATATTTAATGTCAGAAAAAATATTTTTGAAAAGAAACTCCATTTCATAAGCATAATAAGACACTCCACACATGCACTTAACAGATCTGACTGCACTTCCTGGGTCTGAAGGCACTCGGCTTGCGGCCACATACCTTACTACACCTCCTGGGCGTGTGGTCAGATCTATTCAATGCATACCCCAGAGTGTCTTATGGATTGCATATGTTATGAGTACATTTAGGGAAGCAGTGTGGTCCAGTAGTTAGTCAAACCTATGAAAAAGGGAGTGCAGGGGTTCAAATGCCAACACAGTCATGGCCACCTGAGAGCGAGTTTGAGGAATCCAGATTCTGGTGGCCAAGACTCATAAGTGATGCCAAGTGCAGCACAAGCCAGTCCAGGAGATGGTGGCATCAGGCTCTGCCATTGTAGAAACCTCTTGTAGGGGGCCAGGGAGCCTGCTCCCTCACAAAGGGTGCTGTTTGGGCACACTGCGCTGCGAGGTCACTGGAGTTTTACACCAAAGCCGGACAAGGAGGAGGTAGGCAATTACTTAAATGAGGACAATAACAAGAACTCCAGGCTTCATCTATATGACAGCCCTTGCACTCTCTGGCCCCTTCCCATGAAGTCTATTGCCGAGTTTGGATCTTTGGATGTTGGGGGAGAGGCTGCCCCCTCTAGCCCGCCATGGTGGAGAACCATTAGGAAACTGCAGTGGAAAAGATGGAGGTGGATGGGGCTGGATGGTCTCCCAGGGAACTATAGAGGAACAATGTGGATCTAACTGGGAAAAACACAGAATGGAAAAATCCCACCAAAGCCACTGGCTCACTATGTGACCTCAAGCAACCCACTTGACCTTCCAGTGCTTTAGTCGTAGCAGTAACATTAGGAAATGTGAGGCAGGACCACCATAAAAACTAGATGTGAGGCCGGCCCAGTAGCACAGCGGAGAGCTACTGCCTGCTACACCCGCGACCCAGGTTCTACAACCAAACTTGGATCACTCCAGGCTGGTTGGGGAGGGAGAAGGACCATCCCTTGGATAGCGTCCCTCCCTCATGGGGGGGGGGTCATCCCAGTGGTCAGCTGCCACGAGGAGGAATGCAGGTGGCAGCGCAGTGGGACCACAGACACAGGGGAAGGGAACCCATGCCTGGATGCCAGGGTCTCCATAGTGGCGGAGCATGCACACTGTGTCACTGTATGCACACGGACAGGGGTGAAAATGGAGGGAAACATCTCCAACCAAAACTGGGGGATGGGCCGCTCCCCTGCAGACTTTGTACCGACGACTGGACCACTCTGGATTAGGTCTTGTGGCTAGAACATACCAGAGTAAAAGATACGTTTCAGGGAACTCGAGTGACGGGGCTGGGGAAACCAGTCCACAGAGGGGCCAGTCGGGGAAACAACAGAAGAGAAATTCCTGATTAACCAAAAAAAAAAAAAGAGATGTTGCACTTTAGCTGGGCAGGCTGAAACTGTGAAAAAAATATATTTTTTGCTGTTCTTGTTTTATGCTGCGATCTGGAAATGCAAGCTGTCACGCAATACTCACTACAGTGACAAAATCTCCCCTCTATATCAACCAGAGTAATAAAATCCATAAGGAGAGGAATCACTCCTCCATACTTATTCTGACCTTTCAGCTTTGGCTTCTTTCTATATTTTAATTGCCATTTTTTTTTAGTGTCAGTGCCAGAACTGTCGGAACTCCACCCAGGTACACCTGCAGTGTAATAATGAGAGAACACAGGCAGTAACATGCATCCCTGCGTGCTATAATGAGAGTGCCCTGGCAGCAACATAACCCCACAGTTTAATAATGACAGCATATAGACAAAGACTCACAGTGCAATGCCTGAACCCAGCCTATCAATGCCTGCAGTGCAATAATGACTACACCCTGGCAATGCATGAATGTTCACGAAATAAAGGCAGAATGGAAGAAATGCATGAATTAAAGGGTGCAATAATGATTCAACCCAGGCAATGCAGGAGTCGAGATACAATAACTGCAGGACACAGGTGATACAAAGATTTTGGTGCAAAATTATCCCGGGTGATATGAGAATTTTGGTGCAATAATCACAGAACTCGGGCAATACAAGAATTTGGGTGCAATAATGACTGAACCCAGGAAATGCAAGATCTGAGTGCAGTAACTGCAAAACCCAGGTGATGCAAGAAGATGATGCAATAAAGACTGAACCCAGGCGATACAAGAACTCTGGTGCAATGTTAGCCATCTAGTGAAGTGGTAGGATTACTGCTCGTGAAGTCAGTAATCCAGGTTTGGGAACGAGCCAGGGTTGTCAGAGGCAGGCCAGGAGAGAAGGACTGAACATCCTGGAGGACACACTCCTCCTCTGTGTGGCTGCTAGTCTTGATCCCTGCTGCATTAACACACCTGGAGGTGCCCAGGTGGCACAAGTCAGTCTTGGGTGACAGAAGGGGAAAGCTGCACGGAGTCTTGTGGCATGTAAACCCATTGTTTACAGCCCCGGCACGTTAGGGGATGGATAATCACAAAGATATCAGGAGAAATTTCCTCCCAGTGTGAAAGGATGATGTTGGCACGCTTAGAGCCCACAGTCACACAGTGCCCACCCACCAAGCACGAAGAGCCCTTCTTCCACTGTAATCGGAGATCACCAGACAGGGGTTGTCCTGCACTGCCCCCCAAATCACTACCTTATGAAGACTCACCATGGGGCAGATAAGTAGGTTTCTCTGTGATCTGCAATGGTAATGGGACCGGACATTATCCAGGCTGAGGGATGCCATGCTGGGGGAGGAAAAAGTAATAATTACCAAAAAAAATAATGTTTGTGCAATACTGACTGAACCCAGGAAATGAAACATTTAATGCAATAAAGGTGGAACCTATGCAGTGCAAGACAAAATCTGGGTGCAACAGTTACTGAACCCAGGCACTGAAAGAATTTGGGTGCAATAACGGAAAACCCCAGCTTTGCAAGAATGTTGGTGTAACACTGACTGAACCCAGGGACTGCAGAACTATGGAGCAATAATGTTGGACCCCAGGAAATAAAAAACGTTGGCACTACAGTGACTGAAGCAGGCACTGCAAGAAATTTGGGACAATATCGACAGAACCCAGGCAATTACAGAATCTTGGTGGAATAGTGACTGAAACCTGGCAACTGGAAAATTGTGAAGCAACAGTGATAGAACCCAGCCAATGCAAGACTTTTTGAGCAACTGCAACTGAATTCAGAGGATGCAGAAATCTTGGTACAACAATGACTGAACCTAGGCCACCCAATAACTGCAGCGAAATGATGAATAAACCTAGTCGACGCAAGTCTAGCAGCGCAGTAATGACCGAATCCAAGCATTGCAAGAGTTCTGGTGTAGTAGTGACTGAACCCAGGTGATACAAGAATGTTGAGCTAATAATGACGGAATTCAGGCAGTGCACAAATGTTGGTGTAATAATGACTGAACCAAGGTAACCGGAAAAATTTGGAGCAATAATGACTAACCCCCACTCTATGGAAAAATGTTGATACAATAGTGACTGAATCAAGGTGGTGCAAATATTTTAAGAGAAATATTACTGAACCCAGGCAACCCAAGACTTACGGTACAGTGACTAAACCCAGGCAATGCAAGACTAGCAGCGCAGTAATATCTAAATCCATGCAATGCAAGAACTGTTGTACAGTAGTTACTGAACCTAAGCGATGCAAGACATTTGTTGAAATACTGACTGAAACAAGATGATGCAATTCATGTGGTAATAGTGATGGAATGATAGCCTTTGATGATGGCGACCGTGATTGAGCGCTTTCAAAATGGGTGACTCAATCATGGTGCCTGTGCACAGGGCTACTGGGCAAGGAGGGCAACCAGATTGGGGGGGTCAGCGAATATAGCAAGAGTGAGGAAGGACCACGCCATGCGACGAGCGGAAGGGGAGGGATGGTTTGTGGTGTGTAGTGCGGCGGTGGGCTGCCGAGCTGGCCGTGTGGCGTGGTGGGTTGGTGGCAGGCTAGGGCTGGGAGGGTGCCGGATTCAGTTCTGGGGCGCTTGTTTTTGCGCTGGTCCGGTTTTCTTTCTTTGCAACCCCACCCGCACCCCCTGGGTTGAGAATCCTTTAGTGAAGGGGGCGCTTCAAAAAATCCTAAGTCTCCAGCACCCTTTTGCTGTGCGCCGTAAGTGTACATCACCAAAACTGATTTTCGGTGCTGTACATTCGCCCAAATGGCAATCGCCTTTCCACGATCGCTGGTATCACATGGAACCGATGGAATTCAGGCAGGGCAAACATGCTGGTATTTGGTACAATACTGACTGAACCCAGGGTGAGGGATGAATTTTGGTGAAATGGGTATGGGTTTATTCCTGAATTCCTTCTACTCTGAACAGGAGGAAATATGAGGTCAGAGGAGTCCTACTCTGTGTGCCCAGGATCAGAGAGGTTAAGAGCAGTGAGAAAGATTCAACTCCTAAATTTGAAATAATGTTATTCTTAAATATAAAAATGAGCATGCCACCAGTTAAAAAGGGGGGCCAACATTCTGTGGTCAGATGCCACACTTTCCTGAGTCATGGTAGTCAATCATAATAGATTTCAAACATACTTTGGGTCTCCAGTGGTGCTGGAGATGCCTGGCCATGCTTTATAACAATCTGTGCAGAATGGCATTTATATTGAGTGGCCCAGAGAGATGACTGGTAAGCCAGGTGGGTATGCCAAATAACCTAAGAAGATTTCTGTTCCTGAATAAACACTGCCTTATATCTCTGATATCCATTGTGACTGACCAACACAGCAATAATGACAGAACCCAAACAATGTAAGAATTTTGATGCAATAATGACTGAACCCAGGCACTGCAAGACTTTACGTGAATAAGTAAACCTAGTCAATGCCAGCATTACAGTGAAACGATGACAACCAAGGCAATGTAAGAACTGTGGCACAATAATGCGTGTACCTTGTCAAAGCAAGTCTAGCATGCACTAATGACTGAACCCAGGCAAATGAAGACTTTTGGGACAATAAAGACTGAACCAAGGGAATACAGACATTTGGTGCAATCATGACAAAACCCAGTGAATGAAAGCCTTACACTGCAACAATGACTTAACACAGGCAATTCAAGACCTGCGGTGCAATAATGACTGAACTTACTCAATGCAAGACTGGTAGTACAATAATTACTAAACCCAGGCAATGGTAGAATTTTAGAGCAATGATGACTGTACCCAAGTAATGCAAGAATTTTAGATCAATAATGTCTGAAACCAAGTGATCCAAGATGTACTGTTTAAAAAATGACTGGCAATGCAAAAATTTTTCAGCAGCAGTACCTAAACCCAGAAAATGTAAGAACTGTGGGGGCAATAATAAATGGAACCCAGGCAATGCAAGAATTTTGGAGCAACAATGACTGAACCCAGGTGACCCAAGACTCGTGGAGCAGTAATGACAAAACCCAGGCCATGCAAGACTAGCAGTGCAGTAATGACTGATGCCAGGAAATACAATCTTTTAAATGCTATAATAACTAAAACCAGATAATGCAAATATGCATGCTGTACAACAATGACTGAACCCAGGAAATGCAAAACTTCTGGTGCAATAACGAAACACCGTCATGGGAAGTAACATAAAGGAGTGCAGAGAAAAGGGGGGATATGACTGAGACTTTAAATACCTCACAGGGTAAATAAGGTATGGGGGAGTATTTTTCAGAAAAAAGGAGCTCTAGAACATGGGGACATGCTATGAAGCTGGAGGGGGTAGATTCAGGAGAGATGAGAGGAAGTACTTATTCCCAGAAAGAGTGGAAGAGTGGTGGATTCTTGGAACAGCCTTCCTGCAGAGGTAGTTAGGGCAAAAACAGTGGTGGGGTTCAAAAATGCCTGGGACGGCCACAAGGGAATCGTAGAAGTAAGGGGGGTGGGGGAGGAAAAAGTGCCATAGATCGAGCAGGGTCTGTAGCAAAAATGAAGATAAAAAGTAGTCAGACTGGGTGGGACAAGCGGCCCTTATCTGCCATCAAAGTCTATGTTTTCAATATTCATCTGATAGATCCAAGTATCCCCAAAACTGGAACACAAATAATGCAACGTACCCATTCCTCAGTCTACTCAACTGTACAAACTGTGATCACGGAGCAACACGGCACCAAAAACAAGTAAATCAACTTACCCATTCCTCAGTCTACTCAACTGTACAAACTGTGATCAGCGCAACACGGCACCAAAAACAAGTAACTCAACGTACCCATTCCTCGGTCTACTCAACTCAACTGTATAAACTGTGATCAGAGCAACACGGCACCAAAAACAAGTAACTCAACGTACCCATTCCTCAGTCTACTCAACTGTATAAATTGTGATCAGAGCAACACGGCACCAAAAACAAGTAACTCAACATATCCATTCCTCAGAATACTCAATTGTACAAACTGTGATCACCGCAACACGGCACCAAAAACAAGTAACTCAACGTACCCTTTCCTCAGAATACTCAACTGTACAAACTGTGATCAGCGCAACACAGCACCAAAAACAAGTAGCTCAACATACCCATTGCTCATTCTACTCAACTGTACAAACTGTGATCAGAGCAACACAGCACCAAAAACATGTAACTCAACGTACCCATTCCTCATTCTACTCAACCGTACAAACTGTGATCAGAGCAACAGGGCACCAAAAACAAGTAACTCAACGTACTCATTCCTCAGTCTACTCAACTGTAAAACTGTGATCAGAGCAACATGGCACCAAAAACAAGATGATGATTCTCTGCTAGGCTATCCTGCGTAAACAAGTTTTAAGCATAAAACAACTGCAATGTTGCCAGCCCACTGGTGCAGAGGTTGGATTTCCATCTACAATGCCAGTGAACCGGGATTGAGAATAGACTTGGGGCACTGGAGAGCCAGCCAGGGGGAGGAGGACTGAGTATCCTTGGGACTGCTCTACCCGGGATACAGCTGCTGGAGCTGGAAGGTCAAGAAAGTAAACCGGACGTTCACGCATTACGCACTACATCACTGCATGCCACACCTCCCGGGGACCCCATTATCGGAAAAATAAATAAACAATTGCAGTGTCTGGATCCATTTGAGAGAATCAGCACTTAGATTTCTTGAAAAACGGCCAACACAAAGTTCAGGATCTGGTTTTCTATGCTTGGAAATGCACTAGCCAAGCATACAAACATACCCGTACCGGGTCATAATGTTGCATGCTTAATAGCATATGGCATCATGGCGAACCCGGACTTGTGCACTCCCCGAGTTGGACCCCTCGGGTTGAGAATCTTTAGTGGAGGGACCAGGAGCGCAGGCCCCGTAATGAGGGGGGGTGAGGAGCCCCCACAGAACAAAGACATATACCTCATGGCACAAATCGCACAGCACAATTGTGCCATGCAGCATTATGTCTTGCAACATAATGACCCTGTGCCTAAGAACCCCTCCACAAAAAAATCAGATACCCATAGACATACTGATTTTTCCAGATCTCTGAATCATCAGATTTTCTATCTTCCCATCCAAAACCCTAGCGAGGTCAGATCATTAAATCCAACAATCTAACAATCCAGATTTGTTTGGCAGCCATTTATTTGGAACCCCCTGCACTCCTTCTCTCTCACCCTATCATGTTCCAAGAGCATCACTGGTGTCCAGTGGTGTCCACCTCCCTCACTCTATCCAATGCCAAGAAGCTCTCCCTGGAGTCTAGTGGCACCTTCCGTCCCGTGCCAGGTGTCCCTGATGTCTAGTGCCTCTCTCACACACCCTATTCCACCGCCCCCTCCAAAAGTGAATGGAACAGCCCTCCTCGCATGTCCTCAGGTAGCATCCTATCTAAATAGCACAAAACTGCTAAGAGCAGTTTTACACTATTTTAATGAGGTGGTGACTGGCCAAGAAGGTGACAGGAGGGCTGTGCTAGTTGCCGTTCGAGTATGAAACAGGAGAAGGGGTGCCAGCAGGCACCAGGGCACTTGCCATGGGTTGGGGATTACAATTGGGCACTGGAGCGGGTGTCTGATAGCTGGATCAGATCTGGACAGTCTTGATCTGAAACCTCCGGCTGTAGTTTAGATTCTGCGACTGATTTGGCTCAAAACAAATTTGGTAGTATCCGAGCACCTCTAATTCTGACCTCTGAATGCTCTGCTCTTAAAAACCCAAACTAATGGTCCAAAACACCCCCTCCCACTCAGTAACAAGTACTGCTGTTACACTGCAATAACAAACCCTGGATAGTATCCTTACTCTCTGCCACGACTGTTGAAAAATCAATTGAAATGAACTGGTTTAGTGTACAACTGATTTCTAGATTACACCCTGAATCGGTCTCAACAGTGGTTCTCAAAACAACTGGTTCTGCAACCGTGGTAGTCTGAAAGTTAATCAAGTTAGACACTTTTAAAACAGTTTCACTTTGCTGAACTGGATTAAAAGTACAAGTCTGAGCCGGCCAGTTGGTGCAACGGTTGGATTTCCACTTGTGATGCCAGCGACCCAGATTCAGGAATGGACCCAGGGCATCGGAGGGCTCGCCAGGGGGAGAAGGATGGAGCGTCCTGAGGACTGGGGGTGCTGTACTGCTGGGGTGTGCCGTCCTTCAGATGAGATGTTCAACCGAGGTCCCTTCTACCCATCCTGGCGCTGTCCTGGTGGGTGTCCAGGTGGAAGTAAAAGAACCCAGGGCACTCTTCGCAAAAGAGTAGGGGACATTCCTTGTATCCTGGCCAACATTCCCCATCCCATAAAACCAGTTCATGCAATTATCCAGGCTGTGTGTGGGTGTTGATGTGCGATATGGCCGTCACTACACATTCAGTCACTTCATTACCAGTCTAGCATTGCTTGTAAAGCGCTCTGGGATACAATGTGCATGAAAAGCGATATATAAATGCTGATTCTTCTTCTTCTTCCTTCTCCAGGGGGAGGGTCGGGAGTACGTTTGGTGCTTGACGGACCCCAGGCGGAAGCCGGGGGTACTGCAGCAGCTGATGTCTAAGTGTACTAGGAGGTGGGGCAGACGATTGATGTCACTGCACGTCCCCGCCTCCAGAAAAACACACACAAAAATACTCATCTCACCGGATGACACTGCCCCTCGCCTGGCCTCTATGGCTCTGCCACTCCTGGGCACCGACTAATTATGGCTCCATTGATGCCACTGTGAGCCTCCCTAACGCCAGCTCCTGGGGGCAAGCCAGGAGGCAAGTAATGTCGGTCGGGCCACACCTTACCCGCTGCAGATCGGCTAACAGTGGAACCATGGCCCCGCCTCTGGGTGGGAGGACAGAGTGTATCGGTGGTGGCAAAAGGGGTAATTGGAGTGCAAGGTAAGTGAGGAGTGGGGCTGATAGATGCAAGACTGGAGCAAAAAGCATACTAAATCAAAAAAAAAAGTGCAAGTCTAGAACAGACAGAGTAAACAGACAGAGCACAACAGTAATCCAACACACTGCCAGTGCACTAATGGCAGAGCTCAGGAAACAGGGTAATACCGGGGTTGGGGGGGGGATGCAGCTCGTGGAATGTAAGTTGCAGCAGTATATAACACATCCAATGCACACCACTACTAGATAGACTTTGACAGCAGATAAGGACCACTTGGCCCACCCAGTCTGCCCATTTCGCTACCTAATGGATAAGCTGCAGATCCTAGTTAACCAACAGTCTACTTCCTCCTATCCCCACTCCCTAGAACTGTCTTATGACTGTCCCATGCATTCTTGAATTCCCCCACTGTTTTCAACTCCACAGCCTCTTCAGGAAGGCCATTCCATGCATCCACCACCCTCTCTGTAAAAAAATACTTCCTCACATTACCTCTGAGCCGTCCCCCCTCTGCCTTCAAATTGTGCCCCCTTGTTCTTGCGCACCTCTTTTTCTGAAAGATGCTACCCTCTTGGACTTTGTTGATTCCCTTGAGGTACTTGAAGGTTTCTATCATGTCCCCCCTTTCCCTCCTTTCCTCCTGTGGCACAAGCTGCCAATTCCCTGTGTTACCAAAAACACTGTATATGGGAGGGTACAATACCGGACGGGGGCACATTTATTTATTTGAGGTATCGGAATTACAAACCTTTGAGTCACAGACTCATTTACAAAGGCTCCACGTCACATTACAAACAGTACAAAATAGTGTTCAGAGATACAATACAGAGGCAGTGATGAAACAGTAATTACACGTATATACAACAACTACACATTAGCAAACAGTAAGTAAATACAGGTATTCTGAAGTTGGGGGAGGAAAACAGTAGGAATGCAGTGATCATAGGGTTAGCAGGATGGGGCTCCTTTGTCATAGCTCAAGAGTGGTCAAGGACTTGGGTTCAAGGGCCAGGTTCATGCCATAAGGGAGTGAGGAGGGAGGGGGAGAACTGAGGAGAAAACATCGTTGGGGGGGGGGGGGAGAGGCAAGCCTGGAGAAGTGATACATTCCGTTGTTGGAGAGACCGCCAGGGGGTGGGCTAGTAGCAGTCGCAGGTGCTCGAGGAATGGAGGTGTTCCCTGAGGGTGTTTTTAAAGTGGTCTATTTTATTTTCAGAGGTGATGGCGCTGGCCAGGGCATTCATCCAGAGGGGGACTCTATAGCAGAAAGATTTCTGGCCTTGAGTAGTTCGACAGCAGGGAATCAGGAGGAAGGGTTTGGTGGAGCTATAAGCAGGTATCACCGAGGGTGCAGGTTATAGCAGGTTGGTGAGGCCGGCGGGGGGGGGGGGTGCTAGGCCAATGGTGATCATTTTGGCTAGGAGGCATGTCTAGTACCTAAGCCTCCCATCAAGGTCAAGCCACTTGGTGAGACTGTACAGAGCACAATCAGTGTGTTCCTGAATATTAGGGCTTTTTTGCTATTATCTGACCTGTCGATCCATACCAGGACTGGGTGCCCACCTCTGATCATTACTGTTAAGAGAAAAGGTAGAAGGGATGGGGAGGGTGTGGGAGTGTTTCTTACCAGGGAGTTCGGAAGGGACTGCAAAATCTGAAAACATTGTTTTTGCTCACCTTTGCAAAACACAGAAATGTTATGACGATTTTCCACACTGCATGAATCTGAGTAAAGAGGAACTTCCAAAATGCTGCCCAACGCTATTTTCAGTACTCGGAGAAGCTTCACTGTTTGTGGTGGCACCCATCAGATATTGCGCCACAGTCCCTGGGTTCTGGTAGCTGTTTGGTGGAAGTGAAAGATTCCAGGGCACCTGATTTTCTTAAACAACACTAAGGGAGCTCCCCAGTGTCCTGGCCAACAATCCTTGCTCAGTAAAACAAATCCTTATGAAACCTGACAAGGCCATGCAGAAGGGAGTACTTCTGAGCATGTAAATGCTACGCCTTCGGTCAGTATACAGTTACTGCACTCCTGTATCTAACGTACTGCTTTTGTATATTGCTTTGTTGCTTTCAGTTCATCTCAAACGTGAAGAGTTGCTATGAAAACTGAATTCAACTTTAGTCTTTTACATAAACCCCTTCCTGTGGTTTCTGGTCAGCTGTGCAGCAGCAGTCTCTGCCACTCGAGACAGGAAGCACCAACAGAGTCAGAATGCTGACATAACGCCAGCAATTACATTACGGAATCAGCAAGGAAGTTTCATGTGTACCCAGAAAATTACCTAAATGTACAGAGCGGCACAGGGAATGAAAATGAAAGAAACTAGACGTAGATCTTCAAATAGCACTTTGTTAGACATCCATTTGGGGTCTGTCCTGCCTGCGCAGTATTTATCATAAACCACTACTTGTTGAGAATGTCCAGGGCAATGCAGTTCAACTGCAAAACAATGAAACAATATGGGTGGGATAGCTGACTGACTATCCAGGCGCAAATGTGTTTAGTGAGAGCTCAATGACATTTGCGCCTGTATAGTGGTCGCTGCCCCATACTGGATCTGAGGGCACAGTGAGCTAAAATTGCCGCACGCAGTTGATATGCAATGAGGACCCTGGTCATGCATAACAGGCACACAGTCACATATTTAAGGTGTTTAGCCTCTGCGAACTGTTTGCGTGCAATCGCAAATGGAATGCCCGCAAATCAACACTGGGTGCAGAACACCTGTGCAGGGTATTAATGTCTGGCATGCCTGTGGGATACACACCCAAACACACATCATGCCCTTGCACTGGTTTCTGCTGGAGCATGCTTGGCCCCGGGGTGGGGGTGGGGACACTGCATGGGGATAGGCAACATGGGGGATGGAACAACAGTAATGACATTGCACCTGGCCTGGGGGGGACATGGTGCTGATGCCACTCTCCACCTTGTGGATGGCTACACTCTGCAGTGCATAAGCATAACACACATTCATGACGGATATGTGCACAGCACCTGTAGGAGAGGTTTGAAAATACTAGCTGTGTCACTGAAACTACCTTTTCCCTACAGATGGCTGTCAATCACATTGTTGCTGCTGCTGCTCCAGACTGCAATGCAGTTCAGTGTGGACTACAACCCTTGGGGGAGGTCCTCTGTTATAATGAGGCAGTAATGCGCGTATAATGACATGCAAATTAATTTTGCACCCTGAATGTTAGAGTAGGCCCATCTGCATGTTAGTATGCCATTCATGCTCACTGTAATTTTGTGGTGTCCCTTTACAATCGCAAGGAGGGTTTTGCAGGGCACATTACAGATACCTTTGCGGTTACATCTGCGACCACCGCTAATGCCTACTATATTGGTACATATTTTACGAATGCAATGTCCATTCGCGATCATTTCAATATACCATCATTTAGCAACTGGCACTGATTTGCAATCACTATTAGTGGTCTGCGCCGCAATTAGAAACTGTTTGAATATTCTACTTTATATGTATTCTCCTCTCCTGGTCCACTGCAGTAATGACAGAATCTAGGCACTAACCAGGGACAGTGATTTTCCACAAGAATTAAAAAAAAAATGGACAGAAGAACATTATTGGTAGTTTCAAATACAGAAAATGAATTATTTTGTTTAGTATACCTGCCAAGATTTTACAAGTCACAGTTTGAGTTCTGAAATCTGTATCACAGTTGCCATTAAAGGTCAGCTGATGCCAGATTTGCAATTGATGAATGTGTGGAAATTGACATTTTGGACACAGGTAAAGCAGGTCTGAAGGAGCTTGGTTTCCCTCAGGCAATTCTGCACTTTAACATCATGATGCAGAACTTTTTTTTATTATTATTATTCTTTCTGCACCCCCTCTGCTCCAGTTTGGCAGATATACCTGCCTTCAGTCTGGATTGGAGCTATAAGTGGAGTTTTTTATTATTTTTTTGTTTAGTTTTCCCTGTTTTTTTTTTTTGTGCCGCTTGTCCCCATGCCGTGCAGAGATGCCAGCATCTGGGAAGCAGTCCCTAATGTAGTGTGTGTCAGCACGCTCACACAATACGCAGCATAGCATCCCTCCCTCCCTCCTGTGTCATCAGAACTGTGCCACCTGTATGGCTACAATTAACAGCAGTGCTTCGGTATGTGGCACCCTCCCTCCCAAGAGGAGGACAGCATCTACTGAAATGCTGAATCCCCCTCCTCCCCCTCCCGGCAGCTCCTGATGACCCAGGCTCGTTCCTGAACCCAGTTCACTGGCATCATGAGTGGAACACAACACTTTTTACAGAAAGCACAAACTGAGCAGGTCCAACATGCTGGCAAGCCACATGACCAGCAACGGCCAATCAGCAATGCCCAAGATTGAGAACTTCTCGTGCTGGGCACATCTGAATACCATTTCCATCTCTCACAGAGGATGGGACTGGCTACTGAAAGAAGCTCCTTTTCTATAAAAAAAAATTAAATTTTAATCAGAAAACTTTAGAAATCGTCAGAGAATCATGCCTTGTAATTCCCATTAGCTACACACTTAAACTGTAGTTTTAGGCAGGCAGCTGCAAGTGAAACTGTGCTGCAGAGAAGAGAGTGCACAGTGTGTTGAGCCTGCACTGGCAGTTACAGACCCTGCAGCAGGAGCAGGGCTGCATGAATTCAGCAGAATGGGAAAGGTGCAGGAGTGATTTCTGAAAAAAAAATGTTGACAAATATTCCCTGCAGCAGGAGGAGCAAGGCAGAACGAATTTAGCAGAATGAGGAAGGTGCAGGGGGAGTTTGGAGATTTACGTGACAAATATTTTTCTTTACTGACTGCTGGTGGTGCGGGGCTCAGGAATCAGTCTTTTTATTTTTGCTTGTGAGTGAAAACTAGGGGAACTAGGCTACTGCACTATGACGCTGGGGCTCCCATATTCAAAAGTAGTAGTTTTGCATGGTGCGTGAAATAATGCAGCCATCAGGGTGCCATATTCATGTGTTTGGCTCATGCTGCTGGTATGAATATCGAGATGTATGGATAGTGCATATGCGTGGTGTTACCACAGCCCTCTGCTGGACACAGGCACCCAAAAGCAAAAGGGTATATCACGTTCCTAATGTCTAAGTATGCTAACTGCCATATAAAAAACGCTTCTTACCTGAATGTGCAGAACATGTGCTAACCAAAAACAGTTTTTTATTCCAGGATCACTGGTATTTACGGTGTAAAGCTATGGCCAGCCACCTTTTCCCCCAAGTATGCCAACCTTTATTTGGGCCACTGGGAGAAAATAGCAGTCTATGACAGCCAGAACAATCCTTATTACGGTAGGATAGATTGCTAGCGTCGTTTCATAGACGACATATTTATGGTGTGGCATGACACACGTGTTGAACTAGATGGATTTGCTAGATATCTTGAGACGAGTAATGAACGTTTGAGATTTACAGTGTAGTTTAATTTCAAGTCAGTGTCCTTTCTAGATCTTGAGATTCATAAAGAAGATGATGGAACATTACGCACAAGTCTATACAGGAAGAACACTAACAGGAATTCACTGTTACTAGCATCTAGTTGCCACCCACACCATATGGTAACTAATATCCCAAAGGCCCAATTACTTAGGGTTAGACGGAACTGCAGTGAAGCTGAGCAATTTGAACAGTGTGGTAGGGAAACGTGTAACAGATTCATACAACAAGGCTATGGTAGGAGCACTGTGGAGAAAGCTTTCCAGGATGCCAGCCTAACCGATAGAACCAGTCTACTCAGACCTAGGGAGCCCAGTGAGAATGAGGACAGAAATAGAATGAGTTTCGTTACCACCTATTCTAGACATTCGAGTAAAATACAGACCATCCTGGCCCAGAATTGGAATATTTTGCAGTCACAGTCCCCTCCTTAGTGGTGTAACCCACCAGTTGTCCAGGATGGTTTATAAGAGAGGCAAGAATCTCAAGGACATGGTAGTACATAGTTATGTGCCATTTCACAGGAAGACAACAGGGGGGTTGCCACCTGGAATGTTCCATTGTGGGAACTGCAAATTTTGCAAACACATGATTAAGTGCAAGACATTTTCGAGCTGTAACAGTACTAAGCAGTATACTGTAAGGGAATATATCAATTGTGCCACTGAGTATATGATTTATCTTGCCACCTGTGAATGTGGGGCTTTTTTATGTGGGAAAGACCACGAGAATATTGAAGCAACGGATGAGGGAACACATTAGATCCATGGCAAATCAGGATGAGAGAAGTGCACTATTGAATCACTGCAAAATGAGGCAGAATGATGGCACTAAAACAATGTGTTTAAATTCTGTGGTATAGCGAGGATTAAATTGGGGGCCCAAGGGAGATTGCATGACTTATTATCAGAAAAAGAATCCTTCTGGATTTTTACCCTAGGGGCTCTAACGCAGCCAGGGCTGAATGACAAGATTGATTTACTACCCTGTGTTAGACGTAGATAAACCCCCAAATGCAAGGTTCTAACTCAGTTCAAGATCTTTTATAGTTCTCCGTTATTTATTGTTAATTGTGTAAGAAGTTTTCTATACATGATCATAGTAAGTGCCTTATAGTTTTCTTTCTTTTTATGTACTTTTTTGCAGGTTATGAGAGGGACTGCATGAGTCTGCCTTACCTGTGATGAATTTAATGCACTTTAAGCAGACACTGAATTGCACTTTTGCTCCCTAGCTAGAGGTAACATGATTTTAATGTTTTCCTTTGCAGTTTCATCCTTATGATAAATATGTAGCACAGGTTTTTGTACATATCAGCACTCAGCACTTTATAAGATTATATAATTGTACTGCCTGTGTTGATATGTTGTATAGCACTTTAAAGTGAATGCTGCTGTATCCTGTCTCTTTAAGAGCATTTAGGTACCTAAAAGGAGAGTAACTGCAGTTGGGTAACACCCCCTGATGACGCGCTAGGTACGAAACAGGTCAGGATACACTTTTGTTGTTTGATCTTGGTGTGCATCTGTTTGTGGCATTCTTAAATTAAATTATATTAAAGCCTTATTTCCAACCAGTGGAGAGTGCGGTGCTTTGCTGTGGACTAATTGCTGTACAAGGCATGCAAGGTGCTAGCAAGCCATCTGCATGCAATTTATGCAGGCAGTAGAGTGCAGACATCATGCAGAGCCTCATTAGTGAGACATGGTTTACCAGTAACCACACTTGGGAGACTTCAGTACCTGGCTATGTACTGTTCAGAAGAGACCGAGGTGCAAAAAGGGGGGTGGAGTGGCCCTTTATGTCAATGAAAGTATCAAAGCTACAGAAATTCAAATACACATAAGGAGCCAGAAGAACTGTGGGTCACCCTGGAAACACGAAATGGGACAGCCATACGAACTGGGGTTGTGTACAGGCCTCCAGACCAAGGGGAGGACATAGACACATTACTGTTAGAAGATATACAAAACATGACAGCTAAAGGGGAGGTTCTGATAGTGGGAGACTTCAACATGCCAGATACAGACTGGTCAATACCAGCAGAAACATCTGCCAGAACTAGACACATGGTGGAGTCCCCGCAAGGGGAGGGCCTCAAACAACTGGTACAACAACCCACAAGAGACAGAGCTATCCTAGATCTAGTACTGACTAACAGGGAAAGGATCACAGATCTCCAGGTAGGTCACCTGGGGGCCAGTAACCATCACATGGTGTGGTTCAATTTGGCCACTAGAACTAAATCATCCCATTCCAAGGCAAACATATGGGACTTCAGAGGAGCTTGCTTTGATAAGATGGCCAACAGAGTTAAGCTAGCTCTGGCAAAAAGAAATACAGGTGAGGGAATACAGGCAAAGTGGGCAAGCATTAAAGATGCAATACTTGAAGCAACATCCCATTGTGTTAGAGAGAAAAGGAAGTGCAAAAGAAGAAGGAAACCACTTTGATTCTCAAAATCAGTAGCAGAAAAGGTCAGCGCCAAAGGGCTGACCTTCAGGAAATATAAGGGAACGCAGCAGGATGAAGAAAGGGGGCATACCAAACTTCCCTAAGGGAAGCAGGGAAGGCAGTAAGGCAGGCAAAAGGCCCAAACCGACGAAACACTAGCACAAACAGTAAAAGAAGGTGGCAAGTCTTTCTATAGATACATTAGTGAAAGGAGAAAGTCCAAAGGGGTATTGCTGAGATGAAACGGGATAAGGGGGCATGTGAGGAGGAGGACCATGTAAAAGCATCTATCCTAATAGATATTTCTGCTCAGTATTTACTGAAGAGAAGGTAGGGCAGGGCCTTCAGCTCAGCACCATGGACACAAAGGGAAGGGAAGTGTGCACTAGTCCCTTCACAAAAGAAAGGGTCCTACAAGAGTTTGATAAGCTCAGGGTGGACAAGGCAATGGGACCTGATGGCATACATCCCAGGGTACTAAAGGAGCTAAGGGTGGAAGTAGCAGAGCCACTATCAGAACTGTTTAGTGAGACTCTGAGCACAGGAGAGGTCCCAGAAGACTGGAGAAGGGCTCATGTGATCCCGCTCCATAAGAGTGGTAGCAGGGAGGAGGCAGGGAACTACAGACCAGTCAGTCTTACCTCAGTAGTGGGCAAGATTATGGAGGCACTTCTTAAGGAAAGGATAGTGCAACACCTGGAATCCACGGGAGCACAGGATCCAAGACAGCATGGGTTTACAAAAGGAAGGTCCTGTCAAACTAATCTCATAGATTTCTTTGACTGGTAACCAGAGTGGTGGACCAAGGGGGAGCAGTTGATGTCGCCTACCTTGACTTCAGCAAAGCTTTCGATACTGTTCCATATAGAAGATTGATTAATAAGCTGGGTAGGCTCGGTGGGTCAGAAGTTGGTCAACTGGGTGGCAAACTGGTTGACAGGCAGAAAACAGAGTGGTGGTAAACGGTATACAGTCAGAAGAGATGCAAGTCACAAGTGGGGTACCTCAGGGATCAGTCCTGGGGCCAGTCCTCTTCAATATCTTCATCAGTGACATTGCAGATGGACTAGAGCGTAAGGTTTGTCTGTTTGCAGATGACACCAAGATCTGCAACAGAGTAGATGATCAAGATGGGGTTAGCAGAATGAGAAGAGATCTGGATAAACTAGCAAAATGGTCGGAAGACTGGCAACTGGGGTTTAACGCAAAGAAGTGCAAGATCATGCACATAGGGAAGAGAAACTCTGAAGCCACCTATAGGCTGGGAGGGGAGTTGCTGGCAGTCACAAGGGAAGAAAGAGACTTGGGCATCATCATCACCGATGACCTGAAATCATCCAAGCAGACCACTAAAGCAGTAGGTAAGGCTAGAGGGATGTTGGGGTGTATTAGTAGGGGTATCACAAGTTGGAAGAGGGAGGTAATATCCCTCTTTACAAGACACTGGTTAGGCCCCATCTGGAGTACTGCGTGCAGTACTGGAGGCCACACCTTTACAAGGACATCAACCAAACTGAGGCAGTCCAGAGAAGGGCAACCAAAATGGTGCAGGGACTGCATCAGAAAACATATGAGGACAGATTAATGGAGCTCAAATATGTATACCCTAGAGCAAAGGAGGGAGAGAGGTAATATGACGGAAACATTCAAACACCTTAAGGGCAGTAACAAGGTGAAAGAGTCTAACACGTTTTAATATAAGAAAAACAGCAGGACAAGAGGACACAGCATGAGATTAGAGGGAGGTCAATTAAGGTATAATGTGAGGAAGTTCTTTTTCACAGAAAGGGTGCTGGATGCATGGAACAGCCTAACCCAGGAAGTGGTGGATATGAATACAGTGCAGGGCTTCAAACAGGCATGGGATAGGCATAAGGGAGCAATACAGATGAGTATGAATAGATAGGCCATTGACAGAGCAAAGGCCGATGGCACATTCATAAGGTAGAAAAAGAAATGAGCAGACTGGATGGACCTTGCGGTCCTTATCTGCCGTCAACTTCTATGTTTCTTTTTTTTTTTTTAATGTAATGCTTTTTGCTACCTGCTGCAGCACACTACTGGCTTGGGGCATCCAGCCGCTGGCTCTGCCCGCCCAGAGAACTGGGTAGCTCATACTGCACCCAGAAGGATCTGGGATGGCCGTCTTGCCATCCCGCTGGAGGGCTCCCCCTCTGCCTCAGCCAGCCAGGACAGCCCCGGACCCTCCCTGACAGGATTCCACCAAAGTCCTCCAAGAGGCTCGGAGCGCGGCCATCAAGCTGCACGGTCGCGCTCAGCCATATTCCTCCGGTTGGTCCCCTGGAACACGGACGTGCAATGACGTCCGGGCATAGCGCGTGCCAACGTCCCGCTGCTTCTCTCCAGATTGCCAGCACTTGTAGTACCCCGAGCGCCCCAGGAGCCGCTACAGCGCAGCGAGGTTCCCAACCACCCCAGGACTGGGAGAGCAGTCTACGGATGCTCAATCCCAGTCCTCCCCTGCCGACACTTTCAACGGCCCGGGCCTGCTCCTCGGTCTGGGACGCCGGCGTGGCACGAGGTGTGGCGTCCAGCGCCTCAACCCTCAGTGCCACCAGGCCGGCGTATGTTTCTAAGTTTCTACACGTTGCCCCTACCCTCACCCGATCCCTAACAAACAACCCTAGCAGTCTAATGGTCCTCGATCAAAAGCCTTGTGGAGGCAGTACAGCATAGTGGTTAAGGGCACTGACCTGCAAACCTGCCATTTATTTATGTAGCCAGTAGCGTACAGACATCATGCAGAGCCTCAAACTTTGCCCTCACCTTCACCTGATCCCTAACAGACAACCCTGGCAGTCTAGTGGTCCTTCTTCAAAAGCCTTATTTGAGGAGCCCTGGCTTTGATTTTTATCAAAGTCAATTTACAATAAAATAAAAAAGCATTCAAAAAGGCACTCCATAGAGATGTATGGAGCGAGCTCCGAACAGACTCTATACAGACACTGGCAGACATCTGAGGGCAGCGGCTGAGCCCACTAACAGGAAAGTAGAAGGGACTGCATGTCCAGCTCTTCGAGGGTGAGTTATGGTCCCTTCCCTTTCCTTCTGAAGGGGGAATTTTTAAAATATTTTAAAACTGCCACTGAGGAATTCCCATACCTGCAAGGGAGCTTCCTGTTTTTCATTTTTTTTGGTTTACTGTAGAGAGTTGAATAGGTGCTCTCTGAAACAGGAAGTCATCACCCTTAACTGTATCACCACCACTCTGCAGGGGGCTTTTCCCAGCCTTCATCACATATCTATTAAAAGAATATCCTGTCCAGAGTGATCAGTTTCTTTTTACGGCTGCAATGCAGCCAGATCCTGTCAGTGTCATACGTTTAGGTACCACCATGGACTTCAATAAAAAGGATGTTGTAATCGATTGAAAAAAGAGCTTTGTAAGGTCAGTAAGGGAATGTAGGGCCAATGATTTTCCAGTTTCAATGGAAAACATGGGGGGGGGGATGAACTGGACATTTTTAAACTAGCACCTGGGAATCTGTTTTTCATACAAAAACCTTAGTTGCACCACTTATTCATGCAAACAACCCCACTTTGCACAAACTTTCTGTGCAACCCTCTTTATTTTGAACCAATGTTTCGTACAAAACATGGTGATTTACCCTCAATTTGGGGGAAAAAAATGCATTTTAAGATTATGCAAAACTGAACTGACCATTCTTGAAAACAGAAAATCGTTGGCTTTAGAAGTGTCTGACGAATTATGGTATACATCTGCTGAAACAAATGAGCCCAGTGTATGCATGTGAGGGAGCTATTTGATATTGTACTGGTACTTTAAAGCTGCCTTGCAGTTAGAAGCAAAGTGCTGGGGAGTCCAGCCAATGAGTGATCAGAACTGAGGGAACAGGTTTCAGTGCAGATAACAAAGTTAGCCGGCCCCTTCCCCAACACTATCTCAAGAGTCCGTTCGTTCCCAGTTATCTGGTTCTTCAGTGTGGTTGGACAGGGACCAGGGACTCCACCATACCACCTTGTAAATATCATTATCTAGTTGATCCTGCTTCCCGGTACTTTAGATTATGATCTTCAAGGCTACAGCCCCCCTCTCCCCTCTGACAGTAATAGGTCACGGAAAAACGAATGGAGCCACTGGAGCTGTCAAAATCAGTATTTTGTTAGCAATTCGAGCAGGCGCAACTTAACCTACATTCCAGCCTATCAGCAGCTCGTACAGAAGCAAAAGTCCCGCTCTACCCCTGGCAAGTGCCAGTGACAGGAAATGTAAGTTACACTTGTACACACACAACCTGTTTACCCAAGAGGACATCGGTAGCTCAACTGATGCTTCTCACCAGCTATTTGCTATCTGGGTTGGGGGGGGACAACAACCCCACAAAGGTAACAATCGAAGGCAAGGGGAATGTGGGAGAGGAGCTAGAGCAACATACGATCAATGGATTTTTAATTTTTTGGGGTGCTTGACCTTTTTTAATCCCCCGCCGCTCAGCTGTTGATCCTGACTCCCATGTACTGGATGCGCCCAAAGTATCCCTTCATGGGGGGGGCCCCTCCCCTGTTGATCCTGACTCCCATGTACTGGGTGTGCCTGATGTATCCTTTCGCTTCTGGGGCCCACCCTCCCTCCCTCCCCTGGGCCCTTAGGGAGAGAAGCATGACTAGGGTTCAACCTTGACCCGAGTTATGGGGACAGCCGGAGAGGGCAATCCTGCCTGGGCTTCGTGGCGAAGGTGACCCAGCGACCATCATCCAGTCGACCGAGCAGCCATTTTCTGTTTTTTCCATCCCCCCACCCTCGAGGCAGCCACACGCATCCAGTATCCTGACTTGAGGCACCGTGGCATGTGGTCACCCATGCCACAAAGTGTGCCGCCACTGCAGGCCACCAGGAGCTGCTCGAGAGTGATGCAGGCTCGTTCCCCCGGAGGCAAGCATCCAACAGATGCTCCGAACCTCCCCGCTGGACTCCACTTCTGTTGTCCTGGACTTGGGCATGAACCTGGGTCACCAGTCTGCTGCGCGATCGCTCAGCGCCACAAGCCGGCCATCAATGGATATTTAAGAACTGAGGGTGTGGTTAGGGGCAGCAACTACAACAACAGCAACTCTTGTTACCTTTTGTACATGTAAGTAATGCTGCCACATCTCTGATACAGTCACCAGATGATTCGCAACACATTTGGTTTTTGTTCACAAAAGTAACTTTCCATAATTGCATCCTGTTCACTGCAAGGAAAGTTCAAAGATAAGAGCAAAATCCCTGCATATTACCAGC
The DNA here is from genome assembly GCA_016271365.2 of Neoceratodus forsteri. Lineage (NCBI taxonomy): Eukaryota > Metazoa > Chordata > Ceratodontiformes > Ceratodontidae > Neoceratodus > Neoceratodus forsteri. Next base: position 559,519,929 of record CM057450.1, on the reverse strand, counting down.
GTGTGAGTACTTGTTTCTAAATATTGTACTCATGTTTGGAGGCCAAATATTCAGGTACTGTAGTCACTATTCAGTATTTGGGGCCTGGAAGGTGGGGGGAGAAATGCCCTCCCTCCTCCAAAGTGGCCAGTGCTAGTTTCCCTGCCATCCCTCCTTCGCATGCCAGTGTATTCCAACCCACCTCCCACATCTCCATGGTCCCAGACCTGAAAATGAACAAGTGCTGCAAAATATCATCTCCTGGCACTATGCCAGGAACACAGTGTTATCTGTTCCATAACCCCCCCATCACTAATCTGACCCTCCCTCCCAGAAATACTCTTACTCCCCTTTTTGACCTCAATCCAGGATCGGGGGGTGGTGCTAGCTGTATGTCCAGCTAGCCAGTCAGTCCCCTATTCCCACAGCCTACCTATTCCATAGTAGTACTGCAATCTCAACAGAGCGGGAGGGGCAGAGTAATTGCATTATTAGTAACACTAGGCAGACTGACCCAATCAGTCTGCATAGCGGCACTAATAAACCGATTGCTCTCTACATGCTCACTCCACTGAGACTACTATATGGTAAGCACACTGCCGGACAGGGAGCCCACTGCCTAGCCACAGTTGCATACAACTTGCCCCCTCCCCCAAAATTACTGGGGTCAGGAGATGGGAGCTCAAAACATTCTACAAATATTTTGGAGATTACTGGGGTTAGGCTAGAGAAGGGGGGGTATTACACAAATGATGCTGTTGCTCTGACACAGTGCCAGAAGCCAGCATTTTAGAACACTTTTTACTTTCAAGTCTGGAACTATAGTGATGGGGTAGATGAGTGGCAAAACTCTGGAATAGGGAGGTGGTGACCAAGAAACTAGCCCTGGTGACTTAATGATGAGTGTTAGGATTTTATTTAAAAAAAAAAAATTTAAATGTTATATTATTTCCTGAACAGTTGGCACAAACAGTGCATAGTATTTATTATTCAGTGCCATATAACGAATGCCCTACCACCCTTCGTACTTGCAAATTAATATTTCGGACATTAATATTTGGACTGTGCACACTCCTACAGTATACCTCACTTCCCTTCTGACATAAGCCTCAATGAAAACTAAATGCAAAGATTATACCAGAAAGCAAGGTACAGCAGCATGTAAGAATGTTGCAATTTCCCTAAAATGTTCCTTGCAAGCCTCTTGTGTTAAACTAGCGTTTCTGTCTCCTGCATCATGGTCCTTGTTTTTTCGAGATTAAGAAGACTCCCATGGACATCGCCAGGCATCCAGAAACCACTGCCTATGAAAACTATGGCCAAATTAATGGGACTCATGTCAGCAAAAACAGCTTGTCCTCCGCTGCATCACTGCACGCCTTTAGGACTGGTGCAGCTGATGTGACACCACAGCTTCCTTCCTGTCAACAAAAAGGAATGCCAACCCCAAGGCCACCTCACCACTGTTTAAACGTTATTATCCTATGTTGTAAATATCGGCTGTATCTGACCTGGAAATCACTTACTGCATCACTTGCAATGTAAAGCTTCACAACAAAACACCAATTTTCTACAAAATCCATCCGACTGCACAGAATTCTCGAAGGGGCTCCCGCTCAGAAGTCTTACAGTGCCATGGAATTTCCCTTCCCAAAATTTCATTACTTGTTTGCATAATAAAACCACATTTTGTACCACTAGTTTTGATCTATTTACATGATGTATTTATCGTGGAATGCATTTCTAAGCTCTGCATACTGTAGTTTTGACCTCTTCAGTTGGGGGGAGGGGGGGTTCTGTAAACTAGGAAAACAATTTTGTACACAGTGGCCTGGATATTCAAACTGCGCCATTCTGAGGCGCAAGCCCTTGCGCTGCTCAAAATAGTTGCGCAGGGGTGTGGCCGGGGTGATATTCAAAGGAGATGCGCTATTGCGCAACTCCTTTGAATATGACTCCCCAGCCACAGCACTTGCGCATGGCGCAGTGGAACTTGCGCCACCGCAAGTTGCCAGAGATGAGCATTAAACTTGCGGTGGCGCAAGTACCATTGCGCCATGCGCAAATTTCCGATATTCAAAAGGTGACATGCAAATGGGGCCATAATTTATGCAAGGCGTAGGGGGGCCATTTGCATCTATTTATGGCTCCATTTGCATGCCATTTGCATGTAGGTGCGCCGATCCCCGAGGACTTGCGCCTGGCCACCCTGCCAGGCAGCAGCCGTCGGGGACCGACGCACAATGCAGCCCGATTGCGGGCATTACAGGTACATGTAACACCCCCCCCACACGTACCCGAAGCCCGATCGCAGGCATAACGCTGTATGAACCCCCAGTGCCCGATCGCGGGCAGAATGTAACCCCAACCGAAATATCTCCCTGGTGGTCCAGTGGACGTAAAGCCCGATCGCGGGCAGAATCATCACAAACCCCCCAAACATCTCCCTGGTGTCTAGTGTCCCCCCACTCCTTAAGCCTCCACTCCGCTTCCCCGCAGCCGGCGGGGACAGCATCCCACTTCGCCAGCCGCTTCGCCCGCCGAGCCGATGCTCGGATAGACGCTTGGTGCAGAGCTACAGCCAATGGGCTTGCAGCTATTGCATATGACAGTCCAGATTCTGACTGTCATGTACAGTATGGGCTGCAAGCCCATTGGCTGTAGCTCTGCACCACTGGCTGCAGCCCCACCGACAGTCAGTCGGCAGGGCGGCAGGCGGTGGATGCTGTCGCCCACCGCCGCGGGGAGCGGGTGGAGGGGCTTCGAGGGTGGGGGACACTAGACACCAGGAGATGTTTGGGGGTTTGGGATGATTCTGCCCGCGATCGGGCTTTACGGTCCACTGGACCACCAGGGAGATATTTGGGTTGGGGTTACATTCTGCCCGCGATCGGGCACTGGGGGTTCATACACGCTATGCCCGCGATCGGGCTTCGGATATGGGGGTGTTATATGTACCTGTACTGCCCGCGATCGGGCTGTGGGAGATGTGGGCGGGGGGAGTCGTAAGTACACTATGCCCGCGATCGGGCTGGTGGGGGCACAGGGAAAGAGTTGGGGCCAGCCAGGGTGGTAGCTGCTGTGTTGGCGCCTGCAATGCAGCAGCTCTCCTGTGGGTGGCCTCAACTTGAGCCTTTTTGGGCTCGTTGTGCAGGCGCAGGTTGGGTTGCGCACAACTCTGCACAACCCGACTGAATATCGGGTTGGCGCAGGTTATGCATGGATCCTCCCCCTCCTGTTGAGCATGCATTCATTTGCATTGCTCTTTTGCGCAACCTGATGCCAGTGGCGTAACTGCCTCCTGCTGAATATCGCAGAATGGCGCATTTTGGACTTGCGCATGCGCAACCCTGTTGCGCATGGCGCAACCCTTTTGAATATCCAGGCCAGTATATTTTAAACAAAAATCGGTGGGTTTTGCAGAGATGGCCAGTGACAGCTCGGCAGAATCAAAGGCAGATATGGAACTTTGATATCGCAAAATGTTCCCCACATGTACAGTACACTTATGAGAGTTCGTCCCAATAGTAGTGATATGTTCCTTTTACCACACAACAATTAATGGGAACTCAGCAGACTGCCTAACATTTTTAGCTGGGTGGTCAACTAATGCATTTTGCACACCCCCCACCACCACCAAATTTCCATCGGTAAAACAGCATTAATTTAAAAGAAAATAAAACTATAGTTGAAATTCTGAGGACAGCAGACAGGCTCATTTTTAACTTTAGCTCAATATACAGACAGAATCCTGCAACAGAAAGTGTATTTTTTGGGGGATATATATGTACGTATATGTTACCTTTTGTTTTACTACCGACTATGCTACACTGTATAATTATGTGGGCTTCTATGCATCTCTCAAAACGTTTTAAAAGTTGCACAACCTGAGCCTGTTCTGCTTTGATGCTCGTGAATAAACTGCTGTGAATAAACAACCTACTGATTATTTATGAATATCAGGGGTCAAAATTAAGTTGGAATATGTGTGGGATATTCAGGATTACATAACGCCTGGTAGGCTGACTGAAGTATAATTCAATAAGGCAATTATTCTTCCAAGAATTTGAGCTGACGAGTTCCACAGCTTTGCCTCCTGGCCTAGGTAATTCTGACAACCCCTCACATCTCCCACTTTCTGGTGTACTCCGCCACCACTGAGAGCAACAGCATAACTGACATACGGCAAATCTCATTAACCACCCAATTAATTTTGTTCTGGTTGATCCTACTGGTCCCCCCCAACCACACACACATAACCGAACATTATTAGCAGCCACCAGTACTGCCAGCATTCCCAGAATCCCATACAACTGAAATCACAGCTGGGAATCAGCAGCAGATGATTCAGCTGCCCCAATCCTGTATCAGCGCTATTCCAAGTTCCAGTTTGGCAGTCACTGCTCACACTGCCTTCCAGAGGCTACAGGTCACGAGACCCATTTCGGGAGGGCAGCATGAAGTGACAGCCACAACGGATCTCCATTATGTATTTATTTATTGAATTTTGTTGACTCGGTAAGCCCACTGGGCCTAGAAGTCCCTTTTTCAGGGGCGACTGCGGGGATACAGATGGTAAGCAACTGAAACTGAACCAGATTAAGCTGTTGGTGGTATTTTTTTATTGAATAGAAGAAATTTGCCCAGGTCACCAGGGAAATTCCCCTACTCTTTTTTGATAAGTGCCACGGGATCTTTAGCACCCACCTGATCTACCACCAATCCAGGCAGATGGGACCTCGGTTTAACGTCTCATCCGAAAAACTATAAATAGTTCTGATTTAAGATTGTGCAATTTGAATCTTCCACAGCGGATCCCCTGCTCTTATGTCAGCTGCAGTGGATTCTGGGATGCAGGCCTGACGGGTAGCTACTCATAACATTAACAGTAGTACAGTTTTTTGTACCCGAAGAGCCCCTGAACAGCTTGATGCACTTTCAAATGAAAATATCATGCTACAGAAATACAACATACATAAAGAAACTGACATGCTAAATCAACAGACCGAGGCAGAACTTAACGACTGAATCCAGAGGCAGAGTCCTCAGTCCAACTTGCAGAAGGCCTGTGTCATCAGATGCATTTGCAGCAGATTTTTCATGGCCAGGGTGCCAGTGGACCTGGAGTGGGTTCCATAGCGTGAGGGAAGCCACAACACAAGCCAAGTCACCAGCGGGTTTTAGTCGCAACAGTGGCACCCTCAGACGACTCCCCCCCATGGAACCCAATGTGCTGGTTGGGGCGTAGGTTGTCAGGAGCACAATCTTGTTGGGTGCTGGGGCAGCAGGATCAACCACATTAAAAGGAATGAAAACTACAACCATACAAGTAAAAATGTTTTGTTTTGCATGCAATGTGCAAATCAGGGGTATCCACTCGCTTAGGTGTCGGGATTCTGAAGACGGACCTTCCTCCTTAATCTGCATCAACTGCTGAACTTTAGCAAGTAGCTAGGAATTGGCTAAAAACTCCTCTTCACAGCAGCAATTTCACTGAACATTACTGGACTGCAGAATGGCTAGTAGCTGCACACTCTGGCTAAAACAATTTTTGACAAGGTGAGTCAGAATCTGGTTTCTTTGATAATAACCTAAAAACAATCCCTGTGGCACTTAGGTATTGAGCACTCACTTAATCCATGAAGTTCCTGGAATAAAATATTTGTAAGTCTGGGGGCCTATATGAATGGTCCCCTAAACTGCAAACCCAGACTGCCTCACGACATCCCTGTCCTCAACACTCCAGATAAACCTCCAACGGTGTATGCCTGCTCTCAGCGATTCAAGCGGCTCACTGCAAAGGGTTGCAAGCCCAATTACTAATAAGTAGTTCCAGAAATGCAGCGCTCCATCAACCATACAAAAAGCAGGCCAACGTTGTAGAGATAATGCACTGAAAGCCGTACTATACTTTGTTCCTTGAGAATTAGGAACAGCAAAAGGTGTTCACCCACAAAAGAAGCCCCTAGCACCTCGGCAAACAGCCTTCCAGGGGGAGTGTGTCTATTACAACCAGAGCATCATTCATTTTAAACCCAGTCCTGGTTATAACATCACTTTTAACACCATTCGTGATTGGACAATACAACATTTAAATTTTTTGACAGAAAATTAATAGAAAAAGCAACATCCCACGTTAAATTCATGGGAAAAACACTGTGATTACTACAAAGTCTGGAATTGCCAGCCTTAAGCTACGTATGATCACTGTATTCAAGTCTACATTTCTTTATTTGAAACCCCATTCATACTGGACTATTACAAGAAAAGAATTAAAGGAGTCCTTACTCTTTAAAGTGTATGATCCACCTATATATTCTAATTTATGTCTGAAAAATAAGGGGAACAATTACTCACTATATTTAAGACTACATTTACTGGCCAGATTTGAAACCATATTTATTATGGACTATTACAATAAATGAACTAGAAGGGACCTCACTTATTAAGAAAGTTTGAACAACCTAATTGTGCTAAATTTATTATGTCCAGAAATATGGCGAACAAATAAGACACAAATCCTAATTTCCTGCTAGCATAAATGGATATCCAAATTATTATCACATATATCCCATTATTACAAAAATTCAGAAAGGGGCGGAGGACAGACATTCCCTTGAAGCCCCTTAGAGAATAAACAAAATATTCCAATTAATGTCTACATACATTCAGAATTTTACTATTTCTATATATGTTTTGATTTATAAATGTAGATTTAAGAAAAAAAGAGCTAAGGGAAGGGTGAAAGAATAAAAGAAGGGAAATTATAAACCTCTCCATTTATTTACCGGTACTCATGTGTTCAACAATTGAACTTTTCATCTCCCATCTATTAAGAATGGTTTTAGATCCCATCTTTCATTCAATCCCTTTGGACGTACAGTGTTTACTTTAAAAATCCAGTAGCTCTCCCTTTTGAGTAATAAATTTGATGTAGTGCCACCTCTCATTGGTTTCTGTACCCATTCTAAGGCCATGAACCTGAAATTACTTAAATCAGAGTCATGGCATTCCAAGAAGTGTCTTCCTACCGGTGTGTCAACCGTCTGATTAACAGTGGAGTATGCATGCTGTTGAATTCTTTCTTTTAACATTCTAACAGTCTTGCCAGTGTAGAACAAATTGCAGTTGCACCATAAAACATAAACTACAAAAGTAGTGTTGCATGTAATGACATCTCGAATCTGGATTCTTTCGCCATCTGGTGATATGAACTAATTTCCAGTATGCGTGTACTGACACACACTACATCTTTTACACTTAAATACGCCCTTTGGCTTTGGTGGTAACCAGGTATCTTGGGCAACATCTTTAAGATAAAATTGGCTATGTATCAACTTATCATAGAGGCTAGCAGTCTTCCTAAATGTCTCTCTGGGAGAGTCTTTTACTAGTTCCCTTAATGTACTGTCTGCCTTCAGAATATCCCAGTTCTTCCACACTACATTACCTATCAATCTTGCAACATTTTTGTATTCTAAGGACAATGTAACCAGACCACCTTGTTCCAATCTTTTTGTAGTTTTGCTACTGGCGTCACCTTCAAATCCCAAAAAATCTTTCTGTGTCTTATCCTGTACTTTTAGATAAGCTTTTTTCAACACTGCATCAATATAACCCCTTGACTTAAATCTAGCCAATAATTATTCTGCCTGTCTTTTAAACTCAGCGTCACATGTACAATTTCTGCATATTCTTATTTACTGACTGTATGGAATCGAGTCTTTCAATTTCCACGGGTGGAAGTTGTCTCTCCTAAGTAATGCATTCGTGGACGTGGTCTTCCTAAACCCTTTTGTAGTGATCTCACCACTTATACTATCTCCAATAAGTCAGATGTCTAGGAAGTCAATATGGTCAGTGTCTGTATGATAGGTAAACCTTTACATTTCTATCATTGTTGTTTACCCATCGCATAAATTCCACTATGCTTTCTGTACTTCCATCCCAAATGCATAGACAATTGTCTATAAAATGACCCCTTAACAACGTTCTTTGAAAAGGGATGAGAGGTGGCACTAGATAAAATTTATTACTCAAAAGGGAGAGCTACTGGATTTTTAAAGTAAACACTGTACGTCCAAAGGGACTGAATGAAAGATGGGATCTAAAACCATTCTTAATAGATGGGAGATGAAAAGTTCAATTGTTGAATACATAAGTACCGGTAAATAAATGGTGGGGGTTTATAATTTCCCCCTCTTTTATTCTTTCACCCTTCCCTTAGCTCTTTTTTTCTTAAATCTGCATTTATAAATCAAAACGTATATAGAAATAGTAAAACTCTGAATGTATGTATACATTAATCGGAATATTTTGTTTATTTTCCAAGGGACTTCAAGGGACTAAGTCTGTCCTCCGCCCCTTTCTGAATTTTTGTAATAATGGGATGTATGTGATAATAATTTGGATTTCCATTTATGTTAGCGGGAAATTAGGATTTGTGTCTTATTTGTTCCCCATATTTCTGAACATAATAAATTTAGCACAATTAGGTTGTTCAAACTTTCTTAATAAGTGAGGTCCATTCTAGTTCATTTGTTGTAATAGTCCATTATAAATATGGTTTCAAATCTGGCTAGTAAATGTAGTCTTAAATATAGTGACTAATTGTTCCCCTTATTTTCGGACATAATAAAATTAGAACATATAGGTGGATCATACACTTTAAAGAGTAAGGTCTCCTTCAATTATTTTCTTGTAATAGTCCAGTATGAATGGGGTTTCAAATAAAGACATGTAGACTTGAATACAGTGATCATATGTAGCTTAAGGCTGGCAGTTACAGACTTTGTAGTAATCACAGTGTATTTCACATGAATTTAATGTGGGATGATGCTTTTTCTATTAATTTTCTGTCAAAAAATGTAAATGTTGTATTGTCCAATCACAAATAGTGTTAAAAGTGATGTCATAACCAGGACTGTGTTTAAAATGAATGATGCTCTGGTTGTAATAGACACCACCCGGAAGGCTGTTTGTCGAGGTGCTAGGGGCTTCTGTTGTGAGTGAACACCTTTTGCTGTTCCTGATTCTCAAGGAACAAAGTATAGTACGAATTTCAGTGCATTATCTCTACAGCGTTGGTGTGCTTTTTGTATGGTTGATGGAGCACTGCATTTCTGGAACTACTCCAGATAAACCCCATGGTTTACCAGACCAAGCGGTAGTTCTGGAAAAAAAAAACAGTCAGCTAGGGGTTACCAGACGTCTGGTTATACCCGGACATGTCCTCTTTTTAAGCAGTGAAATTTTGCCCAGGCGGATTTTCCTAAAAGTGCTGTTTTGTCAGGGTTTTGGGCTTGGTACTCCGATCCTGGTTTGTTGCCCAGTAATCGTCTGAACATGGAAGTCCTGCAATGCGCGTGGGGAAAAAAATGCTCATGCGCAGTCCATCCAGCTTAATCTACACATGACAGAGCATTCACCCACGCACAGGATTTGACAATCTAGTCAGTACAGAACACGGTGGAAGGCTGGTGCAATTTCCCAATCCCAAAACTTCCGGACCAGACCCCCCGGTAAATATGATCCACCAGAGCCTAACTGAAACACAGCAGCTGCAGCCTCGTATAACCTGACTGGACTAACAGTGAGGAGTTTGACAGTTTGAGCATAGCAGCGAGCGAAGAACAATGCCAATTTATTTGGTAAGTTGATTGGAGATCCCAACCATGGTCCAGACCATGCTGCTCAAATACACAGTGCTAGCCTCGGTGTGGGAAAGGGGCAGATGTTAAAAGACTGATGTTGAGCTAGTGTTTTGTTTTTGGGTTTTTTTTGCGGTCCACTGCCAGGCCCCATTGGCCATGTGCTCTGCCCTGACACACGCCCCTGAGACTTCCCAACTCTCCGAGCACCCAACCCACCCTCGACTTATCCCCCAGGGCGAGGCCACCGGAACAGACTGGCAGACTTTAAGTTGGGGATAGGAGTGGGACTCCGTCTGACAGTTCGGGGTCTGGCGTGGGGCATCATCCATCAGTGGCGAGATCATTTTTGAAATTCTGTCCTCCCTGGGAGGCAGGGCATGCAATGACATCCATCGGATGAAGCCATCTGTCCCTCCTCCCCTGGAGAAGGAAAGCCGTCCCTTGAATACTCAGTCCTTCTCCCCCCGGCTGACCCTCTGATTCCCAAGTCTGTTCCTGAACTCGGGACATCAGTGTGGCAGGCGGACACCTTGCCACTGTGCTGGCAGGCCAGCCGCTGAGCTAGTTTTTTTGGTTTTTTTTTGTTCTGACTGATCATTGACGATAACGATGATGATGATCTACTGACTCCCTTGTCTTACTGCTGTCAAGTCCTGGTCCCAGACCTACAGTTTTAACTGAGGTCTCCGAGTCCGACCTGAGAGGATGGAGGCACAGAAGCTGCTGAGTTTCAAAATACAATCAAAGTGATTTAGTTACCACAAGATGCTCAGCAAAAACATAGTGTAAAAATGTAACAGCACTAGTCCCAGACTGTGATACAGATGAAAGATGCAGCCAGCATCGGCAAACAGATGAGAGGTAGCAACCCAGCGCTTCAACTCCTAACCAGAGTCTTCCTCAGGGGTGTGGCAAGCTTGATCAAGTGACCTTTTCAGACCAACACTGGTGATTAAAGGGGTGGAGCCCCAAATTCAAAAGTGAAAACCCAATAATATTCTTGTACATTACAAACCTTGTTTCAGAGCATTTTCAGAAGTTTTTTTTTCGTCAGTACTACGTAATAAAAACCATTAGAAAAACAATAAAAAACAAGTATCTTAATAGCCTGAAGCTAGATGTCACAATATGTTAATTTAATTGATCACTAATATTTCAAGCAACATATTCCTCAAAATTACTCATAATATGATACATAGTGAGGCTAGCCTTACAGGAGTAGTCCACCCAAAATTTGCAGAAAACATATGTTGTGCAGAGTGTTTTGATTTATTTGTATGTTAAGTTCTAGTGTGTTCTTTCCTCTGTCTGCTATTAAGGGTTTTTTCTAACTTAGCCTGCTAGCTTTATGATACTTTTACGACCCCTGGGGATCTCCATCTAAGACAGCTTAATTGTATTCCTTTGTCCTACAATGTACCCTGTCTCATGTGACACTGATGTAGCAGAGACCATAAATCCAGCAGAAATCAGTACCGGGTCATAATGTCGCATGCCTAATAGCATACGGCATTATGGCGAATCCGGACTTGTACGCTTCCTGAGTTGGAACCCCCCCGGAGTTGAGAATCTTTAGTGGGTGGGTCCAGGGGTCGCAGCCCCCCTGTAATGGGGGGGGGCAGAGCCCCCCACAGAACAAAGACGTATGCCTTAATGCACAAATTACATGCGTGATTGTGCCATATGGCATTATGTCTGCATACATAATGACCCTCGCGTTTAGGAAAGCACTGCTTACAATCAGTTCACAACATTAGAGACGGCTATTTTTAAAATCTATTGAGTTCATCTTAGTGACTACCCTCATTGTAAAGGTCCTACTGTCCTGAAGAACTTTGCTGCTGGTAATTTTTGTGTAGCTTGCAAAGTTTCCAAGATATTTAGTTTGTTTGGCACGTGTGTGCTGAATGTTGGGTCTCTGCTACATCACTATCATGAGACAGGATGCATTGTGGGAACAAGGAATGCAATTAAGCTGTCTCAGATGGAGATCCCAAGGGGTCGTAAAACTACCATAAAGCTAGCAGGCTAATTTAGGAAAAAACTCCTAATAGCAGACACAGAGGAAGACACACTAGGACTTTACATACAAATCAAAACACTCTGCACAACATATGCTTTTACACACTTTGGGTGGACTACTCCTTTAAAGGTTACAAAAAACAGAGACTCAAGCCTGTAAGTCCTCAGATCCATCTCAAAGCAACATTCACCAAAGACCCCCTAGAAAATCAGTCTCATGGCAATCCATTCAGTATCTGGGGTATGTTCAAGGCAAAAAGGCAGGCTTAGAGTGAGTCCCAAGATGAAAAAGGGAATGTCTAAAGAAAAAGGCAAGGAGGCAAATTAGAAAAGGGAAAAATAATGAATGAAAAAATATTTATGTTACCTTTCATTATTCATATCCATTAGCTAATTCTCATTCTCAGAGAAGTAGCAATAGATACAATATCAGCAGTAGATACAAAATCCCAGCTAAGGATCAGGCAGTCTGAGCAATTGCTCCCAGAAACCTACTTTTTTAGAAATGGTTTCAAATCCCACTGGTTGCTAAGACCAATGGGTTTGACACTGTTTAATTTATAGATTCATTTACTTTCCTGTTGTAATAACAGGTTTGCTCTATATCCACCTGTTTTCATAGGTGGTACCCATTCAAGGCCCATAAAATTGAAATTGTCTAGGCTAGAGTTGTCTTACGTTTACATTTCTTTTTTCTTTTTCCATACTCTGTGCCGGTGTCTGTCCTAAAAAAGGCCCCCTTCGGTTCTCGGTGTTCGTGTCGGTGTTCCGATTTCTGTTTATCTCATCCGGCTGAGTTCTGTTGCCTACGATTATTGTTCCTGCTTCCCAGACTGCCTCTGAAAATGTACCCTCGATCTCCTTCTGCTGGCTGATCGCTGACGTAACCACTGTAGGATTTCTCCCCGCTCGTAGTCACCCTGATCTCTTAGTAGTTTTTTATTCTTTCTTTCAATGATATCCACTTCGTACTTTGCAAGTTTGTTTTATAATTTCCTGTCAAAATCAGAATATGAAGGGTGGGATTTAAATCCAAGAGCTTTTTCTTTTATGGGTTTAAGTTCAAACTAAATGTTACAGGAACCCTACTGCTACTAATTCACTGTTACATGCCACCAGTGCACATCCTCCTAGTTTAAAAAGTTAAATTCCGTATGGTCAACTTCTTAGACTGCGGTGTAACTGTAGCAATAATATAGCCTATGAAGTACAAGCTAGAGACCTTTTACTTAGATTTAAAGAGAGAAGCTATGATCAAGAATTATTGACTAAAACACAGGATAGAGTAAGAAATATTTCAAGAAATACCTTACACAGAGAAAAAAACAAAGTTATTATGGATAATGTCCCATGCACATTTATCACTGAATTTAACCATTTAGCAGGAAGTGTGGGCACTATTATTCCTAGAAACTGGCCCATTCTACTCAGCGATACTAGTGTGGGCACTGCAGTGGGGCTGAAACCAAGGGTTACCTTTACTAAAGCGAACAGCTTCAAAGACAAACTGGTTCACAGCAGGTGTAAGCCAACTGTAGCACACAGACGGGCCTGGTTACCTGTGAGACCAAAGGGTTTTCACAGGGGTACTAGGTGCAACATTTGTAACTATGCACAGCCCAATAATGTTTTCATCCACTCTAAATTTCCAGAATTAGGGGTTGAAATCAAAGAACTAATCACCTGTGACACAAAATATACAGGTTACTCACCTGTAACAGGAGTTCTAGGAGTGGTATATGTTGTTCATCCACACTTACTGGCAGGTTCCTTGCCGCTTTAAATCTTGACAGAAGGTCTTCAAGCTGGCTCCTCCCACCCACCCAGGTGACAAAACTCTCAGCTCCGCCCCATGATGCCAGATCTAGCCCGCTGGAAGCCAGGTTGCGCGTCGAAGCCGGGGAGGTCGGGTGGGTCGTGTGGATGACCAACATATACCACTTCTAGAACTCCTGTTACAGGTGAGTAACCTGTATTTCTAGGGACGTGGATATGTTGTTCAATCCACACTTACTGGTAGACTCCTAGCTGCTCTCCCAGGAGGAGGGAGGGCACAAGACCTCCCACTTGGGAAATAAGGACTGGAGAACCGAGGTCCCAAAACCAGCATCCCGCGTGACTCAAGGTCAATGTGGTAGTGAGTAATGAAGGTGTGTGCTGACTTCCGGTAGCAGCCCTGCAGATTTCCTGGATAGGGACATCCCTGGAAGCAGCCACCGATGCAGCGGTATGGCGGTGAGAATGAGCTCTTATCCCTCTGGAGGCTCATGCCCATAACCTGTAGCAGAGATCTATGCAGGAGGTGACCCACCTGCCTATCATCCACTTGGCTGCAGGTCTGCCAGGTGCGGCTTCAGCGTAGGTGACAAACAGATGTCGAACCTCTCCCGAACTCAGCCTCCGGCTCCTTGTAATAAGAAGCTCTTCTAGGGTCCAAAGTATGGAGCCTATATTAAGCCTCCGAGGTATGACTGAGGTAGAACACGGCAGAGTCAATACCTGGTTAGGGTGAAACTCTGACACCACCTTTGGAAGGAATTTCGGGTGGGGGTACAGGACAACCTTGTCCCTGTGGAAGACCAGATAAGGAGACTCGATGGAAAGCGCTTGGAGCTCTCCCATCCTTCTGGCTGACGTGATAGCCACCAAGAAGGTGGTCTTCCACGACAGGTGAGAAATATCACACCTGTGCATCGGTTCAAATGGCTTGCCCATGAGCTTAGCCAGTACCAGCAGTAGATCCCACAGAGGTGGAGGTTGTCGCACTAGAGGGGATATGTGATCAAGGCCTTTGAAAAAGCACCCGACCACTTTCTCCTGCGCCACCGACTGCTTCCCGGCCCGCGCCTGGTAAGCAGAGATGGCTGCCAGGTGCACCTTAAGGGTCGTTGACCGAAGCCTGAGCTGGGAAAGGGACCACAGGTAGTCCAGAATGCTGGCCAAGGAACAGGAGGAAGGGTCCAACCCCTTATCCTGACACCAAATGGAGAATCTCTTCCATTTGAAGGCATAGCATTTTCTGGTCGACTCCTTACGGGATGTCTCAACAATGTAGAGGACCTCGTCGGAAAGACCCAAGGCCTGGAACTCTAGCTGCTCAGGAACCAGGCCGTCATGTGCAGGGACTGAAGGTCCAGATGGAGTACCTTCCCCTTGTTGACTGAGATCAGGTCCGGGCGGGCTGAAAGCCGCCTCGGGAGCCTGGAGCTGAGGCTGAGGAAATCTGGTTACCTGAACTGGTGGGGCCAGTCTGGGGCTACAAGAATCACCTGTGCCTTGTCCCTCCTCGCTTTGAGAAGCACCTTGTGGATCAAGGGAAATGGAGGGAAGGCGCAGAAGAGGCCTGGGGTCCACGGCCTCATGAAGGCATCCCCCTGCTGTCAGCCCTGCTGAGGGGGGCGGGCATGAAACAGCCTCAGCTTCGCATTCTCCCTGGAGGCAAACAGATCCACCTGAGGTGTGTCCCAGTGGGAGAACAGATCTTGTACTACCTCCAGCAGGAGAGACCACTTGTGAGATGCAGCGCCTATCTGGCTGAGGGCATCAGCCAAAGTGCTGGAGGCTCCTGCCACATGAATGGCTAGGAGATCCGCCTCCAGGTTGATCACGAGAGACCAAGTGCGGAGAGCCTCCTTGCACAGAGGCAAGGAGCGCGTCCTGCCCTGGCGGTTTAGGTAGTACATAGTCGTGGTGTTGTCCGTCTGGACCTTGACCACTTGACCTCGTACAAATGGAGTGAAGGCGGTGAGGGCTATTCAGACCACTCGAAGCTCCAGCAGACTGATGTGACATCGAGACTCCTGAGGGGACCAGAGGCCGTGCGCTCTGAGCTCCCCCAGATGGGCACCGCAACCCATCAGAGAGTGACTGTCGGCTCTGGGCGGACGAATGGGATACCCTCCTGCAGATGAGCTGGAACGAGCCACCACTGCAGAGCGTTCCACATCTCCTAGGTCACTGTTACTGGCTGGTCCAGAGGACTGCAGTGCTGTGACCATTGGCGGGCCAGCCCCCACTGAAGGGGACGCATGAGCCAGCGGGCCCAACAGACCACGCTGGTGCAGGCTGCCATGAGGCCCAGGAGGCGCAGGAAGTCCTGGGCAGGTCGCAATTGCCCAACCAGAAATGATTGGGCTAAGGAGAAAGAACCTTGGCCCTGTCCGCTGGGAGCCGTGCTCTGGCTCAAAGAGAGTCGAGCTCTTTCCCGATGAACTGAATCATCTGCGTTGGCATGAGTTCCGATTTGGCCTCGTTGATGAGGAGGCCAATCTGAGAGCAGACCTGGAGGGCCAGATCTCTGGACTGCTCCACCTCCAACCTGGAGGGGGCTGCAATCAGCCAGTCGTCCAGGTAAGGCAATGACCCTGGGAGGTGGAGAGAGGCCAAAGGGCATGGCCCGGAACTCGTAAAGGGATCCCTCTGCCCTGAAGCGGAGGAATCGCTGGTGAGACAGATGGATTGGGACGTGAAAGAACACATCCTGGAGGTCCAGAGAACAGAACTACATGCCTCGTTTCAAGGATGGAATGATCTGAGCCAGAGTGACCATCCTGAAGGTACGACACCTTAGGAACTTGTTCAGGTCGTGTAGGTCTAGAATGGGGCGCCAGCCCCACATCCATTTTGGGACCAGGAAGTACTTGGACACAAACCCTGGGTCTGGAGGAGGATCCACCACCTCCCTGATCACCTCCTTCTGAAGGAGCAGGGCAATGTTGGCTCGATAAACCAACAGAGAGGCTGCGGACCCCGTAGCCCTCCCGTGGGGCGACGGCTCGGTAGGGTGGAGGCTGCTTGAATTCCAGAGGCAGACCCCTTCCTACCACTTCGAACACCCAGCGGTCCGTGGTGATATCGGACCAGGTGGAAAGAAAGTGGCGGAGCCGTCCCCACACGGGGGGAACCCGGGGAGGAGTGATGAGGTTGGGGGCGACAACCCTCAACCCATCACTGGGCAGGCTTGGAGGAAGGGCCAGCCGAGGAGCAGCCTGGACCTTTTCCTCCCGGCTTCCTGCTGGAGGAAGCAGCAGGCTTGGCTTTAGGGTGCCAAGTGCGAGCCTGCTGGCCCTGATGCTGGTGTTGCTGGGCCGGACGTGCCGCAGGGGCTGAAGGACGAAAGGGCTTACGCTGCTGCTGGCAGCCTTTGTCCTTCTGGGCAGACGTCACAGAGTCCAAGGTGGCGTTGGACTTCTCGATTTGCTGAAGATGCCCCTCCACCCCAGGACCGAACAAGTTGGTACCCAGGAAGGGAACGTCTGCCAGCTTGTGCTGGGTATCTGCCGTAAAGGTGGAGATCTGCAGCCAAGCTCTGCGGTGCATGACCACTGCGGCCGGTACTGACCGGACACACGAGTCGGCGATGTCCAGGGAAGTCTGAAGCTGCTGTTTGGCCACCGCCCTTCCCTGATCCCGCACCTGCTTGACCGTAGTTTGGAGGTCAGCCGGGAGATGAGGAATCACCTCATCCAGGGAGCCCAAAAGGGCGTGTGAAAAGTGTGCCATCAGGACAGCCGAGCTGGCCTGACGAAGGCCAAGGGAAGAAGCAGCATAAACTTTCCGCCTGGAGTAGTCCAACTTCTTGGACTCCTTGTCGGGAGGCTTGTCCACATCCCGAGCATTCCTGGAACGCCGGAAAATGCTGTCAGTCACGAGCCCCTCCGCAGAGGGGTGCTCCGAGAAACCAGAGGGTGAACCAGTGGGAACAGCAGACTTCCAAGCCATCCTGGCCGAAGGTGCTGGACAAGAAGCTGGACGCTTCCATAGCTCAAGGGCCGGGCCAACAATGGCTTCGGCTACTGGGAAGGCCTCTGTGGGGGAATCTTCTCGATCCAGTATCTCCGTGAGGGGATACCTGGCCCATTTTGAAACGGGTTCAAGCTTCATCCCAGTGGACTCTGAGATGAGTCAAAGCATTCCAAGGAACGAGGATGGGCTCTCGTCCACTAACTGACCCCAGGTGGACTCCAGGTCAAGCGGCCTGAAGAACAATGAGGAGTCGTCGTCAGACTCTGAGGAGTCTGCGAACAGCTGCCGAGCACCTCAGCCACCCTCCATCTGCCGAGGTCGATCGGGAGTGAGGGTGACCAGCAACCAATGGGGCAAGCCCTGACCCAACCAAGAATCCTTGGTCGGGGACCCAGTTTTAGGTTGTGGAGGCGGGGGTTCCACCACAATGGGTGGTGCAGCCAGTTTTGGCCGAACAACCGGTGCTGGCTTCGGCTTCCCGACTACAACAAGGGGTTGTTTCGGCCACTCGGTGACAGACACTTAATGGCCGGGGAAGGCGACAGAGTCGGCTTATTCCCGGTCAAAAGGAGCTGCTGCCACATTAGATCCTTGTGGCGCCGACGCAATTTGCACCAGAGCCTATCCTTCAAAGAGGATGATGACGAGGATGAGCAGCGCCGCCGCTTTCCACGGTGCCAAGACCGCCGATGTCAGCAGGATCGGCTGGACCTGGAAGAGGTCCAAGACTGAGACCTTCAGTGTTTCCGAGGGTGGGTCTGAGAGGAGGTGGGGGAAACCCGCTCCTCCTTCAGTTCAGGGACCTTAACCGGAGACTCCGGCACAGAAGGCACAGGCAAGTCCTCGGTTTCCACCGGGGAAGGGTTGCAGCTTCTCCAGTCGACAGACCGTCCGACGGGTTGAGAAAAATCTCGACCACGTCGACGGGTGTCTCGGCTGGCTGACCTTACAGGGACACCGTGAAGCCAGCGGCCTTAGTCGCAACCTCGACCGAAGTCAAGCGTCGACTATCCGGGGAAGGGGACCTCTCCGCTCCCATGAATGTCGGCGGTGGGACTTACCCTTAAGAGTCCTTTTGGACCGAGAGGAATGTCTCAAGGCCCTCTCCCTTGGTGGAGGGATTGGCAAAGCTCCTTAAATGAAGCCGTGTAGGAGGAGCCCAAGAAGAGTGGGATAAATGCCGCGACCGAGGATGATGATGATGCGGCCTGGGCCGCCTCCTCCTCGAGGGTGATCATCAGTTCGAGCTGTTCGGCCGAGCCCGCAGCCATGGACACCGCCCAACGGGCCTCCTTCGACTTGACTGGAGGATAATGTTTCTCTGGGCACCCAAGTTGTAATCTGGCAGTGTGATCCTCTAAGACCGTAGCCGAAAAGGACTTGCACAAGTCGCAGGCCTGCGAGTCGTGGCCAAGCCCCAAGCAGTAAACTCACGTGGAGTGTGGATCGGTCCAGGACATCTTCTGTCCACATGGGCACCGACAAAATACGGGAGTCGATTTGTCCATTGCAGCCATGAGGGAAGATAAAGACCGAAGTCTTGTGAATTTTAAAATTAGTTTCGGGTTAACTGAAGAGTTTGAATCCAGGCCTAAAACGCAGAGTGCAAAGGAGGGATCCTGAGCTTCCAAGCGGTAAGGAAGATCTGAAGTCATGGGGCGGAGCCGAGAGTTTTATCACCCGGGTGGGTGGGAGGAGCCAGTTTGAAGACCTTCTGGCAAGATTTAAAGCAGCAAAGAACCTGCCAGTAAGTATGGATTGAGCAACATATCCGCATCTCTAGAAATGTTATTTACGCACTATGATGTAACTGTGGCTTGATCTATGTGGGAAAGACAGTACGTCCTTCGAAAGAAAGCATACACGAGCACGTCCAATCTGTGATAAAATTTAAAATGGACACTCCAGTTGGCTTACACTTTGCCAGTTTTCATAACTCTAGCCTAGTGAATTTCAATTTTATGGGCCTTGAATGGGTACCACCTATGAAAACAGGTGGAGATACAGCAAACCTGTTATTACAACAAGAAAGTAAATGGAGCTATAATTTTTTTTTTATTTTATTTATTGAAATATTGGAATTACAATCATTTGAGTCAAAAACTCTTTTACAAAGGCTCCATGTCAGATGAGCAAACAGACATACAGTTACAGGCAACAATAAGTGAATAAGTGCAGGTACATAGGAACAGTGAAGAAACAGTCGAGACCAAAGTGGCAGGTTACACAGTTACATGTCAAAGAGCCATGGGAAGATGCTGGAATATTAACCAATCAGCATAGTACATCAATTTGACAAACGTGGTAATACAGCACACAACAGGCAGGTTTAATCAAAGCCCTGCTGCACATAACACTAAGGTGACAGGGAGGAGAAAAGAAGGGGGGACAGGAGGGTGTGAGGGAGTTAAGTGGAGTAGTGATCCAAGGCAGTCAAAGATGACATTGTCATGGAAGAGATGTGATGAGGAGGGGAGAACACGAGGAGGTAATTATCCAATGGGCTAGAGACAATCACAATGGGAGGAGGCGAGAAGATGCTGTCGGAGTTTGTACTTGAAGGGACACAATTTGGCAACTGAGGAGGTCTCTGGGGGCATACCGTTCAGACAACAAGGCGCCCTGTTCATGAAGACCCACTGCCCCAAGGAAGTCCTGCAATGTGGGATCATGAAGGAGGCTTAGGAGGTGCTTCTAGTGTTCCGAGTGATGGGTTAGGAGGTTACGAGATGCTGTATAGTTGGGGGGGGGCCAAGGCAATCTTCCTTGCTAACAAGCTTGTTTGGTAAGTGAGCCTCCCTGCAAGATTAAGCCAGTTGGTACGTTGATAGAGGAGGCAGGTGTGAGTGAGCCTGTCACAACCGGTTACTAGCCGACACGCCTTGTTCAAGGCCACCCTAATTCTACTTAGAGCAGCGCCTGAGGTCGCACCATAGAACACTATTCCATAGTCAACTATGGACAAAATCAAGCTGGCTTCCAGGGTCATGGCAGACCTATGTCTATGAAGAAGTCCTAACCTGGTGTTAACTGCCGAGCTGACTGTGTTAATGTGTTCGTGGTAGGAGAGGGCAGAATCAAGGGTGATGCCAAGATATTTGAACGTGCTGACTTGTTCAAGGGGTGAGTTTTGACAGTTGTGAATCGGTAAAGGGGCGCCACTGTATTTGTTTTGGGGATTAGCAAACACCATCATTTTTGTTTTATTGTAACTGAGGATGAGCTTGTGTTGGGAGAACCAGGATTCAGATTCAGAGAAGAGTCTTTGTAGTTCAGATTGCAGCGGGAAGGGGTCAGGGTGACTTCAGAATATTACTGCATCATCCGTGTAAAGTATCATCTGCCCAGAGCAAGCAAGTAGGAAGGTGTCAAGGAACAGACTGAACAACAGTGGGCCAAGGATAGATCCCTGGGGGACCCTGGACCGAACCGGAACCGGCAGTTAGTGGAGAGGGTATCATTGATTTTTACCTGCTGGGTCCTCCCACTGAGGTAGTTAGCAAACTAAGAGGTGGCATCAGGGGAGAGGCCCAATGATGGGAGGCTGTTGACAAGAAGGGCGTGACTGACAGTATCAAAAGCCTTGGTCAGGTTTATGTACACAGACCCAACTAAATGACCACGGTCAAGGGCTGTATGAATGAAGTCAGTGAATTCCAGGAGGGCCGTGGTGGTACTATGACTCTTCCTGAAATCGTGTTATTGACAGCATTGGAGGTTGTAGGTGGAGAGATACTCAGAGAGTTGGTCAGAAACTATTCTTTCCAGAGCTTTGGAGATGTGAGGAAGAATAGAGATTGGTTGGTAGTTTTTATGGGAAGTTCTATCACCACTCTTGAAGATAGGTGTCACAACAGCAAATTTACATACTAACATACTAAGAAGCCAGCAGATTAGACCCTATGATCTATCGAGTCTGCTCAATGATCAGTGCCTTCACAGGGCACCATTTTTTAGCCCCCACCTCCTTACAAGGTCCCCCATCCCCACCCCCCAGCGGGGCTCTGGGATGCACCATCCCTCATACCTATCCCAGCCCTTCTTGAACCCCTCCAAAGTCGTAGCAGCCACCAATTCCCCGGGCAGCGCATTCCAGGGCTCCACCACCCACTCAGTGAAGTAGCATCTCCTTGTTTTCCCCCTCAGCCTCCTCTCTTCCAACCTCACTGAGTGTTCTCTGGTGGCCCCTACCTCCCTCAGCTGAAGCACCACCTCAAGGTTTACCCTATTCATTCCTTTGAGATATCTTAAGACCTCTATCATATCCCCCCTGTTCCTTCTCTCCTCTAGTGAGTATAGGTTGAGCTCCTCCAGTCTCTCTTCATAGGGCCTTCCCCTAGTCCCAGTATCATCCTGGTCGCACTCCTCTGGACCCTCTCCAGAACAGCAATGTCCCTCTTTAAGTAGAGACACTAAAACTGCACGCAATATTCAAGGTGTGGTCTATCCAGGCAATTGTACAGCGGAAGGAGCACTTCTCGACTCCTTGAGGTTATCTCCCCGGCTAGGCAGCCCAGCATTTTATTTACTTGGGCTGCAGCCCTTCTACACTACTCCGAATTATTCATTTTGGCAGCCGCCACCACCCGAGGTCCTTCTCCCCTAGAAACCTGCAGTGTTCTCTCCCCCAAGGTGTGTGTATATGAGCTGGGTTTTGTCCCCCAGGTGCAGAACCCTGCACTTCCCAGCATTAAACTTTAGCTTCCAGGCTCGTGACCATCTCCCCAGAGTCTCCACGTCCTCCTGGAGAGACAGCTTCCCCCTCCTCCCCTTCTACCAAAGCCCACAGCTTCAAGTCATCTGCAAAGAGGCTCATCCCGCTCCTGATACTGTTTCTGATGTCTGAGATATAGGTGTCAAACAGGAGTGGGCCCAGTACTGACCCCTGTGGGACACCGCTAATGACTCTCCTGGGGGATGAAATCTCCCCCCAACCCTCACCTTCTATACATGCACCTCCAGCCAGTTTCCTATCCACCTGACCATCTGCCCCCACCACCCCCATATCCTCCAGCTTCCCCAGCAGCCCGGGATACAGCACCAAGTCAAACACCCTGCTAAAGTATAGAAAGAGGACATCCGCTGGCCTGCCCTGATCCAGTGAACTCGTCAACCCTTCGTAGAACTCCACCAGGTTGATCTGATATCATCTAGGTGAACCCGTGCCTACAGAACCTCCTCTAGTCTCTCCTTCAAGATGACCTCCATCACTTTGCCCACTACCAACGTCAGACTAACCGGCCTATAGTTTCCCGGCTCCTTTCGCAAGCCGCCCTTGTGTATAGGCATGAAATGGGCCATCCTCCAGTCATGCAGCACCCACCCCGACTGGGCACGGGGTCATTATGTCGCAAGACATAATGCCGCATGGCACTATCACGCTGCGGAATTAATGCCATGAGGCATCATGTCTTTGTTCTGTGGGGGCTGCCCCCACACCCCCTGCTACAGGGGCTGTGTCCCCCGACCCCGGAGGGGGTCAACTCAGGGAGCGCACAGGTCCAGGTTTCGCCATAATGCCGCATGCTATTAAGCATACAACATTATGACCCGGTACGCCCTGACTGCAGGGAGGAGAAAAAAGGTCTGTCAGGGGTGCGGCCAGGGTATCAGCCAGCTCCTGAAGCACCCTGGGATGGATCCTGTCTGGGCCTGGTGCTTTATCCACTCTTAGGGCCCTGAGGGCATCCCACACCCTCCCACTGTGGATTTCAACATCCATTTCCCCCACTTCATCTTCCGGTCCCCCATCCCTCTCTCCTTGCAGTGCCACCCCCCCCCCCATCCTCCTTGGTGAAAACCTAGGCAAAATAGTAATTTAGTACCGCCTTCTCCCCGCCTCCTCCACCCACCCACTCCCTCCTCATCCTCAGTCTACTAATCTGCCCCTTCCTTTTCTTCTTTCCCAGATATATTCGAAGAACCCTTCCCCCTTCTAATCCCCTGTGCTAAGCTCAGCTCCGCCCCCACCTTAGCCACCCTCACCACCCTGGTGACCCTCCTGACTGCCTTATCATACTCCCCCTTGGATATAGCCCCTCTGAGAATGTTTGCATCAGTTATAAGCAGCTTTTTTCCCCTCACCGCATCCTGCACCTCCTTATCCACCAGCTCAGCCTCTTAGCTTTGCCCCACTTGTGTCTTTCCCTCGTGCAGGCCTTGGTAGCCTCCAGGAGCCCCTTTTTAATAATCCCCCACCTGGCCTCCGTGCCCATGCTAACTAACATAACATAACATACTAAAATGCCAGTTTGGTCTTTCATGTCTCCTCGATAGTCAGCACCCATACTGGGCGCTGATTTTGCTGTCCCCCCCCCCACAACCGGTTTCTCTGCTTGGCTTAATCTCATCTAGGTAGCCCCTAAGGATCCACTCCATCCCCCTGAAGTCTGCCCCTCTAAAATCAATCACTGATGTTTTTGTGTGCTCTACCCCACACCCTAGATCAAGAGACCCAAACTGTGGTGTGATCACTTCCTGCCAGTGGCTCCCCCACAACTAGGTCCCTGATGAACTCAGCATCTGACAGGACCACATCCAGGATGCGCCCCTCCCTCGTCGGATCAGTCACCAGCTGGCCAAGAAACGCATCCTGGAAGACATCCAGCAGGCGCTGCCCCCTGCCCAGTGAGGATGCCATAGTTCCCCAGTCTGCTCCTGGCATATTCAGGTCTTCCAGTACCACAGCTTTGCCCTCTCCTCTTCCACAGTGGTCCCTAAGATTAGCCACCAGACCTTCCTCCTGTTCCTCCCCCTGCCCGGGTGGTCTATATACTACCCCCATTTTCACCCGCTTTCCCCCTGGAGCCTATAAGGTGACCCATAAAGCCTCCACCTGATCCCCTGCTTCCTCAACCTTGCTTATCCCTATGCCATCCCTAATAATAAAAGCTACCCCCCTCCCCTTCCCTCTACCCTATCCCTTCTGCACGTGGTGTATCCTAGTAGGTTTAGTTCCCAATCATGTCCGGAAGTGGCCCAAGTCTCTGTGACAGCCGCCACATCCACCCTCCCTCCACTAACAGCGCCTGAAGCTCTCGCATCTTGTTTCCCATGCTCCTGGCATTAATCAGGACCACCCTTCAACGTGTCCCCTTGCCCCTCCACCCTGATTTCCATTGAGAGAGGAATTGGCCAAGGCACAGGGAAAGATAAGAACTTTGGTAAGGGGGATTAGAACCGCATCAAGGACCAAATGCAGAAGCTTCAGGGCCTAGGGAGTCTCCGTTGTAGCGAGATATCCGAGAACCTCAGAGAGGTATGATTAGCTTTAAGGGTAGACGGTCCAAAAGCAGAAAGGGGAATACTCATGGGGGAGATGTTGAAGAAGTTGGGGTAACACCCACTAAGATCAGAGAATGCAGTGTTAAATGTGTTATCAATGAGCAGAGGGTCCTGGGTAGTGGCACCATTAACATTCAATAATGTGGGGGGGGGGGGAGTGTTGGATTTACCTGTAAGGTCCTTTATGTTATCCCAGAACTTCTTTCCCAAGCCCCAAGTGGAGGAGAGTGTGGCCTGGAAGTGGGCTGCTTTGGCACAGAATAGTTCCCAGGTGCATGCATTTCTAGCAGCCTTGTACTGTTGCCTGTCAGCAGGGAGACCAGAGTCTAGTGCTTTGTGCCAGAGATTATCACGAGCATGCTTGAGATCCAGGAGGGCCCCAGTAATCCACGGGGTGTTATGACCTTTTATGACTCGTTCAGAGAGAGGGGCAAAGATGTCACAGGCAGTGTTAAAGGTTGTGATAAAGAAAGCCAGGGCATTGTCAACGTTTTTGGCGGTGTTCAGGGGAGACCTGTCACTATTCAGGAGATATTCTGAGAACTTCCGCAGTGAGCCTTTTTAATGGTGCACTGGAAAGAGAACTCAGGAGGAGGTTTTTGGGAGTGATGTGTCCATGTGCAGAGAATAGGGGAGTGGTCACTAAATGCATCAGGTAGTAATGTAATGTTGCAGAGCCGCTGTGGGAGATTGGTTAGGACTAGATCTATAAGGGTACTGGTGCCCGTGTTACACTTAATCCTGGCTGGAGATGGGACAGCCTGTGTTAGGTTGGTGGCTGCTGTAGCATCCCTTTGCTGAGCTGCTGCAGGGGACAACCAGTTAGTGTTGAAGTCACCCAATGCAATGACTTCAGCATTCCTGGGAAATTGGGAGATGAAATCTAACAAGGAGTGGAAAGCGGGCTTGGTGTTCTGGGGAGGGAGGTAAACAGACATAAAGTACAGTTACGTAAGAACTTACCGTAACAGTAGATCTTCGAGAGAGGTTCCTGCAGTAGGTCATTACACACAGGACTGCACGGCAAACTTTTCCAGCAATGCCTGGTGGGGGACTGCCCACCCGATGTCACGTGACCGACGTCAGCGTGACCCTATATAGTGGGCAGTCCCCACGCCCGCCTTCCAGGTCTCCTGCTGGATATCCTAAAAGGAATGACAGGAGAAGGAAACAGTTCCTGGAGTCCAAATGGAAAATCAGGGGAAGGAGGGAGGAAAAACATGACCTACTGCAGGAACCCTTCTCGAAGATCTACTGTTACAGTAAGTTCTTATGTAACTGTACTATCTTACTTCGAGAGGGTTCCTGCAGTACGTCATTACACATAGGACTGAATCCCAAGCAGTCCCTGAAAAAAAAAGACCAAGAGAGACAAGGAAGGAGGAGCCAACAAAGGAACAGTACATGACCAACCCAGGACAATAGGCCCTGCAGCACAGCTAGGCCAAACCCGGCCTTACGCCTAGAGGCAATGTCCAGACTGCAATGTTTGGTGAAGGTGTGCACCGAACTCCAGGTTGTTGCCACACAGATCTTCATGGCAGAGACGTTCCTTAGAAAAGCAGCAGATGCAGCCATGCCTCTGATAGAGTGACCTCTGATTTCCCCGGCAGAGGTTTGTCGTGCTTCTGATAACAGAAGTGAATGCAGTTAGCAAGCCACTTAGAAAGGCACTGTTTGGAAACTGCTGACCCCATAGACTTAGGGGCGAAGGAGACGAAGAGCTGATCTGCTTTACAAGAGTCCTTAGTCTGATGGACATAACATCTCAGAATTCTGTGCACATCAAGCATGTGCAGAAGCGCCTCACTTCTATTCGAAGGAACAGGGTAGTAAACTGGGAGCTCCACCGACTGATTGTGAACTCAGAAAACATCTTGGGGAAAAACTTAGGATTTGTCCGTAGGACCGCCTTGTCATTGTGAAAAATCAAGTATGGCTCCTTAAATACCAGGGCCTGAAGCTTAGAAATTCTGTGAGCAGAAGTAATAGCAACTAAAAATAGCACTTTCCAGGAAAGATAGCGGAACTCACAGCTCATCGCTGGCTCAAAAGGGGGAAGCGTGAGCTTCTCCAACGCAAAATTTAAATCCCAAGGTGAAGTAGGGCTGCGGATGGGGGGTTTCAGGTGCAGAATCCCTTTCAGAAAGGTTTTTGAGCTCTCCAGCTGCGCCACAGTTTTACCATCTACTAGCACATGGTAGGCTGATATACCCAAGAGATGGGCCTTAAGGGAAGAATACGATAACCCCAAATCTGACAGATGGAGCAGTTACTCCTTTATATGAAGAGCTGAGCAAGAAAAGGGTCCCAACCCTTGGCAGCTGCCCAAATAGAAAAACACTTCCACTTCATCGCGTAAGTGGATCTAGTGGAGAGCTTCCTAGCCTCTACAAGGACATGGGCTACTCTGTTTGAGACCCCGAAGTGGGACTTAATTACGTTTGCAGGAGCCACACATGAAGATGCAGGGTCCTGAGTCCCGGGTGCACAAGCTTGCCTCGGTTCTGAGTCAGAAGGTGGGACTGGAGCGGAAGCGGAATTGGGGGTTCTGCTGAGAGCTGCTGCAGAAGCAGAAACCAGTTTTGCCTCAGCCAGAGGGGAGTTATGAGAATCATCCTGGCTCCCTCCGCCTGGAGTTTCAGAATGACCCTCTGAAGCATGGGAAGTGGAAGGAAAGCGTACAAAAATTCCCCTGTCCAACAAAGCAACTATGTGTCGTGCCAGAAAGCACCATGCCCTGGAACGAGCGAGCACAAACTGGGAATGAGCGAGCAAAAACTGGGAAGTTTTGCGTTGGATGGGGAGAGGAACAGGTTAAGTTCCAGTCGCCCCCATCGCTTAAAGAGGGAGTCTGCCACTTCCTGATTTAATTCCCATTCGTGACCGAGGGTGTACGTTCTGCTGAGGCTGTCCACCAGGACATTTTAAATTCCTGAAACGTGAACGGCTGTGAGAGACAGACCATGTTGGACTGCCCAGTTCCACACTTGCATCACCTCTCTGCAAAGGGGGTACAACTGAGTGCCTCCCTGTTTGTTGATATACCATAGAAAAACGCTTCCACTTCATTGCGTAAGTGGATCTAGTGGAGGGCTTCCTAGCCTCTACAAGGACATGGGCTACCACATATATGTTGTCCATCTTGATAAGCAGAGATCCCCAGGGAAGGATGGACTGAGAGGCCTGAAGTGCGTACAGGACTGCCCTCATCTCCAGGACGTTGATGTGCCAGGATATCTTGAGCTGGGACCACAGACCCTGAGTTTGGTGGTCCCCCATATGAGCTCCCCAACCCTGGTTGGAAGCATCCGTGGTGAGAGTGCACAGGGGAGTAGGCTTCCGGAAGAGAAGGCCCTGGAACAAGTTGGAGGGATCCCTCCACCACTGCAGATCCTTCTTGACCAGAGTTGTGGAAATCAGGATCGAATGATCCAGATCGTCTCTGAACTGATCCTGCTGGACGCGCAAGGTCCACTGAGAGATTCTCATGTGTAACCTGGCGAGGGGAACCATGGAGATGGAGGCCGCCATCAAACCCAAGAGCCGGAGCATAGCCCTGGCTGGGAGAAAACTGGAGGAGACTACCAAGGTGCCTGTTCTAGAACAGCCTCCACCCTCTCTGGAGGGAGAAAGGCCTTGCACCAGACCATGTCCAACACTGCTCCTATGAACTGAAGTCTCTGAGAAGGAATAAGTGTGGATTTGAGGACACTGACTATAATCCCCAAACGAGAAACAGGTCCAGAGTACGCGAGAGAGCCTCAAAAGGTCTCCCCTGGATGAAGCTGAAATTAGCAGTCATCCACGTAAAGAAAACTGCAATACCCTGATGGCCTTAAGGCTGCTGCCACTACCGCTAAGCACCAGCAAAAGATCACAAATTACCCGATGAAAAGCCAAAGAGAGTGCTGTAAACTGAAATACTCCCCCTGGAAACAAAAGCGCAGGAAGCGACGGTGGCCCGGAAATACTGGGATATGCAGGTAGACATCCTGCATGTCCAGTGCGCACGGCATAACCAATGGGCCTCCTGAAGAAGAGGTAGGAGGCTCTGGAGGGTCAGCATTCTTTTTCTTTTTTTTCTTTTTTTTAAAGCTGCAGTCCACATTTTGTTTTCTTAGTATTCAGTTAGGCTCCACTTATTCTTTAATGTTCTAATTTATTTGATCACCTATTCTACCCTTCCCCCCAGATTGCCTTTATTCCATTCCTTCAATGTTTAATCATGTGAAAGTGATCTCTGCTCCCAACAATTTATATACCTTATTATTTAGGTCCAATACCCTTTTCCTTCTGTGCGGAGGGTCAGCATTCTGAATCTTTTGTACTCGACGAACAGATTGAGTCTGCTGAGATAGAGTATGGGTCTGAGGTTGCCCGTCTTTTTTGGAACCAGAAAAAGGTGGGAGTAAAACCCCTGTCCCCTATGACAAAGGGGGACCGGCTCTATTGCCGCCTTTTGCAGTAGAGCTTGCCCTTCCTCCCTTACAAGAAGAATCTGGTGGGGCGCGTAAGACGAGTGACTTGGTGGAGATTCCGGAGGGATTTCTAGGAACTCCAGAGTGTGCCCCTGTGAGACAAGTTGCAGGACCCATGCGTCAGAGGTTATGCCTCTCCACTCTTGCATGTGGAAGGTGAACCTCCCCCCTCAGCTCCTCGCTCTCAGGCCGAGAAGGAGGGGGGGGTAGGGAGTCAGAAGGTGCCTGGGGAGGGCCCCCTGATCGCCTCTGGAACTTTTGAGGCCGGAAGGGAAGAAAAGGAAGCATCCATGGCCTTTCTCTTTGCCGGCCTTCTGGTCAGTTTCCGAAAGGGTTGTTTCCTTTATACACCTGATTGGTACACTGACCTAACAGACCTCAGGGCCTGGCCTCTGTACCATAGGCCCGTTATGATGTCCTTGGTATCCCCTCCAAAAAGGACCGAGCCCTGAAAAGGAGCATCCTGAATCGCAGTCTGGACATCATTAGCGAGCCCAGAGATGCGTAGCCAAGCATACCGCCAAAGGGAGATGGTGGTTGCTGAGGTACAGGGCCACTGCGTCGACCGAGTCATAGGTGGCCCATAAGGCATGCCTGCAGGAAATTTTGGAGAGGCGCAAATCCTTGGCGAGGTCCTCCATGCGGTCCGAGGGATCCATAGACTGGATCTGGGCCTCCAGCTTGGCCAGAGTCGCTTTTTGAAAGGACACCGTGTGAGCTACATAATTTAGGGAACAGAGGGTACACCTAGCCAAAGAGAACACTTTCTTGCCAATCTGCTGAGACTCCTTGTCAGGAGGAGAGGTGCTCAGTTGCTTCGGGGCAGTTGAGCAATCATAAGCCGCAGTAATGATGATGGAGTCGGCCTTTGGGTGTGAGTCTGGAAAAAAAGCACCCTCAGGAGCCCGCTAAATCCGGTCAGCCTTTTTAGGGACCGCCAGGATAGTGTGGCAGTTGCCAAATCATGGTGGTAAGTTCTTCATGGGGCCCTATCCAGGCAGGAACGGGATTGGGGAATAAGACTCTAAGTCCAGATGTTCCGCGAGTCTTTTCCTCATGGGGTCCTGTTCCTCAGTCTCCCAATTATAATATTCCTGGATGGCCCTCAACAAGTCCGAGGAGGAAGGGTCCTCAGGAGGGGACTTAGGAGAAGCCTTCCCTTTAGAGTCTGGAGACTGCCGATCAGACGAATCCTCCGAGGTATCCTCCCCCAAGTTCGTGTCCTCCGGATCATCTATGGGCTCCAAATCCGGAAGATGGACCTTGTTAGGGGTAGTCCCTGAAATGTGAACAGTGGAGCAAACCAAGCTCACTGGGGAAAAGGACCGGGGGGAGGTAGGAGCCTGCGTAGGGAGACAGCTCTCCAGGTCCGAAACCAGCTCTGTCCTGGCCTCCTTCCACCAGGACTGGTTCATAGTCTGGAAGTCTTAAGTTGGAGCCTGATGAGGAGGGGGAGGAGGAGGAGGAGGTGGGGGGGGGAGGAGATGGGGTAGGAGGCACATGGGTAGAAGGGTAATGATACCCAAGGGCACCTAAGCCCTGATAATGATGGTGAGGATACCCTTGGTAAAAGGACTATCTCAGATAGTGATGTCTCGAGAAGACTGAATATATTAGATCTGGAAGAGGACCTGCCAGGGGAAGGTGCGGTGGGAACCCAAGAGGGTAGTTCGGGACGTTAAACGGCCTAGAAGGGCCTGGGAAATTCCCATATGTCAGGGTACCAGACATCGGGGGTACTGGCGCGAACCCTGCTGTTGTGTAGATGGGAGGTGGTGCAGACATAGGAAAAAGGTTGTTAGGACTGCCGGCGTCGGGCTGGGCGCTGCGAGGGCAGTGTCTCAACTGGAGCGTGAGAGGTTCTGATGGCGGAGCTGGGTCCCACACAGGGACAGGCGTCTGGACCGGACAAGAGGGCTCTGGTGTAGGGTTGGGCCCAGACGTCGAAGGAACCGGCCCAATGGGCTCCGATATAGCCGGGGTAGGTGTCGGGGCCGGATGAAGGGGTCCTGATGGAGGGACCTGTCCTTCTTCCATCGGGGGTGCTGGGAGAAGGGGATCTGACGTAGAGGGGCCCTGAGGAGCCTCCGGCATAAAGACAGTCATCGGCGGAGGGGCCTCTAACCCTTTGTCCCCTGCGGGGGACTGATGAATGGAAGCCGGAGTAAGGGTCACTTCCAGCTGTTCATCACTCTCTTCCCGACTCAGGGTGGCAGGAAGCGAAACAGGAGCCACCGGGTTGGGGGAGGGAAGAGGGAAGATTCAAGGTCTTCTTGGAGCTCAGTCAGACATCGGGTAAATCGGCAGAAGCCACCAACGGACAAGCAACGTCCAGGCAGGCGCCTGGGGCAGCCGACTTACCGGATGAAGGGACCGGTTGGGAGAGGGAGGAACGTCCTGCTGGCTTATCGGTCGTGATCGGGCAAGTCCCCGAGGAGGGTGGGCTCGACTTGTCGGTCGATGGGCGGGCCCCAGAGGAGCGGGGAGCCAACTTATCAGTGGATGCATGGCGTCCGCTGTAGGAGCTGGTGGGCAGCTTACCTGTTGAAATTTGGAGCAGTGCAGCGGACAGGCCTGAAGTGTCCCCGGACGCAGCCTGGACTACCACTACGGGAGGCGGCGGGGGAGAGACCTTGCTGGTAGAAGGCCTACTAGAGTCTGGATGGTCTTTGTCCTTGTGGCACTCCTGCTCCCAGTGTTTCTCTTTCTCTTTCTTTTTCTTCTTGGCCTCTGGGGGAAGGTGAAGAAGCGGATTCTCTAAGGTGCTCCATTTCTTTTTCGAGTGTGGCCATCCTAGTTTTTAAGACATGGGCTTCCAGGGCCTGCTGCCTTCTTTTGTGGGTTGCCTGATTGAAGGGCTGGCAGTCTGGCCAAGTCACGGTGTTGTGGTCCAGGCCTAGGCAGAAAAGACACCTTTGGTGACCGTCTTTGTGTGGAATATGAGCACCGCTATCTTCACACTTCTTCTTGGCCTTAGATGATGGAGACGACATAGAGAAGCAACACAAATCATTTATAAAGAAAAAAGGCGTGTTTTAAAGGCAATCGACTGGGCAGTTTTACTGCGAGGTACCATGCACAGGATGACGGCAGGAAAGAACTGGAAGGCGGGTGTGGGGACCGCCCACTATATAGGGTCACGTGACATCGGGCATTGCTGGAAAGGTTTGCCGTGCGGTCCTGATGCCAGGTGGCGCAGTCCTGTGTGTAATGACCTACTGCAGGAACCCTCTTGAAGTATGATCAATACGTTGTTTGCCAGAATTGCCAATAGCCAGTTTCACAGACAGAGTCTGAGCACCATGGGCAAGTGGGGTAGTCTGGATAACCTGCACTTTAATAGAATCATGGACATAGATGGCACAACCACCACCCCCTTTTTCCCAACCTGTCTTTTCTAAAGAGTTGGTAGCCACTCAAGGCGATGGCAGATTCGGGTACTTTAGGACAGAGCCAGGTTTCAACCACCACTAGTATAACTGGGTTGTGTTGTAGGATCCACCTTTGGAGGAGGTCATGTTTCCATTGTAGACTACAAATATTTATTAATGCCAAAAGGAGGCCACCAGCACAGCGCGTTGAGTGGGTAGTAGGGTTGGGCTGTGCATTGGGCCCCGGGTTGGGGTGCACGCTACCCGATAGGAGCAAGAGTAAAATGGCTAGCCTGTAGAGTATGTGTTTCATCCTTACTGCTTCAGCAGAGAGTTTGCGAAAGGTAGGCTTGGGGACAAAGGTCAGGATGGGGAAGGAGTGGATATGTGGCAATAGAAGAAGAGACAGTAAGTGAGAGTGCTTAAGAGAGCACCTAAGCAGTTTAATGGGAGGAGATGAGGTTAGAGGGGAAGTAGAAGGAAGAGTAAAGTGTAGTGAATACTATAGCTCTACACTGACCCCTTGTGGAGACAAAGTATAAACTGCAAATGGGAAAGTGGGAACTTAAAAAAGTTCACGTCCGGGTCGCGTGGCCTTAAACCGCCTATAAATCTAGGGGCCGACCTTGGGTGGGAGGGTGGATGGGGTGGGCGGGGCAGTTGACTCAAAGCGCTGACGGTCTACAACCCCCCCGCCCGAACACTGCTAGGAGCAGCTCAGTCACACATAGGCTGAAGACCTCTACCTTTGCTCGGCCGGCTGAAAGTCCGCTCCCTGGAGCATGCTTGGCTTGGTTGTGGGGTGGGGTGGGGGTTCCTTCCAGCCTAGATAGGGAAAAGAGAACAAAGGGTTTCACGAGAGCAGCCCAGTGGAGTTGAGGGCTGAGGCGCTGGACGCCACAAGAAAAGACCCTGAAGGTTGGTCACTGCAGCTTGATGGTCGTTCCTGTCATGCTTCGTCTCTGGAGGAATGCCCTGAAACTGGATCCTGTCGGTGGGCGGGGGTCCCCGCTGCCCCGCCATGGGGGTAAGCCGTGGGGGTTAAAGGGGTGAGGGTCTGAAAGAGGCGATGGACGGTGGACGGATGAGGGCCAACCAGGGCCAGGGTTGGGGCAGAAATAAGAAGCAAAAAAAAGGGGGGGTTAGCGAGAGGCGGGAAGGGAGCACTAAAAAGAGCACCTCCCCAACCTTAATGCACATGCACTGGCAGGATGGAGGAGGAGTAGGTGGGGGGAGACTGAAAGGGGTACAGAGCATCAACCGGAGCAAACAACAAATTCGGATTCGGCATCAGACCTCGCTGCAGACTACGGTAAAACAATCTGTCCTGAGCCGCATTGCAGTATAGCTTACCTAGCATGGTACAACTGAATTACTTACATAGATACACATTGTAACTCCGAATAATAACAGCTGTACTAACACAGTTCTAGGCAGGGCATAAACTATCACTAGCCCTCTGCCAACACTTAAATGCCCCTTAAAGCTACCGAAGTAACTTGCTAGGAAAGCAGCCGAATGAGGCACTCCAAATGATTAAACAGCAACAGCACAGAATAAACATTTTGCTTACAACCCCCCAGAACACTGCTAGGAGCAGTTCAGTCATACATAGACTGAAGACCTCTACCTTTGCTCGGCCAGCTGAAAGTCCACTCCCTGGAGCATGCTTGGCTTGGTTCTGGGGTTGGGGGGAGGGGGTGTCCTTCCAGCCTTTGCTTGGCTGGCTGAAAGTCCGCTCCATGGAGCATGCTTGGCTTGGTTGTGGGGTCCTTCCAGCCTTTGCTCGGCCGGCTTAAAGTCTGCTTCCTGGAGCATGCTTGGCTTGGTTGTGGGATGGGGGGTTCCTTCCAGCCTTTGCTCGGCCGGCTGAAAGTCCATTCCCTGGAGCACACTTGGCTTGATTGTGGGATGGGGGTTCCTTCCAGCCGTTGCTCGACCGGCTGAAAGTCCGTTCCCTGGAGCACGCTTGGCTTGGTTGTGGGATGGGAGGTGAACTTCCAACCTTTGCTCGACCGGCTGAAAGTCCACTCCCTGGAGCATGCTTGGCTTGGTTGTTTATAAATTAACAGTGTTAAACCCACTGGTCTTAACAACCAGTGGGATTTGAAACCATTTCTAAAAAAGTAGGTTTTTTGGAGCAATTGCTCAGACTGCCTGATCCTTAGCCGGGATTTTGTATCTATTGCTACTTCTGAGAATGAGAATTAGCTAATGGTTATGAATAATGAATGGTAACGTAAATATTTTTTCGTTCATTATTTTTCCTTTTTCTAATTTGCCTCCTTGCCTTTTTTTTTAGATATTCCCTTTTCATCTGGGGACTCACTCTAAGCCTGCCTTTTTGCCTTGAACATACCCCGGATACTGAATGGAATGCCATGAGACTGATTTTCTAGGGGGTCTTCGGTGAATGTTGCCTTGAGATGGCTCTGAGGACTTATAGGCTTGAGTCTCAGTTTTTTTGTAACCTTTAAAGCTAGCCTCACTATATATCATATTATGAGTAATTAATTTTGAGGAATATGTTGCTTGAAATATTAGTGATTAATTAAACATATTGTGACATCTAGCTTCAGGTTATTAAGATATTTGCTTTATTGTTTTTCTAATGGTTTTTTTATACATGGTACTAATGAAACAAAATTTTGAAAATGCTCTGAAACAAAGTTTGTAATGTATAAGAATATTATTGGGTTTTCACTTTTGAATTTGGGGCTCCACCCCTTTAATCACCAGTGTTGGTCTAAAAGGGTCACTTGATCAAGCTTGCCACACCCCTGAGGAAGACTGTGGTTAGGAGTTGAAGCGCTGGGTAGCTACCTCTCATCTGTTTGCCGATGCTAAGCTGCATCTTTCATCTGTATCACAGTCTGGGACTAGTGCTGTTACATTTTTTTTTTTAAATCTCTTATGCACCCCCGGCTCTCCAGGCTCCGTACTTTCAGGAGCACCAGTGGAGTCTGCCCCCACTTCTGCCAACTTACCTGAGTCCTCCGGTTCACCCCATGGTGCTGTGGTTCTCCCCCCAGGCTGGGGATGAGGTGGGGCTGCTACACCCCGAGCAATTCTGATTTCGTCGGGAACCGGATGGCCAGGCAGGTGCGGCCAATTAGGGGTATGCTCCGGTGCTCTGGCTTCCCGGAGCCTGGAAAGCACTTTCCCTTTTTCTTGGGGGAGTGGCACATACCCAGACGTCATGGCGTCACCACTGACATCACCACTACCTATCCCTAAGAGTGAGCTCTGTGCTTGCTGTGCCTCCGATTTCCACCAGGGGTCAGTCAAGCACCGGCGGGCTACTCCCTCCCGGAGAGGAGAGCTGTCCTCAGGACCACTGAATCCTCTCCCTCCTGCTGACCCCGATGGCCCAGGCTCATTCCCAAACCCGGGTCGCCGGCGTGCCGCAAGGTGTGGCGTCCAGCACCTCAATCCTCAGCACCACCGGGCTGGCTGGTGTTGCATTTCTGCACTACATTTTTGCTGAGCATCTTGTGGTAAATAAATCACTATGATTGCATTTTGAAACTCTGCAGCTTGTGTGCCTTCACTTTTTTCATTCTTGTCTTACACTGGGGTTAGACGCCCCTTTTGTGAAGTGCACTGGCTTGATTCGGCTTGTTCGCAAGCACAGCACCCTTTGGAACTGTATCTGAGAGGGTGGAGCAGTGAGGGCTGGACTTTAAGGCTGGCTGCTGTGCCACTGCTGACTTGAGGGTGCAGGGCTGCACTTGCAATCCATCCTGGGCATGGCTGAGGGTGCTGGTGGGGGCCTTAGAAAGTATCCTCTTTTTGTTGTCCCAAACTCTGTTAACCCTACACTCACATGCCCCTAATTTACAGCCATCATTTGCTAACATGACCGAATGTTTTTTTTGTTTTTTGTTTTTTAATTAAAACATTTGCCCTCTACCAGCTTTAGCCGTTAAGATGCACTATCTAGTATGAGGGTTGGGGGAAGGAGAGCAGGAACACAAAATCCCTTTCTATCCAACTCACATGCAATAGCATAACATTAATTTCATTAACAAACTCACCCAGGCCATATTGCAAGGTTTGAAATGTGTTGGCAGACAATGGCAAGTAGGGCTAGTGGCTGAAAAAAAATCCACTGCCACTCAACTCCCCAAGACACTCCACTGATCACACTATTGCACTTATTGGCCCCTGGGGGTGTGTGTGTGTGTGTGTGTGTGTGAGCGTGTGTGTGTGTGTTGGGGGTGCATGATGCTGACACTGGGGAAGAAATCAAGTTTGAGACAGAATGAAAGGAATTGGACTGACTCACTCAGACTATACTGGGCCAAAACTGTTTGGGAAATGGTGTACATTATTTTGTAGCCAGGAATATCACCAGGACACAACATTTTGTAAACTGGAAAAGCGTACCAAGGAAGCATATTGTCCGGCGAGATAGTACAGCCTAGTTGTTGGAGCACAAAACTGTGAATCTGGAGACCCAGAAGACTTGGGTGTGACTCCCTAAGCTACCACTTCATACTGTGTGACCCTGAGCAAGTCATTTAACCTCCTTTTGCTTAAATCTCTCCTGCGCCACACAGGGAAATGAGCACTGGCTCAGTGTGTCTTTCCTGGTCAAAAATTCTAAACAAAAATAACAAAAAAAAAAAAACAGGTTGACATGACAACCTTTTCCCCTAAATAAAACACCTCAGTATTCAAAAATGTCAGCACTCAAACATAAACCTTACATTCAGGTTGCATGGCACCTTTCTGTCACATAAAACTAATCTAATCACATTT
This sequence comes from Neoceratodus forsteri, assembly GCA_016271365.2. Classification (NCBI taxonomy): domain Eukaryota; kingdom Metazoa; phylum Chordata; order Ceratodontiformes; family Ceratodontidae; genus Neoceratodus; species Neoceratodus forsteri. Next base: position 559,482,630 of record CM057450.1, on the reverse strand, counting down.
TAACCCCCTCCCATTTCTTGTTTTTTTTTTATTTAAATGTTAACTCTGATCAGCTTCAAAGAAATCTCTCTTCGAAACAATTTGCCGCTGACCTATTTTAGCTCTGGACTGCAAAACATCAACAAAACAAGTACAGCAGGAAATAATTAATTTGCCAGCGAGCGGTGGGGGGCAGGAGAACCATAGGATGACAACTATACACATGATTAGTATGCAGAGTGGAGCACCTGCTGCCTATAGGTCTGAAATCCTGCAGTGCCGACTCAGTGGCTCAGTCCTGTTTCCTTTCTGCTTTCTCTGCACTTTTGCTTCTCGCTGGTCTCAAGTATGTACTAGGCAGCTATGTGGTTTTCAAGGAGATAGTATTGATCACTCTCTGCTACTGACAACCCAATGCACTCCTCCCCCCCCCCCACATACACACAGACAATTTTAACACCAATTAATTCAGTTGTTGCTGACTGATGAGCTGAGGCTAAAAAAATGTGATTAAAAAGTCCAGAGGGCAGCTTGTAACGTCCTCCCCCCAAAATGGCACACACACACTCACATGGAAAGGAATGCCCCGTACCACTACTCGACTGCTACACTGCTGAGTTTTGCTAAATCAACAGAAGTATGCAGGTTGCTATAGGCTTTGCAGTCAGCCTCCCTTCAATGCGGACCATGCAGGGATGCCCAAGATTTGACGGCTGGAATTTTCTGAGTCCCAACCTCCAGTTTAGCACTGACAAACCAGTGGAACCTTACTTGAAAAAAAAAAGCGTGTCTTCCACTCTGGGCATACTAACTACAAAACCCTTTGGCACCTGTAATTTAGAAATATAACGATGCCAAAGATAAACAACTAGTTAAACTAGCAATTCATGGCAAAAATGGCACTATCTGTTGTCCACCCTTAAAGAAAGCATCTAGCTTCCCTTACTGCAGAGGCTACTAAACTAAACTAAACTAAAAATAACTTTGTAGAGTAGCTGACTTTTTTTTTTTGGTTTAGCATAGCTGAAGTAAAAGGCACTGGCCTCCACTTGCTAATGGTCTTGTCATGGTGTGTGTGTGTGTGTGTGGGGGCAGGAATCAGAGCCACGACCATAATTTTTCGGATGAGTAAACTAGAACTGAGGCAAAGATACTACCAAAGTTATGTTTAGTGTACAGTAGTCAGTGCAGTAAGAGAACTCAGAATCAGGGCTGTCATGCCGACTGTGGCCAAATTCTTACCCAGGTTGTGCTTTTTAGACAGAGGAAGGCTATAAATGTGTAATTTAGGGTTCCCCTTGGCAGCCCATCTGGAGGCGTGTCAGCTTCGAGATATGCTTGCTGGTATACGAGGTCCTATATGGGCTTAGTCCTGGCTAGCTATAAGATTTCCTGACTCCACTTATGTCTGTCCACCTTCTCCGCTCCACCCAGGCTGGCTTACTGTCTGTCCCATGGTCCAGGTTGAAGCTGTCAGGGGACATATCATTCCGGGTAGCTGCAGCAATACTCTGGAGTGTTTAACCTGCCCATATGAGATCTTCCAGCATGGGGGGACCATAAAAGGTGCCCTGAAATACCATCTCTAAACTTTTTTGAAATCTGTGGCAAGCTGGAATATGCTGTATTTGTGAAAACCCCTCCATGTTTATCTTGTAATTTGTTTATTTGCATGTATTATATGTTTCGTGCCGTGTTAGTTTTACTTGCTCTATGTGGCGCCCTGAGCCTGAGGGAAAGGGCACCATAGAAATAAAAACTGCCTTGCCTTAAACCCGTTTTTAATTGTGTGCCCCTATCCCCCAGAAATGTTCTTGGCATTATGTCTCTTCCCAGAATGCTTATTTATTAAACTGAAAACAGGCAGTGGCAAATATCTTTTGTAGCCGACATGAAATGCTGCACAAAACTGTGGTGCAAACTGGTGGATGTGTGTGTGTGTCATACTCCAAAATTACACTGCAGTGCAGAACTAAGGGTACATAATCAAAGCCAATTATAAGTGGCAATTTCCCAAAGTTTTAGGCATACAATCTGGATTTTTCAATCCCTGCAACTTAAAAACATCTGCTACACCACATTTCTGTGGTCTAGCATGTGTCAGATTCAGGGCCACTTGTATGCACCTTTTCACCAGGTACATCTAAACCTAGAAGCAAGAAGCCAGAACGCAAGTAGCAATGTTATAACGTGACTGACACTGGAAAATTCAGCACAGGTTGGTCCATGGGGATAAAAAACACCAGATGTGCCAGCCTCCACAGTTGCAACCCAGGCCACAGACCTTGTGCCAGTTTTAGAAAATGTGGCCTACGTAGGGCCACCCTGCTGGAAGTGCTGTATTTCAGAGGGGACGTTAAACCTAAGTCCCATCTCCCCAATGACCGTCTATGTAGAAATAGTGTCTTTAACAGAACTTACAAAAAGGTTACTTGCTTTGTTTACCAAAATGTATTTTTCTAACTAAATGAGAACAAACTTCATTGTAGATTTCAGCTTCTGCCCATAAGTCAGTACTGGACTCTGTGTGATCAGAAAGCATAGTCTGAGCCAGCCCAGTGGATCGACGGTAGTGCCACCACCTGCCACACCAGCAACTGGAAATGGAGTCTCACTTAGCAGCTGCCTCTTGGTGGAGACCTGCAAGTGCGCAGCAGGTTGCCTATGGAAGGACTGGCCCATCCTCGACATTCACATGAATGGTACGTCATTACACGCTGGTGTCTCAGGGGATGAAGAGGAAAAACCTCCAAGAGGCAGGATGATTTTCCAACTGCCATAGAAACCACACCTTCTTCTGGATGTGGACTCCTGGGATGGTAGACAGCCCTCCCCTATGTGGCCCCACCATGGAGGGCAATCTGTGGGGGATGTATGGGAAGCAGGTTAGTCCCAGATAAGGTGGGTGATGGGGCTGCATGGGTAAGAAGGGAAAGGTGACTGACAACAAGTGTGGATAGAACATCATATCCACGTCCCTAGAAAGGCACCAATACTCTATCTCCGGCTCCCCCACCCAACCCAACTCACACACCAGACTGTGCGCCGCTTAGGGGCTGCCTTAAGGCAGTAGCACCACGAGGAATAACCTGTGGTGGGAACCAGGGGATGAGCTTGATTTCAACACAGCCGAGAGGTTGCAGGTAAGTGCCTGATAAACAGCCGTGCTGCTAGGGGAGGAAAGAACTATGTAAGAAAAATAATCCCATCAAGAGCACAGTTTGACCTGACACAAGTAACTCAATCTCAATGTCATTCAGTAGATTCTACTCCTTGGGCTCCTAATAAAGCCATAATTCAGGATGCCTGATGGTAAAACGTACAGCTTATACTGCTGACAGCAGGGGTTCAACCCCCCCCCTCCAGCCCACGATATCACAGATGTGGTGACAGGAATTAGCATCTTTCTCGGGCCTGTCCTACATGGGGAAGGGTGGGTGTCTCCTGCCATGCTACATGACTGCCCACTGGTATCCTAGTGAGAGGAAGTCCTTTCAGCAGGATTACACAGCTCCTGATGGGAGTGAAATCATGCTGCCATCATAACGCAGGGTGCTGATAGGATGCAGTGGCACTATTCGTCCAGAACAGTGGCCAGAAATGTCTCCCATCTTGGAGAGCACCCCAATGGGGATGACACGTAGGAGGATGAAATATGGCACCATGACCTTTTGGTCTACCTACCACCAGCAGCAGCCCCACCAAGTAGGAAAGTTCCTGTAGCTCTCGTCCCAGCTCACCAAGGGTACAATCAGTGGGTTTCTTGGGGTCAGTGTGGCCACCACAGGTATGGGATCTAGGGATTGTGGATGTGCCAAAGAACAGCATGGCTTCCAAACCCTCCCGCTTAACATTCCATGGGCAGATTGGATTAAAACAGACAAAGCTTTGCATGGGTTTACCTGGCAGAAAGGAAAGCTGAGAATTAAATGGAGGGACTTGAAATTGAAGAGGGAGTGGGGCTTCCTAACTTAACGACTTATTATCACGTGGCACAATTTCTCCCATGGATAGGCTACAAAAAAGGCAGACCCAGAGAATGTCTGGTTAGACGTAGAAATAAAAAGTAACAAGGGGACTTACCTGCCAAGTTTGTTTGACTCTGCCCATACAGGGGCACTGCTCAGCTCCATCAATTCCATGGGCCAAACAAATGTGCGCTATCTGGGCCAAGGTGAGAAAAGACCTGGGGATAGGCAGCAGTATCACATTCTTCACCAGGCCAGAGCACTGCAAGGGATTCTTGCCCCCACAGTCTGATACTGCCTTTAAACGATGGAAAAAACAAGGTCTTTATAGAGTCTCACAGTTTTTGTAGGGGGTAAGATAAAACCTTTTGAGACATTGCAGACAGAATACAGACTACTGAGAAGAGACTTTTTCCATTATTTGCAGGTAGTGTCCTTCATTAGGGGATGCTCCAGTTTGCAGGAGTTGCAGATGGAACTACATCCACTGATAAATTATATTGAGACTACAGGGCTGAGATAGGGTACCAAAACATTAATCTCCAACATGGTGACCTGTTATAAACCGGAAGGAGGAGTCCTGCCACTGCACAGTAGGGAAGCAACCTGCACAGAAGGGGAGCATGGGAAAGGGAAGCACAACTCCAGCTAGAATCAACTGGAATGGCAGAATATATGGGAAGGAATATCTGAAACCTCAGCTTCCAATAACTGGCAGGAGTTCAGGTGGAAGGTGGCAGGCAGGTATTTTCTGACTCCATCTCGAACTAAACATTTCACACCTGGGGCACAGACAGTTGTCGGAGGAACTGTGGGGGGGGAAGGTACTCCATATCATATTTTTTGGGACTACCCATCAATTAAACCTTTTTGGGAGGACGTTGGTTCCAAATACAAACACATGGTAGGACTGAATACTGACCCCAGTTCCATACATCTCATCCTGGGAAAAAATTGCCAAAAGGTCGGAGAACAAACCAACAGAAGAGTTTTGCAGAAATGTTATTAGCAGCAGTCCACAAGGCGATCACAAAGAAGTGCTTGACTTCAGTTTGCTCCACATCGGCTGAGTGGGTTAGCATAACCAAATCCCTATACCAAGCTGAGAAATTAACTACCAAACTTAGGTTGCAGACAGAAAAATTTCAGGGGGTATGGTTGCCCTTTACGTCTCATATGGAGGACACAGAGGGTCAATAGGGGTACTAGGGGGAAATGCCAACAAAGCACATCTCCCACTCCCTCTTCCCTCAAGCTGTTGGTACCCCTTGATTGTATTAGCCAACTATAAGCACTTTTTATGTATCTCTCTTCATATGACTGTAGACTTACTTATCATGTATGTCGCCTGTACAATGAATAAGTACTTATCGTTGTTACTACCATCCCTTTTTCCCCAGGATGCACGGAAGGCGAGCAACTCGATGGTTCAGTGCGCAAATTTCCTGGCGAAACGTTTCAATAAATAAATAAACAATGTCAAACAGACTCACAAAGAATGTAAGGCAGCAATACCTACCGCGGTAGGAAATCTGCAGACTGACAACCAAACCTGTTTCTTCATTCTGTTATTTCTAGTACCAGTTGTTGATTGTCATCTTTATACAGGTATTTGTAAAGCTGAAAACACACGCGAGACCATCTTGATACAAATCATCGGACACCGGCAGGAGAGTGTTGTAGGACTTTACAGTTCTGCCAGTTTACAGGACTCTTAGAATGAGCAGTATACATTAAAGACTGGTATGGACTTATCAGCCAGGCCACATTTGGACATTATGGCATACAGACATTATGCTGGGTCTGTTTTCAGACCTATTTAACTGGAATAAGTGAAACCTGTATATCTGTAAACCTGTAACACATGTCAATGTTGTATTCTTGCATTGCTGTAATGAAGTTAAAAAAAAAAAAAAAAGAAAAGCCTGGCTAACAGAATAAGGAGGAAAACATAGAAAAAAAAAAGGATAAGCACTCCCTTCCCCCAACTGTAGAAGTCAGATTCATCAAAGCGCAACAAAATAATATGAATGGAATCACGAAGTGGGGCCTTAAATGAGACATTAGAAGTCTAGGCATGAGAATAAATCCACTTCCATTTGATTTACGTGAGTGAGTTTTTCCGCCTTCAGGCTATTTTTAGTGAATTCAGCAGTGATATGATGCATTTGGGAAATAACAGCTCTTTATCAGTCCACAAAAAAATAAATATGGAAACACCCAGCATTTAGTTTTGAATCTGGGAACTTTGACTGCGCAAAGACCATTTCCACTCAAGCCCAACCTTCTCCTTTAACTAGAAGGGAGTAGCCGGCCCGGTGGCACTGAAGGTTGAGGCATCCGCCTTACCTAGTGCCATGCTGCGACCCAGGTTCAGGAAAGAGTCCGGGGAGCCAAGGGTTGGTCGGGGAGGAGAGAACGGAGTGTCCGACGGACTGCTCTCCTCTCCTGGGAGGGAGGGGGTCCATGTCCTGCGACACTAATGGCGCCCAGTGGAGACTAGGTGCACTGCAGTCAGGGACCATACAGGGAGACAACGTCAGGTGGCTGACCTGCAGACGTGGGTGGAAGCGTGCACGTCACGCCTGGACAGCATTGCACGTCCTGCGTCAGGGGTGGGACATGAACAAGCAGAAAACCCTGGCGCCGGGGAGCCGAAGGTGGACGCCCAGTGGCCAAGTCCACACGCCCAGTGCCGACCCCGACTTGACTTTCTGTGGTCCCCTGCCTCCTCTCGTGAGGGCCAGCGGCCCAGCTTACCCAATTCCTTGATCGGGGTAGGGGGTTCAGACAGGGGGTGGAGGCAAGGCTGAGTGGGTCCACCAGAGAGATGCCCTGGTGTTGGTGCCAGGTGGGGATAAACAAAGTTGACAAAAAAACAAAAATTAGAAGGGAGTCAGCACAGGCAGAGAATGGCTTTGCCAAACTGAGATGTTTCTTAAATTCAAATGTACTCATTCCACCAGGATACCACATGCTCTGACATGTGCATCTCATTTGCAAGGAGTCTGGCAAAAGAGCTGCAAAAAGTGACGCAGCTCAGTGTAGCCAGATGCAAGGTGCTACACTTGAGGTGGAAAAACAGTTATCACTGATAAGCTGAAGCAGGAGAAGCAGTATACAGCCGCTGTCAAGCGGACCAGCAGACTGCTGAGATGCTTCAAAAGCAGAGTGACCAGCAGAGCGGGGGAAGTAATCCTTCAACTTTACAAGGGCCTGGTCAAGCCACACCTGCAATACTATGTCCATCATTACAAAAGGAACATTGAGGCAGTCAAGAGGGTAATAGCTGATAAAGAGTGGAAGACGGCATCTATGGGCTGTACAGCCTGCTTCAATCTATAAGTGTACATAGGGCAGTACCTGTTAGAATGCAACACAAAAGTACAGCATACTGCAGCGGAGTATCTGCAGTAAATAAGGCAATTTCACTGGCTGTTAATCTCTTGTGTCATGCACTGTCACAGGGTGCTGTGCTGCGTCCTGGTCGGCTCCACTGTATGTAAGGCAGGGGGGCCATCAAAATGATCATCATGGCAGGGGAACCACAAGGAGTGGCTGGTGGCCCTTAACATGTTCACCTGCTAGAAAAAAACAGACTGAGAGGGGGGCATGATCTCTGTCTTCTGCACACTCAAGGGTATCAACAAAACTGAACAGACTGATTTGGTTAATCCGCTGTCCTACAGCAGGGCACTGGAGGCGCCCTGAGACTCAGAGGCACAAAATTCAGAAAGTGCTGAACCTATGGAATGGCCAATTACTACAGACAAAGATTACAAAGACACTAGTAAAAACCTTCAAGGTACGCCTGGACGTATTTCTGCATACCAAGGGAATCATGGGGTACTCTGTGTAGTAGACAGGGTATGTTATCCCTATAAATTAGTACATGCTGCACATCGTACTGATTCATCTCTGATTATGAAGTGCAGAGGAGGTGGACCTCAAATACTTCACTTCCGAACTTGACGAGCCTGTGACACTTTGAAGAAAAATTTGAAGAGCATAACACATGGGCCTCCCGATGGCTCTGTAGCAGGGCGCCACTCTGCCCGTGAAGGAGTTCCAGGTTCAGCAGCGAACTCAGGACGCTGTGTCTGGAGGCAGGCTGGATCGCAGCAGCTGCCACTCGGCAGTGAGCTGTGGGAATGGAGGGATGGTGCTGGAGTCCAGTTCCAGAGCGCTCCCTGGGGTGGGCCAAGGGAGATTGCTCCCTCAGCCAGAAGTCACTGCATGCAGCCAAGGCAACTCGATATTCCAACCACAGAGAGCACCACTCAGCATTAAAAGAAATCTGTATACATTTATTTACCCGCGTATTTGAAGTCCAAACATCTGTGCAAAAAATGCCACATGGATCAAGGCGCGAACCTGCTGTGCTGTCTGCAAACTACTGGGAGAGCAGAGGGTGATGGGAAACTGACACGTACTCCAACTGGTTTTGCTGTGCACCTCTTCAGGGAGTAAAAGTCTATGCATCAAGCCACCCTTTTATGTCTGTCAATTAAAGCGCCAGTGAACATTTGATAATGCACAGACTATGGCAGCCAGTAAAAAGTATTAGGGAATAGTGCCTAAGCACAGTGAAAACCGTGTTATTGCGGACGACACTGTTGAACCCAATTTTAAAACAACTTCATGCACTGTGATTAAAACCTTACTGCTGATGGCTCTCACTGTCACGTCAGCGGATCAGGAATTCATCAGATATCCCTGTAAGACAAGAAAGCGTATATGTTTTCAGTTTTCACTTCTGTCCTGAATAGACGTGGCTATACCTAGATGAATTCTGACCAGATATAATGCTGGGACCAAAAGTAAATACACCACTGGGACAGAAAGTAGATGATCCTAAAGACTGTACAGGAACACTAACGGCAATTAATGAACTAAACAAACAGGAACACTAATGGCAATTAATGAAATAAACAGACCATTCGAAATCTTTACTAGAGAAAGACAAGGGGGATCTGGAAGCAGTTATTGGAGCACTAACATCAATAATTCCAATTTAAGTAAAACACATATCAACTTCCCATTGCAGACAATTTACATAAACCCACTACTGCAACATATGGCTACCAACTGTGCTAAGTGGGCTACCAACATTTTGAGCAGTATTTGTTATATTTTTCGAAAAAATGTGTGTAGCCAGTATCAGAGGTATCATTTTCAAAACTTGAGACCAAAACCAGTTTATGTGCATAGTTATATTTACGTCACCTTAAGCTACCAATTGAGCTGAAGGGGCTCCCAAATTTACTTGTAATATTGTGCAGTCAACACAAATCATACAGATCTCAGAGACAGACCAAGACCAGCTAGGTGAATGAAAGGCAGACTCATTTAAAAATGAGACTGACATTTTCTTGCTTGATGCATATCAAAATGGTTATTATTTCAAAACAAACACTTGATTTTTTGATAGTCCCTAACCCTGTGCAGCCTACAATATGTGCCTTGCCGAAGGTCCATAAGGGATTCGCAGATCCCTCAGGATGCTCTATAGTGGTAGGGAAAGGGTCCCTCACGGAGCCATTGTCCCAATATGTGGACTCCCACACTAAAAATATTGTGAGGACCCTACCCTCCTATCTGAGGGATACTGCAGAGATACTAAACATCCTGGGGGATACGATTTTAGAGCCAAATCGGTATGTGGTAGCCATGGACATCGAGTCCCTTTGTACCCATGATGGAGGACTGGAGGAAGTACAGAACTGGCTAACAAGGGACAATACTCTTGAGTAATTACTCAGATTGATTTCCTTACCGAATTAGCCAGATCTGTGCTTGAAAAGAATGTGATTTTATTCCAGGGACATTTATTTCACCAAATGAAGGGTGTAACTATGGGTGCAAGTTTTGTACCCAACTATGCTAATCTGTATACCTTTGTAGGTGGGAAAGCAGACATTGTTCAGAACAGGAATTCCAATCTTGTTTAATTTTATTTTATAAATACACCTATGGCGAATGGCATGGCGAGGTAGCATGGGTGAGCTAAATGAGTTCAAACAATTCCTGGAAATGTCAAACCCAAATCTGAACATTCAGATGGTATGCGACAGCTCAAATGTACATTTTTTTAGACCTAGAAATCCAGAAAAAAGACAACAGTTTTACTGACACTGAGCTGTTCAGAAAATCAGCTACTCCATGTAGCAGCTGCCATCCGTGTCTCACCAGCAGGAACACACCAAAGTCACCGTTTATGCACATTAACAGGAACTGCTCTGATGACGGGGATTATCAGCATAGAGCAGTGGAAATGAAGCAAAGATTCATGCCCTGGGGCTACAGCCATTCTGCTGTGTCCATAGCCAAAAATGCCGTGGAGGAAATGGAACGGAATGAATTACTCCGGTATAGAGAAAGAAATATGGAAAGTAACCAACAGCTTAATTTAATTTACAACCTGTACACTGAAATCAAGAGAGGTTAAGTTTGTACTGTTATGAAATTGGCATAACCCTTAATATAGACCCCACACTGGCAAATAAGAGCCACCTAGAGTGGTCTTTAGACGAGAAAGGAATCGGGCCAACCACAGTTTCCAACCTTTGATAAGAGACATAGACCCAGTTAGCTACCAGATCCACCCATGTTCTGTCCACGCATGTGGTCACTGTAAATTCTGTCCCCAACTCAAAAACACGGAGGTATTCAGTTCAGTCAATACAACCAAGACCTTTGAAAATCGTAATTCTGTTAACTGCTCTAGTGGAAACATCATTTATTTGGCAACTTGTACGTGGCTTGCATTTGATGTGGGAAAAACAAACAGAGCCTTTAAAGTAAGGGTGGGGGAACATCCCAAGGCAGCAAGGACATCAATAATGCTTCGGCTATGCAGAGTTCTGGCGATATGAGGAATCACAGCTTCAGTTTTTGTGCAGTAGAAAAACTGAAGTTGGGACTGGGTGGAAGCAACTCAGAGGCACTAACAATGAGAAGGGAATCATTCTGGATTTTCAAACTGAAAGTTCTGAAACATCCAGGACTTAATGATTCCATAGAATTATCAACTGTCCTGTGCAGCCACTACTGTACTGTGAGGCTACACTCTGAATTTGCTAAAGAGTTTATTGGACGTCATTTAGCAAACCAGCTTGTTTGAATGGCCTGTGGCGCTGTATGGACAGAAATATACAGCTCCGGTTTTTTGCTGGCTGTTTTGCTTTGAACTTTGTATATATACGTAGTGGCCAGGCAGGCGCATCTTTAATCGTATATTTAGTCTCTGCCCCTTGCTTAACATTAAGCTAGCTGGTCTTGGTCTCAAGCTCATATGATTGGTGTTGGCTGCACAGTATTACAAGTAGAAGATAAAATGCTGCTAGCCCTGTCAGCTGAGTTGGTAGCATATGTTGACATAATTATAACTATGCACATAAACTGGTTTGGGTTTCAAGTTTCGAGACCTGTACAGCTGGTGCTGGCTGCACACATTTTTAGAAAAATAGAACAAGTGCGACACAAAATGTTAGTAGCCCACTTAGCACAACTGGTAGCCATAAGTTGCAATACTGGCATTACGTAAATTGTCTGCATCAGAAATTTGTTATGCGTATTATTTAAATTGGAATTATTGATGTTAGTGCTCCAATAACTGCTTCCAGATCTCCCCTGTCTTTCTCTAGTAAAGATTTCGAATGGTCTGTTTATTTCATTAATTGCCATTAGTGTTCCTGTTTGTTTAGTTCATTAATTGCCGTTAGTGTTCCTGTACAGTCTTTAGGATCATCTACTTTCTGTCCCAGTGGTGTATTTATTTTTGGTCCCAGTATTATATCTGGTCAGAATTCATCTAGGCATATCCATGTCTATTCAGGACAGAAGTGAAAACTGAAAACATATACGCTTTCTTGTCTTACAGGGATATCTGATGAATTCCTGATCCGCTGACGTGACCGTGAGATCCATCAGCAATAAGGTTTTAATCACAGTGCATATACTTTACACTAAAATGTTTTAAAATTGGGTTCAACAGTATTGTTCACAATAACACGGTTTTCACTGTGCTTAGGCACTATTCCCTAATACTTTCTACTGGCTGCCATAGTCTGTGCATTATCAAATGTTCATTGTTGCTTTAATTAACAGACATAAAAGGGTGGCTTGATGCACAGACTTTTACTCCCTGAAGAGATGCACAGCGAAACCGATCGAGTACAAGTCAGTTTCCCATCACCCCCTGCTCTCCCAGTAGTTTGCAGACAGCACAGCACGTTCGTACCTTGAGCCATTTGGCATTTTTTGCACAAATGTTTGGATTTTAAACATGTGAGTAAATAAATGCATACAGACTTTCTTATGCCGACTGAGTGGCCCTCTTTCTTTGTGGTAGGAACACTGTGATACTGGTTGCTGTAGCACACTTGGGGAGGGAACCATTTTGTTTTTGTCTTGGAAGGCCACTCAATAGGCTATGCCCCTGCCAAGGAAGGACAGCAGAACTAGGGAGAAAACTGGAGAGCAAAACCCATGACCATCTATATGACAACCTGTGCTTCAACCCCTCCCCTGGGTCCTAAACAACTGTCTAAGTGACAGCCTGGCCTTCAAGGCCTCCCCTGGGTCCTAAACGACCGTCTGTGTGACAGCCTGGGCTACAACTATCTATGTGATGGCCTGGCCCTCGAGGCCTCCCCTGGGTCTTAAACTGTCTTTATGAGGGCCTGGGCTTCAAGGCCTCCCCTGGGTCCTAAAGGACCGTCTACATGATGGCCTGGGCTTTAAGGCCTCCCCTGGGTCCTAAAGGACCGTCTACATGATGGCCTGGGCTTTAAGGCCTCCCCTGGGTCCTAAACGACCGTCTGTGTGACAGCCTGGGCTTCAAGGCCTTCCCTGGGTCCTACACGACTGTCTATGCAACAGCCTGGGTGTCAAGGGGCCCCCTGGGTCCTAAATGACTGTCTATGTGATGGCCTGGGCTTCAAGGCCTCCCCTGGGTCCTAAATGACCATCCATGTGACAGGCTGGGCTTCAAGGCCTCCCCTGAATCCTAAGCGACTGTCTATGCGACAGCCTGGCCTTCAAGGCCTCCCCGGGTCCTAAATGACTATCTATGTGGCGATCTGGGCTTCAAGGCCTTCCCTGGGTCCTAAATGACCGTCTATGTGACGGCCTAGCCTTGATGGCTTTCCCTAGGTCCTAAGCGACCATCTATGTGACAGCCTGGGCTTCAAGGTCTCCCCTGGGTCCTAAATGACTGTCCATGTGACAGTCTGGCCTTCAAGGCCTCCCCTGGGTCCTAAATGGCTGTCTATGTGACAGCCTGGGCTACAACTGTCTATGTGATGGCCTGGCCTTCGAGGCCTCCCCTGGGTCCTAAACTGTCTTTATGAGGGCCTGGGCTTCAAGGCCTCCCCTGGGTCCTAAAGGACCATCTACACGATGACCTGGGCTTTAAGGCCTCTCCTGGGTCCTAAACGACCACCTATGTGACGGCCTGCGCTTCAAGGCCTCCCCTGGGTCCTAAACAACCATCTATGTGACAGCCTGGGCTTCAAGGCCTCCCCTGGGTCCTACACGACTGTCTATGCGACAGCCTGGGTGTCAAGGCCTCCCCTGGGTCCTAAATGACTGTCTATGTGATGGCCTGGGCTTAAAGGCCCTCCCGGGTCCTAAAAGACCGTCCATGTGACAGGCTGGGCTACAAGGCCTCCCTCCCCTGAATCTTAAACGACTGTCTACACAACAGCCTGGATGTCAATGCCTCCCCTGGGTCCTAAATGACTGTATATGTGGCAGTCTGGGCTTCAAGGCCTCCTCTGGGTCCTAAACGACCATCTATGTGATGGCCTAGCCTTCAAGGCGTTCCCTAGGTCCTAAGCAACCGTCTATGTGACGGCCTGGGTTTCAAGGTCTCCCCTGGGTCCTAAATGACTGTCTATGTGACAGCCTGGCCTTCAAGACCTCCCCTGGGTCCTAAACGACTGTCTAGGTGACAGCCTGGGCTACAAATGTCTATGTGATGGCCTGGCCTTCGAGGCCTCCCCTGGGTCCTAAACTGTCTTTATGAGGGCATGGGCTTCAAGGCCTCCCCTGGGTCCTAAAAAACTGTCTACATGATGGCCTGGGCTTTAAGGCCTCCCCTGGGTCCTAAACAACCATCTACATGAAGTCCTGGGCTTCAAGGCCTCCCTGGGTCCTAAATGACCGTCTATGTGACGGCCTGAGCTTCAAGGCCTCCCCTGGGTCCTAAACAACCATCTACGTGATGGCCTGGGCTTCAAGGCCTCCTCTGGGACCTAAACAACCATCTACATTATGTCCTGGGCTTCAAGGCCTCCCCGGGGCCTAGACGACCGTCTATGTGACGGCCTGGGATTCAAGGCCTCCTCTGGGCCCTAAACGACCGTCTATGTAATGGCCTGGCCTTCGAGGCCTCCACAGAGTCCTAAACAACTGTCTACGTGACAGCCTGGGCTTCAAGGCCTCCCCTGGGTCCTAAAAAAGTGCCTACATTACGGCCTGGCCTTCAAGGCCTCCCTGGGTCCTAGATGACTGCCTAAGTGATGGTCTGGGCTTCAAGTCCTCCCTTAGGTCCCAAACAACTGTATGTGATGACCTGGCCTTCAAAGCCTCCCCTGGGTCCTAAACGACCATCTATGTGACAGCCTGGGCTTCAAGGCCTCCCCTGGGTCCTAAGGTCAACCAACAATGGATCCTAGTCCACACAGAGAACTGCCTGGGAGGGGGTGGCAGCCCTCTCTTGGAGCCCCCGCCATGAAAGGGAGATTCGTGGGGCTGTCAGGAAAGTCAGGGACCCTGGGAAAGCAGGGGTGAACGGGTAACACTGCTCCAACAGAATTTGTTTTCTTCAGTAAGACTCATGTTTATATTGGCAAATGGCGCTAATGAAAACTGATATAATAAAGTAAATTCCATTGTTCAGATGAGACGTTAAACCGAGGTTCCGTCTGCCTGTTTGGTGGTTGTTCAGGTGAATGCTAGAGATCCAATGGTATTTCTCAAAAAGAGTACAGGAATTTTTTCTTTAAAGGAAATATCATAAATCATAAACCAGAAAAACAAATTATAAACGTCAGACCACATCAAAAATCACACAGAAGAACTAAAAAAAAATGAGGGTAAAAAAAAAAAACAAGGAAAAAGGGGAAACAATATACAAAACCAGAAGCAAACCAATGGCTGAAAAGGAAAAACATCTATCAGCTTTGAAACCCTATCCATACTCAAAATCCCTTCCTCCCACTTTTGTGCTGTAATAGTAGGGAAAAAAGGAAAGAAGCACAGAAAACCCCCAAAAAGAAACAAAACAGATACACTTGTTATACACCACCAAGATTGCTCTGTCTTCTAATGCGAATAACAAACCAATGGCAGGTCAGATCTAAAATCTGCAGTTTCCTGCCCTGCAATTTTTTACTTTCCAGCTGCTGAAGGTTGTATTATTTCATGATCACTATTTCCTAGTACATTCTTGCCTGCCAGACATAATATTTGCATATTGCAAACAGAACTATCAGTGTACTTTATCAACCTTTCATTGGCCAAGGTTGCGGAAAAATTCCCCAAACCAATGACTTTTGTAAATAGTGGCTCCTGCTCATAGGTGGCGGAGCCAGGGGGTCAGGTGACCCCTCACTTTTGCAGCTGAGGGGTCAGACATTGAATTGAACAGTTCCCTAGATTGAGGTGTTGTATGCAATTCTGACCCCCAATTTTTTTAGTACACTCCTCCACCCCTGCTCCTGCTTTGTGCAATACATTTTCAAAATCCCACTATGTAGGAACAATCTAGCAACAAATGTGTTAGTACAGATTGGCCTTGGGGAATTCCTCCTCTCTTCAACTGTTTATGCTTTTGGGAAACTTTAACCTCTAGTTTCTCATGACTACACAGCCATACTTAGAAAGAGTAGGGGAATTATTTCTTTTTTTATTTAAAATAAAATAAGAGAACATATACAGGATAATGGATGGGCAACAGTGAACAACAACACTGTTGTTCACTGCTGAGAGGTTGTCATGACAACCATGTAAACCTTGAGGGCGAAGCTTGAGAGGTTTTCGGTTGTTGTACAACATTAAGAAGTGAACACAGTGTTGTTGTTGTCTGTTGCCCATCCATTATCTTGTATAGTGTATAGGCAACAGTAAATAAATTGCTGGTCCCTTCAACAGCAGTCACGCCGTGATGTCAGGCCCCCCCCCCCACATACACACAAAGTCCGAGAAAACACTCCAGTCCGTCCTAACCCCAATAGCCTTCTGATTTATTTTCAAATGAAAATAGAAAGGTTAGTGTCCTACTGTGTTCTGGGAAAGAAAACAAAACAAAAATAGGCACTTTCAGTGCACTGCTTGATTACCACATTCTGTGCCATCACTCAACTGCCGCGGCCATTTATGGAAGTTTGGTGCTCCGCAACTTGTGCATGTCCAAAGACAATCAGTGCTGGCCAGCGCAGCGGTTGGATTTCCACTTGCGACACCAGCGACCTGGGTTCGGGAACGATCCAGGTCACTGGAGGGCCGGCCAGGGGGAGAAGGATTGAGCATACCTAGACTGCTCTCCTTCTCCAGGGGAAGGGTGGTGTGTACTCAGTGCACAGAGTGATGCCCGGTGGACACTAGGCGCATCGCACACCACCAGCGCCTTCAGAACTCAAGGGCGGGGTGGACACCAGCCGTCACTGTACGTCCCCGCCCCTGCTTACAGGGAGAAAACTCTGCCACGGCTGTCTCTACGCAGCCCTGCCCCTGGGCTTCAATTAGCCTCCCAGCCGGTTCTCCGACCAAGATTAGTGCTTGCTGCGCCAGTTTTGGAGAACGGTGCCATGACCCCCACCCCCTTGGGGGTAAGCCAGGGGTAACAGGACAACGCAGGCACAATGGGAGGTGGGAGTCTGGGGGTTCATGACCAGGGCAGATGCCGACGGTCCAGAAGGCAGCAAAAAGTATACTAAATAAAAAATAAAAAAAAAAAAAAAGACAATCAGTGCTGCAGTACCATCACTGTGATGTACTAATGATGGCACAACAGCAGCACGATGTCACAATGGGGGTAGAACAAGCTTGTTTTTCTGCTGATTTCTGTGTATAATAACCCGCCCTCTTTTCCACTCTTCCCACCCCTACCCCTACCTCGTCCCACTCTGACCGGACTGCCTCAGCCCCGCGGACAATGCTCCCCCTCCTCTGGAACTGTCACCGGTCACGTGTCAAGATGTCCTTAAATTACTAAGATCTATCCCTGTCTGTGGTACTGCGGGTCCACATGGCATTCATCCAGAGATTCTTAAAAGGTTTGCTGCTTGGTTTGCGGTTCCCATAACCCGGCTCTTTAACCTCTCTATCTGTGCTGCCTCTGTCCCCTCCGTCTGGAAAATGGCCGGAATTATACAGTACCTGTGTTTAAGAAAGGTGATGCTAAGATCCTGTCTAACTATTACCCTATATCACTCCTCCCCTCGCTCAGCAAGCTGCTTGAGAAACTTGTCCATCGTCAGGTCTCTGACTACCTTCCCAAATTCAATCTCCAATCCCCTGCTCAACATGGCTTTAGGGCAGGGCATAGCACAACGACTGCCTTGACCCAGTTTATAAGTGACGCCAAAGGTAACATGGACAAGGGCCTACTCAATGGAGCTGTGTTTACAGACTTCTCTAAAGCGTTTGATATGGTACATCACCCGCTATTACTGGCTAGGCTACAGGAACTTGGTGCCTCTAACTCTACCCTATCCTGGATTGCTAGCTACCTTGAAAATCGCTTCCAGACTGTCTCATTCTGCAAGGTTCTCTCCTCCTCTGCCCCTATCACATGTGGGGTCCCCAAGGGATCTATCCTTGGTCCCTTACTCTTTTCTCTTTCCCTTAACAACATCCCTGTTCCTTCCCCTCACAGCAGTACACTCTTGTATGCTGATGACCTAGTGTTTTACTCTGCCTCTAAGTCTGTGGTGGATATTAATCATAATCTTTCCATGGACTTTCAGGCCCTTCAGTCCTGGTTTTCTTCCAACCATCAAATTCTAAACATATCTAAGACCCAGGCCATGCTTTTTGGATCCGCTAAAAAAGTGTCCATAGAGTCCCCTAAGCTTTTGGTCTGCTGCTGTGATGGTTCTGGTGTCTCTAACTCCCTAACCTTCAAATGCATCAGGGTTACGCTTGACCCTGTACTTGATTTTGGTACACATATCAATGAAATATGCCGCTCTGTTAACGCTAAGGTTGGTGTGGCCTACAGAGTCCGCCACTCACTCACCCCGGCAGCTAGGATCTCTGTAGCACGTGAAGTATTACTCCCTCAACTCCTACATACTCTCCCTGCATTTTCTCATGCCAATGCAGGGGTTCTCCGCACGTGGGACACCTCCTACAACAATATCTGTAGATTTACTTTATCGACTCCTGTCCTTACACACCACTGCCAACTCTATGCCTGCATGGCTGGCTGTCTCCTGATGCCTGCGTTCATATAGAAACACAGAATTTGACGGCAGATAAGGACTGCTTGGCCCACCTAGTCTGCCCATTTTCCTACCTAACAGATAAGCTGCAGATCCTAGTTAACCAACAGCTTACTTCCTCCTACCCCCCACTAGGACTGCCTTATGTCTGTCCCATGCATTCCTGAATTCTTGAATATGCTCTAGGGTGCTTCATTGACTCCCTTACCAGAATCCCTCGTCCGGCCTCAGTGGGTGGCATGCTTACTCCGGTCTCTCACTCCTGAACCCTTTAATCCTCCTTCTTCCCAATGCTCGCCGTTCAGCAATGCTCTTCTAAAATGGGTGAGTAAGCTTTTGCCTATTTTGCTCCTAGGTTTTGGAACTCACTCCCACATCATATTAAGAATAGTTCCTCTCACCTCTCCTTTACGCGATCACTGTTTTCTCATCTCTATTCTCTTGGTACCTGCGACTGGTTGTGACCACTGTAATATCCTCTGTGTTCAAGCTATTTGCGGATAATGACCTATAGAATATATGTTGTCTAATCTGTGGGTTTTTCTTTACTCTTTTCTCTCTCTCATAGCTAAGCTATTTTGATTGGTACCAATGCACTTGCCAATACTGTATCCTACCCAAACTGTGTATTTTATTGCTAACTTTTATCTCTGTTTGTATATTTCATTTATTGTGATATTTGTTGTCCTGACAGGTATGTTCCTACATGCCTGACTGTTGTAATTTGATGTACCCTACTACCTGTTATTACTGTATTTTCACTTTGTACTCTCCTGGGTCGTGCCTGAAAATAGGCAGGCTTGTTGCCTAGTGCACTTACCCGGTTACCAAAAGCTAAAAAATAAATAAATAAATAAATAATATAACCCACTCAAACTATTTACACTTTTCATATAAAAAACAAAAATATCAAAAAGAAGAAAGGAAATGAGACATTTCCAAAATAAATATGTAACTGTTTTTCCCTGTACTTTCAAACCAGTTCGGTTAAAAATCAATACAGTGGTATGGTATGCTGCACTATCAGCGACATTTCGACAGCGCGGTCCACCACAGCGATAAAATCGCCATACTGCTGTAGGGAACCTGCTGGAACTCCGCACTGTCTGTCGGGGTCTCACTTCGAATCAGCTCCAACTCGGAGTTGAGAATCCCTAAGTGGAGGAGGTGCGGGGGCAGAAAGCACTTGTTTTCCTACTAAACCGGCAGCCGACTGCAAAATGCAGTCCACCTGCTGGTTTTGCTGTCTGGTCATTCCACAAAACATTTGTCGATCAATCGTGGATCCTAGTAGTATAACAGTATTCCTGTTGTTTTTGTGAAATGGGGGCTGACAGAGTAATAACATCTCTCTGACATGGGATTAAAACTGAGCTGGTTACAGTAGATTTAAGATTTATGACAATACCTTTTCCTGTAATTAATATGCACATCGAGGTATTACTATCACAGTCCCCTTGTCAAATTGTTTCCAGGCATCTGTATTAATGCCAAGTACCAGAATTTGTAACGTAATGATTTAAACCAAAGCTCTTTCCAGTAGTCCGCTAAGAAATGCCAAAATCCCAGGACATGGGGCACTCAAGGAATAAATGGGATTCCATCTCTGTGATGGAAATACACTAAGGTCTGGGACAACATCGTTCTGCAGTACTTTCATGCTTCATAGTACCTCTTATTCCCAGTCTCCCATGGCAACTTAACCAGACTAAATCTTACAACGTAAGGTGGGGTGGAATGGGGGAATCTGTTATCCACTAACTGTTCTACTACCTTATTCTCCTCACCTTAGGACAAAACTGAAAGGTGATCTGCAACAAAGCGTTGCAGCCCCCTTCTGTTCTCACATACCTTACCTTACATACCTGTTGTGGGAGTCCGGGGCTGTAATCGGCATAATTTTTCACATCCTGATTTAATTTGAATAAAGCGCCGACATTTTTGTCCGAACGCAGAAGTGCGGAGGGGACCCAACTGAGCCAGCGCAAGTGTTCATGGGTAGGACACCCATTTGGTGACGTCGCTCCCACCACCACCCTTATAATAGCAGCATTAGCGGTTGCTTGTTATGCTGATTTTAATGCTTCCCCGGGGGTCGTGACACCCTAAATATTACTTACTGCAACAGCCTGTCCTGTCCTTCAACAAGGAGACAAGGTTTTTAAGATTATTAAAATCCATTTTCGATACCCCCCCCCAGGTATGCTAGACAAGAAGGTTTCTATTTCTTGCTCTGAAACAAGACATTGTTGCCTGAATAGAGTTTCTGCATGTGTCACCGTCTCTGCTAGCATGCCAATTTTATCCATGGTGACAGTCCCTGTTTTCCAACTGAATGTCAGTACTAAATGCAGCCTGGTTTGTTTGGTCCAGCTGGGCAGCACTGCTTATTCACATCACCTCTGCGGCAGACAGTTCTCCTGCCATTCCTTCATTTTCCACCACGTCAGTGACCTCCTCAGAAAATGCTGCAGGGAGGTAGGGAGGGCAGCTCCTCTACCAGCAGTTTGATTTCCTCCTCCTCCCCAGGATCTGCCATTAGAGAGTGACGGACAGTGTCTCTCCCACAAGAAGAGTAGGGGTATTTCCCCAGTGCCTGACCGAATTTCCCGAGTTCACTGAAATCACCTGACCTCGTCCAATGTCAGTTGGTTTACATTTAGGTTTCAGATTTTATTTATTACAGCACAAATTTCATTGTGAATCAATGCGCTTTCCAAACAATATAAACATCACACTAAAATTACAGCTCTAGATTAAAATACAAATACAATATATTAAAATCAGCAATATAAAACAGTTAACTCCACCCTGCCCCGAGAAGGCTGAAAAAAAGAACATATTTCCCAGCCTTCCTTTCCAAGTCAACAAAACAAAACAAAAAAATACAGCAGTAATGTAGTATGAATTTTTAAGACTAAGTAGTAGCTGTAATATAATGACATATTTAAAGTTACTTTCCCAACACTGCCTTTAAGGAGCATCGATTGTGCTCACATAGAAAAAAGCTTTCCCCCAAAACATAAGCCTTAATTCAGTGTAAGGCGGGGGGGCCGTATCCTTCGGATGAGAAGTTAAACTGAAGCCCCTTCTGCCTCTCTGGGTCGCTGTCTAGGTGGAAGCAAATGATTCCATGGCACTTATCGAAGAACTAGAGGGGCGGTTTCCCAGTGTCATGACCAATATTTCCCTTGTCAATACAACAGCTCTATGCAGCTCACTCCCCGGATGCAGCTGGTAACAAGTTATCATAGCTTAGCATGCCTTTCCTGGTCAACATTTACAAATAAATAAAAATAAATTTGAGCTCTGGGGAGATGGCATCACAATCTTTTCCACTTCCCAAAGTGAGCCACCCCCCCATCACTTAAAACATTTGTATTGAAATGAGCGGTGCGGTGCCGCACTTTTATAGTAAATGGAGCTGCGCACGGTCCACCATATTCCCTGCTCCTGGAGTTTTCAAAACTAAAATAATGTAAGTTGATGTATATAAAACGAAGGCTTTTCCTCCTGAAAAGCTTAATCGGGGGTAAGCCTTTGGGGGGCGGAGGTGCAATTTTTTGGACAGCTTTCCTTTCAAGTTTTCTTGGTCACACATGTTCTTACAGTATCTCCAAATGATTTTCGTCAAAACCACAGCACACTGACCACAGCTGTGGAATTCACTACTTTTTTGTACACGGTCTTGGACAGTAGGTGACATGGCCGGCACTTTATTTTTCGATCTTTTTCAAAGGCCTTTGATTTGGTACACCACGGTTGCCTGCTCTCAAAGCTCCAGGGATTAGAGTTTTCTTTATCTTCAGTTGCTTGGTTTAAAAAACGTTTAACAGATTGGTTTCAGAAAGTTTCTTTAAACTGCGTCTCTTCCTCCTTAATTAAAACAGACATTGGTGTTCCAAAGAACTCTCTTTTGGGCCCCGTACTTAGTATTTTTAAAATGATTTACCTTTAGTTTTACCTAACATACTTTGAATTTTTCATGTGGATAACATATTATATATGCAGAGTCTTTTGTTGACAGATGTTAATTACAAGTGGATTTTGACTAGGTTTTGGATTAGTATTGAATGATACAAAGACCAAGCACTGTACATGACATTTTTTCAAAAACTCCAGTCTCAGATTCCAGCCTCCCCTCCAATTTTGGATGGATGGGAACTGAGATAGAAAGTGTTGACCATTTTAAATACTTGAGGTATACTACTGATAGTACTTTACCATGAGAAACCCTTGAGGGTAGGACCCAATGAGTCGTGTCTGGGATGTTTTCCTCAGCACCACTCCCCCTATCCTGCGGGGTGCCACAGGGCTCCATCTTGGCGCCCATGTTGTTTGCGGTGTACATGCTGCCATTAGAAGCGATTATTAGGCAGTATGGCTTGAGTTTTCACTGCTATGCAGATGATACTTGGCTGTACATGTCCTTCGTGCCTGGTCAGGATGATGCTGTTTCAGTCCTTAACAACGGTCTCGCGAAGATCCAGGATTGGACGAGTGTGAGCTGGCTGTGGTTAAACCTGGAAAAAACTGAGGTGTTGGTTGTGGACCCAGGTCGTCGGGAGGCGGGTTTGTTGGCAGGATTACCTTCAGGACTATGGCTTGGAGGTGTTCAGTTGACTACCTCAGACCGGGTGCGGAATCTGGGCGTTATTTCTGATGACTGCCTGACCCTTAAATCTCAGGTGTCGGCAATCATCAAAACCTCTTTTTACCATCTGAGGAATACTGCCTGGGTGAAACACCTGGTTCCTTCCAATGATCTTCCAACTTTGGTCCACGCCTTCGTTACCTCCTGCTTTGACTACTGCAACGACCTTTACCTAGGGCTACCGGGGGTTGATATCCTGCACTTGCAGCTAGTGCAGAATGCGGCGGCCAGGCTACTGACTGGTGCCTCTACGGCCAGTCATATAATGCCTGTGCTCCGTGGACTGCACTGGCTGCCAGTACAGTGGTGCATCACCTGCAAGGTCAGTTTGCTGACCTACAACACCCTACACAACCAGGGACCTAGTTAACTGCAAGATCTCCTTCATCCCTACTGTCCCTCCCGCTCTCTCCGATCCATCAACGAGGGATTGCTAGAGATTCCCAGGGTCCGTTTAAAAACATCTGGGGCCATGTCATTTAGTTTTATGGCCCCAGCCCTGTAGAATTCTCTACCTCGTTGGATGCGAGATTGCCTGACCATCCAAAGTTTTAAAGCTGCTCTTAAAACCTTCCTATTTAATCTAACCTATCCTGATTTTTAATGCCACTGTGGTATTTATTGTTTTAATCTGCTGTGTTTATTTATTGATGTATTTATATTTATTGTGTTGTACAAGCGCCTTGATTTTAGAAGGGTACTTTTTATAAATAAAAATTGATGAACTGATCGATTGATAAATGGATTGATTAAAACCTTATATATGAGGTTGGGACAACTTCATCTAGTACGGAATTGTCTGTCTTCCCAGTCAAGGAAACTCTCAACACAGTCATTACTAATTTCCTTATAGTGTATGATGGAACGTTGTTCTAAGTTGAAATCCATACCTAGAACAACGCTGTGCTGCAGTAGCTATGTCATTTTGCCGTTGTACTGCACTAGATACCTAGCTACCACAGCACAACAACATGGAATGCATTCTCGCGCCATCCCGGCTCAACACAACTGCCAGAAGGACTACAGGAGCCGTTGACTAAGTACTTTCATTTTCCGTTTTCCATCTCCCAGTTTGGAAATTGAAAAAATGGACATGAATTTGCCTTGAGCAGCATGTCTTTCATAGCAGAACTGTTTTTAATGTTTACCAACTCCAGTTTTCTGAAATGTTGTTCGAGCACACCACGGGTCAGTGGCAGTAAGTAAAATGTACTATCAGATTTGAGCTGAACAAGTAATAAAATGATCTGTTTTAAAGCTATCTAGACTCAACTTTGTTGTGTGGTAGCCCATACACTATAAAAGACAATGTATGGGTTACTATACACAAGCCTGCATAATCATCTTAAGAGTACCACAGTAACCTCTCGATGGCTACACAGGCTTGTTGTGTATAGTAAGACCATACATTATCCTCTATGTTAGAGTATAGTATTCTCGTTTACGTGACAGCTACTGATACATTAATTTCTCAAGTAAAGGTTTTATACAATTCAATATGCCCATTTGCTTTGTCAGATCTTAAAACTACTCATCACTGCACGTTATATAGCCCTTATACTAGTTTTTATTTGAAGCAAGATGTTTGCATTTTACTTTTGTTAAGTTTTAGAAGGTTATTTTTTAATTCAGCATCATTTGTGTTTGTGAGTTTTGCAACTAGTAATTTAAGCTCCTGTGTTACTAGATCAGCCCGGGACGTTACCATAAATCCATTTTTTTTTTTGTTATAAATACACATCTGGGTCAGAAATCCTATCTTTACAGAGCCATCAAATGCTGGACTTCTCTTTCTGTCAGCATGCAAAATATACAATTTGAGAAGGTGTTTAAGTCAGCATTACAGAAACTACTGCTTAACTATGTCCGCATGCACTTGCTTTGAATGAGCTTTGCTACATTTAAGGTTGTTTAATTTATGTTTTTTGTACTACGATGCTAATGGAATGTATCATTTTGAAGCAATAAATGAATGATCTGGGTCACCCTTGAAAACGCTTGGGTTCTTGCCCGATAAAAAATGATTTTAAAGGAGAACTGTAATTAGCCCAAATCACCCACCCCTGCAAGCCTCACCCCCAATTAAGGGTTTTGCAAATAAAGCTCCTTGTTCTGTCACTTTCCACTTACTTTTTTTTTTTAAACGTCTGACGTTCGCCAAAATGGCGCCTAGTCTGTAGCTCCATTTTGTGATAAAGTGCGGCGCCACACTTTATCACGAAATGCAGCTCTGGAGCATGCGCCATTTTGACGAACGCTGGACTTTTCAAAAATTAAATAAAGTGGAAAGTGACAGAACAAGGAGCTTTATTTGCAAAACCCTTAATCGGGGGTTGAGGCTTGCAGGGGTGGGTGATTTGGGCTAATTACAGTTCTCATTTAAATAAAACTAGAAAATAAAATGAACAATAACATAAACTCATGACTGTAAATTGAGTTCCTACAACAAGTTAAACAGGTAGCGATTTACAATATCGGACCAGCAGGAGTTATAGGCCAGTGCAGTTTAAATAAAATATGCCGTGTTATGCAATATCCCCACAGACATGGTATGGCTCACTGCCAACTAAGAGCTTAAGATGCCATCAAGCATGAAACGCCACTGCTTGGCTGCAGCCATCTTTTTTCCCACGACTAAAGACAGTGACACCCCAAAATATGCTACAAATTAGGTTTAATTTTAAACGTACACTGACTCTCGAATCAAAAACAACTGGCCTGCCTGAGAGTTGTAGACAAAGCAACTTAAAGCAGCAAAACTAGTTAATAAAAATGTTCTTTTTACAACACTTATGTCAAACGAGTCTCACACCTTATGAAACCTGAATCATTTGTGTTGTTTGTTTTCTTTGTATTCTTTATTTTTTCTGACAGTTTAGCACAGACCCCTGCCAGGAGCGCTATACTGGATTCAGAGGAAAATTGGGTGGTGCCATTCTCTCATAGGTTATTTTGTCTGATGTAACTGGAATGCACCACCCCTCCCTTTACCTGCTTAGTGTTTATAGGACAAGCAACATAAATAAAGAGTGAAAAACAGGAAATGGTATGGGGGCTGCCATATTTTCTGTGGATCCACACAGCATTATAAATGTATTAAAAATCAAGGGAACCAATTATCAGAAAGCAGGACTAAACAGCGAAAGTTATTTATTTATTTTTTTTACTTTGTATTTTTCCTCCTCACCCCGCTCTCGGAGCCCTGCTTCCTCAGGAGTCGCCGATGGTGTCAGCCCCACTTCTCCACCACCTACCTGATCCTGGGGAGAACCCTATGGAGCCGTGGCTGTACCCCCCCCAAGCAGGTACGAGGTGGGGCCCTTCACCCCGAGATTCTTCTTGTCTTGTTGGGCACCCAATGGCAGGACAGGCAGGCTGGAGTTGCAAGGTCTGCACTGGCGCTCCGAGAGCCATTTTCCCTTGTTCTGGGGGTGCCAGCGCCCAGACATCAAGGCGCAACTGCCGACGTCTGTCACACCCCAACCTCTCTGAATGGTGCAAAGGCTTGCTGTGCCTCCGGCCTCCGTCAGAAGCCAGCCAAGCCTTGACCCCCCCCCCCGGAGAAGGCGATCTGTCCCCTGGATGCTCAAGTCTCCTTCCCTCCTGGCCAGCCCTCCGTTCCAAGCTCGTTCCCGAACCCGACAGACAGCACTGTAAGCGGTTATGCATTACTAAGGCTTGGCGGGCTGGGCAAACAGCAAAAGTTAAATCTGAGATTTTGAACTACCAGGCAGTGCAAAACTCTGGGAAGAGACGAACACTTCCTGGTTAACTAGTACTGCTGCTTTAATTACACTACTGACCCACCATTCCAGTACCGGCAGGTCACTTACAGAACAAGCGCCAAAAGTCCACACAGCTTTCTGTAACCATCTGTCAAAGGCAAATATCTGAACTAGGCTTCCATTCTGGCTCTGAAGAGTCATCTTTCTCCCAGTGTTTTCTGGCCCTTATCACCTCTGTGCCCACTTTCCACTCACCAGAATAATATATATATATATATATATATATATACACACAGTATATACACACAAACTTTGCCTTCAAAAATTATATTTCTGAAGTAAAAAAAAAATTACACTGAGCTTAGCAGGAAACTGTATGATATTCAGTATTTCAACCTCCTTCAGTACTCCTCACTCCCTCAAACCGCTTCTGCCTCTGTCTAATCGTATAGCTTGTGTCCAAAAAATACAGGTTACTCACCTGTAACAGGAGTTCTAGGAATGGTATATGTTGTTCATCCACACTCTCTGGCAGGTATCCTTGCCGCTTTAATTCTTGCCAGAAGGTCTTCAAGCTGGCTCCTCCCACCCACCCGGGTGGTAAAACTCTCGGCTCCGCCCCATGACGCCAGATCTGGCCCGCTGGAAGCTCAGGTTGTTGCGTCCGAAGCCGGGAGGTCGGGTGGGTCGTGTGGATGAACAACATATGCCATTCCTAGAACTCCTGTTACAGGTGAGTAACCTGTATTCTAGGACATGGAAATGTTGTTCATCCACACCTCTGGCAGACTCCTAGCAGTTCTCCGGGAGGAGGGAGGCAAGACACCTCCGATACTTACTTGGGAAAGAGACTGGAGAACCGAGGCCCAAAAACCAGCATCCCGGCATGACTCGAGGTCGATGTGGTAGTGGGTAATAAAGGTATGTGCTGACTTCCAGGTAGCAGCCCTGCAGATATCTTGGATAGGGACGTCCCTGGAAGCAGCTACCGATGCAGCGGTATGGCGGGTAGAATGAGCTCTTATCCCTCTGGGAGGCTCCATGCCCACCAACCTGTAGCAAAGCTCTATGCAGGAGGTGATCCACCTGCCTATCGTCCGCTTTGCTGCAGGTCTGCTAGGTGTGGCTTCAGCGTAGGTGACAAACAGCTGGTGAACCTCTCCCCGAACTTCAGCCATCCGCTCCTTATAGTAAGCGAGCGCTCATCTAGGGTCCAAAGTATGGAGCTTATACTCGGCCTCCAAGGTGTGATTGGGGTAGAACACCGGCAGAGTCAACACCTGGTTAAGGTGAAACTCCGACACCACCTTGGAAGGAATTTCAGGTGAGGCGCAGGACAACTGCTGTCCCTGTGGAAGACCAGGTAGGGAAGCTCGATGAAGCACCTGGGCTCTCCAATCCTTTCTGGCTGGCGTGTTAGCCACCACCAAGCGGTCTTCCCGACAGGTGTGAAAGATCACACCTGTGCATTAGTTCGAATAGCTCCATGAGCTTGGCCAATACCAGTAGTAGATCCCACAGAGGTGGAGGCTCTCTCGCACCGGGAGGAAATGTGGTCAAGGCCTTTGAAAAGCCGCTGACCACCTTCTCCTGTGCACCGACTGCTTGCCGCCCGCGCCCGTAAGCAGAGAGATGGCTGCCAAGTGCACCTTAAGGGTTGTCGACCGAAGCCCTTGCGGAGAAAGGGACCACAGGTAGTCCAGAATGCTTGCCAAGGGGCAGTCGGATGGGTCCAAGCCCTTCCCCTGACACCAAATGGAAAACCTCTTCCATTTGAAGGCATAGCATTTCCTGGTCGACTCCTTACGGGATGCCTCAATGACGTTGAGGACCTATTCGGAAAGACCCAAGGCCTGGAACTCTAGCCCCTCAGGAACCAGGCCGTCAGGTGCAGGGATTGAAGGTCCGGATGGAATACCTTCCCCTGACTGACTGAGATCAGGTCCGGGTGGGCTGGAAGCCGCCTCGGGAGCCTGGAGCTGAGACTGAGGAGATCTGGATACCAGAACTGGCGGGGCCAGTCTGGGACTACCAGAATCACCTGCGCCTTGTCCCTTCTGCGCTTTGAGAAGCACCTTGTGGATCAAGGGAAATGGGGAAAGGCGAGAGAGGCCCGTCCACGGCCCTCGAAAGGCATCCCCTGCAGCGAGCCCCTGCTGAGGGGGCGGGCATGGAACAGACTCAGCCGCATTCTCCTTGGAGGCAAACAGGTCCACCTGAGGCGTGCCCCAGTGGGAGAAGAGATCTTGTACTACCTCCGGCAGGAGAGACCACTCATGAGACGCAGCCCCTATCCCGCTTAGGGCATCGGCCAGGGTGTTGGAGGCTCCTGCCACGTGAATGGCTAGGAGATCCACCTCCAGGCTGCGCACTAGGGACCAAATGCGGAGAGCTTCCTTGCATAACAGCATGGAGCGCATCCCGCCCTGGTGGTTCAGATAGTACATGGTCATGGTGTTGTCCGTCTGGACCTGAACCACTTTACCCCATAAAAATGGAGCGAAGGCGGTGAGAGCTAGACGGACTGCTCAGAGCTCCAGCAGGTTGATGTGGCACCGGGACTCCCGAAGGGACCAGAGGCCGTGCGCTCGGTGTTCCCCCAGATGGGCATCCCAACCCATCAGAGATGCATCGGTCGAGAGAGAGAGACCGTCAGCTCGGGGCGGATGAACGGGATACCCTCCTGCAGATGTGCTGGAACGATCCACCATTGGAGAGCGTTCCACATCTCCTGGGTCACTGTCATGGGCCGGTCCAACGGATCGCGGCGTTGTGACCATTGGCTGGCCAGTCCCCATTGAAGGGGACACATGTACCAACGGGCCCAACGGACCACGCTGGTGCAGGCCGCCATGAGGCCCAGGAGACGCAGGAAGTCCCGGGCAGGGCGCAACTGCCCAACCAGAAATGGTTGGGCAAAGGAGGAAAGAACCTCGGCCCTGTCCACCAGGAGCCGTGTTCTGGCTCGCAGAGAGTTGAGCTCTGCCCCGATGAACAGAATCACCTGCTTTTGCACGAGTTCCGACTTGGCCTCGTTGATGAGGAGGCCAACCTGAGAGCAAACCTGGAGGGCCAGATCTCTGGACCGCTCCACCTCCAGTCTGGAGGGGGCTGCTATCAGCCAATCGTCCAGGTAAGGGTACACCCGGACCCCTCAGCGCAAAAGGAATGCTGTCACCACTGCCATGCATTTGGTGAAGACCCTGGGAGCTAGGGAGAGGCCGAAGGGCATGGCCCGGAACTCGTATAGGGATCCCTCTGCTCTGAAGCGGAGGAACCTCTGATGGGACGGATGGATTGGGACGTGAAAGAATGCGTCCTGGAGGTCCACGGAGCAGAACCACATGCCTCATTCCAAGGATGGGATTATCTGAGCCAGAGTGACCATCCTGAAGGTCCGAGACCTTAGGAACTTGTTCAGGTTGTGCAGGTCGAGAATGGGGCACCAGCCCCTGTCCGTTTTGGGACCAGGAAGTACCTGGACACAAACTCCGGGTCTGGAGGAGGATCCGCCACCTTCCTGATTACCTCTTTTTCGAGGGGCAGGGCAATATCAGCCCGGCGGGCCGACAGCGAGGCTGCGGACCCCGTGGCCCCCGAGGGGCGACGGCTCGAAAAGGCGGAACCTGCTTGAACTCCAGAGGCAGGCCTTTTCCTACCACCTCCAACACCCAGCGGTCCGTGGTGATAGTGGACCAGGTGGAAAGGAAGTGGCGGAGCCGTTCCCCCATGGGGGAACCCAGGGGGGAGTGATGAGGTTGGGGGCGGCACCCCTCAACCCGTCACTGGGCAGGCTTGGAGGAAGAACCGGCCGAGGGACCTCCCGGGCCTTTACCTCCTTGCTTCCTGTTGGAGGAAGCCATCAGCTTGGGCTTGGGACGCCAAGCACGAGCCTGCTGGCCCTGTTGCTGGTGCTGCTGGGCCGGTCGAGAAGCAGGGACCGAAGGACGAAAGGACTTCTGCTGCTGACGGCAGCCTTTGTCCCTCTGGGCGGAGGTGACCGAGTCCAGAGTGGCACTGGACTTCTCAATCCACTGGAGGTGTCCCTCCACTCCAGGGCCGAAGAGGTCAGTCCCCAAGAAGGGGACGTCCGCCAACTTGTGCCGGGTATCCGCCGTGAAGGTGGATATCCTCAGCCACGCCCTGCGGCGCATGGCCACCACGGCCGCTACTGACCTGGCACAGGAATCACCTATGTCCAGAGCAGTCTGGAGCTGCTGCTTCACCACCGCCCTACCCTGGTCCTGCACCTGGCGGACCGTGGTCTGCAGGTCAGGTGGGAGATGAGGAACAACCTCATCCAGGGAACCCATGAGGGCGTGGGTGAAGTGTGCCATCAGCACGGCCGAGCTGGCCTGTCGGAGGCCGAGGAAGGACACAGTGTACACCTTGCGCCCGGCAAAGTCCAGCTTTTTGGACTCTTTGTCAGGGGCTTGTCCACATCAGCTACGGGCGGGAAAACGCTAGGTGACCAACCCTCAGCAGAGGGTGTTCTGAGAAACCGGGCAAAGAGCCGGTAGGGACCGAATACTTCCTGGCCATCCTGGCCGAGGGCGCAGGACAGGAAGCAAGCCTCTGCCAAAGCTCCAAGGCTGGGTCGACAATGGCCTCAGCCACTGGAAAGGCCTCCGTGGGAGAATCCCCTCGGTCCAGAATCTCCGTCAGGGGATACCTGGCCTGTTTGGACATGGACTCGAGCTGCATCCCGGTGGACTCCGAGATGAGTCGAAGCAGACCCAAGAAGGACGATGGGCTATCGTCCACTGACTGGCTGCTGGAGGGCTCCAGATCGCACTGCCTGGAGAACAGGGAGGAATTGTTGTTGGATTCCGAAAAGTCTGCGAAGAGCTGCCTCGGCCCTGAGCCACCCTCCACCTGCCGAGCACGGTCAGGAGTGAGGGTGGCCGACAACCTGTGGGGCAGGCCATGACCCGACCGAGAATTCTTGGTCGGTGCCCCCAACTTCGGTTGTGGAGGCGGAGGTTCCACCACAATCGGTGGACCAGCTGGTTTCGACTTAGCAACCGGCCCTGGAGCGGGCAACTCGACTGGAACGAGTGGTTGCTTCGGGCGTTCAGGCAACAGCCACTTGATGGCCGGGGTCTTGGCCGGGGTAGGCTTAGGCCCGGATAACAGCAACTGCTGCCACATAAGATCCTCGTAGCGCCAGCGCAACTTGCGCCACAGCCTCTCCTCACCCGAGGAGGAGGACGAGGAAGAACGGCATCGCCGCTTACTTCGCTAACGAGACCGAGACCGCCGATGTCGGCGGGAACGGGTGGACCGAGAAGAGGTCTGAGACCGAGACCCTCAGGGGGACCGAGGGTGAGTCTGGGAAGGGGCGGGGGATACCCGCTCTTCCCTCAGCTCGGAAACTTTAACCAGGGACTGCGGTCCCGAAGGAGCAGACAGATCCTCGGTATCCACCGGGGGAACCGGTGAAGTAGGGTTGTCGGCTTCTCCAGTCGACAGCCCGTCTAACAGATCAAGAAAAATCTCGACTTCGTCGACGGGAGTCTCGGCAGGCTGGCCTGACAGGGGCACCATGAAGCCAGCGGCCTCAGCCGCAACCACAACCGAAGTCGACGGTCGGCTGCCCGGGGAAGGGGACCTCTCCCGCTCCCATGAACGCCAACGGTGGGACTTACCTTTTGACTCCCTTTTCTTGGGCCGAGAAGAATGTCCCGAAAGCCCCTCTCCTTTTGTGGAAAGGGACTGGCAAAGCTCCTTGAATGAAGCTATATACGAGGAACTCAGACAGAGCGGGATAAATGCCGCGGCTAAGGAGGAGGAAGATGCGGCCTGGGCCGCCTCCTCCTCCTCGAGGGCGATCATCTGCTCGAGCTGCTCAGCCGAGCCAGCCGCCACGGACACCTCCCAACGAGCCTCTTTGGATTTTACCGGCAGAAAACGTTTCTTGGGGCGCCTGAGCTTCAAACGGACAGCGCGATTGTCCAGAACATTGGCCGAGGAGCGGCACAACTCGCAAGCCTGCGGGTCGTGATCTAGGCCTAAGCAATAGACACACGTGGAGTGCAGATCCATCCTGGACATTTTCTGCCCGCAAGGGCATCTCCGAAAGCCGGGAGCAGATTTGTCCATCGCAGCCGCGAGGGACGATGAAGACCGAAGTTTAGAAAACTTCAAAACCAATTTCAGACAAACCGAAGAATTAGGATCCAGTCTAAAACACAGAGCGCTAAGGAGGGAACCTGAACTTTCAAGCGGTAAGGAAGATCTGGCGTCATGGGGCAGAGTCGAGAGTTTTACCACCCGGGTGGGTGGGAGGAGCCAGCTTGAAGACCTTCCGGCAAGAATTAAAGCGGCAAGGATACCTGCCAGAGAGTGTGGATGAACAACATATCCATGTCCCTAGAAAAAAGAAATGCATTTCCAGTCCACTAGCACCAGGCCCCTCTGACACACCAATTTCAGTATTCTGTCACTGGTCCCCGTGTCATCGGTAGTCATAAGGATGTCTCGTGGAAGTTCCTCTCCCAGACAAGGACCCGTTGAAGTGACTATATACCACAGAGGCTGCATTCTCAGCAACGAAAACACTGGCTAACTAATCTTGCAGGTAAAGCCTCAAACGGCCCCATTCCTCAATCTTTAGGGACATACAGGATGCAAACAGTGGAGCTACACACCTGATTTTCAATGATTTCCAACCACAAACGATGAGATTGTGATCCTTCTATAACCAGAGTTGAGGTGTGCATGGTCAATTCTGCCTGCCTGCATGAGCAAGCAAGGTGTACAGCTTGAGTGCAAGGTACAGCCGATCAAGGCGCAGTCTCCCAAGTACTGTTCAGTATGCCAACGGAAGCACTTTGGTGACGTCCAGAATAAAATAACAAATGAAATGAGATGAAAATATCTTCGGCTGTGCCACAGAGTGACAGAGCTGATGCTGTAAGCTGCCTGTTCCCTTGGAGGAAGGAAGCAGACTGGCGCAATCCACTGTGGGAGGAGCCGATGCCCTTGATCCTGCAGCTTCAATTTCTTGCCTCCGGGAAGGGGGAAGCACGAGAGGGAGATCCCAGTGGTCCTAGCACCCCGTGACCAGCACAAGGACAGAGAACTGTGATTCTTGCATAACCAAAGTTGAGGTGTGCATGGCCGATTCTGCCTGTCAGCGTGAGTCCTGCCCCTCAAACTTAAGTCCATCAACGGAGGTCTAGAGAGTAATAAGTCTGCCAGTGATATTGTCTAGTTTTTTATTAATTTCAGTGAGCAATATCATGAGTGGGTGTAACGTCCCCCTAATGTTCGCAGGGTCTCCTACGGTGCTGTGGCTGCCATCTCATCCGCTTTGCCAGCCACATGCTGCAACGACGATGGTTCAAAACTGTCTTTAGTACTTGCTCCTGCCTGTGCATTTCCTCTTGGTTTCCTCATTATGATCTTCAAGTTCTTCGTTAAACTATATGCCCAAACCAATTTTACCCAGCAGGTCTTAACATTTTATTTTTTTTGCTCAAACAGTGTTATACTGTAAATATGAAGAGCTCTAAACACCAGGGGCCATGTTTGTCGGGCTCCACAGCACCCCCGTGGCTTTAATTTTAAATAAATTGCCTTTGGCAAACAAAAAAAAAAATAAAAAGATGCCTCCATTCATATCAACGGTCAGCACTTCAGAGCTCTCCAAACTGAGATGTCATAAAAACGTCTCAGAGTAGGGGTGGGGTATCACTCTGGGATGTGGAAGTAATCAGGATGCCTGCTCTATAAAGTCCAAATATGTTCCCTTCCCTTTCTTTTCCTATAATAAAGGTAATGATGCCTCTGCAACCGTCTGCCTTACACTGATGTAAGGCTTCTTTATGCAATCTGCACTGAGATTAGAAGTGGTGCTCTTTAACAATCAAGGTTAATCACTCCATCTCCCCGTAAAAGGCAGAAGATGATCTGCCATGCATTGTGTGACGACATAATGGCAGCCACTCTCCCCTCGCCACATCTGTACTGCTCAATTAAATAACAGCAGGGTTGTTAAAAATAGGCACATGAGAGGCAGAATAATTACTGAAGACTGTCAAAGGTCCCCCTACGTAACATCAACCACCTTTGGGAAATGCCATTTCAAATGCAGGCATACAGAAGGCTGCGTGCGAGTTCACTGTTTGTCTTGTCTCTCAAGTATGGTGCTAAGAACACTATGAAGCATTAATGCTAATAACCTGCTCTGTGGCCAGTCGGAGATGGTGAGTTACTGGACCCATCCAGAACAGAAATGGTCGTTTGTGCTACCAAGCTGAGTTCTGTTGAGACTGTATGTCCACTGTAGTTCAAATGCAACTCGTGGATGGGCAATGCTGAAATATAAATAACTGAATGGAGGAGTGGGGATATGGTTATGTAAGCAGCTATCTTCTTTTAGAGAAAGCCCTGTTACAGTAAAACTATGGTGGGGGCACCTGGATATAATATTTGTATAAGAACCTGTCAGATATATTCTAACCAGTTTTCACAAGCTGTAGATTGCTGTGATACGTAGGTATGACATCACAAATCATTATACTTATTTTATTTTCCTTTATTTATTTTTTTTACAGTGTTTGGCTGAGAAAGGCACTGTGGCCCAAAGCTTGTTTCCCGGTTCAGTCTATTTCGTACGTCATGGGAGGACAGGGAGGTTAAGTGACTTGCTATGAAATCACAGTATGCAAGAAGAGTTTGTGAGACTCAAATCCAGGTATGTGGAATGCACCAAACGTGTTCACAGCTCACTGATTTAACCTCTAGGCTACGATGCCAGCCTACGACATAGCTATAATGTCTTATCTGTGCATAAAAGTATTTTTGAAATGTAAAAGTGTCTGCGGCCATTTATTTCCCCTCTGCTGACCCATTCTCCCCACTGATTCTGCATTACTTACTTGTTTATTTAAAGTGTTTTATCAAGTAGACATACAGAGATATACAAAAATCTCGTCTGCAGATGTGCCGACGGAGAAGGGGAATGAGGGGAAGGGAAGGGAGAAGAACGGAAAGGGGAAGGGAAGGACTTTGGTTTTATAAAATTCCTTTCAAACTGCATCCCAAGGCACTTCTCAGGGCAGCAGATGGGGAGCAGAGAATGTAGCTGCTGTTTTCAGAGTACTGATTCAAGGAAAACAGAGGTAGACTACTGTAGAGAGAGAGATTACAGAAATGATAACCACACCAGAAGGTGATTAAGTGACTTGTTCAAGGTCATACATAGTGTAAAATGAATGGGGAGAGAGTCAATAATGTCTAGGGTCTTACTTCTTTCTAGTGGTTTGTGAGGTAATCACAGAACTTGGGTGTAAAACACGTTGATATACATGCAGGGATTTATATAACTCTAAAAATTGATTAGCGTTTTGCTCATAAAAGTGCTAAATCTTTGTGAAAATGCATAGCTCTTGCCCCACTGTGTTTAACAAACACAGCACTTCTAGAACATCTATATAAATACTTTATGTAAAGTTAGTATAGCCCAAGAAAAAAACTGCTAATCAATTATTTAAAACCCTGACATGGCCCCCTTACCATTACTCTGTTCTTATTTGAAATATTTTTAATTTTTTTTGTAGACTTTATTTGTTCTCCTGACTTACTGGACTCTCTTCGGCGTGTACACTCAGCATGGCTTTCTAACGCCCACCTGAAGCCTCCAGCTCCCCATCTCTCCAGTTGGGCCCTTCTCCTCTCCGCCTCTCCTGGCTGCACAACCCCCACCCGGCACTGAGTTCCCCGGGGCAGAACTGCCGAACTCCTCCTGGTGCTCCATCTACAATCTAGAAGAGCAATCAGGGACGTGGAGGGAGAACCGGAAGTGGGAACTGGGAAGCCCGACACTGGACATGGAACCGACCACTGGTCCTGCCTTCGCCTACCGGCAGTTGTTTTTTTTTGCTTGGATTACTCCCCTCTGGCACAGTCGTGCAATGGCGACAACATGTGAAGGACGTGCTCCTGCCCCCTTCCACAGTCGCCCACCACCACCATCCCCACTGGCTGCCCCAGTATGGTGTGTGGTGCCACCAACCATCACTAGGAGCCGCAACCATACAAGGAGTCCCCTGAACCCACCCCAGGAGAAGAGAGCAGTCCTCCAGACGCTCAATCCTCTCCTTCCCCTGCCGACCCCTGGCAGTTCGAGTCCGTTCCCAAATCTGGGTTGTCGGTATGGTGCGAGGTGTGGCGTCCAGCGCCTCAACCTTCAGCACCACCGGGCCGGCCTTTTATTAGAAATATATTTTGGTAAATTATGTTATCTATAAAAATAATAGGAAGCACGTCAACAGAAACTGAATGAATCAATATACATAAAACAACACAGTGACTTATCTTTTCCTTGTTTTAAAAGGAAAGTTCCCTCGACCTATTTTCTATATACCTGTCTATTTTGTAGGCATGAACAATGATTTCCTCTCTTGCAACCCCTTAATTTCATCCTAATTGAAATATAAATGAGGTTGCTTCACTCTGTTTTGCCCTGGTGTGAAAACCTGTTTGCCTTCATTCCAAAGGTTGTGACCCCATTCATGCAAGGCATCATGGGAGTTGATGATGCTCACATGCGCAAGTCAGCAGAAGTTATACATTATACTCTTACTCAGTTCTATTACGTCTTGTGAAGTCCCTGTATTCTCTAAAAGCATTTTTTTTAACTTATATACACTTCAAACTACAGAAACCAGCAGGGCACTTTCTATGCCTTGAAAGTTTCATGGCCAGCATAAGACAAGAACAGATAGACGGCAGACGACAGCAACAGCACTGACTTACACAGTGTAACTACTATAGGCTTAGCACAAAAACATCATAACATTCCAGGATACCTTACACGAGTCAGGTCATGACCCTTGCAATGGCAGGTTTTTACACCAGACTTAAGTACTTGCAGTAAAGGCAGTCATTGTGCATGCCTACAAACCG
Organism: Neoceratodus forsteri; assembly: GCA_016271365.2. Taxonomy (NCBI): domain Eukaryota; kingdom Metazoa; phylum Chordata; order Ceratodontiformes; family Ceratodontidae; genus Neoceratodus; species Neoceratodus forsteri. Next base: position 559,444,937 of record CM057450.1, on the reverse strand, counting down.
CACACGGAAACAGAATAAAAGACTGAGGGGACCTTCCCTTTAAACAAAAGTTAAAAGATAGATTAACCCTATGGATCCTTTCCAGTTTCTCCTTAAAAGTGCATATTTGCCTAAACACTTTTAAGAATGGCACCAAGATATCTGTGTACTCTACATTCCAGCAGTGCAGCATTCACCATGCCATGTTATCACAGGACCAATACACACGTCATACATTGTTTTAATCAGGGGAAGTATAGAACTGACTACCATTTGATTACAGCCCTTAGATTGACAGCATCCACCCAGGAAACCTGTGAGTCTTTTTTTTTTTCAGACTTCAGGATCACTGTGCAGCAAACTGCCAGTCCAGAAAAAAAACCAACTCCAGGCTCCAAAGGGTTAAAGGGATTATTACCTATAAGATTATTTCAACAGTTACTATACTTACTGTATCCAGCAATTTGGTTACTAGGTTAGCTTAAGATTTAGCAAATAACTATTAAAACATTAAAAAACACTTTCTATACAGGCGTATGTGGGCATCCATTTTATGGATTGGAAGGGTGCAGTGATGCTGTCACTGCAGGCTTTTTTGATTTTCACAGAGATTTTTCTGCCCCTGAGCCTGGTCAGTCCTCTCTGCTCCAGTCTGCCCCCAACTGGCAGCCAGCCTCCCCTAGTACTCACTGAACATGTTCCCCCATAGCTTGCTCCCTACTGCAGCACCAGGAGGGGGAAGGCCGTTCTCCCACTCTGGAGCATAATCCAGTCAGGCCAGAAGCACCGGGGCAACAGCACAGGTCAGGAACAAGCCAGGCGTCATCCACTGGATCTGTTTTCCTTGGTTTTCTTCCTTTGATTGGCGATGTGTAATGACACAGTTGTGAATCCGTGTAGAGGCAAGTACTGCAAGTCATGCTGTGGGCCGTCCTGCACTGCTGGTGCAGCTGCTGCCCTGCCTTGCATGCTCCATCCCCCCCCATCGACCCCCAGCAGCCCAGATCCGCTCTGGAACCCGGGCTGACAGAGTGGTCAGAGGTGTGGCATCCAGCGCCTCAACATTCTGCGCTACTGGGCCAGCACTACTTCCTCACCAGTCGTAACAGAGTGATTTGCAGGAGGTGAAAACATCTGGCTTGGGCTGAGCGGGATCCTATCAAAGGTAATGTTTACCTTTTTGGATTGACCTGTCTTCCCCTGAGTTCTTTGCAGACCAATTTAGTATTCTACAGGTGCTTGCAATTTTCTGTTGACATCTTTTAAAGCTTTTACTATTTTTAGTGAGTTGCGCATGGGGACTCAGTGTCTTGGCCATGCCAAGCCCTATGAAAATCAGGCTCCACGTCTGTAGAAGCAGTTTATTTTAATCTACTTCACTGCACACGGTTAGGACTAATGAGGCAGTAACATCATCGTAACACCTTTCCTATGCACAAAGCGGATTCCTCCACATCACAATTTTTAAGGTTTTTTTTTTCCGGTTTCACGGACAACATCTGCTAAATATAACTCAGCAATTCACTTGCTGGTTCCTTATAGAAACCTTCACAAAAATCATATAGGGAACGGTGTACACCAGACAGAATGTAAATACTTTGTATGAAGTTATGTACTTATTGTAAATTTGTATACAGCAGTTTTGTTTTTATGCTTGATGTCAGTCGTGGCTGAAAAAAAACAGTCCACCTCCTGGTTAAAGGACAAGTAAAAAGGTTATTTGCCCTGGTGCAGATTCACTAATCCTCCCAGAGTTCCACACTAGAGGGCGTTGTATTGAAAAAGGTCAGTTTTTACCTGTGAGAAGTAGGTGTAATATGTTTTCATTGCATTGTTTGCTGCAAATGTAAACAAGTTGCCAAAAACCCAGTGCCGATCCAATCCAGGCTAATATATGTACAAGAATCAATAACAATGCTTGATTTTATATAAAGGCCAAGTTGGAATCATCATGCAAAAGGCACTTTAGGAATTTTCTATTAGACAGGGAGCTGTCTGCTCCAATGACGTCACTACACTAGACATCCACCCCATTGTAGGATCAGACTGGTGCTGGACTTTTTTTTAATACTTTAACGTTTGTTGAGTTAATATGAGATAACACAAACATAGGTGAGGACATTAGAGACTGTGTGACTATGTCAAGCTACAAATGAAATATGTAAAGCATATCAGTAAAGTCCTTTCCAAGATGAGCTGACTGTGTGTCGTTTTGTAACATATAGTCCATGCTGATAGGCTGAGCTGACGTGTGGCATCAAGGAGGCAGACTGCCAAAGTCCATCTGATTACCCCCACAGCTGGTTTGGTTCTTTCTGTCGGACATCAGTGGCTATTGTCAGTTCATACGGTAACTCTGTCAAAAGTTCACCTAACTGTGTTAGCCAGTCTATGGCCTTCTTAAAGGGTATCAAACAATTGAGGCAGCTGTTCTTGAAGCCAAGAACTTCTTGTTAATAATCATGTAAAGAAAGTAACAGGTCATGGGCAGAACAGAGAGAAAGTTGGAGAGCAAAGGATAAGAAGGAAGAGGGAAGAATACATGAGGAAGAAAGGAGGGGTGAAGGATTCTGGGACAAAATGAAGATGGAAGTTCAATTGGTATAGTACCCACCTACGCCACCTAGTTTCAAATAAAGGTGCTCTTCTTTTTTTCTCTCTGTAATTTCTTTTTATGCCCTCCATCATTCTGTCCCCGAACTTCCTCGGGTCCCGCAAGGCAAGCTAGATGTCTCCGTTACTGAACAATCCCGAGGTGCTGTGCCCATGGAGCCCTGGCTTGTCCTCCCAGGCAGGGATGAGGTGAGGGCCTCTATCCCACGAGTGCTTCAAGTTTCGTCCAACCGCCACTCGGATGTCAGGCAGGGAGATCTGCTACTGCAGGGAGACCATGAACTTCAGGCACGGGGCAATGCACATTTTCGTGTTTTCTGTCCCAACTCTCAGGAGCTGTGCATGCATTCAAGGGATGCAAGTGCACATGCCCACAAATGTGTGACAGCACACACACAGCCAGCGCAGTTCCTCCCACCCCTGGCTGTGCCAAGCTCTACTGTTCCCTGCATCCAGGGGCAGTGTGACAGCGGCAGATGGAACCCTCCCACCCCAGGGAAGGATAGCATCCTCTGGGATGCTCAGTCCTTCCCCTTCCCCTCCTCAGACAACTCCAGCTCATTCCCGAACCCGGGTCGCCGTCGTCATGAGCAGTACAGCTACTGCTGCGCCGATGGGTGGTCTATCAAATAGTGTAGCTCTCCCTGCATGGGTGTAGGTTATTCTTTCCAGGGAATACATTTCCAAGAGTCTGCCATCCCTCTATCAAGGAGATAGTTGTGACACGCCACAGACGGGTTATTGCTTTTTTTTGCCAATAAAACCAAGATCGCAGCAGTTTGAGGGTCTGGCCCTGAAGGGTACTGCCTTTGGGCAGATTAGCCCACAGGATTACAGAATGCATTATGGCCCCCGGATATCTAAATATGGGCTCAAGTTCCTGGATAACCTCCTGCCAATATGGCTAAAGGAGGGGACGGTACTGTGTTTTTGACGGTTTGTCTACTTTTGTAACAAGCTTTAAAACGTGACAAAATATATTAAAATTACTTCTTCAAGGTAAGCTTTCAGTATAGCTCCCTTTACAATTCTGAGAGGATTTGTAAATGGGTCCTGTGACAGGGAGATCCTGCCACTCTTGAGGACCGACCTTTCCTTTAAATCTGTTGCAACAGTTCCTCTATTTCTTAGCCTAATCTATCCTTTACAATTTCTAGTCCATAAAGCTGGCCACCTATGGGCGCCCCTCCCCTTCCTTGACTATGCTATAGTATCCTCTTTAATTTTCCTTTTCCCTCTCAGGTCCTCATACAGGGAGGCTGCTTTTGTGACCTCCGAGCTGATGTAAAATAGCAGGTTGTGTTCCTCGTTGTTGGATTCAGTATGCAATAGCACTATGTCATGAAATACTTTGACGTATATGTCTTATGTGTATGAAACCTGTAAATGTTGAAAATACCATGGCACTAGGTGTTTTGATAGAGGTAAAAAGTACTACATGAGTTACTAGGGTAGAGATATCAGAAAAAAACCCTGTTGTGTTATTTAAATGCATGTAAATTACAGATTGTTTGAGAGGCCCTTTGGTACCATGCATTCCTGCTGTAATCTGAGCCAGTCTGAAATGTCATGGTGATTTGCATATATATATATATATATATATATATATATATATAGACACCATGATGCTTTGCATTATTGGAGTATGTGTGATGTTGTGTTTCTTTGAAACTTGGCTTATTGCCAATGCCCTTTGGGGTGACCCCTGCTTCAGTGTTTCTGCACTGAGGTTCTTTAGCGTGTTTTTTTTTTTTTTCATTAGCCCCCACCACCCAAGCCAAACATAGGGATGAAGTGGTTTTCCCAAAAAAGTGAGATCAGTGGGTCAGTAGGTACTGACTGGGAGTACAGCAAGGACATGCATAGCTGCTGCAAACTGATGCACTGAGGAAGGGACATGTCATTGCTGAAGGTTATCTACTGTATTTTAAATAAACACCACACAGAGACTGTGTGTTGAACCTGAAGTTTGGTGTCTGGTTCGTCTGTTATCCCATAACCCCTCAACAGGTCCCAACACAAATGGTTACACTGTTGTAGACTACAAACTGCATCTCCATTGATCTTCAGTTATTTCTTTATACGCCCTGTCCCAACTGGACCACTTTAACCCCCCTAAGCCCCCTCGCCCAGCTTCTCCTAGGCTTACCTGACAGATTCAGGGAGTGTCTGGGTAACTGGTGCAAGGTCTCCAAAGGGTCAACAGTTCATCCTGCCATGCAGAGCGTCTTCCCATGTTCTCTGCCCCCCTCCCCCCGGAACAGAACATCAGCATGCTCGAGTTCGCAACTGTGAACATGCATGCAAGCGTGATCAGCACCGTCTGGCATTTTTTCCACTCACAGCATAGCTCCAACTGCACTACCACCTGTGTGGCACATAAAGTGGAGCAGGCTGGAGCAGCACCGAGCACGTGAAATGGTGCCACGCTTCTCCGACTTGCTTAAATTACAACTGATACATCAGATCAGGTATTATGACACAGAGGTAAATTAAAAAATTATTTCTTAAGCTTAAAAGCCTTGTCAGGAGGGTTTTTGTTTGGTTGGGGGCGGGGAGGTGGTCAGACAGGTGTTCTCCCTTATGGTCAAAAATAGTTCTTTATCAAACATTAACCCATCAACCTGACAGGTCATTACCCCAGGGAGTGGGTCCCAGGGTGGTAGCCTGGGTTGCAAACTGGCTGCACAACAGGACACAGAAGGTAATAGTGAGTGGAACACATTCCAAAGAAAGAGGGGTCACTAGTGGAGTACCTCAGGGCTCAGTACTGGGTCCAGTCCTCTTTAACATCTTTATAGGTGACATTGCAGAGGGTCTGGAGAGAAAGGTATGCCTCTTTACAGATGATACAAAGATCTGTAACAGAGCTGATACACAAGGGGTGGTAGAAAGGATGAGAAGGACTTGGCAACGTTGGGGAATGGTCAGACATGTAGCAACTTAGATTCAATGCAAAGAAGTGCAAAGTAATGCACCTGGGAAACAAAAACCCAGGAGAAGAGTACACAATAGCAGGGGAGGTACTAACAACAACAAAAATGGAACGGGAATTGGGGGTAATCATATCAGATGATCTAAAGGTTGGTAAGCAATGTGAGAAGTCAGTAATGAGAGCCAGGGGGATACTGGGATGCATAGGAAGGGGCATCACAAGTAGAAAAAGGGAAGTGGTTATCCATCTGTACAGGCAGTTGGTGAGACCCCATCTGGAGTACTGTGTGCAGTTTTGGAGACCTCATCTACACAAGGACATAGACAGGATGGAAGCAGTCCAGAGGAGGGCAACTAAAATGGTGCAGGGTCTGCATCAGAAACCATATGAAGAGAGACTGAGAGAGCTTAATATGTATACCCTTGATGAAAGGAGGGACAGGGGGGACATGATAGAAACGTTCAAGTACCTCAAGGGAATCAACAAAGTCCAGGAGGGTAGCATCTTTCAGAAAAAGAGATGTGTAAGAACAAGGGGACACAATTTAAAGATAGAGGGGGGACGGCTCAGGGGTAATGTGAGGAAATTGTTTTTCACGGAGAGAGAGGTGGATGCGTGGAACTGCCTTTCTGTGGAGGTTGTTGGGGCTCAAACAGTGGGGGAATTCAAACATGCATGGGACAGACACAAGGCAATTGTAGTGGAGGTGGCAGGGAGTAGGCTGTTGGTTAACTAGAATCTTCAGCTTATCCAGTAGGTAGGGAAATGGGCAGACTGGGTGGGCCAAGTGGTCCTTATCTGCCGTCAAAGTCTATGTTTCTATGTCGGGGCTATTTTTAGTAAATACCCTCCCCTTACTAAGATGACTAGTAAAAATATAAACCCCCCCGAGCAGACTGACCAGAGCTGTTTGTCACTGAGAGGTCAGCAGTCCAACCCATCATCACTGACTTGGCCATCAGAGAGAGAGAGACAAAATCTTAAAGGAACACTACGTTTACCTTTCACCTAGCATCCCATATACTTACTCATTATTTAATAACACTAAGAGGTTGCTGGCGCCATCGGACTCAAGATTCTGCGGTCTGGGTAGGTGACTGTTGCCTAAACTTGAATGGTCATGTTCCATTAGCCAATCAGGTGTTCCCACAGCAGGATATCGGCTATCATTCATACAAGCGGGAACACTGTGACCGAAGATGAGCACAATGATCGCTCTATTGTGGCACCCTAGGTGCATCTAAGGCTAATATCCCTACAATTTGGGGACTTTGGGGAGGAGGAGGAAGGTTGAATGCTAGAGGGAGAGTAGGGTGAAGGTTGTCATTTGAACTATGGGGTCTGCTTAGCCGACGGAGTGGGGGAGGTGGGTTGTTTGTGATTTTGTATGAATATCGGGCAAAGGATACTCAGGATGCACTAGACTTTTTCCTGCAAAATTTCTGGGCTCTTCAAGACAGACATACTCCCTCGATCACACATCGTGTTCAGGGAAAGAGTACCAGATGGCTCCGTAAAGACCTCCGTGCCTCTCTCCGTAGCAGGGATAAAAGTTGGAAATGTTTCAAGAAGTCAGGCACTGAGCTGGCCAGGTGGCACTGAAGGTTGAGGCGCTGGATGACACATCTCGCGTCGCTCCAGCGACCTGGGTTCGGGAACGAGCCCCGGTGCTGGGGGTCAGCAGGAAGGGAGCAGGATTGAGTGTCCAGAGGACAACTCTCCTCTCCCTAGGGTGGGATCTGGGGGCTTCCTGGTGCGGTTGTGGCCTCTAGGGGTGACTGGAGGTACTACCAGTGCTAGGAGCGCATTGGGGCTGCACGCGATGGCGTCCACGTCCAGCGTGTTGACGTCATTGTACGATCACGCATAGGGGTAAAAAAAAAAGAAAACACCTCCTCGGCGTGCTGTATGATGGCCGGCTGTGTGGTGCCACCGACTCCTTCCCTGGATGCTCCCTCTGACCGGGACCCCCGATCCTGCAGTGGTGGCTGCATGCCCGCCGTGGCAAAGATCATTGAGTAGGTACCGAAAGGGGTAGAGCTTGGGGTTTGGGTGGTGCAGGGGCTGTGTGGACGGACTGGACTGGGGAGGAACCATAGGTAACACCTCCCCAGCCGCACAGGAACAAGAAAATATGTAACAAAAAAAAAAAGAAGTCAGGCTCTGAATCGGATTTTAATACCTACAGGGTACTAAGAAACTCCTGTAAGAGAAAAATCTGACTAGCCAAAAGCTCCTATTGCAAAGGACTCCTACTGGATGCAGCGGATGACTCCAGGAGGTTCTGGAGTCAAGTAAAATCAAATCCTAGGTTCCAAACAGGAATATAACGCTAATGATATGGTACTAAATGGTGTTCACTGCAATGATCCTCAAACCATTGCCAATGCTTTCAATAAACACTTCTCAGACCTTTCTGCTTTCACTTCCTCATTTCCTTCCACACCTACTACACAGTGTTTTCCCCCAGATGACCCTAAACTACCCTACCCACCTTTCCGCTTTAGGGCAATTACAAAATCTGAAGTCCTCAAACTCCGAAATAAAATCTCTGCCACCACTTGTGTCGGCTCTGATGCCCTGGAGCCCAAACTCCTGAAACTAGCTGCCCCTTTTATAGCTGGGCCCCTGTCCAAAATGTTCACATTATCCCTCTGCCAAAATTATGTCCTGGATATCTGGAAAATTGCTAGAGTAACTCCAGTTTTTAAGAAACGAGATAGAAAGATTATCTCAAATTACCGCCCAATTTCCATACTCTCAGTTTTGAGCAAACTACTGGAAAAGCTAGTGGCAGCCCAAACTCTGGACCATCTTACTAAACACAATCTCCTCACTGCCAAACAATATGGCTTTCGCAAGGGTCACAGCACGTCCACTGCCCTGCTCCAACTCACGAACAGCATTCAGACTGCTGTGGACTCAGGCTCAATAACTGGTGCAATTTTCACTGACCTCACAAAAGCCTTAAATCTTGTAGACCACCCACTTCTTCTCTCCTGTCTTAGATCCCTTGGTTTCCTGGACCTGACTGTTGACTGGTTCCATAGCTACCTGACAGATAGGGAACAGGTTGTCTGTCAAGTTTAACTCGGTTGTGTCTGAGCACGCTACTAGAAACACTGGCGTTCCTCAGGGATCCATCCTTGGTCCTCTACTCTATTCTATTTTTATAAATCAGATTGCATCAGCCACCCCATCCTGCTCCTCAATTCTCTACGCTGATGATCTGGTACTTTACTCCAGCTCCAGTTCCATATCTGTGATCAGCCTCTCTCTCACCTCTGCTTTTCTCAACATCCAGGAGTGGCTCTCCAAGCATTATCTGCTACTAAATATAAGCAAAACCCAATCTATGCTTTTTGGATCTGGAATCGAACTGAAAAAAATGCCAAAACCAATTTAGAATCCAGTGCCCTGATGGCACTGTTATGGAGAAGGCTAGCTCTGTCAAATATCTTGGAGTTGTCCTTGATAAGTCATTGAACTTTGACCTCCATATCCAGATCAAAACGAAAGCTGTAAATCCTAAAACTGGCACTGCTTACAGGACGAGCCATTCCCTCACTCCTTCAGCTAGACTAGCCATTGCCCGGGGCATCCTCCTTCCTGCACTTACGTATGGTGCAATCACATATGTGAGAGCTACAAACACTGCCTTCAAGAAATGGGATACGACATACAATAATATCTGTCATTTTGCCTCATTGTCCTCACGCCTAAGGCATCACTGTCAGCTTTACCATGATCTCAACTGGCTCTCCCCTTCAGCTCACCGTCTCCTTGCACTAGGATCTTTGGTAGACAATATCGTCAAGACACGCTATACCAGATGAGCTTGCCTCCATGCTGCGCCCTCTTATATCTTCCTGTGGGCTACAGTCCGCTGAAAAGTCCTTATTTCAAGTGTCGTGGGTAAAAACAACTAAAGGTTCCGGTGCTTTCTCTATTATAGCCCCAAGCTACTGGAACTCCTTACCCCTGGATGTCAGTAGTGCACCCAGTCACGCACTCTATAAAAAACGGCACAGTTTTTTTCTTAGGGATTTTTCCCCCTATACTTGCTTCAATCCTCCCTAAACCACTCACCTCTGCCACCTCATTTCCTGGTCCCCAAGTCTACTCTATATATGCCCACTCCGACTCTAGTCTCTTATACTCCTCCTATCACACTAATCGTCCCCTTCCCCTCTCTTCCTGCCTATCTATCCCTCCCATGCTAACTCCTTAAATTGTTTATCCTATCTTCTCGTGGAATTAGGATTCTCATGTCAGGTGCTGCACTTAAACTTGAATGATCTCGTCTTTTGTCCTTTGTTTCAGCATACCTGGACTCAGCACTTATATCCTCTGTGAACATGTTACCCTCTGAAATTGCTGTAACCTCGTATTCTGCATTGTAATCAAATGCTGTAACCTTGTATTTTGTATTGTATACGAACATACGAAATTTGCCAGCAGATAAAGGCCTAGAGGTCTATCAAGTCTGCTCGAATGTGCAGCTAGCACCCCTTATTCTGCAGCTAAATCTAAATTAGTATCAAATCTGTTATTCATTGTTATGTGTTTCCAAATTGCCTACCTGTACCTTGTAACCTCCCGGGTCAGGCCTGAAAATAGTCACTCTGTATCTAGTGCCCTTACCTGGTTAACAAAAACTAAACAAATAAAAAACTTTGGTGGGTGGGGGATAGGCTTTATTTACAGTTCATTATTCTGTGCTCCAGCCTTATAATTAAAAAAAGAAAACTTTGCCAGAGTCTTGAGAAATGGAAGGAGGGAGGCTGGATGTTACTGGGTAGGGGTGGGGTGGTTACCTAATGCATCAAGGGTCAGGGTCACTGCAGGAAGGGGGAAGGTAGTTGTATTTGCCACTGGGGGAAGGGGGGTACTTTTTAATACTAGAAATGAATTTTAGATTTCGGACTAGGATATCTAAGGAGAGTCCGAAATCCAAATGATGGAAACTTTCCAATCAACTCTAATGAGAACATTAGGCCAGAGCTCAAAGTGATTTCAGAGTCTCTCATCTACTTTATAGCTCAAGCCAAAAATCTTACACTTAAAGCAATCTTACATTTAAACCAAGACACCACTTGGCTAAAGCCGTAACTTGCAAACTCTGAAAGCAATACTGTTTACAATAAAACGTATTAAAAGCTGTGCAAGTAGCAATTTTCACCTTGATGATTTTCTACACATAAGCACATCTTTTAAAAAAGCCACATTTTGTTAGCACAACTTTGTCGTGCCTGCAAGATGAAGGACACAGACCAACTGCCGGGCCCTGCATGTCCCACTGGTATGGATGCCTCGTAATCCAGTACTGCAACAACAGCTCTACTATTTGTATACTAGATACACAGTTAAAGAGCAGCTGACGCCTTTGGAAAAACTATGAGGAACATAAGAGTTGGACACAATTCAGCTTGTATAGCATGTATATTTTATAGAATTCTCATCTCTCTTACTTATTACTGAAGAAATTCCCACAAAAACAAGATCTTTATCCCTTTGGGTTCATCTGCCTCTGTAGCTTACTCCCTACTTGAAATCATAGTGCATGGTTGTGACATCACAGTCTGTTGTTGTGGGAATAACTGTGATGTCACAAGCAGAACATTATGACATCAGGTAGGGAAGGGGCAGATTAGCAGGATTAAAACAGGGGAGGGATGGGCACAAGACCCAGAGGAGCAGGCTGAGGTACTAAATGAGTACTTTGCCTCAGTTTTCACCAATGAAAATGGGGGGGACTGCATCATACATGGGAGGAGACGGTGAAACAGAGATGGGGAGGACGCTTACCGATCAGTGGGTCTGGGGGGGGCATCACTGGCAGGTGGGGGTAAGGCAAAGCAGGGGGACGAGGTAGCAGAGGTGGAAATCATGGCAGAGAGAGTGAGGGAAGCCCTCAGGTCCCTTAAGAGGGAGAAAGCACCAGGGCCGGATAAATTACATCCCAAAGTGCTGAAGGAATTGGCGTATGTCCTGGCAAAACTCCTGGCGGAACTCTTCAGCATCTCTCTGAGGACAGGGTGGGTGCCCCAGGACTGGAAGGTGGCGCATATAGTGCCTATCCACAAGGGGGGATCAAGGGAGGTGGCAGTGAACTACAGGCCCATCAACCTGACATCGGTGGTGGGCAAGGTGATGGAGGGCATTGTCAAGGAGAGACTGGGGGGGGCCTGGAAAAGTTGGGGTGCCTGGACGATAAACAGCATGGATTCGTCCCAGGGAAATCGTGTCAGACAAACCTTGTAGAGTTCTATGACTGGGTGACGAGTGCCTTGGACCTGGGTAGACCAGTGGACGTCCTCTTTCTTGACTTCAGCAAGGCATTTGACTCTGTTCCTCACGGGGGCCTGTTGGATAATCTGGGAGAAATGGGGGTGGGGAATCAGATGGATAGGCAATTGGCTCCAGAACCAGACCCAGAGGGTCGTGGTTGGCGGGATAGTCTCATCCCCAAGGAGGGTCATTAGTGGAGTCCCTCAGGGATCGATCCTTGGGCCCCTCCTGTTCACTACGGCTCTGACCTAAGGAAGGGTATCAGGAGTGAGATGAGTCTCTTTGCGGATGACTCAAAACTGGGGGTGGTGGTGGATGGGGAGGAGGGGAGGGTGGCCCTACAGGGTGACCTGGAGGCTCTGGAAAGGTGGTCTAGAAAACGGAAGCTGAGGTTCAATGCAGGGAAATGCAAGGTACTGCACCTGGGAGCCAGAAACCCGTACCAAGTGTACACCTGAAGGGGGGGAATGCTACAAGTCTCAATAGCAGAGAGGGACCTGGGGGTGGTGGTGGTGAATGTCAAAATGAACAGCTCGGAGACTTGTAGGAGGGCAGCGGCAAAGGCCAACAGGATGCTTGGATGCATCGCTAGGGGGCTCACCTCCAGAAGGAGGGAAGTGATACTCCCACTGTATAACTGCTTGTTAAGGCCGCACCTCGAGTACTGCGTGCAGTTTTGGAGGCCACATTTAAAGAGGGACACTGAACTCCTGGAGAGGGTCCAGAGGAGGGCAACCAAAATGATTTGGGGCTTGGGGGATAGGACCTATGGGGAGAGGGTCGAAGAGTTAAATATGTACACATTGGAAGAGAGAAGGGACCGGGGGGACATGATAGAGGTCTTCTGGTACATGAAAGGGATAAATAGGGGAGGAGCAGTCAGGGTGCTCCGAAGGAAGGAGGGGGCAACTAGAGGCATGGGTGGAAGCTGGAGGGGAAGATTCAGGGAGAAAGGAGGAGTTGCTACTTCACTGAGAGGATGGTGGAGCCATGGAATCGCTGCCCAGGGGGCTGGTGGAGGCAGAAATGGTGGAGGGGTTCAAGAGGGGGTGGGACAGGTACAGGGAAAGGGTTCTGGAAGCAAAAACCAGTGCAGCGAGAATATCCAGGACTGGGAAGGGAGAAGCCAGAGAGGGAGAGTGGGGCAGCAAGGTCTGCTCCCAGGGTGGGAGCTGACCAAACGAACAGACACAAACGACCGTTAGGCCTATTCTGCTGGCATTTTAGTATGTTAGTATGTTAGGGAAGCAGCAATAGAAGCTGATGAACCCTCAGGGAACAACTCTCCTGTTTTCATGCATATGACCTCAGTAATAAATAATGGGGATAAGAAATACAGCGCTAAAGAGAAATATAAGCTGCTTTGTGTCCAAATATTATGTTTTTCAAAGTTTGTCTCAAGGCGTCAGTGGCTCTTTAAGTAGGCTGATGGTTTACCACTTGACAGTAACCATCAGTCAATTTATGTAACCCTATGTACAGTGTGTGTACACCAACACCAAACCTTTGAACACAGCCACACAACAGAATCCCCACTTCTCATTTTCAGAACAGACGCATTTATTTCTTCCACCACTTTAAGGCATTACTTAGGCATAGTCTTTGGTGTTACTAATTGCAATAAGGCACTTCCGCTGTGGTGCGCTTCTGCCTTCATTATGAGGCCCGGCCTCAGGAGAGAGTGCAAGATGTTCCCTCTCATCCTTCCCTCATTCCACAGTGCTGGTTATTCTCAGTTTGTAGTCCTGGTCTGGTAACTGTCCTTATCCTATTGTGCTAGAGTGCTGGCCATCTATATACCCCTGTGCTGGAGAGGTGATGATCCTCATGCCATGGGGTGTTAGAGAGGTGGTCAAACTTATCCCATGATTCTAAAGAGCTGGTCATCTGTATCGCAATGTGCTAGAGATGGGGTCATCTCATCCCAATTTGATAGAGCGGGGGTTATCCTCATCAGATTGTGTTAAAGTAGCGGTCATCTTCATCCCACTGTCCTTATTTGCTGGTCATTTACTGGGGCCAGATGTCCCCTTCTGTCCTCCTCACCAGAGCTCATGGACCCACTGATGGCACCTAACCCCAGCCAAGGGGCGCACAGGCAGAGATCGCCTCTGAGATCCAGCCCTACGCACTGCTCAGTTAGCATGGACACTACAGAAAAACATGCTCTAGCCCTGCCTCTCAGAATTTGGGTGCACTATGACCAGTGGGAAAGAAACAAGCCACTGCTCCAAAATCTGAGCCTCCCACATGGCCTCTCATTATACTGCTCCACTGCCACCGGTTGATGGGTCCTGTTGCTGGGAGTTCTGTCTGGATTTTTTTCTACTCTGTACCTTTCTGTTTTTATAGATCTCTCAGAAGTACCAGGGCTCCTTTCAAGCACAGTAGCAGTTCACCACAGAACAAAGGGGAAAAAAACTACTTAACTCTGCCCCCCCACTCATACTGTTGTTGCTACTGATGAAAAGGATGTTTTTGCTTAGTGCACTGCCTGACAAGTAGCTAAAACACAGGCTTGCCAGGTGAATTTGCTGGAGGCTAGGCACATACAGTATAGGCTGATGACTGAGCCCACAAGCTACCCTGAATATCCAGAGAAGCAGACAAATGCAAACAGGAGGCCTCAAGATAAGCACTTAAATTCTGAGCTGGCACTCGCCGCCATATTATGGGCCATGGGTTCCAGCACTAGTCTGGGTCAGAACAAATGCAACTCTGATGTCTTGTTTTATTTTTGTGATATATGTATTAACATTTAAGGAACAGGTCAGAACAAACACAACTCTGATGTCTTGTTTTATTCTGATACATGTTTTAATATTTACTGAATATGATGTAACATTTTAATGTACAGACTTGTTATAGTTGAACAACAAACTTGGAAAAAAAAAGAACTCTGATGTTAGATGTGAGATCCTGGCTCAACAAGTTGCTTGGCACACTGTGATTGTTCCTACAGAGAAGGGGAAGCCTAGAAGTGTGAGAAGGAAATGGCATTCACCCCACTGAAATGGGATCCCAGTTGGCACTGGCAGGGGACTCATGCTGTGCAGAAACTCCCAGTGCCATCTTGACTACCACTGCCATCACTCAGCACAGCTGAGAGAAGAAGTCACCGGGAAACAGGAACACAAAGATAAAATGTGAACTACAAAAGACACAAAGTAACAAGAAACCTCAACGACCACATCTACAGGAGATTTTACAAGGAGGAGTCCTTACCTTCTCAAGTATCTATGCCTTTGGGCATACGGCTTCCTGCCCTTTTTTTTTTTATTTGCATAAACCCTCCCCTAGCAATCTGCACTGTCTTCTCAAACCAGCCAACAAGAGGTACAGCAGTAACTACTGTGCAAATAGAATGCTGCAGAGCCCAGTAACGAATTCTGTGCAGCAAATCACTGCACTACGTCAGCTGTTTCCAGGCTGTGCTACAGACTGCCGTCAGTTTCATCTCAGTAAGTAAAGCCTTTCAGAGCATTAGGGTAGGGCCAATTTTTCTCTTATTTATATGTTAATTATTGTTTCAGTACATAGCATTTGTTTACCCAGGATAGCCAGCAAAGAGACAACATTTTACAGAGGCTGTTCCCAGTTTTACAACTGGGAGCAATCTAGCACGAGGAGGTCAAGTGATCTGCAGCTCAAGGTCACACAGTGAACCAATCAATACACAGCAGTGCAAGCCAGGACTGGTTCACAGTTCTTTGCTCTGATCACTGCACATCACGTGCTTGTGTTACCTTGATGTTCTGGAACTAACAAATCTCAGGTATATTGAGCAACACCGTGGATAGGGTATTATAACGGCATTTTAAAGAGCTGCTCTTTTATCCTCAGGCAGGCAATTTATACCAAGTAGCTGCCTGCCCAAAGAGCCAATTCAGTCATAATCCAAATTACTTTTTGACTTTTAGGGTATTATAAAATATTTAGTTAACCGAGCAGCGCTCATAACGTCTGTGCACCAGCCCGGCACCCGCTGAGCACTGCGTCAGTACCCTCAAAAGAACACTTATATACTTACCGTAACAGAAGATCTTTGAAAGTTCGCTTGCAGCAGACCACACCTATGGAACTAGGTCAGGCGCCAGGACCACACAGCAACTTTTCTAGCCAGCTGTCTACCAGGGGCCACCCACTCTGACGTCACACGCTGATGTTACCCTATCCTATAAGAGTGAGCAGGCCCTGTGCCGTCCTCAGTTCTCCCGCCGGAGATCATAAGCAACCAATCTCCAGCTGGGGAACCAAGGAAGAGCCGATGGTTCCTGCCAATGTACAAGTAGCAGAAAGGCAGAAGGCTCTCCACTAAGGAGAAGGACAGACAGACACAGAAAGGCCCACAGGCATAGGGAGATGGAGGGTGGGATGGCACTGACTGCTGCAAGAGATCCTCCGGAAGATCTACTGTTATGGTAAGATCTTACGTAACTGTACTATCTTACTTCAAGGGTATGTCTTGCAGCAAGCCACACCTATGGAACGAGTCCCAAGCAGTTCTTTTAATTTTTTTAACTTTCTATTTATGCTCCCCCCACCTGCAGCACTCCACTCCTTTCAGGAGACACCTACGGCCTTCTAGTCCCTGCCCTCTTACCTGGAGCCCGGAGCGGTCCATCCCCCATGTAGCAGGCGGGTACGAGGAGGGGGCCTTTACACCCCGAAGTCTTCTGGTTTCGTCGTTATGCCATTGCCAGAACAGGTGGGGCACTGGGGATCGGGGTCTGGCGCTCCGTCAACCCAGGAGTGCTGCAAGTGATCTTCCGGTGTTTCTGGGCATGATGTGTGCCCTGACGTCAAGGCGCTGAGCACCAACGTCCATCACGCCACCCCCCTGCTAGTGGCTTGGGCTTGCTATACCTTGGGTCTCCACCCGGGGTCAGACAAGCACGGAGCCCTGGTTCCCCCCTCCCCCCTGTTCATACCCTTCCCCCCCCCACACTGTTATACTGTACACCGACTGTTATTGACCTGTACTGTACTCTGACGTGGAGCCTTTGTAAATGAGTCCCTGACTCAAAGGTTGTAATCCGATCCCTTAAATAAATAAATAAAAAGACGAGCTGTCCGTGGGACGCTCAGGCCTCCTCCCCACTGCCGGCCCTCCAGCTCCCTGGCTCGTTCCCGAACTCGGATCACTGGCATCGCAAGCGGAAATCCAACCGCTGCGCCGACGGGCCGGCCAGTCCCAAACAGTTCTGACAGCTGAAGAAGCAGTCTGGGTGACTTGAAACCAACAGCCTAAAAAGAAGGCCCTGAAGCACAGCTAGGACAAAACTGGCCCTACACCTAGAGGCAATGTCCAGATTGTAATGCTTGGTAAAGGTGTGGACAGTACTCCAAGTGGCAATAGCACAGATCTCCGCAGCTGAAACATTCCTGAAACAGGCAACAAAAGTGGCCATGCCTCTGGTGGAATGACCATGAACAACGCCAGGAAGGTCCTTACCATACTTCCTGTAGGAAAAAATGATACAGTCAGCCAACCATTTGGACAAGCACTGTTTAGAAACGGGAACGCCCTCTTTCCTAGCGGGAAAGAAACAAACAGCTGTGAGGACTACCTGCAGTCCTTCATACGACGTGTAGAGTAACTCACAATTCTATGCACATCTAAAGTGTGGAGCAATGCTTCCCCTGGACTGGCATGCTCTGGAAAATAAACAGGCAGGTGGATGGATTGATTTAAAGTAAATTCAGATACCACCTTAGAAAGAAACTTAGAATTCATCTACAGACACCGTCATTGTGAAAAAACAATTAAGAAGGCTCACGCATGAGCGCCTGAAGCTCAGAAATCCTTGGACAGCAAGCTGGTGCACACAGGCAGGGGCACTGGAGGTTCCACTGTCAACTGCTGCAATAGAAGGAACCAGGTCTGATGAGGCCAGGAGGGGGTGATGAGGATCACAGTGACCCCTTCCATCTGGAGCTTGATCAGAACCCTCTGAAGTAGAGGGAAAGGGAGGGAGGGAAGGCGAAAAGAAACCTCCTTTTCCAAGAGAAGGACAATGCGTCTCACTAGAAAACTCCAGGCCCTGGAGCGAGTGAGCAGAAAAGTAGCAGTTTTGCGTTGAGTGGGGATGCAAAAAAGTCCAACTCTGAACAGCCCCACCCATCAAACAGGTCTTCTATGACAGGGGTTAGCAGTTCCCACTCATGCATCCTGGACTGCGACCAACAGAGCCTGCCAGCCAGGATGTTTTGAACACCTGGAACATGGACGGCCAACAGTTCTAGCCATGTTCTAGAGTCCAATACCAGACTGGGACAACACGTCTCACCAGAAAACTTGATGCCCTGGATTGAGCGAGCATAAAAGTGGCAGTTTTGCACTGAGTGGGAACATAAAAAGGTCCAATTCTGGACGACTCCACCTGTTGAACAGGTCTTGTACTATGGAGGTCAGCATCTCCCACTCGTGCATTCTGGTCATCGACCTGCTTAGGCTGTCTGCCAAGAAGATCTGAACACCTGGAACATGGAGAGTCGAAAATTCTAGACTGTGTTCTAGAACCCAGTACCAAACTCATAGCTTCCCTGTACAGAGGGTAAGAATGAGTCCCCCATTGCTTGTTTATGTAGTGACTGTGTACCACACTGATGTTGTCCGTCTGCACCAGCAGAGGGCCTGGGACCGATGGTTCTGGAAGGCTTGCAGGGCATACAGAATGGCCCTTAACTCTAGGACATTTATGTGGAGGAAAGTCTCTAACTTTGGTCCATGTTCCTTGTGTCTGATGAGGTCCTAGATGCACCCCCAGTGCAACCCCGAAGTGTCTGTGGTGAGAATCTGCTGAGGAGAAGGAATGAGGAAGGGAACCCCTTTCAGCTAGTTGCTGGGTTCCATCTGCCACTGGAGCACCTTCTGGACAGAGAAAGTTACTAAAAGCTGCTGTTCTAGGTCGCCGGTGTGCTGATCCCACTGGACCCTTCATGTCCAATGAGGGATCCTCATGTGCAGCCTGGTCAGAGGTACCGTGACAATGGCTGCTGCCGTCAGGCCCAGCAGTCTCAGAAATGTCCTGGTTGTGACATACCTGTTGTTGGAAACCACCTGGACCTGTGCCATGAGGTGCTCTGCCCTGTCCTGGGGCAGGAAGGCTAAGCCTTGGGCAGAGTCCAGTACTGCCCCTATGTATTGCAGGCACTGACAAGGGGTCAAGACTGACTTGGGCAGATTGACTGTGATCCCTAGGGTACTGAACAGCTGTCTGGTATGCTCTAGTGTCTAAGACAGTTGCTCCTGGGACTGGGCTTTGACCAACCAGTCATCTACATAGGAGAAGACATACATTCCCTCTCTCCTGGGAGCTGCTGCCACAACTGCAAGCATCTGGTAAACACCCAAGATGCAGATGACAAGCCAAAGGGCAATACCCTGAACTCGTAGTGCTCCCCCTGAAACAGCAAACTGAGGTACCTCCTGTGAGGGGGGGACAAATCCTGATATGCAGGTAAACATCCTGCATGTCCAGAGAGCATATCCAGTCCCCTTTCTTCAGAAGTGGTAGCAGGCCTTGTAGAGGGACCATTCTGAACTTCTTGTACTGAGTGTAGAAGTTCAGATTCCTCTGATCCAGAATGGTTCTCAAGTCCTCTGTGGATCTGGGCAGGAGGAAAAAATGAGAATAGAACCACCTGTTCCTTTGTTCCCAGGAAACTGGTTATGTGGCCCTCTTCTGCAACAGTCTACGTACTTCCTCTAGTAGCCCTGGTACGTGGTCTGGAAGATAAGCTGAGGGGACAGCTGGAAGGTCTGGAGCAAGGCACTGTTGTATTAACTGTAGGACCCAAACGTCTGTGGTGACCTCCCTCCACTGTTCCGGGTGGAAGGAAAAATGACCCCCTACCACCACCTCCAGATTTACTGTAATGCTGGAGGGTGGGGATCTAAGGAGGAGTCGCTCTAAAACAGATCTGGTTGCCGCAGCTGCACCTCCACCTCCAGGGGCTTTTGAGTGGGCACCTGTGGAGGAGGTTGGGGCTCGCAAAGCTGACCCTCCTCTGCTTTTGCTCTGCTGTCTGACCCCTGAACTGTCTGTTGGTAGCTCTGCGAAAGGGGACCCTCTGCCAACTTGTCGACTGTGTGTGTGGTAGAGGGAATGGACTGATCTTAAGGTCCTCCTTGAGGCTTGCAGGTCAGAGAGGATCTCCTGCACATCTGCCCCAAAGAGCATGTATCCTCTAAAAAGGGGAATTCAGAATGGATTGTTGGATATCACTAGCAAATCCTGACACCCTTAGCCAAGAATGCCTTCTTAGGCAGATACCAGCCACAGCTGCTCAGGCTGAGGCATCCGAAATGTTGTAGTTACACCTTAAGAGGTGCTTACCCCTCAACAGCCCCGTCTGAAGGACCTTGAGCATCTCCTGCTTCTGGGTACCCTCTGGGAGGGACTGGGATGCTGCTTTAGCCTTTTCCCAGGAGGTATGCTGGTATTTGACCATGTGGGCCTGATAAGTTGCTATTCTAAGGCCCAGTGTGGCAGAGGCAAAGGTTCTCTTTCCCATGAGGTCCAGTTTTCTTGGCTCTTTATCTGGGGAGGAGAGAACTGAGTTACTTAAGAACTTTAAACCTATTACAGACTGCACTTATCACAACTGAATCAGCCTCAGCATGGCCTGTGAAAAAGGGCTTTCCTAAAGGGCCTAGTACAGCTTGTCTGCCTTTCTGGGCATGGCAGGGATCAAGCTTGGTCAGTGCCAGGCAGCCAGGGTGGCATCCTCTAGTGCAGCCAATAGAGGGGGAAGGATAAGAGGTGGAGATTCTGGCTGCTCTAGAAACTCCACCAAGTTCCTCCTAGTGATGCCTTGCTCGTCAGCCTCAAATCCCATTGCAGCTTGTAGTTGCTTCATCACAGAGATGAAGGAGGGGTCATCAGGAGGGGGACCTCGGAGTATATAACATAGAGTCCTCACTCCTGGTGGAAATGGTGGAAGCAGACCTGTCAGATGGGATCCTGTCCATATCTTCCTCCTCCTCTTTTTCTTCTTGTAAAAGGAGGTCAGGGTTGTAGTCCTGATCCTTGTCAATGGGCCCTGAAGGCCTCAAGGAAGGAAGGAAGCGAGGACAAATGTGTAGGGTGCATCGACCTAGCAGGCATCAGTGCGGGAGCTGGTCTGAGAGGTCCCATCATTGCTGTGCCTGGTATAGGAGGAGGAGGTATAAGGCACTGTATTATCTCCGCAAAGGAAGAGAGCACCCTCTGGACGTCAATGGTGGCCTGCATTGCAGGGGCGCCTTGCAAAGAAGGGGGTGGCTGGGGCCCCCCAATGTCGATGGGCCTTCGCCAGCTCTAGTAGGTCCAGTGGACCCCACTGCCAGTCGATCCTGAGGGTTCAGGGGTCTGAGCGGTAGAACCTGCAACACACGGGGGAGTCCGCAGCTTCAATGTCAAAGGGCCTTCACCGGTCATGGCAGGTCCGGCAGAACTCACTAGAGCCAACCTTGTGGGTACTGAGGCCTGAGTGACAGAAGGTATCAGTGCTGAAGTGGTCGACGGCACTACAGCGGTCAGTGCTGAATGAAGTGGCAATCATGAGCTCACGCGGAGGGATTTATCCTTCCTCCGCTCTCTCCCTCCCAGTGTTTGGACTTCCCTGAAGTCCTCTCTTGGCCTTGGAAGACAGGGAGCCAGAGGAATGGGCTGGCAACAGGGTGGAGCGCTTCATCTGGAGCTCTCTTTCTCTCCATTCTGTCTATCTGCTGCTCTAGAAGAAAAGTGTGCAGGGCTTGGTGACGGTGTCACCGGTTAGCTTGATTGAACCCCAAGCAGACCTCGCAGGCCTTAACATTGTGGGCCTCTCTGAGGCAGCACACACAGATGCTGTGATCACTGCCTGAGTAGATTTTTTTTACCGCACTTGCAGTAACGGAAGAGTTTAGCCGTGTCCTTCGTCGACATACACAATGATTGCAATCACTTTAAGACAAAGTGATAACTATTTGGATGAGAAAAATAATAAAATTTCAAAAACTGAAGATTTAGCAGTTGACTGTAGCGGCAGCGTCTCCGTAGAGTTTGGCGAGTATGGTCGACAGCAGGAAAAGAACTGAGGAGGGAGAGGGTCTGCCCAGATTTACATACAGCAGACGTCAACGTCAGATGTCGTTGTGGGCTGCCCCTAGTGGACTGCTAGCAAAAAATATTTCCTTGTGGTCCTAATGCCTGGCAAACTGTAGTTCCATAGGTCTGGCCTGATGAAAGCGATATCCTCAAAGAAGATCTCTAGTTTTGGTGATGCAAAGTCATGGATAGGATGCACACTACTGTATGATTGTTAGTGGGAATGGCGGGGTGGCAGGCAAAACATACAGTTTTATATCTTTGTAGCCCACTTCCCATATGTGGTGCCCGTATTACCCTTACAACTGAGAGGACTGAAAGCATAAGGGAGGTCAACTGACTTGCCCAAGGTCACACAGTGATTAGGCGACGCAGGCTGGATCTGGATCTTCAGAGGCCTGGGCGCTAACCTTTATGCTACACTGTACACTGCCTCTTTACTTACTTATTTGAAATTCACATTATACAGATAGTGGGATGGCTGAAAGAGATGCACTACCTTGTTTTTATGGGGGTCCCTTGGTATAAGTGGGGTACACATTTACACTGCAGTGTGACACAGTGAGGTACATAAATACACATCAGAGTAGTGAACATTTAGGCATACCGAGGTTACAGAAGGGATTTCACAATTATTGGGATAGCAGGGTCATGTGATCCTTTAGTCACAGTTACAGAATGGGAAGAAGGCAACACTGAGATAAAGCATTCTGGGGTTTAGTGGGGCTGGGGTGCAAGAGTAGTAAAGATGGCAAATTCCCTGGAAGCTAGGCTTTACTCAGTAAGCATACAGTATAACAAAACTGTTATTTTCACAGTACCAAACCCTTACCCCACCCCCACGCAGTACACCAAAACAGATCTCTGATTAATAACAAAACAACACGGTACCTCCTACACTGCTTTACAAAAATAGGGCAGCAATCTTTTTAAGTGCAGCTGACACGCAACTCACGCCAAGGAGTTAAAATAACCAGAGTTTGATTTTTTTGTGCCATGTATTTATTAGTTTTATACCTTAAATGATCTCACTTCTGAGATCGTGCTGAGCAGCCGAGGACTGCTGCTGCCCCACCCCCAAAAATCCTCATAGTAATGACGCAAAGTAAGGAATGGAGCTGCGCTGCACAGAACAGTGTGAGCATGGTCAGAGGCAGTGCCTGCTTTTGCGTTAATTTAATTTTGCAGGCAACTATACCTGTTAAGAGGGTGTGTATAAATGCAATACTACTAATGCAATATGCTTAAAATTGTACCTGGGCCGCAGAACTACATGAAAAACAGAGAGTGTGTGGGCTGAGCTCCTGCTACTTTGGTGCTGGTTGCAACTAGGTACTGTACATCAGCGCTCCTGTCAAGTTGTGGTGTCAGTTTAACGCACAGCAATCAAAGGGTGACAAGATGCTTTCTTCTAAACAGGAAATTCTTGGCTTGAGTGGCCTCTGTCTCAGCAGCTACCCCCCTCCCCCAAAAGAATAAATAAGACCAGGATGTGCAAAATATAATATAAAAAGTCTTCGAAATACCGCCTCCTGATTGGCTGTAATCATTCTATAAGCCTTATAGTATGCTGATCTCTGCTTGGAGCCTAATCACATGCTGTACAAGGTGCAACACCATTTAAAATGCCCATTTTTATAACAATAGCAATAAAACAGTCATAGGGGGCTGTTAACAGTCAATCACCCCACAGGGGTATGATGTGGCACTCAACTAACCCTTGTGCCCCTAAGTGATACACTGTTAACCTTACCTCTGGTCATGCCTTCCTATTTAAAAGTCACTCAAGGAAGCATGAACAAATCTGGGTAGAATCCTCAAGACACTAGTAAAGGCATCTTCGCAGGTGCTATTTTTAAATTTTGTTGAGAAGAGCAGCAACAGCTGGTTGACTATGAAATTCTGTTACAATAGTTGGAGAAACTAAAACCTGAATCAAAGCTGGATCTGCAATGCATACATACGGCTTTCAAAAGCACACCAGGAATAAGACTCAGTGAAGCATGGACAGCAGCTTTCTGCACCACCAGTCTGAGACTCCGAAAAAGCCACCCCTTCCCCCAATTAATTGGCCAACACAGCAGTCGCGCCAGGACCAAAGCCTATCAGCTAGGCTGAAGAGAACTCATTGTTCTGTGGGTTGCTGTTGCCCTTGAAGGTGGCCTGTGGATTAGTGCTGTGCATAAACAGTTCACAGCTTAACTTGGACAAATATTGACCAACGAGACAGAGCTGCAGCTTGTTTGCCTTACGCTGGGCCAAGATTTCATGGCAACCCCCTATTATGTGGCCTCTCGCCACTTTTTTTAAAGAGACAATAGTTCCGTTTTACTGTTTCCAGCAGTTCCTCTCACAGAGTGCTGCTGAAGGTAGTCAAGGTATAATTTGGGGAAATCCTTCAAGAAAAAGATAAATGCTTCCTGTGGTTAGAGTTATGACGACTGACCTAAAAGAGTAACATCCCACGAATGAGACAGATGCTATTTTCAGTGGATTGCAGAGTACCTTCCATCAGGGAAGATTTTATCTTGTGTAATATAGCAAAATGATGCACAAATTTGGTTATGTATAGCAATCACAGGGTACACTTCAGATTTTATTCAAAGATGGCAACATAGTGTATTCCCAAAAAAGTACTTGAAAAACGCTGTGCATGCGTTACAGCTGCTACTCATCATACTCCGGTTCTTTTTTTTTTTTCTTATTGCGAACTCTTTTTGCTGCTCCGGTTGACCAGGGCATCCCTCTGAGGTACTTTCTCAACCTAGCCTCTACTCCCCGCCTGAGACCTCTCCTCCCCGGGCATCCCCCACCCAGAACCTTCCAGCCCCCCTGATCACCCCCCAGGGGACCACCCCACCTACCTGGCGGCCTATCTATAATTAGAGGGTCGGACCTGGTTGCCACAATGGGGATTCCAGAGGAGAGATAGTCCAGCGCTGGGGATGTGGGTTTCAGTCCTGGAGCCCTCTTCACCTCCCTGGTCAACCGGGGATTTTTCCTTCATGGTTGCCCCTCGAAGTGTGGTCATGTAATGATGTCTATGGCACTGACGTGCCGACGCACGACACTCCGCCCCCACGTCTGCTGGTGCCGCACATTCCCGGCACTGCCCCTGGCCACCAGCAGAAGCCGCTCAGGAGTGGCGCTAACTCCAGATCCCTCCCCAGGAAGGGAAGGCAGTCCTCTGGACGCTCAATCCCTTCCTTCCCCTGCTGACCCCCGGCGGCCTGCGTCTGCTCCCGAACCCGGGTCACCAGTGTGGCACAAGGTGTGGCATCCAGTGACTCAACCCTCAGAGCCACTGGGCCAGCTCCATCTTCGGTTCTTGAATAACATTTTCTCTCCCTCCCATATCCTGTTCTCAGGATCAGGGTCCTGTGGAAGGAGCAGAGCTCTCCACTTGGTAACTCAGCTTTTCACAAACAGGCACTAAGTTCTGTGGCACAGAGCCGACGCTTTGGACAAAAGTGATCTCTGAACAAACACTGATTTGGGATCCATTTAAGGAGCGTTCAACTTTCAGCCGGAGCTGACTGATGCCAGGATGGCTTTGCAGCTGCTTTCTTAAAGGAGAAATAAAAATAGACTGTACAGTAGCTCATACAGAGGGTCTCACCACCCCTACTACATCATGCTTCTCTCTTTGGATCCAGCTTTTAATATGTTAGTGCAGTTGACAGTCTGTTAGCCTGGCCAGTGCTATCTTTAAATATACAGCTGGTGTGGCACTAATGTGCTAGCATGGGAGCGCTAACTACACCACGTGCCCGTGCAAATGAGGGGTGCTTCTGCCATACAGAATGCAATGGTCTTTTTAATGGTTCCTGAAAGCAGCAGGAGGCTGCCAGGGCAGCTTTCGTTAATACTGCCATGTTTTAACATTGTGCTAATGCTTAGGAATCATCCCCTTATTACCAGTATACCACCTGCCGGTACTAAATCTCTACAACTTTCAGTTTACGCTGATGATATACTTTTACATATCACCCACCCGACATCTATGCCAGCGGCCCTAGAAACTATTCACCAATTTGGCAAAGCTGCCATTTATAAGGTTAATCTTGACAAGGGGGTGGTGATGCCTTTGAATGCTGGAGTGTTCAAGGCAGATGTGCTATTGTTGGGTCTCTTTTGGTGATATTACAACGAGTCACAATTTAAAAAAGCTTAACCCTGATAACCTATTGCTGACTACAAAACAGGATTTAGAGAAATAGAAACTACTTCCCGTAACACTCTGGAGCAGAATAAACATAATTAAAATGAATGTTTTTCCTCATTTATTTTGCCCCTGAATATGCTTAATCTTTACCTTTTCCTGACCTGGTTTAGGAAAATTCATGTCCTTATATTTTATTTTGTTTGGTCAGATAAGCACCCCAGATGAGCATATAATAAACTGGCAGTCTCAAAACGGCTGGGAGGGCTTAGGTTGCCTCATTTTACTGCACATTACTTTGCTAGTCATCTTAGTAAATATCTAAGGTGGATTACCTGTGACGATAAGGAGACACTCCCATCCATATACCCCCATCTGGCCTGACTTGGAATTACAGGCTATTGCACAGCTGGATTAGTTGACCTCTACATTACCTTTTATTAGTTTCCAGACACTCCCCAAACAAGGCTCGGGAGTCTGTAATTGGCATTTCTTTAAGGGTTTGTGAACAGCTAGGTAGGGCCTTGCACTACCATTTCAATAAGGATATCTCCCAGCCAGTACTTGGTAACCCCAGTTTCAAGGTGGGAGGTAAATACTTTACCAGGCACTGGCCTCTTCAGCTGAAGGTTTTTTTTTTAACTCTATTTGCGCACCTCTAGCTCGGCAGGGAAGGGCGCCTACTCCCATCAACCCTAATCCGCGGACCCTTAACTCCCCCCCAGACCGGCCTCTGCCACGACGGTGGACGGGGAGGACCGTGACTTGCCCCCCACGGATGGACCCCCTTGGGAGGGAACGGGGGGGAGACCAAGATCACCCTGAGACCCAGCCCGTTCACTGGGCTTTGTTCGGTCCGGGAAAGGGAGTCCGTCGTGGGTGTCCTGATTGTTCAGCGAGAGGGTTTTTTCCTTGCCTGAACCCTGGGGGCACAGACATGCAATGACGTCCGTCTCACGATGAGCATGCTCCCATGCTCACCCGCATGACATCCGCTGCTGCCCCATCCCCGCTACAAGGTGTTCTGAGCTGCAGCACCCCCAGTCTCCACTGGGGGTCGCAGGTGCCAGGGACACGCATCCCACCCCTCCCCAGGAGAGGAGAGTGGTCCTCCAGACGCTCAATCCTCTCCTCCCCTGCCAACCCCCAATGATCAGAGTTGGCTCCCAAACACGGGTCGCCATTGTGGCGCAAGGTAAGGCATCCAGTGCCTAGCTCTCCATGCCACCGGGCCGGCTACCTCAGCTGTAGGTTGATGGTGTTTATCGCCTGCTCCACGAGGGTACTTTCATGTCACTAAACGTCATATGTCGTACATTCCAACTGGATAACAAATTTCTCTTTAAACTTTTCCAACTCAAACATGTGATCATGACACATTTAGGTCCAGGTCCTTGGCGAACCAACTACAATGACTTTTTAGGCTCAGCTGACACTCTAGCCTCTCAACCCCATGCTGTATCTCAGCCACACACCCTAATCCTTACTGAATTATTTCCTCATATTGATGGGGCATGTCCCAATTGGGATAGGGTGTTTCCTACTAGCTATTTTAATTGGACTCGCATATGACAGGATAAGCATACTTATAACATGGGCCTCTAGGTTTGAGAAAGATGAATGGACGAAACTGGTCACCTGAGTGTTCATTAATTACTAGTTATTTTACAGTAACTGGATGTGGTAAGAAGTCGCAGAGGAAAAATGTTATACAAGTGACCGAACTAACTGTGCTGCAGTTTGAAAGCAAATGACGAGCAGCCATTTTTTTGAGAAGTTAGCAATGGAACCCACCCATGCACCCAGTGGACACTGTCACTCCCAGTGAAAGTGCTAGGCACAGTATATGTCCCCGTAGTGAGAGAGGAAGCAAGTATTAAAAAAGTTGTCCGTGCACATTCGTCAATGTTTGCAGCTGCTCCTGTTATTTATTTATTTATTTAGCTTTTGTTAACCAGGTAAGTACACTAGACAAACACATGCCTATTTTCAGGTACGACCCGGGAGAGTACAGGAAATCAAAGAACATACAGAGTACAATTTGAAGCAAGTAGGGCAGATACACAGATGTCAGGAGAAGCATAACATACATAGCAAGATATCTCTGGTCACGACAGTAATCATAGTTGCTTATAATGAGTGGTGACCGGGCGACTTACATAACGCAGAGCGTGTGGTCATCAGCGGGCTCATAATGGAAACAGCTTCTTTGAGAAGGAATACAGAGACAGGCGTATCCCCCTTCCCCCATCCTGTGGTTCCATGTACGGAGCCGCATGTGCATGAGTCCTGTTTTTTCCCCTGGACTAGTAATGTGTGTAGCCGCATCCAACAGTAAGTGCAGACAGCAGCAAGCGGAGAGGTGCGAATCGGTTTGACAGTATCTGTCCACGCTGCTCGTATTCTGTTGGCTAACCCTGCGACCGAGCGGATGATGAGAGACAGCAGTTTGAGTAGCACAGAAAAAGAGAGAAAAAAGGCAGAAGTAATATAAAGAAGACAGAGGGCTCTGTAACTTTGTAGTGTGATGGACAACAGTTTTCAGTTGTTCAGATATGCTGGCAGAACATGAAATGTAAAGCGATGCAGGCTGAGAATTAATGCACGTGTACTGTAACTAAATTGCACTGGAGTATAGTACTGTTTTCAGCAGGACTTAAGTTTGTTTCTGTGGCATGGTGCGTAGAGGAAAATGAGAAAATGGCTGTAAATTTGTGATTCTTTGATCATTTCTCAGTAAAGTAATAAGGCTTTCAATATATTATTAATGGCACTATGTTTTCCAGTGGCAGCACACAGAATGGTTTGTGGCACAATGTCCTAACGTGCTGGAAGGACACAAAATAAAGTTCCTATATTTTTTTGCATCTTACAACAGTATTCTTTACTGCGGCCTCGTGCCTCAAAACGCACCTGGGGTGTTGATTAATCCCCAATAACTGCACACCCTGTCGTGGGTCATTGCTTACTTGCGTAGCTAATGATATACTTCATCTCAAGTGATTTAATATTCTCCATAATCTAGACTATACTATACCCCTCAAAGACTGTTTAAACTAGGTCGTATTCGCTCCCACAATTGTGTTAGATGTGATACTGCTGAGGGCATCCCACTTCATGTGTTCTGGGAGTGTTGCAAATTCCTTCCATTATGGAAGCCGACCTCCTTCTGAGCATCTTATCAGTTATTTACCCCCGAGATATGCATAGTAAGGGATTACAGTAGAATTTCGGTTAAGGAGCAAAAATATTCCATGGCCATGATTTTGATTTCAGTTAAATGGGCTGTTCTCCAACACTGGCAGGACCAAAACCTTACATCTTATCCAGAGCAGTTACAGGAACTCCTTTTTAATTTATGTTTAGAGAAAATGACTACCAGTATCCATAACCAGTTTAGTTCTTATGACACCAAACGGAGCAGGCTTCACACTCCGTTTTCAGTTTAGCTGGCTTGGAGCAAGCCCCCTTTTAGCTCTATCTCTTCTCGCCTGTACTGTACTGCTCTGTTCTGTTGTGCCACGGTGGTAACAATCACTTGCTCTAGCTGAGTCACTTTATACTTATTGTCCGTAGATTGTTTTTTGGGGTTCTTAGGTCGTAGCTTATTGTTTCCAGTTCAGGCCTGACTCAGATTTTCTCTGCTCCCTTAAATGTGGGTGGAAGGGTTGGGGGGGGGGTCTGTTTGGTCATTTGGTTTTGTTGTTTTACCATGCTGTTGTTGTTGTTGTTGTTGTTATAACAATAATTTGTAAATAAATAAAATTTAAATAAGTACTAATTATAGCATGTGCTACTTCACTGAGAGGGTGGTAGAGCCATGGAATGCACTACCTAGGGGGCTGGTGGAGGCAGAGACAGTGGAGGGGTTCAAGAGGGGGTGGGACAGGTACAGGGGAAGGGTTCAGGAAGCAAAATCCAATGCAGCAAGAATATCCGGAACTGGGAAGGGAGAAGCCAGAGAAGGCGAGGGGGACAGCAAGGTCAGCACCCAGGGTGGGGGCTGACCAAACGAGCAGACACGAAAGACCATTAGGCCTATTCTGCTGGCATTTTAGTATGTTAGTATGTTGTTAAAACTGAGTTGTGCAATGTTTTGTGACATTTCAGTTTAGTAAAATGTTTAATGCCAGTGTGATTTGCAGAATATTCTGCTTCTGTGATAACACTGTAAATAATTTTTATTCCTGTACCTATTTAGTTCCAGTATTTGTTAGCACTGAAGTAGCTCTGTTTAAATTTGTTCGGTTGGCATCATGTTCTGTCATTTGCAGTAGTGTGATCTAGTGGCTACAGCACAAGCTTGGGGCCCAGGAGATGAGAGTTTCAAACCTTAGCAAAGTCAAATACTAACCGTGTGACCTTGAGCAAGTCACATAACCCCCCCAGTGCTCCTGTCCACCTAGCAGCAGAAATGAATAGCAGCAGGGCCCCACTGGAAATGAGGTGGTACATCTCAGCTGGACTATCCTAGGTAAATAAGTTGTAACAAAATAATTGTTTTGTGTTGGTGTGTGATAGGACAGATTGCTGTCAATAAAGAACCCTTCTGAACATAGGTGCCAAAACCTACAGGTGCATATGGGGGGTGGACACCCCCATTTGTCCATGAGCATTCAGAGTGCCCCTAAATGTATGCGATGTCAAAAGGGAAGCAATCATGGTCTCTTATTACTACAGTGCCCCCCACACACACACACCTCACTTTTCCCCATTTTCCAGCACCACTCCTTTTGAAGGTTGCAACATAAAAAAAAAATCTTTATTTGAACACCATCCATAAATAGGTTTCCTTTCACCAAAGTAAAATAAAAAAATACAGCAGATTTGTTTTTTTTTTTCATTTCATGATTTCAACTGTTTCACTCTGTCTTTCCAGCAGGAAATCTCCAGTAGCCCCTTCTTTTTGAGATAAAACCTTTTCACTTCCCTGATGCTGCCAGGTGCAATCACTAAACTATTAAGTAGCTGCTTGTGACAGCTCATCAAGAGTCCTAACTCTTCTTTTCCTCTCACCTTGAAACAGGCAGTATAGTGCAGTGGTTTAAGGCTCTGAGCTGTAACCTGGGTTTGAATCCCACAGCCCCCAACTGTATAATCGTAAACAAGTCATTAACTTTTTTTGTGCTCTCAGGTCGCACCTGAACTCAATTCCAAAATAGTGTGCCTCTTCTGGTTAAAACATTTATCGACCATATGTGTTTCCCCCCTGATGTGATGTCATTTCTTGTGCCTGTGATTTAGAAAATGGATGCCTGCAGCTATAATGGGAGGGGCAACTGAATGGGTCACAATTCTGGTCCTAAAAGTGTTACAGGTTCGGTCAATAGCTTATGTAAAGCACTGGTAACAATATTGATTAATTTAATCCTAGATGGACATTTCCTTTTAAAAGCAACAAGACAAAAATACAACTTATAACTCAACTGGAGTGTCAAAACAGTCTGGAGAGACTCTGCTTATGTTGTGCCTCGACTGGCACTTCTATGCCAGGAGCCCCCATGTAGTTGCGTGGGCCCACTCCATGATTGTTAGTAGGCTATATGTGGAAAGGGGGTGTCTGGGTAAATTTCATCTGAGTAGTCCCACCGCTTATGCCTCCCTTCCCCTTGGATTTAAATGCTTTTTATTACAATTTAGAGATCCTTGCTAGCTGAGCGGTGACCTTGATTTGTTATAATCTGCACTTCAAATTGTAATAAAAAGCACTTAAAAAACATTCCTATTTTACGTAGGGGGCGCGCCCCTGCCCTCTCCATTTACTGACATCACAAAATGTGACAGCACGGGGGGGCTATCTCACAATATGAACCTGGCAGCATTTTGGTTTTTGGCTCCACTGAGGAAAATACAGTCCCTTGAATTTTTTAATATGGACAGAAATAAATGAAAATTTGTATTGCAGCCTACTTGGTGCCATGTAAGCTTCATCATATGTTGGGGGGGTGGGGGCGCAACAGTAGGATGCTGCTCTTTAAAGTTTTCTTGCTCTTGCAATTGCTGTTCCCTGGCTTATACGCGATGCTGCCCTGCCCGTGACTTGTATTTGATTACTGTATGTTTCCTCTTGGTTGCTCAGCTTGTGACATGTCATAATTTGCTCAGTTTGTTAGTGCTGTTGTAAATACACTGCTTTCATTAATTCTGGGTACCCTTGGGTATATAATTTGTTTACTATTAACATACGTATTACTCCTGGACTCTCTATATTATTGCATGTTCTTGAAATATTTTCTCCAGATCTTGACTTTCTGTAATTTCTGCTTTATCTCTGTAAATAACTCTGGGTCACCCCTGAAAAAGGGACTCCTGAGTCTCAAGTGGACCTACCCGGTTAACAAAATAAGTAAATAAATAAACACTGATCAGCGCTTTGCACAATAACAGATCCTGTACTTCCTATATATATGCAGAACCTGGGATGTAGTCTTCCCTTCAGAACACAGTCTTCTGATCCGGGTTCTCCAACATACAGTTCAGTTCTCATTCTCAGCTGTGTAAAACTGTTGCTCAATTGAACCGCGACCCTTTAGGGCCAATCAAAGAGCAAGTTCAGGGTCGCTGGGGAAGTGTGAGCTGGGGATGAGCCCCACCACCAAGCATGTAAATGGCATCACCAGATGTTTGTGGGTGCAAGCACAGGTTAGCATCAACACTGTACCAGTTGTATGGTACTACGCCACACTGCATGCCTGGATACAGTGGCAGTGCCACCGGTAGTGACCCCCACCGCCTGCACAGTTTACCTTGCATCTCATCTGGAAGGCTATGCTACGGTGCGGCACAAGAGAAAAAGAATAGGGACAAGTGATTGAGCACGCAGTCCTCAGACATGACTTTTGGTTACCACCAGCTGCTGCAGAAACAAGGCAACCATGTCCCCCCCGCAGCATCAGCGAGCAAACAAGAAGCAGTAGTGTGTGCTTCTTGGCCAGGGCTTAGTGAACATGTTCTTCATGAAATCTGTAAAATCTTTTTGTCTTAACAAATTGTGCCAACTTGCCTAAGCAAGAGTGAATAGAGCCCTTCTCCAGCCACTACTCCTCCTCTCAAAACACTAAGGATATTCTGTCTTACTCCACTAGTTCAACCCTACATGCACACACACACACACACACACACACACACACACACACACACATACTCTCTCTCTCAGAGGGTTTCTAGTAAAAGCCACTAAATCAGCCAATCAGGAATTGCATTCACCACGCTGCACAGCTATTGGCAGTCTAGGACACTGAGAAAACAGCTTCAGTAGTGTAGGCTAGTTACAAAAATTGTCCATGAGTGTGCTATAAAAGCAAACTAGCAGTGACACCCAGACAAACTACTGCAGTCCAAGTTTCAGTGGCACAGAAGGATGGGCAAAGTGCCAGTATCAGGTTCAGAGTACAGATCTATTTCGATTTTAAGAGACGTTCACAGCCCATCCCTATGGGTAATACCATTCATTTATTTACTGACTATAGTAAAACACACACTTCTATACACATATCAGATTCCTCCCTGTATTTATTTTTGGTCACCAGGTAGGTACAGTGGTCTGAGTGACCATTTTCAGGCACAACCGGGCCATCCAGATTTATTTATTGAATTATGTTGACCCGGTAGGCCTACTGGGACTAGAAATCCCTTTTTCAGGGGCAACCGGGAGGAGGGGGGATACAGATGGTAAGCAACTGAAACTGAACCAGACTAAGCTGCTGGTGGTATTTTTAGTGAATGAGGGAAATTTGGCCAGGACACCGGGGAAATTTCCCCTACTCTTTTCGATAAGTGCCATGGGCTCTTTAACATCCACCTGAACTACCACCAATCCAGGCAGATGGGACCTCGGTTTAATGTCACATCCAAAAGACAGCACCTCCTCATGCTGCACTACAATGTCAGTATTGGGATAGTAATCCAAGTGCCAGATGTGGGAACTGAACCCACAACCCTCTCATCTCTAAGGCGAGTGTGCTACCTACTGAGCCAGCACATCAAAACAGAGAGAGGTATCAAAAACGGTATACTGAGTGACTAGTATACACACTATGTACAAGAATCCTAACTATAGGAGAGAACCATAATGAGCATATACAGTACATCTAGCGAATAAATCAGAATACATAATACACACAGGTCAGGAGGGGCATGAGAGATGGCAATAAGGTGTACTTAATTAGGTTAAACAGCTGTGGAACTCCCTTCAAAAGACCTTAAAGCTGACCCACTTTGTAAAACTATCCACCTTCAAATTGTTTTTAAAACTCCTGTTAAAGGAGAACTGCCAATGCTACTCCTAATCCCTCCCTCTACGAGACCACAAAAGCACTTATACCCCCTTTTTGCCTTGGCATTCCCTGACGCAGTACCCCTTCTTTACCCGCTTCCTCCCTTTCCCCAGTCCAAGTTCCCCTCCTCCCTTCTCCTTGTCAGACCCCCCCTACCCCCCTCTCCCTTCCCATCTCTTGCACTCTGCAGGATTCAAACCCGGTTCAGCTCCTCCTCCTCTAGCAGTCATTTTCTCCAACTCCTCCCTCTCTCTTCCAATCTCCTGCATCCTTAGTCTCCCTCTCTCTTACCTCCTGTTTTGCCTCCCAGATCATTTAGGCAGTAAAGCTGCACTTATGCCTCGGCCTGCTCACAGCATATTTACTGTGAAATTGACATGTCTGTATTTACTGTGAAGTTATGTCTGTTTTTGAAATTATATTTCCTGCCCTGTACCTTGTAAATTGCACTTGTATCTTTTAATTGTACTTTGTGCTGTCCTCCGAGGACCACCCCACAAATGAATATCTCAACGGTGTCTTTCCTGGTAAAAAATGAATTGAATTGAAAAACAATGCTAGATGTGGTCCTAATAGGTGATCTTAGCCTCCCTAGACAAAGTAAGTGTGGCAGTTAAGCATGTGAGAGGTAGGTACGGGGAGTCACAGGGTACACGCACATTTACGTGCGGAGGATAAAAAGGTTTTCATTTGGACTTTGAGAGAGCGGAGGGTGTCTTGTGAGTGTAGGTCTGCTCCCAGGTCATTCCAGAGTTTAGGGGCAGTTGCTGAGAAAGACCTCTGCCCCATCTCAGTGGCAATTCTTAGTTGTTCCAGCATACGGAGGGAGGATGATCTAAGGTCCCTTGCTAAACTCCAAACCAGCGCCTTGATTTAATACTTTTTGGCCAGACAGCTTTTTTTGTGTGGTTCGTAATTTATGTACTCAGGATAACAGCATCTCATTTTCAGTGAGGTCCAGCTTTGACCCAGTTGTACACCCATGACGACGGTAGGATAAGGTCTTTTGACTTGCTCAGTGTCACACAGGGAGCCTCATTTGGTCTCCATTCAGGTGTAGTTTAGTTGTACAGTCTTGCCCACCAGTCAATGGCAGGTGCTATGCATTTTGAAACAAAACCTTCACTTCTGCCACGGCTCATGTCCACTCAAGCAAATCACGGGCAGTGTCTACACTCCGGTTCAGCCACCAGTGGCTCCTGAATGGTCCCTCTAGTAAACTCTTGGCGCAGCACTCTAGCCTCCATCTAGGTTGTGCACATGTACTACTGCTGCCACCATCACCATCACAATGACAGAGGGAGACACTGAGTTGAATACCAGGACAGAAAGCAAACATTTGGGAGGAAGATGCAGAGGACTTCTGGGAACTATTTACAGAGTAAATAACCACAAAATACATTGGGCTCTGTATAGATCTACTGGTTTGATCAAGCTGGTATAGTTAGTTATTAACAGTTTTTTAAGAAATGCTGTCAAAGCAATCCACCAGTTGAAAATACAGGTTACTCACCTGTAACAGGAGTTCTAGGAATGGTATATGTTGTTCATCCACACTATCTGGCAGGTTCCTTGCCGCTTTAAATCTTGCCGGAAGGTCTTCAAGCTGGCTCCTCCCACCCACCCGGGTGGTAAAACTCTCGGCTCCACCCCATGACGCCAGATCTGGCCCGCTGGAAGCTCAGGTTGTGCATCGAAGCCGGGAGGTCGGGTGGGTCGTGTGGATGAACAACATATACCATTCCTAGAACTCCTGTTACAGGTGAGTAACCTGTATTTCTAGGGACATGGATATGTTGTTCATCCACACTATCTGGCAGACTCCTAGCAGTTCTCCGGGAGGAGGGAGGCAAGGCGCACACCCCCTTAATACTTACTTGGGAAATAAGGACTGGAGAACCGAGGCCCCAAAACCAGCATCCCGGCGTGACTCAAGGTCAATGTGGTAGTGGGTAATGAAGGTGTTTGCTGACTTCCAGGTAGCAGCCCTGCAGATTTCCTGGATAGGGACGTCCCTGGAAGCAGCCACCGATGCAGCAGTATGGCAGGTAGAATGAGCTCTTATCCCTCTGGGAGGCTCCATGCCCGCTCACTCAGCAGAGATCTATGCAGGAGGTGACCCATCTGCTTATCGTCCGCTTGGCTGCAGGTCTGCCAGGTGCGGCTTCAGCGTAGGTGACAAACAGCTGGTGAACCTCTCCCGAATCCCAGCCGTCGCTCCTTGTAATAGGCGAGCCTTCTAGGGTCCAAAGTATGGAGCCTATATCTCGGCCTCCGAGGTGTGATTGGGGTAGAACACCGCAGAGTCAACACCTGATTAAGGTGAAACTCCGACACCACCTTCGAAGAATTTCGGTGGGGCGAGGGACAACCTTGTCCCTGTGGAAGACCAGGTAAGGAGACTCGATGCTAAGCACCTGGAGTTCAACCATCCTTCTGGCTGACGTGATAGCCACCAAGAAGGCGGTCTTCCACGACAGGTGGGGGAGACCACACCTGTGCACTGGTTCGAATGGCTTGCCCATGAGCTTTGCCAGTACCAGCAGTAAATCCCTCGGAGGTGGGGGTTCCTGCACTGGAGGGGAAATGTGATCAAGGCCTTTGAAGAAGCACCCGACCACCTTCTCCTCGCCACTGACTGCTGACCGGTCGCCACCTGCAAGGTAGAGATGGCCTGTGGCACCTTTAGGTCAGCGACCTAAGCCCTTGACTAGATAGGGACCATAGATAGTCCAAAATGCTGGCCACAGAACAAGAGGAAGGGTCCAAGCCTCTTACTCCCGACACCAAATGGAGAATCTCTTCCATTTGAAGGCGTAGCATTTTCTGGTCGACTCTACGGACGCCTCAACGACGTTGAGGACCTCATCGGAAAGACCCAAGGCCTGGAACCTAGCCGCTGAACCAGGCCGCCAGGTGCAGGGATTGAAGGTCCGATGGAACACCTTCCCCTGATTGACTGAGAGCAGGTCCGGGCGAGCTGGAAGCTGCCTCGGGAGCCTGGAGCTGAGGCTGAGGAGATCTGGGTACCAGAACTGGCGGGGCCAGTCTGGGGCTATCAGAATCACCTGTGCCTTGTCCCTCCTCGCTTTGAGCAGGACCCTATGAATCAGGGAAGGGGGAGAAGGCGTAAAAGAGGCCCGGGGTCCACGGCCTCGAGAAGGCATCCCCCTGCAGTGAGCCCTGCTGAGGGGGCGGCATGAAACAGCCTCAGCTTTGCGTTCTCCCTGGAGGCAAACAGATCCACCAGCGGTGTGCCCCAGTGGGAGAACAGATCTTGTACTACCTC
This sequence comes from Neoceratodus forsteri, assembly GCA_016271365.2. NCBI lineage: Eukaryota > Metazoa > Chordata > Ceratodontiformes > Ceratodontidae > Neoceratodus > Neoceratodus forsteri. The sequence goes on along the minus strand of CM057450.1, from coordinate 559,407,316 downwards.
CGGCAGGAGAGACCACTCGTGCGATGCAGCCCCTATCTGGCTCAGGGCATCGACCAGGGTGTTGGAGGCTCCTGCCACATGAATGGCTAGGAGATCCGCCTCCAGGCTGCGCACAAGTGACCAGATGCAGAGAGCTTCCTTGCATAGAAGCATGGAGTGCGTCCCGCCCTGGCGGTTCAGGTAGTACATGGTCGTGGTATTGTCCGTCTGGACTCGGACCACTTGACCCCGGAGAAACGGAGCAAAGGCGGTGAGAGCTAGGCGGACCGCTCGGAGCTCCAGCAGGTTGATATGGCATCGGGACTCCCGCAGGGACCAGAGGCCGTGCACTCGGTGTTCCCCCAGATGGGCACCCCAACCCATCAAAGAGGCGTCGGTCGATAGAGAGACGACCGTCGGCTCGGGGCGGACAAACGGGATACCCTCCTGCAGATGAGATGGAACGGTCCCCCACTGGAGAGCGTTCCACATCTCCTGGGTCGTCAGCACAAGCTGGTCCAAGGGATCGCAGCGTTGTGACCATTGGCTGGCCAGTCCCCACTGAAGGGGACGCAGTGTGCCAACGTGCTCTAACGGACTACGCTGGTACAGGCCGCCATGAGACCCAGGAGGCGCAGGAAGTCCCGGGCAGGGCGCGATTGCCCAACCAGAAATGATTGGGCAAAGGAAGTAAGAACCTCGGCCCTGTCCGCCGGGAGCCGTGCTCTGGCTCGTAGAGAGTCGAGCTCTGGCCCGATCAACAGTATCACCTGCTTCGGCTCGAGTTCCGATTTGGCCTCGTTGATAAGGAGGCCGACCTGAGAGCAAACCCGGAGGGCCAGATCTCTGGACCGCTCCACCTCCTGTCTGGAGGGGGCTGCTATCAGCCAATCGTCCAGGTAAGGGTACACCCGGACCCCTCGGCGCTGCAGGAATGCTGTCACCACTGCCATGCATTTGGTGAAGACCCTGGGAGCTAGAGAAAGGCCGAAGGGCATGGCCTGGAACTCGAATAGGGATCCCTCCGCTCTGAAGCGGAGGAATCTCCGATGAGACGGACGAATAGGGACGTGAAAGAACGCGTCCTGAAAGTCCAGAGAGCAGAACCACACGCCGTGTTCCAGAGATGGTATTATCTGAGCCAGAGTGACCATTCTGAAGGTTCGAACTTTAGGAAGGTTAGGAACTTGTTTAGGTCGTGTAGGTCGAGAATGGGGCGCCAGCCCCCCGTCCGTTTCGGGACCAGGAAATACCTGGACACAAACCCCGGGTCTGAAGGAGGGTCCTCCACCTCCCTTATCACCTCCTTCTGGAGGAGGAGAGCGATGTCGGCTCGACGAGCCGCCAGTGAGGCTGGGGACCCCGAAGCCCCCCGAGGGGCGACGGCTCTGTAGGGCGGTGCCTGCTCGACTCTAGAGGCAGGCCTCTTCCCACCACCTCCAAGACCCACCTGTCCGTGGTAACAGCGGACCAGGCGGAAAGGAAGTGCCGGAGCCGTCCCCCCACGGGAGGAACCAGGGGTGAGGCGACGGGGATGGGGGCGACACCCCTCAGCCCTTCACTGAGCAGGTTGTAGGAGGGACCGGCCGAGGGACCTCCTGGGTCTTTTCCTCCTTGCTTCCTATTGGAGGAAGACGACGGCTTGGGTTTGGGGTACCAAGGTCGAGTCTGCTGGCCCTGACGTTGCTGGGCCGGGCGCGCCGCGGGCACAGAAGGACAAAAGGGCTTAGGCTGAGGCTTACGGCCTTTGTCCTTCTGCGCGGAAGAGACCGAGTCCAAGGTGGCACTGGACTTTTCGATCCTCTGGAGGTGACCTTCCACTCCAGGGCCGAAGAGGTCAGTTCCCAGAAAGGGAACATCCGCCAATTTGTGCTGGGTATCCGAGGTGAAGGTGGATATCCTCAGCCACACCCGCCGACGCATGGCCACTGCAGTCGCCACTGATCTAGCACAAGAGTCTCCGATGTCGAGAGCAGTCTGGAGCTGCTGCTTAGCCACTGCCCTACCCTGATCCCACACCTGCTTGACCGTGGTCTGCAGGTCCGCGGGAAGATGGGGAACGACCTCATCCAGGGAGCCCAACAGGGCATGGGAGAAATGTGCCATCAGGACGGCCGAACTGGCCTGACGAAGGCCGAGAGATGATGCAGCATAGACTTTCCTCCCGGCATAATCCAATTTCTTGGATTCTTTGTCGGGTGGTTTGTCCACGTCCCTGGTGTTCCCGGCGCGCCGGAAAACGCTATCGGTAACCAGCCCCTCGGCAGAGGGGTGTTCCGAGAAACCGGACAGGGAACCGGTAGGGACCGCGTACTTCCTAGTCATCCTGGCCGCAGGCGCAGGGCAGGAAGCAGGACGCTGCCATAGTTCCAAGCCGGACCAACGGCTGGCTCGGCCACCGGAAAGGCCTCCGCCGGAGAATCCCCTGGTCCAGAATCTCCGTGAGGGGATATCTGGCCCGCTAGAAACGGGTTCGAGCTTCATCCCGTGGACTCCGAGATGAGTCGGGTGAGGCCAAGGAAGGACGGCGGGCTATCGCCCACTGACTGCCCCCTGAGGACTCCAAGTCCATCTGCCTGGAGAACAGGGAGGAGTCATCTCAGACTCACGTAGTCTTCAAGAGCTGCCTCGAGCCTGAAACACCCTCCACCTGCCGAGGTTTATCGGGAGTGAGAGGACCAACAGCCTATGGGTAGCCCCTGAGCCACCGAGAACTCGGTCGGAGCCCCAACTAACGGCTGAGGAGGGCGGCGGTTCCACCAAAATCGGTGGGCAGCAGTAATAGGCCAACAACCGCCTGGGAACAGGCTCTCGACCACCGCGAGGGGTTGTTTCGTCACTTCCGTGACAGCCACTTAATGACCGTGAAGACGACTGGGTCGGTTATTCTCGCCAACAGAAGCTGTGCCACATAAGCTTCTTCATATTTCCTACGCAACTTAGCCAGCTCTCGTCCGAGGAGGAGGAAGAAGAGGAAGAGCGCGGCGCTGCCATCATGTGCCGAGGACCGAGACCGCCTTATGATGGCGGATCGGCTGGACCGCGAGGAGGTCCGAGATCAAGCATCCCAGCAGGCCGAGGTCGGCGCGGGCGGGTACCGAGGATCGGGTACTCCCTTCGGCCTCGAAGATTGTACCGACGGTCCGGAACCGAGGCACAGTCGAGCCGACGGGATCCTCAACTCTCGCCGAGGAACCGGGAGAGGGATTTTAGCCACCAGCCGACAATCGCCAACGGGTCGAGAAAATCTCACCACGCCTGGGTGTCTTGGTCAACTGGCCTGACGGGGACACCGTGAAGCCAGTGGCCGAAGCTGAAGGGTCGACCGAAGTCGACTGTCGACTAGGGGAGGGAGATCTTTCCCGCTCCCAAGAGCGTCGACAATGGGACTTACCCTTACTCTTTTTTGACCAAGAAAACGGTCCAGAAGAGGCTGGACCCTCACCCTTAGTCGAGAGGGTCAGGCAAAGCTCCTTAAAAGAAGCCAAATATGAGGCGCCGAGAGAGAGCGGGACGAATGCCGCGGCCGAAGATGGAGCGGCCTCGCGCCTCACCTCCTCGAGGCATCATCTGCTCTAGCTGCTCAAGCAGAGCCCGCAGCCGCGGACACCGCCAATCGGGCCTCCTTCGATTTAACCGGAGGAAATCTCTTCTCGGGACGCCCCAACTGCAGACGGGCAGCACGATCTTCGAGGACATAGACTGAAAAAGAAGAGCACAGGTTGCAAGCCTGCGGTTCGTGCTCAAGGCCTAAGCAGTAGACGCACGTGGAGTGCGGGTCTGTCCGAGACATTTTCTGCCCGCAGGGGCATCTCCGAAATCCGGGAGTCGATTTATCCATCGCAGCCGCGAGGAGAAGAAGACCAAAGTGTTTTGGTAAATTTGAAACAAGTTTCAAAGTTTGAAGAGTTAGGCACCAAATCTTAATCGCAGAGCGTTAAGGAGGGAACCTGAGCTTCCAAGCGGTAAGGAAGATCTAGCGTCATGGGGCGGAGCCGAGAGTTTTACCACCCGAGTGGGTGGGAGGAGCCAGCTTGAAGACCTTCCGGCAAGATTTAAAGCGGCAAGGAACCTGCCAGATAGTGTGGATGAACAACATATCCATGTCCCTAGAAACACTGTTTCCTTAGCACCTGGGATACTTGTTTCACAAATTTTCTTACATGTTCAACCACATCCCTTCCTCCAGTGGCTCGGCACTGATATCTATTTTTAAACTCATGTTTTGTTTTGTTTTTTGTTTGTTTTTTATGCTCAAATTTTTGGTCCTTGGATGCTGCCGGGAAGGGGGATCCCCCACCCCCTGTATTGGCTAGGACCTGGCACATGGGATCTGGGCATCATGGAACTTGTGCAAAGGGTTTTTGCCCTTGTGTGTCCCCCCTCCTCACCAGTCCGAGGCGGGCCCAGTCTTGCATGACCTCAGCACATGATCGGGCGCACTCCCACACCTGACATGCAGAGGTCCGCTGGTCCCCGCCCTGACAGGCTCCCAGTATGGTCCCAGGCTGCCACCCCATATGTAACGCTTAGGGGTCAGTAGGCACTGGGTACCAACTTCCCCCCTCCTCAGAGAGAGGCGAGCAGTCTCTGGGAAGCTCAGCCCCCAGGTCCTTAAACTGAAGAATTTTTTTCTGTCTCAGAGTGGGGCTGGTCCCAATTACAGTTTCTGTGCACTTTTTTTTCCACTTTCTGTTTACTGCAGTATATTAGATTGTGTCTGGCTGATCCTGCTGATTCACTCCATGACTTTTGCTGTAACCATGAATCCCAGAATCCTCTGCAGTGGACATCAGAGCTAGGCAGCATCTGTGGAAGATTCAACAGCCTGAAGTACAGGTTAGCATTTTTATAAGCTCTGGTCTTTAGTCTGCTGGTCCCACTGTCCTCTGGGGCTAAGTACAGTCACAATGGATTATACCTAGCCCAGGGAGAACAGCGGGACTATCACATATCTGATCTCTGCTTATAAAATCTCTAACGCACACTGCAGGCTATTAAATCTCCCAATGCAGCATCCCTGCTCTGAAGTCAGCGGCAGGCGATTCTAGGAGTTTTTGGTTACAGAAAATGTCAGCTTGGAAATCAACAGAATCAGCCTGATATAACCCACTATACCACAGTAAACAGTAAGTAATGAAACTATTTTTGCACACAAAGTACAAATTGGAACCAGTCCCACACTTGGGTGTGATGTTCTTAGTGCTAACTGTTTCCCATTAAGATGAGTTCATGCCACAAAAGTACCTGCCCGGGATGCAGACATGCTTATGCTTGTAAGTGTGGTTTCACTTGCATTCTTCTGGTGCCAAATTGCTTTTCTTCACAGAACTCTCAGCCGAAGAAAGCAGGTGAAATCACATAAAGCATAAGAAAGTCTGCAAGGGTACAATAAAAGTGACTCTGTCAGGCCCCCACTAACCATGTTTTGCCAATTGGCAGGGGTGTACAATAATTCAAGATGCACTGAAGCCAGTATATTAGGTGGAATTAATACTAGGGTTGTTGAACCCTACTATTAACTCCACCCACTGCCCTGAAATCCGATCCACCAGCTGGATATCGGATTTCAAACCATCCTAGTCTGAAATCCAATAACCGCTTGTGAATCAGTAACATCCCTCTCCCCGCCCCACGAAAGCCAATCAGGTGTTAGTATAGGTGGATGTCAGCATTCATTTACGACATACCTCTCCTAGTCAGAAGACATGTGGAAGCAGCTCCACTGCGGGATCGATTTCTCTACTCTTACCCACCCGACCTGACTCTGATAAATATTTGGGTGCTATGGGGAGAGGAGGAAGTGGGGGCTGGTTGGTGTGTTGGACAGGAGGGCGAAGTATTAAATCCAGGGTGCCTGGCTGTGTCAGGGAGAGGGAAGCTGGTAAAGCAGACTAACTAAGCACGGGTCAGGGTGGGATTTTTCTTATTATTGGAAGCTGCGATTTTACTATAGGAAATGGACTGTGTTCAGTTTGCCGCTTTCATTTTCATACTTCCGGGGCTGAGGGAGAAGTGAGGTTGGGGTTAGAGGGTGGTTTTGATGAGGTGGTAATTAATTGTAGGGTGGGTGCATGAATGCTTGCACGGGGGAGTTTTGTTTTACAACAGACGCCAAATTGGATCGGATTCCTAAATCCTTATCTGATTCTGTAACATTTAGGATTTAGGGTCTGCAACACTTTTATCCTAAACTTTTTGCTGAATTCCGAGATAATCTGTTTTATAACAGATTATCTGAGCAACCCTCGTTAATGCAACATACTATCTAATACCATAAAATTACTGGTGACCTTATATATCCACCTAAAACCAATACTCCTCAAACACGTGATACACGATAAATTAAATAAAAAATAAATAATGTTTTTCCACTTCATCAGGCTTTGCTGCGATGGAAAAGGCGTGGTATCCTTAAAATCGAGGATCTATACTCAGATGGATCCCTAAATTCCATTATTAACCACAGAGACGAGTTCCAAGTCCAAGTTTATTGTTAAAGCAGCACTGCAACAAAAATGTTTTTCTACAAAAGCTAGTTTCGGCTACAATTACGAAAAATATTAGCATACCTGTCATATGTACTTGTCTAGGTACCTCCTATGGTGTGCACCATGAGTTTTTTTTTTATTTTTTACATCGTAACCCTCGCTGGGTCTACAATGCTATTTCTATGCAAAATGTGGCAGCCATATTTTTTCTTGAGAAAAAAAAATAAATTACAACATTTGTAATAACTGGTTGCCACTTTTTCCCATAGGGAAACCGGGTTACAATTCTAGCATTATAACCAGCCGGTTATAACGACATTCACGCGCCCGGTTTCCCTTCTACTGGGCATGTGCCACCTCGCACTCTTCCTTTCCTTCCTGCAGCTGCAGCTGCCGCTCAGCTCATACTGAACCCGGACCGTTCACTGTCCACAGCTCGGCATACCAAGTGGGCTAATAAATATATTCTTTAGTTTTCTACTGAGCTGCTTCCCAAAACAAAAAAAAGTTTAATCTTTTTATAAAATATCGTTTTATCCGTGAACTTCCTGTCCTCTCCCCTCCCCTTCCATCATATTCCTCAGCACTCTACACTTAAGCGAATGACCGCAGTACGACTAAGTTTTTTTTTTTTGCTTCTTAACAAACATGTTTGTGTACAAATCTTTCATTTTGCTTCAAACTTTGTACAAAAAAAGACAAACACTGCTTTGTCAGGAACAGAGCCACCACAGATCACTTTCAAACCCCAATGGTAGCTCGGCTCCATAGCTACATTTATTTTGTATAATTGCTTCGGCAAAAAGACGATCTCCAGCAATTATACAAAATAAAAGATGGGTAGCTAGTTAAAACTCACATTTTATACACCCCCTCGGGTGGGATGCATTCGCTCTCGGGCTTAATGTGGCGTCCCAGCCCTAGGGGGTGTATAAAATCCTCATTATAACTAGCTACCCATCCATTATTCTCTAAATAAAACACTCAAATTTTAGTGGCATCAGAAAATCTTGCCACCAAATAAAACTGGATGATGCCTGCAATCTTTTATATTGAAAAAAAAAATAGGGTGAAATTTTTTGTCCAGTTTCGTTGCACTACCGCTATTTTATATCATTATCACGTACTGTATGGATTGTATTGTATTTTGTTTGTGCTTTGCACCCGGGACGTCCCTGAAAATAGACACTTGTGCGCTCAGTGGACCCACCTGGTCAACAAAAATAAACAAACCATGTATTATGGCATTTCATATCACACTGTTCACTCTGGTCAGCGTTAACAACTGCCCTCATTTACCAAATATTTTCCCTGTGAGCACAAAAATAAAAAGCTTTCAGTATAAAAACGTATCTGGTTGATCCTGACATGTTTACTTACAGTATCTGATTAAAACGAAAACTGAACCGCATGCTGCTTCACTATTCACTCAGTAAACCTGGAAAAGCAGCACACAGCTGGATTTTCATTTTATTCAGATATATACACACAGCAATGACAACCTGAGTTCTGCTTGTTCTCCATAGTTCTGCTGTCTCTCTAACACAGTGGACTCTCGAGAACTCAGACCGTTGTTGTTGTGTTAGAATCAGCTGTCAAAAATCTCAGGGCTAAAACAAGTTTAAAATTAATAATAAAAATTAAACTGCTGAGCTGTGCAGTTTTCACTGAAGGACAGTCTTGTAGATGCAAGGAAGTTGAGAACTGATTTTTCTAAGACGGGACTGCTCCCGCCGTCAGTGCCGACGAGCTGCAGCTCTGTGTGAAACTGAGATTCACACAGTGGTTCGAGATGCCATCAAAATAAACAAAATTAACAGACAATGAAAGTACAAGCACAGAAATTTAGCAGTACATCAAACAGGGAAGTTTATATGACTGACTGCTAGCTTGTACATATTCTGGCCGAGATATTCAGAAATGTGCTAAAGCCTAGCGCAAATCCGATGCACCACGGCACAAGTGGAGCCATATTCAGAGTTTGCGCAGGCCAAACTGCGCCAGCGCAACACAGCTGAATGTGGCAGAGTTGCGCCATGGCACATACAGAGATGCTCCAGTGCACCTGTGGCAACAGAGCAACAGAGGGGGGCAGGGCACAGAGAACAGACCCAGGGACAGGGCCATGGCAACACAGTGACAGACCACAGGAGGCCCCACCAGCAGGGCATGGCAGGGCACACACAGGCAGCCCGACGCTGGACCCTGGAACACAACAGCGGCATGGATAGCAGGTGACAAGAAGTGCCAACAGGGCCACCATGAAGCCCCCGGCAGGGCTGCTGGCCATGCCTCATCCCCACGGGACCAGAGCAGGCCACACCCAGGACCATGCAAGCAAGCACACACACGCCACACAGGCACAAAGAGAGCCCACACAATGGGCACTGTACAGGCCGGGTGGCAGGCAGCATGATGGACCACATGGGACAGGCCACACAATGGCAGGCAGAGGACCCCAACACAGTGCGCGAACAGTACTCGACCAATGACCATGGGCGTGAGCCACCACCATGTACACACCCAGCACACACCCCTGACCGCCGCTCCATGGGCACCCCAATGCACAGCCACTGATCCAGGGGATGGACACCACCACAGTGGGACTGACCACAGCACACAGCAGGGAACTACGGAAGCACGGCACGTGCCCCCCAAATGCACATAACACGGACGGACACTAGGCCACTGCAGCATGGCGCCTCATGCCACCAGATGAGCAGACACAGACACAGGCTGCAGGTATGCCAGACAATATATATGTATGGAACAACCATGAACAGAGAAACAGCAGGGGCTGGGGACGGGGGACAGCAAGGGAGAGGGACAGGGAACAGGGACTGTGCGGTGGACAGGTGGAACTGTAGGGAAAGGCCCAACGGGGTAACAGGGGATACAGGGGCAACTCTAGCAATATCCCTGGCCGGCCACCCTGGCATGCCATCCCTCACCCCCCTCCACCACCAGCATGCCCTGCAGGGCCACCACCACCCCAAGTATGCCCAAGACCACGAGCAAGGTCTGCCACATGGGCCAACCCAGCATCTGGCGTGGCGGTGTCCGCACTAGCAGTTGGACACCTGTAGCGAGGGTCAAGGCAGGTGCCCAATGCAATGGCCCAAGGAACCATGCCCATCCACAGTGCGCATGTGCGCAATAGGGAACACGCCATCATGCGCGAAGTGCATGTTGCCAGCCCTGCGCAGCCTGAACTGTGCCAATACACTACGCTGGTCACGCGGCCTGCGTGACTGACACCATGGCATCGCAGTGCACATGTGCACTGCAGGTTCGAGTACAATGCATGCGTGGCCATTGCACCACCACTTGCTCCGGCACAATACCATTGCGCACGGCGCAGTATCTCGATATTCAGATGCTGCATGCAAATGAGCTCATCAGTCAATGTGTGGCGCAGTGGGGTGCATTAGCATATCATTACCATTGCGCACAACCTCATTTGCATGCGTTGCGCCACCGAACAGCACGGGCCATGTACCGGTATTGCAACATTGACAGGTGTGGTGGCTGCCACAGCAGCACACAGGGGCAGACAGCACTGCAGGGTGAGATGGACCAGGGTGCTGCTGCCAGGTCCTCAGCAGGTATGCGCTGTCACCTGTGTGCAGCATGCCATGATTAGCCCTGTACTATGCTGTGCTGCACCCCCTGCCTGTCCCTGGCACCCACACCACCATGCACACCCTGCCCACCCCTAGGACTGTGCTGCCCATCGCACCCTGCCTGTGTCACACACACCCACTCACTGGGCGGCCTGTGGGGTCATCCCCACATTCACATCCGTGGCATGGCTCAGGGCTGTGTTGGGTGTGTGGCGCGAGCATTGGTGTGCGCCTCGTGGCATCGCACACTACCTGGAGGGTTACGCTTGGGCGCCCCTTCCTGTTGATATGCACCAGTCCAACAGGGCCAGGTGGCATGCGGTTGCCCACATGGATGCAGGCACAGGCCCCACTCATGCCAGGCATGCATGCCACCCTGTGGCTGCCCTGCATTGGTGCTGTACACTCCGCCTGTATTCCACAGCACGTGGCAGCACAACTGTGGGGACCTGCGTGGGGCGGCGGGCCATGGCTGCCTGGGTGCTGCCCATGGTTTCCCCTGTTGGTTCTTGGCCGGTGCTCGTGGCATACAGGCACATGCCGGCAGTCATCGTCATCTCCACAGCCATGGCATGGCTCCGTCTGGTGGGTGCCTGCAGCTCTGCGCTGCACAGCTCGCAGGGCTGCCTTAGCATGGCCCTGTTCAGGCGGTGCCAGCCCACGATCTCAGTGTCACTCTGGTTCCCAGCGGTGCTGCAGGCACAGTACCGCCTGTGTCAGGCATGTCACCACTGGGCCCTTCGTTGGCTACACAGCTGTTCCTCCTGCCGCCTCACACCCCTCATCAATGCCTCCATCAGGGCGGGCTTGCTCTCCATGTCCCCTGCTGTACACCGTCCCCCTGGGCGGTTGCTTGCTGGCTGTGTGCCACTCTGGTACACAGGCATATTTTGTGTGTGTGTGTGTGTGTGTGTGTCCCCCTCTCCCTCTCCTCTCTCTCTCTCTCTCTGCCCCTCTCTCCCTCTCCCTCTCCCACACCACCTCTCTGTCCCCCTCCCTCTGTGTCTGGTTGTGTGCCTGTCTGTCTGTCTCTCTGTATCTCTCCCTCTTACTCCCACCCCTGGCGCAACTGCTGTCTGTGTGCTTGCGCCCTGTTTTACTAGGAACAAGTCTGCTCGGAGCAACTCTGATTTGCTCCACACTTGCGCCATGGTTTCACAGTTGAATATGCCACTGCGCTGGATATTCATGGGAACGCCCCCTGCTCTTGTGCCTGCATTCATTATAGTTGCGCATTGGCGCAATGGATTTTGTGCTGCGCACTGGCTCACGCTGAATATGGCTCCTTGGCGCAAGTCTGCACTTGCGCTGGTGCATCTCTGAATATCTGGGCCATGCTGTAAAGAATGGTTTCAAAAGTTCTCATATGGTTGTACACTCAACTGCTTGCTTTGCTCACTGTGGGGGGGGGCGCACTAACAAAGCAATTTTGTTTTAATGTAATCTAAAATATACAGCTACAACGCTCAAACTGACAGGGTAAAAATAAAATGATCTTTAGCCTGGGACTTAAAGTGTGTCATTTAATTTTTGCTGAGAAAAATATGTCAGCAAAATGATCTTGAGCCAGCTGTTCTAATCAGCCCAATGATGTCAGTCCTTGAATGACATCAATGGCAGTTTGTAGCCGGCCGAGATCAAGGGAAAAAAAAAAGGCCTTTTTTGGGGGGTTGGTACCATGAAACTAAAACACGGCATAGTGGAGAACCTCTTTAAAAAACACAAGATGCCCCGAATGTGATTTTAAACATGCGGAGTTTGATGACGCGTTCACAAAATAAAGATGGAAAACGAATATTGAAATTAATCTTTGCCACTGATCTTTTAAGAGATCTCGGCATTATAGATGTTTGGTGTCACACATTCCCCAGAGAATGACAGTATTCCTTTTACTCAAACTCACACCACCAATACTCCAGACTGGGTTTATTAGCAGCGAACACACAGAATGGGGCACAGCAACCCAGACAGACACAGCAGTGCTCTCTGACCATGCTCCTGTCTCAGTCCAACTACAGGAACCAAAAGGAAAGAAAACGCAATGGTGATTTAATGCTTTGCTCCTGAGAGACACAGAGTTTATTAGTACATTAAAGGATACCATCCCTAGACTCATTAACGTAAATAATACCCCACAGACCCCCAAACCTTCCTATGGGACACAGTTACTAACATACTAACATACTAAATTTGAGCTACTAAGCAACCTAGAGGGGGAGGAAGGGGTTGGTGGAAATGAGAAAACTTATACAGAGGCCGGGGGGAGGGAGTCTGATACCCATAGGGCATCACAGACCTGCAATGGAAAGGATAGAAATAGTCCCAGAGGGAGAAGGGGAAACATATATGTTAAGCAAATGGGGGAGATGCAACATATTCCAGACATGAGAGAGGAGAGCATGACTGGAGAGAAACTGGGAGACAAGGAGGTGGGAGAGGAGCCCCCTTTCAGCAGCGGGGTCAGTACCAAGGATGGGGCCCTAGCTAAAGGGGACCCACAGAGAGCCTCTGGAGGCAGGGGTACTATTACAAGTGGGGAGGATGGCGGTGTGGGGGAAAGAGAAACCATCAGGGCCAGGATAAATGGTTCGGATAAGAGAGGGTTAAAGGGGACACCTATTCACAGGAAGTTTGAGTTAAGTGGGCAAAATAGCAAGGGAGGCAGAAAGGGGAGGGTGACAAGGGGGTCTCTAGTAAGGCAGGAAGACTCCCACGAAATTGAGATCATGAATAAAGGGGGGGAAGGGGGACTGAGAGGGCATAGTGGAGGTAACCATAAGGATGATGGCGGTGTTAAGGTTCTGTTATTGGGAGACTCGATGATTAGGGGTATCCAGTGGGAGGGACAGGGGGTGGATGCCATAGCCAGGTGAAGGTAGTGAGTATCTCTGGGCTGACACTGCACAGAGCAAAGTTCATGGTGTATGAAATGGTTAGGGATCGTGGAGGGAAACCGGATTTCTTGGTGCATTTGGGAACTAATGATCTAGAGGGAAATAGCATTTTGGAAATCCAAGCAAGGTTCCAAGAACTTGCCAGAGTCTGTCGGGATAATGGATGCAACATTTCCTTTTCGGAGATATTGCCAGTGCCAAAGGCCTCAGTGGAGAAAAAAATGAAGCTCACAGAGGTTAATGACTGGCTCAGGAAGTGGGGTGAAGAGAGTGGGTTGGGGGTGTTAGGGAACTGGAATGGAGTTTGGGAGGATAAGGGACTATATGCCAAGGACAGGTTTCATCTTGCCCCATTAGGGAAGGAAGTCCTTAAACAGGGGATGGCTGACTACATACAAGAAAGGTGGGGTTTAAACTTGTGAGGGGGGGAAGGGATAAGGGAGGGGCTGACCAGAAGCCCTCTCCTCCAGATGAGGGGAGTAGCCTTCACGCCCAAGGGGGGAAGGGGGAAACAGATTGGGGATGGAGGTTTCAGGAGGAGCAGAGGGAGGATGGAAGTATAAGAATCTGGGTGGGGTTCGACAAAGAGAATCAGGGATAAGGGGTGGGGGTTGGTGTTAGTAAATGCCAGGAGCTTGGGAAACAAGTTGCCAGAGTTCCAGGCCATGCTGTTCGGGGGGGGGGGGGGTGGATGTGGCGGCGGTCACGGAAATGTGAACCAACAAAAACCATGACTGGGACCTAAACGCACGGGGGTACACTATGCTCAGGAAGGATAGAAAGGAGGGCAGAGGGGGTGGAGTGGCTATGTTCATTAGAGATGACATAGAAATTGCTAGGGTAGAAGAGGCAGAGGGAAACGTGGAGGCCTTATGGGTCACTTTATGATATTCAGCAGGAAATAAGGTCAAGCTGGGTGTAGCATATAGGCCCCCCGGGATGAGTGAGGTTCTAGAGGATGGTTTGCTGGACAACATCATTGCCCAGTGTGGACCAAAAGGGGAAGGAGTGGTGTTGATGGGGGATCTTAATATGCCAGGTACAAACTGGGGAACCATGTCCTCTAAGGTGGCCAAGGAGCAGAGGCAACTGGATGGCTTCCAGGATGTTTTCTTAACACAGCATGTGATGGAGCCCACAAGGGAGGGGCATGTCCTGGATGTGGTTCTGGCAGATGGGGATCTGGTAAGGGACATGGTTGTACAGGACCCCCTGACTGGGAGTGACCACGATACTGTCTGGTTTCAAATAAGCATGGGGGGAGGGGTGAGATCTAGGACAATGGCAGTGGACTTCAGGGGCAGACTTCATGGGCATGGGAAATATTCTCAGGATCACTTGATGGGGATTACCTCAATGACAGTGTGGAAAGGAGATGGGAGGTCATAAACTGGGACTTCATGAGGCAGTCAGGATCTGCACTAAGTTGAAACGTAGGGAGCAAGGTCACATAAACCATGCTGGTGGTCCAGTGAGGTACAGGTAGCAGTCAGAGAAAAGAAGGCGTCACAAAAATATAAAACAACAAGAGGGATAGGGATAAGGAAATGTACCAGCTTGTATCTAGAAGTACCCGATGGTGAGGGGAGCAAAGTCCAGTAAAGAGCAGCGGCTGGCACAGGGATACATGGAGGGAAAAGGGTTCTTCCGTACATTGGGGAGCGGAGAAAACTAAGGGCCATCTCAGCAGATTGAGATCAGAAGGAGGGTGGGTGGAAGAGGCGAGGGACCAGGCAGAGGTATTTAACGAGTACTTTGCCTCTGTGTTCACTAGGAAGGGGGATGGGATATCTACAAAGCAAGGCACTGAAGGGGATAGAAACATCAGTAAGTGGGATCAGGGGAGCAACAAAAATGGAGCAAGAGGGAGAGAGAGGTACCCAGGGGTGTCACATCTGGGTAAAGATAAAAAGGCCAGTAAGGTGGAGGGGACGGATGATGCTATCTCCGCCAAAAAGGTGTGGTTAGCCCTCAAGGCCCTAAAGAAAGACAATCTCACGGATGGCATTCATCCGAGAGTACTATGGGAATTGGCGGACATACTGGCTGCACCCTGGCGGAGCTTTTCAAGCAGGTCACTTGAGACAGGAAGGGTACCTAGGATTGGCGAGAGGCACATGTGGTACCAATCCATAAAGGGGGGTCGAGGGAAGTACCAGGTAACTATAGACCCATCAGTTTGACCTCGGTGGTGGGAAATTAATGGAGAGTATACTAAAGGAACGACTGGGGTGTACTTGGAGGAGGTGGGAGGTCTGGATAGTCGGCAACATGGGTTTGTGCCAGGTAGATCATGTCAAACCAACCTTGTGGAGTTCTATGAATGGGTAACATCAGAACTGGACAGGGGTAAGCCTGTGGATGTATTATTCTTGGACTTCAGCAAGGCGTTTGACTCTGTCCCCCACAATGGTCTGGTGGAGAAACTGATGGGGTTAGGAGTAGGCCCTTTGATGGTCAGATGGATTGAAAACTGGCTAGCTGGACGCACTCAGAGTAGTGGTCTGTGGGGAGCTCTCGAACCCCAGAGAGGTTGGTAGGGTACCACAGGGTTCGGTCCTGGGTCCGATCCTGTTTAATGCATACATATCGGACATCAGGGAGGGTATAGGGGTGAAATGGTCTCTTCATGGATGACTCCAAGATGGGAGCAGAAGTTGAGGGAGAAGAGGGAGGTTGGCCCTGCAAGGGACCTGGACACCCTGGAAAGCTGGGCTCACACATGGAAATTAAATTTCAATATCACCAAGTGCAAGGTGTTGCATCTTGGTCGGGAAACCCTAAACACAGGTACACCCTGGGAGGGAGGCGCTGGAGGCCTCAATAGGGGAAAAAGACCTAGGGTCATGGTGGATGCATGTATGAATAACTCTGAGCAGTGCAGGAGAGCGTAGCAAGGCAAACAGGATGTTGGGATGCACTAAGGGGATCACCTCTAGGAGCAAGGAAGTGATTCTGCTGCTGTACAATGGACTGGTTAGACCACACCTTGAGTACTGTGTACAGTACTGGAGACCACATCTTAAAGAGGACATACAGCTCCTAGAGAGGGTACAGAGGAGGACAACAAAGATGATACGAGGGCTAGGATTTGACGATGAGGACAGACTTAAGGAGCTCTGCCTGTTTTCACTGGAGGAGAGGAGAGACAGGGGGACATGATTGAGGTCTTCAAGGCACCTCAAGGGAATAAATAGGGTAAACATGGAGGGGATCTTTAGACTAAAGCAGGGAGGTATCACCAGAGGGCATGGTTTGAAGTTGGAAGGTGGAAGGATGAGGGGGGAAAAGAGGAGGAGGTTTTTCACTGAGAGGGTGGTGGACCCTTGGAATGCACTGCCTGGTGAGCTAGTTCAGAGATCCACAGTGGAGGGCTTCAAGAGAGGATGGGACAGACACAGAAAGTGGATTTATCAGATGATGTCCTGTCCCAGGGGGGTGGGGATGGATGATACGGGTTTCTGGAGCACAAGGGATGGGAGGGTCTCGGCACCCAACTAAGGATCTAAAGTTTGTGCAGACTCGATAGATCGTAAGGCCTAATCTGCTGGCAAATAGTATGTTAGTATACTAAAATGCCAGCAGAATAGGCCTAACGGTCTTTCGTGTCTGCTCGTTTGGTCAGCCCCCACCCTGGGTGCTGACCTTGCTGCCCCCCTCGCCTTCTCTGGCTTCTCCCTTCCCAGTTCCAGATATTCTGCTGCATTGGATTTTGCTTCCAGAACCCTTCTGCACCTGTCCCACCCCCTCTTAACCCTCCACTGTCTCTGCCTCCACCAGCCCCTAGGCAGTGCATTCCATGGCTCCACCACCCTTTCAGTGAAGTAGCACTCCTCCTTTCTCCCTGAATCTTCCCCTTCCAGCTTCCACCCATGCCTCTAGTGGCCCCTCCTCCTTAGTTCAAGCACCCTGACTGTTCCTCCCTATTTACCCTCTTCATGTACCTGAAGACCTCTATCATGTCCCCCGGTCCTTCTCTCTTCCAATGTGTACATATTTAGCTCTTGAGCCTCTCCTCATAGGTCCTGTCCCCAAGCCCCAAATCATTTTGGGTGCCCTCCTCTGGACCCTCTCCAGGAGGTTAATGTCCCCTTTAAGTGTGGCCTCCAAAACTGCACGCAGTACTCAAGGTGCGGCCTCACCAAGCAGTTATACAGAGGAGTATACTTCCTCCTTGTGGAGGTGATCCCTAGCGATGCATCCCAGCATCCTGTTGGCCTTGGCTGCTGCCCTCCTACAAGTCTCAGAGTTGTTCATCTTGACATCCACCACCACCCAGGTCCCTCTCACATCGAGACTTGTAGCAATCCCCAGGGTGTACACTTGGCCTGGGTTTCTGGCCCCCAGGTGGAGTACCTTGCATTTCCCTGCATTGAACCTCAGCTTCCACTTTCTAGACCATCTTTCCAGAGCCTCCAGGTCCCCCTGTAGGGCCACCCTCCCCTCCTCCCCATCCACCAATGCCCCCAGTTTCGAGTCATCCGCAAAGAGACTCATCTCACTCCTGATTCCTGTCCTTATGTCAGAGACGTAGGCGTTGAACAGAAGGGCCCATGGACTGATCCCTGTGGGACCCCACTAATGACCCTCCTTGAGGATGAGACTATCCCGCCAACTACGACCCTCTGGGTCTGGTCCTGGAGCCAATTGCCTATCCATCTGATCATCTGGTTCCCCACCCCCATTTCTCCCAGCTTATCCAACAGGCCCACGTGATTAACAGAGTCAAATGCCTTGCTGAAGTCTAGAAAGAGGACGTCCACTGGTCTACCCAGGTCCAAGGCACTCGTCACCCAGTCATAGAACTCCACCAGGTTTGTCTGACACGATTTCCCCGGGATGAATCCATGCTGTCTATCGTCCAGGCACCCTGACTTATCCAGGTCCCCCCTAGCCTCTCCTTGACAATGCCCTCCATCACCTTGCCCACCACCGATGTCAGGCTGACAGGCCTGTAGTTCCCTGCCACCTCCCTTGATCCCCCCTTGTGCCTAGGCACTATATGCGCCACCTTCCAGTCCAGTTAAGAAAGTCCTGCGGGATGTACACATTGGAAGAGAGACGGGACCGGGGGGACATGATAGAGCTCTTCAGGTACATGAAGGGGATAAACAGGGGAGAAGCAGTCAGGGTGCTCTGAAGGAAGGGGGGGGCAACTAGTGGGCATGGGTGGAAGCTGGAGGGGGGGGATTCAGGGGAGAAAGGAGGAGGTGCTACTTCACTGAGAGGGTGGTGGAGCCATGGAATGCACTGCCCAGGGGCTGATGGAGGCAGAAACAGTGGAGGGGTTCAAGAGGGGTTGGGACAGGTACAGGGGAAGGGTTCTGGAAGCAAAAAAAAAAAAAGCAGCGAGAATATCCGGGACTGGGAAGGGAGAAGCCAGAGGGAGAGGGGGGCAGCAAACGAGCAGGCACGAAAGACTGTTAGGCCTGTTCTGCTGGCATTTTAGTATGTTAGTATACCGTCTTAAAGTACACAACCAGAAAAACCAAAAAAACAAAGAGGAACACCTGCAACAACTCCAGGACAAACTGCAGTTCCTGCAGCTGGCCCACATGCAGGTGACCACTCTTTGATAACCCAAGTTACGAAAACCCAAACCCAAATACAGGAAATTTTAAACTACAAAACAGAACAAGTACTATTGTGGTTACGTCAAACCTATTATGGAAGGGTGCGGGCAAGAGCAGGCAAAATGTCGGCATACCACCTCCAGCAGAAGAAACGAACAATGACAATCACTATAATAACAGACCCAACAACTGGCCAAACACACAGTAACTCATCATATACATATATTACATATCCTACAGCGAAACTATTCCTCACTCTACACCCACAGGGAAGGAACATCCTTCACCGGACTATAAACAACGGTTTATGGACGGGTTGACTCTTCCCACCCTAACAGTGGAGCAATGTCAGGCACACACGCAACCCATTTCTTCCCAAGAACTTATTACTAGTATTAGTGCCCTTAAAAACAGCAAGAGCCCTGGTCCCGATGGCTATGGTGCCGAATTTTGTAAGGCACTCTGTGACCCACATACAAGATCCCTTGCTCAGGACATATAGAGAATGCCAAACAGCCACATGCCACAGATCGTGGAGATATGCAACTATCTCTGCAATTGTTAACCCCCTAAAAGATGCTACACAAAGTGAATCATACCGTCCTATATCGGTGCTGAATTTTGATTATAAATTATTTACAAGTATAATGGCATACCGCTTAGCCCATACTTCACCCAAAATTACTGACCCAGGCCAGTCCGGTTTTATTCCTATCAGACGAACTGCAGATAATATAGAATGTACCCTGTCCCTATTTGCTATCTATTGTGCTTCTAGTCTCCTCACCTCCCCTCTTCTGATTTTATGCCTTGATACCCAAAAGGCATTTGACATAGTCCCTCAGAGATTTCTGCAAGCAAGCACTAGCAAAGTTTTCCTTCCCTGAGGAATTTCTTACCTTAATGGAAGGACTACATACCTCCCCCTCAAGCCACGGTCAAAGCTAACGGTTCATATTCCGACCAGTGCACTCTCACCAGAGGCCCTCATTAAGGCTGCCCCCTCTCACCAAATTTGTTTGCACTATATGTGAAATCACTGGCCCTGTATTTCTGACAAACCTGTCAGTTGGGGGGACTCTGAATAGGGGATTACGGTCCACAGAGCTGCATATTACGCAGACAATCTTCTATTACCCTCCCAGAGACCTCCCTGCCAGCACTGACCCACTGCTTACAGATCGTAGACTGACTAGCAAGCTACAGAGTGAACAACAGTAAAACAGAGGTCCTTCAGATTTGTTCTACCTCACCCCAATGTTAAAGACCACCTACCTCCCAAAAATGGAAAGGGACCTGGGGGTAGTCATATAAGATGACCTAAAGGTGGGCAAGCAATGTGAGAAGGCAGTAGGGAGGGCTGGGAGGATACTGGGATGCATAGGGAGAGGCATCATCAGTAGAAAACAGGAAGTTGTTATCCCTCTGTACAGACAGCTGGTGAGACCCCATCTGGAGTACAGCGTGCAGTTCTGGAGACCGAATCTCTGCAAAGACATAAACAGGATGGAGGCAGTCCAGAACAGGGCAACTAAAATGGTGCAGGGTCTGCACCGGTAGACATATGAAGAGAGACTTAAGGAGCTTAATATGTATAGCCTCGAGGAGAGAAGGAGAGAGGGAGACATGATAGAAGCGCTCAAGTACCTCAAGGTAATCAGCAAAGTCCAAGAGGGTAGCATCTTCAGAAAAGAGATGGGCAAGAAATAAGGGGCACAATTTGAAGATGGGGGCAGCTCAGAGAAATGTAAGGAAATATTTTTTCAGAGAGGTTGTGGATGCATGGAAAGGCCTTCGGAGGAGGCTGTGGAGTCAAAAACAGTGGTTGAATTCAAGCACGCATGGGACAGTCATAAAGCAATTCTAGGGGGTGGGGGTGGGGGTAGGAAGAAGTAGGCTGTTGGTTAACTAGGATCTGCAGCTTATCCATTAGGTAGGGAAATGGGCAGACTGGGTGGGCCAAGCGGTCCTTATCTGCCGTCAAATTTTATGTTTCTATGTTTATGTTACCTTTATAAATGTGGAAGATGAAAATATAAATTATTTATTGGTCTGGTTATGTGCAGATTTTACAGACCTCTACTGGACTAACTATCAGGGCCTAGAACGAAGGATCTGGGAAGACCTACAATGATGGCTACCACTTCCACTTCTCAGTAGTATACACTCAATTTCACACAAATCTCCTCCCCTGTTTTTTTTATACTTCATTCCATTCCTCTTATGGCCCAAAAGACGGACTTCCAGAAATGGAATAAATTGATTTCTACATTTTTATGGGTGGGGGGGGACAGAAGGTAGCATACAGGAAGCTCCAGCTACCTAAATCTAGAGGGACTAGCCCCTCCCAGACTTGAGTCTGTATGCAGCAGCAGATCAATTACAACATACTCAGACCTGGTCTCAGACCCCACCCAGACAACGCTGAGTCAACATAGAAATGACAATCACCACAACAGTTCTGGGCATGCTACTGTTTGGCAGCGTAGAAGGTGCACCACCACCCACTCACAGTCCTCCTTCACAGAGGGCCTATTTAAACTCTTGACACCGACGCCTTCAGCAAAAAGCATACATAAAAGAGGCCCAATGGCTAAGAATCCCCGCAGTGGATCATTATTTCCATCCTGGGTGGCTGGATCATAAATTTAAAGTACAGTATGGCTCAACAAGAGCCCAGCTTACACATTTTCATTCTATGAGAACGGTACTCTGAAACATTTGGAGCCCTAACACTAAACTAACAACTAGACCATAGGTATCACTACCAATACCTCCAGATTAAACACTTTCTGAATACCGAACTGGGACTCACAGTAGACACTACTATATTCCCTCCACTTACAAAACCTCTTATGTAAGTCGTAAGGGGGTAACTGGCCACCATACTTCTCCTCAATATGCTACTAAGCCCTCCTGGGTGTATTTAGGGTGAGACAAATCAGATAGCCAGGAGGCCAATGGCTACTAAAATAACTGGTTTGGCCATCAGATGTTAAAATGTTACTGGCCACCTGCCCACTGGAGGTCACACTTCCAGTCTAGATCCCCAGCTGCCTTCTAGGGCTGGTTTGTCATCACGGGGAATGCATCTGCCAGCTCTGGCTTAGAAAAGATGGACACTAAAAATGTTTATTTGGATATCTCCTGCCAACTGCTTGCCTTCAGATCCGGCCTACCAGATAGCAGTCCTCACACAAAACTATAACTGCCAAGTAAAGTAATATTTTCTTGAACTGTTTTTTTTTTTTTTTTTTTAATACAATGGGGTTCTGCAATTTGTCAACCCCACCCACTTGTCCACTGTTTGCTGGCTCCCTTCCCTTGATTAGCTGCTCAACTCCTTAGCATGACTGAGTCACTAACTTCATTAGAGTTCACAGCCTTTGTGTTGGATAATTATTCTACCATACTGCTGCTGTTGCTCTGAACCCAAACCACTTTCATGATGTTGCCATGTCTGTAACTGCTACTCACAGCTGACCTGGAGTCGTCGCGGTTCTCGATCCATACGCTGTTATGAAAGAGGCATCTCCTCTCCTGCTCGGCCTGCTACTTCAGTTGTGATGGCAGCTCATTTCTCACATCAAAAGAGAACACTCAGCAGTGGTGCTGGCTGCACCTACATACTGGGGCATCAAAGAGGAACAAATTGGCACCAAAAAGCAGGTACTGCAGGTTACCAAGACACCTTCACTTACCAGAACTGCAAAAGTCAGACACCATGCCTTCCACTGCCTTCTACCAACATCCCTCTTCTGGCTTTATCTGACTCCATGGTATTTCAGTAAACTTTAAGGACATTTATCTTTAGCAGCCACAAGAAGGTTGGGGAGGGGCTACAAAAGACTGCAGTGCAAAAATAACTACAGCTACAGTGGTCACAATAGGACAAATGTCCTAAGGTAAACAAACAAACAAGTAAAAAAAAAAAAAACTCCTGGTTAAAAAAAAAAACAGCAGCTATGTGCAGGCAGAGGGACTACCTTATCAGTAAAATTTACTTTAATTTATATGGTGGTGGGGGGTGCATTTGACAGTTCTAAATCACGGCCAGGGGCTGAAGGCACTAGGCCTGTGATCTCGTGCCCTACTGCGTCCCCGGCTGTGTGTTAGAACTGTCTAATGTACACCCTGTTGGGTCTTTTTGCTTACATATAAGCATTCCTCCACAGTGTCCTGAGAAGCAATTGGCCTGTGGCCTCACACTGGGTTACAATTTGGGTTACACTTTAACGAACATGTTAAAGCCACTGTCTTGGCAACCACAGACTTTCCCGAATTGGGAGTTGGACATCTCCGATTCCCTTATGTCTTAAAAGTCATAGGAAATTATTTTTATAACATTAACTGCCCTCCCATTTTCCTTTTGGAAGGCTGGGCCTGTGGTTCAATGGACATGCAGCCAACCACTCCCACTTCCTGACTTATATAAGCAGTTCCTCTCAGCATCCTTCTGAAGCACTTTTTCTTTGTTGTCCGGAGGCTCTGTCCTCTGCAGCTGGCTGTCCCCCCCCCCCCTTTGCTGCTTCTGCTTGTCTCTGTTCTCCTGCATCTGGTTTGTGCTTTGCCTCCAGCTGTGTGCTTCTTTCTGTCATTTGTTCCCTGTTTTTCTGTGTTTGTGTGTCTTTGGTTTGGACCTTTTGGGGGCTTTGCTTCTAAGCTCCTAGCATACTGCTAATCCAGAGCTCATGCTACTTGCTCTCAGTTACTCATAATGCAACTGCACTCATTATCTGTGTGTTCAACTAAAACCACATAGCTGCTCCCATGCTACAAACTTAATTCTTTTCACCTGATTCAGGCTCACTCTGAACTCTAGTTATGCAGCTCAATCATGTTTTCTCAACTCACTCTACCTATCTCATTGCTACAGTTTCATCGCACTGCCTGGTGATAGCTGCTTTCAGAGCATTGCATCTCCCTCCATTCTATGTTTATCATATTTTACAACTCATAGTTACTCAACACAGATGCTGCTCTCTGTTTGTACACTGCTGTTATACTCTGGCTATTGCTGATGCTGTAAAACTAGTTTCAATATCTGCATGTGGGTCTTAGCGCCTTCCATCACTTTTTCATTTTTTCTACGGCGGGGACTTGGAGGTGTTGGGGTAGTCATGGCCCCGTGTGGCTACTTACTTTATGTTCTAAATCTTGCCTCAGCCACCAAAAATCCTCTGAGTATTGGTCACCTTCATTGGCTTTCTTGAATGCTTGGCTGGTTCACCCCGTTATTCATACTGCTGCTCTGCCGAACTGCATGCAGGTCCAACTATTGCTACTCTGCTTTGCAGACCTACATGCAGGTTCAACTATCGCTACTCTGCTTACTGACCTACGTGCAGGTCTGACTATTACTACTCAGCCTTACTGAGCTACGTGCAGGTTCACTCTTTACCTACGCAATCACTGCTTAATGCTCAACCTCACTACTACCATCTGACCTACATGATGTCCCAGCACGCTACACTCATTCAGCTCCTCTTCAGATCTGGGGTACACCAGCTACACCATTCTGGTGCAGGGCCTTCCTGCAGCCGACGGTCTCGCACTGCATTTCGAAGTCCGTATCTTGAGCATGCCTGACTTGAGGCAGGGTCCTTATCACCTGGCCCATAGCTGGGAATGTCCTCGCTCCGGGTCTGACTTTAGCTGTTCGAGACTTGACGACAGCTCCTGGTGTAGAATTTAAGACTAGCTGAAGGGTGGTTACAGTGATCTCCCTTGGCCCTAGTATTCTACTAGCAAGGCACCTTCACCGCATTCTCCCTATGACTGCCTCTGGTTCACCTGGTTTGTGTTTAGGGCGAGTAGACCAGGTGAGTGCCTCAGCAGTCGTTGCTCTCCTCCTCGTGCCTTGATTGCCCCCGATGTTGCAGAGCACTCTTGCAACCTTACACGGCGTTCGTTAGAGGGATTGAGTGAGAGCTTTCCTCTCAATTGGAATATTTTCCACCCCCATTGGGTTTCTAAATTGCAGCAGCAGAGGCATCACAAAGTAAACATCCCAAGCCTGGAGGGAAGGCGACCTAGGCCTTGGATCCCCAGAGATTTCCTCCTCAAGATTTTTTTTTCCTCCTCCGTGCCTCAGGTCATAACCGTTAGTTACCTATAGTTAGTGTTCCCTAGTTCCTTTAGGTAGGTTCCGCTATTGGATGGAGGTGGATGGTGTCCCTACTTGCCATTCCCTCTCTCCTTAGGAGGCCCCTTAATATCCAGCGCAACCCATCATATGCATACCATTGCTAACATATGCATCTCATTACGTTACCAAGCCGTCTGATGCCTTATCTACTACTATGTCTCACAGCTACTGATTGCTAACATGCTTCATACTACTACATTTCTTTTTGGGGATCCTTCCTAAGGTACCTTTAGCCAAGGGTATCATCCCGCGGCACCTCTAGGGGTGGACCTCTTCGAGGGCTCCTTGCCTCTGGTACCCCTACAGCTTGGTAATTTCTCTGGAACAGGGAGTGCGAAAGGCCAAAACCTAAGTAATATAGTTGCACAAGCATAACACTATACTGGTTGCATAGGCCATTGAATCCATGCCAGTTATGTATTATGAAGTCTGCTGACCAACAAATATTCTGGCCTTGGGGTGCTCATAGATCTACACCTACAAAAAGTTCCATCTCATCAGCAGCTGCTACTGTTTATTTATTTTTTGCTCCTACCATGCCTCCTGGCACCCCTCTCCTTCGGGTCCCTATATCGTCACCTCCTTCTCCCACCAGACTCACCCCTTGTCTTGTACCCTGCTGGGTCATACTTCCAGTCCAGACCCCCAGCTGCCTTCTAGAGCTGACCTGTCCCTGCCGGGGGCCTCCCCTGGCTGTTGTCATAGGGAATGCACCTGCCAGCTCCTTACTTCCCTCTCCATTGGCCGGCTTGTCCCTGGCAGTGCCACAGCCTAGTGGGAGACATCGTGTGATATCCGGAGGCGTGACCATCAGATCTTGCGTGCCAAGGAGGGTCAGGCGTGGGGAGGGTAGAGAGCTGTCATTGGGTGTACTGCTGTGGCATTTTCCCTTTTATACGTGTCCCACCTACCCTCCACTAATGCAAGCGCAGCTGGCTGGAGGGGTGCCTGATTGCATGCAGTCACTGGCCGCCGTCATCAGTACCTCCACCAACCACGACAAGCAGTTGCTACAGGTGATCATTCAAGCTCCCAGAGACAGGTGCCAGAGCTGCACTGCCTCTTCCTGCTGGCCTCCCTCCCAGCGTTCCAGGCGCAGAGGCGAGACCAAGGTCATCAGCATACCTGAACAATCCCCATCACTCAGCACATGAAGCCGGCTACTCTTTCTACACTTCTAAGCTAAGCCATTCCATGACATCAGTTACGCCATTCCACGCTACTGATCTGCATGGCCCAGAATGGTTCCACTTACTGCATGGCCCAGAATGCTCAGGCCTAAGAAAGAGAGAAGAGTAACTGCCGAGGGGATAGGGATTTAGGGTAGTTACAAAGGCATACAAATAGATTATTAATCTAACAAAAAAGAGATCAAAACATATCAGAATACTGGATAGACACTAAGGCCCTGTACACACTAAGGGACGTAAAACAGTCTAACTCTCACACCGTTTTATGCCCTCCAAACATGGTTTGCTGCCTTTTTAGTGGGCACATTAAAATGTTTTTAAAAACCATGCTTAAACCCTGCTCACTACCTAGTCTATAGCATTGTTTTAAAAAACATTTTAACAGTAACACGATTGTGTATGCGCCGCTGTGTTCACCCTCTTGTGCAGCCCTCAGTTGTACAGCATGGTTGCAGGAACAACAAACTTTCACTGCTGTAATATGTACTCAACACGACTCGTAACCCTGTTTTAAAACCAGGCTAACAGACAGACGACCAATAGTGTGGCCACACTAACATGGTATTAACCTGTATAAAAAAAAACTGTATAAAATCCACTTTGCCAGTGTGTATGAGGCTTAAAAGGAAAACAGGAAAGCATCTAGAGGTGCAAAACACTGTTTCCTATCACCTAAACAGTTTGTAACATACGGTTATACTTTATTGTGCATGGATTTCCATCCTAACTGAAAACATAGAAACATAGAAGTTGACGGCAGATAAGGACCGCAAGGCCCATCCAGTCTGCCCATTTCTTTTTCTACCTTATAAATGTGCCATCGGCCTTTGCTCTGTCAGTGGCCTATCTATTCATAGTCATTTGTATTGCTCCCTTATGCCTATCCCATGCCTGTTTGAAGCCCTGCACTGTATTCATAGCCACCACTTCTTGTGGTAAGCCATTCCATGCATCCACCACCCTTTCTGTGAAAAAGAATTTCCTCACATTCCCCCTTAATCGGCCTCCCTCTAATCTCATGCTGTGTCCTCTTGTCCTGCTATTTTTCTTATATTTAAACATGTTAGACTCTTTCACCTTGTTTATGCCCTTAAGGTGTCTGAATGCCTCGATCATATCACTCTCTCCTCCTTTGCTCAAGGGTATACATATTGAGCTCGTTAATCTGTCCTCATATGTCTTCTGATGCAGTCCCTGCACCATCTTGGTTGCCCTTCTCTGGACTGCCTCAATTTGGTTAATGTCCTTGTGAAGGTGTGGCCTCCAATACTGCCAGCAGTACTCCAGATGGAGCCTAACCAGTGTCTTGTACAGAGGGATTAATACCTCCCTCTTACGACTTGTGATACCCCTACTAATACACCCTAACACCCCCCTAGCCTTACCTACTGCTTTAGAGGTCTGCTTGGATGATTTTAGGGCATCAGTGATGATGATGCCCAAGTCTCTTTCTTCCTTTGTGACTGCTAGCAACTCCCCTCACAGCCTATAGGTGGCTTCAGGGTTTCTCTTCCCTATGTGCATGATTTTGCACTTCTTTGCATTAAATCCCAGTTGCCACTCTTCTGACCATTCTGCTAGTTTATCCAGATCTCTTCTCATTCTGCCCACCCCATCTGGATCATCTACTCTGTTGCAGATCTTGGTGTCATCTGCAAACAGACAAGCCTTATCCTCTAGTCCATCTGCAAGGTCACTAATGAAGATGTTGAAGGACTGCCCCAGGACTGATCCTGAAGTACCCACTTGTGACTTGCATCTCTTCTGACTGTATACCATTTACCACCACTCTCTATTTTCTGCCCGTCAACCAGTTTGCCACCCAGTTGACCAACTTCTGACCACCAGCCTACCCAGCTTATTTATCAATCTTCTATGTGGAACAGTGTCAAAGCTTTGCTGAAGTCAAGGTAGGCGACATCAACTGCTCCCCTTGGTCCCACCACTCTGGTTACCCAGTCAAAGAAATCTATGAGATTAGTCTGACAGGACCTTCCTTTGTAAACCCATGCTGTCTGGATCCTGTGCTCCTATGGATTCAAGGTGTTGCACTATCCTTTCCTTAAAGAGTGCCTCCATAATCTTGCCCACTACTGAGGTAAGACTCAGCCGGTCTGTAGTTCCCCGCCTCCTCCCTGCTACCACTCTTGTGGGCGGGATCACATGAGCCCTTCTCCAGTCTTCTGGGACCTCTCCTGTGCTCAGAGACTCACTAAACAATTCTGCTAATGGCTCTGCTAGTTCTTCCTTTAGCTCCTTAAGTACTCTGGGATGTATGCCATCAGGTCCCATTGCCTTATCCACCCTGAGCTTAGCAAGCTCTTGTAGGACCCTTTCTTTTGTGAAGGGAGTAGTGCTCACCTCCCTCCCCCCTGTTGCTGTTGTACTACAGTTCAAAGGTCATAGAATGCTGCTCTACCCTTCTGTGGTACAACACCATTTTTAACTAAAATGGAAACTCGTGCCACCTGCTTTTTTACTTTCATTTTACACACAGACACACACACAGTGCCCAGCCACTCTACTAACAAACTCTTCTCTGTTTTTTTGTTGTTTTTTTTTCATAGTCTTATAAAACAGAAACCTACACCTCTCCTGTGTGGGTTCTAAGTGGCTAAAACAATGAAACCTATGATTTCCTGGAAAGAAAGAAAGAAAAAGCAGGACTTTGTTTTATGTTTCAAACCATATACTGTTCCGAATAGCATATGGGCAACCATGCACAACTCGACTCTGTTTCCATCTTGGAGTTCTGCTGATATCTGGGACCTTTCAAGCTTTGCTCTTGAGGTCCCTATGATATTATCCAAACCCCTAGATGGAAACACTCCTGTTTTGCATGGTTGCCCATCTATTCTTTATATTCATGCATTATTCTCTATGTTGATACCAGTTGGGAGAGGTGAATCTTCATAAAACACTTAATGACCTTAATAGACTTTTGTTTTCCCATCAAGCTTTTCTCATTCCTGGTTTGCGATGGCATCCCCCACCTGTCACCAACCTTCTCATGAATTTTCTGGTAGTCCACCACTTACCAAGAGCTATTCTGTAGTACGGGGTCATGCTGTGTTGGTCGTTTGAGAGCCTGCGGTGGATGCCGGCACAGCCAGACCAGGCGTTTTCCTCTACCCTCCTGTTTTTCTCTCTGGGGTGCCAACATGCCTTGCAGTGATACACACACACACACATGCCAGGCATAAGTCAGTAACTCCTCCCCTTTCTGTACTCCCATCAGGTCTTCACCAGGTGGTAGCAAGCAGCAGAAGCAGTGATCCCCACTCAGCGAGGCCGAGGAAGGAGAGCAGTTGAATCCTTAAGACCCTTTCCTCCCCTGGCCACCCTTCGACAGCCATTGCTCATCCCAGAATGTGGGTCAACAGTGTCCTAAGTGGCAGCGCTAATGCTACACTGAGGAGCTGGAACAAGAGACTTTTTAAATGTCCAGCAACAATATAACGTACTCTGCCATCACATACTGTACGAGACATTCAGTGGAATGTGAAATAATAAACAGCTAAAAATAGACTGCTTTGATCAAGACAGGGTAGCTTCTTCTTTTTTTGTTTCAAGGCTTTTAATCCAATAACAGATGCAAAACAATTCTGAACTGCATGTCTGTATGTGTGGTGGTGCCGTCTGACTGCACAGCCAACTTCATGGTTTTGGAGCGACCCCAACGAGGTAAGTGATGGGATTGCCTATGTGTCCTACCCCAGCTGCATGTCTTCTACTTGATCCCGCATGCACCACCACCACCCACTACAATTTTATCCCCCCAAACAGCTTAATTACCTAGGATAGCCCAGTATGCAACATCTCATTTTCAGTGGGGTCCTGCTCCTAACCATTTCAACAACTTGGTAAACTGGACCACTGAGAGGTTGAGTGATCTGATCAGAGTCGCATAGTGAGTTTTCAGCTGGGGTGAGGTCTGAATCTGTGATCTCTAGGCTCCCAAGCTGGTGCTTTGACCACTGGCCCCACTGCCTCAGACTAGACAATCTGGTTTTAAGATAATTTTATTTGTAGTACAATCAGTTTTGGGGGGGAGGTTTTCTTTTAGTTTAGGGAGAGGGTACCAAGATTAGCCCTTCAGGTCTTTTCTACCTACCCTGCTCAGTCTTTTCCTTTGGCTTCTGACTGACTGAACCATGTTAGGCTTTAATTTCATAGGATTAAGAAAGAAGTCCTGTAAACTTCCTTCACAGCCTTGTGAAATCCTTTATAGTAGCAGGTTTAAAACAAAACATTTAGAAATGGAGACAGTACACTGACTCTGGATGGGGGGCACAGCAACTACAAGGGTCTCTGATGCCTACTGTAAACCAGCTAGGAGCGATTTAGGGAATACCATCCTCCTTATCATATGATACATACTAACATACTAAAATGCCAGCAGAATAGGCCTAACGGTCTTTCGTGTCTGCTGTTGATCAGCCCCCATCCTGGGAGCTGAACATCTGCCCCTCACCTTCTCTGGCTTCTCCTTCCCAGTTCCGGATATTCTCACTGCACTGGATTTGCTTCCAGAACCCTTCCCCTGTACCTGTCCCACCCCCTCTTTAACCCCTCCACCATCTCTGCCTCCACCAGCCCCCTGGGCAGCACATTCCATGGCTCCACCACCCTCTCAGAGAAGTAGCACCTCCTCCTTTCTCCCCTGAATCTTCCCCCCTCCAGCTTCCACCCATGCCCTCTAGTTGCCCCCTCCTCCTCCTTCTTCCTTCGAAGCACCCTGACTGCTCCGCCCCTATTTACCCCCTTCATGTACCTGAAGACCTCTATCATGTCCCCCCGGTCCCTTCTCTCTTCCAATGTGTACATATTTAGCTCTTCGAGCCTCTCTCCATAGGTCCTGTCCCTCAAGCCCCAAATCATTTTGGTTGCCCTCCTCTGGACCCTCTCCAGGAGTTTAATGTCCCTCTTTAAGTGTGGCCTCCAAAACTGCACGCAGTACTCGAGGTGTGGCCTCACCAAGCAGTTATACAGATGGATGATCAGGCAGACCTCATCAGAAACCACCAAGCATTCCCCCTTCCCCCCCACACACATACACACTCCCCTCCCCAGATGGTCCAAGGACCCAGTCCAAAAGATCTCAGTTGCTGTCTGGATCAAACATAGTACAGGAGGCACTGAGATCAAGTGGTAACCAGTAAGGGATCTGAATGGAAAACCTAACACCCTTGTTACTTACATGCTTGTTTGCATTAGGAACTAAGCCCGTTCCCAGGCATGTCATTTTCAAGGCCTGGGAATTAACAGCCTGAACTCAAACTCACATGAAGAAACATAGCATGTAGGGACAGGAAAAGGACTCCAAGCCAATCAAGTCTGCCCTGGGGCCTTCCTTCACGTTTCTTCTTACACGCACCCTGCCCACACACACCACAGAGAACCACATCAAGTAAGGACAAGAAAGACTCCAAGTCAATCAAGTGAGCCCTGAGGCCTACCCTTACTGTTACTTTTTAATTCTGAATCCACTACCCTTTCCCCACGTGACCGTGAGGACGGCATACTGCCGCTCAGTGTAACTTTCCTGGTGAAACATTCCAATAAATAAATACTTTTATTTACACAAACGCACACACACACACACACACTATATCAAAAGAGAACTCTCGGAGAACTGTTTTTTAGCCGGGATAGGGTAAACGAAAGAGATCCACTAATCTAATGTATCCTGGACTGCAGAGTAATGATCGACTGATCAACAGAGGTGTTACACTCGGGGGTTCGGCGAAAGTCAAAAACTTCCAATGGTCCGTATTTGGAAGTTAAAAACTTCGGGTTACCCACTTTAGAAATCAATATTCTAAGACAGCTCAGTTTTGGAAATAAATACAAAATATTTTTGGTAAAGTACCTTTTCTTTCAGAAGCAATACTGACGTCCATGCCTTCAAAACTGGATGTTACCAAACTTCCGTTTCTACTTCCTCCTTCTCTCGTTTTTGGAAGTCAATTTCTTTCAAAATGGACTTACCTGAAGTCCTAGTGATCCTCTGGTGGCACTGATGTTGCTCTAACTCTGCTTAAGGAGACAGAAATGGTGTGTGTGTGTGTGTGTGTGTGTGTGTGTGTGTTTTAATCTGTATGTTAAAGCAATTACTCCTTAATAAAGGAGGAACAATCTATCAAATTGTTAGTTTCATGTTCTCACAGTGTATCATAATACTGTGTTTAAATTTTTCCACTTTAAAACCCAGATGCAAAGATTTGGGAGACTATTTTCAGATGGACAAATGACAATAATACTAGAATTAATGCCAGTAAGTCATTCTCTGTAGTCTGTAATCCCACCGTAATTTATTCATTTAATAATTTACTTATGCGAACATCCTTCTGCATACCTCTGCTCCCACCAGCCCTGCACTGTTTACATGGTGGTGACAGTACGGCCACACGTTTGAGCTGACTGAGCATGCTCACATGTGGCACAGCTCAAAGAGAGGACAGATTGCTGCTAATGGATGCAATTCAATAACATAGTGTGGCTTTGCTGGCGAAGGTGCAGTACACAACTGTGATTTGTGTTTGGAAAATGGTGCTGACGCAAATGTGTGTGTCATGCAAGGCTTCCTGTGACTTGTACTGCAAGACATTTACTTCTAGCCATTAGGGCCGGGGCGTGGAAGAATGGGGATTTAATTGCCATCCTCCATACACCACTGACAAGCTACTATTATTAAAGTTTGCTTTTTTTCAATTGAAAAAGACAAACACATCATGTACTCTCGCCATTCACGGTTCAAGTATTTTTTAAAGGATAGTTTCACAACGAGCCTTTGGGATGGAAAATATCAGGAGCCCTATACAAACAGGGGTGGCAGGCAGTCTTTGGTGGGTTCCCTGTATCGCCACCCACAACTGCCATACATAAAAGGATGCCGTTGTCTGTAGGGGGCAGTCCCCCTTGCAACAGCAGTGCTGCATATACATACAGTATGCCACTCCAGATGTTAATGGTCACACATAGACATAGGCTCTGCAACCATTAACATTACTGGGCAACAGCAACCACATGAGTCAGCCAATGGCATCGTATGCTACCAGACACACATACCATGCAATGGCCCATGTCCTGGGCACACAACCCTTCAACTCACAAACTTTTATGGATGCACGATGGTCTTTCATGTTAGATTTATTTCATCCCTCGCTGGTCATCCCTAGTGGTCCAGAAATCATTCCTGCTGCTCCATCTCATCCCTAGCATCCAGTGGATCCCCCCCCGGTACCATGCAGTGCAGTATACCAACGTTACCGTGAAACAAAAACCGCGAAGACCATTACAGCAACAAAACTGGCAGTTCACTGTAATGGTCTGCAGTACACCAACACGGAGTCTCCATGACTTGCGCCCCTTCCCCGAAACAACTCCAACCTGGAGTTGATTACTTTAAAGTCTGGAGGGGTGTGGGGGCTGTCGGGAGGGGTGCAGGGGACTGAAAACATTGTTATCCTGACGGCACAATACCGACTGTCAACACTGTGCCGTCGCTGTAAAGGTGGCTGACAAATTTCCTGTCGAACCGCAGTGCTGGAACCATGTAGTACTACTCCCTTTTCCTGCTGAAACAAAAGTTCTGGCTAATAAAACTGCACCCCATCGAGAACTGCTTTTAGCAGCTCTTCTCTTCCTGGGGTTTCTGTGCCTCGTGACTGGGGAAGGGGTGAGAACACTAGAGCCTCAATGCTCTATACATACATACATACGTAGCTGCAAAGTTTGACCACACAGTGGGGAAGGTGCTAATTGTCTGACTAGAGGCCTCAGCTACCTGATTGTTTCCAGAAGACTTGGGCTGGTCCCACCCACCCAAACCCCTCACCCCACCCACCCCTGGTCCATTATTTCCTTTATACTAGGGTTCTGACATCACTTCCTCAAACAGGCAAAGGATATGCACCTGTCATAGCAGAAGCAGACATCCAGGAAAGGAACAGCAGCAAGTGAAGGGTGACTGCTCTCTCAGTGGAAGGAAGTAAATGCAAATCTAGAGCTTTCATTATTACTTCTTCCATTGATATTGCATTGGGAAAAGGAGGAGTAAGAGTTGAAGAAGGTTGTGCAATGGCTACTTAAAGTCTCTTTTTGAGTGTGGATAGGAAGGATAGGAATATAAAAAGCAGTTGCTCAATATATCTAAGCGTGTGCAACAAAGGAGGTAGGGGAAATAAAAAAAATATTTTGCACTGATAGAGGGAGAGGGAGACTTGGGGTGTTGGCATCCTGCATCTAGAGGGTGGGGGTCAGCTGGTGGGCAACGACAGCAATGGGTAGGGTGGTAGGCTGCAACAACTGCGGTGCACCAATCTTTCTAAACATTGCCTGGGTGTGGGAGGATGTTTAGTGTGCAACCACATAGAGAAACTTAGAAAGGAGATTGAGGGTCTGCAGGAGGAACTAAGACAGGCAAGGCAGATTGGGGTGGGTTTAGCCCAATACTGGAGGGAGGAAGAAGGGAGATGAGGGAGGGATTTAAGCCAACAGTGGTGAGGAGAGGTCAGAAGAAGGGAAGCAGAGACAAAGGGCCCAGGCCAGGAAGAACATTGCTGGGAAACCAGGTCAGGAGACAAAAGACAAATGGAAGGAGGAGATAGGGACTTGTGAGGGAGGCGAAGAAGTGGCAAAAGTCATGGAGTGGAAAGGAGAGAACAGGTTACTATGAAGAGAGAGGGAGCGGGCATTGTGAAGGGCCTTCAGAAAACAGTTTGCACTGCTAGAGAGGAAGAAAGTGGAGGAGGAAATTATGAAATTAGAGGAGTAATTGATAAATGCCTGGACCAAACTGGAGCGAGGGAAGTTCTGCTGGGAGAACTGCAACAGGAGCAAAAGGGGAAATAATGCAGGAGGAAAGAGGAGCTGAAATGAGGAGGGAGATGAATAGAAGCAAGCAGGGAGTAAGAGGGGTGGAATCTTAGTGCTGGGGGACTCAATACTAAGAGGAGTTAGGTGGGGTAGCAAGGGGAGAAGCATAGTCGCATTTGGGTGGAGGCCATGCCAGGAATGACAGCGGAAAGGGTGGGACAGTCTGTTCTAAAATATGCTAGAAGGGGTAGGGACAAGCATCATTTAATTATACATCTTGGGACAAACGACCTGGCTGACAAGACAGTAGATATAGTCCAGAGGAGGTTTGAGGAACTAGCACATTTATGTGAGGGGGCAAGAAGATCAGTAACTTTTTCCGAGATACTTCCGGTGCCAAAGGCAAGCACAACAAGAAAGCTGAGAATAGAGGAATTTAATGGATGGCTAAGAACCTGGTGTTGTGCTAAAGGGTATGGGCTGTTGGGGGTGGGGAGGGACCTGGGAGGACAGTAGTCTCTATGCCAAGGACAGACTACACTTGAGTGAGGAGGTAAAGAAAGTGTTGAAACAGAGGATGGAAGAATATATAGAGGAAGTTGGGAATTTAAACTAGGAGTGGGGGGTGGCAGTTGGGGAAGTGATATGCAGAGACCACAGGTTGGGAAATCATATGAGCTTACCCCCCATAACAGTGACAAAAGGCAAATGGCAAGTACTATTGGTGATGCTAGGAAAGGAGGGCAGGATGGGAGGGGGAGAAAGGGTGGAAGGTGGTTACCCTTAATGCTAGGAGCCTTGGGAGGAAAACTGCAGAGTTACAGGTTCTCATGGCAGAGGAGAGGTGGACATTGCAGCCATCAGGCTATGGGCCACCCAATATAATGACTGGGACCTGTCTGTACCAGGGTACAGGTTATTTCGTAGGGACAGGGTGACTGGGAAAGGAGGGGGGGTGGCACTATATGTGAAGGAAGGACTGAAGTGTGTAAGGGAGGAAGGGGAGGAGGGTAGTACAGAGTCACTTTGGGTGCAAATCCAGGATTCCAAGAATAGGATTCTTAGAATGGGAGTGGTGTACAGGCCACCATCTCAGATGGAGGAGTTAGACAGGGAACTAGCGGGACAGATCAGGAGAACCTGCGAGAAGGGTAGTGTGGTGATTGTGGGGGACTTCAACATGCCAGGAGTGGACTGGAGCACCCCAACAACCAGGAACAGAAGGGAGCAGGTACTGCTGGATGCCTTCCAGGACAGCTTCCTGCTGCAAATGGTCAGTGAACCAACCAGGTTAGGGAATACCCTTGACCTTGTGCTGGCAAAAGGGGACTTTGTGAGAGAACTTACAGTGGAGGAACCGCTGTCAGGGAGTGACCACCACTCAATATGGCTCACATTGGATATGGGCAAGGAAGGAGTGGAATCTGGCACAAGAGTGCTGGACTTCAGGAGGGACGACTTTGGGAGGATGGGGGAAGTGGTAAAAGGGTACCTGGTCAGAATTCAATCTAGTATGGATACTAACCAGAGATGGGAGCTCATAAAGCTGGGGATAGTGGAGGCAACCAAAACCTGCTGCAAATCCCAGAGCAAGAAGGCTAGGGCTAAGAAACCGAGCTGGTTGAGCAAGGAGGTCATGGAAAAGGTAAGGAGGAAAAGAGCTGCCTTTAGGAAGTACAAGAAAACAGGGAGGGGAGGACAGAGAGGAGTACTTGACAGAATCGAAGGAGGTGACAAGGGCAGTAAGGGGAGCCAAAGCATCGGAACTCAGGCTGGCACAAGGCATTAAGAAGGGGAGAAGGACTTCTTTAAGTACATCAGGGAGAAAAGGAGCTGTAAGGACCACATAGTAAGGATTAGGAAGGAGGGGTTGGGTGAAAGCAGTGCGATAAGTGAAGCACTAAATGAGTACTTCTGCTCAGTATTTACTAAAGAGAAGAGGGGGTGACACCCAAGGTGGGAGAAATGGCAGAAGGGGGGAAGTGGTGACAGATGGGAAATCATGGAGGGCAGAGTTCTAGGAGGTTTGAAGGCACTGAGGGTGGACAAGGCCAGGCCCAGATAGCATCCACCCAGGGTACTGAGGAGCTGGCAGAGGTCCTTGCAGGACCTTGGCAGACCTATTTAATACCTCACACATTTGGGGTGTGTACCTCAGGACTGGAGGATGGCTCATGGTGCCTCCACAAGAGTGGCCCCAAGGATGAACCGGGAAACTACAGACCAGTGAGCCTCACATCCATCGTGGGTAAGCTAATGGAGACTATCCTGAAGGAGAGCTAGTGGCCTCCTAGAGCCAACGGACCTACAGGACAGCAGACAGCATGGCTTCATACGTGGCAGATCCTGCCAAGCCAACCTGGTAGAGTTCTATGACTGGGTAACTAGGCAACTGGACAGGGCCATGCAGTGATGTCCTGTATCAGGACTTCAGTAAGGCATCTCGACTCGTGCCATATGGAAGGCTGGGAAGGAAGTTAGTAGGCACAGGGGCGAGTGCAAAGCTGGTGAGATGGGTAGGAAACTGGCTGCAGGAAGGCAACAGAGGGTGGTGGTGGTGGGGAGCCTCACACCCAAGGGCAGTGTGAGCGGTGTCCCACAGGGCTCAGTGTTGGGACCAGTGTTGTTTGGGATATTCACTGCAGACATATCATGGGACATCAAGAGCAAGATCAGTCTGTTTGCTGGTGATACCAAGGTTGGCACAGTGGTGGATGACCTAGGGGGATGGCAGGGGTTGCAGGATGATCTGGCAAAGCTTGAAACCTGGTCAGATACCTGGCAACTGGGTTTTAATGCCAAAAAGTGCAAGGTGCTGCATTTTGGGATGAAGAACCCAAGGAGGACTTACCAACTAGGGGGAGTGCAGCTAGCCCAGACAGAGGAGGAGAAGGATCTGGGTGTGCTCATTACAGGGTCAATGAACAACACGGCACAGTGTAGGAAGGCAGCTGCAAAGGCCAACAAAATGCTGGGTTGTATTGCAAGGATATATCCTCAAGGAAGGAGGAGATTTCTTTATTTTTATTTATTTATTAAATTCTCGGATTACAAATACCTTTGAGCAGAAACTGCTCGTTTACAAAGGTTCCACGTCAAAGGATGAGGGTCAACATACATACAGAGATAGTATGAGTACAGAGTAGATTCTGCCACTGTATAGGTCATTAGTTAGACCACACCTGGAGTACTGCGTGCAGTACTGGCGTCCGTATCTGAAGAGGGACATTAAGTTACTGGAGGGGGTGCAGCGCAGGGCAACAAAGATGATCAAGGGTCTGGGGGACTTATCATACGAGAGGAGGTTGAAGGAGTTGAACATGTACTCACTGGAGGAGAGGAGAGACAGGGGTGACATGATTGAAACCTTTAAATACATGAAAGGAATAAACAAGACTGGTACAGAGGGGCTGTTCAAAGTAAGGAGGGAGGCCACCAGGGGCCATGATATGAGACTGAGCGAGGAAGGTTCAGGAGGAGATGATGAGACACTTTTTACAGAGAGGTGGTGGCTGGGTGGAATGCTTTACCTGCAGAGTGGTATGCAGTAGAACAGTGGACTGCTTCAAACGAGGATGGGACAGGACAAGGGGGAGGGTTAATGAAGGGGAAGGGTGGAAGGGAGGGGCAGCTGCAGAATAAGGGGTGCTAGCTGCACATTTGAGCAGACTTGATAGACCTCTAGGCCTTAATCTGCTGGCAAATTTCGTATGTTCGTATGTACTGATGCCCTCATTAACTCTGCCTCCCCCTTTCCCTGTGTGCTAGCACAAGGAAACACTTATGACCTTCTCTGTGTACAGCACAAAGGGGTGCAAGTTAGAAATGTGGTACAAAATGGTCCTGCAAGCACCCTGTGGCACAGAATTATGACTGTGTATCCCCAGAACTGTCTAATTTTCAGAACACTGACTAAATGTAACTACCCAGAGCATCCATGGGGCTAGAACCCCAGTATTGCTATTTCAGATTCTCTTCATTGACCCAGCATTCCATAATTCAATAGAAGGGATTTGTGAGGGAGCAAACACTGAACAGCACACCTAGGGGCCCATCCATAAAATAATTTTCTGAGCCTGGAGAAGCATACACTCAACCTCTCTGCAGAAGCCTCTGTGCATCCATAGAGCTCTGTAAACCCTGCGGAGGCCAGCGCTGACACAATCCGTATCTCTACACATACACTTGGGTCAGGGGCGAGCACCAAGGGGGCAGGCTCTTGATCCATGTGACCCACTGCAGTTCCAGCATCGTGCAGAGGCCATGTAGAGAACGCTGACATTACATCTGGTGGCATACTGCTGTAATGCATACGCACCCTCAAAACATTATCTCCACGGGAATGTTTGGGCCCGAATGACATTGCCATCCAGCTGCTACCCCAGTCCTCCTATATGGCACAGATCAAGAAGGCACGTACAACTGTTTTTTTTTTTCAACTCTTTTTTTTTATTTTAACAAAAAATGTGTTGCCCTGAACAATGATAAAGCAGCCCTCGGAGGAATGCCAGAAGCTGCCATATGCCACAATTTCTTGCTCCGTGCACGGCAGGAGATCCACCACTGACCTAGGAATCTGACTGGATCTGCGGTGTCCAACCCCACCACCCCTGGAACACCCCATCCCTTGTGCTGACCTTGCATATGTGAATCGGGTGTGAGTTGAGGATTTAGCTACACGTGGCAAATATGTGGATGTGGACAGTACATACCACTGAGAAGCAACAGACAAACTTGATGAGCTATCTGCTTTCTTCTGTTAGAAATCCCTACGCTTCAGCAGGCTCCATGGCACCAAGTAATGGGGATCACTCTGGCACACTGGTGACTCGGGTTTGAGCTCGAGCCCAGGATGTCAGCAGGAAACTAGCGGGGAGGGTGAAAGAGCATCCAGTGGATGCTCTCCTCCCAGGGAGGCGGTTGCAGAGCCACACTTCAGCGGCTTTTGGTGATGGCTGGTGGAAGTGCCAGTGAGGCGTGGGTGACCACGTGCCGTCAGGCTCCCTCCCCAGCCAGCCATGCACATGTGTCCAATGGGAGGAGGGTGAGCAGAACAAAGAACATGGGACAATGCTGCTTCTCCTCACAAACTCATAAACATTTATGGCTGCATCATGGTCTTTCATGTTAGATTTATTTCATCCCTCGCTGGTCATCCCTGGTGGTCCAGAAATCATTCCTGCTGCTCCATCTCATCCCTAGCATCCAGTGGACCCCCCCCCCGGTACCATGCAGTGCAGTATACCAACGTTACCGTGAAACAAAAACCGCGAAGACCATTACAGCAACAAAACTGGCAGTTTACTGTAATGGTCTACAGTAAACCAACACGGATGACAGCTTCTCTGCCCCTCTGCATGCCTGAACCCTCCTCCAATGCACTCAACGGCCATGCCCCCTTTGGGCACTGAACAACATGCCTCCACTAGACCACAGCACTGCCCCCAGTGAGGATAAGCTGGCAAAATTGGAGACACACAATTAAGAGCTCTCAGGAGACATTTTGCAACAGCGGCCAGGGAGGTCCCTGGTATCAATCAATCAATCAATCAAATCTTTATTTATCCAGCGAACATCATTGAGCATAGCTCATTTGCAAGATGGACCTGGTAGGTCAAGGTTCAATTTACATAGATACATAAAAATATTCAATATACACACACACTCTAGGATACTACATAGAATATTCAGTATACACACAGTCTAAGGATACATTCTAATCAGACTATGCATTAAATTCGGGTGTCGTGGTAATAAAGGGTGAGGGAGGGGCGGGAAGTGGTGTGCCTGGCTGGTGGGGGAGGAGGAAGATGGTGGGGGCCTATACTGTGGAACGGATAAACTGTGGGCCTTATAAAGAGGGCAGGAGGGCGGCACTGGGGGGTTTGTATAACAGGGGTATACGGCTGTGATATATGACGAGGGATTAAGGGGAGGCAGATGGAAAGGAGGGGTGCATGGAGTGTGAGGGGTGGTGACTCTTAGTAAAGGTGGATAAGTAAAGGTGGTATGGATAAGCCGGCCACCTAGGTGGTTAGAGGTCTGGATAGGGACAAGTCTGGCAGGTATGAAAGGTGGCAATAGGGCGCACGAAGGACAGGGGTGCCAGTGGGAACAAAGGGCACAAAGAAAAAAATAAAATAAATCCCTATGTTTCTATGGATTATCCACCCATGTCTGTGGTACAGATGAGGATATCTGGTTATTAGCGTCTGTAGTATCATAGTATCATACTAAAAGACAGCAGAATAGGCCCCATGGTCTATCGTGTCTGCTTGGAAGCCACACCCCTACTGGGAGCTCGGCTCCTCCACCCCCCAGCCCTAGTGGTGGTCTTCAGTATCCCCCTGTACCTGTCCCGACCCTTCTTGAATCCTTCCATTGTGTTGTCTTCCACTAGACTTCTGGGCAGTGTGTTCCATGGTTCCACCACCCTCTCAGTGAAGAAGTGTCTCCTGCCCCCCCCCCGTACTTCCCCCTTCCAGCTTTCACTTGTGCCCCCTGGTAGTTCCCTCCTTCTTAAGCCTGAACACTTCCTTGGCTCCACCCTTATTTATCCCCTTTACATACTTGAAAACCTCTATCATGTGCCCCCATCCCTCCTCTCTTCCAGTGCGTACAGGCTGAGTTCTTCCATTCTCTCCTCATAGGGCCTACCCTCCATGCCCTGAATCATCCTGGTCGCCCTCCTCTGGACCCTCTCCAGCAGCGCTATGTCTTTTTTAAGGTGGGGTCTCCAGAACTGCACACAGTACTCCAGATGCAGCCTAACCAGGGCATTATACAGAGGGAGGATCACCTCCCTCCTCCTGGAGGTAATCCCCATGGTTATGCAGCCCAGTATCCTGCTTGCTTTTGCTGCAGCTCTTGACAATTCTCGGTGTTGTTCATTTTGCTGTCCACCACTACCTCTAGGTCCCTCTCGCCCAATGTGGCTTGCAGTGTGACCCCCAGGGTGTATGCATGGCCTGGTTTCTGACCCCAGATGTAGCACCCTACATTTCCCTGCATTGTACTTCAATCCCCACTTC
Organism: Neoceratodus forsteri; assembly: GCA_016271365.2. Taxonomy (NCBI): domain Eukaryota; kingdom Metazoa; phylum Chordata; order Ceratodontiformes; family Ceratodontidae; genus Neoceratodus; species Neoceratodus forsteri. The sequence goes on along the minus strand of CM057450.1, from coordinate 559,365,567 downwards.
CTTGACCACCCCACAGGGTATCAGATCCCCTGGACGGCCTCTCTCCCTCCTCCCTGTCCGCCAGTGCTCCCAGTTTTGAGTCATCTGCAAAGAGACTCAGCCTACTCCTAACACCTCTCCTATGTCCGAGACATAGGAATTGAACAGGAGTGGTCCCAGGACTGAACCCTGGGGGACCCCACTGATGACCCTTCTGGGGAAGGAGACTATCCCTCCAACCATCACTCTCTGTATTTGCCCCGTAAGCCAATTTTCCACCCACTTGAGCAATTGCCCCCCCCCCAGCTTTGTTAGCAGGCCATTATGGGGTACCGATTGAATGCCTTACTGAAATCCAGATAGAGGATGACCACCGGCATATGTTGGTCCAGGACACCCGTCACCCAGTCATAAAACTCCACCAGGTTAATCTGGCACGACCTCCCCAGACCAAAACCATACTGCCTGTTATCCAGGTGCCCCAACCTTTCCAGCTGCCCCCCCAGCCTCTCCTTGATGATGCCCTCCATAACATTGCCTACCACAGGCGTTAGGCTAACAGGCCTATAAATCTCCATCTCCTCTCTGGACCCCCATTTGTGGATAGGCACCACGAGCCACCTTCCAATCTTGAGGCACCCACCCTGTCATCAGAGAAATGCTGAAGAGTGAGGCCAGTGGAGCTGCCAAAACATCCGCCAGTTCCTTCAGTACCTTTGGATGCAGCCCATCTGGCCCCGGTGCCTTCTCAGTCTTCAGCGACCGGAGGGTCTCTCTCACCCTATCCACTGTGATTTCGCCCTCCCATCCCATCCCACCTCCTCATGCACCTGCCCCTCCCCCTCTAGATTCAACCCATCCCTTGCCCTAGCCTCTTCCAGTCCTTCGGTCTCTAACTGATCTCCTGGTTCAGTGGGCTCCCCTTCCCTCCCATCAGGATGGAAGGATCCCCCGCCTCCCCCGGTAAACACCGAGGCAAAGTACTCATTTAGTACCTCTGCTTGTTCCTCAGCTTCCTGCGCCCATCCCTCCCCAGTCCTAAGCCTGCTGATCTGTGCCCTCACTTTTCTTTTGTCTCCTATGTATCTATAGAACCCCTTTCCAACCCCTGGATATCCCTGGCCAGATCAGCTCCTTCTTCGCTTTGGCACCTCACCACTCTGGTGACCATCCTAGCCAGTGAACCTGTACTCTCCCTCTCCAACTCCTTGAGTGCTTTTAAGCACACGAGACAGCTTTTCATCCTCACCGCCTCCTGCACCTCCCAGGTCCACCAACACAGCTTTCACCCCACATTGCTTGCGCCTTACCTTTGTGCAAGCCCTCGTAGCCTCCTGCACCCCCTTCTTAATGGTCTCCACAAGCTACCAGCATCTATGCCTGGCCTTATCTCATCCAAGCACCCTCTAAGAATCCTTCCCATGCCCTCAAAGTCCGCCCCTGAAAACTATTACTACTGTGTTAGTGCAAATTTCCTCCCTTAGAAACAGAAGAAACCAGACCGTGGCATGGTCACTGCCTGCCAACGGGCTGTTCACCTCCAGGCCCCTTATCTGGTCATTGTCTGCTAGGACAATGTCCAGTATCCGGTCCTCCTTAGTAGGCTCCCCCACATGCTGGACAAGGAAGGCATCCTGGAAGACATCCATCAACCTCTGCTCCCTGGCCATCGAGGATGTCATAGTGCGCCAGTCTGCCCCTAGCATGTTCAGGTTGCCCATGACCACCACCCTGCCCTTTCCGAGGCCACAGTGACCCCTGATGTTCTCAGCCAGATCATCCTCCAGTTCCACCTCCATTGCAGGGGGTCTGTACACCACCCCTATTTTTAATCTTTTACCCCCCTCGTTTGTAGGGTTACCCAAATCGCCTCCACATCTCCCCCTGCCTCTTCAGTTCCACAAACTACTATGTCATTTTTGACTATCAACACCACCCCCGCTCCCACTCCCCTATCCTTCCTAAACATTGTGTAGCCCTCTAAATTTAGGTCCCAATCATGCCTCTGGGTGGCCCATGTCTCAGTAATTGCCGCCATGTCTGCTGCTCCCTCAACTAGCACTGCCTGGAGCTCTGACATTTTATTGCCCATGCTCCTGGTATTGATCAGGACCGTCCTCCACTCAACCCCCCCCCTAGTCTTCTCAGCCCAGTGCAGACCCCCATCTCTCTTCCCCATTCAGTTCCCCTGTTTTTTTAACGCTGCCCGCAGCCCCCTTTGCATGACCTAGTCCTGAACCCCCGAGTTTGCTCGCTGGAGCTTTCAGTCTTTCTATCCCTCCCCCTTTACAAGTTTAAAACCCACCTATCACCTATGAATCCAAAAAATTTCAGTTTAAGGATCTCCCTCCCCTCCAGGTTGATGTGCAGCCTATCCCTGGCATATAGCCCCATGTCTTCCCATGTATCACCCCAGTCCCCCATCAACCCCTACCCTTCTGACTTGCACCACTCCCTGAGTCACTGGCTCACCCCTCCAAGTTTTTGCTTATTCTCCCTGCTCGCCCTTGGTACTGGCAGTATCTCAGAAAAGGAGATTGAGCATTTTATAAAGTGGCAAACCCTGGCCAACTCCCTGAATCTTGCCTGTATCTCCAGTTCACTGTTCCCTTCTAAATCGTTTGTCCCAGGTGAACTAGAAAGTCTGGGAATCCCCTACATTCCCTTGCCATTGAGTATAGCTGGAATTTGGTCTTATGTACGGATAGGTCTGAGATACATTTAGTCCTGACTAGGCTGCATTTTCCTCCCAACCCCTCCCACTGGATACCCTAATCATGGAGTCTCCCAACAGGAACACCTTCACCTCTCCCCCAAGTTACTAGCCCGTTTGTGCCCTTCCATGCTCCTTCTTCTGTCTATGTCACCCAGCTTGCTCCTCGCACCCCAACAGCCTGGGTGTCTCTAACTTGTCCGTGCCCTTTCAGGCTCATTCTTCTGTCTAAAGCCCCCAGCTTGCTCCTCTCACCCCCCTGCAACCTGGGGGTCACAAGTCTATGTGTGCCCTTCCAGACTCCTTCTCCTGACTACGGCCCCCTTCTTGCTCCTCGCCCCTCCCACAGCCTGGGTGTCGCTATTTGTTTGTGCCCTTCCAGGCTCCCTCTTCTGTCTCCCTCTCCAGCTTGCTCCTCTCACCCCTCACAGCCTGAATATCACTAGTCATCCCCCCTTAATTCTTCCCTTAACTCTACCCCGGTTTAACTGTTGCCATTGGCTCCTCCACCCAGGCTTTCTTTTACTGCTTCCCTTCTCACCTCCCTCCCTCCTCCCCTCAGGTTCTGCACTAACGAACCCTTGTGACGTAGTGCTTCCTGCACCCCCCCTCCCATATTCCCAATCTCAGAGCTGGCCTACCCAGAGTGCTCCCCTCCTCACCCCCCTTCTTGTCTGATTTTCCCATCCTCGATACTGCCCTGTCCTGGGTCCTGGCCTCGTCCACCCTGACTCTGCTCTGTGCGCCCCCCTCTGCCTTACCTCCCTCAGACCCAGGCTCCTGCCCCCCCCCGCCTATCTGGTGCCCTGGTCTCACGTTTCTTATGCCCTCCCCTCCTTTGGATCTGGCTCCCTCTCCTGTCCCCTGCCCCCCTCCAAATCCTGACCAATCCCTCCCCTTCGGCCTGCTCCCCCTGCCCGCCAGCCTCTTCCACCTCATCTTCCGGATACAGCAGGATGAAGCGATTTGTAAGTGTGATGCCTGCCCCAGGTTTGCCCACTCCTGTCTCCCTCCCCTTCCTTGTGTCTCTGGACAGCCCCCTCCCTACAGAGTGAAGTCCGTACACTGGTATTTTCATGTCTCACACCCCCCCCCTGGAGCGACCATGTGGTCCTAGTCCTCTCTCTCCCGCCCCATACCCTGGGGTATGCCATTTTGTCCTCGTCTATCATCATATGGTTCCTGCTTCCCCCTTCCCTCTCTAAACCTCCCCTCTCCCTACCTCCAACTGCCTTCTGATCCCCTCAACCTCCTGCCTGAGACCTGCCAACTGGTAAAACACTGGGCATCCCCCAAACCTCCATGCCCAATTCAATATTATGGCTGCCCCGCACCACGTACACCCAATCATCCTCCCGAAGATACCTGCTCTTGCATCATTCGATCCCATCCACACTGTTGGGTGTGAGCAATATGGGCCCCAACCGGCAACAGAAGTACCTGCCAATCAGTATAAATCAATCTACCCCTTCCCCAGCAGTAGCCAGCATATACCCAAGCAATCGAGACAAACAGTACCCAAATTGCAATAGCGAGCACTACCCAAGCATCATCCTAGTAGGTTTAAAGGCAAAGAAAAGCCCCCACGTAGATACAAAAACAATTCCACCAAGAGCCCTAGTGATCAGAGTCAAAAGTGGCTATGCAGTTTTAGGACTCCTAGTGAGTACACTTAACAATCCCTCACACAGCATGCAAGGGAGTCTGTCCCAAACTGAAAGTTCTCCAAGGGTCAATGACTCAGGCTATAAGCTCAGCACAGCCCAGCCCAGCCCAGACTCCTCCCCTTCCAACTATTTAATAGAGCTTGGGGCTGGGGAGGGTGGAGGGGACACACTTACAGCTCCTCCGGTGCAGGTTTACGTGAGGCGGCTGGGCTATCTCCTTTATAGCCCAGCTGCAAGTCTGAAACTGGTGCCCTGCCCTCTTGATTGGGCCACCTTCCTCTGGGAGCTGTTTCCTCCCAGCAGCCCTCATGCTCCTTCCCTGGCCCACTGCTGTTGCAGTCGCCTGGACGAAAGACGCTCTGGCTGCCTTCCTTCACTGTTGCCTATGCAGCCTGGTGGATGCTGCCTCCTATCCGTCACCAGATGCTGCACCCACTGCTGCTCCTCCACCTTCCGCCGCAGTCGCGATACTCCCCTTTACGCCGCCGCTGCGGCCAGCAATCCCGCCGTCTCCTTTGCCACCGATGCAGCCCCTGGCTCCGCTGCACAATTACAGCTCCTCCGTGCAGTGGCAGATGGTAACTCATAAAAACATTTTGAAAATAAATGTGGCATACACTGACAGACTTTTCCAAAGAAAAGGGTCTGGACCCACGCTGCCACCGGAGAGACTGGGATTTGCATTTGAGTAGCAGAATCTTACACTGGGGTCTGCTGTGGTTCAAGAACATCATGCAGAGAGAGGCATTAGATTCTGAAGGAGCTGGCATTCATTTAACCGGTCAGTCAACCACAGGGTGGCACTGGCCTCGTCTGTGAAGAAAGCCATGGCAGTCCCAACAGTTAGGATTCAGGATTGGGAAATGGGGAGGACAACAGGTCTCTCAGGTATCTGTGCCCCCCTGCAGTGAGGTAGTTTTCGGGGAGGGGCTAATATTGCTTTTGCAAGGAAGTGCACTGCTCATGCTCAGAAGAGAACTGCAGTGTCTTTGAAGGAAAATAAATCTTGATCTAGGCTTGAAAACATAAATCTAGAGATTTTTATTATATGCATAACAGGACAATGTTTAATAAAACTGCATTCTGTCAATGGTCTATATTGAGTGAATACCACGTTCAGCTTTTTTTTAATACTCTGTAACACTCTGACTACTATAAAGAGATATACAGAATACTCAGAACACCCTTAATCAGACGCTCACTGTGTCCATCCACCTGGGATAAAAATATAATTTTAATGTATAACTGTGTCCTGTAGTGTCTACATATGTAAATTTGTTTATGTAGCGATCCAAGTTGACCTGTATATTAGTGGATAAGTCTTCTTTCAGTCTTTTGTGTTGTATAAAATCAATGTCCTATACTTTACTATCTATAACAAATTCTGGGTCACCCCTGAAAAAGGGACCTATGGTCTCAGCGGGCCCACCTGGTCAACAAAATTCAAATAAATAATGTAACCAGGAATCAGAAACCACAAGTAAACACAGACTGTTCTTCTGTGGTTGTTTTTGTAAAAAGATTATATTCTTACAGAGATTACAAAACCAAAAACAGCACTATTTTGGTAAATCAGCACTGTACTGACTTGAAAACAATATAAAGTCACCATCTTTTTTTTATAAAATGGGCCATAAATATCCTGCAACCTCACTGGTCAAAACACATGGGTAGTAAAAATCACTGAAAATCGGGTTCATTGATTCGATAAAACACATCACATGATCATGCATTATCCCACAACGACCACATGCCTGAACTACTTTCCATCTCTCAGAACCTTCTCAACACCAGCCAGATCACTCTACCGCTGGTACACACACCTGGCACATACAGACTGCCACAACCATAAGAAATTAAATCTATATAGGTGTTCCACGGCAAACAATTTCCAGCATCTGGTTGATTCTGCCATGATTTTTTACAAGTAAAAATTAATGAAACAAACTTGTCTGGCTGATCGTACCATTTTTAGACTGTTTTAAGTCTAATTACTTTCACTTCTTTCACCATAGCGTGACTGAGCAGTGTTCATCCCACTAAACAATAGGCAAGGCAAGGCAAATTTTATTTTTCAGACGCCTAATCCCAGAGGCTCTGGGTGCTGTACAATCAGACATAAACAATTAAACACAAGAAAAATAAACATTCAATAAATACTTATAATAACACAGTTACATGAGAGCCTAATGTCAGCAACAATTTTAAAATAACCCCATATAAATATCTAAAATAGCTGAAATTTTCATCTACCACACCATGTCCAGGAATGCCTGGCTAAATAAGCAGGTTTTAATAGGGTTCCAAAGTTGCAGAATCAGCAACGTTTTTTTGAAAAATCAGGAAAAGGGACGCCCGACAGCTCAAGTGGTAGCACTACATGCTTCCACACCGGCGACCCAAGTTTGGACGTGAGCCTAGGTCCACATGAAGTGGGCGGCCAGCTGAAGAGTGCTCCAAATAGGGGTGTGAGCCAGCTGGGGGAGGAGATGGGCTGGACCCAGCACAGTAGCACTCCCTCACGATGGGTGGCGTGTGCCCAGTGACGTGTGTGCTACTGCATCTGAGGCCAACAAAGGCTATACTGGACATCTGCAGTGGAGGGCGGGACCATGGGAGGAAAAACAGAAGGGAAAAAACACATGTCCATGGCCACCGAACGTGACAGCCCCCCAGGTCCTCAGGTCCTGCATCGTGCAGATCCCCACTGGCTTGATGACGGCGGTAGTGGTGATGGGACTGGAGACTGGCAGTGGGCCCCGATGGCATAGAGTATCTGGCGGTCGGGGCTAAAAAGCTATATGAAAAAAATAAAGAAAAATTGGGTAAAAGTGTGGGATTTAAGGTTAGTTTACTTAGGTTTTTCTAGGGAAGACATTGACTGTAGAGAGATGACAGCAAGCGAGTCGGCAACTTCAGAAGAGTAGAAACAAGTGTGAGATTTTTTTTAATTAAATTTACTGTACTGTTTTCATCCCTGCCTGGCTGATTCCGGCCCCTCTGTCTCCCAGCCCCATCACCTGCCATGCCGGGAATTACCTTCCGACAAGTCAGCGCACCATGGATTGCTCCCCTAAAACAGTGGGGAAATTCAAACATGCATGGGACAGACATAAGGCAATTATAGTGGGGGGTTGCAGGAAGTAGGCTGTTGGTTAACTAGACTCTGCAGATTATCCAATAGGTAGGGAAATGGGCAGACTGGGTGGGCCAAGTGGTCCTTATCTGCCATCAAAGTCTATGTTTCTAGGTCCTGTGGAGAGAGAGGCGTCGTAAGGTTGCTGCAGGCCAGGGAGGTGTTTTTCTTTTCCTATTAGTCCCTTCTCCTGGGTGCTTTGTGGGCTAGGGCCTCATGGATATCTGCATGCAAGCACGCAGACGTCCTGGTCAGAAAGCACCCATCCGCCCATCGTGGCTCCACTGCACCTGTGGTCACCTGGGTGACCGTGTCCTAGAGCAACAGGCAGCCCTCCTTCCCTGAAGGAGAGTGTCTTCTGGGACACTCAACCCTCCTTCCCCTGGCCAGCTCCCAATAAGCTGGGCTCGCTTCCAAACCCGAGCTACCACTGTGCTGATGGGCCAGCTTAGTTGAAGGTTTTTAGTGAGTAAAGGTGGCAGCCACGTCTGCAAAAGCAGGTCAGTTCTGGATGAAGGGGGGTTAACTATGTGATGTGGCTTCTAATAAGTCCAGTCAGGTTTAGGATAGGGGTGCTTGGATTCTCTGGAATCAGTTTCCAAGTCTTAATTCCTTAACCACACTATGTATGAATATTCTTTTACGAACTTTGTCTTTCACAATGTCCTGTAGCTAATTAACCCAATGTTTCTTATAATATTGTAACAGTGTCTTTTATCACTTCTGTAACTCTCTATGAGTACAATCTTTTGCATATGCCTGCTGTGAGCACTTAACTGTAAGCCATTTGTTTTACCTGCTTCTTTAAAATGAATACACGTTGTTTATGTTGTCTTGTCCCGGGTCGCCCCTGAAAAAGGGACTGTACTGTCTCAGCAGGCCCACCCGGTTACCAAAACTCAATAAAATAAAATAAATAAATAATTCTGATTCAATTCCAATTAACTCACTGAATGGCATCTGAGACAGAATCAAAATATATGAATTCACATCCTAACACACTGACAAATTCCCAGTTCTCATCCTGGGAGTATCTTTCCCTTCTGACCCAACTCATAAAGTCCCCCCCCCGCATTAGACTCAGCTAGGGTACTGTCACCACTCCAGCCTACTGCCTTTATTCAGGGTCCTCCTCCTCGGTTGGGTGTCTGGTTGTGGCTGATGCCAGGTCGTGCCTGAAAAAGGTCCCCTGGATCAGTGCACTTACCCGGTTACCTAAGACTTCAATAAATAAATAAAATGCTGTAGTCCACGCCTATGGTGGCTGTGGGGCGGGCTAATATCTCTTATAGGCTAGTAGGGGCGCATTAGCACTGCTCCTCCCCATTTGTCTGTCAAGGCCGCACACAATCCTGGCACAATGATGGTCCCTCCCACCAATCAGCTAGTAGCCCAAGTAAAACACCATCTGACTTGACTGATCTGAATCCCCACCATCACCTTATGATGCCACTGCCTTTACTTAATTTGCCTCTCACTCACGGTCCTCTGACGCACCATCCAGTACCAAAGGCTAGTACATCCAGCTTGTCCAGTCCAGCATCTACTGAGAGATTGGGTTGGCCAAGGGACCTAACAAGTACAACACCCTGGACAGCGACCCAGCAGACAGACACCCCTACTCCTGTGCAGCAGCTACAAAACTCAGGGTTTGGTGCTGGTAGACTGGCTCTGAGTTACACAACAGACAAAGGGAAAGGATTAGTTGGGGAGTTGGGGGACTAAGGAGCCTGGGTCAGGGTCAAGGCTCTGTTCCTTCCTGGCCTGCTGCCTGTCAATTTGCTAAATTGTTTGGACCAATAATATTGGCACAGAGTCCCCAGACAGCAGAAGACTCCAGAAGAGGGCTTGTAAAGCACAGTGCAACTGCATCTCCAAAGAGGACCGTCCGGGGTGGCAAATCGGGTTATCAAAGGCTGCGTCGTGTATCAGGGAAGGGGACACTCTTGGGGGCTGGCAGGGTCTAGCCAATGCCATTGCCACAAATGACCATCGGTTGGTCCTGCTTCCTATGGCAGAAAAAAGAGCCTCACTTCATCTGCTATAGATGGCAATGAGGGGCGACAAGGACCCAAGGTGGCTGGTGAGCTGGGGAGGGAGGGAGGCAGCATGACTGATGACGATGGCAGCAGCAAGTTGGCTCTGGTGATGGTGACCATGTTGGTGACCAAATGTTTTTCTGGAGTCCAGACAAGAATACACAGAGGAAGATGCCTGGTGGAGGGTTACTGGTGGTGTTGCAGAGGTGAAACGGCCCCCTGAACTAAGCCTGGCCTGCAATAACACTTAAGGTAAGGGCTGGTGGAGAAAAAGATGGGAGAAGGAAGAAGGGCTCACTGATGTGATTCTTGTGTATCTGTGTCAAGGTCTGAAATACAGGCTTTCCAGATTTCCAGGGAAAAGTGCATCTCCAGACGGAAATGTATTTTCAAACACCACATTTCCATCTGGAAATGCATTTTTGTAATTTTTACTCAGGCTATTCTCAGGACAGGCTGGCATCACTTAAGGACCAACTGGCTGCTAGAGGAGGCGGGATCGACAATGGAGTAGGGAAGCCATTCTATTTTTTTATAGCAGGCACTCAGGGACAATACAGGCAGCATTGCAGGATGACAGGAGAAGTACCATACGGAGGTCATACAGTGAGGTGCGCCATAGGAGAAGTCAGACTTGAGTCGCAGGTAAGTGACATCTGGGAGAATAAACAGAATGGCATTGTGGGAGTGGTGTGTTTACAAAACTGGGCGGCAGATACCATGGTTATATCTGTAAGATCTTGTATTACCCTATCAATTCTAATAAACTCAACAGGTAGAAAAATAAATAACTGGGTGGAGAAGTCAACTGCAGATGTGGCACAGTGAAGATGGTGTGTGGCGCACTAACTAAAGGAGGAGTCAGATGGCGACTGTGGGAGTTGAGGAGGCATTACTGGATCACGAGTGTTATGCTGATTGAGGATATAGAAGCAGACTACAGAAGTTACACAGGTGGAGTTGCAAACATATTAATATGTAAGAAAGCAGAAAAGTGGGAGGCCTCTAGACATTAAAGAAATGATAGTAAAAAAAAAGAAAAGGCTTGACAAGGAATGAAATTAGCACTGATGGAGCGGGGGTGAAAGGCAGTGAACCCAAAGAAACAGAGCAGCAAACGCCAGACAGTGAAGGCCTAAAAAAGTAATAATGATCTGGCAAGACTGAATACAGAAGTCAAGGTAAGAAAGCTATAGTGGAATTTTTTTTAAATAAGACTGACAGAAGAGCTGATGGGTGCCAGTTTAGAGTATGGAAAACAAGAGGGAGATGGAGAGGAAAATTAAGAAAAAACGAACTGAAGGCCAGCTGCAAAAAGTAGAACACTAATTCAGCGGGAGAAATAGTAAATACTAGCCTCCAAATATTATTTTATCTGACCGCTTCGTTTGAATGTGAAAAGGCAAGAGAGTCACAGGAAATGTAAATTGGCGGAAATGTGACAACTTCTACCCCTGTGCGTTTTACTTGTACTAGTACAGTCTGATGTGGAATCGGATTCTGATGCTGGAGCTGATGCTTTTTTGGAATTTGGATCTGCAGCCTTAAAGGTGATAGAAAACAGTTTTTACACCTCTAGATACCATCCAGTTGTTCTTTTATTGGTTATCTAGTATTCTGATATGTTTTTGACCTTTTTTGTTAAATTAATAATCTAATTCTGTTGCCTTTGTAACTACCCTGAATCGCTCTCTCAACAGCTGCTGCTGCTGCTGCCTCTTTTCATACTGCCTGAACATTCTATGACACCACAAACTCTCATTCCAGGCCATTCAGATGGACAACATGGAATGGGAGTTTCTGATGTCATAGATTGTCTTAGAAATATGAAAATCAAGAGCAGTAGCTGATGAGGATATACTATATGCAGATCTGAAGGCACCCCAAAGCTAGATTATGTTTTATCAAAAAATCATCAAAGTATATCAAAATACATAACTGGCATGGAAAGGAAGATGTAAGGGCAGTTAACTATGTAAAATTCATTTCCTGTCTCCTTTAAAGACCAAAATTTCAAATGCTGAAAAAAATGCCCAGAATTCGATGTATCTGTTCCTCTGGACAGATTCCAAGCAACCCTGTTTAGGATCTTGCACTATGTAAGCAATAACACATGGCAGAGGGTGCATCAAGCTATATCAACACATGCCCCTAGTACGCTGTGATGCACAAGGCCGCAGGCCAAGTGCATTCAACAACCCCAATAGTGCCTCAGTATAGCCATCACAGAGTGTGTAATTATGCTTATAACATTTTTTTCTCTTAAAATACAGAGGTTTAAATATTGAAAAAAGTACAAACTTTTACATTTACCTGTCTAAAGTAGCAGTCCAGTCAGCTGGATTTGCATACCGTTTTTCTTTTTACAAATTGTCTTAATTAGGGATCTGGATCCGTAGTTGTAGTTTTCTACTACTGTTTTATCTCCCTGTCTCAGGGAGTGCCTCAGGATGACTACCTCCTCCCATTTTATTGTTTTGATTTTAAATGTCAGGGTTCCCCACTCTCTGGGAATATAGGACGGTGGCAGTGTTGATCAGGGCCAAGGATGCATTATTCCACTGACTCCTCTATGCACTGTGCACCTGCGTCACTGGTTCTTAGTAAGGTACAGAACACAGCTATCAAAACAGGGGCAGAAGTACAATAAACAATGGTGGTAAAAGCCCATTTTGGAGGATTTTATTAAAAAAATGTGTGTGATGGCAAAAAATATAAGGTAGTGATAAAAAATATAGAGTGGTGGTTAAAAAATGTATTTAGTTTTTGTTTACCGGGTAAGTGCACTAGACAAAAATGTTGCCTATTTTCAGACACGACCCGGGAAGAATTACAAACAATGGAACATTGCACAGACAGGAAAAACAATGGGCATATCACAATAGGAATTAAGCAAAATTTGAACAACAAAGCAATATTTACAACTGGAACAAAGACAGTTAAAATAGCAAGAAGAACAGAAAAATATATTACGTGCATTAGACAAGAATGCTATTTTCAGGCAACAACCAGGGAGAGTGGCATGTGGCAGTACTGGCAGGAGTACAGTATCCAAGTCACAAACTGATTTATGCAGCAGTGGGTCTGCAAGACAGTCTATTCAGAGTCAAATAACATTATGATATAATATTGAGGAGGCAGTACTCAGGCAGGTGATACAAGTGCAGACATGAGAGCAAGTGCCATTTAGTGAAGCAGGTATAACAACTAGTTGGGAAGTACAAGAATGTCAGAGCAGGAGCAAATGTCAGAGTCCCTAAGGAAGGATCAAAGACCCTTTTAAAAACTTGGTGGGATTTGGAGAGTTTGGCATTTAGAGGAAAGGAGTTCCATGTGTTGGGCACAGATATCGCAAAGGAAAGTTCCCCCTTTTTTGTGGAACTTATAGGAATTTCAAAATGAGATTGTTCAGAAGATCTCAGGGGGTAAGCAAGAGTTGGAGGGTTTAACATATTGGAAAGAGACTCCGGAGCTCCAGTTCTATGTTATCAATCAGACAGCAGTATAGAGGCGATGCGGGGACGGGGAGAGCCAGCCTACACGGGAGTAGAGTTGGCAGCGGTGAGTTAGTCTGGGTGCAGAGAGTGCAAAGCGGCATATGCTGTTGCAGCATGTGCTCCATTTTTGGAAAGCACCTTTGCTTGCATCAAGGTAGGCCACAGAGCCACATGTTAAACAAGGACAGAGTATACCTTGAGCTACAGCATGCCTGACAGCAGAGCTGAAGGAGGACCTGGTTTTATAGGCCAGCCCCAGTTTTACGTTCACCGCCTTACATGTGGCTGCAATGTGAAGGGTGAAATTAAGAGATGGGTCAAGTGTGACCCCGAGATACCTGAATGAGTTGACCGTCTCGGGGGGGGGGGGGGCCTTCCAGGCCATGGATTGAGAGGGCAGAGGTACAGGACTTGATTCTTAGGTGAGGAGCCAAAAAGCATGGCCACCATTTTCGTAAGTGTTTAGAAGAAGCTTGTTTAGTAGCAGCCATGCTTGTAGACAGTCAAAATCAGATTGAAAATTGGCATTTATGGAGGGGAGGTCTTTAGCACTTGAGTAAAGTACCTGGATACCCTGGAGAGGTAGTCAAGGAAGTGGGGATTGAAGTTTAATGCAGGGAAATGTAAGGTGCTTCATCTGGGGGTCAGAAACCCGGGCCATGTATACACCCGGGGGGGGGTGTCACACTGCAAGCCACATCAGGCGAGACAGCTCTAGGGGTGGTGGAGGATGTCAAAATAAATAACACTGAGAATTGCCGAAGAACCTCAGCAAAAGCAAACAGGATAATGGGCTGAATAGCAAGGGGGATTACGTCCAGGAGAAGGGAGGTGATCCTCCCTCTGTATAATGCCCTGGTCAGGTCACATCTCGAGTACTGTGTGCAGTTCTGGAGACCTCACCTTAAGAAAGACACAGCACTGCTGGAGTGGGTCCAGAAGAGGGCGACCAGGATGATTCAGGGCATGGATGGGAGGCCCTATGAGGAGAGACTGGAGGAGCTCAGGCAGTACGCGCTGGAGAGGAGAGGAGAGACAGGGGGGACATGACAGAGGTCCTCAAGTATGTAAAGGGGATCAATAAGGGCAAAGCCAATGAGGTGTTCAGGCTAAAGAAGGGAGGAACAACCAGGAGGCATGAGTGGAAACTGGAGGAGGGAAATTACAGGGGAAAGCGTAGGAGACACTACTTCACTGAAAGAGTGGTAGAGCCATGGAATGCACTGCCCAGGAGTCTGGTGGAAGAGGGCGCAGCGGAGGGATTCAAGAAGGGGTGGAATAGGTACAGGGGGAAACTGAAGCTGGGGAAGACCATCTCTGGGGGTGGAGGCGTGGGGTAGCAAGCACCCAGTAGGGCGCTGGCTACCGAGCAGACACGATAGACCATGAGGCCTATTCTGCTGGCTTTTAGTATGTTAGTATGTCATCCGCATAGAGGATCCTATAGGAGGAACAAGGCAGAGTGGGCAGATTGTTAATAAAAAGAGTAAAAAGGAGGGGGCCAAGGATAGATCATTGGGAGACTCCAAGAAGGGTAGGGGCAAGGTCAGAGATTGCAGCTCCTATTTGAACGAACTGCTTTCTTCTAGAGAGGTAGCCCTCAAACCAAGAGGTGGCATCCTGGGAGAAGCCAAGTGACAACAACTTGGATAAATGTAAGGCTGTGGCCCACTGTGCCAAAACAATGAATGGGGAACACTGAATGCATTTACATGAGTAGCACTGTGTAGCGGCAGAAAACACTGCCAGCAGTAAGTATGTAGTGTGAGACAGATGCTGCAAGTAGACTGCAGAGGCACAGGTAGCATGCTTGCAGAAAGAACAGTTACAGCTGAGCAAAAGAAGAGAGACAAGATTGCAATGTGCTGCCTTCCCAACATCGCCATATCGCTGAGCAGAGGGAAAACCACAATTTACTCATACACAGTGAGAGATAAGCGTGAGCAAGAAATTAAAAACATGTGGTCAAGGATGTCAGCAATGGATTGTGAATACTGAAAAATACTGGTAAATTCATGAATACCAGCCTGTAAATACACTGATTTGGAATACTCTACAGATCAGTGGGGGTTGACAACTGAGTACACAGACAGTAATGAGGGTCAACCATGCTTTGGTGTTTAGCGAGGAAAAATATGGCTGTCAAATTCGTTTAAGGATTCTGAGGTATTAACAGGTCAGGTACCAAGATAACACAGTACTGGGCAAATCAATGCACAGTCATGTGATCACTCTGGGCCAATCAAACAGAGAGATTGTTGTTACCCATTTTATAAAGCGCGATACACCCCCAGGCTGGGATACCCTGCTCCCCAATCCTGGCAACCCACTGCGAGCCTTCTGGGTTTGCTCCTGAATCTGCGGGGCCATCAGGCAGCACCCAGAGTCAATATTTTTAAAATAAATACCTCTCTTTTGAAACATCTGTTCTATGCAAAAAAATTATTCATGGTCATTTTTACCTCTAGTTAACCAAGAGTTTTAAAAGTCTAAAAGTGTATTGAAAGTGCACCTTGAAATGACGTCTCTGCTCAGTATTTTATGCAGCAACTGTAGATGACAACTGGATGTTTTCTGGTGCAGTATTAATCACTGCTAAGCAATAAAAATCACAAACTGTAGTGAGAAAGACATAATGTGATCTACTGGGAATTAAATCCAGGCCCCGGGAATACCATCCCAGTGCTGTAACCACAGAGTTACAGGAATTCTAATGACACTAGGGGTGTGAGTATTATGCAGATACTGACCTCTACCAAGGTCAGCATTAAACAAAGTACTGCAGACTGGTCATGTGACTGGTTCCAGCTAATGAGGAGGCATTATTATATAAACAAACATCATCACTCTAGAACTTATTTACCTGGGGTAGCCCTACACCTTGTTTTTAGTGAGGTCTGGTTTCCATTCAACTATGCAGCTGGGAGGACTAAACTATGAGGTCAAAAGAAGTGCACAGAAAAACATGCATGAGACTAGAACTGCAGCTGGGTCTCCCAACTCAATGGTATTTGCTCAGTGAGTTTTGGGTTTCCTCCAGGCTCCTCGACTCCACCGGCATCTAACTTCGAATTCTGTTCCCAAGGCACAGAACAGTTTTTGTTTTGTTTTAATTTTACTCACAGCACTTACACTGGAGGATACTGACAATTGTTCCAAAGGGTGTTAGTGTCTCATTAGGTGCAGCTCTAGCCTCAGGGCCGGAAACAACTTACTAAAACCCTGCTTTAAGGAAAGACTTGGGCTTGCTCCAGAAACCAACTCCCTAGAATGCTGTGTAAGTCACTTGGTGCTTCAGGAGGAACTGCCCATTGTTAAGGCTTTCAGATTTCTGTAGCTCCATGGCAGCAGAACTGGCCACAGAACTTGTTTCCTGCCATAGAACATGTGTGGCACCACAGAGTTCACCATACGGGCTGTTTTCCATTTACAAAATACTAAATTTTAAATCACTTCAGGGCCTTCTCTGATGCCCATCCCTCACACTCAGTAACTCATGTCATCACAGACATTACATGGTCTGTCAACCAATGGCTAGACAGACATCCACTACAGAAGTGCATAATTCCTGCCTCTGAAGTAACGGAATATTCCCACATAAGTCAAGGAGCTTTGCCACAGAACTTAGGGCTGATTTGCCACAGAGAACTGAGGGTCCTGCCCACTGTTCACTGGTTCAGCAGGAAACCAAGTTCTGTTCCTGTGCAGCGTAGACAGTATGGGATACGATGCTAAGTACAGCTGTTAGTTCAGGTTTGTACTATGGGCAGTTTGCATACTTACGTACCATACATGTGCACTTTCACACTCTGTCCCCCTACAGGGACTACCACCCTTTTGGGGTACCATGAAGGCACAGGAGTCCTCTTCAGGAGGGTTCCACCCCCATGGATGCCAAAGAAATGAAGGTCCTCTGTCTAAACGTACTTTAGGGGAGATGCCCGTCAGGAAAGAAATGCACTGCCTGAGGAGGAGAGGATGGTGGGGCAAAGAAATCAGCATCTGATGGATGCTTGGGGCACATGCTCTTAAGCAGCGCTTGGTGGATGGAGTCCCCGCAGCCCGCCAAACTCCAGGCTTAGGTCATGTAATTCACTGGTTCAATGGGCATCTAAGTATTGTGTCTGTGCAGCACAGTTTTAAGATATGTTGCAATGTATTGTTGGTAGTCTACTGGTGGCAGTTCAAGCTCAAAATGTAGGTAGTTTCAATGTTTATATAATAGCGGATTAGCCGAATGAAGTTTTCAGAACTTAAACCATGTAGAATGGCTTGGAATGTGAAAAATGGTTTTCCAACGGGGATAAGGAAAACCCCATATGAGCGACACCTTTTTTTCCCTCTCATCAACTTGAGAACCTTAACGACTGCCCTGTTGGATACTCCTTCGAGTGTGAACACAGTTCAGGAACTTCAGAAGGTTTGGCGTTTTGTTTGCAAAACAAGCAAATACATCTATGAATCTATGAAACAAAGCAATGCTAGATACATGTTTTATCCATAGGCACTGTGGTGACCTCCGATAACCTCATGAGTGGCAGAGTGAAGTGTCTTTGAGGTCACCATGAGTATTTTATTTTTTTATTTATTTGAGTCTAGGATTACAAATACCTTTGAGCTGAGAGCTCTTTTACAAAGGTTCCACGTCAGTAGATAAACAATACAAACAAGACAATTAAGTAAAAAAACCAAGATACATAGTAATTAGTCAGTTACAAAAACATGAATGCATACATTTAGGTCAATGTCAGCCAGAGGCATTGTCAGGATACACAGAGTTACAAGAACATGGTAAGCAAACACTTAGGTCAGTAGCAGCCAGAGGTTCACTGTCGGGACACACAGAGTGGAGAAGGGAGAAGGGAGAAGGAGGAGGAGAGGATCATGGGAGGAAGGGGGAGAGAGAGGAGGAGGAGGGAGAGGGGGAGTGGAGGTAATTAGATTAATAACAGAAGTAAAGTCACAAACACTAACCTTTGTTACTTACCTGAAATATGTGCAACGTTGTCCCCCGGCCTCATTTGATTTAAAATTATCTGCAATTTATACTGGGTATAGAATGGAAGAAGGCTTCAATAGCCCTTTATTACCATCCCCCACATTAACGGGACCCTTTCTGCCTATTTTGCATTAACCAGGTATCAACCCCTTTCTTAAAACTTGTTAAAGTTGTGCTATACACTAATTTGCTAGGTAATGCATTCCATGTTCTACTCATTCTATTTATAAACGTATAATGCCTGCTATTATTTCTGGCAGTCTCTATTTAATTTGTTTCTTATGCCTTCCCAAGTATGATGGTTTATCTTACGTAGTTATTCCCATTTCCTCCATTAATTCAAAATCTCCCATTATTTTGTGCATGGTTAAAAGGTCACCTCTCACTCTTCTTAATTTGAATTAAACAAAATCTGTGGAACTTTTTTTTGTTATTTTGTCGCTGTTGCACTGTCTGCATCAGTTATTGAACTGGAGAAATGTTTAGGTTTCTGATTGGTCCACAATCTGGCTGTGATCTGACAGCTGCTTTAGGGAAGGGAGGTTAGTGAGGTGTGAAGTGTGCTGATCAATGTACACTGAGAGAATAAACTGTTTTTTCTCATTTATAAAATGGGTAGGGAATTTCCTTCGACCTGACTGGCCCAGAAGGTTCTGAAGCCATGAGGTTTAGAAAAGGAAACACTCTTCCGGCAAGCAGGACAAAGCACATTTTAGTATCAAGACCACTAAGTAATATTTTAAAAAGCATCTGTGGCAGCCATGTTTGTAAAGTAACAGAAATAATATCCTTTACTTTTCAAAACAGGATGTTTAGTAATTTTTTTTTTTTTACACCTATAGAGCCCTGGTCCCTCATACATAGCTTGCCTTCAGATACAATCCCAAACAGACCCTTAAACCTTTGTCAGACCCTTTCTTTCTTCAATTATCATCACTTTTTTTTTTTTTTGCAAGGCCCCCAAATCTGAGGCTGGCAGTGTAGCTTACAGATTAGAGTAACAAGCTGTGAATGAGCTTGGTAGATCCAGTAGAACTGGGTTTGATTCCCACAACCTCCACTTGCATACTGGGTGACACTAAGCAAGTCACTTAACCACCCCAGCGCTCCAGAGGCGCACCTGAAAACAGGCACTTGTTCCTGAAAGAATAATTAAAAAAGAAAATCCTCCATAATAGATCTACACTGAGGTCCCAGCTCAAGCATATTTCATGTTTATTCCATTTGAGCTTTGGCCACTGCTGCCTAGCCACGCACCAATTCCACTTGCTCACCTTCCCCATTCTGCACACCCACAAAAAAGTGTTAGCATCTGTGAATCAATATTTACAGCTACAACTTTCAGTACTGTTGTCGAACAAATATTCCGTCCTGACTGCTGCTCTGTCCCGCCTCCGCCTCCACACACATACATAGAGCTCCAATCGCTGTATTTAAAACGTTAAAAGTCGTGCATGAAGAATACAATACTCTGCACCTTCTTTTTTGTGTGTTTTAATTTTTTTTGCAACCCCTGGCACCAGTCAATTTAGTCAGTCCTTCGTCCTGGGCCTTCTTCTACAGCCCAGACTTTTGTTCACAATCTGCCACAGCCAAGGGCCCACGATGAAGTCATCGGCACTGCCAAGACCCCCTGCACAACTCAGGGGTCAAGAAAACAGCGACACTATTACCCGTACATCATCTACTGGTAAAGTTACTGTGCGGCCGCAGCTCCCATTCCCACATCTGTCATACGCAATGCCCACTGCTCCCTCTCTCTTCAGTGCAGGCTGCAAGTCTCTTCCTGACTACAAACAACATTGTTTTCAGTGTCAACATAGAGAGGTAGTGGGGGATAGAGGCATTTTGAAGTTGGTGACCAGTTCGCCTCGCTGTCAAGCTCACATCAGAGCTGCCACCTGTCACTGATTTAGCTCCTGCTTCACCTTCATTTTGTGTTTTTTTGTTTTTCAATCCTTTGTTTGTCCTGTTTCTCCCTGAGTGCCCCCCCCCCTTACGGCAGCAGCCCCGTTTCTCAACAGCCCGGGGCCTTACCCCACTATTTATTTACCTCAATTGGTCAGTGGGTGCCACAGGTGGTGGAACTGGGTATACAGTACCATCATATGGGCGACTGATACTGAGCGACTCAAATATGAGTGACTCAATCTCAGCGCCTCTGTTTTGAGCTACCCTGAAAAGGCAGCGACTGGCAAAAGGGAAGGCAACCGGATCCACACCACGGGGAACAGAAGAGGAAGGAAGGTATGTGTGAGGCAGTGCAGCAGAAGTCTGCTGAACTGGCCATGTGGCATGGTGGTGAGGCTGGCTGGCTATGGTTGGGAGAGTTTGGGTCTGGGGAGTGTGAGCAATTTTGCAGCTGGCAGTAATTTTTTATTTTTTTTTTACAAGTTTCATCCCCTTCCTGACATCCATCCCCCTGGAAATGAGAATCTGTAGTTAGGGGGGTGCAGGGGGCACAGCCCCCCGCATACATAGAGATGTGTGTTGGCGCAGTTGTCTTCGCCGTGAGTGTACATCGCCGTTTTTATTTTCAGTGATGTACGCTCGCCCTAACAGCCATCGCCATTATCACATGGAGCGGTGGATCAGAGCATGCAGGGTTGACGGCTGTCATTCTGGTGCTCGGGAAGGGGGTTGATTTAGTTTTTTGCCCCTCTTCTGGAGATCAGGAATGCATGCCATGGCGCAGGTGTACAGCATGAAGATGCCATATGTACTTAAGCGCCTGCCCTGCCCCCGACCTTCTAGGAAGTGGCCTCTACTGGCAGGCAACCAGTGGCTCGCTGTGTACCCCCTCCCCAAAGGAGAAGAGCTGTCTGTGTATGCTCACCCCTCCTTCCCCTGGCCAACCCCCAGTGATCCTGGTCTGTTTCTGAACCAAGACTGCCATTGTGGTGGGTGGTGTGGTATTCAATGCCTCAGCCCATCGCACCAGTGGACCGGTCCTTATACTGTTTCTTAAAAAAGCAATATAGTACTCCTTATTTCCCCACCCCAGGCCAAACGATCTCTCTGAGAAACAAACTGGAACTCAATCCCTCCTGCTGCTCCAGTAAACAGCCAGAGACCAGCAAGTACAGTATTCTCAATATTTAAATAGTTCATTTACTAAAAATACAGGACAGAAGGCAAGTGCTCAGTACCTCAGTACAAATATGGGGGAAGGGGACACAAGATTGGTTACAGACACAAAGATGGGATGGGGGGGACCAAGCTGCCCTGACTGACATCTGCTCCATGAAGTGGCCAGACTGAAATCAGGATACATTTGCACAGTCTCACCAGGGACTCATTTTCATTTTGCTCTTTGTATCTTTTATCAAAATAATTTACATTTTTCTTCATTTGGTTATCTATTTTCAAAGCGCATTACCCATTCTGTAAGTGTAGTAAGGCACTTCAGGTGTGGGTTTCTTTTTGTAAACCACACTTCCAGGGGGATGAAGGCACTCAGCACAACTGCTTTGTGCCTCGCAACTCACCTGGGCATGCAGTTACAAAAAGAAGCCCACTCCCTGTCATGTCTTATGGCTTACTCATAATGTAGAACCTGGCCAAATAAATTATTCATCCTGCATTTTTTCTCTCACATACATTACATATCATGTCATATAAACAAAAAAATAATCTAACTGTAGAGAACAGGGTTTCTAAGACACCCCTGGATCTAGCAACATCATATTACCACTCAGGCTTCGCGCTCATGGTTATGCAAAGTTACCAGAACCCTTCAGAACCACAACCCTGTTCTTCACAGTGAGAGGTTAATTATGTTATATGTAACATACATGTGGACTTTCATACTCTGTCCCAATTTCAGCGATATACACCCTTTCAGGGTACCATAAAGATAAAGGAACTCTCTTGAGGATGATTCCATCCTGAGAAGGTCCCTTAGACTGATGCTACCTTTGGGAACATGACTAAAATGTCAGAGCTAAAGGCATTCAGCAGAACACACAACTCCATAAGGAGAGAGGGGAAGGCAACTTTAGCTGAACAGACAGAAAAGATCAGAATACATATATGAATATTTATTTATTTCGTTTTTGTTGACCGGGTAAGTGCACTAGACAATTCCTGCCTATTTTCAGGCACGACCCGGGGGAGGGGGATACAGATGAATGCCAACTGACCTTGAACCAGACTAAGCTGTTGGTGGTGTTTTTAATGAATGAGAGAAATTTGGCCAGGACACCAGGGAAATTCCCCTACTCTTTTCAATAAGTGCCATGGGATCTTTAACATCCACCTGAACTACCACCAATCATAGCAGATGGGACCTCGGTTTAATGTCTCATCCGAAAGACGGATATATATAGATATCTCACATATATGTATACACACACACACACACATATATAGATATTTATAAAGTGAGTAGGAGAAATCATGTTTGCTGATTGGTTGAAACACATCACATGACTGTGCGTATATCAGAGCGCGACCACACACCTGCACTTTTGCCCCCTCCAAAACAATTTGGCCATTTTATGAGATAGATAACCCACTCTAAGGTGTGCGGTCACGCTCTGATACATGCACACCTTGGGTGGTTGACACACTCAGCCTGCGGCATCGTGTGTAATTACACAGACCAAGGTGTGTGTATATCAGTGCGCGACCACACACCTCACAGTGGGTTATCTATTACATATGTGTAAATATGTAATAGACAACCCACTCTTAGGTGTGCGGTCGCGCTCTGATATAAACCACCCAAGGCGTGCATATATCAGAACACGACAGTACATTGTAGAGTGGGTTGTCTATCTTATAAGATGGCAAAATTGTTTTGGAGGGCAGTAAAACTGCAGGTGTGCGGTCGTGCTCTGATATATGCACAGTCATGTGATGTGTTTTATACAATCATAACACTGGATTTGGATATTGAGTCTTTATCTATTCAATAAATATATATATATATATATATATATATACATATATACACACACATATATGTATATACAAATAAAAATGTATATACACATACATACACACACACACACATTTGTATTCCTTACAGAAATATCTGTGTTATTTTTCCCACATGCTGTTTGACTATATAACACATCACCAGTGACGCCAAAGGTTACAGTGCACCAGGGAAAAATAACACAGAAATTTCTATTAGGGCCATGGCATATTCGATTTATGCAGTGTTCTTACTTTCAATTGTATTTTGTGCTCATTCAATTTGTTTAGTTTAAATTACATCTTTATCGGATGGCAAAGTGATGTTTCATGATGACCGCGTGGTTAAGATGAAGTGACACACATGATGCTACTGCATGCTTTAATGAGTCAGTGTGCATTGTGCTTGCATGCGTTAACACAGCGAGCAGGTGGTTGGTGGTCTAGCAGCAAGCAGGTGCAGCCTAAAACCACGTAGATGTACGGATAGTTGTTGCCAGCGAGAAGAGAAACAGCGTGCTGGTCTGAGAGAGAGAGCACGCACGAGAGAGAGAGAGAGAGAGAGAGAGAGAGATTGATTCCCTGTTGGGTGATGGAGGGCGGTATCATGTGAGGAAACGTTGTGGGAGACAGTTTTTGCAGTATACATTTTGTTCTTCTGCTGACTGGTGAATAGATTAGTTTCTTTGTGACAAAGAATTTTTTTTTTTTTTTAAGAAGCACTGGCAAGAGTGACAGCAGGGAGATAAGGAGTTTCAAAACAAAGCAGTGAGCGGGAGCCGGCACACAACTGAGCAGTGTAGTTCTAAAAATAGAAATATGCTTCTTGTACTGCTGGCTCCAACCAATGAAAATCTACTATGTGGATATTTTTGCTCATGTGGACCTAGAGTGACAATATCACTGATATTCTCTCACTCTAGGTCAGGAGGGAGCAACAATATCACTGAAAACAGCCATTTTCTTTATCTTCTCAAGCACTGCATGAACATAAATGTACATAAAAAGAATAAATGATGGGGTAGTGTGTGATATGAGAATTTAATGCACACCTGAGGTGTGGAGTGCTACATAAACCACGAGAGTGAAGCTCAAGGAGTTTATTAAAGCCCCCCACACTGAGTGTGTGTGCATTAAATTCAAATACAGTATGCACACTACCCCATGCTTCTTTTTTAATAACTGCTGCTGAGAAATGTTTTTCCAAACTGACTTCTGTGACCATATGTCACACACACACACACACACAACCTCTCTTGTCGCCCTCCCTGCCTTTCCTGGATAAGCATTTTGGTTTTTTTACTTTATTTTTTTTAACTTACGGTTTGCAATCACTCTTAACTAGCACTATAGCCAGTAAGCCTCTGTGCCGTTCCTGCTGGTAGTGACTACGTCCCAAAGTGGATGAAGAGCAGGATCAACCAGATAGAGAGTTAAAAAATAAAAATAAAAAATTAGAAGGAGAGACAGACGAGTCTTATGGCAGCTCCTCAGTAACTGAGAGATGGAAGCCACCATGTTTACAGAACTGTTGAGCTCACCCACACACAGAACTAGAGACAATGAGGGAGCGATACGTTTTGAGAGGCAGAGCGCATGAATGCCATAATAACCTGCTGAGCACAAAGAAAAAAACTGATCGTCAGTTATTTAATATATATAAAATATATATTTATATATGTAATAAAAACATTTTTAAAAATATATCTATGTTTACTTCTCTTCTTTGTAAGAGGTTTTGTTAATGCGCCAGTTAGTATAACTTAATGCCACAAAAGTTGGAAAATGTGGCGTTAATTCCCCACTCCCGAAGCAGCAAAAGTAAAAAAACGTAAGGGTTTGGGGTCTCCGGAGTCTTGGGGAATCAGTGGTCGGGTCTCCCTTGGGGTTGTCAATCCTAATGCTCACCCCTCCTCCACAGCCCATATCCTCCTGTCTGAAGCACAAGGTACAGCTCCAAGGCAATACCTCATAGTGATTCAGTCTTCAAAGGTAGAGAAGTATGTCTCATCACATGTTGCCAACACAAAGTGTTGCAGCTTTCTTCGCACAGGGCCCTGTGATTATGTCTGACGTTGCTTGCTTACGGAATACGGCAGGCATCAGGGTCGAGAACCCGAAGAAGGACCCAATCACTGATTCACCAGTACTTTGGGGACCCAAAACCCTAATGTTTTTCCTTTTGCTGCTTGGGGGTTGGGATGGTGAGTTCTAATGCTTTTTCATTTTGCTGCTTGGAGGTTGGGGCAGCGAGTTAGGGTAAGAAACCCTAATGCCACATTTCCCTACCTTTGTGGTATTAAGTTACCCTAACTGATGCATTAACAAAGGTTTTTGCAAAGAATTTCCTTTCTTTCCTTTCTTCATGAGACAGTGAAATTGTATCCTCATTCACACAGGTCCCTTTGGGACCTGCAGGAACAGGTGAAGATGTGCAGGGCCCTTTGGGCCCTGTGCCAAGGGAAGACTCCATCCACCTACCAAAGTGTAGTGCCTGGCACCCCTCCCCCCAGCCAAGAAATGCAAGTTGAAATTACTGAAGTTACGAGTGAGCACAGAAAGATTTTAATGTACGCTCATAACTGTCATTTTTACATATTTCAACCCCAAGTTTTCAATACAGCCTTATGACCCCACCTCATGAACAACAGCAGTGAAAATTTTCTAATCCTGATCAAAAGGTGATTTTGCCATGTGACCGCAAAATCATCTTTCAGCCCTGGTCTGCATAATTCTCCACCACTGGTTATGAGATGGGATCCCAGAAAGTCCATGTTGAAAATCTGGGGTCAAATATGCAAAAATGACAACGTTATGAATCAAAGTTCAAAACCCCACTGAAATACACTGAACTGCACTTACCTTACTTTACATAAAAATAAATTTTGCAAATTACGTGTCGCAAATTACTGCACGACACATACCAATTATGTGTCGCGAATGACAAGAAACGGCCAAAGGTAATCCCAATGCAGAAAGATAGGTTTGGGAGGTATTATTTTGAAATTCAGTACCAGAATTGAGCTAAACAACTGTTGTTTAGCAAAATACAGATACTGGCATTTGCTTTTACCTCAATATTTCCATCGTATACCATTCTATAAATAAAAAAAAAAAACAAGATGGCTGCTATCACAATTGATATTTCTCTAAACATGACATGTGAATCATGGAAATGAGTACTTACTAAAGGTTTTTTTCTGTTTGCCACTGATAAAACTTGAACGTTAACACAAAAATCATTATACCTCTAAAATGGTATAATAGCTTTTCATCAAAAGGCACACCCTTGGCACAGGACCCTTCAAACTTGAAAATTTCATGAAAAAAATTCCACACCATCTAGGCTATAGGTGAGAGCAAAAATACACAATGTTAAACACAGTTTTTCCCCCCATTTTTGGCACTCTGTATCTCAAATACTGTACAAGGTGCCATCATAAAACTTTTCACACCTTGAGATTCTGAAAGCCTGACTATGCATACCAAACTGTGTGCTATTTTGTCAAACGAAGCCAAAGTTATTAAGGTACAAAAACTGGGGTTTAACACTGAAGAGCCTACCGAACCCTAACTATGGGGCACTACCATGACCTTATAATATAACAGGTATGAGGTGTTTATCTGGATTGGCCAAGATAAAACTACTATCATATGACCAACTTGCAAGATAGTACAACTGTCTTGCAAAGCTGGGTATGTCACAGTGGAATATTAAACCAATCAGGCAGCAGCTTTAAAGGAAAGCTGTCATTATGCCAGCCTCCCACCCTGGCAAGGCTTACCTTCCGTTTAAGCCTTTTAAGTATGTTGCAGCGTTTTTCTCCCGCTGCAACATACTTTAACTGCAAAAAGTCCACTACCTGGAAGTATGGCAGATGTTAGTGGGGCTCCATTATGTGTAAAAGTGAGGCACCGCAGAGTGCACTTCAATACAAAAGTACTGAAGCGCAAGGTGCATCGCCGCACCTTTACAGATAATGGAGCCCCACTGGTGTCCGCCATACTTCCAGATAGTGGAATTTTTGCAATTAAAATAAAGTATGTTGTGGCAGGAGAAAAACGCCAAAACATACTTAAACGGCTTAACTGGAGGGTAAGCCTTGCGGGGGCGGGAGGCTGACATGATAAAAGATTGAAATTGGGGGTGGTGTACAGACCCCCTGCGATGGAAGAGGCCCTGAAGGACAAACTCATTGAGGACATCAAGGGTCATTGTGACCTTGGAAAGTGTAGGGTGGTGGTCATGGGTGACCGTAATATGCCGCGGGCTGACTGGGACACCATGACATCCTCTGTGGCTAGGGAACAGAGACTGATGGATGTGTTTCAGGATGCCTTCCTGGTCCAGCAGGTGAGGGAACCTACTAGGGAAGGGCAGATACTAGATGTTACCCTAGCAGACAGTGACCAGATAAAGGGCCTGGAGGTGTGCAGCCCGCTGGCAGGTGGCGGCCACACCACGGTGTGGTTTCTACTATATCTGGGGGGGGATAACTGCACTAATATAGTAGTAGTAGACCTCAGGGGGGCGGACTTCGTGGGCATGGGTAGGATTCTGCGGAGGAGCATGGACAAGAGTAGGCTGGACATGGATGCTGGTACCTTGTGGGAGACCATTAAGAAGGGAGTGCAGTAGGCTACTAGGTCCTGTACAAAAGTAAAACGTAAGCATGGTAGAGCCAACAAGTCATGCTGGTGGACCAGGGAGGTGCAGGAGGCGGTGAGGGATAAAAAGGCTGCCTATGCATGTTTTAAGCGCTCTGGGGGAATAGGGAGAAGGGTGAGTATGAGTTGACGGCAAGGAGGGTCACCAGAGGGATGAGGGGAGCCAAGGCGAGGATGGAGCAAAACCTGGCTAGGGATATCCGGGGAGGAGGATTCCATAGATACATAGGGGAGAAGAGAAAAGGGAGGGCACAGATCAGCAGGATTAAGACTGGGGAGTGATGGGCTCAGGAGGCAGGTGAACAGGCAGAGGTGTTAAATGAGTACTTTGCCTTGATATTTACAGAGGGAGGCAGGGGATCTCTCCAGCCCGACGGGAGGGAAGGGCAGCTAGAAAAGTCAAGAGATCAGATGGAGTCTGGAAGACCAAAAGAGGCTAGGGTCCAGGCTGGGCCAAACCCAGAAGGGGATGGGAGGCTGAATAAGGGGATGGGTTGGGAGGGAGAAATCACAGTGGATAGACTGAGGGAGGCCCTTCGGGTGCTAAAACCTTATAAGGCACCGGGGCTGGATGGACTGCATCTGAGGATCATGAAGGAGCTGGCGGATGAGCTAGCAGGTCCACTGGCGGTACTCTTTAACACCTCTCTCTGGACAGGATGGATGCCTCAAGACTGGAGGGTGGCGCATGTGGTGCCCATCCACAAAGGGGGGGGTCTAAAGAGGAGATGAGGAATTATAGGCCTGTCAGCCTAACATCTGTGGTAGACAAGGTAATGGACAGCATTACCAAGGACAGGCTCGGGAGGCAGCCAGAAAGGCTGGGGCACCTGGATGACAAGCAGTATGGTTTTGTCCTGGGGAGATCGTGTCAGACCAACCTCATAGATTTTTATGACTGGATAATGGGGACCCTGGACCAACATAGGCCGGTGGACATCCTATACCTGGATTTCAGTAAGGCATTTGAGTCGGTACCTCACAGTGGGCTGCTTGCAAAGCTGGGGGTGATGGGGGTGGGAGGGCAGTTGCTCAGATGGGTATAAAATTGGCTAGCGGGGCAAATACAGAGGTAGTGGTGGGTGGGATTGTCTCCTCCCATGAAGGTAATGCTAGGGTCCCCAAGGTTGGTATTAGGGCCACTCCTGTTCAACGCCTATGTCTCGGATATGGGGTAGGGGGTTAGGAGTAGGATGAGTCTCTTTGCGGATGACTCAAAACTGGGAGCACTGGTGGACAGAGACGAAGTGAGAGAGACAGTCCAGAGGGACCTGGATACCCTGGAGGGGTGGTCAAAGAGGTGGGGATTGAGTTTTAATGCAGGGAAGTGTAGGGTGCTGCATCTGGGGGTCAGAAACCTGGGCCATGTATACACCCTGGGGGGGGGGTCTCACTGCAAGCCACATCGAGCGAGAGGGACCCTGGAGTGGTAGTAGACATCAAAATGAAAAATACTGAAAATTGCAGAAGAACTGCAGCAAAAGCAAACAGGATACTGGGCTGCATAGCCAGGGGGATTACATCCAGAAGTAGGGAGGCGATCCTCCCTCTGTATAATGCCCTGGTTAGATTGCATCTCGAGTATTGTACACAGTTCTGGGGACATCACCTCAAGAAGGACATAGCACTGCTGGAGAGGGTCCAAAGGAGAGCAACCAGGATGATTCAGGGCATGGGGGGAGGCCCTATGAAGAAAGGCTGGATGTACTTGGGCTGTACTCACTGGAGGAAAGGAGAGATGGGATGACATGATAGGGGTCTTCAAATATGTAAATGGAATAAACAAGGGTGAAGCCAAAGAGAGGTTCAGACTAAAGAAGGGGGAACAACCAGGAGGCACGAGTGGAAGCTGGGGGGGGATTACAAGGGGGAACTCAGGAGACATTACATCACTGAGAGGGTGGTGGAGCCATGGAATGAACTGTCCAGGAGTCTGGTGGAGGAGGGCACAGTGGAGGGCTTCAAGAAGAGTTGGGACAGGTACTAGGGAAAACTGAAGCCGAAGATGATCCTCTCTGGTGTTGGGGGGGTGGAAAAGCGAGCACCCATTAGGAGGCTGGCTACCGAGCAGACACGACAGGACATCAGGCCTATTTTGCTGGCTTTTAGTACGTTAGTACATTAGTATGATGATGACTTTCCTTTAACAATGCAATAACATCACAATAGCAATGTGCTGCACAAAAGCCAACATGTGTCAGATGTTCTGTAGAGTTGCTTTCTACTTCACATCTGTTTTGAATATATTGACTTGTACCGTATTAATAGTATTGATTTGTAATGTATTGACTTGTACTGTAATGATTTGTACTGTACTGATTTGTACTATATTAACCTGTACTATACTGATTTGTAATGTATTGACTTGTACTGTACTGATTTATACTGTACTGATTTGTAATGTATTGACGTGTACTGTACCGATTTTTTACTGTATTGACGTGTACTGTACCGATCTGTACTGTATTGACATGTACTGTACTGATTTGTACTGTATTGACTTGTACTGATTTGTAATGTATTGACTTGTACTGTACTGACTTGTACTGTATTGTTTTGTAATGCACTGACTTATACTGCACTAATTTGTAATGTATTGGTTTGTACTGTACTGATTTGAAATGTACTGACTTGTACTGTACTGATTTGTACTGTACTGATTTGTAATGTATTGACGTGTACTGTACTGATTTTTACTGTATTGACGTGTACTGTACCGATCTGTACTGTATCGACGTGTACTGTACTGATTTGTACTGTATTGACGTGTACTGTACTGATTTGTACTGATTTGTAATGTATTAACTTGTACTGTACTGACTTGTACTGTATTGTTTTGTAATGCATTGACTTATACTGCACTAATTTGTAATGTATTGGTTTATACTGTACTGATTTGTAATGTACTGACTTGTATTGTACTGACTCGTAATGTATTGATTTGTAATGTACTGATTTTTACTGTACTGATTTGTAATGTATTGACTTGTACTGTACTGATTTGTAATGTTGTATTGACTTGTACTGTACTGATTTGTAACATTTTGACTTGTACTGTACTGATTTGTAACATATTGACTTGTACTGTACTGATTTGTAATGTATTGACTTGTACTGTACTGATTTGTGATGTATTGACTTGTACTGTACTGATTTGTAACATTTTGACTTGTAGTGTACTGATTTGTAATGTATTGACTTGTACTGTACTGATCTGTAACATTTTGACTTGCACTGTACTGATCTGTACTGTATTGACTTGTACTGTACTGATTTGTAATGTTTTGACTTGTACTGTACTGATTTGTAATGTATTGGTTTGTACTGTACTGATCTGTAATGTACTGATTTGTACTGTACTGACTTGTACTGTACTGATTTGTAACATATTGATTTGTACTGTACTGATTTGTAATATATTAACTTGTACTGTACTGATTTGTAATGTATTGATATGCTTCTCTTGTGCTGACCCATTGATCACAATGGTACAGTTTACATTTTGTACTTTTTCTTTTTGTAACTTTTGATCCTATCACAAAATCACTTAAACATCTGTTGTACAAATCAAATATGACATGGGTGAGAGTGAGATAGTAGAAAAATCTTCACTCGCCATACTTTACCTCTTCTGACCTTACTCATGGCTTTACCACTCATGAGGTCAGGGGGTCAAGAACAGCTTATGACTATACCATGGGTTGTCTAATTGCAAACTCCCCCAGGAGCCACCAGTCATCACCCTACTCTTATCTTCTCACAGACAGAGTGGCACCTAGGAGCCTCAGGGTAACCTCTGTTCCCCACTCGAACTGCCATGTATATCTTCTGTCATGGGCAGCCCCCACCCTGTGGAATAAATTACCTGCATCTATCTGCTCCTCTGCCACCCATCTGTCCTTCAAAAACAATCTGCGCAACTGGCTTCTAGTTGGGTCAGGCCCCCAAGACAATACCAGAGGGAGTGGGCTATCAAGACGCTAGGACCAGGTGAGCTGTTGGGATAACTCCATTGCCCTACATTTCTAGCCTTTCCCACTATGTTTGGCCCTTAGCTTTCTCTGCCAGCATCAATTGTCCCCAAGATAACACCAGTGGGTGCCGGCCATCGTGGTGCCTGGACCTGCCGTGCCATCTTTTGTGACTCCTCCCCTTCCTCCAACTCACCTCCCTGTTGCCCCCTAGCCTACTCTACCTGCATCGTACTTGTGGTACTCTCTGCTCTCCTAACTTGTTCCTGCCTCTTTGCAGTACTACTGATGCACTGTTTTGATATTTCTCTAGCAAGTCTGAGCTTCTATGCACCTAATTATCCTAGATCATTGCCAGCTTGTATGCTCTTTGTAAGCTTCCATGCACCTACTAATTTAGCCAACTGCCCACTGTTACAGAAGGTAGGCATCTTAGATAGACCTTGAACACTGAAACTATGCTTGCAGACCTGCTTTGTCTCCATCACGTGTTAATTACCTCATCTGGAGGTACATTACCAAATCTTGTATTATACTGTATATATTGTATTATATGTGTTACTCTGTACATCATCTCTGTTGATTATGTTATTTTGTAGCCGCATCTGTGGCCCAGGTCATGTCTGAAAACAGTGCAATGGATCAGTGCACTTGCCTGGTTACCAAAGACATAAATAAAAATAAATAAATAAAAGATATTTCTATTATCTCACTCTCACCCATATCATATATCTGGGATATGCAATGGGCTGTCTCAAAACATGCCATTTTTCTTCAGGTGTGAGGGGGCAGGACCATAACTCATGAGTGGCACAGCCACTCTTGAGTTATGAAAGTCCTTCCCACTCACAAGTGATGCTAAATTGCATATTCTGAGTCAGGCTATTGAATATTTAATATATACAACAGTAGTTAACGAGTTAATATAGAATAATGTATGAGGAGGTGGTTGATACAGTAATTGACTGCACACCCGAGTCAAGTGATGCTGCATAAACCCCGAGAGCGCAGCTCGAGGGGTTTATTCAAGCATCACTCGACAAGGGTTTGCGTTCAGTTCGAGTTAAAATCACCTCCTCGTGATTTATTTTCTATAATTGCTTGGCATCAGTTTTTACACAGTGGAGATCTCGTACAATGTAAATACAAAGCCCCACCGTAAAAGACAAGAGAAAGTATATCAGGAAACTTTAAAACAAACATTTCTGACCTTCTCTATGAGTCCACAATAGCATGTAAAGAACAGGATTCAGCGTGGTCAGGAAAACATTTACGGGAACAGAAAATTGAATACCGAGGGGAAAAAACAGTAAGACGACTACAGCTGTCTCTAAAAAAAATTTATTTTACATTTGTTCGTCGGTTGGTTGTCTAGGTAACGTGCCCACATGGTCACGGAGTTCCTGTGGAAAGAAAGGGACTGTGTCCAAATTACTGATTTACCTTTCAGTACCTGGGTGACTGGGTGACAAGTGCCTTGGACCTGGGTAGACCAGTGGATGTCCTCTTTCTAGACTTCAGCAAGGCATTTGACTCTGTTCCTCACGTGAGTCTGTTGGATAAGATGGGAGAAATGGGGGTGGGGAACCAGATGATCAGATGGATAGGCAATTGGCTCCAGGACCGGACCCAGAGGGTCGTAGTTGATGGTGGGATAGTCTCATCCCAAGGAGGGTCATTAGTAGGGGTCCCACAGAATCAGTCCTTAGGCCCCTTTCACTATGTATCGACATAAGGACAGGAATCAGGAGTGAGATGAGTCTCTTTGCAGATGACTCAAACTGGGAGCGGTGGTGGATGGGGACGAGGGGAGGGTGGCCCTACAGGAGACCTGGAGGCTCTGGAAAGATGGTCTAGAAAGTGGAAGCTGAGGTTCAATGCAGGGAAATGCAAGGTACTCCACCTGGGGCCAGAAACCCAGGCCAAGTGTACACCCTGGGGAGGATGCTAAAGTCTCGATGGCTGAGAGGGACCTGGGGGTGGTGGTGGATGTCAAGATGAACAACTCTGAGACTTGTAGGAGGGCAGCAGCCAAGGCCAACAGGATGCTGGGATGCTTCGCTAGAGGATCACCTCTAGAAGGAGGGTATTCTCCTCTGTATAACTGCTTGGTGAGGCCGCACTGAGTACTGCAGCAGTTTGGAGGCCACACTTAAAGCGGGACATTAACCTCCTGGAGAGGGTCCAGAGGACTGCAACCAAAATGATTTGGGGATTGGGGACAGGACCTATGAGGAGAGGCTCAAGAGCTAAATATGTACACATTGGAAGAGAGAAGGGACCGGGTGGACATGATAGAGGTCTTTAGGTACATGAAGAGGATAAATAGGGAGGAACAGTCAGGGTGCTTGAAGGAAGGAAGGGCCACTAGGGGGCATGGGTGGAAGCTGGAGGGGGGAAGATTCAGGGGAGAAAGGAGGAGGTGCTACTTCACTGAGAGGGTGGTGGAGCCATGGAATGCACTGCCTAGGGGGCTAGTGGAGGCAGAGACAGTGGAGGGGTTCAAGAGGGGGTGGGACAGGTACAGGGGAAGGGTTCTGGAAGCAAAATCCAATGCAGCAAGAATATCCGGAACTGGGAAGGGAGAAGCCAGAGAAGGCGAGAGGGACAGCAAGGTCAGCACCCAGGCTGGGGACTGACCAAACGAGCAGACACGAAAGACCATTAGGCCTATTCTGCTGGCATTTTAGTATGTTAGTAAACAATCACGGCTAAACACTTTTTTACACTTTTTCATTACTCTTACAGATTTTACTGGGGTGAACTTATGGGAGGAACACTTTAACTATTCCGTGAACTAACGAGACCCGGAACAGAGGTGCAGCGCTCAGCAAGTAAGAGCGGATTTTATTTCAAATTCAGTGCCATTTTTTTTCACTTGCTGTCCCTGGGTTTATCTGTACACTCTAAGAATGATCGCAGCATCACTAAGACAATTGCAGCACATGAATCTCGTAACAACCAGCAGGTTGTTATGGGAAATAACAACCACTTAAACCTACGGTAAAAACTGATGACCAGTAATTATTAGCTTTTAAATCTTCATTTTGCTGTTTTCTTTGATTTTAACAGCGGTGTCAGTGCTGCACTAGGCACTGTAATGTCATCAGCAATGTGAAAGATGCTCTCTGATTGGTTCAGTATTCCACTGTGATGAGAGTAACTTAAAAGCTATTCATGTGACGGCAGTAACAAACAACAGCACAGCATATTTCTGTTATGTTGCTGTTACTGCTGTCACTTGCCAAGATGTCTTTTTTATCTTGTCATTTAGAGTCACTCACTACCCCAACAAACTCCAGAGTCCAACCCACTGTGAAGAACTGGATGAGTGCTAAAGATAGCCACAGTACCCAACAGCTGATGAAAATCAAATGGGGCCCAATAAAAAAGTATTGTGATTGATTATATTTTTATCATAAATACTGCTATTTGTTGTATGCGACTAAACCTTTCCCTCCCCTAACAGTCACCCAGGAGAATGGCTTTCTTTGCTGTCTAAAGACCTACTCCAGATAGATACTCTAGGTGGATTTGCACAGTAACTACAGCAGTTCTTTTTCTGAAACATAATAAAATAATTGGAATAGTGGATCCACCTGCCATATTTCCACATTCTGCAACTTCCAGGAAATGCCGAACTGAAGTAAGACTGTTCTGCAATTCAGCACTTTCTTATTTTATCACAACTGAAGTAACCCTGTCTGCCAAAACTGTGATACAAAAAGTGCGGAACTATTGTAAATGTTTTCAATGATTTGGAAAGTTTTAACCTCACTGCACGCTACTGGACTTAAAAGATTGGGAGAACAAAAAACAAACAAAAAGAAAACAAATGATTTTGACTATTTCCAGAATGGATTTGTTTTTGAAGACAGAAAATTAGTGGCCCTAGGGGGCGTTATTGAGCAGTCATACTGGCAAGACACACCTTTAACCAGTTCTGTCCACCACCATTTACATTTCGATTAAAACTCAATTTTCTTGTAAAGCAATTGCAGAACTAATACTCAGACTGTGCAGCTTACCGTGTCCAGCGTCGATTGATACTACAAAGAATATGGGTCCCAATCAAAAGGCCACCAGGAGCAGATCTAAAAATGCATCAGCAGTTGAAGTGCAGGCCACTACCGCAACAACACTGATGACTATTGCTGGCTCAGAGCCCCCTTGGAGAGCTGTACAAGCCTCGATGCAGGCTATCAATTTGAAGATGGAATCGTTCATCCAACAATTCACAGAACAAGAGGCAAAGGTAGAAGCTGTATCTCAGACGGCTTCCTTGGTGGAAAAAAACTCAGTCCAAGCTTTAACCACCACCTCCAAGTTAGTTCAGGAAAATTTGCACTTGAGTTATCGGATGGAGGTCGTGGAGAATTCTAATAGGGCAGCACATGTGCACACTGTGGGACTACTAGAAGGAAGCGAGGAAGATGACCTAATGTTTTTTTGTACTCTTAGCTTCCTGAGGCACTACAACTACCTCGGGATACACTTGCGGGACACTTGTGCAAGGCATTCAGAATCACTCCATGGGCTACGGGACCAAGAGGAGATATCACTAGAACTATATTACTGGTGACCACCAATTCATCCGTAAGAGACAGTAAACTACAAGCCACAAGGTCGGCAGCCTCGTTCAGCTACAATGGGACCACCGACCACTTGTTCCCGGACCTTTCCTTTGCGACTCCGGCCAGAAGAAAAAAATCTGATGCAGTGAAAGCGCAACTCTCCAAAGCTTGGGAGTCGCTCATTTCCTTCTAATGCCAGCCCGTTTACGCATATATAATTGGTGTCGCACTTATCAGTATAATGACCCTCTCGAAGCTGGGAAGAAGATGGAAGCCATAGCCAGGAAGTTCCAGTCCTCTGAAGCACAACAGTCGCGGAATCGGAGGGACAGACCTGAATTTTTTTACGGCAAAATGTTGAACAATATAAATAAGTAGTAACTACGTAACTATTTTGCTGTTGTTGTTTACTGTATTTCAAAGTAGTTATCAATTGGAGAGTTCTGTGCATCATTTCCCCTTTCGTTATATAGGGGAAGTGTGGGCTGGTTCTAATGGTGTTTAACATGTTTGTATTACCATTTCAGGAATGTGAAGTCATATCTTCACTGGTTGATGAGTTTCCTAATTACTCTTGGGATTCAATATTTTTGGACTTTACCAAAAGCCACAGTAGGAAGAAGCTTTGTGGAAAAAGACTTGGGTTAAACTTAGATTTGGGATTACCCCAACTCCTATTACCTAACTGTATAGGCTGGCTAATCTTCATTTTACATTGGATGTATACAGACAGTCTGATGTCTTTTGATGCCTTACAGAAGTTGTAATGTATATAATTGCACATGTTAAAGTACAATAAACACAGATTTCAAAACAATAGAAAATGAGTGGCCCTAAGTAAGAGCAGATAGGGAGGAGAAAAAAAGACGACCAGTATGTTTTGAGCATGCTGACGGTAGGTCCTGTCTAACAAGGTCCAGGCTTCTGTTTTCAGAATGATCCAAGTTCAATTTTTGCCACCATCCTCACAGCTCCGCGAAGATGGGCAGTTGCTGCCCCCACTATCCTTAGCAGGGGGTGAACCTGACGATTATGTAAAATCACAAGCCTTCCAGCATGAAAAGCCACGAGATCTCCTTTCCATCTACTGTGACATACCTGGAGACAGACAAAAAGGACTGTGAATCAGTCAGGAGGTTGCAACGCAGGGCCACGAACATCAACTGGGGTATGGTAGAGTCACTGATTTTCAGTTTCCCAAAATGGGAAATTCTGCTTTGCAAAGTCTTAAAATTCATTTTTGCCCAAAACTGAGTGTAAATCAACATGTTTTGCACTAAAAATGTGATGCAAATGGGGAGGTTTACACAAATTTGGTGCCAACTGTTGTTTGTAAATGTGGGGCAGTTTTTTTATCTGAAAAATTGACACTACATTGCTTTAAAAAATGGCAGATTCCATTTTCAATCCCAGTTCTGACATTTTTGTGGTAAAAGATGGCTCTAGTATGGAAGACAAAGGCTACAAGGAAAGGCTATTGGCCTTTAACATGTTCACATGGCAGAAAAGGAGGCTGAGAGGCAAGATGATTACATACTCAAGGGTATCAGCAAGGTCACTCCGACAAATATGTCTGATCTGGCATCCTTCAGCTAGACACAGGGACACATCCTTGCTAATGTTACGAAGTACTGTTTACCCCAGAGTGTGGTGCACGTGTGGAATAGCCTACCAACAAAGACAATGGCCATGAAGACAGTACAGGCCTTCACGCTAAGAACAGACATAGCCTGGGTAGTAGAGTGGTTAGGGAACCCTTATAAACTGGAAGGTTTGCACAATATACCCTTTCAGACTAAAATATATCACAATATTAGATTCTAACTATTGCAATATGTGTGCCAAAATGCCATGATTTACTTTATTATTGTGCTAATATGCACATTTCTCATTTTTAGAAAAAAGGATAATCTGATTGGGAAGAGGTATGGAATCGGAAAATCTTGGCCATGGTAGGAGGGGGACAAATTGCGAGAACAGAGTAGGTGTGAAAGTCAAGACGGTTTATCATAATATATCGCAACAGAACACGAGCGATAAGTTACTGAAAAACTACTTTTATTATCATCAGTCACAAATATCATGAGACATCGTCATAGTGAGTTGTGATATCCACAGTTCATACAAGTAAAAGAACTTGGGTGCTGACAGGATGGACCTACAGTCCCTTCTGAACTTAAACTACTTTGTAACTACATCACAGATACTACACCAGCCAGCACCAGAAATTTCAGAAACTCAGTTGTGATGTATGCAGAATCACCACAGTGGTGGCTGAACTAGCTGCCACATTCAAATTTTCACTAACATCTCATTTGTATATTTTTGTGTAAGTACTAGCTTTAAAAACACTTTTAGGTCCTACGGATATCTGGAAGGCAGCTGAAGGAGGTCTGTGCTGCAGTGTGCCCCCTGATGAGCAGAAGGGGCAGCCCCAAAGAGGTGCAGTGGCAGGGGAGACCAAAAAAAAAAAAAAAGTACTTTTGGGGTGTTTTGTCTCCCCCTTTTTTTGCCACACCTCAATGACAGGGGCTGCTGCTGCAGTCGCTGCACCCCTCATCTGACCAACCAGTCAAGCGAGTGACCCTTGTACTACTTTTCAGTCAGCTGACAGAGCATGGGCCGTTGCCAGAAGACCACTGAGGGCATCAGCTTCACCTCCATAATATACCAGCCTCATGCTGGCACCAGTGTGGTACTGCAGGGCACCCACACAACCCTCATCTCACAGGTGGCATGTCAGCTCAAGGAGAGCCTTCTGTATTTTGAAATTTTTTTTTTGATTGGGCATGGACTCTGTAAACTGATTCATCTTGGATCTTGCCATGGATGCCTCTATCAAATTTTAGATTGAACAGCGCTCAGAAATGAGACCGGGTTTAAGTTCTGATTTTTTTAATAGTCAGCTGCAGCTAGTCACAGAGCAGCACTGAAACTGGCATTATCAATATCTGTGGGCCCAAACTGATGAATCACCAATTCTCCTTGTATGCCCGTCTCATATCATTCTGTAGTTTAGGGTACCATGAAGCAACAATCCTGGAAGCCCATGCTCTCAGCTCGACGGAGAGGGAACATGCAACAGCCTACATAAGAGCAGGAGCTATGACGGATCTCCTTCTGCTAGAGTGAGTCATCCCTGCTGCGGCTGTCAAATCCAGTTTAGAAGTGCTCAGCAAGAAAGGGGACGATTCCACACATTATAACTACTGCCTGTAAGTTGTACTACAGTAGGTGTGACTGTCACCTTTCTTACTTACTTGAGCTGACCACTTATAAACTGGATCTGTCTCTAACAAGCATGAACTCAATGACCCCAGCAGAAAGTGTCACCAGCTCCTCCTCCCCTTATGCACACTGATAGGCTGCCAGGATTGTCCCTTTGTGATGCTTAAAAATATAATAATATGGGGGTGCAAACCTTAAGGAATACAGGTGACTCAGTGGTTTGGGCACAGAGGTATTTACAGCACTAGCTGCAACACTGGTTTCCAAGTAGTTTCACTTCACCTTTAAAGCTCCTTTAAAGGAATTTCGGTGTTTTATTTATTTATTTATGTATTTTTTTAAACGGGTTTAACATTGAAAACCTCAAACTCATGAGATGACTGCATTTCGGTTCCACAAGTGCCCGGGGCAGGAGTGATTGCAGTGATTGCAAATTCAGTTCACCTACTATGCATACATTTGATTAACAGCATTCCCCAGAAAACAATTACAGGTTGGTAGACAAATGAATAAACAAATCCTGGTCTTCAGGCAGTGAGTTGCAAACACGGTCCACAACAAATATATAGGGCATCAAGGTTCAGAAAGTCCCATTTCTTAAAAGGGGTCTGGAGCCCACATTTGCTGTACATCGCCTGTGGATACGAGTTTACATGTGATATACATAATACGTGATTGAGGATTCAGGCTTTTCATTTGATACACATATAACATTGTCTGATGATGCAAGTATACATCTAATATATATGAAAGACTGGTGAAGCGAGTTTCTATTAAAATATATATGTAAAATAGTCAGTCAATGTGAGTTTACACTGGATATACACGTGGAAATTCTAACAATGCCAGTACACACTGGATATACACTTAAGACTGTCTGATGATGCAAGTATACATTTAATATACATGTAACATTGTCTGACAATGTGAGTTTTTCATATGTATATGAGACTGACGCGAGTTTTTGATATACATAAAAGACTGCCTGATGATGCGGGTGTATATTTTATATACATGTAAGATTTTCTGACAGTGTGAATATAAATATAGGCGTTAGCGTGGCTCATTTGGTAGCACATCTGCCTCTGGCCTAGAAGGTCGTGGGTTCTAGTCCCACACCAGGACTGAACTCATACCACAAACGCTGGCACCTGAGTGCAGTACTAAGGGGATGCTGTACTGTAGATGAGATGTTAAACTGAGGTCTGTTCTGTTGGATATTAAAGATCCCATGGCACTTCTCAAAAACGGCAGGGGAATTTCCCCCGTGTCCTGGACAAATTTTCTCCCATTCACTAAAATATCATCAACAGCTTAACCTAGTTCAATATCAGGTGGTGTGCATCTGTATCTCAAACCCCTAGCCCTGGGGTGCAGTTGAGAATAGGTAGTATTGTCTAGCCCTCCTTTCCTGGTCAATAAAAAAATAAAATATATCTGATATACCTATCCAATTGTCTGACAATTTAAGTACACATTTGACATATATTTGAGATTGTCCGGCAATGCAAGTTTTTGATATACATATGAGACTGTCAGAGAAGACACAGGTTTACATTTGAGATGCATCAGAAATTGCCTGCTGATGCAAGTTCACGTTTGATATTAACGTGAAATTGCCTAAGGATGCAAGCTCACACCTCTGCTACGCAGCAGGGGTAGTGCGGGGGAGAGGGGGATGGAATATCCAAGCTCCAGGTTTGTTTGTTTCTCAAGTCAGTCTATGAGGCTCGAGTTGCATCTGCACAGTCTGTAGTGACAGGGAAGTCTCTCTATAGAGAGGTGTCAACGAGGAGGAAAAGCCCAAAATAACAGACTCTGCAATTCTCAGTTACCTTGCATCTCTCTCACTTGTCATAGCTATGATTTTTTTTTTTTTTTTTAGAAAGCTTGCTCTGACTCTTGTGCATCACCTTGGACTCATGGACTCCCTACTGGCTGATGCCACAGATTCCGGACTTCACTCTCGTTCTGAAGAATCCACTTGGGACACAAGGAGCACACTGCCCTGCTGGTTAATATACGGGATACTGCACTGGGGCTTATGCTTCCCCAACTAGCTAACAACGGGCACCTAGAGCGATTCTATCTAGCCCCCACCACTGCAAGACACAATATGTGCACAAACAGATGGTTATCACGCAGCACTGACTGAGATATGAAGCTTTATCCACGAGACAGGAAGGCCAAATATAGACACTTAGCTTTGTACACATATGTCCCCCACTCCCAGGGATACAACACTACTCTTCCAACCTTCCAAACATCCCTACCATGGTAATCCCTATGGCTATAAGTCTAAGATACTTTGCACTACTCCTGCACCCTGGAAGGCATCTGCTCTCCCCTTGGGAGGACTGGCATGCCTGCTTTGAGGACTGTGAACTGGAAACTCACATCAGTGCCATCTGTTAATCTGGATCAATGGAAGCACCCGAATTCTAGCTTACAGGCTCAGACTGCTATAGCATGAATGCTTTACTTCACTACCGCGTTAGCCCTTCTCTGCTTACTGCAGTACATGTGGATCAGGTCATTCCTGCACAAAGACCTATTAGAAAGCTAAATTTGGGAACTGCACTAGTGATGGCAAACAGACTCCATGAATTTGGCTCATTTTGATACGGTAGACTGCTTTGCACATCAATGTTCTTACGTGTTACAGTCAAATAAAACAAGATGCATAATCCAAGAATGTTTTGCAGTCACATGTGATTATATGGCTGTCATAAAGGGACACTGTCAACCCCACAGTCAGATTCT
Source organism: Neoceratodus forsteri (assembly GCA_016271365.2). Lineage (NCBI taxonomy): Eukaryota > Metazoa > Chordata > Ceratodontiformes > Ceratodontidae > Neoceratodus > Neoceratodus forsteri. The sequence continues at coordinate 559,323,413 of CM057450.1, read as the reverse complement.
GTCCCTTTCAAACTAACATGGGTGGTAGAGCCAATGATTTCATGTTTTCAAAGGAAAATCACAGAAATAACTGAATTTATCATTTTTATACCAGCACCTAGGAGTCAATTTTCTGTGAAAAACTGCGCTTTGCAACTGCTTTTTGAACAAAACCCTTCCATTTTGGGCCACTTTTTTTACAAAATGTGCTGATTTGCCCTCAATGTTAGGAAAAAAAACAGAAAAATAAACAGACAGATTTTAAGATTGTGCCAAACAGAATTGGTCATTTTTGAAAGCAGACAATAACTGGCTCTAGGGTAGCTACAAGTGTCTTAAATGGAGGCAGTATAGTGTAGTGGTTAAGGGCACTGAGCTGCAAACCTGGAGACTTGGGGTTGAATACCAACTGCCCCATCTGCATACTGTGTGACCCTGAGCAAGTCACTTAACTTCCTTGTGCTCCCAGATCGCACCTGGAAATAAGTTCTGGCTTAGTGTGCCTTTCCTGGTTAAACAAGTTCCCTTTTAAACAGAAGGTCCCCTCACCTTTTATTCTGCTTACCTGTGTTAATTGCCTCTATTGCACTCTCCTAATTTGATTGGATTTAAATGTAATGGAGGTACTTAAGTCTGGTGTGAAAACCTGCTTGACTCCACTGCAAAGGTCATGACCTGACTCACGTAAGGTATCCTGGAATTTTATGATGTTTTAGTGCTGAAGCCTGCGGCAGTTATACTGTATTAGTGCTGCTGCTGTCCTCTGCAGTCCCCACGTTCTTTTGCTGGCCATGAAACTTTTCAAGGCATAGGAAGTGCCCTGCTATTTTCTGTAGTTTAAAGTGTATCTGTGTTAGAAAAACGTGCCTTTAGAGAATACAGGGACTTGACCTGAATGAGAGTATACCTTCTGCTGGCTTGTGCAGGTACGCATCATCAACTGCCATTATGCCTTGCAGGAGTGGGGTCATGACGACTGCAATGGAGACAAACAGGTGTTCACATCCAGGGCAGTGAATCAACCTCATTTATATTTAAATTAGAATGACATTCTACAGGGGGACCTGGTGGCTCTGGAAAGGTGGCCTAGAAAGTGGAAGCTGAGGTTTAATGCAGGGAAATACAAGGTACTGCATCGGGAGCCAGAAACCAGGGCCAAGCGTACATCCAGGGTGGGGGGATGCTACAAGTCTCAATGGCTGAGAGGGACCTGGAGGTGGTGGTAGATGTCAAGATGAACAACTATGAGACTTGTAGAAGGGCAGCAGCCAAGGCCAACAGGATGCTGGGATGCATCGTTAGGGGGATCACCTCCAGAAGAAGGGAAGTGATATTCCCCCTGTATAACTGCTTGGTGAAGTCGCACCTCGAGTACTGCGTGCAGTTTTGGAGGTCACACTTAAAGAGGGACACTGAACTCCTGGAGAGGTTCCGGAGGAGGGCAACCAAAATGATCTGGGGCATGGGGGACAGGACCTATGGGGAGAGGCTCAAAGAGCTAAATATGTACACATTGGAAGAGAGAAGGGACCGGGGGGACATGATAGAGGTCTTCAAGTACATGAAGGAGTTAAACAGGGGAGGAGCAGTCAGGGTGCTCCGAAGGAAGGAAGGAAGGGTGGGAGCAGCTAGAGGTATGGGTGGAAGCTGGAGGGGAGATTCAGGGAGAAAGGAGGAATGCTACTTCATTGAGAGGGTGGTGGAACCATGGAATCGCTGCCCAGGGGCTGGTGGAGGGTTTAAGAGGGGTGGGATAGGTACAGGGAAGGGTTCTGGAAGCAAAGTCCTGTGCGGCGGGAATATCCGGGACTGGGAAGGGAGAAGCCAGAGAGGGCGAGGGGGGCAGCAAGGTCAGCTCCCAGGGTGGGGGCTGACCAAACGAGCAGACACGAAAGACCGTTAGGCCTATTCTGCTGCCATTTTAGTATGTTTGTATGACATTAGGAGGATGCAAGAGAACAGAATCATTGTGCATGCCTACAAACTACACAGGTATAAAGAAAATAGGTTAAGGGGACCTTCCCTTTAAGCATCGAATACTATTCTGGGTTTAAGATCTCTCAATAGCTGGCCCAGTGGCGCAGAGGGTTGAGGCGCTGGCGCCTTATCTCATCCCACGCCGGCGACCCGGGTTCGGGAACGGACTCGGGTTGTTGAAGAACTGGCAGGGCGGAGAAGATCGAGCGTCTGTAGGACTGCTCTTCTCTCCTGGGGGTGGGTAGTGGGGTCCTGTCACGCCACAGCGGCCTCTGGTGGAGACCAGGAGCACTGCTGACACATGCAAGAAAGAGGGAGTAACTAGAAAAAGCGGAAATACCGCTTCATGGTAGCAGGATGACGGCTGCCCGACGCTCTGAGGCCATCAAGGTCCTACCGAGCTCTCCACCTCAGCAGCATCCCTGGGGCTAAAGTAGGAGCGCTGGTCTGCCCCTTGGCTGGTGCCTTCCCCCTCGGAGAAGGGGGACCCATCCGGCGAAGGGTTACGCCGGGTCACCCTGGGGATCGGCTGTGATCTGAGGCAGAATCTCGGAGGATGGATGGGTCGGAGGACTGCCTTGGCAAGCCTGAAGGAGTGGCTGCCGTGGAGCATGTAGGGGTAGAAAGAGATACCGCAAAAAAAAGATCTCTCAATAAGATTTAATCTTACAACCAACTCTGCTGGGGCAGTAATCACAGCCTAAACAAAAATCAGTATATTACTGTGGTAACCCCAAAACACAGCCACCCATTCAGTTGTAGTGATCGCGTTACCAGCATGTCAACAAGGTCGGCAACATGCTGTAGAGCCCACGCCGGCGACCCGGGTTCAGGAATGGACTCAGGTCATCGGAGGTCGGCAGGGGGAGGACAGGATTGAGCATCCGATGGACTGCTCTCCTATCCTGGGGTGGGTTAGGGACTGTCTTCGCTCACGTAGCGGCCCCCAATGGAAATTGGAGGCACTGCATGAAACGACGCAAAGGGGGAACAAGAAAAATGGAAAAAACGCTCCGGAAGTTAGCCAGATGACAGCTGCTGGCCTCAAACACCTCCAAAGACTCCCTGAGAGCCACAGAATACCTCAGCAGCTCCTGGGACCGAGAGAAATAGTGTGCTGGTTCCTTCCACCGGTGCCTTCCCCCTCGGAGGAGTGGGAACCTATCCAGTGAAGGGTTACACCAGGCTACCCCGCGGAAGGCTGCAGATGTGAGGTAGGTGGTCGAAAGGGGGACAGTAGGGGGAATGTCTGTGACCATGGCAGCCCGAAGGAGAGGCAGCTCTGGGGCACATAGGGGAATAAACAAATAATGCAAAAAAAAAAAAAGAAAAACATGCTGTAGAGCTATCATTCTACAAAACTTAGGCCTTGTTCAAAAGTCTTGAAAACAAAATTTGAATGTTATGTTTAACACTCTACCAACTCCTCTTTAAGTTTAAAAGGGTTAACACTTGCCCCCAAGAAGTTGACAGAACCTGAAAAGAACTTGCACGTTTATTGCTGTCACAGTTCCCCACGGTCAAAGAAGCATTTTACCCATTTTTCCCCTTTTTAATCTCTTGTCCCTGTCACGTTTTATTGCAACCGTGTTATCGGAACACCACTTGGGCCATGACGGATGCCTTGCTTGAGCTGTCGCCCTCCAGGTGGGACATTCAACTGAAACAGCTCCTCTCTGGTAGCTGTCCTGGTGGAGGCTAGAGATCTCATGACACTGTTGAAGAATAGTGGAGAACCTTAACAGTGCCCCTTCTGTTTAAACAACAGGGTCCTGAGGTGAGGTGCTTGATTCTGCAAATGATGGTACGGCCATGCAGTATCTGCCTTTCCCCTGCTGGCTGATCATGGCACAGCACTGGCGCCATCTGTGAAGAAGTGGGCAGCCATGGTGACCCCGAACATGGGGGGGTGAGGAACAGAGGGGGAAAATGGTGGTGTTGGGGGTACTATTAAGCAATAAGGTATGACACAGTGTGCGATATTATAGTGATGACACCAAAGTGGTCTGGGATTAAGAGGTATTATATTATAGGGGCTGACTAATAATGCATCACATAAAAACAGCTGTCAGTACTACTAAAGACTTTAGTTATCATGACGTGTACACAGGCAACAAGTACTGCACGTTATCAACACTGTCATTACGTAGCTCCTGTTATCAGCACTGTGTACAAGTCATTGATAAACCCAATGCCATACTACATCCACTGCCCATCTGCACCGTAAATGTTCCCAACCCAACACACACACCAAAACCCGGAAGGGCACAAACCCGCCCACACCTCTCAACAACCAATAACATAACACTACATCACATGAACAACGAATCAAAGAAAGTCTAGCGCAGCGACAGAGGAACACAAATGAAACCCCCACTGTAAAAAACTACTAAAATAACCAAGCAAAAAATCAAGAAATGCACAATACAAAGTCAACCCCTATGATATAAAACGAATATGTGATGCTGAAACATATGATAGCACTTCATATGAACACTTGGCTGGCAAGTAGGCTTTGGATTTAATTAATAATGGTTCCGGCTTTAAACCACTCATGATAACCCCGAGCTCACTTGCCACTCGTACAGATAAAAGCGCTATCATATGCCTCAGTATCACATATCCCCTTACTAACCTCCCCTGGTCCAGTTATTACTGAGGAAATCCAGGCCACTACTGGCATTATCGCTAATATACTGAAAAATCAAAAAATATATATTTTTTTAAACTACCAAAATTCATTTGTCACACTGCAGCATGTCTATAAGAAAGCAGGAACTGTTTGTCACAGATGCACTGAAGCATTGCTAGATGCCTCTGATTGACCCCTATGTGCTGAAGTGGGAGGGCAAACTGGGTTTTCTCTATGATTGGCTAAGCACACACACAGTAGCCAATCATAATGTAGAGACACTGTCCCACTATTGTTCTTAGCCAATCAGAATGCAGTGCCACTGTCCCATTATTCAGTCTACTGTCCGGTTATTGCATAATAACAGGACAGTAACTCAAGAGGCAACGGTGAGTGCCTCACATACCAGAGAACTGCTGTTATCCCACAATTACACGCACCCTGGAGTGCCTTATTGTGATTATATAATGGTTCCTTCGATTTTTATCTTAAAAACTGAGTAACAAGCCGGCCTGGAGGCGTGGAGGTTTGAGGCATCCATGCCTCCCCTGCTGCCACGCCAGTGACCCAGGTTCGGGACCAGACTCGGGTCACTCAGGGGCTCGGCTGGGAAAGGGAAGATAGAGCATCCATAGGACTGCTCTCTTCCCCCGGGGGTTCCCGCAACTCACCGCTGGACTACCACCTGGAGGAATCCAGGTGATGGTATGTGTGAATCTCATAGCTAGGGGAAAGGCCAGCGTACGGAGTGCTGTAGCACCACCGCAGAGGTGAAGCGCACTTGTTGCATTCACGGCACGTCCAGCTGAGCCCTGGGGAGAAACTAGGAGGAAAATGGAGGCTGGGCTATATGAAGCCTTGCTTGTCCCACCGCTGGCCCACCCAGTCTCTCCGGTCTGCCACAGGGGTTGTAGGACGGCCGCAGTCAGCAGAGACAGGGCTGAGAAAGCCGCCCAATTTGTCCTAGGAGAGATAAACACTTCTATAAGGGAAAAAACTGAGTAACGAGGCTCAGAAAGTTAAGTATTTCTGACCTGTGCTGTTGTGCTGGAACAATACATGGTTATGCAATCACATCTGACCAGTCACAGATGTTGGTTTTTCTTAACCATTTTATAATGCAAGTTATTATCCACAGCTGTGTCTGCAATGCGTGGGGCTATTTTCTCATCTATGGCCTTCTTATGTATTGCTATCAACAAGGACTGAACCTCATGTGAGGGTAGATCTAAAGCAAGTGACAGGGCCTTTCCATTTATAGCCCCTTTCATTTTCAAACAACCCACCCGACCACCACCTTAGGCCACTACAAAGTATCTCACACTGAAATGAGGGAGAACCCGTGGAACGATTCCGTACATCAGTGATTATAACTAATGCTAGCATAGTGCAAGTATTCACAGTGTTTGTTACTGTCATTTAAAATGTTGTGACTTTACTGTTTCTTATTATGTTACTGCTGCCTTCTTGTTCCTCCCAGGGACGTGTCTGAAGAGAGGACTCTGTCCTAATCCATATTCCCCATGAGAAAAAGCCTACTTCTGTCACATAATGATGGCAGTGTTGCTCTGCACAGTGGCTTAGCTGATCTCTAATCACAGCTGGTAAAACACCTGGAGGTACTCTGTTATAAAAAGGTGATGGTGCTACATAACTACGTTATAAAATGGGGAGGATACTGGAGATACTCTGTTATAAAAAGGTGGTGGTGCTACATAACTACGTTATAAAATGGGGAGGATACTGGAGATACTCTGTTATAAAAAGGTGGTGGTGCTACATAACTACGTTATAAAATGGGGAGGATACTGGAGATACTCTGTTATAAAAAGGTGGCGGTGCGACATAAACTCCGTTATAAAATGGGGAGGATAACTGCTGAAAGCTGAATGGCCGAAGCAGTGCTTTACCCAAGCTGATGATCTCTCAGTATTGTGAGTCAAAACTAATAACTAACAGCAGTATACAACAGTTGAGGGCCATTTTACAATCACGATAATACACTCCAGAGTATAATATGTCTTGGGATAGCATCACTTCTCGGGTGGCTGAAGGCTCGGAGTGAAGCAACTGAGGACTGATGCTATCCTAGATACACCATACAGAGTTCTGGCAAAATTCAGTATAGCTGTGAACAGGAATGCACCCAATATCCAGAAAAACTTAATTTTTCTATTACAGTTTTGGGAGATACATGTTCTAGATTGATTCTGTTTTTCACCCATACTCCACAACACACCCTACTGTGTACGATTACTTAACTCTACCATTACAAAAAGTACAACATTCCACTCTCCACTTAGGGATGCTGTAATTGGGTAATACAACTCACAATCTAGCAATGCTGGTATTCTTAATGAGTTCAGTGTGGGGTGCACATACACACGTGGGGTAGTTATGCCATCTGACCCATTGGGCTTGCACCATGGTGTATACCATCATTTTTATTTATGCAATATATACATTGTTCTATACTCTACTCACAAGGACATAAATATGTATTTATTGAACATGTACGTATGCTTACTACAGTTTTGTCAAAGGGCCATGAAAATCCTGTAACATCACTGATCAAAACATGTCACATGACTGTCAATTATTTTCTGGCAACTGCACACATCACTTGAACCACATCCTTTTTTTACCAAAAAAGCCAATTTTGTATGTGGGAAAACACACTCCAGGGTGGGTGGTCATAAGGAATACTGCACTTACTGGTTGGGCGTGGAACTTGGCTATGCCTCAAGCCTAAAAACCACCCCAAGCACACATTTTATTCCCTCAAAGCCATATATTCTGACATACGTTATCCCTTAAGTAGTCTACAAACCAACACGTACTTGTTCAGCCCAGGGGTGGAGCGGTACACCATGGTACTGCCATCTAGGAGACTGGGGTTCACGAGCCCTGAAATCCCACCCTGGGGCTGGCCAGGCAACGAGCGCCTTGCAGAGATGAGGTGTAAGGCTGTGGGGTGGGGCAAAAAACCCCTGCACACCCACCACAGAACGGCTGCAGCTTTGCTGCTGGTCCTCTTGCCAGGACAGCAAGGCTGCAGCTGTAGTGGCCTAGATCACTGAAGCAGGGAACTAAGGGGGGGGCAGGGTCAAAAATGAAAGAAAATCAACTCCCCCCTCCCCCACATAAACATAATGACTGTCAAAGACAGTGCTATAAAACCTAAGCCAAATGCTGATACATACAGTTTAGAATGAAGTGTGGAGTGAATGAGTACACTGCATGGGAAAAACATATGAATGCAGCATAGTGCCTGCCCACATTTCTGGCCTGCCAGTGGGGTTCCCGGATTTTCAGACAAACTCCCTCCTTTCCGCAAATGGCATACCATTCATGTATGATGTATTTCAACCGGATCTCACTAATAGGGGCTGATCATTAGTTTATTTATAACACTCATCCCCTGCATCTACACCGTCGCCCCATCTCTCTCATGGCAGCCCCTGGACCAGGGCAGAGCTCTGTGCAATGTAACATATATTGATACTATTGTCAATCCAGCACCTTTATGAACGTGGTGGTGTGTGTGCGTTTCAAGTATCTGGGTATGGTACAGAATTTAACAGTGAGCGGCCCTGTGCATACAATGTAAAAACCGTCACAGCAAAATACCTGCCGGATGGATGACCATTCGAATACTGTTTTGCAGTGTGTTTGAGCGTGGTTGTGTCGGCATAGCAAGGCAAACGCGGTCAATGCAAGAAACCTATTGGGAAGCGCATTCAGCAAATGGCTTGGGGCTTCCCGAGTAGACACCTGGGCACAAGGATGTATATTCAACTGTACGAAAAAAATATATATGTTTATTTTTGACTTACATGGTCGGAGTTCCTTTCATTTCCGGACGGTAGGGCCGATCGAGACGACATTTTTTCCCTGAGATTGTATTTTTTTCCACTCCTTTTAAAATCCGGACCTTTATGTGTGTTGTTTTTTTTTCAATGAAGATCGATGGGCATCCGCAGAGCTCCAGTTTTCCCAAAATGATTCAATCCGCTCCCCCTCCTTGTCTTCTTCCTCTCCTCCTCCTCCGCTATTATCAGAACATCCACATACTTTTTTGTCCCGTGTTTTGAATTAAAAAGGAAAAAAAAGTGGCCGAGACTAAACCCCAGTTCCTTGTGTAGGGGTTGAAACTGGCACCCCAACCCAGCAAGCAGGAAACTGACTCAAAGCAGAAGTGGAAGGTCTGTCTCTTGTGTAGCAAAACGGGACTTCCTTAATATTTCTGCTACGGGGTCATCGTAACACACACACATTGCTGTCTACAAAATTACGGGAAAAATAACAAAAATAAGACCTCATCCTCCCAGTTATTGTAAGGCAAACACTGCAAAACGTACAGAAATCGCTAAAGAAAATCTCGATTTTTCCCAAAAGGCTGAATATTATTCCTCAGTGCAGAACGCAGATGTGCAGAGACCCCTTAGCATTTTAGATTATTTTTTTTGTTCAAATGACTGACCTCAACGCAAACATGAACGCCGAGGCTCCCAGAGCTGGCTGAGAGCCGAGAGGTCAAACGAAACAAAACCTAAATATTTTGGTTGATCACTGACCACGGTAAGATGAAAAACATGTTTTAGAATGTTGCAAAATGCAAAAGCCAAACCCCTCTTGGATGGGAAAAGAGAGAGAAGGAAAGACGTCAGGGGCTGAGGATCTGGGTAGGGCATAGACTACAGTTCCCCATCCCCCATGTCCTTAAAGGCACAGCGCCTTTTAAATATGTGAATGAATACAGATCGGCAAACATTCCGAATGCTCAGATTTGTCCCTGTTTACACATACACATTTTCAGAGATGTACTGGGGATCTCTCTTTCTGTCTCTCACACACGCGCGCACACACACACACACTGTACTGGGGATGGCAGAACTAGAGGTGCACAAGTCAAGCCTGGCTGGAGCCTTGTGCCTGGCTGGACTGGGTTTGCCCTCTGTATAAATAATTAAGAGCCAAGGTCAAACGGAGCCAGATATGTTCAAAGCAAAGCATTTTTGTCAGCCGGAGCCATTGATGCAGTGGCAGGAGCTTTAAACTCATCTACTGCAGCTCATGAGGGACACTGTCAGTAATGGAAACGACAGTCAGCCAGGGCTTTGCTGATGCTTTGGCTGCTACAGTCAAGCCAGACCCCTGACTCAGTTCTGGCTTGGCTCTATGTGAAATATCCCAGGCTTGCCCACTTCTGCCACAGAACAGCAAAAGAGTCAAAGATTCTGGAGCGTCTGATGAGCCATGAGAAGCTCAGATAGTTGTCCGTGCCTTATCAGAACTTCCATCTTTTACAAAAATCTGCTTAGACCATCATTTTTCACCTATAAACTATTGTTAATAAATGAAAATAATCGAAAAACAACTTGAGGTTGTACTGCAATAAATGTTATTAGTGTCATATAGCTAGTTAGTACTCCTTGTGTAACACCATTGTATGACCACTTTATGAAGACCCGACTCACTGGGTCCTGTGTCCACTGTGGGCATGTGTAAACGCCAAAACGGTGGAATGCCAGAATGGCTGGTACCACCAAAGTAGGTAAAATCCAGACTCAGTAGAACATGCAAATTTGTGCATTTTATCGGTTTAATATTTTACACATTTCAGCAATTCTGGCCATTCCAGTGTTCCGACATTCACCCATACCCAAGGCCCCTGGAATTCTGCGATTTTGTGGTTGTGGAATTTTCCGCAGAATTTGCATCATGCTGCAGAATATATATATATATATATATATATATATATATATATATATATTATATATATATAGTGCAACAGAATTCTTTGTTTTTGGTGGATTTTTACTCAAATATACTATTTTTTCATTGTGTCAGTCTTTCTTTCCCATCTCGTTCATCCTTTATTTATTTATGTTTTTGCTAACTGGGTAGGCAAACTGATCCAAGGGACCATTTTCAGTTGTGACCCGGGCCATACAGTGGCACAGACAAAATAGGTGCAGTTGTATCCCATATGTGATGACACATGCACGTGCACTTTGATTGCTGGTGCTGTGACCCATTCTAATATTTGTTTATTTGACTGTATCTCCTATACTATGTTGCATATGCTTTTGTTATTGGTTGCATGTACTGCTCGCTGTTGTTCTGTTATTGATCTGCTGTTGTATCCTTGTTTAAATGGTTATAAACTAAGCTGTATGTATTATTGTAATGCACTTCTGAAATGTTTCTTGTATGTAATCCCTTGTACTCTTCCAGGTCGTGCCTGAAAATAGTCATTTTTTGGCTAGTGCACTTACCCGGTCAACAAACACTAAAATAAATAAATAATACAGTATAATAACATATAGTACAGTGAATACAGAGGTATCAGAAAAAGTGATACATAAACATCACCTCATAAGATAGCGGTTTCACATAAAACTTAAAACAAGTTCTTTGCATAATATGCAATGTTTCTCTGCATGCAGAGAATTAGGACATACACTACCAGTAAATCTGGACATTGTACAGCCAGTCAAGGGATAGAAATACAGGGCATAAGAGATAAGATTATAGCATCAACATCAACACAGAGTAGTAAAACCAGACAAATTGTGTATGCAGTAAAACTAGTACATAGGCAATAGGTACACTGAGCCCCTCACGGCGGTTTATTGGCAAGGGTGTTTCCTAGGGAGCAGGTACAGGTGGCCTGAGATAAGAGCCAATCCCTTAGTTTCAGCTTGAAAGACTGATGAGAGGGTAACATTCGGATGGCAGGTGGTAGATTATTCCAAAAAGAGGGGGCAGAGACAGAGAAAGCCTTGTTCCCCATGACAGTGGATACACAGGGAACAACCAGGGTGGGGAGCTGAAGAGACCCTGAGGCACCTAGTTACCACCTGGTCAGCGAGAAAAGAGGAGAAAGGAGACTTTTGAGGGTTCCTGAGAGTGGTGTCGACTAGACAGCCCAAGGCAAATTCAAATCGGCCCTGCAGTGACAGCCAGCCTAGGGACTGGTATAGTGAGCAATGATGAGTGGAGTACGGTGCCTGAAGAGCAAAGCGGCAGATTGAGTTGTATGTGGTGTTCAGGTGATTAAGAAGTAAGGAGGACATGGAGGAGAACACTGGGGAGCAGTAATCAAAAAGGGCCAGAAGATTACCCTTGGCAACTGCGAGGCATGCCTCTGGGATCAGGAGGTGGTTAACATGATAGGCTGCCCCCAGCTTCCGGTGTACTCTCTTTATGGTGTTAGAGACGTGATTGCTGTAAGTAAGGGAGGGATCAAGAGTCACTCCTAGGTATTTAAAGGAAGACACTATGTCGAGAGGAGGGCCTGTAGGGGTAACTATGTGTAATGGGGTTTCTGACTTGGCGGCTTTTGCAAGGTATGGCTTGGAGCCAAACAGCATGGCCTCCGTTTTTTTTTGTCTCATTAACAAGCTTTTTTGAGAGGAACCAGTTATGAGCGGCTCTGGTAGTTTAACGTGAGGGTAGCAGATATCGACTCTAGTGACTTGGCACTATGGTAGATGACGAGGTCATCCACATAGAGGAGTGTGTTACAGTTGATGCTTTCTGCTGGGAGGTCATTTATGAACAGTGAGAAAAGTAGAGGCCCCAGAATGGAGTCCTGGGGAACATCCTGAAGCCCTCCTCTATGCTCAAGATATGATGTCATCAATGACATCTTATCATATTTAGCCAATGGTAAGACTGCATTCTGTCAGAGAAATTAATAAATCATGCCGCAGAAATCAGAAAATGCTGCCACAGAGCACTAGGGACCCTTGCCCATACCCCACAGGAACTATTTGCAGATCTTGAAAGGAGTTCTGGTAGTAGACAGGATGCCAGATTGTTCAGAATTTCAGGAATGATGCAATCCAGAACTGCCAGAAAAACAAAAATACAGTACCCAGCTTTGCACCCGTTCTGGCAGTTCCACATTTTACCAATTGTGCGGTTCTGCCCCTTCCGGCGTTCCAATTATTACCAGAACTCCTTATTTATGTACTGTATGTATTCTTTGTTAACCATTTAAGACCCATTAGGCACAAGTGCCTGTTTTCAGGGGTGACCCAGGAGATCCTTCACCTCCAGCCTACTTTCTGGATCTTTTCAGCAGCACTGTCCCCCAGCCAGCCTTCTGAATTGAGACCTGCTGATGGAGTATGATAAACTCCAAAATCTTTTTTTTTTTTAAGTAACAACCTTAAAAACAATTTCTGATAAGGTTCTTTTACAAATAATGGCACATCTTTTTAACATTTCTTAATATATCCAACCAATTCTCCCATCCCAACATTGAGCACCATAAAATACCCAACTGAAATAAACATGCTTGTACAGCTGGCCGGTGTCAGGTGAAAATAGTGGGGGAATAACAGCATGGGATTAACAGTGAGGGAAGAACCGCGCCGGGGAAAATAACGAATGTGACACTACAACATGGGTCATTTGGGCGCTGTTTCCATTGTGCCACAGTGCCTATGATAAGTGTGATGTAAAGGATGGTTATATTTTTGGAAGGGGGTGCAGGGAGAAGCCAAGTGTTGGGGGGCAAAGAACCCCTTATTACATGTTGGACTCTCTCCTTATTGTGGTTGGGATGCTGTGCCACTGCTGTCAGTGTCAGTCCTATATCTGAGTACTGTGAGTGTCGTTCTGCGGCTGGTTTGCTTAGAGGCTTCTATATTCTCTCCTTCCCGTTGAGTGGTCTGCTGTCGGTGCCAGGTCTGACTGCGCTTCATTCCACTGCCCACATCAGTGTGTGCGTGTGTGTGTGTGTGTGTATCTCACATGGGGTGTATGATGTTTGTGGAGCTCCTGCTTTACGTATATCCCTGTGGTGATTCGCGGTGTCATGTTCGGACCCCTGTGCACATGCCTGTGGACTGTTTGCACAGCACAAGGGGAGAAGTGTTCTACTGTGCCCAGTGCTGTGGTTTGCTGTGTGTTTCTCTGTGTGCTGCTGGCACCTGTTTGCGCCTCTTATTTTTCTGGCTTGATTTCCTTGCCATTGTGACGACTCACTCATGTTGGCTCTCGCTGTCTTTGCAGTCGCTGTACTGCACATGATGTTTTGACTCCCGCCATTTTCAACTCACTGTTTTCACCTAGCACCCAGCTGGCCTACTGGTGCAGCAGTCAAGCTACCGCCTGCAATGCTGATAACCCAGATTTGGGAATGAGCCAGGGCCAGCAGGGGGGAGCAACAATGAGTGTCCCATCAGATACTCACCTGCTTGGGAGAGGAGGCTTTCCACAACCTGTTTGTCTGCCACCACCTGGGCGACCTTAGGTGGCAGTGCAGCGGAATAACAGTATTAGGAAAGGGAGCTGGAGCATGTCTGTCACCAGGCTGTGTCAGGTGTCCCAGCATCTGGTGACGTCAACATGCTCCTGGGTGGCGGGCAGGGCTATCAAGAAAAAATGACAGAGGACTGAGCAAATGAAGCCCCTGCTAGCCTACCATGGTCACATCGGACTCCAGACACCATGTCCCAGAGACATTCCTACTATTCACCTTTGTTGTGAGTGGCCAGATTGATGCAGGAAAGGAGCTGCAGACATACCCAGCCCTGGGAAGCAAGCCAGGGAGTTAACACAGTCATGACTCATTGATGGGCCGTGGTGTCCCAGGAGGATGGCTGACAGAGTCTTGACGGTCAAGACAAAGGCAGCTGGTGGGTGGTGGAAGGAGGCCTTGCCTATGGCCGGGGATAAACAAAGTTGGGGGAAAGATCTGCATGCACACACTAGAGAAGACAAAAAAGTACTTTTTTTTTTTACTTATCTGTTAGGTAGGAAAATGGGCAGACTAGGTGGGCCAAGCGGTCTTTATCTGCCGTCAAATTCTATGTTTCTATGTTTACTTTGTGTTTATTATTTTATGTAAAAAATATACACACATCTCCTCATACAGGGTAATAGGCATAGCAAGGAATGATATCCACACATACAGTTGATATGCATATTTCAAGCCCCCATAATCTTTAACAGTAGGAGGGGGGATATCCAACTTTTCTAGTGAAATGTCCCGAAAATGCCAGCCATCTCAACGGCAATGGAGAGTCCTTTTAAGGTCGAATTTACTTAGGCAGTGCGATGCAGTCATAACAGACTGCTGTTTATCCATTTAGCAAAAAGTCATATTTAGGTAGATTTACCATTTCCAGAGCAAGAACTACATACAGCAAGAAAGAGGAAGGTACATTAACAAACCTTAATCTTCAGAACCATGCACCAGTAACATATCAGTTTCTTTGTTAAACTTAATATTAAAACAGAAAGGCTAACAGGCAACTCTAATAACAAATAGAGCTTTAGATTTAAGAATTAGGGGGAGAACTAGTATCTCCAGCTTAAGCAGATTGGAGGGAACATTATATAGAGAGCAGACTGACCCACCGTATGGACCGCACTGACCAGCACCATGATCCTTTCCCACAACAATACCCAGAAAAGTCCCCACCCATCATGCCAGCTACGAGTTACTTTAAACATGAATTTGTATCCAGATGTAACCCCTAGGTGGCGCTATCCCAAGGGCTACTACCCCTGCCTGCTTGACTAGTAGCAGGTTAAGGGGCCTGAGTTCTGAAACGGGTGCCTCCTCCCCGAGGTCAGGGTTGGTAGTGGTCAAGCTAACCTGGGCACAGCCCTCCGGGACACTGTAACCCCCTTCTTTCCTTACTAGTGGCCGGAACAATACACAATAATCACTTTCACAATACCCCTGATACACCACACAAGTACCCACACTGTTTGCACTTACCACCAGGGCTTTCCTCTGGACTGGCCCTAGGGACCCTAATAAAACAAGGTTATACACAGCAAATAACAGCAGTACAGTACTCTTGCACAACTGGAACCACAGTCAGGGCAAATGCAAAAAAGAGTTAGATCTGATTTATTTAAGAGACTTGAACAAGGGAGGGGCGTAATCAGGTTAATTTGCTTAAAGGCTGTATCAATCAAACAGTTATGCATGCACTTCAGGGTCCATAAACAGTCACACACTCTGGGTACCCAGATGGAGAATGGTGGGATAGCCAGGAACGTTGCCGCTGGTTGGGGCCGTGTGATGGAAGAAAACAACATGCACAACACACACTATTTGTAATCCGGAGCCGGAGGGCTTAGTTCGTGAAAAGAAAACAACAAGACAATCAGATGACACACTTTTAGATTAGGCTGCTGTTGCACGGAGCTACCCTGATTATTACTCACGATACCCAAGACTGGACACAGGTTGAACAAAAATCGAGACAGCAGGTATTTAATCTGGAGTGCCAGGAGAAGCAGGGCCCACACGAATTGCCAAGGCATAGTTCCTGTTCAAGCTTGGATCAGGGGGCTGATCCCCAGGCAGGTCTCTCATCGGTGGCTTTCTCTGTGTAATGGGGTAGTCAGGCAGGGTCAGCGTGGCATGGCCCAGGCCAAATGGAGGTGAATGCAGATTCAGTCCGATTATGCTGGGTAAAGCTTCCAGCAAGCAGAACACAGTTCACACAGTGAGGAACCAAATCACGACCCACTTTCAATACACAGCACATTTACATGTAAAGGATTCTATGGTACCAGCAAGCAGAACACAGTTCACACAGTGGGGAACCAAATCATGGCCCACTTTCACTACACAGCACATTTACATGTAAGAAAATTCTACTGTACCAGGCAAACCGCTCTCCGGTCACAATCGCAAAGTCTCTGTACAAACCAGGGATTCAAAAGCAGCTGGAAATCCTGACAGGCTGATCGCATTAAGCAAAATTTTCAGTCTTCTTCAGGTATGAGCCTGGTAAAAATATCAGTGGCTTACTTCCTTCTCACAAACTTAGATTTAGTCCGAACTGATTCTCTTCTCCCTCTCAGAAGCAGCAGGCAGGCATGCAGGCCAAAACTCAGGCCTTTCCACAGAGACTGTCTCCAGCTGTTGCTTCATCAGCTCCCAACTTAGATCTGTCTCAACTGCCAACAAGCCTGGGAATTTCCCCAAGATCCAAAAGGTTCAGTTGGCTGATTCATCTGTCAAGTCACAACAGGAGCCCCCCCTTCAGTTGCAAAAAGGCACCAAAAGCCCAAAACTACAATTTCTACAGATTCTGACTCCCAACAGCTCCTGTAGTCAGACTCCATTTTAGATTCCACCAGTACTGATTGGTCCAATTCGGCAGTCCCGGGCCAAGATAGTGGAGATAAATAAAACAGTCCTTGTTGCAAAGAAGGCAGGTTAGATAAACTACATTATAATTATCATTCTAAATGATTTTCAGCAAATAGTTGCATCTTTCAACAGAGCTCCCTGTCAGATTACTTATGACTGCAATCCAGGCAGCTCTTAAAGAGACAGTGCACAGCGGCTATACAGGCACTCTCTGGCAATCACATTTAAACTGCTAAAACGCAGGACACCAGCCTGGCAGTGAGCATTTAGGCAAGCTCAAGGAAGACTTTTTGGGAACCCCCATTTGTAATGGGGTTACACAGAAATAGAGGCAATTCAAAGTCCCCCAAGTCCGTTGCCTAGTCCTATTTATAGGGATTACCAGAAACTTGTCAGCGAGGGAAAAACTGACTTCCCCAGGTTCATCTGCAACCTTTTGTCATCTGCGCTGTTCAGCTTTCTGGCAGCAGAATCCTGCAGCCTCCGATAAGCGGGACAGATATGCCACATGGGTCTTTCATCATGGGCTCCAGTCAGCATGATCGAGTAAGTCCAACTGGAGCTGAGGGCAAACGATAGTAAACACGACCAAGTCCTGTCTCTCTGCGCCTTCTGGTAAGTCCAGCTGCTGCAGATTTCCAATACGGGCCTCAGTCCCCCAGGCCTCTGTAGATCCCCAATGTTGCTTATCTCCCTGTGTCATCTTTGTGGCAATCACCTGAGTAGCTGTCGATCACTTAGTGGAATCCTGTACTGCTATAAATGGATCCATGAGTACTGTGTCATGTTTCTCCAGCCTCGCCAGGGATTTCTTTAGTTTAGAATCCATAGATTGCATTATGGCGAGTATCAGCTGCCACGGTGATGCTTCCATTGCAGTGGCGGTTCCATAACATGAGGGATCAGGGGCCTTGTCTGCCTTCTCAGCTCTAGGTTTAACAGCTGCAAGAATGGAGTTTTTTTTGTCTCACCATGTTGTTTAAGGTATCGATTGAAAGCTGGTGAGTTAAGGAAGCCATTTCCCACTAAATTTTCAAAGTTGTAACAACAAAAAAACAAGCATTTGTCAATGCCGAATGTTGCTTGCTTGTATGTGCTGTTTAGGTATTTGGAAATGATAGTTCCATGCCTTCCTCCCAAGACATCCACTGTGTCTTTCTGTTCAGTATTCACAGAAGAGTGGGAGGAGCAAGGGCCACAGCAGTACAGCAGTTGCCAAGGGAGTGAAGAGGTGGACAATTGTCCATTCAAAGGCAAAAGAGTCCTGCAGGAGCTCACTAAATTGATGGTGGACAAAGCGATGGAACCAGATGGCATACGCCCAAGGATATTAAGAGAACTGCGAAGGGAGATAGCAGTACCTCTGGCAGCCATGTTAACTGAGTCATTCAATGTGAGTGAATTGGAGGAGGGCACATGTGGTCCCTCTACACAAGTCCGGCAGCAGGGAGGAGGCAGGGAACAATAGGCCGTTCAGCCTCACCTCAGTAGTGGGGAAGATCAAGGAGACATTGCTTAAAGAAAGGATAGTGGGGCATCTAGAAGCCATCGGAGCCCAGGACCATAGACAACATGGAGTTACAGTGGGGACATCATGTCAGACAAATCTGGTTGATTTCTTTGACTGGGTGACAAAGGAAGTGAATCAGGGTGGGGCAGTGGACAATGCTTACCTTGATTTCAGCAAAGCCTTTGACACCATCCCATATAGGAAGCTGATAAAGTAGCTGGGTAGGCTGGGCATGGGGGAAACGGTGGTAAACTGGGTTAGAAACTGGCTAACAGACAGGAGGCAGAGAGTGGTGGTAAATGGTGTGCAGTCTAGGGAGATGGGGTGACCGTGGGGTGCTTCACGGATCGGTCCTGGGGCCAGTCCTGTTCAATGTCTTCATTAGTAACATTGCTGAATGTCTGAAGGGAATTTTTTCACCAAATTTTCAATATAGCCATTTTAAGACCTCTGCTCATGAACAGTGTCACTGTGATTTTCTTAATCTGTCCCAAACATTGATTGCGCACACCTACTGCGCCATTGTGAGCTACATGCATGGAAACTCAGTTTGGGTGACGTGAAAAATGACAGCTGTACTGCTCATAAGGAGGTGTGGTAAAATGGCAAAGTTGAAAATCTGGAGTGAAAATATAAAAATTCTGCGTATCTCGACGTCTGCGTAGGAGCACAATACAGCATACGCTCTTTCTTAAAACAGTCATTTTAGGAATTTTTCTGGAAATTTTCAACATAGCCATTTTAAGACCTCTGCTCATGAACAGTGTCACTGTGATTTTCTTAATGTGTCCCATACATTGATTTTGCTCACCGACTGCGCCATTGTGCGCTACATGCATGGAAACACATTTTGGGCAAGATGAGAAAAATGACAGCTGTACTGCTCATAAGGAGGTGAGGTAAAATGGCAATGTTGAAAATCCAGAGTGCAAATATTAAAAATTTGCGAACTTACGAGCATGCATAGGAACTGCACAACGCACGCTGGTAAAACAGTCATTTTTGGGAATTTTTTCCCCAAATTTGCACCATAGGCTTTTTGAGAGCCCACCTTATGAACACTGGCACTGCTGTTTCATTAATCAGTCCTGAAAAGTGATTTTGCGCATGACCATGAAATCACCCTTTGGGCCCGATTAACGCCATGACAGTGACAGAATTCATGAGGAGGGGTCCCAAAAAACCCATGTTGAAAATTTGGTGCCAAAATTACCCAAATGCCTGAGATATGCAGCAAAGTTGAAAAAACCCTATCTATCCCATTATACAGCTTACCGGCATTTCCTCAGTTTGCAGTCGGCTTTGAAGAGAGCAGATGTGTTCCTGGTCCACTGAAGATCGTCGCGCCGAGGTCCAGAGGTAAGTCTGGGGTGAGGGGGTGGGGGAGGCAGGGTGGCAGTGGGTGGAGTGCGGGTTGTGGGATGGGGGCAGGAAGGCGCCGGGGACAGTTTTGTATTTAGGGTTTATTTTTTAATAAGGCGACGAGGGCGTTTGCCACGCTGGGGTGGGCTCCCAGCATGGCAGCTGGAAGGCTGTTTGGGGGTCTGGAGCCGGCGGGGGTTAGGCACCCATTGGCCATAACACATTTTGCCATGCTGGGGTGGGCTCCCCAGCGTGGCACCTGGATGCTGGGGTGTGGAGCCGATGGGGATTGGGCACCCCGGGCCATACAGTGTGCGCGCGGGGGAAGGGGAAGACGATGAGCACGCGTATGCGGTGTGTGTGTGTGTGTGTGGAGGGGGGCAGAGCTCTCCCTTTCAACTGTATGACCACTGCATTTTCATCTGCTGTCATAGACAACTGCAGCAGTGATTGGGGAACTGGGACCGCACCTGCAAACACACTGACTGAATTGGAAGACAGGTGCCACACCCCCGAAAACCAGATGATGGCACTATGTTTCTTGCACATGCATGCAAGCAACATAATGATGTTTTAATCAATTTAAACAAGCTGAAGTGTAGAGTGCTCTGGAAATGCTTCCTGTCTGGAGATCGGCTCTCTGGCACCCCCCCTCCCCTCCCCACAATAAAAATGCATCTTGACTCACAGACATCTGCTGTGAATAACTAAACCTTTAGCAGGTCACTGGAAGATAAAGAAACTTCTGAATGAGACATGGACTTTGTACAAAACCTGATTTTAACTAGTTGAATTTTCTTCTCATATAATGCTGCATCTATATTGCCAGGGACCTTTGGAAACTGTAAACTTGTTGTGGTAACGAAAACTATGAAATAAATATAATTACAGTGCAGTTGTAAAGTTTGAAAGGACAAAGAAAGACAAGGGTTTTGGCAGACCTATGGCTCATCTCCCCCACCAAATCTGACTGCATGATGCTGCCCCCCCCCGCCCCCGCCAGGCACGCACCGCTCACTGGGCTGCTGACCAAACATCCAAATTAAACTCCTCCTGGGCCTGGGGAACCAGAGAGGCTCTACCATGGGGCAAACCATGAGGCATGAGGTAAGTCACAGGGACAGCAGGGGACGAGGCTTGGAAAGAGAGTGGTTAATGGCTGAGTGTAGGAGATAAAGTGCAGTAAATTAGAAAAAAGGAAGAGAGGGTTCATGGTGAGGATCAACTTGTCTTTGTGGAAAACTGCAAAGAGAGAGTCAATACACAGAGAATACTGGATGTGCAACTATGTACAGTCTACCTGTGCTGCCTTGGCCTGTGGCGCTTAGGGTTGATGTGCTGGATGCCACACCTTGCGCCACACCGGTGACCCAGGTTCGGAAACGGACTTGGGACGCCGGGAGTCAGCAGGGGAGGGAGAAGATTGAGCGTTCGGAGGATGGCTCTCCTCTCCCTGGGCAGGTAGAGGGCCATGCATTGCTAACCCAGTGGCCCCTGATGGAGACTGAGGGCACTGCAGCAGCAATGCCGTACTAGGGATGGAGAGGTTTCAGATTTATTTATTTAGCTTTTGGTAACCGGGTAAGTACACTAGACAAGTAGCATGCCTACTTTCAGGAACGACCAGGGAGATTACAACAAATGGGGTACAGGGCACAGTACATCATTACGCACATCACAGTACATCATTACATCAGTACATCATTACAGCACATCACAGTACATAATTACAGCACAGCATCATGTGTAAGCACAGTGGAGAGCATCAACAGAGAGAATAGATAGTTCATTTTCAGGTGAGACAGTAATATATTATAAACACTCAGATCATGAACACACACAGTATTATAGCTCTATCAGATATGTTGTAGAGCAACCATTGTAGCTCTACCAGAGTTGGAGGTAGAGGACAGGTAGTAGCCACAAAGAGTAGAAGCTCCGTCTGTTGCCCTGGGCGTACAGCATTGAGCAGGGGACACCCAGAGTTGGCAGGATATTCCTGAAAGTGCAGTCAGGGGACTAAACAGACGAAAGGCCATTTAGCTTAGGGAGGCCTGGGGCAACCACAAGCCGAGTCAAGTTTCAGGATATCCCACAAGGATTTGCGGAATCGCTGATGCGAGGGGGCCAGGCAGACAGACTCAGGAAGAGAGTTCCAGAGTCTGGGGGCACAAACCCCGAAGTCCCTGTCTTCCATGTGGACACGAGATGTCAGTATGTTGTGCACAGACTTCATTGCATGTCCACGCTCCAGGGGCAACTTACAGGGAAAAAAACCCCCACCCCCTGGCTAGGTAACAGCACCGCCAGTGCCCCACCAAAACATACCCAATGCCGAACTTACCCCGCTGGCTCTCCTGATACCCCGGCCTGCCTTGGTTCCAACAGTGATGGGGTCCCTCCAGACTGGGTAGGCAGGGGAGTGTTTGTCCCCAATTTCTCAGTGGGGTGGCTTCAGGTGGGTGGTATGCGGTGGTGGTGTGAGAGGATGCCTGAGAGAGACCCAGGCTTGGTGGAGACATAAATAGAGTTCACAAAAAAAAAAAAACAACACAGAAAAACTGTGCTGCTTCAGAGGGGTTCTGATTACATTAGACCTTGAGAGCAAAGCTCGAGAGGTCTGATGTAATCAGAACATCGATGTGGTAACACAGACTGTTTGGGCATAAGGTTGCACATTTGATATTTTTAGTGGGGATAAGGTTGTCCATTTGGTATTTTATATCATGTATAATATGTTTTAAAAAAGGAAACATGCACCCACAACGAAAGAGAAGGCAGCGTCTGAAAAGGGTTTCAAATTGAATTACCTTTTATCGAAAAGTGCATACTAAAGGCATAGTGATACATGCTCTGTGAAATATGTAGAAATCCAGCGGAAAACAAAATACAATTTGTTCAAGTATGGCTGAGTTTTGACAGCTTCTGAGGAAGCTCAGCTGTGCCAGAGCAAAACATGGGGCGTTTTCGTTCTCCATTGGATTTCTCCATATATTGCAGGGCCTGTATCATTATACACTTTGGTATGCATGTCTGAATAAAAGGTAATTAAATTTAAACATTTCTGCTTGTGGCTTCTTTTCAGACATGGATGCACGTTTCTTTTTTTTTTTTGAAGATACATAGAGTCTGTTTTGTTGCATCTTATTGTCTCCCAGTGCGACCCCACTCCAATTTGTACTTGCATAGTGTATAGTTAACTTTTACTTTTTCATTTTCTAACAAAAAAAAAAAGAAGTGGTCTTTAAATGCCCTACGTCAACAGTGAAAGTGCCAGCAGTTTCAGTTCAGAACTTGAACTGAGTGCCCTGCATATGGCAGCACGATGTAAGACACCAGGTGCCTCGAGGATGTCCAAACAGCTGGAATGTTGTTGCATTGCAGAAGGGTACAATGACATTCCATAACCTTTGAACCGTGGCACAACAACATCTCAGCTGAGATGGTAATCCATACAGAACAAGGACCAACTATACACTGTTGAGGGCTTGTAGCAGAGTAACCCCCCCCCTCCCCCGGCTGAAGTAAAATCGTCTACGAGAGGAACATAGAAACATAGACTTTGACAGCAGATAAAGACCACTTGGCCCACCCAGTCTGACCATTTCCCTTCCTATTGGATAAGCAGCAGATTCTAGTTAACTAACAGCCTATTTCCTGCAACCCCCCACTACAATTGCCTTATGTCTGTCCCATGCATGTTTGAATTCCCCCACTGTTTTAGACCCAACAACCTCCCCAGGAAGGCGGTTCCATGCATCCACCACTCTCTCTGTGAAATAAAATTTCCTCACATTCCCCTGAGCCGTCCATCCTCTATCTTTAAATTGTGCCCCCTTGTTCTTACAAATCTCTTTTTCTGAAAGATGCTACCCTCCTGGACTTTGTTGATTCCCTTGAGGTACTTGAAAGTTTCTATCATGCCCCCCCCTGTCCCTCCTTTCATCAAGGGTATACATATTAAGCTCTCAGTCTCTCTTCATACGGTTTCTGATGCAGACCCTGCACCATTTTAGTTGCCCTCCTCTGGACTGCTTCCATCCTGTCTATGTCCTTGCGTAGATAGGGTCTCCAAAACTGCACACAGTATTCCAGATGGGGTCTCACCAACTGTCTGTACAGAGGGATAATCACTTC
Organism: Neoceratodus forsteri; assembly: GCA_016271365.2. Classification (NCBI taxonomy): domain Eukaryota; kingdom Metazoa; phylum Chordata; order Ceratodontiformes; family Ceratodontidae; genus Neoceratodus; species Neoceratodus forsteri. The sequence goes on along the minus strand of CM057450.1, from coordinate 559,299,677 downwards.
CTTTTCTACTTGTGATGCCTTCCTATGCATCCCAGTATCCCCTAGCTCTCCTTACTGACTTCTCACATTGCTTACCACCTTTAAGTCATTTGATATGACTACCCCAAGTCCTTTCCATTTTGTTGTTGTTAGTACCTCCCTGCTATTGTGTACTCTTCTCCTGGGTTTTGTTTCTCAGGTGCATTACTTAGCACTTCTTTGCATTGAATCTAAGTTGCCATATGTCTGACCATTCCTCTAACCTTGACAAGTCCCTTCTCATCCTTTCTAACCCCCTTGTGTATCAACTCTGTTACAGATCTTTGTGTCATCTGCAAAGAGGCATACCTTTCCCTCCAGACCCTCTGCAATGTCACCTATAAAGATGTTAAAGAGGCCTGGACCCAGTGCTGAGCCCTGAGGTACTCCACTAGTAACCCCCCTTTCTTCGGAATGTGTTCCATTCACTATTACATTCTGTGTCCTGTTGTGCAGCCAGTTTGCTACCCAGGCTACCACCCTGGAACCCATTCCCAGGCTGGCTAACTTGATTATTAGTCTTTTGTGCAGGACTGTGTCAAATGCCTTGCTAAAGTCTAGGTAGGCCATATCCACAGCCCCTCCCTGGTCTTTACTTTGGTCACCCAGTCAAAGAAATCAATTAGATTTGTCTGACGTGACCTTCCTGCTGTAAATCCATGCTGCTTTGGGTCCTGTGCCCCACTGGCCTCTAGGTACTCAACAATTCATTCTTTCAGAAGTGATTCCATCATTTTCCCTAACACTGAGGTCAAACTTACAGATCTGTAGTTTCCTGCTTCTGCCTTGCTCCCACTTTTGTGAAGGGGAATCATATGCCCTCCTCCAGTCCTCAGGTACCACCCCATCCTCCCATGATTTGTTAAAAAGTGTGGTCAGTGGTGTCACTAGGTCCTCCCTTAGTTCTTTTAGGATTCTGGGGTGAATCCCGTCAGGCCTCATTGCTTTGTCCACCTTGAGTTTGAGGAGTTCTTTCAGGACTCTTTCTTCTGTAAATGGACTGGTGTCAACCCCCCTACCCAGAGTGCTTCTATTGTCTGGTTTAGGTAACTCCTCCTCATCTTCTTTTGTGAATACTGAGCAAAAGTATTCATTCAGTTTCTCTGCCTTTTCACTGTCTCCCTCTACTCACCTTCCTCTACTTTACTAATCTTCACTATTCCTCCCTTAACCTTTTTATGCTCCCTAATGTACCTATAAAAGGTTTTATCCCCCTTCTTAACTGAGTTGGCTATTTTTTCCTCAGTTTGGGCCTTTGCTAGTCTGACTGCCTTCCCCACTTCTTTCTGCTTTAATTGATACAGTTCCCTGTTGTGTTCCTTCTGTGATTCCTTATACTTTCTGAATACAGCCTTTTTCTCCTTAACCTTCCCTGCCACCTCTTTTGAGAACCATAGTGGTTTTTTACTCTGCTTTATTTTCTTTATTTGTCCCACACAAAGGCTTGTTGCCTCTATGATAGCAGTTTCAATTTTTCTCCATTATTCTTCCACCCTTCCTTTTTGGCCATTTAGTAGTGCATTCCTCAGGTATTCACCCATTTTGCCAAAGTCGGCCCTTCTAAAGTCCAATATCCTTGTTTTTGTATGGCTTGTCTCCATGACTGTGCTTATTGTGAAGCACACTGTGCAGTGGTCACTTGTTCCCAGATGTCTACTGACTTCTAAATTTGTGATCCTCTCTCCATTTGAGAGTACCAGGTCTAGTATTGCTCCCTACTGAGTGGGTTCCAACACTAGCTGTCTAAGGCCTACCCCCTGCAGGGCATCGAGAATTACCCTGTTCTTGGATGTGGCTGCAGTGCATGTTATCCAGTTAACATCTGGCATATTCAGGTTCCCCATCAACAGTATCTCCCCTTTTTCAGCCATTTTGAGAATGTCCTCTATCATTTTCTTGTCCGTTTCCTCCCCTTAAGATGGGGGTCTGTATACAACCCTGTGCAGATTGTGATGCCATTCCCTGTCTCCAAGGTGACCCAGAGTGCCTCTTGTCCTCCCCTTTACTTTTTAGTTCTGTAGCTTTGATCCTTCCCTTATGTAGAAACAACTTCACCTCCTCTTTTACCCTCCCTGTCCCTTCTGTAGACTGTGGACCCCGGTATGTTGACATCCCAGTCATGGTTCTCCATGTACCATGTTTCCGTGACTGCCACAATATCCAATTTTTCATCTTCCATCAGGGCTACTAGCTCAGGAAGCTTGTTTCCCAGACTACAGGCATTGGTACTCATTGCCGTCCATTTAATGTTGGCTTTATCCTTTCCCCCCCCCATCCCTGCTCTTATTGCCCTTGTCTATTTTTCCATTTACCCCTGTCCTGCCCTCTGTTGATTTCTGTACCTCAATGTTTACCTTACTACCTGCCATGTTTTGTGGGGGAGGCTTGAAATTTCCTGCTTCTTCTCAGCACCTCCCCACTTGGCTAGTTTAAAAGCTTGCCAAGGAAGCATTTAAACATGTCACTTAGGAGCTTGGTTCCCTTCATGGACAGATGCAGACCATCATGCCAGTACAGACCTTCATCTCTTCAGGTGTATCCCCAGTCTCCAATGAAGCCAAAGCCATGTGCTCTGCACCAGTTTTGCAACCATTCATTAAACTGCATGGTGTGCAGTACCCTAGCCTCACCCCTGCCATGGACTGGCAGCACCTCTGAGAAGATAACCATGCTTGCTACCTGTCTGAGGCCCCTCCCCAACTCCACAAATTCATCCTGCACTGCACTGATTCCATGCCTAGCTAGGTCATTTGTCCCAAGGTGGACAATGATATCTAGTTCCCTCTTCTGTGATGCTGCTTCTGCAATCATGAGGATTCGCTTCTTGTCCCTCCAAGCCATGGCACCAGGCAGGCACCTTACTTCCCTCTCCTCTCCCTTCCCCAGTTCTACCCGCCCTAACAATTGAGTCCCCTATCAGAAGCTGTTTCCTTCCCCTGTGGTGTCCTTTGCCACCCTTTTGTGGGTCTCCCTTGTGGATGTCCTCAGCATTCTCCTTGGTCTCCACTGAGGGTGCCATCATAGAGGAGCCTTGCTCTGCCAGACTGGCGTATGATTTGTGTAGAGGTACAACTAGGGGTCTTCGCCTCTGTTCCACCACCCGCTCCCTCCCAGAACCCACTGTGGTCCAACTGCTCTTCATACTTGGCAACCTCTGAGGCAGTGGTTGTGGCAGTGGTGCTCTTTGGGTGGGGGAGGCCTCCTTAGTCCTTGCCAGTTCAGCTTGGAGGTGGGCAATTTCCTCCCTCGGAGCTGACAGTTGCCTGTAAATAGGACAGCAACGCAGTTTCCAGAATGTCTCCCGGTAAACTGCTGCCCCATCGCCAGTGCATTGCACCACTCCCCACATGTCCCTCTCCCTTATAATATACAGTATGTAATATGTATAAAAAATTTTTTTTTTTTTAGGTGGTGTGTACTTACCCTTTATGCACTATGATAGGTTATTAAGAATATGATAGTTCTGCCCCAAGACCTGTTGAGGAAGTGATGTCAGAACTTTGGCTATGAAGGAAATGCCACGCCTGGGGGGGTGGGGTGTCGGGAAGAGGGGTTGGGTAGTCCACAACCACAGGTGACTGTTAGAAACAATCAAATACACCACTGCTCCACCACCCTGGTGAGTACTGCCCATTATAGTAATTCAACTACCTCCAGTAACTTATTTAAAAATAGTTTAACTATCACAAAATCCTACACACCAGTAAATTATTTAAAAATAGTTTCTGTCCCAAAATCCTAGTAGTCAATCCGGCTACCCCCAAGGGACAACCAAAATGCAGTAAACATGAGCTTGATTGAATCCATGGACTCCAAAAGTGGGTTCAACAAATTACTTAGGATGAGACAGAGATCACAAAGAGGAACATGCTCCTTCAAGGCAGCATAAACATGCTTAAAGTGTACAGGAAATTACAAGTCTAATTCAATATTTGTGCACATTGTGAGTCTCTTGATTGGCTACTGGATTAGTCATCAGTATCCTAGAACTGACTGATCAAGTTGCAAACTGATGCAGTGTGACACACAGTGTCTTAAACATAAGATGTCCTCATGCCACAGTGCTTGCACTATATTGCTCCAAAGGCAAATATAACCCCCCCCCCGTGGGGTGTGTACATGCTGCACACCATTTAGGCTCTATTTTGGACCTGTGATTAAATAGTTACTATGCCTCTGCCCCACCAGCAGGGACTCCACGGGTGGGATGTCACCGTAGGTGTGCGGGGGTATAAAAACCAGTTTTGGCACCAAGGAGGGGAGCCTGCACGGGGTTGGAGTGGTGCACGGAGAGTGTGAGAGAACAGGGGCAACTGCCTACTTTCAGGAAGATCCATGGTTTCTGTGGGTGCAAAATCAGTAAAGGTGGTGAGTAACATGGCGGTGTTGGCTAGTTTGGGTCGGGGGTTGCCCTGCTATGGTTTCCCCTTTCCGTGTCTCCTCTCTGGGAGGGCTGATACAAAATCATGCCGGAGACAAAGAGAAGAGCAGATGGGGACAGGACACTGCAGCAGGAGAGTGAGGTGCTGGTGCCATCAGAGGAAAATAAAGACCTGAGGGAGAGGATGGAACCCAGGGACAGTGGGACAAGTGCCGGCTTCAGAGCAGTAATGCCAACCCCGTTGTGGCAGCTCTGTTGGTGCTTGTGTGAAACAAGGAAATGCAAAGGATTGGGAGAAAAGTGGCACCCAGTGAAGAGGAGGGCCAACCCAGTTGTGTTTGTGTGTGTGTGGAGCCGTCTGCCTCAGTGCCTATGGGAAGAGTCACCTGCCTAAGTCCTGTTCTGTGTTCTAAGGAGAGGGGAAGAGAGGAGAAATAAACCCGATGTGAGCCAGCTATTTCTGTGATCCTGTCTGGAACCCAGTAATGTGAGAGAGAGAGAGGGTGAGATGGATAACTAGTTTCTGCTGCTGCCGTGGAAAGGGTAATTTTAGCCCAGAAATAATGCTGCCCAGAACTGTTGTGGTGGCCATTTCAGCCCAGTAGTATATGTGCCCAGAATACTGGTGGGGGTCATCTTGGCCATGTATAACCACTACCTTTTGAAATGTGACCCCTATTGTCTGGACTGTAAATAGACTGTTTAAATGGCGCTATGAAGTTTTGTTATCAGTTTCATGTAACATCAGGCATGCTCCTAGACACCAGGGATGGGGGGCTCACAAACGTGTGGGCTTATCTGGGATGGCATTTTGGGGGTGCCTGGACCATTTTGGACTATTTTTTTTTAAATTTCTTTTGCTCCGGTCGTGGCTCAAGGGGCCATCTCTTAGACGTCCAGTCCTTATCCTGCCCACCTGTGGATCCCTAGGATTGAGCCTCTCTCTCCCCTCCACCTGCAGCTGGCACCCCCCGGTTTCAGCCGCCCGGAGGTAGTTCTTCACCTCTTTGGGCTCGCTTACTAGACAGACTCCGACTGCAGGTGGACCACTGAGGGAGGAACTGGAAGGCCAGCCGAGGAAATCCCGGTGGTGGGCATGGGGGACTGGTGCTGTCGCCTGCTCCATGAGCTGTTTTTTTCCTTTGTTCTGTGCTACTTCCCCATCCCCCTGCATGGGCACACCCCGATGCATTGGCGCACGGCAACCCTGCCAGTGTCGGCCACGCCATACGTGCAGCCCAGTGCTCTGCAGTGCTCCCGATCTCCACCATTGGCCGTTGGAGCGCCAGACTCCCCCAATACTCTCCCATGGGGATAGAAGAGCAGCTGTGCAGGTGCTCAATCCAATCCCTCCCCTGCCGACCCCTGGCACCCGAGCTCGCTCCTGAAGTCGGGTTACTGGCGTTGCGCAAGGTGCGGCATCTAGCACCTCAACCCTCAGTGCCACCGGGCCAGCTCATTTTGGACTATTGAAATGGGTGCTGGGGTAAGGCCTGGACTTTGCTGGACTTTCTGGCCTGTGTTTGGGCTGAAGAGAAGATGACGCAGTGGTGAGGAATTTTGCACCTTCTGAAGGATCATGTGGCACATGTAGGTTTGGAGCATATCCACATCACTGGGCAAGGCATGTGCTATTTATGTAAATGCCCTGTGGCATCTCACGCTGATTGGACTAGGGGGATCGTTTGGGGATGGAGTGAGTAATTTAACCACACTGGGAACTGAGTGTGAGAGATCGTGGCCAGCTCTTAGAAATGTGGTTGCCCCTAAGGGACAATCTAAATTGTCAGGGGATCCCAAAAGAAAGCAGGGCATGGGGGGTGGGAGGGAAGGCTAAGCAAGTCAAAGGCAGGTAGATCAGGGGTGGGGAGGGTAGGAGGAAAGAAAGGAGGGAGGAAGGAGGGCTCAGGTAAGGAGGGAAGGGGGTGGGATGTCATACTTTGATAAGACCAATATGACTAGGCAGGTAGGCCAGGTGATGATTGGCCGGAAGGAAAAGGGGAAGGGGTCTTGAGGGTATTTAGGAGCCAGCAGAGGAAGGGGTCTCCCTCTTTTGCTGGGTTTTCAAGATTAACATAGCTCAGCACTTTGACTGGCAATTCAACTACTTGAGGTAAGGTTTTTTCAGGTGGGGTAGGCCTTTCCACATGGGAGCGTCCTGAGCAGTAACTAGACAAGGGAGTTAACTTTCAGTGTGCTAGTGGCAGGCCTTTTGTGTTGGGATTTTTCCTAGAGGTGTTTTACAGTCAGCACATGACCTGCAATTAAGGAAACAGTTCAATTTGGTTAACAATTGCAGGAATTACAGCAAGTAGCAGAGGAACTTTAGAGCCATGTGAGGCAAGATCTGTTAATGGGTAGAAATACAATGTTAGCAGGCTTGGCAAAAAAAAAATATATATATATGTGTGTGTGTGTGTATGTGTGTGTGTGTGTATATATATATATATATATATATATATATATATATATCAGTAAATAGAGAATCAGCAGATGCATTTTTAGGCAATTTAAAAAGTAATAGTACCGCTGGGGGAAAACGTCTTTGGCTTCTGTTCTTCCTTTTTGTATTATCTACACAGAGGATTGTTTTTGAGCAGGAACTGTGATCATATGACAAATGCAGAGAGGTAGTTTAATAACCTTGTACTAGGTTCCCTCATGAATTAAATGCTGAGGGAGTGTTTTGGGAGGTAGTTATATACTGTAGGAGTTGTTCTAAATAACCGAGTATATAACAGTTATAGGGCACTGCTGCCCTGTTTGTATTTCACATAAGTGAGGAATTAAGGATTGGATTTGAGGTAAGGCATAATGGGGGAAGAAATAGGCCTGGCTACATGGCGGGCAGTTTGGGCATGGGGGCCTAGCAAGGCCGCATGGGCCGGAAGGCAGTAGCGGGGGTGAGTAAAATAATTATTGGGGGCGGCCTCTTACGACCAAACCTGTGGTGGAGATGCATTAATAACAGAAATACAAAAAAAAAATGGTTGGAATTTAAGTGTAATGGCTGTTGATCTTGGTAGCCAGAATACTGAAGAGGCAAAATACAGGTTTGGAATTTGGGACCACACTGGGGGGATAGGAGCATTGTGGCCAGTAAGGACAGAGTTACCAAAGCGAAATTCGACTCTCCAGTTGGAGGGGGGTCCCAAGCGGGGTAAAAAGCATGGGGAAAATGGGAGTTTATTCCATCTTGTTATATAAACAGTAAAACAAATGTACCTGAGATGCAGCTGGATCACTAAGGGTCCCGGGAGTCAAGGGTTGGATAGGGCTGCACACAAGGAGCACAGAGGCCCAGGATTCTCCTCTGGTGACATGCGCTGCCGTTCTTCGGGCCGCTGCTGTTGCAGCAGCAGCTTTGGGGACGACTGTAGTGTCCATGTGGTGGTGTTGGGCGTGATTCCTGCAGTGGCATTGTTGCAACAGAACATTGCAAATGTGGTTAAAGGGCAAGTTTCAGCGTAGGCAATGGTAATTAAAAATGCATCTATGGATTACTTGTCTCTTTCTCTCTCGTCCTTTCTCTATCTATATTTATAGAAAAAATGTTCAATTTGAGAATTTTGTGGGAAAGGGCAGTGAATCAGGGTAGGGAGCAGCGTGTTTAAAAAAAATCTAAGGAGGGGGGATTCAGGACAATTCCCAACTAGAAAGGCGATGGAGACTGGCCAAAAGATGTGAGGCCGTCACCGGAAGAGGGAACCAAAAAGGGGGTGTAAGGTATGCAGAGAGCGCACAAAAACTGTGGGGGGCATATATTGGGTGATTTCAACAGGGCCATTTTCACGGTGATGCTGGACAAGGGATAACTTTGGTTGTTGTATACCACTTTAAGTATTTAATTATCCAGGATGGCAGAAGTCACAAGCATGCAGATGATGGAGCAGGCGGCAGAAATGATGAAGAAGGTGACGGAGATGCTGGATATGGCAAGGAAGAAGGAAGCGGAAGAGGAGGCAAGAAGAGGGCAAGGAGCAAAAAAGGTCAAGGAAAAAGCCTGATGGAGAAAATAAACAAGCTGAGACAGGCAGAAAAGCAGAAAGAGGCCAATGATTTGGTGGGAAAACGGAAGACGCCAGCTGGAGGGTCAGGGAAGAGCCCAACGGAAAAGACAGCCCCAAGAGAGGTGCCGGATCTGGAGCAGTTGGTGGACCTGGATGCAGACGAGGGCACGAGTGGTAAGGATACAGGTGAACAGACCTCAGAGGGGGATTTGACTGGATATCTAGCAGATTTGCTGGGGGACATGGGAGAGAAGGGCTTAGAGTGAATGGAAAAGGTGTTGCAGGAAATTAAGGCTGCAGGGGTAGAAGGGAATACAAAAACTAGAGTGGGTAACGAGGGGATACCAGGCATGACAATGGGGGTTCACGTCCCCTAACGATAAAGAAAAGATATGTAATGGGAATCGTGATTTATTTGCACTAGTGGATAAGGAGTCGGCCGAAGAATGCAGCATGAAAAGAGACATAAGGAAAATCTGAGATGGCGGTGGCTTTGGCGATCGCTGGAAACAAGGTAGAGAGGAGACAAGTTACAAGGGGAAGAGTATAGAGGCCTGGCAGGCAGGGTTCTCGATATACAGTGCCATCATGCTGGAGAAAAAAACAGACCTGGCCATCCCGCTGCTCACGTATGCCACCACTATAAAAGAAGCCTACAAGGCTAGGATGGGGATAAGTTGGCTAAAGTATGATGAGGCCTTCCGGCAGAGAATGGCAGCCAGAGGGGATCTGAGGTGGGATTTGACTCATTCTGAACTATGGGTAAGGAGCCTAGCAGGTTTTACAGGAACGGAAAAAGGGAATAGACAAGGAGGAGGCGGGCTGTAAGAAAAAGCGTGCTGGGGTTTCAACAAAGCATCGAAGCCAGAAGGTGAAGGAAGTAAACATATTCAATTCAGTGCTTTAGAGTAACTTGTAATTGGTATTTTTCTTTTAAACTTAGATTGTAGGCTTGTAGTGACACTATACTTTCTTTCTGTGTTGTCTTTACTTATAATTGTTTTTGGGCTGTTGAAAATTTAAAACATAGTGGTGGTGTAATTCTGTGCTGTCTTTAATTGCTGCAAATTTACCCCCTCCCACCCCTCCACCTTCCCCAACTCTTAATTATATGCCCTGGTAAATCTGATTGACAGGAGCTAAACACAGGGAGTATAGTAAGAGGTGTGAAGTAGGAGGGCATAGGGAAGAAGACCACCCTCAGCACGACAAGTGTTTTACTCATTTATTTATTTATTGGTTTCTTTTTTCCTTAAAAAAATATATATATCTGACGATCAGTTACAGGATTTTAGTACTGTAAATAAATAAAAAAGAACTAAAGAGCTTCAGTAGCAGAGAAGTAGTGGAATTGCAGTATAATGTGAGGAGTGGTGCAATGCAGTGGCTGTGGGCAGCCATATTCAGGCGAGACCTTCTGGACACTGAGGTGCTGCCCTATCTGCATGCATCTCTCTGGACTGTGGGATGAGGTAGCCAGACTCAGAGCGGAAGTAAACTGGGTCAGAGTACCATCACCCCTATCCAGGACCACCCAGTCCAATGCAGCTGTCTCAAAGGATGCCGAGAGCGAGGAGCACTTGGATGACAGTGGGCTCAGGGAGGGTTAGAGCAGTCAGGCAGAGGCACATCCCAGATCCTATTCCTCTCAAGAACTCATATGCCACACTGGCAAATGAGGGACAACAAATAAGGTACCAGGGAAGTGGAAGGAAAGGATGTGGAGGTTAGGCAAGGAGGTGACCTCAGTGGGGAAAGCAGTGGACCCCAGAGGAGGAGGAAGCGAATCCTGGTGGGGGACTCCATCGTAAGAGGATCCAGCTAGGAACACAGGAGGGGAGGACAGGGAGGTGGGGGTGCCTACCAGGTGCCCGCGGCATGGAGGATGGAAGGAAGATACTGGGATCACTGGGAAGGCAAGGCAGGAGGGTGAGCTGGATGTCATTATCCACCTAGGTACTAATGACTTGGCAAATGGGGAGCCAAAGGAAGTTCAGGAAGAGTTTAGGAAACTGGGAGGGTCTCAAGCAAGTAGCTACTTCTGTCACTTTCTCAGAAGTACTACCTGTGAGGAGCAAGGGAGAACATGGGAGTGCATGCACCAGGGAACTTTAACTCATGGTTGAAGAACTGGTGCTGTGAGGAAGGGTTTGGATTCATTGGTGACTGGGGACCCACCTGGAGAGATGGAGGTTTGTTCAAGCCTGACGGCCTGCATCCATCCTGGAGGAATCAAGCACTCAATGATAAGTTTAAATGCTACATTGACAAGCATTTAAACTAGCAAAGGGGTGTGGCAGGCCAGCAGGACGGTACCTACTTGCTCACCCCACAGCTAGTAGTGGAACCAGTGAACCAGAGGAGTGGCTATCTCTGCAAGCAGTGTGCAAAAGATGGAGATTAGTGTCCAAAGGTGGATAAGCAGAAAAGGGCAAAATTCAGCAGAAGGGCAAAGCAGCAAGGAGAACCAGAGATAAATGACAACCAAGGAAGGGGCTGGAGTAGAACAGTGAAGCAGTCTAGGGAGGTCAAATCATGGAAAGCCATGTGTGCAAATGCCAGGAGCCTTAGCAACAAGATGGAAGATCTGGAGGCTGTCATGGTACAGTCAGACCTGGACATTGTGGCCATCACTGAAACCTGGTGTAATGATAACCATGACTGGGAGATGGCCATACCTGGCTACAACATATTCAGAAGAGACAGAGCAGGCAGGAAGGAGGAGGAGTGGCACTGTATGTGAAAAATGCGTAAGACCACACAGATCCAGGAGGAACAAAATGGGGAGAGATACTGTGGGTTAAGATGGAAAGGAAAATGGGGCAAGCCATCCGCTTTGAGTGTGGTCTATAGACCACCAGCCCAGGAGGAAGAAACAGATAGGGAGCTGATGCTAGCCATCCAAGGATGGCAGAAAAGAAGTGAGGTAGTACTGGTTGGAGACTTCATATACCAGGCGTGGACTGGAGCATCCCAGCAGCAGCATCAACTAGGAGCAGATTTATCCTGGACTCCCTTCAGGGTGCCTTCCTCAAGCAACTGGTCATGGAACCAACTCGGCAGAAGGCAATACTGGACCTTGTGCTCAGAAACAGGGACAGTGTGATGGGAGTAACAGTGGGGGAGCACCTGGGTAACAGTGACCACCAGTCATTGTGGTTTGAAATCACAGAAAGAGCAGAACCAAACCACACAAAAACACGTATCCTGGATTTTAGGGGGGCAGACTTTGGGAAAATGGGGAGATACTTGAAAGAGGCATTAAGGGGAATGGGACAGGAATCAGGGGTTGAGGAACAGTGGGCAGTATTTAAAATGGGGATTATAAGAACAACAGAATTATGCATTAAACAGGTTAGCAAGAGGAAAAGGAAGAGAGACCATTGGTTTTCCAAAGAGGTAGCAAAGAAAGTGAAAGCAAAAGGTGCATTCAGGCAATGCAAAAGACACAGGCAGAAGGGGATAGGGAGGTACCAGGAGAAACAAACGGAGGCAGGGGAAGTCAGTAAGGGAAGCCAAAGCTCAGACAGAAGAACACATTGCAAAATCAGTGGGTAAAGGGGACAAAACCTTTACAGGTACATAAGTGAAAAAAGAAAGAAAAGGAGGCATAGTGAGACTGAAGGGGAGGATGGGAGCTGCGTGGAGGATGACAACAATAAAGCTGACATATTGAACAGGTATTTCTGCTCAGTCTTTACTAAGGAAGAGGGGTAATGGGTCTGAAGGAGTACAAGGGGTGAGAATGGTGCAGAAATGGACACAAGTCCCTTTACATGAGAAAGGGTCCTGAAGGAACTGGAAGTAATAAGAGCTGATAAAGCAATGGGGCTAGATGGGGTGCACCCAGGGTCCTAAAGAACTAAGAGAGTGGTGTCTGAACCTCTGGCTGTCCTGTTCAGCCAATCACTGGAAACAGGGAGGTACCCAAAGACTGGAGGACAGCAGATGTAGTCCCTTATACAAAGTGGGAACAAAGAGGAAGCAGGAACTACAGACCAGTCAGCCTCACCTCGGTAGTGGGAAAGATCATGGAAAGCACTACTGAAGGAGAGATTGGTGGAACATCTGGTTGTCAATGGACTGACAGGACCCAAGGCAGCATGGTTTCACCAGGGGAGTCATGTCAGACCAACCTCATTGAATTTTTGACTGGGTGACTAGGGAGGTGGATCAGGGGAGGGCAGTGGACATGGCTATCTGGACTTCAGCAAGGCCTTTGACACTGTGCCACATAGAAGACTATTACACAAACTGGGGAATATGGGTGTGGGCAGGACAGTGAGTGTGGTGGGTAGGTAACTGGCTGGGTGGCAGGACACAGAGGTGGTGGTAAATGGCTGTCACTCCACAGAGGAAGAGTAACCAGTGGGGTACCACAGGGATCAGTGCTGGGACGGTTCTATTCAACATCTTCATCAGTGACATTGCACAGGATCTAGAAGGCAGAATTTCACTGTTAGCTGATGACACAAAGCTCTGTAACAGAGTAGACACCCAGAGGTGTAGACAGAATGAGAAAGGACCTGCAGAAACTTGAAGAATGGTCAAGGGTTTGGCAGTTGAAATTCAATGCAAAGAAGTGCAAGATAATGCATATGGGGCACAAAACCCTGGCACAATATATCAGTTGGGGGTGAGGATTTAGCATGCACCAAGCAGGAAAGGATCTTGGGGTTGTCATCTCTGATGACCTCAAGGTAGGGAAACAGTGTGACAAGGCATCAGGTAAAGCAAATAGGATGCTGGGATGTATAGGCAGGGCATCACCAGCAGGAAAAGGGAGGTCATAATTCCGCATACAAGACACTAGTGAGGCCCCACCTGGAGTACAGTGTACAGTTCTGGAGACCATACCTCACGTAAGGACATAGACAGGGTAGAAGAAGGTTCAGAGGAGGGCAACAAAAGATGGTGCATGGGTTGCATCACAAGTCCTATGAAGACAGGTTGAAGGAACTGAACATGTACTCCCTGGAGGAGAGGGAGGAGAGGGGATATGATAGAGACATACAAGTATCTTACAGGGAGGAACAGGGTGCAGGAAAACACTATTTTAAGCGAAAAAGATGTTTCAGGACTAGAGGGCATGGGATGAAGTTGGAGGAGGGACGATTCAGAGGAAACATGAGAAAGAATTTCTTCACAGAGCGGGTGGTGGACAAGTGGAACACCCTGCCAGAGGAAGTGGTGGGGGCTGAAACAATCACGGGATTTAAGAATGCATGGGATAGACATAAAGGAATTCTAGAGGCAGGGTAAGGAAACAGACTTCTAGGAAAACAAACTGAACTTACAAGCTCAAATGGGCAGACTAGGTGGGCCATAGGCCTTATCTGCCGACACTGTCTACGTATCTATGTATCTATGTATCGTGCTCCTGGAGTAATTGCAAATTCAGGCACATTTGTTCAAATGTGCAGGTCAGCACCGACAACCCGGTGCAGAGCAATGGGGGACAGAAAGAACGGGCAATGGGAAAATGGGCAGCCATTTCAAGGGGGAAGGGGGGAACCAATCGGGGAGAGGGAGGGAGGGGATTTCAAGGAAGAGGGGGGTTTGGGAATGGAGGTATGGGGAACCAGTGAGAGGGTAGGAGAGGTTGGGGGGAGGTTTTAGGCTGGCCAGAATGCCGGTCAGGGTAGGGGTGCTAAAAGAATGGATGAAGGGATACCCAGAGGAGAAGGCAGGACAGATGTTAGTGGAAGGCTTTGAAAAGGGATTTAGTTTAGAATATCAAGGGCAGAGGGAAGGCATGAGAGCCAAAAACTTGTCATCCATTAAGGGGAGGGAGGACATAGCTTTCAGAAAAACAAGGAAAGAAATAGAAGCAAGGAGGATGGAGGGGCCATTCCGGACACCCCCATTACCCAGCCTGTGGGTTTCCCCATTGGGCCTAGTGCCCAAGAAACAACAAGGGGAATTTAGTCTAATTCATCACCTATCTTACCCAGAAGGGATCTTGGTGAATGTCTTCATACCAGACGAGTGGTGTAGTACAGTTTCATATGCAACCCTGGATCAAGCAGTGGAGTTGATCAGAGCAAATGGGGGGGCCTGGGTAGCAAAGACTGATATAAAGTCAGCTTTCTGGCTACTACCAGTCCGGAAGGAGGATTGGGACCTGTTGGGATTCTGCTTCCAAGGGTCCTTCTACTTTGACAAGGCAGTGCCCATGGGCTGTTCCACAGCTTGTGCCAAGTTCGAGGTATTCAGTTACTGGATACAGTGGGCATTTGGGAACAGATACGGGCACAAGGCAACGGTGCACTATTTGGATGATTTCCTCATGATGGGGGGTATGAGGAAGAGGTAAGAACAATGCTTGTGGACTTTGAGGAGAAGTGCGAGCACTTAGGGGTGCCTTTGGTGGGAGATAAGACAGAAGGTCCAGCCAGGAAGCTGGAATTCCTGGGGATTGAGATTGATGTAGATGAGCAAGTCTTCAGATTACCACAACAGAAAGTTGCCAGGCTCAGGGCTTTGCTACAAGAGGAAAAATGTAGTAGGAGAGTTCCCCGAGGCAGGTTCAGCAGCTGTTGGGGCACTTGAACTTTGCATGCCGGGCGGTTTGCACCAGAGAGGGTGTTCACCAAGAGGTTAGCCAGGGCAACAGCAGGCAAAAAGCATCCGCACCATTGGGTAGACATATCACAAGGGATTAGACAAGATGTGGAAGTGTGGGAACAATTCTTAAAGGAATACAATGGGGTCACATTCAGGCAGAAAGAGTGGCTAGGAAATAACGATCTGGATCTATATACGGATGCTTCTGGGGCTATTGGTTTGGGGGCTTATTTCCGAGGGAGATGGATAGTGGAGGCATGGCCGATTCTTGGAAAGAGAAGGGGCTGCTAAAGGACATAACTCTACTAGAGATTTTCCCAATATGGGTGGCGATGTTGACATGGGGAGAACTCCTAAGGAATAGGAAAATAATGTTTTGGTGCAATAACAGAGCCGTAGTAGAGGTTATCAACAGGCAGGGAGGGCATTTGGAGATGGAAAACAGGGTTCTGAGACAGTTAGTGTTGAGGGGATTACAACTAAACATGTTGTTTAAAGCCAAGCACATAGAGGGGGTAAAACATGACATAGCTGACAGCCTTTCCCATTTACAGCTGGCAAGATTCAGGTCCTTGGCACCAGAAGCGACTGCAAAGAGAACCCTGGTGGCAGAAAAAGTATGGGAAATTGGCTGGAAGGAGCCCGACTGTTATACAGGAGCTCCTGGTCCACCAACACGCTGAAGGCATATGAAAGGGCGTGGGGAGCCTTCCAGGAGTTCAAGAAACAGGAAGGGTTCAAGGTACGTGAGCCACTTTCACAAGACCGGGTAACAAAGTACATGGTGAAGAAGTGGAAGGCAGGAATGGCTAGCGGCACAATGGGGGTGCAGCTGGTGGGGATAGGATGGGCATGCAGCACAAAAGGTTGGGCTGAGCTGAATAAGTTTAAGGTGATGCGGCGCATGTTAATGGGGTGGCAACGGCTAAAAGGAGGGAAAGTAGACATAAGAAAACCTATTGCTGGGGACAAACTTGAAGGGCTGGTGAAAACCTTGGTAGGATTTGTACCGCACCCTTCGAAGACGTGTTATTCAGGGCCATTTTCACGGTGATGGCAGGAGGCACATTCAGAATCAGTGAGGTAGTAGCAGCCAACAAAACGGATGCAGTGGGGGATTGTGGGAGGAAGAAGTACATTGGGAACAAGAGAAGATCACAATTTGGCGGAGATGTTCAAAAACAGACCAGATAGGAAGGGGGATGGAGATTGTATTAGACAAGTATGAGAATGAGAGAACATGCCCAGTAGCGGCGCTATGAAAGTACAAGGCGAAGAGACAGGGAAAAAGCAGGCAGTTCTTTACACATGTAAATGGAAATACGGTGACACGTTTCCAGGTAACAGGGATGTTGAAGAAGGGGATGGCGCACCTAAGGGAAAACACTCAAAACTTTTCTTCTCATTCATTTAGAATAGGAGCCGCATCCACACTAGCAGAGAATGGTGGGTCTGAAGAAGAAATCAAGAAAGCAGACGGGTGGAGGTCAAACTGCTATAAGACATATGTGAGAAAAATAGTCTAATATCCACACTTGCTTTTCACAGGACGGGGAAGATGCAAACGAGTCTGGATACTAGGGCACTAGAAACATAGAAACATAGATTTTGACGGCAGATAAGGACCGCTTGGCCCACCCAGTCTGCCCATTTCCCTACCTATTGGATAAGCTGCAGATCCTAGTTAACCAGCAGCCTACTTCTTCCTACCCCCACCCCCTAGAATTGCCTGACTGTCCCATGCATGCTTGAATTCCACCACTGTTTTTGACTCCACAACCTCCTTCGGAAAGCCATTCCATGCATCCACAACCCTCTCTGTGAAAAAATACTTCCTTAAATTACCTCTGAGCTGCCCCCCTTCTATCTTCAAATTGTGCCCCCTTGTTCTTGCACACCTCTTTTTTTGAAAGATGCTACCCTCTTGGACTTTGTTGATTCCCTTGAGATACTTGAAAGTTTCTATCATGTCCCTCCTCTCTCTCCTTTCCTCGAGGCTATACATATTCAGCTCCTTAAGTCTCTCTTCATATGTCTTCTGGTGCAGACCCTGCACCATTTTAGTTGCCCTCCTCTGGACAGCCTCCATCCTGTCTATATCCTTGCGGAGATTGGGTCTCCAGAACTGCACGCAGTACTCCAGATGGGGTCTCACCAACTGTCTGTACAGAGGGATAATAACTTCCTGTTTTCTGCTGGTGATGCCTCTCCCTATGCATCCCAGTATCCCCCCAGCCCTCCTTGCTGCCCTCTCACATTGTTTGCCCACCTTTAGGTCATCTGATATGACTACCCCCAGGTCCCTTTTCATTTTGTTGTTGTTAGTATCTCACCCCCATTTTGTACTCTTCCCTGGGTTTTGTTTCCCAGGTGCATTACCTTGCACTTCTTAGCATTGAATCTAAGCTGCCATACATTTGACCATTCCTCTAACCTTGCCAAGTCCCTTCTCATCCTTTCCACCCACCTTGTGCATCAACTCTGTTGCAGATCTTTGTGTCATCTGCAAAGAGACATACTTTCCTTCCAGTCCCTCTGCAATATAAACATAAAGACATTGAAGAGGACCGGTCCTAATACTGAACCCTGTGGTACCCCACTAGTAACCCCCTTTCTTCAGAGTGGACTCCATTTACTATTACTCTCTGTGTCCTATTCTCCAGCCAATTCTTTACCCAGGCTGTCATCTTGGGACCCACTCCCAGGCTGGCTAACTTGTATATTAATCTTTGTGTGGGACTGTGTCAAATGCCTTGCTAAAGTCTAGGTAGGCCATGTCCACAGCCCCTCCCTGATCTACTACTTTGGTCACCCAGTCAAAGAAATCTATCAGATTTGTTTGGCATGACTTCCATGTGAATCCATGCTGCCTTGGGTCCTGAGCCCTCTGGCCTCTAGATACTCAACAATTCTTTCCTTCAGAAGTGATTCCATAATTTTCCTACCACTGAGGTTAAACTAACAGGTCTATAGTTTTCTGCTTCTGCCTTGCTCCCACTTTGTGAAGGGAATCACATCTGCCCTTCTCCAGTCCTCGGTACCACCCCATCCTCCCCATGATTTGTTAAAGAGGGTAGTCAGTGGTGTCACTAGTTCTACCCTTAGTTCTTTTAGAATTCTGGGATGAATCCCATCAGACCCCATTGCTTTGTCCACCTTCAGTTTTAAGAGTTCTTTCAGAACCCTTTCTTCTGTAAATGGGCAGGTATCAACTTCTGTATCCAGAGTGTTTCTACTGTTTGTTTTAGGTACCTCCCCCACTTCCTTTGTAAATACTGAGCAAAAATATTTGTTTAGTATCTCTGCCTTTTCACAGTCTCCTTCTGCTCACACCCTCCCTCCCTTTATTAAGCCTCACTATCCCTCCCTTGGTCTTCCTTCGCCCCTGATGTACCTATAAAGGTTTTATCCCCTTCTTAACAGAGTGGCTATCTTTTCCTCGGTTTGGGCCTTTGTTGTTCTGACTGCCTTCCCAGCTTCCTTTTGCTTTAACTGATACAGTTCCTATCCTGCTCCTTCTGTGATTCCTTGTACTTCCTGAATGTTTTCTTTTCTCTTGAACCTTCACTGCCACTTCCTTTGAGAACCTATAGTGGTTTCTTACATCGTTTCGTTTGTTAATTTGCTTCACACAAAGGCTTGTTACCTCTGTGATGGCAGTTTTTGTTATTCCCCATTGTTCTTCCACCCCTCCTTCCTGCCCATTTGCTAGTGCATTCCTTAGGCACTCACCCATTTTGTCAAAGTCAGCCCTCCTAAAGTCCAGTACTTTTGCCTTTGTATGGCTTGACTCTATTGCTGTGTTTATTGTGAACCATTGTTCTCCTCCCCTTACATTTACTGGGCATAGAGGTGGGTTGCTAATCATCAAGGAGGGAGACAGTTAGGACAGGATCCTGTCAGAATGATGGTCCACTAGAAGGAGGTAAGCGGAATGAGGTGGGCACAGATTATGCCAACCTTAGAAGATCAGAAACAAAAATGTCCAAAACCGGACCTTTAATATTGCATTTGGGAGGTAATAATTTTGGGGAACGTCCATGGGGTTTGCTGTGCAAGGAGATGATAAGGAATATGAGGACAATTCAACAGTGGTGGCTGCAGGCAAGGATAGCCTGGTCAGAGATGGTGCCTAGGATGGTGTGGTGGCAGGCCAGGGATATAAAAGGTGGAACGGGCCAGGAAGAGAATTAACAGGAAGGTGGCAGAAGAGGGGGGATAGGAGGGTTGGGGTGTAAGGGGAGAACAATGGGTCACCGACTATAGGATGGGGAGTGAGCCCCGCAAAGAAAATGTGGTCTATGGGTTGGCAAAGGAAGCCAACAGGGAGAGAGGCAAGGCAGGAAGGAGGCAACAATCGGGTCACCAGAAGGGGTGACAAGGGAAGGGGGGAGAGAGCCCCGAAGGAAGCAGGTTGGCAAAAAGGGGCCAACAGGCTTAGATGCCCAGGCAAGCAGGGTTTGCGGGGGGCAGGAGTGCCTAAAAGGAGGCAATGGATGGTCATGGGTTGCCAGGAGAGGGCAACAAAAAAAATGGGAAAGAAAAAAGGGTCAAAAACATAGAGAACTGAAGGGGCAGAAAGAAAAGAAAGCTGCCGTAGGAGGGCGGTGGAAAGGAGGAAAAAGGACAGAGAGCCTGAAGCGGGGACAAGCAGGACATTTTCAGAAAATTAAAAATTAAAATGGGGGTGCAAGTAGAAACCATGGGCCGGGCTCAGACACCCGGACATGGAGGCAAGCAAAAAGGACGAGGTAGGAAGGGTTTAATATGAGGCATGAAAAGGGAGGGCAGCAAGGGGAACAGGAGAAGGGGTATTGGGCTTCCAAACGTCCAGACCCCAAGAAGATTATGGACAATAAAAAGACGAGGACCACAAGAGGAAGAGGACCAAGGGGTATCAGTCTTTAAAGCGTCTGGACCCTGAGAAGACAACAGAAAAAGGGACAGTTTGAAACGTGATTTGAAATATGTAAATCTTTGAAAGATGAAATGTGAAATGGATAGTTTTGGAAATGAAGGACTGTTGAAAATGTAAGAAAAGTAAATGCAATCATTGTAAGACATGTTTAATAAATCAAATTGCCAGTCGAGCACTCACAAAAAGTTGTTGTGCCTCTTTTTTCTGGGGGATCTCCATCTGACAATGTGAGCATTGAGAGAGACTTCTGCCCACTTTTAAAGATGGCTAAAGCTCCAGAAGCCTCTGATGTCACTGTCCCTTCTGTTATGCTGCAGTGGCCAAGGTACATTGTTCAGAAAGCCAGCTGGAGCAAGTGTGTGCTGTGCCAATTTGAGGGTCCAGGAGTGACTTTGTTGCTGGTGTACACGGTATGCCAAAGAAGGACCCCCTCGAATGTGGAGCATCTGTTCTTCCCTCAGCCCTTCAGATCAGTGACCTCAATGGAATCAGCCTTTGAGAACTGGGAGGAGATGAGTGGCCAACTGGGTGCATCAGTGGTGCCAATGTGGGAAGAAACCAGCCATAGGCCTAGTAGCCCCCAGAAATCCCGGGTGCCCCAGGGAGTGGCTAAACTAGAAGCCCCTGCTCTGTCTACAGCACCAGCTTCACTTCCCCGAGGATGGGGTCGGGGCTGTGGAGCACACATGAAGCTGTTGATCAAAGATGACTTTGGACCAGTGGGGAAGCCCTCACTGAGTAAGCATGAAAAATCCTTCGGGGCAGCTGCCCCAAAGTCACCTCTGCTTAAAAAGAAGGAATCCAGTAGCTCCCCTGCTGCTGCCTCTGAGAAACCCAGTGATCTCTAAGTCGCAGATGTGGTTGTGGAGGGCAAAGCCAAACTCAGCGATGATGACCTGGAAAGGGACATTCCATCCCACTATGAGACAATGTACTTGACTCCCCATAAGGACAGGCCTACCTTGGCTACAAAATACCGTCGAAGGCAGGAAATGTGCAATACAGTAGGAGATGGTATCCCTGAGGGGAAGAGGTATCGTGAGGGGGTGTGGTTGCCAGATGGCCAGGCCCCAAGATCTTCAATCCGCAGCCTGCCAGAATGGAGCCAGGCCAAGAGAATCACATGTAGGAAGATCCGTCAAGAATATCCCATGTGCTGGCCTGGTGGCGCAGAGGGTTGAGGCACTGGTGCCTAACCTCACGCCCCAGGTTCAGGAACGGACTCGGGTGCCGGTTGGTCGGCAGGGGAAAGAGTAGGATTGAGCATCTGGAGAACTGCTCTCCTCTCCTGGGGTGGGTTGGGGAATGGCTTCGCTCTGTAGTGGCCCCCAGTGGAGACCATGGGAAGCTCAGTTGCGGCGCACATAGGGGCACTGGAGGAAAAACTAGAAAATGGCTTCTCCTCCTACTGGATGACGGCCACCCAGACCAGTGCCTCTTCGAGCTCCGTGACAGCCAACCCGGCTGCAGCAGCACCCAGAGCCAACGCCTAGGCCATTAGGCCATTTCTCCTCGGAAGAGGAGGACCCACCCGATTCAGGGTTACATCGGGTTACCCTGAGGTGGCTTCGACGTGGTGATGGTGATTGACGGCGGAGACGAGAGAGGAGAGCGTCCTTGTGGCAATTGGCCTGAAGGAGAGGTAGATGGGGGTCACAGGGGAGACAAATAGATAACACACAAAAAAAGAATACCCCATGTACCCATATCTCTCAGAGAGGATATGGGACATTATAGAGGAAAATTGCAAAGACTAGGTATTTTGGAGTAACTTGGACAGATTGTATAAGAGGCACAAGCTGGGTCCCACAAGCTCTTCTATGGCACTCCAAGAAATACAGAGAATCACCAAAGGGATGTATGTCCTTCATGTATATGAAGGCCTTATAATTTTTAAGACCTTCACGTTGGTGCAGGACCTGGGAGGGAAAAAGGAGGAAGCATTATGTCAGCAGCATGGATTCCTTTGGACAGGCAACTACCAAGCCCAGCCTGAAGTACTACTTCCCACAGCAGTGAAGGACTGCTGGACTTCTGAAATGTTGTTTCTGGCACCCCATGAAGAATCTGATGGCCTCACTTAGAGGTGATGGCCCAGAGAAACATTCTCATTGAGATGAAGTATGCAGACTAAATAGACTGAACTGTAAACTAGTGAGATAAACCATTTTTCTTTCTTTTGATTGAATTTAGTTAAAGTCCGGACAGGTTACAGTTCCACCACATAGCTTTATGTCTTTTGGGTGCCCCTAGTATAACTTCCTCTAACACTGATTCCTACCTATCACTAGGTCCCATTGGGCCTCTTGTTGCCAAGAATGTGGTGCCTCTCATTGCCAGACATGAACCATATATGGCCTCCTTCCACACACAAGGTGCAAGAAGAATTGCTGCGGAAAATCAGGGATGTGCTTGGGCTAAGCTACCTCGGAAGCATACCCCAGGAGATAGGACGATATAAGCTTTTACTCACTCTTCTCCTCATCTCAGGCAATATCCACCCTAATCCAGGTCCTCCAAGCATCAATGGACCTGGTAAGTCCCGCAAAACTAAGCTGATGGTTTTGTCGCTCAGGTTTGGTAGCTTGCTCCCTAAGTCTCAGCAACTGGAATTCTGGGTTGCTCTTATCCAGCCTGACATTATAGCCCTTTCCAAAACTTGACTTACCCCTAAAATACCTGACTCTAACATTGGCCTGCATGGATACAACACTTTTAGGGAGGATCGTATTGGCAAGGTGGGTGGGGGCTGCTTGATCTATCTACATGCAAACCTCAGTGCCCAAAAATTGACAATAGACAACCTCACAAGTGACTGTGAGTGCCTGGCTGTACAAATTCAACTGGCCTGTGGTCCAAAAGTCCTAACTGTAATGTCAATCTGTATCCCCGGTAATCAGCTAACTGGCATCAAATCCTCTGCCCAGATACTACATGCAGTTATGCTCCTCTGGTGAAACTATTATCACCAGTGACTTTAACATTAACTGGGTTGTGAGATCTCAAGTGCTGCTCTGAAAGACCAGGTATCTAGCCTCTTCCTGACGCAAGCTGTGAATGACCACAATTGTGTCAACTAGAAAACTGGGTCTACAACTCTAATTGACTGGGTCCTGACTACCCATCCCAAAAGAATAACTAGGGTACTGGTGCTGCCGGATGCCATCAGTGACCATTCACCCATTCTATGCGAATGGTCAGCCCAGATTAAAAATCACCCCCAGTAACCATATCCAGCAGAGTCTTACATAAGGAGTTGATCGGGGCTTTCAAGGCACATCTGGCGCTAATTGATTGGAATTATCTTGATGCCATTCTGGACATTGACCTGGCACTTGATTACTTCATTGCCCAATTTACAGATGCCATCTGTAACAAATTGGCCCCCCCAAAGAAGGCAGAAGGTCAAAGGTACCACTGCTGGGTGACTCACCCTTCCGCTGCTTGCCCTTATGAGAGTCAGGGATACTCTCTGGTGTTGAGCCAAGGCCACTGGCTTTCGGGTAGACCTGCAAAAATATAGGAAGGCCCACAATAAGTGCCCCAGGGAGGTTAGACAGGCCTAAGCAGTCTATTGCAGAGAGCAGCAACAACACAACTGGAACAATGGGAGGAAGTTGTGGGACAACGTAAAGGAACTCCTTGGCAACAAAGACTAATCTTCCCCCGTCAATGCTTAACAGCAATGGGAAAGCCTCCACCACTCCATCTGAAGTTGTGAATGCCTTCAGTGCAGCCTTCACAGATCTGAGATCAGTTTCCCACCTGATGCAGGTAATGCTGACAGTGATGATGATGATGATGATGGCTCCCAGCAGTTTAACCTTGTGCAACCCAGATTCTATTTAAAATATGCTACCCACCGAAGAAACACTTAAATATGTAAAAAGAGTTCTAGGGAAAACAAGAATAGGAAGCAACTCAATAGACATGAAACTTCTGGCCCTAGCTCTTGAGGAATTGGAACTCTCCCTGACCAAGATCTTCAACTTCTCCCTGAAATGTTCTCAGCTCCCACTGATTTGGAAAACTCCAATAGCCACTCCAGTTCATAACAGCGGGGACTGTACTAATGTGTCCAACTACAGACCCATCTTTATTCTCTCCCCCTATCCAGGACATTGGAAAGAATAGTATCTGACCACCTGGCTTCCTACCTCAGTAAGTATAACCAGACCGGCTCCGTGGCACAGAGCGAAGGGGTTTGCTCGCCACACTGGCGACCGGGTTCGCCCAGTACGGGTACCAGGGCAGGGAGACTGGCAAGGAGGATTCTTTAAGTGTCCACTGGGCCTTCCCTCCGAGAGAGTTGCCTGGGGACCTGTGGGCGGATTGGTGGTGAGCTTGGGGACGTGCTGCCTTGACATGCCCACGGCACGCCCCTGCCCCAGGAATACCCTGCGTGCTTACGCGAGGCCAAGAACTGCGGTAGCCGGGGCACAGAAAATGGAAAATTATGCCCCGTTCTGACCGGATGACGAGCGCCTTGGCCACTGCCACCCAAAGCCCTGGAGCCAGCCTGGATCCAGCCCCACCGCACCTGGGATGCAAAAGTCGGCCGTAAAAAGGCCATCTCCCCCGGAAGAGAGGAACCCTCCTGGCATAGGGATATGCCGGGCTACCCAAGGTAGGCTGCAATTGGGTCTGGGAGTAGGTGGCAGGAGGTTGGAGGGAGGCAGGAAGGCGGTGGCACTCTGAAGGAGTGGCCGGTCGGGGTGTATGGGAGGCGCTTAAAAAAAAAAAAGTATAACCTTCTGTGTAACCAACAGCATGGTTTCAGGAATGTTCACAGCACCAGAACATCTCTCATTGAATACACCAACCATCTGCATGAGGCCCTGGATAAAGGTCATCTGGTTGGTGCTATCTACGTGGACCTCACTAAGGCATTTGACCTTCTGAACCACCCATTCTTACTCAGCAAGCTCTCCTTCCTGGGTCTCTCCTCTGAAGCTGTGACATGGTTTCAATGCTACCTAACTGGACGCTCTCAGAGAGTCAGAATTAGCGGAGCACTTTCAGACACAAGGAGTGTAACAGTTGGGGTCCCGCAAGGGTCAATACTTGGCCCCCTCCTCTTCAGCCTATTTGTTAACAGGTTTCTGGAAGCCTGCCCACAGTCTAACATGCTACTCTACGCTGATGATGCTGTGATCTATAATAGCAACTCTCTGCATGGGGTACTCTCCAATGACCTACAGTGCAGCTTTGAGTCCCTGGAGGGTTGGTCTGAATGCAGAAAGCTGTCCATTAACTACAAGAAACACAAAGTCCATGCTGTTTGCTGGTGCACACCTTAAGAAATATACACTCCCCCACCCCGGTTGTCCGTAATACCCTAGGTGCCACCCTAGACCTGGTCGAATCTTTCAAACACCTGGGTGTCACCCTTGATGATACCCTTTCTTTTGCTGAACAAATTGACAACAGCTCAAACCTTGCCAATAGGAAGCTAGGTGCCCTCTACCGGCAATGACTAAATCTCACCACTGCGGCTAGATGTGCGGCTGTTTCCAGCACAATCCTCCTGCTCCTTGATTATGGTCTCCCAGTATATGATGTGGCAAATGACACAATTCTTAATAGAGTAAGGGTGGTGCTCAACAAGGCATGTTGTTTTATATTAGGGGCTGACAGCCTCACCCATAGCTGCTCTCTTTATACACTTACAGACTGGCTATACCTTAGGACAAGGCTTCAATACCAGACCATCATGCTGGCTAAGAAAGCACTGCTGGGCCTCTTCCCTCCTTCTTTTGGTGCCCTCTTCTGCCTGGTCTGCAATCTATACTCTCTGAGGAGTATGGCCAGGCAGGTCCTTACTATTCCCTTTTGCAAAACCTGCTTGGGTAGAAATTCTTTTGCCTATCAAGCCACCCAATGGCTAAATTAACTCCCAGATTCTGTTGTGGGACTCCCCAAGATTGCACTCTTTAAGAAAGCTCTTGAAAAATAATTCACTCTCAACTCTGCCTGACAATGCTTCAGCAACTTTTCCCCTGTGTCCCATCTCTTTCTGTCCTCCCTCTGCTGCCTGTATCTTCTTACTACTTTTACTGTAGACCAACACTGCTTGATTGCAATCTCCTCCAAATACAGTTCACTGTAATAATAATTAATTGTAGTAATCTATGCATTAACTGTAATAATCTGTGCATTTTGCTGCTTTGGCGAGCATGTATGACTAGGCTTCTGTCGGAGCTGCTTTGTTTTTTTTCATCTAACTTGACGTGGAACCTTTGCAAATGACCAAATTTGCTCAAAAGTGTTTCTCTGAAATACAAATAAATAAATAAATAAAATAACTGCAGCGTCTGTGGGCATATGGACATTAGTATGGACGCTATTTGGACTGCACTGTGCCTCTCAGGATTTAAGGGAGGGAGTAGCCATATTTAGTGCTATAGTCCATATTGAATCTATTTACTACTATAGCCATGTTTAACGTTATCGTCTGCGAAGGCTCTAAAGAACTGCTTAACTGTTTGCATGCATGTTAAAGTATTTTGCCTTGTCTGTGTTAAAAGTGAATTATTGCATTCTGTGGGAATCTTGCTAAACGTCTGGGCATATCTGGGCAGCTTGGCAGGTTGTTAGGCAGGTAATAGGCAGTAAATAGTTTTGGGATGCTTAGTGATAAGGCTGGGATGCCACCCCTGTTGCCTGGCAAACTGTTCATGCACATGTAGGTGGTTGAGTCACCAGAAGTGCACCGCTGTCAACCTGAGGAAATGGTTGGGATGCCAGGGTTTAGGTCCTGTACTGTAGAGGATGTGAGAGTTTAACCACCATTACGGTGGTGTAACCAGTAGTCTGAGACGTGGGAGCAGTGAGGGAGTGTGTATACTTCTCTGTGTCCCACGGCAAGGTAGCTGGTTTGGGATGCTCCCTGAAGGGTGCGTACATGTTGCACACAGTTTATGTTCTGTTTTGGGCCTGTGATTAAATAGTTAATATGTCTCTGCCCCACTGGCAGGGACTCCACAGGTCACAGGTCACTGTAGGTGCACAAGAGTATAAAAGTCAGTTTTGGTGCCAAGGAGAAGAGCCCGCGTGGGGCTGGAGTGGTGCACAGGAGTGTGAGAGTAGGGGCAATTGCCTGCTCTTGGGAAGACACATGGTTTCTGTGGGTGCAAAGTCAGTAAAGACAGTGAGTGACATGGCGGCGGCCACTAGTTTGGGTTGGGGGTTGCCTTGCTGTGGTTTTCCCTTTCTATGTCTCCTCCAGCAGGACTGATACAAAATCATGCCAGGGAGAAAGAGAAGAGCAGATGGGGCAGGATGGTGCAGCAGGAGAGTGACCTGCGGGTGCCTTCAGAGGAAGAGAGGCACAGAGGATTGAGCCCAGGGACAGTGGAACAAGTGCTGGTTTTGGAGCAATAATGCCAACCCGGCTGTGGGAGCTCCATTGGTGCTTGCTGTGTTTCTATTGCTATGAGCACCCCTCCACTTCATGTAACATAAGACATACCCCTAGACACTGGGGATGGGGGGGCTCATACGAAGTAAGTAAAAAGACATAACTGCAATAAAAACCTCAAAACTGGTTATTTTTTTTGGATTAACAACTTGCTGGAGAGAGGTGACCCTAGACGCAGCCTCGGGCCACCCAGCTAGTCATTAATCCTGTTCATAGCACAATCAACTCACAGTGATTGGCCACCATAATCGTGTACTATGACCCAATACCTCACCCCCAACCCCCCACCTCCAATCACCCCACTTCTCTTACTCTGACAGTCTACTCTAAGCTGCTACTTCCCTTCTCTTCCCTTACTGACAAAGTCTACTCAGACTGCTACCCACCTACTGTCTAGCACTTAGTAACCCAAGTGTCTTATTAGCGCAAAAACAGTGTAATTTTTACAGCATTTTTATTGTGTATTTTTACATCCTGATGCTGCTTGTAAACTCTTTGCACTTTTGTAACTGTTTATTTTATGTACACTTGTGTACCACACAATTATGTCTCATGTTTTGTGACTGCACCAAATGTTCTTGTATTATGTGTCTAATTTTTTGACTTGGAACCTTTGTAAAAGAGTCTCTCGGCGCAAAGGTATTTATCTGAACCTGAAGTAAATAAATAAATTAAATAAAATAATCTCTCAGGAAATTACCAGCTTCTCAGTTGTTATTACTTAATTATTTCTAATTAGCAGCTGTTTATAATGTTGCTATTTTAAACAATTATATTCATGCAATTGTAACCTCCCCTACAAATATAGTAGTTACTAAGTTGTCCTTAAAGGAAAGCTATCATCAAGACAGCCTCCCGCCCCCGCAAGGCTTTCCCTCTGGTTAAGCCTTTTAAGTATGTTGCAGGGTTTTTCTCCCGCCGCAAAATACTTTATTTTAATTACAAAAAGTCTGCAACCTGGGAGTCTGTTGAATGCTAGCAGGGCTCCATTATATGTAAAGTTGCGGTGATGCACCATGCGCTTCAATACTTTTGTATTAAAGCGAAAGGTGCATCTCTGCACATTTACACATAATGGAGCCCCATTACCGTCCAACAGACATCCGAGTCATGGACTTTTATAATTAAAATAATGTGGATGCTGGCAGGAGAAAATGCTGCAACATACTTAAAAGGCTTAACTGGAGGGTAAGCCTTGTGGGGGTGAGAGGCTGTCTTGGTGACAGCTTTCCTTTAATCCCTGCCCAGCAGAGTAAGGGTTAAAGTTTCTCAGTCTAAAAAAAGGTCTGTGACTCCTGTACCAGCAGATTTGGTTGTAGTTTCTGTAGCACCGACGCCACTGTCCCAGCAGATGCTGGAAAAGCTCCAATGCCACAGACACTACTGTCCCAGCAGGTTCCATGTCATAATGGTGAAAATTTTACAGCGACTCGCGAAAGAGCATGTACATTTCGCCCAATGTCAAAGCGGCATAGAACCCACCTCAGCAGCCACCAATTGGGTAATGGAAAAACATTTCAAAATGGGACCTTAAAGTTAATGTTTAATGTGGGGGGCTATGCCTTCCGCACCCCCATATTAAAATAATCATCTCTGGGGAGGGGAGGACACTGGGGGACAGGAAACTACACGGGGGGGAGGTACAGTGACTGGGGCACCAGAACCACAGGATGGAAACACGCACACCAAAAAATACCAACACCAGAAAGTTACAAAAAATCTACCTGCAGGCAGTCCCAAATCTAGGACCATCGGAACCACAGGTGGCGTCCATACCCACCACACCAGGTGACCAATTCAGCAGCAGTAGGCTGCACTGCCCCATTTAGCTCATAGCACCAGGCAAACCCGCATCATTCGCTGTCGCTCTTCTGTCCCTCCTCCCTCGCTGAAACCTCACCGTCGCTGCTCCTACAGGCACGCAAATTGAATCGCTCATATCTGAGTCGCTCAGTTTGCTTCATCCATATCACGGGATACCATCCCAGCATATCTACATCTGCTAGGAAACTTTACCTCGCACAGACACTACTGTCCCAGCAGATGCTAGGACACCTGCCTTCTTCATAGGCACTAGTGACCCAGCAGATGCTGGCAGTTCTATTCACACAGGCACTACTGTCCCAACAGATCCATATCTGCTGGGTCAGTTTACCTTACCTAAGACACTACTGTACAGCAGATGCTGGGACACTTCACCGCAGGCACAAGTGTCCCAGCAGATGCTGGCAGAGTTGTGTTCGCTGTCTACAGGCATTACTGTTCCAGCAGATTCTGTAAGTCAACCCTTCACCACAGGTACTAGTATCACAGATGATGTTGGTAGAGATGTGTTACCAAAGGAACTACTTTCCCAGCAGATTCACATCTGCTGGGACATTTTTTACATCTCACACTACTGTCCCATCACATGCTGGGACACTTTTTTTCATCAGAGGCACTATTGTCCCTATAGATACTGGCACAGTTCTGTTAACGCAGGCACTACCTCAGCAGCTCTGTATCTGCTGGCCACTTAACTTGCCTCACATATTGCCGTTACAGCACATGATGTGATGCGCTAAGATACACGTGATTCTGGTAAAGGAAGGACTCACAGCATGTGCTGAGGCAGTAGTGTCTGTGCTGGATAAAGTATCCCAGCATATTCAGATCTGCTGGGACAGTAGTGTCAGTGCTGGATAAAGTATCTCAGCCTATTGAGATCTGCTGGGACAGTAGAGTCTGTGCTGGAGAAAGTATCCCAGCATATTCAGATCTGCTGCATCAGTAGTGTCTGTGCTGGATAAAGTATACCAGCATATTCAGATCTGCTGGGACAGTAGTGTCTGTGCTGAATAAAATATGCCAGCATATTCAGATCTGCTGGGACAGTAGTGCCAGCAGAAACAGAATTCTGCCAGCATCTGCTGGGACACTAGTGTGTGTGTGATAAAGAGAAGTGTCCCAGCATGATTAGGGTTAAGGGAAGTGTTTTAGCATCTGCTGGCACAGCAGTGTCTGTGTTAGGTAAAGCATCCCAGCATCTGCTGGCACAGTAGTGTCTGTGCTAGGTAAAGCATCCCAGCATCTGCTGGCAAAGTAGTGTCTGTGCTAGGTAAAGCATCCCAGCATCTGCTGGCAAAGTAGTGTCTGTGCTAGGTAAAGCAACCCAACATCTGCTGGCACAGTAGTGCCTGTGCTAGGTAAAGTATCCCAGCATCTTCTGGCATAGTAGTGTCTGTGCTTGGTAAAGCATCCCAGCATTTGCTGGCACAGTAGTGTCTGTGCTCGGTAAAGCAACCCAACATCTGCTGGCACAGTAGTGTCTGTGCTCAGAAAAGCATCCCAGCATCTGCTGGCACAGTAGTAGCTGTGCTAGGTAAAGTATCCCAGCATCTGCTGAGACAGTAGAGTCTGTGCTAGGTAAAGTATCCCAACTTCTGCTGGGACAGCAGTGTCTGTGCTTGATAAAGCATCCCAGCATCTGCTGGCACAGTAGTGACTGTGCTAGGTAAAGTATCCCAGCTTCTGCTGAGACAGTAGAGTCTGTGCTAGGTAAAGTATCCTAGCATCTGCTGAGACAGTAGAGTCTGTGCTAGGTAAAGTATCCTAGCATCTGCTGAGACAGTAGTGTCTGTGTTAGGTAAAGCATCCCAGCATCTGCTGGCACAGTAGTGTCTGTGCTAGGTAAAGCATCCCAGCATCTGCTGGCAAAGTAGTGCCTGTGCTAGGTAAAGTATCCCAGCATCTTCTGGCATAGTAGTGTCTGTGCTCGGTAAAGCATCCCAGCATTTGCTGGCACAGTAGTGTCTGTGCTCAGTAAAGCAACCCAACATCTGCTGGCACAGTAGTGTCTGTGCTCAGAAAAGCATCCCAGCATCTGCTGGCACAGTAGTAGCTGTGCTAGGTAAAGTATCCCAGCATCAGCTGAGACAGTAGTGTCTGTGCTCGGTAAAGTATCCCAACATCTGCTGGGACAGCAGTGTCTGTGCTTGGTAAAGCATCCCTGCATCTGCTGGCACAGTAGTGTCTGTGCTAGGTAAAGTATCCCAGCTTCTGCTGAGACAGTAGAGTCTGTGCTAGGTAAAGTATCCTAGCATCTGCTGAGACAGTACTGTCTGTGCTAGGTAAAGCATCCCAGCATCTGCTGGCACAGTAGTGTCTGTGCTACGTAAAGTATCCCAGCATCTGCTGAGACAGTAGTGTCTGTGCTAGGTAAAGTATCCCAGCTTCTGCTGAGACAGTAGAGTCTGTGCTAGGTAAAGTATCCTAGCATCTGCTGAGACAGTAGTGTCTGTGCTAGGTAAAGTATCCCAGCATCTGCTGAGACAGTAGTGTCTGTGCTAGGTAAAGTATCCCAGCATCTGCTGAGACAGTAGTGTCTGTGCTAGGTAAAGTATCCCAGCATCTGCTGAGACAGTACTGTCTGTGCTAGGTAAAGCATCCCAGCATCTGCTGGCACAGTAGTGTCTGTGCTAGGTAAAGTATCCCAGCATCTGCTGAGACAGTAGTGTCTGTGCTAGGAAAAGTATCCAAGCTTCTGCTGAGACAGTAGAGTCTGTGCTAGGTAAAGTATCCTAGCATCTGCTGAGACAGTAGTGTCTGTGCTAGATAAAGCATCCCAGCATCTGCTGGCACAGTAGTGTCTGTGCTAGGTAAACTATCCCAGCATCAGCTGGCACAGTAGTGTCTGTGCTAGGTAAAGTATCCCAGCATCTGCTGAGACAGTAGTGTCTGTGCTAGGGAAAGCATTACAGCATCTGCTGGCACAGTAGTGTCTGTGCTAGGTAAAGCATCCCAGCATCTGCTGAGACAGTAGTGTCAGTGCTAGGTTAAGTTTCCCAGCATCTGCTGAGACAGTAGTGTCTGTGCTAGTTAAAGCACCCCAGCATCTGCTGGCACAGTAGTGTCTGTACTAGGTAAAGTATCCCAGCATCAGCTGAGGCTATAGTGTCTGTGCTAGATAAAGCATTCCAGCATCTGCTGGCACACTAGTGTCTGTGCTAGGTAAAATATCCCAGCATCTGCTGGCACAGTAGTGTCTGTGCTAGGTAAAGTAACCCAGCATCTGCTGAGACAGTAGTGTCTGTGCTAGGTAAAGTATCCTAGCATCTGCTGGCACAGTAGTGTCTGTGCCAGATAAAGCATCCCAGCATCTGCTGAGACAGTAGTGTCTGTGCTAGGTAAAATTTCGCAGCATCTACTGAGACAGTAGTTTCTTTGCTCGGTAAAGCATACCAGCATCTGCTGGCACAGTAGTGTCTGAGCTAGATAAAGCATCCAAGCATCTGCTGAGACAGTAGTGTCTGTGCTGGGTAAAGTATCCCAGCATCTGCTGATATAGTAGTGTCAGTGCTAGGTAAAGTATCCCAGCATCTGCTGAGACAGTAGTGTTTGTGCTCAGTAAAGTATCCCAGCATCTGCTGAGACAGTAGTGTCTGTGCTCAGTAAAGTATCCCAGCATCTGCTGAGACAGTAGTGTCTGTGCTAGGTAAAACATCCCAGCATCTGCTGACACAGAAGTTTCTGTGCTAGGTAAAGTATCCCAACATCTACTGAGACAGTAGTGTCTGTGCTAGATAAAGCATTCCAGCATCTGCTGGCACAGTAGTGTCTGTGCTAGGTAAAGTATCCCAGCATCTGCTGAGACAGTAGTGTCTGTGCTAGCTAAAGCATCCCAGCAACTGCTGGCACAGTAGTGTCTGTGCTAGGTAAAGCATCCCGGCATCTGCTGAGACAGTAGTGTCTATGCTAGGTAAAGTTTCACAGCATCTGCGGAGACAGCAGTTTCTTTGCTTGGTAAAGCATACCAGCATCTGCTGGCACAGTAGTGTCTGTGCTAGACAAAGCATCCCAGCATCTAATGGCACAGTAGTGTCTGTGCTAGGTAAAGTATCCCAGCATCTGCTGAGACAGTAGTGTCTGTGCTAGGTAAAGTATCCCAGCATCTGCTGAGACAGTAGAATGTCTGTGCTAGGTAAAGTATCCCAGCATCTGCTGAGACAGTAGTGTCTGTGCTAGGTAAAGTATCCCAGCATCTGCTGAGCACAGTACTGTCTGTGCTAGGTAAAGCATCCCAGCATCTGCTGAGACAGTAGTGTCCGTGCTAGGTAAAGTATCCCAGCATCTGCTGAGACAGTAGTGTCTGTGCTAGGTAAAGCATTACAGCATCTGCTGGCACAGTAGTGTCTGTGCTAGGTAAAGCATCCCAGCATCTGCTGAGACAGTAGTGTCTGTGCTAGGTTACGTTCCCAGCATCTGCTGAGACAGTAGTGTCTGTGCTAGGTAAAGCACCCAGCATCTGCTGGCACAGTAGTGTCGGTACTAGGTAAAGTATCCCAGCATCTGCTGAGGCAGTAGTGTCTGTGCCAGATAAAGCATTCCAGCATCTGCTGGCACACTAGTGTCTGTGCTAGGTAAAATATCCCAGCATCTGCTGGCACAGTAGTGTCTGTGCTAGGTAAAGTATCCCAGCATCTGCTGGCTCAGTAGTGTCTGTGCTAGGTAAAGCATCCCAGCATCAGCTGAGACAGTAGTGTCTGTGCTAGGTAAAGTTTCGCAGCATCTGCTGAGACAGTAGTTTCTGTACTCAGTAAAGCATCCATTATCTGCTGGCACAGTAGTGTCTGTGCCAGATAAAGCATCCCAGCATCTGCTGAGACAGTAGTGTCTGTGCTAGGTAAAGTTTCGCAGCATCTGCTGAGACAGTAGTTTCTTTGCTCAGTAAAGCATACTAGCATCTGCTGACACAGTAGTGTCTGAGCTAGATAAAGCATCACAGCATCTGCTGAGACAGTAGTGTCTGTGCTGGGTAAAGTATCCCAGCATCTGCTGATATAGTAGTGTCAGTGCTAGGTAAAGTATCACAGCATCTGCTGAGACAGTAGTGTTTGTGCTCGGTAAAGTATCCCAGCATCTGCTGAGACAGTAGTGTCTGTGCTCAGTAAAGTATCCCAGCATCTGCTGAGACAGTAGTGTCTGTGCTAGGTAAAACATCCCAGCATCTGCTGGCACAGAAGTTTCTGTGCTAGGTAAAGTATCCCAGCATCTACTGAGACAGTAGTGTCTGTGCTAGATAAAGCATTCCAGCATCTGCTGGCACAGTAGTGTCTGTGCTAGGTAAAGTATCCCAGCATCTGCTGAGACAGTAGTGTCAGTGCTAGCTAAAGCATCCCAGCAACTGCTGGCACAGTAGTGTCTGTGCTAGGTAAAGCATCCCGGCATCTGCTGAGACAGTAGTGTCTATGCTAGAGTAAAGTTTCGCAGCATCTGCTGAGACAGTAGTTCTTTAGCTTGGTAAAGCATACCAGCATCTGCTGGCACAGTAGTGTCTGAGCTGGATAAAGCATCCCAGCATCTGTTGAGAAAGTAGTGTCTGTGCTTGGTAAAGTATCCCAGCATCTGCTGATATAGTAGTGTCTATGCTAGGTAAAGTATCCCAGCATCTGCTGAGACAGAAGTGTTTGTGCTTGGTAAAGTATCCCAGCATCTGCGGAGACAGTAGTGTCTGTGCTCAGTAAAGTATCACAGCATTTGCTGGCACAGTAGTGTCTGTGCTAGGTAAAGCATCCCAGCATCTGCAGGCACAGTAGTGTCTGTGCTAGGTAAAGTATCCCAGCATCTGCTGAGACAGTAGTGTCTGTGCTAGGTAAAGCATCCCAGCATCTTCCAGCATAGTAGTGTCTGTTCCAGGTAAAGCATCCCAGCATGTGCTGGGACAGGAGTGCTTGCGCTAGGTAAAGTATCCCAGCATCTGCTGAGATAGTAGTCTCTGTGATAGGAAAAGTATCCCAGCATCTGTTGAGACAGTAGTTTCTTTGCTCGGTAAAGCATACCAGCATCTGCTGGCACAGTAGTGTCTGTGCTAGATAAAGCATCCCAGCATCTGTTGAGACAGTAGTGTCTGTGCTTGCTAAAGTATCCCATCATTTGTTAATACAGTAGTGTCTGTGCAAGGTAAAGCAACCCAGCATCAGCTGAAACAGTAGTGTTTGTGCTCGGTAAAGTATCCCAGCATCTGCTGAGACAGTAGTGTCTGTGCTCGGTAAAGTATCCCAGCATCCTCTGACACAGTAGTGTCTGTGCTAGGTAAAGCATCCCAGCATCTACAGGCACAGTAGTGTCTGTGCTAGGTAAAGTATCCCAGCATCTGCTGAGATAGTAGTGCCTGTGCTAGGTAAAGTATCCCAGCATCTGCTGAGACAGTAGTGTCTGGGCTAGGTAAAGCATCCGAGCATCTTCCAGCACAGTAGTGTCTGTGCTAGGTAAGGTATCCCAGCATCTGCTGAGGTAGCAGTGTCTGTGCTTGGTAAAGTATCAAAGCATCTACTGAGACAGTAGTGTCTGTGCTAGGTAAAGCACCCCAGCATCTTCAAGCATAGTAGTGTCTGTGCCAGGTAAAGCATCCCAGCATCTGCTGGACCAGGAGTGTCTGTACTAGGAAAAGCATCCCAGCATCTGCTGAGATAATAGTCTCTGTGATAGGTAAAGTATCCCAGCATCTGCTGAGGTAGTAGTGTCTGTGCTAGGTAAAGTATCCCAGCATCTTCTGGCATAGTAGTGACAGTGCTTGGTAAAGCATCCCAGCATCTGCTGGCACAGTAGTGTGTGTGCTCGGTAAAGCAACCCAATGTCTGCTGGCACAGTAGTGTCTATGCTCGGTAAAGCATCCCAGCATCTGCTGGCACAGTGGTGTCTGTGCTCGGTAAAGCATCCCAGCATCTACTGGCACAGTAGTGTCTGTGCTAGGTAAAGCATCCCAGCATCTGCTGGGACAGAAGAGTCTGTGCTAGGTAAAGCATCCCAGCATCTGCTGAGATAGTAGTGTCTGTGCTAGGTAAAGTATCCCAGCATCTGCTGGCACAGTAGTGTCTGTGCTAGGTAATGTTTCCCAGCATCTGCAGGCACAGTAGTGTCTGTGCTAGGTAAAGTAATCCCAGCATCTGCTGAGACAGCAGTGTTTGTGCTTGGCAAAGTATCCCAGCATCTGCTGGCAAAGTAGTGTCTGTGCTAGGTAAAGCAACCCAACATCTGCTGGCACAGTAGTGCCTGTGCTAGGTAAAGTATCCCAGCATCTTCTGGCATAGTAGTGTCTGTGCTTGGTAAAGCATCCCAGCATTTGCTGGCACAGTAGTGTCTGTGCTCGGTAAAGCAACCCAACATCTGCTGGCACAGTAGTGTCTGTGCTCAGAAAAAGCATCCAGCATCTGCTGGCACAGTAATAGCTGTGCTAGGTAAAATATCCCAGCATCTGCTGGAGACAGTAGAGTCTGTGCTAGGTAAAGTATCCCAACTTCTGCTGGGACAGCAGTGTCTGTGTGATAAGCATCCCAGCATCTGCTGGCACAGTAGTGACTGTGCTGGGTAAAAGTATCCAGCTACTGAGACAATTAGAGTCTGTGCTAGGTAAAGTATCCTAGCATCTGCTGAGACAGTAGAGTCTGTGCTAGGTAAAGTATCCTAGCATCTGCTGAGACAGTAGTGTCTGTGTTGAGTAAAGCATCCCAGCATCTGCTGGCACAGTAGTGTCTGTGCTAGGTGAAGCATCCCAGCATCTGCTGGCAAAGTAGTGCCTGTGCTGGGTAAAATGTCCAGCATCTTCTGGCATAGTAGTGTCTGTGTGCTCGTTAAAGCATCCCAGCATTTGCTGGCACAGTAGTGTCTGTGCTCAGTAAAAACAACCCAACATCTGCTGGCACAGTAGTGTCGGTGCTCAGAAAAGCATCCCAGCATCTGCTGGCACAGTAGGCTGTGCTAGGTAAAGTATCCAGCATCTGCTGAGACAGTAGTGTCTGTGAACTAGGTAAAGTATCCCAACATCTGCTGGGACAGCAGTGTCTGTGCTGAGTAAAGCATCCTGCATCTGCTGGCACAGTAGTGTCTGTGCTGGGTAAAGTATCCAGCTTCTGCTGAGACAGTGAAGTCTGTGCTGGGTAGAGTATCCTGGCATCTGCTGAGACAGTACTGTCTGTGCTAGGTAAAGCATCCAGCATCTGCTGGCACAGTAGTGTCTGTGCTACAGTAAAGATATCCCAGCAACTGCTGAGACAGTAGAGTCTGTGCTGGCTGAGAGTATCTCCTAGCATCTGCTGAGACAGTAGAGTCTGTGCAGAAAGTATCCTAGCATCTGCCGAGTAAGTAGTGTCTGTGCTAGGTAAAGTATCCTAGCATCTGCTGAGACAGTAGTGTCTGTGCGTAAAGATCCCAGCATCTGCCGAGACAGTACTGTCTGTGCTAAGTAAAAAGCATCCCAGCATCTGCTGGCACAGTAGTGTCTGTGCTAGGTAAAGTATCCAGCATCTGCTGAGACAGTGAGTGTCTGTGCTGGGTAAAGTATCCAAGCTTCTGCTGAGACAGTAGAGTCTGTGCTGGGTAAAGTATCCTGGCATCTGCTGGGACAGTAGTGTCTGTACTAGATAAACATCCCAGCATCTGCTGGCACAGTAGTGTCTGTGCTGAGTAAACTGTCCCAGCATCAGCTGGCACAGTGATGTCTGTGCTGAGTAAGTATCCCAGCATCTGCTGAGACAGTAGTGTCTGTGCTAGGAAAGCATTACAGCATCCTGCTGGCACAGTAGTGTCTGTGCTGGGTAAAGCATCCCAGCATCTGCTGAGACAGTAGTGTCAGTGCAGATTAAGTTTCCAGCATCTGCTGGAGACAGTAGTGTCTGTGCTAGTTAAAGCACCCAGCATCTGCTGGCACAGTAGTGTCTGTAACAGGAAAATGTCAGCATCAGCTGAGGCTATAGTGTCTGTGCTAGATAAAACATTCCAGCATCTGCTGGCACACAGAGTGTCTGTGCTGGGTAAAATACCCAGCATCTGCTGGCACAGTGGTCATGCTGGAGTAAAATAACCCAGCATCTGCTGAGACAGTAGTGTCTGTGCTGGGGAAAGTATCCTAGCATCTGCTGGCACAGTAGTGTCAGCGATAAAACATCCAGCATCAGGAGACAGTAGTGCCTATGCTAAAGTTTAGCAGATCTACTGAGACAGTAGTTTTGTCGGTAAGCATACCAGCATCTGCTGGCAGTAGTGTCTGAGCTAGATAAGCATCAAGCATCTGCTGAGACAGTAGTGTCTGTGCTGAGTAAATATCCAACTCTCTGCTGATATAGTAGTGTCAGTGCTAGTAAAGTATCCCAGCATCTGCTGAGACAGTAGTGTTTGTACTCAGTAAAGTATCAGCATCTGCTGAGACAGCCAGTGTGTACTCAGTAAAGTATCAGCATCTGCTGAGACAGTAGTGTCTGTGCTGGGTAAAACATCCCAGCATCTGCTGACACAGAAGTTTCTGTGTAGGTAAAATATCCCAACATCTACAGGACAATAGTGTGTGCTAGATAAACATTCCAGCATCTGTACGGTATGTCTGTGCTAGGTAAGTATCAGCATCTGCTGAGACAGTAGTGTCTGTGCTAGCTAAAAAATCCCAGCAACTGCTACAGTATCTGTGCTAGGTAAAGCATCCCGGATCTGCTGGACAGTAGTGTCTATGCTGGGTAAAGTTTCACGGCATCTGCAGGCAGCAGTTTCTTTGCTTGGTAAAACATACCAGCATCTGCTGGCACAGTAGTGTCTGTGCTAACAAAGCATCAGCATCAATGGCACAGTAGTGTCTGTGCTGGTAAAAATCCCAGCATCTGCTGAGACAGTAATGTCTGTGCAGGTAAGTATCCCAGCTTCTGCTGAGACAGTAGAATCTGTACTGGGTAAAGTATCCTAGCATCTGCTGGACAGAATGCTGTGCTAGGTAAAGTATCCAGCATCTGCTGAGACAGTACTATCTGTACTAGGTAAAACATCCCAGCATCTGCTGGCACAGTAATCTCCGTGTAGGTAAAATACCAGCATCTGCTGGACAGTAGTGTCTGTGCTAGGTAAAAGCATTACAACATCTGCTGGCACAATAGTGTCTGTACTAGAAAAACATCCAGCATCTGCTGAGACAGTAGTGTCTGTGCTGAGTTACATTTCCAGCATCTGCTGAGACAGTAGTGTCTGTGCTAGGTAAACACCCAGCATCTGCCAGCACAGTATGTAGTACTAGGTAAAATATCCAGCATCTGCTGAGGCAATCGTGTCTGTGCCAGATAAAGCATTCCAACATCTGCTGGCACAAGATGTCTGTGCTGGTAAAAATATCCAGCATGCTGGCACAGTATGTCTGTGCTAGGTAAAGTATCCAGCATCTGCTGTCAGTGAATGTCTGTGCTGGTAAACATCAGCATCAGCTGAGACAGTAGTGTCTGTGCTAGGTAAAGGTTCGCAGCATCTGCTGAGACAGTAGTTTCTGTACTCAGTAAAGCTCCATTATCTGCTGGCACGTAGTGTCAAAGCAGATAAAGCATCCAGCACTGCTGAGACAGTAGTGTTGTGCTAGGTAAAGTTGCGCACTCTGCTGAGACAGTAGTTTCTTTGCTCAGTAAAGCATACTAGCATCTGCTGACACAGTAGTGTCTGACTAATAAAGCATCAAGCATCTGCTGAGACAGTAGTGTCTGTGCTGGGTAAGTATCAGCATCTGCTGATATAGTAGTGTCGGTGCTAGAAAAGTATCACAGCATCTGCTGAGACAGTAGTGTTTGTGCTCAATAAAGTATCAGCATCTGCTGAGACAGTAGTGTCTGTGCTCAGTAAAGTATCCCAGCATCTGCCAAGACAGTAGTGTCTGTGCTAGGTAAACATCCCAGCATCTGCAGCACAGAATTTCTGTGCTGGTAAAATATCAACATCTACTGAGACATAGTGTCTGTATAGATAAACATTCCAGCATCTGCTGGCACAGTAGTGTCTGTATGGAGAAGAGTACCCAGCATCTGCTGAGACAGTAGTATCGCGCAAGCTAGCATCCCAGCAACTGCACGGCACAGAGTGTTCAGCAGGTAAAGCATCCGGCATCTGCTGGGACAGTAGTGTCTATGCGAATAAAATTCGCAGCATCTGCTGAGACAGTAGTTTCTTTGCTTGGTAAAGCATGCCATCTGCTAACAGTAGTGTCTGAGCTAGATAAAACATCAGCATCTGTTGAAAGTAGTGTCTGTGCTTGGTAAAGTATCAGCATCTGCTGATATAGTAGTGTCTATACTGAGTAAAGTACCAGCATCTACTGAGACAAGTGTTTGTGGCAGTAGTATCCATCTGCGGAGACAGTAGTGTCAATGCTCAGTAAGTATCACAGCATTGCTGGCACAGTGTGTCTGTGCTGAGTAAACATCCAACATCTGCAGGCACGTGTCTGTGCTAGGTAAAAATATCCAGCATCTGCAGAGACAGTAGTGTAATGCTAGGTAAAGCATCCCAGCATCTTCCAGCACAGTAGTGTCTGAGCTTTCAGGTAAAGCATCCAGCATGCTGTATTGGTGGAGTGCCCGCGCTAGGTAAAGTGGTCCAAAGTATCTGTTGAGATAGTAGCTCTGTGATAGAAAAGTATCCAGCATCTGTTGAGACAGTAGTTTCTTTGCTCATAAAACATACCAGCATCTGCTGGCACAGTACTTATGAACTAGATAAACATCCAGCATCTGTTGAGACAGTAGTGTCTGTGCTTGATAAGTATCCATCATTTGTTAATACAGTAGTGTCTGTACAAGTAAAGCAACCCAGCATCAGCTGAAACAGTAGTGTTTGTAACAAGTAAAATATCAGCATCTGCTGAGACAGTAGTGTCTGTACTCGGTAAGTATCCAGCATCCTCTGACAGTAGTGTCTGTGCTAGTAAAACCATCGCATCTACAGGCACAGTAGTGTCTGTGCTAGGTAAAATATCCCAGCATCTGCTGAGATAGCGTGCCTTGCTAAGTAAAGTAGCCCAGCATCTGCTGGAGTATTACAGTAGTGTCTGGGCCAGGAAGCATCCGAA
The DNA here is from genome assembly GCA_016271365.2 of Neoceratodus forsteri. Classification (NCBI taxonomy): domain Eukaryota; kingdom Metazoa; phylum Chordata; order Ceratodontiformes; family Ceratodontidae; genus Neoceratodus; species Neoceratodus forsteri. Next base: position 559,258,520 of record CM057450.1, on the reverse strand, counting down.
AGATCTTCCGTTAACAGTAGTTCAGTTAGGTAAGGCACCAGCATCTGCTGAGGTAGTAGGTCTGTGCTTAGTAAAGTATAAAGCATCTACTGAGACAGTAGTGTCTGTGCTGGTAAAACACCCAATCTTCAAGCATAGTAATGAATGTGCCGGGTAAACATCAGCATCTGCTGGGACAGAAGTCTGTACAGGAAAAGCATCAGCATCTGCTGGGTAGTCTCTGTGATAGGTAAAGTATCAGCATCTGCTGGTAGTAGTGTCTGTGCTAGGTAAAAGTATCCAGCATCTTCTGGCATAGTAGTGACAGTCTTGGTAAAACATCCAGCATCTGCTGGCACAGTAGTGTGTGCTCGGTAAAGCAACCCAACGTCTGCTGGCACAGTAGTGTCCAATAACAAAGTAAAGCATCCCAGCATCTGCTGGCACAGTGATGTCTGTGTAGTAAAGCATCCCAGCATCTACTGGCACAGTAGTGTCTGTGCTGGAAAAACATCCAGCTGCCAGGACAGAAGAATCTGTGAAATAAAGCATCCAGCATCTGCTGGAGATAGTAGTGTCTGTGTTAGTGGGGTATCCTGTTAATTCGTCATATTGTGCAGTGTTCAAAGTATGTTTCCCAACATCTGCAGGCACAGTAGTGTCTGTGCTAGGTAAAGTAATCCAGCATCTGCTGAGACAGCAGTGTTTGTGCTTGGCAAAGTATCCCAGCATCTGATGGCACAGTAGTGTTTGTGCAAGGTAAAGCATCCCAGCATCTTCCAGCATAGTGTCTCTGTAGCCAAAACATCAGCATCTGCTGGGGCCAGAAATATCTATGCTCGGTAAAGCATCCGACATCTGCTGAGACAATGGTGCCTTTGCTTGGTAAAACATCCCAGCATCTGCTGGCACAGTAGTAGCTGTGCTAGGTAAAGTATCCCAGCATCTGCAGAGACAGTAGTGTCTGTGCTCTGTAAAGTATCCCAGCATGTGCTGAGACAGCAGTGTCTGCGCTTGGTAAAGCATCCCAGCATCTGCTGGCACAATAGAGTCTGTGCTAGACAAAGCATCCCAGCATCTGCTGGCACAGTAGTGTCTGTGCTAGGTAAAATATCAGCATCTGGCACAGTGATATGCAACAAGGTAAGGTATCTCAGCATCTACTGGTGCAGTAGTGTCTGTGCTGGGTAAAATATCCAGCATCTGCAGGGCAGTAGTGTCTGTGCTAGGTAAAACATCCCAGCATCTGCAGGCACAGTAGCGTTCAGCAGGTAAAATCTCACATCTGCTGAGATAGCAGTGTTTGTGCTTGCTAAAGTATCCCAGCATCTGATGGCACAGTAGTGTCTGTGCAAGGTAAAGCATCCAGCATCTTCCAGCATAGTAGTGTCTGTGCTAGGTAAAGCATCCCAGTATCAGTTGGGACAGTAGTGTCTGTGCTAGGTAAAGCATCCCAGTTTCTGCTGAGATACTAGTCTCTCTGCTAGGTAAAGTATCCTGGCATCTGCTGAGATAGTAGTGTCTGTGCTAGCTAAAGTATCCCAGCATCTGCTGAGACAGTAGTGTCTGTGCAAAGTAAATCATCCTAGCATCGGCTGGTACACTAGTGTCTGTGCTAAGTACAGCATCACAGCATCTGCCGGCAGTAGTGTTGTGCTAGGTAAAACATCCCCGCGTCGGCTGAGACAAGTGTATTAGCTTAGTAAAAGCATCAGCATCTGCACTGGCAGTAGCTGTGTGGGTAAATAACCAGCATCTGCTGACACAGTAGTGTCTGTGCTCAATAAATGTCAGCATCTGCTAGGACAGCAGTGTCTCTACTAGGTAAAGTATCCCAACATCTGCTGAGACAGTAGTGTCTGTGCTACGTCGAACATCTCAGCATCTGCTGAGATAGTAGTATCTGTGCAAGGTAAAGCATCCCATCATCTGCTGAGACAGGAGTGTCTGTGCTAGGTAAAGCATCCCAGCATCTGCTGAGACAGTAGTGTCTGTGCTAGGTAAACCATCCAAGCATCTGCTGGCACAGTAGTGCATTTGCTTGGTAAAACATCCCAGCATCCGCTGGCACAGTAGTAGCTGTGCTAGGTAAAGTATCCCAGTATCTGCTGAGACAGTAGTGTCTGTGCTCAGTAAAGTATCCCAGCATGTGCTGAGGCAGTAGTGTCTGTGCTTTGTAAAGCATCCCAGCATCTGCTGGCACAGTAGTGTCTGTGCAAGACAAAGCATCCCAGCATCTGCTGACACAGTAATGTGTGCTGGTAATATCCCAGCATCTGCAGAACAGTAGTGTCTGTGCTCAGTAAAACATCCAAATCTGCTGAGACAGCAGTGTCTGTGCTATAAAAACATCAGCATCTGCTGGCACAGTAATGTCTGTAGACAAAACATCCAGCATCTGCTGGCACAGTAATGTCTGTGCTGGTAAAATGTCAACATCTGCTGACATAGTATCTCTGCTAGGTAAAGCATCCCAGCATCTTCAGGCACAGTAGTCTGTGCTAGTTAAAGTATCCATCATCTGCTGAGACAGTAGTGTCTGTGCTGGTAAAACATCCCAGCATCTCGGGGACAGTGAAATCTGTGCTAGGTAAAGTTTCGAGCATCTGCTGAGACAAATGTGTGCTGGGTAAAACATCCCAGCATCTGCTGGCACAGAAGTGTCTGTGCGAGGTAAAGTATCCCAGCATCTGCTGAGACAGTAGTGTCTGTGCTAGGTAAAGCATCCCAGCATCTGCTGAGACAGTAGTGTCTATGCTAGGTAAAGTTTCGCAGCATTAGCTGAGACAGTAGTTCCTTTGCCTGGTAAAGCATACTAGCATCTGCTGGGACAGTAGTGTCTGTGCTGGATAAAACATCCCAGCATCTGTTGAGACAGTAGTGTCTGTGCATGGTAAAGTATCCCAGCATCTGATGATATTGTAGTGTCTGTGCTAGGTAAAGTATCCCAGCATCTGCTGAGACAGTAGTGTTTGTGCTCGGTAAAGTATCCCACCATCTGCGGAGACAGTAGTGTCTGTGCTCGGTAAAGTATCACAGCATCTGCTGGCACAGTAGTGTCTGTGCTAGGTAAAGCATCCCAGCATTGCTGAGATAGTAGTCTCTGTGATATGTAAAGCATACCAGCATCTTCCAGCATAGTAGTGTCTGTGCCAGGTAAAGCATCCCAGCATGTGCTGGGACAGGAGTGCCTGCGCTAGGTAAAGCATCCCAGCATCTGCTGAGATAATAGTCTCTGTGATATGTAAAGTATCCCAGCATCTGTTGAGACAGTAGTTTCTTTGCGCGGTAAAGCATACCAGCATCTGCTGGCACATGAGTGTCAACCTGGGTAAAGCATCAGCATCTGCGGAGACAGTATGTCTGTGCTGGGAAAGTCCCCAGCATCTGCAGGACAGTAGTGTCTATGCTAGGTAAAGTATCCAGCATCTGCTGAAAACAGTAGTGTTTGTGCTCGATAGTATCACAGCAACTGCTGAGACAGTAGTGTCACAATATCGATAAAATATCAGCATCTGTGAGACAGTAGTGTCTGTGCTAGGTAAAGTAACCAGCATCTGCAGGACAGTAGTGTCTGTGCTAAGTCGAACATCAGCATCTGCCGAGATAGTAGTATCTGTGCAAGGTAAAGCGCCCATCATCTGCTGAGACAGTAGTGTCTGTGCTGGTAAAAGCATCCCAGCATCACTGAGACAGTAGTATCAATGCTAAGTAAACCATCAAAAATCTGCTGGCACAGTAGTGCATTTGTGAAAACATCCAGCATCTGCTGGCACAGTGAATCTGTGCTAACAAAACATCGCATCTGCTGACACAGTACCAGCTGTGCTGGTAAGCATCAGCATCTGCAGAGACAGTAGTGTCTGTATAGTAAAGTATCCCAATCTGATGAGACAGCAGTGTCTGTGCTTTGTAAAGCATCCCAGCATCTGCTGGCACAGTAGTGTCTGTGCTAGACAAAGCATCCCAGCATCTGCTGGCACAGTAGTGTCTGTGCTAGGTAAAGTATCCCAGCATCTGCTGACATAGTAGTGTCTCTGCTAGTTAAAGCATCCCAGCATCTGCAGGCACAGTAGTGTCTGTGCTAGTTAAAGTATCCCATCATCTGCTGAGACAGTAGTGTCTGTGCTAGGTAAAGCATCCCAGCATCTGCGGGGACAGTAGTATCTGTGCTAGGTAAAGTTTCCGAGCATCTGCAGAGACAGAAGTGTCTGTGCTGGGTAAGCATTCAAGCATGCTGGCACAAGTGTCAGTACTAGGTAAAGTATCAGCATCTCCTGAGACAGTAGTGTCTATACTAGCTAAAACATCCCAGCAACTGCTGGCACAGTAATGTCTGTGGGTAAGCATCTGGCATCTGCTGAGACAATAGTGTCTACGCAAATAAAGTTTGCAGCATTAGCAGGACAGTAGTTCCTTTGCTTGGTAAAGCATACTAGCATCTGCTGGCACAGTAGTGTCTGTGCTGATAATCTCCAGCATCTGACAGTGTCTCTGTTAGTAAAGCATCAGCATCTGTTGATATAGTGGTATGCAGGTAAGTATCCCATCTGCTGAGACAGTGGTGTTTGTGCTCGATAAAGTATCCCATCATCTGCGGAAACAGTAGTGTCACAATAAAAGAAGTATCACAGCATCTGCTGGCACAGTAATGTATATACTAGGTAAAACATCCAACATCTGCAGGCACAGTAGTGTCTGTGCAGTAAACTATCCCAGCATTTGCTGAGACAGTAGTGTCTGTGCTAGGTAAAGCATACCAGCATCTTCCAGCATAGTAGTGTCTGTGCTAGGTAAAGTATTCCAGCATCTGCAGAGACAGTAGTGTCTTTGCTAGGTAAAGTATCCCAGCATCTGCTGAGACGGTAGTGTCTGTGCTTGGTAAAGCATCCCAGGATCTGCGGGGACTGTAGTATCTGTGCTAAGTAAAGTTTCCGAGCATCTGCTGAGACTGTAGTGTCTGTGCTAGGTAAAACATCCCAGAATCAGCTGGCACAGAAGTTTCTGTGCTAGGTAAAGTATCCCAGCATCTGCTGAGACAGTAGTGACTGTGCCAGATAAAACAGTCCAGCATCTGCTGGCACAGTAGTGTCTGAGCTAGGTAAAGTATCCCAGCATCTGCTGAGGACAGTAGTGTCTATACTGCTAACATCCCAGCAACTGCTGGCACAGTAGTCAGTACTAGGTAAAGCATCTCTACTGAGACGAGTGTCTATGCTGGTAAAGATTAGCAGCATTTGCTGAGACAGTAGTTCTTAAACGGTAAGCATGCCAACATCTACTGGCACAGTAATGTCTGTGCTGAAAACATCAGCATATGTTGATACAGTAGTATCTGGCCTTGGTAAGTATCCAACATCTGCTGATATAGTAGTGTCTGTGCTAGGTAAAGCATCCCAGCATCTGGAGGCACAGTAGTGTCTGTGCTAGGTAAAGTATCCCAGCATCTGATGGCACAGTAGTGTCTGTGCTAGGTAAAGCATCCAAGCATCTGTAGGCACAGTAGTGTCTGTTCTAGGTAAAGTATCCCAGCATCTGCTGAGACAGTAGTGTGTGTGCTAGGTAAAACATCCCAGCATATTCCAGCATAGTAGTGTCTGTGCCAGGTAAAGCATCCCAGCATCTGCTGGGACAGGAGTGCCTACGCTAGGTAAAGCACCCCAGTATCTGCTGAGATAGTAGTCTCTGTGATAGGTAAATATCCAGCATCTGTGGAACAGTGGTTCTTTGGCAGTAAACATCCAGCATCTGTCACAGTAGTGTTTGTGTAAGACAAGTATCCAGCATCTGCTGGCACAGTAGAGATCACTATGGGTAAGTATCCCAGCCTGCGGGCACAGTATTATAGTTGCTAAGTAAGTTTCCAGCATCTGCTGGCACAGTGTCATGCTGGGTAAAGCATCATCTGCTGAGACAGTAGTGCCTGCAATTAGGTAAAGTTTCACAGCATCTGCTGAGACAGTAGTGTCTGTGCTAGGTAAAGTATCCCAGCATCTGCTGGAACAGTAGTGTCTCTGCTAGGTAAAGTATCTCAGCATCCTTTGAGAGAGTAGTGTCTGTGTAAGGTAAAGCATCCCAGCATCTGCTGGCACAGTAGTGTCTGTGCTAGATAAAGCATCCCAGCATCTGCTGAGACAGTAGTGACTATGCTAGGTAAAGTTTCCCAGAATCTGCTGAGACAGTAGTGTCCATGCTAGGCAAAGCATCCCAGCATCTGCTGGCACAGTAGTGTCTGTACTAGGTAAAGTATCCCAGCATCTGCTGAGACTGTAGTGTCTGTGCTAGGTAAAGCATCCCAGCATCTGCTGAGATGGTAGTGTCTGTGCTAGGTAAAGTTTCAAGGCATCTGCAGAGACAGTAGTTTCTGTACTCGGTAAAGCATCCCATTAACTGCTGGCACAGTAGTGTCTGTGCTAGATAAAGCATCCCAGCATCTGCTGAGACAGTAGTGTCTGTTAACAAGAATATTCCAGCATCTACTAAGACAGTAGTGTCTGTGCTAGGTAAATGTCAACATCTTCTGAGACATAGTGTTTGTGCTGTTTCTTTTATCACATCCAGTGGCCCTCTTGGCTGCCTGCCATACAGTATTTCAAATGGTGAAATCCCTTTGATGCCTGTGGCATCTCTGTAAAAGCAGGTAAGGCAGGCAAGTAATGGTCCCAATCTTTCCTTCCCCTTTATTAAACCTTTATGTTTGTTTGCACGCATGTGCAAGAAACATAGTGTCATCATCCGAGTTTTTGAGAGGTGTGTCAGTCTCTTCCAATTCAGTCAGTGTATTTGCAGGCGTGGTCGCAGTGTGCCAATCACTGCTCCAGCTGTCTATGACAGTGGTTGAAAATGCACTGGCATATAGTCGAAAGGGAGAGCTCCGCTTCAGTGAGCAGAGCTCCCCCACTCAACACCAGGCACACATATTGCATGCTGACACACTCCCCCCCAAGCACATACTGTATAGCCGACAGGGGTGCACAATGCTCCACGCCGCCCCCCAAAAAAAGCTTTCCTGGTGCTATGGTGGAGCCCACCCCAGCATGGCACACATCCCTTGGCCGGACGAGGTGCCTAATCCTGCTGGCTCCAGCTCTCCAAACAGCCTTACAGCTGCCAGGTTAGGAGCCCACCCCAGCATGGCAAACGGAGGTGGAGTCTAAGTGGGGTATTAGAGGCAGAGCTCAAGTCTGGTTTTGGAGGCGGAGCTTCTGAGTCTGGTTTTAGAGGCGGAGCTTCTGAGTGGGTTTTGCAGGCGGAGCTTCTGAGTGGGTTTTGGAGGCGGAGCTTCTAAATGGGGTTTTGGAGGCAGAGCTTCTGAGTCGGTTTTGGAGGCAGAGCTTCTAAGTGTGGTAATGGAGGCAGAGCTTCTGAGTCGAGTTTTGGAGGCGGAGCTTCTAAGTGGGGTATTGGAGGTGGAGCTTCTGAGTCAGGTTTTGGAGGCAGAGCTTCTAAGTGGGGTATTGGAGGTGGAGCTTCTGAGTTGGGATTTGGAGGCAGAGTTTCTAAGTGGGGTATTCGAGGTGGAGCTTCTGAGTCTGGTTTTGGAGGTGGAGCTTCTGAGTTGGGTTTTTATGGTGGACCTTCTGAGAGGGGTTTTGGAGTTGGAGCATCCGAGTGGGGTTTTGGAGGTGGAGCTTCTAAGTGTGGTATTGGAGGTGGAGCTTTGAGTCTGGTTTTGGTGGTGGAACTTCTGAATTGGATTTTGAGGCGGAGCTTTGAGTCGGGTTTTGGAGGCAGAGCTTGAGTTGGGTTTTGGAGGCAGAGTCAGGTTGGGTATTGGAGGCGGAGTTTGAGTCAGATTTTGGAGGCGGAGTCAAAGTGGGGTTTTGGAGGTGGAGCTAAGTGTGGTAGGTGGAGGCGGAGCTTCTGAGTCGGGTTTTGGAGGCAGAGCATCTGAGATGGGGTTTGGAGGTGGAGCTTCTAAGTGGGGTATTGGAGGCAGAGCTTCTGAGTGGGGTTTTGGTATCGGAGCATCTAAGTGGGGTGTTGGAGCAAAGCTTCTGAGTCTGGATTCGGAGGCGGAGCTTCTGAGTTGGGATTTGGAGGCAGAGCTTCTAAGTTGGGTATTGGAGGTGGAGCCTCTGAGTCGGGTTTTGGAGGCGGAGTGTCTGAGAGGGTTTTGGAAGTGGAGCCTCTAAGTGTGGTATTGGAGGCGGACCTTCTGAGTGGGGTATTGGAGGTGGAGCCTCTGAGTCAGGTTTTGGAGGCGGAGCTTCTAAGTGGGGTTTTGGAGGCAGAGCTTCTAAGTGTGGAATTGGAGCGGAGCTTCTGAGTAAGGATTTGGAGGTGGAGCTTCAGAGTTGGGTTTTGGAAGTGGAGCTTCTAAGTGGGGAATTGGAGTCAGAGCTTCTGAGTGGGGTTTTGGAGGCAGAGCTGCTGAGTGGGGTTTTGGAGGTGGAGCTTCTAAGTGGGGAATTGGAGTCAGAACTTCTGAGTGGGGTTTTGGAGGCAGAGCTTTTGAGTTGGGTTTTGGAAGTGGAGCTTCTAAGTTGGGTAATGGAGGCACAGCTTCTGAGTCGGGTTTTGGAGGTGGAGCTTCTAAGTGGGGTATTGGAGGTGGAGCTTCTGAGTCGGGTTTTGGAGGCGGAGCTTCTGAGTTGGGTTTTGGAGCCGGAGCTTCTGAGTTGGGTTTTGGAGGCAGAGCTTCTAAGTTGGGTAATGGAGGCAGAGCTTCTGAGTTGGGTTTTGGAGACTGAGCTTGGAATTGGGTTTTAGAGGTGGAGCTTCTAAGTTGGGTATTGAAGGCAGAGCTTCTGAGTCGGGTTTTGGAGGCAGAGCTTCTAAGTGTGGTATTGGAGGTGCAGCTTCTGAGTCTAGTTTTGGAGGTGGAGCTTCTGAGTTGGGTTTTGGAGGTAGAGCTTCTTAGTTGAGTATTGGAGGCAGAGCTTCTGAGTCGGGTTTTGGAGGTGGAGCTTCTGAGTAGGGTTTTGGAGGCGGAGCTTCTAAGTGGGGTGTTGGAGGCAGAGCTTCTGAGTCGGGTTTTGGAGGTGGAGCTTCTAAGTGTGTTATTGGAGGCAGAGCTTCGGAGTCTGGTTTTCAAGGTGGAGCTTCTGAGTTGGGTTTTGGAGGTGGAGCTTCTAGGTTGGGTATTGGAGGCGGAGCTCCGGAGTCAGGTTTTGGAGGCAGAGCTTCTAAGTGGGGTTTTGGAGGTGGAGCTTCTAAGTGTGGTATTGGAGGTGGAGTTTCTAGGTGTGTGATTTTAGGTGGAGCTTCTGAGTCGGGTTTTGGAGGCAGAGCTTCTGAGTTGGGTTTTGGAGGCAGAGCTTCTCACTGGGGTATTGGAGGTGGAGCTTCTTAGTCAGGTTTTGGAGGTGGAACTTCTGAGTTGGGTTTTGGAGGCAGAGCTTCTGAGTCGGGTTTTGGAGGCAGAGCTTCTAAGTGGGGTATTGGAGGCGGAGCTTCTGTGTCGAGTTTTGGAGGCAGGGATTCTGAGTTGGGTTTTGGAGGTGGAGCTTCTGAGTGGGGTTTTGGAGGTGGAGCTTCTGAGTTGGGTTTTGGAGGTGGAGCTTCTAATTTTGGTATTGAAGGCGGAGCTTCTGAGTGGGGGTTTGGATGTCGAGCTTCCGAGTCGGGTTTTGGAGGCAGAGCTTCTATGTGGGGTATTGGAGGCGGAGCTTCTGAGTTGGGTTTTGGAGGCAGAGCTTCTAAGTGGGGTTTTAGAGGCAGAGCTTTTAAGTGGGGTATTGGAGGCAGAGCTTCTGAGTCGGGGTTTGGAGGTGGAGCTTCTAAGTGTGGTATTGGAGGCGGAGCTTCTAAGTGGGGTTTTGGAGGCAGAGCATCTGAGTTGGGTTTTGGAGGTGGAGCTTCTAAGTTGGGAATTGGAGGTGGAGCTTCTGAGTGGGGGTTTGGATGTGGAACTTCTGAGTCGGGCCCTGGAGGTCCAGCTTCTGAGTGGGGGTTTGGAGGTGGGGCTTCTGAGTTGGGTTTGGAGGCAGAGCTTCTAAGTGGGGTATTGGAGGCAGAGCTCTGAGTCAGGTTTTGGAGGTGAAGCTTCTAAGTGTTGTATTGGAGGCAGAGCTTCTGAGTTGGGTTTTGGAGGCGGAGCTTCTGGGTGGGATTTTGGAGGCGGAGCTTCTAAGTGAGGTATTCGAGGTGGAGCTTCTGAGTCTGGTGTTGGAGGCGTAGCTTCTGAGTTGGGTTTTTAAGGTGGCCCTTCTGAGTGGGGTTTTGGGGGTGGAGCATCCGAGTGCGGTTTTGGAGGTGGAGCTTCTAAGTGGGGTTTTGGAGACAGCGTTTCTAAGCGTGGTATTGGAGGCGGAGTTTCTGAGTCGGGTTTTGGTGGTGGAGCTTCTGTGTTGGATTTTGGAGGCGGAGCTTCTGAGTCGGGTTTTGGAGGTGGAGCTTCTGAGTTGGGTTTAGGAGGCGGAGCTTCTTAGTGAGGTATTGGAGGCAGAGCTTCTGAGTCTGGTTATGGAGGCAGAGCTTCTGAGTTGGGGTTTGGAGGCAGAGCCTCTAAGTGGGGTTTTGGAGTTGGAGCTTTTAAGTAAGGTATTGGAGGCAGAGCTTCTGAGTCTGGTTATGGAGGCAGAGCTTCTGAGTCGGGTTTAGGAGGCGGAGCTTCTAAGTGGGGTATTGGAGGCAGAGCTTCTGAGTGGGGTTATGGAATCGGAGCTTCTAAGTGGGGTATTGGAGGCAGAGCTTCTGAGTCTGGATTCGGAGGCGGAGCTTCTGAGTTGGGTTTTGGAGGCGGAGCTTCTATGTTGGGTATTGGAGATGGAGCTTCTGAGTCAGATTTTGGAGGCAGAGCATCTGAGTTGGGTTTAGGAGGTGGAGCTTCTAAGTGGGATGTTGGAGGCAGAGCTTCTGAGTGGGGTTATGGGATAGGAGCTTCCAAGTGGGGTATTGGAGGCAGAACTTGGAGTCTGGATTTGAGGCGGAGTTTTGAGTTGGGTTTTGGAGTCAGAGCTTCTGGGTGGGGTTTTGGAGGTGGAGCTTCTAGGTGTGTGGTTTTAGGTGGAGCTTCTGAGTTGGGTTTTGGAGGCGGAGCATCTAAGAGGGGTATTGGAGGCAGAGCTTCTGAGTTGGGTTTTGGGGCAGAGCTTCTCACTGGGGTATTGGAGGTGGAGCATCTCAGTCAGGTTTTGGAGGCGGAGCTTCTGAGTCAGGTTTGGAGGTGGAGCTTCTAAGTCGGGTTTTGGAGGTGGAGCTTCTAAGTGTGGTATTGGGCCGGAGCTTGTGAGTGGGGTTTTGGAGGTGGAGCATCTGGTGGTTTTGGAGGTGGAGCTCTAGTGGGGGTATTGAGGCGGAGTTTGAGTTGGGTTTTGAGGCAAAGCTTCAAAGTGGGGTATTAGGAGGCGGAGCTTTGAGTCGGCTTTGGAGGCAGAGCCTAATTGGGGTATTGGAGGCAAAGCTCTGAGTCAGGGCTTTGGAGGCGGAGCTTTAAGTGTTGTATTGGAGGCAGAGCTTGAGTTGGGTTTTGGAGGGAGCCTGGGGTTTTTGGAGGCGGAGTTTGAGTTGGGTTTTGCAGGCAGAGCTTCTGAGTTGAGTTTTGGAGGTGAAGCTTCTAAGTTGGGTAATGGAGGCAGAGCATCTGAGTCGGGTTTTGGAGGCTGAGCTTCTGAGTTGGGTTTTGGAGGTGGAGCTTCTAAGTTGGGTATTGGAGGCGGAGCTTCTGAGTTGCGTTTTCGGAGGCAGAGCTTCTAAGTGTGGTATTTGAGGTAGAGCTCTGAGTCTGGTTTTGGAGGCGGAGCTTCTGACTTGGGTTTTGGAGGCAGAGCTTCTAAGTTGGGTATTGGAGGCAGAGATTATGAGTTGGGTCTTGGAGGCGGAAGTTCTGAATCAGGTTTTGGAGGTGGAGCTTCTAAGTAGGGTTTTGGAGGCGGAGCTTCTAAGTGGGGTGTTGGAGGCAGAGCTTCTAAGTCTAGTTTTGGAGGTGGAGCTCTAAGTGTGGTATTGGAGGCAGAGCTTGAGTCTGGTTTTGGAGGCAGAACTTGGAGTTGGGTTTGAGGTGGAGCTCGGTTGGGTATTGAGTGTAGCTCCTGAGTCAGGTTTGGAGGTGGAGTTTGGTGTTAGTGGATCAGAGCTCAAGTGGGGTATTGGAGGCAGAGCTTCTGAGTCTGGATTCGGAGGTGGAGCTTTGAGTTGGGTTTTGAGTGGAAGCATCTATGTTGGGTATTGGAGATGGAGCTTCTGAGTCGGGTTTTGGAGGCGGAGCATCTGAGTTGGGTTTAGGAGGTGAAGCTTCTAAGTGGGGCATTGGAGGCAGAGCTTCTGAGTCTGGATTCGGAGGCGGAGCTTCTGAGTTGGGATTTGGAGGCAGAGCTTCTGGGTAGGGTTTTGGAGGTAGAGCTTCTAGGTGTGTGATTTTAGGTGGAGCTTCTGAGTTGGGTTTTGGAGGCGGAGCTTCTGAGTTGGGTTTTGGAGATGGAGCATGTAAGTGAGGTATTGGAGGCGGAGCTTCTGAGTTGGGTTTTGGAGTCAGAGCTTCTCACTGGGGTATTGGAGGTGGAGCTTCTCAGTCAGGTTTTAGAGGTGGAGCTTCTGAGTTGTGTTTTGGAGGCGGAGCTTCTAAGTGGGGTAATGGAGGCGGAGCTTCTGAGTTGGGTTTTGGAGGTGGAGCTTCTGAGTGGGGTTTGGAAACGGAGCTTCTGAGTTGGGTTTTGGAGATGGAGCTTCTAAGTGTGGTTTTGGAGGCAGAGCTTCTAAGTGGGGTATTGGAGGCAGAGCTTCAGACTCGGGTTTTAGAAGCAAAGCTTCTAAGTGTGGTGTTGGAGGCGGAGCTTCTTAGTCTGGTTTTGGAGGCAGAGCTTCTGAGTTGGGTTTTGGAGGCGGAGCTTCTAAGTTAGGTATTGGAGGAGGAGCTTCTGAGTCAGATTTTGGAGGCAGAGCTTCTAAGTGGAGTTTTGGAGGTGGAGCTTCAATGTGTGGTATTGGAGGCGGAGCTTCTGAGTCAGGTTTTGGAGGCGGAGATTCAGAGTTGGGTTTTGGAGGTGGAGCTTCTAAGAGGGGAATTGGTGTCGGAGCTTCTGAGTGGGGTTTTGGAGGCGGCGCTTCTGAGTTGGGTTTTGGGGCGGAGCTTCCATGTGGGGTATTGGAGGCAGAGTTTCTGAATCTGTTTTTTGAGGTGGAGCTTCTGAGTTGGGTTTTGGAGGTGGAGCTTCTAAGTTGGGTAATGGAGGTGGAGCTTCTGAGTCGGGTTTTGGATGCTGAGCTTCTGAGTCGGGTTTTGGAGGTGGAGCTTCTGAGTTCGGTTTTGGAGGCGGAGCTTCTGAGTTGGTTTTTGGAGGTGGAGCTTCTAAGTTGGGTAATGGAGGTGGAGCTTCTGAGTCAGGTTTTGGAGGCTGAGCTTCTGATCTGGGTTTTGGAGGTGGAGCTTCTAAGTTGGGTATTGGAGACGGAGTTTCTGAGTCAGGTTTTTGGAGGCAGAGCTTCTAAGTGTGGTATTGGAGGTGGAGCTTCTAAGTTGGGTATTGGAGGCAGAGCTTCTGGTCGGGTTTGGAGGTGGAGCTTCTGGAATCGGGTTTTGAGGTGGAGCTCTAAGGGGTGTTGGAAGTAATGCTTCAAGTCGGGTGTTGGAGGCAGAACTTGAGTCTGGTTTTGGAGGAGGAGTTCTTGAGTTGGGTTTTGAGGTGGAGCATCTAGGTTGGGTATGGAGGGAGCTCCTGGAGTCAGGTTTTGGAGGCGGAACTTCTAAGTGGGGTTTTGAGGTGGAGCTTCTAGGTGTGGTATTGGAGGTGGAGCTTCTCAGTTGGTTTTGAGGCTGAGCTTCTGGGTTGGGTTTGAGACGGGCTTCTAGGTTGGGTGAGAGGCAGAGCTTCTGGTCGGGGTTTTGGATGTGGGGCTTCTACAACTGTGGTGGAGCAGAGCTTCTGAGTCTGAGCTTTGGGCAGAGCTTCTAAGTGGGGTTTGGAGGTGGAGGCGTCTAAGTGGTATTGGAGGTGGAACTTCTGAGTCGGGATTTGGAGGCAGGAAGCATCTGCGCGGTTTTGGAGTGCCAGCTTCTAAGTGGGTATTGGAGGCAGAGTTCTGAGTTGGGTTTTGGAGGCTGTACATCTGAGTTAGGTTTTGGAGGGAGCCTAAGGGGTATGGGAGGTGGAGCTTCTGAGTCCGGTTTGCCGGCAGAGCTTCTGAGTGAGGGTTTTGGAAGTGGAGCTTCTGAGTCGGGTTTTGGAGGCTGAGCTTCTGAGTTGGGTTTTGCAGGTGGAGCTTCTAAGTTGGGTATTGGAGGCAGAGTTTCTGAGTCAGATTTTTGGAGGCAGAGCTTTTAAGTGTGGTATTGGAGGTGGAGCTTCTGAGTCTGGTTTTGGAGGCGGAGCTTCTGAGTTGGGTTTTGGAGTCAGAGCTTCTAGGTGGGGTTTTGGAGTCAGAGTCTAAGTCGGGTATTGGAGGCAGAGCTCTGAGTGGGTTTTGGGAGGTAGCTTCTAAGTGTGGTATTGGAGGCAGAGCTTTGAGTCTGGTTTTGGAGGCGGAGCTTCTGAGTTGGGTTTTGGAGGTGGAGCTTCTAAGTTAGGTAATGGAGGCGGAGCTTCTGAGTTGGGTTTTGAGGCTGAGCTTCTGATTTGGGTTTTGGAGGTAGAGCTTCTAAGTTGGGTATTGGAGGCGGAGTTTCTGAGTCAGGTTTTTGGAGGCAGAGCTTCTAAGTGTGGTATTAGAGGTGGAGCTTCTGAGTCTGGTTTTGGAGGCAGAGCTTCTGAGTTGGGTTTTGGAGGCAGAGCTTCTAAGTGGGGTTTTGGAGACAGAGCTTCTAAGTCGGGTGTTTAAGGCAGAGCTTCTGAGTGGGTTTTTTAGAGACAGAGCTTCTAAGTCGGGTGTTTAAGGCAGAGCTTCTGAGCGGGTTTTGGAGATGAAACTTCTAAGTGTGGTATTGGAGGCAGAGCTTTTGAGTCTGGTTTTGGAGGCAGAGCTTCTGAGTTGGGTTTTGGAGGTGGAGCTTCTAGGTTGGGAATTGGAGGTGGAGCTCCTGAGTCAGGTTTTGGAGGCGGAGCTTCTAAGTGGGGTTTTGGAGGTGGAGCTTCTAAGTGGGGTTATGGGATCAGAGCTTCTAAGTGGGGTATTTGAGGCTGAGCTTCTGAGTCTGGCTTAGGAGGTGGAGCTTCTAAGCAGGGTTTTGGAGGCAGAGCTTCTAAGTATGGCATTGGAGGCAAAGCTTCTGAGTCGGATTTTGGAGGCGAAGCATCTGCTTTGGGTTTTGGATACGGAGCTTCTAAGTGGCGTATTGGAGGCAGAGTTTCTGAGTTGGGTATTGGAGGAGAAGCTTCCGTGTTGGGTTTTGGAGGTGGAGATTCTAAGTGGGGTATGGGAGGTGGAGCTTCTGAGTCCAGTTTTGGAGGTGGAGCTTCTAAGTGGAGTTTGGAGGTGGAGCTTCTGGTCAGGTTTTGGAGCGGAGCTTCAAGTGGGAGTTTTGGAGGCAGAGCTTCAAGTGGGTTTGGAGGCAGAGCTTCTAAGTGTGGTATTGAAAGCAAAGTTTGAGTCTGGCTTTGGAGGTGGAGCTTCTGAGTTGGGTTTTGGAGGCGGAGATTCAGTTGTGTATTGAGGCAGAGCTTCTGAGTCGGGTTTTGGAGGTGGAGCTTCTAAGTGTGTTATTGGCAGCCAAGCTTCTGAGTTGGGTTTTGGAGGAGCTTCTGAGTTGAGTTTTGGAGGTGTAGCTTCTATGTGGGGCATTGGAAGTGGAGCTTCTGAGTTGGGTTTTTGAGGTGGAGCTTCTACGTGGAGTTTTAGAGGTGAAGCTTCTTAGTGGGGTATTGGAGGCGGAGCTTCTGAGTTGGGTTTTGGAGGTGGAGCTTCTGAGTTGGATTTTGGAGGCGGAGTTTCTAAGTGGGGTATTGGAGGCAGATTTTCTGAGTCTGGTTTTGGAGGTGGAGCTTCTGAGTGGGGTTTTGGAGGCAGAGCTTCTGAGTGGGGTTTTGGAGGTGGAGCTTCTTAGTCGGGTTTTGGAGGAGGAGCTTCAGAGTTGGGTTATGGAGAAAAAGCTTCTAAGTGGGGTATTGGAGTCAGTGCTTCTGAGTTGGATTTTGGAGGCAGAGCTTCTGAGTTTGGTTTTGGAGGCAGAGCTTCTAAGTTGGGTTTTGGAGGCGGAATTTCTTAGAGAGGTATTGGAAGCAGAGCTTCTGAGTCTGGTTTTGGAGGCAGAGCTTCTGAGCTGGGTTTTGGAGGCAGAGCTTCTAAGTTGGGTATTGGAGGCGGAGCTTCTAAGTTGGGTATTGGAGGCGGAGCTTCTGAGTCGGGTTTTGGAGGTGGAGCTTCTAAGTGCAGTTTTGGAGGCAGAGCTTTTAAGTGTGGTATTGGAGGCTGAGCTTCTGAGTCAGGTTTTGGAGGCAGAGCATCTGAATTGGGTTTTGGAGGAGGATCTTCTAAGTGGGGTATTGGAGGTGGAGCTTCTGAGTCGGGTTTTGCCGGCAGAGCTTCTGAGTGAGGTTTTGGAAGTGGAGCTTCTGGGTTGGGTTTTGGAGGCAGAACTTCTAAGTGGGTTTTGGAGTGGAGCTCTAAGGTGATATCGAGGCGGAGCTCAGAGTCGGGTTTTGAAGCAGATCTCTAAGTGTGGTGTTGAGGTGAGCTCTTAGTCTGGCTTTGGAGGAGGAGCTTTGAGTTGGGTTTGGAGGCAGAGTCGGTTGGGTATTGGAGGGAGCTTGAGTCAGATTTTGGAGGCAGTTTAGTTTGGTTTTTGAGGAGGAGTCAGAGTTGGTTTTAAGTGGGTATTGGAGGCAGAGTTTTGAGTCTGGTTTTGAGGTGGAGCTCTGAGTGGGGTTTTGAGGGGAGTTTAGTGGGTTTTGGAGGAGGAGCTAGGAGTTGGGTTTTGAGAAAGCTTCTAAGTGGGGTATTGGAGTCAGAGCTTGGAGTTGGATTTTGAGGCAGAGCTTCTGAGTTTGGTTTTGGAGGCAGAGCTTCTAAGTTGGGTTTTGGAGGCGGAATTTCTTAGAGAGGTATTGGAAGCAGAGCTTCTGAGTCTGGTTTTGGAGGCAGAGCTTCTGAGCTGGGTTTTGGAGGCAGAGCTTCTAGGTTGGGTATTGGAGGCGAGCTCTGAGTCAGATTTTGAGGTGGAGTCTAAGTGCAGTTTGGAGGCAGAGCTTTTAAGTGTGGTATTGGAGGCTGAGCTTCTGAGTCAGGTTTTGGAGGCAGAGCATCTGAATTGGGTTTTGGAGGAGGAGCTTCTAAGTGGGGTATTGGAGGTGGAGCTTCTGAGTCGGGTTTTGCAGGCAGAGCTTCTGAGTGAGGTTTTGGAAGTGGAGCTTCTGGGTTGGGTTTGGAGGCAGAACTTCTAAGTGGGGTTTTGGAGGTGGAGCTTCTAAGTGGGATATTGGAGGCGGAGCTTCAGAGTCGGGTTTTTGAAGCAGATCTTCTAAGTGTGGTGTTGGAGGCGGAGCCTCTTAGTCTGGCTTTGGAGGAGGAGCTTCTGAGTTGGGTTTTGGAGGCAGAGCTTCTAAGTTGGGTATTGGAGGTAGAGCTTCTGAGTTGGATTTTGGAGGTGAGCTTCTTACTGGGGTTTTGGAGGTGGAGCTTCTAAGTTGGGTAATGGAGGTGGAGCTTCTGAGTCGGGTTTTGGAGGCTGAGCTTCTGAGTTGGGTTTTGCAGGTGGAACTTCTAAGTTGGGTATTGGAGGTGGAGTTTTTGAGTCAGATTTTTGGAGGCAGAGCTTTTAAGTGTGGTATTGGAGGTGGAGCTTCTGAGTCTGGTTTTGGAGGCGGAGCTTCTGAGTTGGGTTTTGGAGGCAGAGCTTCTAAGTGGGGTTTTGGAGTCAGAGCTTCTTAGTCAGGTGTTGGAGGCAGAGCTTCTGAGTGGGTTTTGGAGGTGAAGCTTCTAAGTGTTGTATTGGAGGCAGAGCTTTTGAGTCTGGTTTTGGAGGCGGAGCTTCTGAGTTGGGTTTTGGAGGTTCAGCTTCTAAGTTAGGTAATGAGGCGGAACTTCTGAGTTGGGTTTTGGAGGCTGAGCTTCTGATTTGGGTTTTGGAGGCAGAGCTTCTAAGTGGGGTTTTGGAGACAGAGCTTCTAAGTCGGGTGTTTAAGGCAGAGCTTCTGAGTGGGTTTTTAGAGACAGAGCTTCTAAGTCGGGTGTTTAAGGCAGAGCTTCTGAGCGGTTTTGGAGATGAAACTTCTAGTGTGGTATTGGAGGCAGAGCTTTGAGTCTGGTTTGGAGGCAGAGCTTCTGAGTTGGGTTTTGAGGTGGAAGTTCTGGGTTGGGAATTGGAGGTGGAGCTCCTGGGTCAGGTTTGGAGGCGAGTTCAAGTGGGTTGGGAGGTGGAGCTTCTAAGTGTGGTATTGGAGGCGGAGTTTGAGTCGGGTTTTGGAGGCAGAGCTTCTGAGTTGGGTTTTGGAGGCAGAGCTTCTAAGTGGGGTATTGGAGGCAGAGCTTCTGAGTGGGGTTATGGGATCAGAGCTTCTAAGTGGGGTATTGGAGGCTGAGCTTCTGAGTCTGGCTTAGGAGGTGGGAGTTTAAGCAGGGTTTTGGAGGCAGAGTCAAGTATGGCAGGCTGGAGGCAAAAGCTTCTGAGTCGGATTTTGAGGCGAAGCATCTGCTTGGGTTTTGATGCGGAGCTTCTAAGTGGGGTATCGGAGGCAGAGTTTCTGAGTTGGGTATTGGAGGAGAAGCTTCCGTGTTGGGTTTTGGAGGTGGAGATTCTAAGTGGGGTATGGGAGGTGGAGCTTCTGAGTCCGGTTTTGGAGGTGGAGCTTCTAAGCGGAGTTTTGGAGGTGGAGCTTCTGAGTCAGGTTTTTGAAGCGGAGCTTCTAAGTGGAGTTTTGGAGGCAGAGCTTCTAAGTGGGGTTTTGGAGGCAGAGCTTCTAAGTGTGGTATTGAAAGCAGAGCTTCTGAGTCTGGCTTTGGAGGTGGAGCTTCTGAGTTGGGTTTTGGAGGCGGAGATTCAAAGTTGTGTATTGAGGCAGAGCTTCTGAGTCGGGTTTTGGAGGTGGAGCTTCTAAGTGTGTTATTGGCAGCCAAGCTTCTGAGTTGGGTTTTGGAGGAGCTTCTGAGTTGAGTTTTGGAGGTGTAGCTTCTATGTGGGGCATTGGAAGTGGAACTTCTGAGTTGGGTTTTTGAGGTGGAGCTTCTAAGGGAGTTTTAGAGGTGGAGCTTCAGGGGGGGTATTGGAAGGGAGTTTGAGTTGGGTTTTTGGAGGTGGAGCTTCTGAGTTGGATTTTGGAGGCGGAGTTTCTAAGTGGGGTATTGGAGGCAGAGTTTCTGGAGTCTGGTTTTGGGTGGAGCTTCTGAGTGGGAGGTTTGGAGGCAGAGCTTCTGGGGGGGTTTGGGAGGTGGAGCCTTCTTAGTTTGGTTTTGGAGGAGGAGTCAGAGTTGGGTTATGGAGAAAAGCTTCTAGTGGGGGTATTGGAGTCAGAGTTTGAGTTGGATTTTGGAGGCAGAGCTTGAGTTTGGTTTTGGAGGCAGAGCTTCAAGTTGGTTTTGAGGTGGAATTTTAGAGAGGTATTGGAGCGAGTTTGAATCTGGTTTTGGAGGCAGAGCTTGAGCTGGGTTTGGAGGCAGAGCTGTGGTTGGGTGGTATTGGAGGCGGAGCTTCTGAGTCAGGATTTTGGAGGTGGAGCTCTAAGTGGCAGTTTGGAGGCAGAGCTTTTAAGTGGGTATTGGAGGCAGACATTCTGAGTCGGGTTTTGCCGGCAGAGCTTCTGAGTGAGGTTTTGGAAGTGGAGCTTCTGGGTTGGGTTTTGGAGGCAGAGCTTCTAAGTGGGGTTTTGGAGGTGGAGCTTCTAAGTGGGATATTGGAGGTGGAGCTTCAGAGTTGGGTTTTTGAAGCAGATCATCTAAGTGTGGTGTTGGAGGCGGAGTCTCTTAGTCTGGCTTTGGAGGAGGAGCTTCTGAGTTGGGTTTTGGAGGCAGAGATTCTAAGTTGGGTATTGGAGATGAAGTCTGAGTCAGATTTTGGAGGCGGAGCTTCTTACTGGGGTTTTGGAGGCGGAGCTTCTAAGTTGGGTAATGCAGGTGGAGCTTCTGAGTCAGGTTTTGGAGGCTGAGCTTCTGAGTTGGGTTTTGCAGGTGGAGCTTCTAAGATGGGTATTGGAGGCGGAGTTTCTGAGTCAGATTTTTGGAGGCAGAGCTTTTAACTGTGGTATTGGAGGTGGAGCTTGAGTCTGGTTTTGGAGGCTGAGCTTGAGTTGGGTTTTGGAGTCAGAGCTTCAAGTGGGGTTTTGGAGTCAGAGCTTCTAAGTCGGGTGTTGGAGGCAGAGCTTCTGAGTGGGTTTTGGAGGTGAAGCTTCTAAGTGTGGTATTGGAGGCAGAGCTTTTGAGTCTGGTTTTGGAGGTGGAGCTTCTGAGTTGGGTTTTGGAGGTGGAGCTTCTAAGTTAGGTAATGGAGGCAGAGCATCTGAGTTGGGTTTTGGAGGCTGAGCTTCTGATTTGGGTTTTGGAGGTAGAGCTTCTAAGTTGGGTATTGGAGGCGGAGTTTCTCAGTCAGGTTTTGGAGGCAGAGCTTCTAAGTGTGGTATTGGAGGTGGAGCTTCGAGTCTGGTTTTGAGGCAGAGAGCTTGAGTTGGGTTTGGAGGCAGAGCTCTAAGTGGGGTTTTGGAGACAGAGTCAAGTCGGGTGTTTAAGGCAGAGCTTCTGAGCGAGTTTTGGAGATGAAACTTCTAAGTCTGGTATTGGAGGCAGAGCTTTTGAGTCTGGTTTTGGAGGCGGAGCTTCTGAGTTGGGTTTTGGAGGTGGAGCTTCTAGTTTGGGAATTGGAGGTGGAGCTCCTGAGTCAGGTTTTGGAGGCGGAGCTTGTAAGTGGGGTTTTGGAGGCGGAGCTTCCAAGTGTGTTATTGGAGGCGGAGCTTCTGAGTCGAGTTTTGGAGGCAGAACTTCTGAGTTGGGTTTTGGAGGCAGAGCTTCCAAGTGGGGTATTGGAGGCAGAGCTTCTAAGTGGGGTTATGGGATCGGAGCTTCTAAGTGGGGTATTGGAGGCAGAGCTTCTGAGTCTGGCTTAGGAGGTGGAGCTTCTAAGCAGGGTTTTGGAGGCAGAGCTTCTAAGTATGGTATTGGAGGCAAAGCTTCTGAGTTGGATTTTGGAGGCGAAGCATCTGCTTTGGGTTTTGGATGCAGAGCTTCTAAGTGGGGTATTGGAGGCAGAGTTTCTGAGTTGGGTATTGGAGGAGAAGCTTCCGTGTTGGGTTTTGGAGGTGGAGATTCTAAGTGGGGTATGGGAGGTGGAGCTTCTGAGTCTGGTTTTGGAGGCAGAGCTTCTAAGTGTTGTATTGGTGGCAGAACTTCTGAGTTGGGTTTTGGACGTGGAGCTTCTGAGTTGGGTTTTGGAGGCACAGCTTCTAAGTGGGGTATGGGAGGTGGAGCTTCTGAGTTGGGTTTTGGAGATGGAGCTTCTAAGTTGAGTATTGGAGGAGGAGCATCTGAGTTGGGTTTTGGAGGTGGAACTTTTGAGTCGGGTTTTGGAGGCTGAGATTCTAAGTCGGGTATTGGAGGCGAAGCTTCTGAGTTTGGTTTTGGAGGCGGAGCTTCTGAGTCGGATTTTGGAGGTTGGAGCTTCTAAGTGTAGTATTGGAGGCAGAACTTCTGAGTTGGGTTTTGGAGGCAGAACTTCTAAGTGGGATATTGGAGGTGGAGCTTCTGAGTGGGGTTTAGGAGGCTGAGCTTCTGAGTTGGGTTTTGGAGATGAAGCTTCTAAGAGGGTTTTGGAGGTGGAGCTTTAATGGGGAATTGAAGGCAGAGCTTCTGAGTGGCGTTTTGGTTGCGGAGCTTCTCAGTGGGGTTTTGGAGGCAGAGCTTCTGAGTCAAGTTTTGAAATCGGAGCTTCTAAGTGAGGTATTGGAGGCAGAGCTTCTGAGTTGGGTTTTGGAGGCGGAACTTCTAAGTGGGGTATTGGAGGCAGAGCTTCTGAGTTGGGTTTAGGAGGCTGAGCTTCTGAGTTGGGTTTGGAGACGAAGCTTTTAAGAGGGTTTTGGAGGCAGAGCTTCTAAATGGGGTATTGAAGGCAGAGCTTCTGAGTGGGGTTTTGGAGGCAGAGCTTCTCAGTGGGGTTTTGGAGGCTGAGCTTCTGAGTGGGGTTTAGGAGGCTGAGCTTCTGAGTTGGGTTTTGGAGACAAAGCTTCTAAGAGGGTTTTGGAGGCAGAGCTTCTAAGTGTGTTATTGGAGGCAGAGCTTCTGAGTGGTGTTTAGGAGGTGGAGCTTCTAAGTGGGGTTTTGGAGGTGGACCTTCTAAGTAGGGTATTGGGGCACTGCTTCTGGGTCTGGTTTTGGCGTCGGAGCTTCTGAGTTGGGTTTTGGAGGCAGAGCTTCTGAGTGGGGTTTGGAGACGAAGCTTCTAAGTGGGTTTTGGAGGCGGAGCTTCTCAGTGGGGTATTGAAGGCAGAGCTTCTGAGTGGGGTTTTGAGGTGGAGCTTTAGTGGGGTTTGGATGGGAGCTTCTAAGTTGGGTATTGGAGGTGAGCTCTGAGTTGGATTTTGAGGCGAACTCTAAGTCGGGTTTTGGAGATGGAGCTTTGAGAGGGGTTAGGAAGCCAGCTTCTGAGTGAAGATTTGGAGGCAGAGCTCTGATTGGGTTTTGGAGGTGGAGCTTAAGTGGGTATTGGAGGCGGAGGTCTAAATGGGGTTTTGGAGGTGGAGTCTGGAGTCGGATTTTAGAGGTGAAGCGCCTAAGTGTGGTATGGGAGGCGGAGTTTGACTTCTGTTTTGGAGGGGAGCTTTTGAGTTGTGTTTTGGAGGCGGAGCTTCTTAGTGGGGTATTGGAGGCGGAGCATCTGTGTCAGGTTTTGGAGGTGGAGCTTCTGAGTCTGGGTTTGAAGGTGGAGCTTCTGAGTCGAGTTTTGAATGCAGAGCTTCTGAGTGGGGTTTTGCAGGTGGATCTTCTGATTGGAGTTTTGGAGGCAGAACTTCTGAGCTTGGTTTTGGAGGCAGAGCTTCTAAGTGGGGTATTGGAGACAGAGCTTCTGAGTATGATTTTGGAGGCAGAGCATCTGAGTTGGGCTTTGGAGGCAGAACTTCTAAGTTGAGTATTGGAGACCAAGCTTATTACTCGGGATTTGGAGGCGGAGATTCTGAGTGGTGTCTTGTAGGCGGAGCTCCTGAGTCAGGTTTTGAAGGCAGAACTACTGAGAGGGGTTTTGGAGGTTGAGCTTCTGACTGGGGTTTTGGAGGTGCAGCTTCTAAGTGGAGTATTGGAGGCGGAGCTTCGGAGTGGGGTTTTTGAGGCGGAGCTACTGAGTGGGGTTTTGGATGCAGAGCTTCTAAGTGGGGTATTTTAGGCGGAGCTATTGAGTCAGGGTTTGAAGGTGGAGCTTCTGAGAGAGGATTTGGAGGCAGAGCTTCTGAGTCGGGTTTTGGAGGCGAAGCTTCTGAGTGGGGCTTTGGAGATGGAGCTTCTAAGTGGGGTATTGGAGGTGGAGCTTCTGTGTGGGATTTTGGAGGCGGAGCTTCTAAGTGGGGTTTTGGAGGTGGAGCTTTTAAGTTGGGTATTAGAGGCAGAGCTTCTCAGTTGGGTTTTGGAGGCAGAGCTTCTGAGTCGGGTTTTGGAGGCAGAGCTTCTAAGTGTGGTATTGGAGGTGAAGCTTCTGAGTTGGCTTTTGGAGGTGGAGCTTCTGAGTTGGGTTTCACAGGCACAGCTTCTAAGTGGGGGTATGGGAGACGGAGCTTCTGAGTTGGGTTTTGGAGGTGGAGCTTCTAAGTTGGGTATTGGAGGCGGAGCTTCTGAGTCGGGTTTTGGAGGCGGAGCTTCTGAGTGGGGTTTTGGAAGCGGAGCTTCTGAGTTGGGTTTTGGAGGTGGAGCTTCTCAATTGGGTTTTGGAGGCAGAACTTCTGAATCGGGTTTTGGAGGCGGAGCTTCTAAATGTGTTATTGGAGGTAGAGGTTCTGAGTTGGGATTTGGACACAGAGCTTCTAAGTGGGGTATTGTAAGCGGAGCTTCTGAGTGGGGTTTAGGAGGCTGAACTTCTGAGTTGGGTTTTGGAGGCGGACCTTCTAAGTAGGGTATTGGGGCGCTGCTTCTGTGTCTGGTTTTGGCATCAGATCTTCTGAGTGGGTTTTGGAGATGAAGCTTCTAAGTGGGTTTTGGAGGTGGAGCTTCTCAGTGGGGTATTGAAGGCATAGGTTCTGAGTGGGGTTTTGGAGGCAGAGCTTGTAAGTCGGGTTTTGGAGGTGGAGCTTCTGAGAGGGGTGTTGGAAGCCTTGCTTCTGAGTGAGGATTTGGAGATGGAGCTTCTGATTGGGTTTTGGAGGCGGAGCTTCTAAGTGGGGTATTGGAGGCGGAGTGTCTAAGTGGGGTTTTGGAGGTGGAGCTTCTGAGTCAGATTTTAGAGGTGGAGCTTCTAAGTGTGGTATGGGAGGCGGAGCTTCTGAGTTCGGTTTTGGAGGGGGAGCTTTTGAGTTGTGTTTTGGAGGTGGAGCTTCTTGGGGTTTTGGAGGCTGAGCTTCTGAGTCAGGTTTTGGAGGTGGAGCTTCTGAGTCTGGGTTTGAAGGTGGAGCTTCTGAGTCGAGTTTTGGAGGCAGACCTTCCGAGTGGGGTTTTGGAGGCGGAGCTTCTGAGTGGGGTTTTGGAAGCGGAGCTTCTGAGTTGGGTTTTGGAGGTGGAGCTTCTGAATTGGGTTTTGGAGGCGGAGCTTCTAAATGTGTTATTGGAGGCAGAGGTTCTGAGTTGGGATTTGGACACAGAGCTTCTAAGTGGGGTATTGGAGGCGGAGCTTCTGAGTGGGGTTTAGGAGGCTGAACTTCTGAGTTGGGTTTTGGAGGCGGACCTTCTAAGTAGGGTATTGGGGCACTGCTTCTGTGTCTGGTTTTGGCATCGGATCTTCTGAGTTGGGTTTTGGAGATGAAGCTTCTAAGTGGGTTTTGGAGATGGAGCTTCTCAGTGGGGTATTGAAGGCATAGGTTCTGAGTGGGGTTTTGGAGGCAGAGCTTGTAGAGTCGGGTTTGGAGGTGGAGCTTCTGGAGAGGGTGTTGGAAGCCTTGCTTCTGAGTGAGGATTTGGAGATGGAGCTTCTGATTGGGTTTTGGAGGCGGAGCTTCTAAGTGGGGTATTGGAGGCGGAGTGTCTAAGTGGGGTTTTGGAGGTGGAGCTTCTGAGTCGGATTTTAGAGGTGGAGCTTCTAAGTGTGGTATGGGAGGCGGAGCTTCTGAGTTCGGTTTTGGAGGGGGAGCTTTTGAGTTGTGTTTTGGAGGTGGAGCTTCTTGGGGTTTTGGAGGCGGAGCTTCTGAGTCAGGTTTTGGAGGTGGAGCTTCTGAGTCTGGGTTTGAAGGTGGAGCTTCTGAGTCGAGTTTTGGAGGCAGACCTTCTGAGTGGGGTTTTGGAGGCGGAGCTTCTGAGTCGGGTTTTGGAGACGGAGATTCTAAGTGGAGTTTTGAAGGCGGATCTTCTTAGTGTGGTATTGGAGGTGGACCTTCTGAGTCAGGTTATGGAGGTGGAGCTTTTAAGTGTGGTATTGGAGGTAGAGCTTCAGAGTCTGGTTTTGGAGGCGGAGCTTCTGGGTGGAGGTTTGGAGGCGGAACTTCTAAGTGGGGTTTTGGAGGCGGAGCTTCTAAGTTGGGTATTCGAGGCTGAGCTTCTGAGTCTGGTTTTGGAGGCAGAGCTTCGGAGTTGGGTTTTTAAGGTTGACCTTCTGAGTGGGGTTTTGGAGGTGGAGCAGCCGAGTGGGGTTTTGGAGGTGGAGCTTCTAAGTGGGGTTTTGGATTCAGAGCTTCTAAGTGTGGTGTTGGAGGCGGAGCTTCTAGGTCAGGTTTTGGTGGTGGAGCTTCTGAGTTGGATTTTGGAGGCAGAGCTTCTGAGTTTGGTTTTGGAGGCAGTGCTTCTGAGTTGGGTTTTGGAGGCGGAATTTCTTAGAGAGGTATTGGAAGCAGAGCTTCTGAGTCTGGTTTTGGAGGCAGAGCTTCTGAGTTGGGTTTTGGAGGCAGAGCTTCTAAGTTGGGTATCGGAGGCGGAGCTTCTGAGTCGGGTTTTGGAGGTGGACCTTCCAAGTGCAGTTTTGGAGGCAGAGCTTTTAAGTGTGGTATTGGAGGCTGAGCTTCTGAGTCAGGTTTTGGAGGCGGAGCATCTGAATTGGATTTTGGAGGCGGAGCTTCTAAGTGGGGTATTGGAGGCAGACATTCTGAGTCGGGTTTTGCCGGCAGAGCTTCTGAGTGAGGTTTTGGAAGTGGAGCTTCTGGGTTGGGTTTTGGAGGCAGAGCTTCTAAGTGGGGTTTTGGAGGTGGAGCTTCTAAGTGGGATATTGGAGGTGGAGCTTCAGAGTTGGGTTTTTGAAGCAGAGCTTCTAAGTGTGGTGTTGGAGGCGGAGTCTCTTAGTCTGGCTTTGGAGGAGGAGCTTGAGTTGGGTTTTGAGGCAGATATTCTAAGTTGGGTATTGGATGAAGTTTTGAGTCAGATTTTGAGGCGGAGTTTACTGGGGTTTTGGAGGCGGAGCTTCTAAGTTGTAATGTAGGTGGAGCTTGAGTCAGGTTTTGGAGGCTGAGCTCTGAGTTGGGTTTTGCAGGTGGTCTAAGATGGGTATTGGAGGCGGAGTTTCTGAGTCAGATTTTTGGAGGCAGAGCTTTTAACTGTGGTATTGGAGGTGGAGCTTCTGAGTCTGGTTTTGGAGGCGGAGCTTCGGAGTTGGGTTTTGGAGTCAGAGCTTCTAAGTGGGGTTTTGGAGTCAGAGCTTCTAAGTCGGGTGTTGGAGGCAGAGCTTCTGAGTGGGTTTTGGAGGTGAAGCTTCTAAGTGTGGTATTGGAGGCAGAGCTTTTGAGTCTGGTTTTGGAGGTGGAGCTTCGGAGTTGGGTTTTGGAGGTGGAGCTTCTAAGTTAGGTAATGGAGGCAGAGCATCTGAGTTGGGTTTTGGAGGCTGAGCTTCTGATTTGGGTTTTGGAGGTAGAGCTTCTAAGTTGGGTATTGGAGGCGGAGTTTCTCAGTCAGGTTTTTGGAGGCAGAGCTTCTAAGTGTGGTATTGGAGGTGGAGCTTCTGAGTCTGGTTTTGGAGGCAGAGCTTCTGAGTTGGGTTTTGGAGGCAGAGCTTCTAAGTGGGGTTTTGGAGACAGAGCTTCTAAGTCGGGTGTTTAAGGCAGAGCTTCTGAGCGAGTTTTGGAGATGAAACTTCTAAGTCTGGTATTGGAGGCAGAGCTTTTGAGTCTGGTTTTGGAGGCGGAGCTTCTGAGTTGGGTTTGGAGGTGGAGCTTCTAGTTTGGGAATTGGAGGTGGAGCCCTGAGTCAGGTTTTGAGGCGGAGCTTGTAAGTGGGGGTTTTGGAGGCGGAGCCAAGTGTGTTATTGGAGGCGGAGTCTGGAGTCAGTTTTGGAGGCAGAACTTGAGTTGGGTTTTGGAGGCAGAGCTTCAAGTGGGTATTGGAGGCAGAGCTCTAAGTGAAGCAGGGATCGGAGCTTCTAAGTGGGGTGGTTGAGGCAGAGCTTGAGTCTGGCTTAGGAGGTGGAGCTTCTAAGCAGGGTTTGGAGGCAGAGCTTAAGTATGGTATTGGAGGCAAAGCTTCTGAGTTGGATTTTGGAGGCGAAGCATCTGCTTGGGTTTTGGATGCAGAGCTTCTAAGTGGGGGTATTGAGGCAGAGTTTGAGTTGGGTATTGGAGGAGAAGCTCTGTGTTGGGTTTTGGAGGTGGAGATTCTAAGTGGGGTATGGGAGGTGGAGCTTCTGAGTCTGGTTTTGAGGCAGAGCTTCTAAGTGTTGTATTGGTGGCAGAACTTCTGAGTTGGGTTTTGGACGTGGAGCTTGAGTTGGGTTTTGAGGCACAGCTTCTAAGTGGGGTATGGGAGGTGGAGCTTCTGAGTTGGGTTTTGGAGATGGAGCTTCTAAGTTGAGTATTGGAGGAGGAGCATCTGAGTTGGGTTTTGAGGTGGAACTTTGAGTCGGGTTTTGAGGCTGAGATTCTAAGTCGGTATTGAGCGTAAGCTTCTGAGTTTGGTTTTGAGGCGGAGTTTGAGTCGGATTTTGGAGGTTGAGCTCATGTAGTATTGGAGGCAGAACTTGAGTTGGGTTTTGGAGGCAGAACTTCTAAGTGGGTATTGGAGGTGGAGCTCTGAGTGGGGTTTAGGAGGCTGAGCTTCTGAGTTGGGTTTTGGAGATGAAGCTTCTAAGAGGGTTTTGGAGGCGGAGCTTCTAAATGGGGAATTGAAGGCAGAGCTTCTGAGTGGTGTTTTGGTTGCGGAGCTTCTCAGTGGGGTTTTGGAGGCAGAGCTTCTGAGTCGAGTTTTGAAATCGGAGCTTCTAAGTGGGGTATTGGAGGCAGAGCTTCTGAGTTGGGTTTAGGAGTCTGAGCTTCTGAGTTTGGTTTGGAGACGAAGCTTCTAAGAGGGTTTTGGAGGCGGCGCTTCTAAATGGGGTATTGAAGGCAGAGCTTCTGAGTGGGGTTTTGGAGGCAGAGCTTCTCAGTGGGGTTTTGGAGGCTGAGCTTCTGAGTGGGGTTTAGGAGGCTGAGCTTCTGAGTTGGGTTTTGAGACTAAGCTTCTAAGAGGGTTTTGGAGGCAGAGTCTAGTGTGTTATTGGAGGCAGAGCTTGAGTGGTGTTTAGGAGGCGGAGCTTCTAAGTGGGGTTTTGGAGGTGGACCTTCTAAGTAGGGTATTGGGGCACTGCTTCTGGGTCTGGTTTTGGCGTCAGAGCTTCTGAGTTGGGTTTTGGAGGCAGAGCTTCTGAGTAGGGTTTTGGAGACGAAGCTTCTAAGTGGGTTTTGGAGGCGGAGCTTCTCAGTGGGGTATTGAAGGCAGAGTTTCTGAGTGGGGTTTTGGAGGTGGAGCTTCTAAGTGGGGTTTTGGATGCGGAGCTTCTAAGTTGGGTATTGGAGGTGGAGCTTCTGAGTTGGATTTTTGAGGCGGAACTTCTGAGTCGGGTTTTGGAGATGGAGCTTCTGAGAGGGGTGTTGGAAGCCTAGCTTCTGAGTGAGGATTTGGAGGCGGAGCTTCTGATTGGGTTTTGGAGGTGGAGCTTCAAGTGGGTATTGGAGGCGGAGTGTCTAAGGAGGTTTTGGAGGTGGAGCTTTGAGTCTGGATTTTAGAGGTGGAGCGCCTAAGTGTGGTAAGGGAGGCGGAGTTTGACTTCTGTTTTGGAGGGGAGCTTTTGAGTTGTGTTTTGGAGGCAGAGCTTCTTAGTGGGGTATTGGAGGCGGAGCATCTGTGTCAGGTTTTGGAGGTGGAGCTTCTGAGTCTGGGTTTGAAGGTGGAGCTTCTGAGTCGAGTTTTGGATGCAGAGCTTCTGAGTGGGGTTTTGCAGGCGGAGCTTCTGATTGGAGTTTTGGAGGCAGAACTTCTGAGCTGGGTTTTGGAGGCAGAGCTTCTAAGTGGGGTATTGGAGACGGTGCTTCTGAGTCTGGTTTTGAGGCAGAGCATCTGAGTTGGGCTTTGAGGCAGAGCTTCTAAGTTGAGTATTGAGACCAAGCTTTACTGGGATTTGAGACGGAGCTTTGAGTGGTGTCTTGTAGTGGAGCTCTGAGTCAGGTTTTGAAGGCAGAACTACTGAGAGGGGTTTTGAGGTTGAGCTTCTGACTGGGGTTTGGAGGTGCAGCTTCTAAGTGGAGTATTGGAGGCGGAGCTTGAGTGGGGGTTTTTGTGGCGGAGCTACTGAGGGGTTTTGATGCAGAGCTTCTAAGTGGGGTATTTTAGGCAGAGCTATTGAGTTGGGGTTTGAAGGTGGAGCTTCTGAGAGGGGATTTGGAGGCAGAGCTTCTGAGTCGGGTTTTGGAGGCAAAGCTTCTGAGTGGGGCTTTGGAGGCAGAGTTTCTGAGTGGGGTTTTGGAGGTGGAGCTTCTAAGTGGGGTTTTGGATGCGGAGCTTCTAAGTTGGGTATTGGAGGTGGAGCTTCTGAGTTGGATTTTTGAGGCGGAACTTCTAAGTCGGGTTTTGGAGATGGAGCTTCTGAGAGGGGTGTTGGAAGCCTTGCTTTGAGTGAGGATTTGGAGGCAGACTTCTGATTGGGTTTGGAGGTGGAGTCTAAGTGGGGTATTGGAGGCGGAGTGTCTAATGGGGGTTTTGGAGGTGGAGTCTGAGTCGGATTTTAGAGGTGGGCGCCTAATGTGGTAAGGGAGGCGGAGCTTGACTTCTGTTTTGGAGGGGAGCTTTGAGTTGTGTTTTGAGGCAGAGCTTTAGTGGGTATTGGAGGCTAGCTTTGAGTGGGACTTTGGAGGCGGAGCTTCTAAGTGGGGGCATTGGAGGTGGAGTTTGGAGTGGATTTGGAGTCGGATTCTAAGTGGGTTTTGGAGGTGGGAGCTTTGTTGGGTATTAGAGGCAGAGCTTTGAGTTGGGTTTTGGAGGCAGAGCTTCTGAGTCGGGTTTTGGAGGCAGAGCTTCTAAGTGTGGTATTGGAGGCGAAGCTTCTGAGTTGGCTTTTGGAGGTGGAGCTTCTGAGTTGGGTTTCACAGGCACAGCTGCTAAGTGGGGGTATGGGAGACGGAGCTTCTGAGTTGGGTTTTGGAGGTGGAGCTTTTAAGTTGGGTATTGGAGGCGGAGCTTCTGAGTCGGGTTTTGGAGGCGGAGCTTCTGAGTGAGGTTTTGGAAGCGGAGCTTCTGAGTGGGGTTTTGGAGGCAGAGCTTCTAAGTGGGGTATTGGAGGCAGAGCTTTTGAGTCAGGTTTTGGAGGCTGAGCTTCTAAGTGGGGTATTGGAGGGGGAGCTTCTGAGTTGGGTTTTGGAGGTGGAGCTTCTCAATTGGGTTTTGGAGGCAGAACTTCTGAATCGGGTTTTGGAGGCGGAGCTTCTAAATGTGTTATTGGAGGCAGAGCTTTGAGTTGGGTTTTGAGGCAGAGCTCAAGTGGGGTATTGGAGGCGGAGTTTGAGTGGGTTTAGGAGGCTGAACTCTGAGTTGGCTTTGGAGGTGGACCTTCTAAGTAGGGTATTGGGGTGCTGCTTCTGTGTCTGGTTTTGGCATCGGATCTTCTGAATTGGGTTTTGGAGATGAAGCTTCTAAGTGGGTTTTGGAGGTGGAGCTTCTCAGTGGGGGATTGAAGGCAGAGGTTCTGAGTGGGGTTTTGGAGGCAGAGCTTGTAAGTCTGGTTTTGGAGGTGGAGCTTCTGAGAGGGGTGTTGGAAGCCTTGCTTCTGAGTGAGGATTTGGAGATGGAGCTTCTGATTGGGTATTGGAGGCGGAGCTTCTAAGTGGGGTATTGGAGGCGGAGTGTCTAAGTGGGGTTTTGGAGGTCTAGCTTGAGTTGGATTTAGAGGTGGAGCTTCTAAGTGGTAAGGGAGGCGGAGCTCTGAGTTCGGTTTTGGAGGGGAGCTTTTGAGTTGTGTTTTGAGGTGGAGCTCTAGTGGGGCATTGGAGGGGAGCTCTGAGTCAGGTTTTGGAGGTGGAGCTTCTGAGTCTGGATTTGAAGGTGGAGCTTCTGAGTCGAGTTTTGGAGGCTGAGCTTCTGAGTGGGGTTTTGGAGGTGGAGCTTCTGATTGGAGTTTTGGAGGCAGAGCTTCCAAGTGGGGTATTGGAGACGGTGCTTCTGAGTCTGGTTTTGGAGGCAGAGCATCTGAGTTGGGCTTTGGAGGCAGAGCTTCTAAGTTGAGTATTGGAGACCGAGCTTCTTACCCGGGATTTGGAGGTGGAGCTTCTGAGTGGTGTGTTTGAGGCGGAGCTCCTGAGTTAGGTTTTGTAGGCAGAACTACTGAGAGGGGTTTTGGAGGTTGAGCTTCTGACTGGGGTTTTGGAGGTGCAGCATCTAAGTGGAGTATTGGAGGCAGAGCATCTGAGTGGGGTTTTTGAGGTGGAGCTACTGAGTGGGGTTTTGGATGCAGAGCTTCTAAGTGGGGTATTTTAGGTGGAGCTATTGAGTCGGGGTTTGAAGGCGGAGCTTCTGAGAGGAGATTTGGAGGCAGAGCTTCTGAGTTGGATTTTGGAGGCGAAGCTTCTGAGTGGGGCTTTGGAGGTGGAGCTTCTAAGTGGGGTATTGAAGGTGGAGCTTCTGAGTGGGATTTTGGAGGTGGAGCTTCTGAGTCAGGTTTTGGAGGCAGAGCTTCTAAGTGTGGTATTGGAGGTGAAGCTTCAGGGTTGGCTTTTGGAGGTGGAGCTTCTGAGTTGGGTCTCACAGGCACAGCTTCTAAGTGGGGGTATGGGAGATGGAGCTTCTGAGTTGGGTTTTGGAGCTGCAGCTTCTATGTTGGGTATTGGAGGCGGAGCTTCTGAGTGCGGTTTTGGAGGCGGAGCTTCGGAGTGGGGTTTTGGTGGCAGAGCTTCTGAGTGTGGTATTGGAGGTGAAGCTTCAGGGTTGGCTTTTGGAGGAGGAGCTTCTGAGTTGGGTTTGGAGGTGCAGCTTCTAAGTTGCGTATTGGAGGCGGAGCTTCTGAGTCGGGTTTTGGAGGCAGAGCTTCTGAGTGGGGTTTTGTAGCAGAGCTCTGAGTCGAGTTTTGGAGGAGGTGCTTCTGAGTGGGGTTTTGGAGGCAAAGCTTCTAAGTGGGGTATTGGAGGCAAAGCTTTTGAGTCGGGTTTTGGAGGCTGAGCTTCTAAGGGGGTATTGGAGGGGAGCTTGAGTTGGGTTTTGGAGGTGGAGATACTCAATGGGGTTTGGAGGCGGAACTTCTGAATCGGGTTTTGGAGGTGGAGCTCAAGTGTGTTATTGGAGGCAGAGCTTCTGAGTTGGGTTTTGGAGGCAAAGCTTCTAAGTGGGGTATTGGAGGCAGAGCTTCTGAGTGGGGTTTAGGAGCCTGACCATCTGAGTTGGGTTTTGGAGGTGGGCCTTGTAAGTAGGGTATTGGGGGCGCTGCTTCTGGGTCTGGTTTTGGCATCGGAGCTTCTGAGTGGGGTTTTGGAGATGAAGCTTCTAAGTGGGTTTTGGAGGCGGAGCTTCTCAGTGGGGTATTGAAGGCAGAGCTTCTGAGTGGGGTTTTGGAGGCGGAGCTTCTAAGTGGGTTTTTGGATGCGGAGATTCCTAGTTGGGTATTGGAGGTGGAGCTTCTAAGTTGGGTAATGGAGGCAGAGCTTCTGACTCAGGTTTTGGAGGTGGAGCTTCTGAGTAGGGTTTGAGAGGTGGAGCTTCTGCACCTGGTTTTGGAGGCAGAGCTTCTGAGTGGGGTTTTGGAGGCAGAACTTCTAAGTGCGGTATTGGAGGCAGAGGCATTTGAGTCGGGTTTTGGAGGCTTAGCTTCTAAGTGGGGTATTGGAGGTGGAGCTTCTGAGTTGGGTTTTGGAGGCAGAGCTTCTGAGTGGGGTTTTGGAGGCAGAGCTTCTGAGTGGCGTTTTGGAGGCAGAGCTTCTGTGTCAGGTTTTGGAGGTGGATCTTCTGAGTCTGGTTTTGGAGGCAGAGCTTCTGAGAGTGGTGTTGGAGGCAGAGCTTCTAAGTGGGGAATTGGAGGCGGAGCTTCTGAGTTGGGCTTTGGAGGCAGAGCTTCTAAGTTGAGTATTGGAGACCGAGCTTCTTACTCGGGAATTGGAGGCGGAACTTCTGAATCGGGTTTTGGAGGCGGAGCTTCTAAGTGTGTTATTGGAGGCAGAGCTACTGAGTTGAGATTTGGAGGCAAAGCTTCTGAGTGGGGTTTTCGAGGCTGAGCTTCTGATTGGGATTTTGGAGGCAGAGCTTCTAAGTGGGGTATTGGAGGCGGAGCTTCTGAGTCTGGTTTTGGAGGCAGAGCATCTGAGTTGGGCTTTGGAGGCAGAGCTTCTAAGTTGAGTATTGGAGACCGAGCTTCTTACTCGGGATTTGGAGGCAGAACTTCTGAGTGGTGTGTTGGAGGCGGAGCTCCTGATTCAGGTTTTGTAGGCAGAACTACTGAGAGGGATTTTGGAGGTTGAGCTTCTGACTGGGGTTTTGGAGGTGCAGCTTCTAAGTGAGGTATTGGAGGTGGAGCTTCTGAGTGGGGTTTTTGAGGCAGAGCTACTGAGTGGAGGTTTGGATGCAGAGCTTCTAAGTGGGGTATTTTAGGCAGAGCTATTGAGTCGGGGTTTGAAGGCGGAGCTTCTGAGAGGGGATTTGGAGGCAGAGCTTCTGAGTCGGGTTTTGGAGGCGAAGCTTCTGAGTGGGGCTTTGGAGGCGGAGCTTCTAAGTGGGGTTTTGGAGGTGGAGCTTCTGAGTGGGATTTTGGAGGTGGAGCTTCTAAGTGGGGTTTTGGAGGTGGAGCTCTTAAGTTGGGTATTGGAGGCTGAGCTTCTGATTAGGGTTTTGGAGGCAGAGCTTCTGAGTCGGGTTTTGGAGGCAGAGCTTCTAAGTGTGGTATTGGAGGCAAAGCTTCGGAGTTGGCTTTTGGAAGTGGAGCTTCTGAGTTGGGTTTCTGAGGCACAGCTTCTAAGTTGGGGTATGGGAGAGGAGCTTCTGGAGTTGGGTGTTGGAGGTGCAGCTTCTAAGTTGGGTATTGGAGGCGGAGCTTCTGAGTCGGGTTTGGAGGCGGAGGAGGAGCTTCTGGGTGAGTTTTGGAGGAGAGCTTCTGAGTGGGTTTTGGAGCAGAGCTTCTAAGTGGGGTATTGGAGGCAGAGCTTTGAGTCGGGTTTTGGAGGCGGAGCTTCTGAGTTGGGTTTTGGAGGTGGAGCTTCTCAATAGGGTTTTGGAGGCAGAACTTCTGAATCGGGTTTTGGAGGTGGAGCTTCTAAGCGGGTTAGTGGAAGCAGAGCTTCTGAGTGGGGTTTAGGAGCCGGATCTTCCAAGTTGGATTTTGGAGGCGGACCTTCTAAGTAGGGTATTAGGGTGCTGCTTCTGGGTTTTGTTTTGGCGTCGGAGCTTCTGAGTTGGGTTTTGGAGGCAGAGCTTCTGATTGGGGTTTTGGAGATGAAGCTTCTAAGTGGGTTTTGGAGGCGGAGCTTCTCAGTGGGGTATTGAAGGCAGAGCTTCTGAGTGGGGTTTTGGAGGTGGAGCTTCTCAGTGGGGTATTGAAGGCAGAGCTTCTGAGTGGGGTTTTGGAGGTGGAGCTTCTAAGTGGGGTTTTGGATGTGGAGCTTCTAAGTTGGGTATTGGAAGTGGAGCTTCTGACTTGGATTTTGGAGGTGGAACTTCTAAGTCAGGTTTTGGAGATGGAGCTTCTGAGAGGGTGTTGGAAGCCTAGCTTCTGAGTGAGGTTTGGGCGGAGCTTCGATTGGGTTTGAGGCCGAACTTCTAATTGGGGTATTGGAGGTGGACTGTCTAAGTGGGGTTTTGGAGGTGGACTTCTGAGTTGGATTTTAGAGGTGGAGCTTCTAAGGTGTGGTATGGGAGGCGGAGCTTCTGACTTCTGTTTTGAGAGGAGCTTTTGAGTTGTGTTTTGGAGGCGGGAAATTCTTAGTTTGGTATTATAGGTGGAGCTTCTGTGTGTCAGGTATTGGAGGTGGAGCTTCTGAGTCTGGGTTTGAAGGTGGAGCTTCTGATTTGAGTTTTGGAGGCAGAGCTTCTGAGTGGGGTTTGCAGTAGGAGCTTCTGATTGGAGTTTTGGAGCAGAGCTTCTGAGCTGGGTTTGGAGGCAGAGCTTCTAAGTGGGTATTGGAGATGGAGCTTCTGAGTCTGGTTTTGGAGGCAGAGCATCTGAGTTGGGCTTTGGAGGCAGAGCTTTTAAGTTGAGTATTGGAGACCAAGCTTCTTACTCTGGATTTGGAGGCAGAGCTCTGAGTGGTGTGTTGGAGGCTGAGCTCCTGAGTCAGGTTTGTAGGCAGAACTACTGAGAGGGGTTTGGAGGTTGCGCTTCTGACTGGGGTTTGGAGGTGCAGCTTCTAAGTGGGTATTGAGGTGGAGCTTCTGAGTGGGGTTTTGGATGCAGAGCTTCTAAGGTGGGTATTTTTAGGCGGGAGCTATTGAGTCGGGGTTTGAAGGCGGAGCTTCTGAGAGGGATTTGGAGGCAGAGCTTCTGAGTGGGTTTTGGAGGCTGAAGCTTCTAAGTGGGGTTTTGGATGTGGGCTTTTAAGTTGGGTATTGGAGGCGGAGCTTCTGAGTTGGGTTTTGGAGGCAGAGCTTCTGAATTGGGTTTTGGAGGCAGAGCTTCTAAGTGTGGTATTGGAGGCGAACCTTCTGAGTTGGCTTTTGGAGGTGGAACTTCTGAATTTGGTTTCACAGGCACAGCTTCTAAGTGGGGGTATGGGAGATGGAGCTTCTGAGTTGGGTTTTGGAGGTGGAGCTTCTAAGTTGGGTATTGGAGGTGGAGCTTCTGAGTGGGGTTTTGGAGGCAGAGCTGCTGAGTCAGGTTTTGGAGGAGGATCTTCTGAGTGGGGTTTTGGAGGCAGAGCTTCTAAGTGGGGTATTGGAGGCAGAGCTTTTGAGTCGGGTTTTGGAGGCTGAGCTTCTAAGTGGGGTATTGGAGGGGGACCTTCTGAGTTGGGTTTTGGAGGTGGAGCTTCTCAATGGGGTTTTGGAGGCAGAACTTCTGAATTGGGTTTTGGAGGCAGAGCTTCTAAGTGTGTTAGTGGAGGCAGAGCTTCTGAGTTGGGTTTTGGGACGCAGAGCTTCTAAGTGGGGTATTGGAGGTGCAGCTTCTGAGTGGGGTTTAGGAGGCTGAACTTCTGAGTTGGGTTTTGAGGCGTGGGGGACCTTCAAAGTAGGGTATTGGGATGCTGCTTCTGGGTCTGGTTTTGGCATCGGAGCTTCTGAGTTGGGTTTTGGAGGCAGAGCTTCTGAGAGGGGTTTTGGAGATGAAGCTTCTAAGTGGGTTTTGGAGGCAGAGTTTCTCAGTGGGGTATTGAAGGCAGAGTTTCTGAGTGGGGTTTTGGAGGCGGAGCTTATAAGTCGGGTTTTGAAGGTGGAGCTTCTGAGAGGGGTGTTGGAAGCCTAGCTTCTGAGTGAGGATTTGGAGGCGGAGCTTCTGATTGGGTTTGGAGGTGGAGCTTCTAAGTGGGGTATTGGAGGCAGAGTGTCTAAGTTGGGTTTTGAAGGTGGAGCTTCTGAGTCAGATTTTAGAGCTGGAGCTTCTAAGTGTGGTATTGGAGGCGGAGCTTCTGAGTTCGGTTTTGGAGGGGAGCTTTTGAGTTGTGTTTCGGAGGTGGAGCTTCTTAGTGGGGTATTGGAGATGGAGCTTCTGTGTCAGGTTTTGGAGGGGAGCTTTTGAGTTGTGTTTCAGAGGTGGAGCTTCTTAGTGGGGTATTGGAGGAGCTTCTCTGTCAGGTTTTGGAGGTGGAGCTTCTGAGTCTGGGTTTGAAGTTGGAGCTTCAGAGTCAAGTTTTGGAGGCTGAGCTTCTGAGTGGGGTTTTGGAGGCAGAACTTCTGATTGGAGTTTTGGAGGCAGAGCTTCTGAGCTGGGTTTTGGAGGCAGAGCTTCTAAGTGGGGTATTGGAGATGGAGCTTCTGAGTCTGGTTTTGGAGGCAGAGCTTCTGAGTTGGGCTTTGGAGGCAGAGCTTCTAAGTTGAGTATTGGAGACTGAGCTTCTTACTCGGGATTTGGAGGCGAGCTTCTGAGTGGTGTGCTGGAGGTGGAGCTCCTGAGTCAGGTTTTGTAGGCAGAACTACTGAGAGGGGTTTTGGAGGTTGAGCTTCTGACTGGGGTTTTGGAGGTGCAGCTTCTAAGTGGAGTATTGGAGGCGGAGCTTCTGAGTGGGGTTTTTGAGATGGAGCTACTGAGTGGGGTTTTGGATGCAGAGCTTCTAAGTGGGGTATTTTAGGCGGAGCTATTGATTCGGGGTTTGAAGGCAGAGCTTCTGAGAGGGGATTTGGAGGCAGAGCTTCTGAATCGGGTTTTGAAGGCGAAGCTTCTGAGTGGGGTTTTGGAGGCGGAGCTTTTAAGTTGGGTATTGGAGGCGGAGCTTCTGAGTTGGGTTTTGGAGGCGGAGCTTCAGAGTCGGGTTTTTGAGGCAGAGCTTCTAAGTGTGGTATTGGAGGCAAAGCTTCTGAGTTGGCTTTTGGAGGTGGAGCTTCTGAACTGGGTTTCAGAGGCACAGTTTCTAAGTGGGGGTATGGGAGACGGAGCTTCTGAGTTGGGTTTTGGAGATGCAGCTTCTAAGTTGGGTATTGGAGGCAGAGCTTCTGAGTCGGGTTTTGGAGGTGGAGCTTCTGAGTGGGGTTTTGGAGGCAGAGCTTCTGAGTTGGGTTTTGGAGGTGAAGCTTCTAAGTGCGGTATTGGAGGCAGAGCTTCTGAGTGGGGTTTAGGAGGCTGAGCTTCTGAGTTGGATTTTGGAGGCGGACCTTCTAAGTAGGGTATTGGAGGTGGAGCTTCTGAGTCTGGTTTTGGAGTCGGAGCTTCTGAGATGGGTTTTGGAGGCGGAGCTTCTGAGTGGGGTTTTAGAGACGAAGCTTCTTAGTGGGTTTTGGAGGTGGAGCTTCTAAGTGGGGTATTGAAGGCAGAGCTTCTGAGTGGGGTTTTGTCGGTAGTGCTTCTAAGTGAGGTTTTGGATGTGGAGCTTCTAAGTTGGGTATTGGAGGCGGAGCATCTGATTGGGTTTTGGGGAGGAGCTTCTACGTGGGGTATTGGAGGCGGAGCTTCTAGATGGGGTATTGCAGGCTGAGCTTCTGTGTCAGGTTTTAGAGGTGGAGCTTCTAAGTGTGGTATTGGAGGCACAGTTTCTGAGTGGGGGTTGGGAGGCAGAGCTTCTGAGTTGGGTTTTGGAGGCGAAGCTTCTAAGTGGGTTTTGGAGGCAGAGCTTCTTAGTGGGGTATTGGAGGCAGAGCTTTTGAGTGGGGCTTTGGAATCAGAGCTTCTAGGTGGGGTTTTGGAGGCGGAGCTTCTAAGTTTGGTATTGGAGGCGGAGCTTTTAAGTTGGGTTTTGGAGGCGGAGCTTCTGAGTTGGGTTTTGGAGGCAGAGCTTCTAAGTGTGGTATTGGAGGTGAAGCTTCTGAGTTGGCTTTTGGAGGTGGAGCTTCTGAGTTGGGTTTCAGAGGCACAGCTTCTAAGTTGGGTATTGGAGGCGGAGCTTCTGAGTCGGGTTTTTTAGGTGGAGCTTCTGAGTGGGGTTTTGGAGGCTGAGCTTGGAGTCGGGTTTTGGAGGAGGAGCTTTGAGTGGGGTTTTGGAGACAGAGCTTCTAAGTGGGATATTGGAGGCAGAGCTTTTGAGTCTGGTTTTGGAGGAGGAGCTTCTAAGTGGGGTATTGGAGGAGCTTCTGAGTTGGGTTTGGACTTGTAGCTTCTCAATGGGGTTTTGGAGGTGGAACTTCAGAATGGGTTTTGCAGTAGGACTTTAAGTGTGTTATTGGAGGCAGAGCTTCTGAGTTGGGTTTTGAGGTGGAGCTTCTAATTGGGGTATTGGAGGAAGTTCTGAGTGGGGTTTAGGAGGCTGAGCTTCTGAGTTGGGTTTGGAGGCAGACCTAAGTAGGGTATTGGAGGCACTGCTTCTGGGTCTGGTTTTGGCATTGGAGCTTCTGAGTTGGGTTTTGGAGGCAGAGCTTCTGAGTGGGGTTTTGGAGACGAAGCTTTTAAGTGGGTTTTGGAGGCGGAGCTTC
Source organism: Neoceratodus forsteri (assembly GCA_016271365.2). Classification (NCBI taxonomy): domain Eukaryota; kingdom Metazoa; phylum Chordata; order Ceratodontiformes; family Ceratodontidae; genus Neoceratodus; species Neoceratodus forsteri. The sequence continues at coordinate 559,219,487 of CM057450.1, read as the reverse complement.
TCAGTGGGGCTTTGGAGATGGAGCTTGTAAGTGGGGTATTGGAGGTGGAGCTTCTGAGTGGGATTTTGGAGGTGGAGCTTCTATGTGGGGTTTTGGAGGCGGAGCTTTTAAGTTGGGTATTGGAGGCAGAGCTTCTGAGTTGGGTTTTGGAGGCAGAGCTTCTGAGTTGGGTTTTGGAGGCAGAGCTTCTAAGTGTGGTATTGGAGGCGAAGCTTCTAACTTGGCTTTTGGAGGTGGAGCTTCTGAGTTGGGTTTCAGAGGCACAGCTTCTAAGTTGGGTATTGGAGGCGGAGCTTCTGAGTTGGGTTTTTTAGGTGGAGCGTCTGAGTGGGGTTTTGGAGGCAGAGCTTCTAAGTTGGGTATTGGAGGCGGAGCATCTGATTGGGTTTTGGAGGAGGAGCTTCTACGTTGGGTATTTTAGGCGGAGCTTCTAGTTGGGTTTTGGAGGCGGAGCTTCTCAGTGGGGTTTTGGAGGCAGAGCTTCTGAGTCGGGTTTTGGAGGTGTGGCTTCTAAGTGGGGTATTGGAGGCAGAGTTTCTGAGTTGGTTTTTGAGGTGGAGCTTCTAAGTGGGTTTTGGAGGCAGAGCTTCTGAGTGGGGTTTGGGAGGCTGAGCTTCTGAGTTGGATTTTGGAGACAGACCTTCTAAGTAGGGTATTGGAGGTGAAGCTTCTGAGTCTGGTTTTGGAGTCGGAGCTTCTGAGATGGGTTTTGGAGGCGGAGCTTCTGAGTGGGGTTTTAGAGACGAAGCTTCTTAGTGGGTTTTGGAGGTGGAGCTTCTAAGTGGGGTATTGAAGGCAGAGCTTCTGAGTGGGGTTTTGTAGGTGGTGCTTCTAAGTGAGGTTTTGGATGTGGAGCTTCTAAGTTGGGTATTGGAGGTGGAGCATCTGATTGGGTTTTGGAGGAGGAGCTTAATGGGGTATTGAGGTGGAGCTTCTAGTTGGGGTATTGCAGGCAGAGCTTCTGTGTCAGGTTTTAGAGGTGGAGCTTCTAAGTGTGGTATTGGAGGCACAGTTTCTGAGTGGGGGTTGGGAGGCAGAGCTTCTGAGTTGAGTTTTGGGCCGAAGCTTTCTAAGTGGGGTTTGGAGGCGGAGCTTCTGTGGGGTATTGGAGGCAGAGCTTTGGTGGGGCTTTGGAGGCAGAGCTTCTAGGTGGGGTTTGGAGGTGGAGCTTCTAAGTTGGGTATTGGAGGCGGAGCTTTAAGTTGGGTTTTGAGGTGAGTTTCTGAGTTGGGTTTTGGAGGCAGAGCTTCTAAGTGTGGTATGGAGGTGAAGCTTCTGAGTTGGCTTTTGGAGGTGGAGCTCTGAGTTGGGTTTCAGAGGCACAGCTTCTAAGTTGGGTATTGGAGGCAGAGCTCTGAGTCGGTTTTGGTGGAGGAGCTTCTGAATGGGGTTTTGGAGGCAGAGCTTCTAAGTGGGGTATTGGAGGCAGAGCTTTTGAGTCTGGTTTGGAGGCGGAGCTTCTAAGTGGGTATTGGAGGGGAGCTTCTGAGTTGGGTTTGGACTTGTAGCTTCTCAATGGGGTTTGGAGGGGAACTTGAATCGGTTTTGCAGTGAGCTTCTAAGTGTGTTATTGGAGGCAGAGCTTCTGAGTTGGGTTTTGGAGGTGGAGCTTCTAATTGGGGTTTTGGAGGTGAAGCTTCTGAGTGGGGTTTAGGAGGCTGAGCTTCTGAGTTGGGTTTTGGAGGCAGACCTAAGTTGGGTATTGGAGGCACTGCTTCTGGGTCTGGTTTTGGCATTGGAGCTTCTGAGTTGGGTTTTGGAGGCAGAGCTTCTGAGTGGGGTTTTGGAGACGAAGCTTTTAAGTTGGTTTTGGAGGTGGAGCTTCTCAGTGGGGCTTTGGAGACGGAGCTTGTAAGTGGGGTATTGGAGGTGGAGCTTCTGAGTGGGATTTTGGAGGTGGAGCTTTTAAGTTGGGTATTGGAGGCGGAGCTTCTGAGTTGGGTTTTGGAGGCAGAGCTTCTGAGTTGGGATTTGGAGGCAGAGCTTCTAAGTGTGGTATTGGAGGCGAAGCTTCTGAGTTGGCTTTTGGAGGTGGAGCTTCTGAGTTGGGTTTCAGATGTACAGCTTCTAAGTTGGGTTTTGGAGGAGGAGCTTCTGAGTCGGGTTTTGGAGGAGGAGCTTCTGAGTGGGGTTTTGGAGGCAGAGCTTCTAAGTGTGGTATTGGAGGTGGAGCATCTGATTGGGTTTTGGAGGAGGAGCTTCTACATGGGGTATTGAAGGCAGAGCTTCTGAGTGGGGTTTTGGAGGCTGAGCTTCTAATTGGGGTATTGGAGGTGGAGCTTCTGAGTGGGGTTTAGGAGGCTGAGCTTCTGAGTTGGGTTTTGGAGGCAGACCTTCTAAGTAGGGTATTGGGGTGCTGCTTCTGGGTCTGGTTTTGGCCGGAGCTTCTGAGTTGGGTTTTGGAGGCAGAGCTTCTGAGTGGGGTTTTGGAGATGAAGCTTCTAAGTGGGTTTTGGAGGCGGAGCTTCTCAGTGGGGTATTGAAGGCAGAGCTTCTGAGTGGGGTTTTGGAGGCTAAGCTTCTAATTGGGGTATTGGAGGCGGAGTTTCTGAGTGGGGTTTAGGAGGCTGAGCTTCTGAGTTGGGTTTTGGAGGCAGACCTTCTAAGTAGGGTATTGGAGGCTCTGCTTTTGGGTCTGGTTTTGGCATTGGAGCTTCTGAGTTGGGTTTTGGAGGCAGAGCTTCTGAGTGGGGTTTTGGAGACGAAGCTTCTAAGTGGGTTTTGGAGGTGGAGCTTCTCAGTGGGGTATTGAAGGCAGAGCTTCTGAGTGGGGTTTTGGAGGCGGAGCTTCTAAGTGGGGTTTTGGATGTGGAGCTTCTAAGTTGGGTATTGGAGGTGGAGCTTCTGAGTTGGATTTTGAGAGGAACTTCTGAGTCGGGTTTTGGAGGTGGAGCTTCTGAGAGGGGTGTTGGAAGCCTAGCTTCTGAGTGGGGATCTGGAGGTGGAGCTTCTGATTGGGTTTTGGAGGTGGAGCTTCTAAGTGGGGTATTGGAGGCGGAGTGTCTAAGTGGGGTTTTGGAGGTGGAGCTTCTGAGTCGGATTTTAGAGGTGGAGCTTCTATGTGTGGTATGGGAGGCAGAGCTTCTGAGTTCGGTTTTGGAAGGGGAGCTTTTGAGTTGTGTTTTGGAGGCGGAGCTTCTTAGTGGGGTATTGGAGGCGGAGCTGCTATGTCAGGTTTTGGAGGTGGAGCTTCTGAGTCTGGGTTTGAAGGTGGATCTTCTAAGTCGAGTTTTGGAGGCAGAGCTTCTGATTGGCGTTTTGGAGGTGGAGCTTCTGATTGAGTTTTGGAGGCAGAGCTTGAGTTGGGTTTTGGAGGCGGAGCTTCTAAATGGGAGTTTGAAGGTGGAGCTTCTGAGTCTGGTTTTGGAGGCGGAGCAGCTGGAGTTGGGATTCAGGAGGCAGAGCTAAATTTGGTATTGGAGATGGAGCTTCTTACTCGGGATTTGGAGGCAGAGCTTCTGAGTGGGGTTTTAGAGGCAGAGCTTCTGAGTGAGATTTTGGAGGTGGAGCTTCTAAGTGGGGTCTTGGAGGCGTATCTTCTGAGTCGGATTTTGGAGGTAGAGCTTCTAAGTGTGGTATTGGAGGCAGAGCTTCTGAGTGGGGTTTAAGAGGCTGAGCTTCTGAGTTGGGTTTTGGAGGCGAAGCTTCTAAGTGGGTTTTGGAGGTGGAGCTTCTAAGTGGGGTATTGGAGGCAGAGCTTCTGAGTGGGGTTTTGGAGGCGGAGCTTCTAAGTGGGGTATTGGTGACAGAGCTTCTGAGTGAGGTTTTGCAGGCGGAGCTTCTGTGTCGGACTATGCAGGCGAAGCATCTAAGTGGGGTATTGGAGGCGGAACTTCTGAGTCGGGATTTAGAGGTGGAGCTTCTAGGTGTTGTATGGGAGACGGAGCTTCTGAGTCAGGTTTTGGAGGTGGAGCTTCTGAGTCTGGTTTTGGAGGCGGATCTTCTGAGTGTGGTTTTGGAGGTGGAGCTTCTGAGTTGGGTTTTGGAGGTGGAGCAGCTGAGTTGGGCTTCGGAGGCAGAGCTTCTAAGTTTGGTATTGGAGACGGAGCTTCTTACTCGGGATTTGGAGGCAGAGCTTCTGAGTGGGGTTTTGGAGGCAGAGCTTCTGAGTGAGATTTTGAAGGTGGAGCTTCTAAGTGGGGTATTGGAGGTGGAGTGTGTAAGTGGGGTTTTGGAGGTGGTGCTTCTGAGTCGGATTTTAGAGGTGGAGCTTCTAAGTGTGTATGGGAGGCAGAGCTTCTGAGTTCGGTTTTGGAGGGGGAGCTTTTGAGTTGTGTTTTGGAGGCGGAGCTTCTTAGTGGGGTATTGGAGGCTGAGCTTCTGTGTCAGGTTTTGGAGGTGGAGCTTCTGAGTCTGGGTTTGGAGGCGGAGCAGCTGAGTTGGGCTTTGGAGCAGAACTTCTAAATTTGGTATTGGAGACGGAGTTTACTAGGATTTGGAAGCAGAGCTTCTGAGTGGGTTTTGGAGGCAGAGCTTCTGAGTGAGATTTTGGAGGTGGAGTTTCTAAGTGGGGTCTTGGAGGCGGATCTTCTGAGTCAGATTTTGGAGGCGGAGCTTCTAAGTGGGGTATGGGAGGCAGAGCTTCTAAGTTGGGTATTGGAGGCAGAGCTTCTGAGTTGGGTTTTGGAGGCGGAGCTTCTGAGTCGGGTTTTGGAAGCAGAGATTCTGAGAGGGGTGTTGGAGGCCTTGCTGCTGAGTGAGGTTTTGGAGACAGAGCTTCTGATTTGGTTTTGGAGGCGGAGCTTCTAAGTGGGGTATTGGAGGCGGAGCTTCTAAGTGGGTATTGGAAGCTGAGCTTCTGAGTCAGGTTTTAGAGGTGGAGCTTCTACGTGTGGCATGGGAGATGAGCTTCTGAGTTCGGTTTTGGAGGGGGAGCATCTGAGCTGAGTTTTGGAGGTGGAGCTTCTAAGTGGGGTATTGGAGGTGGAGCTTCTGTGTCAGGTTTTGGAGGTGGAGCTTCTGAGTCTGGTTTTGGAGGCTGAGCTTCTGAGTGTGGTTTTGGAGGCGGAGCTATGGAGTGGGGTTTTGGAGGCACAGCTTCTAAGTGGGGCATTGGAGGTGGAGCTTCTGAGTCGGTGTTTGAAGGTGGAGCTTCTGAGTCGAGTTTTGGAGGCGGAGCTTCTGAGTGGGGTTTTGGAGGCGGTGCTTCTAAGTGGGGGATTGGAGGTGGAGCTTCTGAGTCTGGTTTTGGAAGCAGAGCATCTGAGTTGGGCTTTGGAGGCAGAGGTTCTAAGTTGGGTATTGGAGACGGAGCTTCTTACTCGGGATTTGGAGGCGGAGCTTCTGAAAGGGGTTTTAGAGGTTGAGTTTCTGACTGGGGTTTTGGAGCTGCAGCTTCTAAGTGAGGTACTGAAGGCGGAGCTTCTTAATGGGTTTTTTGAGGCGGAGCTACTGAGTGGGGTTTTGGAGGCAGAGCTTCTAAGTGGGGTATTTTAGGCGGAGCTTTTGAGTTGTGGTTTGAAGGCAGAGCTTCTGAGAGGGGATTTGGAGGCAGAGCTTCTGAGTCAGGTATTGGAGAAGCTTCTGAGTGGGGCTTTGAGCAGAGCTTCTAACTGGGTATTGGAGGAGGAGCTTCTGAGTGGGATTTGATGGCGGAGCTTCTGAGTGGGGATTTGGAGTTGGAGCTTCTGAGTCAGGTTTTGAAGGTGGAGCTTATGAGGTGGGATTTTGGAGGCAGAGGCTGGAGTCGGGTATTGGAGGCAGAGCTTCTGAGTGGGGTTTTGGAGGCAGAGCTTCTAAGTGGGTTATTGGAGGCGGAGGTTCTGAGTGTGGCTTTGGAGGCAGAACTTCTGAGTCGGGTTTTGGAGGTGGAGCTTCTGAGTTCAGTTTTGGAGGCAGAACTTCTGAGTGGGATTTTGGAGCCAGAGCTTCTAAGTGGGGTATTGGAGGCAGAGCTTCTGAGTCCGGTTTTGGAGGCAGAACTTCTAACTGGGGTATTGGAAGCGGAGCTTCTAAGTTGGGTATTGGAGGCGGAGTTTCTGAGTCGGGTTTTGGAGGCAGAGCTTCTGAGTTGAGTTTTGGAAGCAGAGCTTCTAAGTGGGGTATTGGAGGCAGAGCTTGTGAGTCAGGTTTTGGAGACAGAACTTCTAAATGGGGTACTGGAAGCAGAGCTTCTAAGTGGGGTATTGGAGGCAGAGTTTCTGAGTTGGGTTTTGGAGGCGGAGCTTCAGAGTTGAGTTTTTGAAGTGGAACTTCTAAGAGTGGTATTGGAGGCGGATCTTCTTAGACAGGTTTTGGAGGAGGAGCTTATGAGCGGGGTTTTGGAGGCAGAGCTTCTGAGTCGGGTATTGGAGATGGAGCTTCTGAGTGGGGTTTTGGGGGCGGAGCTTCTAAGTGGGGTATTGGAGGTGGAGCTTCTAAGTGGGGTATTGGAGGTGGTGCTTCTGAGTGTGGTTTTGGAGGTGGAACTTCTAAGTGGGGTATTGATGGCGGAGCTTCTGAGTTGGGTTTTGGAGGTGGAGCTTCTAAGTGTGGTATTGGAGGCCGAGCTTCTGAGTCAGGTTTTGGAGGTGGAGCTTCTGAGTGGGGTTTTGGAGGTGTAGCTTCTGAGTTGGGTTTTGCAGGCAGAGCTTCTTAGTGGGGTATTAGAGCCCGAGCTTCTGAGTCTGGTTTTGGAGGCAGAACTTGTGAGTCGGGTTTTGGAGGTGGAGCTTCTGAGTTCGGTTTTGGAGGCAGAACTTCTGAGTGGGATTTTGGAGCCAGAGCTTCTAAGTGGGGTTTTGGAGGCAGAACTTCTAACTGGGGTATTGGAAGCGGAGCTTCTAAGTTGGGTATTGGAGGCGGAGTTTCTGAGTCGGGTTTTGGAGGTGGAGCTTTTGAGTTGAGTTTTGGAAGCAGAACTTCTAAGAGGGGTATTGGAGGCAGAGTTTCTGAGTTGGGTTTGGAGTCGGAGCTTCAGAGTTGAGTTTTGAAGTGGAACTTCTAAGAGTGGTATTGGAGGATCTTCTTAGACAGGTTTTAGAGGAGGAGCTTATGAGGCGGGTTTTGGAGGCAGAGCTTCTGAGTCGGTATTGGAGATGGAGCTTCTGAGTGGGGTTTGAGGTGGAGCTTCTAAGTGGGGTATTGGAGGTGGAGCTTCTAAGTGAGGTATTGAAGGTGGAGCTTCTGAGTTGGGTTTTGGAGGTGGAGCTTCTAAGTGTGGTATTGGGCCGAGCTTCTGAGTCGGGTTTGGAGGAGGAGCTTCTGAGTTGAGTTTTGGAGGTGTAGCTTCTATGTGGGGCATTGGAGATGGAGCTTCTGAGTCAGGTTTTGGAGGCAGAGCTTCTAAGTGGGGTATTGGAGGTGGAGCTTCTGAGTCGGGTTTTGGAGGTGGATCTTCTGAGTGGGGTTTTGGAGGAGGAGCTTCTGAGTTGAGTTTTGGAAGCGGAGCTTCTAAGTGGTGTATTGGAGGCAGAGCTTCTGAGTCGGGTTTTGGAGGCAGAACTTCTAACTGGGGTATTGGAGATGGAGCTTCTGAGTCAGGTTTTGGAGGCGAAGCTCCTAAGTCGAGTTTTGGAGGTGGAGCTTCTGATTCGGGTTTGGAGGCGGAGCTTCTGAGTGGGAAATTGGATGCAGAGCTTCTGAGTGGTGTTTCGGAGGTGGAGCTTCTAAGTGGGGTATTGGAGTTGAAGCTTCTGAGTTGTGTTTTGGAGGAGTAGCTTCTAAGTCGAGTTTTGGAGCTGGAGCTTCTGAGTGGTGTTTTGGAGGCGGAGCTTCTGAGTTGGGTTTTGGAGGCAGAGCTTCTGAGTGGGGTTTTGAAGTCAGAGCTTCTATGTTGGGTATTGGAGGCAGAGCTTCTAAGTGGTGTATTGGAGGCGGAGCTTCTGAGTGGGGTTTTAGAGGTGGAGCTCCTAAGTGGGGTATTGTAGGTGGAGTTTCTAAGTGGGGTTTTGGAGGCAGAGCTTCTAAGTGGGGTATTGGAGACGGAGCTTCCAAGTGGGTTATCGGAGGTGGAGCTTCTGAGTTGGGTTTTGGAGTTGGAGCTCCTAAATGGGGTATTGTAGGCAGTGCTTCTAAGTGGGGTTTTGGAGGCAGAGCTTCTAAGTGGGGTATTGGAGGCAGAGCTGCCAAGTGGGTTAGTGGAGGCAGAGCTACTGAGTGGGGTTTTGGCTGTGGAGCTTCTGAGTGGGGTTTTGGAGGCAGTGCTTCTAAGTGGGTTATTGGAGGCAGAGCTTCTCAGTGGGGTTTTGGAGGCGGACATTCTAAGTGGGGGTTTTGGAGGCAGAGCTTCTTAATCACATTTTGGAGGTGGTGCTTCTGAGTTGAGTTTTGGAGGTGGAGCTTCTAAGTAGGGTATTGGAGGAGGAGCTTCTGTGTCAGTGTTTGGAGGCATAGCTTCCAAGTATGGTATTGGAGGCAGAGCATCTGAGTCAGGTTTTGGAGGCAGAGCTTCTGAGTTGAGTTTTGGAGGCAGAGCTTCTAAGTGGGGTATTGGAGGCGGAGCTTCTGTGTCAGTGTTTGGAGGCGTAGCTTCTAAGTATGGTATTGGAGGCAGAGCGTCTGAGTCGGGTTTTGGAGGCTGAGCTTGTGAGTCGGGTTTTGGAGGCAGAGCTTCTAACTGGTGTATTGGAAGTGGAGTTCCTAAGTCAGGTTTTGGAGGTGGAGCTTCTAAGTCGGGTTTTGGAGGCGGAGCTTCTGATTGGGGTGTTGGAGGCGAAGCTTCTGAGTGGGGTTTTGGAGGCAGAGCTACTGAGTGGGGTATTGGAGACAGAGCTTCTAAGTGTGGTATTGGAGGTGGAGCTTCTGAGTCAGGTTTTGGAGGCAGAGCTTCTGAGTTGAGTTTTGGAGGCAGAGCTTCTATGTGGGGTATTGGTGGCGGAGCTTCTGAGTCTGGTTTTGGAGTCGGAGCTTTTATGTCGGCTTTGGAGGTGGAGCTTCTGTGTTGTGTTTTGGAGGCGGATCTTCTGAGTTGGGTTTTGGAGGCAGAGCTTCTCAGTGTGGTATTGGATGCAGAGCCTCTGAGTCGTGTTTTGGAGGCAGAGCTTCTTACTGGGGTATTGCAGCTGGAGCTTCTGAGTCAGGTTTTGGAGGCGGAGCTTCTAAGTTGGGTTTTGGAGGCGCAGCTTCTTATTGGGGTTTTGGAGGCAGAGCTCCTAAGTGGGGTATTGGAGGTGGAGCTTCTGAGTCAGGTTTTGGAAGCGGAGCTTCTGTTGGGTTTTGGAGGCGCAGCTCTGATTGGGGGTTTTGAGGCAGAGCTTGAGTGGGGAATTGGAGGTGAGCTCTAGAGGGGATTGAGATGGAGTTTGAGTGGGGTTTTGTAGGTGGAGGTTCTAATGGGGTATTGAGGCAGAGCTTCCAAGTGGGTTATTGGAGCTCAACTTCTGAGTCGGGTTTTGGAGGAGGAGCTTGAGTTGGGTTTTGGAGGCGTAGCTTCTATGTGGGGCATTGGAGGATGGAGCTTTGAGTCATGCTTGCAGAGAGCTTCTAAGGGGGTATTGGTGGCGGAGCTTCTAAGTGAGTATTGGAGGTGGAGTTTCTGAGGTGGGTTTTGAGGCAGAGCTTGAGTTGAGTTTTGGAAGTGGAGCTTCAAGTGGTGTATTGGAGGCAGAGCTTCTGAGTCGGGTTTTGGAGGCAGAACTTAACTGGGGTATTGGAGATGGAGCTTCTGAGTCAGGTATTGGAGGTGAAGCTTCTAAGTCAAGTTTTGGAGGTGGAGCTTCTGATTCGGGTATTGGAGGCAGAGCTTCTGAGTGGGGAATTGGAAGTGGAGCTTCTGAGTGGTGTTTTGGAGGTGGAGCTTCTAAGTGGGGTATTGGAGTTGAAGCTTCTGAGTGGGGTTTTGGAGGCAGAGCTTCTGAGTTGGGTTTTGGAGGCTGAGCTTCTGAGTGGGGTTTTGAAGCCAGAGCTTCTAAGTTGGGTATTGGAGGCGGAGCTTCTGAGTGGGTTTTAGAGGTGGAGCTCCTAAGTGGGGTATTGTAGGTGGAGCGTCTAAGTGGGGTTTTGGAGGCACAGCTTCTAAGTGGGGTATTGGAGGCGGAGCTTCCAAGTGGGTTATCAGAGGTGGAACTTCTTAGTTGGGTTTTGGAGGTGGAGCTCCTAAGTGGGGTATTGTAGGCGGAGCTTCTAAGTGGGGTTTTGGAGCCAGAGCTTCTAAGTGTGGTATTGGAGGCAGAGCTTCCAAGTGGGTTATTGGAGGCAGAGCTACTGAGTGGGGTTTTGGCGGTGGAGCTTCTGAGTGGAGTTTTGGAGGCGGTGCTTCTAAGTGGGGTAGTGGAGGTGGAGCTTCTTAGTGGGGTTTTGGAGGCGGACATTCTAAGTGGGGGTTTTGGAGGCAGAGCTTCTTAATTGCGTTTTGGAGGTAGCGCTTCTGAGTTGAGTTTTGGAGGCAGAGCTTCTAAGTGGGGTACTGGAGGCAGATCTTCTTAGTGGGGTTTTGGAGGCAGAGCTTCGAAGTCGGGTATTGGAGGTGGAACTTCTGTGTCGGTGTTTGGAGGCGGAGCTTCTAAGTACGGTATTGGAGGCGGAGCGTCTGAGTCGGGTTTGGAGGCAGAGCTTCTGTGGGGTATTGAGGCTGAGCTTGAGTCGGGTTTTGGAGGCAGAGCTTAACTGATGTATTGGAGGTGGAGTCCTAAGTCAGATTTTGAAGGCGGAGCTTTAAGTTGGGTTTGGAGGCAGAGCTTTGATTGGGGTTTTGAAGGCAGAGGTTCAAAGTGGGGTATTGGAGGTGAAGGTTCTGAGTCCGGTTTTGGAGGCGGATCTTCTGATTGGAGTTTTGGAGGTGGATCTTCTAAGTCCGGTATTGAGGTGGAGCTTCTGGAGTTGGGTTTTGGAGGTGGATCTTCTAATCGGGGTGTTGGAGGCGAAGCTTCTGAGTGGGGTTTTGGAGGCAGAGCTACTGAGTGGGGTATTGGAGGCGGAGCTTAAGTGTGGTATTGGAGGCGGAGCTTCTGAGTCAGGTTTTGGAGGCAGAGCTTCTGAGTTGAGTTTAGGAGGCAGAGCTTCTGATTGGGGTTTTGAAGGCAGAGGTTCAAAGTGGGGTATTGGAGGTGAAGGTTCTGAGTCCGGTTTTGGAGGCGGATCTTCTGATTGGAGTTTTGGAGGTGGATCTTCTAAGTCCGGTATTGGAGGTGGAGCTTCTGAGTTGGGTTTTGGAGGTGGATCTTCTAATCGAGGTGTTGGAGGGAAGCTTCTGAGTGGGGGTTTGGAGGCAGAGCTACTGAGTGGGGTATTGGAGGCGGAGCTATGTGGTATTGGAGGCGGAGCTTTGGAGTCAGGTTTTGAGGCAGAGCTTGAGTTGAGTTTAGGAGGCAGAGCTTCTAAGTGGGGTATTGGTGGCGGAGCTTCTGAGTCTGGTTTGGGTGAGCTCTATGTCGACTTTTGGAGGTGGAGCTTCTGTGCAGTGTTTTGGAGGTGGATCTTCTGAGTTGGGTTTTGGAGGCTGAGCTTCTAAGTGTAGTATTGGATGCAGAGCCTCTGAGTCGGATTTTGGAGGCAGAGCTTCTAACTGGGGCATTGCAGGTGGAGCTTCTGAGTCAGGTTTTGGATGCAGAGCTTCTAAGTTGGGTTTTGGAGGTGAAGCTTCTGATTGGGGTTTTGGAGGAAGAGCTTCTAAGTGGGGAATTGGAGGTGGAGCTTCTTAGAGGGGGATTGGAGATGGAGCTTCTGAGTGGGGTTTTGTAGGTGGAGGTTCTAAGTGGGGTTTTGGAGGCAGAGCTTCTAAGTGGGGTATTGGAGGCAGAGCTTCCAAGTGGGTTATTGGAGGCTGAGCTTCTGAGTTGGGTTTTGGAGGAGGAGCTTCTGAGTTGAGTTTTGGAGGCGTAGCTTCTATGTGGGGCATTGAGGGGGCTCTTGAATCACGTCTTGAGTCAGATGGGTATTGGGCGGAGTCTTATGGAGTATTGGAGGTGGAGTTCTGAGTCGGGTTTTGGAGGCGGAGCTTGAGTTCAGTTTTGGAAGCGGATCTCTAAGTGGTGTATTGGAGGCAGAGCTTCTGAGTCGGGTTTTGGAGGCAGAACTTCTAACTGGGGTATTGGAGATGGAGCTTGAGTCAGGTTTTGGAGCGAGCTTCTAAGTCAAGTTTTGAGGTGCAGCTTCTTATTCGGGTATTGGAGGCGGAGCTTCTGAGTGCGGAATTGGAGGCAGAGCTTCTCAGTGGTGTTTTGAGGTGGAGCTTCTAAGTGGGGTATTGGAGTTGAAACTTCTGAGTTGAGTTTTGGAGGCGGAGCTTCTATGTCGGGTTTTGGAGCTGAAGCTTCTGAGTGGGGTTTTGGAGGCGGAGTTTCTGAGTTGGGTTTTGGAGATAGAGCTTTTGAGTGGGGTTTTGAAGCCAGAGCTTCTAAGTTGGGTATTGGAGGCGGACCTTCTGAGTGGGGTTTTAGAGGTGGAGCTCCTAAGTCAGGTATTGTAGATGGAGTGTCTAAGTGGGGTTTTGGAGGCAGAGCTTCTAAGTGGGGTATTGGAGGTGGAGCTTCCAAGTGGGTTATCAGAGGTGGAGCTTCTTAGTTGGGTTTTGGAGGTGGAGCTCCTAAGTGGGGTATTGTAGGCGGAGCTTCTAAGTGGGGTTTTGAATGCAGAGCGTCCAAGTGGGTTATTGGAGGCAGAGCTACTGAGTGGGGTTTTGGCGGTGGAGCTTCTGAGTGGGGTTTTGGAGGTGGTGCTTCTAAGTGGGATATTGGAGGCGGAGCTTCTCAGTGGGGTTTTGGAGGTGGACAATCTAAGTGGGGGTTTTGGAGGCAGAGCTTCTTAATTGCGTTTTGGAGGTAGCGCTTCTGAGTTGAGTTTTGGAGGCAGAGCTTCTAAGTGGGGTACTGGAGGCAGATCTTCTTAGTGGGTTTTGGAGGCAGAACTTCTAAGTCAGGTATTGGAGGCGGAGCTTCAGTGTCGGTGTTTGGAGGCTGAGCTTCTAAGTACGGTTTTGGAGGCAGAGCTTCTGAGTTGAGTTTTGGAGGCAGAGCTTCTAAGTGGGGTATTGGAGGCTGAGCTTCTGAGTCGGGTTTTGGAGGCAGAGCTTCTAACTGGTGTTTTGGAGGTGGAGCTCCTAAGTCAGGTTTCGGAGGCGGAGCTTCTAAATTGGGTTTTGGAGGTGGAGCTTCTGATTGGGGTTTTGGAGGCAGAGGTTCAAAGTGGGGTATTGGAAGTGGAGGTTCTGAGTCCGGTTTTGGAGGCGGATCTTCTGATTGGAGTTTTGGAGGTGGATCTTCTAAGTCAGGTATTGGAGGTGGAACTTCTGAGTCGGGTTTTGGAGGCAGATCTTCTGATTGGGGTGTCGGAGGTGAAGCTTCTGAGTGGGGTTTTGGAGGCAGAGCTTCTAAGTGGGGTATTGGAGGTGGAACTTCTGAGTCAGGTTTTGGAAACAGAGCTTCTAAGTGGGGTATTGGAGGTGGAGCTTCTGAGTCAGGTTTTGGAGGCCGAGCTTCTAAGTTGGTGTTTGGAGGTGCAGCTTCTGATTGGGTTTTGGAGGCAGAGCTTCTGAGTGGGGTATTGGTGGTGAGCTTCTAAGTGGAGTATTGGAGTTGGGTTTCTGAGTCGGGTTTTGAGGTGGATCTTCTGAGGTTGAGTTTGGAAGCAGAGCTTCAGTGGTGTATTGAGGCAGAGCTTGAGATGGCTTTGGAGGCAGAACTTCTAACTGGGGTATTGGAGATGGAGTTTGAGTCAGGTTTTGGAGGCAAAGTCTAAGTCAAGTTTTGGAGGTGGAGATTCTGATTCGGGTATTGGAGGCAGAGTTCTGAGTTTGGGTTTGAAGGTGGAGCTTCTGAGTGGGGAATTGGAGGGAGCATCTGAGTGGTGTTTGGAGGTGTAGCTTCTAAGTGGGGTATTGGAGTTGAAGCTTCTGAGTTGAGTTTTGAGGCGGAGCTTCTAAGTCGGGTTTTGGAGCTGGAGCTTCTGAGTGGGGTTTGGAGGAGGAGCTTCTGGGTTGGGTTTGGGCAGAGCTTCTAAGTGGAATTATTTGAGGTGGAGCTTCTGTATGGTGTTTGAGCGTAGCTTCTAAGTATGGTATTGGAGGCAGAGCATCTGAGTTGGGTTTGGAGGCTGAGCTTCTGAGTTGGGTTTTGGAGGCAGAGCTTCTAACTGGTGTATTTTAAGTGGAGGCGCCTAAGTCAGGTTTTGGAGGCGGGCTTCTAAGTTGGGTTTTGGAGGCGGGCTACTGATTGGGGTTTTGGAGGCGGGGTTCAAGTGGGGTACTTGAGGTGGAGTTTGAGTTGGGGTTTTGGAGGCTGAGCTTGATGGGTTTTGGAGGCAGAGCTTTAACTGGTGTATTTTAAGTGGAGCGCCTAAGTAAGTTTTTGAGGTGGAGTTAAGTTGGGTTTTGGAGGCGGAGCTTGATTGGGGTTTTGGAGGCGGAGGTTCAAAGTGGGTACTTGAGGTGGAGCTTCTGGAGTTGGGTTTTAGGTGGATCTTCTGATTGGGGTGTTGGAGGTGAAGCTTCTGAGTGGGGTTTTGAGGCAAAGCTTCTGAGTGGGGGTTTGGAGGCAGAGCTTTGAGTCTGGTTTGGAGGTGGAGCTTCTGTTGTCAGCTTTTGGAGGTGGATCTTCTGTTGGTTTGAGTGCTTTGTGGTATGGTGCAGAGCTTCTGAGTGGGGTTTTGGAGGCAGAGCTCTGACTGGGGTATTGCAGTTGGAGCTTCTGAGTCAGGTTTTGGAGGCGGAGATTCTAAGTTGGGTTTTGGAGGCGCAGCTTCGATTGGGGTTTGGAGGCAGAGCTTCTGAGTGGGGGAATTGGCAGAGCTATCTTTAGAGGGGATTGGAGACGGAGTTTGACTGGTGTTTTGTAGGTGGAGTCAAGGGGGGTTTTGAGGCAGAGCTTAAGGGGGTATTGGAGCAGAGCTCCACTTGAGTTATTGGAGGTGGAGCTTGAGTCGGGTTTTGGAGGAGGAGCTTCTGAGTTGAGTTTTGGAAGCGAGTTTCTATGTGGGGCATTGGAGGAGAGCTTGAGTCACGCTTTGGAGGCAGAGCTTCAAGTGGGGTATTGGTGGCGGAGCTTCTTTAAGTGGAGTATTGGAGGCGGAGTTTTGGAGTTGGGTTTTGAGGCGGAGCTTGAGTTGAGTTTTGGAAGCGGAGCTCTGGAGTCGGGTTTTGGAGGCAGAACTTCTAACTGGGGTATTGGAGATGGAGCTTCTGAGTCAGGTTTTGGAGGCAAAGCTTCTAAGTCAAGTTTGGAGGTGGGAGCTTCAGTTCGGTGTGGAGCAGGAAGCACAGGTGGGGAGTGGGCGGAGGGCTTCTGGTGGTGTTTTGGAGGTGGAGCTTCTAGAGTGGGTATGAGTTGAAGCTTCTGAGTTGAGTTTTGGAGGCGGAGCTTCATGTCGGGTTTTGGAGCTGGAGCTTCTGGTGGGGTTTTGAGGAAGAGCTTCTGAGGTGGGGTTTGAAGCCAGAGCTTCTAAGTTGAGTATTGGAGGCGGAGCTTCTGAGTGGGGTTTAAAGTGGAGCTCTAAGTGGGGTGTTGTAGGTGGAGCTTCAAGTGGGTTTTGGAGGCACAGCTTCTAAGGGTATTGAGGCGGAGCTTCAAGTGGGTTATCAGAGGTGGAGTTTCTTAGTTGGGTTTTGGAAGTGGAGCTCCTAAGTGGGGTATTCTAGGTGGAGCTTCTAAGTGGGGTTTTGGAGGCAGAGCTTCTAAGTGTGGTATTGGAGGCAGAGCTTCCAAGTGGGTTATTGGAGGCAGAGCTACTGAGTGGGGTTTTGGCTGTCGAGCTTCTGAGTGGGTTTTGGAGGCGGTGCTTCTAAGTGGGGTATTGGAGGCGGAGCTTCTCAGTGGGGTTTTGGAGGTGGACATTCTAAGTGGGGGTTTTGGAGGCAGAGCTTCTTAATTGCATTTTGGAGGTGGCGCTTCTGAGTTGAGTTTTGGAGGCAGAGCTTCTAAGTGGGGTGCTGGAGGCGGAACTTCTTAGTAGGGTTTTGGAGGCAGAGCTTCTAAGTCGGGTATTGGAGGTGGAGCTTCTGTGTCGGTGTTTGGAGGTGGAGCTCTGGCACGGGTATTGGAGGCGGAGCATCTGAGTTGGCTCGGAGGCGGAGCTTCTGAGTTGAGTTTTGGAGGCAGAGCTTCTAAGTGGGGGTATTGGAGGCTGAGCTTCTAGTCAGGTTTTGGAGGCAGAGCTTCTAACTGATGTATTGGAGGTGAGCTCCTAAGTCAGGTTTTGGAGGCGGAGCTTAAGTCGGGTTTTGGAGGCGGAGCTTGATTGGGGTTTTGGAGGCAGAGGTTCAAAGTGGGGTGGGAGGTTGAGGTTCTGAGTCCAGTTTTGGAGGTGGATCTTCTGAGTGGAGTTTGGAGGTGGATCTTTCTAAGTCAGGAATTGGAGGTGGAGCTTCTGGAGTCGGGTTTTGGAGGCGAATCTTCTGATTGGGGTGTTAGTGAAGCTTCTGAGTGGGGTTTTGGAGGCACAGCTTCTGAGTGGGGTATTGGAGGTGGAGTCAAGTGTGGTATTGGAGGCGGAGCTTGAGTCTGGTTTTGGTGGCGGAGCTTCTGAGTTGGGTTTGGAGATGGAGCATCTAAGTGGGGTATTGGAGGTGGACTTGAGTCTGGTTTTGGAGGCGGAGCTTCTGTGTAGTTTTGGAGGCGGAGCTTCTTTGTCGGGTTTTGGAGGCAGATCTTCTGAGTTGTGTTTTGGAGGTGGAGCTTCTGAGTTGGGTTTTGGAGACAGAGTTTCAAAGTGGGGTATTGGAGGCAGAGCTTCTGAGATGGGTTTTGGAGGTGGTGCTTCTGATTGGGGTTTTGGAGGTGGAGCCTCTAAGTGGGGTATTGGAGGTGGAGCTTCTAAGTGGGCTTTTGAAGCAGGAGCTTCTAAGTGGGGTATTGGAGATGGAGCTTCTGACTTCAGTTTTGGAGGCAGAGCTTCTAGTGTGGTATTCAGTAGGAGCTTTAAGTGGGTTTTGGAGCCAGAGCTTCTAAGTGGGGTATTGGAGGAGGAGCTTTGAGTGGGGTTTTGTAGGTGGAGCTTCTAAGTGGGTAATTGGAGGTGGAGCTACTGAGTGGGGTTTTAGAGGCAGAGCTTTAAGTGGGCATTGGAGGTGGAGCTTCTGAGTCGGGGTTTGAAGGTGGAGCTTCTGAGTGGGGATATGGAGGTGGAGCTTCCGAGTCAGGTTTTGTTGGTGGAGCTTCTTAGAGGGGTTTTGGAGGCAGAGCTTCTAAGTGGGTTATTGGAGGTGGAGGTTCTGAGTGGGGTTTTGGTGGTGGAACTTCTAAGTGGGTTGTTGGAGGCGGAGTTTCTTAGTGGGGTATTGGAGGCAGAGCTTCTGAGTGCAGTTTTGGAGGCGGAACTTCTAAGTGGGGTATTGGTGGTGGAGCTTCTGAGTCAGGCTTTGGAGGTGGAGCTTCTAAGTGTGGTATTTTAGGCGGAGCTTCTGAGTTGAGTTTTGGAATCATAGCTTCTAAGTGGGAATTGGAGGAAAGCTTCTGAGTCAGGTTTTGGAGGCAGAGCTTCTAAGTGGGGTATTGGAGGTGGAGCTTGAGTCAGGTTTTGGAGGTGGAGCTCTAATTGGGGTTTTGAGGTGGAGCTTCACGATGGGTTTTGCAGGTGGAGCTTCTAAGTGGGGTATTGAGGCAGAGCTGCTGAGTCTGGTTTTGGAGGCAGAACTCTGAGTCGGGTTTTGAGGTGGAGCTTCTGAGTACGGTATTGGAGGCTGAGTTTGAGTGGGTTTGAGCCAGAGCTTAAGTGGGGTATTGGAGCCTGAGCTTCTAAGAGTGGTATTGGAGGTGGATCTTCTGAGTCGGGTTTTGGAGGTGGAGCTTATGAGTGGGATTTTGGAGGCAGAGCTTCTGAGTCGGGTATTGGAGATGGAGCTTCATAGTGAGGTTTTGAGGCAGAGCTTCTAAGTGGGGCATTGGAGGCGGAGCTTCTAAGTGGGGTATTGGAGGTGGAGCTTCTGAGTGTGGTTTTTGAGGCGGAACTTCCAAGTGGGGTGTTGGTGGCGGTGCTTCTGAGTAAGGTTTTGGAGGTGGAGCTTCCAAGTGTGGAATTGGAGGTGGAGCTTCTGAGTCGGGTTTTGGTGGAGAAGCTTCTGAGTTGAGTTTTGGAGGCATAGCTTCTAAGTGGGGCATTGAAGGTGGAGCTTCTGAGTCAGGTTTTGGAGGCAGAGCTTCTAAGTGGGGTATTGGAGGTGAAGCTTCTGAGTCAGGATTTGGTGGTGGAGCTTCTGAGTGGGGTTTAGGTGGTGGAGCTTCTGAGTTGGGTTTTGCAGGCAGAGCTTCTAAGTGGGGTATTAGAGGCAGAGCTTCTGAGTCTGGTTTTGGAGGCAGAACTTCTGAGTCGAGTTTGGAGGTGGAGCTCTGAGTTCGGTTTTGGAGACAGAACTCTGAGTGGGGTTTTGGATCCAGAGCTTCTAAGTGGTGTATTGGAGGCAGAGCTCTGAGTCGGGTTTTGGAGGCAGAACTTCTAACTGGGGTATTGGAGATGGAGCTCTGAGTCAGGTTTTGGGGCTGCTTAAGCTTGTAAGTCGAGTTTTGGAGGTGGAGCTTGATAAGGGTATTGGAGGCAGAGCTTCTGAGTTTGGGTTTGAAGGTTGAGCTCTGAGTGGGGATTTGGGAGGCGGAGCTTCTGAGTTGGGTTTTGGAGGCAGAGCTTCTGAGTGGGGTTTTGTAGGTGGAGCTTCTAAGTGGGGTTTTGGAGGCTGAGCTTCTAAGTGGGGTATTGGAGGCACAGCTTACAAGTGGGTTATTGGAGGCGAAGCTTCTGAGTGGGGTTTTGGAGGTGAGATCCTAAGGGGGCATTGTAGGCGGAGCTTCTAATGGGGTTTTGGAGGCAGAGCTTTAAGGGGTATTGGAGGCAGAGCTTCCAAGTGGGTTATTGGAGGTGGAGCTACTGAGTGGGGTTTTGGAGGTGGATCTTCTGAGTGTGGTTTTGGAGGCAGAGCTTCTAAGTGGGGTATTGGAGGTGGAGCTTCTGAGTGGGGGTTTGGAGGCAGACATTCTAAGTGAGGTTTTGGAGGCAGAGCTTCTTACTCACGTTTCTGAGGTGGCGCTTCTGAGATGAGTTTTGGAGGCGGAGCTTCTAAGTGGGGTATTGGAGGCATATCTTCTTAGTGGGGTTTTGGAGGCAGAGCTTATAAGTCGGGTATGGGAGGCAGAGCTTCTGTGTCTGTGTTTGGAGGCAGAGCTTCTAAGTATGGTATTGGAGGTGGAGCGTGTGAGTTGGGTTTTGGAGGCAGTGCTTCTGAGTCAGGTTTTGGAGGCAGAGCTTCTAACTGGGGTATTAGAGGAGGAGCTCCTATGTCAGGTTTTGGAGGCGAGCTTTAATTTGGGTTTTGAGGCGGAGCTTCTGATTGGGGTTTTCTAGGTGGAGGTTCAAAGTGGGTATTGGAGGTGGACGCCTTTGAGTCCAGTTTTGAGGCGGATCTTCTGAGTGGAGTTTGGAGGTGGAGCTTCTAAGTCAGGTATTGGATGTGAAGCTTCTGAGTCGGGTTTTGGAGGCAGATCTTCTGATTGGGGTGTTGGAGGCGAAGCTTCTGAGTGGGGTTTTGGAGGCAGAGCTTCTGAGTGGGGTATTGGAGGTGGAGCTTTAATTGTGGTATTGGAGGAGGTGCTTCTGAATCGGGTTTTGGAGGCGGAGTTTGAGTTGAGTTTTGAGGCAGAGCTTTAGTGGGGTATTGGTGGCGGAGCTTGAGTCGGGTTTTGGAGACGGAGCATCTAAGGGGCATTGGAGGTGGAGCTTCTGAGTCTGGTTTTGGAGGCGAGCTTCTGTGGTTTTGGAGTCGGAGCTTCTTTGTCGGGTTTTGGAGGCAGATCTTCTGAGTTGTGTTTTAGAGGTGGAGCTTCTGAGTTGGGTTTTGGAGACAGAGTTTCAAAGTGGGGTATTGGAGGCAGAGCTTCTGAGATGGGTTTTGGAGGCAGAGCTTCAGTGTGGTATTGGAGGCTGAGCTTCTGAGTTGGGTTTTGGAGGTGGAGCTTGAGTTGGGTTTGCAGGCAGAGCTTCAAGTGGGTGTTAGAGGCAGAGCTTCTGAGTCTGGTTTTGGAGACAGAACTTCTGAGTGGGGTTTTACAGCCAGAGCTTCTAAGTGGGGTATTGGAGGCAGAGCTTCTAAGTGGGGTATTGGAGGCGGAGTTTCTGAGTCAGGTTTTGGAGGCGGAACTTATGAGTTGAGTTTTGGAAGTGGAGCTTCTAAGTGGGGTATTGGAGCTGGAGTTTCTGAGTCGGGTTTTGGAGGTGGAGCTTCGGAGTTGAGTTTTTGAAGCGGAGTTTCTAAGAGTGGTGTTGGAGGTGGATCTTCTGAGTCGGGTTTTGGAGGAGGAGCTTATGAGCGGGGTTTTGGAGGCAGAGCTCGTGCATCTGGTATTGGAGACGGAGCTTCTGAGTGGGATTTTGGAGCTTGAGCTTCAAGTGGGGTATTGAGGTGGAGCTCTAAGGGGTTGGAGGTGGTGCTTCTGAGTGTGGTTTTGGAGGTGGAACTTCTAAGTGGGGTATTGATGGTGGAGCTTCTGAATCGGGTTTTGGAGGTGGAGCTTTAGTGTGGTATTGGAGGCCGAGCTTGAGTCTGGTTTTGGAGGAGGAGCTTGAGTTGAGTTTTGGAGGCGTAGCTTCTATGTGGGGCATTGGAGGCGGAGCTTCTGAGTCATGTTTTGGAGGCAGAGCTTCTAAGTGGGGTATTGGAGGCAGAGTTTCTGAGTCGGGTTTTGGAGGCGGAGTTTCTGAGTTGAGTTTTGGAAGCGGAGCTTCTAAGTGGTGTATTGGAGGCAGAGCTTCTGAGTCAGGTTTTGGAGGCAGAACTTCTAACTGGGGTATTGAGATGGAGCTTCTGAGTCAGGTTCTGAGCATGAAGTCAAGTCGAGTTTTGGAGGTGGAGCTTGATTCGGGTTTGGAGGTGGAGCTTTGAGTGGTGTTTTGGAGGTGGAGCTTAAGTGGGGTATTGGAGTTGAAGCTCTGAGTTGAGTTTTAGAGGCAGAGCTTTAAGTCGGGTTTTGAGCTGGAGCTCTGAGTGGGGTTTTGGAGGTGGAGCTCTGAGTTGGGTTTGGAGGCAGAGCTTGAGTGGGGTTTTGAAGCCAGAGCTTAAGTTGAGTATTGGAGGCGGAGCTCTGAGTGGGGTTTTAGAGGTGGAGCCCTAAGTGGGGTATTGTAGGTGGAGCTTCTAAGTGGGGTTTGGAGGCAGAGCTTCAGTGGGGTATTGGAGGCAGAGCTTCCAAGTGGGTTATCAGAGGTGGAGCTTCTTAGTTGGGTTTTGGAGGTGGAGCTCCTAAGTGGGGTATTGTAGGCAGAGCTTCTAAGTGGGGTTTTGGAGGCAGAGCTTCTAAGTGGGGTATTGGAGGCAGAGCTTCCAAGTGGGTTATTGGAGGTGGAGCTACTGAGTGGGGTTTTGGTGGTGGAGCCTGAGTGGAGTTTGGAGGCGGTGCTTCTAAGTAGGGTATTGGAGGCGGAGCTTCTGAGTGGGGTGTGGAAGGTGGAGCTTCTAATTGTGGTATTGGAGGGGCGCTGAATTGGGTTTTGGAGGTGGAGCTTCTGAGCTGAGTTTTGGAGGCAGAGCTTTAGTGGGTATTGGTGGCGAGCTTCGAGTCAGGTTTTGGAGATGGAGCATCTAAGTGGGTATTGAGGTGGAGCCTGAGTCTAGTTTGGAGGTGGAGCTCTGTGTGGTTTTGGAGTCGGAGCTTTGTCGGTTTTGAGGCAGATCTTCTGAGTTGTGTTTTAGAGGTGGAGCTTTGAGTTGGGTTTTGGAGACAGAGTTTCAAAATGGGGTATTGGAGGCAGAGCTTCTGAGATGGGTTTTGGAGGCAGAGCTTCTCAGTGTGGTATTGGAGGCTGAGCTTCTGAGTTGGGTTTGGAGGTGGAGCTTGAGTTGGGTTTGCAGGCAGAGCTTCTAAGTGGGTATTAGAGGCAAAGCTTCTGAGTCTGGTTTTGGAGACAGAACTCTGAGTGGGGTTTTACAGCCAGAGCTTCAAGTGGGGTATCGGAGGCAGAGCTTCTAAGTGGGGGTATTGGAGGTGGAGTTTCTGAGTCAGGTTTGGAGGCGAACTTATGAGTTGAGTTTTGGAAGTGGTGCTTCTAAGGGGTATTGGAGCTGGAGTTTCTGAGTCGGGTTTTGAGGTGGAGCCTGAGTTGAGTTTTGAAGCAGAGTTTCTAAGAGTGGTGTTGGAGGTGGATCTTCTGAGTTGGGTTTTGGAGGAGGAGCTTATGAGCGGGGTTTTGGAGGCAGAGCTCGTGCATCTGGTATTGGAGACAGAGCTTCTGAGTGGGGTTTTGGAGGTTGAGCTTCTAGGGTGGGTATTGGAGGTGGAGCTTCAGTGGGGTATTGAGGTGGTGCTTCTGAGGTGGTTTTGGAGGTGGAACTCTAAGTTGGGTATTGATGGTGGAGTTTGAGTCGGGTTTTGGAGGTGGAGTCAAGTGTGGTATTGAGGCCGAACTTCTGAGTCTGGTTTTGGAGGAGGAGCTTCTGAGTTGAGTTTTGGAGGCATAGCTTCTATGTGGGGCATTGGAGGCGGAGCTTCTGAGTCATGTTTTGGAGGCAGAGCTTCTAAGTGGGGTATTGGAGGCAGAGTTTCTGAGTCAGGTTTTGGAGGCGGAGTTTCTGAGTTGAGTTTTGGAAGCGGAGCTTCTAAGTGGTGTATTGGAGGCAGAGCTTCTGAGTCAGGTTTTGGAGGCAGAACTTCTAACTGGGGTATTGGAGATGGAGCTTGAGTCAGGTTTTGGAGGCTAAGTCAAGTCGAGTTTTGAGGTGGAGTTTGATTCGGGTTTTGGAGGGGAGCTTTGAGTGGTGTTTTGAGGTGGAGCTTCAAAGTGGGTTATTGGAGTTGAAGCCTTGAGTTGAGTTTTAGAGGCAGAGCTTCTAAGTCGGGTTTTGGAGCTGGAGTTTGAGTGGGGTTTGTGAGGTGGAGCTTGGAGTGGGGTTTTGAGGTGGAGCTCTGAGTTGGGTTTTGGAGGCAGAGCTTGAGTGGGGTTTTGGAAGCCAGAGCTTCTGAAGTGGGTATTGGAGGCGGAGCTTCCTAGTGGGGTTTTGTAGGTGGAGCCTCAAGTGGGTTTTGGAGGTGGAGCTTCTAAGTGGGTATGGAGGCAGAGCTTCCAAGTGGGTTATCAGAGGTGGAGCTTCTTAGTTGGGTTTGGAGGTGGAGCTCCTAAGTGGGGTATTGTAGGCAGAGCTTCTAAGTGGGGTTTTGTAGGCAGAGCTTCTAAGTGGGGTTTTGGAGGCAGAGCTTCTAAGTGGGGTATTGGAGGCAGAGCTTCCAAGTGGGTTATTGGAGGTGGAGCTACTGAGTGGGGTTTTGGCGGTGGAGCTTCTGAGTGGAGTTTTGGAGGCGGTGCTTCTAAGTAGGGTATTGGAGGCGGAGCTTCTGAGTGGGGTATTGGAGGTGGAGCTTCTAATTGTGGTATTGGAGGAGGCGCTTCTGAATTGGGTTTTGGAGGTGGAGCTTCTGAGTTGAGTTTTGGAGGCAGAGCTTCTTAGTGGGGTATTGGTGGCGGAGCTTCTGAGTCAGGTTTTGGAGATGGAGCATCTAAGTGGGGTATTGGAGGTGGAGCTTCTGAGTCTAGTTTTGGAGGTGGAGCTTCTGTGTGGTTTTGGAGTCGGAGCTTCTTTGTCGGGTTTTGGAGGCAGACCTTCTAACTGGTGTACTGGAGGTGGAGCTCTAAGTCAGGTTTTGGAGGCGGAGCTTCTAAGTCGGGTTTTGGAGGTGGAGCTTCTGATTGAGGTTTTGGAGGCGGAGGTTCAAAGTGGGGTATTGGAGGTGGAGGTTCTGAGTCCGGTTTTTGGAGGCGGATCTTCTGAGTGGAGTTTGGAGCAGATCTTCTAAGCCAGGTATTGGGGTGGAGCTTCTGAGTCGGTTTTGGAGGTGGATCTTCTGATTGGGGTGTTGGATGAAGCTTCTGAGTGTGGTTTTGGAGGCAGAGCTTGAGTCAGGCTTTGAGGCAGAACTTCTACTGGGGTATTGGAGATGGAGCTTCTGAGTCTGGTTTTGGATAGGCGCTTCAAGTTGTAGTTTTGCAGGTGGAGCTTCTAAGTGGGGTATTGGAGGCAGAGCTGCTGAGTCTGGTTTTGGAGGCAGAACTCTGAGTCGGGTTTGAGGTGGAGCTTCTGAGTACGGTATTGGAGGCTGAGCTTGAGTGGGTTTGGAGCCAGAGCTTCTAAGTGGGGTATTGGAGCCTGAGCTCAAGAGTGGTATTGGAGGTGGATCTTCTGAGTCGGGTTTTGGAGGTGGAGCTTATGGGAGTGGATTTTGGAGGCAGAGCTTGAGTCGGGTATTGGAGATGGAGCTTCATAGTGAGGTTTTGAGGCAGAGCTTCTAAGTGGGGCATTGGAGGCGGAGCTTCTAAGTGGGGTATTGAGGTGGAGCTTGAGGTGGTTTTGAGGGCGGAAACTCCAAGTGGGGGTGTTGCGGCGGTGCTTCTGAGTAAGGTTTTGGAGGTGGAGCTTCAAGTGTGGAATTGGAGGTGGAGCTCTGAGTCGGGTTTTGGTGGAGAAGCTTCTGAGTTGAGTTTTGGAGGCATAGCTTCTAAGTGGGGCATTGAAGGTGGAGCTTTGAGTCAGGGTTTTGGAGGCAGAGCTTCTAAGGGGGTATTGGAGGTGTGAAGCTTGAGCTGTGGATTTGGTGGTGGAGCTCTGAGTGCTTTAGGGGTGGTGGAGCTTGAGTTGGGTTTTGCAGGCAGAGTCAAGTGGGGTATTAGAGGCAGAGCTTCTGAGTCTGGTTTTGGAGGCAGAACTCTGAGTCGAGTTTTGGAGGTGGAGCTCTGAGTTCGGTTTTGGAGACAGAACTTCTGAGTGGGGTTTTGGATCCAGAGCTTCTAAGTGGTGTATTGGAGGCAGAGCTCTGAGTCGGGTTTTGGAGGCAGAACTTCTAACTGGGGTATTGGAGATGGAGCTCTGAGTCAGGTTTTGGGGCTGCTTAAGCTTGTAAGTCGAGTTTTGGAGGTGGAGCTTGATAAGGGTATTGGAGGCAGAGCTTCTGAGTTTGGGTTTGAAGGTTGAGCTCTGAGTGGGGATTTGGGAGGCGGAGCTTCTGAGTTGGGTTTTGGAGGCAGAGTTTGGAGTGGGGTTTTGTAGGTGGAGCCTAAGTGGGGTTTTGGAGGCTGAGCTTAAGTGGGGTATTGGAGGCACAGCTTACAAGTGGTTATTGGAGGCGAAGCTTGAGTGGGTTTTGGAGGTGAGATCCTAAGGGGGCATTGTAGGCGGAGCTTCTAAGTGGGGTTTTGGAGGCAGAGCTTTAGTGGGGTATTGGAGGCAGAGCTTCCAAGTGGGTTATGGAGGTGGAGCTACTGAGTGGGGTTTGGAGGTGGATCTTCTGAGTGTGGTTTTGAGGCAGAGCTTCTAAGTGGGTATTGGAGGTGGAGCTCTGAGTGGGGGGTTTGGAGGCAGACATTCTAAGTGAGGTTTTGGAGGCAGAGCTTCTTACTCACGTTTTTGAGGTGGCGCTTCTGAGATGAGTTTTGGAGGCGGAGCTTCTAAGTGGGGTATTGGAGGCATATCTTCTTAGTGGGGTTTTGGAGGCAGAGCTTATAAGTCGGGTATGGGAGGCAGAGCTTCTGTGTCTGTGTTTGGAGGCAGAGCTTCTAAGTATGGTATTGGAGGTGGAGCGTGTGAGTTGGGTTTTGGAGGCAGTGCTTCTGAGTCAGGTTTTGGAGGCAGAGCTTCTAACTGGGGTATTAGAGGAGGAGCTCCTATGTCAGGTTTTGGAGGCGAGCTTTAATTTGGGTTTTGAGGCGGAGTTTGATTGGGGTTTTGGAGGTGGATAATCAAAGTGGGCATTGGAGGTGGACGCCTTTGAGTCCAGTTTTGAGGCGGATCTTCTGAGTGGAGTTTGGAGGTGGAGCTTCTAAGTCGGTATTGAGTGTGAAGTTTGAGCCTGGTTTTGGAGGCAGATCTTCTTGATTGGGTAGTTGGAGGCTAAGCTTTGAGGCTTTGGAGTGCAGAGCTTCTGAGTGGGGTATTGGAGGTGGAGCTTAATTGTGGTATTGAGGAGGTGCTTTGAATCGGGTTTTGGAGGCGGAGTTTGAGTTGAGTTTTGAGGCAGAGCTTTAGTGGGGTATTGGTGGCGGAGCTTGAGTCGGGTTTTGGAGACGGAGCATCTAAGGGGCATTGGAGGTGGAGCTTCTGAGTCTGGTTTTGAGGCGGAGCTTCTGTGTGTGGTTTTGGAGTCGGAGCTTTGTCGGGTTTTGAGGCAGATCTTCTGAGTTGTGTTTTAGAGGTGGAGCTTCTGAGTTGGGTTTGGAGACAGAGTTTCAAAGTGGGGTATTGGAGGCAGAGCTTCGAGATGGGTTTTGGAGGCAGAGCTTCAGTGTGGTATTGGAGGCTGAGCTCTGAGTTGGGTTTTGGAGGTGGAGCTCTGAGTTGGGTTTTGCAGGCAGAGCTTCTAAGTGGGTGTTAGAGGCAGAGCTTCTGAGTCTGGTTTTGGAGACAGAACTTCTGAGTGGGTTTTACAGCCAGAGCTTCTAAGTGGGGTATTGGAGGCAGAGCTTCTAAGTGGGGGTATTGGAGGCGGAGTTTCTGAGTCAGGTTTTGGAGGCGGAACTTATGAGTTGAGTTTTGGAAGTGGAGCTTCTAAGTGGGGTATTGGAGCTGAGTTTTGAGTCGGGTTTTGGAGGTGGAGCTGGAGTTGGAGTTTTTGAGCGGAGTTTCTAAGAGTGGTGTTGGAGGTGGATCTTCTGAGTCGGGTTTTGGAGGAGGAGCTTATGAGCGGGTTTTGGAGGCAGAGCTGCGGCATCTGGTATTGGAGACGGAGCTTGAGTGGGATTTTGGAGCTTGAGCTTCAAGTGGGGTATTGAGGTGGAGCTTCTAAGTGGGGTATTGGAGGTGGTGCTTCTGGAGTGTGGTTTTGGAGGTGGAACTTCTAAGTGGGGTAATGATGGTGGAGCTTCTGAATCGGGTTTTGGAGGTGGAGCTTTAGTGTGGTATTGGAGGCCGAGCTTGGAGTCTGGTTTTGAGGAGGAGCTTCTGAGTTGAGTTTTGGAGGCGTAGCTTCTATGTGGGGCATTGGAGGCGGAGCTTCTGAGTCATGTTTTGGAGGCAGAGCTTCTAAGTGGGGTATTGGAGGCAGAGTTTCTGAGTCGGGTTTTGGAGGCGGAGTTTCTGAGTTGAGTTTTGGAAGCGGAGCTTCTAAGTGGTGTATTGGAGGCAGAGCTTCTGAGTCAGGTTTTGGAGGCAGAACTTCTAACTGGGGTATTGAGATGGAGCTTCTGAGTCAGGTTCTGGAGGCGAAGCTTCTAAGTCGAGTTTTGGAGGTGGAGCTTTGATTCGGGTTTTGGAGGTGGAGCTTGAGTGGTGTTTTGGAGGTGGAGCTTAAGTGGGGTATTGGAGTTGAAGCTTTGAGTTGAGTTTTAGAGGCAGAGTCTAAGTCGGGTTTTGAGCTGGAGCTTGAGTGGGGTTTTGAGGTGGAGCTCTGAGTTGGGTTTTGGAGGCAGAGCTCTGAGTGGGGTTTTGAAGCCAGAGCTTTAAGTTGAGTATTGGAGGCGGAGCTTCTGAGTGGGGTTTAGAGTGGAGCTCCTAAGTGGGGTGTCTGTAGGTGGAGTCAAGTGGGTTTTGGAGGCAGAGCTTCTAAGTGGGGTATTGGAGGCAGAGCTTCCAAGTGGGTTATCAGAGGTGGAGCTTTTAGTTGGGTTTGGAGGTGGAGCTCCTAAGGGGTATTGTAGGCAGAGCTTCTAAGTGGGGTTTTGGAGGCAGAGCTCAAGTGGGGTATTGGAGGCAGAGCTTCCAAGTGGGTTATTGGAGGTGGAGCTACTGAGTGGGGTTTTGGCGGTGGAGCTTCTGAGTGGAGTTTTGGAGGCGGTGCTTCTAAGTAGGGTATTGGAGGCGGAGCTTCTGAGTGGGGTGTGGAAGGTGGAGCTTCTAATTGTGGTATTGGAGGGGCGCTGAATTGGGTTTTGGAGGTGGAGCTTGAGTTGAGTTTTGGAGGCAGAGTTTAGTGGGGTATTGGTGGCGGAGCTTCTGGAGTCAGGTTTTGGAGATGGAGCATCTAAGTGGGTATTGGAGGTGGAGCTTCTGAGTCTAGTTTTGGAGGTGGAGCTTCTGTGTGGTTTTGGAGTCGGAGCTTCTTTGTCGGGTTTTGGAGGCAGATCTTCTGAGTTGTGTTTTAGAGGTGGAGCTTCTGAGTTGGGTTTTGGAGACAGAGTTTCAAAATGGGGTATTGGAGGCAGAGCTTCTGAGATGGGTTTTGGAGGCAGAGCTTCTCAGTGTGGTATTGGAGGCTGAGCTTCTGAGTTGGGTTTTGGAGGTGGAGCTTCTGAGTTGGGTTTTGCAGGCAGAGCTTCTAAGTGGGTATTAGAGGCAAAGCTTCTGAGTCTGGTTTTGGAGACAGAACTTCTGAGTGGGGTTTACACAGCCAGAGCTTCTAAGTGGGGTATCGGAGGCAGAGCTTCTAAGTGGGGTATTGGAGGTGGAGTTTCTGAGTCAGGTTTGGAGGCGGAACTTATGAGTTGAGTTTTGGAAGTGGTGCTTCTAAGTGGGGTATTGGAGCTGGAGTTTCTGAGTCGGGTTTTGGAGGTGGAGCTTGGAGTTGAGTTTTGAAGCAGAGTTTCTAAGAGTGGTGTTGGAGGTGGATCTTCTGAGTTGGGTTTGGAGGAGGAGCTTATGGCGGGGTTTTGGAGGCAGAGCTCGTGCATCTGGTATTGGAGACAGAGCTTCTGAGTGGGGTTTTGGAGGTTGAGCTTCTAAGTGGGGTATTGGAGGTGGAGCTTCTAAGTGGGGTATTGGAGGTGGTGCTTCTGAGTGTGGTTTTGGAGGTGGAACTTCTAAGTTGGGTATTGATGGTGGAGTTTCTGAGTCGGGTTTTGGAGGTGGAGCTTCTAAGTGTGGTATTGGAGGCCGAACTTCTGAGTCTGGTTTTGGAGGAGGAGCTTCTGAGTTGAGTTTTGGAGGCATAGCTTCTATGTGGGGCATTGGAGGCGGAGCTTCTGAGTCATGTTTTGGAGGCAGAGCTTCTAAGTGGGGTATTGGAGGCAGAGTTTCTGAGTCAGGTTTTGGAGGCGGAGTTCTGAGTTGAGTTTGGAGCGGAGCTTCTAAGTGGTGTATTGAGGCAGAGCTTCTGAGTCAGGTTTTGGAGGCAGAACTTCTAACTGGGGTATTGGAGATGGAGCTTCTGAGTCAGGTTTTGGAGGCGAAGCTTCTAAGTCGAGTTTTGGAGGTGGAGCTTCTGATTCGGGTTTTGGAGGTGGAGCTTCTGAGTGGTGTTTTGGAGGTGGAGCTTCAAAGTGGGTTAGTGGAGTTGAAGCTTCTGAGTTGAGTTTTAGAGGCAGAGCTTCTAAGTCGGGTTTTGGAGCTGGAGCTTCTGAGTGGGGTTTTGGAGGTGGAGCTTCTGAGTGGGGTTTTGGAGGTGGAGCTTCTGAGTTGGGTTTTGGAGGCAGAGCTTCTGAGTGGGGTTTTGAAGCCAGAGCTTCTAAGTTGGGTATTGGAGGCGGAGCTTCCGAGTGGGGTTTTCGAGGTGGAGCTCCTAAGTGGGGTATTGTAGGTGGAGCTTCTAAGTGGGGTTTTGGAGGCAGAGCTTCTAAGTGGGGTATTGGAGGCAGAGCTTCCAAGTGGGTTATCAGAGGTGGAGCTTCTTAGTTGGGTTTTGGAGGTGGAGCTCCTAAGTGGGGTATTGTAGGCAGAGCTTCTAAGTGGGGTTTTGGAGGCAGAGCTTCTAAGTGGGGTATTGGAGGCAGAGCTTCCAAGTGGGTTATTGGAGGCAGAGCTACTGAGTGGGGTTTTGGCGGTGGAGCTTCTGAGTGGGGTATTGGAGGCGGAGCTTCTCAGTGGGGTATTGGAGGCGGAGATTCTAAGTGGGGGTTTTGGAGGCAGAGCTTCTTAATTGCATTTTGGAGGTGGCGCTTCAGAGTTGAGTTTTGGAGGCAGAGCTTCTAAGTGGGGTACTGGAGGCGGATCTTCTTAGTGGGGTTTTGGAGGCAGAGCTTCTAAGTCGGGTATTGGAGGCAGAGCTTCTGTGTCGGTGTTTGGAGGTGGAGCTTCTAAGTATGGTATTGGAGGCGGAGCGTCTGTGTCGGGTTTTGGAGGTGGAGTTTCTGAGTTGAAATTTGGAGGCAGAGCTTCTAAGTTGGGTATTGGAGGCTGAGCTTCTGAGTCGGGTTTTGGAGGCAGACCTTCTAACTGGTGTACTGGAGGTGGAGCTCCTAAGTCAGGTTTGGAGGCGGGCTTCAAGTCGGGTTTTGGAGGTGGAGCTTCTGATTGAGGTTTTGGAGGCGGAGGTTCAAAGTGGGGTATTGGAGGTGGAGGTTCTGGGTCCGGTTTTGGAGGCGGATCTTCTGAGTGGAGGTTTGGAGTGAATCTTCTAAGTCAGGATTGTGGGTGGAGCTTCTGAGTCGGGTTTTGGAGGTGGATCTTCTGATTGGGGTGTTGGAGGTGAAGCTTCTGAGTGTGGTTTTGGAGGCAGAGCTTCTGAGTCAGGTTTTGGAGGCAGAACTTCTAACTGGGGTATTGGAGATGGAGCTTCTGAGTCAGGTTTTGGAGGCGAAGCTTCTAAGTCGAGTTTTGCAGGTGGAGCTTCTAAGTGGGGTATTGGAGGCAGAGCTGCTGAGTCTGGTTTTGGAGGCAGAACTTCTGAGTCGGGTTTTGAGGTGGAGCTTCTGAGTACGGTATTGGAGGCTGAGCTTCTGAGTGGGGTTTTGGA
This sequence comes from Neoceratodus forsteri, assembly GCA_016271365.2. NCBI lineage: Eukaryota > Metazoa > Chordata > Ceratodontiformes > Ceratodontidae > Neoceratodus > Neoceratodus forsteri. Next base: position 559,189,074 of record CM057450.1, on the reverse strand, counting down.
GCCAGAGCTCAAGTGGGGTATTGGAGCCTGAGCTCTAAGAGTGGTATTGGAGGTGGATCTTCTGAGTCGGGTTTTGGAGGTGGAGCTTATGGAGTGGATTTTGGAGGCAGAGCTTCTGAGTCGGGTATTGGAGGCAGGGCTTCATAGTGAGGTTTTGAGGCAGAGCTTCTAAGTGGGGCATGGAGGCGGAGCTTCTAAGTGGGGTATTGAGGTGGAGCTTCTGAGTGTGGTTTTGAGGGCGGAACTCCAAGTGGGGGTGTTGTGGCGGTGCTTCTGAGTAAGGTTTTGGAGGTGGAGTCAAGTGTGGAATTGGAGGTGGAGCTCTGAGTCGGTTTTGGTGGAGAAGCTTCTGAGTTGAGTTTTGGAGGCATAGCTTCTAAGTGGGGCATTGAAGGTTGGAGCTTTGAGTCAGGGTTTTGGAGGCAGAGCTTCTAAGGGGGTATTGGAGGTGTGAAGCTTGAGCTGTGGATTTGGTGGTGGAGCTCTGAGTGCTTTAGGGGTGGTGGAGCTTGAGTTGGGTTTTGCAGGCAGAGTCAAGTGGGGTATTAGAGGCAGAGCTTCTGAGTCTGGTTTTGGAGGCAGAACTCTGAGCCGAGTTTGGAGGTGAGCTCTGAGTTCGGTTTTGGAGACAGAACTTTGAGTGGGGTTTTGGATCCAGAGCTTCTAAGTGGTGTATTGGAGGCAGAGCTCTGAGTCGGGTTTTGGAGGCAGAACTTCTAACTGGGGTATTGGAGATGGAGCTCTGAGTCAGGTTTTGGGGCTGCTTAAGCTTGTAAGTCGAGTTTTGGAGGTGGAGCTTCTGATATGGGTATTGGAGGCAGAGCTTCTGAGTTTGGGTTTGAAGGTTGAGCTTCTGAGTGGGGATTTGGAGGCGGAGCTTCTGAGTTGGGTTTTGGAGGCAGAGCTTCTGAGTGGGGTTTTGTAGGTGGAGCTTCTAAGTGGGGTTTTGGAGGCTGAGCTTCTAAGTGGGGTATTGGAGGCACAGCTTACAAGTGGGTTATTGGAGGCGAAGCTTCTGAGTGGGGTTTTGGAGGTGGAGATCCTAAGTGGGGTATTGTAGGCGGAGCTTCTAAGTGGGGTTTTGGAGGCAGAGCTTCTAAGTGGGGTATTGGAGGCAGAGCTTCCAAGTGGGTTATTGGAGGTGGAGCTACTGAGTGGGGTTTTGGAGGTGGATCTTCTGAGTGTGGTTTTGGAGGCAGAGCTTCTAAGTGGGGTATTGGAGGTGGAGCTTCTGAGTGGGGGTTTGGAGGCAGACATTCTAAGTGAGGTTTTGGAGGCAGAGCTTCTTACTCACGTTTTTGAGTTGGCTTCTGAGATGAGTTTTGAGGCGGAGCTTCTAAGTGGGGTATTGGAGGCATATCTTCTTAGTGGGGTTTGGAGGCAGAGCTTATAAGTCGGGTATGGGAGGCAGAGCTTCTGTGTCTGTGTTTGGAGGCAGAGCTTCTAAGTATGGTATTGAGGTGGGCGTGTGGTTGGGTTTGGAGGCAGTGCTTCTGGGTCAGGTTTTGGAGGCAGAGCTTCTAACTGGGGTATTAGAGGAGGAGCTTTCTATGTCAGGTTTTGGAGGAGCTTTAATTTGGGTTTTGAGGCGGAGCTCTGATTGGGGTTTTGGAGGTGGAGGTTCAAAGTGGGGTATTGGAGGTGGACGCCTCTGAGTCCAGTTTTGAGGCGGATCTTCTGAGTGGGTTTGGAGGTGGAGCTTCTAAGTCAGGTATTGGAGGTGGAGAAAGCCAAGATTCGGGTTTGGAGGCAGATCTTCTGATTGGGGTGTTGGAGGCGAAGCTTCTGAGTGGGGTTTTGGAGGCAGAGCTTCTGAGTGGGGTATTGGAGGTGGAGCTTCTAATTGTGGTATTGGAGGAGGTGCTTCTGAATCGGGTTTTGGAGGCGGAGCTTCTGAGTTGAGTTTTGGAGGCAGAGCTTCTTAGTGGGGTATTGGTGGCGGAGCTTCTGAGTCGGGTTTTGGAGACGGAGCATCTAAGTGGGGTATTGGAGGTGGAGCTTCTGAGTCTGGTTTTGGAGGCGGAGCTTCTGTGTGGTTTTGGAGTCGGAGCTTCTTTGTCGGGTTTTGGAGGCAGATCTTCTGAGTTGTGTTTTAGAGGTGGAGCTCTGAGTTGGGTTTTGGAGACAGAGTTTCAAAGTGGGGTATTGGAGGCAGAGCTTCTGAGATGGGTTTTGGAGGCAGAGCTTCTCAGTGTGGTATTGGAGGCTGAGCTTCTGAGTTGGGTTTTGGAGGTGGAGCTTCTGAGTTGGGTTTGCAGGCAGATCTAAGTGGGTGTTAGAGGCAGAGCTTCTGAGTCTGGTTTTGGAGACAGAACTTCTGAGTGGGGTTTTACAGCCAGAGCTTCTAAGTGGGGTATTGGAGGCAGAGCTTCTAAGTGGGGTATTGGAGGCGGAGTTTCTGAGTCAGGTTTTGGAGGCGGAACTTATGAGTTGAGTTTTGGAAGTGGAGCTTCTAAGTGGGGTATTGGAGCTGGAGTTTCTGAGTCGGGTTTTGGAGGTGGAGCTTCGGAGTTGAGTTTTTGAAGCGGAGTTTCTAAGAGTGGTGTTGGAGGTGGATCTTCTGAGTCGGGTTTTGGAGGAGGAGCTTATGAGCGGGGTTTTGGAGGCAGAGCTTCGTGCATCTGGTATTGGAACGGAGTTTGGTGGGATTTTGGAGCTTGAGCTTCTAAGGGGGTATTGAGGTGGAGCTTCTAAGTGGGGTATTGGAGGTGGTGCTTCTGAGTGTGGTTTTGGAGGTGGAACTTCTAAGTGGGGTATTGATGGTGGAGCTTCTGAATCGGGTTTTGAGGTGGAGCTTCTTAGTGTGGTATTGGAGCCGAGCTTCTGAGTCTGGTTTGGAGGAGGAGCTTCTGAGTTGAGTTTTGGAGGCTGAAGCTTTATGTGGGGCATTGGAGGCGGAGCTTCTGAGTCATGTTTTGGAGGCAGAGCTTCTAAGTGGGGTATTGGAGGCAGAGTTTCTGAGTCGGGTTTGGAGGCGGAGTTTCTGAGTTGAGTTTTGGGCGAGCTTCTAAGTGGTGTATTGGAGGCAGAGCTCTGAGTCAGGTTTGGAGGCAGAACTTCTAACTGGGGTATTGAGATGGAGCTTCTGAGTCAGGTTCTGGAGGAAGCTCTAAGTCGAGTTTTGGAGGTGGAGCTTCTGATTCGGGTTTTGGAGGTGGAGCTTCTGAGTGGTGTTTTGGAGGTGGAGCTTCTAAGTGGGGTATTGGAGTTGAAGCTTCTGAGTTGAGTTTTAGAGGCAGAGCTTCTAAGTCGGGTTTTGGAGCTGGAGCTTCTGAGTGGGGTTTTGGAGGTGGAGCTTCTGAGTTGGGTTTTGGAGGCAGAGCTTCTGAGTGGGGTTTTGAAGCCAGAGCTTTTAAGTTGAGTATTGGAGGCGGAGCTTCTGAGTGGGGTTTTAGAGGTGGAGCTCCTAAGTGGGGTATTGTAGGTGGAGCTTCTAAGTGGGGTTTTGGAGGCAGAGCTTCTAAGTGGGGTATTGGAGGCAGAGCTTCCAAGTGGGTTATCAGAGGTGGAGCTTCTTAGTTGGGTTTTGGAGGTGGAGCTCCTAAATTAGGTGTGTGGGCAGAGCTTCTAAGTGGGGTTTTGGAGGCAGAGCTTCTAAGTGGGGTATTGGGGCAGAGCTTCCAAGTGGGTTATGGAGGTGGAGCTACTGAGTGGGGATTTGGTGGAGCTAGGTGGAGTTTTGGAGGCGGTGCTTCTAAGTAGGGTATTGGAGGCGGAGCTTCTGAGTGGGGTGTGGAAGGTGGAGCTTCTAATTGTGGTATTGGAGGGGCGCTGAATTGGGTTTGGAGGTGGAGCTTCTGGAGTTGAGTTTTGGAGGCAGAGCTTCTTAGTGGGGTATTGGTGGCGGAGCTTCTGAGTCAGGTTTTGGAGATGGAGCATCTAAGTGGGGTATTGGAGGTGGAGCTTCTGAGTCTAGTTTTGGAGGTGGAGCTTCTGTGTGGTTTTGGAGTCGGAGCTTCTTTGTCGGGTTTTGGAGGCAGATCTTCTGAGTTGTGTTTTAGAGGTGGAGCTTCTGAGTTGGGTTTGGAGACAGAGTTTCAAAATGGGTATTGGAGGCAGAGCTTCTGAGATGGGTTTTGGAGGCAGAGCTTCTCAGTGTGGTATTGGAGGCTGAGCTTCTGAGTTGGGTTTGGAGGTGGAGCTTCTGGGTTGGGTTTTGCAGGCAGAGCTTCTAAGTGGGTGTTAGAGGCAAAGCTTCTGAGTCTGGTTTGGAGACAGAACTTCTGAGTGGGGTTTTACAGCCAGAGCTTCTAAGTGGGGTATTGGAGGCAGAGCTTCTAAGTGGGGTATTGGAGGTGGAGTTTCTGAGTCAGGTTTTGGAGGCGGAACTTATGAGTTGAGTTTTGGAAGTGGTGCTTCTAAGTGGGGTATTGGAGCTGGAGTTTCTGAGTCGGGTTTTGGAGGTGGAGCTTCGGAGTTGAGTTTTTGAAGCAGAGTTTCTAAGAGTGGTGTTGGAGGTGGATCTTCTGAGTTGGGTTTTGGAGGAGGAGCTTATGAGCGGGGTTTTGGAGGCAGAGCTCGTGCATCTGGTATTGGAGACGGAGCTTCTGAGTGGGGTTTTGGAGGTTGAGCTTCTAAGTGGGGTATTGGAGGTGGAGCTTCTAAGTGGGGTATTGGAGGTGGTGCTTCTGAGTGTGGTTTTGGAGGTGGAACTTCTAAGTTGGGTATTGATGGTGGAGTTTCTGAGTCGGGTTTTGGAGGTGGAGCTTCTAAGTGTGGTATTGGAGGCCGAACTTCTGAGTCTGGTTTTGGAGGAGGAGCTTCTGAGTTGAGTTTTGGAGGCGTAGCTTCTATGTGGGGCATTGGAGGCGGAGCTTCTGAGTCATGTTTTGGAGGCAGAGCTTCTAAGTGGGGTATTGGAGGCAGAGTTTCTGAGTCAGGTTTTGGAGGCGGAGTTCTGAGTTGAGTTTGGGCGGAGCTTCTAAGTGGTGTATTGGAGACAGAGCTTCTGAGTCAGGTTTTGGAGGCAGAACTTCTAACTGGGGTATTGGAGATGGAGCTTCTGAGTCAGGTTTTGGAGGCGAAGCTTCTAAGTCGAGTTTTGGAGGTGGAGCTTCTGATTCGGGTTTTGGAGGTGGAGCTTCTGAGTGGTGTTTTGGAGGTGGAGCTTCAAAGTGGGTTATTGGAGTTGAAGCTTCTGAGTTGAGTTTTAGAGGCAGAGCTTCTAAGTCGGGTTTTGGAGCTGGAGCTTCTGAGTGGGGTTTTGGAGGTGGAGCTTCTGAGTGGGGTTTTGGAGGTGGAGCTTCTGAGTTGGGTTTTGGAGGCAGAGCTTCTGAGTGGGGTTTTGAAGCCAGAGCTTCTAAGTTGGGTATTGGAGGCGGAGCTTCCGAGTGGGGTTTTCGAGGTGGAGCTCCTAAGTGGGGTATTGTAGGTGGAGCTTCTAAGTGGGGTTTTGGAGGCAGAGCTTCTAAGTGGGGTATTGGAGGCAGAGCTTCCAAGTGGGTTATCAGAGGTGGAGCTTCTTAGTTGGGTTTTGGAGGTGGAGCTCCTAAGTGGGGTTTGTAGGCAGAGCTTCTAAGTGGGGTTTTGGAGGCAGAGCTTCTAAGTGGGGTATTGGAGGCAGAGCTTCCAAGTGGGTTATTGGAGGCAGAGCTACTGAGTGGGGTTTTGGCGGTGGAGCTTCTGAGTGGGGTATTGGAGGCGGAGATTCTAAGTGGGGGTTTTGGAGGCAGAGCTTCTTAATTGCATTTTGGAGGTGGCGCTTCAGAGTTGAGTTTTGGAGGCAGAGCTTCTAAGTGGGGTACTGGAGGCGGATCTTCTTAGTGGGGTTTTGGAGGCAGAGCTTCTAAGTCGGGTATTGGAGGCAGAGCTTCTGTGTCGGTGTTTGGAGGTGGAGCTTCTAAGTATGGTATTGGAGGCGGAGCGTCTGTGTCGGGTTTTGGAGGTGGGTTTCTGAGTTGAGATTTGGAGGCAGAGCTTCTAAGTTGGGTATTGGAGGCTGAGCTTCTGAGTCGGGTTTTGGGCAGACCTTCTAACTGGTGTACTGGAGGTGGAGCTCCTAAGTCAGGTTTGGAGGCGAGCTCTAAGTCGGGTTTTGGAGGTGGAGCTTCTGATTGAGGTTTTGGAGGCGGAGGTTCAAAGTGGGGTATGGAGGTGGAGGTTCTGAGTCGGTTTTGGAGGCGGATCTTCTGAGTGGAGTTTTGAGGTGAATCTTCTAAGTCAGGTATTGGAGGTGGAGCTTCTGAGTCGGGTTTTGGAGGTGGATCTTCTGATTGGGGTGTTGGAGGTGAAGCTTCTGAGTGTGGTTTTGGAGGCAGAGCTTCTGAGTCAGGTTTTGGAGGCAGAACTTCTAACTGGGGTATTGGAGATGGAGCTTCTGAGTCAGGTTTTGGAGGCGAAGCTTCTAAGTCGAGTTTTGGAGGTGGAGCTTCTGATTCGGGTTTTGGAGGTGGAGCTTCTGAGTGGTGTTTTGGAGGTGGAGCTTCAAAGTGGGTTATTGGAGTTGAAGCTTCTGAGTTGAGTTTTGGAGGCGGAGCTTCTATGTCAGGTTTTGGAGCTGGAGCTTCTGAGTGGGGTTTTGGAGGAAGAGCTTCTGAGTGGGGTTTTGAAGCCAGAGCTTCTAAGTTGAGTATTGGAGGCGGAGCTTCTGAGTGGGGTTTTAGAGGTGGAGCTCCTAAGTGGGGTATTGTAGGTGGAGCTTCGAAGTGGGGTTTTGGAGGCACAGCTTCTAAGTGGGGTATTGGAGGCGGAGCTTCCAAGTGGGTTATCAGAGGTGGAGTTTCTTAGTTGGGTTTTGGAGGTGGAGCTCCTAAGTGGGGTATTCTAGGTGGAGCTTCTAAGTGGGGTTTTGGAGGCAGAGCTTCTAAGTGTGGTAGTGGAGGCAGAGCTTCCAAGTGGGTTATTGGAGGCAGAGCTACTGAGTGGGGTTTTGGCTGTCGAGCTTCTGAGTGGGGTTTTGGAGGCGGTGCTTCTAAGTGGGGTATTGGAGGCGGAGCTTCTCAGTGGGGTTTTGCAGGTGGACATTCTAAGTGGGGGTTTTGGAGGCAGAGCTTCTTAATTGCATTTTGGAGGTGGCGCTTCTGAGTTGAGTTTTGGAGGCAGAGCTTCTAAGTGGGGTGCTGGAGGCGGAACTTCTTAGTAGGGTTTTGGAGGCAGAGCTTCCAAGTCGGGTATTGGAGGTGGAGCTTCTGTGTCGGTGTTTGGAGGTGGAGCTTCTAAGTACGGTATTGGAGGCGGAGCATCTGAGTTGGGTTTCGGAGGCGGAGCTTCTGAGTTGAGTTTTGGAGGCAGAGCTTCTAAGTGGGGTATTGGAGGCTGAGCTTCTTAGTCAGGTTTTGAGGCAGAGCTCTAACTGATGTATTGGAGGTGGAGCTCCTAAGTCAGGTTTTGAGGCGGAGCTTAAGTCGGGTTTTGGAGGCGGAGCTTCTGATTGGGGTTTTGGAGGCAGAGGTTCAAAGTGGGGTATGGGAGGTTGGGTTCTGAGTCCAGTTTTGGAGGTGGATCTTCTGAGTGGAGTTTTGAGGTGGATCTTCTAAGTCAGGAATTGGAGGTGGAGCTTCTGAGTCGGGTTTTGGAGCTAGATCTTCTGATTGGGTGTTGGTGAGAAGCTTCTGAGTGGGGTTTTGGAGGCACAGCTTCTGGAGTGGGGGTATTGAGGCGGAGCTTCTGAGTGGGGTTTTGGAGGTGGAGCTTCTGGTGGGGTTTGGAGGTGGAGCTTCTGAGTTGGGTTTTGGAGGCAGAGCTTCTGAGTGGGTTTAGGCAGAGCTTCTAAGTTGGAGCTGGAAGTGGAGCTTCGGTGGGGTTTTAGAGGTGGAGCTCCTAAGTGGGGTATTGTAGGTGGAGCTTCTAAGTGGAGTTTTGGAGGCAGAGCTTCTAAGTGGGGTATTGGAGGCAGAGCTTCCAAGTGGGTTATCAGAGGTGGAGCTTCTTAGTTGGGTTTTGGAGGTGGAGCTCCTAAGTGGGGTATTGTAGGCAGAGCTTCTAAGTGGGGTTTTGGAGGCAGAGCTTCTAAGTGGGGTATTGGAGGCAGAGCTTCCAAGTGGGTTATTGGAGGCAGAGCTTCTGAGTGGGGTTTGGCGGTGGAGCTCTGAGTGGGGTATTGGAGGCGGAGCTTCTCAGTGGGGTATTGGAGGTGAGATTCTAAGTGGGGTTTTGGAGGCAGAGCTTTTTAATTGCATTTTGGAGGTGGTGCTTCAGAGTTGAGTTTTGGAGGCAGAGCTTCTAAGTGGGGTACTGGAGGCGGATCTTCTTAGTGGGGTTTTGGAGGCAGAGCTTCTAAGTCGGGTATTGGAGGCAGAGCTTCTGTGTCGGTGTTTGGAGGTGGAGCTTCTAAGTATGGTATTGGAGGCGGAGCGTCTGTGTCGGGTTTTGGGAGGTGGAGTTTCTGAGTGGAGTTTTGGAGGTGGATCTTCTAAGTCAGGAATTGGAGGTGGAGCTTCTGAGTCGGGTTTTGGAGGCGAATCTTCTGATTGGGGTGTTGGTGGTGAAGCTTCTGAGTGGGGTTTTGGAGGCACAGCTTCTGAGTGGGGTATTGGAGGCGGAGCTTCTGAGTGGGGTTTTTGGAGGTGGAGCTTCTGAGTGGGGTTTTGGAGGTGGAGCTTCTGAGTTGGGTTTTGGAGGCAGAGCTTCTGAGTGGGGTTTTGAAGCCAGAGCTTCTAAGTTGGGTATTGGAGGCGGAGCTTCAGAGTGGGGTTTTTGAGGTGGAGCTCCTAAGTGGGGTATTGTAGGTGGAGCTTCTAAGTGGGGTTTTGGAGGCAGAGCTTCTAAGTGGGGTATTGGAGGCAGAGCTTCCAAGTGGGTTATCAGAGGTGGAGCTTCTTAGTTGGGTTTTGGAGGTGGAGCTCCTAAGTGGGGTATTGTAGGCAGAGCTTCTAAGTGGGGTTTTGGAGGCAGAGCTTCTAAGTGGGTATTGGAGCAGAGCTTCTGAAGTGGGGTTTGGAGAGAGCTTCTAAGTTGGGTATTGGAGGTGGAGCTTCTGAGTTGGGTATTGGAGGCAGAGCTTCTAGTGGGGTATTGGAGGCGGAGCTTCTGAGTGGGGTTTTGGAGGCAGAGCTTCTTAATTGCATTTTGGGGGTGGCGCTTCAGAGTTGAGTTTTGGAGGCAGAGCTTCTAAGTGGGGTACTGGAGGCGGATCTTCTTAGTGGGGTTTTGGAGGCAGAGCTTCTAAGTCGGGTATTGGAGGCAGAGCTTCTGTGTCGGTGTTTGGAGGTGGAGCTTCTAAGTATGGTATTGGAGGCAGATCTTCTGAGTTGTGTTTTAGAGGTGGAGCTTCTGAGTTGGGTTTTGGAGACAGAGTTTCAAAGTGGGGTATTGGAGGCAGAGCTTCTGAGATGGGTTTTGGAGGCAGAGCTTCTCAGTGTGGTATTGGAGGCTGAGCTTCTGAGTTGGGTTTTGGAGGTGGAGCTTCTGAGTTGGGTTTTGCAGGCAGAGCTTCTAAGTGGGTGTTAGAGGCAGAGCTTCTGAGTCTGGTTTTGGAGACAGAACTTGAGTGGGGGTTTTACAGCCAGAGCTTCTAAGGGGTATTGAGGCAGAGCTTCTAAGTGGGGTATTGGAGGCGGAGTTTCTGAGTCAGGTTTTGGAGGCGGAACTTATGAGTTGAGTTTTGGAAGTGGAGCTTCTAAGTGGAGTATTGGAGCTGGAGTTTCTGAGTCGGGTTTTGGAGGTGGAGCTTGAGTTGAGTTTTGGCGGAGTTTCTAAGAGTGGTGTTGGAGGTGGATCTTCTGAGTCGGGTTTTGGAGGAGGAGCTTATGAGGCGGGGTTTTGGAGGCAGAGCTCGTGCATCTGGTAGAGCGGACTTCTGGGTGGGATTTTGGAGCTTGAGCTTCTAAGTGGGGTATTGGAGGTGGAGCTTCTAAGTGGGGTATTGGAGGTGGTGCTTCTGAGTGTGGTTTTGGAGGTGGAACTTCTAAGTGGGGTATTGATGGTGGAGCTTCTGAATCGGGTTTTGGAGGTGGAGCTTCTTAGTGTGGTATTGGAGGCCGAGCTTCTGAGTCTGGTTTTGGAGGAGGAGCTTCTGAGTTGAGTTTTGGAGGCGTAGCTTCTATGTGGGGCATTGGAGGCGGAGCTTCTGAGTCATGTTTTGGAGGCAGAGCTTCTAAGTGGGGTATTGGAGGCAGAGTTTCTGAGTCGGGTTTTGGAGGCGGAGTTTCTGAGTTGAGTTTTGGAAGCGGAGCTTCTAAGTGGTGTATTGGAGGCAGAGCTTGGAGTCAGGTTTTGGAGGCAGAACTTAACTGGGGTATTGAGATGGAGCTTCTGAGTCAGGTTCTGGAGGCATGCTTCTAAGTCGAGTTTTGGAGGTGGAGCTTCTGATTCGGGTTTTGGAGGTGGAGCTTCTGAGTGGTGTTTTGGAGGTGGACTCAAGTGGGGTATTGGAGTTGAAGCTTGAGTTGAGTTTTAGAGGCAGAGCTTCTAAGTCGGTTTTGGAGCTGGAGTTCTGAGTGGGGTTTGGAGGTGGAGCTCTGAGTTGGGTTTGGAGGCAGAGCTTCGAGTGGGGTTTGAAGCCAGAGCTTTTGTTGAGTATTGGAGGCGGAGCTTCTGAGTGGGGTTTAGAGTGGAGCTCCTAAGTGGGGTGGCTGTAGGTGGAGCTTCAAGTGGGTTTTGGAGGCAGAGCTTCTAAGTGGGGTATTGGAGGCAGAGCTTCCAAGTGGGTTATCAGAGGTGGAGCTTCTTAGTTGGGTTTTGGAGTTGGAGCTCCTAAGTTAGGAGTGTTGTGGGCAGAGCTTCTAAGTGGGGTTTTGGAGGCAGAGCTTCTAAGTGGGGTATTGGGCCAGAGCTTCCAAGTGGGTTGTGGAGGTGGAGCTACTGAGTGGGGTTTTGGTGGAGCTAGGTGGAGTTTTGGAGGCGGTGCTTCTAAGTAGGGTATTGGAGGCGGAGCTTCTGAGTGGGGTGTGGAAGGTGGAGCTTCTAATTGTGGTATTGGAGGCGCTCTGAATTGGGTTTGGAGGTGGAGCTTCTGGAGTTGAGTTTTGGAGGCAGAGCTTCTTAGTGGGGTATTGGTGGCGGAGCTTCTGAGTCAGGTTTTGGAGATGGAGCATCTAAGTGGGGTATTGGAGGTGGAGCTTCTGAGTCTAGTTTTGGAGGTGGAGCTTCTGTGTGGTTTTGGAGTCGGAGCTTCTTTGTCGGGTTTTGGAGGCAGATCTTCTGAGTTGTGTTTTAGAGGTGGAGCTTCTGAGTTGGGTTTTGGAGACAGAGTTTCAAAATGGGGTATTGGAGGCAGAGCTTCTGAGATGGGTTTTGGAGGCAGAGCTTCTCAGTGTGGTATTGGAGGCTGAGCTTCTGAGTTGGGTTTGGAGGTGGAGCTTCTGGGTTGGGTTTTGCAGGCAGAGCTTCTAAGTGGGTATTAGAGGCAAAGCTTCTGAGTCTGGTTTTGGAGACAGAACTTCTGAGTGGGGTTTTACAGCCAGAGCTTCTAAGTGGGGTATCGGAGGCAGAGCTTCTAAGTGGGGTATTGGAGGTGGAGTTTCTGAGTCAGGTTTTGGAGGCGGAACTTATGAGTTGAGTTTTGGAAGTGGTGCTTCTAAGTGGGGTATTGGAGCTGGAGTTTCTGAGTCGGGTTTTGGAGGTGGAGCTCGGAGTTGAGTTTTGAAGCAGAGTTTCTAAGAGTGGTGTTGGAGGTGGATCTTCTGAGTTGGGTTTGGAGGAGGAGCTTATGGCGGGGTTTTGGAGGCAGAGCTCGTGCATCTGGTATTGGAGACAGAACTTCACAGGTGGGGTTTTGGAGGTTGAGCTTCTAGGGTGGATATTGGAGGTGGAGCTTCTAAGTGGGGTATTGGAGGTGGTGCTTCTGGTGTGGTTTTGGAGGTGGAACTTCTAAGTTGGGTATTGATGGTGGAGTTTCTGAGTCGGGTTTTGGAGGTGGAGCTTCTAAGTGTGGTATTGGAGGCCGAACTTCTGAGTCTGGTTTTGGAGGAGGAGCTTCTGAGTTGAGTTTTGGAGGCGTAGCTTCTATGTGGGGCATTGGAGGCGGAGCTTCTGAGTCATGTTTTGGAGGCAGAGCTTCTAAGTGGGGTATTGGAGGCAGAGTTTCTGAGTCAGGTTTTGGAGGCGGAGTTTCTGAGTTGAGTTTTGGAAGCGGAGCTTCTAAGTGGTGTATTGGAGACAGAGCTTCTGAGTCAGGTTTTGGAGGCAGAACTTCTAACTGGGGTATTGGAGATGGAGCTTCTGAGTCAGGTTTTGGAGGCGAAGCTTCTAAGTCGAGTTTTGGAGGTGGAGCTTCTGATTCGGGTTTTGGAGGTGGAGCTTCTGAGTGGTGTTTTGGAGGTGGAGCTTCAAAGTGGGTTAGTGGAGTTGAAGCTTCTGAGTTGAGTTTAGAGGCAGAGCTTCTAAGTCGGGTTTTGGAGCTGGAGCTTCTGGTGGGGTTTTGGAGGTGGAGCTTCTGGGTGGGGTTTGGAGGTGGAGCTTCTGAGTTGGGTTTGGAGGCAGAGCTTCTGAGTGGGGTTTTGAAGCCAGAGCTTCTAAGTTGGGTATTGGAGCGGAGCTTCCCAGTGGGGTTTCGAGTGTGAGCTCCTAAGTGGGGTATTGTAGGTGGAGCTTCTAAGTGGGTTTTGGAGGCAGAGCTTCTAAGTGGGGTATTGGAGGCAGAGCTTCCAGTGGGTTATCAGAGGTGGAGCCTCTTAGTTGGGTTTTGGAGGTGGAGCTCCAAGTGGGTATTGTAGGCAGAGCTTCTAAGTGGGGTTTTGGAGGCAGAGTCTAAGTGGGTATTGGAGGCAGAGCTCCAAGTGGGTTATTGGAGGCAGAGCTACTGAGTGGGGTTTTGGGTGGAGCTCTGAGTGGGGTATTGAGGCGGAGCTCTCAGTGGGAGTATTGGAGGCGGAGATTCTAAGTGGGGTTTTGGAGGCAGAGCTTCTTAATTGCATTTTGGAGGTGGCGCTTCAGAGTTGAGTTTTGGAGGCAGAGCTTCTAAGTGGGGTACTGGAGGCGGATCTTCTTAGTGGGGTTTTGGAGGCAGAGCTTCTAAGTCGGGTATTGGAGGCAGAGCTTCTGTGTCGGTGTTTGGAGGTGGAGCTTCTAAGTATGGTATTGGAGGCGGAGCGTCTGTGTCGGGTTTTGGAGGTGGAGTTTCTGAGTTGAAATTTGGAGGCAGAGCTTCTAAGTTGGGTATTGGGCTGAGCTTCTGAGTCGGGTTTGGAGGCAGACCTTCTAACTGGTGTACTGGAGGTGGAGCTCCTAAGTCAGGTTTTGGAGGCGGAGCTTCTAAGTCGGGTTTTGGAGGTGGAGCTTCTGATTGAGGTTTTGGAGGCGGAGGTTCAAAGTGGGGTATTGGAGGTGGAGGTTCTGAGTCCGGTTTTGGAGGCGGATCTTCTGAGTGGAGTTTTGGAGGTGAATCTTCTAAGTCAGGTATTGGAGGTGGAGCTTCTGAGTCGGGTTTTGGAGGTGGATCTTCTGATTGGGGTGTTGGAGGTGAAGCTTCTGAGTGTGGTTTTGGAGGCAGAGCTTCTGAGTTGGGTATTGGAGGTGGAGCTTCTGTGTCAGGTTTTGGAGGTGGAGCTTCTGAGTCTGGGTTTGAAGTTGGAGCTTCTGAGTCAAGTTTTGGAGGTTGAGCTTCTGAGTGGGGTTTTGGAGGTGGAGCTTCTGATTGGAGTTTTGGAGGCAGAGCTTCTGAGCTGGGTTTTGGAGGCAGAGCTTCTAAGTGGGGTATTGGAGACGGAGATTCTGAGTCTGGTTTTGGAGGCAGAGCTTCTGAGTTGGGCTTTGGAGGCAGAGCTTCTAAGTTGAGTATTGGAGACTGAGCTTCTTACTTGGGATTTGGAGGTGGCGCTTCTGAGTGGTGTGTTGGAGGCGGAGCTCCTGAGTCAGGTTTGTAGGCAGAACTACTGGAGAGGGTTTTGGAGGTTGAGCTTCTGACTGGGGTTTTGGAGGTGCAGCTTCTAAGTGGAGTATTGGAGGCGGAGCTTCTGAGTGGGGTTTTTGAGATGGAGCTACTGAGTGGGGTTTTGGATGCAGAGCTTCTAAGTGGGGTATTTTAGGCAGAGCTATTGAGTCGGGGTTTGAAGGCGGTGCTTCTGAGAGGGGATTTGGAGGCAGAGCTTCTGAATCGGGTTTTGGAGGTGAAGCTTCTGAGTAGGGTTTTGGAGGCGGAGCTTTTAAGTTGGGTATTGGAGGCATTGCTTCTGAGTTGGGTTTTGGAGGTGGAGCTTCTGAGTCGGGTTTTTGAGGCAGAGCTTCTAAGTGTGGTATTGGAGGCGAAGCTTCTGAGTTGGCTTTTGGAGGTGGAGCTTCTGAATTTGGTTTCAGAGGCACAGTTTCTAAGTGGGGGTATGGGAGATGGAGCTTCTGAGTTGGGTTTTGGAGGTGCAGCTTCTAAGTTGGGTATGGAGGCAGAGCTTCTGAGTCGGGTTTTGGAGATGGAGCTTCTGAGTCGGGTTTGGAGGCGGAGCTTCTGGAGTGGGGTTTGGAGGAGGAGCTTCTGAGTGGGGTTTTGGAGGCTGACCTCCTAAGTGGGGTATTGGAGGTGTAGCTTCTGAGCTGGGTTTTGGAGGTGGAGCTTCTCAATGGGGATTTGGTGGCGGAACTTCTGAATCGGGTTTTGGAGGCGGAGCTTCTAAGTGTGTTATTGGATGCAGAGCTTCTGAGTTGGGTTTTGGAGGCAGAGCTTCTAAGTGGGGTATTGGAGGTGGAGTTTCTGAGTGGGGTTTAGGAGGCTGAGCTTCTGAGTTGGGTTTTGGAGGCGGACCTTCTAAGTGGGGTATTGGGGCGGTGCTTCTTGGTCTGGTTTTGGCATCAGTGCTTCTGAGTTGGGTTCTGGAGGCAGAGCTTCTGAGTGGGGTTTTGGAAATGAAGCTTCTAAGTGGGTTTGGGAGGTGGAGCTTCTCAGTGGGGTATTGAAGGCAGAGCTTCTGGTGGGGTTTGGAGGTGGAGCTTCTAAGTGGGGTTTTGGATGCGGAGCTTCTAAGTTGGGTATTGGAGGCGGAGCTTCTGAGTCAGGTTTTGGAGGTGGGGCTTCTCAGTGGGGTTTGGAGGCAGAACTTCTAAGTGGGGTATTGGAGTCGAGCTTTAGAGTCAGGTTTGAGGCTGAGCTTCTAAGTGGGGTGTTGGAGGCGGAGCTTCTGAGTTGGGTTTGGAGGCGGAGCTTCTCAGTGGGGTTTTGGAGGCAGAGCTTCTGAGTTTGGGTTTTGCAGGTGGGGCTTCTAAGTGTGGTATTAGAGGCAGAGCTTCTGAGTTGGGTTTTGGATGTGGAAGCTTCTAAGTGGGGTATTGGAGGCAGAGAGCTTCTGAGGGGGTTTAGGAGGCTGAGCTTCTGAGTTGGATTTTGGAGGCGGACCTTCTAAGTAGGGTATTGAGGTGCAGCTTCTGAGTCTGGTTTTGAGTCGGAGCTTGAGATGGGTTTTGGAGGCAGAGCTTCGAGTGGGGTTTTAGAGACGAAGCTTTTAGTGGGTTTTGGAGGTGGAGTTTATGTGGGTATTGAAGGCAGAGCTTGAGTGGGGTTTTGTAGGTGGTGCTTCTAAGTGAGGTTTTGGATGTGGAGCTTCTAAGTTGGGTATTGGAGGTGGAGCATCTGATTGGGTTTTGGAGGAGGAGCTTCTACTTGGATTATTGGAGGCAGAGCTTCTAGTTGGGGTATTGCAGGCAGAGCTTCTGTGTCAGGTTTTAGAGGTGGAGCTTCTAAGTGTGGTATTGGAGGCAGAGTTTCTGAGTGGGGGTTGGGAGGCAGAGCTTCTGAGTTGGGTTTTGGAGGCAAAGCTTCTAAGTGGGTTTTGGAGGCGGAGCTTCTAAATGGGGTATTGGAGGAAGAGCTTCTGAGTGGGGCTTTGGAGGCGGAGCTTCTTGGTGGGGTTTTGGTAGCGGAGCTTCTAAGTTGGGTATTGGCGGCTAAGCTTCTGAGTTGGGTTTTGGAGGCGGAGCTTCTGATTGGGTTTTGGAGGCGGAGCTTCTAAGTAGGGTTGTGGAGGCAGAACTTCTGAGTCATGTTTTAGATGTGGAGCTTCTAAGTGTGGTATGGGAGACGGAGCTTCTTACTTCGGTTTTGGAGGGGGAGCTTCTGAGTTGTGTTTTGGAGGTGGAGCTTCTAAGTTGGGTATTGGAGGTGGAGCTTCTGAGTCAGGTTTTGGAGGTGGAGCTTCTGAGTGGGGTTTTGGAGGCAGAACTTCTAAGTGGGGTATTGGAGTCAGAGCTTTAGAGTCAGGTTTTGGAGGCTGAGCTTCTAAGTGGGGTATTGGAGGTGGAGCTTCTGAGTTGGGTATTGGAGGTGGAGCTTCTCAGTGGGATTTTGGAGGCAGTGTTTGAGTCGGGTTTTGCAGGTGGGTCTTAGTGTGGTATTGGAGGCAGAGCTTCTGAGTTGGGTTTTGAGGTGAAGCTTCTAAGTGGGGTATTGGAGGCGGAGCTTGAGTGGGGTTTAGAGGCTGAGCTTCTGAGTTGGATTTGGAGGTGGACCTTCTAAGTAGGGTATTGGAGGTGGAGCTTCTGAGTCTGGTTTTGGAGTCAGAGCTTCTGAGATGGGATTTGGAGGCGGAGCTTCTGAGTGGGGTTTTAGAGACGAAGCTTCTTAGTGGGTTTTGGAGGTGGAACTTCTAAGTGGGGTTTTGTAGGTGGTGCTTCTAAGTGAGGTTTTGGATGTGGAGCTTCTAAGTTGGGTATTGGAGGTGGAGCATCTGATTGGGTTTTGGAGGAGGAGCTTCTACGTGGAGTATTGGAGGTGGAGCTTCTGGTTGGGTGTTGCGGAGGCAGAGCTTCTGTGTCAGGTTTTAGAGGTGGAGCTTCTAAGTGTGGTATTGGAGGCAGAGTTTCTGAGTGGGGGTTGGGAGGCAGAGCTTCTGAGTTGGGTTTTGGAGGCGAAGCTTCTAAGTGGGTATTGGAGGCAGAGCTTCTAAGTGGGGTATTGGAGGCAGAGCTTCTGAGTGGGGCTTTGGAGGCGGAGCTTCTAGGTGGGGTTTTGGAGGCAGAGCTTCTAAGTTGGGTATTGTCGGTGAAGCTTCTGAGTTGAGCTTTGGAGGCGGAGCTTCTGATTGGGTTTTGGAGGCAGAACTTCTAAGTGGGGTATTGGAGTCAGAGCTTTAGAGTCAGGTTTTGGAGGCTGAGCTTCTAAGTGGGGTGTTGGAGGCGGAGCTTCTGAGTTGGGTTTTGGAGGCGGAGCTTCTCAGTGGGGTTTTGGAGGCAGAGCTTCTGAGTCGGGTTTTGCAGGTGGGGCTTCTAAGTGTGGTATTAGAGGCAGAGCTTCTGAGTTGGGTTTTGGAGGTGAAGCTTCTAAGTGGGGTATTGGAGGCAGAGCTTCTGAGTGGGGTTTAGGAGGCTGAGCTTCTGAGTTGGATTTTGGAGGCGGACCTTCTAAGTAGGGTATTGGAGGTGCAGCTTCTGAGTCTGGTTTTGGAGTTGAGCTTCTGAGATGGGTTTTGGAGGCAGAGCTTCGGAGTGGGGTTTTAGAGACGAAGCTTCTTAGTGGGTTTTGGAGGTGGAGCTTCTAAGTGGGGTATTGAAGGCAGAGCTTCTGAGTGGGGTTTTGTAGGTGGTGCTTCTAAGTGAGGTTTTGGATGTGGAGCTTCTAAGTTGGGTATTGGAGGTGGAGCATCTGATTGGGTTTTGGAGGAGGAGCTTCTACTTGGATTATTGGAGGCAGAGCTTCTAGTTGGGGTATTGCAGGCAGAGCTTCTGTGTCAGGTTTTAGAGGTGGAGCTTCTAGAGGTGGTATTGTGGAGCAGAGTTTCTGAGTGGGGGTTGGGAGGCAGAGCTTCTGAGTTGGGTTTTGGAGGCAAAGCTTCTAAGTGGGTTTGGAGGCGGAGCTTCTAAATGGGGTATTGGAGGAAGAGCTCTGAGTGGGGCTTTGGAGGTGGAGCTTCTGGTGGGGTTTTGCAGGGAGTTCAAGTTGGTACACAAGCTTCTGAGTTGGGTTTTGGAGGCGGAGCTTCTGATTGGGTTTTGGAGGCGGAGCTTCCAAGTAGGGTTGTGGAGGCAGAACTTCTGAGTCATGTTTTAGATGTGGAGCTTCTAAGTGTGGTATGGGAGACGGAGCTTCTTACTTCGGTTTTGGAGGGGGAGCTTCTGAGTTGTGTTTTGGAGGTGGAGCTTCTAAGTTGGGTATTGGAGGTGGAGCTTCTGAGTCAGGTTTTGGAGGTGGAGCTTCTGAGTGGGGTTTTGGAGGCAGAACTTCTAAGTGGGGTATTGGAGTCAGAGCTTTAGAGTCAGGTTTTGGAGGCTGAGCTTCTAAGTGGGTATTGGAGGTGGAGCTTCTGAGTTGGGTATTGAGGTGGAGCTTCTATGGGGTTTGGAGGCAGTGCTTGAGTCGGGTTTTGCAGGTGGGGGCTTAAGTGTGGTATTGGAGGCAGAGCTACTGGAGGGGCTTTGGGCGTGTGGAGCTCTGAGTGGGGTATTGAGGCGAGCTTCTCAGTGGGGTATTGGAGGCGGAGATTCTAAGTGGGGTTTTGGAGGCAGAGCTTCTAATTGCATTTTGGAGGTGGCGCTCAGAGTTGAGTTTTGGAGGCAGAGCTTCTAAGTGGGGTACTGAGGGGATCTTCTTAGTGGGGTTTTGGAGGCAGAGCTTCTAAGTCGGGTATTGAGGCAGAGCTTCTGTGTCGGTGTTTGGAGGTGGAGCTTAAGTATGGTATTGGAGGCGGAGCTGCCTGTGTCGGGTTTTGAGGTGGAGTTTGAGTTGAGATTTGGAGGCAGAGCTCTAAGTTGGGTATTGGAGGCTGAGCTTTGAGTCGGGTTTTGGAGGCAGACCTTCTAACTGGTGTACTGGAGGTGGAGCTCCTAAGTCAGGTTTTGAGGCGGAGCTTCTAAGTCGGGTTTTGGAGGTGGAGCTTCTGATTGAGGTTTTGGAGGCGGAGGTTCAAAGTGGGGTATTGAGGTGGAGGTTCTGAGTCCGTTTTGAGGCGGATCTTCTGAGTGGAGTTTTGGAGGTGAATCTTCTAAGTCAGGTATTGGAGGTGGAGCTTGAGTCGGGTTTTGGAGGTGGATCTTCTGATTGGGGTGTGTGGATGGTGAAGCTTTTGAGTGTGGTTTTGGAGGCAGAGCTTGAGTTGGTATTGGAGGTGGAGCTTCTGTGTCAGGTTTTGGAGGTGGAGCTCTGAGTCTGGGTTTGAAGTTGGAGTTCTGAGTCAAGTTTTGGAGGTTGAGTTTGAGTGGGGTTTTGGAGGTGGAGCTTTGATTGAGTTTTGGAGGCAGAGCTTCTGAGCTGGGTTTTGGAGGCAGAGCTTCTAAGTGGGGTATTGGAGACGGAGATTCTGAGTCTGGTTTTGGAGGCAGAGCTTCTGAGTTGGGCTTTGGAGGCAGAGCTTCTAAGTTGAGTATTGGAGACTGAGCTTCTTACTTGGGATTTGGAGGTGGCGCTTCTGAGTGGTGTGTTGGAGGCGGAGCTCCTGAGTCAGGTTTTGTAGGCAGAACTACTGAGAGGGGTTTTGGAGGTTGAGCTTCTGACTGAGGTTTTGGAGGTGCAGCTTCTAAGTGGAGTATTGGAGGCGGAGCTTCTGAGTGGGGTTTTTGAGATGGAGCTACTGAGTGGGGTTTTGGATGCAGAGCTTCTAAGTGGGGTATTTTAGGCAGAGCTATTGAGTCGGGGTTTGAAGGCGGTGCTTCTGAGAGGGGATTTGGAGGCAGAGCTTCTGAATCGGGTTTTGGAGGTGAAGCTTCTGAGTAGGGTTTTGGAGGCGGAGCTTTTAAGTTGGGTATTGGAGGCATTGCTTCTGAGTTGGGTTTTGGAGGTGGAGCTTCTGAGTCGGGTTTTTGAGGCAGAGCTTCTAAGTGTGGTATTGGAGGCGAAGCTTCTGAGTTGGCTTTTGGAGGTGGAGCTTCTGAATTTGGTTTCAGAGGCACAGTTTCTAAGTGGGGGTATGGGAGATGGAGCTTCTGAGTTGGGTTTTGGAGGTGCAGCTTCTAAGTTGGGTATTGGAGGCAGAGCTTCTGAGTCGGGTTTTGGAGATGGAGCTTCTGAGTCGGGTTTTGGAGGCGGAGCTTCTGAGTGGGGTTTTGGAGGAGGAGCTTCTGAGTGGGGTTTTGGAGGCTGACCTCCTAAGTGGGGTATTGGAGGTGTAGCTTCTGAGCTGGGTTTTGGAGGTGGAGCTTCTCAATGGGGATTTGGTGGCGGAACTTCTGAATCGGGTTTTGGAGGCGGAGTCTAAGTGTGTTATTGGATGCAGAGCTTTGAGTTGGGTTTTGGAGGCAGAGCTTCTAAGTGGGGTATTGGAGGTGGAGTTTCTGAGTGGGGTTTAGGAGGCTGAGTTTGAGTTGGGTTTTGAGGCGGACCTTCTAAGTGGGGTATTGGGGCGGTGTTCTTGGTCTGGTTTTGCATCAGTGCTTCTGAGTTGGGTTCTGAGGCAGAGCTTCTGAGTGGGGTTTTGGAAATGAGCTTCTAAGTGGGTTTGGGAGGTGGAGGCTTCTCAGTGGGAGTATTGAAGGCAGAGCTTACAGGTTGGGGTTTGGAGGTGGAGCTTCTAAGTGGGGTTTTGGATGCGGAGCTTCTAAGTTGGGTATTGGAGGCGGAGCTTTGAGTCAGGTTTGGAGGTGGGCTTCAGTGGGTTTTGGAGGCAGAACTTCTAAGTGGGGTATTGGAGTCAGAGCTTTAGAGTCAGGTTTGGAGGCTGAGCTTCTAAGTGGGGTGTTGGAGGCGGAGCTTTGAGTTGGGTTTTGGAGGCGGAGCTTCTCAGTGGGTTTTGGAGGCAGAGCTTTGAGTTTGAAGCTTTTGCAGGTGGGGCTTCTAAGTGTGGTATTAGAGGCAGAGCTTCTGAGTTGGTTTTGATGCAGAAGCTTCTAAGTGGGGTATTGGAGGCAGAGCTTCTGGTGGGGTTTAGGAGGCTGAGCTTTGAGTTGGATTTTGAGGCGGACCTTCTAAGTAGGGTATTGGAGGTGCAGCTTGAGTCTGGTTTTGGAGTCGGAGCTTTGAGATGGGTTTTGGAGGCAGAGCTTGAGTGGGGTTTTAGAGACGAAGCTTTTAGTGGGTTTTGGAGGTGGAGCTATGGGGTATTGAAGGCAGAGCTTCTGAGTGGGTTTTGTAGGTGGTGCTTCTAAGGAGGTTTTGGATGAGCTTCTAAGTTGGGTATTGGAGGTGGAGCATCTGATTGGGTTTTGGAGGAGGAGCTTCTACTTGGATTATTGGAGGCAGAGCTTCTAGTTGGGGTATTGCAGGCAGAGCTTCTGTGTCAGGTTTTAGAGGTGGAGCTTCTAAGTGTGGTATTGGAGGCAGAGTTTCTGAGTGGGGGTTGGGAGGCAGAGCTTCTGAGTTGGGTTTTGGAGCAAAGCTTCTAAGTGGGTTTTGGAGGCGGAGCTTCTAAATGGGGTATTGGAGGAAGAGCTTCTGAGTGGGGCTTTGGAGGCAGAGCTTCTTGGGTGGGGTTTTGGTATGGAGCTTGGTTAAGTATTGGTTGCCAAGCTTCTGAGGGTTTTGGAGGCGGAGCTTGATTGGGTTTTGGAGGCGGAGTCAAGTAGGGGTTGTGGAGGCAGAACTTGAGTCATGTTTTAGATGTGGAGCTTCTAAGTGTGGTATGGGAGAGCGGAGCTCTTACTTGGGTTTTGGAGGGGAGCTTCTGAGTTGTGTTTGGAGGTGGAGCTTCTAAGTTGGGTATTGAGGTGGAGTTTGAGTCAGGTTTTGAGGTGGAGCTTGGAGGGGGTTTTGGAGGCAGAACTTCTAAGTGGGGTATTGGAGTCAGAGCTTAGAGTCAGGTTTTGGAGGCTGAGCTTCTAAGTGGGGTATTGGAGGTGGAGCTCTGAGTTGGGTATTGGAGGTGGAGCTCTCAGTGGGATTTTGGAGGCAGTGTTTCTGAGTCGGGTTTTGCAGGTGGGGCTTCTAAGTGTGGTATTGGAGGCAGAGCTTCTGAGTTGGGTTTTGGAGGTGAAGCTTCTAAGTGGGGTATTGGAGGCGGAGCTTCTGAGTGGGGTTTAGGAGGCTGAGCTTCTGAGTTGGATTTTGGAGGTGGACCTTCTAAGTAGGGTATTGGAGGTGGAGCTTCTGAGTCTGGTTTTGGAGTCAGAGCTTCTGAGATGGGATTTGGAGGCGGAGCTTCTGAGTGGGGTTTTAGAGACGAAGCTTCTTAGTGGGTTTTGGAGGTGGAACTTCTAAGTGGGGTTTTGTAGGTGGTGCTTCTAAGTGAGGTTTTGGATGTGGAGCTTCTAAGTTGGGTATTGGAGGTGGAGCATCTGATTGGGTTTTGGAGGAGGAGCTTCTACGTGGAGTATTGGAGGTGGAGCTTCTAGTTGGGGTATTGCAGGCAGAGCTTCTGTGTCAGGTTTGGGAGGTGGAGCTCTAAGTGTGGTATTGGAGGCAGAGTTTGAGGGGGGTTGGGAGGCAGAGCTTCTGAGTTGGGTTTTGGGAGGCTAAGCTTCTAAGGGTATTGGAGGCAGAGCTTCTAAGTGGGGTATTGGAGGCAGAGCTTCTGAGTGGGGCTTTGGAGGCGGAGCTTCTAGGTGGGGTTTTGGAGGCAGAGCTTCTAAGTTGGCATTGTCGTGAAGCTTGGAGTTGAGCTTTGGAGGCGGAGCTTCTGATTGGGTTTTGAGGCTGAGCTTCAAGTGGGTATTGGAGGCGGAGCTTCTAAGTAGGGTTGTGGAGGCAGAACTTCTGAGTCATGTTTTAGATGTGGAGCTTTTAAGTGTGGTATGGGTGACGGAGCTTCTTAGTTTGGTTTTGGAGGGGGAGATTCTGAGTTGTGTTTTGGAGGTGGAGCTACTAAGTGGGGTATTGGAGGCGGAGCTTCTGAGTCAGGTTTTGGAGGTGGATCTTCTGAGTCTGGTTTTGGAGGCAGAGCTTCTGAGAGTGGTTTTGGATGCGGAGCTTCAGAGTTTGGTTTTGGAGGCAGAGCTTCTAAGTGGGGCATTGGAGGCGGAGCTTCTGAGTTGAAGTTTGAAGGTGGAGCTACTGAGTCAAGATTTGGAGCCAAAGCTTCTGAGTGGGGTTTTTGAGGTGGAGCTTCTGATTGGGGTTTTGGAGGCAGAGCTTCTGAGCTGGGTTTTGGAGGCAGAGCTTCTAAGTGGGGTATTGGAGGTGGAGCGTCTGAGTCTGGTTTTGGAGTCAGAGCATCTGAGTTGGGCTTTGGAGGCAGAGCTTCTAAGTTGAGTATTGGAGACCAAGCTTCTTACTCGGGATTTGGAGGCGGAGCTTCTGAGTGGTGTGTTGGAGTCGGAGCTCCTGAGTCAGGTTTTGTAGGCAGAACTACTGAGAGGGGTTTTGGAGGTTGAGCTTCTGACTGGGGTTTTGGAAGTGCAGCTTCTAAGTGGGGTATTGGAGGTTGAGCTTCTGAGTTGGGTTTTTGAGGCGGAGCTACTGAGTGGGGTTTTGGATGCAGAGCTTCTAAGTGGGGTATTTTAGGCGGAGCTATTGACTCGGGGTTTGAAGGCGGAGCTTCTGAGAGGAGATTTGGAGGCAGAGCTTCTGAGTTGGGTTTTTGAGGCGAAGCTTCTGAGTGGGGCTATGGAGGCGGAGCTTCTAAGTGGGGTATTGGAGGTGGAGCTTCTGAGTGGGATTTTGGAGGCGGAGCTTCTAAGTGGGGTTTTGGAGGCGGAGCTTTTAAGTTGGGTATTGGAGGCGGAGCTTCTGAGTTTGGTTTTGGAGGCAGAGCTTCTAAGTGTGTTATTGGAGTAGAAGCTTCTGAGTTGGCTTTTGGAGGTGGAGCTTCTGAGTTGGGTTTCAGAGGCACAGCTTCTAAGTGGGGGTATGGGAGACGGAGCTTCTGAGTTGGGTTTTGGAGGTGCAGCTTCTAAGTTGGATATTGGAGGCGGAGCTTCTGAGTCGGGTATTGGAGGCCGAGCTTCTGAGTGGAATTTTGGAGGTGGAGCATCTGAGTCGGGTTTTGGAGGAGGAGCTTCTGAGTGGGGTTCTGGAGGCAGAGCTTCCAAGTGGGGTATTGGAGGCAGAGCTTTTGAGTTGAGTTTTGGAGGCTGAGCTTCTAAGTGGGGTATTGGAGGGGGAGCTTCTGAGTTGGGTTTTGGAGGTGGAACTTCTCAATGGGGTTTTGGAGGTGGAACTTCTGAATCGGGTTTTGGAGGCGGAGCTTCTAAGTGTGTTATTGGAGGCAGAGCTTCTGAGTTGGGTTTTGGAGGTGGACGTAAGTGGGGTATTGGAGGCTGAACTTCTGAGTGGGGTTTAGAAGTTGAGCTTGAGTTGGGTTTTGAGGTGGACCTTCTGGTAGGGGTATTGGGGCGCTGCTTGGTCTGGTTTTGGTGTCGGAGCTTCTGAGTTGGGTTTTGGAGGCAGAGCTTGGAGTGGGGTTTTGGAGATGAAGCTTCTAAGTGAGTTTTGAAGGCGGAGCTTCTCAGTGGGGTATTGAAGGCAAAGCTTGAGTGGGGTTTTGAGGCGGAGCTTCAAGTGGGGTTTTGATGGGAGCTCTAAGTTGGGTATTGGGTGGAGTTTGAGTTGGATTTTGGAGGCGGAACTTGAGTTGGGTTTTGGAGGTGGAGCTTCTGAGAGGGGTGTTGGAAGCCTAGCTTCTGAGTGGGGATTTGGAGGCGGAGCTTCTGATTGGGTTTTGGAGGCAGAGCTTCTAAGTGGGGTATTGGAGGTGGAGTGTCTAAGTGGGGTTTTGGAGGTGGAGCTTCTGAGTCATATTTTACAGGTGGAGCTTCTAAGTGTGGTATGGAAGGCAGAGCTTCTGAGTTCAGTTTTGGAGTGGGAGCTTTTGAGTTGTGTTTTGGAGGCGGAGCTTCTTAGTGGGGTATTTGAGGCGGAGCTTCGGTGTCAGGTTTTGGAGGTGGAGCTTCTGAGTCTGGGTTTGAAGGTGGAGCTTCTGAGTCGAGTTTTGGAGGCAGAGCTTCTGAGCTGGGTTTTGGAGGCAGAGCTTCTAAGTGGGGTATTGGAGGCGGAGCTTCGGAGTCTGGTTTTGGAGGCAGAGCATCTGAGTTGGGCTTTGGAGACCGAGCTTCTTACTCGGAATTTGGAGGCGTAACTTCTGAGTGGAGTGTTGGAGTCGGAGCTCCTGAGTCAGGTTTGGTAGGCAGAACTACTGAGAGGGGTTTTGGAAGTTGAGCTTCTGACTGGGGTTTTGGAGATGCAGCTTCTAAGTGAGTATTGAGGTGGAGCTTCTGGAGTGAGGTTTTTTGAGGCGGAGCTACTGGAGTGGGGGTTTGGATGCAGAGCTTCTAAGTGGGGGTATTTAGGCAGAGCTATTGAGTTGGGTTTTTGGAGGAAGCTTGAGTGGGGCTTGGAGTCGGAGCTTGTAAGTGGGGGTATTGGAGGTGGAGCTTGGAGTGATTTTGCATGTGGAGCTTTAAGTGGGGGTTTTGGAGGTGGAGCTTTTTAAGTTGGGTATTGGAGGCGGAGCTTGAGTAGGGTTTTGGAGGCGGAGCTTCTAAGTTGGGTTTGGAGGCAGAGCTTCTAAGTGTGGTATTGGAGGCGAAGCTTCTGAGTTGGCTTTTGGAGGTGGAGCTTCTGAGTTGGGTTTCAGAGGCACAGCTTCTAAGTTGGGTATTGGAGGCGGAGCTTCTATGTCGGGTTTTTTAGGTGGAGCTTCGGAGTGGGGTTTTGGAGGCGGTGCTTCTGAGTCGGGTTTTTGAGGAGGAGCTTCTGAGTGGGGTTTGGAGGCAGAGCTTCTAAGTGGGTATTGGAGGCAGAGCTTTTGAGTCAGGTTTTTGAGGCGGAGCCTATGTTGGGTATTGGAGGCGGAGCTTCTGAGTGGGATTTTGGAGGCGGAGCTTCTGAGTCTGGTTTTGGAGGAGGAGCTTCTGAGTGAGGTTTTGGAGGCAGAGCTTCTAAGTGGGGTATTGGAGGCAGAGCTTTTGAGTTGAGTTGTGGAGGCTGAGCTTCTAAGTGGGTATTGGAGGGGGAGCTTCTGAGTTGGGTTTTGGAGGTGGAGCTTCTCAATGGGGTTTTGGAGGCAGAACTTCTGAATCGGGTTTTGGAGGTGGAGCTTCAAGTGTGTTATTGGAGGCAGTGTTTGAATTGGGTTTGGAGGCGGAGCTGCCTAAGTGGGTATTGGAGGAAGAACTTGAGTGGGGTTTAGGAGGTTGGAGTTTGAGTTGCTTTTGGAGGGACCTCCTAAGTAGGGTATTGGGGCACTGCTTGGGTCTGGTTTTTGCCGAGCTTGGAGTTGGGTTTTGGAGGCAGAGCTTCTGAGTATGGTTTTGGAGATGAAGCTTCTAAGTGGGTTTTGGAGGCGGAGCTTCTCAGTGGGGTATTGAAGGCAGAGCTTCTGAGTGGGTTTTTAGAGGCGGAGCTTCTAAGTGGGGTTTTGGATGCGGAGCTTCTAAGTTGGGTATTGGAGGTGGAGCTTTTGAGTTGGATTTTGGAGGAGGAATTTCTGAGTTGGGTTTTGGAGGTGGAGCTTCTGAGAGGGGTGTTGGAAGCCTAGCTTCTGAGTGGGGATTTGGAGGCGGACCTTCTGATTGGGTTTTATAGGCGGAGCTTGTAAGTGTGTTATTGGAGTAGAAGCTTCTGAGTTGGCTTTTGGAGGTGGAACTTCTGAGTTGGGTTTCAGAGGCACAGCTTCTAAGTGGGGGTATGGGAGATGGAGCTTCGGAGTTGGGTTTTGGAGGTGCAGCTTTTAAGTTGGATATTGGAGGCGGAGCTTCTGAGTCGGGTATTGGAGGCAGAGCTTCTCAGTGGGATTTTGGAGGCGGAGCTTCTGAGTCGGGTTTTGGAGGAGGTGCTTCTGAGTGGGGTTTTGGAGGCAGAGCTTCTAAGTGGGGTATTGGAGGCAGAGCTTTTGAGTTCAGTTTTGGAGGCTGAGCTTCTAAGTGGGGTATTGGAGGGGGAGCTTCTGAGTTGGGTTTTGGAGGTGGAGCTTCTCAATGGGGTTTTGGAGGCAGAACTTCTGAGAGGGGTGTTGGAAGCCTAGCTTCTGAGTGGGGATTTGGAGGCAGAGCTTCTGATTGGGTTTTGGAGGCGGAGCTTCTAAGTGGGGTATTGGAGGCGGAGTGTCTAAGTGGGGTTTTGGAGATGGAGCTTCTGAGTCAGATTTTACAGGTGGAGCTTCTAAGTGTGGTATGGGAGGCAGAGCTTCTGAGTTCAGTTTTGGAGGGGGAGCTTTTGAGTTGTGTTTTGGAGGCGGAGCTTCTTAGTGGGGTATTTGAGGCGGAGTTTCTGTGTCAGGTTTTGGAGGTGGAGCTTCTGAGTCTGGGTTTGAAGGTGGAGCTTCTGAGTCGAGTTTTGGAGGTAGAGCTTCTGAGTGGGGTTTTGGAGGCTGAGCTTCTGATTGAAGTTTTGGAGGCAGAGCTTCTGAGCTGGGTTTTGGAGGCAAAGTTTCTAAGTGGGGTATTGGAGGCGGAGCTTCCGAGTCTGGTTTTGGAGGCAGAGCATCTGAGTTGGGCTTTGGAGGCAGAGCTTCTAAGTTTAGTATTGGAGACCGAGCTTCTTACTCGGAATTTGGAGGCGGAGCTTCTGAGTGGTGTGTTGGAGTCGGAGCTCCTGAGTCAGGTTTTGTAGGCAGATCTACTGAGAGGGGTTTTGGAAGTTGAGCTTCTGACTGGGGTTTTGGAGGTGCAGCTTCTAAGTGGAGTATTGGAGGTGGAGCTTCTGAGTGAGGTTTTTGAAGCGGAGCTACTGAGTGGGTTTTGGATGCAGAGCTTCTAAGTGGGGTATTTTAGGCAGAGCTATTGAGTCGGGGTTTGAAGGCGGAGTTTCTGAGAGGGGATTTGGAGGCAGAGCTTCTGAGTTGGGTTTTGGAGGCGAAGCTTCGGAGTGGGGCTTTGGAGGCAGAGCTTGTAAGTGGGGTATTGGAGGTGGAGCTTCTGAGTGGGATTTTGCAGGTGGAGCTTCTAAGTGGGGTTTTGGAGGCGGAGCTTTTTGTTGGGTATTGGAGGCGGAGCTTGAGTTGGGTTTGGAGGCGGAGTTTGAGTTGGGTTTTGAGGAGAGTTAAGTGTGGTATTGAGCTGAAGTTTGAGTTGGCTTTTTGGAGGTGGAGCTTGGAGTTGGGTTTCAGAGGCACAGCTTCTAAGTTGGGTATTGGAGGCGGGAGCTCTGAGTCGGGTTTTTTAGTTGGAGCTTCTGAGTGGGGTTTTGGAGGCGGTGCTTCTGAGTCGGGTTTTGGAGGAGGAGCTTCTGAGTGGGGTTTTGGAGGCAGAGCTTCTAAGTGGGGTATTGGAGGCAGAGCTTTTGAGTCAGGTTTTGGAGGCGGAGCTTCTAAGTTGGGTATTGGAGGCAGAGCTTCTGAGTCGGGTTTTGGAGGAGGAGCTTCTGAGTGGGGTTTTGGAGGCAGAGCTTCTAAGTGGGGTATTGGAGGCAGAGCTTTTGAGTTGAGTTTTGGAGGCTGAGCTTCTAAGTGGGGTATTGGAGGGGGAGCTTCTGAGTTGGGTTTTGGAGGTGGAGCTTCTAAGTGGGGTATTGGAAGCTGAACTTCTGAGTGGGGTTTAGGAGGCTGAGCTTCTGAGTTGGGTTTTGGAGGTGGACCTTCTAAGTAGGGTATTGTGGCGCTGCTTCTGGGTCTGGTTTTGGCGTCGGAGCTTCTGAGTTGGGTTTTGGAGGCAGAGCTTCTGAGTGGGGTTTTGGAGATGAAGCTTCTAAGTGGGTTTTGAAGGCGGAGCTTCTCAGTGGGGTATTGAAGGCAAAGCTTCTGAGTGGGGTTTTGGAGGCGGAGCTTCTAAGTGGGGTTTTGGATGTGGAGCTTCTAAGTTGGGTATTGGAGGTGGAGTTTGAGTTGGATTTTGGAGGCGGAACTTGAGTTGGGTTTTGGAGGTGGAGCTTGAGAGGGTGTTGGAAGCCTAGTTTGAGTGGGGATTTGGAGGCGGAGTTTGATTGGGTTTTGAGGCGGAGCTTCTAAGTGGGGTATTGGAGGCGGAGTGTCTAAGTGGGGTTTTGGAGGTGGAGCTTGAGTCATATTTTACAGGTGGAGCTTCTAATTGTGGTATGGGAGGCAGAGCTTCTGAGTTCGGTTTTGAGGGGAGCTTTTGAGTTGTGTTTTGGAGGCGGAGCTCTTAGTGGGGTATTTGAGGCGGAGCTTGTGTCAGGTTTTGGAGGTGGAGCTTGGAGTCTGGGTTTGAAGGTGGAGCTTGAGTCGAAGTTTTGGAGGCAGAGCTTGAGCTGGGTTTTGGAGGCAGAGCTTCAAGTGGGGTATTGAGGCGGAGCTCGAGTCTGGTTTTGAGGCAGAGCATCTGAGTTGGGCTTTGGAGGCAGAGCTTTAAGTTTAGTATTGGAGACCGAGCTTTACTCGAATTTGGAGGCGGAGTTTGAGTGGTGTGTTGGAGCCGGAGCTCCTGAGTCAGGTTTTGTAGGTAGATCTAATGAGAGGGTTTTGGAAGTTGAGCTTCTGACTGGGGTTTTGAGGTGCAGCTTCTAAGTGAGTATTGGAGGTGGAGCTTGGAGTGAGGTTTTTGAGGGGAGCTACTGAGTGGGTTTTTGATGCAGAGCTTCTAAGTGGGGTATTTTAGGCAGAGCTATTGAGGTGGGGTTTGAAGGCGGAGCTTTGAGAGGGATTTGGAGGCAGAGCTCTGAGTTGGGTTTTGGAGAGGTAAGCTCTGGGTGGGGCTTTGGAGTCGGAGCTTGTAAGTGGGGTATTGGAGGTGGAGCTTCTGAGTGGGATTTTGCATGTGGAGCTTCTAAGTGGGGTTTTGGAGGCGGAGCTTTTAAGTTGGGTATTGGAGGCGGAGCTTCTGAGTTGGGTTTTGGAGGCGGAGCTTCTAGTTGGGTTTGGAGGCAGAGCTTCTAAGTGTGGTATTGGAGGCGAAGCTTCTGAGTTGGCTTTTGGAGGTGGAGCTTCTGAGTTGGGTTTCAGAGGCACAGCTTCTAAGTTGGGTATTGGAGGCGGAGCTTCTATGTCGGGTTTTTTAGGTGGAGCTTCTGAGTGGGGTTTTGGAGGCGGTGCTTCTGAGTCGGGTTTTGGAGGAGGAGCTTCTGAGTGGGGTTTTGGAGGCAGAGCTTCTAAGTGGGGTATTGGAGGCAGAGCTTTTGAGTCAGTTTTGGAGGCGGAGCTTCTAAGTTGGGTATTGGAGGTGGAGCATCTGAGTGGGATTTTGGAGGCGGAGCTTCTGAGTCGGGTTTTGGAGGAGGAGCTTCTGAGTGGGGTTTTGGAGGCAGAGCTTCTAAGTGGGGTATTGGAGGCAGAGCTTTTGAGTTGAGTTGTGAAGGCTGAGCTTCTAAGTGGGGTATTGGAAGGGGAGCTTCTGAGTTGGGTTTTGGAGGTGGAGCTTCTCAATGGGATTTTGGAGGCGGAACTTCTGAATCGGGTTTTGGAGGCGGAGCTTCTAAGTGTGTTATTGGAGGCAGAGCTTCTGAGTTGGGTTTTGGAGGTGAAGCTTCTAAGTGGGGTATTGGAGGCTGAACTTCTGAGTGGGGTTTAGGAGGCTGAGCTTCTGAGTTGGGTTTTGGAGGTGGACCTTCTAAGTAGGGTGTTGGGGCGCTGCTTCTGGGTCTGGTTTTGGCGTCGGAGCTTCTGAGTTGGGTTTTGGAGGCAGAGCTTCTGAGTGGGTTTGGAGATGAAGCTTCTAAGTGGGTTTTGAAGGCGGAGCTTCAGTGGGTATTGAGCAAAGCTTTGAGTGGGGTTTTGGAGGCGGAGCTTCAAGTGGGGTTTTGGATGTGGAGCTCTAAGTTGGGTATTGGAGGTGGAGCTTGAGTTGATTTTGGAGGCGGAACTTGAGTTGGGTTTTGGAGGTGGAGCTTGAGAGGGGTGTTGGAAGCCTAGCTCTGAGTGGGGATTTGGAGGCGGAGCTTGATTGGGTTTTGGAGGCGGAGCTTCTAAGTGGGGTATTGGAGGCGGAGTGTCTAAGTGGGGTTTTGGAGGTGGAGTTGAGTCATATTTACAGGTGGAGCTTCAAGTGTGGTATGGGAGGCAGAGCTTGAGTTCGGGTTTTGGAGGGGAGCTTTTGAGTTGTGTTTTGAGGCGGAGCTTTTAGTGGGGTATTTGAGGCGGAGCTTGTGTCAGGTTTTGGAGGTGGAGCTTCTGAGTCTGGGTTTGAAGGTGAGCTTGAGTCAAGTTTTGAGGCAGAGCTTTGAGCTGGGTTTTGGAGATGAAGCCTAAGTGGGGTTTTGGAGGCGGAGCTTCTCAGTGGGTATTGGAAGGAAGAGCTTTGAGTGGGGTTTTGGAGGTGGAGCTAAGTGGGGTTTTGATGCGAGCTTCTAAGTTGGGTATTGGAGGTGGAGCTTCTGAGTTGGATTATGGAGGCGGAATTTCTGAGTTGGGTTTTGAGGTGGAGCTTGAGAGGGGTGTTGAAGCCTAGCTTCTGAGTGGGGATTTGGAGTGACCTTCTGATTGGGTTTATAGGCGGAGCTTGTAAGTGTGTTATTGAGCAGAAGCTTGAGTTGGCTTTTGAGGTGGAACTTGAGTTAGGTTTCAGAGGCACAGCTTCTAAGTGGGGGTATGGGAGATGGAGCTTCTGAGTTGGGTTTTGGAGGTGCAGCTTAAGTTGGGTATTGGAGGCGGAGCTTGAGTCGGGTATTGAGGTGGAGCTTTGAGTGAGATTTTGGAGGCGGAGCTTTGAGTCGGGTTTTGGAGGAGGTGCTTCTGAGTGGGGTTTTGGAGGCAGAGCTTATAAGTGGGGTATTGGAGGCAGAGCTTTGAGTTCAGTTTGGAGGCTGAGCTTAAGGGGGTATTGAGGGGAGCTTTGAGTTGGGTTTTGGAGGTGGAGCTTCTCAATGGGGTTTTGGAGGCAGAACTTGAGAGGGGTGTTGAAGCCTAGCTTCTGAGTGGGGATTTGGAGGCGGAGCTTGATTGGGTTTTGAGGCGGAGCTTCTATGGGGTATTGGAGGCGGAGTGTCTAAGTGGGGTTTTGGAGGTGGAGATTCTGAGTCAGATTTTACAGGTGGAGCTTCTAAGTGTGGTATGGGAGGCAGAGCTTTGAGTGGGGTTTTGGAGATGAAGCTTCTAAGTGGGTTTTGGAGGCGGAGCTTCTAGTGGGGTATTGAAGGCAAAGCTTCTGAGTGGGGTTTTGGAGGTGAGCTTCTAAGTGGGTTTTGGATGCGGAGCTTCTAAGTTGGGTATTGGAGGTGGAGCTTCTGAGTCATATTTTACAGGTGGAGCTTCTAAGTGTGGTATGGGAGGCAGAGCTTCTGAGTTCGGTTTTGGAGGGGGAGCTTTTGAGTTGTGTTTTCTAGGCGGAGCTTCTTAGTGGGGTATTTGAGGCAGAGCTTCTGTGTCAGGTTTTGGAGGTGGAGCTTCTGAGTCTGGGTTTGAAGGTGGAGCTTCTGAGTCGAGTTTTGGAGGCAGAGCTTCTGAGCTGGGTTTTGGAGGCAGAGCTTCTAAGTGGGGTATTGGAGACGGAGCTTCGGAGTCTGGTTTTGGAGGCAGAGCATCTGAGTTGGGCTTTGGAGGCAGAGCTTCTAAGTTGAGTATTGGAGACTGAGCTTCTTACTCGGAATTTGGAGGTGGAGCTTCTGAGTGGTGTGTTGGAGTCGGAGCTCCTGAGTCAGGTTTTGTAGGCAGATCTACTGAGAGGGGTTTTGGAAGTTGAGCTTCTGACTGGGGTTTTGGAGGTGCAGCTTCTAAGTGGAGTATTGGAGGTGGAGCTTCTGAGTGAGGTTTTTGAGGCGGAGCTTCTAAGTGGGGTTTTGGATGCGGAGCTTCTAAGTTGGGTATTGGAGGTGGAGCTTCTGAGTTGGATTATGGAGGCGGAATTTCTGAGTTGGGTTTTGGAGGTGGAGCTTCTGAGAGGGGTGTTGGAAGCCTAGCTTCTGAGTGGGGATTTGGAGGCGGACCTTCTGATTGGGTTTTATAGGCGGGAGCTTGTAAGTGTGTTATTGAGCAGAAGCTTGAGTTGGCTTTTGAGGTGGAACTTGAGTTAGGTTTCAGAGGCACAGCTTCTAAGTGGGGGTATGGGAGATGGAGCTTCTGAGTTGGGTTTTGGAGGTGCAGCTTCTAAGTTGGGTATTGGAGGCGGAGCTTCTGAGTCGGGTATTGGAGGTGGAGCTTCTGAGTGAGATTTTGGAGGCGGAGCTTCTGAGTCGGGTTTTGGAGGAGGTGCTTCTGAGTGGGGTTTTGGAGGCAGAGCTTATAAGTGGGGTATTGGAGGCAGAGCTTTTGAGTTCAGTTTTGGAGGCTGAGCTTCTAAGTGGGGTATTGGAAGGGGAGCTTCTGAGTTGGGTTTTGGAGGTGGAGCTTCTCAATGGGGTTTTGGAGGCAGAACTTCTGAGAGGGGTGTTGGAAGCCTAGCTTCTGAGTGGGGATTTGGAGGCGGAGCTTTGATTGGGTTTTGAGGCGGAGCTTCTAAGTGGGGTATTGGAGGCGGAGTGTCTAAGTGGGGTTTTGGAGGTGGAGATTCTGAGTCAGATTTTACAGGTGGAGCTTCTAAGTGTGGTATGGGAGGCAGAGCTTCTGAGTGGGGTTTTGGAGATGAAGCTTCTAAGTGGGTTTTGGAGGCGGAGCTTCTCAGTGGGGTATTGAAGGCAAAGCTTCTGAGTGGGGTTTTGGAGGCGGAGCTTCTAAGTGGGGTTTTGGATGCGGAGCTTCTAAGTTGGGTATTGGAGGTGGAGCTTCTGAGTCATATTTTACAGGTGGAGCTTCTAAGTGTGGTATGGGAGGCAGAGCTTCTGAGTTCGGTTTTGGAGGGGGAGCTTTTGAGTTGTGTTTTCTAGGCGGAGCTTCTTAGTGGGGTATTTGAGGCAGAGCTTCTGTGTCAGGTTTTGGAGGTGGAGCTTCTGAGTCTGGGTTTGAAGGTGGAGCTTCTGAGTCGAGTTTTGGAGGCAGAGCTTCTGAGCTGGGTTTTGGAGGCAGAGCTTCTAAGTGGGGTATTGGAGACGGAGCTTCGGAGTCTGGTTTTGGAGGCAGAGCATCTGAGTTGGGCTTTGGAGGCAGAGCTTCTAAGTTGAGTATTGGAGACTGAGCTTCTTACTCGGAATTTGGAGGTGGAGCTTCTGAGTGGTGTGTTGGAGTCGGAGCTCCTGAGTCAGGTTTTGTAGGCAGATCTACTGAGAGGGGTTTTGGAAGTTGAGCTTCTGACTGGGGTTTTGGAGGTGCAGCTTCTAAGTGGAGTATTGGAGGTGGAGCTTCTGAGTGAGGTTTTTGAGGCGGAGCTACTGAGTGGGGTTTTGGATGCAGAGCTTCTAAGTGGGGTATTTTAGGCAGAGCTATTGAGCCGGGGTTGGAAGGCAGAGCTTCTGAGAGGGGATTTGGAGGCAGAGCTTCTGAGTTGGGTTTTGGAGGCGAAGCTTCTGAGTGGGGCTTTGGAGGCAGAGCTTGTGAGTGGGGTATTGTAGGTGGAACTTCTGAGTGGGATTTTGCAGGTGGAGCTTCTAAGTGGGGTTTTGGAGGCGGAGCTTTTAAGTTGGGTATAGGAGGCGGAGCTTCTGAGTTGGGTTTTGGAGGCGGAGCTTCTGAGTTGGGTTTTGGAGGCAGAGCTTCTAAGTGTGGTATTGGAGGCGAAGCTTCTGAGTTGGCTTTTGGAGGTGGAGCTTCTGAGTTGGGTTTCAGAGGCACAGCTTCTAAGTTGGGTATTGGAGGCGGAGCTTCTGAGTCGGGTTTTTTAGGTGGAGCTTCTGAGTGGGGTTTTGGAGGCGGTGCTTCTGAGTCGGGTTTTGGAGGAGGAGCTTCTGAGTGGGGTTTTGGAGGCAGAGCTTCTAAGTTTGGTATTGGAGGCGGAGCTTCTGAGTCGGGTATTGGAGGCGGAGCTTCTGAGTTTGATTTTGGAGACGGAGCGTCTGAGTCGGGTTTTGGAGGAGGAGCTTCTGAGTGGGGTTTTGGAGGCAGAGCTTCTAAGTGGGGTATTGGAGGCAGAGCTTTTGAGTTGAGTTGTGGAGGCTGAGCTTCTAAGTGGGGTATTGGAAGGGGAGCTTCTGAGTTGGGTTTTGGAGGTGGAGCTTCTCAATGGGGTTTTGGAGGTGGAACTTCTGAATCGGGTTTTGGAGGCGGAGCTTCTAAGTGTGTTATTGGAGGCAGAGCTTCTGAGTTGGGTTTTGGAGGTGGAGCTTCTAAGTGGGGTATTGGAGGCAGAACTTCTGAGTGGGGTTTAGGAGGCTGAGCTTTGAGTTGGGTTTTGGAGGTGGACCTCTAAGTAGGGTATTGGGGCGCTGCTTCTGGGTCTGGTTTTTGTCGGAGCTTCTGAGTTGGGTTTTGGAGGCAGAGCTTCTGAGTGGGGTTTTGGAGATGAAGCTTCTAAGTGGGTTTTGGAGGCGGAGCTTCTCAGTGGGGTATTGAAGGCAAAGCTTCTGAGTGGGGTTTTGGAGGCGGAGCTTCTAAGTGGGGTTTTGGATGCGAGCTTCTAAGTTGGGTATTGGAGGTGGAGCTTCTGAGTTGGATTTTGGAGGCGGAACTTCTGAGTTGGGTTTTGGAGGTGGAGCTTCTGAGAGGGGTGTTGGAAGCCTAGCTTCTGAGTGGGGATTTGGAGGCGGAGCTTCTGATTGGGTTTTGGAGGCGGAGCTTCTAAGTGGGGTATTGGAGGCAAAGTGTCTAAGTGGGGTTTTGGAGGTGGAGCTTCTGAGTCATATTTTACAGGTGGAGCTTCTAAGTGTGGTATGGGAGGCAGAGCTTCTGAGTTCGGTTTTGGAAGGGGAGCTTTTGAGTTGTGTTTTGGAGGCGCAGCTTCTTAGTGGGGTATTTGAGGCGGAGCTTCTGTGTCAGGTTTTGGAGGTGGAGCTTCTGAGTCTGGGTTTGAAGGTGGAGCTTCTGAGTCGAGTTTTGGAGGCAGAGCTTCTGAGGGGGGTTTGGAGGCTGAGCTTCTGATTTAAGTGGGGTATTGGAGGGGGAGCTTCTGAGTTGGGTTTTGGAGTTGTAGCTTCTCAATGGGGTTTTGGAGGTGGAACTTCTGAATCGGGTTTTGCAGGCGGAGCTTCTAAGTGTGTTATTGGAGGCAGAGCTTCTGAGTTGGGTTTTGGAGGTGGAGCTTTAATTGGGGTATTGAGGTAGAAGCTTCTGAGTGGGGTTTAGGAGGCTGAGCTTCTGAGTTCGGTTTTGGAGGTGGAGCTTCTAATTGGGGTATTGGAGGCGGAGCTTCTGAGTGGGGTTTACGAGGCTCAGCTTCTGAGTTGGGTTTTGGAGGCAGACCTTCTAAGTTGGGTATTGGAGACGCTGCTTTTGGGTCTGGTTTTGGCATTGGAGCTTCTGAGTTGGGTTTTGGAGGCAGAGCTTCTGAGTGGGGTTTTGGAGATGAAGCTTCTAAGTGGGTTTTGGAGGCGGAGCTTCTCAGTGGGGTATTGAAGGCAGAGCTTCTGAGTGGGGTTTTGGATGTGGAGCTTCTAAGTTGGGTATTGGAGGTGGAGCTTCTGAGAGGGGTGTTGGAAGCCTAGCTTCTGAGTGGGGATCTGAGGCGGAGCTATCATTTGGGTTTTGAGGCCGAGCCTAGTGGGGTATTGGAGGCGGAGTGTTCAAGTGGGTTTTGGAGGTGGAGCTCTGAGTCGGATTTTAGAGGTGGAGCTTCTAAGTGTGGTATGGGAGGCAGAGCTTCTGAGTTCAGTTTTGGAAGGGGAGCTTTTGAGTTGTGTTTTGGAGGCGGAGCTTCTTAGTATGGTATTGGAGGCGGAGCTGCTGTGTCAGGTTTTGGAGGTGGAGCTTCTGAGTCTGGGTTTGAAGGTGGATCTTCTGAGTCAAGTTTTGGAGGCAGAGCTTCTGATTGGGGTTTTGGAGGTGGAGCTTCTGATTTGAGTTTTGGAGGCGGAGTTCTAAGTGGGGTATTGGAGGCGGAGCTTTGAGTCTGGTTTTGGAGGTGGAGCAGCTGAGTTGGGCTTTGAGGACTGATTTGAATGAACTTGCTCCAGCTACAGTACTGACATTTGATAAATTTAAGTGTTTGCAACTGCAAATGCTTACCTACATTAACTGTGAAAACAGTATCATTTCAGCTACTATATTGTTATAGTTAATTAGTATTTTAAATGAAATATGTTTTATACAGTTACATATCTTACATAACTTACCACAAAAATTGTCATTGTGCAACAGTGTCCGATAACCATATCCTCAATGCTTTTAATAACCATTTTGCTACTACAGGTCCTTTCAATATCTTCCTGCCAATAACCTCTGCTTGGCCTTGGAGCGCCAGATTTACCAGATCCAGTCACAAGCACTGCCTTCTCATTCCAGCTACCATCCTGAGATAAGCTGAGATTTCCTCCTAAAATTAGATATTGGAAGTGTGCAGGGGCGGACAATTACACCCATTCTTCCTGAAGCTGATCTTCATGCCCTGGTATGTCCATAATGTACCTTAACCTTCCCTTGCGGGGTGATGTTTCTCCCATGGAAAACTGCTCAGGTAATTCCTTTTTAAATCTGGAACCCTGAGCCTGAATAACTATAGACCAGTTCCTGCTTCCCCTTTCCAAACTGTTGGAGAAAATAGTGAGTGTGCAGTTTTAGATTGTCTTTTTAGTGGAAGCCTTTCAGTCCTTATCAGTTGGGATTTAGGCCCATCACAGTACTATTTCAGCCCTTGCAGGTCTGTGATTGGCAGTGTGTTGGATTTGAAGAACTTCACCTGCATCGTGTTTCTGGCTTCAAGCAAGGCATTTGATATGGTTGACCACGAGGTGATCTTGTTTGCCTCAGAAACATCACGTGCCCCCCCAACACTGGGATGGTTCTCAACCAGGGTGGCAGCAGCAGGTCGGGCTGAGAATTTTCATCCCGGAAACCTCTGCTGAGGGGGTGGGCTCACGCTGCTATGCTGGGTCCATTGCTTTTGCAGTTTTCATTAACAATATTGATGCTGACATCATCGGTTAATATTCACCTATTTGCCAATTACACTGTACTTTATATCGGAAGTCCCTCTTCGGAAGCAGGTTGTAGGATCTAATGGAATTTAATCTTCTACAACTTCAACTACTGCACCAGAAACTGCTCCTGAATGTCAAAAAACAAGGGTGATCCTTTTTCTCCCTTTGCATGCATCAGTAACCCCACAACTCACTGTAATATTCCCCAGATCCACACTCTTCTGTGAAGCACTAGAACATGTTACTAAATTAAATACTTTGGGTGTGGATTGACCAGAAGCTCCTTTTGTGATCACATTTATGATCACATAAAGGAAAGCTGAGACAGAGGCTTCGCCCTCTTCTATAGGATCAAAAACATTTTCTAACACTGGATGCCAGGAAGAGACTGGTCCAAAACTATTCCTTACCTTAATGGACTACACAGATTTTGTTTACACATGGCCCTATGTCTGCCCTGGCTAAATTAGACAACACTCTACCATCAGGCCTTGGCTTTTAACTGGTCTCCCATACTCACACACACATGAAACATAGACTTTGACAGCAGATAAGGATCCGCTAGGCCCATCTAGTCTGCAAATTTCCCTACCTTCAAGATAGGCCACAGATCCTAGTTAACCAACAGCCTGTTTCTTCCTATCCCCCACAAGAATTGCCTTGTGTCTGTCCCATGCATTCTTAAATTATCCCACAGTTTTAGACCCCACAACCTCCTCAGGAAGGCTGTTCCATGCATCCACTACCCTCTCTGTGAAATAATACTTCCTCACATTGCCCTGAATCGCCCCTCCTATCTTTAAATTGTCCCTTGTTCTTGCAAGTCTCTTTTCTGGAAAGATGCTACCCTCTTGGACTCTTGTTGATTCCACTGGAGGTACTTAAAGTTTTATCTGTCGTCCCCTCCCTTCTTTCCTTAAGGGTACATGTTATGCTCCTTTAGTCTCTCTCATCGCTTCTCCTGCAGACCCTAAACCATCTTATTGCCCTCCTCTTGACTGCCTCTGATCCTGTCTATGTCCTTGCGGAGATGGTGTCCTCAGAACTGGACACAGTGCATCGAGATGGGTCTCACCAACTGTCTGTACAGAGGATAACAACTTCTGTTTTCTGCTGATGATGCCTCTCCTATACATCCCAGTATACCCTCAGCCCTCCTCTTTACTGCTCTTCTCATACTGCTTGCTAACCTAAGGTCATCTGATAATGATTACCCCTAGGTCCCTTTCCTTTTTGTTGTTGTTACTACCTCCCCACCCATTGTGCATTCTTCCCTGGTTTCTTGTTTCCCCTGTGCGTGCATTTGTCACTTCTTTGTATTTTCTGAATCTTAGCCGCCATACTTCTGACCATTCCCTCTCCAACTCTTGTTAAGTCCCTTTTTTATCCTTTCCACACCTCCTTGTGTATCAACCCTGTTGCAGATCTTTGTGTCATCTGCAAAAGCAATGTTTTTTCCTTCCAGTCCCTCTACAATGTCACTGATGAAGTATTAATATAAAGGACTGGACTCAATACTGAACTCCCCTGCGGTACCTCACTAGTAAGCACACCATCTGTTCTTTTATGCCATAGTAGGTTGCTCATCCCTTAACTACAGAAGACAGAGGAATGTGGCTCTCCTCGACATTTAGGGCCATCACTAAGATGTTGCCTTAGTACATCTTGAATTGTCTCACTCTAGGTGTGATAGGTAAATATGTCTTAAGGAATTCTTCATTACCTCCCTGCAGTTCCAAGTTCAAGTCATGCTTTGGCTGTTTGTCATATCTCACGCTTTACCCTCTTTCTGGAACAACTTAAAAGAAACCTTGAGGTTGGCTTACCCAATCAAACTACCAGCCCTCAAAGCACTTTATTCTTGCTCAATCAAGGAATCCTGTAACTGCTTCCCTGATGTCCCCTTCCCCAGCCTTTCTAGCTCCATCTGCTCCAGTGCATCCCTTTACTGTGCTTCATTCCCACCATCTTGGACAATGTTGCAGCCTTTAGAACTTACCTGACTGCTTCTTCTTCTTCCTGCAACCTGTGTTTTCTTCTTATCGTTAGTTCCTTTTCCATGTCACCCTGGTTCCCACCTGCACTCCTAGCTTGCCCTTCTTTGACACCACCATGGTGTTTTGCTTTCCACTCCCTAACTGTTGCCATCCTCATCCCTGAAATAATTACATGCCCTTGCAGGTCAGTGGCGGAGCCAGGTTTGGGAGTGTTTTAGAGCCGGGGGGCCATTCAGGTAGCCATAGGCTCCACAATGGTCAGTAAACAGTAAATAAAGATAGTACTGGGGCATCACTACTCATATTGGAGCAGCCGGGAGGGCGGCCACCCCGGCCCCCTAGCTCCACCACTGTTGCAGGTATGTACCATGTACCTCTGATTACTCACCTCTTAGCGTCCCCTCCCTACCCTCCCATGCCTCACCAAGCTCCTTCAATCAATATTATGTGCAAGTGACGTTTCTAATACACACTGTAATTATAGTTCATGATGTTTAACCTGTATATACTGTACTGCATTTGCTATATTTTTAGCTGCATACTCTTCATGGTCTTAGCTTAATGGCTCTTATTAATATTCTATTTCATGTATATTATAAACTTCTATCGTATATTTACTGCTCTATGTAAATACTATGTTAGGATTTATTTTAGTACAAAATTGATTAGCGTTTTGCTTACAAAAATGCTAAATCTTTGTGAAAATGCATAGTCCTTGCCTCACTGTGTTTAACAAACACAGCACTTCTAGAAAATCGATATAAATTCTTTCTGTCAGTTAATATAGTCCCAAGAAAAAACTGCTAATCAATTATTTAAAACCCTGCTATGTAAGTGTGAATTAATTTTGTATTTATTGTTCACCCAATTATGATGTAACTGAGTATTCCTTTGTATGTATTGTTAACCTCTCCTTTCCAAGTCCATCTTAAAAATTATCTTGCTCAACGGTGTTTGCCTGGTTAAATAAAGATTTTGATTGATTGATATCAATTCACAATATTAGACTGCATGTTTACTAACCTGTAAGTTCATAAAAAACTGGAATACAGACATGGAACATCATCTAAACAGTTGTCAGTCAGTGGATTTAATTGTAGTAGACTGTGTCATAACGACTCCGCAGGTCAGGCCCTCTGCTCCCACAGTGCCAACCTCAGAGCGCAATAATGTGAACAGGTAACAGACAG
This sequence comes from Neoceratodus forsteri, assembly GCA_016271365.2. Classification (NCBI taxonomy): domain Eukaryota; kingdom Metazoa; phylum Chordata; order Ceratodontiformes; family Ceratodontidae; genus Neoceratodus; species Neoceratodus forsteri. Next base: position 559,148,527 of record CM057450.1, on the reverse strand, counting down.
GGTAACCCTCCTGTCTGCTTTTGGGTCCGAATCACCTTCAGTCTCAAGTTCTGGGGGGTGATTTAAACTGTGAACCTTATGCTAGCATACCTAAATGTACAGGCTCAGATACATACCCTCTTTGGGGATTGCAGTACAGTTTTTCACCAGGGGCACCAAGCAAGGATTTCAAAATCAACCCTTAAAACTCTGTAAGAGACCTTAGGTCTGTTCTTACCTGTTCCCAGCTTAGTAACACCATCAAGCCCTTCAAAACAGCTGTCAGACTTAACCATGTATACATCACATGCAAAAAGAACTTGAAAGACTCACCCAGGCAGTATCTTGAAAAAAGATTCTTTACTAACAGATGGTAAAAAATGAAAAAATGTAAACACAGAACAATATATCAAAGAACTCACAATCACATGAAAGAACAAGGAAGATTACAAAACAAAACCCATTCTACAAAACAGTTAGACTTTTTGCTATCTAAGGTATTACCTCTGTAAGTGTGGTTTAAAGTTAAATCAAAGAGCTGTGTCTCTCTAGAGTCCCAAGATGGTATATCCACATTTCAGACACAAGTATCAGTTTGAACTCTGTGTCTCCACAGCCCTTCTGTGAGTCATCTAGCCCCTCCTTTTAGAATATAAAGTTACAAAACAATTTTCTATCAGGAGATATTTTAAATAATGTAACTTCAGAAGAAAAAAAAGACATTTCCTAAATGATGACAGCCTTTAATCAAGCCTTTCCTTTGAACTGGTGGCTGGTTCCTGTTTTCTCAAGGAGATCAAAGGGTTTTAGGATGTCTTAAACATTGCTGTTATCAATAGGTTCCTCTAGAAAATTATAAGTGTATTAGGCTTATCCTCTGGCAGATGGCCAGAGCCTTAATTAAGAACAGACAGGAAACTCTAGGTTTCCCCTTTACTGGTCAATTTCACACATCCTCTAGTCAGTTTACATATCCTGTAGCTTCATTGAAGTTTGGGGGAGGGACACATACTTAGAAGCAAGGCTGTCTTATGTGAGACAATCACATGCATATTTTTATTTTTAGTATCATACAATAGTCATAACCAGCTGGCTAAGCATCACAGACTGAAGTTGAATTGTATTCACATTTTAAGTACCATTCTTGTTACACTTCAACATTTTTCTGTGTGATTACCTTTCAAATAAATGCCTGGTTGTATTTATCAATATGTTCCTAAGTTGCAGAATTGCATGTCACTCTGAAGGAATTTGGGGATTTAAGGAAAGCCAAAGGCCTGTTAACCATGTGAGCCCATAGTTTAATGGTTAGAGTGCTCTATTGGTATTACAGGATCTGGGTTCAGTTCTGTGGGCCACAGTTTTCTCTTTTCATTTCCATCCTCAATTTAAAATATATGCCTGGCAGGGGCTTATCTGCACTGTAAAGTGGTCTGTTTGTATTTCAGATAACATAGAATGTTGAAACAGTGAACACGACCTGCATATATATTTGTAGTTTTACTTGTAAGAACAGATTTAATAATGACAAAAGTAGTAATATAGTAGTTATACAGTAGATTTACTGTTACAATTTGCAGTAGCTATTCCATGTGAAGGTTCCTTATACTAACAAATAACTATAAAGCCAGAAGAGATAGAGCAGTAGTTGCAAATATATTTCCTATTACACTTTTGCAACAGCTGATACATATGTGTAATTACAATTGTTAGAATAAAATGATTTGTGCCAAAAGAGAGACAGTGGTAGTTGCACATGTATGTGTTGCATAACTACACAACACACGAATGTTAAACTAGTTAACAACTACACAATAGTTATGTACATATATATAAAACTCACAAGTAGTTACAATGCAGTTACAGCATAGTTATGCAGTAGCTCCAGTGTAGTTAAGGACACTAAAATAAAGTGTAACCTGCAGGCATTGAAATCTCTCAGTGCTCACTCATAACTTTTGGTTATTTTCAATATTTTGACCCCAATTTTCAACCTGGCCCTTTTGTTTTCCACACACCTCATGATTATGACAGGTGTCATTTTTCATATGCTAGTGAATTATTATTTATTTTTATTTTATTTTTTAGCCTTGTTAATTTAAATGATGTTTTAGTCAACATTTTGTAAAGGTACCTGTCATGTTCAGAAGGAGGGGGTCATAAAGAGACTGAAAATTTGAGGTCCAAATGTGGAGGAAAAATAAGTTATGAAGAAACGTTAGGTGTTCTACATTTACGTGATTACCTTTGTTTGCTGATTTTGGCATTAATGTTCAGTATATCCATTATATACAATATCATCAAGCTTAGAATGCCTAAACTGAAATGTTAACTTATACACAGAACCCTGACTAGCTAGATGAATAAGGATATGACATGGCCTGACTGAAGATAGTGGGGGAGTTCACAAAAGGGATGCGCCCAATGCATCTTGGACTTGCGCACAATCACGATTCTGAAAGGACAGTAATGCACCGAACACCACCTAAAATGGTATGCAGCATAAACAACTGTTGAAGTTGAAGGATGTTGGTACCACAAATAATATAGTCAGGTGGGTGGGTAACTGGCTCATGGATGGGAAGCAAAGAGTAGTAATCAATGAGGTGAGATCAAGCGAAGGCATGGCACTAGGCTTAGGGTGGGCAGAGGGTGACTGTGAAAAGGCAGAGATACTAAACAAATATTTTTGCTCAGTATTTACAAAAGAAGTGGGGGAGGTACCTAAAACAAACAGTAGAAACACTCTGGATATAGAAGTTGATACCAGCCCATTTACAGAAGAAAGGGTTCTGAAAGAACTCTTAAAACTGAAAGGTGGACAAAGCTATGGGGCCTGATGGGATTCATCCCAGAATTCTAAAAGAACTAAGGTAGAACTAGTGACACACTGACTACCCTCTTTAACAAATCATGGGAGGATTGGGTGGTACCTGAGGACTGGAGAAGGCAGATGTGATCTCCTTCACAAAAGTGGGAGCAAGGCAGAAGCAGAAAACTACAGACCTGTTAGTTTAACCTCAGTGGTAGGGAAAATGATGGAATCACTTCTGAAGGAAAGAATTGTTGAGTGTCTAGAGGCCAGAGGGCTCAGGACCCAAGGCAGCATGGATTCAGGCAGAAGGTCATGCCAGACAAATCTGATAGATTTCTTTGACTGGGTGACCAAAGTAGTAGATCAGGAGGGCTGTGGACATGGCCTACCTAGACTTTAGCAAGGCATTTGACACAGTCCCACACAAAAGATTAATGTACAGTTAGCCAGCCTGGGAGTGGGTCCCAAGATGATAGCCTGGGTAAAGAATTGGCTGGAGAATAGGACACGGAGGTAATAGTAAATGGAGTCCACTCTGAAGAAGGGGGTTACTAGTGGGTACCGCAGGGTTCAGTATTAGGACCGGTCCTCTTCAATGTCTTTATAAGCAATATTGCAGAGGGACTGGAAGGAAAAGTATGTCTCTTTGCAGATGACACAAAGATCTGCAACAGAGTTGATGCACAAGGTGGGGTGGAAAGGATGAAAGGACTTGGCAAGTTAGAGGAGCGGTCAAATGTATGGCAGCTTAGATTCAATGCTAAGAAGTGCAAGGTAATGTACCTGGGAAATGAAAACCCAGGGAAGATTACACAATGGGGTGAGATACTAACAACAACAAAATGGAAAGGGACCTGGGGTAGTCATATCAGATGACCTAAAGGTGGGCAAGCAATGTGAGAGGGTGTAAGGAGGCTCGGGGATACTGGGATGCATAGGGAGAGGCATCACCAGCAGAAAACAGGAAGTTATTATCCCTCTGTACAGACAGTTGGTGAGACCCCATCTGGAGTACTGCATGCAGTTCTGGAGACCCAATCTCCGTAAGGACATAGACAGGATGGAGGCTGTCCAGAGGAGGCAACTAAAATGGTGCAGGGTCTGCACTGGAAGACATATGAAGAGAGACTTAAGGAGCTGAATATGTATAGCCTCGAGGAAAGGAGAGAGAGGGGGAACATGATAGAAACTTTCAAGTATCTCATGGGAATCAACAAAGTCCAAGAGGGTTGCATCTTTCAAAAAGAGTGTGCAAGAACAAGGGCACACTTTGAAGATAGAAGGGGCAGCTCAGAGGTAATTTAAGGAAGTATTTTTCACAGAGAGGTTGTGGATGCATGGAATGGCCTTCTGGAGGAGGTTGTGGAGTCAAAAACAGTGGTGGAATTCAAGCATGCATGGGACAGTCATAAAGCAATTCTAGGGGGTGGGGGTAGGAAGAAGTAGGCTGCTGGTTAACTAGGATCTGCAGCCTATCCAATAGATAGGGAAATGGGCAGACTGGGTGGGCCAAGTGGTCCTTATCTGCTGTCAAAATCTATGTTTCTATGTTCTGTGTTCTATGTTTCTATGTTTCTATGAGTGCAGTACCTCCGAAATCAGTGTTGGGCCCAGTCCTCTTCAGTATATACATTGGTAGATGGAATCCAAGGCAAACGTGTCCTTTTTTTGCAAATTACAGCAAGGTGGGAGGGCAGGTGGACAGCCTGGAAGGGGGTTAGAGATCTACAAATGGATCTCAACAAAATGGGAACAATTGTCCAATAGGTGGCAGCTGAAATTCAGCGTAAAAAAGTGCAAAGTAATGCACCTGGGAAAAGGGAACCGTAGGGCACAATATTGATTGAATGGGATTATACCAAACACCTCTCAGGAAGAGAGGGACCTGGGAGTCATCATTATGGACACCATGAAGCATACAAGGCAATGCAATAAAGCAGGTAGAAGGCAAATAAAATGTTGAGGTGCATAAGCAGGGGGAATAGATAGCAGAAATAAGGGTGATCAGCCCACTCTACAGATCTGTGATCATCCACTCTACAGATCTGTAGTGAAACTGCACCTGGAGTACTGTGTTCGGTTTTGGAGGCCTCACCTGAAGGGTAGGGATAGACTGGAGGTCAGTCAGAGAAGAACAACAAAGATGATCCAGGGTCAACATGGACTCTCCAATCAGGAGCAGCTGGTATCACTGAATTTGTACACTCTGGAAGCAAGGATGGAGAGATGGGACATGATGGAGATGTTTAAGTTCCTAAAAGACATAAACATAGTGCCACTCACAGAACAGTTACTCAGTAGGAATGTCAGCACATTGACAAGAGGACATGAATAGAATTCAAGGGGGGAGCTTTAGGAGGGAACCAAGGAAGCATTGCTTCACTTAAAGGGTGGAGAAGCCTTGGAGCAGTCTGCTGACCGAGGTGGTGGGAGCGAGGACTGTGAGATTCAAACAGAGGTGGGACAGAGCTAGAGCACAAGTAAGGGACAATAAGACAGGGGCAAAAAAGTGAAACCGGTAAGGGTAGCTCCCAAGGTCATCATTAGGTCCAGTGTAGCCCATGGACAGACTTGATGGACCCTCAATCCCCTCTGTGCTCATTTTCTGTATTTCTGTAACTTTTCACTATGGCCAGTACATGCTGAAAACATTTGATGGAAATTTTTTTTCTGCTTTTCTTGGCACTTGCCATGAGGGGGGTGTAGGATTGTGCTATATTTTTGCAGATCATATGAAAACAAAGTACTTACACCACTCATTTTGTAGATAATTTTGTGCTGTTGAACTGTCATGCTTCCAGTACCACGGTATCATTTTTCATTTCAAAGTTATCAGCATTTGAATGTGGTTAGTACTGCTACTGAGGTTAAATATTCTAAACTTGAATGAGTTAATGCACAATGACATGGTGCACAAGGGAAGCTATTACTATAACATAATGCATGAAGAATAATATCAGTATCTTCTCTTGATGCATTATGCCATACTGATATCTTTTCTTGCTCAGAGAGATTACTTTATCTGGCCAAACAGATGTTGTATACATTTTTTTTTTATCTTTTCTTGATGCATTATGCCATACTGATATCGTTTCTTGCTCAGAGAGATTACTTTATCTGGCCAAACAGATGTTGCATACATTTTTTTTTATCTATAGCTAGTGGGGATCGTCACATATTTGTTATCACAGAGGGGTACATCACACACAATGCATAATGAAGCAGTCTGAGTGCAGCTTTAAAGGCCTCCTGACTTCATTAGAAAAACTTGAAATAAAGGTGATATTTAGACACAGATTAGTTTACATTTCACATACTTTCTATAATTCCTTCCCTTTTTTTCCTTTATTACTGAGGACAGCTGTATGAAACAGTATTACTGTCCATTAGACTTTATCTGCTGTAGAGATGAACAATCTCCACAAAAATTCACTCTGTGAATTTCACAGAATTTGTGAGGTGCAAATTTGTGAAATTCATAAAATTTGCTGATTCTGAAGTACAGAATTTTGCCAATAAGTGCGGAAATTTCACCCACAAATTCTGCAATTCATGACTGAAATTCCACACTGAGACAAAAGCTTCACAATTCACACAAAGTCTAAGTTTCCCAATTTTGGGGAAGCTTCACATAGCTCCGTGAAGTGCAAATTTTCTGCACTTAGCCCAAAGAGTTTTACTTTGCAACATGTTTAATCTGTTCTTTCTGCTGCCCTACAACTAAAATCATAATCCCCCATTTATGACATCATAGTTATCTCCACAGCACCAGACTGTGTTGTCAGAAACAGTTAAAGCAGGGATCCTGTTTATATGCAAATTTCCTTAGTGAATAAAGAAGTACGGTTGAAATTTAAAGAAAAATATATTGAATATAAGGTGAATTGCATCTAAATATAAACATTTTTCAAAGTTGTCACAATGGATCAGGGGCTATTTAATGTTTAGAGCACTAAAACCCAATGGAAAACGGACATTTCCCTAAAGAATGTAGAATGTTTGCCCCAGAGGCAGTACTTACTGTATTCAAATGCTAATAACTTTAAAACCAAAAATAATGTCATGGTTCAGTGTGCACAAAAGTAGTTTAGCACGAAACTTCCTACTACATGAGTGGTGTTTCATTTATAAATCCTTTTAGGTATTTGTTATAATCAGCACAAAAACTGCAGAAAATTCAGTTTTTTTAAAATAGTTTTCTACAAAAGAATGTTCACGAAAAAGCCAAAACAAAAGAATTGTACATGAAGCTCTTTTTCTCAAGTTTTGAGAGTGATGTGAATTATTTGACCTTGCTAAAAGTATCTCACTAGTGGTTAGGTGGCTTTTTTCTTCAAAAAAAAGCTGAAAGAGTGTATTTAAACGAGAAACTGAACCTGTTGTGTAATTTGTACATCACAGTCTGAGTGAAGAATTTATCTTTATTTTCAGTCAGCCTTTGTTATCCATATCATCATGAGTGTCGGAAGATATCAAACAGCTCTAGAGAAGAAAAATACAACTTCTAAACTCAACCTATGTGATATCTTCTATGCGTTTCCCACCTCCTTAATGTGACAGATGTCATTTTTCAAATCCCCTCTAAAACATGTTTTCACATTTGCACTGCAAAGATCACTTAACGATGGGATTTCAGAAAAGTCCACTTGTCTTAATCAAAACGTTGGATCATAAAAAGACTGTTGGAAATTTGGGATCAAAATGTGGTAGCCCACTGAAAAAGTAGATATTGCCTCTCAGCTATCCTATCCTAAGTAAATGCAGTTTAAAAATGTACAAAAGCATTAATTAAGACAATCTTAAGGTGGCAAACTAGTGCAACAAAGTGCTTGGGAAGGCAAACAGTATGCTGGCAAGCATGGGGAGGGGGTATCACAAGCAGGAGAAGGGAGGTGATAATGCCCCTATGAAAGACAACGTGTTTGTATAAAAAGTCTTGAATGTGAGACTACAATTACATCCATACAGAAGGCCAGGGGTCTGTGTTCAATTCCTAGTGGGTCATACGTTTCCTTTCTCATTTCCATCCACGAATGAAAACTGTTGAGCAGGAGGAAAAGTTGCACAAAGAAGTGTCTGGTTGTCATTCACTCACACAGAAATAAACTACTAGTCAAATGCTGTGTGCAGCTCATACATGGCATACTGCTGGCAAAGTTCGGACCTATGTAGAGAACATGAACATATTTGTACATCTCTTCCACAAGCCACAGAGAGTTCTGAGAAAGTATGTAGAGAGTTCCCTCATGCTTTATGTAAAATCTAGAAAGCTATATTCAGCGGAACTTGCTACTGTGATTTTGTAAAAATGGAAATTTATGACAAGAAAAATTGACCTCAGAAGCAGTGCACGCAGAACATCAAAAGTTAAAGATGACGCTTACAGTAAAGAAACCTGCCAACTTCAGTCCATGCACATGGTACCTGTGAACTTGTCTCAAACACCTCCTACCTCCTCCAGGCCCCCGGAGGTGGGAAATATTGGAGATGAGTTCAAGGGGACCAAGTGCCTGACTGAAGTCGGCTGAAATTCTCTACTGTAGTGTCATCTTCTTTAGTCTGTGTGAACAGCTACTGAAGGGGCTGAGGGCGTGCCCTGCAGGGGCAAGGGCAACTCATCAAACTATGGGGCGAGGGCAACCTAACCTAACTGAATTGGAAGAGGGGTGGTACACCTCAAAAAACTCGGATGACGGCGCTATGTTTCTTGCACATGTGTACAAGCAAACATAAAAATGACGTTTCTTCCCCCAACAGTTTCAAAGTTAGACCATTTTAAAGATAATTTCTTCAAAATGGGATAACTTATGAACCATTAGGCCTGGAAACTTGATTTTTTTGAAATGAAAGCTTGGAGTCAGCTAAGTTACAGTTACCATATATTGATATAAAACATAAAATGGTTCACTACAGTTTTGAATCTTGTTATTTTAACAACATATTATTCTGTATTATATGTACTGTAAAAATGTAGTGACACTGGAAGACTGTATCATTAGGATCAATACATGTTGATTAGACACCAAGCTTTCATAAAAAAATAAGTTTCTGTGGTTAATAGTCCAAATGTTATTGCTTTCAAAGTATAATTTTAAGCAGTATAAAATGTCATAAAAGATTATTTTCAGAAATGGTTGGAAGATACTAGTGGTTGTTTTGCTCTAAGAATAAATACATTCTTTTCTGGCTTTATTTGTTGTATTTATTTAGTTGCTTACACAGAAAAGGTGCCAGACATACAGTATTGTCTATTTTCAGCCAGGTCTGCATTTGTGTGTGTGTGTGTGTGGGGGTTGTTGAGATACACATGGAAACAATTGAAATTGAACAAGTTAAGTTGTTGGTGGTACTTCTTAGTGAATGAGGAAACTGGCCAGGACACCAGGATATTCCCCTACTCTTGCACCATGGGGCTCTGCTTCCTTAAAGTAGATGAAGGACTCTAGTCTGATGTTAGGAGGTGAAGGAGAAAAGGTACTCCTGTTACTACAGTAGTTAATGTGATAGAGTCCACAGGAATGCACACCCGGATGGCTAGCAAAACAACTCACAAAATGCTACACATTCAAATAAAGGTGGCGATATTTTTTTTAAACAAAATGCTGAAGACATGGATGTATCTGAGGTTGAACAACAATTGCAGCATAAACAAATTCTGCTGAAAAAAACAACTAAAACATATTGGTGAACAGCTTGCGCAAGTGAAGCCACACGGCAAAAAGGAGAAGAAAAGGAAATGGGTTTTGGACTCACTGACTTCCATAGAACTGACTGGATTTACTAAGTAGTTTGTGTCAAGCACCGCACCCAATGACCTGGATTCAACCTGGGAGACTGCACACAAACATTTTGAACAAACATGGAATCAGACCTGCACCTTGGCCCCCTGAGAGAACACTTCTCAATGCCGGATGGATTCAAGACATTGCTGGGATTTGGCTCTCAGATCCTCAAATCCTGATAGCTGGATCTGACACTTGCACACTTTCAAATGCTAATTGGGACAATGCTGTACCAGAGTCCTGTAGTGTTTCTAATGTTCCTACAGGTATGTCTCAAACTCCTCTATCAGCCTTGGTACAGAGTCACAGTTAACTGTTTGCTCCTTCCACTGTACAGGAAAAATCTGTATTTACAGAGGTAAAATCAAAAGAAGGGAAAAAAAGGAAAGGAACATTAAAGCAGTCCCAGTCTAAATCCAGCAGGATTGTAGATCCTAATCAATCTGTGGTTCTACAGTGGGGGACTCAGAGGCTGATGGGGAATCTGATTAGGCATCAGTTCTGTCTTCTCAGTGTGGAACTTTATCGAGATCAAGAGCTTTTGGACAACAGTCAGCATCAGAAACAAAGAGAGAAAAAGAGTGACAAGAGCTTCCCTAAAAAAACAGACAAATAATACCTGATGCTGCTATACTTAATTAATGGATCATTCCTTGTATACTGTCAGGGTGGCTTCCCTGAATGCAAAAAGCCTCCTCTCTGACAGGAAAAGACAGTACTTTTGCTCAGTTTCAGTTTTCTAACTTAGATGTTCTTTTTCTCCAGGATGTTCGCTTATACTCTGTGGTGGATATAGAGGTACAGAGGCTGCTAGGAAAGGATGGGCCTGGGCAAGAGTTTCTAGTCATCTGGGACAGACACATGTTCTGGAGTGGGTTTTTGTTTTTTCTCACATAAGGATCATATTATCTAAGAGATACATATTGTACCTGGGCAGGTGTTTCTGCTAGATGTTAACATAAAGGGGATGGAATTGCAGCTGTTAAATGTCTATGCACCCCAACTTAAACAGGATAGAGTAAACCTTTTTAAGATGATCAAGCCCTATTTGTTTACAGCTAAAAATCTTATTTTGGGAGGTGATTTTAACTGTAGTATGCTGGCAACAGATAAGGAATTACAAACAACTAACATTTATTGTGATGCCAATTTCTTAAAACAATTGATTGAACAAGTAGACTTAATTGATTTGTTTCAGACATGCTATCCACCCCCCCCACACACACACCAATTTTTTTATGCAAATTGTCTATTACGATTGATAATTTTTCATTTCTCCCAATTTACAGTTGCAGGATGCTAGGGTCACCCTTGTAGCCACTTCTGATGATGGCCTGCTACAGGTTGTGCTCTGGAATTGTCCAGATCAATGTAGGGGCCCTGGGTTCTGGAAAATAAATTTAAGCCTCCTTGAGAATACACTTATAGCACAAGGATTCCAATTTATTTTGGAAGCCCATAAATCATTTTTTTTCTCTACGACTCAAGAAATGACTGGTGAGAAGACTCTAAACTGGAGCTTTCCAAGTATTTCAAAACTATGGGTCAGTTAAATGGAAAAGGTAAATGGGACACTTACTCACAGCTATGAAGCCAGTTACTGTCTTATTTTTCCTTGCATAAAAATGGGGTAGGGAATTTTTCCTCTCAGATTAAAGACATTAAAATGGAGATGGCCAAGGTGCAGTACAATATGATGCAAACTTTGGAAAGAGAACAAAAATTTGGTACCCAGAGGAAAAAGGGGCATATAAATCCTTTTGATAGTAGTACATTTTTGAGAGAAAACAGGAATATTCCATACTTGTTGACTCCTGATGGGAATAAAGTTTGCAGCACAAAATACATTTTGCAAGATTTGGGAAATCATGTGATGAATATGTTTTCTAGTCAGTCCTTCAGCCGTGAGCTGATGTCCATTTGGTTAAGCTCTTGTAATCTGCCTACTATCCCACAACAGCTGCATGCAATGCTCATTGCCCCAATCACAAAAGCCAAATTGCAATCTGTAATTTGGTCTTGGAATAAAGGGTGGCATTAGGAGCGGATGACCTCCCACATGAACTATATAAACAGTTATTTTCTGGATTAGGTGATGCACTAGTGGTTCTGTACAATGCTGCCTTGATTACTGGAGCATTATCTGACAGCATCTACAAGGAATTTTATTATTACTATTTAAATCTGGGAAGAAAGGTAAATTGCAGAACTGGAGACCAGTTTCACTCTTAAATACTGATTGCAAGATTCTAATGAAACGTTTATATAGAAGATTTATGATGGTAATAGATAGCATAATACACCCTACCCAATTTTGTGGTGTGCTCACTAGGAAGATAACAGATGCTCTAATCATTTTAAGAGAAATGATCACTAAAGGAAATGAGAGAGAAATATTTTTTTTGGTAAGCATGTATCAAAATAAGGAATTAGATAGAATCAAACATTCATATTTATGGTCCTGTTTAGCTGCATATGGCTTTCCAGATACTTTTATTGCTTGGATAAAAACTTGCCATCATTCTGCTGATATGATTCCCTATGTAAATGATTGGGTAGGCAAAGAATATCAGGTTAACAGAGGGGTCAGACAGGGGTGCCCCCTGAGTCCCCTTTTGTATATTCTTACATTGGACCCATTATTACGTAAGGTAAATAATTCCAGGGATATACTGGGATTGTCTGTTGGTTGTTCTGATCTCCCTGTTTGCTCAGTTGAATACAGTGGTGATATCTAAGTAAGTAAGTAAAGTGAAACTTTATTTATATAAAGTACTTTTCCAAAACCATGGCACTTTTACATTAAAACATCATATTCAACATACATAATAAAACAACACATAAATAATATTTACATATATAAGTCCTGTAACAACACAATCTTCAATAAATCCATTAAACCTCAAGAAAAGCCATCTGGAAGAGCTATGTCTTAAGCTCAGTTTTAAAACTTTAGATGGTCAGGCACTCTTGAATCCAATGAGATAGAGAATTCCACAGGGTCAATGACGCAAATGCAAAAGATTGTGCACCAGATGTCTTCAAACGGACCCTGAAAACCTCTAGCAATCCCTCATCGATGGATCAGAGAGGGCAAGAAGGGCAGTAAGAGCAGAGGAACTCTTTCCGATAGAGAGGTCCCTGATCATATAGGGCTTTAAAGGTCAACAAAGCGACCTTAAAGGTGATCTGCCACTGAACCAGCAGCCAGTGCAGTCTGCACAGCACAGGTGTAATATGACAGGCCCTAGAGGTGCCAGTCAATAACCTGGCCACAGCATTCTGCATCAGCTGCAAGCAGTGGAGCTCATCCTAGGTAGCCCTAGGTAGAGGGTGTTGCAGTAATCCAAATGGGGAGGTCACAAATGCATGGACCAGAGTTGGAAGATCATCCAGCAGAACCAAGTGTTTCACCCTAGTGATGCTCCTCAGATGGTAAAAGAGGATTGACTACTGCTGCACCTGAGATCTAAGGGTCAGGCCATCATCAAATACTGTGCCAAGGTTCTGCACCTGGTTTGAGTTGATCAGTGGGATACCTCCAAGCCATAGTCCGGAGGCTCACCCACCCGACCCACCCACCCACCCACCACCCAATGATCAGGATCCACAACCAACACCTCAGCTTTGGCAGGATTCAGGCACAGCTGACCAGAGCACATCCAAGCATGGATCTCAGCCAGACAGTTATTAAATACTGAGAGAATGTTATCTTCCCAATTGGTACAAAGGACATGTACAGCTGAGTATCATCTGCATAACAGTGAAACTCCACTTGTACTTCCTTTTGATGTCTCCTAATGGAGCATATACACTTCAAACAACATGGGTGACACAATGGAGCCCTGCAGTATCCCACCGGATAGGAGAGAGGGCCAAGGAATAAATCCCTGATACCACCTCTCGTGCTCTACCCTCAAGGAACAATTGAAACCAGCTAAGGACAGTCCCCAGCAGTCCACACAAACTGCAGGTGCTCCAATAGCACACCATGGTCTACAGTGTCAAACATCACAGAGAGATCAAGTAGAACCAAGATGGAATGGTATTTCCGATCTCTCGCGATTAGGAAATCACTCATCACCCGAACAAGAGTGGTCTTGGTACTATGCTTTTTTCTGAAACCTGACTGGAGAGTATCATAGACATTATGGATAGATAAATGGTCATCCAGTTGCACCACGACCACCTTCTCAATAACCTTACCCACAAAGGGTAGATTAGAGATGGGTCTATAGTTTGACAGCAGTCAGGATCAAGGGAGGACTTTTTCAGAAGGGGTCTTATAACTGCCTCCTTCAGGGGATCAGCAAAGATTCCCCTTTCCAGAGATACCCAGCCTATCCCAGCTGATCTCTTCAATGCACCCTACCAAAAGGCACATTGGGCCTGGGTCCAAACTATAGTAAGTTGGGCACAAAGACTGAACGATTTTCACAATGTCCATGACTTCCTGGCTAAAACTGGACCAGACAGACTGGATGCTCATGACCCCAGTTGATCCTGCAAGGCTCAATAGAGGGACATCAGTAGATTCCAGACCTAATAGTGTAAATCTTATCTGTGAAGAAGTGAGCATACTCATCACATTTCTCTTGTGAAAAGACTCAACCGGATTGAAGACAGGTTGGATTGTGCAACCTGTCCACCGTCTGGAAGAGCTGAGATAGTCGGTTCCATACAGTGGCAATTTCCCTGGACAGGAACACTGCCTTCTTATGGGTAATTGCCAACTAATACACCCCATAGTGGTCCATCAGTCTAAGTTTGTCATCATCTAGGCTGGATATCCACCAGCATCTCTCCAACCTTCAACTGACTCTTCTCGGCTCCTTCAAGGTCCCGTCAAACCAAGGGGAGCTAGGATGTTGGGTGAGCGGCCAAGTGCAAACAGGAGCAATAGAATCCAGGGCATCCTGTACTGCCATATTATAAGCCAGCACCAGACTCCCTGGATCCCTGCTATCAGTCAGAATTCTCAAAAGGTCCAATACCACAAGTAGGCCTTCAGAGGTCACACCTCTCAAAGGATGGTACTGGACCATTTCCCTGGGACAGGCCTATTTGGGGCGGTTGTGAAACTGAATCCTACAGTGTGATGGTCAGACCATCCAATGGGTTCCACCACCACATCAGATATCTCCATTCCCAGGTGGAAAACCAAGTGCAAAGAGTGTCCTCCGTTATGGGTAGCAGCGGTTATAACCCGTGTCAGGCCTAACAAACCCATTAGTTGGAGGAAGTTTTGTCCAAAGACAATAGTTTGTTAATCGATCGAGCATTGAAACCCCCAGAACCAAACATCTGGGGGATCCCAATACCAGCTTGATGATGAAGTCCGCAACTTCCTGTAGAAAAACCTTCCCATTACCAGGTGGTCGGTAGATGAGAAGTATTCTGCCTCCTGCACCTGCACCCATAACACATTCAGAGTAGTTGGTAACCTCAACTGGAACCTCCATAAGACTCAGTTCCAATCCAAAATAGATAGCAACCACCTCCCCACCCTTCCGATCTATCCTCAGGTGGTGAATCTCTGAGTACCAGCCAGAATTGCTGCGGCCAAAATGGGCCTAGCATTTTTGTCCAGCCAAGTCTCAGTGATACATGCCAGGTTGGTTGAGGCTACAAGATCCACTACTATAGCAGTTTTATTCCTCACTAACCTAGCATTACAAAGCACCACTCGAGTAGGATGAGAACCTGAGGATGACCTCACTGTCTGCCTGCATAAATCAGAGCCCTTGGGTGTGGTCACCAGCCAAGGAGGATCTCTTTCCTGGGCCCATTTCACCCAAGGGCATCTCCTTGACCTCACTATCCCTATCCACCCACTCCTTTCCATCCCACACCAGGCTCAGCCCCCCTTCCTACCATGGGTGTAGCCAGGCATACTCCAAGTACTCCATGGAGTGCAATTTTATTTAAGGGGGGTAGCAAATAGTCTCTGAACTGCTTCCTTTTCCCATGAAAACAAACAAAGAAAATGCTGAACCTTTCTGTAATTTTATTCATAGGGGTCGAAACTAGAAAGACTGGTCACTAATACTGTCTTTGCATCATAAGGACAATACAACTGTACAGGCTCTGGGCTGGTATGTGGGTGTCTTAGGGAGCAATGCATGGCATTTGTATTTACCCATGCATGGCAACAACTATTGTCATGAGATACAAAAGTTGTATTTATTGTGCCAAATGAGGCAACAAACAAAGTCCTGGTGTACATCTGTATATTGTCTGGCTACACCCGGGGGGGGAGTAGCACACCCTAACAAGGGGGAGAGGGGTAGCAGTGAATCCACTTGGTGTACAGATCTGAAATCCCTGGTTACACCCCTGCTTCCTATGCAGCTTAACTAGCCCCAGAGCCCGACATCTTGTGTAAACCTCCTGGGGTAGCAGCAGACTGTCAAAGGGATGGAGATCCCTGAGCCTGGAGGGGGAATAGTGCCTAATCATCCCAACCACTATCCAGCACATTCCTCCTAATACCAGCAGCACTATCCTCAGTCAGTCAACAGAAAAAGAAGCACACTCATACAATACACTAGCACGAACAGTAAAAGAAGGTAACAAGACTTTCTATAGATACATTAGTGAAAGGAGTTAGTCCAGAGGGGGTATTGCCAAGCTTAATGGAAAAAAGGGAGCATGTAAGGAGGAGGACCATGTAAAAGCATCTATCCTAAATAGATACTTTTGCTCACTATTTACTGAAGAGAAGATAGGGCAGGGCCCACAGCTCAGCACCATGGACACAGGGGGGAGGGAGGTGAGCACTACTCCCTTCACAAAAGAAAGGGTCCTACAAGAGCTTGCTAAGCTCAGGGTGGATAAGGCAATGGGACCTGATGGCATACATCCCAGGGTACTTAAGGAGTTAAAGGTGGAACTAGCAGAGCCATTAGCAGAACTGTTTAGTGAGTCTCTGAGCACAGGAGAGGTCCCAGAAGACTGGAGAAGGGCTCAAGTGATCCCGCCCACAAGAGTGGTAGAGGAGGAGGCAGGAACTACAGATCAGTCAGTCTTACCTCTGTAGTGGGCAAGATTATGGAGGAACTCCTTAAGGAAAGGATAGTGCAACACCTGGAATTCAAAGGGGCACAAGATCCAAGACAGCATGGGTTTACAAAAGGAAGGTCCTGTCAAACTAATCTCACAGATTTCTTTGACTGGGTAACCAGAGTGGTGGACCAAGGCAGAGCAGTTGATGTCACCTATCTTGACTTCAGCAAAGCTTTTGACACTGTTCCACATAGAAGATTGATAAATAAGCTGGGTAGGCTCGGGGTGGGTCAGAAGTTGGTCAACTGGGTGGCAAACTGGTTGACAGGCAGAAAACAGAGAGTGGTGGTACATGGTATACAGTCAGAAGAGATACAAGTCACAAGTGGGGTACCTCAGGGATCAGCCCTGGGGCCAGTCCTCTTCAACATCTTCATTAGTGGCCTTGCAGATGGACTAGAGGGTAAGGCTTGTCTGTTTGCAGATGACACCAAGATCTGCAACAGAGTAGATGATCCAGATGGGGTGGGCAGAATGAAAAGAGATCTGGATAAACTAGCAAAATGGTCAGAAGAGTGGCAACTGGGATTTAATGCAAAGAAGTGCAAGATTATGCACATAGGGAAGAGAAACCCTGAAGCCACCTATAGGCTGGGAGGAGAATTGCTAGCAGTCACAAAGGAAGAAAGAGACTTGGGCATCATCATCACTGATGACCTGAAATCATCAAAGCAGACCTCTAAAGCAGTAGGTAAGGCTAGGGGGGTGTTAGGGTGTATTATTAGGGGTATTACAAGTCATAAGAGGGAGGTAATAATCCCTCTTTACAAGACACTGGTTAGGCCCCATCTGGAGTACTGCATGCAGTATTGGAGGCCACACCTTCACAAGGACATTAACCAAATTGAGGCAGTCCAGAGAAGGGCAACCAAAATGGTGCAGGGACTGCATCAGAAGACATATGAGGACATATTAACGGAGCTCAATATGTGACCCTTGAGCAAAGAGGGAGAGAGGTGATATGATCGAGGCATTCAAACACCTTAAGGCATTAACAAGGTGAAAGAGTCTAACATGTTTAAATATAAGAAAATAGCAGAGACAAGAGGACACAGCATGAGATTAGAGGAGGGCCGATTAAGGGGAATGTGAGGAAATTTTTCACAGAAAGGGTGGTGGATGCATGGAATGGCCTACCTCAAGAAGTGGTGGTTATGAATACAGTGCAGGGCTTCAAACAGGCATGGGATAGGCATAAGGAGCATTACAAATGAGTATGAATAGATAGGCCACTGACAAAGCGCCGATGGCACATTTATAAGGTAAAAACAAATGGGCTGACTGGATGGGCCTTGGTCCTTATCTGCTGTCAACTTCTATGTTTCTATGTTTCAATACATGCACTAAACACAAACACTCCCAACCACCCCTAACAATTATAAAACAAGTATACTATAATACAAACAATAATACAATAAATAAATAATCACCCTCCAATTAGCCCTAAAATCCCAATAAATTAAATCATTCTGGTGCCGCTGGGGTTAAGGTGATGGACATCACACCTCACACCACCCCAGCGACCCGGGTTTGGGAATGAGCCCATTGCACCGGGGTCGGTAGGGGAGAGAGGACGATCGCACGGAGGTGAATGCTCTCTCCTCTCTGGGAGGGTTCCAGGACAGTTCAGTATCTTAGCACCCCCGATGGAGATCGGGGGCAGCACAGGCATGCCAGCCAGAACAAGAGTGGGCAGGAGTGCGGCAGACATCAGCAGGTGAGCTGTGCACAGATGTCACTGCACGTTGCACTCCCGAGGGGAAACACAACGGGAAAATCCCACCTGAGACCATGGAGATGATGGGGGCACCAAAGGCTGGACTCACATCCCACAGCCGGCCCGATCACCGATGGATTCCCTGGCCAACCTGGCAACTGTGGTAAGCCCTCTCTAACTACAGATAAGCTGCAGAGGGTGAGCGGGCCCAGCCCGGTGGGTGAACCAGAGCGCTAGGGTTGCCTGGTTGTTGGGTGAGTCCAATTGGATTAGCAGGGTTCAGGCAGGGAGTAGCAGTTCTAGACACGAGTGCACCTTGAAAGGATGCCCAGCCCAGGGGGAGCATAAAGAAATGCTACAAATAAAAAATCCCAATAAATTACTAAATTACAAAAATGTCTGCTTCATACTAGTGGATGAACAATCTGGTAAAGCATCAGGTATGTCTGAGTTTTCTAGCATTTCCAGTTCTGAAATCAGTTCTGGAAAGAGTTGTCTGCCAATTGGAAACTGGGCTAAATTACCTTCGGAGGTACTGGGAGTTCCTATGCATCTTGGGTGCCATAAAAATTGGGGTATTTTTTTTGGTCTGACAGATATGCAGTTCTATAATTGGGAAATGCAATTGAAAGAAGCTTCTCAAAAAGTTCTTCACTGGGATAAATAGTGTATGTCAAAAAGAGGATATTTATGATTAAATCTTTTCTGATCCTGATGTTTTTATATTTAAGTATAGTTTTCCTTCACCCCACCACTGTTGGAAACTACCATATTCAGTTTTTTTTTTAATGTCTATGGGACAGTCGCCTTAACCCAATTAAGTGAGGCATTATGTACCTGCCGGTCTCACAAAGGGGACTGGATATGATGCATTTTAAAATATGGGCCCCTTGGATATTGGACCAAATAGGCCCTATAATAAATTCCTGGGACTATGATCTTCCGATCCCTAGGCAAAAACGTACTGTAGATTTATCAGGAATCTTGCAGATTACCATAACTAAACTGAACTTATGGGAACTTACCAAACACAATTTAGTTTCTATGAAGAGGACAGATCTCTGTCTGATGATAGTGAAAACTCATTATCTGGAGAAGCCTCTTATGGGGAACAGACCACAACAGGAGGTAAACATTGTGGCAGATATGTTGCACTGTAAAAGAACCTTCACATATGTGAGATCTTTGTGGCTCTGTGTTCATGGGAGGTTGGGGGTTAAAGATAATATGAAACACAAAGATGTAACCAAGTGGTTTTGCCTAGATCTGATGCTTGTGCTGGATATTAGAAACCATGAACCACTTATTTTTAGATTGTCTGTATGCCTTGTCATTTTGGATGCATTTACGTGAAGTATGGATTAGATTTCCATTTTCTTTCCTTGGCTCCAGATATGTTGTTTTAGGGATTTTCCTCTTTCTGGTATTGTATGATGTTAACATAATGCGCTTAATCCTATAAGCATTAAATACCAATTATGCTTCGATAGAGTGGACTGGAGGTTTTATTTGATATGTTACCCAGATACAGTCTGCCAGAGGATTTTATTTGTTGGGTTAAAATATTGTATATATGCCCATCCACAAGAGTTATGTGCAATGGGGTGGTATCTCCTGTCTTTTCATTGTCCAGAGGCATGCAGCAGGTGCTCCTTTACCAATGCTATTCAATTTTACACATCAAACCCCTTGCCAAGAAAAATTAATAGTACCTCTATTGTGAAGGCGATTTCCATGGGGTCATATGAATGTAAACTGTCAATGTTTGCAGACAATGTGCTGTTGCATCTTTCATGCTGGAAAGTGTCCTTCTGGCAGTTCTGAAGATAATTGCAGACTTCAGTATCTTGTCCGGTATAAGCTGAACCAGCATAAAACCACAATTCTAACCTTATTGGCTTCCTGTTCGAGGGTGGATATATAAGAACTGGGCTTAAAGTGGGGACCACATTCAATTTCCTTCCTAGGGATGGAAATTGCTCAAGATTTACACAAACTAAAAACTCTTAATTTGGATTCAGTGGTACAGAAAATGCAGCAGGATTGAAATAGGTGTTGGTATTTACCACTTAC
This sequence comes from Neoceratodus forsteri, assembly GCA_016271365.2. Classification (NCBI taxonomy): domain Eukaryota; kingdom Metazoa; phylum Chordata; order Ceratodontiformes; family Ceratodontidae; genus Neoceratodus; species Neoceratodus forsteri. The sequence goes on along the minus strand of CM057450.1, from coordinate 559,128,096 downwards.
ACTTTGGGGAGGGTTACTATATTGAAAATGGTAATTTTCCCTCATATAATGTACCCACTATCCACATTAAATGTCTTGCCCTCAAGAACGGGGTTCAAAAAGGTTAACTCTATTTGGTCATCATTCCTTTGGTTGGGGAAATGACCCAGGAGGGTCCTAGACAAGTTGTGCAGACCTAGAGCCACAGGGGGTCTCCAGATACCTCAATTACTCTTATATTATTTTGCATTTCATGGTTGCAAATATTTTCAGTGGCTAGGAACAGTGGAAAGAGGTCCCTCAACGAAGACATGGCTAAATATCGAAAGATTTAAAGCAGATACACTAAATGTGCCATTGCCTACTCTTCTTTATCTGCCATTTAGTAAACTATCAGCCCAATTAAGGCAATCACCAATTGGATGATTGGTGAAGGCTCATTTACAAATGTGTCATTTCTTCAATCTCTGTGGTAACTGGGACCTGGGACAGCCATTCTTCAACAACCCAAATGGGCTAATCAGCAATAGGATGGTCAAGCTGGCCAACTGGGAAGACTTAACAGTGTCAGCCTTGTCTAACTTTGTCAAAGGGATCAGTTTTTGTCTATTTCGGACTTTAGGGAATCTCTTCACCTCCCAGGCTTCTCCACTTTTAAATATATGCAGATCAAACACTGTATATATTCAGTTTTGTGGGCACCTCCTTGGTCTTCCAGTACATCTGCATTTTTTTCTAAGTTGGCAGCCTTAGTAGTCCAACCTAGATCAATATCAAAATTGTATCGATCAATGGGGACTGATGCCTAGAAGGTTTTTTCTCCAGTTGCCTTTTCAGCAGGTTGCCAGCCTGGATATTACTTTGCCAACTGGAAAGCTATTTGGTCCAATACCTATAAGTACATTTAGCAGAATAGATTAAGACATATACAGTTCAATGTTCTCCACAATCTGTATTACACTCCATAAGTTCTATTGCATTGGTAAGTGGAGAACTCCAAATGCTATAAGTGCCGCCCAGAGAATGGCACTATGATTCCACATGATTTGGCCTGTACAGTGGTGAATTCCTTTGGTAAGCAATACAAACCTTCCACCCCTTTTTTGGACATAATTTTTTTTATTTTTTATTTTATTAAACTCTAGGATTACAAGTACCTTTGAGCAGGATCTGTTCATTTACAAAGGTCCCATGTCAAAGGAGGGGGTAACATACAAACAGAGGTTGGAAATGGTATACAATCAAAACAAAGGTATACAATCAAAGCAATGGTATACAATTAAAACACAGGCATGGTTGACATAGTTTTACAGTTGTAACACACTTGAAAGCAAAAGATATTGCTAGAGACAACTTAATATTGGCAGCTAGATGAGGTGACAGAGAAAGGAATTAAGAAGCAGATAGAATATCAGTGAGATGTAGTGAAGTACGGGGTAAGAAAAAAGTAGCCCGGCTGTGAGGCCATTGTCAAGGGGGGGAGGGTAATCTAGGATAGTGGAATATGGGCATTAGTCAAAGGGAGAGAGAGAGAGATAGAGGGAGGGGGATTATGAGGGGAATGAGGTAATAGGTTTGTAGGTAGGTGTAGGGGTGTGGGAGAGGGGAGGGACGGATAAGGAAAAGGGTAACCAAGAGAAGCAGGAGTCATAGAGGGTAATGTTAAGGACAGGGGAGGGTTACAAGTTTTGATGATTATTTCACTCTGGATATATGTATTGTGGGTAATTACTCGGCTATCACATCTTTGAACCAGAAAGCCTATATTGCACTAATAGCAGCAGTGACAAAGCTTCTTATAACAAGACAATGGATTTCAGACTCTCTCCCATCTCTGCATGAATGGTTCCAAGATATGCATACTGCACTGAACGGGAAAGAGCTATTGCTGTACAATATAATTCTCTGTCGGCATTTTGGAGAAGATGGGATCCACTTTTTCATTTTTCAGCAGGGAGGTGAAGGGATTAGATACAGAGTAATATTTGTTTGACATTTATTCTCTCACCAAAATCATATTGTATGAAGAGACACAACAGGTAGTCATAAGATCTTTATCAAAGAGACATGTGAGTCCTATCCAATTTACTCATTGTACTTTATGGTATTCAGCTCACTATAGGGGAACGGTATGGGTGGGAGAAAGGGGATTCTGGTTGGTTGGGGGCATAGATGAGGGGTTACATATAGTTGACCTGTAGTTATTTTATATTTTCAGGTGTGGAGTTATTATTTTTTGTAGGGGGGAGGGCTGGGTTGCTTCGGCTTACTAGCTTATATATTTGTGACCATTGTGTGACTTGTGTTCTGTAATATATTAAATCTTTAATAAAGTTTATTGAATTGCAAAAAAAAAAAATTACAATTAAGGCAAGCCTGATGCGCTTTAATGCTAAGGAAACAAGTTCTAACTGTGGATCAAGTCTGATATAGCGTTATATGTGATGTACAAAGACTCAGAAAGAGATAGGACATTTTTACCACCAAACCTGTATGGACGCTGGTGGAGGAACATGGATTGGTTGGATACTAGCTAATTATTCTCTGGGCTTTTTTTGCAGGAAATTGTTACTTCTCTATTTGCCACCTTCTGTTAGTTGCAACACTGTGATTCTTATTCTGGCTTTCTCCAGTCTAGATTTTGTTGCTTTTCTCCCCCCTTTTTTTTACAGCAAAAGTTGTTCTTGCTTCCTATTTCTACAAAACAATTTGAATATTCCTTTACTCTTCTAGCAGTGGGAGGGTGAGTGGGGAGACTGTTTTTTGACATATTTCATTTTGTTTTTTCATGTTTTCATTTCAGTATGTTATTGCATGTGACATTGAACATGTACTATGCCTTTGTTTGTGTTTGCAGTTATAATAATTGTTTCCATACTATTTTTTTTGGGAGGGGGGAATATTATACTGTATAATTTAGTTTTAGTTTCATTGTCACTTTTTGTTTCAACCAGTTATTACCGCAATATTTTGTAGGGGGGATGATTATAATACATATTTTCTTTTGCATCTCTTTTGGTTTATGTACCATTTGTCGATGTGACTTTAACATCATTGTAAATATTTGCTTTGGTGGACTTAATTAAAAAATTCCCCTACTCACCTGTAGGGGAACCTCCGTCATTCATTGACGGCCACTTATGGAGAAGAGACAGCAGAGAAGATGGACACACAGGAGGTGGGGGAGACGGTCTCCTATCCTACCTCTACCATGCCTGAGACCGAGCAATTTTTTGATGCTGCAATTGAAATGGCTGAGACAGGACCAAAAGCAGATATTGCAACAGTTACAGAGCAACAAGGAATCGATACTACTGAAAAGGCACCAAATACAGTGGATGCAATTTTGCACAATATTTCGGCAACAAAGGATCCAAAAAATATTGAAGATGTACTTGCATTATTGTCCGAGGAAGAACAACAATTTGCTAAGCGTCAGCAAGAACTCAGGGCTGCAATTGCATTGCAACAGGAGCGTAAGTCAGTACAGTACTCCACAGCAGGCGCCTCCTGTCACTAAAGGCCAGATGTCAACATTGGACATGGCACATACACACCAGAGGTCCCAATTTCAAAGCTGCACACCATGGACTACAGATCAGCAATGGAGCACAAGACTTTCTCTTTCGAAACAGGTACAGACTCTTTACCCTTGTTTGTATTTAAAGGGAACATGGCAAAAAATCCAGCCAGGGACTCTCCAGGAATGGCAGGTACAAGTGCAGAAGCACCTGGCCTAAGTTGAGTCCCTCACATCAGAAAGGAAGCAAATGATCAGCCCTGGTCTGTAGAGGTTGCCCTTCAATCAGCCAGTTGGGAGTAATCTTCAACAACAGGAAAATGGGTGTCAGGTTCAGCACGGCTCCAGATTCAGGATTGTGGCCCTCACAATCAAACCACAAAGCAGAATAATAATACTAGTAATGTGGAGCAAACAACCAACCTTTCAGGTCTGAAATATAAAGTCTGGATAACAGACCCATAACGATGACCACTTCTCCACTCAATATACCCGAGGAGTTGGACCTAACACAAAGTTCTGTGCTTAATCTTCAGGGGGTCACTAATAATAAAACAACACAGTCTAAACAATGTACTGCTGAGTCCCAGAATAACAGGTCAGATGACCGTACAACCTCAAGCCAGGGCCAAGCAAATAATCGTTCATGTGCCCCTCAGTAGATGGCATGCATTAATAGCAATTCCAGGACCCAGACAGAAACTAGTTCCAGACCTTATGCATCTTTTTTTTTTGTACACCTACCTACCCACCCAGTAAAGAGACATAATGCAGTACACATGCTTTATAGAGAGGGCATGGAAGCCTTCCCTGACTGATTACATTGCCAGAACCTTATTGAAAGGCTCAATGCATTTCAAGGCGGCAGACATTTGTGCACTCACTCACGTTTCAGGGGAATCCCTGTTTGATGTAAGCTTCAAGTTTAACAGTTACCTGCAAAATTTATGTTAAATGCCAGACTTTGAAATCTTTCCTCTCTGGGTTCCATTTGAAGTTATCCCACTGACAAAATCTGCCAATAAGACAATCATGGTACTATTTTGAAATGAGGGAGTAAGTGTAACAGAACTCATATATTAAGCAGAGATGAACAGTTCAAGGGAACCCTGAAGCAATACTTGATGATGAACATATTTGGACTGGGGGTTGGCATATTTGAGTTATATTGAATAATTGTGATACTGGTAACATCTCCCAAACTATTTTTTTTGGGGGGGCAGGGTGTAATTTTCTATGCAGGGCCACCAAAGGCATGCTATCAATGTGGCTACACTGGTCATCTCAGTAGCTTATGTGACAGATGTAAATGCACATTTTGTAATGAATTAGGCCACACAAGTAGGCAATACAGGAACAAACAGTTATGCAATCTCAGTGAGGTCAAGGTCACACATATTAAACTTGTCCCTGGGTGGCACACAATCAGCCTGATCAGGCTGACAGTGAGAAACAGAGACTTTAGTGGCAGTAGCACAGAGGGCCCAAGCATATCCTCCACCTCGTGCATGTACCTCTAAACCAGTACCCTCCTTCAGCAGAGCCTGAGAAACACATAGAAAAGAGATTAACCCCTGCCCCAGAGTTAGCAGCAAAAGATGATTCTGCTGAGGTAGAGAACGTGGTGCAAATGTTCAATACTAGGGGGCCACCTCAAGCCACAACATCAACAGATCTCCAGGTTATTTTGTCCCCACCCCCAATCTCAGAAAGACCAACCTGCAGATAGAAGGGTAACTAGACATAGGCAGAGTTGGTTACAACCCATCCCCAAGATCCTGGTTTACCCATGCCGCAGTGACAGTTGGCATGGAGACATCCCCGACAGCAACAGCCGCAGTGCCGACTGTTGGCATTGCAGTGTTGGGGATGCCTCTGTGCATCCTTGAGAGGCTGCACCCTCAAACCCCAATGTGGGGCTCCCCACCCTTACCTCGCCCCCAGTCCCTAGGATTCTAACCTGAGTCAGAGTTGACCGGGGCAAACACCCAGAGGCAGTCACAATCGCCAAAAGACCACCACAGTGACACGCAGGTTTTGCCCGATTCCTGTCGCCAGATGGTCTTCGCGATCTGGAGTCACCGCGCAACAGTATACCCAAGATCCTTAAGACCACTGAAATTTCATTAACCAACAGATTCGAGACATTAGCAGACAATGCTGGTACGACTGGCAATGATTCTGATGATTCTTCTCTCTGGTCCTCCTTCCCGGATTCTGGGTCAGACCTGGAAGACCCTTCCCAGGACTCTCCAAAACCTCAGAGGAAACAAACAAAGCTAAATCCAAAGCCAACAAAGCTTACTAGGTCCTCCAGAAGCTGTAGAAAAAAGACCCCATGACAGTCCCTTTTGTTAAGCTGCCTCTAACACCTTTGTAATGAATTCTTCTTTACCATTCTATACTATTAACATCAATAGTAACAAGAGCAATAGAAAGAGAATGGCAGCTTTTCCTCATCTGAAAACTTATAAAAGGGATTTTTCTTCAAGACACAAGACTTCACTCCACTTGTGACATAACTCAGGTAACAAATGCCTGGCAGGTAGGACCCTCATATTGGTCTATTTGCCAGGACACCTGCTCAGGGACAGTTATTACGTTTCAGTACATTAAGTTTATACTCATCAAACTAGTAGACCTGGTACCTGGCACAGCCCTTACTTTGGATATTAGGATACAAAATATATTATTCAGACTTACAAATCTTTATGTACCACAGACAAAGGCAGACCGGATAGAACTCTTTCAATTGATACAACCATACCTATCTTCATACTGGAGGTTTAAGGAAGTCAAGAAGGCAAAGCCCATATAGACTTCCCCCACAATTCAGTGGCGACAACATACATCACCAACTTCTACAAGGAACTTATCCAATCTGTTTTTGAAAATCACTATGCTATCAGCATCCACCACCTCCTGTGACAGTTTATTCCACATCCTAACCTACCCTACACTTAAAGCCATTTCTTCTCAGTTCAGTCCTGCTTGTTTCCTCCCTGAATTGCTTATTATGTACTCTCAGTTGATATGATTTTACCTCCAACTCTAATCCTAGTTCCAATTTAAGATCTTCAACTCCCATAGCCTTGTATAGTAATAATAAATCTCCCCTTATCCTTCTATTTACCAAGGACCACAGACCCAGCTTATCCAATCTCTCCTCATACGAGATCCCCTGACATCCAGAAATTAATCGGGTAAAAGATCTCTGGGGCCTCTCCATTAATTTAATATCCTTTATGAGGAAAGGACAAAAGACAGTGGAGCAGTAGCCCAAGATGGGCCTAACCAATGTCCTATACAGTGGCAACAAAACCTCCCCACTTTTTGATTGAAACTCCCGTCTTATACAATTTACCAACTGCATAGCTTTTTTTGATATTATTTTACTGTGGGCACCATTTTTAAGGTAATTCTGTACATAAACACCTAAATATTTTTCGCACTTTGAGACCTTCAATTTAAGGCCCTGCATATAGTAGGTCTGCTGTATATTATGCCTTCCAAAATGCATTATAATACATTTCTCCTTGTTGAAAATCATCCCATTTATATTCACCCATTCCATTATATGAATCAAATCCTGTCCAAACAGTAATCTATCATTAAATGTATCCACCACTCCCCTATTTTGACATCATCAGCAAATTTTATTAACTATTATTACTTCATATCTTCAGATCACTAATAAAGATACTGAAAACAATGGCCTGCTAATCAACCCTGGGAACACCACCGCCAACCTTTTAATGAATCAGACAAATGGCCATGTAGTCTCACTCTTCTGTAGTCTATGTGTCAACCACTGTTCAACCCATCTTACAATGGTTAGATCAATCCCCATTCAATAAGTTTTCAATAATCCTACAATGTGGAGATAGATTTCAAATGCTCTACAAAAATCGAGCATTACCATGTCCACATTTTTTCCTTCATCAATACGCTACTAATAAACTCATAGAAAGTGATCAAATTTGTTTCATATGATCTATCTGCCACAAACCCATGCTGACTTTTATCCCACAAACCCTCACTTCTCATAAAATCAGTAATAGTTTCGCACAAAATACCTTCAATAATCTTTCCTATGACAGAGGTCACGCTCACAGGCCTATAATTTGTTGCCTCACTCTTCTTTCCCTTCTTATAAATTGGCACTACATATGCCAATTTCCACATCCCTGGTACTACTCCCTCCAGCAGGGATTTTTGTCCTAACCTAGTGATAATTGGTGTTAGCATGTCTCCCAACTCCTTTAAGAAGTAAGGATAGATCCCATCTGGTCCTGCTGCCTTTTCAGCCTTCAATCTCCTAATCCTATTTTTAACCTTTTCTTCAGTTACTATTTCTTTAGGATCTAATGTACTTTTTCCCAGTTGCCCCATCTCTATAACTCCATCATGTTTTTTATACACAGCCCCAAAGGATCTACTAAATTCATTTAACATCTCCTTTGGTTTCGAGGTCATAACCCCATCAATATTTAATAGACCAACCATACTACTTCCCCTCCTTCTACTATTTATGTAAGCAAAACAGTTTTGCTATTATCTTTGCCATTGCCAATCTAAATTCCAGCTGCTTTTTGTGTTTTAATTTCCTTAATTTTTTTAGTAGAATCTTATACCTATTTTGAGATGCTAAAGAACTATTTTCTTCATTTTCTGGAATATTGCTTTCTTTTTCCACATAGTCTAATTATAGATTTTGTGAGCCACAGTGGTTTTTTACCTTTATGATTATATCGCTCATCTTTGGTATATACCTCCCTATTATCTCATTTATTTTACATGAAAATAACTCCCAAGATTTCTCCATATTTAGGTCTTTCATCACACCTTCCCAGTCAGCACTACTCAGACTCTCTCTTATAGCTGCATAATCCCCTATTATTCAGAAATTGCATAGTCCCTTCACTATCTTGGTTTCCCAAAGCATCCTAAATATTATAGAGTTGTGATCACTTGTACCCAATTGTGGCTGAATACTGATCTGTTGAATCACTTCAGAATATTGGTTAGAATAACATCTAATATATTTATCCCCTTGTGGCTCATGAATGCACTGTTTAACACCTACCACCATTAGTTCTTCCTGCACCCAACACTCTAAGTTATTTCCTTCCATATGCTCCCCATTTAATGTTAGGCATATTTAAGTCCTCCTATTAGCACCATATCAGTGTCTTCAGCCAAACCAACAATATATTCAACAAAGGCTTCAGTTTCCTCCATTTTTGTATCCGGTGCTCTATAAAAAGCTGAGAACCTACATGTCCTCCCTTTTGTACCAAACAGTTCAATGGTAACAATTTCAACACTCCCCAAATCATAATTTTCATCTATGACCCTAGCTTCTAATTCATCCCTAATAAAAAGAGCCACACCCCCACCCATTTTCCCATCTCTATTTTTATTGATCAGTCTATATCCAGGTATCTGCTGATGCCATAGATTCTTTGCTTTATCTTGGTTACATATGTATTGATCCGTATATTTTATTATGGAATCTCCTATGACAATAACTTGCCTAGGATTCTGTTTCCCCATTTTCTATCTCATCTGCATCCAAAATAACATCCCCAGCTATTATACTTGACTCAGTTAAGTTCCCCAGGACACTATACTATTTTCCACGGAAATCCATTTATCACATTTACCTAATTTTCCTTTAGAAGGCCCTGTTCATCATGCTCTCTCCATCCCTGTCCCTATCCTGTATATTTCCCACATCTTCTCTTTTAGAAATACTGGAACTGGTCCAAGAGGGCTCACACCCCTACGTTTTTTTAACCCTGCATGTATCACCACCTTTCAGCTTGATGACCTCCTTCTCCACTTCCTTTCTTTTACCTTGCCCATTTATTGAACTACCAGACCCATTTTTATTTAAGCTTGACAAAATCTTTAACCTTGAAGTTAACTCCATCTAACTGTTCTCTAAACTCTCCAGACTTTCCATAACCTTGGTTAGGTTAACATGCAGTTCTCGATTTAACACACATTTTTCACACTCAAAGGGTACTATAATCAACCCCCAGTTCAGCCTCCTTGTACATTTTACAACCTTTACAGCTTATCAGCAGATCCCCCTCCGATGTCAACAGTGAAGCTGGCAAATTACACACATCTCCCTCCTTTGTTCCCATTTTCACTATCAATGTACTACAAACAACTTATTTTACCTTTTTATCAAGTGAAACTACCCTGTCTCCATCTCCCCGCTCACCTCCAACATGCCAACATGCACCTAGATGCATGTGTCTCCACTCATCTCAGCACACTGACGCACATTGCACATGCTCACGCCGCTCGCATAAACGTCCAAATTTATCTGTCTGAATCCGGAAGTATCAAGGGTTCTTGCTCCCTGCACTGAAAGGTGTGTCCCTTATGATTTAAAAACACAGAGCACCAGCTCTAATTCAATTTCCCTATTAGTATAGGGCTATAAAACAAACAGACACAAGCTCCTTTCTGTACTCCCAGGAGTTCTGCGCCCTCAGTGAATCTCCTTCTGTAGTCCCCTCTGCCCCCAGCATAGAGTAGTCTAACAGTGATGTGTCAATGCTGACATTTCACTATGTTTTTACACAGAGCCCCACGGACTCACTTATGGCAAGCACACACCAACGGCACTCTTTAGCTAAGCAGCCTCCTGTCTCACCACTTTGGAGGTCCCACAGTTCAGACCGCAAAAATGTAGTTTTAGTAACAATTTGAATTGCAGCCTCAGCACTTTCCGACAGAGGGAAGACAGCTACAACACAAAAAATTTATTGTGATGTGAACTTTTAGCCAAAATGATACAGATTACAAATTTGCAGGACTCATACATTTCAGCCACTGGGTGTCCAGACCCAACATGTCATAAAGGGCACCTAAATAACCAGGATGATTACTTTTTACTACACCTACTCTCTCGATCTTAAAGGCACAAATATTAGTAGCTGAATTTTCTGATCTTAACATAATTCATTAACTGTTAGGTAACATTACTACACCCCAAATGGTCCAGGAACCTGGAAGCTGAATGCATCCTTATTAACAGATACAGAGACACTTCAAGATATCAGTATTTCTTTCAAGCATGGAAACCTGTATACATAATGCACGAGGACCTGGTAAGGTGGTGGAGGATACTATTATAGATGTCACAGCCCTTTTAAAACAGCATAGTAAAACCTATAGGAATGGCAAATACTTGCATATTTACAGAACAGGAAACAGTTATAGAAATTGCTCACTCTTGCTTCAACTATTGGACAATATGTTACCAATCAGATACAGAATATAAAGTAATAAATGTTACAGTACCATATCCAACAAGAACAAGGATTGCAGCAGCAACAGAGGTTTGGGACAGAAGGGGAAAAGGGGAAGATATGTCCTTATGAAAGCTGCAAGGACAGAGTCTAACATAAACATATGGACGGACTGTATTTTGTTAGCTTTTGTTTACTGGGTAAACACACTAGATAAGGAATGCCTATTTTCAGGTACGACCCAGGAGATTACAACAGTATTTTATTTATTTATTTTATTTATTTAGTTTTTGTTAACCGGGTAAGTGCGCTAGTCAGCAAGTGACTGTTTTCAGGCACGACCCGGGAGGTACAATTACAATACACAAAGAGTACAGCCAGATTATTAAGACAACGAGTACAAAAAATGCAGAGAGAAATACATATGGCAATGTAACATACATTAGTAAACAAAATATACTTTAGCACTTGATCATGGAACATACTCAAAATGTGAATAGTAGAGGCAGAAAATAAGAGGATAGGCATCAGTAGAAAAGACACAAGGAAGGAAAACTGGCAAAAGGATGGGAGGGAGAGATTAAGTGGAAAGGGTGCCGCCAGATACGGAAAATAGCTGGGTGAGGTACCAACCAAGTGGTTGGCCTATGGAGCTGAAAGACAGCAGGCGAAGAGAGGGTGGTAGGGGGAGCAGCAGTAGATGGCAACAGCGTAGGAGGTAGGAAAATACAGCCGGTCTGGTGGAACCGATAGACGGCAGGGCGAGAGTGAGGATGCCGATGAGAGGGGGATAGAGGCAGAGGAGTTACGGCAATAGCGGCAAAAGTGTCAAAGTCAAGCCGAGCCAGTGGAACCAAGAGACGGCAGGGCAGGGAAGGAGGGGTCGGTAGACGGTGGGAGTAGGTGGTAGTAGGTGGACAGAGGTGACTAAGCACAGCCAGGAGGGTGGGGACTAAGGAGGGCATGGATGAGGTAGGAACAGGTAAAGGTGAGTTTGGTGGGGAGTGGAAAAGGGGAAGAGGATATAACAGAAGAAGAGGGGAGAGCAGCAGTGGGTTAAGTGAGGAGAGGCTGTGAAGTGAAGATAAGAATGTCATGGAGTAGAATAGCGACTTACAATTGTCAACAGCTAACATTAGGCTTATAAAGAAACAGATTAAGGCAACATTAATTACAAGGCACAAAATAAAACATTAATTACAAGGCACAGTATAGAACACCCATTTGGACAGGCAAAAGTGCTAGCAATGAGGAAACAGTACAAATGCAGCGGATCAGGTAAGGTCAAAGCAAACACATTTGTCCATAGTAGTGAGGAAAGTCCTGAGTTTGCTCTTAAAAGTCACATGAGTGGAGACATCTCTTAGATCCTGAGGTAGTAGGTTCCATAGGTGGGGGCAGCATGATGGAAGGAGCCCATGCCCTTTTAGTCCGAACAAAGGGATGGATAGTAAGGTCTGATCAGCCGATCTAAGATTCCTTGTGGGAATGGCCAGCCTGAGGAGATCAGACAGGATAGCAGGCTTGGACGTCCTTAGGATGGAATCAACTAAATTGTACAAGTAGTACTGCCTGGTAGAGGAAGGAGAGCCAACCAAGGTCCTGATATAAGAGACAATGATGCTGCAGCCGAGGTGCTTTGGTTGCATACCTGCACACATTATTGAAGGTAGTATCCCATAGTTGCAGTGAAGATTTGGTGGCCAAGGACAGGATGGGACACCCATATGTAAGGGTTGGCAATAGAATGCCTCTGGCTATCACCAATTTAGCAGCAGGGGTGAGCAGGTATTTGGTTCTATAGGCAGCCTCAATTTGCAGTTAATTGACTTGCAGGTTTCCTGTATATGTGCTTTCAGGTCCAAGGTTTGATCCAGGTGGATGCCAAGGTAACGAAAGGAAGTGACAGTTTCTATAGGGTCCCCATCGATATCAGAGACAGAGATGGTCAGAGGACAGGATCTAAGCTTGTGATTGGAGCCAAACATCATAATTTTGTTTTATTTGTATTTAAAACCAGGCATTGAGAGTTCAACCAGTGTTGTACAGCACGGAAATCTGCAGTGAGGGCAGCATTTAGATCCAGGACCTTATCAGAGTGATAATAAATTACCAGGTCATCCGCATAAAAGTGGTGACCTGTGGTGACCAGCTCAGGAAGTTTATTGACGAATAATGAGAATAGAAGAGGGCCAAGTATAGACCCTGAGGGACCCCAATGTTGATAACAGCACTGTCTGACATGGATGAATTAAACTTAACAGCTTGTGTTCTGTTGGAGAGGTAACTTTGAACCAGGTAGTGACTGGGGAGAGAAGCCCAAGGTACTGAGGGCGGATAGTAGCAGAGAATGGTCAACCAGATCGAAAGCTTTGGTTAAGTCAATGAAGACTGCCCTGTTAACTTTCCTCTATCCATATTGGTAACGATATCTGAAGTGAATTTTGCAAGTGCTGTCATGGTGCTGTGATGCTTTCTAAACCATGTTGTGCTGAGCTTAGTAAATTGAATTTCTCAAGGTATTCAGTGATTTGCATGGATACTACTTTTTCCAGGATTTTATTCAGAACAGACAAAATAGCAATAGGCGGTAATTTGATATGTCATTTTACTGCCTTTCTTAAATACAGGAGTGACTCTAGCTGCCTTCCAGACTTCAGAGACAATGCCATTGGAGAGATAGGGTGAAGATATGTGCCAGGGGCCAGAGATGTAGTAAGAGCCATTTTTAGTAGTCTTGGTTCTAGGCCATCTGAGCCAGTACTGGTGTTTTCAGAGAGTGACCTGAGCAGCTTTAGGACCTGATGCCTAGACACTTCCCTGAAATAGAAGGGGTTGGTTAAGTTTGAGGGTCCTTCAGATGCTGTGGGGTTAAACTGTGAAGCAGAGGATTGTGATGGGAGGGAAGCTGTGTAGGCAGATAAGTCAGAAAATTGTTGGTTAAAAGCATTTGTAATGGTAGTAGAATCATTACAGTGTACACCATGTAGGACCATATCTGAGGGAGTGACATCTTTAGCAGAACCCAAGAAGGACTTAATGTGACCCCAAAACTTGCAGAGGTCATTGGAAGAATTAATCAGCAGGTTTTGGCAGTATTTACTTTTGGCCTGCCTGATGCATCTTTTACAGTCATTTCTGTATTGTTTATACAGAATGAGATCTGACTGCTGTCCAGTTTGTTTGTACTTTTTCCATTGATTGTCTCTAACTTTTAACTTTTGAAGCAGGTCTTTTTCAGCCACCTCCGAATACTGGCCCTCCCTCCTTTTGACTGTAGGGAGGTGCTTCTTTTGGATGTTGCCAAATTCAGTCAGAAATGAATTGAGGGCAGTATCAACATTGGTTGCGTATAAATGTTAGACCAGTCAACACAGAGAGGTTAAATAGGAAGGCTTGTTTGTCCAGGGCAGCATAGTTTAAAACCTAATCAGACGTGTTGGAGGAGAGGAGGTGGACAGGATCGCCATCGACAAAGTGTGGGGAATGATCAGTGATTGAGTCAGCAAGCACTGTGGCATCTAGTACATGATCAGGTCTGGTGGTGAGGATCCAATCAAGTAGGGACCCTGAGTGCTGAGTAGTAGTTCTGGTAAAAGCCTGTGATAGTTTGGTGTAGATTGTGCTTCTGTATTAGAGATTCAAGGATGCTGTGCTGTGGACCCAGCCAGTTAAGGTTCAGGTCCCCAAGGAGTAGAGCCTCATTTGATTTTACATTCTGGGAGACATATTGTAGCAAATTCTGGAGACCACTCATCCCGCTTGTAGGTGGATTGTAGACACAAATGATGTGCAGCAGTTTTGAACCCAGTGCCAGGGTAGTGCAGAGTTTCACAAGGTGTTAGGGAATCAGTGCAGGGTAGGATGTTCAGGGATAGATGATTTTGTACATAATCGCAACCCCTTGACCCAATAACGGTCTTTCCTTAGAATGCTATAACCAGGCACAAGACAAGTGGCATCAGGCACCCAAGGCTTCAGCCAAGTCTCTGATAGGCATAAAATGTCAGGGTTAATCAGTTTAGCCCAGGCTTCGAGCTCAGCCAGGTGACTCGTGAGACTCCAGATATTCATGTGGGCTATAACCAGACCCTTTTTTGTTGCAGCCGTTGCAGGGGGTGAAGCGTAAACCATAGGGCCCGGATTGGGTTCAATATCTCGGCAACATAAGGAGCCGCGGGCAAGGTGAGAAAGTAGGTTGGCAGAGAGTGCCTAGCTGGCGTTTGGGTCTACAATAGTTCAAGAGATAGGGTGGATAGACAGATGATACAGCCTTTTGATGAGGATAGAGTGAGCAGGGTAGAATTTCTAGTAATAGTACAGCAGGATGTTAGAAAACCTGAAGTCACTATCATTGTTAGCGCAGGGATAGTAGCAAGAGATGTACAAGTTGTTAGCCAGTTTAGACATAACAGAGAGATAGGAGTATAAGTGGTGAAGTTTTAGAGGTGAGAGGAGGGTTCATTAGGGAGACTGGGGTGCAGCACCATATCTGAAGTAGCCAGTTTCACAGAAGAAACTATGTTGCTATCTGAATACCCTGATCACGTAAATGACCTAACCTAAAAGTTAAACCAGCATGATTTTGTAATTTGTCGACTTCCAAAACGTAATATTAAAACCACGATGCTGGACGGTAATATTTAATCTAACGTTTCTGCCAGCCCCTCCTGTGCTCTGCATGGCGGGGTCGTGGCGCTAATTTAATAGTTTCAGGATACTGCTTAACAGTCAATAACAGAATAAATTATTTAACAAAAGCTGTAGTAATGACATTTTGAGAGTGCTGAGGTGGCCCTGCTTATATACACACACTGAAAACTAAATGGCAATTAATGCTCTAATGCTTTAAAACAGTTATGAACAATCTTATTTGCTAATATTAAGATTTCCCAGAATTAAGCAGTAGAATTTTGAATGAGAGAAGTTCGTACTGTAGAGCCACGGCATTTCAAAAGAAACTGACCAATAGGAGCACACAGTCAGGGAGACCAACCAATCAGGTTGCAGAAGTAAGAAAGCACTGCTTTCCGGCTGGTCAAAAAGTTACCGTACCTGTCATTGTTGCTGGCTGGAGAGGGTGGCTTGGGTGGTGGCTTTGAAGGTGCCGGTCGCCCCGCTAAAAGGTCTTGGAGGGCTGTGGTTGCTTGCAGGCTTTTGTGGTCTCCGGTTTTGGAGGTGCCACTCGGGCTGCTGGCAGAGGCACAGTTAGGAGGGAGCTTGGAGGGCTTGTATGGCAATGGAATGCCCGCTCAGGGGATCCTCCAAGGAGAAAGCAGCAAATGAAATAAAAGATAGATCCAGTGGAAATGATGAACTGAAGAGGACCAGAGTCACAGAAAGTGTTAAATTCCTTCAATGTGATGAACTTTGGCCTGGGCATATGCAGGATGTGAAAACCTTTGTCTGTCTGTTTCCTTTGTTTTCAAAGTTGTTATAGAGCAGCCCTTTAGAGACAAGTACATTTAAAGTTGATTTAAAATGAAAATGCTGTTACCTGGTAGTAAATTTCATCCAGTGGAAATGATGGACTGCTGAAACCCAGGGTCACAGAATGTGTTAAAATTCCTGAAAGGTGATAAACTGCGCCCTGGGCATATGCAGCATGTGAAATCCTTTTGTCTGTATGTTTCCTTTGTTCTTAAAAATGGTTGCTGAATAGCCCAAGTAAAATTCCTTTTGGAGCAGGTCAGACGAAAATGTTGATTCAATCGCAGGGCCCAGCATCACCGAGTTTGTCAGACTTAGTTGCTAGAGTTATTTTTCCTTGGGGTGGCTTCCAAAAAGTTGATTTAAAATGAAAATGCTGATACCTGTTGAAGATATTTTGCAGAAATTCAGTCCAGGAGACATTCACAGACGTTGAGTGCAAGAATGGCGAAGTTACTCCAAGCAGAAAAACATGTAAATCCACAAAAACTAACCTACAGACACAGACAAACACAAACATCCACCCACACAGCACTCCACTCCAAATGAGCCTAGTATGGTTTACAGAACAGTGTGAGGGAATTACAACAATGTGAAGTACAAGCAATGAGCAGGGTGATACAAATAAACAGGTACAGGATAAACAGATAAGCATGTACACCAAGGATAAGAACAAGCAAACAATAGTTACATTTTGTGAAAATAATACAAGTGGTTGTGTGATGGCTGCCTGATAGAGAGCTGCGAGTTCCCCTAGCTTCTCGACAACTCTGAACAGAAATCATTATTTAAATTCATCTACTCACTTTTTTAAGCAGCACCTCATTTTATTCTTCTATGGAAGCTACTTCGACTACATTTGCAGGCTGATTGACATGGAGATAGACATGTGGAAGGCTCCTCCATGCCATACTCCACCTCTGTCACCTGAGAAAGAGAAGGCCACTAAACAGCCTAAATCATAAGCAGCTACTACTGCTAAGCCTTCTACAACCACCATGGCTGTCACTGAGGAATGTTTTCTCGAATTCATGCAGCCTCTCCAGGATTCCATTGCTGCCATATCAAACAACATGCAGTGAATCCGATCAAATCTTGTCTCTCTAAGCACCCGGGTAGGGGGTGCTGAAGCCCGGCTTAACTCGGTGGAAAAATGGAGGGAGAAAGAAGAGTTAGACTCCTCCATTCTGCACCAGAGACTTCAAAAGGTAGCAGACAAGTTGTAGGACTTAGAGGGGCGCAGTCGGCGCAACAATCGAATCCTCTTTGGCCTGCCTGAGAAAGAGGTAGGAAATAATCCAGTTCTTTTTATCCAAAAGCTCTGTGAAAAAATAGCAGGCCCCTCACCCAATAACACCATCTATGTGGTGGAAAGAGCCCACTGATCGTTGCGCCCCTCCCTCCTCAGCCTGGTTCACCCCCCCCGACGTTTGTTTTTTAAACTTCTAAATTTTCTTGACAAGCAGCATATTCTTGCAAAAGCCAAAGAAGTGCAAGAAATTCAATGGGAAGGATACAAACTCAGGTTATCCCGGGATCTCCCCCAGTCAGTCCGGCTCAAGAGGCAAGAGTTCCACCTGTGGTGTCTCGCTGATAGCTGCGGAGAAGGCCTTCTGTATGAGTATCCTGCCATACTACAAGTAAAGAACAATGAAAAATGGGTTACTTTGGATTCACCCAATGCAAGTCATGTCGAGCTTCAAATTCTCTTTCAGACCTCTTCAAGTGAGGAGACTAATCTGGTTTATTACAGCTGAAATCAGTTAAGGTTGGTGGCGATTTCTGTGTTCGTGGACACTGTCTCTATCAAAAGCTTCCCAAGTTGACCATCTAGAACCCTCCCCATAATGTAAGGACTGGGCATATTTCCTCTCTAATGCCTGAGTGAGAGACTTTAAACTAGCATCACAAGCTGCATTTGGAAGGTATACCTACATGTGTTGGGAACAGGATTTTCACTCCTCTCAATGGACATTGTCCTGTAATGGGGGCTTTGCCCCCTTCCTTTTTCACCTCCTCATCCTAAGATTTTCCTCTGGAGTCTGAAGGGGCCCAATACAAGAGGCTGAAGATTCGGTGTTTGACCGAATGGATAAATTTGGACACTCATTGTTATACTACTGAAGGTTTTGTTTGTGTTTATGCCTCTTTCTTCTGTTAACCCCTTTGTTTTTGTCATCACTTTTTTGCTCTGATGATGTTTACCATTTAGGGTATAGGATGGGAAAACAAGTGAGCCGGGGGAAAAAAAATAGCCTATATATTTGTGTTTTTTTTGTTTTTAAAGCAGACTGTGGTGCTGACATGGGTGGGTTTTTAGTATTTTCTCTGTTTTGACGACTACTGTTTTTGGCTCTGCACACACTCCACTTTCATTTTTTATCTGAGCGGACCTGCTAATAATGTTTAGATGAATGCCTGGATGGGGTCCATGGTTTAATGATTGTTAACTATCCTTTTCTCTTTTTTACAGGATTGTATGGCTGGGATTGGACTAAAGCATTTGTACAGGGCTCCCGAGAGAGACCTCTCCTTTGCCAATTATCATTTCTTATGTTTTTTGTACAAGTACCGTGCCTCTTTTACTAGGGGATTGGAGGGGTGGGGTGGAATTTTGGCTCTTATTGGGTAGCATAGATCTAAATTACATGCTGTAGTTTATAGAAGGATGCAGGTTGCTAGAACCAGGGTAATAATGGTTGTAAATAGTTTATAGGATCTTGCAATGTTTTGTTCCATGTTTTGAGGAGTTGGAGGAAGGGGGGAGGGATGTTCGATGGTCAGCAACCTACCTTCCACTGCTTATGGGCAGTAATAGTTGCTCAGACCTGTATGGGGGTTGGGTTGAACTGCACATAATGGTTTTGTGGGGTAATGATTGGGGTAGTGTAATGGGGTCCAATCTCTAGTCATTCAGTATCTCTGTTGGACATTGCAAATGGTTAGACCCTACAATTTTGTGAGCTGGAACAGAAAAGTGGCACAAAACAAACAAAAGCAGCTAATGATTCTCAAACATCTTTTACATTTAAGAACTGGGATTGCCTGCCTACAGAGACCCACTTACAGAGGATGATATCTCCCTCTTTAAACGGTACTAGGTGGAACAAGCATTTGGTGCTGGTAATTCATCTAAGTGTGGAGGTACTGCTATTCGGGTTGCCAAGGCTGTTCCATTTATAAAAATACAGGAATGGTGGGACCCAGAAGGTCATTACACAATAGTACAGGGTATACTAGAGTCCTCCCCAAAAAGGTTCAATATATGGCCCAAATGTAGATTTCCCCCCACTTTTGTACCCAACTACTGCCTTTGGTGGTCTCAGGTTTAACTCCTCTGACTATTCTGGGTGGGGATTGGAATTTATCCCCCCCAGATAGAGCTGGACCATTCAGATAGCAAAAGGGTTGGACTCACCCCAGCACAATGAGCCCTTAGGGATCTTCTGTCTGGGGCAGGCATTGTGGATGTCTGGTGGACTTTAAACCCCGAGGAAAGACAATATACATATTATTCCCCTCCGCATGCTACTTTTTCACAGATTGATTACTGGTTGGTAAGTTCTTACTGTCTCCAGGGCATCATAGATGCTTCCATGCATCCAAAAGCATTGTCTGACCACTCCCTGGTTAGTGTCTCCCTTGTATTAGGTCCCAGAATTTGGAGGGACACACTATGGCGCCTTAACACACAGTTACTTAGGTGTCCGGAGACCTTATCACACCCAAAAATTTATATCTACTTTCCTTGACTCTAATCTGGGCTCTACAGAGAGGGTTGGCATGGTTTGGGCTGCCCTTAAATGCATCTTACGGGGAGGCTTTATACGCATTTCTGCCGCCCAAGCCCAGAAAAGTAAGTCTGCTTTAGATTCCCTGTCAAATGAAATTCAGCAGCTGGAGTACACACTGCACAAGGTGTCACCAACTAATGAATGGGCCAGGCTCCATCGCTTTCTTTAGACTCCTGTTAAATGAAATTCGGCAGCTAGATACGCACTGCACAAAGGCGTCACCAACTAATGAATGGGCCAGAGCTCCATCGCTTTTAGATTCCTGTTAAATAAAATTCGGCAGCTGGAGTACGCACTGCACAAGGCGTCACCAACTAATGAATGGGCCAGGCTCCATCGCTTTCTTTAGATTCCCTGTCAAATGAAATTCGGCAGCTGGAGTACGCACTGCACAAGGTGCCACGAACTGATGAATGGGCCAGGCTCCATCGCTTTCAGGCACAATACTCTGATCTGATGGCACAGAAAATGGAGCTGGTCATTCACTGCACCAAGCTCAAATATTTAGAATCAGGGGAGAAGGTTGGGAAACTCCTAGCCCTCAGATTGAGGCAGGCTGAAATGGCCAAATTCATTCCGAGATTAAGATCTTCGCCAAATGGTCACATAGTGTCTCAACCCCAAGATATTGCCGCAGTCTTTGGAGAGTTTTATAAGAAGCTTTATTCTTTAGAAGACTCGATGCATGTGACAGACCAGGAGACCGCAGAGTATTTGCACTCTGCCAACCTCCCTGTTCTGCCCCCCCAGGCAGTAGAGCACCTTGGGACTCTGATAACCCTGGCTAAGGAAGAATAGGCCATTAAACAGATACCCCAGGATAAAGTTCTTGGGCCAGATGGCTTACCTAGTAACTTATACAAAATTTGCCTCCCACAGCTTTCCCCTCTTCTGACAAATGTTTTTAACATTTGGTTCTATCAGGGGGATAACGGATCCTGGTTTTGTGACTGCGCTGATCACCCTTATTCCTAAGCCGGACAAGGACCCACTGTGTCCTGGAAGTTACCGTCCAGTTTCCCTATTGAATTCAGATGTTACAATTCTCGCCAAAATTTTAGCTAATCGCTTAGCCCCAACACTGAGAGGGATTACTGGCAGACAGCAGGTGGGATTTATGATGGGGCGCATGTCTGGGGACCACATGAGGAAGCTAATGCATCTCTGGCAGTGTCGAGGGAGTCTGGGATCCCTTCATAGAAACATAGAAACATAGAATTTGACGGCAGATAAGGACCGTTTGGTCCACCCAGTCTGCCCATTTCCCTACCTACTGGATAAGCTGCAGATCCTAGTTAACCAGCAGCCTACTTCTTCCTACCCCAACCCCCCAGAATTGCCTTATGACTATCCCATGTATACTTGAATTCCACCACTGATTTTGACTCCACAACCTCCTCCGGGAAGGCTGTTCCATGCATCCACAACCCTCTGTGAAAAATACTTCCTTAAATTACCTCTGAGCCTCCCCCATCTTCAAATTGTGCCTCTTGTTCTTGCACACCTTTTTTGAAAGATGCTACCCTCTTGGACTTTGTTGATTCCTTGAGGTACTTGAAAGTTTCTATCATGTCCTCCCTCTCCTCCTTTCCTCGAGGCTATACATATTAAGCTCCTTAAGTCTCTCTTCCTTATGTCCTCCGTGCAGACCCTGCACCATTTAGGTGCCCTCCTCTGGACAGCTTCCATCCTATCTATGTCTTTCGAGGATTGGGTCTCAGAACTGCACACAGTACTCCAGATGGGGTCTCACCAGCTGTCTGTACAGAGGGATAATAACTTCCTGTTTTCTACTGGTGATGCCTCTCCCTATGCATCCCAGTATCCCCCAACCCTCCTTGCTGCCTTCTCACATTGCTTGCCCACCTTTAGGTCATCTGATATGACTACCCCCAGGTCCCTTTCCATTTTGTTGTTGTTAGTATCTCACCCTCCATTGTGTACTCTTCCCTGGGTTTTGTTTCCCAGGTGCATTACCTGCACTTCTTAGCATTGAATCTAAGCTGCCATACATTTGACCATTCCTCTAACCTTGCCAAGTCCCTTCTCATCCTTTCCACCCCACCCTGTGCATCAACTCTGTTGCAGATCTTAGTGTCATCTGCAAAGAGACATACTTTTCCTTCCAGTCCTTTTGCAATGTCACTTATAACGAAATTGAAGAGGACTGGTCCTAATACTGAACCCTGCGGTACCCCGCTAGTAACCCTCCTTTCTTCTGAGTGGACTCCATTTACTATTACTCTCTGTGTCCTATTCTCCAGCCAATTCTTTACCCAGGCTGTCATCTTGGGACCCACTCCCAGGCTGGCTAACTTGTATATTAATCTTTTGTGTGGGACTGTGTCAAATGCCTTCTAAAGTCTAGGTAGGCCATGTCCACAGCCCCTCCCTGATCTACTACTTTGGTCACCCAGTCAAAGAAATCTATCAGATTCGTCTGGCATGACCTTCCCGCTGTGAATCCATGCTGCCTAGGGTCCTGTGTCCCTCTGGCCTCTAGATACTCGACAATTCTTTCCTTTAGAAGTTAGTATCTCACCCCCCATTGTGTACTCTTCCCCTTCAGTCCTCGTTTCCCTTGATGCCAAGAAAGCTTTTGATCGGGTTTCTTGGTGGTTCCTGTTTGCCTCCCTCCAGCAATTTGGATTGCTGGAAAACTTTGTTAAATGGGTTAAGGTCCTATATGCCTCTCCAAGAGCTCCAGTGTGGTGCAAGGGGATTTATCAGATTCCT
Organism: Neoceratodus forsteri; assembly: GCA_016271365.2. Taxonomy (NCBI): domain Eukaryota; kingdom Metazoa; phylum Chordata; order Ceratodontiformes; family Ceratodontidae; genus Neoceratodus; species Neoceratodus forsteri. The sequence goes on along the minus strand of CM057450.1, from coordinate 559,105,366 downwards.
TTTCTCTCGAAAAGAGGCACCCACACGGCTGCCCACTTTCTCCCTCCTCTTCAACTGTTATAGAGAATCTTTCATTCACAAATTAGTTTCTTCCCCCACCCTGATGGGCATACAAATACAAGGGAACAGGTATGTTATATCAGCTTATGCTGATTACCTTCTATTACACTTTGAGGAGCCAGAGACCTCACTTCCTGCTCTTCTTGAGGAATAGGACAGATTCTCTGCAGTCTCATCCTACAAACTGAACCTCTCTAAGACCAAAATCCTTCCTCTAAATCATCATACTACTAGGGCAAGCTGTAACTCATTTGGGCTGTCCTAGGAACCCAAGACCATTACATACTTGGGGATCAAAGTTACCAGGCGTATCTCCTCTATGATCAAAGAAAATCTGACCACTTTAATACAGATATTACAAGCAGATTTGAGTAGATTGAGTGCTCTACCACTGTCACTCTGGGGCCGTATTAACATTCTTAAAATGAATGTTTTGCCACAGCTGCTATACCCGCTAGGCATGCTTTGCCCTTTTCTTCCCAAATCTTGGTTCTCGAAATTGCAGAGACTGTTCAATAACTTTCTTTGGAAGAGCAAGGCAGTGAGGAGGGCCTACTTCAAATTATCAGCACCCAAGTTGCAAGAAGGTCTTACCCTGCCATCCCTTTTCACCTATTATGGGGCTCAACATATAAGCAGGCTAGCTCTCTGGTTCAAAGAGAGCTCCCTGGGAACAGGAGAGGCCTACCTCCTGATTTGGCTGGACATTGAACATAATCTATCACATAGCTCAGCCTGCTCCCTGATGGCATTGATTTACGTGAAACCTTCTTGACTCCCAATACACTTAAAGCCTCCCAATTGCTTGGTCACTCAAGGCCTTGCAGCAAATTCATAGGCATCTTTTAGCTAACTGGCATTTTTAAACTTCCCAATCCCTTTTTAATAATTTACACTTCCAGATTGATCACCATCCCATCCCACCTTCATTCTTACCCCAGCTCAAACAGTGTACTCTGCCAGATTTTCTTCAAGATAATGTGCTAATCTCTTTCCATACCCTCCAAAACCAATTTCAGCTCAGCTTTAAAGACACCTTTAAGTATATACAAATCAAAAAGGCAATACTATCTTTTAAGGATAAGCAGGCTTGGCCCGAACAGTCTCCCAAAGGACTATCAAAGATTTTCCAAGAGGCAGATCAGCCTCGTGCAGCTTCCAGAATATATAAGCAACTCCAAGCTTTGGACCCAGATCTTCCAAATGGGGTTTGTTATCACTGGGTACAAGAGCTTTCCCTTCCAATAGAGACAGATTTCTGGGTAAAAGTGTGGAGCACAAATTATAAGTATATTAAGCAAGATAGATTACTTCTAGTTTAATTTCATATCATGCATAGTATCTACTATACTTCCCTAAAACTGTATAAAATTGGACACCTCCCATCCCAGACTGCCCCATTGCAAACAGGTCCCGGCTCATTGTATCACATGCTTTGGGACTGTACATGTGTCAACTTTTCTGGAAAGCGATATGAGTAGTGGACCCTCTTCTTGGAGTTAGACACCTAATTCACTCCAGAATGCTGTCTCCTGGTTATATATTCCCCGGGACTCCTTCAATACAAAAGCTCATATGATCCTGATTGCTTCCATGGCTAAACTGGTCATGCTGACTCCTTCCCACAGTTCTGGAATGGTATCAGGAAGCTCTCCTAGCTATTCAATTAGAAAACGTATAGCAAATTTGCGGCACAGGTCTCATATATACCAGCATACTTGGGCCCCCTTCTGATCTTACTTTCTCTATGGAAACCATAGTGGTTTGTTATTACCCCAATCTTGTTTGTTCTTATGTACCGGCCTAATCCCTTAGTGTGCAGACCTGGGGGGGGGGGGCGGATCTGGGGTGGTATAGGGGTATTTGTGAGGGTGGAAGGAGGTTGTGTGTGTGGTTGGTTGTTTTTTATAGTATTGTTTTGTATGTTTTTTCTGTTGTGTTAATATATAATGCAGCTCTTAGTCAGCTATTGGTATCTCTTTGTATGTTGCTTTGAAAAATTAATGAAGTATATTGAATAAAAAAAAAAGAAAATAACACAAGTGCAATTTGTCCCATTTTTGAGGATGGTAAGTGATGAGGTGAAGGGCATGCAGGGTAGATAATTCCCCTTACTAGAGCTCAGAGGGGGTAGGGGAACCAGGGAAGTGGAGGGTGCACAACAGGGTCCAAAATAAAAAGGAGACTAAAAATAAAGATTTTGTTTATGTTGTATTGTATTTATGGATAGAGCCTGCAATGGACACTGTTTGGGGTCTCTTGTGGACAGCAGTGTGATCAGTGCATGACTTTGGAAATGTCCAGTAAATAAGCTGTTGTTTTAACAGATTTGCATGCACTGAGAATACTAATGAGAGCTGTCCACAATATACCCTATAAGTGTCTGATTGGGGCACTCTGTATAAACATAAATGAAGGTAACAGGGCTGAATTAATAAATTATTTAATGCTGTGCACATGTGGTGGGGTGAATAAAAAGGCACTGAGATCACTTTGTCAAGCCATGCCTCCTAAGAAAAGGGTTTGATACCCTGAAGAGCAGGGGCTATAAGTCAGTGTGTGTTAAACATGGCTTCTTAAATGTTTACTGGGTTTCCAGATTGTGAGAACTAAAACTGTCACTGCTTTCTTTTTTTGTAAGTATTTTTCAATTATTTATTTATTGAAAATAAATATTTTGCACTTTTGAACTGAATGGTCTGGAGTGCTGTTTTATTAATGTTTGAATTTTCTGTATTTTTTCCTGCACCCACTCACATTGTGAGCATTGCTTGCTAGTATGTGTTGAATGGGAAGCTGGAAGGCTGGGACGTCTGCGCAGATCAGTACTCAGCCCCACTTATATTAGGGAAGTGTTTTTTAAACTAATAACTTGGAAAGTAACAAACACTATGACTGTGACTAAATGCAGGAAACATGCATATAGATGGATTATAGATCAACACTTTACTGAAGCCAAGATATTTACTCACTACCCTCTTCAATACTATTCCTCGCTTTTGTATTTACTTCAAGAAACCAAGATACCTCCCAAGATGTGTGAGTTACACTGGCTGAGCAGTCATGCCAAGACAGATGTTAAGGCAAACCCAAATCATAAGCAGATAGATCAAAGATTTTGCAATAGGCCATATCTACTCAACAACTGGAAACAATTGAACATCTTTTTTACCTGTTCTTGTATTTGTAATTGTTGGACTTTTCTCTCCATAAGTGGCTAGAGCCATGTTTTGCATTAGTTAATTATGTCATGTTAATGTATGGTGATTACTCTAGCAGTTGGAATAAGTGGAATACAAGCACTACATATAGTTTTTATAGTAATTAAATGGCACATATGGAATGCCAAAGTTTTTAATTTACAGTAGAAACAAATTTCACATGTAGAACTAGACTGTAAGATAAAGAATGATTTATTGAATATTTATTTTTCTGAAACTGCACACATGACTATGGTGAAACTTAATGCTGTATGGAAAAACATGCCCTGGGTAACAGATTCAGATGCACCAGTTACTTAATGTATAATCTTTAATTTTCTAATGTAAGGTTTCCTTTAAAGACAAATGATTGCCTTGTACTCAGCTTCTTTAGTCATTTATTGGTGGAATAATGTTGTAGTTTCTTCTTAATCATAGATCTTTTTAAAAACTTCTTATTCTAACACCTTAAGTTTAAGGTGAGATTTGTTTTTATTTCCTATGTTTTCTTTCCTTTTTCTCCCTGTATGTCATCATTATTGTTTTATTTCATGATGCAATGATTGTTTGATTTTCTTCCCTAATAAAATTCCCCATTTCCTCTCAAAAGGTACCATGGAATCTTTAGCATCCATCTAATCAACCACCAGAAAAGGCAGATTGAACCACAGTTTAATGTCTCATCTGAAGAATGGCATACTCTTACAGTACAGCACCCCCCTAGTACTGTGTTTGGGTGTCAGCATTTATGATATGAGCCCAATCCCAATGCAGGACTAGAACTCGGGTCATTCTTGCCCAGAGGTGGATGTACCACCAATTGAGCCACATTACCACCTACAATCTTACATACCTATACATAAACCTATATAGCTTATTCCTTGATTTTAATGGGCAGCATTATAGCATGCATCATGACTTCACAGTGTTAAGTAAGAAACAACTGTAGTTCATATAGGGACAAATATGATTTTAAAAGTATATCTGGAGATTGTAAAAATAGGCCCATTTTCATAGTACTGTATAATGTCATTAACCAGTGTGTTCACTTGAAAATAAATACAGTATTTCATGACACTTTGATACTGATTATGCAAACTACCTCAGCAAAAGGTCATTGTAATTATTCATTAGCACCAGCCTATCCTACACACCTTCTAGACTGTCACTACGTGCCGGTAAATATCGATCTGATTTTATGCCACATGCTTCATATGACATCCTCCTACTTTGCCATGTACAAATTCGTAACACTGGGGGCAAACGTTCTCTCTTTTGCTGTACCATGCACCTGTAAGTAATAGCAATTTTGAAAGACAAACATGTTGAATCTTAGTGCCATTTCTGAAAGAATGACTAGGAATTCTGCTGGTGACATGTAATTATTCTCACCACTGTGTCATCAGCATTGTGATGTCATTGAACATTGACATTGCAGCTGACTGACCTGGCAGCTGCTGAGTGGCTGTTCCTAAGTAGCAGTGATGTCACAATGCTGGTGTTGCGACAGGAGAAAATGAGCTGAGTATATCAGATGCCAGGCAGTGTGCTGTTCCACACATTACACCTGCTGACATCAGCTAAACAGTGTTCTGATTAACCAAAACATAAATGAAAATGTACTTCAGATATAAAAGGTAATGGCTGAACATTTAGAAAAACTAATAGTGTATTAGATCTTCCAGGAATAAATCATTACCATAGATTCACACAATGGGTCTTAGACAGAGGCAGTAGGACCCTGCAGAGCAAAAACCTTTCAGGAGGGCTGGTGCTGAGGTAAGCTGTGTGCATGCATGAAACCACGAAAGTGGCTCATGGCACCAGGCTTATCTTGGCACTAGCCCTCAACCACCTGTTACTCCACTGTCGAATGTGCATCAGTGACATCGCTCACCCACCGGAAGTCAACTTCACATCTATATGACAGCAGCATTCAATACTTTTCAGCTTTAGTGCTTAAAGCTAGAATTTGTTAATCTTGTGTCTGTTTAGTGATTTTACAAAAATATTTGCCAATTTCTTCTCAGCCATATCGAGTCTAGAGTCAACAGCCATGGAGAATGATGGTAGGGAGCCTTTCAGGCTGGCTGCTCCTGAGGTGGGGCTATGTCCAGTCCACTTTCCCAGTCAGGATAGGGTTCTGACCATGGGCAGTACTGTGCTTGGGAGGAAGGACAGTCCTCCGAAAGCATAGGATGGGCTTATTCCCAGTTCCAGTTGGGTTCTCTGCAGTGCTTGGCCTCAAGTTCTAGCAAGGTATGGTATAAACTTTTAAGTATCTTAAGGGAATCAACAAAGTCCAAGAGAGTAGCATCTTTCAGAAAAAAAGATGTGCAAGAACAAGGGGACACAATTTAAAGATAGAAGGCGGACGGCTTAGGGGCAATGTGAGGAGGTATTTTTTCACAGAGAGGGTAGTGGACACATGGAATGCCTTCCTGAGGAGGTCATGGGGTCAAAAACGGGTTAGATTCAAGAATGCATGGGACAGACATCAGGCAATTCTTGTGGTAGGATAGGAAGAAGTAGGCTGTTGGTTAACTAGGATCTGCAACTTATCCAATAGGTAGGGGAATGGGCAGACTAGGTGGGCCAAGCAGTCCTTATCTGCCATCAAAGTCTATGTTTCTATATATTTAGCTGCCAAACCTACATGGTGGGGTACTGAGGTGTACAGTGCCTCCACATCCAGCGTGTAAGTATATTTTACCATGCTTTAGATGTATATCCTGTGAGACTTTATGAGATATTTTTGTATGAAAAATAAATTATACACAATCACATTCATGTGACTTCAGCATATTTTAGGCATATAGTGTCATACTAGAAGGGTATAGGATTGGCTGGTGCATGTTTTTTTTAAACAATATTTATGTAATAAGATTGCACAGCCATGACCCACAGGTTGGAGCAGCAATTATTTGGGTCCTTAAATTATTAGTTAAGAATTACTTGTTATCTTTCATCAGTAATATTGTAGCACTATAACTAAGGTAGGCTTTACAATCTGGTAGCTAAACTGCAGATCCATAAGCCAGGAGATCCTGAGTTTGAATCCCAGCAAAGCCAGTGTACCACTGTATGACTTTCAGCGAGTCACTTGACTTTACAGAGCTTTGGACCACCCAGTTGAAAAAAATGGGTAGAATTAGGACTCCATGTAAATAAGATGTTGCATCTCAGTTCATCTGACATAGCTAAGTAAATCCCAACATAAATAAACATGAAAAATAAATACTGCTGACAACTGGAATCTTGGTCATATGCCCAAAATTTCTCTTAGTCAAATTCTCATAAACTCAAGAAAAATTCAGTACACTGGCATGAACAAAAGTACAAAGATTTTACTCTCTAGAGGTTAAATATAAGATAGGAGTAGCAGGTGTAGAATGAATTCAGTCACACGAATTGTAAAACCAGCAATTACTCCTGTGCTTTAGGGATAACAACCCTTCCCCATATTTCCTCAGCTGTATCCACCCTGACTCTGATTTTGATATTATCTGCAAAGAGACCATTTTTTCCTTGATTCCTTCCCCTATATTGCAGATGAATATGATGAAAAGGACTGGCCCCAGGACAGAGCCCTGTGGCACCCCACTAGTGACCTTTCTAACCCCTGAATATTACCCATTGACAACACCCTCTGAGTTCTCCTCCTGAGTCGATATACAGTACTGTATTTTCAACTTGTGACATAGCTGGACATTTCAACGGAAACCCACAATCATTTCAAAGGGATTTCCTGTCATACGTCCAGAGGTATCTAAAGATTTACATACCTCTGGCTATCATTGTATGAGACAGGTTGCTTACATCTTTGATATGCTTATCAGATGCCAGGGTGTACTCAGCCATGCCAATGTAAGTCAGACATTGAAACAGATAGATGAAACAAAGGTGACTTTAGGCCTTGAACATGTTTGGTGCTTTTTCTGTTTCTGTTTTGTGTGTCTAGTTCTTGAGGCTGCACCCCTGCAAAATATTGACAGAGAGGAAGCAGTCCAGAGAAGGTACACCAAAATGGTGTGGAGGTTGCATGAGAAACCATATGTGAATAGGCTGCAGGAGCTAAACATGTACTCCATGGAGGAGAGAGGAGTGGAGGAGACATGATTGAGACCTTTAAGTACCTCATGGAGGTGAACAAGGTGCAGGAGGGGAATCTCTTTTATAGTAGGAGGAGCACCAGAATGCAATGAAGAGTGTGTGTGTGTGTGTGTGGGGGGATTTAAGAGAGATGTTAAGAAAGACTTCTTCACAGAAAGAGTGGTGGATGCGTGGAACAGCCTGCCAGAAGAGGTGGTGGAGTAAAGACAGTGGGGAGCTTCAAGCATATGTGGGACAGGCACATGGTCATAATAGGTAGAGGAGACTGAGGAGGGAGGGACTCTTGTGACCAAATAGAGTCCAGCATGTAGCAATATGCAAGGAAAATAGGGTAGATTAGATGGACCTACCAGTCCTTTTCTGCCGACACATTCTATGTTTCTGTGCTTCTAGTATAGTTCACAATGAAAACAAGCTATACCATTTTTATCATTTTGGTAGTTCTTCCAAACATTGGGTTTACCATAATTTTACTTTTAACAAAAATGCTATTCCCTTTGTTAGAGTGTCTGAATCTAGAAAGGAATCCCAAGCATGCCCATTGTTTTGTTTAGCTTTTAAATACTCCTGTAGCGCTCAAGTCTATAAAAATACTTGCATTGTACTGTGATTTTATTTTATAACAAAACTGATCACCATTTAAAAAATATGTTTATTTGATTGTTTTGTAGGATAGGTGCCTAGAGATGGATATCTTATTTGCCAGTTCATCCTGAAGATTTACGACAGGAGACAATGTGTTCCAGCAGCATAGAGTCAAGTAAAATGAGCTTTGATACAGGACTTTCTCTATGTTTTGGGACCTTTCTGAGCCATAGTATCCAATGAACCCAGACCATAATTGTTACCAATAGTATTCATACATAGTGCCTGGTATTGCCTAGTACCTGTTATTATCATGTGCCATCTCCAATAAGTAAGCAATGTGATCTTGCAGGGTGTGTGATATTAGTGGATACCCACACACCTAGGGGTGTGATGAGGTCAAGCACTGCAGGTGGATGACCTTACCATCCCAAGAAGTGCAGGTAACCATCAATACCCCACACCCTGAAAGGTCTTATTGCACTTAGAAAATGTGTTGGTCAAATTAAGAAAGCAATCTCTAAATGACAGCAATGACACAAAAATATAACAAAATATTGTGTAGGAAATGTGAAATATTCCCTTCATATATGGTTTCTACCTGCCAGTCATTTGTCTTTTTATACATGCAGTAGAAGGTTTGTTGTTTACCATGGAATATAATAATTCTATATTCTGCAGTATTCCTCTAGTAAAATAGTCACGCCCCTTCAAACATGGAATGTAAACATGGAATGTATGAATTCAAAATTCTGTAGTATTCCACTGACAAACTCTCACACAGACACACACACACAGGCCTCATATGGAGCCAGAGGCTCAGTTTTATCTTTTGCACAGTTAGCAGCAGAGATTGCTCTGTCCAGCTGGTTAGGATTAGAGGGAGATTTTCTGTGGACATCAAACAAATACGCAAAATGAAAAGTGAATAGTGTTTAATTTTTTTCATTTGTTTATGTGTATAAGGAGGGATCATGAGTGGAAAGAACATTCAATTATTTATGTATTTATTTTTAATTAAGGTGAATTTTAATTTTAGGGCCTAGTTGAAAGTTTATATGTAAGAGAAAAGGTGACAGACATGTCTGTAATGGAAATCAGGAATGTGATCTGTCTATTTGAAGATCATATGGTGGACCTTTTTTTAAAATTATATTTTGTTGAATTTATGTAAAACTCACATTACATGAATTTGCCTACAGGCAGTCAGTTTTAAATTCACAGCTTTAAACAAGCCAGTTACAACATCTTAATAGTAGTGGATATAATTTCAAAGCACTCCTGTATTTTGTTATATTACTAGGGATGGAAATGTATTTTATAACAATTATAATTAAGGCATCTCTGAATGATCGAAAGCTAAATAGCTAAGTATATTGTCTGCAAAAACAACCACTATAGCCATGAGCAGGGATACATAAAATGAAGAAAAACAAACAATATTCACCCTCAATACAGGGATAATTATCCCCAATATCAAACATCATTAGTAAAGAATAAATGGTATTCTGTTCTTTTGCCACATATCAGCAGATTGTACTGAAGTTAAGAAAATGTTTTAAGACCTTGTGCTTTAAAATGGGGTATTAACACATAAACATATGCCAATGGAATGGCAACAACCAATCAGAAAACAATATTTTACTTGCCCATTTTGTAAGATGACATTAAAAGAATGCATACTCATGAAAAGAGTTCTCTACATGTACCCTATATTGTCTGTGCAGTTCAACAGGGATCCAGTTCAATGTAAACTAAAGAGTATGGGCTATATAATTCTGTACAATATGTATACTTGCAGTATTTATACTTGTGCAAAATGGACTTCCAATATTATATACAGTATTAAGTCATGTAAGCAATGACATATTGCAGGGTGATCAGTTATTAGGTAATTACTGCATGCGTCACCACTCCATGGCTTGAAGGCATGCAGCATTAGCTGAGGGCCCTTCAACTACAGCAGTGGGGGTAATTACCCAGTAACCACAAGCCCTGAAGTGTGTTATTGCATTAAAAAAAATGGCACTAAATGAATTAAAAAACACAACTAAATAAATCTTTAAATTAAGAGTAAATAAATCTTCATCAATGGTAAATCAGTTCTCACACCAGACAGCTACAGTAGGTCTGCCCTGTGGAGGGTTGTGGGATAACAGATGGACCAGATGCAGAAGTTCAGGTTCACCAAACAATCTCTGTGTGGTGATTGTTTAACAATGGCATATCCTTCTTTACTACATCAGTTTGCAGCAACACACTATGCATATCCTTCCTCTGCACTTAGTCAGCACCTACTGATCTACTGATCTATCTCTTTAGTGAAAATTAATTCATTCCCTATGCTGGTCTTGTGTGTTTGGGTGACGGGGATCTCAAAAAAAGAAAAATCTAAAAACAAGCTGAAAACAAAGAACCTCAGTGCAGAAGCGCTAAAGCAAGGGTTACCCAAAAGGGCATTGGCAATAAAGCCAAGTTTCAAAGAAACACAACCTCACACATGCCCCCTTAATGCAAAGCATCATGGGATGTATATGTAAATCACCACAACATTTTACGATGGTTCAGCTTACAGCAGGAATGCATAGTGCCAAAGGGCCTCTCAAACAATCTGTAATGTGTATGCATTTTAAATAACACAACGGTGGTTTTCTGATATCTCTACCCTGGTAACTTATTTTTTATAATACAGTCCCCTAGTAACTTTTTACCTTTATCAAACACAACTAGTGCCATGGTATTTTCAACATTTACAGGTTTCATACACATAAGGCATATACATCAAGGTATTTTATGGCATAGTGCTATTGCATATTAAATCCAACAACAAGGAACACAGCCTGTTGCTTTACATCTGCTGGAAGTCACCCCAATAATCTCTCCTGTATGAGGACCTGAGAGGGAAAAGAAAAATTAAAGAGGACACTATAACATAGTCAAGAAATGGGAAGAGGGCCCTATAGGTGGCCAACCTTATGGACTAGAAATTGTAACAGATAGATTAGGCTAAGAAATAGAAGAAATATTGCAACAGATTTAAGAAAGGTCAGTCCTCAAAAGTGGCAGGATCTCCCTGTCACATACCCATTAAATGAGGACAAATTGTCTGGCAAGTAATTCATTCAATTTGTTATTTGAACCTTTCATTGTTTTTCTTAACTGTCACAGTTACTAAGAATTTGGAAGCAGTGAAGTTCCAAGAGTTGCAAGGCATTTTCCAGGCCCATGCAGTTATTGGTCAATTACCACACAGGTCTGACAGATATTGACCAATTAGATCACTGTGTTTTTTCACCCATTGTATAAATCCAGTTTATTCAAGGTGTTCATAGAAAGTAAGAACAAACAGAAATATTTCACAGCAGTAAAGAAAGTTGCAAAGTCGCTTTACCTTCAAAGTGCCCTTGTGTTTATTGTGCAAATGCCACAACTGGAGGACTGTCTTGCTGGCACAGCATTTGACACAAATGCCAGTTCTAGATTGTTTTATCCTGGCTGTGATGCCCTGTAACTGATTTTGGTGATCATGTGCTTTGCCTTGCTACATCATGCACAATAAATGCAACATCACTTTGAAGGTAAACTGACTTTGCAACTCTCTTCATTGCTGTGAAATATTTCTCTGTGCTCTGTCTGGATGAAAGCTGATGCCCACCATCATCACATGTAACAGTATTCCATTTCATCTAGCTGAGGCCTGACTGTGTCCATGGTGCGAGTCTTAACTATTTGATGCATTGATACAAGGTCATAGAAAGTGTTTGCTATACCCCATCACAGAATTCTGAAACATGATGGAACATTTTATATGTAATTTTTAATTTCTTTTTTTTGTTGCACATTTTCTGACAGGAATAACCTGACCTACTGTATTGGACAGTCTGTGACATATAATTGAGTTTTCTAGCCGCTAGTCTCTTTTGAATACTATTATTTTGATGCTCAATTCTTTTAATAGTGGAAAGTAATAATTTAGAATGAATTACCACTACTTCAGTTTTGAAAACACCACACTATCAGATGCAGCTCTCCTTGGAAGACAGTGGGCCCGACTCTCAAAATGTCAGTGCAAGCCACGTAAAAGGCAACTTGCACTGATTGCCAATGTGCTGGGGACCTTGTGCCAGATTCTCTATTGGGTAGGATCCCAGTGGCTAAGTCCCATGGCTTGCGGCAACCTTGACCATGCACCAAACAGATGACACATAGTGAAAGTGTGCAGCAAGCCACAGGGCAGCCATGCAGCAATAGCACCATGGACAATAGTCCCTGGTGGCTATTGCCCCCCAAGCCCCTCTCTCCCATAATATTTATTTACATTTCCCTGGTGTTTTTCAAATAACTTATTTTGTGAACTATTGAGTCATATAGGGTATGCGTAACATGGAAAACATTTTTAATTATCTGTGTGAAATTATAAAAGAAACAAAAAAAATATTTCTTAAACAAAAAAAAGTTATTTGAGATAGAGAAATAATGTAGTGTGTGATTCCTGACTGACTGCCTCTTATTTGAGTGTTGCTATAGTGTATGGTACTGATTGTCACAAACCCACTCCTGAGGGTCAGGTCCACTGAGCTCACAGTGCCCACCCCTAAGTGAATCCATGACAGGTAGGGGAAACAAGGGATACCCTCTTTGTGTCCTTCTATAGTGCTCACTGAGTTCACAACTGAACACTCACCACGAAGTCCCTCTTTACTCTGGATCAGGGTACAATACCCTTCTTTGTTACACAAAGGGGAAGAGCCAGGTGTTACAACCTCTTTGGAGTAGCGTTGTGACCCTGATTCTGTCTTCTCCAACAAGGCATGCAATAATCTGGTTCAAATCCCCACTACCCCTTCCTTGAGACTTTGGTATTCTCCTATCTTTACCCAGACTTTCCCTTTTCAGATCCATGTTTGATTTGATAGCTTATGATGGCACTCCTTAGCAATAACAGTTTAGTCACAGATTATTACTGAAACATCCCACAATCACACACACAGTATAGAAATCTCACTCAGGCAGGTTTCTTAAACATAACAAATGTCTTTGCTAAATAATTAAATAATTATCATACATTACAACAAAAAGGTTTGGAACATTTTGGTCACAGAATAACACAAAAGTGGATATGCACCAAACAAAATGCACTATAGCAGTTATCTAAAGTTCTACCTTAAATTCATAGTGAAATGCAGTTCAGAAAAATAAATGTTTTTTCAAAGGTTTCAGTCCTTTCTGTAGCAGTCTTGTTTCTTGTGTGTCTGCTGGCTGTTTTTCTCTTGTGGTCAGGAGAGTGTCCAAAAGCAAAGTGTCCTCAAAATGCTCTGTGGAGAGTCTTAAGTACCTGTGGTCCAAGGGAGTCTGTAAGTCTCGGTCTGGTCCTAACTTTTAGGCCAGTAGATGTGACTCTTCTGCTTTCCCCAAAATTCTTATTAAGGGACTCATACCATTATTAGTCAGACTCTTACAATTCAATATCCTGCCAGCTAATCAATGTAATTATACCATGACAGTTTCCTGGAATCTAGAACTGTCCTTTGAAGTGTAAAGATTTTTGTTTTTTATGACAGGCTAGCTGTTAACAACTCCTGAGTTTATAACCCTATTCTTCTTTAATAGCTAACCCAATGCTATTTTCTGAAGCATCTTTGCTTTTGAGTGACAATTTTTATTATAAGGTGATAGATTTAGGACCTCTGTGTTTGTTAGCCAGGAAGATTCTTTTGAATTACAATTTCCAGCTTCCCTGAGAAAACCAGCTTCTCTTAGGTCACAGGAATTTGCAGACCTTTGAAAAAACAATCCATTCCCTTGTTCCATGTGACCTTTTATCCATTATTCCTTGTGGCATTTTAAACATACACAAAATATAACAGACTATGACACCATTTATCTGTACATCTGACTGGCAGTGGCACAGCTCACACATCTCTCCTCCCTCTAGATTAAATTTGTAGAATACACTCACCCCACCACATGGTAAGGTTTTCACAAATTCTGTTACTGTTCTAACTGGTGAAATAGGCCATCTGCATTGGCATTAGCTGATCTGGCCCTGTGGGTAATTGTCATGTGACAGGCCTGTAGGGCTATACTCCACCTTAAGAGATGACCATTAGTTTTATGCATCTGATTTAGCCACATTAGGGGGTTATAATCGGTCTGTACCTCAAACCATCTCCCATAGAGGTATGGCTCTAATTTCTTCAGGGTCCATGCCAGCACAAGGCATTCCTTTTCCACTCTGGAATATGCCTTATCCTAGGGAAGTAACTTATTACTTAGCTACACTATTGGATGATCTTTTCCCTGATTAGAGGTCTGACTGAAGACTGCTCCAATCCCCACATCTGAGGCATCTGTCTGTACCACAAACTGCCTATTATAATCTGGACTAGCTAATACAGAGGCACTACACAGTGCCTCCTTTAGCCGTACAAAGGCTCATTCACAGGCTGTCTCCCAGTCTACCTTTTTGGGCATTCTTTTCTTTAGCAGGCCAGATAGGGGAGCTGCCAGGGTGCTGTAATTTGGAACAAATGTATTTGTGGAACCAAGCTTTTGGTGATTAACTAAAGGATGATATCAGTTTGATTATATTGTTTGTTGCTGAGATGTTTGTCTGTTGACACTGTGATTTTAATTATTGTTAAGGCACCTTGGTTTTGAAAGTTGCCATACAAATAAAGTTTATTATTATTATTATAGTACCCTGCAGTCCCTAGGGAAGCTCCTAACCTGCTTCTTGGTTTCTGGCATAGGCCATGCCTCTTGCCTCAATTATTACTTTATTAGGGTGTAGCTGCCCTGCCCCACTACATGGCCTAGGTATACCACCTCCACCATAACCACCTGGCAGTTTTCAGCCTTGACAGTAAGCCTTGACCTCTGTATCCTGCCCAGCACTTCCTTCAGGTGGGACAGGTGTTCCTTCCAACTGGTACTGAAGATGGCAATATCATCCAGATAAGCCACTGCGTACTCAGTATCATGTAACACTTGGTTGACCATCCTTTAAAAGGTGGCAGGGACGTTCTTCATTCCAAAAGGCATTACCTGGAACTCAAATAACCCTACTTGAGTGATGAAAGCTGACCGTTCTCTAGCTGTGGCAGTTAACTCCACCTGCCAATACCCTTTTGTCAAGTCAATTGTAGTGAGGTATGTTGCCCCTCCCAACTTGTCTACTAGTTCATCCGTCCATGCCATTGAATGGGTGTCAGATTCTGTGACTGCACTGAGTCCATGATAGTCCACACAAAAGTGAGTAGACCCATCCAGCTTGGGAATGAGGACTACGAGTGAGGCCCAGGGACTGTGGGCTTTCTAAATTACCCCTAAATCCAGCATTTCCTCCACTTCCCTCCTAATGTCATTTAGGATGGCCTCAAACACCTGGTAGACTATCCACCATATGGATGCTTGCGTCCCTGTGTCTACATCATGTGTTGCTAAGGGGGTTCATCCAGGCTCAGCTGTAAATAAAGGGGTAAAGTCTTCTAAAACCTCCTTCACTTCCTGGGACTGTTCCAGGGTCAACTGGGGTGACAGTTTGATTGTCTCCACAGAGGACTCCCGCTTGCTTTCCTCCAGCAAGTTCAGTAGGGGGTCTTCTTTGTCCTTACCCTCCCCAGGACTACACACTGATGACAGACTGAAAATACCATGTCAGCCCTATTTGCATATGGCTTCATCATGTTGACATGGTGCATCCTATGGGTATGTCTCCTGTCAGGCAGTTCTACAATATAGTTCAAGTCATTGACCTGTTGTACTACCTTATATGGTCCCACCCACTCAGCCTGCAGCTTGTCCTTCCTGATTGGGATTAGGACCATGACTTCTTGACCTTCACTCTGTGAGTGAGCTCTGGCTCTGTGGTCACAACAAACATTTTGCTTCTGTTGGGCAGCTGACAGGTTGCTTTGGGCTGCCCCCCATAATTTCCTTCAGCTTCTCCCTAAACTTAAGGACATACTCCAATATGGGAGTTCCCTGAGTGGCGTGCTTGCCTTCCCAATTTTCCCAGATCAAGTCTAGGGGCCCACACACCCTATATCCATAGATGAGTTAGAAGGGGAGAGCCCTGTTGACTCTTGGGGCAGCTCTCTGTATGTGAACAACAGATGGGAAAGGTATTTCTCCCAGTCCCTCCCTTGCTGTTCAGCAAACGATTGAACATCGATTTTAGGGTACCATTAAACCTTTCCATAAGCCCATTGGCTTGTGGGTGATAAGGTGTCATGAGTGTCGCATCACCCCACACTTATTCCACAAACACTTCATCAGGCCTGACATGAAGGTACCCCTTGATCAGTTATAACCTCCTGTAGAAACCCGACATGGGAGAAAATCCCTAGCAGGGCATCTGCCACTTTGTCTGTCTTAAGTGAGGAGAGGACAACTGCCTTTGGGTATCCGGTGGCATAACCGACCACCATCAGGATAAACTTCTTCCAGGAGGAGCTTGGGGTACTCAAAGGTCCCACAATATCCATTCCTACCCTCTGGAAGGGCTCCTCCACAATGGGCTAGGGAATTAAGGCAGCTTTGGTTTTACTGCCTTCCTTATTTGTTGACACCGGTGACAAGACCTGCAATATCTCTTCACCTGCTGGGTAAAGTTGGGCCAATAGAAATTCTGGGCAATTGCTACATGAGGCGATGCCCAGATGTCTGGACGTGGGGATATCATGAGCGATCTTGAGCAATCACTTATGGTACCCCTGGGAACGCATCAAACTGCCTGCCCATCACTACTCCTCTGTTCTCTCACATTCTGTGTATACAGAAGTCCAATTGTCCCAAAATACTCTGTCTTCGTCACCTCCCTGTGTCCCATCAGATTCTGCACAAGCCCTCAGCCTCTTCAAACTAGCATCAGTTCTCTGAGCAGCTGCAAAATCTTCACATTTTTGCAAGGTATGGGACATGTCCTCTTAAGTTCCTACACTGGGGTCCATAGCTCTGGCTTCAGGACATTCAGTATCACTGTCATCCATAACCTTCTGACCATTTGTTACCCCTCCCTTCTCGGAGTAACCTTCTGTAGCTGCCTTGTGGATGGCTATCTGGGGAAGTCCTACCTCCCTTTCACTACTCGCCATTTCCAGAGACACAGGCTGGGGAACCAGCCTCCCAATTTTTCCCACAGGGGCTTCTATGGGGTTCAGGGAACTACATGTGGCCTTTGCTGTCTAACTATGGGTAACTGCACACACCAGCCCCTTCTGGAGATTGTTCCCTATAATCACATCCAGGGTGAGGTTGTTTGCCACTTCCACTTTTTGCACTGTCTTTCCTGTCTCACCCTCGTCCAAGAGAACACTAGCAAGTGGCAGAGTTTTCTCCTCCCCAGTGAATCCCCTCACCATTACAAACTGATTAGATATGAGCTGTCCAGGCCCACCCATATCCCTTTTTACTAAGGTAAGAGATGCACACCCCCATGTCCCTTAACAAATGGGTCTGCACCCCATTTATAGTAACTGGGTGTATGTGCTCCCTCATGTTCATAGGCATGCTTTCAGGGATACACAATGCACCCAAATCTGTTCAAGCACCACCTTGTCCACTCTATGTCTTTTTAGGACACTGTCTAGCAAGATACCCTGGCTGGTAACAAAACCAACAGTCACCTTTTCTTTTATCTGAGAAATCTCTTTTTTGTAATTTGGGGTTTCCCACTTTTGGCAGATGCTGTGAGGGTTTTAGCTGCTTTGAAGGGTGCTTTTCCCTTCAGTCCTGCCACACCTGCTCCACTTCCTTTCAGAGTAGGCCTGCTCCTGGCATAGCAGTCCGAGAGCTCAGCAGCTTACTATGCTGTTTTAGATCTCAGTCCTCTGCTCAGGTTTTCAACTCTGTGGGGCAAACCCAAAGAACACCTGTAAAAGTACAACCTCCTCAATTTGCCCCACAGAATTTCCTTCCACCTCCTCCACCAACACTTTAATAACTGATGTTACTTTGTGGTGAGTTCCTCAAAGCTCATGTCAGGACTTTTCAGAGTTTACAAATTTAGCAGTAGGCCTCAGGAGTCAGTTAATACTTTTTAAGCAAAGCAGTTTAAGTTTCTCATAATCTTGGCAATCATTATTGTCCATTTGGCCTAGCACCTCATGCCTTTACCAGTGAGTAAGCGGGGATAGCTGGAAGCTCTGGGACTCCTAGGTACCTTGGCCTTGATATAAATCTTTTCAAATGAATTCAAAAATGCATCCATATCTTCCCCATCTTTAAATTACACTATTAATTTGGAACTTGATTTATACCCCAGCCCTGGAGTTTCAGGTCTATCCTTGCCACTTACCTCCTCTGGCATTTGTCATTGGAGTCTTAACTTCTCAGTTTGAATTCCCTATGGTGCTCTTTTTTCCTCTCTCTCAGCCTCTCGCTCTGACGCTGCCATTCTTTTTCCTACATCTCCAGTTCAAACCTCTTTTGCTCGAACTCCCTCTGCTACTGTGCTCCAAATGTTCTCCTTTCAAATTCCAGCTCGAATTTTCTCATCTCCAGCTGCAGCCTGATCCCTTCCAGCCCCAGCTCTGTGGTGACCTTCCCTTGCTGCTGTGGCTCTGGGTTCCTCTGGTCTCACTGCCCTTTTCCTGGGAACTGTACTCTAGCCCTTTTCAGTCACAGGCCATGACTCAGGGTTCTGGGCATCTGCTTGCTCATTGACTGCCATGAGAGCCTCCACGAGGTACTGCTTGGTTCATCCCTCATACTGGACAACTCTTTCCTGACACAACTGCCTTAGGTAGTCTGAAGTGTATTTGCTGTAGTTGAAAGCCATCTTCTTCCATAACTACTGCTACACTTACACTGAAAAAATAAGAAAACAGGTAGAGAACTTTATACTGTATCCAAATATTTTTTTTTCCAAATCTCTGCCCTAAATGTGTGTGGATTGCTTTAAGTTCATTGATCTGATACACTGGCTTGAATTCAACTGTTATGCCTTTGTCACCAATATCTCTCAAATCTCACTGCTGCAGGCCTCTCGGATCCCACCACTGCACACAGATCTGTCATGAACCGACTCTTGAGGGCAGGTCTACTGAGATCACAGTGCCCACCCCTAAGTGCAATTCATTACAGGGAGGGGGAAACAGGGATACCCTCTTTGTGTCCTTCTATAGTGCTCGCTGACTTTGTAACTGAACACTCACCATGAAGTCTCAGGGTCCCCTCTTTACTCTGGATCAGGGTACAATACTAGTCTCCAGTCTTGTAGCCAAATATGAACCCTGCTTGGTTGTTACACAAAGGGGGAAGATCCAGGCATTACAACCTCTTCAGGGCAGTGTTGTAACCCTGATACTGCCTTCTCCTACAAGGCATGCAAACCTGGTTCAAATCACCACAAACCCTTCCTTGAGACTTTGGTATTCCCTTATCTTTACCCAGACTTTCCTTTTCAGAACCTTGTTCAATTTGGTAGCTTATGATGGCATTCCTTGGCAATAATAGTTTAGTCACAGATTGTTACTGGAAACATCCACAATCATTCACACACAGTATAGAAATTTCACCCAGGTAGGTTTCTTAAACAAAACAAATGCCTTTACTAAATAATTACATAGTTATCATATATTACAACAAAAGGCTTGGAAAATTATTGTCACAGAATAACAAAATAAAAGTGGATATGTACAAGGAAAGGACTATAACAGTTATCTAAATTTCTACCTTAAATTCATAGTAAAATGAAGTCCAGAAAAATAAATTGTTTTTCAAAGGTTTCAGTCCTTTCTGTAGCAGTCTTGCTTCTTGTGTGTCTGCTGGCAGTTCTCTTGTGGTCAGGAGAGTGTCCAAAAGCAAAGTGTCCTCAAAATGCTCTGTGGAGGGTCTTAAATACCTGTGGTCCAAAGCAGTCTGTAAGACTTTGTCTGATCCAAACTTTTAGGCCAGTAGATGTCACTCTTGTGCTTTCCCCAAAAAACCTTATTATGGGACTCATGCCTTTATTAGTCAGACTCTCTTACAATTCCAATATCCTGCCAGCCAATCAATGTAATTATACCATGACAGTTTCCTGGAATCTAGCACTGTCCTAAAGTTTTTTTTTTTTATGACAGGGCTAGCTGTTAACAACTCCTGAGTTTATAACCCTTTTCCTCTTTAATAGCTAACCCAATGCTGTCTTCTGAAGCATCCTTGCTTTTCAGGTGACATTTTTTATTACAGGTGATAGATTTAGGACCCCTGTGTTAGTTAGCCAGGAAGACTCTTTTGAAATACAATTTCCAGCTTCCCTGGGAAAACCAGTTTCTCTTAGGTCACAGGGAATTTGCAGACCTTGGGAAAAAACAATCCATTCTCTTGTTCCATGTGACCCTTTTATTCATTATTCCTTGTGGCATTTTAAACATACACAAAATAAAACAGAATATAACACCATATATCTGTACACCTGACTGGAAGTGGCATAGTTCACCATGCTGATTACTTGCACCGATATTTAATATGGGCTTCTATACTCCTGAAAATTAATTCAGGTGGACCAGTATGTGGTTAGGGGAGTAAACATATCCCCCTTTTGCTCCACAGCTGGATTATTTCATGTGTCTGTTCATGCTAGGGACTTGAGACAGCTACTGCTCTTAATGACACTGTTGATAACAAGATACTATATTGTCTAGAGTTTATCTTGAAGAGCTATCATCAGTAAAGAATGATAATAATAACCTTTCAAGTGAGCATTTGTAGGGTGCATGCACATACTGTACTGTACATTGTACATGCAAACAAAGATTTAGTGGAGTTTGTATTCAAGCATGTAATTAGTGATGCCCTGCTGTGCTATGGCACAGATCTAAATGTAATGGACTTTAGGAACCTTCCTAATATTAGTTTGTGGTCATTACTGCTAAAGCTGATTAAGGATCTAGCATACACTTTTTTTTCAGTTATCTATTTTCTCCTCCTGGAGTCCTCTACATCCATTCTGACGTCCCTCCCCCATGCCCTGCACTGGGTATGAGACCCCCTCTCCTAGACCCCATGACTTACCCTTCATGGCAGGGGGTAGGGAGTGACTCGACCCACAGGACTGGATTTAGTTTTCAGGGAGGTGCCTTCCAGGGCCGTCGTGGAGGGGACCACCATCATCCTCATAGAGGACTCCCATTTTTCCCTCTTTCCTTCCCCCGAGGTCTCAGCGTGCAATGGCACCAGCGGCGGTGGCGTGCACGCTCCCATGTGCATCATTGCCAAGCACCTGCTGCAGGCTCTCATCCACAGATTCAATGCTGGCGTGCCTCCTCCCAGCCTCCGCTAGGTGGCAGGCAATCACGGAGCACTGCGATCCCCCCTCCCTGGAGAAGGAGGGCCTCCTGGAGATGCTCAATCCCTCTTCTCCCTATCAACCTCTGGCACCTCATGTCCATTCCCGAATCTAGCATACTCTTTGCATATTATACTTAACTGTCCCCAGGTTGAAGTTATGTGAATCAGTATGCAATATCCATACCTGAAACAAACTTTTAATCAAATGTATTGTGTATTTTTTGAAATTAATAAAATATAATTGGAAACAAAAATTCCATGGTGGGCTAGTAGACCCCACCCCCCGCCCCAGCCTCCCATTATATTTCTTAAAATTTTCCTGGTGGGCTAGTAGACTGCCCTGGCCCTGACTCCCTGGTAAAAGATATTCCCTACTTCCTGGTGGTCTAGTGGCCCCCAATCCACAGTGCCCTACCACTCCACTTCCCCCAACCCATAATCTAGCCAGTGACTGGTACAGTCCACCGCTCACCGCCACAGCCAGCCACTGACTGAGTTATGAATGAGCACATACTGCATATAGTATGCACTCAGAGACTATCAATCACTGAGCATGTACTATATACAGTATGGTCTCATTCATAGCTCAGTCAGCAGCTGGCCACAGTGGTGAGTGGTGGGCTGTGCCAGTCACCGGCTCAGTTACCAGTTGGAGGGAAGCAGGGTGGTAAGGCACTGTGGGGTGGGGGTCCACTAGACTTCTGTGATGTTAGGACTATCTTTTCGGGGATCAGGGCAGGGGTGATCTGCAGCCACCTGGGAAGTTTACAAAGTATAATGGGAGATTGGGGATTTGGGGGTCCGCTAACTAGAGAAATTCAATATATATATATAATGGGAGATCAGGAGGTCCACTAGCCCACAAGGAATTATATATATATATATATATATATATATATATATATATATATATATGTATATAGTGGGAGATCAGGGCTTGGGGATCCACTAGTCCACCAGACAAATTTAATTAAATATACAGTAATGGCAGAATGTGGCTTGAAGGAGTGGCACATTGGCACACCCTCCCAGAGAACTGCTAAGTACCACATTAGACTAGCCCTTGACTAGTATAGCAGTACTTAGACCATTGCCTCTGGGGGTATTGGGAATTTGAAACGGGGATATGGCAGCCTGCCTCTGCCACAAGCCCCTAGTACCAAGTTGCAGACCATACTAGCAAGGCTGGCTAAGCCCCTCTTGATGCAGGCAGCCTGCATTTAACACAGGCTGCTTTTTGAATAGCCTAGGTGCACTGTTTCACGAAGGTGCCACTTGCATCAGAAATGTTTGATGTAGGCACCTTGTGTCCCTCTAAGGGCTTTGAGAATTGGGTCCAGTGAATCTATTTAGACCCGTTTCCATTGCAGTGCTGCAGACCTTCCATCACCAGTCTGTAATTTGTATTCTGATGAAAAACATAGTATACTTTTGTAAATATTTATTATACAGTTCTGCTATCAGATCTTACACTTACATGAGATAATAGCATCCACTCTTTCATCTTCAATATTCTAGCAACATCCATATCTTTCTTAGTAGTCAGGCTCACATTTTTAAAAAACATATAGGCAACAACAGAGCCCAGTATACTTTAAGTAGGTGTGCACTGACTGCACTTGGGGAAATAGATGCTTTAGCTATGTTGAGAACACACCTACAACATTTTTGTAAGTATGTGTACACCGAAAATTCCTGGAATAGGTATGTGGGTGTAATTGTCCTGTGAAAATATTCCATAGTTATAAAGATAGATATAGCTGGGAGACAGAGTACCAGTGTAAATAGCCACCAGATAACTATGACTACAAACCAGCATGGCCAATGGATCACCAGGGTAAAAATAAGTATTAGTAACTATTACACAAAGTTTGATAGCAAAAGGTAGTAAAAGACAATGAAAGAGGGAGGCAGAAAAACTCAATGGTCCCATTATTTACCAGTAGCCAGTTTCAGACTTTTCATTGTTTCAGGATTCAGGAAAAGGCATAGTACTGAGGCTGCCCTTGTTTGGGTGCTGAATGATCTCTTAGCGGTGAGGGATTGGGGAGGATGTACCATCTTGATTCTCCTCCATCTCTTTGTGGCGTTTGACACCATGGACCATGGGGTTCTGATGGCGAGCCTGCAGGTTTGTTGTGAACTGGCTTGAATTGTCCACAACTGGTTTGAATTGTTCCTCACTGGCAGGTTGCTTTCGGTGGTGTTAGGAATTTTTCTTTTTGCATCTATGCCCCTGCCATGTGGGGTACTGCAGGGCTCTGTTTTGTCCCCCATGTTGTTTGTTGTTTGTGGTGTATATGCTACCACTGGGGGGCATTATAAGATGATATGGGCTGAGTTTTCACTGCTATGCAGATGATACTCAGTTATACCTGTCATTTGTGCCTGAGCAGCAGGAGCCGATCTCGGTATTTAATAGCTGCCTTGCTGAGATCCAAGGCTGGATGAAGATCATCTTGTTGAAATTGAATCCAGACAAGACTGAGGTACTGGTCCTGGAACCCTGTCACATGGGGAGAAGGGAAATTCTGGTTAGATCTCTGGACTATGGCTTGGGACTCCAGTTGCTTACCTTGGATTGGGTGAAGAATCTTGTTGTTTTTGACTGCGGCTTGATGCTTAAGCGGCAGGTGTCAGCCATGGTCCGAACCTCATTTTATCATCTGAGGAACATTACTAGGATTTAGCACCTGATTCCCCCTGGTTATCTGCCAGCACTGGTCCATGCCTTTGTGACCTCTTGCCTCGATTACTGCAATGCCCTATACTAGGGCTGTCAGAGGCAGATGTTTGCCACCTGCAGCAAGTGCAGAATGAGTTGGCTAGGTTGTTGAGTGGCCTATCTAGGTCACCTGTGCTCCACTGTCTGCACTGGCTGCCAGTTAGGTGGTGGATCTCCTCCAAGGTTGGTTTGCTGACCTATAAGGCCCTACATGGGCAGGGGTCTGGCTACCTGCAAGACCCACTGCAGCCTTAACTGCCCCTTCCCCTCAGCTCTATGGACAAGGGATTGCTGGAGGTTCATGGGGTTCAGTTACAGTCATCTGGTACTCACACTTTTGCATATGCAGCCCCGACCCTATGGAACTCTCTACATGTGAAAGTCAGACCATGGATCAATTTAAGCAGGAGCTGAAACCTATATATGTAGACTAGCCTTCCGAGAACTGGACTAATAATTTCATTGCTTTTAATAGGGCTTATTTATTGTTATGATGTATTTGTGTTGTTTTTAAATGTTTTATTTGATGCATTGAATCAGAGTGAGAATTGCACTATAGAAATAAAGTTGAGTGAATGATTGATTGATTCATTTGCACTAAAAAAAAAAAAACTTTGAGTTTTAACATACACTAGTAGGCTGAAGCCACAAACAGAATTTTTTTTGTCCAAGTGGCAGATGTTGGAAAAGAACCGGCAAGAAATAAGGAAAGGGCTAAATAAAAAAATGCATATTTAGGCCACATCCGGAAACGAGCTGTTACCAGCTCATTATGTCTTTCCTGGTAAAACGTTTGAAATAAATAACTAAATAAATAAATAAATAAACTAAATCAAAGCTGTATTCATGTAAAAATGTCCATTTTGCACAGGCACTCTTGAATCTGGTGACTATCTCCAAATTTCACAAAATGCTCAATGGTCTGGGTGGTCCCCCACTATCTGATGTTCAGCTTTGTTTGAATGTGGTGTAAAGGGCCTAATGCTCACTGAGCTGCAGAGTTTCCCATCATCAAATAAAGGTGTAAGCCTCCCTTGAAAGGATTAAAAGATCTAACTTGAGTATTTCTCAATTTCCAGGCAAAGTACCACCATCTTCTTTGCCTCACTCTTGTTCATCAGTTGAGACAGTTTGGTGCTGTAAGGTGTGACTGAAACATGTCTAACAAATATGAACATTCATGGAAAATGTTTCTGAGTAAGTTGTGATTTTTGCTGCAGACTGTGGATTTAGGGGAAACTGACTTTGGAGTCTGCTGTATACTATGGCTATAACTGAACTGCAGCTCACTGCAGCAGAATCTTGAGACCTTGCAGCCCATTTGAAAAATCTGTCCCCCTCTGTGCACTACCAATTCTGGTTTACTCAGGTGGGTTGTTTTTTATGGAATATTCTCCTCAAAAGGTGCAATGAGCCTGCAAGAAATGTACTAAAGGAATTTGACAGCCAGCCTCACTAAACAAAAGGCTAAGCGCTCTGAATCAAATTAAATAAAGTTTGCCCTTGTCTTACATTTCATTTGTTGACTGTTCTTCACTTATAAGCTGGTTCAACTTTATGCATTTGGTAGAGGATATAGAAGGTGCACCAGTTTTAGAACAAATACTGTATAACTAATATTAAGGGTAAACAACTAGAAATTGACCTGACTGCCATGCAGATAGGTTTGTTTGACAAACATGTTATGTTAGTTACCTGTCGGTTAGTTCAGAGACCAACCACATGCGGAGGAGTACTCAGATGTAAGAGATGGAGTAACATGACAGATGATTCAGGAGGATGGTTTAAAGACCAGGTACTAAATATAAAATGCTGTATATGTTTTATGGATAAATTATATGTATGAAATGTATGCTTTATCTTATTTATCAATAAAAAGAAGTTATAAGCTGGTTCAACTTAATGGAGGGATAGCAAAAAGCAAACTAAAGAAAGTTTTTTTTCATTGAAGAAAAACTAAAATTGGGACTTCCGGTGATGTCATGGAGCTGCCAGCAGGGACCTGAGAGAGCAGCTCCCCCCCTCCCTAAAAAAAAAAATGCTTTTTACAACTAAAAAACCACCAAAAGTGGTGAAAATGGCAAATCCAGGATGCTTTAAAGATAGGCATCATAGTTCTCAACATAGAAACATAGACTTTGACGGCAGATAAGGACCGCTAGGCCCATCTAGTCTGCCCATTTCCCTACCTACAGGATAGGCCGCAGATCCTAGTTAACCAACAGCCTATATCTTTCTGCCCCCCACAAGAATTGCCTTATGTCTGTTCCATGCATTCTTGAATTCTCCCACAGTTTTAGATCCCACAACTTCCTCAGGAAGGTTGTTCCATGCATCCACTACCCTCTCTGTGAAATAATACTTCCTCACATTGCCCCTGAACCACCCTCCTTCTATCTTTAAATTGTGTCCTCTTGTTCTTGCAAGTTTCTTTTTCTGAAAGATGCTACCCTCTTGGACTTTGTTGATTCCCTTGAGGTACTTGAAAGTTTCTATCATGTCCCCCCTCGCCCTTCTTTCCTCAAGGGTATACATATTAAGCACCTTTAGTCTCTCCTCATACGGCTTCTCTTGCAGAGCCTGCACCATTTAGTTGCCCT
The DNA here is from genome assembly GCA_016271365.2 of Neoceratodus forsteri. Classification (NCBI taxonomy): domain Eukaryota; kingdom Metazoa; phylum Chordata; order Ceratodontiformes; family Ceratodontidae; genus Neoceratodus; species Neoceratodus forsteri. The sequence continues at coordinate 559,078,805 of CM057450.1, read as the reverse complement.
CCTCTGGATTGCCTCTATCCTGTCTATGTCCTTGGAGATGGGGTCTCAGAACTGGACACAGTATTCAGATGGGGTCTCACCAACTGTCTGTACAGAGGGATAACAACTTCCTCTTTTCTGCTGCTGATGCCTCTCCCTATACATCCCAGTATACCCCCGGTCCTCCCTACTGCCTTCTCACATTGCTTGCTAACCTTAAGGTCATCTGATATGATTACCCCCAGGTCCCTTTCCTGTTTTGTTGTTGTTACTACCTCCCCACCCATTGTGTATTCTTCCCCTGGGTTCTTATTTCCCAGGTGAATTATTTTGCACTTTTGCATTGAATCCTAGCTGCCATACGTCTGACCATTCCTCCAACCTTGCCAAGTCCCTTTCATCCTTTCCACGCCTCCTTGTGTATCAACCCTGTTGCAGATCTTTGCGCATCTGCAAAAGGCATACTTTTCCTTCCAGTCCCTCTGCAATGTCACTGATGAAGACATTAAAAGGACTGGACCCAATACTGAACCCTGCAGTTCCCACTAGTAACCACCCTTTCTTCAGAGTGGACTCCATTTACAATTACCTTTTGTGTCCTGTTGTCCAGCCAATGTTTTACTTGGGCTACCACCCTGGGACCCACTCCCAGGCTGGTTAATTTGACTATCAATCTTTTGTGTGAGACTGTGTCAAATGCCTTGCTAAAGTCTAGGTAGGCCATGTCCACAGCCCCTCCCTGGTCTACTACTTTGGTCACCAGTCAAAGAAATCTATTAGATTCATCTGACATGACCTTCCCGCTGTGAACCCATGCTGCCTTGGATCCTGTGCTCCACTGACCTCTAGGTACTCAACTATTCTTTCCTTCAGAAGTGACTCCATCACTTTCCGTACTCACAGAGGCTGGACTGACAGGTCTGTAGTTTCCTGCCTCTGTCTTGGTTCCACTTTTGTGAAGGGGAATCACATCCGCTTCCTCCAGTCCTCGGGTACCACACCATCCTCCCATGATTTATTAAAAGAGTAGCCAGTGGTTTCACTAGTTCCTTCCTTAATTCTTTTAGAATTCTGGATGAATTCCATCAGGACCCATTGCTTTGTCCACCTTCAGTTTTAGGAGTTCTTGTAGAACCCTTTCTTCTGTGAAAGGACTGGATCTGACCCCCTATCAAGAGTGCTTCTGTTAATTGGATTAGGCACTTCCCCTCTTTGTGAATACTGAGCAGAAATATTCATTCAGTATTCCTGCTTTTCACTGTCCCCTCTGCCCACCCACTGCTCATTCTATTCAGCCTCACTATCCCTCCCTTTGTCTTTCTACACTCGCTGATGTACCTATAAAAGGTTTTATCCCCTTCTTAACTGAGTTGGCTATCTTTTCCTCAGTTTGGGCCTTTGCTATTCTGACTTCCTCCATGTTTCTTTCTGCCTTAACTGGTACAGCTCTCTGTCCTGCTCCTTCTGTGTTTCCTTATACTTCCGGAATGCTATCTTTTTCTTCCTGACTTTCACAGCCACCTCTCTTGAGAACCATAGTGGCTTTTTCTTTCGTTTTGATTTGTTTATTTGCTTCACACAAAGGCTTGTTGCCTCTGTATGGCAGTTTCGATAATTCCCCATTGTTGCTCCACACCTCCTTCTAGCCTGTTTGCTAGTGTTTTTCTGAGGCACTCTCCCATCTTGCCAAAGTCAGCCCTCCTAAAGTCCAGTACCCTCACTTTTGTATGGCTTGACTCTGTAGCTGAGTTTAACGTGAACCACACTGTTTGATGGTCACTTGTCCCCAGATGGCAACCTACTTCTAGATCTGAGATCCTCTCACTGTCCCCGTTTGAGAGTACGAGGTCTAAGATTGCTCCCTCACGAGTGGGTTCCGAAACTAGCTGTCTAATGCCTGCCACCTGTAGGGCGTCAAGAATGGCCCTGCTCTTGGATGTGGCTGCAGCAAATGTGCATCAACAGTATCTCCCCTTTCTCTGCCATTCTAAGAATGCCTTCCATCATATCCTTGTCCATTCCTTCCCCCTGACATGGGGGTCTGTACACAACCCCTGTGCGGATTGTGGTGCCCTTTCCAGTCTCCAAGGTGACCCACAGTGCCCCCTCTCCTCCCTGTTTACTCTTTTGTTCAGTTGCCTTTATCCCTTCCTTTACATAGAGAGCTACTCCTCCCCTTCCCCTCTTCTCCCCTGCCTGTCTCTCCTGCATGTTATGTACCCTGGTATGTTAACATCCCAGTCATGGTTCTCTGTGTACCACGTTTCTGTGACTGCTACGATATCCAGGCATCCCTCTTCCACTAAGGCCACCAGCTCAGGGAGCTTGTTGCCCAGACTATGGGCATTGGTACTCATTACCCTCCATTTCCTGATGGCCTTACCCTTTTGCCCCATCCCTGTTCTTCTTGCTTTTGTCACTTTCTCCATTTACCCCTACCCTTCTCCCTATCAACACCTCCATGTTGGTGTTGGCCACACTTACTACCGTGATTGTTTGGGGGGGGTTAGGATTTTCCTGCTCCTTTCCAGTGCCTCTCAAGCTCAAAATACTTCTAAAACTAAGGATGGGGTGAGACTGTCCCAACCAGCTGCCGCCTTAAGTAGAAGCCCGTCTCCAGCAAGTATGGCCAACACAGAGGAGGAACACGATCAGCTCTCTTGATCACACTTTGAACAGCTGTTTCAAGAACTTAAAGAAATGAGAGCTGAAAATAAACAAGAACTCCATTCCTTACACTAAAAGTTATCCAGTCTGGAGAGCTGACTGGAGACTGCTGAGACTAGAATAGGAGCTGTGGAGGAAGCACTTCACAGATGGCCTTTATAATCCAAGCCTTGGCTGAGCAAACAGAATGCCTGCACAATAAGTGCACTGCTTTAGAAAGCAGATCACGGAGGGATAACCTACGGATTTATGGATTGCCTGAATGCACAGAAACTGGGCTGATGACCACATTTTAATCTGACCTTCTAACAGATGTGCTGCAACTGCCAGTGGTGTACTCACTCGGCACTGAAAGAGCTCACTGAGCCTTGTAGCCTAAATCGATGTATGCCAACATGAGACCAAGATTTATCATATTAAAATTCAATAGTTATAAAATTAAAGAAGATATTCTGGCTAGGGCATGGAAAATGAAAGAAGTTAAGTACCTTACCTCCAGATTGTATTTTGACCAAGATTTCCCACCTGAAATACAAAGCCAAAGAGCACAATACTCAGACATGATCAAAAAGATGAAATAAAGGAGATTCGTGTACATACGCCCTATCCTGCTTGGATAAGAATTTTTTGGCCACAGGGACAGCGAACCTACAATTCTCTGGAGGGGATATATCAGACCATGCTTGATAAAAGCCTCATGGAACCAGGAGAAATCCCAAAGAAAAATTACAGCTCCCGGCAGTCGTGCACAGGGCACTCAGATTGGATGGCAGTATCCAATGGAAGGTAAAGAGGTCACAATGAGACCACGTCATCAACAGCCTCCCTTCAAGCTATACAGCATTTGGTGCACAAACTACAATGCAGTCGGAAAGATAAAAATAAGGACACACAGGACTGAGATGGTAAGAGATCACATTCTAAAATAGCATACAGGTACTTTTGTTGCATCCCTGAGATCCTCTTGCTGTTTTGAGGACTACTGACCCACCCTAAGTGACTGTTTTGCAAATGGGATGGTCTTTTTTTTCAAAGTATCTTGGAGTGAGGAGGCAATGGCTGAACTGCTCTACCCCTGTGGACAAAACGAGCACAGGCACTGTGACTAAGTTTGACCATAATGTTTTGCACTTTTGTTATATGCCTTAATTACCAAGTTTTTATGATAGCACCTCCCAGGTCTCAAGTTGTATTCCTGAATGCAGCTTTTAGCTGAGGAGATTAATTACAGGCAGGGCTTATTTCAGCTATGGTCATCACTGTTATCAAAGGAATTAATGGAACTGAGACTGAAAGGTTCATACAGGGTCGAGTTATGGTATTAAATAACATTGATTTCCTCTGTATCAGTTAATCATTATTACTTTTTCAGCTATGCTTACAGAGCAGTTTGACTCTGCTGAATCTAAATTGTGACAAGAATATTTTTATCTTTCTCAAAGCAGGTCATAAAATAATACTGTATATGGTGGGAATAAAATGAAACGTTCTTTTTGAAGGGCGGGTTGATGGTCTGGAGGAGAAGGATATTGGTTATCTTTTTCACCCATTTGCTTCTTGGTGTTCGACTGCTATTGGCAAGGTAGTAGTACTATGCTGCTACCTGACATCTACAACACATGCAGCAGTGTTTTGAAGCCCAAGACTTAGACCAATTGGGCTTTCAAGGGGACTTCCTTAAAAGGCGGAAGACCAATAATCCCCTTGTTCTGGCCGTCATACCGTCTCAGTAGGTGGAGAGTGCTGGAGTTAGAACTCACCAATAGAAGACGTTCCACATCGTGGAAATACACAAAATATAAAAGTTTGAAAGGGATACTAGTGTTTTATGTTACACAGTTGTACTATGTTGTGGATTACAACTGTTCTGATTGCTGAAGTTGACAACAAGCTTTATGATTTAAGGAGGAGTGAAATGTGGAGGACAGGTTGGTGGGAGGCTGGTTGGAGAGGAGAGTGCTACACTAATAAGGGAAATACAGAAAGGTCATAAAGAGATAATGAATTATGGATAAATCGAATCTTCAGGTAGAGTCCTACAATGTGAATGGGCTTACTCATCCAATTAAATGGAGTAGAGTGCGGGCCTATATCCATAAATTGGATGCTTCCTTTATTATGCTCCAGGAGACACACTTGAATGAAGAGGAGCATTCTGAACTGGAAAAATGTTGATATCAACTAGTCTTTGATTCCTCCTATAAAAAAGGCCGCAGGAGGGGAACTGCAATTTTAATACCCAACAAAACTATTTTTGAACACAAAGATACACTAGTAGATAGAGAGGGCAGATATGTGGGAATTAAAGGTGTATTCAATGGTGCTAACATCACACGGATATCTATATATGCACCTCCTGGATCAGACTTCCAGTTCTACTGGGATTTTTTGCTGAGAATAACGGAGTAGGCAGAGAGGCACTTGATCATGGGGGGATCTTAATCTGAGGTCAAATGTTGCTAAAGACTCTTCAACCCAAGTCCTGCAAAAGGAAAATGGGATAGCTAAGAGAGTGTCCAGTGTGTTGGGGGAGATGGGTTTGTTAGATGAGTGGTGGACAATGCATAGAGATAGTAGGCAATATACCTTTTTCTCACAGGCCCACCAGTCCTACTCTAGGCTAGATTATTTTTTACTAGGGCCTCTCTGGGTATCTGCAGGGACTCTTGGCAGGGGGGATATCCATCTATCTGACCATGCCCCCATCTTCCTAAAGGTTGCTCTGGGCTCTGTGAAATGCTCCATCTTTTGGAGACTGAACACATCCTTATTGCAAGATAAAGACATTCAGACCTCAATCAAAACAATAGAACAGGCCATAAAGGATAATGATATGCCTGACGTAATACCAGGCATACTCTGGGACACAATAAAGGCCATAATCAGAGGGAAATTTACAGCCATCTCTACTCATTTAAAGTGAAGGAGGGAGGAGAGAACAAACTTTTTAAAAGAACAGATAGCATTTCTGGAAAAAGAACAACAGAAAATAGACAGGGAAAGGGGCAAGAGGGTTGCACAATATAAAAAGGAATTTCTGTGGATACTGGATTATCAAATGAAACAGAAACTACTTTACTTAGGGCAGCGCTTTTATGAGGGGGGACCAAGAGCCTTGAGGCTCCTAACCAGTAGGCTCCATCAAAAAAGGATAAGGGCAAGTATACCCCATATCCTAGACTTAGAGAAAATTAAAAAATAGAGGTACCAAGTAGGAGAGATTGCTGATGTTTTTAAAACCTTTTATCAGAAACTCTACTCTCAGGGTACTTCCCCTCAGAGTAGGAAGTACAGACATTCCTAGGACCACTTCAGCTCCCTCAGGTCACAAAGAAAGCTCAGAATATGTTATCTGCCCTGTGACTTCAGGAGAGTTACAGTTAGCCATTACATGGTTAAAAGCAGGCAAATGTCCAGGGACTGATGGCCTGCCTAACAAATTTTATAAACAATTCAGGAAGGACATACTCATGGTACTACTGGCAGTTTTTAATTGGGTCTGAACTAAGGGGGGGGGAGAGGCGGCCCCTTCGTGGGCACAGGCTATTATCTCTGTAATTCCCAAGCTGGCCAGGGACCCCACATTATGTGCCTCCTATAGGCCAATATCTATATTAAATATGGACTATAAGCTCTTGACCAGTATATTGGCAAAATGACTTGAACAAATACTTCCAAACCTGATTCATCTAGATCAGACGGGCTTTGTACCTGGTAGACAGATGATGGACAATATCATAAGGTTTGTCAATATCATAGAACACCTGTGGAATAAAGTTACTCCAGCTTATCTGATGTGCCTAGATGCTGAGAAGGCCTTTGATCAGATTTCCTGAAGTTTTCTGTGGGGTACCCTGGTCAGTTTTGGACTCCCTGTTTTTTTTTTATTGATTTTATCTTTAAGTTGTATGCCACACCAAAAGCATGTATTAGAGCTAATGGACACCTCTCTGGGGCATTCAAATTAGCCAGGGGCACCAGGCAGGGGTGCCTATTATCCCCCTTACTTTTTGTTCTTTATATAGAGCCATTGGCCCAGAGTATCTGGCTAAATCAGAAAATAAGTGGGGTGGAGTTGGGAGGTATGGAACATAAGCTTGCTCTATATTCAGACAATGTCCTGCTTTACCTTACAAATCCAGAAGGATCTTTGCCTGAAATATTTTCTCAGTTAGACATCTTCTCAAAATTATCAGGGTACACCCTAAACTGGACAAAGACTGAAGTGTTGAATCTCCATTCGCAGGTGCCTCTGTTGTTTCAGCAAAAATATCCCATGAAATGGGACTGTAAAGTGGTCAAATGCTTGGGAATATATCTTAGTGGAGATCCGGTTTCCCTTTTTGAGAATAATTATCCAATATTGCTTAAAAATATAAAAACTGACCTACATAGATGGAATGCTTTGCCATTCCTGTTTTACTCCCAACTGCAAATTATTAAAACTAATGTAGTCCCAAGGCTTTTGTACCTTTTTCAGAGTGTTCCCTATATTATCCCAATCAGGGACATGGCAGACTGGCAGAAGCTTTTGATGACTTTCTTATGGGCAGGGCATACACCCAGAATCTCTTGCAAAATGCTGTATCTTGCTAAAAGGGAAGGTGGCAGGGCTTGCCCCAACTTGCAAGACTGCTGGACAGCCGCACATACGAAGATTTCACTTCTATGGGATCATGGGCAGTACAGGGACCATTGGCAACAGGTAAAATTACAGTTCAGTATGGATTATACACCCACGCAGCTCATGTTCTCCCAAATAGACAGAAGGCACAAACACTGAGAGCTTCTGACCACTGTACAAACCACCCTACAGGCTTGGCAGGTAGGCAACAGAAGGTGCAATACAGCTAGATATAGTTGGAAATACATCTGGTGGACAAGGGATAAAATGTCCAGTAGTGGCCCACCACCCATGCCACAGATGGGCACAGGAACACACAGCAGAACAGACATCATCCCCCCGCACCCCATGCACTGCACATACTTGGTTTCAGAGGCAAGCAGATAGAGGGATTCGAGCACCATGGCAGTTGATGCAGGCAAATACTTCGTTGCCTTTTGAGAGCTTGGCCAAAAAATCTGGGTGGAAACCAGTAAATGTAATCCATTACTATCAAATAGGGGACAGGATCAATATTTTAATTAAAAACACATAACTACTGGAGGACCCTAGACCTTTTCCAGAGGTATATGAAACAATCTGGGCCTCGGCCAGTGGTAAGGGATCCATTACTAAACTATATTGGAATTTGATAGCAGACCGGGCCCATACACTGCAAGCCTGCCGACAAAAATGGGTCCAGGAAATTGGAACCAAATATCATGATGCCATATGGCAAAAGATTTATTTAAGTAGTTGGAAGGTAACATCCACACCAGTATGGCAGGAATTTGCCTGGAAAATTAAATTGAGATATTTCTTGACTCCCCTACGGCAAGCCAAAATGGGGATACTGACACAAGGAAAATGCTGGACAGGATGTGGGGATCTCCAGGCTGACCTATTGCATGAACTGTGGTCCTGCCCATTGCTTAAAGAGTATTGGTATAAAATAGAACAGCACTTAAAGTCCTTATTTGGGGTGGAAGTACAGATAGGTCCTGAACACACTCTGTTGGGCATTATCCTACAGGGGATTCAGGGGAAGGAGGGACAATATTTGTGGGCCATTATAGTTATAGCTGCTCGCAAGGCAATTACAAAGCGTTGGCTGCAAACTGACCTGCCGACTCTTCCAGAATGGGTTGACCTTATTGGAAGAATACAAATTATGGAGAGACTGACATATAAGATAAACCAGAGAATGCAACAGTTCAGAAACAGATGGGCCCGATGAGAATTATATAAGGAAAATGTGAAATATGTCTCTCTTTGTACTAAGAAGGTGTCTTTGACCCCCCTTCCCCCTGCACCCCCCCATATAAATACTTGCCTGTTGATCTTTCCTCTCTCTTCTTCTTGCTATGTGGCCATTCTGATTTCTACATAAATGCTCCCCGTATAATTGTCATATAATTATCTTCTCTTCCTTTTTCCCATAGGAAACAGGTGGCGTATTTGCGTTATAAAGGCGTTTATAGCGGCAAACCGCAACCTGCAATTTCCTTCCTCTCTTGCTCATGCAGCAGTGCTACCAGCCATGAGCACTCCTTGCGTCCGTAGCTATCGAAACCGAACCAGAACAACCGCGGTAAGTCTTTTTCTCCCTTATACCCTGCACAGAAAGACCTGAAGAAATCGGGAAAAGAAAACAATTTAAAATATAAAATCTCGCACCGCAGTAAAAGGACCAACCGTGGATACACTGGCAGGAGACACAGACCTCTTTATTTTATATAATTGCTGAGGCAAAAAAGGCAAACCCGGCAATTATATAAAATAAAAAATGGGTCGGGGGTGTCAAACTCGATTTTTACCCACACCCTCGTTGTGGGATGCTTTTCACAAACCCCGAGGGTGAAGCCCTCGGGGTTTATGTAGCATCCCACAACTCAGGTGTGTGTAAAATCTCATTACACACCCCGACCCATACTTTAATCTATATGTAATAGGTGTTATGCCTCAAAAAATGAAAACCAACAGTAATTAACTGTACATAGTTAAGAGATGAAGCATGTCAATTTAGTTCTTAAGTTTTATTTTTATTTATGGTTTTTACTTGACAGTCTTGACAAAGTACTATTGGTTGTGTGAACCGGATACTATCTCTAATGATGGAAGACAGGGGCTGCTGTTTTCCTTCTCTTCTCCCTCAACCCTCTATGAACATTGAATTTCTATAATTTCGGTTAATTGTACTGAACTCCAGTGTAACTGTCTGGTGTATAACTGATGTTTTTATCTTGATGTATTGTAACCATCTCATCAACTCAATAAACAAGTATAAAAAAGAGAAGGAAAACTAAAACTGTAGTTTTGAAATATAACTAAATTTAACGTGGTACCATTCCAAACCATAGATATAAATTTTGGGATGAGTACTGGATACACATTTTGGAAGGGATATGGGACACACGTTTTGTGATGGGTATGATATGTTTTATTGTATTTGCAATTTTTGACCCGGGAAGGTATACTGAGCTATGAAAGCTTGTTTGCAGGTGCTCTCTGGTGGGTAGATTATGTGGAACTGCATTATTGACAAACAGACACATTGAACTTGACAGCAGATAAGGACCGCCTGGCCCACCTAGTCTGGACATTTCCCTGTCTACTGTATAAGCTCCAGATCTTATTTGATCTGTTGCCTACCTCCTCCTTCCTACCACTAGTTTTGCCTTCTACCTGTCCCATGCATTCTTGAATTTGACAACTGTTTTGGCCCCCACAACCTCCTCCAGGAGGCTGTTCCATGCATCCACCACCCTTTCTGTGAAAAAATACTTCCTCACATTGCCCCTGAGTCTTTCCCCATCTAGTCTCATATTGTTACCCCTTATTCTTGCACATCTCCTTTTCTGAAAGATAGTGCCCTCTTGAACTCTGTTGATCCCCTTGAGGTATTTGAATGTCTCTATCATACCCCCATCCTCCAGAGTATACATATTGAGTTCTGTCAGTCTCTCTTCATCTGTCAGTCTCTCCTCGTATGGTTTCTGGTGTAGCCCCAGCACCATTTTCATTGCCACGGACGTGTGGTCCATGTAATTAGTGAAATTCCCCTACTATTTTTCTGTCTGTGCCATACACAGCTTTGTGAAGTGCAGAATGCATGTATGATGGCAATTCTGCTCCTGAAACGTTTTTTTTTATTTATTTTTTAATCCCACAATATTCCTGAAGGCATGTCTATGTAAGCCACAGAAGATTAAATGATCCACATAATTGTATTCTGCATTTTGTGGAAAATAAATCTGCTGGTTATGTAAAGTGTGTAATCCTATTCTGCAGTTTATGTAGGTGGGTCAGAGTAGGTAGGTAAAATTTTTATTTGTTCCCGCATAAACATGTACAAGAACATGGTTATTCCCCATTGAGCTACAAGCTCATTTTCAATAGGTACCATTTGCGTGCAATTCCTGGTTACAATAAAAGAAACAAGCATTTGTCAATGCCGAATGTTTGCTTGCTGGCATTGGCAATGGTAGTGTAGAAGTTACAGAGCTGCGTAATAGGAATGGCAGTGAAGTATTGAACTGAAGCCAACCCCACCACCACCCTGCAGAGAGTGACAGGCATTGGGGTGTGTGTTTGGGTCGTCAGGCATAACGGCCATGCTATTTCACCACACCCCACCCTGCAGACACTGACAAATGTCACGGTGTTCCTTGGGGTCTCTGGCTCTTATGCGCACCCCATCTCATTAGGAAATACGGTGAGATGGGTGCGATATAGGAGAATGGGGTGAACTTTGGGGCCAAAGAGTCCAAGGCATACCTTGATGATTCTCACTGGCTGCAGGGTGTGGAATGGTATGAGCATTACAGGCAAGAACCCCAAGTCACACCCCAGATGCCTGTCATTCTCTACAGGGTTGGGCGTTATGGTTGGAAACCCTAATACCTCAGGCATTCGTTGGTATTTTCACTCCAAATTTTCAACATGTTTTTTTTGTGACCCCACCTCATGAACAGGGGGAATATCAGTTTGTCAGCAAGAAGCTGCTTATGCACAGCGACTACGGCATTTAGCACCACAGGTGCAAAACATTCGAACAGGATGTAAAAATGACAGCTGTACTGTTCATGGGGAGGTGTAAAAATGGCAATGTTGCAAATCTGCAGTAAAAATATTTAAAAAATGGTGAAGTCACTGATAATGTAGAAACTGTGCAACGCACACACGTAATATAATTAGGTTGGGGATTTTTACAGCAGATTGTCAACTCAGGCATTTTGGTGCCTCGATCATGACAGTGTCACTGTGATTTTCTTTATCTGTGCCAACAATGATTTCCCACAGCGACCACGATCTTTGCGCTGAAAGTGTGAAAACACACTTCAGCCATGTTGTGAAAATGACAGCTGTACTGTTCATAAGGAAGTGTGGAAAATGCCACTGGTGAAAATCTGGACTGAAAATATTACAAAGTCATGAACTTACGAGGGTGCGTGGAAACTGCGCAATGCTCACTCGTAACACAGTCATTTTAGGGACTTTTATCACCAAATTTTCAACATAGCCATTTTAAGACCTCTGCTCATGAACAGTGTAACTGTGATTTTCTTAATCTGTCCCAAACATTCCTTTTGCACACCAACAGCACCATTGTGCGCTACATGTGTGAAAACACATTTTGGGTGACATATGAAAAATGACAGCTGTACTGTTCATAAGGAAGTGTAATAAAATGGCAATGTTGAAAATCTGGAGTAAAAATATTAAATTCGCAAACTTACGAGCATGCATAAGAACTGCGCAACACACGCTCGTAAAACAGTCATTTTAAGGAATTTTTCACCAAATTTTCAACATAGCCATTTTAAGACCTCTGCTCATGAACAGTGTCACTGTAATTTTCTTAATGTGTCCCATACATTGATTTTGCACATCGACTGCGCCATTGTGCGCTACATGGGCAGAAACACATTTTGGGCAAGATGTGAAAAATGACAGCTATACTACTCATGAGGAGGTGTGGTAAAATGGCAATGTTGAAAATCCAGAGTGAAAATATTGAAAATTCACTAACTTACGAGCTGCGTGAGGAAGTGCGCAATGCACGTCGAAACAGTCATTTTTAGAATTATTTCACCAAATTTTAAACATAGCCATTTTAAGACCTCTGCTCATGAACAGTGTCACTGTGATTTTCTTAATTTGTCCCTGCATATTAATTTCACACACCCGACTGCCATTGTGCGCCACATGGGCAGAAACATGTTTTGGGTGAGATGTGAAAATGACAGCTGTACTACTCATAAGAAGTGTGGTAAAATGGCAATGTAGAAATCTGGAGTGAAATATTGAAAATTCGCGAACTTACGAGTGTGCGTGGAACTGTACAACGACGTCAGTAAACAGTCATTTTTGAATTTTTACAAAGTTTTCAACATAGCCATTTTAAGACCTCAGCTCATGAACAGTGTCACTGTGATTTTCTTAATTTGCCCCATATATTGATCTCGCACACCGACTGCGCCATTGTGCGCTACATGGGTGGAAACACGTTTTGAGTGAGATGTGAAAAATGACAGCTGTACTACTCATAAGAAGGTGTGGTAAAATGGCAATGTTGAAAATCTGGAGTGAAAATATTGAAAATTCGCGAACTTACGATCCTGCGTAGGAACTGCACAACGCACGCTCATAAAACAGTCATTTTTTGGAATTTTTGCAGCAAATTTTCAACATGGGGTTTTTGGGACCCCTTCTCATGAATGATGTCACTGTCATGGCGTTATTCAGGCCTGAAGGGTGATTATGTGCAGTGACTGCGCAATGACGGCGAAATCACCCTTTGGGCCCGAATAACGCCATGACAGTGACATCATTCATGAGAAGGGGTCACAAAAACCCCATGTTGAAAATTTGGTGCAAAAATTCCAAAATATGCCTGAGATATGCAATAAAGTTGAAAAACCCCTATCTAGCCCATTATACATCTTACCGGTATTTCCTCAGTTTGCGGTCGGCTTTGAAGAGTGCAGACGTGTTCCCGGTCCACCGAAGATTGTCGCGCCGAGCTCCGTAGGTAAGTATGGGGTGAGGGGGGTGTGGGGAGGCAGGGTGCGAGTGGGTGGGTGTAGGTTGTGGAAGGGGGCAGGAGAAGCGCCTCGTGGGACCGCTTATTTTGCAGGTTAAAAAAGACGATGTGGGGACATTTGCCACGCTGGGGTGGGCTCCCAGCATGGCACAAGGACGGGCTGGGGGCCAGGGAGCTGGACGGGGATTGGGCACCCTCGCTGCCATATGATCAGTTGCCACGCTGGGGTGGTCTCCCAGCGTGGCACCCAGTACTCGGGGATGAGGACAGTGGAGCCGACAGGGATTGGGCACCCCGTCGGCTATGCGTGTGTGCGGGGGAGGGCAGCATGCAGTATCGTGCATTTCTGTGTGTGTGTGTGTGTGTGTAGGTGTGCAGCTCGCGCATGAGCAGGCGATATCTTATCACTGCTCACTGAAGCGTAGCTCCCCCTTTCAACTGTATGCCACTGCATTTTGGAGCTTGTCATAGACAGCTCCAGCATGCATTGGCTTACAGGGGCCATGCCTACCAACACACTGACTGAATTGGAGGAGGAGGTGACACACCTCCAAAATCTCGGATGATGGCACTATGTTTCTTGCACATGCGTGCAAGCAAACATAATAAATGAAAGGGAAATATATAAGTATTACCAAAATGAGAACATTCAAGTATGATATCTATAAACTAATACTGTATGATCATTAATGCTACAGTATAGTCATTGGATATTAAAACATATTCTACGGTCCTACAGGTGACAACAGGTGCCACCATGAATACACTCTGAAATTGTACCAGTACTAAATATCTCTCTATTCATTATAGATGCAATTCATTTAACCATGTTCAAGGCTATAACAACAAACTATGTATACAAGACTATGGAAATCATAGATTACTAATCTGCAGTTTAATCAAAACATTCTGCTTTTAGAATGCTGAAATTCTGCTTCTGATGAAATCCTGAAGAATGATGTGGAATTCCAGAAATTCCATGCAATTCTGGCAGAAGCCCAATCTGAAAATTCTGCACAACTCTAGTTCCATAGAGTCTTGAACTTCTACCTAGACAGTGACCAGAGATGGGCAGAAGGGACCTTGGTTTAACGTTTCATCCAAGGAGGGAACCACAATGGTGCAGCACTCCCTTATACTGCATTATAGTTTCAGTTATGGGTATTGCCCCAAGTGCCTGGTGCAGGTCTTAAAAGCATAACCTTCTGATCTTCAAGCCCCAAACGTGAGCATGCGAGATGGAAATTTTGAGAGGGGCATTAAGTGCAAATTTTGCGAAAAGTGCAATTATGTAAATTTCAGGAGTGGCCCAGTGGTGAGAATTACAGGAGCGGTACTTGGGTACAAAACTGGGGAGCAGTGGGGGCACAAAATATGGGAGAAATGTAAAGGTGACAAATCTGAGAGGGGTACAAGGGGTACAACATTCCGGAGGGGTGCAGGAGCACAGGACAAAAACTAAGAGTAGTGCAAGGAAAGAAAAAAAATCAGTCAGGGTACAGAAAAGCAGCATCAGCAAGAAACCTTAAAATAAAACAAAAATAAGATTAGCTCAAAATGAATACAAGTAGCAGTATGAAACAAGAGAACAGAATATACATATGCACAGATTTCTAATTATGTTATGAAGAGAAAGTCAGGATGATCCCTTTAAGGAAATATATTTATCAAGGAAAGAAAGCTATACAATGTCTTTACCCTAATGTTTGAGTATTAAAGCTGTAGCTTAGAGTTAGCAGTAAGAACCCGAGAGTGTGTGGGGGAAGGCAGGTGTGCAGTCAGGATGGAGTACACACAAATGCTTGAGCTGCTAAATGCTTGCAGATCCGCTGAAGATTTAATCACTCTGAGGAAAAAGGATGGATATGGGGAAACATTAGAAAGTATTATGCCACACACAGTAACGTGCAAGAGTCTATCTAATGAAGCTGTGGAAGCTATCACTGTTCTGGCTTTCAGAGCTGGACTAGACATATGACTGAGGAGGGATGTCATTGAGGGTTACATGGAACGGGTAAGGGTGACATTCTGATTGATAAGCTTCAATATTTGTTCATACAGTATTCAGATTCAGTATAGTTACTGCCATGCAGCAGGAGGGTTGGGCAAGATAAACTTTTTAAGTCCCTTCCATCATTAAACTGCTGTGTTAATATAGTATGTCATGTTAAAGTGAAGAGCTGAGAACAGGTGAAGAGTTCTGAAGAGAGGGGCTCTGAGTTAAAAGCTCTTTAGGCTGAGGGTGAGAGCTGGTAATAGACAGTAAACCCAAAGTGAAGTGCTTTTGCACATATATAAAATAATGGCATAAACATGGACAATATTATTCTTTTGGTGATTTGATATTATCTGATCATCTGTACTGTCAAATAAATGTATCTGTACATTCGTTGCCTCCTGCATTTTATTTCAAGACCTATGGTAACCAGTGGCCATTGAAGTCTTTCCTCATATTGCCATCCCTGTACAGAGTAGCAGTTTCATTTAGTGTAAAGGTGCGAGCTGTTAGACAGAAGCCCAGGGATGAAGCCCTAAGGAGGAAAGTCTGTGCAGGACTAGCACCAAAAGAGAAGTAAAAAAGAGCTAAATGTAGAATCTGAACATGAAGACGAAACCATGGGTTTGGATAATGTAGTAAAAAAAGTTCTCATACATGCTGCAAAGTCAAACTTCTTTTATTTTCTAACAGTCTACACACCAACTCTATGCCATGCTAAGCTCCGTTTATAAGGGCATACTGTCTTCTGGTGTTGAATTCTCCTTTTTATTATTTTGGCTCACACTTGCGAGCCAGCCAACATATTGCATTAGTAGCAGATTTGGAGGTGCGGTCACTGTTGGGCGAATGCAGAACATGCATCAGTAGGTGCGTCCCTCATTCCCCAATAAGCCAGCATGTAGGCACCATGCCAGGAATACATAATGTGGTGAGCACATCAAACAAAAGGTCCGCTGCAATGACAGCCAAGCTCGTCGTGCAGCGGCACCAAAACACACCCTCCTATGTGCCTTTCCTGGTGAAACCCTTCCAGAAACATGGCGGCGCTGACTGCTGCTGCTCAGAGAACTGACTTCAGGGGTGCTCAATCCCCCTGTCAGCATGCTGTCACTCAGTTCATGTGCCGACAGGGGAGCCCACTCCTCGTCGGCATAAACCCCCATTTGTTCTGTGCCAAGAGGGGTGCCCAATCACCCTTGGCTCTGCCCCTTCGCTATTCTGTCAATGGGGTGCTCAATCCTCCATCGGCTAGCCCCCAACATTCAGGTGGCACTCTGGGAGCCCACCCCAATGTGCAAATGCCCCTATAAAAAAAAAAAAGTCCCACTATGTTTTTGTTTTCCGTAAAAGAAGGAAAGGGTCCTCATGATTTGTCCTGCTCCTCCCCAACCCACACCCACCTCTGCACACCCACTCCCCACACCTCCCTCACTCCCATACTTATCTCCGAGTCCGCGTGACGATCTTTGGTGACCGAATACGCTCACTCTTCAAAGCGGATCACAAACTGAAGAAATGCCGATAAGCTGTATAATGGCATAAATAGATTTTTTCAACTTTGGTGCATATCTCGGCATTTTGGGGATTTTGCACCAAATTTTCTAAATAAGGTTATTATCTCTCCTCATGAATGCAGTCACTGTCATGAGCAAGATTAGTCCCAAAAGGTGATTTTAGTCACTGAGCAGAATCACCTTTTGGAGGGATTAACAAAATGACAGTGTCACTGTTCATGAGGTGGGCTCAAAAGCCTATGTTGCAAATTTGGTGAAAAAATCCAAAAATGACTGTTTTATGAGCTGTGTTGCATTCAGTTTCCACGCATATGTGAACTTCATGAATTTGTAATACTTTCACTCCAGATTTTCAAAATTGGCATTTTTCCAAACCTCGTTATGAACAGTACAGCTGTCATTTTACATATCCTGGCCAAAATGTGTTTTCGCACATCCGACACAGAATAGCGTGGTCGCTGTGTGAAATCCGTTTATGGGACAGTTTGAGAAAATGACAGTGACACTGTCCGTGAGCAAAGGTCCTAAAATGCCTATGTTGAAAATTTGGTGACAAAAGTCCATAAAATGACTGTGTTACAAGTGTGCATTGCGCAGTTTCCACACACCCTTGTAACTTTGCAAATTTGCAATATTTTCATGCCAGATTTTCAACACTGGCATTTTATCACCCCTCCTTATGAACAGTACAGCTGTCATTTTTCACAGCCTGCCCAAAACGTGTTTCCGCACTTGTGGCACATGGTGGCATTGTCTCATGAGGGGAGGTCCCAAAATGCCTATGTTGAAAATGTGGCTAAAAAAATCCCAAAAATAATTGGGTTACAGACGTGTGTTACACAGTTCTCACGCATGCTCATGACTTCACCATTTTTTCATATTTTCACTCCAGATTTTCAACATTACCATTTTTACACCTCCTCATGAACAATACAGTTGTCATTTTTCACATCCTGCCCAAAATGTGTTTTCATCCCTGTGTCGCCAAATGGCATAGCCGCTGTGCAAAACTACCTTTCAGCTAACAAATTGATTGTGCCACTCTTCATGAGGTGGGGTCACAAAAAGCCTATGTTGAAAATCTGGAGTGAAAATACCAACAAACGCCTACGACGTTAGGGTTTCCAACTGCAACACCCCACCCTGTAAAGACTGACAGGTGTCAGGGGTGTGACTTGGGATCACTGGATATAATGCTCATGACATTTCACCTCCACCACCACCCTGCAGCAGGTGACAGACATCAAGGTGTGCCTTGGAGTGTTTGGCCCTAACATTCACCTCATTCTCCTATGCTGCACCCGTCTCAGCATATTTCCTTATGGAATGGGGTAACTATAAGGCCCGAAGACCTCAAAGCACACCATGACACTTGTCAGTGTCTACAGGGTAAGGTGAGGTAAAATGGCATGAGCGTTATAGCTGATGACCCAAAGGCACACCCCAATGCCTGTCAGTCTCTACAGGGTGG